>OZ010789.1:155175527-160080527 GCA_963932465.1 Maratus speciosus
TTTTTCAATTAAATATAAATATTGTCGCACTATGAGAAATGACAAAAAAACAAAACAAATTGGAGATTGTACGTTAAACGTGGCAAATGAGGTGCGTTCGTACTATAACTAATTTTATAAATATTCAGATTTTGGTGCAATAGCTGCTGCACTCTTATGGCTGTCCTCAAATCCCAAAAGACAACTTTCTGACATGAGTTTTGATTTATTTTTGTTCGGAAATGCATGAAACTAGCAGGTGTTGTTGTTCAGAAACTATGTAATCGAGCTGTTTTTTCCGTTTTTTTGCAAACGCAATAGATCTTTCAGAAAATAGTGTCAAAGAGGGCGTTTTGAAACGAATTTCAGCGCGAAAGGAGAAAACCTACTCAAGAAAGGATGAAAAACGTGTTTGCCACGTAATCAAAATCGCTTATAACTCAATAGGTAATTTATTGATCCAAAAATGGAAAACACAGTTCGATTCCAAATCGCTTCCATGGCCAGGTGTTCCAATTTTATACCTTTCCGTTAAAAAATAAATTTGTAAATGTGTCAAAACGTTTTGCGCTTGTTGAGCATAGAGCAGTTAAGTACAGCTTTATGCAAAAATGCATAAATTCAAAATTTATTGTGATTATACATATTAAGTTCAGTAATACGGAAAAAATAGGACTTTATCCTAAATATCACACAATCACCATGGCAACCTAGAATCATTACCTAACATGGGATAGCATTGATTATACGTATGATAGAATTTAATAGAATAATCACCATAGCAATTTAGAATCATTACATACCATGGGATATCATTGAACTAATTACGTATGATAGGATTTAATACAATGAAGAAAACTTTTATTAATATCTTTTTTAAGTTTTGATTTGATTTTCATAAAATTCTAAAAGACTCGAAAAAATTCTGTAAATATATAAAATTTCAAACCATTCGATGGGGTAGATTTTGCGCTGTTATATGCGGACAGACGAACGAACTAGACGACGACTATAAGGTGCTATGTATTTATATAGTTACGAACGCACAAAAAAACAGTGTAAAATATGAGAAATGTCATTTTTATGATTTAGCATTTATGACTTAAATTTAATTTCTATCTTAGAGATAGAAATAGCGTAGAAAGTTATCTTGGTTTAATAAATTGCATAGAATTATTTTTAAACCGTTATTATTTTCCTTTACAGAGCATTAGCATTGTGATTTTGTTTTATTAACGATTTGGAAAAATGGTTGTTGTTCTCGTCAGGGTAGGAAATCAAAAACATTCTGAGACGTTTTATTGGTTGAATCCGCATTTTATTCGTTTTCTGATTGGTCTATACAGTAATTTGTATTTTCCGATTACTTTCAATAGAGATGGATACTTCTGTTGCCACTAGGACAAAAAAGTAATAAAAACTACCAAAAAAAAAATAATAACTCAGAAACGAATTGAGATACAGCTTTCAAACAAATTGCATTTAAAAGTACATTTTTTTCTCTATACGACGGTGTAAAAAGTAATATTGTGGGGATGTTCAGAAGTTTAAGAATGGAATTTCATTTAAAATTGGTCTTCAGATTTCTTGGCCGATGTAAAAGCCTTTTCCCGAACAGCCAATGAAATACTTGGATAATACGTAAGTTTTAGGTGGATAATATGTAAGTTTCAGGAAATCTGACGAGTCGCAGACGATTTTTGTCGCTTGCAATTTTTACGTGTTATAACACTATTAATGTTGAATTCATGGCGTACATAATGTAGGATCAACTCCGTGCGATTTTTTATGTCTTAAATTTTAGTCTTTGAAAAAATCATTTTCCAAATGGATTTAAATTCCAAATGGTTGTAATTTGTTAAATTGCTTTTTTTTCCTTCTGTATTTATAAAAAGAATATTTAATTCGTGAAAATACTTGTCTTCATTTTTCTAATAAATTTCATGTTTGGAGATATTCTGAATGGTGCACGGTAAAAAGGGCAACGGAAAAAACGACAACGGTAAAAAGGGCAACGGTAAAAAGGTCAACAGGTAAAAAAGGCAACGGTAAAAAGGTCAACCGGTAAAAAGATCAACGGTAAAAAAGGCAACGGTATAAAAAATAATTAAAAATTGAGATTATTAGTTAATGAGGTACATATATATTGAGTTATCGATTTGAGAAAAAGATATTGAGAAAATCGATTCAATGTTTCAAGTAAAGCAAATGCTGAACACGTGTATCGGTTACTTCAACTCGCTATATGTATAGCTTATTTATGTAAAAGGACAGCGACTTTTATATATTTATGGAAACCTTGACGAAGGACGGTAGGCGGAACCCCCCCCCCCCCCTCCCGAAAAAAATCTCCATGAAAAAAGGGCTCACATTAATTAGGGTGGAAAGGGTCCACACATTTATGAATAATTATATATACAAGAACAGCTGCTTATTAATAAAAGTTAATTTTTTCCACTGTCAGTTTTTTACAGCGTAAGGGGCAGGGGGTACAGAATTAATCGGTAGGTTATATAATTCTAAGATTTGGTCAAAGAAAACATAATTTTAACATTTCATTAAGGGAAGTTAAGTTTAACATGCCTTACTTCTACAAGGGGAGCTGGTGCTTTCTACGGAAGGGGGGGTATTAAGGAAATAAAATTCTTTCAACTCGCTGCATTGATAGTTTATATATAAGCAAAGATGTTTAATCAATAATGGCTTTTGGGTGTAGTGGGCAGGAAGGGAGAGAAAAAAACTACGTACAGAGATTGTAAAGGGAATAAAATAAAGACGAAGAAAAGTGCCGTTTTCTTTAGAAAATTTTTTCATTATCCTGCTTTTTTAAGTAAGGGGCAGATTTGTGGGTGTAAGAAAATAGATAAGTATGAGGTAAAATTTTGAGATTAATCTACTAACATCAAAATACAGTAAAACCTCTCTAAAGCAACCACGTTCCATTAAAAAAAAAAAATGGTCGCTCCGAGAGGTGGTCTCTTAATGGAGGTCATCTAGATTTTAACTGTTGAAAGAAAGGTAACAATTAATGTTACTAATGTTTCTTCAAAGAAATTGGTCGCTCATGGAGAGAGTTCAACTAAAATGGTCTCTGAAGGGAGGTAAAATTACTATTGAGTCCATGGGAATAAATTTCCTCCCATGAAAAAAATGGTCGTTCAGGGAGGTGGTCGCACAAGGAAGTTTCACTGCATGATATTTTACTCAGGAATTTTCCCAGGTTTCTATCCTGCACTTATGTATTGTCTAGGGGTGGTGCTGGGGACAACAGGGGTAAACAAGAATCCTTTAGTTTTGAGTAACAAAAGGGCTTAGGTTTGAGTAACAAAAATGTAAACTTGTATTGTAATTTTGACAAGCTATGCTAGATAAATAGAATGACCTTTAGGATATACTCGTAAATATCAACTCAATTCCTATCCCTTTGTATTTAAAGAGAGGAAAATGGTTTGTAAACATACAAAATCCATTAATGGGTTTCAACGAAACTTATTGCACATAAGAAATGAAATAAATGTTGAAATACCCAGAAAACCTCCTGTTTTGTCACAAAATATTCAGCTAAAGAATTTTTCTTTTGTATTTTTTAAAGGACTTTATAACGTTTGATTTTCTAGTTCTAGTCCTTCTCTTTTAGTCTTCGTAATATTCTTATTTTTTATTACATTATTTCACTAATAGTAATTACTGTATAATTTCTTTATAGTAATTTCTTAATTGTATTGATTTTTATGATATAGTTTTCATTTTTTAATTTTTATATTAATTTGATATGAAAATAATTACAGTAAATTCTGTCTAAGGCGGACTCTGTATAAGCAGCTAATCTGTCTACCGCGGAAAGTTTTCCAAGTCCCGGCGAACCCATAGAAAATTACATTAAATCATGCTGCATAAGGCGGAATCTGTCTAACGCGGAAACGGAAAGCATTTTAAGGTCCCACCGAAACCAAAAATTTGCATAAGGCGGAAAAAAGGATAATTTAAAAATGAAAGGCATTTTGTTTATTAAACTTTAAAACTGATAAGTCAAATACTCGATGTCGTGCATGTTAGTTAAATTCCGTAACACTTTGAAAAAGATAATTCAAAAGGACAGAAACTGCTTAAATTTTAAGGAATTTATGCTTGTGCCATTTTTTCATATGCAAAAATATATTTAAAAGTTAATATTTCTAGTAGAATGAACATTTATCAAAATATATATTTTCGAAAGTGCAATATATTATATTTTAAGGATGTACTGAAATTCAAAGTTATAGCGTTCTGTCTCATTCTCGAAGTTTTAGAGGGGGGGGGGGGGGGGAGGGTTGTTAGGTTTATTTATTTATTTATTTATTTGTGTGTGTGTGTGTGTGTAAACTTCCAATTCGCATGTATTACAGCAATACTAAGAAATTGAATAGCATTTCTCATTTATCTATAAAGACAAAAGGTCTTTCCGAATTTCAGTTTTCAACCGATTTTCGAGTCAGGAAAATCAATAAAAAATCATCAAATTCGAGGGATTTTTTTTTCTTTGGGGGGGGGGGGGGGGTTGGGGAGTTTTTTGCATAAGCCAGAATATTGTTTACCACGGAAATTTTTCTCAGTCCCGATCGATTCCACCTCAGACAGAGTTTACTGTATTTATAACAAAAGAAGGGAGAAATTTTTATTGGCAGGGTACGCTTACTTAGCGCATAAAACTGGAAAGCAATGTATTCGTTGGAGATACACGAAACATAAATTAGACTACATTCTAATTTTTCTATCTGATCGGTGGCATTGTAACCGGTAAAAAAAAAATAATAAAAAAAAACAAATCCTTAACTGGAAACACCTTTAACGAGAAATGCTATCAAACCGTTATTTACGAAATGTAATATTCTCCTCTTTTAATGGTAGAAAATCTACGATTATATAAAAGTTTTTGTTATTAAAAAAGTTTTTGTTATTAAAAAAAAAAGTGATATGGTGTCGTCTGGCATAAAGCAAGTTTCCAGATCAAAGTTAAATAAATCTACAATATGAAAAATGGCAACAAAAAGATATAATAATCTACTATTTTCCAACTATTTTTTCTTCACTTTCTACAGGAATGGAGTACTTCTGTTGCCAACGTTAAAGGAATGACGTTATAAACTACAATTTTTTTTTTTCTCAAAAATGAATTGAGATGCAGTTTTCAAACAAATTGCATTTGAAAGTACTTTTTTCCCCTATGCGACGGTAAAAAAATTGAAAATGTGTTATGCTTAGAAATTAAACAGAATTGCAGTAGAGATTATCCGTATTTAACCGCACAATATATGCGGACGGACGGGCAGACAAACGGGCCGAACGACGACTATAGGTTCTACGTATTTATATAATTATGAACGCACCTAAAAATGAAATACAGTAGAACCTCGATTAACCGAGCTTCGATTAATCGAGGTTTCTGTTAACTGAGCCGATAACGAAGTCTATTTTTTTTCTTGTGAATGAGCACTGAAAATTGAAAAAGACCACATTTTTTAGTTTACTGTCCGTGCTACAGGATCTTCTGTCTCCAAAAGCACTTAATTTCCAAGAAATATTGCACCCTGAGATGTCAACAGCGAACAATGCTTTGTTTCCAGTGACCGTGTAGCCTACTGAACACCAAATGAGATGTGTTATCGGACAAATATATATCCCTCCCCACACCCCACCCCCGCTTAACTGGCAACAGAAGGGAGGGGCGACTCTCACAATACACATTTGGGTTTCATGACATTATTCTGTTTGCGCTTTCTTTCGCAAATCCCCCTTTAATGTAAATTTAACAAATTAATGTAATTAAATTTAAAAATATCTATATCTTTTCGTGAGATTTTTTTTCTTTTTGAAAATGCATCTTTCAGAATTTAACTTAGTATAGTTAAAAAAATTTCAATTTGCTTTTTAAAATTTACTACTCCGCTTCTTTTTTTAAACAATAGCTAAATTTCGAAGTGAAAAATAATTTTCTGTTCAGTGTTGCCATATTAAGGACTTTTCTTGTCCCCAGATTGCTGATTGTCACCGTTTATTATTATTTTTTTAATTTAAATAGAACTATTCGTTTTTTCTGAAAAATAAGGCGAAGTATACCTACTACTTTAAAAAAGTGGTAAGAGTCAAATAATCTAAATTAAGGCTGTTCTTAAATCCAAATGGGCAACTTTATGACATAAGTTTTAATTTATTTTTGTTCGGAAATGCATGTAACTAGCAGGTGTGTTCAGAACTGTGTCATCGAGCTGTTTTTTCCGTTTTTTGCAAACGCAATAGATCTTTCAGAAAATAGTTTCAAAGTGGGCGTTTTCAACCGAATTTTCTCTCGAAAGTAGAATAAACTCTGAAGAAAGGGGGAAAAAACGTGTTTGTCACGTGATCAAAATCGCTTATAACTCAGTAGGTAATTTATTGATAAAAAAAATGTAAAACACAGTTCGATTCCAAATCGCTTCAATGGTCAGGCTTTCCAATTTTATATCTTTCCGTTAAAAAATAAATTTGTAAATGTGTCAAAACGTTTTGCGCTTGTTGAACAGAGCAGTTGAGAATAGCCTTAAAAAAGTGCCCAATCTGGCAACACTGGTTCAATTATAAAGTAAATGTTAACAAATGCCTTGAAATTGTCTTGCGCAATTTCTGTGTGAATTTTTGAAATTATTACTGCAATATTCTCTAATACATTTCAGAAATAATCCAAATACAGTAAACTCTGCCTAAAGCGGAATCGATCAGGACCGTGAAATTTTTCCGCAGTAGACAAATATTCCGCCTTAGACAAATTTTACTCTATGGCGCATCCTACACTGAAGCGACAAGCGACATGAAGCCGCAACATGTAGCGCAAAAACCGGTCGAAACAAAGAACGAAGTTGTTTCAAGCCTGTTTTAAACCAGTTTTTCCAGCGTATTCAAGCGACATGTCTTATGTGTCGCCTTAGTGTGGGACTTGCCTATGTCTATGGATTCGCAGGGACTGGAAAATCTTTTCCGTCTTACACAGAGTTCGCCTTACAGTGAGTTTACTGTATATGTGTTAAATTTATGCGGAATGTCATTTTAGTTACTCCTGAAATCAAGATAACAGAATGAGAAGAGTCAATCTTTTCAAAACATTTATATTTCTTCAAAGAATGGAAACGAAAAGTCTATTGTAAGAAATAATGAAGCAGAGTTCAGAGAATTTATGGAACAGGGGGATTTGTATCTAAAAAAGATCATCAGTTGTCAATACGGCTGTTGACAACTGATTGACACGCAGAATTCTCCCAAGGAATAGGACAATCAGTGGCGCCAAATTATATGGGTCCGTGGGGCAGGAGCCCACCCAATAATTTGATCTCTCTGCCTAAAAAAATTTCACTTCATTTAATTGGTTGTTTATTTATTTATTTAATTTCTGAAATGAAATTTGGTTTTATTGACGTTCTCTAAATAATTTTCTTTTAAAAATAGTAAAGACATCAATTAGATTTACAAGAGCACTGAAAACCCCTTCAGCTGGTGTACAGCAAAATTTCTTACAAAAACAAATCCCCTGCATATTTTGTCACCTGTTTTGATGTCTTGAATTGATAAAGCACCTAGGTGACTAAAATGTATGCTTTTCTTGACGTTTGGATTTTTGCGCTTTCAATTGAAAGCAATTTTTATGTTATTTATAATAAATACTGTTAATGTATTTATAAGGAAGAAATTATGAAAACATAATTTAATAAAGTTATTTATAATATTATAATTCAATTATAATAATTTAAAAATTTGCTTAGAGTAACTTCGAATTATCACCCTTAGTCATTTTCTCCACCCTCCTCTCTCCCACAAACATATGCACTAAGGGGGAAAATTATAAGTGTTATTTCACTCAAAAATGTTTGAGCCCACCCAGTATTTTTCAAAAGTTGGCGCTACTGAGGGACAATAGCATTTAGCTGGTACTTTGATAGTACTTCGAATTATATATAACAAGAAAGCCATTATCTGGAAGTATACTATAATGCAAATAGTAAACTAGTATGTTGTGGCCATCACAAAACTTTCTTCTATATAAATCACGTCAATTAAATCATTTAAATAGTAAAAGAAATTATATCAATTTATTCATATAAAAGTATACCTGAATTTGAAGTTTGATGAAAATTCGTGCATTAGTTATTGAGATAGAGCTCTAGGGGAAAGTCTAAAAAATGCAGCATAGCAGCGCCATCTGTTGAGCGATTTGCACCAAAACATAAACAGCACTAATTCATATTAAGGTATACCGGAATCTGAAGTTTGATGAAAATCCGTGTATTAATTCTGGAGCTAGAACTATTGTGGAAATCACAAAAAATGCAGCACAGCAGCGCCACCTGTTGAGCGATTTATACCAAAAGGAACAAAACATCAATTCATGTCAAGGACTAACAGAATCTGGAGTTTGATAAAAATCCGTGCATTAGTTCTGGACATTGAGCTATTGTGGAAATAGAGAAAAATGCTGCATAGCAGCGCCACCTGTTGAGCGATTTACAGCAAAACATAAACAGCAATAATTCATATCCAGGTATACCTGAATCTGAAGTTTGTTGAAAACCCAAGCATTAGTTCTTGAGATAGAGCTACTGCGGAAATCACAAAAAATGCAGCATAGCAGCGCCACCTGTTGAGCGATTTACACCACAAGGTGCAAAACGTCAACTCATGTCAAGCACTAACAGAATCTGAAGTTTTATGAAAATCCGTGCATTATTTCTTGAGATAGAGCTATTACGAAAATCGTGTAAATGCTGCAAAATGCAGCATAGCAGCGCCATCTGTTGGGCGATTTGCACCAAAACGTTACCAGCACTAATTCATATCAAGGATTAATTGAATCTGAAGTTTTATGAAAATCCGTGCATTAGTTCTTGAGATAGAGCTAGTGCAGAAATCGCGAAAAATGCAGCATTGCAGCGCCACCTGTTGAGCGATTTACACCAAAAACTAATCAGCATCAATTTGTATAAGGCACTAACTGAATATTAATTTTTATTAAATTCCGTGCATTAGTTCTTGAGATAGAGCGCCCACAAAATTTGTGTCACATACACACAGACAGACAGACAGACAGACAGACAGACTCACAGAGTCACAGACAGACATTTTGTAAAAACATGTTTTTTGGAATCTCTGACCCCTAAAACGTGTAAATCCGTCGAAAACCGGAATTCGAAAATTTTCATGAATCCAATACTTTCTTCTTGTAAAGATAGAAGAAAGTAAAAAAGGGGTGCCATTTGTATTCATGGGCGTACATAGAATTTTTGTTGGGTGTGGGGGGGGGGGGGATGAAAAGCAGTTGGGTATTTTCGGCCGCGAAAATCAGTTAGTTTTGATTTAAAAGAAAATAATAATAATAATAATTTTAACAAATTTGTTTGATGCCCGGGAAAAAGGAGAAGAGGGGAAGGGCCAAAATTCCTTTGTAAGGCTACAACAGATATGAATAAGTGTTATATTGTTAGATGTCAAACTACAGTCAAACCTCGTTAACACGAACACTCTTAACGCGAATTACTTTTAGCCCGAACTGTTTCCGATTGCCCCGTTTTGTTGTATGTAATGTATTTATAAGTTCGAATAATACGAACAAAAAAAGTTTCCCCTTGAGTGTTCGCGTCAACGAGGTTCGACTGTATATATATATATGTAAGCATATAGTGTATTACCTATCTTTTAATTATTATTATTGCTTTGCACGATCATGTTGGCCGAATGGTAGATTTAAGCTTGAAAATTAAATTTTTTATTCTCCTACCTCACACAAACACCAATGTGATCAGAATTAGTTCAAATGTTATATGATAAATATGATTAAAACAATACTTTTATTAGAGATTACTTTTTTTAAATCACTACATAAAAAAATGATGACATAATACCTCTTACCACAAAGGTTCTACCAATAATAAATCAAAACAAATAAAACATTTTAAAATAAATGTTTCTCCCCCGCCATCACCCCCCCCCCCCTTTTTATAGTTTCAATACAGCATTATGGTTAAGAAAAATTAAATAATAGAAGTATGAATAGTTTTTAAAATAGAAATGTTTCTCGACTAAAGTAAAAAAAGCATTAAAATAAAATTTCAATTACTTCTAAGTTTGAGACACTAAATTTGGGGGGTCTGGACAAATGCCCCACTTGCCCACACAGAAAAACATAATCTTTTCAACTATATTGGAATCCAAATTGACTTCTTTTTCTGACATATTCCTGAATTTAGTCTTGTTCGTAAACACATGGAATTGGCAGATGCTCTTATTCAGAAACTATGGAGTTGAACAGTTTAAGCATTTTTCGATAAAGGCAGGCATTCTTTTTAAAAACGTTGTTAAAATTGACGTTTTGAATAGAATTACGCGGGAATGGCACGCGATATTTTATATAGATTTTATGTAAACCTTATTCTATATAGAGTCTTCACCAGAAAGAATACTCTGGACAATCTTTTGCAAAATCAAGTCAACCCGAATCCCAGCTCAAGAATCAAAATCTAACTCGAATCCGAAAGAAAGAAAGTCAAACCGATTCGTAGCAAAATGGTAGAAATTAAAATGATATGTAAATTAAAAATATAGCACGAACCGCAGGTCGCGTCATTTTCGGATAAAAGCGAGTTTCCTAGCCCGATGCAAAACGCTACATGTCTACACCATAGTCAATAAATTTGAATCTTTAATTTTATTTCAAATTATTTTCGTAAAAACATTTTCATTTCTGCTATGTATTCTCTAAATTGTGCTTTCTTGAGCCAAATCTTTCATATTTACTGACCCCCCCCCCCCCCACACACACACACCTACATAACTGTACCCTCTTCTACATTGTAAACATCAAGATAATGAAAATTCTTCGCTTTCAAAAATTTTCATTTGCTTGTCATTATTTCAACTCTTTTAAAATCTCTGTATGTAAAGTTTTTTTTCTTTTCATTTCATGTCTTTTCCCATTCTCGTCCCCCGAAAAACTAGCTTTGGCCAAAGTTTCCATAAATATATAAAAGTTGATGTCCTTATACATAAGCTATCCATATAGCGTGTTGAAAGAATCTACACAGTATATCTTCTGTTTACACCCCCCCCCTCCCCCATTGCAGGTACCTCTTAACGAACAGTCGACGTCTCTGGCATGGAATAATTTTTTAATACACAGCACCTATATATTTGTGTCTTTAGTATAATGCCATGTATAATATATTGCTTTCAATAACAGGGTTACAAATACATGTTCTTACCACGTGCTTTACTTGAAGCATAGAATCGGTTTTCTATAACTGAACGTATATGCACCTTAATAACTAATCTATCTCAATTTTATGTTCAATGAAGTATTTATAATTATTATTTTTTAACAGTTGACCTTTTTACCTGTTGACCTTTTTACCTGTTGACCTTTTTACCGTTGCCTTTTTTACCTGTTGACCTTTTTACCATTGACCTTTTTACCGTTGACGTTTTTTCCGTTGCCTTTTTTAGGAAAAAAGGTCAATTTGATTACTTTTTTCGAGTGATGTTTGCTTGCTATTCTGAATCTCTGGACGCCAGAAAATAAAACAACCCCAAAGGGCACCAAAAAAAAAAAGGGGGATACTGTATTCTATTAATACATGGAAATTATTCCAGAGGGAAACATTCGCCTTGGATACAATATTTCAAATGAAAATCAAATTTCAAAGTAATTGCTTAAAAGGCGCAAAGGCCAACATAGTCAAAAAGATTCCAAGCCGGGACTCGAACCCGTTCGAGTTCCGGGACGGGAACCCCCCGGGTTCGAGTCCCGGCTTGGAATCTTTTTCACTATGTTGGCCTTTGCGCCTTTTAAGCAATTACTTTGAAATTTGATTTTCATTTGAAATATTGTATCCAAGGCGAATGTTTCCCTCTGGAATAATTTCCATGTATTAATATAGTTTCTATCGATGCTGGATTTAATTATATTCCGTGTTTGCCCCAGGTTGGTGGCTCACGGTAAAATATTCCATCTTGTGCTGCGTTTGTAGCCTTGCCAACATATAATAGTGAGAAATTTTCCTTGCTGGGTATCGTTCCAAGTGGTTTAGTCGGTAGAACGTCAGTGCTCTATACTGATGTCCCGGGTTCGAGTCCCGGCTTGGAATCTTTTTCACTATGTTGGCCTTTGCGCCTTTTAAGCAATTACTTTGAAATTTGATTTTCATTTGAGATACTGTATTCATTCAAATAAAAATTGCTTCTTTTTTTTTTTCAGTTTCTTAATAAATCCAAAGCTTAAGGCTGTTTTCAAATTCCCAGCTCAACAACGCAAAACTTTCTAACACATTTACGGACACATTTTTAAATGTAAGAGCATAAAATTGGCAGGTCTGACTATTAGAGCAATTCGAAATTGAAATGAATTTTTCATTTTTTGATAAATAAATTACTTATCGAGTTATAAGCAATTTTGGGTCACGAGGCGACCAGTTTTTTGCCTTTCTCATGTTGGAAATTCGGTTCAAAACGCTAACTTTGACACAGCCTTTTCAGAACGGTGTTTTGCATTCATCAAAAAATGGAAAACGTCTTTCTATTAAATAGCTTTTAAATAATAATACCTGTCATTTTGATGAATTTCCGAACAAAAAGGAATTAAAGAATATGTCAGAAAATAAGCCTTCAAGTAAATATCTAAAATAATCAGTTTTTCACTCGTCTTTAAAGTTCTGAGTTTATTGTTGTCAATTGTCCCTTTGAAAGTATTCTAATTCTATTATGAGAGTTCATTGCTTCTTGCATTCTTAGGGGAAATAGTAATTGTTTGGCAGATTTCACAGTTGGGAGGGTCCTGGACTTCATTGCATTCAAGTTATTGTATGTCCGTTGGGTCCGTCTGTCACAATAATGTAAAGTAACTTTTGTGAATATGAAAATGCTGTCTCCCCCCCCCCCCCGATGTATATCTTAAAAGGAAAATAGCAAAATTGAAATTTCTTGATAATAATTAATGATCGACCGATCGACCGGTTTTTAAGATCGAAACCGAATTTCGGTAATCTTCCTGTTTCCGGCCGAAAACGAAAACGTCCAAAGATAATTTTGAATGTAATTAATGCATACATAAGTATACAGAATTATTAATTAGTTATGTGTGTAATTATACGTGTGATCCAAATTGGCTATAAAATATAATTAATTCATCAACGACACGAAACAGGTTTTTAGTACCGAAACAGAAATCGAATTTCGGTAATCTTCTTATTTTCGACCTAAAACGAAAATGGCTAAAATTTTTAAGCAATTAATACATATACATAATTATTAATTAGTTATACGTATTTGTTAATTAAAAGTAATTATTAATTATTTATACGTATAGTCCAAGTTGGCCTGGGCCTCTGACCAAAAGTTTTTATTTTCATATAAAATGAAATGTAATTAAATCATCTAAGATGCAGAATGATTTTCTAATTATACAAATTTCATGTAGCAAAAAAAAAAAAAAAAAAAAAAAAAAAAAAGTTATACAAACATCGATTTATTTTTTATAATTACGTTTATAAATGATCATCTGTTATAATAAAGCTTTCTCAGAGAGTATTCGAAACAAATCTGAGGTTTCAAACTAAAAAATTTTCTATTACTGTTAACTCTGCAGATTTTAATGAGCATGTGAAAAGCGTCTTCAAAGTTTAGTCATATATGGCTTGTTTTATAATTTGCACTCAAGCATTGAGTCAGTGATGTCTGATACTTCTAAACAGAGATGTTCAAAGCAATGAATAGTGTCTCATTTGAGCCTTTACATCTGAAATCAGTGAGAAATGTTCAAAATTTCCAAAGGATGTAACGAGATTTTTACAATCGGATAGTTTCAGATAGTTCCCAAATTTTCGGGAACATTTTCGCCGAAACTCAGATTTTGTGCCGTAAACGTAAACAAAACCGAATATTCGGTCGATCTCTGATAATAACCCATTAATTTTTACCTTTAATGTAAGGTTTTTACATGAAAGTGCGATATCATATAAAGCAGGTGAATTTTCATTTATAAAACACGAAATTTAAATTTGCCTTAGAGTTAATTTTGAAAATTATACATAACCATTTCTTAAAAACATGCTTTTTCAGGTTTTAAGATTAACATGCATATAATTTTTTAAGCATAACTCAAAAACTATTTGGTAGAATGAACCCAAATTTTCGTTTTGCATATTAGAAGCTACTAGAAATCTATTTCTGTTAAATTTATATATTATGAAATTAATATTTGAAACATATATTGTTGCTGCATATTTTTACTATTATTTCCAAATATTAATATCGGAATATTTAACAACAGAAATTCTAGAACAAATAAGTCGGAGATTGCTGTTCCGAAAAAGTGGTGTGAACTGGTCCCCAGGCGGGTTTGTCATTTATGTCGTAGTACAATCTAATACACAATATTTAAAAAACATTAAATTTTCTATTTTAAACTTATTTTGAAAATACATATATTTTGTATTTGGAATTTTTCTTTTAATTTGAAAGGTATTTTGTATTTTAGGTTTTGTATCTTCTGTTGAAAAGGTTTTAATTTGATAACTGTTTTAATTTTTAATTAGTCTGAATACTAAAAAAAGAAAGAAAGAAAAAAGAAATAATAAAACTACTTTATTGGCTGATGTTAAATGAAATAGAAATTTCAGAGAAGTGAATTAAAGACAGACAATTTGTGGAAAAGTTTGCTTTATTTTATTTTATTATCATCGCCCTCCAAATTATAATAAATATCGAAATATTTTAAACTTTAAAAATATGGGACAAGTTTAATATTTTTATAAATAGTGCATTATAATCTCTAAAAATACAAGGTGGATATATTTAAACTGAAATACTCACCGTATTCTGTAGCGCGATCTAATTACGAGATTGGAGCCAAATTTTGTGAGTGATTAAACAAGGCAAGAAAGGCAGGATTTCGCAAAAAAATAGATCGTAAAATTGCCACTAGTGGGATACGTGGCGGGACAATTTGATCGCGCAAAATACGCTCAGTATGTCAATTTAGTTAGTACCACCTTGTTAATTGGCATAGTTTAATTTGATAATCAAAGAGTGCATTACGCATTAAAATTTTGGTTATGTGCTGTTATGCGAACTCAGCGATCTCTTGAATGACTTATAAACGGTTCTTTTTTAGTCCCCGGTACGGTATGCTATTTCTTTCTCCCAGCTTATTTTGTCTCCAAAAAATAACGTTACCTTACAGAAGCCAGAAATAAACAAAGCAGATGTATCATTCTACGATTACATGCTCTATAGCAATTTTTTTAATTTCTAAGTATCGCACATTTTTAATTTTTATACTTTCGTATTGGGAAAAAAAAAATACTTTTAAATGCAATTTGTTTGAAAACTGTATCTCCATTTATTTTTGAAATATAAATTTTTTTGTAGTTTTTAGCACCATTTGTTTAATTTTGGTAACTGAAGTATTCCATTTATATAGGAAGTAAAGGGAAAATAATTGAAAAATAGCAATTATATCTTTTTGTTGCCATTTTCTCATAACAACCGAAAGAAAATATAATTAAAATACGTACTATTTTGAAAAAATATAAACGAATAATTTCTGTTAAAACATGGAGCTATTATAAACTATATTTAATTTTAAGTATCTGTAGACGATTGCAGTCGTGACGTCAATCATGACGTTTTGGTTGGAAACTGACACCAAACAAACGGTTGCTATGCGTCATTTCTTTTTAAATATATATCGTGGAAAATGTTACCAGTACATATCAAGTATTAAAACACTTAGATGTGAGATATAGATATAAGATATAGCTGCAACACACAAACAAAATAGAAAATACAACAAAGCAACCGTTTGTTTGGAGTCAGTTTCCAACCAAAACGTCATGACTGACGTCACGACTGAAATCGCCTATATTAATGTTACAAACAAATAAATGCCTATGACTCATTAGATAGCCGTTTTTTTGTCGAGTATCTTTTTGCTGCATTTGTGTATTATTTTGTGATAGTGACGTCCTATGCTTTCTTTACTGTACATGTTTTAGAGTGGATCGTAAATATGGAATTCTTAAGCGGATGCGAATAACCTCATTTTACATAAAATAAAAGTGTGTGCTTTAAGTCTTAAAACTGAAATATGTTTTGTACTATTTATCTATACATATTTTTTTTTTTCATCGGGGTCGACACTAAATTCTGAAAAAGCAGAATTCCTGTTTTCTAGTTATTTTTATTTCGATAGAAATATTTGTTGAAAGATGATTTTTTTCCTCCCTAATTTCTGTTACAATTTTTTTTTTTTTTTTTTTTTTTTTTTTTTTTTTAAATCCTGTTTTGAAGATTTTGTAGAAATGTTGAACGACAGGTGCAGATATGGAAAATGATAAATACTGAATATGGGCACCGGAAGATTATTTGCCTTTATATGAAAATTTCTTTTTTTTTTTATATGAAAATATAAAACGCTATTCGATTCCTAAATCTCTACGTAAAAAGATATGCAATTTTCATGGATTTGTGAATAAACATGATATCATGACTGTGTCAAACAGTTTTTATTTAAGAGCAGCTTTAAGGCTGCTCGTCATTCAGTTTAACCAACTTCTCTTTTCTGTGTAGTCTATGTCTCTCTTTTTCTTAGTTTTCAAAATATTTCTAAAATCTATGCTTAATTTTATATGAAGTGTTAAAATTTTACTCCCAATTCGTCCGCTTTTAACACATAAAATATTAAATTAAGCATAGATTTTAGAAATAGTTTAACAACTAATGAAAAAAGAGACATCCTTAAGAGGAGCACGCAGAAAACAGAAATAAAAAATATTAATATCCTGAGGAGATATTTTAAATGTAAGAATGAATCAAACGCCCATACACATAACATTACCGAGGGAAATTCCAAAATTGAGTGACGAGCAGCCTTAAGAACCTACTTCAATTAAACGAAAAGACCCGTTCGCTAATGCTAATCCTATGGAAGACATTTATAAAGATATCTCATTCGAATTTAAATATTTTTAAATGATTTTTTTTACATTGAATAGAGATCGATCTGTACAAAGACCGTTGTTTACTTTTTCAATTTTCTTTACAGGTATTTTTAATGAGGGTACTTTCATTTTGGAAACCGGTTTCGAAAGTAAAAGCATCCTTATAAAAAAAAATTGCAATCAAATCGAAAAAGTAAAAAACGGCCTGCATACAAATCGATCTCAGTTATCCAATATAAGAAAAAAAAAATCATTTTAAAATATTGAAATGCGACCGAGATATCTTTATAAATTTCTTCCATACGATTAGCATTAGCGAACGCGTCTTTTCGTTTGACTGAAGTAGGCTCTTAAGTATTTCTTTTTATATGAATTTTAATTTCTTTTAAAAGTATAAAATTCCTTTATTCGTACACTTATGCACTTCATTTTGCTTGATATTTAGTACTATTTCGAATATATAAGGTGCATTAATATTTAAGCCGATGCAGTCGAAGACAGTCTCGAGCTAATGCTAAACCTATGGGAAGGTTATTTTCTAATATCTCATTTGCATTTCGACATTTTTAATTTTTTTTTTTTTTTTTTTTTTTTTTTTTTTTTTTTTGTTAATTTAACAGCTAAGGCCCATCTCTACTTCGCTCTTTTTTTACTGTTTTGATTTTGGTTGCAAATATTTTTAGAATGATACTTTCATTTCCGGAACCGGTTTCTAAAGTGAAAGTAACTTTATAAAAAATATCTGCAACCAAAATCGAAAAAGTAAAAAAAGAGCGATGTAGAGATGGACCTCAGCTATCCAATGCAACAAAAATTATTTAAAAATGTCGAAATGCAAACGAGATATTAGAAAATAACCTCCACATAGATTTAGCATTAACTCGCGAGTGTCTTTGCTTGCAGGGACAGGGGGAGATCTCAAATTCCTCATCCTATTGTTAAATTTATGGGCGTGAAATGCATTCTTATTTTTAGAATATTTCATCAGCAAAACAATATTTTTAACTTCTTTTTACTGTTTCTGAAAGGATGTCTCTTTCCTTTTTTTTAGGTGAAGAAATTTTTCTGAAACACATGCTAATTTCAATATTTTATGTGATAAAATATTAGTAAAGCTAAAAAACTGTGACTAAGATTTTAACATTTGAAATAAAATAAGTATACATTTTAGAAAGTATAGGCAAAAATAGTATTTTTTGAAAGATGATTTTTTTACCACTCTTTAATTTGTTTTACTTTTTTTTTCTTCAAGAAATGAAGAATGAAAAATGAAAGTATAGGTATACATTTTAGATTTCTGGAAAAAAAAAAAAGGAAGAAAGAAAAGTATACTTTAAGAAGGGTGCACAGAAAGAAGAGGTTAAAAATATTTTTCTAAGATTTGAGATAATATTATTAAACAGCTTTATGAAATTCTGTTACAAGCACACCTAATGGGGGGTGGGAGGGTTATCAGTGGGGATTTTGAGGATGAAGACATTAGTTTTATCTTTTGTGTATTTGTCCTGGGAGTGTGGATTGTGCTTTTGTTCTCGGGGTTGGACGCTCTTGGTTTACGACCTTGAAATATTTTTCCGCATTTAAAGGTTGACCACAGAGTTTCTCTCAGCCAGTCAAATCATAGAATTCTACTTGACAGACTGGATATTTAGTATAAAAGTCTCCTCACCTCACGATTTTAGAAATTTTCCGAACAAAGAATTCTATGATAGCAATTGTCTCGAGTAGAAAGCCAGATTGTCACAGTCAAAGAATCTATAACAGACGATAGACGTTCTTTGGCCAAACGCTTTATGAGTGATAACTAACTTATTCGTAGATTTAGTGATTTAGTGATTTACAGTTTAAACATCATTTTGAGAATGTCAGTCTGAAAATACAAGTGACAAAATTGTGCTCACGTGCTTTCTTGATTTTGCATTTTTCTCTCCTCTTACGATTGGTAATTCGCTTTGGAATTGTTTCGTGACTTAGTCGAAAAATGCTCGAAAATTTTGTAGAAGATACAGAGAAGTTCTTTAAATTCGCGCTGTCCGAGAACGATGATGATTCTCTCATTTGGAAAGCAGTTGAAAATTACATAAAAGGCAAACGTTATCAGATTCAAGGACTGTGCTATGTGAACTTTAGTTATGACAAATACGCATCTTCACTTAAATTCTGCGAAATTTTGTTAAAAATTTTAACAGAAATTAGATGTGACAACAAGAGCTTGCTGACTACGCTGACCGATTTAATAACAATTTTCAGCATGAAAACGATCTATTTAAGCAACTATACGAGCAGTTACAAACGTGAATGTTATGTTAAGACTGCTATAAAAAATCTGGAGGAGCATACTAAAAACAGCTTATTCCCAGAAAATGAAGGAATTCAGGTGTATGCTGCGTTGCGCGGGAACTACCAGTTTATGGAAATAATTGTGAAATATGGATTAGTGAAAAGCTTTTCAAGCGAGTCCCTTCTTTTAAAAGCAAGAACAGAGCAAATATTGGCGCAACTTTTGTAAGTATGAAAGTTTCTTTCTTTCTTTTTTTTACATCTTAAATTTTTGTAATTTTTATATTTGATTTTTAACTAAGTTAAAGCCACGAAATAGTATAAATGAATGTTAAAAAAAAAAAAAAAATGATAAGGGATTTTTTTTTACATTACTTGGGGGGGGGGGGGGTCCGTTCGGTATCGCGAAGCAATCCCTATTTTCTAGCCAACCCCAGACGTAATTGTTTCGTGTTTCCATTCTGGATCGCTTCGCGATCCCTTATTTTCTATGCATTCAATTTTTAGAAACCACTTGGTAAAAACGCCCTCCTCTCTACTCCTGACAATTTTATTTCCTTATCTCCAAGCACATAATCATTAGAGCTTACATAGTTTTATAATTATAAGAATTATTAAATTAAATGTAAAATCATTGGTAACCGGAAAAAAAAGTCACCGGAAAAAACGTGACAGGAAAAAATTGAACAAAATAAACAAGAGCGGAAACAACGTGACAAGGAAATTACGTGACCGGAAAAAAGTGGACACCGAAAAAATGGGACCGTTTGGTGCTGCTTGTACTTTGTCCGGTATGGAGTCGATATAACACAGCCAGGCGAATACAAATATTTTAAGTCAATGACTATAAATGCGAATTTTGAAAAATGGCGTGAATATTCGCATACAAGGATGCTTGTTTACAGCTCTACTTGATTTTTGACATTCGCGAGAGGGAAAACGAATATTTTCCGTTGATGTTTAAGAATGCAAATATTGAGAAAAGCCCCGCATATTTGCATATGAAAATGCATATTTACATGACTATTTGACTTTTGATATATCCTCCTGAGACCTGGCATCCATTTAAATGGATGTTTTGCTTTCTCCTTCTATTGTGTTAAATTTCATTTTACCAATCTAAAACCAGTTTGGCATGGTAATGTATGAATCAAAAATCAACATTCAGCTTTTGGATTTTGGTAACGGTGACAACTTTGTTTACAAATTGGCGTAATAAATGAGTCAAGTTGGAGTTCTACGTTCTGCTGGTAAGTTTCGTTTTTATGTTATTTAAACTATTGTTTAAACTATTTCTTTCTTTTTTCTTTTTTTTTTTTTTTTGCAATTTTAATAGCAGATGTTAATACTTACCACGGTAAGTAGAACACTCGGTAGGGTTCACGCGCAGGTTTCGTTTTCTCCTATGACGTCACTGGAACCCATCTCCAATCTTGGGTAACGCACTTTTCGCTTTGCATAAAGCTTTCCGTTCATAAAGAGGTATTATATATTTATTTAATATCCTGCATATGATATTACTGAGATGAATGATATTTGGAACGCCTACTAACTGAACATTTTCAAATTAGAGTTAATATATTTATATGTTTTTATTATTTAGAATTTTTTAAAGGGTCAATCTTCTGTTTTCATTTAGTTTTTGGAATTATTAACTTTTGACACATTATTAATAATTTATTTAAACACGTTTGCGCAAAAAGCAAAAGTTTTCGTACTTTCTCAGTTCTATTTCATTATTTTAGATACAATTTTTTTCAATAATATATTTTACAATTTAACTTTAATTCAAAATACTTTGAAAAAAATCGGAAAACTTTCGCTTAAATTCATAAATATTTGAGAAAAAAACACTTATAATTGCGTTATATATCTTCAAATATATATATTATTTATTCATAAATTAATATATATTATGAAATTTTATATATTTACAAACTCGTGATTTAACATTAAAAAAACACGGAACTGAAGTAATAACGTTTTTCAAAGTCATAATTTTTCAAAACATTACTATATACTTTAAAACTATATTTACTATATATTTATTACCCAATTTAAAAAATACAGTAAACTCTGTCTAAGACGGAATCGATCGGGATTGAGAAAAATATACATCATTTTCCGCCTTATGGAAGTCAGTTTAAAATAAAAAATAAAATAAAATAAAAGCGACTATCACACATTTCGCACATTTGTAATCTTTAGTACCGTTTTTTAAAGTGAAATATTATTTAATATAAATATTTTTGGAGTCCGTTGTACTATTTTTTTTTCAATTATCCCAGTAAACTTTTAAAAAATTATGATTAAAAAAAATTTTGTTTTAAATTTTGAATGTATAACTTAAAAAAAAAAAAAATCTCGGAACCTTATTTTTACCATTAGAATAGTGATCTGTATTCTTTGGGGTAATGGAAAAAATAAAATAGCATATTTTAAATTTATGTAACGTAGAAAAATAGAAATTTATTCGTGTAAAAAATTGTAAATAAAGAAAATGTTGTGATTCAAGAAATACACATTGCGCATTCCTCCCCCCCCCTTTTTTTTTCTTTCATTAAATCCATAAATATGCAGAATTTAATAATTAAAATTCTCTCTCTGTAAACAAATGAATGCATAAAAACATGTTTTTATTTATATTTGCATTTCATCTGTATTTGATATCTACCAGTTTTAAAGTTTCATATACCGAATGCTTTTCATTTTTAAGATATAATTTTTTTTCGTGTTATGCAAAAGTTTGTTTTTGGTGGAATCTTAAAAATATTTCCTTTTCTGCGTTAGGCAGATTCTGGCTTAAGGAATATCTGGCATGATTGGTACAAACAGAAACGCCACAACAAGGCATCTCTAATTATTTTAATTAAACACCGCTTACAAAAAATAATAAATAGCATAATGCATAAAACGATTATACTAAAAAAAAAAAAAAATAATAATAATACTCCTTATTGTGAAAACAGAAACAGATAAGAGAGGAGTAAAAATGAATGTCCAGATACAGGAAGTGCTGGACGTGGGTGCCAGTGACGTCACGAACTACTGCGCATCTTTTCGTGAACCCTACCGTCTGTTCTACTTACCGTGTTTATACTCTTCTTTTAGATAAATAAAAGCTTTTTTTGATATGCATCTTAAGGCTATGGCTCTCGAAATATCTTCTTTGTTCCAAGAAACGCATTTACCTTTCAAAATAATCTGCTGCTGCGAAGATGAAAATTGCGACTCATACTGCTTTAAAATTTCTTTTAAATGGGAGTTTTCTAATTTTACATTTTCCATTTCGCACAAAATTTCTTTATTTAATTCCTTTAAATGTTGACTTTCTCTTTTTATTGAATCTAATTCAATATCTGATGGATTTCTTAGAGATGTGTCATTATTTTCTTGTTCTGAGGAGAGCGAAAATGAATCAGGATCATATTCTTTCCCATTTAACAAGAAGTTTATTTCCTTTCTGGTATCTCGTTTTTCAGCTCGTTCCCTTCTTCCAGTATTTTTATTATTTGATGAAAAGCTGGGTATTTTTAAGTGGGGAACCGATTTAAGCTTTAAATTTCGTGTAGGCTTCAAATCAAGCAGTTCTGACTTCAAATCCCTTTCAAAATCTGATTCTTCAAAGTGAATTGAACAGACTCTTGCATTATCAATGCAGAAATTGTCAGCTCTTTATCTTTTGCATGCTTGTAGCCATTGTTTTCGCACTACGTCATTTATTGGGAATCGATGAAATGTAATTCCATAGACTTTGGAATTTCTGGTATGATTGGTGCAACCAGAAACGGCACAACAAGGCATCTCTAATTATTTTAATTAATTAAACACCGCTTGCAAAAAATAGGAAATAGCATAAGGCATAAAATGATTGCACTAACGAAAAAAATAGCACTCCTTATCGCGAAAAGAGAAATAGATAAGAGAGGAGTGAAAATGAATGTCCAGTCCAGATACAGGAAGTGCTGGACGTTGGGTACCAGTGACGTCATGAACTACTGCGCATCTTTTCGTGAACCCTACCGAGTGTTTTACTTACCGTGATACTTACCTTATGTTCTTTATAGTAAATTCTATTCTTTCCCATACTTTTAGCATTTTTTTTATTATTTTAAAACGAGTTATGGCCTGAACGTGAACATCCATTTAGATGGATGTGCTGTAATACAAAATAAAAAAATCGAAATTTATTAATTTCTTTAAAAACATCATTTTTTATGCTTATTTGTTGAAAAAAACTCATATTAAAAAATATATATATGCATTATATTTTGTTTGGGTCTCAGGAGGATATACAAATTAGGAAACAGGATATTTTAGTCCCGCTGTTTTGGTCCTGATACCATTTCAATTCCTAGCCATTTCGGTCCCTTTCAGTTGTTGGAAGCAGCTACATTGTTAATAAAAAAATCTCAAAAATTGAATTGTTTTTATCAATGTTTTTATTAGTAACAATTCAAAATTATTTCAATTATTAATTGTTTATATAATTAATTTATCAATTACTTGTTTAAAAATGTTACATGAGCTATATAATAGTTATTACAGGGTAATGCAAATATAATTTTTTTTTTTAATTTTCTGTTACTATAATGTCATTAGATTATATAAAAAATGATAATGATTCTGAGGATAAATATGTTCTTTATTTATTTATTTATTAGTTAGTTTATAATATTTTCTTGCTATTTAAATATAATTAATTAATAATATCTAGTTGTTTTTTAATTGCAAACTATAACTGTGCTAAAAAAGTAAAAATATAAATCTACATTTGGACAATAATATCACCTAACATCGTTAAAAAATATATTTACGTACTTGTACAATGTTACATTATTACTATTACATATTGTTTTATAATAATACCACCAGGCAAAAACATAATTACTTAGACTTAAATTTTTGACTGATTTGTCTTTTTTTTTGGGGGGGGGGGGGGAGGGAATAAATAAAAAAATTTAAATAAAAACTCTAATAGATGAATAATTACTATTAATTAATTATTAAAATAGTTAGTAATTTTAGTATAAAAATTAAATTAATATTTTATTAAACACATTTTTAATTCAATTTATCCTGAATTTATTAAATTATTAACGTTGATATAAATGACAAATTTCTATTTTAAAATAAACTCAGTACATAATATCTTATATATTCAGTTTATCATTATATTTAACATTAGCTATAAGCTGAAATTTATCCTTTATCTGCTTATTTATTTTATATTTAAAGTTACTGAGATTTAAAACTATTAATATAATTAATAATAAAACTAAGATAAAAACTTATTAAACTTATTTTCTGGGAAATATGGAGGAAAAATGTAATTAAAAGAACAAATTAAAAGACAAATTAAAAGACAAATGTAAAAAAGCTTAGTTTTGTCAGTTAAAAAATTATTTATTAAAGTATAATTAACATTATTACATAAAATTAAAAACAATCGTTTTATTAAAAGAAATAGGTCCAATTTCAATAAAATTTGCTCACAAAAATGTGCTTCAAGGGTGGGAAGACTTAAAAAAAGTTGCAAGCAACAATTATAAAAAGAAAGAGCAGAGGGGAAAGGGAGATCTAATTTTTTTTTTTTTTTTTTTTTTTTTTTTTTACAAAATATTTATCTCAGCACGCCCTAGTAAGCAAATCTCTGTTGATTTCCCAATACTTAATGGTAAAACAACTGATTAAAACAAATTTAAAAGATGCAACGTTGTATTGAAAATATCAGACATTTGTTACCTTGTTAGTTTTTAGTAATTACTTATGAATAAGTTCAATATTTATCAATTCCGTATCATTTTTTTTCCTTGTCGCGTTTTTTCCTTGTCACCTTTTTTCCGCTCTTGTTTTTTCTGTCACTTTTTTTCCTGACACGTTTTTTCCTAGATTCAAAATCATTAACACATTAACCGCCGAAACTACAACACAAGGACCTTGCACTTTTTTGCAGAAAAACGTTTGCCACCGCAAATTTTGAAAGGTAATCTTAGCTTTATTTAATGATCAATGTGTCTTTTAATAAGACAATTTTGTTAATTAAAAAATAGTGTTAGTTTGATAGTTAATTTTAGCATGCACATTTATTTTTACTGTTGCGTCAACGCAATACCAGCGGTTAATGGGTTAAAATAAAAAGGAAAGTGCCCAGTTAAATTGATGGCATTGAGCTTATAGGCTATCCACACTAACTGTATATTATACCCTTTTTTTCAAAGAATAATGCACCTCGAAAAATAAATTAAGGTGGGGGATTAGCCCTAGCCCCTGTTTCACATCTTTATACTTAACTAATGACCCTCCAAATCTCATCAGGGAAGCGCCTTATCAGAATAAATCGGTATACCAAATTTGAAGCAAATCGGATATAAAAACTCATTTATCTAAATTAAAGGGGGAGATGTTAGCCCCCGTTCCCCCTTTATATTTAACCAATGAACTTCCAAATCTAATCAGGGAAACGCCTTATCAGAATGAATTTAGGAAAAAAATAAGCAAATCGGATATTTCTATCAAGAGTTATAGCGTTATATACATACATACATACATACATGAGTACATACATGAGTACATACAGAAGCTGTGGGCGTAATAATAATGAAATAATCCACGTACCCTCCCTCATAAAAAATAGCAGAAGGCTATCGGAACGCAGATACCCCCCCCCCCTTTTCTCATTAGTTAATGAAAATTATCTTCTTTCTGTAAAAATCACTTTTGCCATCGACCACTGAACCCCCCCCCCCCAAAAAAAAACAAAAAAAAAAAACAAAAAAACAAAAAAAAACAAAAAAACAAAAAAACAAACAAACAAAAAAAAAACATGTCTATTGAAATGCAGAAAATTCTTCCCTTTAACCGCCCATCCTATCTAAATTCTCTACTTTCATGGTTTTCGCCACGTACAATTCCCGCTAAGAAAAGTAAGAAAGCTTCGACCAAATGAGACGGTAACTACGCAGATTTTCATTGGTCCATTTCCAAATCGTTTGGCTCAGTTCCAAATCGTTACTTTTTTTTTTAATATATAAAAAGGATATTCACTGGAAATAGAATGTAAAAAGGAGAAAATAAACTCGATGCAGGGCTCCCACTCGGTCTGTTTTTTGAACAGTTTTTATCCTCTTTTTTTTCAGAGCTGAATCTTTTTTATAGATTTCGTAGAAACTTACTTCGAAGGGCGTTTTAGATAAAGTTTTTTTTTTTTTTTTTTTTTTTTAAGTATATATATATAAAAAAATAGCATAATATAGATGATATTATTATTAAAATATTATGAACTCTGGAAGTAGCTTAAGCAGTTGCTATATATACATGTTTTGTTTTTACTCTTTTTCAAGCCTGTAAATATATTTTTCATAATTCACTTTCTTTTATTTTTATTCGTTGGATAGACTTGAGATAATATTGTTAGCTTAAAAATATATTGCTAGCCTTAGCAGCTGAATAAACGAATAGTGTAAACATAATCTCCTTAAACAGCATACATTTTTAATTATAATCGAGTACTCCAAGATGACCAACTTTATCGGGCTGACGCGTCCAGCGAATTGGTTTATAAAACAGGATGTCTAAAGAATCTGGAAATCAGGGAATCATGGAAAAATCAGGGAGGTTTATTGATCTGGAAAAGTCAGGGAATTTTGTAAAAATACTCGAAAATCAGAGAAATTTGTCTATATGCAAAAACATTTGCGTTTTCACTTTGTCAACGAGACTGATTTTATATACCACATTTTTTCACATGCTGATTAGTCTTACCCAATATTTTTAAAAAGATGCAAATCAGTATGTGTACAGGATCTGAAAATCAGGGAATCATGGAAAAATCAGAAATATTTATCAATCTGGAAAATTCAGAAAATTTTGTAAAAATATTCGAAAATCAGAGATATTTTTCTATATGCAGAAATATTTGCGTTTTCACCTTGTCAACGAGACTGATTCGTCTATTTCATACACTGGGTTTCATAATGATATCAACACCTAGTAATTTTGTCATATCCTGGCAAAAATTCATAAATAATTATCAGAAAACTCCATTCTCGAGACAAATACAGTAATTTTACATAATACATAGCTGTAAAAGAAATGCCAAACTTTAAATTAATGGAAAATATGAATTATTTAAAAAAATAGTGTTGCAAAATGATATGAACATTGAACGAAATTATCACTAAACGATCATGGTTCATGGAAACTGTATAGGAATATTGAATGCCACTCCGAGAAGAAGAAACCAAAATATGCAAACTAGTTTAGCATATAAAGATACTTTTCAGACTAGGAAATTTCCAAACCTGATCGCAAAGTGAGTTCTAGAAGTATGGGTCGTAAAAGCGCTTTAAATGATTTTGAGAAAGGGAAAATTATGGCTTTTAAGAATCAAGGACTTTCGGCCAGAGCTATCGGGAAAGAAAAAAAAAAAAAAAAAAAATTGAAAAGATCTCCAGGTGTAATATTAAATTTTCTTCGATTAAAAGAGGATTAGGGAGCAAAGAAGTCTCCGGGACATCCGCCAAAGCTATCAAAAGAGAAAAAAAGCCCTTATAAAAAGAATGAGCAATGGGAAAACAACTTTAGGCAAACTTTCAAGAGATCCATTGATAGCAGTGTCGAAAAGCACCTTATCCAGGGTAGTCAAGAGCTCTAAGATGATAGTACAAGAAAAGAAAGCCCTAACTACGTATGACTGAAATGCATCAACAGAATCGACTGGATTGGGCAAAAGATCACA
This sequence comes from Maratus speciosus, assembly GCA_963932465.1. Lineage (NCBI taxonomy): Eukaryota > Metazoa > Arthropoda > Arachnida > Araneae > Salticidae > Maratus > Maratus speciosus. The sequence goes on from OZ010789.1 coordinate 155,203,518, forward strand.
TGTCCAGGAAGTTGGAATATGAAAGAGTAATATTTTCCGATGAAAGAAAATTCAATTTGGATGGTCCGGACGGGTTTTCTTATTAATGGTACGATCTGCTCAAGAAACCAGAAACGTTTTCAAAACAGCAGCAGGGTGGACGTTCACTCATGGTTTTGGCTGCGTTAGGATTTCATGGTAAGATCAACGTTGAGTTTCCCTCTGGCACAATGAGTGCATTAACCTACCAAGATCTAGTTGAAGAAAACTTGCTGCCATTTGCTGAGGAAATTGGCGAACCTTTCTGGATGTTCGAACAAGACAATGCATCCAACCACACGGAAAACAGCTTTTGGGAATAGTTTCTTAATAATGGTGTACATGTAATTCCACGGCCATCTGTTTCTCCTGATTTAAATCAAATGGAAAATGTGCGATCATTTTGAAACCCAGTGTATACCGTATTTTTTCACATGCTGATTAGTCTTACCCAATATTTTTAAAAAGATGCACATCAGGGTGTCTACAGAATATGAAAATCAGGGAATCATGGAAAAATCAGGGAGGTTTATCAGTCTGGAAAATTTAGAAAATTTTGTAAAAATACTTAAAAATCATGGAAATTTGTCTATATGCGAAAATATTTGCGTTTTCACCTTGCCAACGAGACTGATTCGTCTATTTTACATACCATATTTTTTTCACATACTGATTAGTCTTACCCAATATTTTTGAAAAGATGCACATGGTATGAGTTTTTGATGTTTAACACAAATTAAGGTGATAGATGTCCCCATTTTCTATAGATAGCGCTTATATTGAAAGGCAATTTATCCATTTTTGAAAATTTTTAAGTGATACAATAGCATAAACTGGCCAAGTGGCCAGCTTAATCCAATTAGCTATCCCATCAGATGTAAATATGTCATAGAATTGAACATTTTTCAGAAAATGAGGAAATTTTCAGGTCATCCTATATCCATTGACCACTACATGAAGTGATTCAGCTTCAAGGGGCACGGTTCAAATCACACAATAAGAAAGCCATTCATAATTCTCCCCCGCCTCGCATCCGGAGAAAAACTAATCCTTTTTAGCGATGACCCGTATAAGCATCAATTTTGTTTCCTGGATGGAATGGAAGTGGGTTTTTTAATTTATGTATTAGTTTAAATGAACCGAAAAAAAGGCTAAAATATATGTTTAAAAAAGAGCGAAACATTACAGACACAGTTTTTTTACTTGAAGAACATTTTAAAATGATTGTATTCCATTATAATGAAGTCTTTTTAAAGAAATGTTGTATTTGATAAACGTTCTCAACAAAAAAGAGACAAAAAAAAAAAAGCTTTTTTAAAATTCTATACTTCCACCAGGCTACAAAATGGATGCCCTATATATCCCCTGCAGATTAATCGAATGCGTTAATCCAAAGAGGAAAGCTCCCTTTTCCTTCACTTGACAGCCCGACACACCCATCTTGCCCTTTGAGGGGGGGGGGGGGGGGAGAACGTGCACTATGGGCCTCCACGACATGAAGTTGTTGGACTACATTTTGAGTTCGGATTTATAAAACTGTCAACCAAAACTTTATTCATGTATTGGGCAATTTTTATGTTTATCCCCAAATGAGATATCAGCAAGCTGGATAAGTGTGTTATATGAGGAAGTAGCATACATTAAAGAGTACCGTATGTGTATTTTTAATGATGGAAATCAGGGAAGTCTCATAAAGTTAGTCAGGGAAATCATGGAAAAATCAGTGAACTGTTTTTTACAATTTCTGTAGACACCGTGTAAAAACAACTTAAAAAAAAAAATCGCAGATATTATTTCTCGAATTAGTAGTATGCATTTACAATAGGTATCAATATCTCAATCTTAAAGAAATAAGTGAAGAATTGAGACATAACTATATTCCAGTCTTATCAAAATAGTTTTCAGAATAAAATAATGTTTTTTCATTTTTGTATAAAGGGCAAAATTAGTGTCATAGCTACAAGGCCACTAAATAAAGAAAAGTGGCTACTAAAAAAATGTCTGCCAAATGCCGCTTTATGGCCACATTTCCTACAAGGATATAATACTAAACTTTTCTTGCATTCCATCAATGATTCTACCTTTGTTAGATGCGATATTGGCCCATTTCTTTCGCTTATTTAATTCTATAATTATACAGTGTGTCCACGTATAACCTGACCGACCTTTATTTTCGCAACCGTTGGTCCTAGATGCATACTTCCAAATACAAAAATGGTTTAACTAAGGTAAAGAATTATTTTTAAAGCGATTTGGGTCAAGAAAAACATTTATTAAAAAATTACGAAATTTAAATTTTTATACGGTCCCCCGGTCCTATAAGTGATATTTAGTAAAAATTTACTGTGACACTAACAAGTAAGACAGAAAAAGTCCCATTCATCTAACATTGAAATTGACCGAGTTATGAAACTTTGAAATGCATGACTTATACCACTTTTTTGCATATCAAAACAGATGATTTCGGCCATGCTTTCAGGGGTCGTGTATAAAGTACTTATAAACTTATTTCAAGATATCTGCGGTTTGAAAGATATCGTACAACTATTACGATTGAATTAACTTTATTAGTTAAGTTTCAGATTTGAAAAAATAATTGTGTTTTAACATATGTTGTATTTTGTAAGGATTTGAGGCTATGATTTCTTTTAACAAAAATTATGTTATTTTCATAAGGTTTATTTAACTTGCAACGATCGTCTTTCCATTTTAAAATTTGTACTCGAACTTTAACTGACTATGAAATGTCCGATCGAAGTTAAAATTTTACATACTGACTTAAATCCGATTACAATGTAATTTTATTATGATTTTCGACGCTTACCATCTTATGCATACTTATATTAGAGAATAACACAAAAAATTTCGGATAGATTACCGTCAACAAGTTTAAGAAATGGTTTTAGATTAGATAACATAAACCTGCGATGGTTGTGTTTTTTAACTTTTATAATTACTTTTATGTATTTTTTAACGCTAAATAAAAAAAATACCTTCACTTTTAACTATCATGTCAGGCTTTTCCGCAAATCGTAAATTTCAAGGTTAAAAAATAGCAAAAAATCTGATACTATAAAATAGATGTAAGACTTTTTTATTCAGATTAATTTTATTTAATTCAATAATTTATTCAATTTTGTGGTTATACTGGGTTTCTTACAGCTAAACAGCTCAGGGGTCCGATGAGGTTGGGAGGGGAGGATGGATCAATTTTAACTTTGAGCTTTTTAACTTTGAAGTTTGCGATTTGAGAAAAATCCTGACGTAATGGTTTAAAATGAAGGTCATTTTAGGATTCAGCGATAAAAAAATACATGTGAATCAATTTTCAAAAGCTAAAAAACATGACACAACCCAAAATTTGAAAGACGGTGTAATCTAACAGCATTTTAAAATATGTATCATTTTTGTAAAGAATTGAGGCTGTTGTTTTTCATACTTTTATTTAACAAAAAATTTGTTACTCTTATCCTCTTATGTTCAGTACAAATTGTATATTTTGCATTAATACGTCAGAATGATTAAAGATTTCAAATTTATATTGCAATGCTAATTTTACTCTCAACCATTTCTTTAATATATCTGACGAAATTATATTTCTACTAAATTTGTGAATGACCCCTAATTTGCAGCAAAAAATATGCTCCAACTTCAAACAGCTATTACTCGGTCAATTTTAATCATAGAATAACGAGACTTTTTTGCCTTACTTGTCAGTGCAACAAAAAAAATTTAATAAATATAACTTATAGGACCAGGGGACCGTATAAAAATTTAGATTTTGTAATTCTTCGCTAAATTGTTTTTTCGCTTTAAACTTTTTCTATCTTAACTCTGCATCTAATTTTGACCATTTTTGTAATTGGAAGTATGCATCTAGGACCAACGGTTGCGAAAATAAAGGTCGGTCAGGTTATACGTGGACACACTGTATATACTAATAGAAATTGAAACAATAACAAAAGTTTATTGTTTAGCGCTTTTAAATAAAAAAGTGACCACTAGTGTAAACTAGTCGTTGGGGGCCACGTTAATACTTACCCATTATGGATATACGTAATATAAAATATGAACATAAAATATGTGTAAACTATTTATAAAATGCATAGCCTCTATCTCAATTTGTTCGGCAGATAGTGCTTAAAATCGTGCTTGATGACGTCATAAACTTTAAATGCTCTGTTACTGAATTGCGTAAAAGAAACATACTTATAACTCCAGAACTGATATTCATATTAACTAACAGTCGGATTAAGCGTCGCATTTCCAATTAAAAAATATCTTTGAATTGAAATTTGAATGAAATACAGTGTCAAGAAAAATCAAAAAGCGTGGAAAATATGATTACAAATATTTCGGCAACTAATTATCCGGTCGACTTCATTCTTTATGCAAAATTTATGTTTTTGTTTATTATCTTTTATATTCAGGCGTTAAAATAAACAATTTCAAAAAATTTTATATACCTTTTATCAGAACGAATATTTCGAAAGTCCGAAAAAAATAATTCCAGATAATCGAGATTACTGAAATTCAATAAGCTTCTTCTCATTATTACATACTAAAGGCATACCAGATTTCAAGACTCTATCACAATTTGTTCGGGAGGTAGAGCGTTTACAGACACACGGACGGATTTTTTTTTTTTTTTTTTTTTTTTTTTTTTTTTAATATCTGTTTTTCGGAATGTCCAGTGTGAATCCCATCAAAAACTTTTTCGATTTTTAAAACGATTACAAGACTTACCCGTATGACGAGTGAGTAAAAAAGTGGCCTCTTTTTCAACGCCTACTACTGGCCACTGACCACTAATGAAATTTCCCAATTTTGTCCTTTAATATAAATATAATGCATTTTGAGGTTTAAATTTTTCCGGATTTTTTTAGAAAATAGTGAGTTTGGATTTCTGAAAAACACTCACGAATCTGATTAATTTTAACACAATTATTCTAATTGGCAAATAAATCATGTAATTTTCCAACTGAATGACAGTATATCAAGTGTAATTACGTATCCAGCGTTTACCTGCGATTTATTCTGTTGAGATGTTTCAGATAACAGGTCAGATGCCGCTATCAAAAGGTTGACTGATGGAATTGTGCCTGCCGGATTTGTTCAGGACGGCTCAGTTAGCAGAGCATTGGAAACTTAAGAGGCTACTTCAGTCAAATGAAAAGACGCATTCGCTAATGCTAATCCTATGGAAGAAATTTATAAAGATATCTCGGTCGCATTTCAATATTTTTAAATGATTTCTTTTGCATTGAATAGTTAAGATCGATCTGTATGCAGGCCGTTTTTTACTTTTTCGATTTTGATTGCAGATATTTTTTATGAGGATGCTTTTAATTTCGAAACCGGTTCCGAAAATGAAAGTGTCCTCATAAGAAATACCTGTAAACAAAATCGAAAAAGTAAACAACGGTCTTTGTACAGATCGATCTCAACTATTCATTGCAAAAGAAATCATTTAAAAATATTGAAATCCGACCGAGATATCTTTATAAATTTCTTCCATGGGATTAGCATTGGCGAACGGGTGTTTTCGTTTGACTGAAGTAGCCTCTTAAGCTAAAAGTCCGTGGTTTAAATTCTGCCCTGGACACATTTTCAAATTTATAAAATTTAGCATACACCCTCATTCCAATATTTATATATATATAATAATAATAATAATTCGCAAAAATTGTATGTCAAACATGGCAAATAAGGTGCGTTTGTACTATAACTAGATTTATAAATATTGCAATAGTTGTTGCACTCTTATGCAAAAATGCATGAATACAAAATTTATTACGATTACATATATTAAATTTAGGAAATAATATGACTCCATCTTAAATAGGACGTAATCACCATGGCGACCTAAAATCATTACCTACATGGGATATCATTGAATTAATTACGTATGATAGGATGTAATAGGATGAAGAAAACTTTTATTAATATTTTTTTAAGTTTTGATTCGATTTTCGTAAAATTAGAAATGACTCAACAAAATTCTGCAGCGATTATACATATTAAATTTCAAATCATTCGGTCGAGTATTTTTTGTGTTGTTATATGAGGATAGGCTGACAGACAGACGTACGGACCAGACGATGACTATAGGTGCTACGTATTTATATAATTACGAGCGCGCCTAAAAAAGCGTGAATAGCATTTTGATTAAACATTATTGTACTATGACATAGTAAGAGTATATATTTTTAAACCTTTAATGATTTTTTTATTTTTACAGCTTTATGGTATTTACAGATCATCTGGATGTAGATGTATGTGAGTTAGTGCTTAGTACAATACCTGTGCTGATTGAAGGTCATTTATTTACTAATAACAGCCACAGAAGTTTTAAACGAATATTTTTCACTGCACTTGCACTTCAAGCCATTTTGTACAAAATCGATTTGGAAGTTTTTAAGTTGAAAGATTCCGATCGTAAATTAGATGATTTTATGAAATGTCTGAAGATGTATTTCGAAGCAACCATTGATCCTTTTATTACTCTAAATGAAATGGAACATTTTTTATGTGTATGCCTTACGCACATAAATAAAACAAATTTAATAGAGCCTTATTGTAAGGTGTTTAAAGAGCTTATGCCAGAGAGCACAGAAAAATTTCAACCACGAAAATTAACGGAACTATGTCGCATACACGTGAGACAATATTTGTGCAGAAGCAGTTGTGCTCTACCGATTGCAATAGAGAATGTTAAGTTGCCAGAAAAGCTGAAAGACTTCATAAGCTTTAACTTGAGATGAACAGATTCCGAGAAAATGGAGACGTGCCTATACAAGGATTTTCCTGGAGAGGTTCGCAAAGTAAAATGATTTTCTGAACAATTTTCCACACCTAACTTGAATTTGTTCTCCTTTTTTTAATCTTGAAGGAAAATATTGTGTAATTTTTTTGTAATGATTATTAATTAATGTTTATTAATTATCCCTACACACATATGTTGGTTGTGTTGTGATGTATTTTTTGGCTTTTGGAATAAAATTCACAAAGGATTTATTTCTATATAATTATTTTTTTTAATAGTAATGTTTAATTTCTTTACAATAATTAAGGATGTGAGTTTCAAAACTCGCCTTATCCGGAAAATTAAATTTTTTGAAATCACGAAAAACCTTTGACTGCGTCCATTTGTTTTCATTGTAAACCAACGTTTTACAATGCCAGAAATACATAAAACTAGGTTTTTTGAAGATTGTAGTGTTTTTTCGATGCTGGTTCGCCAATAAAATAAATTGATAGAGAAAACTTGATTTTTGTAATTTTGAATCAGGCGAGTTTTGAAACTCACGTCCTCGTCCTCAATTATATTAAACGGACCTCTTTTTTAGAGTGTTCACTTTCGAGTCATTTTACTTAGTTTTAAAATACTAAAATTAGAATAAATTGGTCAGATGACCATCTTAATTTTTTTTTTTTTTTTTTTACTGAGAAAGAAAAATGGCTCATATTTGAATCTCACTTCTGAAACAGAGGTCATCTTAAATTACATGTCATTATTATCTTTATGCAAACAAGTTTGTTTTACTTTTATGCCTAAAATACTATTTCTGAGAATTCAAGAACATTTCTGATTTTAAATTTAAAATTAGATCCTTAAAATTAAAAACCTCTTCAGTGCAAATTTATTTCTTTAAAAAATTGCTGTGAAACCTTGTTTGAATTTTAATGTAATGAGCTTATACACTTTCAAAACTCTAGAACTTATTGATAGAATATACAGATAAAACTAAATAGAACCTTTGTGGATGATAACATCTAAATATTAAATAACTTACTGGAGTATTAAGTAGTATAAAAATGTTAAATATAGAAGAATAAATGAGAGTTGTCGTCAAACAATTTTCAAAATTACTTTTTATAGAATCTAGATACGCGTCCATCTCCTAAAATTTTCAGTTTATGGTAAACGAAGATTATTGGAAATGAAGATATTATAAGTTAAAGCTGTTCTCAAATCCAAAAGGACAAATTTATGACATAAGTTTTAATTTATTTTTGTTCGGAAATGCATGAAACTAGCAGGTGTTGTTCAGAAACTATGTACTAGCTGTTTTTTCCGTTTTTTTGCAAACGCAATAGATCTTTCAGAAATAGTGTCAAAGTGGCCATTTTGAACCGAATTTCCGCGCGAAAGGTGAAAATCCACTCAAAAAAGGGGGAAAAACATGTTTGTCACGTGATCAAAATCACTTATAACTCAACTGGTAATTTTTTGATCCAAAACTGGAAAACACAGTTCGATTCCAAATCGCTTCCATGGTCAGGCTTTTCAATTTTATACCTTTCCGTTAAAAAATGAATTTGTAAATGTGTCAAAACGTTTTGCGCTTGTTGAGCAGAGCAGTTGAGAACAACCATAATCATTTTGTTCAATAATTAAAGAAGAAAAATCTCTGAACCAAAAATGGATGTATGAGATTATTAAATCTTAACTAATTTTCCGTCTGCGTGGCTGCTCCGATGTTTGACATTTTCAAAACCCACTTTTCTGTATAGCATTGATTTATTTAGTTCTGTTAATGCACCAGCGTCAAAGAATATACATGTTTAAGTTTAGCTTATGGTAAGTTAGTAGGAATTTTTTTTTTTAATTTTTAGAAAACAACAGTTTTTAAGAAGGAGACCTTCTCTACTTGGCGTTAATTCCTTAGGTGTGTGTGTATAGGTGAAAATTAGCTGTCGCCACTCGCCACGTGGCGATTAAAGTTGTAAAAGTGGCGATTAAAAATCGGCCATCGATCGCCACTTTAGTCGCCACTCGCCAAGGGGCGATTAAAAATTTTGTTAACGATCGCCAACGGAAATACAGCATTTTTCATGGAAATATGCATCTCTACTTGATTACACCTAAGTAGCAAACTGGTTAATTCTTTTTCCTGCCGGATGCAAGCAGATTTCAACGATTTAACTGTATTTCCAATATTTCGACTTTTCGTCATATGCTAGCTCCTCACTTATTTTTTTTACAAGAAATTTCTATTTTTTTCAAGAATTCTGCAAAATATATTCATCAGCTTTGATTCCACATGCATTTCAAATAATTTATTCCTTTTTTTTTTTTTTTTTTTTTTTTTTTTTTTTTTTTTTTCACTGGATGGAAGCAGATTTTAAAGATATTGCAGTATCTTCAATATTTCGACTCCTGCCACATTCTCACCAGTTAAATTATTTTTCTTCAAGAGATACTGTTTAATCCTGCGAAATACACTCACCAGCTTAGATTTCAACTGTGTGTGATTTGTGTAGTATGTTAATAGCACATTTACTTATTAAATAAAATCTAAATAACATTTTGTGTTTTATTTGATTTTTTTTATTATTATTATTGTATACACTTAGCTGTTGGAATTTTGATTAAGTTATTTTTTATATAAAGAAAGTAATAGTAATTTGGTTGATAATTGTGTTTATAAACATATAACAAATAATCCAAAAATATATTCTAAAAAATTAATATAACAGATTTTGTGGTTTAAAGTAATTTTCTTGAATTTTGACTGCTTCCCTATTCTTATCATGAATAGTTGGCTGGTATAAAACTCTGATTTATAGAAAAATATGTATATATACAGCGATTATAGTTTATCTAGATGTCAAGAAAGTTTGAAACATTATAGTGGCCACTAATGAAATTGAGTCTACCGGCCACTGGCTACTAACTCAATTTCCCAGTTTTCACCTATATGTGTGCGACAGGTGCGGCCGCACAGGGCCTTGATGAACAGAAAACTTATTTTTACACTCTAAAAATTACACGTAAAATAGACACAAATCAAAAGTTTAAAAGCTGTCATTTGTCATAAATACAAATGCTATTAACTTAAATGTTAAATAGATAATTTTTAGTCACACACAGGGTTGGTAAGTTTTTGCCATAGGCGGAAAAAACCTGGTTAAAACCGTCCCGGCAAAAATAGGTTTTTGCCAAAGTGGTGGCAAAAATAGGCTGTCCATTTAATTTTTTTTCCAGAAAAAGGAAAAAAAAAATATTTCATGAAAGAAAAAAATAACTTAATACTTAGTTTTAATTTCAATAATAATCAATATTTTAAATTTATTTTTGAACTCTTAAGTTAAATAAGTATAATTATGCATTTTATGAAATAATACTAACTTTTATAACAAAATTATAAATGAAACCTGTGTATCTGCAGGGTTACTTTTCCATTGACTAACTACAAAGCAGGGTGCAATACTCTGGTATTTTGTTAAGATTTGACAATGGACTGTTGGATTTGAGAATTTCAGAAGAGAATTTGGGGGGGGGGGGGGGGATTTCAAAAAGATAAAATGGGTACAGATTACTTACTGAAAGTAAAGAATGTAACTTTTTGTCCCTTTCTTGGAGTGTTAAGAGGGAGGGAAAGAATTCTAGATTCCTAACAAGACATAACAGAGAGTTTTTCAATTTAATTTAATTACTTTTTTATCTGTAACTGACTAGTTTCATCAGATAAATAATTATAAATTAGTACCAAAGACTTAAATATTTACATATTTTTAAGACTCATTACATAAAACAAAAGTAGCAAAGTTATATAAAACCTTTTGATAATTAAAAAAATATTAATGGCTGACAAATACTTAAGAAAAAAAAATTAGATATCAGATTTTTAATTTGATTCTTAAATTTGTAAGTATTAGACTGAATCCCACCTAATTTATATAGATTTAAAAAATGTAAAAATATTTGATTATATTTATTAATTAGCAAATGAAATAAAAATATTAAATGATATGTTATTAATTTAATTATTTATACCATTATTATCCTTATTAGCTTATAAATTTTATTACACATTAAAGACAAATAAGAATTTGCCATTTTTGCCGGTTTTTTCCTTTTTTGCCCTGGTTTTTTCCAGTTTTTGCCACTGTCCTGGCAAAAATACCTTTTTGCCGGCAAAAATGCCAACCCTGGTCACACATAGAAATAAAAGTCAATGGACACCCATTTTTCCATTAATAATAATCGAAAATTTCATGCTTTGGTTTGTCCATTAACACTGTATCATGGAAAATTACGAAAGCTAAACTAAAAGCGAATAAAAAAATCTTAAATCTAAATAGTTTTTATATGAAATTGCTATATGAAAATACTTAATACTTAAATACTTAATACAAAAATACTTAAAGACAAAAAAGTTTACAATAACCTACACTGTTAAAATTTTGCAGCATTCTGGCAGGTCATTTGACCGCTTTTTCCGAAAACGGTTACACAACCGTAATTTAACACTATTCTGACCATATTATTGACCGTTTTTTGGTCAGAATATAGTAAAATTATGGTTATGAAACCGTTTTTTCAAAAAACGGTCGAATGACCTGCCAGAATGCTGCAAGATTTTTAACAGTGTACTACAAAAGGAAAGAAATAATAAAAGTTTTTTTTTCTTTTCGCACCACAGCAATATAAAATAGTTATTGTGTTCAGTTATGAATACAATTATAGCTGTGGAACTTTCAGCATGTGGAGGGGGAAATGTATAAATATTTTTGAAAGGGCATGTTCTTCAAATATTAAAAACAACACAATCTGTTACAGTTGTAAGGCATTTGAGAAAATTTAATTTATAATTTTAATATAGAAGAAAGTCTTTATACTGTATGTGACTATTTATACATATTATACAGTATTGTATACAGTATTTGTTCATAAATTGTGAGAATACGATTTTAGGACTCCAAACCAATTCTAACAGAAAGATGACATGCAGTGATTATAATTTCAGACGATCCTGTTTCTTTTAAATTGTTAGAGAATCATCAAGAGAAGTTAAATAGCCACAGAATCACCAAAGTGTTAATGGCAATTTTGCCACAAATAACACATACTTCACAAATTGGTCACAATGTAAAAGCATTGTCGTTTTCGTCACAGGTTCATCACAAAGTTAATGCCAAAATAGTCACAAATGACAAACTTTTCGCAAATTTGTCACACAGTGACTTCACAAAATGGTCACAATGTGACGTCCAAACGAGCTCTAAAAGGCCATAAAGACTTCACATTCTAGTTACTACGACTTCACACAGACGTCAAGTGACGTCAAATCGACGGTCATAAAGTCACAGTGTGTCTTCACAACGACGTCGACGTGACGTCACCATGCCTTACGGGTAGACATATCTAATATATAAAAATGAAAATTTGTTTGTCTGTAATTCTATACAAATCCACAGTTTAAAAACAAGAATTGTGAAATGTTACATACATGTGTATTAAAACACGGCCGAGGCAACTAAGGTAATCCGGAATCGAAATAATTTATAATAATGAAAAACCACCAATTTAACAGCAATTTCTTATTAAATGTAAACATGTTTCGTTATTGCAGTTGCCAATAAATAAAAATCTACAATAAAAGTCTTACAGCAACAATTATTTTTCTATTGCAAGATTTCCACGTGAAAAATGAAATGAATGATTTGACAAATTAAAAAAAAAAAAAAAAAAAAAACGTCAGTATTACGTCATAACTGTTCTATTGCAAGATTTCCACGTGAAAAAGGAAAATGAAATAAATAGTTTGACGAATTAAAAAAAAAGTTAATATTACGACATATTGGAAATATAATGGATGTTAGCAGGTAAATATATAACGTCATAAGAGTTTGAAAAAGTGTATTGAAACATGACAAAAACCTTATTATGGAAATATTGGCATACTTTAACATTTTGAGGTTATCGAATTTGTTTTCGCCATTTTTAAATCTATTCCATATATATACACGTGTTTATGCGTGTATATTAGAATTTCCACAAAGGTTTAAGTCCCTAGACCTCATTCTTAGTGAAGAACTGAAATAAAGATGGCTTTACTGCTTTTTTTTTTATTATTGTTTGTTTTATATACTGTATGTTTAATTTTGAAATTGATTTTTCAAAACAAAGCTTCTTAAAATTCAGTGCAATTTAATTAATTTTTAATAAGACGTAATTTTATTGTTAGAGGTAAAATATGAATATTGTATTTTGAATTAAATTCGACGAGAAACGTTTGTTTTTTTGAATAAAATCGATTTTTTTTAAAACTTGATTGAACTACTACATATATTTTTAATTTGTTCGTTTGGAATATATTTTACATACTAATATATTTTTTAATACTCTGAAAAATAAATTGCGAATAAGTTTAAATGAATGAGAAAATTGCTACTTTATTAAATTCGAAAACATTATTTTTGTTTGTTTGTTTTTAGATAAATTAGAAATTTTAATTTTTTTGAATTTTTGGTTTTCCATTTTAAAAATAAATTCGAACTTTGGTATTAATGCAGCCAATACGCATGCGTGCAAGGAATAAACGGAATTTCCCACTCTTTTTCAAACTTCCAGGAAGAATTATCGGAAAAAGCATGTTTTCTAGGTGTACGGAAATTATTTGTTTAAAATTGACGAATAACTTTGTATAAAAACGAATTTTTCTGACAGTGTATCAGATGATGTCCCCTGAATTAACTTTTAATGTAACATATCTTTTTCTTATTCAAGTGTTTTATGATGGTAGAGTTTTCTTCTTGGTTTTTGATTGATATTAGATCACGAGTAGAGGTGAAAATTAGCGTCGCTACTCGCCACATGGCGATTAAAGTTGTAAAAGTGGCGATTAAAAAATAGGTCATCGATAGCCAGTCGCCAAATGACGATTAAAAAATCTTATTGATCGCCAAGTGAAATACAGCTTTTTTCATGGAAATATGAATCTGTACTTTGATTAAATCTAATTAGCAAACTGGTTAATTCTTTTTCCTACCGGATGCCAGCAGATTTCAATGACTTCATGTAATGTACCCGCTCTTCAGTTGCCTTATTTTCCCAAGAAATACAGTTCTATTCTGTAAAATATATTAATCAAGATTCCAGATGCATTTCAAGCAATTTATTCTTTTTTTTTTCCACCAGATGCAATAGGATTTTAAGGACATGGCAGTATCTTCAATATTTCAACTCCTTCCACATGCTCAGCAGTTCAGATTATTTTTCTTCAAGTGATACTTTTTAATCCTACGAAATACACTCACCAGTTTAGATTTCAAGTGTGTGTAATGTGTTAATAACACATTTACTTATTAAATAAAATTAAAATAACTTTTTATTTATTTATTTATTTTTATTGCATTCACCTAGCCGTTGGAATTTTGATTGATAATTGTGTTTATGAACATATACAAATAATCCGAAAATATATTCTAAAAAAAAATTAATGACATAATTAAAAAATTAATAACAGATTTTGTAATTTTAAAGTACTTTTCTTCCCTTTTGACTGCTTCTCTATTCTTATTGTCAATAGTTCACTGGTATAAAACTCTGATTTATAGAAAAATATGTATATATACAACGATCATAGTTTATCTAGATGTCAAGAAAGTTTGAAAAATTATAGTGGCCACTAACTTTAAAAAGTAGCCACTAATGAAACTGAGTCTACCGGCGACTGGGTACTAACTCAATTTCCCAGTTTTCACCTATAATCACGAGGCGATTGCACAGACTATCACCTCATCGAGTTGATGGTTGAAATTCCAGGATTGGATAGAACTCAATTAGAATATTAAAATTCAAATGGTCTGTCAAGTCATATGTTGGTGGAAAGGCTTGCAGACCCGTTTTTAATGGTTGATCGGTAGATTTATCATTGTGTTTTCCTTACATCAAAAGATATAAAATATGGAGGACTGGGAGCAGGAAAATACAATGGTAAGCTTACCAGTCAACCTCTAAATTCGGGTTTGCAGGTGTTTTCTCCCAAGATATGACTTGGAAGATTAGTTGTATTTCAATATGCAAATCGAGTTTTAACTAATCCTGGAATTTCAATCGACAACTCGATAAGGTGATTGTTTTTGCAGTCGCCTCCCGATCTATATATATCGACTGAAATTTTCTTCTAAGAGAGAAAATAAAACCTTACTTAATTAAGGAAAATATCCGGTACTACTTGATTATCCCGTCAACGAATTTCGCCAAATTATATAAATCGCCAAACTATTAGCCAAATTATATAAATAACAATTTTTATTTTAAGTAACGAAAGAAAAAATAAATTAGTAAAACATTAATAAAAATAAAAATTCGAATTAAAAATCACTCGATGTAACAAACACGTGTAAAGTGTTTAATGCCAAGTAAATTTGACATTTACGATCACCCATTATTGGCATTTAATCTTATAGTTTGGCGATAGTTTTTTGGTCGACGGGACAAACAAGTAGTACCAAATATCCTAAGTCATATTCCGTGAATCAAAAATAATATAAAACCAGTCTAAATTCATGAACAATGAATATAATCAACAATTTTCAAGTGCATTCATTTTTAACACTTTCCAACATAGTTGAAAAATGTTAATGAATTCGATCTTTTTGTTTGTCTGCCATCTATGTGTCCGTGCATCTCCGTAAATATACTCCGATTGCCATGCAATTGATATATATTATTGAGGTTTTTTATGGCATATTCGGAATTGAAAATAAAGTGTCTAGCATTTAGCCTTACAAAATAATTTCGTCACATTGCGGTCCATGGGGAAAAAAATGTATATTTCGATGATTTTACACTATTTCAAACATATTGGAATTGATATGAATGACTCAGACGCACCTCAAGAGACTTACTATAAAATATGGTGTGAATAGCATTTATCGTTCATTTGTACAAAACACAAAATAATTCGTTTACAGTACCATCTATTAACAATAATTGCTGTGAGTGCGATTTCATACGCTTTTGAAAATGTTGCTAATGTTTTTACTATTACATGACATGCATAATTTTTTTAACTGGTCATATACATGGCAAAACAAAAGATCTCGAGTGCATGGTGACGCGGCCGCGATGCGTCCACCCTTCTCAACTCGTAAATAAACAAAGCTCGGATATTCCCATGATTATCTTCCATGAGTTCTTTATTAGAACAGTTAAATTAAAGTAAATTAAAAATAAAATAAAGTTACATAAACTTATGAGACACTCTCACACTACTCAATACATTCTAATAATAAAAAAAAATTCTCCATATGAGTGTATCAGTTCTTTTTCAATGTTTATCGGTAGGATCTCTTCTTTAAATCAAAGTTCAAATGCCAAGAGCCACTCTCTGTCACTGATACTTGCCCCCAAGCAAGGACCTGAAAAACTTCTTTCCCATTGATCACTTATCACAGCATTGCTGTTTTTATCCAAGCTCCATGATTCCCTTTCGAATCTATTTCTCGAAGATGTTGAAATTTATTCTTTCATGCACATTTTGACATTTTTTCAAGGTGAAATTTATTGTTATTCGGGCCCTGGATTCCAAAGACTTTCTATTCACAATGAACTGGTATTCAAAGGAGTGAAATTATCCCTTGAAAATGATCGCGTTTGCGATCGAAAGATCTCGGGAATCATCTTTTCTGTTTCATATGATTTTTAATATCAATGGTTTTTAAGTTTTTAAAGACTAGTTCATTTAGTAACGGACTATTTTAATAAATTTTTATGCACATTTTTAGTAAACAGATTTTTAATTTTAGTTATTTTAATGCAAGGTGAATGTGTCATTCCACTATGAGCTCGATCTGAGTTTTGTGTTTTTCAATTAGACTTTATATTCTTTTTCTGAAAAGAATTCTTTCAACAAAAGTTGATTGGACTGCCTGGAAATATTTACCTATCGCCTTCCAATCGAATGTTCGAAAGCACGGTGTCACAGACGGAAAATGCTGAAGAGGAAGTATCAACTGTGCTATGCGTTTCCTAACGGAACTAAAGCTTAGCATGCTATTTAGTATATACATGCAAATCTATAGATCATATACATGACTTCACAAAAGAATTCGGATATTTTATATTTTTCCGATTATGGAAAGGAATTCCTGAAATCTGATTTCCGAGTTTGTTGTGCTTTTTTCCAAGTGATTTATTTACAAACATTCTTTCACCTTTTTAAAGGGTGAATTTTTGATAAAGTATCCTGGAAGAGTTGGAAATTGTTTCATAATCTATGCTTGACGCATGATTTTTCGATCTAATTATAGCTAATAGAGATTTTAAAAAGTAGAGTAAGCAGGGTACTTGCGAAATATATTGATTTTTTTTTTCTATTTAGGTATTTTTCGAATCTAAAGCTTCAAACCAAAATTTAAATATTCAATTTTAGTTGTAATTTACTGTCTTTCAGTATATCTTTCGCAAATCTGCCTACCGAAAACAAAATGCTAAAAAAAAAAAAAAATACATTGATTCTGTTAGATTAGAAATCTTCTATTCAATAAGCATTTCGGAAATGAAATTTGAAATTTAATATTATTTCGCTTTATCTTTTATTCAATTTATTTTTCTCTTGTGAAATAATTTCAAATCCTCGAAAATATTTGTAAATACTTTTAAAGTCATATCTAAACATCTTCTTCCGCGATTTGCACATTCTTCTTTCTTCTTCTTTTATTTTCTTTTGGTGACAATACCTCTAACAAAAATCAGCATAAGTAATTTTAAATTTAATCTAAAGTAACTTTTTTGATTTTTTATTATTATTGTTGGAAAGAAATCCATGAAAGTTAAACAAGAATTTTTCTTTCCTTTTTTAAAAGACTGTTGGAGTACTGGTGAGGTAATTACAGCTTTCTTATTGAATAAAGCACAAAAGTTATTTGATTTGCATAAATGGTTCAAAATTGAAAATACATCAAAATTTCGTAATCTGAGATAAATGCAAATATGTTTAAAAAAAATAAGCAAAATGACTTATGATTAAGTCATCAGCGTGAGATATGTGTCCATTTTAAATGAGAATATTTTTCAAATAATTATGCGAGATTTCATTTTAATTTTTTTCTTAGATACAGTAAACTCCCGACCATCCGGCCTAGTAAAAAAAATGAGGAAAGTTGCAAGAGCACGTTCTTGTCCATAGGAAAGTGCTAACACACAACAAGAAGGAGCAAGAAGGGATTACAGAATGTAATAGCAGAGTCAGACAGGTAGGGAGAGGGGGAGTTAAGGCTTGATAACCTGTTTCGTCGGTTGTGCAACGGATGTTAACATCCGATGTGGGTCATTCCATACAAAATAAGCAAATCACCTGTGGCAGACATGTCACAGATTTTAACGAAAACCATTTTGTAAGTAGATCATATCTATTTATGAGTAAATGTAAAATAATAGATTTTAGGATTGTGTATTTAAGTTTTAAAATTTATATTAAAGGTGGATGCAAAATCGTGGTTTTGGCTACATGCTTGAAGTTTCAATTTTGGTTATTAGCCTTAAGAATGCAAAGACTATATTAAAAATTATTTATAATTAGGAATGAATGATAAGTAACAGACTGACGTAAGTTAGTAATTGTATTTTTATTCCTTAATGAGAAAAAAATTATTTTTGAAAAAATTTGAGGGGAAAATGCAACGTTTCTATTGAGATGAAGGACACCTCTGACAATATCAAAATTGCTTGACGTTATAGCAAAAAGTATATATATTAAATATTTAAACTTTCATTCTTGCCTTTTTCATTCCTTAATGAGAAAAAAAATAAATAGTAAAAAATGTTGAGGATAAAATGCAATATTTCTATCACTTGTTTCGACGTGAAAGAAAGCTTTTTTAAATTTTTAATTCTTTTTATATTATAGATAACACAGTGTATATTTTAAATATAAAAACTTTTATACTTGCTTTCAGTTTATTTTTTCCTCAAGAAGATTTTTAATTAAAGTAGAAAAAAAAGCTCAATTGAACAGAAAATTATATATTAATTTCTAAATCCACATACAGAAAATAGATGGCAGCACTAAATTTTTTCACCTTGAAATCGTGCAATATTTTAAGAAACGCACGCGAATTTAAAAAAAAATAGCTCATGGAACGTAGTTAATATTGCCTTTTTTAACCCAATTTTGTGACGTTAGGAATCAAAAAGGCATGCTTGAAATTTTTTTAGCAGATTATGGACTTATTGATCTTTATGTCTGTGCAATAACTGTAATGTGGTACATTTCCTTCATTATTTTTTTTACCTGTCAATAAGAGGGAAAATTACAATTTTGTCATTTTTTTAAAAGTTTCTAAAAATTTTTAATGTGAAGGAAATACATGGCAACTTATAAACTTTAGTAATTCGATCTTAATATGTAAAACTACATCAGGCATTAATTTCTCAGATGTTTTTGAATTCCTTTAATTTTTATTACGTTTTTAATTTTCTCAAAATTTGCAAATTTTCAATTTTTACAACCAATTAAAGAATAATCATGGTGTTACCAGATTATTATTGCTCAATAAATAAGAAGATGATTTTTCAGAGGTTACATTATTTAAAAAAAAAATTCATTTCAGTTAAATAGTTTTCAAGATACAGAACTTCAAACCTGCAACTTTGGACGATTGCACACATGCCATTCTTTATCACAAGTTTTTTAAATGTCCAAAACTGCTAAAATAATTTATTTTTTGGGAAGATATTTTGCAGAGCTCTATTTGAATATGAATTGAACGTGTATATCAAATTTTATTAAAATCTGTTACTATGTGGCCACGACTTTTTTTTAAATTTTTGCTCATTTTACGTGGAATGACCCATGTGCGAACGTTATTTTCAGCTTATCCCTGGTTACTTTCGTATAGTCTTTTGATGTGCTTCGTGTTTATTTATTAAAGTTTAACGAAATGGGTGATAAACGAAAGAAGGTTGAAAGAAGGCGAAACAACGAGTCAGCAGGAAGAAGCAACACCAGCTGGTATTATCTGCTTGCGTAAATGGACATCGCGTCGCGGAAGAGGGCTAACAGGGTGAAGAAGTCCTCTGATCTATGAACTATTTTTTCAAAAACTAAAAACTAATTTTTGACTCTTATATTATGCATAAGTTTCCATATTTGTGTCATCACTTATTAGTAAACTGTAAAATAAGATTTACTCATTTTTTTTACGAATTAGGCTTACGTTTTGCGTTAATGTTTCGCTTTTTTTGAAACTGTATGTATTGTATATATAACATTTATCTTAAAATGTGTAACATGTGTTTTTAATATAATGGGGGGTTGCAGGAAGTGAGTAAATATTTATAGAACTCTGGCCTATCCGGCTTTTTTGTTATCCGGCCTACCCTTCCGCCAAATTAGGCCGGATAGTCGGGAGTTTACTGTAATTTCACTTATTTTACATTTGTATTAATACCTCTTCAAGAGTTATTTAAAAAACAACAACAACAACAAAAACAACAAAGAAGAAGGAGAAGAAAGAAATCCGTTTTGGGTGAATGTAAGCAGAGCCAGCGCAACCATCAGGCAAACGGGGCGGCAAACCAGGACACGGTTGGAATCTTGTTCGGGCAAGACACCTTTCGAAATAAAGTGTGAGTAAAATAAAGATTTTTGTGCTCTAAATTTGTTTTTAAATGTTTTTTTGTTTATAAAAGAGTGTATTAACTTTATTTTTTATAGCCAAAATTGATATTACTTGTCAGGAAATGTATAGGTTTCAGAATCCTGAAAGTAACTGTGAACCCCCAAAATATAAATACAGTAGAAGATCTTTATAACGAAATTCTATATAACGAAATTCTCCATATAACGCACAACTTCTCAGATGTAAACAATGTATTTTGCAGTTAAAAAACACCTTCATTTTGACATTGTAAAACGTTGCTACTCTTTAGAAAACTAAATTTGATACATTAGTTCAATTTTATCTTCTAATTTAAAACCTTTTTACTGAAAAAAATGCTATTATTACATTAAACATTTTTGAAAATGTCTAATATAAGGGATGGTTGTGTCAGTTATATTTGGATCATATTTATAAAGTAAATTTAGCAATGTCTGATCTATATTATGCAAAAATTTATATTTTGGATAACTCTTGGTAACAGGGAATGCAGTATAAAGATATTCTAATGTATTATGATATGTTTCAGACAGATTTGGCCTTGTTTACAATTGTGAATTTAATGATGGGATCCCTTATAATGCAAAATTCTATATAAAGCACAACCTTGTTTTTTTAGGTTTGCGTCATAAAGATCTTCTACTGTACCGTACATACTCGTGAATAAGTCGAAGAATTTTAGGCTAAATTTGGGAGCTGAAAATGGGAGATCGACTAATATACGATAAGTAGAAAAAAATACAGATATTCGGCTAATGGGCAAGTCTTTTAAGTAATCACAAATGCGTGTAAGTTTAGAGAGGGAGATAAAAGCACACAAAGGTCATTTCCTTGTGATTAACAACAACAACAAAAAAAAAAAAGCTCAACAATAAATGTCCCTGCAATTTTTCTGCACTCATTTTTTTTCTTTTGAGATAGAATCCCTTCAATACAGGGGCATTCTTTTCAACATTTTAATCCCCCTTTTAAAAAAAGCTCAACTTGAGAATGCTTCTGGACCTGTATATCCCTCCTAAAAGTCCTACAATACAAAGAAGTATACTATATTGTAGCAGTCTAGCTTTTTATCCTTGTAAATAAGGCTTGAATAGAGTTTTCAAAGATTTTTTTTCTTTTTAAGTATCATTAAACCGATATGAATAGGTTTCAAAATGGTTTAAGCTTCTTCGGTTTTACATAATTATACAGTTTTAAAACGTTGAATAATAACAATAACAAAAACTTGATTAAAAACGTAAAAAAAAAAAAAAAAAAAAAAAAAAAAAAAGTTTACTAATTTAATGAAAATTTATTATTATTATTATTTTTATCCTCGATTACAAATCATTTTTCAACATACTACCAGAAATGTGGTTCGACTTATACACAAAAATCAATTTTTTTTTCAAAATTTTGCATAATAATTGGACGGTTCGACTTATACACGAGTATATATGGTATTTAAAATATTGTAAAGGATAAAAGATTTTTAGAAAATAAAAACCAACATTGCATGTGAAGTAACATTACACGTGCAAAATGTTGCATTGTATTTTTCACACGTTTTATAATCTATATCATAAATTATTCTATAATATATACAATTTAAAATAATTTTCATTAGTCCAGTATTGCAGTCAGAGACGTTGGGCTCCGCTAAGTGAATAGCTGGGGCGCTGCGCCGGCCCTGAATGTAAGCGGTAAATATGAGCAATACCTATCTATGTACATAAAAAACAGCAGGATTTGTTACTTCTATTATACAGGCGTAATGAAGCATTCTTAAGGTTGTTGTATGAGAGATCTCAAATTTCCCTTGATAATGTTAAACCTACGGGAGTGGAATGCATTCGTATTTATAAAATACCTCCCCGGGAAATTATTTTTATCTAATTTTTTTTTTTTTTTTTCGGTACTTTTCGGTTTGCCGGGCGCTAGTGTTATATATACATATTTATATACGTATATATATATATATATATATATATATATATATATATATGTATATATATATGTATATTTATATATGTATATATACATATATGTATGTATATAAATATGTATATATAACACTGACGCCCGGCTAACCAAAAAGTACCATTTTTCTGTTTCTTAAAGGTTGTATTTTTTATTAGTTGTCAAATACTTTAAAAATACGGATGCATTACAGGCTCATAGATTTAGCATTAGAGAGGGAAATTTGAGATCTCACTGATCAATATTCTTAGGAGACTATTTCACTCGCTTGAAAACACCCGCTCGCTAATGTTATTCCTATGGGAGAGTTTTTTTAAAATATCTCGTTTGCATATCAATATTTTTATTATGGTATTTTTTCATTGGATTGCTGAGGTCGAGCTCTACAAATACCGTTTTTACTTTTTCAATTTTTTTTTGCAGGTTATTTAATAGATACTTTCACTTTCGGAACCGGTTTCGAAAGGGAAAGTATCCCCATTTAGTGTATGCTGCTCACAGTCTTTCTATACTGCTAAAAAAATGTTGATTTTTACTGTATTACACTGGAGCTGAGATGCCAGTTTAAAACCGTAACATTAACAATAATAAACCGCAAAATAAGCAAGTAATATACCGTTTAATTAATTTATAATACTGTATATTACTGCTTATTTTACGGTTATAAACTAACACACTAGCTGACAGTATTACACCACAAAATCAACATTTTTTTTTTTTTTTTCAGTGTATGGCTATAAACATTTTTCGAAAAGTGCACATTATACAAGCATAAACATGGTAATGATAAATTTTAAACCAACGTTACATCTTTATCTGTTGTTTTTTATATTTCAGAATCAAAATCTAAGAACTATTCATCCTCAAGCTTTTGCTGTAGTGAACGCGCCAAAAACGATTTGTCTATTAATACTTCTAACTGTGATATGATCCGCTTTTAATGATTTTATCCTAAATTCCATCGCTTCATAGAAGTAGCGCGTAAATATTTATTTCTCCTCTTCACTTATTTCCTTTGGAATAAAGCTGTTATTATTTTATGAGCTGACAGTTACGTGAGTTGCAGAAATATCATGAAAGCTGCGACTTCAAACGACGTAATAAATCTTGCAAACGACTGACCAGCTGTGACTGTAATATTAAGGTTTTTCGCGGGTTTTAATATTTTCGTCCAACTTCGCACGTTTCTAATTTCTAGTGTGGAAAACTGTCTATAAATTTTATTGATAACAGCAATGATTTTCATTGCATGTGAAGAATGGATTGTATGTGCTTAATCTGAATTTCGCCTGACTAATTTTTTACGTTTTGAAAAGAATTATTTAATTAGGTTTGTACTTAAAATGTGTCTACATTTTTGTGTCATAATTTTCGATATTTCATTTTTTAGATTTTTGCTTCCCTTCAAACGTGTAGGTTGTTGCCCTAAGCGGTTTTAGGATATCCTAATCTCTTACAATCTTTTCTTCCCGTTGAACGTAACATTACGGTAAATCTGGTAAATACTTAAGGGAGCACAAGACCTTTAAACTTCCAAAAAATCAGTTTTCGGATTTTGCTTTATTTCGAATTTTTAAAAATTTCTCAACAATATGCAAAAAGACCACATTAAAAAATCTGCATTATTACTTGAGTTGTTACAAATGAAAGTCCGTTCATATTGAAACTTTAAAACGCGTTTTCTCAGAGTAGTAAATTTGCAGCTTGCGCGCAATGTTATTTTCAGTCTATATAAGCTACAGCTTAAAAAAAAATAGCCAAAAGTGCGTTTCTTTATAGCCTCCATGCTAAAATAAAAAAAATCACATATGTTAATTATTTCATTTTTTGCATTTGAAAAACTTGAAATTTTTTTTCTATTTTTGTGCTAAAATTAAATTTTAAACAAAACTTTTTGTATATATTTTGGTTTTAATTTAGAAGTAGAGATGTGTTATGATTCTATTTTGTTCAAAAATTGCTTTTTATATGCATAATTTAGAGATTTATCATGCGCGCATACCACTCAATGATTTTAATTCACGCATTAGTGAGATGAATTTTTTAATTTAAAATTTAAATATTAATTTTTTGTATACAACATTTATATATCTGAATAATATAGCTAAGAATATATACTTTAAGCAGAAGTGATAAAAAAAAATCTTAATTGCATATTATTTGTGTTTTGATACTTTGAAAAAGGTTTTGATCGTTTCGACGAACTCAAAGGTCCTGTGCCTCCTTAACCCTTTAATTGTTTCTTTTCTTTTCTTTTTCTTTCTTTTTTTCTTTTGACACAATAAATTAAAAATAAGGAAACCACTTTTTTTTACTAAGATATTTGGTTTTGTACAATCGAAAAAGTTATGCCCTTTAACAAACCAGAGATTACAGTTAAAATTAAGTGGTATTCAAAAGCTTTTAGTATCGAATATAGCAAGCTCTTTTTGCTGAGCGGCACTCGGGCAAAACTTGTTTTTGAAACTGGGTGACAATTTTCTAGACAACAATTCGACGGATTTCGTTCAAATTTTATTTAAAAGAAAGATAATCGTTTCTGCTGGAGCAGAAACCATCAAAAAATTAAATTTTTATTGATTAATTACATTTTGTAGTTCGTAAATGGTTAAAAAAAAAAAAAAAAAAGACAGAAAACGAGAAAAAGTAAAATTTTTTACTCACGTGATCGTCATTTACTTAAAAGTTAACTTTTTAAAACTAAATATTGGCATAAGCTCAATAGCTCTTTCATAATTTGGCGACCAATTTTATTTTTTAGGATGATTGTGAACGAATTAAAACGGTCGAGTGATTGGAAGTTCAGAGAGCGTATCTGCAAGTACTTCCGTTGCACAAAGCGCACTATTCTTTTTTTTTCACACAATAATTTAAATATATAAATGGAATGTCAATACATATAATGTAACAAATCCGAAGGTCTCTTTTCTTTGTTAAGGGGTCTCAGGACTCTTAAAATGGGGGGGGGGGGGATCATCATTCGCAATGTTTAAAATCCTAAAATGTGGAAGAAAAAAATAACAGAAGGATGAAAGATATAGGTGTGTTCTTTCCTTTCATATATTTTAAAAATTACAAAATGCAGAATTAATATTTATAGGAGCTTCAAACTATCAAACATTTGTCGAGCAGAAAATTGGAATGACATCTTACGCTCAGGATTAAAAAATAAAATAAAATAAAATAAATTTATAACTGGAATAGAAATTTCAGTGCCTAATTATACTTCAGATTGTAATAATTACGCTGAACCTACATAAATTTGTATTTAAAGCAGTTTTATATTTTAAATGCAAAATTGTATTTAGCTAATACAAAATTTTGAAAATTTCAAAAGTATAATCACCTAAAAAAATATTTTTTTGAACAATAAAAAGAAAGTTTTAGGTTCAGTTTATACAGACTAACATGAAACATATATTTTATAAATTTCATTAAAAAATATAGAAAAGGTTTTGAGATATCTTGCATGTTATGTCAAAAAACGTCAAATTTGAGTAAAATGACTCCAAAGTTTGGAAAACGCCGCGTCAGTATTGAACGTGTGCAATTCTAAAAGCCATAACTTCAGGTTCTAATGGGAATTTCAAGGAAACAATTATATCAAAATATTAAGAAAAGACAGGAGTTTAACATATAAAAAAATTAAATTTCGAAAATTTTGAAGCTTTAATTGTCCTGAAACCCTTTAACCCATTGAAGGACGGTGGGATATAATACATCCCACTTAATTTTAATTCGCAAATGCCACAATGACATCAGAATTTTGAAATAATGTTTTGCTTTTGTACAGTACGCGAAGGAAAACTTTTACTTATTATCAAATAAATTTGTTTGTAAACCCTGGAGTCAAATACTCATTTCAACATTTAAGCAATAGAAATACTTTGCCCCCCCCCCCCCTCTCCCCTAAAAATCCCCTCAATTTTAGGCCAAAGAAGTAGAACCCCCCCCCCCCCCCCTTAATTAATTTCTTTTGTTATGTTTTGAGTCTTTTTTTATTTTAATCAAATTAATTGTTTGGTTCCACTTTAAAAACTGATTGCCTCAATAAATTGAGCAAAATTTGCTTACATTTTTTTAGCGTTCAAGCGTTTAAAGATATTCTTAAAACTGCAAAGTTATTAAAACACGAAAGTAAAAAAAAAGTTACTTGAATTGAAAGTAATTTTCGCTTTTCTGTAATGTAATAAACACTTTTGTTCTTCTTTATTCTTGTTATCTCCCATTTATATATATATTTAATTATTCTTTAGAAAAATATCTTTTGAACAATCTTTGCATTTTTTTCAATGTATTGTTATATTAGGCGATCTCAACGTATTAGAGTAAAATAGGTCATACATAAATACCGTATATACTCGTGTATAAGTCAAACCCCCGATTCTTAAGCAAAATTTTGAAAAAAATTGAATTTTCGTGTATTAGTCGAACCACATTTCTGGTAGTATGTTGGAAAAAGATTTTTAATCGAGGATAAAAAAAAAGTAATACATTTTTATTAAATTAAACTTTTTTATGTTTCTATTCAGACTTTTCTTTTAATTCAACGTTTCAACCCCATTCATTGATAGGGTTTTTTCAATGGATCCATACAGTCTGTGAGTTCTGTTTGCGGTCGCTAGTGTCTCACAGCGTTGAATATTTACAGAAGATACATATTTTAAATCTTAATTGAAGTCATTTGGTTTATTAACAGTCATTGTTTGGATATTGCAATTGATTAATTAAGATTTGAGAACAAATTGTGTTACAAAAGCAGATAGTTGCTTACACTGTTAAAAATTGGCAGCAAACTGTTTAATCATTTAATCTTTTTTGTAAACAACGGTTATTTGACCATATTCTTAACGTATTATGACCATATTATTGAGCATATTATGGTCACGATCATATAAAAATACCGTTAATAACTGTTATCTGTAAAAACGGTCGAATGACTGGTCAGTTTGCTGCAATTTCTTAACTGTGTACCTATAGGACCAGAAAATAATGCCGGCCCTGTGCTTTTTCCATCAATATGTTGAAACAAGTGCGCCTAAAAGGTAATTCAATGAAAGGCAAATGGCAAATAAACCAATGAAAGGGCCTACCTATCGGCATTTGTAAATTTCAAATATCCCCCTTATTTTCTATCCCGTATTGATAGAAGTGCCGTCACATTCAACTACAACGACTTCATCTAAGTAAATGTTCTTTCGAAATAGATATAAAACAACACTTCCAATACTATCTCTACTTGTTCCAGCTGTAGTAGTTATATGACCAAAGTATTTTGAACCTGGCTCCTGTATTGCAGAAATGAGCTATTTTTGACAATGTTTTCCAAATTTCAAGTACGTTGAAGCGACCTAAAGATATTAATCGATTTTAAATACATAGTTTTTATGTTATTCTTCTCATTTCAAAATGTGATTTTTATGCACTATTAGAAGTAGGTCTGAATATGTTTTTAAATTTTCGTGATGTAATTTCAAAAATTGTCAATTTTGATCATATTTTCCAAAATACAAATGCAATGCGCGACCTAAAGTTATAAACCGATTTTAAATAATTTTTTGCGTTATTCTTCTAATATCAAAAGGTGACATTTACGCACTATTAGAAGTAACTCTGTATATTTTTAAATTTTCATCATTAATTTCAAATATCGTCACTTTTCATCAGATTTTCAAAAATTCGAGTGCAATGCGGGACCTAAAGATATTAACTGATTTAAAAAATATTTTTTGCGTTATTCTTCTAATTACAAAAGGCATCTTTTCTGCGCTATTAGAAATTGATCAGAAAATTTTCGCTTTTTTCGACCCACCCTACTGTATATACCTACCGTCTATTAATATTCAGATTCAAAAGTTTAAGAATTATTTGTTCATTATCATTTGTTGCAGTAAACGCGTACAACATTATTTGTCTATTACAACTTCCAAATCGTAATACTTTGCTTCTTTATATCCTCCCCCCCCAGAAAAAAATCATTGTTTTATAAGAGCAGCACGTAAATATTTATTTCCTCTTTTCACTTATTTTCTTCAGAATAAAATTGTTATTATTGTATGAGCTGACAGTTACGTGAGTTGCAGAATTAGTATTAAACTGCGACTTCAAACGACGCAATAAATCTTAAAAACGAGAACGACCAGCTGTGACTGTAATATTAAGTTTCTGGTAGGATGTTATATTTGGTCCCACTTCACTCATTTAATACTTTCAGACTGAAAAACTGCCTATAAATTTCACTTATAATAACAATCACTTATACTGCACATGAAGAATGAAATACGAATTTCCTGAATACAATTTTTCGATTTGAAAAGAAATATTACAACTTGCTTTAATATGGTGCTTCCGCGTATGTTTTAGGATTAACTTTTTCCAGAAATAATTAATTGCAGGGGAAGGCCATCTACCTCAGTCCTATTTTGACATTTTAATTTTTAATTTAATTCAAATATGTAAATATGAAATATAAAGAAAGCTATTTGCTAATTATTTACCCCGTTCCGCTTCCCTCATAATTTTCTTGAACTCTAATTTTAGGCCTATCATACTTTTTCTTTTAATAAAAAGAAAAAATTATAATTTTAGAAGCAAGGTACAACACCCATGCTGTAGCTTGGCCATAGGCATGTTGTACCATGGGCAATGCATCATTTTTCCATAAAAAATAAAAATAAAATTGACGAAACATTTTTAGGATCTATTCGAAATAAATTTTAAAAATTTATTTAATTTCTGTGTTTATTCCGTCCATGATTTGTCATGGATACCTATTTAGAGTTGTTTTAAATTAACCCTTAAATGTGCGATTTTTTATTTTGTTTCTAAAGAATTATATATGATTCTCTGAAAGATTTATTACACAGAAAAAATAATGAAAAAAAAAAATCAGAGATACATTTTTCATATAATACGTCAATCTTTTTTTCTGTTGCACATCTGCAATACAAGTAAAAACTACTGTCGTGTGGCTGTTATACGCTAAATTATTGCAAATTAGTAAATATTTTAATAAGTATGTCTTCAAATACCTTATTTTATATAATAATTTATTTTAAAAAACTTAACCTTCAATCCTTTAATTCCCATGATAGAATACGTTCTAGAAATTACATAGTTCAGAGAATCTGACTTTACACCAGAAAGTTTCAATGGTTAACTTCGCTTTATTTAAATACGGAATGTCTGTTATTAATTAAAGCAAATGTTGCTATTTTAGTTTTTTGGTGTGAATTAGGTATATACGAATTAAAAAAATCTATTAAATTCAAAACGCTGTTGTTTGCATACATGCAAAGCTGAGCACTAAAGGGTTAATATAAAACAGAAGATGTAATTAGAAGGCAGAGGGGGGAGGGGTGGAGGGGGTTATTCCAACTCCAATACATATCAATTGCATTTTAACTGTTTTATTGCATTTTTATAAACTTTTTATATATGTTTGTTTTATCACGATGCCAAATCACCGAAAAACTGTTGCATAAAAAGGTAAGATCATTTTTCAAAACCCTGTACTATATCAGGAAATACATAAAGAATTCTTCTGTCTCTTATAATAAGACTAGGTTCTGTCAAAATGCTGATGATTGGTTCACAACTGATTGGAAAACATATTTTCCTCAAGTATGAGTTCTATTCTAATGCTATTAAAATGTTTCGTGGACACAACAATAATTTCTTCTCCACCATTATCACAATTTATGCATATTTTCTGTACATACGTGGCATACATATATAGTTGAGTTTTGAATTCCTTCCATTAATAATCCAAGGATAAACTTTCCTGAAATAACATTTTCATTTGTTGGCTTTTTAACAGACTAATATATAATTATGTTGTACTTTGTACCTGTTCAAGGTACAAAATATTGCTAGGTTCAAGATACAAAACTTGGTGAATTGGAAAATAAGGACTTCTTACCACTTTCTAGTTATGCTTAACATAATTTGAAATCCGTGTTCACAATCACTATAAATACACTTTTACGTATAACATTGAATTTAAAAGAAGTAACTGTTGGCAACGAGATATAATAAAAAGTTTCAGCTTTAGAAAATTTAATTTTTGATGACCAAATCTCTTTTTTTAACAAATGTCTGCAACATGTGCTGAGTATATTAAAGAAACCAACTGCTAAGTGACATCTACTGATATATCTCAAAACTGCATTCATAGTTTAATACAAATTGAATAGGTAGAGCTAAAGACTGAGCAAATCCAAAGTATATAGCTGTTCAAGATACAACACTTTCCCTTACTTAAAAAAATTGATTTTCTCAATCAAGCCCATTAATCAGCTAAAATGTTTGTCTGTGTCTAAGTAATACTACAGACGTTGTTGTAATTACAAAGATCTTAAAATCCGTGAGTAGAAAACTGTTGCTGTATTCGAGACCGTTTTAAACTGGGTTTCTATGCAGCAAAAAAAAACAAAGTATTTTCTTTTTCTTCTTATGCAGTATATTTTTCATATCCTTGTGCAAAATTAAGTTTTAAAGTTAATTCACTTTCAGTTTTCTTCAAAATACCGTTATAACTTATGATTAAATGTTTCTTCCTAAATAACACACAATTTTTATAAAATATTTTATTGTAAATAAATAAATAAATAAATAAATATAAAAGCTACTTTAAAGTAATAATAAATATTTTCACAATGAATGAAAAAAAAGACTGTTTTATTATTGTTTTTGCTGCATCTGACAAACTGTCGGTCACAATCTTTTACTAGTACTGCATAGTCTAGTACTGCAATCTAGTACTGCAATCTAGTACTGCATAAAAAAATAAGTGACGATAACCTCATCTTAAAGATATTATAGTAATCTATTTTAAGTTTCATGAGTGAAAGATATGTAATTCATAATAAAATAACCTCTTTGTTGGCGTAAAATTTATCTTAATTTAATTTTAAAACTTTTTTGATAACATTTCACTATATGACTGAAGATTTTATATCTGAATTAATTAAGCTTAGAGCAATTTTTTACGGCATGTTAGAGCGCTGAAGAATGTTTTAAACTTACATGTTTTTTCTTTTTCTGTTTGTTTTTTCCTGTTAAGCACAGATATTTTATTTTCTAGATGAGTGTAATTTTAAATTCGAAACAAGATTCGCATAAGTCGGTAAATAAAATTTTGAAAATCAATATTCTCATTTACAGTTATTTTTAAACCCTGCGAATCGATATTGTATCCTTTAAATATCTCGTTAATGAATAACTCATGTTTTCTTAATAGCCTATTAGAGAAAACATCTGGTTATAGAACTTGCAACTTTGAGAGAGTGGAAGTTTAATTAAAAACAAAACATAAATAATAAGGTGATTTCATTTTCTAATTTGTTATTCTTAAAACGAAAATCAGGCATTTAAACTTTTCTAGCTGTTCGAGCGAAATAATTTACGTGACAAGATTAATTTAGAATATGAAATTTATTTAAAAGATTTCATTTCTTTAACTCATTAAAACAGCTTTAGAATATTTTCTCAAGTAATCGAAATTCACGTGGTCAAACCACTGTATTTCACATCGAAGCGAATTTCGTGAGTTCATTTTAAAAGAACGTCTTATAAATGTGGAGAATTTTTGTTAAAATAAAAAGAACCTGTGTGAATTAATTTCGAATTTTTAATGTGTAAACTTTTGCATCTAAGATTTCTTGCTGTTTGTTTTTAATTTTCTAAATTTATCTGTTTAATTATCCGGAATTCATGTGCGTAGACGCAGTGCTTCTTAACCTTTTTTGGTTGACGGCACTTTAAAAATACCTAGAATTATTTGCGGCACATCTGAATATAAAAAATGTAAAAGTTGAATGATAGAAAACATATATATACATATATATATTTAAAAAATTTATTCAATAAGGGCTTAACCTGTTTTCACAAACAAATTAAATCAAAACGAGGTTCCCAAATCTCCAGGCAACTTCACATTTCATCATCAACTTTTAAAAATCTTTCTAGCTTTTGGACTTGATTTCTGTCAATGCTGAAAATCAAAATTCTCATGGAGATGGACACATGAAACCATGAAAATACAAAAGGCAGAAAAATTTTATCAGTTTTTAAGCTGATTGATTGCATGGTACAAATTTTTGACACAAAGCCAAAACTTATCCAATTTTTCCTCGAATAATGTTGAACGGTAAAACTTGTCGTTTCGTAAATCAATGAGCAATTTTTTTTTTTTTTAGGTTTTGTCAAATTTGGTGTAAAACAAATTACAAAATGGGTCATATTCGTCGACTGAAAGCGAAGGAAAGTAGTTTTTAAGAGACGTCTGAAGTTCGTCAATTGTGCTTATAATTTCGTCTGCAATTTTGTTTTTCGACTGAATTTCATTGACACCCGGAAAGCAGTCAAAATTTCCTTTTGATATTTCAGATTTCCACAGTGCTAATTTTTTTTCAAACGACTTCGATTTTGATGTTGATGTGACGATATTCTTGGATGAACCTTCAAGGCGTAAATTCAAATATTTCAGCTTTTCAAACAAGTCAGAGAGAAATTGAACTTTAAGCACTAAATCTCGTGAAGAGAAAATTCAAAAGGTGTTTTTTCGACCTGAAAAAACAAACTCACCTCTGCTTTCAGGTGTATGAGTCGTTTCAAAATCTTTCCCTTCGAAAGGCAACGCACTTCGGTGTGATATAAAATATTTTTGTAGCCGGAATCCATAGCGTCGCAAAGTTGAGAGAAAATTCGGAATTTAAGAGGTCGACTCTTGATGAAATTGACCCTTTGGATGATTTGGTTTATAACAATCAACATATCTGAAGTTAAAGATTTTGAAACAAGGCATTCTCTGTGAGTCATGTAATGTATGCTTGTAATAGTATTCGGATTTTCTTGGCACACAAGTGTGATAAATCAATTTTTGTTTCCCAACATTGATGGACATTCGTCTGTGAAAATACCAACGCAGTTTTTCAACAGAAAACAAAAGCTTGAAATATTTTCTTTTGCAAGCTCAAATATGTCTTTTCCTGTCGTCTTGCTGATCAGATCTTTGCAGAAGAGATACGCATTCGAGAATTTTTCATCTTTTACGGGAATGGTCTTTACACGCTAATACGGGGGAAGTAGTGTGACAAGGAAGACAGCACATGATAAATAGAAAATGTTGTATTGTTGATACATCACTATGCAATTTTAATTATTTGCCAAAAACTCTCGCAGCATATTTGACAATCACTCGTGTCACACTAGTGTGCCGCGGCACACAGATTGAGAGACACTGTACTACACTGTAATCGTTACGTTTCTGATTAAACGTTTCTTCGTTATAAAACACATACTTTTTATAAAATATTTTATTGCTAATAAATAAAGAAATAATGACTAAAAAATAAACAAAATGTAAAAAGTACTTTGAAGTAATAACAAATATTTACATTGAATGAATAAAATACTGTATTATTATTGTTCTTGCTTCATATGCCAAACTTGGGGTTACGATCTTTTTAAGTACGGCATAAAAAATAGCAAAGTTAGCTTTATTTTGAAGCATTCATAGTAAATTACTTTACTTTTTATGAATGGAAAATGTGTAATTCATAATAAATAACGTCTTTATTGGCGAATATTTATCTTTATTTAATTTTAAAACTTTATTTAAAAAATTTCGGTATATGATTGAAGATTTAGTCTCTGGATTAATTAAGTTTAGAGCAGTTTTTCGCTGGTATGTTAAAGAACTGAGGAATGTTTTAAATTTATAAAATTTTATTTTATTTTTAAGCATAGATATTTTACTTTTTAGATGAGTGTAATTGTAAATCTTAAATAAAACTTATAACGTTGTAAAATCTTGCATAAATCGGTAAATAAATTTTTGAAAATCAATATTCTCATTTATAGTTATTTTTAAGCCCTGCAAATCGATATTACACCCTTTAAATATATCGTTAATGAAATAACTCATGTTTTCTTTATAGCTAGTTTGGGAAACATCTGGTTATAGAACTTGCAACTTGAGAGAGTGAAAGTTTAATTAAAAATGAAACATAAATAATAAGGTGATTTCATTTTCTAGTTTGTTATTCTTAAAACGAAAATCAGCCATTTAAATTTTTGTAGCTGTTCGAGCGAAATAATTTTACAAAGCATATCTTTATTTACGTGACAAGATTAATTTAGAAGATGAAATTTATTTAAAAGATTTCACTTCTTTAACTCATTAAAACAACTTTAGAATATTTTCTCAAGTAATCGAAATTTGCGTGATTAAACCACTGTATTTCACATTAAAACGAATTTCGTGAGTTCATTTTAAAAGAACGTCTTATAAATGTGGGGAATTTTTGTTAAAATAAAAAGAACCTGTGTGAATTAATTTCGCGTCTTTAATTTGTAAACTTTTGCATCTAAGAATTCTTGCTGTTTGTTTTTAATTTTCTAAATTTATTTGTTTAATTATGCGGAACTTATATGCGCAGACCTAGTTCTACACTGTAATCTTTACACTTATAATTAAATGTTTCTTCCTGACTACGACATAATTTTTATAAAATATTTTATTGCAAATAAATAAATAACTAATAAAAAATTAATAAAGAAATGTAAAAAGTACTTTGAAGTAATAACAAATATTTTCACATTGAATAAATAAAATACTGTATTATTTTTGTTTTTGCTTCATCTGTCAAGCTTGGAATCATAATCTTTTTAAGTACGTCATAAAAAAATAAGTAAAATTGGCGTTACTTTGAAGCAATCACTGTAAATTATTTTAATTTTTATGAATGAAAAATATGTAATTCATAACAAAATAACGTTCTTGTTAACGAAAATTTATTAAAAAAATTTCAGTATATGTCTGAAGATTTAGTCTCTGGATTAGTTAAGTTTAGAGAGGTTTTTCGCTGGTATGTTAGAGCATTGAAAAATGTTTTAAATTTATATATGTTGTGTTTTTTTTGTTGTTGTTGTTTTTAAGCAAAGATATTTTATATTTTTAGACGTGTGTCATTTTAAGCTTGAAATAATATTTATAAATTTATAAAATCTTGCAAATCGGATAAATAAAATTTTGAAAATCAATATTCTCATATACAGTTATTTTTAAACCCTGCGAATCGATATTATATCACTTAAATATATCGTTAATGAATAACTCATGTTTTCTTAATAGCCTATTAGAGAAAACATCTGGTTATAGAATTTGTTACTTGAGAGAGTGGAAGTTTAATTAAAAATGAAACATAAATAGTAAGGTGATTTCATTTTCTAGTTTGTTATTAGTAAAACGAAAATCAGCCATTTAAATTTTTGCAGCTGTTTGTGCGAAATAATTTTACGAAGCATAATTTATGTGACAAGATTAATTTAGAGATGAAATTTATTTAAAAAATTTCATTTTTTTATCTCATTAAAACAGCTTTAGAATATTTTCTCAAGTAATCGAAATTTGCGTGATCAAACCACTGTATTTCACATTAAAGCGAATTTCGTGAGTTCATTTTAAAAGAACGTCATATAAATGTGAAGAATTTTTGTTAAAATGAAAATAACCGGTGTGAATTAATTTTGAATTTTTAATGTGTAAAATTTGCATCTAAGATTTCTTGCTGTCTGTTTTTAATTTTCTAAATTTATCTGTTAAATTATCCAGAATTCATATGCGTAGACCTATGTACCACACTGTAATCGTTACGTTTCTGATTAAATGTTTTTTTCTATAAAACACATGCTTTTTATAAAATATTTTATTTACAAAAAAATGAAGAAATGAATAATAAAAAAAATAAAGAAATGTAAAACGTTCTTTGAAGTAGTAAAAAATATTTTCACATTGAATGAATAAAATTCTATATTATTATTGTTTTTGATTCATCTGTCAAACTTGGGGTCACAATATTTTTAAGTATACGGCAAAAAAAAATAATAAAGTTAGCGTTATTTTAAAGCAATCATAGTAATTTTTTTTTTAATTTTTATGAATGAAAAATAATGTAATTCGTATTAAAATAACGTCTTTGTTGGCGAAAATGTATCTTTATTTAACTTTAAAACTTTACTCAAAAGAATTTCTGTACATGACTGAAGATAAAGTCTCTGGATTAATTAAGTTTAGAGCAGCTTTTCGCTTGTATGTTAGAGGATTGAAAAATGTTTTACATTTATATAGTTTATTTATTTTTTGTTGTTGTTTTTAAGCACAGATATTTTATATTTTTTGATGTGTGTCATGTTAATCCTGAAATAAAATTTATAATTTTATAAAACCTTACAAATCGGATAAATAAAATTTAGAAAATCAATATTCTCATTTAAAGTTATTTTTAAACTCTGCGGATCGATATTATATCCTTTAAATGTCTCATTAATGAAATAACTAATGTTTTTTTAATACTCATTCGAGAAACATCTGGTTATAGAACTTGCAGTGCCTGATTTACGGCAGGGCATTCGGGACATGGCCCAGGGCCCCTAATTTTCTGGGGATCTCAAATGTTGCAGAAGGTTTTTCAATTATTGTCCAAAATAGGATATAATTTTAATATCTAATGGAATTTTACATGTCATTCTACATTATATTGTGTTCATATTGTATTTTTATAACGTTGTATATTTTGTCTGAAACATCCATTTATAATTACTTTATTATAGTGAATATTTTCTTTTATCTTTATCACTTTAAAAATGCATTGTATTTTTAATTCTGATTTAATCGTGTTCCTGTTATTGTCAGATTATCTGGGGATTGATGAGGGTAGCTTGAAGGTAGTAGAGCCCCCTAATATTTTAAATAATTGTAGCTTGGTGTTGTCGAGAATTTATTATTAGTTGTTGCATACTTTATCATTCCTGATATATAGGCTTGTATAGGAAAAGATAATTAACACCACACAATTTATTGTAAAACGTCTATACTTATTTAAATTTTATAATTGTGAAATAATTATTTAAAAGTAAATTAATGATTATCACATTTATTTTTTAATGGATATTTCAAAGTAGTAATTATTAAAGTCAATAATGGTTATTTTAGTAAATACCTTTTTTCAATTTTTTTCCCTACTCAATCCCCAGTAAGAATCGGTGCAAGTTGGTCCCCATAAGCATATGTGCCTAAGCCCCCCAAATTCGCAAGTCGGTCTCTGAGAACTTGCAACTTGAAAGAGTGAAAGCTTAATTATAAATTAAATATAAATGTTAAGGTGATTTCATTTTTTAGTTTCTTATTCTTAAAACGAAAATCAGCCATTTAAA
The DNA here is from genome assembly GCA_963932465.1 of Maratus speciosus. Classification (NCBI taxonomy): domain Eukaryota; kingdom Metazoa; phylum Arthropoda; class Arachnida; order Araneae; family Salticidae; genus Maratus; species Maratus speciosus. The sequence continues at coordinate 155,241,114 of OZ010789.1, forward strand.
TTTTTCTAACTCTTCGAGCGAAATAATTTTACAAAATATAATTTACGTGACAAGATTAATTTAAAAGATGAAATTTATTTAAAAGATTTCATTTCTTTAACTCATTAAAACAGCTTTAGAATATTTTGTCAAGTAATCGAAATTTGCGTGTTCAAACCATACTGTATTTCACATTAAAGCAAACTTCGTGCGTTCATTTTAAAAGAACGTCTTAAAAATGTGAATATTTTTTGTTAAAATAAAAATAACCGGTGTGAATTAATTTCGAATTTTAGGTAGCTTTAATTACAAAAAGCTACCTATTGCAGCCGTTCGTAGGAAAGCGATTTCAAAAAATTTTGATATATTTTCATCGATCATGACCCCCAGACCCCGAAACCACCCTCCGTTCAAAAGTTTATATATATATATATCTGACCTTTGTCATACTGTAACTCTCGAATTTATGAACCGATTTGGATGTAATTCGGTATGTACATAGTACATACCAATGTCTCGACCGAGTTCGTTGGACAGCTTCATCCGCCATTTTGTTTCAAAATGGCGGCCATTTAAAATTTTCTTAAAAAATTTAAATTTGAAATGTGGTACCAAAGAATTGAAAATAGAAAAATATTTTTTTCTTATGTATTTGACCTTTATACAAAGATTCCGGAGCAGTTTTTGTTTCGTCTATGTCTTAAAAAATGGCTGAGTTATAGCATTTTGAATTTCTAGCGTGGCTGACATTTTGAAACGTCCTGAATTTTATCACGCGATAAAAGGCGTATTTATGAACCGATTTGGATGTAATTTCGTTTGTGCATAGTACATACCAATGTCTGGACCGAGTTCGTTGGCCAGCTTCATCTGCCATCTTGTTTAAAAATGGCAGCCATTTAAATTTTTAAGAAAAAATTAAATTTGAAATGTGGTACCAAAAAATTGAAAATTGAAAAAAATATTTTTTTTTATGTATTTGACCTTGATACAAAAATTCGGGAGCAGTTTTTGTTTCGTCTATATCTCAAAAAATGGCTGAGTTATAGCATTTTGAATTTCTAGCGTGGCTGACATTTTGAAACGTCCTGATATTTGTCACGTGATAACAGGCGTATTTATGAACCGATATGGATATACTTTGGTGTGTACATAGTACATACAAATATCTCGACCGAGTTTGTTGGCCAGCTTCATCCGCCATCTTGTTTCAAAATGGCGGCCATTTAAAAAAAAATTTTAAAAATTTAAAATTTAAAATGAGATACCAAAATATTAGAAAATGAAAAAGATTTTTTTTTGTATGTGTTTGACTTTAATACAAAGATCCCGGAACAGTTTTTGTTTTGTCTATATCTAAAAAAATGGCAGAGTTATAGCGTTTTGAATTTCTATTGTGGCTGACATTTTAAAACGACCTGATTTTTGTCACGCGATAACAAGCGTATTTATGAACCTATTTGGATGTTTCTTGGTCTGTATATAGTACATACCAATGTCTCGACCGAGTTCGTTGGCCAGCTTTATTCGCCATCTTGTTTCAAAAGGGTTGCCATTTAAAAAAAAAAATTAAATTTAAAATTTAAAATGAGGTATTAAAAAATTGGAAAATGAAAAAGATTTTTTTATGTGTTTGGACTTGATACAAAGATTCCGGAGCAGATTTTGCTTCTGAAAATTTGTTCTTTTGTTTATATCTTAAAAAATGGTTGAATTATAGCACTTTGAATTTCTAGTATTGCTAACATTATGAAACGATCTTGTATTTGTCACGCGATAACACACGTATTCGCCTATTTCCATGTGAGAAAGCATGTGGATAGTATACATCAACATCTCAGCCAAATATAAGTTACTTTAAATAAAAGCGGCTTGGATAAAGCTGACTAATTTCGTGAAATTCTCATTCATAATGATTTAGTATTGATAAAAATTAGTATTGAATCTCCTATATTCGGTTTCCACTAAATTGAGCTTCGTGTGTTTGAATAATATAAGTTGGCTTTTTTTAAAATAAGGTATTTGAAAGCTACCTCTTCCTCCCGGCACTGGCCGGAAGGACTTTTTAATGTGTAAACTTTTGCATCTAAAATTTCTTGCAGTTTGTTTTTAATTTCCTAAATTTATCTGTTTAATTATCCGAAATTCGTATGCGTAGACCTAGGTACACACTGTAGTCATTACATTTCTGATTAAATGTTTCCTCCTAAACACATACTTTTTATAAAATATTTTATTGCTAATAAATAAAAAAAAAAAAAGAAAAAGGAAAAAAGAAAGAAATGTAAAACGTTCTTTGAAGTAATAACAAATATTTTCATATTAAATGAATAAAATACTATATTATTATTGTTTTTGCTTCATCTGTCAAACTTGGGGTCACAAACTTTTAAGTACGACATAAAAAAAATAAGCAAAGTTAGCATTATTTTGAAGAAATCATAGTAAATAATTTTAATTTTTATGAATAAAAAATATGTAAACTCCTATTGGCTATCACCTGTAATTAAAAAAAATTCTATGACCAATAAACCTACGCTTCGAATTCGCTTTTCCTCTTATATAAAAAAAAAAGTTCCATCTTTCTTTGTGCTGATGATGGTATGCTGAATGCTATCGAAACATCTGCAATAGTAAGAAAAGTTCTGGCGCTAAAACGTTTTTTATCTCACTGTAAAAAAAAAAATATATATATATATATATATATATATGTAACATTACTTCGTAAAATTGGCAGCAACTCAACAGGCTGTCTCCAATTTTATGGAGCAATTTAACTTATATAATGCTGTAATTTAAACTGATATAAAATGGTGTAATATTACACATTCGTGTAACACAACACCAGTTGTATCAGTTAATCAATGAAATGGAGGCAACAAGGCTGCCACATATTTTATGGAATAGCGTTACAAGGATTATTTTCAGTGCTGTCTGTAAAACATACTAGGTGTTTATGCTATTTACATATTTTTTTAATTCAAAAAATATCCAAAATGATCTTTATATAACTATCTTTAAATACAATCAGAACATGAATTACATTTAAAGAATTATTTTATAAAGTTCTAAAGTTTACACAATTTCTTATTTATATACATAAAAAAAAACAAGAAAATGAACACCTAGCGAATAATAATATTTGGAACACTTAAAAAAAGCTATTTACTTAGTTATACTACTTGGACTTATTTAAGAAACATTTCTTAATAATAACATTGAAGAAAAGGAAACCACATCAATTATTTTTATTTATTTTCTGGTGATAATTTTACTTTAAACCGCTATTATGCTAACCAAACTTTTAATTAGGTATAAGGAAGTCATTTTGATATTAATTATTTGCTAAAACAGCAGAATTTATTTGAATAAAAAGTATTTTTTATTAATAATTAGAGAAACATAATACATTGGACTTTACAACATAGTTACAGATATTAAGTCTTAAATAAATTCCTAATAAAAAGACTTTTGAAATTTTAAATTGATTTCACCGTTGTTGTCAAATGTTATGCAGTCCTCCCCATTTAATCAGGTCACGGATAATCGAATACCCCGCTTATACTGTGTGACGGATGTTTGAAAATAGTCGCGGAAAGCACGTTTCAACTGGAATTTCCTTCCATTTTTTGTCATTTTCGGTTCCTTTACAGTTCTTCCTGCAATGATTTCGGCCGACTGGTGTATAATGGACAGGTCAAATGAGTTCCCACCTTGATCTCCCTACCATCACTTCTTGCTGTTAACCTGGCTTTAAAGGAAATGCGCCGTCACTTCGAGACTCGAGATGGTAGTTGTGATATTTTGCACTTATTCGAAAAATAACCCTATATTTACTCCTTTAAAATTCCACTTAAACAAACCACTTTAAACTATTTTTTAAGACAGTATAAATAACGTAAATTAGATGTAGCAAAGTTTTGACAAAATTCAAACGAGCTGCATTAAGTGTGATGCAAACCATATGAATGTATGTACTGACATATTAAATTAATACGTATATTTACTTTATATTAGCATTTCTATTTATTTTAGATTATGTTATTCTATTAACGATTTATTATGCTGTTAATTAAATGTACCGTAGATGGTTATTTTGCCTTTTTAGTACGCATTAAATATTACAGTTATGATTTCCCGTTTAATCAAATTTCCCGCTTAATCGAATTTTATTTCTGGAACCGTCGATATTCGTTTAAACGGAGACGACTGTATTTAAAATTTGGTAAGATGTTGGCAAATTATAGAATACTAATTTGACGAAAAGAAACATGAAAGTTTATTTAGATACAGATATACACTAGTTGGCCATTAATTACCGGACACTTTCAATTTTAGACATTTTATCAAATATTTAAAGATATATTTATTGGATTTTTCTTGAACTTCAGGATTATGAAGAATATGTACGATATCATATTTATCAATGGTAATTTGATCAGAAGGACAATTAGGGGGCCGACAAAAAAATCAAAGAAAAATAATAATGTTTTTAAAATGATCTATCGCTATAGCTCATGAATATATTGATATTGTACAATATATGTATTCATTTGTGGAAGAATAGAACTTTTATTCATGGAGATATATCGATTTTCTTTTTAAAAAATTCTTGCATATTTCTTGTTTATATCATGCAGGGTTTTTTTTTTTACTAATTTTAACGCCAGTTTTACAAAATCTGACAAAATGCAGTAGAAATAATATGGTGTAGTTGGAACGTAAATATATTAAATATTTAAAGAAATATGAGCAATTGTATAAAATGCTTTTTATCTGCGCATGAGCGCACGATAAAAAATGTTTTTTTTTTTCATGATTTGATAGTCAACTCTATGAAGCAACTCATAAAAAAAAAAGCCAGTCAAATATCGTGAAAATTCAGAAAGATATCGTCATTAGACTGCGCTGATATTTAGTTGTTCTCTAAAAACAGCTGAATGATAAGGGTCGTTACCATGGTGCGACTTTTGAAAAATTCTTTCATAACTTTTCATTATATGACCCCAGGAACCCAAAACCACCCCCACCTAAAAAGTTTATATATATATATATATATATATATATATATATATATATATATACAGTGAATTCTCGATAAGTCGAATTCTGATAAGTCGAAAATTCGTTTAAGTCGAAGTTAACACGAAGTCCCGACCCCTTTATTACAAATCAATGTTAAACTTTCTCGTTTTGTCGAAGTCTACATCTTTTAAGTCGATTTTTTTTCAGAAAGAGAAATAACAGCAACTGGACTAATTTCTTAATTTTTCAGCCACTGCTCAAAAATACTCACACTTTCTGTTAGATAAAACTTTTCTGCACTCCTTCGCGGCCTTTGAAGGACGCTATTTTTACTTCCCACTTTGGACAGTTAGAAGAGTCTGCGAGTTTTCAATTTCGGTGGCAATCGTCCCCCCTCGCCCATTCATTTCTCCTTTACGTATTCCCTTTTATCAACTCTCAGGTGGCTTAGTGTATTCTAATTTGCCAAATTTATCATGCTTTTATGGAAGGATTTTTTTTTATCTTCCGATTCCATTATTGAGCTTTCGTTCGGGTTCTTTGTTTTAATATTGAGTCTTGTCATTTTAGTGTTTATTGCTTTCACATCGTGATACCTTTTTAGTTGGGTCTTTTAAAATGTCGAAGCGGATATTAGAAATTCTTACTTTAGAACAAAAAGTAAAATTCATAAAAGATATTGAAAACAATCCTAATTTAATGAAAATGATCTATCCCTGAAATATGGTATCCCTCCCATAGCACTCGATCTACCATACTGAAAGATAAAGAATGCATTTTAAAAAGACTTAAATCAAGTGTCAACCCAGAGTGCAAAAGGATGAATACGTGTGCCTCCCCAGATATTGAAACAAACCTCGTAAAATGGTTTACATCTTACAGTACACAGAATTCCTTTAAGTGGTACGGCCCCACCAGTGGCTGAGAGGTTCAGCTCTCGAAGCTGGTAGACGGGAGGGGCTGGGTTCGATCCCAATCGCGCCCGTCGGCCTAATCGTTCGGAGTTTTCGTGGTTTTCTTCGAGCCATGGATTTCCATGCGTAAATACGGATTAGGTTTCCTTAGAAAGACCCCCACGAAGGGCACTCCTCCCTCGGGCCTATATCCCTAGTGTAGATAATTGGCCGTCAACCAATCAACCAACCAATCAACCTTTAAGTGGTACGATGTTACATGAGAATGCTTTGTATTTCACAAAATTATTGAATGTGGAAGAATTCCAAGCACGGGATGTTGGAAAAATTTAAAGCCAGATACAACATTGTGTTTCGGACATTAGACACTGAAGCAAAAGATGTGTCTGATACGCTGTATGATGAATGGATGACAGTTTCATCACCCAAACTTCTTGCGGGCTATAGTGCGGACGATGTTTACGATATGGATGAAATGGGAGATTTTACAAATGTTTTCCTAACAAGCCAATCATGTTTAAGGGGAAGTCATGTTCCACTGGAAAGTTAAGTAAAGAACATTTAAATGTGCTTATCGGAGCAAATGCTTCTGGAACAGAAAAATTACCTTTACTGGTCATCGCTAAATACAAAAATCCTCACTGTTTCAAACATAAAAAGTCACTTCCGGTAGAGTAGAGATCCAATAAGAAGGCTTGGATGACACTGATATTGTTCGAGGAGCAGGGTCGGACTGGGCTAGGGAAAAAGGCGCAGACCTTGGATTTTCATAGGGCGCAAAAATTTTAATGAACCTACGTCAATTTTACTTGCTTGTGTTGTATCTGGTTTGACAAGGTTCAACACATTCGCATAGCCCTAAGTATGAAAATGGGTTAATATTAAATCTCTAAGTCTAGGTAAAGACTTCGCAATATTCCCCGTGCATGTTTCAAGGTCCATCAAATCTACACAATGATACGCAATTTCCTAAAACGAATCATGTAATATGTAAAAGTTCCATCAAGCTGAACATAGATTAGCTTATAGTAAGACGACTGATATTAAGTGCAAAATTAAAAGGCTGAATTGATATTTTACTATAAAAAGCTTTCTACAGAAAAAGTACATTAAAAAAGTAGCTTTTCTCTTAAAATCACTACAAATAATTGAATAAATTGACTCTTCTCAGCACACTCTTCCCATAATTTTCAAAATTCTTATCATAATTAGAAATAAAGAGAAGCATTTTAGTTTCCGTGTTTGAGAGAAATATACCCAGAGATTGTATTCATGCAAGTTGCAGGACGCCGTGGCCAGCATTTTTTTATTCAAAAAATCTGTCATAATTTCTGAATAACAATCAACGTTTATTTAATGATATATTTTTCCGTGATTAAATTAAACATTTTTTTAATTAAAATATAAACTAGAATTTCGTATGTTATTTAACCACCGAAAGTCTGTCATTAAATAAAGCTCAGAATACTAACCGCAAATTATGCCGTCGATTCGGCGAATGAAAAAACGCCGTCCGCGTGATTCCACATCTTGCAGAATTGTAATCCAAAAGTTTCACCAAGTTTGTATTCCTCGAAAAGAAACATAATTTTTCACAATCAACAACAAAATTCCCACAAAATGTTTTTTGCCTTCTGATATACACATTTCTTTATTTTCTAAATTTATTTCAAAAAGCGCGGTTTCAATTGTAAGTGCATTGAAGGACGGCTTTAAAGAAGGTGGGGACAAGGTACTAAAAGCTAAAGGACTGAAAATATGCAAAATATTTGATCAAAATCTAAACGATATCGTTGAAAGAAGCTATGAAAAATCTCGCACAGGACGCCGTGGCTACTGAAGGGTGTCTGTTTTCTCTCTCAATTGCATGCAAAAATGTCCATTTTGGTTTCCGATCCTGGAATTATTTCGATGCATCTTTAATTTCTTTGTGATAACAAAAAAATGCATTTCTTGTGCCGTCTGTCTATTAACAGATGATTATCCGCTACCGAATTCTCGAAATTTAGTACACTAGTCAGAATGTATGTGTACAACGAGGAGAAAAATATTGAAGCGACTTAGGCACTTAAGAGGGCGCGAAGTTTTGACTGGAAGAGGGCGCACCGGCCCTCGGGCCGATGGACCGGAGGGCCAGTCCGAGGCTGTCGAGGAGTACATCAGAAATTTGGATGTAGTTTCATGCAAGAAAGCGTAAATATATTGATCTTCCTTGATCCGTGTACAGCTCACGATCAACTTTTGAACTTGAAATCTATCAAGTTAGAATTTCTCCCTTCTAACAGAACTTCTAAACTACAGCCAGCAGACCAGGGAATAATTAAATGTTTAAAGCATTCCTACAGAAAAGGGTGGAAGGCAATCGAGGATGACGAAAATGGAATAAATCAAAAGTGTGATGTGCTAGAAGCGATTAGACTGATTTCAAGTCCCTGGAACAATGACGAGAAACATCACTATCAAAAATTGCTTCAGTAGATGTGTCTTCTTTGCAAGCAATGCGCACTCATGTGTTGTGAATGAAAATCTACTCGATCAAGTTATTTCTGAAGATGACGGTAATGTGTTTTTGAATATTGACGAAAATGTCGCAGTTTGCGGAGAAATTAGTGCTTCAGATATAGTTGAAGCAATGAAAAAAGTGGAGAACGATCCTGAGTCTGAAGATGATGAGGAAGTAAATTGCGTTTCACCTCCATAAACAATCAAGAAGCAGATGCGGCAATGACGACATTACAGCAATATCTCGAAAGTAAAGACGGTGTGGAAGATACTCTTTTCCTTTGTTTACCTACTTTCTGACATGTGAAAGACAAAAATGTTTCTCCAAACAGTCATAATTAACTAGTTTTTTCAGAAAACTTGAGTTTGTAAGTACCTTATATGTAGCATTAAATTATATATCTCTTTAAGCGCTCATTTTGCAGACTCCGTTATTACGGTATAATTGCAATTCCTATGTATATGATTGAATTATTTTTCATATATTTTCTGTATGTATTTAAGGATTTTTGGTAAGTCGAACTTATGATAACTCGAATATTTTTACCGGTCCCTTCGAATTCGACTTATCGAGAATTCACTGTATATATATATATATATATGTATGTATGTATGTACTAAATTTTGTCCGCACGATAGAAGTCGCAATTATGCACGGATCGTCTTCAAACTCACCAACAACTTTGAGATGGCTAATATCTCGGCGGGGATTGAGAATGAGCAAAATCAGCCCAAGGGAATGGAAATGGGGAGTGTTAAAAATATTGAATACCGTTTTAACAAGATTCTGATAAAACCATCTTTTACACAACAAGGACAGGAAAAAATAAATATTTTTCATTATAGCAGTTGCCAACCATTAAAAAATAAATAAATAAAATTCTCACCACAACAATTGCTGTTCTATTGAAAGATTTTTCACGTGAAAAAAGTAAATTAAATAAATAGTTTGACGAATTGAAAACAAATTGAATATTACGTCATAAGTTTTCTAGAGCAAGATTTCAGAATGAAAACTCAAAATGAAATAATTAGTTTGACGAATTAAAATATATATATATAAATATTACGTCATATTGGAAATATAATGTAGCTCAGCAGGTGAATATGTAACGTCATGTGAGTTTGAAGAAACGTATTAAAACATTATAAAACCCCGATTATGGAAATATTAACATATTTTAACACTCTGAGGTTTTCTGAATTTGTTTTAGCCATTTTTAAACCTATTACATATACATGCGTGTGTATATTCGTGTATATTAGAATGTTCGCAAAATGTTTAGCTCCCTTGAACTCATTCTTAGTGAAGGAATTGGGTTTATCTCTAATGTTGATTTAAGTTTTGTTGGTGAATTTAGTACTTAACTTCGAAATCTACCTCCCCCTGTAGGCCCGAGCCGGCAGGGATTTTTTTTTTAACTTATATATATATATAAACAATATATCTCCATGAATAAACGTTCTAGTTTTCCACAAATGAATACATATATTATACAATATCCATATATTCGTCAGCTATAGCGATAGTTCATTTCGTGTATTTTATTTTACAGGGTGATCCCAAACGTTATTATTTTTCTTTGATATTTTGTTGACCCCTAATTGTCCTTCTTATCAAATCGCCGTTGATAATTATGAAGTCCAACATATTCTTCATAATTCCGATGTTCCAGAAAAATGCAACAAATATATCTTTAAATATTCGCAAAATGTCTAACATTCAAATACCCAGTGATTAATGGCCATTAGTGTATAGTTTAGATATATTATAGTATATATACATATATAATTTATTTAGTTGTATTAATGTTCATATCTATAGTTTATTAAATTATATTATAGTTTATATAGATATATGGTTAGCAATCATATTTTTTTGTTAAGTACAGGTAAAATAGACCAAAAATTGAGTAAAATAGAATAACTGATGGCCATTCACGGAAATTTAGGAAAAACTTTGTTTTGGCACTAAAAATGAAAATCCGCTGAGCCCCCCAAAATAAAGTTGTTTTACCTAGTTTTTTCCTTGTAGAAGTCAAAATGCTTGCTTATCTGTCGTTGCGGACCAGTAATGATGTAGCAAAGAGTACTTTTAAAGGCTGCACCATTTGAGCTCACCGTGGAAAACTTCCGCGGGTGACGTGTACTAGGTAATTGCCATTCGAAATTAGTGACATAAGCTGAGCTTTTAGGTAGATTTCATAAGAAATACTACCTATTGCAGTCGTTACCATAGTGCGACTTTTGAAAAATTCCTTCATAACTTTTCATTATATGACCCAGGAACCCAAAACCAGTCCCCACCTAAAAAGTTTATATATATATGTATGTATCTACAAAATTTTGCCCGCACGATAAAAGTCGCAATTATGCACGAATCATCTTCAAACTCACCAAAAAGTTTGAGATGGTTAATATCTCGGCGGGAATTGTAAATGGACAAAATCACCCTAAGGGGGTGGAAGTAGGGAGGGATTTTGTGAAAACCGACAAAATCCCATAACTTCCATAATCGAGCCTCATGCTAACTGCTATATTTTAGTGAAGTTGGTTTGACTAAAAACTATTTTATTGTTGTTACCTTTTATATCTATCTCTCTCTGTATATATATATATATATATATATATCATGGAAGACGGTAGTATTTCGAGTGACGCAGCCTTAAGCCTAAAATCGTATCGTATCGTATCGTATCATAGAATTCGTAGATGGCGGAACTCATATATACAGCTAACTCGACATCAAAGAAAACGCGAAAAGCCGCCTTTTAATAACTCAGCAGATATATGTCTTATTGTTCTGAATTTTGTAGAACAGTCTTATATCTGCAGTCTAATCGTATACTGAAATTTTTGCATTTCTACGTGCAGTATATTTTGAGATCTAAATAGTCATTTTTAAAGTGAAAACGTTGGTATAATATCGAGGAAGTTCCTAATTTGAAAATCTCGAAAACGGTTCTAACGATTATTTTTAAATTGATACATAATATAGCTGTGATTAAGGCGAGGTGAATAACACTTTTCTTTTTTCTGGGAAAACTCTCGTTCGTTAAATAATTCGATTTTTTTTCTCTCGAAAATGACACGGGCGATTTTTTAAAAATCAAATAAATATGTTTCAGATGAACCAAATAACAATTTACTTGTTTCCAGCAAGACTCTTGTTCGTTTTATAATGCGCATGAAAAATCGGACTATATTTCTTCGCCATTCTATGGAAATTTCACCGAAAATGCATGACACTGTATTCATACACATGCTTTCTTTTTAACCACTTTTGGGGAGAAAAATTTTGTCTTCCCACTGGCTGAGTGGCTAAGGGCCATCGTTTACTGACCTTAAGATAGGCAGTTCGATACTCTCTGCTACGTGTTTTCACATGTGAATGTTTTTTTTTTTTTTTTTTTTAAAGTCTGCTAGTTGACCATTATTCTCAGTTCCTTTGTAATTTTTACTTTCTTCTATCTTTACACGAAGAAAGTATTGGTTTCATGAAAATTTTCGAATTCCAGTTTTAGACGGATTTACACGTTTTATGAGTCAGAGATTCCAAAAAACATGTTTTTACAAAATGTCTGTCTGTGAGTCTGTCTGTCTGTTTGTCTGTCTGTCTGTCCGTCTGTCTGTCTGCCTGTCTGTCCGTCTGTCTGTCTGTATATGACACAAATTTTGTGGGCGCTCTATCTCAAGAACTAATGCACGAAATTTCACAAAACTTCATATTTAGTTAGACCTTGATATAAACTGGAACTGATTAGTTTTTCGTGAAAATCGCCCAATAGGTGGCGCTGCTATGCAGAATTTTTAACGATTTCTGAAATAGCTGTATCTCAAGAACTACTGCACGTATTTTCATAAAACTTCAGATTCAGTTAGTCCAGGATATAGTTTGGTGCTGATTACTTTTTTGTGAAAATCGCCCAACAGGTGGCGCTGGTATGGTGCATTGTTCATGATTATCGCAATAGCTCTAACTCAAGAAAAAATGCACGAATTTTCATCAAACTTCAGATTCAGTTAGTCTCTGATATAAATTAGTGCTGCTTAATTTTTGGTGCAAATCGCCCAACAGGTGGCGCTGCTGTGCTGCATTTTTCACGATTTCCACAAGAGGTGTATCTCAAGAACTATTGCACGGATTTTCATCAAACTTCAGATTTAGTTAGTCCTTGACATGAATTGATGTATAAATTAGTGCTGTTTAATTTTTGGTGTAAATCGCTCAACAGGTGGTGCTGCTGTGCTGCATTTTTCACGATTTCCACAAGAGCTGTATCTCAAGAACTATTGCACGGATTTCATCAAACTTCAGATTTAGTTAGTCCTTGACATGAATTGATGTATAAATTAGTGCTGTTTAATTCCTGGTGTAAATCGCTCAACAGGTGGCGCTGCTATGCTGTATTTTTGCGATTTCCGCAATAGCTTTATCTCAAGAACTAATGCTTGGATTTTCAACAAACTTCAGATTCAGCTATACCTTGATATCGTTTAGTGCTGTTTACTTTTGGTGTAAATCGTTCTACAGGTGGCGCTGCTATGAAATTTTTTTTCAGAATTTCCGCTATAGCTCTATCTCAAGAACTAATGCACGAATTTTCATACAACTTCAAATTCAGATACACTTTGATATGAATTGGTGCTAAATCGTTGTCATTTCTTGTACTATTTAAATGATTTAATTGATGTGATTTATATAGAAGAAAGTTTTGTGATGGCCACAACATACTAGTTTTAATTGCTATTAAGTTAAATAAAATTACAATTATAATGACGCCAATTTGATGATGATTATTTCTTGGCAATTTTTCAACAATAAAAATATTACCATAAATTTTATAAATATATTTAATTTCAATCACTTTACAAAAAATATACATTAATAATTATTATTTGAATATAAATCACACGATCAGAAACGTAAAAAAATAATTCATTTCAGCTCTTCTTTTTATAATATCATTTTTTATTATTATGACGGTCAATCAATATATAATCACTGACATCCATAATAATATTATTATTATTATTATTATTTTCCTTGCATAAAAGCTATTGTGATGTAATAATTCTTTTATAATAAATAATTTAGTTGAAATGTTTTATTTATAAATATCAATGAAGTTTGATAACCCCGAGACAATTCTTTTTATTTAACTTTGCAATATTTATAGTTTACATAATAAGCATATCAGAATTCTGGTGTCGCCATCTTTTGACGCAATTGCGTAGTATTATAGAGAAATGTTTGATAAAAACGTTGAATTAGACAGTTTTTAAATCGAAGAATTATTTTAAGAGATATTTAATGTTAAATCTGGATAAAATTGTCTCATTAAAAAAGTCTCATAGGGAAAAAAAATATACATGGGAATTTAATCATTTTCATTCAATTTAATCATTCAATAGAAAATAGAAGTTTGCAGAGTGCATTTATTATTCTTAACTTGCCTAATTTTTGACGGTTTATTTCAATTTTAAATTAAAATTTTCAGAATTTCCAGAGATATTTTTTACATATTTTAGAAAAGGTTATTTTAAATTGTTGCCAAATGTTAAAACAGCGCAAAGAATAATATATCCTTTAAATTAAAAATTTATTCACACGTTACTATTATAAACAGAAAAAAATCCTTTTAAATTAGAATTAAAAGATAACGTGTTAAAAGCAGGAAAATATTAAACATTACGTCATAAAAATTGTTTTTACACATGCTTACTTAAAATGAAAGAAAATTATAAAATAATCAATTATTTTCAAATTAGAATTAAATGATTACGCATTAAAAGAAGGAAAACATTGAAAATTACGTCATAAAAATTATATTTACACGTGAATATTAAAAGAAAAAGAAAATTTTTAAATAATAAATTCATTGATATGTGTTAAAAGTCGTAAATGGAGGAAATTACGTCATATTGGCCAAAGTGGCCAAAACAATTTACAAAACACATTGCAAAACAGTGTAAATTAAAAAATATATTTATATGAGAGATTTATTTCAAATTTCGAGATGATATTTTTAACTATAGTTGCTAATTTTAAGGTAGCGCAAATAATAATATTATCTTTCTAATAATAAAAATATTTTCAGTTGAATGTTACAAAGAGAAAGGAAAGTTTGGTGAAAATTATGTCAGATTTAAAACGTTACATTTGAAATCTCTTATTTAAAATCATCTTCTTATAGCGTTGTTAAAAAATACCATAAAGCAAAGACTCTGTTGACTTAGTTCCTTTTATATTTGGTAATTTTCAAATGTTTAACTAATCTTATTTAATCAAGCAGGGAAACAGCAACTAACATCAGCTGATTCGGTTTTGAAATCCCTCAGTAAAAGGGAAACCCGTTTACAGTAAGATCGCCATTGATTTTTTAATTATACAGAGCAGCCTCGATTATCCGAGCTAATTGGGACTGTTAGTAAATCGGAATCGGAAATCTCGGTTAATAGAAACTGTGTGTAAAAACACGCCGTGCTTGCGAATTTAACATCTCTTTAAAAAAAATATATAGAACGTTTTTTAAATAATAAAAGTAAATATATGTAAAGTTCTGTTTCACAGCTTAACAAATTTAAAAAGAAAATCAACTACCAGTAGTAAATTTTAAAATGCAAATTGAAAAATTTACGAAAGTTCACACAGCCACTGGAAACAAAGCATTGTTCGCTATTGACTTCTCAGGGTCCAATGTTTCTTTGGAGTTGAGGGCTTTTGGGGGCAGAAGGGCCTGTATAGCACGGACAGTGACCTAAAAAGTATGGTTATTTTTAAGGCTTATTCAAAAGGAAAAAAAAAAATCAGACTTTGTTATCGGCTCGGTTAACAGAAACCTCGATTAATCGAAGCTCGGTTAATCCAGGTTCTACTATAATTCAATCTTCCGTAATCTTTTTAAAGCAGATCAAATTAATGGACTTTAGCACAAAGTCACATAGCTGATAACTGCCATGCTTGTTGGCCACCTTTTTTTCAAAAAGTTTGCTTCACCTTATTCAATTAATGAGATATCTCCGATAAAATAAGTCACATTTTCCCGTTCTAAAATACTGGTATCCAAAAATCGTAGCATGTAACTGACACTACAAGTACTCATGGAACTAGACTATTTTAAGTCTGATTTTTATTATAGACTATATAAAATTATTAAAAATATATATTATGATAGGAACTAGCGGGCTTCGTCCGCTATTTACGTTACGGATATAAAAATCATATTTTTTTAGGGAAAAAGAAATAAAAACCTATTTGACGATAGGTTTATAAAGACACATTTTGTATTTGTTATATTTCCGGGGATGAGGAGGGGGGGGGACTATTTTGATTAAATATCGCAATTAGTCTACATGGCAGATATAATTATGATAGACACTAGCGGGCTTCGCCCCTCTATGGCGCCTTATGGGTCCAGCTTCCATAACTCAGAAACTACCTTTCGGACATCAATGCAACAGATTCCAAACGTTATAATTAACTTAATAATCACCCTATATAGCATTAAAGTAAATTTATGAGTACTGCATACTATTTTTTTAACGTAATTTCTGAAGAGAAAAAATTATTTCGGTTCCATTCTTAGGTACTGGTCTGAAAAATTTTGAAAAAGGGGGGAAGGGGGGGACATGAGACTGCTGTATGTCAAACAACACAACGGGCTCTGGCTTATTCAACTTGGTTTTTGATGACTTCAATTGGAAGGTGGTTTGTTTAAAAGAGCGCGTTCCCTGCCCCATGAAAATTGGAACTATTGGTGCTACATCTATGTAAGGATTTAATAATTATAAATTAACATTTTGGATTTATTAATTTAAGGATAAAGTGTTTTTAAAGGAATATCAAATGAAACCCTCTGTGCGATCTGCGATTATACTTACCCAGTTGTTTTTATATACAAACTGCTATAAGGAAAATTGTAATAAAATAGTAAAAATTAAATCTGCATTAAATTCCATGAGTATCTTTTTTTAAATCCTTTTATCACTAACCTCAAAAAAGTAATGATATCAATGCAAAAACCCTTGACGGGTTAAAAGTTTCTGACGCAGCACTTTATCTTATGCTCTAAGAATTTTAAATATGGAACTTAAAAATACTGATATCAAATTTTGAGTGACGTTATGCTATTTCTTAAAAAATATATTTGTATTTATTTCACCATTTTATTTTTGTTTTATTTATAATCGCATGTGCAAAAGTTATGTTCAACATGAAAAGCTGCATAAAATTTTATTCGCTGTTGCTTTATCATTTACATCTCTCATAAATTCAAAATATGTGTTTTAAAAGATATGATATAAAATTTAAGTGACGCCTTGATGTGACTTTAAAAGGTTTGTTTTTTAAAATTCAATTTAAATTATTTTTGACTTGGTTAAAATATTTTTTTTACATCTACACAATGCTTTTAATTTTCCAATTCACTGTTAAATATATCACTTTCATTGAATCTATATTATGCATTGAAATGTATTTATTTCAATAAATTGATTTATCTTTTGTGTCACGCTATTCAAAATTGTGAGTAAGATTTATGTAAATGGTTTCTTTGCGTCATTGTGTCCAAACTACATGAAATGTATGAAAAAGGATAGTTTGACGCAAATAAACCATTTACATAAATCTTACTCACAATTTTGAATAGCGTGACACAAAAGATAAATCAATTTATTGAAATAAATACATTTCAATGCATAGTATAGATTCAATGAAAGTGATATATTTAACAGTGAATTGGAAAATTAAAAGTATTGTGTAGATGTAAAAAAAATATTTCAACCAAGTCAAAAATAATTTAAATTGAATTTTAAAAAACAAACCTTTTAAAGTCACATCAAGGCGTCACTTAAATTTTATATCATATCTTTTAAAACACATATTTTGAATTTATGAGAGATGTAAATGATAAAGCAACAGCGAATAAAATTTTATGCAGCTTTTCATGTTGAACATAACTTTTGCACATGCGATTATAAATAAAACAAAAATAAAATGGTGAAATAAATACAAATATATTTTTTAAGAAATAGCATAACGTCACTCAAAATTTGATATCAGTATTTTTAAGTTCCATATTTAAAATTCTTAGAGCATAAGATAAAGTGCTGCGTCAGAAACTTTTGGGTTTTTGCATTGATATATATAACCTTAACTGTGGGTCCGATTACAAAAAAAATAATAATAATCTAATTAGTGATAAAAAAAGCGGAAAAAGTAAAATTATCATATTAACACGATTCTGATAAAACCAGAAATTAAAAACTCGTCAAAAGCTGCCAGATAAAATTGTTAATTGGGTTAATCTCTAATCTTGATTTAGTTTTCGTTGGTGAAATTAATACTTGACTTAAAAATCTACCTACGCCTGTAGGCAGAGCCGGCAGGGATTTTTTTTCTTTTTCTTTTTTATAGTTCTCAGTTTAGTGTTAGTAGGGACTCTGGTTACCTTATGATTTTTCTGTGCTCGTTAGTACCCTATAGCCGTTATATTCTTTGTTTCTTACCTAAGCCAGTAGTTGAAATGACATCGAAGTGTAGGGAAAACAAATTTATTTGGATGATCCATGCGTCCTATTTTCGGAGGTTATCTTAACCTTGTACTTCAAATTCTGGAATGGCCTTCGGGACTTCACCAGAGTTTTCAAAATTATACATTTTAGACCATGACTTGTTTCGAAACTTACCCTTATGTTCTCATTCAAGTTCGTTGGAAATTATGCGCGTTGCGGTTTCACGACGCGTTGGCACTCCGTAAGCATCGCTGCTGTCATATTTGCTTTTTGGGGGTGGCAAAAGGGGGTATTTTATCTCAGAGATGGGGGGGGGGGGATCAATTTTCTCATTAATGTAGGTAAGTGTGGTATCGCTTATTTTGTATTTTTTAATTCTGAATTGAATGACATCATCAAGTCGATACGTTTAATTTTTTACAGAGTTACCTCAAGTTTTATGAATACAAAGTCGGCAATCACACTTTATGCAGGTAAAATATATTTTTAGGCAAATATATATTCAAAGGTATTATATCTATATGTATATTATAATCAAGATAAAAATAATTGGCATTTTAGAAAAGAAAAAAAAATGTGTTTAGTGTCTCAGAATTTTAAATTGTCTCTTATTTATTTCATCAGAGTATTATTATCTCTTCCTCCATCTCTCTCTGTTTTATTTTATTTGTTTGTAGACCGTTAAGTTTTATTAAACGCAATTGACTGTTAATGTTTCATTACTTAGTATAGTCTAAAAAAAGCAATTTTCTTTCCCACGAAATGGACCAATATAAGAGGGCGTTTTCGCTTTTTTCTAAGCGGAACCACCCCTGTGCAAATCAACTTTTTTCTTTGAATTTCCGTAAAGTGATATTTTTCGTGTCCAAAGAGCTTTACATATAGAAAATAAATATCTTCTGAAAGCTACATAAGGTGAATCTATAATTCTATATTTACAGTGAAGTATTTTAGAGCACAATTTATATCTGTGTGCTATTAAAAGCAAAAAAAAGAAGAAAAAAATGTATTAAGAACAAATGGCATTCGTTTTAAATATGTTATTGTATTGGAAGGAAAATATCCTTATTATTTCACATTATAACAATAGAAGTAATATTTTTGGTACAGAAAAAAAAAAATCATTCTTCACACCGAAAGTTAACATATAAAAAAACAGCTTGTTGATTTTATATGAATTATACTAAACAAAACATTAATATTATTTGAGATATAGATATAAGAATTCACACGAAAATTATATATATATTTCATCGATATGCTCCGTTTATGAACATCTTGCAAGACTATTTCAGACACTTCTGAATTCACGACGCTTCTGAAAAAGAAAAAGTTAAGAAGTTACATACGTTCTCAGCTTTCAAAAAATCAAAAAATTGATTTTTTAATTTTTGACTGAAATTAAATCCTTATAGCGTGTATAATTCTGAGCAAAAAAGATGTAAAGTTATATCTCAATTATTAAGAAAAATATGAACAAAAATATCAGCGCGCGCATGATCAAAGTATATTGAATCC
Source organism: Maratus speciosus (assembly GCA_963932465.1). Lineage (NCBI taxonomy): Eukaryota > Metazoa > Arthropoda > Arachnida > Araneae > Salticidae > Maratus > Maratus speciosus. The sequence continues at coordinate 155,260,568 of OZ010789.1, forward strand.
TAAAATTTTAAACGCGATTTTCTGGAAACTACATTTTTCAACATGGTCAGCATGATAACCACTGAGCGCAAGAATAGAACGGAGGTCTAACTCCCTATTCTGATGCATTGAATCCAGCGGTCCGCACATGAATACAATGCCCAAGATTATCCGAGGAAAATTTTTATAATATAGATTTCCTCCCATAGAGGGGTGGATATTTTCAAATTGGATTTTCTTTTAAAAAATTGACGAAGTCGCTACAATTATCACTGATATATATTTTTTATTGAAAAAACTATACATTGAATCCAGCAGTCCGCCTATGAATACAATGCCCAAGATTATCCGAGGAAAATTTTTGGCAAAACATATATTTCCTCCCATAGAGAGGTGGATATTTTCAAATTGGATTTTCTTTTAAAAAATTGATGAAGTTGCTCAGTTTTCACTGATATATATTTTTTATTGAAAAAACTATAGCTTGAATCCAGCAGTCCGCCCATGAATACAATGCCTATTATCCAAGGAAAATTTTTTGGCAAAACATAGATTTCCTCCCATAGAGGGGTGGATATTTTCAAATTGGATTTTCTTTTAAAAAATTGACGAAGTTTCTACAATTTTCACTGATATATATTTTTTATGGAAAAAAAAAAACTATAGATTAAATCCAGCAGTCCGCCCATGAATACAATGCCCAAGATTATCCGAGGAAAATTTTTGGCAAAACATAGATTTCCTCCCATAGAGGGGTGGGTATTTTCAAATTGGATTTTCTTTTAAAAAATTGACGAAATTGCTACAATTTTCACTGATATAGTATATTTTTTATTGAAAAAACTATAGATTTTTTTAAGTTAATCGCAATTTTTTCGTTTGATATTAGTTAAAAATGAAATTTTAGGTAAGCTCAACGAAAAAAAAAAAAAAAAAAAAATGAAAAATTTGTTAAGTATTACTCATAAAAATATCAAAAAGGTGTAGAAAACACCAAAATTGATAAAAAGTATGCGGGAAAGTTTGAAAAAAAAATGCTTGTAATATTAACAAAAGTGCAAGACTCATTCATTACTTGCGCGCATTAAAGTGTGATGTGGTCGCGGCAGAATGTGGATCGGGGAGTTAGCTCTCCATATTACGGTAGAGCTTAGTGATGATAACTTGAACAATTTTTAACATTTTTGGATAAAATTTGCACTCACCTACGTATAATTAAATTGTCTAAGGGCCATCGAGCCATTTTTTGGAAATTGTAATTTTTTTTCAATTTAACTTATTGAAAAAATATAAAAAAAAAAATTCAAATTTCCAAAAAAATTTCAAATTTCAAAATCAAAAAGGTCAAAATTTTAAGTTTTTTTTATTTATTTATTTTTTTTTTTTATTAGCACAATTTTCTTATTTTTAGGAAATTTAAAAATTTGAGCCAATGCCCCTTAGCTACAACCTTATTTTAGAAGAAGAAACAGACATTAAAAAAACAAACTTTCTAAAGGAAATTAGGATGCTGCTCATATAACTCGGATTTTTTGGAACAGGTCAACATGGCCGCAGGTTTCCGACGTAATATGTGACCAAATTTAACAAAAAAAATTTTTTAAATACTTGAAGCAATAAAAAGCAATGTGAAATTATTACTTTTTCAATTAATTTTACCCCCTTTCTAAAAAAAAAAAATAAAAAAAAAATAAAAAAATAAAATATGTCAATTTTTTCTACCGAGAACGCATGGAACCCCTTAAAGGAAAAAGAAAATTTGTACGGAGAAGTGAATATTAGATAATGTTTCTCTAAAGTATAAATATTTAACACTTTGTGCATAATAGATCATCGCAGGACATATAAAGGGACAAAGTGTACTAGAAATTTAAAAAATCCATTACAGCAATTTCACGTTGCTTGCCTTTTTGTCCTATTCATTTTGATTCACCCTGTATTTTACTTACCACGTGTCACACTCGTGATTGATTCACGAGACATAGTTTATAGAGAGTTCAGAGTTCCTAAATTTTTCTACATTTCAGACTATTTTCAAATTAAAAATCTTCCTGACAGACGTCTTTAACATCTCCAACAGAAGTCCACAATAACGATTATCGTTTTAAAATAGTGTTAGCAAAGTGATAAAATTCTAGGAATACTGCGAGTTCTGATTTACTTTATCCGGGTCACACTCATGATTAATATACAAAGCGTTACAATGTAATATACCAGTTATACCAGTTAAAATAACTCAACAGAAACTTTTAAAAAACATTGCGCAAATAAATTTATTTTTCATATAATTTCAAAGCTAATAATATATAAATAAAAAAAACCCTTTAAGTCGAACAATCTGATCTTAAACGAAACAATGTCCTCAATGTGACCTATGTCCTCTGTTAAGCGCGATGAATCTGACAGTTTCGCAGATTAAACATAACCCTACAAATAAACGGAATTTGATAAACGGATAAATTGAAGCCACTTCTACTTCTGTCTAGCACAGTTTTTTTTTTCATGTACTTAAAAGCTGCAATAAAGATTTCATGACTTAATTTCTAAGCATCAGTTATAAAAAAGAGATCTAAAATGCACATTGCGCTCGATTATGCAACTTTTTTTTTCTTTTTTTTTTACAATTTCAATTGATTTTTAAAGACTTGAATAAATATGATAAAACCTTCTAAGACCGAATCGCAAGAGATTGAGAAAAATTTATTTTTAAACAGGCTTTGATCTCAGAATTGCATAATTGTACGATTTTCCTCTTATAGAGACAGTGAAATTTGTACGTTTTAGACAGGATTTCGTTATAGAGAGGTTCTGTTTTCAAAGAATTTACTGAAAAGTTATGTCTTGATTTAAAAATTACTCCCCCGCTTTTTTTGTCTCGCTTTTTGCAACACTGGACTTGTCACCATTACTTTAGACTCTAAAGTGACTGAAAAAGTCATTCTCTATAATCTCACAGGTAGTAGGTCTCGAAAATCTAGATTATGCGAAATTCAAAGAGTCTTTCAAAATCAAAGATTATTTTAATTTTTATAACAAGCACGTTATTGCTTATCACTGAATTAATTCACAAATCGATGGGTAGTCCTATCTTTGGTGAAGTACCTTTGGGATGGATTCCGATGACGTCATATAAAGCAACCCGAGGCTAACGGAAAAAAAAAAAACAGGCTACTGCGGTGCATCCCAAGAGTCTTTTTTTACAGACCGCTAGAGTGAGGTGATGCTACTTTCGTACACTTGCATTGGTGCATTTGAGCATCACGTGACTCCAGAGGTCTGTAAAAAAGGAAACGTGGAATGCACCGTGGTAACCTGTCTTTTTCGTTAGCCTCGAAGCAACCTCAATACATTTCCCACCAGATTTCTAGAGTCACATGATGCTATTTTCGTGCATTTGAGCATCACGTGACTCAAGTGGTCTGAAAAAAAGAGGCACGTGTAACGCACCGTGACAGCCTGTTTACGTTAGCGCAGAAAGTTTTGTGGTATCAAGTATTTATACGTTATAAGACATCGATTTATCTGATTTTCTGGAAAAGCATTTCCTACTAATAAATTTGCTTACCAAAGTTCCCAGCTCCCTAAAAATATCATCAAGTGTGCCTTCGTGTACACTATGCCTTTATTCATCACATTATATCTGCAAATCTTGTTCTGCAATATCAATCTCAGTATTGGGAATGCAACATTGTGCAACACGCATAACATTTGCATCAGATTAATTTGCGGTTTCATCTTCATAAATCGATTTCATGCGAAATAAATACAAAGAGTCTCTCAAACTCAAAGAGTATTTTAACCTTTATTAGAAACACATCATTGCTTTCCAGATAATTAATTCACAAATCGATAGGCACTTATATATTTTCGGAGAAATAACTTTGGGTTCGATTCTGATGACGCCTTATAAAGCTGACGCAGATCCTTTCCCATTAGACCACTAGAGTCACATGATGCTCTTTTCGTACATCTGCTTTCGTGCATTTGAGTAACACTTGACTCAAGCGGTCTGAAAAAAAAAGGTACGTGTAACACTCCGTGGCAGCCTGTTTTTTTACGTTGGTCTCGAAGTTTTGTAGAACTAAGTGAATATTTCTTATACATGCATCATAATTTATCTGATTTTCTGGGAAAGTATTTACTAATAAATTCCATTACCAAAGTTGTGATGTTCCTAAGAATGTCACAAAGGTACCGTCGTTATCTGCAAACCTTGTTCTGCAATATCAGTCTCAGTACTGTAAATGTAATACAGTGCAGCACACATGACATTTGCATCGGATTAATTTGCGGTTACATTTTCATAAATCAGTTTCATGCAAAACTCTTAAAGGGACTGCTATTTTAGTATGATGTTTGTAGGGTGTACAATTAACATAGATATAACAATCCACTATTAAAACGTCTCTTTGGGCTTTTGTTAGACGAATACAAAAATTTAAACAGTGAAATTCTACGAACATTAGGTTAAATCAGTGGTTCCCAACGTGGGGCGCACGCCTCACAGGGGGGGGGGGGGATTTCAAATTTGTAACTCACCCATTCTCTGTCCTTTTTTTTTTAGAAAATTAATGATTTAGAGTAAAATTAAAAATAATACATGCAAAATTTAAAGATAAATATTTTTTTTTTGTTTTTTAATTTGATAAAAGTTTTAAATCAAAATGTTCAAAATGAAACCTATACCAGGATAATTACATGGACGAACTTTAAGAGCATCTTACCAGCCCTTTTTTTCCTTTTTATAGTTTTAAAAATTTCTATAATTTTTCTAGTTACTAATTTATCTTACAATTTTTCTCGATCATTTATCGAATGAACTAGTTTTATCTATTCGCTCTGCTGCATGCAACATGAAGAAACTTTTACATGTGAAATTACTTAAGAGTATACCTAAATCTTATTGTCTTAACATATTTAACCTAAAAAATCTTTGAAATAACTAAACGTGGTACTATTAACTTTATAAAATTTATAAATCTTGAAAATGAATCTATTAAAACGTCTCTTTGGGCTTTTGTTAGACAAATACAAAAATTTAAACAGTGAAATTCTACGAACATTATGTTAAATCAGTGGTTCCCAACGTGGGGCGCACGTCTAACGGGGGGGGGGGGGGATTTCAAATTTGTAACTCACCCATTCTCTGTCCTTTTTTTTTTTAGAAAATTAATGATTTAGAGTAAAATTAAAAATAATACATGCAAAATTTAAAGATAAATATATATATATATTTTTTTTTAATTTGATAAAAGTTTCAAATCAAAATGTTCAAAATGAAACCTATACCAGAATAATTACATGGACGAACTTCAAGAGCATCTTACCAGCCCTTTTTTCCTTTTTTTAGTTTTAAAAATTTCTATAATTTTTCTAGTTACTAATTTATCTTACAATTTTTCTCGATCATTTATCGAATGAACTATTTTTATCTATTCGCTCTGCTGCATGCAACATGAAGAAACTTTTACATGTGAAATTACTTAAGAGTATACCTAAATCTTATTGTCTTAACATATTTAACCTAAAAAATCTTTGAAATAACTAAACGTGGTACTACCAACTTTATAAAATTTATAAATCTTGAAAATGAATCTATTGAAACGTCTCTTTGGGCTTTTGTTAGACGAATACAAAAATTTAAACAGTGAAATTCTACGAACATTAGGTTAAATCAGTGGTTCCCAACGTGGGGCGCACGCCTCACGGGGGGGGGGGGGGGGCAATTTCAAATTTGTAACTCACCCATTCTCTGTCCTTTTTTTTAAAGAAAATTAATGATTTAGAATAAAATTAAAAATAATACATGCAAAATTTAAAGATAAATATTTTTTTTTTTACTTTTAATTTGATAAAAGTTTCAAATCAAAATGTTCAAAATGAAACCTATACCAGAATAATTACATGGACGAACTTTAAGAGCATCTTACCAGCCCTTTTTTCCTTTTTTTAGTTTAAAAAATTTCTATAATTTTTCTAATTACTAATTTATCTTACAATTTTTCTCGATCATTTATCGAATGAACTATTTTTATCTATTCGCTCTGCTGCATGCAACATGAATAAACTTTTACATGTGAAATTACTTAAGAGTATACCTAAATCTTATTGTCTTAACATATTTAACCTAAAAAATCTTTGAAATAACTAAACGTGGTACTACCAACTTTATAAAATTTATAAATCTTGAAAATGAATCTATTAAAACGTCTCTTTGGGCTTTTTTTAGACGATTACAAAAATTTAAACAGTGAAATTCTACGAACATTAGGTTAAATCAGTGGTTCCCAACGTGGGGCGCACGCCTCACGGGGGGGGGGGGGGCAATTTCAAATTTGTAACTCACCCATTCTCTGTCCCTTTTTTTTTAGAGAATTAATGATTTACAGTAAAATTAAAAATAATACATGCAAAATTTAAAGATAAATATTTTTTTTTTTTTTTGTTTTTTAATTTGATAAAAGTTTTAAATCAAAATGTTCAAAATGAAACCTATACCAGAATAATTACATGGACGAACTTTAAGAGCATCTTACCAGCCCTTTTTTCCTTTTTTTAGTTTTAAAAATTTCTATAATTTTTCTAGTTACTAATTTATCTTACAATTTTTCTCCATCATTTATCGAATGAACTATTTTTATCTATTCGCTCTGCTGCATGCAACATGAAGAAACTTTTACATGTGAAATTACTTAAGAGTATACCTAAATCTTATTGTCTTAACATATTTAACCTAAAAAATCTTTGAAATAACTAAACGTGGTACTACCAACTTTATAAAATTTATAAATCTTGAAAATGAATCTATTAAAACGTCTCTTTGGGCTTTTGTTAGACGAATACAAAAATTTAAACAGTGAAATTCTACGAACATTAGGTTAAATCAGTGGTTCCCAACGTGGGGCGCACGCCTCACGGGGGGGGGGGGGCAATTTCAAATTTGTAACTCACCCATTCTCTGTCCTTTTTTTTTTTGAAAAATAATGATTTAGAGTAAAATTAAAAATAATACATGCAAAATTTAAAGATAAATATTTTTTTTTTTGTCTTTTAATTTGATAAAAGTTTCAAATCAAAATGTTCAAAATGAAACCTATACCAGAATAATTACATGGACGAACTTTAAGAGCATCTTACCAGCCCTTTTTTCCTTTTTTTAGTTAAAAAAATTTCTATAATTTTTCTAGTTACTAATTTATCTTACAATTTTTCTCGATCATTTATAGAATGAACTATTTTTATCTATTCGCTCTGCTGCATGCAACATGAATAAACTTTTACATGTGAAATTACTTAAGAGTAAACCTAAATCTTATTGTCTTAACATATTTAACCTAAAAAATTTGAAATAACTAAACGTGGTACTACCAACTTTATAAAATTTATAAATCTTGAAAATGAATCTATTAAAACGTTTCTTTGGGCTTTTGTTAGACGATTATAAAAATTTAAACAGTGAAATTCTACGAACATTAGGTAAAATCAGTGGTTCCCAACGTGGGGCGCACGCCTCACGTGGGGGGGGGGGGGCGCAATTTCAAATTTGTAACTCACCCATTCTCTGTCCTTTTTTTTTAGAGAATTAATGATTTACAGTAAAATTAAAAATAATACATGCAAAATTTAAAGATAAATATTTTTTTTTGTTTTTTAATTTGATAAAAGTTTTAAATCAAAATGTTCAAAATGAAACCTATACCAGAATAATTACATGGACGAACTTTAAGAGCATCTTACCAGCCCTTTTTTCCTTTTTTTAGTTTTAAAAATTTCTATAATTTTTCTAGTTACTAATTTATCTTACAATTTTTCTCGATCATTTATCGAATGAACTATTTTTATCTATTCGCTCTGCTGCATGCAACATGAAGAAACTTTTACATGTGAAATTACTTAAGAGTATACCTAAATCTTATTGTCTTAACATATTTAACCTAAAAAATCTTTGAAATAACTAAACGTGGTACTACCAACTTTATAAAATTTATAAATCTTGAAAATGAATCTATTAAAACGTCTCTTTGGGCTTTTGTTAGACGAATACAAAAATTTAAACAGTGAAATTCTACGAACATTAGGTTAAATCAGTGGTTCCCAACGTGGGGCGCACGCCTCACGGGAGGGGGGGGGGGGCAATTTCAAATTTGTAACTCACCCATTCTCTGTCCTTTTTTTTTTTTTTTTTTTTTTAGAAAATTAATGATTTAGAGTAAAATTAAAAATAATACATGCAAAATTTAAAGATAAATATTTTTTTTTTGTCTTTTAATTTGATAAAAGTTTCAAATCAAAATGTTCAAAATGAAACCTATACCAGAATAATTACATGGACGAACTTTAAGAGCATCTTACCAGCCCTTTTTTCCTTTTTTTAGTTTTAAAAATTTCTATAATTTTTCTAGTTACTAATTTATCTTACAATTTTTCTCGATCATTTATCGAATGAACTATTTTTATCTATACGCTCTGCTGCATGCAACATGAAGAAACTTTTACATGTGAAATTACTTAAGAGTATACCTAAATCTTATTGTCTTAACATATTTAACCTAAAAAATCTTTGAAATAACTAAACGTGGTACTACCAACTTTAAAAAATTTATAAATCTTGAATAGCATTAGAAAAAGAAATGGACAAATAATAAATATCTATGGCTGTAAAGCAGGCCTACCATACGCTAATGATTATTAAATATATACACTTTACATTTGAAAATGTGATAATACATGGCAGTTAATTAACAATAATCGGGGGGGTAGGGGAGATAAATGTGTTTTGATGGGGAATAATGGATATTTAAAATTAATAAAGGTCAGAATATTGAAATGCTTCTTCTGTATATTGTTATCCACAGAAAGAAAATTTGGTGTCCAAAGCTTTTCCTACTCTTAATAATTTACTAAAATTAATTATAAAATAAGTCAATTTTATCACTTTTAATGTTAAATGTGAGAGTCTCTTTCAAAACTATGTGAAGATAAAAACGCAGACCCAATAACACTTTTGTTTAACATTGAAATAAGTTGGGAAGAAACAAAACTCATTTTGGCATAAAATTGAAGATTTATAACGTTATTGCATTTATAAAATTATGTTAAAATTGCATTTGTGGCAGTAAATTCACCTCTATGTTAAGTTAAAGAATGTGAAATGCATGTTATTGTTAGGTGAATAGAATAAACTTTTCAAATAATAAGAGATATATGTTACAGAATATGAGTGCGAGGAAGGGGGGGGGGGGGTTCATCGCGATTTTACAGATGCTTTTGTGGGGCGTGGGCAATAAAAGGTTGGAAACCACTGGGGTAAATAAAGGGTTTAACGAAATTAAATATTAAAAAAAAAATGTTATGCGTATCTACCAAAACCACCCAAACTTTGGGAAAAAAAGATAAACTTCTTTTTATTATTTATTAGTAAAATTAAAAGTATCTCCCTCTCCACCCTTCCAAAAAATTATAGCACCTTTGTGATAGTATTATGAAACTTATATTATATATTTTTATATTTATAAACTATTTAACTTACATTTTTATTCAACGTTTTAATTTTATAATATAATAAATATAATTAGTTTATGAAGTTAATGTGTATTCATCAACTTCTTTTCTTATTATAAACAAGTAGTTAAAAAAGTCTAATGTTAGTTTAAATAATTAATATTTTTCTTTATAAATATTTTAAAATCTTCATAAACTGAAATATTTGAAGCTTAAATATTTATCGGTCATTAATTTATATTAAAAAGTTTCATATAACGCGACGAATTTTCGCCATTGATTAGCACCACATTATAATTTTAGATGTAAGAAAAAACTGTCCAAACTATTTTAATTAAAAACAGTTTAAGAAGCAGATTTTGTTAATTTTTAATGAAAGAGATAATTAACGAAAATTAATATGATATGACGCTTTTTCATTATTAAAACTTTTAATATATTAATGAACTTATCGTTGAGAGCTATAATTACACTGCATGATTTTGTATTGTTTCGTACACAAAAAGAAAAGAAAATGAAAAGAATGTAATATTGATTTTTTCAAATAAATTAGAAGTTCGGGTACTATGGAATACCATTTACACTTTTATTTATAAGTCAACATAAAAAAATTGAGATACATTAGAAGTTTGTAAAGAACAAACTTTGGCTATTTTTTAAACACATTTTTAACCCTCTAGCCGCGGGCGACTTTTTCATTTTCTTGGATAAAAGCGCGGTATATTTTTAAGTGTTGCCAGACCCTAATTATTGCATGGGCCCCTGGGGCCCATGCCCCAGGCACGGAATTTCTAAGGGGCACGGAATTTTTCATAAATTCATCTAAATTTTCATTAAAAAATAAAATAATTGTGAAAAAATGTGATACTTGAGATATTAATGCCATGAAATGACAAAAATATATATCAATATATGGTTAAAAACCCATTTCAATAAATAATAGAAAAAATGTTTTAATTTTAATCCTGGAATCGTTTTTCCATTTTCCGGAAAACTTAATTTTTTCAGTTTGACACTTTTTGAATAAATGTGTAACATGTAAAAAGAAAAAAAAAAAAAAAAAAAAAAAAAAAGTATCAGTAAATTAACCAATTTAAGGGGGCATGAAAAATGGTAAGTGCCCAGGGCACAGAAACTTGCTAATCGGGCCCTGGGTGTTGCAAATGGCTTGCTTTTTTAAAATTCAGATTGTTTGATCCCCACCAATTTTTTTGAAGTAGAAATAGTCACTTTATTTAATTATAGATTAAATAATGCGAGAATAGGCTGAATTATACGCTTTTAAAAAAAGTGGTGGGAATCAAGCAATATATTAAAAAAAAAAAGTAGCCCACTGGCAACACTGGAACGCGAAAATAGCGTGCCCCGTGGAATTGAATAGAATATGTGAAACGTGATATCAGCATTACCCGCGGCTGGATGGTTAATGCTTTTAAAAGCGGAAGAAAATAAGTACATGTCAATATTTAGCTTTTTATAAAAGTTACACTTTTCGGTTAATGGCAATCAGTCGGGAAATATGGAATAGGGCTATACGGAATATTAAAATTGCATGAAAATCATGGAAGACGGTAGTATTTCGAGTGACGCAGCCTTAAGCCTAAAATCGTATCGTATCGTATCGTTAAAATCGTATCGTATCATAGAATTCGTAGATGGCGGAACTCATATATACAGCTAACTCGACATCAAAGAAAACGCGAAAAGCCGCCTTTTAATAACTCAGCAGATATATGTCTTATTGTTCTGAATTTTGTAGAACAGTCTTATATCTGCAGTCTAATCGTATACTGAAATTTTTGCATTTCTACGTGCAGTATATTTTGAGATCTAAATAGCCATTTTTAAAGTGAAAACGTTGGTATAATATCGAGGAAGTTCCTAATTCGAAAATCTCGAAAACGGTTCTAACGATTATTTTTAAATTGATACATAATATAAATGTGATTAAGGCGAGGTGAATAACACTTTTCGTTTTTCTGGGAAAACTCTCGTTCGTTAAATAATTCGATTTTTTTTCTCTCGAAAATGACACGGGTGATTTTTTAAAAATCAAATAAATATGTTTCAGATGAACCAAATAACAATTTGGTTCATCGCCGCTAGAATGTGTGCTCATGAAGACTTCGCCATCTTGTGCTGTGGTATCAGCCTTACCGACTTATATAAGTGAGAAATGCCAAGCTGGACATCGTCCTTGTGGTTTAGTGGTAGAGCACTGGAGATCTATTCCAGGGACCCGGGTTCGATTCCCGGCTTGGGCATTTTTCACTAAGTCGGTTTACGCTTTGTTAGCAGTGTGATAATTCACATCATTAATATTCAATAATTTCAAGCGTAATTTCACTGCTGAAATGTAGATGAAAAATTAATCAAATAACAATTTACTTGTTTCCAGCAAGACTCTTGTTCGTTTTATAATGCGCATGAAAAATCGGACTATATTTCTTCGCCATTCTATGGAAATTTCACCGAAAATGCATGACACTGTATTCATACACATGCTTTCTTTTTAACCACTTTTGGGGAGAAATATTTTGTCTTCCCACTGGCTGAGTGGCTAAGGGCCATCGCTTACTGACCTTAAGATAGGCAGTTCGATACTCTGTGGTACGTGTTTTCACATGTGAATGTTTTTTTTTTTTTTAAAGTCTGCTAGTTGACCATTATTCCCAGTTCCTTTGTAATTTTTTTAATTGCTATTAAGTTAAATAAAATTACAATTATAATGACGCCAATTTGATGATGATTATTTCTTGGCAATTTTTCAACAATAAAAATATTACCATAAATTTTATAAATATATTTAATTTCAATCACTTTACAAAAAATATACATTAATAATTATTATTTGAATATAAATCACACGATCAGAAACATAAAAAAATAATTCATTTCAGCTCTTCTTTTTATAATATCATTTTTTATTATTATGACGGTCAATCAATATATAATCACTGACATCCATAATATTATTATTATAATTATTATTTTCCTTGCATAAAAGCTATTGTGATGTAATAATTCTTTTATAATAAATAATTTAGTTGAAATGTTTTATTTATAAATATCAATGAAGTTTGATAACCCCGAGACAATTCTTTTTATTTAACTTTGCAATATTTACAGTTTACATAATAAGCATATCAGAATTCTGGTGTCGCCATCTTTTGACGCAATTGCGTAGTATTATAGAGAAATGTTTGATAAAAACGTTGAATTAGACAGTTTTTAAATCGAAGAATTATTTTAAGAGATATTTAATGTTAAATCTGGATAAAATTGTCTCATTAAAAATCTCTCATAGGAAAAAAAAATATACATGGGAATTTAATCATTTTCATTCAATTTAATCATTCAATAGAAACTCGAAGTTTGCAGAGTGCATTTATTATTCTTAACTTGCCTAATTTTTTGACGGTTTATTTCAATTTTAAATTAAAATTTTCAGAATTTCCAGAGATATTTTTTACATATTTTAGAAAAGGTTATTTTAAATTGTTGCCAAATGTTAAAACAGCGCAAAGAATAATATATCCTTTAAATTAAAAATTTATTCACACGTGACTATTATAAACAGAAAAAAATCCTTTTAAATTAGAATTAAATGATAACGTGTTAAAAGCAGGAAAATATTAAACATTACGTCATAAAAATTGTTTTTACACATGCTTACTTAAAATGAAAGAAAATTATAAAATAATCAATTATTTTCAAATTAGAATTAAATGATTACGCATTAAAAGAAGGAAAACATTGAAAATTACGTCATAAAAATTATATTTACACGTGAATATTAAAAGAAAAAGAAAATTTTTAAATAATAAATTCATTGATATGTGTTAAAAGTCGTAAATGGAGGAAATTACGTCATATTGGCCAAAGTGGCCAAAACAATTTACAAAACACATTGCAAAACAGTGTAAATTAAAAAATATATTTATATGAGAGATTTATTTCAAATTTCGAGATGATATTTTTAACTATAGTTTCTAATTTTAAGGTAGCGCAAATAATAATATTATCTTTCTAATAATAAAAATATTTTCAGTTGAATGTTACAAAGAGAAAGGAAAGTTTGGTGAAAATTATGTCAGATTTAAAACGTTACATTTAAAATCTCTTATTTAAAATCATTTCCTTATAGCGTTGTTAAAAAATACCATAAAGCAAAGACTCTGTTGACTTAGTTCCTTTTATATTTGGTAATTTTCAAATGTTTAACTAATCTTATTTAATCAAGCAGGGAAACAGCAACTAACATCAGCTGATTCGGTTTTGAAATCCCTCAGTAAAAGGGAAACCCGTTTACAGTAAGATCGCCATTGATTTTTTAATTATACAGAGCAGCCTCGATTATCCGAGCTAATTGGGACTGTTAGTAAATCGGAATCGGAAATCTCGGTTAATAGAAACTGTGTGTAAAAACTCGCCGTGCTTGCGAATTTAACATCTCTTTAAAAAAAATATATAGAACGTTTTTTAAATAATAAAAGTAAATATATGTAAAGTTCTGTTTCACAGCTTAACAAATTTAAAAAGTCCTTCCGGCCAGTGCCGGGAGGAAGAGGTAGCTTTCATAATCCTTATTTGAAAATAGCCAACTTATATCATGCAAACACACGAAGCTCAATTTAGTGGAAACCGAATATAGGAGATTCAATACTAATTTTTATCAATATAATGAATGAGAATTTCGCGAAATTAGTCAGCTTTATCCAAGCTGCTTTTCTTTAAAGTAACTTATATTTGGCTGCCAAATTCGGCAATTTCTTAAAGTGCCTGTCATTTTAAGACAACATGGTGGATGAGGCTAAGCAGTGAACTTGGTCGAGACCTTAGTAATTGCTGTGCACATGCTCACTCACATCGGAATCGGTTAATATATAGGAGTGCTGTCGCATGCAAAAAATCAGATTTTTCAAAATGTCACCCACAATAGAAATTGAAACTGCTATATCTGAGCCATTTTTCAAGGTAAAGACAAACAGAAAATGCTCCTGAATCCTTATATCAAGATCAAATACTTAAGAAAGAAACCTTTTTCAATTTCTAATTTTTTTTGCACCTCACTTTAAATATATATATATTTTTTAATTTAATGGCCGCCATTTTGAAACAAGATGGCTGATGAATCTGGCCAGCGAACTTGGTCGAGGTGTTGATGTATACTATCCACATGCCTTCTTACATCGAAATAGGTTAATAAATAAGCGTGTTATCACGTGACAAATATTAGATCGTTTCAAAATGTCATCCATGCTAGAAATTCAAAGTGCTATAAATCAACCATTTTTTAAGATATCAACAAAAGAACAAATTTTCAGAAACAAAAACTGCTCCGGAATCTTTGTATCAAGGCCAAACACATAAAAAAAAATCTTTTTCATTTTCCAATATTTTAATACCTCATTTTGAATTATAAATTTAATTTTTTTTAAATGGCAACCCTTTTGAAACAAGATGGCGAATGAAGCTGGCCAACGAACTCGGTCGAGACATTGGTATGTACTATGTACAGACCAAGTTACATCCAAATAGGTTCATAAATACGCCTGTTATCGCGTGACAAAAATCAGGTCGTTTTAAAATGTCAGCCGCAAGAGAAATTCAAAATGGTATTACTCAGCCATTTTTTTTTATAGATATAGACGAAAGAAAAACTGTTCCGGAATCTTTGTATTAAGGTCAAACACATACAAAAAAAATCTTTTTCGTTTTCCAATTTTTTGGTATCTCATTTAAATTTTTTTATTTTTTAATTTTTTTAAATGGCCGCCATTTTGAAACAAGATGGCGGATGAAGCTGGCCAACGAACTCGGTCGAGATATTTGTATGTACTATGTACACACCAAGGTACATCCAAGTCGGTTCATAAAGACGCCTGTTATTACGTGAGAAAAATCAGGACGTTTCAAAATGTCAGCCACGCTAGAAATTCAAAATGCTATAACTCAGCCATTTCTTAAGATATAGACGAAACAAAAACTGCTCCCGAATCTTTTTATCAAGGTCAAACACATAAGAAGAAAATATTTTTTCAATTTTCAATTTTTGGTACCACGTTTTAAATTTAAATTTTTCTTAAAAATTTAAATGGCCGCCATTTTTAAACAAGATGGCGGGTGAAGCTGGCCAACGAACCCGGTCGAGACATTAGTATGTACTATGTATAAACGAAGTTACATCCAAATCGGCTCATAAATACGCCTTTTATCGCGTGACAACATTCAGGACGTTTCAAAATGTCAGCCACGCTAGAAATTCAAAATGCTATAACTCAGCGATTTTTTAAGATATAGACGAAACAAAAACTGCTCCGAAATCTTTGTGTAAAGGTCAAATACATAAGAAAAAAATATTTTTCCATTTTCAATTTTTTGGTACCACATTTCAAATTTTAAAATTTAAAAAAAATTTTAAATGGCCGCCATTTTGAAACAAAATGGCGGATGAAGCTGGCCAACAAACTCGGTCGAGAGATTGGTATGTACTATGTACACACCGAATTACATCCAAATCGGTTCATAAATACGCCTTTTATCGCGTGACAAAATTCAGGACGTTTCAAAATGTTAGCCACGCTAGAAATTCAAAATGCTATAACTCAGCCATTTTTTAAGATATAGACGAAACAAAAACTGCTCCGGAATCTTTGTATAAAGGTCAAATACATAAGAAAAAAATATTTTTCAATTTTTAATTTTTTGGTACCACATTTTAAGTTTTAAATTTTTTTAAAAATTTTAAACGGCCGCCATTTTGAAACAAAACGGCGGATGATGCTGGCCAACGAACTCGGTCGAGACATTGGTATGTACTATGTACACACCGAATTACATCGAAATCGGTTCATAATTACGGGAGTTACAGTGTGACATAGGTCAGATATATATATATATATATATATATATATATATATATATATATATATATATATATATCAATTTTGAACGGAGGGTGGTTTCGGGGTCTGGGGGTCATGATCGATGAAAATATACCAAAATTTTTTGAAATCGCTTTCCACCGAACGGCTGCAATAGGTAGCTTTTTTGTAAAGAAAGCTACCTAAAAGAAAATCAACTACCAGTAGTAAATTTTAAAATGCAAATTGAAAAATTTACGAAAGTTCACACAGCCACTGGAAACAAAGCATTGTTCGCTATTGACTTCTCAGGGTCCAATGTTTCTTTGGAGTGGAGGGCTTTTGGGGGCAGAAGTGCCTGTATAGCACGGACAGAGAGCTAAAGAATGTGGTTATTTTTAAGGCTCATTCAAAAGGAAAAAAAAAATCAGACTTTGTTATCGGCTCGGTTAACAGAAACCTCGATTAATCGAAGCTCGGTTAATCCAAGTTCTACTATAATTCAATCTTCCGTAATCTTTTTAAAGCAGATCAAATTAATGGACTTTAGCACAAAGTCACATAGCTGATAACTGCCATGCTTGTTGGCCACCTTTTTTTCAAAAAGTTTGCTTCACCTTATTCAATTAATGAGATACTCCGATAAAATAAGTCACATTTTCCCGTTCTAAAATACTGGTATCCAAAAATCGTAGCATGTAACTGACACTACAAGTACACATGGAACTAGACTATTTTAAGTCTGATTTTTATTATAGACTATATAAAATTATTAAAAATATATATTATGATAGGAACTAGCGGGCTTCGTCCGCTATTTACGTTACGGATATAAAAATCATGTTTTTTTAGGGAAAAAGAAATAAAAACCTATTTGACGATAGGTTTATAAAGACACATTTTGTATTTGTTATATTTCCGGGGATGAGGAGGGGGGGGGGGGGGCTATTTTGATTAAATATCGCAATTAGTCTACATGGCAGATATAATTATGATAGACACTAGCGGGCTTCGCCCCTCTATGGCGCCTTATGGGTCCAGCTTCCATAACTCAGAAACTACCTTTCGGACATCAATGCAACAGATTCCAAACGTTATAATTAACTTAATAATCACCCTATATAGCATTAAAGTAAATTTATGAGTACTGCATACTATTTTTTTATCATAATTTCTGAAGAGAAAAAATTATTTCGGTTCCATTCTTAGGTACTGGTCTGAAAAATTTTGAAAAAGGGGGGAAGGAGGGGACATGAGACTGCTGTTTGTCAAACAACACAACGTACTCTGGCTTATTCAACTTGGTTTTTGATGACTTCAATTGGAAGGTGGTTTGTTTAAAAGAGTGCGTTCCCTGCCCCATGAAAATTGGAACTATTGGTGCTACATCTATGTAAGGATTTAATAATTATAAATTAACATTTTGGATTTATTAATTTAAGGATAAAGTGTTTTTAAAGGAATATCAAATGAAACCCTCTGTGCGATCTGCGATTATACTTACCCAGTTGTTTTTATATACAAACTGCTATAAGGAAAATTGTAATAAAATAGTAAAAATTAAATCTGCATTAAATTCCATAAGTATCTTTTTTTTAATCCTTTTATCACTAACCTCAAAAAAGTAATGATATCAATGCAAAAACCCTTGACGGGTTAAAAGTTTCTGACGCAGCACTTTATCTTATGCTCTAAGAATTTTAAATATGGAGCTTAAAAATACTGATATCAAATTTTGAGTGACGTTATGCTATTTCTTAAAAAATATATTTGTATTTATTTCACCATTTTATTTTTGTTTTATTTATAATCGCATGTGCAAAAGTTATGTTCAACATGAAAAGCTGCATAAAATTTTATTCGCTGTTGCTTTATCATTTACATCTCTCATAAATTCAAAATATGTGTTTTAAAAGATATGATATAAAATTTAAGTGACGCCTTGATGTGACTTTAAAAGGTTTGTTTTTTAAAATTCAATTTAAATTATTTTTGACTTGGTTAAAATATTTTTTTTACATCTACACAATACTTTTAATTTTCCAATTCACTATTAAATATATCACTTTCATTGAATCTATGCTATGCATTGAAATGTATTTATTTCAATAAATTGATTTATCTTTTGTGTCACGCTATTCAAAATTGTGAGTAAGATTTATGTAAATGGTTTCTTTGCGTCATTGTGTCCAAACTACATGAAATGTATGAAAAAGGATAGTTTGACGCAAATAAACCATTTACATAAATCTTACTCACAATTTTGAATAGCGTGACACAAAAGATAAATCAATTTATTGAAATAAATACATTTCAATGCATAGTATAGATTCAATGAAAGTGATATATTTAACAGTGAATTGGAAAATTAAAAGTATTGTGTAGATGTAAAAAAAATATTTTAACCAAGTCAAAAATAATTTAAATTGAATTTTAAAAAACAAACCTTTTAAAGTCACATCAAGGCGTCACTTAAATTTTATATCATATCTTTTAAAACACATATTTTGAATTTATGAGAGATATAAATGATAAAGCAACAGCGAATAAAATTTTATGCAGCTTTTCATGTTGAACATGACTTTTGCACATGCGATTATAAATAAAACAAAAATAAAATGGTGAAATAAATACAAATATATTTTTTAAGAAATAGCATAACGTCACTCAAAATTTGATATCAGTATTTTTAAGTTCCATATTTAAAATTCTTAGAGCATAAGATAAAGTGCTGCGTCAGAAACTTTTAACCCGTCAAGGGTTTTTGCATTGATAACTATTTACAAGAATAACCAAAATTATTTAATAAATAAACATTAGTACATCATCTATAAATCATCAGATTCTTTGGAAAATTGTTTTAATTTTTACGGAAACACAAATGTAGTTTATTGTTTTGGCCCCACCGCAGCTCGCATTTAGCCCGCATCAGGCGTTATATTCACTCCTCCCCTCTTCCATCCTCTGAATATTTCCCATTGAAAAACAGGCATACTGCATCTTCCTTATTTGGTGTACAACCTGGTAAAAAGCCCATCTCAAATGATACGTCGGAGTGGAATGATAGTTCGCCTTCACTAAACTCGTCTTGAAACAGTTGTCTAGCTGATATTCCATATTACCCGACACACCATCTTGAAAAAACACACACTTCTCAATCGCCAACAAGTTAGCATAGAGGAAAACTGACTAACACAGCGATAAATATGAGTGTTCAACTTTATATTGAACTTGGTTAATACACCCGATCCTAGTTCGGATAAGCAAAAGTTCGGATAAATGGACAGACAGTTTAGGGGATGTTCCTGAATATACTAAAACCTTCACACTTTACCCAGCCTGAGGACTGGCAGCACCAGTTAGTGCTAGCGTGTTTAAAAACTGTTTTTTTTTCTTTTTTTTTTTAGTTTACTTTTCGATCATTTAAAATTTTTTTTTTCTCTTTTTATAACTTTCTGAACTCCAAAGATTATAATTTAAGCAAAAAAGCTTTCGATTGTTGCTTGCTTCAAAGAAAACGTTCTTTCCAATGCTGTCATATCTCGAATTTTTCTTAAATACCTTAGTTGAATAGGATCAGCTGAATATGAATATTCTGCCTTTCGAGCCATTTCATAGCTGTTTCCAAACATTCAAAGGCTTCGTTATGTGATGGACCTGGGTCATTTTCAGAGCATTCGTTTTCATTTCTTCAATTTCTTTTTCATCTTAAATCTCATCCACAATCTCATCATCATTACAAATTTTTTTTGTGAGAAATAGGCTGTTCGGATAAATGGAAGTTCGGTTAATTTTTTTTTTTTTTTTTTTTTTTTTTTTTTTTTTTTTTTTTTTTTAAATGAGAAATAGGCTGTTCTGATAATTGGAAGTTCGGTTAATTGGAGTTCTGATAATCGGCGCTCTACTGTGTTACTGAAATGAGATTTTATGATTAATACGAATTTTATAAAATTTACCAGCAAAAATTGCGAATAAGATTTTATTTCAACGCGTTTCTCCAACAACAGGTATCCAAACAAAACTGAGCATGACGCCTCTTTTTCTTTTTAAGAGGCTACTTCAGTCAAATGGAAAGACCCGTTAGCTAATGTTAATCCTATGGAATAAATTTATAAAGATATCTCGATCGCATTTCAATATTTTTAAATGATTTCTTTTGCATTGAATAGTTGAGATCGATCTGTATGCAGGCCGATTTTACTTTTTCGATTTTGTTTACAGGTATTTCTTATGAGGACACTTTCATTTTCGGTACCGGTTTTGAAAGTAAAAGCATCCTCATAAAAAATATCTACAATCAATATCCTAAAAGTAAACAACGACCTGCATATAAATCGATCTCAACTATTCAATGCAAAAGAAATCATTTAAAAATATTGAAATGCGACCGAGATATTTTTATAAATTTCTTCCATAGGAATAGCATTAGCGAACGAGTCTTTTCGCGTGACTGAAGTAGGGCCTTAATCGATGACCAGGCCCCTACCTGCCGGGTTGCTCCAGCTAAACGGGTTTGAAACTTGGTATCGGGGCGGGTGACCGTCTAATCGCCGCGTAGCGGCAATAAACCTGACGATCACCTAGATCGTCGTCTTTTCTGCAGTGCTTACTGTTCAGATGTGAGCTTTGCTATCCCTGTTACTTAACTTTTATATCTTGTTTATTGGCATATTGCACACTGCATCTACTGAAGTTGATCTCGTAATTTAGAACATTGATCAGATGACGAGACATTCACCTGGCAAGGCACCTCCAGAGGTATAATTCACAGGTAACTTGGAGGACTTTGCACCCTTGACGGATTTTACATGCACCAGGTGCCATTAGAGTACATGGCCAAATAAAATTATTCTTCTGATATTATCCGATATATACAAGCCTCACTTCTGGTGTGTCAATTTTAAACAATAGATCTTTTCATGTAATACAGATATGAACAAAATGGTACTCATTTAAATATCATAGATAAGAAACATATGTCCATAACCCAAGTACGTAGATAATAAAATGCAGATAAATACAATACATAAAGAAAATAAAATTAATTAACAGTGATTTTCTTTAAGCATTCCTGCTCATTAATGCCAGAAACGTGGTTATATAGGAGTACAGTAAAAGTGTAAGAATAATCAAACAGTTTAGTCTTTATGAGAAAAAGAATAGAAGTCCACGCATGTGTACTTCAGGTCTGAAGAGATTATATATTATACCATAGTTTTATAAAATATAATAATATTTTTTGAAGATTGGACACTTTTCGTAACTGCCTCTTCATAAAGGACATGTTTTTCGGACGGCGCATTTAAAACTTTTATTTTCGAAAATCAATTTGAAATATTTATTTCAAATTCTTAAAACTGTCCAAATTTATATGTTGTACCTTCTTTAATATCAATGTTAGAAGTTATTTTATTTATTTATTAGTATCTTTTTTTTCCGCTCTTTAAACATCAACTTCTGGTTACTTAAATACGCACTTCAGGTTTGAGAGCTGAAACAAAAACAGCCATAACTACACTTTTAATAGATCGCACGAAAAACCAAAAACTTATTTGGATAGCCAATTGAACAAACTTTCAAATAAATCAATAAAATATTCCGATATTTGCACGCAATTGGCTATTTAAACGTAGTTTGATATCTTAAAGCTTTTCATTACTTACTTTTTTTTTTTTTCATGAATTTTTTTTTTTTTTTTTTTTTTTATGCTAGAATTTTAGAAAGAAAAGTCAAAAGTTCTGTTCTAAAACAAATGTAAAAAAAAAAAAAGCGTATTTTCAATTTGTGGTTCTGCAAAGGATAATTATATAAACAAAAATAAATGAATGGTTAATTTCTGAAACTTTATGAAACAGATCTTAAAATTTTGCATCACTATGATCATTAGCATTGATTGTGTACTAACTTACAGGTTTGAAGAGTTTATACATTTTTTTTTAAAATGCTATTGAAACATTTTTAACCGGTTCGCGGCAAGCGGCACGTATACGTGTCGTATAAGATACACAGAATCGTGGAATTTCAACATCAGTAACATTTTAGTACAGAAGTTTTTGCCTTATATAATAATAATCATAACATATAATAATAATAATCATAACATTTCAGTGAGTATATAAGGCAAGAATTACGATATAAAAATTCCGCCTACAGGCGGAGGTAGATTTCGAAGATAAGTACTAATTTCATGAACAAAAACTAAATCAAGATTAGAGATAAACCCGGTTTAAAAATTTTATCTGGCCGCTTTTGACGAGTTTTTAATTTCATTTTCCTGTAGGAGTTGGTTTTATCAGAATAATATGAAGGCGGAATTCAAAAAATATTTTTGCACGCTCAACAACTCGAAATTTTCTGATACAATTTCAGACTCATTTTTAAAAGTAAAAACATGAAACTGACTTGATTTTTTGAAGAGATTTATAAGCGACCAGTGTTTTTATTTTTCGTTTAATTAATTAGAACTTAATTTACAAAAGGTTATTTTCTCAATACAAGTTTTTTCGTTTCCAATACTATCGCTTCGTGAAATTTTGTTCAAAATGCCCACTTTGATAGCATTTTTTGAAATATACTCTGCTTTTATTAAAAAAAACCCCACCAATACGACACATTATATAGTTTCTGAATAAGAGAACCTACCAATTGGATGCGTTTGAGAGCGAAAATGTATTTGAAAATGAGTCAGAAAATAATCAGTTTGGATATGAGTATACCCTTAATACGATAATTTTTTCTTCAACCCCTAATTTTAATTTGTTTATGCTGTAAGAATAGGTCCTATCAAAAACTTGTCAATATAAATGTTGTATATAATACTAAGAAGATATATAATAAATTCATGCGGATTTTTATCTTGTGAATTGACAAAGTTATGGATATTTTTCTTCTTTTCTTCTTCTTCCCCCCCCCCCCTTTTTTTGCGGTACGAATTAGTAGTATCAAAAAATTGTCAGTACAAAAGTTGTCGATAATATTAAAAAGATTTATAATAATTTTAATCGGATTTGATATCTTGAGAATTGACAAAGTTATAAATTTCTTTCTCCCTAAAACCATATTTTTTCGTCCCATGAGAGCATTTTAAATTTTATTAAAAATATGTCATACATAAATTTTTTATCCTTTTCCTAGAAGCAATAATAACTTTAAAGGGATTTTATATGTGTTATAAATAAGAAGTTAAGAGTTTTTTTTTCTGTTTTCACTAACCCCCTCCCCCCCCCCCCCCTATTTCGACCTCCTTTGGTCCGATTTTGTCCATTAACGAGCTTGACCGAGATTTTCTACCCCTTGATTTTATGTATCAGTTTGGAAGAGATTTGTGCAGAATTATGGAAGTTATCCTGCCCATAAAAAAGTGATATCTATACTAATATTATAAAGAAGTAAAAATTACGTGTTTGTTAGAGGTAATTTTGAAGCTACGAAACCAATTTCAAAAGTAATGGTATCAAAATGATGGTGTTGGTCCAACTTACAACATAGGCTATATTTTATGTCGGTGCCACTACCCCAAAAGGGGTGAAGGAGCAAAAAACGTTCTAAAAATGCGATTTGTGTGTTAGTGAAAGGACTAGAAGAATGAAATTTGGAATATTAGTTACTTATAACATATAAATGATGTCTAAGAACATTTTCTAAATAATTCGAAATTTAAAAGGGGTAAAAATGCACAAAAAGCGTTCTAAAAAACGTTCTAAGTGGTGGTTTCTACACAATCTCAGGAAATACCAAATCGATTTAAAAAATAATGGTGTTAAAATGATGGTGATAACGCTTGCTCCAACGTAGGCTATATTTTATATCGGTGCCACTCTCTCAAAGGGAGTGCAGAAGCAAAAAACGTTCTAAAAATACGATTTTTGCGTTACTGAAGGGCCTATAAATATGAAATTTGAAATATTAGTTGCTTATTGGATATAAAGAATTTCCAAGAACAGTTCTTAAACAATTCGAAATTTCAAAGGGGGGGGGGGGGATGCGCGAAAAGCGTTTTAAAAAACCTTCTCAATGTTGGTTTCCACACAATCTCAGGAAATACCAAACCGATTTTGAAAATAATGGTCTCAAAATGATGGTGACAACTCTTGCTCCAACATAGGCTATATTTTATGTCTGTGTCACTACTCCTAAAGGAGGTGCCGCAGCAAAAATGTTCTAAAAATGCGATTTTGCATTATTGAAGGGCCTAGAAATATGAAATTTGAAATATTAGTTACTTTTTAGATATAAAGAATTTCTAAGAACAATTCTTAAACAATTCGAAATTTAAAAGGGGTGAAAATGCGCGAAAAGCGTTTTAAAAAACGTTCTAAATGGTGGTTTCTACACAATCTCTGGAAATACCAACCCGATTTAAAAAATAGTGGTATTAAAATGATGGTGACAACCCTTTCTTCAACATAGGCTATGTTTTATGCCGGTGCCACTATCCCAAAGGGGGTGCAGAAGCAAAAAACATTCTAAAAATGATTTTTGCGTTACTGAAGGGCTTAGAAATAAGAAATTTGAAATATTAGTTACTTATTAATTAGACATAATATTAGTATAGGTAAAGGAGAAGAGTTCTTAAACAAGAGCAGTTCTTAAACAATTCGAAATTTTGTATGGGTGATAATGCGCTCTAACATAGACTCTGTTTTATGTTTGTATCACTACCAACTGGGGGTTGCAGGTGAAAAAAAAATTCTAAATTGCAGTTTTTGTGTTATGGAAGGGCCTAGAATTATGAAATTTGGAATGGTAGTTATTTATAAGATATCAAGAATCTCCAAGAGCATTTTCTAAAAAAAATCGAAATTTAAAAGGAGTGAAAATGTGCGAAAAGCGTTGTAAAAAACGTTCTAATTTACGATTTCTATGCAATCTCAGAAAGCACTGAACCGATTTCAAACATAATTGTGTAAAAATGATGGTGACAGTTCTTGCTCCAAGATAGGCTATATTTTATGTCTGTTTCCATTATCCCAGAGGAGATGCATGAGCAAAAAACTTTCTTAAAATGCGATTTTAGAATTATGGAAGGACCTAGATTCATAAAATTTTGCATGGTATATATTTATTAGATATAAATGTCTCTAAGATCATTTCTTTAAAAATTTGAAATTTAAAAAGGGGTGAAAATGCGCAAATAGCGGTCTAAAACCGTTCTAAATTGTGATTTCAACTCAATCTCAGGAAATTCCAAACTTATTTCAAAAGCAATGGTTGCAAATTGATGGTGACAGTCCCTGCTCCAACATAGGCTATATTTTATGTTGTTGTCACTACCATCTAGGGGTTGCAAGAGCAAAACATATTCTAATTTGTGTTTTTTGCAGAACTGAGCGGTCTAACATTTTGAAATATGCCATGGTATTTACTTGCAAGATGTAGCTGCTTTCTAAGAACAGTCGAAAGAAAATTTAAAATTTAAAAGTATGAAGTGATCGAAAAGCGTTCTAAAAACGTTCTAAATTATCATTTTTATACAATCTTATCAAATACCAAATCGATTTAAAAAATAATGGTGACAAATTGTTGGTGACAGAACCTGCTCAAACATAAGCTATATTTTATGTCTATGCCTCTACCACAAGAGGGTTGCAGGAGCAAAAAACTTTCTAAATTGCGATTTTTGTGATACTGAAGAGGCTAGAAATTTTAAATATGGCATGGTAGTTACTTTTAAAACAAAAATGCCCTCGAAGGACTATCGAAAATACATTGGAACTAAAAGGGGTGAAGCAAAGGGGAGATGCGAAAAGCGTTCTGAAAAAGTCCTCTATGCAATTCTATGCAATTTCTATGCAATTTCAAGCAACATAAGACGATTATAAAAGTAATAGTTAGGAATCAAAGGTAACAGTATCTGATCCTGCACAGGCTATATTTTATGCCGATGATTCTATCACTTGGGGTTCACAGGAACAACAAATGTTCTTTAAAAGGCCTTTAAAAGCTTTCTAAACTACGTTTATGTGGAATATTAGGAAATAACAAACCGATTTCAGAATTAATGTTGGCAAATTAATGTTGACATTTCCTATTTTAACATAGCCCTTTATGTTGAGAGAGGTGATAGGACTTGGGAATTGACATGGTTAATTTTAAGATGTAAGAAGATCGTTTCTAAAAAAGTCAAAATTTCAAATGAATACTAAAATGAGCGTATTAATTGAGCATAAAAGTTTGAAAATATTTTCTAAATTATCATTTATTTAGTTTTATTTATTTTATTAATTTAAGTCTCAATTCTGCCCAATGCAGTGTAATAATGAAGTTTAGTCAAGCTGTGTTTTAATTCGTAATTTTTGAATTATTCCTAAAAGTATAATTTCTTTTAACAAAAATTAAACATATAAATATTACTTGGCAATATTTCAAATATTACGCGAGCAAAGCCGCGGGGTTTGCTAGTATATATGTATATATATAGTATATAGATAGATATATAAAGTTTTGAACTGGGAGTGGTTTTGGGCATTAGGGTCATGATCGGCATACATCTGCAAAAAAATTTTCAGAAATTCCAACATAGGGGAGAACGTAATAGGTAGTATTTCTTACGAAATGTACCTAAAACAGTAATCCCCAAAGGTTACAGATGTGTATTTAAAGCTCATCTTGAAGCTATTAGCAGATGTGCAGAGTACCGAAAATTTTTACAACAAATAGTTAAAACTAAAGCATAGATTAGAGATAACAAGATATTTTTTCATATACTATATACATATATATTAAAACATTACTCAATAATCGAGGAAAAATCACTCAAATTATTTTCTGTATCGAGATTCTGCATTATATTTTACTCTAAGAATTGGTTTTTATTAACGAGATAGAGAGGAAACGACTTTCAATAATTAGTTCTTTAGATATGTCGTACACAAGTTTTCAAAATGTTTTATTGTAAACATTTAAAAAGGATCATTTAAACTATCATTTAAAATATCATTTAAAATATGAAAACATTTAAAATATCAATATTTTTTGTGCTCAGATAAAGTAATTAAAAAATAAATATTTTCTGCTATTAAATGTCATTGCATGCATCAAAATTTTCTAGATCTGTTAAATCTATTACACTTATTTAGAATATAAAACATTTATAAATAAGACAATTAACAAAAAAAATATATCGATTTTCTGAACCTGATTTCTTTTATTTAAGAATTAACTTGAAGTAACAAAACATAGAATAAATTACTTGTTTTAGAAATATCTCTGTCGTTACTTTGATTAAAGAATTATAATTCGTTACTTTAAAAAAGAAATGGGAAAAAAATTATCTCTGTCAGTAACATGAAAATCAGCAATATTCACCTGTAAAAATAAAAGAAAAAAAGTTTAACATTATTAAATTTTATCTTGCACTGAAAGAAATTAAAAAAAAAAAACTTTCTTTTAAAATGGAAGTATTTTATAATTACTATTTTTTTTTTCTTTCTGAATCAGGATATTTAATATATATATATATATATATATATATATATATATAACCATTAATTAAACATAACCATCCACCGTCAATTATTATATATATATATATATTAATCAAACATGATGTTAAAACTTCTTCCTTCTAAAATTACATTTATTGATAAGAACGTTATCTTTAAAATTATGAATGGGAAAAATACATTTTATAACTTACAATAAATCAATTAAATATTCTTTGCGAAATATTTTCTCTTAATTTAAGAATATTAAGTCGTTAAAAAAAAAAAAAAAAAAACGTTGATCAAATTTGATATAAAGATGCATAATCTGCAGGGTTCTTTGATAATGAGTGTCTTGTGAAAATTAAAATTGGCAATAAATTTGTTTGCACTTTATTTTTTTATACTTCAGTGAAATGATTTTATTTTAATTAAAAATTAATTTTTGTTGATGCAAAAAAAAAAAAAAAAAAAGATAAGAAAGAAATCAAATGGTTTCTTTAATGGAAACAAGCTAAGTTTTTGCCTCTGTGTTTGACATTTTATATCGATTTTAGAGGAACGTTTTTGCCTCTTAATTATTTTTCTTCTGTAACTGGCTTTCAGAGAGTTCTTAACATATGGTGTTTAGCTAATGTATTATTTGACATAATTAACAGTAGCTTTTTTTTCTGAAATAATCAATAACTTTGTTTGAAACGACTAATAAAGAGATGTACCACGCAATTTATCACATTATTTTATGTTGTTGCTGACGATTGATGTTGTTGCATATATTTATTAGATTAGCTAAGATATTAAAACATTTTAATAATTAACTGAATTAATAAATTAAATCATTAAAAAGAAAAAAGAAGAAAAATTGTTATTATTATTGTTATTATTATTATTATTTTGTTTTTTGGAAAAATTATTATCAGAATACATCAACATTCCAATATTTTATTGCCTTATTGTAAGATAAACTTTTTAAATTTATCAATTTTCCTCAATAAAAAACTATTCAACTGTAACATGAAAGATTTTAGTAATTTCTCAGAAAAAAAAAAAAAAAAAAAAAAAAAAATGTGGATGAATTTTCTAGTACGGAGGTTTATAAATAATCTGGCATTGTGACCTATCTATTGTACTAGAAGAAAAGCATATGACATTAAGGAGACAAGGGACCTAAACCCTTTTTTTTTTCTTTAAATACTATTTAAGGGCCCACTATATGCATTATAACACATATTTATCACACAACAAATAGAAAATAATATTTTTTGGAGAAAAATAAATAATTTTCTTGAATATTTTAAGCGTTATGAAGAACTTTTCAAAATGCCCGATGCGGATTCTATATCAATTAAAACCCCCAATATTTTTTATAGCTTGTAAAGTTGAATTCAGTTTTTCCTAGCTTTGATAATAATATTACAGCCTACCCACAGATGGCGCAATATCCGATGCAATATTGTTTTTTAATGATCTTTTACAGAAATGTTTTCAGTTTGATGTTTATGACATGTGTTGTGCTTAACTTATATCCGTAGAGATCAAGAGCTCCCCTGATGATGGCTTATTAGAAAGAGTCTGAAACGTTGGGTGTATTTTTAATGTGTATTTAATATAGTTTTTACATGTGTTATACGCTGATGAGTATCATAAGTATTTTTAATAATTTTTTATAGCTATTTGTCATTATATATGTAATAAAACTGTGCATATCTTTTTTAACTAAATATAATTGGAAAAGTTAAAGGTAGTTAATTTCAGAAATAAGATGCAAAAATTCGGAAAATTTCATAAAATTTAGAAAATATTTTTTTCTCACCTTTATATTCTAATATATAAAATTCGATGCACGAATTCGTAGTTTTATTTCTATATATAAGACAAACTTGCACAAAAAATATTGGTGATTTTGATTGATAAGGAATGCGCATGGAGCATCTTGAAAAATTCTTCATATCGCTTAAAATATTCAAGAAAATTCCTTGTCCCCCACCCCTCACTTTTTTTCTTGTACACGTATTACATATGCATTATATTATACTATATGTATTACATTCATTAATACATATAGTTCCCTTGAATAGTATTTAAAGTTTTAAAAAAAAAATCACTTTGTAGGTCCCTTGTCCCCTTAAAAAAAAAATATTTTTAAATCTAGCTTGAAAAATAAATTTAATTATGTGAAAGTCTTCCTGTAAGATTGTTGTTCTCTGATTCAGATCTTTGCATGTTTATTTATTAACTCACTCTTAAGTATGAAAATACGTTACATTTTGTAGCCCGTACTCAACACAAATTTCATAGCGTTAGTCATTTATGCTATATCATCAAAGCCTTCTTTAATTTTATAACTTTTATTTTCAGTTATAATTCTTGTGATCAACTAACTTGAAGTATTTTTAAAGGAGAAAAACATATTTTGCTACGTAAAACCTATGATAGGGCGAAACCCCCAGTAACTGACAATTTAAGGATTCTTTTCTATTCAAATCACTATTACAAAATTTTAAATACATTTTATACTTATAATACTTTTTGAAAAGATAGTAGAGATACGTTAAAAACTGTTGACAATATTGTTTAAAATTATACATTGTATTATTAAAAATTAATTTTTTTCATAAATGTGGTCAATAACTCCATTAACTGACACCATCATCATTTCGGAAAACCATTAACTGACACAAAGTTAATCAGTGTCCGACATTTTACGTGCAAAGATTAAAAAAAAAAAAAAAAAAGTAATTTTACGTTTCAAGAAATTTCTGCTTTAAAAATACTTTAATCCTTATTATAAAAACAAAATAATCAAACCAAAGATTCTTTCGTATTCAAATCACCATTACAAAATTTTAAATCCCTTTTATACTTATTTTTCTATTTTAAAAGATAGTAGAGATACATTAAAAAACTACGGTTGATAAAATTCTCTAAAATTATGCATTGTATTATTAATTTTTTTTTTATAAATATGGTCAATAACTCCATTAACTGACACCATCACCATTTTAAAAAACCAATTATTGACACAAAGTGAATCACTATCCGGCATTTTACGTGCAAAGATATACAAAAAAGAAAGTAATTTTATGTTTCAAGGGATTTATGATTTAAAAATACTTTAATCTTTATTATAAAAAACAAATAATCAAACCTTATTTGTATATGATATCATACTGAAATGTGTCCTCTTTTTTCACGTTTTAAAATATTTGTAATGCATATATCCAATAACTAACATTCACGAACCAGTAACTGGCAAATGGTGCCCGGTCCTGGTAGTTTCAGTTTTAATGGTGTTGACTACAAGATAAATTTCATTTACTATTATGTTTTTTTAAACAGTTCAAATAATAGATTTAAACTTTATTTAATATTACCGATAATTAACACCTCTACCGGAAACTGGTGAAATGAAATTCCGGGAACCAATAATTGGCACAACCCATTAAGATAAGAAAGGAAAATTAAGATAGCAATTAGATCAATTATTATTGTTATTTTTTTTATTATTTTACATTTTGAGAAAATTATTATTACAATACTTCAACATTACAATATTTTATTCACTTTACTGTAAAACAAACTTTTCATAAAAGAATCACTTTTTCTCAAAAAAAAAACAAAAAAACAATTCAACCGTAAAAATGACAGATTTTAATTATTTATCATAAAAATTTAAAAAGAAAATGTAGATGAATTTTCTAGTATGGAGGCTTATAAATAATCTAGCATTGCGACCTGAGGTATATTGTACTCGAAAAAAGGCGTGTAGTATTAATATATATATACATATTTATTTAATCTAGATTGAAAAATAACTTTAATTACATGCGAGTATTCCTGTAAGATTGCTGTCCTCTGATTCAGACCTATGGATGTTTATTAATTAACTCATTCTTGATTATGAAAATACTTTGAATTTCGTAGCCCGTACTCAAGACAAATTTCATAGCATTAGTCATTTATCATCAAAGCCTTCTTTAATTTTATAGTTTTTATTTTAGGGTGCAATTCTTGTGACCAAATAACGTGATGTATTTTTAAAGGGCAAAAACATATTTTGCGGCATAATACTTAAGATAGAGTTAATTCCCCAGTAACTGACACCTTAAAGATTCTTTCCTATTCAAATCACCACTACAAAATTTTAAATTCATTTTATACTTAGTTTTCTTTTTGAAAAGATAGTAGAGATACATTAAAAAACTACTGTTGATAAAATTCTCAAAAATTATGCATTGTATTATTTTTTTCATAAATAAGGTCATTAACTCCAGTAACTGGCACCAACATCATTCCTTTTGAAAAACCGATAACTGACACACAGTGAATCCGACACTTTACTTGCAAAGATAGAAAAAAAAAGTAATTTTATGTTTCAAGGAATTTATGCCTTAAAAATTCTTTAAACTTTAATATAACTAGTATGTTGTGGCCATCACAGAACTTTCTTCTATATAAATCACGTCAATTAAATCATTTAAATAGTACAAGAAATTACGTCAATTTAGCACCCATTCATATCAAAGTATATCTGAATTTGAAGTTTTATGAAAATTTGTGCATTAGTGCTTGAGGTAGAGCTACAGTGGAAATTCTGAAAAATATAGCATAGCAGTGCTACCTGTTGAGCGATTTACACCAAAACATAAACGGCACTAATTGATATCAAGATATACCGGAATCTGAAGTTCGTTGAAAATCCAAGCATTAGTTCTTGAGATAGAGCTATTGCGGAAATCGCAAAAAAACAAAAAAAACAGCATAGCAGCGCCACTTGGAGAGAGATTTATACCAAAATATATAAAATGCCAATTCATGTCAAGGACTAACTGATTCTGAAGTTTGATGAAAATTCGTGCATTTAGTTCTTGAGATACAGCTATAGTGGAAATTCTGAAAAATGCAGCATAGCAGCGCCACCTGTTCAGAGATTTACTCCTAAATCTATAAAATGTCAATTCATGGCAAGGACTAACTGATTCTGAAGTTTCATGAAAATTCGTGCGTTAGTTCTTGGGATACAGCCATAGTGGAAATTCTGAAAAATGCAGCATAGCAGCGGCACCTGTTGAGCGATTTGCATCGAAACATAAACAGCCCTAATTCATATCAAGGTATACCTGAATCTGAAGTTTGATGAAAATCCAAGCATTAGTTCTTGAGATACAGCTATTGCGGAAATCGTAAATAATGCAGTATAGCAGCGCCACCTGTTGAGCGATTTACACCAAAATGTACAAAACTTCAATTGATGTCAACGGATAATTGAATCTGAAGTTTGATGAAAATCTGTACATTAGTTCTGGACATTGTGCTATTGCGGAAATCATAAAAAATGCTGCATAGCAAAGCCACCTGTTGGGCGATTTACACCAAAAACTAATCAGGTCCAGTTTGTGTCAAGGTCTAACTGAATCTGAAGTTTTGTGAAATTCCGTGCATTAGTTCTTGAGATAGAGCGCCCACAAAATTTTTGTCACATACAGACTCACAGAGTGACAGAGTGACAGAGTGACAGACAGTCTCACAGACAGACATTTTCTAAAAACCATCAAATCTTGTTCAGGACATTCTAAAACGTATAAATCCGTCGAAAACCGAAGTCGAAAATTTTCATGAATCCGGTACTTTCTTCTTGTAAAGATAGAAGAAAGTAAAAACAAAATGCTTAAACCTTATTTTTATAGGATATCATACTACATGTGCATGTATGTTTTAAATTATTAGTACTGCAGATATTCTATAACTGACATTTTTAAACCAGTAACTGGGAAACGGATCCAGGTCCTGGTAGAACAACAAGTTTTAATGGTGTTGACTACTAGATAAATTTAATTTACTATTAAGAGTTTTAAACAGTTGAAATAATAGATTTCAACTTTCTTTAATATTACCGATAATTATTGACATCTCTGTCAGAGACTGGTGAAATGAAATTTCGGGAATCAATAACTGGCGCTCCCCATTAAGATTAATTAAATAGTTTTAAACCATTTATACCTGAATTTTTGTTTTCTTAAATGTGTTGGTAAAATCACTTTAAAATGTTGCAAAATGAAGTAGAAAAATATTAAAAAAATTACGTTGAAATATTTTTGTATTTATTTGATAAAATCTAAACGTACTAAATATGGGAATATCCATAAGTGGAAAAATGCATAATTATATGTTTTGTCTAAATTTATATAAATTAAGCTTTTAAATTGTATATTATATGCTATAATTAGTATTTACATGAACTATTAAAAAAATATATTTATTTCTTTACAGAGACTAATAACATTATAAGTATTATTAATAATAAATTAATAATAATCGTATTTGAGGCTAAAAAACAATTTATTTCAAAATCATCTTGAAAAGGATTTTACATAAATAACTTTCCCCTAAGTGATGGCGATTAGAAATAGGTATCCATTTGCGCCTTCGCCTTATACTTTGTACGTTACAAATATGCATAAAAAATAGGCTTGAACATATAATTTCGCAATTTAAAAAAATACTTATTTCAAAGAAGTCTACAAGCTGAGATTATGGCTTATTTATTTGGATCTTTGATTCAAAAAATACAAATAAATGTACTTCTTATATTCCGCTATCTTGAAAAATGAAAAATCTATAAACACCGAAAAAAGGCCTTCATTAAGCAAATAAATAGAAATCTTATGCTGTCATATATCGATAATAGATAAAGACATTTATAGACAATTACTTCATACAATTTTCATGCTGTAAAAAAGAAGAAAATTATAAAGAAAAATATTAAAATTCGATACGTCCCAAAAATGGGACGCTAGTCATAAACGGGTTAACTAATTTATACAAGTAGAACTTTAAGAAAAAGTTTAGGAGGGCTGCATTACAGAAAAAAAAAAAAAAAAAGCACTGCGTTAATTTTAGAAAAAAGATGGATATGGATACCTCAAACCATGGAACCTTGTTTACAGATTTCTCGCTTCCATTTTAATATTTTTAAACGATACTTTTTACATCGGTTACCTGAGGTCTATAGCTTTTATTGTGCGATTCTTATTTTTTATATTTTAGTTACTGCTTTTGTTTTTTATATGTGGATACTTTCACTTTAGGAATTGGTGAAAACCGCTTCTGAAAGTGAAACTATCTTCATATAAAAATACTGTAACCAAAATCGAAAAAGTATAAACAGCTGTAAAAATTTCGACCCCAGGTACCCTATGAAAAAAAAAGAAAAAAAAAGGAAAAGGAAAAGAATAAATCATTTTAAAATATAAAAATGCGAGCGAGAAGTCTGTAAACAATGCTCCCATAATATTAACATTAGCTTGGTCTTTTTTTCGCGAGATTAGTGTAGGCTCTTAACAGCAGAAAACAACTAAAGTACACACGTCATAACTTCCTGAACATATAAAGAAATACAGAAATACAGTCATCAAATATCATATCATATTGTTCTGATTTCTTGTTATATGTGAAGTGATTTTTAAATCAAAATCATATATATTTTCAAAATTTTTATATAACGTTTTCTTTTATTAAGTATAATTTGCATATTTAGATTATAAATGCTATTATTATTATTTTTTTAATTACATATTAACCGTTTCATAGTATATTTTAATCATATATGGTTACAATAAACTGTTGAAAAATTAATTTATTCCAAGATTATTTTTGTAATAAAGTTAAATATAATACGTCAGTAAATAATACTCTATGCATACCCCCTTGAGCCCTTTATTTCAAATAATTCAGTAAAGAAAATACCTATGCACAATAATAAATTTAGAAAATATAAAAGTGTTTTGAACAAAAGATACTTCAAATAGAAATAAATTAATTATTTTCATTAAAGAAACAATAGCATGATTTAATTGGATTCCGTAGAATTTTTAGCAATTTTAATTGAATATCGTAGGATAAAATGCTAACAAAGGGCGTATTTTTTTTTCTTTTAGTAATGTAAAGTAACATAAAATAGCAGAATAAAAATTTTAAGTTATTGAAATATTCATTTAATTCATTTATAAAGCTGAAATAAGCCTAACATAGATTAATTAGCTTCACAATTTTATTTTTGTAATAAAGTGCAAAACTAATGCGTCAATAAATAAGTCTTCATGCAAATGCTTTTAAGCGATTTCAGCAACATAAAGTTACATGATGTTTTTTTGTTTTTTTTTCAGTATGATTAATTAAGATTATTATAAAAATAAGCCAAGAACGTTTAAGAAAACGTTGTGTTTTAAAATTAAAAATTAACGCATGTATAATTACGCTACAGCTCTTTCTAAACATTTTAAATTTCTGCCTGATTTGGTGATTAATACCCATATAAACTTGTACACGCATTAGTGACCAAAACTGTGGAAACCTTTTAGAAAAGGTATACTCTTGATGTTTGAGGGGTCATGACACCACTTTCTTTTTAAGTAATCCTATAAAATTATACATTAGTGGAAATATATTTTAATCAAGAATGTAATGAAGTAAATCTTGTTCAATTATTAGTATTTAATCAAAAGTTATAGACAAAGAAAGAAAAAGAAAGAAAAAAAAACACAATTTGCTTAGGTCAACATAAAGTAATTTTCCTTTATTTAAATGCAGCCAATGAACACGAGGGCTTAGAGAGCCAATCAGGTGTGAACCTGCTTTGGCAGTCAGTCAATTAGGTAATAGCCGTTCAACTGCTGTTGTCATGTTTTACAGCTGTAGGGAGCACATTTGTCTGTGCTTTTAGGTAGATTTCTTTACAAAAAGCTACCTATTGCAGCCGTTCGGAGGAAAGCGATTTCAAAAAATTTTGGTATATTTTCATCGATCATGACCCCCAGACCCCGAAACCACCCTCCGTTCAAAATTGATATATATATATATATATATATATATATATATTATTTCTCCCACAGAAAACAACCATTTTGCTTATATCATTGAATTCTGTGCCCTCGATAACGTAATTCAATGTATAAGCTTTTCAATTTTTGTCGGTGTCCACTTTTTTCTTTTTTCTTCCATAATAATTCTTATAATATATATATATATATTTTTTAATACTTACAGCTTTAATTCATAATAATTGACGGTGGCAGGTTTTGTTTAATTAATGGTAATATATATATATATATATATCTGACCTATGTCACACTGTAACTCTCGTATTTATGAACCGATTTGGATGTAATTCGGTGTGTACATAGTACATACCAATGTCTCGACCGAGTTCGTTGGCCAGCTTCATCCGCCATTTTGTTTCAAAATGGCGGCCATTTAAAAATTAAAAAAAAAATTAAAATTTGAAATGTGGTACCAAAAAATTGAAAATGGAAAAATATTTTTTTCTTATGTATTTGGCCTTTATACAAAGACTCCGTAGCAGTTTTTGTTTCGTCTATATCTTAAAAAATGGCTGAGTTATAGCATTTTGAATTTCTAGCGAAGCTGACATTTTGAAACGTCCTGAACTTTGTCATGCGATAAAAGACGTATTTATGAACCGATTTGAATGTAACTTCGTTTATACATAGTACAGACCAATGTCTTGACCGAGTTTGTTGGCCAGCTTCATCCGCCATTTTGTTTAAAAATGGCGGCCATTTAAAATTTTTAGAAAAATTTAAATTTGAAATGTGGTACCAAAAAATTGAAAATTGAAAAAATATTTTTTCCTTATGTGTTTGACCTTGATAAATAGATTCGGGAGCAGTTTTTGTTTCGTCTATATCTTAAAAAATGGCTGAGTTATAGCATTTTAAATTCCTAGTGTGGCAGACATTTTGAAACGCCCTGATTTTTGCCACGTGATAACAGACATATTTATGAACTGATTTGGATGTACCTCGGTGTGTACATAGTACATACAAATAACTCAACCGAGTTCGTTGGCCAGCTTCATCCGCCATCTTGTTTCAAAATGGCGGCCATTTAAAAAAAATTAAAAAAAATTTAATTTAAAATGAGATACCAAAAAATTGAAAAATGAAAAAGAGTTTTTTCGTATGTGTTTGACCTTAATACAAAGATTCCGGAACAGGTTTTGTTTCGTCTATATCTAAAAAAATGGCTGAGTTATAAAATTTTGAATTTCTATTGTGGCTGACATTTTAAAACGACCTGATTTTTGTCACGCGATAACAGGTGTATTTATGAACAGATTTGAATGTAACTTGGTCTGTACATAGTACATACCAATGTCTCGACCGAGTTCGTTGGCCAGCTTCATTCGCCATCTTGTTTCAAAAGGGTTGCCATTTTTAAAAAAAAATGTAATTTAAAATTTAAAATGAGGTATTAAAAAATTGGGAAATGAAAAAGATTTTTTTTATGTGTTTGGCCTTGATACAAAGATTCTGGAGCAGTTTTTGTTTCTGAAAATTTGTTCTTTTGTTTATATCTTAAAAAGTGGTTGAATTATAGCACTTTCAATTTCTATCATGGCTAACACTTTGAAACGATCTTGTATTTGTCTCGCGATACCACACGTATTCGCTTATTTCGATGGAAGAAGGCATGTGGATAGTATACATCAATATCTCGACCAAGTTCGCTGGCCAGCTTTATCAGCCATCTTGTTTCAAAATGGCGGCCATTAAATTAAAAATATATATATATTTAAAGTGAGGTGCAAAAAAATTGGAAATTGAAAAAGGTTTCTTTCTTAAGTATTTGACCTTTATATAAGGATTCAGGAGCATTTTTTGTTTGTCTTTATCTTAAAAAATGGCTCAGATATAGCAGTTTCAATTTCTAACGTGGGTGACATTTTGAAAAATCTGATTTTTTGCCTGTGACAGCACTCGTATATATCAACCGATTCCGATGTGAGTGAGCATGTGCACAGCAATTACTAAGGTCTCGAACAAGTTCACTGGTTAGCCTCATCCACCATGTTGTCTTAAAATGGCAGGCACTTTAAGAAATCGCCGAATTTGGCAGCCAAATATAAGTTACTTTAAATAAAAGCAGCTTGGATAAAGCTGACTAATTTCGCGAAATTCTCATTCATAATGATTTAGTATTGATAAAAATTAGTATTGAATCTCCTACATTCGGTATCCACTTAATTGAGCTTCGTGTGTTTGAATAATATAAGTTGGCTTTTTTAAAATCAGGAATATGAAAGCTACCTCTTCCTCCCGGCACTGGCCGGAAGGACTTTTTGTGATTGATGTTAGAGTTGGATGTAAAACATAAAAAAAAATGAAATGGTAAAAAGAGTTGACTGGTCATCTAGAAATCTATGTAAAACACCGTGAACAAGGTTATTATACTTGTGAAGAAACTAGAAGGCGAATTGGTGGAAATATCACCAAAGGTGTCATTTCTAAATTTTTAGGTAGCTTTCTTTACAAAAAGCTACCTATTGCAGCCGTTCGGAGGAAAGCGATTTCAAAACATTTTGGTATATTTTCATCGATCATGACCCCCAGACCCCAAAACCACCCTCCGTTCAAAATTGATATATATATATATATATATATATATATATATATCAATATCAATATATATATATATATATATGTATATATATCTGACCTATGTCACACTGTAACTCTCGTATTTATGAACCGATTTGGATGTAATTCGGTGTGTACATAGTACATACCAATGTCTCGATCGAGTTCGTTGGCCAGCTCCATCCGCCATTTTGTTTCAAAATGGCGGCCATTTAAAATTTTTTTAAAAATTTAAAATTTGAAATGTGGTACCAAAAAATTGAAAATGGAAAAATATTTTTTTCTTATGTATTTGAACTTTATACAAAGACTCCGTAGCAGTTTTTGTTTCGTCTATATCTTAAAAAATGGCTGAGTTATAGCATTTTGAATTTCTAGCGAAGCTGACATTTTGAAACGTCCTGAATTTTGTCACGCGATAAAAGGCGTATTTATGAACCGATTTGGATGTAACTTCGTTTATACATAGTACAGACCAATGTCTCGAACGAGTTCGTTGGCCAGCTTCATCCGCCATCTTGTTTAAAAATGGCGGCCATTTAAAATTTTAAGAAAAATTTAAATTTGAAATGTGGTAGCAAAAAAATGAAAATTGAAAAAATATTTTTTTTTTATATGTTTGACCTCGATAAAAAGATTCGGGAGCAGTTTTTGTTTCGTCTATATCTTAAAAAATGGCTGAGTTATAGCATTTTGAATTTCTAGCTTGGCTGACATTTTGAAACGTCCTGATTTTTGCCACGTGATAACAGACGTATTTATGAACCGATTTGGATGTACCTTGGTGTGTACATAGTACATATAAATAACTCGACCG
This sequence comes from Maratus speciosus, assembly GCA_963932465.1. NCBI lineage: Eukaryota > Metazoa > Arthropoda > Arachnida > Araneae > Salticidae > Maratus > Maratus speciosus. Next base: position 155,300,592 of record OZ010789.1, read on the forward strand.
AGTTCGTTGACCAGCTTCATTTGCCATCTTGTTTCAAAATGGTAGCCATTTAAAAAAATTAAAAAAAAATAAATTTAAAATGAGATACCAAAAAATTGGAAAATGAAAAAGATTTTTTTTGTATGTGTTTGACCTTAATACAAAGATTCCGGAACAGGTTTTGTTTCGTCTACATCTAAAAAAATGGCTGAGTTATAACATTTTGAATTTCTATTGTGGCTGACATTTTAAAACGATCTGATTTTTGTCACGCGATAACAGGCGTATTTATGAACCGATTTGAATGTAACTTGGTCTGGACATAGTACATACCAATGTCTCGACCGAGTTCGTTGGCCAGCTTCATTCGCCATCTTGTTTCAAAAGGGTTGCCATTTTTTTAAAAAAATGTAATTTAAAATTTAAAATGAGGTATTAAAAAATTGGAAAATGAAAAAGATTTTTTTTATGTGTTTGGCCTTGATACAAAGATTCTGGAGCAGTTTTTGTTTCTGAAAATTTGTTCTTTTGTTTATATCTTAAAAAGTGGTTGAATTATAGCACTTTGAATTTCTATCATGGCTAACACTTTGAAACGATCTTGTATTTGTCACGAAGTACCACACTTATTCGCCTATTTCGATGGAAGAAGGCATGTGGATAGTATACATCAATATCTCGACCAAGTTCGCTGGCCAGCTTCATCAGCCATCTTGTTCCAAAATGGCGGCCATTAAATTAAAAAAAAATTATATTTAAAGTGAGGTGCAAAAAAATTAGAAATTGAAAAAGGTTTCTTTCTTAAGTATTTGACCTTGATATAAGGATTCAGGAGCATTTTTTGTTTGTCTTTATCTTAAAAAATGGCTCAGATATAGCAGTTTCAATTTCTAAAGTGGGTGACATTTTGAAAAATCTGATTTTTTGCCTGCGACAGCACTCGTATATATCAACCGATTCCGATATGAGTGAGCATGTGCACAGCAATTACTAAGGTCTCTACCAAGTTCACTGGTTAGCCTCATCTACCATGTTGTCTTAAAATGGCAGGCACTTTAAGAAATCGCCGAATTTGGCTGCCAAATATAAGTGACTTTAAATAAAAGCAGCTTGGATAAAGCTGACTAATTTCGCGAAATTCTCATTCATAATGATTTAGTATTGATAAAAATTAGTATTGAATCTCCTACATTCGGTTTCCACTTAATTGAGCTTCGTGTGTTTGAATAATATAAGTTGGCTTTTTAAAAATAAGGAATATGAAAGCTACCTCTTCCACCCGGCACTGGCCGGAAGGACTTTTTAAGTGGAATAAAGAGATTGTGTCGCTACAAAATCAAGCTGGTAAAGGCAGGTAAAGGTTACAGCAGCAAATCATAACATAAAAGAATTAAGAGACTACATAGGTGACAGAAGAGAATCACTGGATGTGTACGAGGTGAAATGGTTCGAAACCTATAGATTGAGCCTATAGATAGCCTGAGATTGAGTACGAGGACTGTTTGGCGCAGATTGCAAGGATTTGGTTTAAAGACAAGAATTCTACGAAAAAAGCCTTCACTTTCCTCTCAGATAAAAGTTGAAAGTTTAAACAGTGCTAAAAACTCGTGTAAACTAGACAACGGGGCAACGGGGCAGTGTTATTTGGTGTGACGATATCTCTGTTTGTTATTGATGGCATAAAATAAGTATATACATAAGAAAAATACATAAATGAAATACCTCAGTCCCAAGAGAACCTTTCCGCATGTAACCATTTCCAAAATAATGAAGCATTTGTATTTCAACAGGATTGAGCACAATGTTATATTGCTAAAGCGCGTAAAAAGTGTTTTCAACGTAACCATATTTCAGTGTTAGAATGTTTGGGGAATAGCCCAGACTTTCACCCAATTGAAAAACTATGGACCTAACTAAAGATATACATGTTGCATAGATTCAACAAAGCAATAAAATCAATTAATAGAAGCAGCAAATCTTGGTATCACATTATAATAGCTTCAGAACAGCGCCCGAACTCATCTCTGGAGTTCCCTTACCTGCGATTTATTCTGTTGAATTGAACCAGATTTCAGACCAGATGGTATAATTAATAAGGTTAGCTGGGTGAAAAAGTTCCACCAGATTAGCCAGGGATAGCTCAGATGGTAGAGCATTGGCAGCTTCAGCCAAGAGATCCCTGGTTCGAATCCTGGTCCGGACATTTTTCGCCCAGTTGGAAATTTACTCCTGTTATCATCTTTGTTATCTTGGCATGGTATAAGATGTATGATTTTACTTAATCTAACCTTCAATCTTGAGCCTGTCTGGAGGAGAGTTTTGTTAGGAGACTGTACAGTAATATAAAAACAAAGTTTAGTAAAAACACGTGTTATGAGTTTTGAAACATACTCACAAGTTTTACAAGTGATTTTTAATGATATTTATTTCCGAAATGTTGTTAGACTAATTTATGAATTGTAAGAAGCAATATATCATACAAATAGGGCATGTAAATAAATAACACTAAATTAGACATACACAACAAACTATACTTATAATAAAATAAACAAGCGGTAATGAAAAGAGTAAGGTGAAGAAAGTAGTGTAAAAATGACATATAAAATAATTATATAATTGGTTTTAGCTATACAAAAAGTATAACGTGTAATAATATAATAATGTAGAATTTCCTTATTTTAAGTATAAGAAATTAGAAAAATTTTCCTTAATAAATCAGACTTCAGCAGAATGTAAAAACTTTTTATATTTTTAATCCTTTCTGGGGCAAAGAAATTTTGTTCCTAAATGTTAAAAAGCTTGACTGAGACCAGAATTAAAGAACAAATTGATTTCAAAATAAATGAATTATTTTCTTCATGCACTGCAAATAAGGGCGTCTTAAATTCAGACACATATGTGACTGAAAGAGTAATTCAGACACTTAAGTGTCTGAATATGGAATTTCAGACATCATAGATGTCTGAAATTAAGACACTTAAGTGTCTTACTATATGATTATGGTATAAACACTGTAAACTGAAATGTCTGAAATTCAGACACATAAGTGTCTGAAACTGGAGTGTTCAATTTTCAGACATTTTAAAGTGTCTTAATTTTTAAGACACGTGTATATGTCTGAATTTAAGACATTTCAAACGTCTGAATCGCATCCATTTTTTATCACCCTGCAAGTTTGGCTATAGGCAATCTATTGTTCACTGCTTTTTGTAAGCTTTATACACTGTAAAAAATAACCGTTACAATATGGAAATTATATTGCCAATTGGGACACCAATTTACGTATTTTAATGTAAATTTTCTTCCGTGAATTCCAGAAAATTTTCCATTTTTTGCATATTTCTCCATTTAAAAGGTATAATATAATCTTCCAAGGAGAAATCCACATATTTCGCAATCAGAATTTTCTAAACTCACATATATTAGACATGATTTATTTATTTATATTCAAACTAGTACATTGGAACATCTACTGGGGGAGTTAAGGGGGCTGAAGCCTCTCCCAGACTAGACTAGATATTATTTTTTTTTAATTATGAAAGAATATTATTATTTTTTAATAGATCCTTAAAAAAATCGGAATTTTTAAAAAGATATTAATTTTGTCGCACATTTTTTTTTCTCTTTTTTAAATTTTATTATGAAATTCGAAATTATAGCATGTTTAAAATTTACTTAATTATAAACATTAATTACTTAATTATACTTAAGTAAACTAATTAATTGGTGTTTTTAAAATTTACTTTAGAAAAGAAAAACTATTTACTTAATTATAAATTTAAGATCCAGTGCAACTTTTTGCACACTTTAACCTTCATAATATTTTGATAATTTAATAATAAAACTTTAAATTGTTTGATAGCAAACACACTTTAAAATTATCCAAATACGGAAACACACCAAAAAAATCGCAAAAACAAAGGTATATATTAGTACAGTACAGTATTTCATTATTTAACATTTTAAAAGCATTCAGAATTACACCAACCAAAACTTTCCATCTGGTTACGACGCTTGCATTTTTTTTTACAACTATAACACTGCCTCTAAAATATGCTAGTCCCCTCCAAATCGCAATTCTGGTTGCGCCACTGAATCTGTGTGGTATCCAAAGCGTATGCTGATGCTATTTCCCTCTGAAATTTAAAGAAAATGTCAAGTTTAATTACGAGATTTTCGCAAAAGAAAAATAATTGGAATATATCCCAAAACTGTGGCGCCATCTATATTGAATAAGAAAAATCGAACTTATTATTAATTTGCGCATTTAAGTGTTTGATGGTGTTTTGAGAAGTTATTTTAGTTCGTTATAACTATTATTTTGGAATTATATGGAATATTTCTGACATTTTTTACAACATAACGTTTTAGCTAATGATTGAGTATTGATTTAATTCAGGAATGATCTCATTTCACCGTAAGAAAATTAGTCTCATCAAAAACTTTTAACCTGTATTTCGATCGAAAAAAAGGAAGAAAAAAATTATTTGCGCAAATATAAAACACTGGTTTTTATTATTTTTGAAGAAAAATTATATACAATATTTATAACTGAGAAATTTTGTTCAGAATATATGGCATATGGAATATGGAATATATAGGAATTAATGAGTCCAATTAAAAAAAAAATGCCATATATTCAACCGATCTGAAAAAAAAAAGAAAAAAAATCAAAAAATAGAACACTATATTCCTTCACACACTTTTATATACACATACCTTCGCATCAACATTAAACACAGGCTGTGGGCAAAAATATATGAATTTTTTTAATGAAAAATTGATTTTATTTTTAATGGGCGTTGAATTACGCCCCCCCCTCCCTCCACACACAACTGAAACGGGACAAGCCCGAATTAAATATATTTAGATATTAATTAAATATATATGTAATATATATACATATGCACTGTTAAAACATTTTAAATATTTTAATATTTCAATATTTCATCTGTATTAACAATAATATTTCTGTTCTGAAAATTTCTTCGGCAGAAGTAGTAAAACCTTCTGCTAATCTTACATTGCAGGAAATTAAAAAGCAAAATATTCAAAATTCTAGAGAGAAGATGTGTGAAATCTTTCAAAATTATAAGCAGATAGACAAAATATTTACCGTTTCCGTAAAATAAATTGTGAGTCACAAGTAACTAACAATATTTGAACTTCCTAGCTGTGAAGGCGTGGCCGAGAGAGATTATCGCATAGTCTACAGACCGTAAGGTCGCGATTTCGTATCCCGCGACGGGTAAGTGCAATGTTGTTAAGGTATATGTTAAATACAATGTTGTTGTAAGTTGAGTTAAAGTAGTTAATCATGTAAAATGTGCGAGACATTGTATTGAAATACGTGTGTACCCTTCATTTTTTTTTTTTTTTTTTTTTTTTTTTTTTTTTTTTTTTTTTTAAATACAGAAATTTCCAATAAATAAATAAATAAATAAATACATTTTTCCAGAAATTGAAGAAAATTTTCATTAAAATACGTAAATTGTACTGGCGTCTTGATTGGCGGTACAATTTTTATATTTTAAAGGATTTTTTTTTCTGTGTATAAGGCTTTCCGAAAAAATGGCTGCTTTTGCAGAGAAATTAAAGGTGGTCAAACATGGATGCATTTCAGACATTTGAAATGTCTTAAATTTAGACACATACAAGCGTCTTAAAAATTTAGACACTTTAAAATGTCTGAAAATTGAACACTCCGTTTCAGACACTTATGTGTCTGAATTTCAGACATTTCAATTTACAGTGTGTACATTACAAAAGCAATATTAATTAATAAAAATAATCCGGCTGCCATCTGGCAGTTTGTAATTAAAAGTAAGTATAGTATATTTAATTTACCATGATCCTTAAAATGGCTAAAAAGCAAAACAAAATCAATATGGAGTGAAAATATAGTTAACTTAAAAAATTTTTTGATTAATGAAAATTAAGAAATAGATACACCACTTTAAAAAACTTTTGACCAAACAAATGCTATTTTTAGGATGCTTTATTATAATTTTAAAATAAAAATAATATGGTAGATTTCTTCTTTCCTTAAAAATAGCTTCAATGGCCAAAGACTTAATTTTTTCTTATGTGCACCACAAATTTTTACAAATATGAATTAATTATTGTTTCTCTCGGATCTCACTTAAAATCTCGGCAGGACACCTACAGACCGCAGTTTGAGTATGTCTGCACTATGGGCACAAATTCTCATTTTGCAATATTATTTAAGAGGCTACTTCAGTCAAACGAAAAGACGCGTTCGCTAATGCTAATCCTATGGAAGAAATTTATAAAGATATCTCGGTCGCATTTCAATATTTTAAAATGATTTTTTTTTTTTTTTTTATTGGATAACTGAGATCGATTTGTGTGCAGGCCGTTTTTTACTTTTTCGATTTTAATTGCAAATTTGTTTTTATAAGGATGCTTTTACTTTCGAAACCGGTTTCCAAAATGAAAGTACCCTCATTAAAAATACCTGTAAAGAAAATTGAAAAAGTAAACAACGGTCTTTATACAGATCGTTCTCAACTATTCAATGCAAAAAAAAAAAAAAACATTTAAAAATATTTAAATTCGAATGAGATATCTTTATAGATGTCTTCCATAGAATTAACATTAGCGAACGGGTCTTTTCGTTTGACTGTAGTAGGCTCTTAAGGGAATAGTTTACCTTTTCAATAATTTTGTTTATTTTTAAAGTATGGTTCAAATGGGAAACTCACAGCATTTCAATAAAAACATAACTGCATATTTAATAAAAATTTAAAACAGATAAAAAAAAATTGAATTTTTAAAAATCCTTATTACTTTTTTAAATATTGATATTTTTGCCCTTTTTTTTTTAAAGATTTTCAAATGTATATTACTTAAGACTAAGCATGATTTTTAGATAATCTAATATTAAATTTAATATAATTTTTTTACTGATATACAGGGTGCAATATGTTATCTATCGCCGACCTTTAATTTCTCAACCGTTGATCGTAGACATATAGTTCCAATTACAAAAACTTTTCAAATGAGGTAAATATTCATGTTGTGGCATTATTTAAAGTAAAAAATCAATTTGATAAAAATTACGAAAACTAACTTTTTATACAGTCCCCCAGTCCCTATAATTATATTTAGTAAAATGTTATACATATCAAAACAGATATAACACAAAAAGTTTGACATCTGTACTACAACAATTGACACAGTTATTAAATTTCAAAGTTTGAGATTTTTGCACATGATTTTTTCTTTCATTGAGGGATCAGTTAAAAGATGAATTAAAGTAATTCGAGATCAAAACGAGAGGGTGCAATGTCCTTTTTACGGCGAAGCCACTTTTAGCCGGTATTGTCGGTACTTTTAAATGTCGTTCGACCCATAAAAGTTAGCTCAAATTTTTAGATGAAATAACCCTATTTGGTGATTCCCCGATTCGGTGATCGGGCTAAAGGTGGTTTCGCCGTAAAAAGGACATTGCACTCTGATTTTGATCTCTAATTACTTTAATTCATCTTTTAACTGATCCCTCAATGAAAGACAAAATCATGTGCAAAAATCTCAATTATTGAAATTTAATAACTGGGTCAATTTTTGTAGTACAGATGTCTAACTTTTTGTGTTATATATGTTATCATATGTACAAACTTTTACTAAATATAACTACAGGGACTGGGGGACCGTATAAAAAGTTAGTTTTTGTAATTTTTATAAAATTGATTTATCACTTTAAATTATGCCACAACATGAATATTTAGCTCATTTGAAATGTTTTTGTAATTGGAACTATATGTCTACGACCAACGGTTGAGAAATTAAAGGTCGGCGATAGATAACACATTGCACCCTGTATATAGTGTAAAACGATGAAACATCTTCATATATTTTTATTAAAAAAAAAAGAAAATAATAATAACGAAACACCTGAGGTCTAATTCCATGCGCACATTTATCACATATATAATCAAGAAGATGAAGTATAAAAAAGCCTTAGCATTTTGAAAACATGAAAGTGAAGAAAATATGAACACGGAGAAAAAGCCATTTGAAGTTTTAATTTGTGTGGGTAATTGCACTGGGAGTATTAACAAAATTTACAATATCTCGCGATATAATTGTCGTAAAGATGAGGAGTCAAAATATTCACAATTAAGCAGGCTTTCATTTAATGTTTAAAAAAATTTTTTTTGATCAATTTTGTGATAAACTGTTCCCTTAACTGAAAAACTTAAAATAGGCACGAACTGTGAAAAATAAACACACGAATCAAAAGATTTCCTTTTAGTTTGAAAAGTACGGCTTAAAATAAAAGCTAATGATAATTTTAATTAAATTACTTGAATTTGAAAACCTCTTTTAAAAAGGAAAAATATACTTTCGGTTAAAAAAACGTTTTTATAGTCTCATTTTAAGGTATAATTGCTCTTCATCTGAAAATTTGATTAAAGAATCAACTCTTCTTTGAAAGTATGAAACTCTGAAACAGAAAGATTGACTTTTCTCTGGGCTAACATTTCAATTCTTTAAAAAAAAAAAGTTGAAAATAAAGGAGAAAGTTATTTTTTTTTGTGTCTAGTTCTGAGTCTTGAGTAGAAGATTAAAAATTTCTGTTTAAAATTCTCTTCTTAAAAGTAAATATTAGAAAACCCTTTTGAAATTAATACTAACGAATGTGGCATTTCTCGTTTGATATTCACAAACTGACAGTGCAGGTATACATATTTTTTCTGTCTGAAAAGTTACTAATTTAAATCTAATAATAAGAGAAGGTAACATATAGCATAAGATACGGGCAAAAAATCCCAACCTTAATATACATATAAAAAAAAATATAAGAAATATACTAAAATACAGTTTTTAGCTTTAACTTTTTATTATCATTACAATAAGTTAAAATCATTTATATACATTTTTTTTTTTTTTTTTTTTTTTTTTTTTTGTCATTGAAAAATGTTTTTGCTTTGAACTATTTATACTAAACAAAAAAGAGGCTGCTATCCAACGTATATTTTATCCATAAATTTAAAAATTATATAAAAGTAAAATCACATTAATAAAATAAAACTCAATGTTTCGGTTTAATCTTCAAAACCATCTTCAGGAGTAAAAATTTTCCAAACTTTTTTATGGATAAAGTATACCTGGAATAGCAACCTCTTTTTTTGTTTAGTATTTGATTTTACAACATAAAACCCTTAATTATTACTATTTATACTAAAGACTTTTCGACAATAGTGTTTTTAGTCGTAAAATAGGTTAAATTTTTAGATACAACTGATATGTTAATTTTTGGCAAATAGAATGTTAATTTATACTTTACATTGTAAAATGAAAAAAGGAATTTTTTTTGTGTGTGTGTGCAGCCCTATACATTTTTGTCTACAAATTTTCACAGTAAAAAAAAAAGGAAACAGCCGTTTGACTAGAAATTATGTCTTCTTTCTATTTATGTTAAAAACAATAAGCTTAGATGATCATTTTTATACTAAAATTGCACCACACTCTGAAATTTTCAATACGTACACCTAATTTTGACATCGTATTTGGCTTTTTTTTTTTTCTTTTGGTAACTTTTACCTTAGGATACCAAACTAGAAGTTATTCGGTCAAGAAATTTAGCTGTTATTAAGATTTAAAATCTAGAATGCTCGATGTTAAAGTCATTTGTAATTGGTTCAAAGCGAATAGTAATGCGATTATTTTTTTAAGCACAACTCAAAAATTACTCAATAGAAAGAGCTGTAACTTTAAATTCGCATATTTGAAGCTTCTAAAAATCGATTTCCTTTAAAAATTTCATGGCTTGCAATTCATATATTTTTTGCTTTCTTCTATCTTCAATAGAAGAAAGTATTGTAATCGAAATTTTTTTCGACTCCCAGTTTTTGACTGATTTACACGCTTTAGGGGTCAGAGATACCAAAAAACATGTTTATAGAAAATGTCTGTGTGTCCGTCTGTCCGTCACCATTGTACCATCAAAAAGTATGTGTGAAGTTATGCATAGAATTGAACCAATTTTTTTTTTTAAGTTTTTGGCTATCGCAAGCAAAGTCCTTCCTTCATTTGGAAAAAATCCGCCGGAAGGGGGCGCTGTAATATCGATTTTTTGCGCAATCTATATATATATTACGCTAACGTACGTGGCACAGAAATCGTGATTATTTGTTATTGTTTAATGGCAACGCCCTAGAATCGCATCTGATTGGCTATTGTGTAAGTGTCCTTGGCAGGATTTATGGCGATCGGGTTTGTTTACTTTTCGCGTTTTCGGTGCGATATCTTTCGCTGCAATTATGTAGCTTCAAAATGTCATTTGAAATGCCCATAAAAAATCTCGGTGAATGCTTGAAAGTAAAGAAGAAGCCGAATTCGAGTCGAATAGAAATAGATTCGAAATCCAAATAGGGAACGCCGTTAAGCGATCGGCAAAATAGGCTTAATAACTGTAGCATGCACGCGTTGTTTCTGAAATCCAAATTACTGATTTAAACGTTCCGGGCATGCATAACTGTGGGTGAAACGTGCAATTTTTGCAAAGCACTGTTTTGGAAATGCGAATTAAACAGCAGCAAGAAGTTTACAAAATGTTGTCATGACGTAAAATGTAATTTTGTACGGACAGGTAGTTTTGACTGTACGGACAAGTAGTTTTGACTGTACGGACAGGTAGTTTTGACTGTACGGACCGGCGATACGAATTTCAGGTTCATTTAAGAATATTATTACCCCCCCCCCCTCCCCCAGAAATAAGATACAATAAAACCTGCTTAGACGAAAACGACCAGTAAAACGACCATAAATTTCGTTTTATGCAGGTTATTTAAATGGAACAAAGCATAATAGCATTTTTTGGGGGGGGGGGGGGAGGGGGGGAGAGCTGGAACTTTTTTTTTTCGTTTATTTCAGAATTCCGTTATAAACAGGCTTTACTCTATTAAAAAATAAATTTGTTGGATGGTACTTTTAAAAAAAATGTATATAGTAATATTTGCTTACAATTTTATTATTTCTTTTTCAGTATTACACGTTATGTTGTATTTGCGATTGATTTTTCATATAAAGATTTTAAATAAAAAATTAAATTATTGAAAATATAATTACATTTTAATTAAATTCATCAGTTAATTTGGAATAAAAAAGTTTAAAGTATGAGACATATAAAAATTTAAAAAATTAACCTTTGACTTTACACAACTTTGAGACGGAACGAGAGTTGGGCCCTGGTAATTTGCACTGTCTCCATCCAGCCCTTTCTGTACGGACCTGCGATAAAAATTTCAGATTCATTTAAGAATATTATTACGGGCCCGGGCAACGCCGGGCGGGTCAGCTAGTTTTTAATATTGTACAATCGAAAAGTGTATGAAGTTATGCATAGAATTAAACTAAATTATTTTTTTTAAGTTTTTGGCTATAGCAAGCATGTCCTTCCTTAATTTGGAAACAATTGGCCGAAAGGGGCGCTGTAATAGCGATTTTTGTGCGATTTTGAATATTGTACCATCGAAAAGTGCATGAAGTTATGCATAGAATTGAACCAAATTTTTTAAAAGTTTTTGGCTATTGCAAGCAGGCCCTCCCTTAATTTGGAAAAAATCCGGCTGAAGGGGGCGCTATAATGGCGATTTTTGTGCGATTTTGTATTATTATACCATCGAAAAGTGTATGAAGTTATGCATAGAATTGAACCAAGCAATTTTTTTTTTGTAGTTCTCGGCTATGACAAACAGGTCATTCCTTAATTTCGAAAAAGTCCGCTGGTAGGGGGCGCTGAGATAGTGATTTTTGTGCCATTTTGATTATTGTGCCTTCAAAAAGTGTATAAAGCTATGCATAGAATTGAACCAAATTTTTTGTGTATGTTTTTGGCCATGGCAAAAAGGTCCTCTCTGAATGTCGAAATATTCCGCCGGAAGGGGACGCTGTAATGGGGATTTTTGTGTAATCTTCTTACTTTTTCGTAATTCTATTGTACATCAGTGGCTCGTGAATCGACGGGGACTTCCCATCCTAATAAGCCGACTGTTTGTGACTATTCGTGATTTTAATAAATATCATGGCCGAGATTAACTCGTTTTTACTCGATTAATTGACTGAAGCAGAAATTTAAGACGAAAGTCAAAGTTGATTTAGTATTGAACTAATAAAAAGGAAATATTGACATCTGTAACAACATTTTGAAATTTTAAAATATATGAGATAGAAGAATGTTTTGGGATTGGCACATCCAACTGTTTCATTATCAGTAAGAATTTCAAAATATATTTCTAATTAATTAAGAATATGTATTTGTATGGTAATCTGTAAATTTTTAAAAAACAGAAATCGAATTTAGAGGCTAAATATGTGAATCTAAAATTACAGCTTATTTCGCCAAGTACTTTTTGAGCTGTAAAACACTTATTATAAACATAGCGCTTGTCAGTGACACTGTCAGTAAGCATTCCTTCACGTCTCTTTCCCGTGTTTCTGTTTCGCCTATACATTCCTACACTGTAAAAAAAAAAAAAAAAAAAAAAAAAAAAAAAAAAATCAGTAGTTCTACAGATGTAAAGTTACATGCTTACTAAACTTTCACCTATAACTGTACAAAAAAAGCTGCAAATCTACAAAACTAGTTTTTGTAAAACTGCAGAGATCTGTAACTTTACAAATGAATCTGCTAAAATTACAGTAATCTTACTAAAAATTTATCTGTAACCCTGGTTGCAGTTACATGAAAAGTTCTAGGCATCCCAGTTTCCTAAAAAATTCTTAGTAACCTTACAGATTTTTCTATTTTCGGCGCAAAAGTGTGTCTGTTACATGAATTTTTGTTGTTGCCGTTACAGGAAAAGTTCTAGGAATTCCAATTTCCTAGAAAACCTTTAGTAACTTTACAGATTTTTTTTTTTTTACAGTGTATACAATAAATGATTGTTACAGTGCCATCTATCAACCCTTAAGGTACAAATAGATGTATCATTGAATTCGCGGTGTCTTTGTTGTAGTCACGTGATGCTTTTCATCTTTAATAGCTTTAGAAGGAAATGGACGGACATCCTGCAAGCAGGAAATATTTCCTTCAAGTCGATCTAATCTTCTTATCTTCTTCGTATTGTTGAATCTCCTTATCCTTTTGCGAATAAACAACAGACAGGTGGAGAAGAATAAGCTTCCTGGAAAAGTGTTGAAGGAAAACAAAATAAGTGTTTAAACACAGTCTTAAAGTTTGTACCATGAATTTCTAATCAAGCTGTAAAACTTTGATTTTCATTTTACATTTGGTGCAGGTCTAGGTAGAGATTTGTATTCTATGTTTTTTTTTTCTTTTTATGAAATTAAAGTATTTAAGTAGCTTGTGTTATGAAAAAGTTACATAATTCAGTTATAAATATTTTAGAAGTTTATTTTTGGTTACAATAGTTTTTTGTTTTTATTGTCTTTTAGTAAACATATTTATATCAGAGATTTCTTTTTTCATTTCAATGAAAGCATAACTCGCATTTTGCAATGCGAGAAAAAGGTTAGTCTATCAACTTGAGAGTTTTATTTGTTGTTGTTAAAGTTCATAATGCATTTACTGTGTTTTGTTATTCTGTTAGTTTTCAATATTTCATAGTTTAGTTAGTTATGTACACGTTCGCAATTGTTATTTTAAAATTCCTACATTTATTGAGTAATACATATCTATACAAATATAATTTTCTTTTTAATTTTTTCTTTGAAGAAAATTACATTCATTTTAAGGAGTCGAATTACACTAATGAGCGTACCAGTCATGCCAAAGCAATATTATCAAAAATAGTTGTATGAAAAAATATATTTAACAATAATGCATGTTTGTAACTTTAACATAAAATTCCGTGGGACACGATCTCATTAAAATTTTCTTGAACACGGTTTCTTGAAGTTCACAGTTCTCCTCTAACAGCTATTTCAGATACGATTCAATAGGCTCCATTATTAAAATACAGAATTTTACTTTTGGAGATCTTGGCAATTTTGTTTGAAATAGCATGCAAATATAGCATGTAAATTCAAAATGTAAATTTCCTTGCTACAGAATTATTTTTATCTTCTCAAAGAATGGGATTTTTCCATTTTTTAATAAGCAACTTCAAAGAAAAATGATTTTCAAGTTCTGCGATGTATTGTTAATATATTTAAATGAATGTTTACATATAACTTTTTAAATATTTGATTTTATTTTGGTAATTCTTCTTTATTTTCTTTTTGGTCGAAATAGCTCGATCTTGCTTTGGTTCCGCTGCTACACTGTAAAAAAAATCTGTAAAGTTACTATAGTTTTTCTAGGAAACTGGGATTCCAAGAAATTTTTATGTAACGGCAACAGGAAAAAATACTGTAACAGCGTCTGTTACAGGAATTTTTCTTGTTGCCGTTACATAAAGATTTCTTGGAATCCCAGTTTCCTAGAAAAACTTTAGTAACTTTACAGATTTTTTTTTACAGTGTACTTTGTGATAACCTTTTTCGGATCATTCTTGACATTTAATTATATATCAATAATGAGTAAACATGCAATGGCTGGTTTAAAGTTTGAAATGTTTTAAGTACAATGTAAGAAAAAATATACAGGTTGTATATAAGCTAAGGTGCCCTATTTTCGTTCCCCAGTCACTTTGCCCTTGGAAATTGTAATTTTCAGTGAAATCTACCAAATTTGGATTTTACATTGATTAACTACCTACGCACATAAGAAACATAGGCATATCTTGTACAAAAAAAAAATTCCCAATTTCGTCTCTCCCAAAAATTCCAAAAAGATTAAAAAAAAGAATTCAATAATTTGTACATAGTAAAAGTTATAGCATTTAATGAAAATCATCATTTCGAGGATTTTTTGGAAAGTTTAAATATTTGCATTTTGTACAAACAAGTAACTAAAATGTTTGAATAAAACTTTTAGCTTAATTAAAGATAGTATTTGACAGGCTGCAATTCCCATTTTCCCCTTTTCTATTCCAAGCACCTTCACTCTTCACTTAAGGGTGTTCTTAAATCCAAAAGGGCAACTTTCTGACATAAGTTCTAATTCATTTTTGGTCGAAAATGCATGAAACTAGTTGGTGTTCTTGTTCAGAAACTATGTAATTGAGCTGTTTTTTCCATTTTTTTTGCAAACGCAGAATATATTTCAGAAACTAAAATCAAAGTGGGCGTTTTGAATCGAATTTCCGCACGAAGGAAGAAAAAGACTCAAGAGCGGGCGAAAAACGTGTTTGTCACGTGGTCAAAATTCTTTATAACGCAATAGGTAATTGATTGATCAAAAAATGGAAAAAACAGTTCAATTTCAAATCGCTTCCATGGCCAGGCTTTCCAATTTAATACCTTCCCGTTAAAAAATGAATTTGTAAAAGTATCAAAACATTTTGCGCTTGTTGAGTAGAGCAGTTAAGAACAGCCTTAAATGGTATCAAAACAACCAAGTGTTACATGACATTATAATACTACATAATTTACTACCAAATTTTACACACTAAATAATCTGTTGGAAATGCAACATTATTTATTAACCTTCTGATTACAGGGTCCGGACATATGTCGTCTCAGCTACTATTCTTTATTCTATTCGTACCACTTTTAGAAAAATAATATCTGTCATACGCTTATAGTAGGATATTTTCAATAGAAATCTACCACAAAGAAAACCTTTCGTAAATTCTGGTACGATTGAATACAAAAATAGTCGCCATTCATGGCACGTAATCGAAAGGTTAATAAAATATTTTATTCTACTACTAATTTATACGTAGTAAAAGTTAAAGCATTTTATGAAAATCAGCATTTTGACGATACATATATACATCTTTAAAAAAATATTCTGAATCTGAAATTTTGAATACCAGTTTTGCTTAAAAGTTTATAAACATGTGAGAATATGCATAAAAAGAAAAAAAAATCATCCAGTTAGATAGATGAATTTGCTGAAAATTTTATTGCTATTGACTTGGATAAAATTTGCTTTTCAGAACACCCTTAAAAAATGGTGTTCAAGAATATACAAAATATTAAGCAGTGAAACATAATGAAACTTTTAAAACGAGAATGATATTTTTAAGAAAGAGAAATTTGAAAATATGCATAAAACATTCTATTTAGTGTCTTTTGTGGGAAAAAAAGAAAAAATAATATTCAAATAATTTTAGTTGAGGAAACACATATGAATTTAAAGAGTAGGGAAACTTTATCGAATAAAACATTTAAAATTCGTGAGAAAAGAGAATGAGAAAAGCTAAAATTTCCAATATGCTTGAAATTCTATTTTCGTAATCTCTTCAAAAATGTCTGATTTTCGTTTTAGAAGCAAAACCACTTATTCATGTATGGAATATAACAAAGAATATCCCGAGGAAAATGTATTTGAATTTCGAATTCCTTTTCTCAGATGAAAAAAAATATCTTTTTAAATCAAATAATGTTCTACGATAACAATAAATTATGAGAATATAAGAAAATCAGCTACATTGTAATGTTTAAAATTAAAATTATTATCAATCTGAAATATTGAAAACAAGCTTTGCTTTAAAGTTGAAAAACGTATGAGAATATGCGCAAAAAGAAAAATAACAAATTATTCAGGTAGCTAGATGAATTGTTCAAAATTTTGATTACTATTGACTTAGACAAAACTTGCTTTTCAGAACACACCTCTAAAAAATGGTCTTCAAGAATATACGAAATATTAATCAGTGAAACGTATTCATTCGGGACGTGGCTGGGGACCTAAGAATCTTGCTTCCGCAAATGAGTCGGACTAGAGTAGAAAGAAGAATAAAGGGCTGCGGACGAAGATGGGCCGCTCGCCGCGGCGGTTGACCCCCCCCCCGCCCACCCCCAACCACCGCCGAGACTAATAATAGGCTAGAAGTAGCTAGGAGTCGTTCGGTAGCTTCATCGCCCCGAGCCCAGCCCTTCCCGCTTTTCGGTTTCTTCAATTTGTGTAATTTTCCTTTTAAATTTGTCGGGTTTCAATTTTTGATTTTTTTTTTTAAAATCTGGCTTTTGCTAGAGAGTCTTTCATTTGGGACGTGGCTGGGGACCTAAGAATTTTGCTTCCGCAAATGAGTCGGACTAGAGTAGAAGAATAAAGGGCTGCGGACGAAGATGGGCCGCTCGCCGCGGTCCATCCCGAAACTTCAAACCCGAATTTTGAAAACAAGAATGATATTTTTAAGAAAGGGAATTTTGAAAATATGCATAAAAAATTCTATTTACAGTCTTTTGTAGCTAAAAAGAAAATCAAATTATTTTAGTTGAGGAAACACATATGAATTTAAAGAGTAAGGAAACTTTATCGAATAAAGCTTTTAAAACTCGCAAGAAAAGAGAATGAGAAAAGCTAAAATTCCAATATGCTTGAAATTCTCTTTTCGCAATCTCTTTAAAAACGTCTGATTTTCGTTTTAAAAGCAAAACCACTTATTCATGTGTGGAATATAACAAAGAATATCCCGAAGGAAAATGTATAGGAATTCAGAATTCCTTTTCTCAGAAAAAAAATATTTTTTAACTTAAATAATGTTCTATGATAACAATAACTGATGAGAATATAGTAAAAACAGCTACATTGGAATGTTTAAAATTAAAATTATTCTCAAACTGAAATACTGAATGTCAGCTTTACTTAAAAATTGAAAACGTATGAGAATATACGCAAAAAAAAAAAAAAAAGAAAAAGAAAAATAACAAATCATTCAGGTATCTAAATGAATTTTCTAAACTTTTGATTACTATTGACTTAGATAAAAGTTGCTTTTACGAACACACCTCTAAAAAATGGTCTTCAAGAATATACGAAATATTAAGCAGTGAAATATATTGTAATTTTGAAAAAGAGAATGATATTTTTAAGAAAGAGAAATTTGAAAATACGCATAAAAAGTTCTATTTAGTCTTTTGTGGGAAAAAAAATCAAATTGTTTTAGTCGAGAAAATACATCTGAATTCAAAGAGTAGGGAAATTTTATCGAATAAAACTTTTAATACTCACAAGAAAAGAGAATGAGAAAAGCTAAACTTCCAATATGCTCGAAATTCTCTTTTCGTAATCTCTTCAAAAATGTCTGATTTCAGTTTTAAAAGCAAAACCAGTTGTTCATGTATGGAATATAACAAAGAATATCCCGAGGAAAATATGTATTGGAATTTAGAATTCCTTTTCTCAGAAGAAAAAATATCTTTTAACTCAAATAATGTTTTATGATAAAAATAAATGATGAGAATATAGGAAAAACAGCTACACTGGAATGTATAAAATTAAAATTATTCTCAATCTGAAATATTGAATACCAGATTTGCTTAAAAGTTGAAAACGTATGAGGATATACACAAAAAGAAAAACAACAAATCATTCAGGTAGCTGGATGTATTTTCTGAAATTTTTATTATTATTGACTTAGACTTAAACTTGCTTTTCAGAACACACCTCTAAAAAATGGTCTTCAAGAATATACGAAATGTTAAGCAGTGAAACATATTGAAATTTTGAAAAAGAGAATGATATTTTTAAGAAAGAGAAATTTGAAAATATACATAAAACTTTCTATTTAGTCTTTTGTGGCAAAAAAAAAAGTATATATTTTAATCGAAAAAACACATCTGAATTTAAAGAGAAGGGAAACCTTATCGAATAAAACTTTTGAAACTCGCAAGAAAAGTGAATAAAAAAACTAAAATTCCAATATACTTGAAATTCTCTTTTCGTAATCTCTTCAAAAATGTCTGATTTTCGTTTTAGAAGCAAAACCACTTATTCATGTATGGAATATTTCAAAGAATATCCCGAGGAAAATGTATAGGAATTTAGAATTCCTTTTCTCAGATGAAAATTAACTCAAACAATATTCCAAAGATAAATCATTAGAAATAGCAACAATTCGGAAATTGTACGTCAAACGTGCCAAATGAGGTGAATTCGTACTGTAACTAGTTTTATGAATGTTGAGATCTTGGTGCAATAGCTGTTGCACTCTTATGCAAAAATGCATGAATACAAAATTTATTACTATTATATATTTTAAATTCAGTAATACGTAAATAATATGACTCCATCTTAAAGAGGACGTAATCCCCATGGCTACCTAGAATCCTTATTAATATCTTTTTAATTTTTGTTCGATTTTCGTAAAATTTGAAATGACTCGACACAATTCTGCAACGATTATATAATATTAATTTTCAAACAATTCGGTTGGGTTGTTTTTTGCGCTATTATATGCGGACAGACAGACAAACGGGCGGACCGGACAACAACTATAGGTGCTATGTATTTATATAATTCGAAACACCTAAAAACAGCTACATTGGAATGTTTAAATATACCTAATTCATAAAGTGATTTAGGTTTCTGTTTGATAGATATCTTTAGACATTAAAAATAACTTAACTAGAAAGTAAAATGGAAAAGAAATGGAAAATAAAATTAATAAATAATTAAATTATAACTATAAATCTTCTTTTGACATGTCGTATCATTCAGTAATTCTTTTTAAATAAGGGTTTATTTTTAATAATCTATAAAACCCTTTACTAATTCACTGACATTTTCCATTAATTATTTTTATAATGAAACTTTAAGAGATAACCATGTAATGATCTGTTAGAATACGCTCTCAGAAAATTCCATGAATTGAATGAATTTGTCCGTTCGTTATATTTCGTTAAAACCCGAAAACTTACGCTTTGTTTTGATCTTTACCACAATATATAGAAATTTCCCCAATTTAACGTAAAAATTACATGAAATTCTCCTATCTAAAGCTTCATTTTTGTCAAATCAGAGAGGTGTTCCGGCAACTATGCTGCTTAGTATTTTTTAACACTTTCCGACAAAGTTGAAAAGTATGAATTCGGTTTGTATGTCTGTCTGTCTGTCCGTGCTCTAACTTGCGTAAATACAGTCTGATTAACATACAATTAATATGTGTTATTGGGTATCAGTATGGCATGTTCGGTATTAAAAATGAAGTGTGTAGCATCTACGATTCATTTACAGGCACATTCAAAAGAATTCCGTTATATTGCAGTCTATGAGGGTAAAATCGTTTGCCGTGTATTTTAATGATATTGTACTATTTTAAACGTACTGAAATTTATATATATCACTGAGGTGTACTACACAGCGCTTATTTTAGAATATGGTGCTCATACAATTTATTGTTTTATTGCGGGGACGCACAAAAAATTTGGCAACACAAGAAATTGAACAGTAATTGAACTATTGAAGCCTATGAACAATAATTGCTCGAATGCAGTTTCAGCTATGGTACGTGTTTTTAAATTGAACTATTTTTTTTAACATTACTTGGTTATGGTTTGTATAAATTCTTCAGATCAGATACAAAACACAAAAGCACAAAGCTGCACAAAAGTTCTCAAATACATTTCCTTTTATTCAAGGAAATTGCTGAACTGAAATTTTCAGCTGTACTATCCGTTTAATTGAACTAACTTTCAGCCCACTGTACAGTATACATACAAATTTATAGATCATATACGAAGCTGCAGGAAAAAAAAAAAAAAACCATCATATTTTCCTCTCTATTGACGTTATTAAGCATAAATTGGGTTTTCAAATACATTATGCGTTTTTCAAAGTGTTTATTTAAATGTCATCTTTCACCTTAATAAATTGTGCAGTTTTGTTACAGTATTCTGAACGTGTTGGAAAGTATTTCATAATCTAAGTTGGACGCATCGTTTTTTGTTCTTGTTCGTATTATAAACGGAATTTTCACGTACGTCCTTTCCTCCTCTTTCCAAAAACACGAAAAATTCGCTAAATTCCATGAAATTACTCAGTAAAATGGCGGAATTTTTTTCAGTTAGCCAAATCAAACTTTCCCAATCAGAGGGGTGTTCGGGCAACTTACTCACTAAGTTTTTTGACGGAAAAACCTGGAGGGTGTACCTGGTACAGATGAGTAATGCATACTAATTTTCAACCTGAAGTGCGTATAGTTTTGGCTAGTTAGAGTCGAGACGTATCAAGGTTTCAATGACTTCCAGCCACCAACCAGTACAATTTTCTATTGAAAAACGGGATCCATACATCATTGCTCCATGGGGTTTGAGCAGCACACAAATCCAACCCTCTTAGAATTAAGTTGAAAACGCTACTGATCATATAAGTAACTTGTTTTCAGTCACCAAGTTTCGGTGCCAGTGTTGACCTATCTAAGGTTGCGTTTAGACGCTTGTTTTGCATTCGTACAACACTTTTCAAAGAAACTTAATCTTCTCTATCCGTCTGTGATTTATTCACAAAAAGATGGAGAGATTCAACATGGCAAAGATTATAAGAAGATTAGATCGACTTGAAGGAAAGTGTTTTCTCCTACAGAATGTCCGCCAGTTTCATTGTAAAGCTATTACAGATGAAAACATTGCGTGACCACACACACAAAAAAAGAAGTGGATACTGAAAATAGTTGGTTTTGAACTTTGAACTGAAAGTTTTCTTCAAGTCAATCTGATCTACTTATCTCCTTTGCACTGTTGAACCTCCTCATCCTTTTGTGAATAAACCACAGATGGGTGGAGCAGAATAGGTTTCCTGGAAAAGTGTTGAAGGATGGCAAAACAAGCGTTTAAACGCAGCCTAAGAGGCTGGACGTTCTGTATCGAGAAGTCACGAAAGGAGCTTTGTTTTGTGGTCCAAGATTGCTAGAGAAATACCACAAACGGATTTTGAAAATCTTTTTTTTCTTATAGAAATTTTCACTATTTAACCGAAGAATTCTTATGAAATAGTGCTATTCAAAATTGAAAAGTGATATTCCAAAGTGGGACACACCGTGGTGTTCGGCTGCAAAAGCCCATGCTACTATGATTTCAATACATATGTTAATCGAAGAAAACGCCAGTTTTCTTTATATGGACAATTTTGGAATTTTCATTTTCTTCTTCTAGTATACATTTAGTTTTTTTACTCTTCCAACTCAAATAATAGTTTTTCAATTAGAATTGTCTCTCTTTCTCTTTCAGATTTCTTTTCTTTCGGAAAACGGTATGTATGTGTCTATTTTTGCTAATTATCCACTGAGAAAATAGAGAAAAAAAATTATTAATGTTTCTGTTGTCTTAATGTCATTCCTGAGTTACATAACAAAACTTGCTCATACACTATATGGCAAAAGGTGACCGGTCACGTGCAATTTTAGACATTTTGTTAAATATCTAGAAAAATACACGAGGAATTAACCTGAAACAGCGTGTGTGAACAGTATAGTATCAGTCATACATTTCCGTGAAGATTTTTTCCCGAAACCCCATAGGGGACCGTCAACAAATTGAAAAAGAACGAATATCTTTTGGATAACCCTGTAAACACTAAGGTAGCGAAAGCGTTCAAACTCGAGATTATTAATAAGTGGACTATTATAATGTACTGTGTTCATTTTTATGAGGATAGCATGTATACTCGTAGAGAAATAAAGATTTTTATAAAAACAGTCCCAAATTTCGTCAAGTTTTTTGCTGATAATTTCCAGAGTTCTTAATATATAAAAAAAAAAGTTCTTTTCAGAAAATATGACAAATAATATTGTACACAATACCCTGCAATCAGAATGAAAAAATAATAAAAATTCTATGAAAAATGGGCAGGTTTACTAAATAATGGTTCACTACGCATGCTCGAACGTAATTAAAGTATAATTTGCATAATGTGTTAACTAAATGTATTGAGCATTTTTTGTGAAAGTCTCAAAAACATAGTTTGAAAAGTCTGATAATAATCGTTTATAGAATAAGCTCAAAATCCGTTATTGCCAAAAGGAAGCAAAAAGATGAGGGGCTGTATCCAAATACAGTAGTACGTGCAATATTGTGTGTGCTATATTGGCACTAATCAATGGATATATGGATATAACCCCTCATCTTTTTGCTTCATTTTGGGAACAGCGGATTTTCAGCTTATTCTATAAACGATTATTATCAGGCTTTTCAAACTATGTTTTTGAGACTTTTACAAAAGTTGCTCTATACATTTAGCTAACCTATTATGCAAATTGTATTTTGATTGCATTCGCGCATGCGCAGTGAAACATTTTTTAATAAACCTGCTCATTTTTCATCCAATTTTTATTATTTTTTAATTCTGATTACAAAGTATTATGTACAATGTTGTTTGTTATATTTTCTAAAAAGAACTTTTTTTTATATTAAGAACTCTGGAAATTATAAGCAAAAAAAATTGGCGAAATTTGGTACTGTTTTTATAAAAAACTTAATTTCTCTACGAGTATGCATACTATCCTCATAAAAATGAACACAGTATATAACAATAAGCCACTGATTAATAATCTCGAGTTTGAACGCTTTTGCTATGTTAGTTTTTACAGGGTTATCCAAAAGATATTCGTTCTTTTTCAATTTGTTGACGATCCCCTATGGGGTTTCGGAAAAAAAATCTTCGCGGAAATGTATGACCTGTACTATTCTGTTTACACACCTGCAGCTTCAGGTTAATGCTTATTTGATAACTGATATTTCCTCATATTAAAAACCTATATATTCCTGGTTGAAAAATTGACTAATACACTAGAAATACGCCTTGGGAAAGTGTTCGAAAATCAGTGACAGAAAAAGAAACTTTGATTTTTTAAATGCTTCTAATATACGTCAAAAATACATTGTTTTCTGAGGTTTCTAAAGATAAAGATCGCTTTTTGAAATTGTGGGTAACTCGGAAGAGGTTATTTCACATTTACGTTCATGATATAATGTATTTTCTGCTTTAAGAAACATTTGTATGTTTAGGTGCGTTCCTAATTATTATAAATACGTAGCACCTATAATCGTCGTTTGGTCTGTACGTCTGCCTGCATATAACAGCGCTAAAACTACCCAACCGAAACCAAGGTTTGGAGTTTAATATATATAATCGTTGTTAATTTTGTAGAATCATTTCAAATTTTATGAAAATCAAAACAATGCTTAAAAAGATATTAATAAAGCTTTCTTTATTCTATTGAATCCAATCATACGTCATTAATTCAATGATGGTCTATGATAGGTAATAATTCTCGGTTGTCATGGTTATTCTTCTATTAAATCTTGTCATACGTAATTAATTCAATGATACCCCATGATAGGTAATGATTCTAGATTCCCATAATGATTACGTCCTATTTAAGATGCAGTCATATTATTTTCGTATTACTGAATTTAATAGTACGTAGAATCGTAAAATTTTGTATTCATGCATTTTTGAATAAGAGTACAACAGCTATTGCACCAAGATCTAAATAAAAAAGAAAAAATAGTCATACTACGAACACACCTCATTTGCCACGTTTGGCATACAATTTCCGACTTGTTTCATAGAGTAGGGGGCCGTATATATATACTTTAAATGAGAATTATACAGCTCAAAACCTAGAAGAATAAAATTAAGTAGATATAAAATGGGATTTTTAAAACTGAAGGAGAAAATTCACTATATTTAAATTGAAAATGTTACATGGATATTATTAAGCTTTATTATTTTTATAGTTTGACTTCGTTGAATACTTAATTTTGAGTTTGAAAACAGACTTCTATCTAGTAATAATAATAAATAAGAATAATTATTAAAAAGGAAAGGTAACAAGTGTTTTTTTCCTTGTTCTTAATTTTACTTGTCAAAAGTATAGAATTAACATTAAAATAATGAACGCAAAAACAATATTTACGATTCTAGGAATGCAGGAATTGCTACTTAGTAAGGGTAACTCCGGGAGAGTCGCCGCATATGGGATAGATGCCGCACCCCTTCTATTTCTTGTAATTATTGATAGATGGTCGTCAAACGCACAGTATAGGTGCACAATGAGATTATTTTAACCAGTGTATAGCGTAAATACCATTTCGATGTCTACTTGTTGAAGTACAATCCTTAATTTGATGTAAGTGCATGATTTCACTGTCCAAACTTTTAAACATGTTATGTTTAAATACTTTTCATACACTAATTACTAAATGCATGCATGATTTCGAAATCAAAACTAAGTGTAGCGTTTGTATAGAGTACTGTGTGAATGATTACGCCATTTCCCTTAGCGATGACAGGTAACTGGGATGGCCGACGTCTGCACCATGCAAAATGCGATACATGCTGCACTGCTATTCCGGTATACATGTCGCAGTTTCTTTTGTACGGGATGATTAAGTGTTATTAACTTTTCCTTTTCCTTTTGCACAGTCTAACCATGTTAAGCATGTTATCAAGTTTACTAAAACCAAAGGAGAAAAAGGGGAAAATAAAAAGTAAGAAGGACAAGAAAGATGCAAGTTAAGATGATAATAATGAAAAATTTGGATTACGCGTAGCGCAGACGTTCTTTGCAAACTACTCCAAAAAAGAGGAAGTGTAATAATTGGCTTCGTTGCATCATGTGTATAAATGTAGTTACATAAAGACTGTACTTTTGCAACACTTTTTCTGTGGATTGAAATCGATCTCTTAACCTATTCGGGATCATAGGTGCATATAAGCAGCCTCATAAAGCGCTTACAAAATTTGTTTCTGGCACCAGTAAAAAAGAAAATTAATATTTGCTTTGTTTAAAAAGAGCATTTTCATGATTATTTAAGTAAAGGTAACTTCTTTTAAAAAAGTGGTACCAACCGAATGAAATTTGTGCAAAAGCCACCGGTCCCGAAAGCGTTAACAAATAAATTATGTAAACACAATTTTACTTTTTTCTTTTCCCTTTATAATACATTGGTGTTAAGTTGTTGCTCAAATAACAATTAAAATGTAATGTAAAAAAAAAATAAGTCGATAATTTTAATAGTGAAAGTAGGCAACACTTATTAATTTGAATCTACTAATACGCTTCATTGTACTCATTCAGTTTCTTTTATTACATCCATAATTATAGTCCAGATATGATGTTTTTTTTTAAATTATTTTCATTTATAACTTCATTCTGTTCTTATTACAAGCGCGGCACCGCGGCATAACTACCGCACAAGTACGGTATCTCAGCCTGAATGTCCGGGTGACGCGCCGCAGTGTAATGTTTTAGAAAAAAATTGTTAAAAATATTAATAATTTGTTTTAAATTTTTTTGTCACAGTACACGCGTTGTATATTTAACATTAAATAGCACAGCATGATTTTTTTTATTTTATGTTCACCATAAAACTTTATACACAAATTCAAAAAAATGTGCGGCATAAATCCCGGAATTACCCTATCACATTTATCTAATTTTCTAAAAAGCCCGCAATACACTGTATAAAAATAAATATATTCATTCAATAATATTTTTTGAGTTAAATAGCTAAAAACTGTTTATCTGCGTAAAAGGATTATAATAACAAAATAATTTCTTTTTTACTAATATATAAAGCTGCTTTTCTAATAGTCTGTTTAATAGCATTCAAAGTTATTTCGTTAATCCTTTATTTAACTCCAGGATTTGAGAATATTTTCGACACGATTAATTATGAAGTTCAAATAACGTGCCGTATTTCTCATTTTGACAGAATAAATAACGAGTTTAATTTTTCAGGATTAAAATGGTAATCCGTCAACTTTTCATAACGTGTATTTTTAATTTAAATAACGCTAGAGAAATATTGCATTCAGATCTTAATTATTTTCCCCCTGTTCGATTAAAGTTTGTTATTGAAAAACTGACATTTTATTTTAATATTAACAACTAAGCAACAACTGCTTTGTTATATTTGTATTTTTTCAGACAATAAAGATTGTGATAACTCTTAAAAGTTTTTTGATATTTATCATTTTGCAATAGAGAAGATTTTACACATAAAATCACTGCTATGATTAAATGTGAATTTCTAGACTTATAGACCGCACAAAGAATATATTTGAATTTAAATAACGCTAGCGAAATATTGTATTTAAATCTTAATTATTTTTCCCTGTCCAATTAAATTTTGTTATTGAAAAACTGACATTTAACTTTAATATTGCCAACAAAGCAACAAGTGCTTTGTTATATTTGCATTTTTTCAGACAATAAAGATTGTAATAACTCTTCAAAGTTTTTTTTTTATTATTTATAATTTTACAATAGAGAAGATTTTACACAGAAAAGCACTGCTATGAATAAACGTGAATTTCTAGATTTATCGACCGCACAAAGAAAAATATATTAACGTGTTTTTTACAGATACTTTACAATGCTCATCAATATCATCAGTTTGTGTAAACTGTATTGAGTATAAAATGATCTCAATATTAAGATAATTAAATAATAATAATAAGAAACTTTAAACAACACTGCTTTAAATTTGATAATTAAATGATCAATTTGAATAGAATTCCACGTCTAAATTAGTAGTGCGTTAATACGGATTAGGTTCCCTTAGAAAGACCCCCACGGAGGGCACTCCCCCCGGGCCTATATAACTCGTGTAGATAATTGGCCGTCAAAAATCAACCCAACCCAACCTAAATTAGTAGAAAATAAAATGATATCAGTGATTTGGTTTCAAAGAATTAATTTCTTATGTAAGATATGATTTTAGTCATTAAATAAAACTTTTTTTAAAGATAAAATTCGATTAATTGGAGAAAATTCTTCTAATCCCAATTTAAGGTGGTTGGGAACACAATTATTTTATTTTTTGTCCTTAAAAGTCTTTAAACCTTAAAGACGATCTAATGATCTGATTTTCATTCATTAAATTAAACATAAAAAAAAGATTAATTTGGAGAATATTATTCTAAAATTGAAATTTAAAGTATACATTGGAATTTTCATTACTATTTCAGTAGCTGATTTATTATTGATGGAGGGGAACGGTTACTTTTTGCATACATTAAAAAATGTAGCATACCAATTTAAGGTGGTTCAGCACACAAAAATTTTATTTTTTGCCTTTGAAAATCGTTTAAGATTATGAAGACACGAATTCATTACATAAATCTTTTTTGTATATGAAAATTTGTACAAAAAATTGTATTATTTGTATAAAAAATATATATGATTAACGGAAGAAAATAATTCTAAAAACGAAATTTAAAATATAGATTGGAATTTTCATTCGCTATTTCAGTGACTGATTTATTATTGGATGGAGTGAAACCATATAATTTTTTGCATATTTAAAAAAAAGCTACAACCCAACGTTTTGGGACACAACATTTTATTATTATTTTTTTTTTATTTATAAATACTTTCTACTCTTTTTTTCCCAACGTATATATTTTTTTATATATTCCTTTCAAAATTTAAATTCTTAAAAAAATAATATTTAATTTGTAAATAATTAAAATAAAATTTTGTCCATGTTTAAAATGTAATGTATAGATTAAAAGAATGAATCTTTCTTTATACTTTTATTTTTATTTTTGAGTACAAAAAAATTATAAATATTAACTTGCATTCCGGAATTACTATACATACACACACACAATTCCCCCCCCCCCCCCCACACACACACACACACGCACACTCCGATATATATATATATATATAATAAATTTGAAATCACAAATATATGAAGAAATTGATAAAGTTCTAAAGATGATTTAGAAAGTTTAGTCTTACAATCTTACTCTGGCATTTATAATGGTACTCTTTTTATCAAGTAATAGGCAATTCTAGCTTGGTAATTATTATAGCTTGGTTTTAGCTGTTCAATTTCACTTTGTTCATTTCATATATATATATATATATATATACAGGGTGGTTATAATTAAAGTTCCACTTTGAAATAGTCATAAAAGGGCGACTACTGGGCCAAGTGTTATCAAACTTGGTTATAGTTTAAAGGAGGTCATGGAAATTTATTTCCTGCCAAAAAAAAAGAAGTTCAAATACTCACCACCAGGGGGTGAAATGAAGCTCTATGCAATACTGTTAAACGAAATAAGGGTAGGAATAAGAATCTAACTTAACCTTTTGTTACACGGGTTTAACATTTTTTGTATCCTTAAGAAACATCGACCTAAATAAAATTCGACAGTCAAGTGCGCCATCCGTATATTAAATTCCGTTCGTGTTCTTAAAAGTTCAAACCACAAATTAGCGATCACGAAATTTGAGATCGCAAATCACTCGCAAATGTGCGCGCATTCCGGAAATCGTTTTCTTACAGATCGCTAATTTGTGATTTTTGAAGCCTGGATTAAGGCACGAAGATATTGGTTTAAATTCTTTTTAATCGTTTCTAAAACGAAACTATTTGTGGGGTTATGCAAAACCGCAATGGCTTGTAATTGGCTTACAGCAGGACGAAGAAAATTAGATTTATGCAAATGCGCTGAGCCTGTTTGTCAGAGTTCAGGTTGTCCACAATGTCTCTAACCATGCAAGACCGTGCTTTTCTAGTTAAATGTTAATATGAATGCGATAGCAATGAAAGGCGTGCTTTGCAAAGATGTCATTCAATAAGAGGAATACGCCGAGGACCAATGACACCGCTGAGTTTAGGAAAATTATGACAAGTTTGAAGCCACGGATTTGTTATCTGTTGCACCTGGGTAGCGAAGGAAACCTGCTTCTGTGGAAATACGAGGAAGTTGTTGCATTAACAGTGGAAGAAGCAACAATAGAAATCGCACGTGGTACATGCTGTCGCACGTGGAATGGATGTGCCATGGAGTACGGGGTACTAAATTGTCCGTAAAGTGTTGCAGTTCTACCCATACAGAATCAAACATGTTCGAGAACTTCAACGTAAGGATCCTGTTGCAAGAGAATCTATCGCTTTGGAATTCCTTGCACGCATGAAAGTGGACGAACATTGGCCATGGAACATTTTGTGGACAGATGAGGTCCATTTTTACCTAATTGGCGATGTCAACTCCCATAACTGCAGGATTTGGGCCAAACAGATCCCTCATGTTATGTACTCACTTCCATTGCATTCTCCTAAAGTCACCGCTTGGCGTGGTATGACAGCAAGTTTCATAATTGGAACATTTTTCTTTGAAAAGCAGTCGACAGCTGAACCTGTTACATGTACTGTGACTGCAGCTCGCTTAGCGTCAGTGTTAAGACGTTTCGTCATTCCTGAACTCCAGCAACGTGGCATTTTAGAATCCACGATTTTTATGCAGGACGGGGACCCGCACATTAGTACATGAGTCACACAATTACTTAAGCAACATTTCACGAATGAACGGATTATAGGCCGAAATTTCCTCACTTTTTGGTCACCCCGGTCACCAGACCTCAACCTCTGTGACTTTTGGCTATGAGATTATCTCAAAAGCACTGTTTATGGGGATAATATAAACAATTATGCGGAATTGAAAGATGCGATATACCGACATGTCCATAACATTTCCCCTGATATGCTAAGAGCTACTATTGAGAATTCAGTAATACGATTTCATTTGCTTTCGGAAAATGGTGGACGCCACATTGGACATGCTTTATTTTTTTTTTTTTTTGGCTGGAAATAAATTCCCATGATTTCCTTTAAACTATTACCAAGTTTGATAACATTTGGTCCAGTAGTTTTCCTTTTATGACCATTTCAAAGTAGAATTTTAATTATAACCATCCTGTATATATATATATATATAAATATATATATATATATATATATATATATATATATATAATAATTTTCACCTCTTTATCTTAGTAAAACTATTCCAAATTCTTAATATTTTACCTTTTTTACCTATCTTTAATAATATCTTAATGTCTTTTGTCTTTTATTTCATGCATTTAAACCTGCGTATTATTTTATTATTCTAAAAACCTTAATCCATTCGTCTAATCTTAAAACCCATTAATTTACTTTTTTCATTTTATTCTAAAACTAAATTCTTTTTGTTTCGAATATTTTTAATAGCATTTGTTCGATGATGTTCTTTTTCCCACAATTCCTTGCAAGCTTTCCGCCAGCATTTGATTGCGTTTTAATACTGACGCCGAGTATAAAGATTTCATTATCGACGTCACGCGTTCGTCACCCTTCCCATCGAATCGTAGCATGTCTCCTGTCCTGTTCCCCCCTCTCACTTCTGGAGTTGGTTCTACACTAATGAAGTATCCGTCCGCGCTCTGTTTCTTTGAGTATTTATACTGTTGCATTGACGAGGAGCGAGAGAATTTACGTTTTTCCAGTTGTTTAATAAATCTACGTCACTTGGGGGTGAATGACTTTTTAATGTGTAGATGCTAATACTTTAACATCTTAAGTTTTTATGAAGTGGATCAGCGATTATTCGAGAGTTGATGGACAAGCTACTGGAAATGTTACGATATGTGTTTACCTAATAAACAACGTTTAAAATTGCGATGACTCTATTAATTATGCCATGAGAAATTCTTTCAATGTTTATGGAGCCTGTCTTCTACTCGCCACCCTGACTGCACCCCGATATTCTCATGATAACGGAGAGTTGGCCTTGATTACTATACTACATTTACTTCGAGATATACGAGTGTCGCCGGAATGTCACAAAAGTCGACAACAACATGCAACATAATATATATATAAACTCGTGTTTGTAAAAATTGCAACACCATGAAGAAATCCTCAGATTTAAATGAAATTCTGTACACAAACGACTGGTATTGGTACAAAAAAATTTTTACGTTTTCAAAGCAAAATCACAATATTAAGTGTCCGAAATCAGTATTTGGTGTAGCTACCACGCGCTTCAATAAGTGCTACTATACGACGTGACATGAAGTCAAATAGATTTTGAATGTCTGCCTAGGGAAGATTATTCCATATTGTTTGTATGCGTACCCAAAGTTCATCTGTAGAATCTGCAGTACAAGTAGCACGAGCGAGATGCTGACGAACGAAATCCCACACATGTTCAATAGGCGACATATCCGGCGAATACGAAGGCCACAGAAGAAGCTGTTGATGTTCTGCTGACAAGAAGTCGTGACCATTCCTTGCACCATGTGGGCGAGCATTATATTATAGCAAAGATAGCTTCAGGAGAGCCTTAAAAGAAAGGAACGTCTTCGGGCTCCAGCACTTCACTGATGTACCTGTTGCTCTTTATATTACCCACAATTCGTAGCAGCTGCGAACGTCCTTGATACGGAATCGCACTCCAGACCATAACACTGGGTGTTCGTCCACTATGACGTTCGGTAATGCTCTCGGAAGTTAGCGGTCACCGGCATAGTTTCTAACACGAATCATGGTAGCACAAATTCAGGAGGTATTCGTCAGAAAAACAACTTGTTGCCAATCTGCACGCTAGTCTCTATGTTCATGAAACCATTGCAGTCGCAGGCGTCGATGGTTTTGCGCGAGGGAGATCCTATATAAAACAGTTCTTGCACGCAGCCCACGGTGCTGTACGTTCTGTCAGCGTCATGCGGACCAGGTGTCTATCATCGCACGTTGACGTCACCTTTCGAAGTCCACTTCCAGATTTACGAATTGTTCGATTCTCATCGCTACTGCTCCAAACTGGAATGACTCTGCTGCTGTTACGCTGCACACGATCTGCTATTGCACTATAGGAAAATCCTTTTTCACGAAGGCCGATGATTCTACCCTGTTCAAACTCCACCAGTTGTAGAAATGTCGCCCTCTTTTTTTCGAAGAGGCATAGTTACGTCTCACCTAACATTCACACAAGCAGATAACCATAGACTATTTTCACCTTCGTTATACAGCCCTTTATGTATACAGTTTCAGTATCAGTCCAGAGGGCCCTGCTCAGCCCACGCATGCGTTATGACTCTGAAATTGGAATCAGTTGCATAACACTTTATACTTCGCATTTGCTGAAAATTTCAGCTCAGTCGCGTCATAACTTCATGGTGTTGCATTTTTCACAAACAGGAAGTATATATTATATACGTTTCTTTTTCTATGGTAACTCTTTACCACAAAAACAACTTTTTTCAAAATTTTATTTCAAAATTAATAATTGCAAACCCAATTTAAAGAAAGTACAACTGAAAATTATTACAAGGTACTTTTCTTCAGCTACGAAGTGGTTCTGAGCTTAATTATTTGATCCACGGGTTATATTAACCCCTTGAGGGGCGGTGGGATAAAATATATCCCACCTAATGTAAACAAGATTCTCACCAGAAAATTTTACTAAATTTTATATTTTTAACTTTGGAGGAAAATAGTTAAAAAATTGCTTTTCCTTATTTGAAAATAAAATTTTTCTATTATTCCGGTGAGAATTCAATACTTAGAGTCATTTTTGCTTGCCCCTCAAAGGGTTATAAACATTTCAGGAACTTGTGGTAGAGGGATCACATTGCTCTTGATAAGGGTAATTGGTCTAGTGATCGATTAAATTTTGCATGCATTCGTATTTTCTTACGATGCTGATATTTGTCAGAGAACCTGAATCCTTTTCTCTCCTAGGGGATTTGGTCTGTCACTTGTATTTTTGCAAACATGGTAGGGTGATTGTGGTTTTTTGCTAAGTACAAATAGTAAAGATTTTGTGAAGGTAACCCCATATGCAATGGATCTAACCAATCCAGTTAAGTGAAGGTACTTGAGCTGCTTTTTTTTCTGGCTTAAAGATGTGTAGACTTGGTTTTCTCGGTAAGAATCTGAGAGCCATCTTGCGGAAAGTTTGCGGAATCTGCAAGCAGTAAGTTTCGTACTTCAGTTAAGAGAGTTGTTTAGATTCACGTAATCCCCGTATAGTTGAGACCATTACTAATTAAACTGCGTTTTTAGTGCAAGAATTTTTTTTAATGGTATGGGTTATAGTCATCCTCAGATACAGTGAGGCATTTATTTAGATTGAGATTATATGAAAGATTTCCCCTTGTTTACTTTTCCTTGTTAGTAAGCAACGCACTCAAAAAATTTGTGAAGTGAAGGATTTTTTCCGGCTGATTATTTTTTGTTTAAAAACTAAAATTCCCTTTGTTTTGCCCTTTTTTCTCGAAAGGCAGAAAATCCTTCAATCTACCCTAAAAATTAAGTGAAATTATCTAATCTAAAGGTGCATTTTTGTCAAATCACAGAGACGTCTGACTGCTTAGTACTTTTTTTTAGAAACGGATTTTTACATATGCTCCTTTTCCCTCAAAAATCGGAAAATTCCCAAACCTAAGCTTAAAATTCCCAGAGATTCTCCAGTCAAAATGCGGAAATTTCTTCAAATAGAAGAAAACATCTTTTCCAATCTGAGGGATGTTCCAGCAACTTGTTGCCTGTACATTTTACATTTTTTGACGAATTCTTTTTGAGAATGCAATTTGGTGCCGTTAACCCTTTATCTACTGACGGTACTTATAAGTACCATTAAAATAATTTGTTATAAAATTCATTTAATACACCGATTAGTTGTAATACAGTTTAGAATGAATTATAGATACATTACTTTATCTTGTTCCAAAATCATTATTGGTTACACAAAGCAAAAATATTTTTAAAAGGATGATTTCTTTTGCCTTTGCATCTTTACAACTTTCTTGGCACTGGGGAAGGGGGGCGGGGAATTTTCAATTCGGAAATATTTCTACATTTCTATTGTAAGAACATTATATTTGTACATTTTCTAAATCTACAAAATACTAAGAAAACTATTTAAAATAAAGTGGAGTTATAAATATTGCACAAAATCCCTATAAATTCAAATTTAATGAATCCTTCTAAATCCTTCAATCCTTCTAAAATTCTTCAGAAATTTATTAAATGATTATGTAAATCTTCTAATGTAGTTTAAACAATTCAAGAAAAATGCTTTTGAAGATAAAATTTTCATGAATTCATAATTCAGTACATAAAGGGTTAAACTAGTTTAGTTGCTTCATTGTTATGACCCTTTAATTATTGAATAACAATTGTTTGTTTTATTAAATGGTGGCAATGAATAATTTGCAACACAAAAGCGTGGCGAGGGTCGCGACACAAATTGTCAAATTGCCCCACGAATGTCATTTTAAGTAAGACAGATCTTGAAAAAATATATTCGGCGATAAATACATTTAAATCCTCGAAGAATGTGCGGTAACCAAAGACAGTACAACATAAAAAGCGTCATAGCTTTCGATCTGAATTTTTGTACTAACCTGCAGTGTTTGTCCCCCCCACCCTTTTTTTTTTTTTTTTTGTAAAGATCTTGAGTATTCGTTAAGCTGAAAAAAGTACAAAATGTGATTTTATTTTTTATATTTTTGGGACATGGACCACCCTAACTGACCGTGACCAGCAACTAACTTATTGTGGATTTTAGACCATTTCCAACATGCAAGTCAAACCTGCCATCTTGATTAAAATATGGCATTTTTCGACAAAAGCCAATCTTAACAATAACATTCTATAATAGGAAAAATATCCGAATTCCTTTGTGAAGCCCTTAGTACGATCTATTGATTTGTACATATACTATAGTATGTAAAAATACAGTTCAGTTAGGAAACACCAAGTAATATGCCAAATTATTAGTTTAATTTAAACACCATAATCGAAATCGCGCTTCCAACAATTGTCGCTCATAGGCAGTACTGTAACCGAATACTTTTGTGCGTGCCTGTAAATGAACGATAAATGCTATACACACGCATATGCTACACTAGGCAACTTATAGTACACTTAAGTGATCAATTTCAACATGTTTGAAATAGTGTAGCGTCATTGAAATAGACTGCAAACGATTTCCCCCCATAGACCGCAATGCTTTTGAGTGTCCTTGTAAACGAACTATAAATTCTACGCACATCATCTTCAATAAATGCCATGCCACGATAAACCTCAATAACACAAATAAGTTATATGGCAATATGCTTGGTAGAACATGGGCAGACGGACAGACAAATTGAATTCATAAACACTTTTCAACTAGGATGGAAAGTGTTTACCCTTTATATCCTGACAGTACTTTTAAGTACCATTAAAGAAAATTCAATGTAAAATTTATTTAATTCGTCTACTAATAAAAGTAAGTTCCACTTTTCATATAAAATAATTTGTTCAATCGTATTTAGAAAGCGCAGTGAAACAGTCGAAGCTAAATATTTTTTAATGTCGTTATTTCCTCAATCATTTGCCTTTGTGTAGCTTTTATCTTATTAGAAAATGTTATACGAAAAATTTGCAAGTACAAAACAGTTCTCTGTTACAGATAGGATAAAAAAATATATTTATTTACACTGTTCTTATAAGAATTGTGAGATTTCCATAAAAGTATTTTTGGTTAATTAATCTAATTATTCTGCTAAATATTTTGCAAAAATTGCTCTAACTACCAATATATTAAATCAGTTTTAATTTAAAAAATATTTAAAAGTCAAATTATTATTATATATGTTGTTCTGAATATATTAGACATTAACGTAAATAATTAATTATTCAGGTGAAGTAATTTTTTTATTCAAAATTCAGGATAATAAAGGGTTAAAATGAAAAAATAATAATGTCATGAATATTAACCATGTTTTTTGTTTTAAATATTCTCCTTGTTAAAGAAAATTTACCCTCATATTATTTTAGCATTTCTGTAGTAAAAAACTGAAAAAATTAGTACTTGTATTAAAAGAAAGATTTATATTCAAAATTTTTCGTTATTGTTACAATTATGAAAAAGAAAGAATTCACTTTAATTGGAAGAGGACGGGTTAATATTTCAGAAAAATGCTAATGTTTACAGTTTCACGCAATTTAAATTTTAAATTTCATGGCAACTATTATATACATAAAATGAAAAGAGCTGCATATATAAGTTTGTGCTTTTAAACATTATTCGGAAGAACGAAACTTTAACCAACAAGATGAAAGATATTATAAATAAAGACTCTCCAGGAATTTCCTTTGTGCATTTCCTGGAATTCCGAATATGCTACCAACTTATTTAGGCGAGGGTATTTACCGGAAAATGAATCATTCTATGGTTTCCTTGCGAAAGATAGTAATGCACGCGAGATAAATGTAAAAGAAAGTTGTTATTTATTGTAATATATTGTAATAAAAATAAATATCTCAGAACGTGTATGGCTAATATTTATTATTTTTCGTCAGTACATGATCTTCGAAAGAAAATTGTTTTGAATATAAGTTTAAATGCGATACGGAAGTAAATTAAAGGAGATATAAGAAATTTAATTTGAAATAAGGAGATATTTTAAAACAATTACTTATTTTTGCCATTTGTAGTCTATGTTATTTTTATCTGATACGAGGTTTGTATTATTTGTTTGAGAATAAAATATTTCCCATTGATAACAATACATTAACAATACAATAAAAATCTGATAGATTTTTAGGTGGGTTCGCAATTACATAAATTGGTAGCACCTATAGTTGTCGTCTGGTTCGTCCGTCTGTCCGTCTATCCGTCTGTCCGCATATAACAGCGAAAAACTACCCAAACGAATGGTTTGAAATGTATATATATAATATTTGCAGAATTTTGTCGAGTCATTTTAAATATTATGAAAGTCTAATCAAAACTTAAAAAGATAGTAATAAAAATTTTCTTCACTCTATTAAATCCTATCGTACGTTATTAATTCAGTGATATCCCATGATAGCTAATGATTCTAGGTTGCCATGGTGAATACGTCCAATTTAAGATGGAGTCCACTTATTTCCGTATAACCGAATTTAATATATGGAATCGTAATAAATTTTGTATCCATGTATTTTTGCATAAGAGTGCAACAGTTATTGCACCAAGATCTAAATATTTATAAAACTAGTTATAGTACGTCATTTGCCACATTTGACGCAAAATTTCCGACTTGCTTTTACCATTGTATTAATTATAAATTCATTTCGAATGTTCGTACTTATATTCTTGTTTTACACTAGTAATCACGTTTACCCCGTTTAAGCTCTTAACATATAATTGACTAGACTCATATCGTAAATGTCAGTTTTAAAGTGTTACAAACGAGAAATTCTGGATCATAAAATGGATCAGGAATCAATACGACACCTAATTGCCGTGAAATGTCATTCGAGCATCCTTTATACCTTATAAACAATTCGAGAATGATTTATGAGTATTCCATAACTTAAATCTATCATAAACTTTGTTTATATGCTTCTCTAATCACGAATTAAAACCTTTTTTAATAAAGCTGCATGCAGACTTTGCTTTAAAGTATTCAAAGTTTGATATATACTACTTACATCAACAAAAACAGTAAAACAAAATTTCAAAATAAGAATTTTTTAATTTTTTTAAAGATTTTTTTTTTTATTTGAGGAAAAAGGTAGTGCTTCCTGTTACTTGAAGCATTTTATTAATTTACAATGTTTGTTTTTTTTAAAAAAAGAAACGTATTTATTATTCATGTAATTTCTGAATTTACATGCATTGCGAAATTATTCAAAGTACAATAAAAATTACGGAAATTAAGAAGATAAAAGATAAGTGTAAACTCAACTAAATGGAAATTTTTCTTATCAAAGTTAAGAATGTACATCTACTGAGTTGTCCGTACTTCTCGTTGTCTAATTGCTAATTCGTAATCAATTAGTTTTAGAGGTATAATTCCAACTGCAAAAATGTTTCAAATGTCGTTTTCTAGCATATTAAAAGACATTTGTATCAAAATTATTATTTTTGAAAAAGTTACCAAATTTTAATTTTTAAACGGACCTTGTGTCCTATAAATTTTATTTAGAAAAAAGCCTGGTATGTGTACGATCAAAACTTACCGAGTAATGGTACGTTGCATTTTATGCAATTTAAGCTTTCTCTCCCACTAAATCGAAAAAAAAAAAAAAAAACATTTTAGTGTCTGAAAATGCTGAAATTTCACAAAACTAAAAAAAAAAATAATGATTAGGTAAGATTTTGGCATATTTATTTTTTGTTTTATTTGTCAAAGCATAGAACAATGCTTTATAAATATAACTTTTTGGACCGAGGGACTGTATAGAAATATGAATTTGGCATATTTTACATGCATAAATTATTTTGACGAATATGCCTTTCAATATGATGGACAGCAACATTTAACACTCTTTTGCAGGTGAAAGTGAACCTCTAAAACTACTCCATACCGAGTCCATATGGTTTCATGAGTGAATTACATTCTGAGATGTGTGAAACATTATGGATCGCATGGCACATTATTATGGCACACGATTGCCGAGACCATGTACACAGTAAAAAAAAAAAAAAAAAAAAAAAAACAATGTTTCTTAATCTGCGAAAATATAATTATGTACGAAAATGTACAATAAATAATCTCTTCCAAGTGAGCCATGATACCGAAGGGCATTCATTCTTTACCTTTAGAAACTTCAGAAGCCAATTTATTCAAACAGTTCAATGTATCAAAACACTGCGAATTTTGGACGCAGAAGAATGGAATATTGACTGTTCTACCTATAAGAGCGTAGAGATAATTTTTCAAAATACAGGGTGTTTATAAAGTCCTGGACCCATTTTGATGTTTAATAACTCATAAAATAATAAAGATAGATTAAAATTAATAACATAAATGGTTAGATAGACTTAAAATTTTCATGACCCTTGTCAATGAACTTCCACGTGTGCCCCCTTCGTCGAACGGAGAATATCAAGTCGATAGTCAATTTCATGCCAGGTAGCGGCAAGTATTTCGGCATCCACAGAGGCTATTGCGGTTGTAATTCTGGCTTTTAAGTCATCAATGTTCGACACTCTCCTTTTGTAAACATTGTCCTTTACAAATTTGCCGCTACCTGGCGTGAAATTGACTATCGACTTGATATTCTCCGTGCGACGATGGGGGCACACGTGGAAGTTCATTGACAAGGGCCATGAAACTTTTTGAGTCTATCTAACCATTTATGTTATTAATTTTAATCTATCTTTATTATTTTATGAGTTATTAAACATCAAAATGGGTCCGGGACTTTATAAACATATAACTTTTATGACCCGATTATATAAAAATTAAAGAATGCAATGTTTTGAAAATTAATAACAGGATTATTTCATCAACATATTCTTTGTTTGTTTATTTGTTTTAATACTTTAACAATTATATTGCCTTCGTATCTCCAATAGGTAAAAAAATTAAAGCGCATTTCTGTCTATTTTGAACACCCTGTATATTCTGATTCTAGTACCATGTTTCATATTTTGTAAATATTTATAGGTATCAAGTTTAATTTGAACACGGGTCTCTCACAGCATCTGTCATGCTTTAATTTGGATTCTTCAAAGAGAGACCCTGTAAAAAGGTTAAGATAAAATTTATTCACCTAGACACATTTAATAGAATAAGAAGCTTTACCCCTCTCTACGAAGGTAAGGCTGTGTTAACCTAATTACTAGCAACATTGCTACTCAAAAGCACGTTCACAAAGAGTACTCAACACCTGTTTCAGGCTTACACAGAATAACATCTTGCCGTTGATAAGGTACGAAATTTAAGCGATAAGAGAGAAGTTCTGTTAATTAAAACCAACGCTATTAATGAAGTGCATTTTGTGTCTCGAAAGATTATCAGAAGGATCAAATTATTCCACATCTAACCCTATGTAATCAGTAGTGACCAGAAAAGTAATTTTATACTTAGGGTATGTAAAATTTTATAGGAAGTTTGTGTGTCATATCTAGTGGCACAGTAATTGCTTACTCTCAGATAATTTTAGTATAGTGAAGGATTCTTTCTATTTTCAAAAGAAGTTAATAATTGTGCCGCTGTTGCCGGTATTGAATCTTTTGTCTCCTTTTCATTTCCTGGCCTTATCCCGCAAAAAAACTACTACATATAAAAACATGGAAACTGTTTGCTGCATAGAGAAATGCATGAAAAATACGCTGCATCAGACAACTTTAAAATCGAAGAATTATCTTAAGCGATATTTATTGTTGAAATTGATCAAAACATTTCAGTTACCTAAGTTTTATAAGATCACAAACTAATGCATAGCAAATTACCCAAATTAACCATCGACTTGAATATATTGCGATCACAAAAATCCAAATATTTTCTTTCATTTGTCCAAGTTTTTGAGTGTTTTTTAAAAATTTATTTTACATTCGAAGTTTTATTTTCTGAATAGCGATTCAATTCATATTTTGAAGTAGCCGTCTTTTATTTTCTATTGCCAGATTAGATAAACCCCGCATAATAAAATTTCCAAACACTGTATGTATTTTTACTGTAGATATATATTTACAAGCAAATATTGAAAAAGAAAGAAAACTTCAAATTAAATTATTACGTGCGAAAAGTATTCGATGCTGAAAATTACGTCATATTTAAAACGATATTATTATAGCGACGATATAACCCAACCGTATATCCCCTTCTGTTTAAGAATTCAGAGAAGAAGTCTTGTTCGTGAATCTTTATTCATCATATGAGGGGCTCACAACCATAGTAGACCAAGTCTATTTTGAAAAAAAAAATAAGATAGTCTATTTAGAAGGTGCATAAAATCTGTTTTATTCACTCCCACAGTAATACAAGCATATAAACAGATACTATATCTGATTAAGCACGTGAAAACAGATTGGGTTTACTGTGGGAATGGATAAAACAGATTTTATAAACCTTCTAAATGGACTATCTCATTTTTTTTTTTCAAAATGGACTTGGTCTACTATGGCTGTGAACTTCTCATATGTCTTCTTTCTGAAGCACTGATTTGTTCAAAATTTTCGGTTTTCCAGAAAATATAAAGAAGAGTTTTTAACAGGGCGCTTGAGACTTGTTCTATACAAGCCTGATATAAATGAGGGTAAACTCTTCAAACAGTCTTGATCGTGAATCTCTAATCATCATTTCTTCTTTTATTAAAAATTACTATGTTAATTTTAGCGTATACTTTAGGAGTGTTGTTAACGTAGCGTATACTTTAGGAGTGTAATGTGTTAAGAAAAAACTTTTGTGAACGAAACTTTGAAAGAACAGAAACGTTCCATTTCACGTGGGAAAAACAAATTGCAAACAAGGATATATATACATACTTAAATGACGCAGGTTTTTCAAACAAATGTAAAACAAAAACTAAACTTATTGGCACTTTGAAGTACTCGTATTAATTTATTGCAGATGAATGATAATTAATAATAATAAAAAAAAAACTATTACTTATTCTCAAGTAAATGAATGGATGGATAAAATTTTGGCATTGTTTTGCAGCCTTTGAAATTAAAAATTGATTTTATAAATAATTCTAATCTGGACAAATTATCCATATGCAAAAATTTCTAAAAGAAAATCTTAAAATAAATATATCAGCACCAACATTTTAAATGTAGACTGCATTTAAACGTACAATGTTGATTAAATTTAATCAGCGTTAATTATACTGCTAAAGGATGCACTAAAATTACGAGTAAGACAGTAAATGTAATAAAATAAAAAATGATGATTAGAGAGTCACGATCAAGACTGTTTGAATAGATTATCCTCATTTATATCAGGTTTGTAGAACAGTCTCAAGCGCCCTATTAAAAACACTTCTTTATATTTTCTAGAAAAGCGAAAATTTAGACCCAATCAATGCGTCAGATAGAAGACATGTTGATTAGAAATTCACGAACAAGACTGTTCAAAGAGATTATCCCCATTTATATCGGCTTTGTGGAACTAGTCTCAAGAGCACCATTAAAATTACTTCTTTCTATTTTCTAGAAAACGGGAATTTTTCAACCAGTCAATGGAACCAATCAATGCGCCAGAAAATTATACGTTCGCAGGTAAAATTCTCCTTCTGTTTAAGAATTCATTGAAAATGTTTATCCAGGTTTTTCATGTGAAATCACATAAGATTATAATTTGTGACGGTTTACTAAAAAGTGAGTTAGTTCAAATTTACATACTAAATTATTTTTAATGAATTAATTTGTTATTTAGATTATCTGCAATCAGAATAACCTTCAGGCGGTTCCCAAATTCTCT
Organism: Maratus speciosus; assembly: GCA_963932465.1. Taxonomy (NCBI): domain Eukaryota; kingdom Metazoa; phylum Arthropoda; class Arachnida; order Araneae; family Salticidae; genus Maratus; species Maratus speciosus. The sequence goes on from OZ010789.1 coordinate 155,343,311, forward strand.
GCTCTACAAACACGAAACTTTCTGATACATTTTCTGATTCATTTTTAAACGTAAAGGCATAAAAGTGGCAGGACTGATTATTGAAGCGATTTGGAATCTGAATGAATTTCCATTTTTTGATAAATAAATATTAGTGATTTATAAGCGAATTTTGTTACGTGACGATCCATTCTCTCACCGTTGCATTCGTAAATTCGGTTCAAAACACCATGTTTAACAGTATTGTCTGAAAGAGCTTTTACGTTTACTAAAAAATGGAAAATGATATTCGATTACGCAGTTTTTGAATAAGAAAACGTCCCAATTTCATGCGTTTTCGAACAAAAATGAATTCAGAAATGCGTCAGAAAGTACCTCTTTTGGATTTGAGATCAGCTCCTGAAAACAGTGTTTCAGAAGTACAAAATTTCCTTCATAAATGTTTGAATTTTCGTAAGTAACATAAGGTAATACGAAATAACCGCTAACAAGAAGGGAAAACAAATAGAAATGGTATAATATAATAACGCTCCATAAACATTTATGTATATCTGTTTAGCATAGCAGATCGTTCTATTTAAATTGGGTATGCTCTTTCTCACCAGTAATTCCAAAAAATTTTCCCCAATAAGTTTTCTTGAAAGTTTTTCCGGCTTCGAGATCGGCGTCTGTTACACAAATTTAATTCGGTCGGCAACACAGTTTTTTTAAGTTACCTTTACTTTTGTAACTCCAAAAATGCTCTAATTAAATAAGGTAAATATTATTCATATTACTGGTATCAAAAACATATTTTGTATGTACCTTTTGAAGGTGCATGTATGCACCTATGGTCCCGAAAGGGTTAATTAAGGCTATAAAAAATACATAATAAAATTGGTGGGAAAGAGCGTGTAGTGATTGAGTGGCGGGACTAGGCACAAGAGGTTTGGTCGGGCCGGGCTTGGCCCGAGGCCGTACCCAGTTAGGCATAACAAAGGAAAAAATTTCCAATGGGACGAGCCGGAGGATTAAAGACAACTTTTTTAACGGGCAGGGCTGATGAAAAAAATAAAAGGGCCAGGCCGAGCGGATAAAAAAATTCGGCCCGATATAAAAATTTAAAAGGATCAAACAAAGCCAATAAAATGTGAGGTTTCAATGGACGTGACCGAAGCGATGTTAAGTATAAATATGTTGCAGGAGCCAATACTAGATTGACACAATCAGTATAGAAATGTAACATGTTCAGCGTAGAGATCGGCATTGGCAGTTACATCACATCTGAACCAGGGCTTAATTATTTCAGCAGACTTCACCCGGGCCAGGATCAGGCTTACATTTTTTTTCCATTTACTGGGCCTACATGACGGGCCGGTACTGATTCTATTCTGCATTCTATGGCTTTCGAACATAAAGTAATCTAAAACATAATGATAGATGTTACCATAAATATGTATGCAGTATTCTAGAAAAATATCATGTTAATAAAAATCAGTTTTTTCTGTGGAAATTGAGTCGGGTTTGATTTAATTGATTTTTGTATTGATTTTTCGCGGGCCGAGCCCGGCCCTGGTAGTTTCGGCTCATGCAGTTCTCTACCCGACAATGCTATTTAGCATGTGATGTATTACCATCAATAATACGAATTTTCTAATAATTCTTATGATTTTTATCGTTAATGATTTTATTTGTAATCGATGCACATTTGCAACTGAAAAAATGTTTTATTAAGTAACGAGTGAGCTCCTTATCGCTGCGGTTCCGACGGGATTCGCCATCTGCTTTCTTTTGCAGCCGCTTTGATGAATTTTTCTTAATGAATATTTCTTTTAAGGCTGTTCTCAACTGCTCTGCTCAACAGGCGCAAAACGTTTTGACACATTTACAAATTCATTTGTTAACGGAGAGATATAAAATGCTGATGGCCTGACTATGCAAGCGATTTGGAATCGAACTGTGTTTTCCATTTTTTGATAAATAAATTACCTATTGAGTTATAAGCGATTTTGATCACGTGACAAATACATTTTTCACCCTTCCTTGAGTGATTATTCTTCTTTCGAGCGGAAATATGGTTTAAATCGCCCACTTTGACACTATTTTCTGAAAAATCTCTTGCGTTTGCAAAAAAACAACAACAACAAAAAAAAACAGGAAAAACAGGTTGATTACATAGTTTCTGAACAACAACACCTGCTAGTTTCGTGTATTTCCGAACAAAAATAAATTAAAACTTATGTCATAAAGTTACCCTTTCGGATTTGAGAACAGCCTTAAGAAGCTAATTCAGTCACGTGAAACACTCCCACGCTAATATTAATGTTTGGAACGTTATTTTCAAACTTCTGCCATGCATTTTAGTATTGTTTGCATAGGATATCCAGGTCGATCTCTAACCGGGCGCTAATTTTTACTTTTTTGATTTTAGTTGCAGTTTTTTTTTTTTCCCTTTCGGAACTTGTTCGCATGCTCCCATAGGTTTAACATTAGCTTTCGAATATTTTCGCGTAACTGAAGTAGCCCCTTAACAATTCCGGACGAGTCTTCCGAAATTCAAATTCGTCCTATTCAGTAGTCATGATGACCAGAAAGCAGTTTGTGTTTGGTCTGTAAAAAACGGTTTACAATTTATATGTAGGTCGTTATTGTAATTCAGCAAAAATCTAGTTTGTGAATTATTTGCTAAAAAGAATAATTGAAATTGAAACTGTGAAATAATAAAAATATGGTTGTAGTATAACCACGAAATATATGCAATTGTTTAGATAATAAGTTAGATAATTTTTTTAAATAAAAATAATGTGTCCACAGCATATGAGAAATCATTCCGTTAAAAAAAAAAAAAAAAACATACTATTTCAAAAATTGACATAAGATAATGAAGGTGTCATGGAATGTAAATAAACGATGTATTGGCACGATATATACAATTTAAGAAACATCCTATACACAGCTATGTTCAGAATTTAAATCGAAGTAAATGCAGACTCAATGCGCCATTTCATATTCAAAATAATGAGAAATATTCATATATTGGAAATGAAAACGATCAAGTAGCCTTTCACTGTTTCGTTCCATGGAGGGATGAGATAGATGGAGGTGTAGTAAGATGGTTAGGGTGACGCCAAAAAAGTAACCCTAAAATCCGCTACACTGTTAAAAATTTGCAGCATTCTGGCAGGTCATTTGACCGTTTTTTCCGAAAACGGTTACACAACCGTAATTTTAACACTATTCTGACCATATTATTGACCAGTTTATAGTCAGAATACAGTTAAATTATGGTTATGAAACCGTTTTTTCAAAAAACGGTCGAATGACCTGCCAGAATGCTGCAAAATTTTTAACAGTGTGCAGAAAGCCCAAACAAAACCACGTGCTTTGACACGCCTATCAGTTCAAACCGGATTAAACCTGTATTTTTTTGCTTTCATTTTTTACCGTCGGAAATTGTTATTGAAGATATGATTAAAATTTCGATAAAAGATGACTTATGCGCTGTTATAGGATGTAGTACTAGATCAGAATGTATCAAAGATACTAATATATCACTTCACAGAATTATTTGATTATTTTATCATATGTATTTTAAATATAAATATCAGAAGCGTCTTTTAAGATTTTACTTAAAAGGGTAACATTCTTTCGTTATTGTCCGAAAATCGTTTGCACTTGAAAATCTAGATTTTCGATTAATATTTGTAATTAAAATTTTCATACATAATTTTAAAAAAATGTTTTCATCATTATATTTTATCTATTTACATGCAATTATTAATATGCTGTTAAAACAAATAAAGACGTTTATCTAAATTAGTAGCGATTGCTACAGTCAAAAATGGTGGCCTATTTGAAGCGCAAACACAAAATTTCATTCCATCAATGAAACTCCATTAATCAGTTTGAATTACTTGAGTTTTGAAACATATTATTATTTGCAAAAAAAATAAGTTCACTGACAGGAAAATTTTAGCTGTAAGAATGAAATTATTATCAATAAATGCTTGGCTCGCGCATTTGAGTAATTGGACTTGACCTTTCGATACAAAGTTTTATTTTTCACAAAATTGTTATACATTTCTCAAGGATAACTTTTTCTTTTCAGAAAATTGATACCAAAAGAAAAACAAAACTTCCATCTATACCATTCCCAAAACTTTCTTCTATCTCATACACATTAATATTTCAAAATTCGCTATCACACTGCCAAAATTAAATGGAAATCTATACCCATCATGAGGATTCTAAAGATATGAAATTCCGTGCATTAGTTCTTGAGATATGGCTATCGCTGAAATCTTGCAAATCAGGCAAACCGCAGCCTAGCAGCACCACCTATTTGGTGCATTACACCAAAACCTATGATGCACCAAAACCACCAAACAACAACATATGTGAACTACAAACTGAATCTGAAGTTTGGGGAGAATCCGTGCATTAGTTTTTGAGATAGAGTTATTGTGAAAATCATGAAAATTCTAGCGTAGCAGCGCCACCTATTGGGCGATTAATACCAAAATCTATCAGCAACAACTTGTGTTAACATCTAACTAACTCTGGAGTTAGATGAAAATTCGTGCATTAGTTCTTGATAGAACTATTGTGGAAATCGTGAAAAATGCAGCACAGCAACGCCACCTGATGGGCGATTTACACCAACACGCAATCAGCACCAAGTCATATCAAGGACTAACTGAATCTGAAGTTTGATGAAAATCCGTGCATCAGTTCTTGAAATAGAGCTATGCGGACATCGTGTAAAACCTACAAAATGCAGCATGGCAGCGCCACCTGTTGGGCGATTTACACCAAAACGTAATAAGCACCAATTCATATTAAGGAACAACTGAACCTGAAGTTTGATGAAAATCCGTGTATTAGTTCTTGAGATACAGCTATTGCTGAAATCGCGAAAAATGCAGCATAGCAGCGCTACCTGTTGGGCGATTTACACCAAAAACTAATCAGCACAAATTTATATTAGGGACTACATGAACATAAATTTTTATTAAATTCCGTTTATTAGTTCTTGGGATAGAGCGCCCACAAAATTTGTGTCACATACTGACAAGTACTTTAGATACAGTAGGGGAGACTAGGGAGGGTTGACCCATTTTTTGCAAAATGATTTTTTATTTTTTGAATATTGAACGTAGAATAAAGTTTTATATATCATTTTATTCGTTATGCAATCAGTTATCAAAATAAAATTACTACATCAGTGTAACATATAAGAAATATGAAAAATAATTGATTTTATACATGAAAAAATAATGAGTCAAGGCTCCCCACATACGGGAGGCTTGACCCACTATAAGGGAGGCTTGACCCACTTTGTTTTATATTGCACTATTTGTGAAGAGAAATAAAATCAGTTCAAAAAAAGCAAAATAACTTCATTCTACATCGTTTAATTATATATATTTTTTTAAATATGAGGCTTAAACAAACCAGTTAAGACGCAATCGCAAGTCAGAGGAGAAAAATTTTGTTTTAAACAGGAATTTGTCTGGGCAGGTATACTTGTACAGCAGGGAAAATGAAATTTTAACATTTAAGGCAGCATTCTGTTAGAGACAGGTTCCGTTTTCATAGTGTTTCATGTTATTATGTCCGGATTTTGGAGCCACTGTCCAGGTTTTTTAATCTCCTTGTTCTATTTTTTATGACACTCGATCTGACAAATCTAGTTGTCACATAGTTTGACTTCATCTCACTGTATTCACCCTGGTGAAATTTTTCTACATACCTTCCTAAATTTTTTCTATCGATGCTATGTTCTTTTGCAACCGCATGAACACTTAATTTATCATTAACATGATTTAAAACTTTAAGGGGCAAAGTATTTTCAGTACTAAAATGTTGAAATAAATGAATGGCACCGGAATTTATGAACAAATTTATTTGGAAATAAGAAAAAGGCTATATTTCACATATATGTTAAATGAAAAGATTTTAGCAAAATTCTGGTGTCATTGTGATGTTTCGGAATTAACACTAAGGGTTTTTTTAAACACACCACTGCCCCTCAAAGGGTTAAAACTGCTGCTTTCATCCTGTATAGCCCTTTCTAGTCTTTCCCACAGTTTCTATTTACCTATTGTAAGCAATATTTAAATGGAAAAAAGCTCCTATCAACTTTCCCATTTTCAAGCAATTTTCCACAGTTTTCTATAGTCAGTTTTAAAAATTTTCTTTTCCATCACACCATTTTACTGAAGCTTTACAGAATAAATTTACATTCTTTTATGTATATACCATTAACTTTTCATTATGCACAATGTATAATAAAAAGATTTCCAAAACAACTTAATTAAGGGAGCTTTGAGCCTCTGGTCAACCCTCCCTCGCATTGACTGGGTCAAGCCTCCCTACATAGACCTTTTATAAAGATTACCACACTGTTATGTTAAGCCTAACTTACTGTACCGTCTTTATGCCTGGAATGAAAGCTCAATATTTCTGCATTACTTAAAACCTACTTACTTAAATTTCTACACTGTAAACTGAAATGTCTGAAATTCAGACATTTAAGTGTCTGAAACGCAGTGTTCAATTTTCAGACGTTTTAAAATGTCTTAAAATTTTCAGACACTTCAGTGTCTGAAACAAGAGTGTTCAATTTTAAGACGTTTTAAAATGTCTTAAATTTTTTAGACACTTCTTACGTCTGAATTTCAGACATTTCAACTGTCTTAATTGCGGCCATCTTTGAGCCTTTTTTTGGCCAATATGAAGCCATCTTTGACCAGTTTTATTTCTAAGCCATATATGCAGCCATGTTTGACCACATTGAATCATTTTTTATAAATGGGAATAATTTGTTACCATAAAGCAGAGCTGATTGCAGCGTGGGAAAAATGGAATGCTTCTCTGCCCCCTGATTTTAGTGTAACCCGAATTGGGTATGAAATTTTCATAAAGTTGAAATTTTAAATTAGTTTTGACCTCATTAGAATTGTAATCAGTATTTTGTAGTTTTAGAATAGGATAATATCTGTATACACATATATATATATATATATATATATATATATATATATATATTCACCTAAATATGTGTTTATGTGATATCATATATGCCCTACGGCATCAAAAATGTTTATTACTTTTAGTGAGAACTTAAAATTAATTCTAAACCAAAGATCTAGTATTCATTCTCCCCCTCCCCCCACTGCCTTCATATACTGTTACAAAAAACTTAAGCCTGTTGGATGCCGTCAAATACATATTTGGATAAATATATCATTTTCTTTAGCCTAATCATGTTCTAAAAGTACAAAATATTTATTAAAATAAGTATAAGATCAAAACAAATGTAAAATATCAGCTTTATGGAAATTCCATACCAAATTTAGGGGCTAAAGGCCCATAGAAACAGTCCAGTTAGTCCACGCTGCAATCGGCTGTGCTTTATTAGAAAAAGTTATTCCCATTTATGTAAAATGATTTACTCCTTCAGAAATAAACCCATCCCTGCTTTGTTGTATAATATTTTCCTATTTATTTATTTATTTATTTACAGTATAGGAAATGTGGTTCTAATAAGTTCCAGTACCAGCGGCTTACATTCATTGGCGCCCCTCCCCCCCTACTACATATTAGTGTGTAAAAAAATCGGATTTTTTTTTTATTTAAATAGGATTTTTATGATTTTTTTCCCAGCATTCAAATACTGAACAGCTACCAAAAGTTTTAGGTTTCCAAAACAATTAACCCTCTAATTGCTAACATGATCTATGTTTTTGCACTTTAATTAATAAAATTATAATTATTAGTTAGTAATTACAGAAATTATAGAAACTGCAAATTAGTAGTTTCATAGTTAATATAATACAATAATGTTATATAGGTTAATATTGTAATAATTATGTAAAACTTTATTAAATATGAGTGATATTTAACATTTATTAAAATTATTAATAACTGAATTTAATATTAAATAGTTAACACTACTTCAAATTAATAATTATTAAACAATTAACTCTCTAATTAGTAACACATAATACATTTTAAAGCTTTAATTATTAAAATGATAATTAATAATGTAGTATTCGTTTTAGAATGAAAAGGAGGCACTGATGAGGAAATATATTAGTAATGTGTTTAGTAATGATATAAAAAAAAAGAATTAATTTTTAGTGTGATAAATAAAGTGTCCTTAATTTTTAACAATTTTATGAATCACAAATTAAAATATACAATTAAATAACAACATGTTTTAATAATATCGTGTTTTTTCTAAAGAAATAAAGTTCTATTATTTTTGCAAGGTCTTGGTCACATGAATTTAGAAAAATGGCCCAGAAGAAAGAGAAAGTAATTACAGAATTAATAAAAACTGCAAATAAGTAATTTCATTAGTTAGTAGCACAAATAAATAAAACTAAAAAATATTATTTGCAGTTCGTTTTGCATTTGTAGTTAGAAAAATTACTGCTAATCACCAAAATCTAAACTTACACACATATATATGTATGCTAACCCAAAAAATTATGAAAATGAGTTAAACCCATTCATACACACATACAGAATAAATATAAGGATAACCAGTTATATCTGAAATCCTCAAAATATTTATATAGCAGCATTATTACATCTCAGTGGGGATTATTAGCTTTCAATGGTTCATTTTTTTTTTCTTTTTAAGAAAAGTTTTGCTGCCATTTCAATTCTTTTTTTTATTATTATTTATTTAGTATATATACATTTGAAAGGAAAAAAAAACATTTATTCAACCTATACTGAAGAAGCTCTTGCTGTTCTTAACATTTTTATACCAATTAGTTCTTTTTCTCTTATGCATTCATTTACAATTTAGCTGTTGAGCAGATGCCACTCTTTCATTCTTCTTTGACTCGAGATTGCTATTAATTTATTATTACAAAACTAGAATGGGAAACTAAGACACTGACTATTTATTCTTTTATCTGCAGAAATTTTATATACTTGCTATATTTATTTTATATAAAATAATGCATAAATTGATTACCTAAAGGAAATTATGACATTGTAAATTATATTAGATTTAAATATCATTTTTAAATGAAACCGTTTTATGTTGGATAAAAAAAAATGCTTTTTACAAACTTAACTGTTTTTAATTTCTCACAATACTCAGGAATTAAGCTTAGAAATAATTATTTAATGCTCTTTTTTTTTTTGTTTATTCATAAGTCAAAATACCTGTAGAAACTTTCAAATTATGTTAATCTTAGATTTTAAAACTTTTTCTTTGCATTTTAAACATTAATTTTTTTTTTTATTTAATCAATGATTTTTTAAAAAATCGGTTGATTAAAATCAGGGTTTAATCGCTGATTTAAATCAACTGATTAAGATCGTTGACACCCTACTTCATATACAGTAACAAAAAATTAAACGTATTGATGACTTAATATATATATATATGAACATGTAATTATATGTTTGGATGAATATATCCTTTGCCTTTAACTTCATCCTACACTAAAAGTACGCAATATGATATATAATCAGTACAATCAATTGTTTTACGAAAATGGATGCATTCTTCGATGATAATAAAAAAAAATCCTGTAAAAAAAATCAGAAAAATTTTCACGTTGAAAGTTGTCAGAAAATTTTTGTCTTAAAATTTAAATATGTTATACAGATGAAACACAGGAAATACATATAAATGTAGTTTTTATATTTTGAACAAGTTTTCATAATCTAAAAAAATTATTTCATCGTGCAATTAAATACTGCAGAAATTTCGAACTTTTTAATAAAGCTTTACTTCACATAGGAACAATTTAAAATGTATTTATAAAACATTAAAAATTTCACCATAACTTCAATTCTGATGCTTTTATAATTATTTTTCACGTTTTATGTCCACCGTCTGAAGCAAAAATGTCCATAGCATATACAAAACTTAAATATAATTTTAAGCAATAAAACAAAGTAAATAATGATTTATTTCCTTACTTATTTTATAGTAAATCCTTAAGCTATTATTATTATAGAAAAGTATTTTTAATAAAATTAACTATTAAAAAATGGAACATTTGAATTTTATTACTTATAATCATAAAGTCACAATAATTTGTTTGATTTATCTATCATACACATAGCTTAAAAGACATAAATTGGATAATGCAAAACAATTAAAAATTACTTTCAAAACAAATAATGTTATGTGGATTATTTCTAAGATTTTTTTAAGTTGGCATTTCCGAATTAAGGAAAAAAATGTTTTACTACATAAGTTATTTCAGTTTGAAAACTTATTTCACAAAAATCAGTAGTTTTGAAATGTTTTTAATTTAATAATCCCCCCCCCCCTCCATAAAAGCACATATCTTATTCTAATATACAAAAAATGAATCACAACAAGTGTTTGATTATTTTACAATTTTCCTATAATATTAAAAGTTGAGTGAAATACATGTTCTACTCAGCGAAAAGACAATTTAATTAAAATTCGGGTAAATAAAATAGAGTTTTAACCGCGAAAGAAAATATTATGAGGAATTTAATATATTGATAAAACCCGTTGATTAAATTGATGGAATTATTTTACATATCGATTAAATTTATTAACAGACCAAAGTGAAAAAAAGGCTACTAAACCAAAGCTGAGTATTTCTTTTTCAGCAAATGATTCAACATTTTTTCATTTTTTTTCGATTTTGCTTTATTTTTTATATAGATTATAAACTAATCAAGTTTTTATATAATATTTACTTACATTTTTACAGACAAATTAATAGTTTATACTCACATAAAAAAATGTAGCAATACTGTGCTTCTATTGCTTATGTCAAGCAAAGGTCAGATTATTTTCCATAAGAAACTTTTGTTTATAAAGTGGAGAATAAAAGAATTATAAACAATTTCAATAATCCCGAAAATGACATAAATTTAGTTAAAAAAAAACACAAAAAAATTCACATCTTGTAAAAATACTGAAAAATATTTATTGGACATAAGATACAGATTTGATAAATACATATTATTCTTATTCGTAATTTAAATATTTAATATAATGTTTGAGATATGTTCACAATTATATTCGAGAAAAGTTCTATTTCGACATGAAAATTATATATTTTTAAATAATCGCGTAAAATTCTTATCTTGCTAATATATCCTTAAATGTGAAATGTAAATCCATTTTTAATATAATCACCGATAAAAAACACACTTTATTCTTTTTTTCTTTGCTTTATACATTCAAACAGATTAATGTTGTGAATTGAGTAATGCAGTAAATTATTTAAATATAATCATTCCAGCAATTCAATACAGTTATTTCATAACTGCTTTCTTATTACTCAATCTTCGGAAGCACAAATAACGATTAATTTTTATACATAGTGTCTGCAGGAAATTTGAAGAACAAAAATATAGATCAAATTCCCCCTAAAAAATATAAAACTTTATAGCTGCGTATACACGCGTATACACGCATTGAACTGGCCGACTTCTTCAATCAAGGAAATTAATGAAAGGACATTCCGTTTTAACGCGCCAAACGCCAGTGGACTTTGAACAAAGGGAAATAGGCGAAGTCAGCGCTTTAACCCAGTGCTTTGTCTCAGCCTAGGGTTTACTCTAAGATGAGATCATTAAAACTTTTTATCAGCCAGAAACAGAACAGTGAATAAGAAGAAATCAGAAATATTTTATTTTCTTTATTTAGTATTTTTTCATAATGCGTTGCCTTTATCAATTAATATACTTATTACAGTTTTTGTATTTTCAGACATACAGAAACATACTTTAAATACAGATTTTGTTGTAGCACTTGCAAAAATCATATCGAAATTTGATAAAGCATAAGCACTGGCAAGGAAGGTGTCGGGAAGGTGAATTATCCCTATCCGTATTTTTAAATTTAATTAATTATATTTTCTTTATGTCTGATTATTAAAAAAAAATATTTTTTTTCTTTGAATGGGTATATAATAATTAAACGCTAAGAGAAAATGTTATTAAGAATTTTCCTTCAGAGAAGCTCCAACCTCCCACACCTGAACCCTCCTCAGAATATTTTAATTCTGTTCTTTTCGCGTTTATACATTTTATATTAAACGAGGAGGGGCGTTTAAGTGGGAAAAGTCCCCTGGAATAAAGAAAATATATATAATAATTAAAAGAAATGCTGTTCTCCTTTTTGAAAAATGTCATTAGAAACATACTTTTGAAAAGAAACGCTGTTCTCCGTTTTGAAAAATGTCATTAGAAACATACTTTTGAACTATTAATATTTATTAACTGTTACATTTTTATATTTCTTTTTATATTGATATCTTTAACAATTGTCTTGCACGATGAGTTCTTGGCAAGAGATTCATAGTTTAGTCTATTTCATGTTTATGTTCTGCATTTAGAAAAACGGATCAAACTATAGACCGCAGGGACATGTGTTACAAAATCTTGCCCTTCCCTACATTTCTTTCTGCTGGTACTCATATCACTTAGTATTTAGTTGTGCGGTCCCTCCTTCGACGTTCTTGCGAACGCCAATGACAGCAAGTAATTTTTGAAAATCTTTATATTTTGTGAAAAGCAATTATTTAATTATTTGTTGGGCCAAAAATAACCTAGTTTAAATATTTAGTAGGCGAACTTATACAATTTTCTCAGACGTCCCATGACTTAATAAAATTACTTCTTTCATAAAGTTATACCAAATTTAGTACATGGAAAAATCTTTGAAACATCTTTCTTCCATTCGAAAAAAAATTCTGATGGTGCTGACATACATATTGCAATCCAGTTATGCATAAAGTCATCAGAGATCTGATACAATTGTACTGCACTCAGGCACTTAAGTGTCTAAATTTCTAAATGTCTTAACTTCAGACATATCACTATTATTCAGACATCTTTTTGTGTTTATTTATATCAATATCATATTAAGACACTTATGTGCCTTAAATTTAGACACGTATGATGCCTTAAATTTCATATTTAGACACTTAAGTGTCTGAATTACTGTTTCAGTCAGATAGGTGTCTGAATTTAAGACGCCTCTATTTGCAGTGTATGATATAATTTATTTAAAAAAAGCTTACAGAATATTTCTAAAAAACACAACTTTTAGGTTGAAAATGCCTCACAATTGATTTTTCCACACCTATTTCGATTACCTCTATGAAACGAAGACTGTTGTTTGAGCATTCCAGTAGCTTTGGTTGACACCTATCGAAAAAACTCTGAAATTCTTTTAAATATGAAAATTGATGGGTGGGTCAAGCCTCCCGTACTCTCTTAAAACAATTCAGCGATTTTAACTCCGACTGAGTGTATTTTCACTCCTTTTCAGTATTGAAAATGCACTTATCCTATAGGAGTGAATTTCATCCATCTTGCGGAGTGGTTTTTTTTTTCATTCCTTTTTGATAAGCTGTTTTCGCTCTTTTTTTCGACTAAAATAATAGGCAAAACGAGTGACTGCACTCATTATTGACAAGTCATTTTTAACCCCCTTTTTTTGTCAAATTTAATAGGCAAAATAAATTATTTCCCTCTTATTTTCAGAATTTTTTTTTTTTTATTTTGTTTTTTAACATATACAACTCCCCAGTTTGCAAAATGTATTATTTTTAAAACTCCATTTTGTTTTATTTTAATCTAGATGCAGAATAAATTTTGTTTTTCATTTCCGAAAGATAAATTAAATAATAATAATAATAATAAAAGATAGTTCGCGCCATAACAAGACAAAATTTTCTACCTTGTCAATATCCTGAAGTGCGCTGCGTTTACTTTATCTTTCTTATTATAATTTTTTTCTTTTTAATATTTTCACATTGTATATATAATTTTAACGTTATTAGTTTTAATCCGGAAATGTCGATTTCTTTAATTATATCTGATATTATTATATCTTAATAATATATTTTGCTTATGACACAGATAAATAATTGTGGAATATAAAATTCATGTGTTACATAACTGCAGGCTTTTTTTTTAGTTAAACTTTTGAATATGAACAGAGCGAAGTATAACACAAAAATAAAAATTCACAAAATCATAATTTAACTAGTATGTTGTGGCCATCACAAAACTTTCTTCTATCTCATACTTGTCAATACTTCAAAATTCATTATCACAGTGCATCTATGCTCATCATGAGGATTCTAAAAAGATGAAATTCCGTGCATTAGTTCTTGAGATATTACTGTCCATGAAATCGTGTAAATCCATCAAAATGCAGCATAGCAGCGCCACCTATTGGGTGATTTACACCAGAACCTAATTATCATCAACATAGGTCAATGTCTAACTGAATATGAAGTTTGGGGGAAAATCCGTGCATTAGTTCCTAAGATAGAGCTATTGCGCAAATCATGACAAATGCAGCATAACAGCGTCACCTGTTGAGCGATTTACACAACCACATAATCAGTATCAACATTTATCACGGTGTACTTGAATCTGAAGTTTGATGAAAATTCGTGCATTAGTTCTTGAGATAGAGCTATTGAGGAAATAGTGCAAAATGCAGCATAGCAGCGCCACCTATTGGGCGATATTCACCAACACGTAGTCAGCATCATTTCATATCAAAGAGTAACTGAATCTGAAGTTTGATGAAAATATGTCCATTAGTTCTTGAGATACAGCGATTGCAGAAATCGTGAAAAATGCTGTATAGCAGCGCCACCTGTTGAGCAATTTACACCAAAATGTACAAAATGTCAATTCATATCAAGGATTAACTGATTCTGAAGTTTAGTGAAAATTGTTGCATTAGTTCTTCACAGATACCGCTATAATGGAAATTCTGAAAAGTGCAGCATAGCAGCGCCACCTGTTGAGCGATTTGCACAAAAACACAAACAGCACTAATTCATATCAAAGTATACATGAATCTGAAGTTTGTTGAAAATCCAAGCATTAGTTGTTGAGATAGAGCTATTGCGGAAATTGTAAAAAATGCACTATAGCAGCGCCACCTGTTGAGCGATTTACACCAAACTGTATAAAACATCAATTCATGTCAAGGATTAACGGAATCTGAAGTTTGATGAAAATCCGTGCATTAGTTCTTGAGATAGAGCCACTGCGGAAATTGTAAAAAATGCAGCATAGCATCGCCACCTGTTGAGAGATTTGCACCAACACGTAATCAGCATCAAGTCTTATCAAGGACTAAATGAATCTGAAATTTTATGAAAATCCGTGCTTTAGTTCTTGAGATAGAGCCATTGCGGAAATTATAAAAAATGCAGCATAGCAGCGCCACCTGTTGAGCGATTTACACCAACACGTAATCAGCATCAAGTCATATCAAGGACTAACTGAATCTGAAGTTTCATGAAAATCCGTGCATTAGTTCTTGAGATAAAGCCATTTCGGAAATCATAAAAAATGCAGCATAGCAGCGCCACCTGTTGAGCGATTTGCACCAAAAACTAATCAGCATCAATTTGTATCACGGACTAACTGAATATGAATTTTTATTAAATTCCGTGCATTAGTTCTTGAGATAGAGCGCCCACAAAATTTATGTCACACACAGACACACAGACAGACGGACAGACAGACAGACAGACAGACAGACTCACAGACAGACATTTTGTAAAAACATGTTTTTCGGGTTCTCTGACCTTTAAAATGTGTAAATCCGTCGAAAACCGGAATTCGAAAATTTTCATGAATCCAATACTTTCTTCTTGTAAAGATAGAAGAAAGTAAAAAAAGGTGAAGCTAGTTGTGTCATAAAAATAAAATAAATTGATAATATTTTTTACTAATCTATTATTTTCTGATACTTTTTTTAAATTACTTTTACATTTCGTACTATTTACATAATACTGTGGCAATTAAAAAAATAATAAATAAAGTGTAGATGTGTACAACTATCTAAATGAACACAATTTATTAAGGGTCCTGTCCCTGCCGGCGAAGACACGCACGAGCTAATGCTAATCCTATGGGGAGGGATTTTTCTAATATCTTGTTTGCATTTCGACATTTTTAAATGATTTTTTTTGCATTGGATAGCCGAGGTCCGTCTGTATAGTGCACCTTGGTTACTTTTTTGATTTTGGTCGCAGATATTTTTAATAAAGTTACTTTCATTTTCAAAACCGGTTCTGAAAATGAAAGTGTCATTCTAAAAAATATCTGCAACCAAAATCGAAAAAGTAACCAAGGTGCGCTATAGAGACGGGCTTCGGCTATCCAATGCAAAAAAAATTATTTAAAAGTGTCGAAATGCAAACGAGATATTAGAAAAATCCCTCCCCATAGGATTAACATTAGCTCGTGAGTGTCTTCGCCGGCAGGGACAGGACCCTTAAATACTTGTACTTACTGAAATATAAAAAAAAAAAAAAAAAAAAAAAAAAATAGAACATATATCATAAGTTAATAATAATTTAATAAATTTTATAATCATGGGTTGTGTTCCGCATTATATTTCTGAGTGTCATGAGCAAAAAAGTATATTAATAATCAATAATATAAGCACAAAATGATATATGTTTAATAATGTAAATACCAATTAGCGAAATTTTACACAATTTGAATACGAGAAAACTACATATCTAAGTGCATTTTATTGATTATAAAAATTATGGAACAAACGCATTAAAAAAAAAAAAAAAAAAAAAAAAAAAAAAAGTAATTTAAGAAGTTCATGTTTCCGGTTTAAAATTAATAACGTTAAATAACGCAAAAAATCATATATACAGTGTGAAAATACAACAAGCAATGGCGAAGGAATTACAAGAAAGATGAAGTAAAACAACGTACTTTACCTTAGAGTTTTCAGAATCAGTAAAATCCTAGAGTCGCCGGTAGCCATCTTGGTTTTATCTGGGAAACAAAAACGAAATTTATCCTGTTCTTTGTGATGATTGCCCCCCCCCCCTGCTTTCGTGGGCATAATCCATCTATCTTATTCTATGCCATTTTTAAATCAATCAAATTATAATTGTAATATTGTTGTTTTAATCACGTAGGTAACGCTAAGCTTTGACGCTTGAAATAAACAAGTGACTCCCTTTTCAAAACGGTTCTCCCTCTGTCAAACTATATATCGCGTTACAGGATTTCAACCAATAGGGAAGCTTCTTAAACCGCTCTTTTAGATATATTTTTCTGTTCCGATCTGAAATGAGCTGCCCTGGGATGCTACTCCTAAAAGGATGATTTGGCAAACCAGTTTTTTGTGGAAAATGTCTCTTTTTGATAAAACAGATACTCAGAAAGAACAAAAACACGCGTAAAACGTTTCGTTCTTTTGTTGAGTTAATAATTCGTTCTTTTGATTTAAGAGTGTGTATGGTCAAGCGCCCCTAGTCTCCTTACTGTATCCGAATCTTTTGTGTGTCCTTGTAAATGAACGATAAATACTATGCACATCATATTTCACAGCAAGTACATTGTAGTAAATCTGAGTAATTTTTGTCTATTCCATTATATTTCAGTAACATAATATCGCTGTAAACAGTCCCCCCTCCTATATCATTATGTAACGGAATTCTTTTATGTGGCCCTATAAATGAATAATAAATGCTTTGCAAACCCCATATTCTACAAAATGTATGTTTTACTGCACTTTATAAATGAATATCAATTTCTTTATGTTTTAAATTGTCTAGCATCATTAAAATGCACTTGAAACGATTTTTCCCATTGACCGTAATGTAACAGCATACTTTTTACCGCCCATGCAAATGAGCTATAAGTGCCACACATTTTTTTTTTTCAATAGCGATCACGCTATAGTAAACGTCAATAACATATAACAAATGCAGGGTGATCCCAGTATATTTACAAGAGTTAGAGCTCGGCTAGAAGGCCATACAAACCGAAGACAAATATTTTTCATCTATGTTGGAAAGGGTTAAAGAAAGAAAACTTTCAATAATACAATTTTTAGTTCTTATTAAAGGTTTTCAATATTTTATTTAATCTTATTTTGACATTTTATTATTGTTAATTTTCCAATTCCAATTATTTTAAAAGCAAACATTTATTTTAATAAATAACAACACAACAAAGACCCTTTAAAAAATGTACCATTTCTTTCCTAAAATATACTTCATCTGTAATTCACCTCTTTGAATTCGTCTTATTAATACAAAATCCCTCCCACGTGCTTGTGTTGTTTGGGCTTTCTTGGGCGTTTAAATTTGAGCGATAAATGGTTTCATATTGCAAACCTTTTTAACGGCATACTGCAACTCTATCTATCTCTTTCCTCCATGGTTTCGTTCCAAACAGAGGGCATTATGGGAGTGAGTAGAAGTTGTAGTCGTTTATAGCATCGCAGCGCCGTCTAACTGAGCAGTTCTTCTACAACGTGGACTGTCGCAGCCCTAGTCATCATTTATAAAGTCTACAAAGTTAATTCAAAATTACAAGTTACTTTTTTTTTTTATTCGTGACTTTTTAAAATTAACCGCAAACTAATTTTTACGCATATTTGTTTGAGTAATCACAATAAGAAACACATATATTATTAAAAAAAAACAATTTTTTTATTTCTGACACTATAAAGTCCAATTTAAGTTTCTGTAGCTGCCGTAACAAATAAGTCTGAGGAAAGCAAATGCAGTGAAAATAACTCGTCAATAAAAAACAATTTTTTTTTTTTTTTTTTTTATCTGTAGCAATTCTGTCTTGAAGTAAACATGATAATTTTCGGATTAAAACTTCAATGATGATCTCTACCAATAAGCTTTAATAAAACTAAGTAATGCATTCAAATAGAACTTTCAGAAATAATTAAACTAAATTACGAATATAAATTACCCAATACAGTTCACAGAGTCAAGTAAACACTTCATTATGTAGAATAATTTGCAGAGATTATGAATAATTGACGTACGCTGTTTAAATATAGCCTCATATAATGACACAAATAGAGTTAATTCATAACACTACTGTATTTTCACAGGGTTCATTCAAAATACAGTTAATGGCTAACATTATCATATGCTTCACTTAACTACCTTACTGAGTGCTACCTATAATTATAATTAGATTTGGTAATCTGAATGATATTGCAAGAAATTACAAACTAATGATATTTGCTACCATATTTTCTTCTTAAACCAACTGCAATTCTTTTATTTATTAACTCAACTTTGTTTTTCTATATGAAGACGGAATTTTGTAATTGATTTTTCACACATTTCCTGGTATGCTATAATTATAAAATTTATGCACAGAAATGTGTTTCTGACGACAATACAACATTTTAATACAGGGTGGTTCAAATTAAAGTATCTTTGTCTGGGACGTCCTGGCGAGAGAAACAGTGGAAGTAACGTCTTCATATATGGATGGTATACATATCAAGCCACGGCAGATTGATTGGTAAAAGAAAAAAAGTTCAAACAAATTCCGCTAGGGAAAAGGAGGCACTGCGATCAGTTTACGGTAAGGAAAATGTAACATGACATAACCAATAAAGAACAGAGTACGAGGTGTCGGTAATTAACTTTATTATTACATTTCTCTACGCACAAACCATGCTAGCTAGGTGAGGATTAAAATTTAAAGTTAAGCGAGGTTAAAGTTATTTAAAGTTAATCCATTTAATGTTTATGGAGAAAACGTAGAAAATCTGGCAGATTTGAATAAACAGATCCTTTTGCACGTGCGCAACATCGTTCCCGGTCAGTCAAGTCAACGCGGGTGCTTAAGGAGTAATGATGGAGTTCCACCACCTAGTTCAGGGACCATTCAGTCCCTTACGCCCACCCGCTCGGAAATGACTCGGAGGCCACCGCCAGCGACGCATCCTGAAGGTCGCTGCCAGCAGCGACCCACCAAGGCCATCCCTCAGGAAGACTCCAGTCAAGGACCGCGCACTGCCCAGCGCACGTCACGCGGCCTATCTCCCAAGTAAGAGATGAACCGGTCGAATACGACAGACCCGCACCACCGAGCACGATCAGAGCCAAGTGGTCCCATCACTTGGTGCCTACCCGGTTCACCCAGGCCGAATCGCGGAAACCGAACACCAATACAGGAATCGGACCCACGAACCAAAACCAATGATTCTCGAGCAGGAGTTGCTTTACGGAGGTCTCTCAAGATCAGATACTATTTTCCGGCAGTGACATTTTTGAGAGACAGCCCATAAGAAGAGGAGATGCCCCAAGCCGGAAGCCCAGGACCGACGAGGAAAATCCCTCCTGACGCTACATACAACGTCTGGCCGTGACCTTCGACCTTCGTATTGTCGAAGGTTGCGGTCTGTCTCAGGGGATCATGAAGGTGCTTCTTACGGACCTCGGAGAGACAAAGAAACTCCTCTCCTGACGACAAAGACATCGCCTCGTTTGGGGTTTTGCGCCCAATCTCCCTGCTTAACATGCGGATCCCCTCGCAGCTCGACGCAAGGACACACGAGAGACCAGACTATGTGCCGTTAGCAACCCCAGAAGGGCACAGAAAGTTCCTCCTAGACGGGATAGGCCCCGCCTCGCTAGGGTGTTGGAGAGTCCGGAGTCAACAATTCGATCCCGCCCAAGACAGGGAAGCCGCAAGAGGCAGACAACGCCCGGCTCCCACTACCTTACCTCACGGCCGCCGATGCACCTAAGCACGAGTGCCCCTGACCCCCGTGCAATGGCGACCACTGCCGTTAGCGTTCGAAATTTAGTTTGAGACACCACTAGATCCTCACCACTGGATGCGGAAAGATCCAGTAGCGTACAGACACGCAGGATCTGGTTCGGACCGAGTGCTCGTCCGAGATTCGAAGCGCCACCGCATTAATTGGTAATCCCGGTTCCCTGCGGGGTTGGAACGCAATGGCGGACCTTCCGGCCAACCCTCTACCAGGGGAAACGGAACGACTCACAGTGGGGCAGGAAGCTTCCAAAGTTGGCAATAAATAAAATTTACTTTGAACAAAAAATGCACATCATACATTCTTTTATAGACTTTACGTAGTAAAACCTAAAACTTTTACATAAGCTATAGAGTAATTTATTAATTAATTAAAAAAGCTTTTTCAAATATTTTCTGTACAGAAATAAGTTAAAAACAAGAAATTAAGATAGTTCTACACAAATTAAATATTTATAAATCATTCATAATATCGAATTAAAAATGCAAAAATCCTTTTCTTGCAAACACAATTAATAATTTTAATGATTCCGAAGCACACGTTAAAGTGAATATCAGCGACATGTTTTGAAGGAGTGAATCCCCTTTCTCAGGAAAAATGTATGTACTACTATCAAGACAGCAGAAGCAAAACTGTTTCTGCAGTCTTAGTAGAAGCACACACATTTTGTCTGAGGAAGAAGCGTTCAATCCTTCGAAATACGTCGTTAGTATTAATTTTATAGTGTGTTTAAAAATTTTTAGATTATTTAATCCATTCTATCATCTGTGTCATCATCACTGTCACTATCCTGATCACCAGATATATTGAGAGATGGAGTTTTTAACAAAAGTAGGGCTTCTCGTGGCAGTTGTTCTAATTTTTTCTTTATTTTCATGTGTTTACTAATGATCGCTGGATCCGAACTTAGACGTAAAAAATTGAAAATATCTCTGTTAGTTTTTCTCGGCTTCACTTTCTCAAGTAGTACACTCTGTATCTTTTAAAGTCTTTATTCCTGGCTTCTTGTGCTTCTTTAGTCATTTGTCCTATGAGCAACAGAGCCGAACTTATAACTTCTGGTCCGTGAATCAAATACTTTTGTAATGTCGGGGGCATGTTGTATCATGGATACTTCAAGACAAAATATCTGGCTGTATCATGCGCAAATACACGAAAGTTTTCTACATGTATCTCATATGTGCTGGATATTACTACCAAGATAATATGTAGTCTTTTTTATCAAATCTACATCAATTCCGGTGATATGAGCAGAAAGTTCTGGATTATGAAAAAAGTGTTGCCATCGTTTGAGTTACCGAACCCTATCTTAGGTCTGTCCGAAATTAAATCACATCGGCTTCTAAATTCTTTTTGAATTCGAATTTTATTTTCAGCTACGATTTCTTTTTCTCTTTTTTCGCAAACTTGCCATTTTTTAACGTGTAACTTATAAGACAAGTGCAAAAGACATTCGAATATACATATCAATCCATGGAGCACTGATAGGCCGAATTCTAAATTCTCAGTTTTTATATCTCTGGATATCATTTTGTCAATTTTGTTAAATTGTTTTGACGTTGCGCCACATATGAAGCATGTCATAGTTGAACTTGTTTCTGTCAGAGCGTTACAAACTTTACCGTCTACCATGGAAAAATTAAATTGTGATTTATTTTTACTTTTCTTGATTTAATTGCTACATACTATCTTGAATATTTTTTATCTGTTCATCCATTTTATTTTTTTCCGCAACACATAATTTGTTAGATTCCTTCACGAATTCTATTTTAATAGGCCTGCAACATCTAGTTGACGCAGGTCGCGGTTTTTCCCATACAATTCTTTTTTCAGATATAGTGAAAAAGTGGAACTAGAGACGTAATAAATACGGCTGAACCACTGGCTTCCCAGTCACAAAAAACTTGTTTGTATGAGCTATGTTCCGAAGACCCATCAAAACCCCACTTTGATATAAGGCACTTTAATTCTTCATTTTCAAGTGATTCGATAACAGGTTCTAGTATTTGTAACAAGCGTTCTGAAGTATGATCTAGAAGAGCCTGTAATGTAAATGATGCACTAATTTTTGTTATTGTGGTGTATATTTTTATGATAAAATTCTTTTTTTGCCTCTTGCACAGTTTTGTAAGAGGGAAATTTTTCTGGGCACTTCTTCTTTACTTCTTATGACATTATACTGTTTGCGAGATAATTTCGAGTCTATTAATACAGCCAGAGTATCTTCTCCTGACAGAAGCTGTTGTTGTGATTTTACAGATTTTGTATAAGCATTTTGATATTTGATAGCTCGCTTTGGACTTGTAGTTATATCTTTTTAAACTTTTGAAGCCTGAATCTGTCCTTCAGATCTTAAACTCATACATGTCGCGTACACTAATGAAGATGTAGAACTAGAATTGCATAATCGTTTTGCTCTTAATCTTTTTTATCTTTCAGGACACCTTTCAAACGGTATATGAGGCTGGCCACATTTGCTTTTCAATGCCGCTTCTGTTTGTTTTTCAAATCGAGGAAATGAAATAGATTTGTCAAACCACTCCTTAATTAATACTCCACTAATTTTAAAAAACTTTTCCTTGTCTCGAAGGGCTTTTTCCCATCGGAATTTATATTGAAATTTAAAACATTTTAGCTTCTTTTTTAAGTCTATAGAACTACTACTTTCGCAATTTGTGGGTTTCTGGAGCTCTTTTACCAAAAAATCATATTGCTTTTCAATAGGTTTTTGTTTCGAACGTTTTATGATATTCAGAAGTTCTTTTCTGGTAATATATAATGCATTTAAATTCTTCCCTAAAAAAAAAAAAAAAATATGATCTCATGTTTATGTACGTACGCTAACAAAAAATTAAGGATGATTAACTAAAAAAATTACCATACAATTAAAAAAGGAGCAAAAAGGAGCAGAATTTTTTGAAGTTTTTACCATCCTAAAACTCAAACCTAATAGAAAAATTTATAGTTGACACTTAACCTGCTTTAACTCATAACTAAATCCTTCAATGTTTGTAGACACTGTTAAACTTTTTTTTATAAATTTCACTACTATATATTCTAAGCGTCACTTTATGTATAAAAATCATATTAAAAACAAATTAAAAGATAACGAATTTTTGTTACATACCCGAAGTTGAAGGTTCCATAGTCAAAAAATATTATTTTTAAATTATTATAGCCCAATTACAACAAACAAAACAATGTTGAAACAAAATTATTGATTTTTTTTTATTTATTATCATCGTGCGATATGCAGTTTAACTTCTTACTTTACTGACGACTAAGATAACTTTGCACACTTTTTAATACTAGGCAGATGTTTACTGACATCTGCTCTATTAAAGTGACGTATGTTGGTAGTTCAAAGTAGAATTTCATTTTTATTTTTTATTTTTGCCAGATTTGAAGGCTTCTTGCCCCACTGTGAGACGTCAGGTAACCAAAGCCATACTGACCTCCCTCCGCGACCACTCCCTGGTCAAGGAAAGCACCACCAAGCCCCATCCACCTTGGGGTCGTCTCACAACTGCCCCAGCTACTGGAATCTTGACGGAATTAGCCACCTAACGTAAAAAGTACATCAGGCGCTGTTCGAAACCTCTCCCGACAGTAACTCCGGGAGTTCCTGCATGGCGTTCTCGCGAGTCCAGTCGACACTAGAGACCCAGTTCTACAAGGCCTGTTCTCTCGTCTCAGGTTCTCTCTCAGTCAATTGGTGGATAGTACCACATTTGCTATCCTTTGCCCAGAGTCACCACCCGGTCTATGAACGGCTCTGGGATCCGGACAATGGAGCGTCGCTATCCGTCTTCTTTCGAAAACCGAGGGGTCGGGGATCGTACAAAGTACACAGCCGAGTACCTTACGACCCATGCACAACGTCCATTACCTGTGGCCGCTGGGGTCGAGGCCTGTCGACCGCGAGCCACTCGTGGAGGCTGTGGTTCGTCCCTATCCGGCCCCCTCGCATTCGTGTACTACGAACTCTGCCGGGCTCCAGGTTTTATCCCCCACTCAAGGGGTCGATTCCGGACCACCCGGAAGGGCGGCCACGTGCTTGAGGAGTAAATACGTTGAGTCGCAATCCCTCTTAAACCTCCATTGAAAGTGAAAGAACATAACATTAAATTTTAAAACAAAGCTTGGTCTAAAAACAATATAATTTTTAGACTCAGGTGGAGCATAGAAAAAACCCCGAAGTTTCCTCGTATAAATTCCCGATCTTGAGTTGGGTAGCCGTTCCCGATCAGTTATTACCCGCTAGTGTGGATCATGCTGTAACACGTTTCCACGTGTTGACCTTGAAGCAAGATGAACACACTGAAATTGAAACCCACCTGTGAAACCTTTGCGTGCTGTTGTCTTACTACGCGATTGTCTTTCGTTTGTGCTGTCACTAACATTTTTGTCGGATCAACGGATTGTGAGTAGAAAAATGTAATAATAAAGTTAGTTATCTACACCTCGTACACTGTTCTTTATTGGTTGTTTCATATTACATTTTCCTTACCTTAAACCGATCGCAGCGCTTCCTTTTCACCTGGCGGCCATTTTTAAACTAATTTTTCTTTTTGCAACAATCAATTTCCCATGGCCTGGGATGTATACCCACCCAATATGAAGACGTTACGTCCGTTGCTTCTCTCGCCAGGTCTTGCAAACAGGGAAACTTTAATTTGAACTCACTTGTATTTTTAGAACTCAATATCGAATTAATACATTAATTTTAAGGCATTTTTCCGTTACCCCTACACAGGTAATAAATCGCCAGCAATTCCTTATGGTTATAATTATATGTGAGTTAGAAGAACAATAGATTTTATCCAAATTTGTTGGGTGGTGCAGAAAATGAATATGAAAGTTGCATTACTTATAAAAGTACATGGTGTAGCATATAATCTTTATGCATGGTACACTGAATTTCAATAACATGAATTAATTTCTTTGTTTTCTTCAAATAGTTCAACATCATTTAAACACACTTTATAATTTTTCGACCACATCAGAGCTAAACAAAGGATGGTGCGTGTCCCCACGCCAATTAGAGTAGACGCGAGCAGATTGCACCGACGCTGCCTGTTATCATTATTTATGTGCCGATCGTGTGTAAGCTCTTTCGCGCAAGGCGCCAAATGCAGTTGTTGCACATATCAAACATACAGTTGTTGCACATTGGATCCCATATCAAAATATGGCCTGACATGTAAAAGAAATCTATGTGCTAACTTACACCATTTTTAACGGAACATGATTTGGTGAACCTTAACAACTTAGTAAACTTCCTGGCAATTCAAGAATATTTATGAAATACAGGGTGCGAAGAGCCGGGCAGTCTGCTTCAGGTAATAAGGCAGAAAATCCGATACGTTATAACCACTCTCACAACTATTGTGGGAAGTCTTAAAAAGTCATTTTTTTTCTCCGAATACTACAGAAAAGGTAAACAATGTGTAAGTAAACACTGTCTTTGACAGAAAGTATTTGGAACAATTCAATGATTTTTGTATATTTTGTTCTATTTTATTTAATATCAAACCGTTCATATTCCACTTGTTATTCGATAGAAATTTTTCATTATTATTTATACTTGTATTTTGCATTTTGATAACAAAAATAAAACATACACACATATACAGGACGATCTAAAAGTTCTTAGGCAAAGTTAGCAAGTTGGTATTACATCACAAGAAAGCGGGTCTTTTTCGCCTAACTATTAATTTTCCAGGAGGTTTTAAAATCTTATTTACTAATGTTCTCAATTAAAGTTTTCATTTTAGTTTCTTTATAATTTCCTAAGCACACGAAAGAATTACTTGAAAGCTTCCGGCACGTATCTTAAGTTAAAATAACACTAACAAAAATGTCCTTTTGTCAAAAAATGTCACTTACTATAATTTAGCTAGAATGGCACGAAACAATTTTATATACGAAACAAGGATTATAATCCATTTTTTCATACAAAAATATTAAATTGTATCAATTGTACCCAAACTTAATTATTGGGTACTTTTAAGTTAGCTGGGCGTCAGTGGTATATATACAGATTTATATACATACATATGTGTAAATATACGTATATATATACAAATATTGTTTATGCACACACATATATATATATGTACATATAAATATGTATATATACATACATGTATATATACGTACAGATGAATATATAACACTGGCGTCCGGCTAACCGAAAAGTATCAATTATTGTTTATAAAGTTTACAGAAAACAATATAACAGACTTAACTATACTGTTTGAGAAATGCGCCAATGACATTAATGAACTGTTGCTCTCCGTGATTATGTTGTCAATTATGACAGCAATTACATCAGCGACGTCAGTGTAATAAAATACAATTGACATCTGGAAAATTGCTGGGAATGTGCTTTATGAAGATCGGAAAAAATGGTAAATATGTCCAGAAATACGGAAAATATAGTTCTGCATTATTTAGATGTGGATGGCAACAACTTTTAGTAGTTCGCGTAATGTTGTTACATTTAACACAAGTAAAGGTACTTTTTCCGTAAATTTCGTACTTTTTTATGTACATTTCGTTAAAATATATTTTTTATTGTTTAAGTTATGAATTCAAATCTGTGTTTGGACCTCAGTGAGACTATGTGTATTTTTTAAATAAGTGGATTATGATCATGGTTTTTCATATAAAGATTGTTTCTTGTACTGTATTTTACTGTGTATAGAACCCTTTAAAGTTTGTCAGAGTGGACTTTAAATCAACTTATATTTGTATATATATACAGGGTGTCCGGTCTCATCGGTGTCCAATGGCTAATTCCTAAACAGTTAGTCATAGACATACAGTTCCAATTACAAAAATGTTTAAAATCAGGCAAAGAACTGTTTTAAAAGCGATTTAGGTCAATAAAAACATTTCTTAAAAATTTACGAAATTTAAATTTTTATACGGTACCCCGGTCCTATAAGTTATATTTAGTAATTTTTTCCTTTTACATTGACAAGTAATACACAAAAAGTCCCGTTATTCTACGATTAAAATTGACCGAATAATAGCTGTTTAAAGTTGGAGCATATTTTTTGCTGAAAATTGGGGGTCATTCACAAATTTAGTCGAAATATAATTTCGTCAGACATATTAAAAAGTGGCTGAGAGTAAAATTAACATTGCAATATAAATTTGAAAATTTTAATCATTCTGACATATTAATGCAAAATATACAATTTGTAATAAATAGTTGAGATGAAAGAAAAAACAGAATTTTTGTTAAATAAAATTAGGCTAAATTAACAGCCTCAATTCTTTACAAAATGATACGTATTTTAAAATATTATTAGATTACTCTAGCCTGCAAAAGTTAGGTTATTTCATGTTTTTTAGCTTTTGATAATTGATTCTTATGTATTCTGCACCGCTGAATCTGAAATTGACCTTCATTTTAAACCATCCCATCAGGATTTTTCGCAAATTTCAAAGTTAAAAAGTTCAAAGTTAAAATTGAATTTCCTCCCTCATCTCATCGGACCACTCAGCTATTTAGCTGTAAGAATCCCAGTATAAGCAAAAATATCGAATAAATTATTGAATAAAATAAAATAAAATAAAACAAAAAAAGTTTTACATATGTTTTATAGTATGAGATTTTCGCTATATTTTAACTTACACATTTACGATTTGCAAAAAAATTCTAACGTGATGGTTAAAAATGAAGGTCATTTTCAGATTTAGTGCTAAAAAGTACGTAAAAATCAATTATAAAAAGTTAAAAAAAACAACCATCTCCTCTACTTTATAGTATCCGATTTTTGTTATTCTTTAAATTTGACAATTAATGATTTGAGAAATATCCCGACATGATGGTTAAAAATTAATGCAATTTTCGGATTCAGTGCTAAAAAATACATAAAAGTTTAAAAAAACAACAGCAATCGCAGTCTTGTATTATCTAATCTAAAACTTTTTCTGATACTGCTTGGCGGTAATCTATCCGAAATATTTTGTGTTATCCTGTAAAATAAGTATAAATGGTAACTACCGAAAATCATAATAATATTAGATTGTTATTGGATTTGCGCCAGTGTGTAAAATGTAATCTCGACCGGATATTTAAAAGTGAGTTAAAGTTCGAGTACAAATTTTGAACTGGAAAAACATACATACGATCGTTGAAGTAACATAAAAACTTGTAAAAATTACATAATTTTTGTTAAAAGAAATCATAAAAGAAATAGTCTCAAATCCTGACAAAATAAAACATGTGTTATTTTAGCCAATCTGAAACTTAATAAATGTTAACTTAATCGTAATACTTGTACGATTTTGTTCAAAGCGCAGATACGCATGAAATAAGATCTTCGAATACTTTAAACACTTGGTATGTGACCCGTCAAAGCCAAGCCGAACTCATTTGTTTTCAGAGCTTAAAAGTGGCATAAGTCATGCTTTTTTAAAGTTTCATAACTCGCTCAATTTTAGTGTTATATGAATGGGACTTTTTTGTCTTACTTGTCAGCGTATTAGGAAAATTTTACTAAATATAACTTATAGGACCGGGGGACCGCATAAAATTTTGTAATTTTTTAAAACATGTTTTTATTGACCCAAATCGCTTTTAAAATATTTCTTTACCTGATTTAAAACGTTTTTTTTAATTGGAACTATATGTCTATGACTAAAGGTTTAGGAATTAGCCATTGGACACCGTTGAGACATGACACCCTGTATATATATAAAGGGTGTTTCAAAAAATGTATAAGCAATTTATTCAATAGTAATTGGCATGTTCTTTTTCTCATTTCAGGATTAACTAACATGAAATAATGTGTGAAACCAGGATAATTTTTGAGCAAAGGAATTTTATAATTTCACTGACTATTGGAAGTGTTACTGAAAGATTAAAAGGTAGCTGAACTGCAGACACAAGAATGTCAAACTGATTTCCTTACGCGACTTACTATTGCTAGAGATATAAGTTTGATGGAGATGGAACAATTTAAAATGTTCAAAAACGATAGCAATGTCCTTGAAGATCTCGTGCCACCAGAAATCCCCGTAGAAATCCTGGTAGAAACAATAATAGAAACCCAAAGCAAAAATTCAAGAAAATCTTTTCGACTAGCGGTTAGCGAGGTAGGACTTTTAAATCAAGTGTACATCGCATTAAAAAAGTCTATATTGGAAGAGTTAGATTCTAAGGTTATGGCCTGGGAGGCAACGTCAACTTTTGGCGTCGCTGACTTTGCTGTGTGTGATAAATTAGACGGAGTAGATAACTGTCACTAACGAAACTGACAGTCAACTGCCGTACCAGCGGGGGATGTTACCGGAACAAGATCGCTCAGTGTTCTACAATGTAAGATGAACAACAACCCGATTACTGATGTTACGCCGGCTTGGAGATATCATCAGTCTCATCCCAGCCTCACCCGCTGGTGAGCCAGCTGACTGGCAGTTTAGTTACTTTCTTATCTATCATATATAGCAAAATCACCGACGTTAAAATTGCTTGTCAAAATGTGACGCTGCCTTCTGGACGATAAGCCGACGTTCTGGATGAAGATGTTCCGGACTGGAGAGTGAAGCTGCGTATACATTTTAAGTAAATGTAGTAATATTTTATGTAAATTGCTTTTATTTATTAAATTGCTTTTATTTATTTATTTTTCATCGTATTTATTTCCTTTCCTACCTTTGTTATTTCAATTGATTCGAACTTTTTTTTCTGTTTTCTCACGTCAATTTCTGATTGGTTGTTGTCTCCTGCTTAAGTTAGGCTGTTCCCTCCCACTTTTTCGCCCGTCTTCCTTTCTTTTCTTGTTTTTCAGTGTTTCTGTTGCTTTAAAAGTCATAACACATTTCTTTTCTTTTTTGTGCGCCTGTTGAAAAATGACGTGTTCTCTTGATACACGTTATGTTTTTATTTAAGTTCTTTTTCTTTTCATAGAAAATACTTTCCATTTTTTTGCTTTAATTTACATTAATTTAAAATGTACGTTTATGTTTCATTTTCAATTATTATCATCATTATTATTTATAAATATTTCTTTATCTGAGAGACTGAGACTGAAGCAAAAGCCCATTAAAATGAGCGAATTCATTCTGCAGCGCTCAAGCTCGCGTTAAAAAGACGCTAAAAATATGATAAATATACAGTTAGAAATTAATTTTAAATTCGTGTTTAACAGCACAACGAATCACAGTGTTAGTGTAAAACGTCACGCAACTCTGATCTGTATAACACACGATATCCAATTATACTAAGCATTTGTTCAATGTGATTTTAACCGTAATGAAATACTCTCGACCACATTTCATACAAGCGGTCACTTGAGGAAACATGAATTTCCGGTTAACATTATAATTATGTCTGTTCAGACGTTAACCTGTCGAATTTGGCATGTTAATGAGTAATCTCTCCATCCTAAAGTGAGAAATGTACATAATTATTCATGTCATGCATAAGACTGTCTTAATGAAGACTTTTATATTTCACTTTTCAATACTTTTTTTTATTGAAGCTAGAATTTAATTACTTAAGGGCACTCTGTATTCGCCACTTCTCGGAACATTATGAAAATATCAATTTTCATATTTTTTACAATAAAAAAATGAAAGTTGTTACTAAAAGTTGATTTCGGAAATGTTAAAATTATTTCAAGATATTCTAATCCCCTTAAAGCCCTCTTAATTAATTAATTGAAATCAGTTCGAATCAATAGAGATTAATTTGCGGAAAGGTGAACTTTGCAATCAAAATGTTTTATTTCAAGTTTCACATGTTTGTATTAACAGTTTGAAGGAAGTATCTATCTATACAGGGTGTCCCAAAACGACCGCATAAACTCTGCATAGCTAGATTCCTCGGTGAGAGTACATAAAAACTGCCCAAAGAAGCGTTCCTGTACGAGCCATCGTTTACGAGAAAAATACGAAAAACAAAGTATGACGTCACTACCGGTGCAAGAAAAAAACACTTTATTGGACATATCAACAACAGTATTTGCATATCTTTCCAGACGATAATGTTTAAAACTTTCGCCGCGCATATCGTGTCATGCATGCGTGTGCGCCATGGCATGACGTTAAGCCGACGTTGAACTCGTATTTTTAAAAGGCTGCATCTTGCAGCTACCGGTAGTCTTCGTATGGTGGCCATGTATTCCGTTCGTGACTACTGCGACATGTACCTGATGTACGGCCGATGTAATGGAAATGCCTTACGAACTGCTCGGGAGTATGCTCGTCGATATCCGTCCCGCGTTGTTGAAACTCGTTGTTGTCATTTTGTTGAAAAACAAGGATTCTGAGCGCTTCATGCAGCACGTATATGGGTCGCTCGTCCCCAAGGGGTTAAAGCAAAGACAATCGAAACAGCGACAAACAAAACATTTTTTCAAACCCATGTGATATATGTAAAAGATACTTAATTTTAAAATTAAAATTCAAGTAATTTATTCTGGTTTCTATTTTGCTATTGTTTTATTTTTATTAAGCATTTGTTACCATAATAAGAAATATTGCATATCTTTCTCCTTAATCTTAAAATTGAAGCATTCTCGATTATCCGAAAATTTCGATTTTCCGAAAGAGGGTTGGTCCCAATTACTTCGGATAATCGAGGTTCTACTGTATTTAAAAACTCAGCTAAATTTTTGCATGCATGTAGCTTATAGATACAAATCTATATATTATATACAGGGCTGCTCAATGAATTGGGGCAATTTTTCGACTGTAGATGGGAATTGCTGAAATTGTGTTTCCAAATGTGCTACACTCAGAAAAAAAAAAATTGTAGATTTACATTTTTTTTTGTACAGTGTACAGATAAAATTTTAGTAAGCATACAGATTTCTGTTACTTTATATCTGTAGAATTACAGATTTTTTTCCACAGTGTATATGTGTTTCCAAATGGTTCAATTAGACATCATATTTCAACTTATTAAACAATGAAGCTTTGTTGCAGTATTCTAAATGTGATGGAAAGAGTTTCATAATCTATGCTTGACGCATCATTTTTCTTTCTACTTTCACCTTATGTTTAAGAGACCGTCAGTAATATAAAAAAAACATATTAAAGATATCATATACCCAATATTTATATATTTAAATTGTGGACTGAAACATAATTTGCACGCCTCACTCTGGCAAAGAAAACATCCAATGAAGCATAGCTTGATTGTCCCCCAATGTTTTTATTGTCTGCATAAAGATAACTCTATCATTAACGCATAATTAAAATCCCATAACTATAGTTCTGCAAAATATCTGCATTCTCATTACTACATTGAAGCACTTTGCGTTTCGAAACACGTTCGTTGTTTTAACAAAGCGGAAATTACAAAATTGTGTCCTCTGGGGAAAGACAACTGTAAAGTAAACTGCTTTTAATGGAAATTTTTCGTACATAAACTTGGAAGGGAGTACTCTCTTATCGCTGTTATCATTTTACGGAATCCGTAAAATGAATATAACATTACTGACAAAGAAAGGAAAAGAAAAAAAAGCTCACTGTTTCACGAAATCAGATACATCTGTGCATTTGTTTCAAATTTATCAAACTTGTTATGCTTCCATAGGTTATGAATATTCCGAAATACAAATAAATAAGATTAATTTACATTAAATTTGTTTTAAGATTTTCTTAGTAATTCGTAATTATAAAAAAAAAGTTACTGCATCTATGCAATTTTTCTAATCGTATTGGTACGGGATGGCACATAGCTTCTAAAGTTTCCAAAAAGATATACAGTGTTGGATAAAAGTTCAGGACCATTAACAAAAACCGTAAAGTTCTTACTTTAATGAAAAAGTAATATTATTTCAAGAATATGCACATAAAGGTATGCAAGTGCCGTTATTTGTTTTAGATTACAATAATATGCTTCAAAAAAAGAAGCAAAAAGTAATTTCTTATAACACAACTTGGTGGGGAAAAGTTTACCACCAATATGCTTCATATTTAAAATACACTTGTAAAAGATTTGTACATTGATTTTCCGTACCTTGTTTGCTTCCCCTTACCACATAGTCCGAGAGCTGTTAAACATTTTAGGGAAGGTATTTGAGGCATCCTGAAAATTTGTGCAACACTTCTTTTGTAATGCCTGAATACAAAATCGAATATCTGGCTGAAGGATCGCGGCACTTAACCCACCCGTGAATTTTTAAATTTCCAAAATTTTCGTTGTAAAAAAATATCCTTGAGGCATTTTGAAATTTTAATACTTTCAAATTTAGTATTTAATGAAATAAAAAATATAAAAGCCAGACACTTTAGTTGGCCCCAAAACTGTGCCATTGACTTTAGTCGGCTCAAAAACTATGCCAGGCACGTGTCAAGTGCCATTTTATGAATACCACAAAAAAAGTATTTGAGGCACGCTGAGATTGAGACAGAATAATGTTTATGCTTAGAAAAAAATATTTTGAAAATGACAGACACTTTTGTTGGCACTTTCTACTTGCCAGACAACATAAAATGTTAAACGCGAGTGTGCCAGTAAAGCTGGACTTGTGATGCCTTGCTGAAGATCCATTTACTGACTTACGATTCAAACAAAGTGTAAACCGCGTTGCATCTTAAGATGAATTTCAACTGGATGCGAGCGTAATCACAACAAATCTAACTGTAATAGGCTCTCACAAGACCACGTGACTCATAGCAAGCGTGCAATTCTTCTGAAAATTTTGGAGTAGTAATCATGGAAAGTAAAAAAAAAAAGTGATATTTGCGCAAAAAGCGACGAAAAAATCACTGTTTTTCGTGAGAAAACGCTACAAAAATGTTGTGAAGTACTGAAAATTCGGCAAAAACATAGGTTAAAATATAAAGATATTATTTTACCATCCGATGCCAATCTGAAAGAGGGTTATCATAGACATTGCTACAAAAGTTTCATCGCTTTAATGAAGAAATACGGCGACGCAACGCTTCAGGAATATCCAATGTGCCTTCTTCTTCATTAGGTATAGTATAATTTTATTTTTATTCCTTATAATAATATAGTATTCACAAATAGCGTAAGACATTCATAGTCCTTGACTAAAATAAATCTTGTCTATCGGATAGATGAAAACACTCATTGTACGAATTATAGAATATATTTATGTGTACTATTTATATCTTTTACCTATATAGCTCAAGACAATAGCTGTAGCATCAGCTCGTCTACGAATTTATTACCTGCATGAATTTCAATAGTTGCCTCAATGAATGTAAAGAAACATTTTACACCAAATAACTTTTTAACATCATATAATTTTAGAAACTTTTAACTAGGAAGGTTTGCATAAGTGCATACTCAGAAAGCTTTGGAAACTTTTATGATAAATACTCTTTAATAAAAAATTTTGTCTACTCTTTATACGGAACTAGTTTAAGAAAGCTTAACTTAAATATACTTTTATAACTATGATTTTGTCATATACATTTATATGTACATGTAATGAAATTTAACGATCGTTTAATGACGGTTAGTACAAAATTTAAACTGATTAAAATTGCTTTAAACTCAAAGTTAAGGGCCGATTCTGAGCACTGTCAATTTGACTTCGATAGTGTTAGTGTGGGAGACAATATGACAAAAGTATTGTTGTCATAGAAACAACGACTTATTTAATGTCGAAATGTATCTCCATATAATAAAAGGCAGTGTAACGCATCCGGGGCGAACTCGAAGCTTCTAACGGTTTTAGATTGATACGTCGTCTCCTTTTAATCTTCATGGCTCCATGAAAGAAACAAACATATTTTTGTCAAACTGCGTTCTATAAAACAAATCACTTGGCTGTATGGTCAGCATTAGCGGTATGGTGATTCATTCATTTTGATATTCATTCATTGAAAGTTTGTTTAAAGTAATTTGGCAATACTTATAGATTCGTTATTCGTTTCTTTTGAATGAGCGGTCCCATATAACGAGCGGCCACTGATCCATAAAGAATAAAAAATAGTGTTCTGTTCAGTAATATGAATTTGCAAATATACTTTTAAACGAGTTTTATAGAATTAAATGCATTTTTTTCTATAACATACACATATATATGTGTATTGGTTACAAATGCAATGCAATTTTTATGCTGTAATACTTAAAATTTGGGATGTAATTCTAATTTTTTCAAAGGAGGCATTTTTCACTTTTGTTTACGTTTATAAACAGTATGGCAAAAGGGGAGGGAGGTTTATAAGCTCAATTTAGTCTGTGAAAGAAAGATTCAATCTGTGAAATATTTTGTACTTGATAACGTTTTGTTGCTATATATTGTTTTGGCACCATGTCTCATCTATCGTTATGATTAAGTACAAGGTTCCTGAAATGTAACTATCATGCTACCAGATTAGAACAATCATTTACTTCCAGTTCTGTTGCAAAAAGTCAGCAGCATAATGTCACCGAATAAAGTGTACAGCTTTAGGTACTAGTGCTGTATCACATGACACTGTGAAGGTTTCGTGGAATGGTGGTTATATATAAAATTGCAGTTAATTAAATTTATTATATTTAGTATTATGTAATGGTGATTTGGCGGAAAACTTTCGTTACAACCTAATACTTAATGGCATTTGATGCAGCCATACATAATCAAAACTTAAAACTACACACAAATCACGCTTAAGCTGGGATGATGCGTAAGCTGAGAGCATCAGCGCCGCGGACCGAGTATTATATTTGGGTACAAGTCCTGTGATTGAAAGCCCATCTTCATTGTTCTCCTCTATGTTCTATCTTCATGATGTAAACTTCTAAACGCTGTTTTGAAGAACTTTAGTTCACATACTGTCATTTTTGCTGGGGTTATATACTAGTAAAGAAATAGTTCTTAATCGGAGAGTTACTTTTAAAGTGAACTTAAACTTATCCAGCCGGTGAAACCGTCCGAATATTAAGTAACTTCAGCAACACGTAACTTGTATGTATTACATAAGCTTATAGAAAAAATAACAAAATGTTTCATTGTTTAAGTTTAAATTCATTAAGTACCGCGCATTCGAATAATCATTTAACAAGCCATTTTCAGAGGCATTAAAATATTCGCGTTATGGCGAGGAAAAGTTTTGCCCGCCAAATCGCGTGCGCATTCGTCTTTTAGCGCCAAATAATCGAAAAGATTTTATTTTTTTAAAGGCTTTCTACTGAAATTCCGCAGCTACATTTTACTAATACTTTAAAACACACATGTGTATAACAAGCATTTAATAAGCATATAAGTTTAATAAGCATTTTTAACACTTTCCAACAAAGTTAAAAAGTGTTTGTGAATTTGGTTTGCCTGTCTGTTTGTCCCTCGGTGCTCTACCTCTAGTAAATATAGTCCGATTGCCACGAAATTCATAGATGTTGTTGGGTAACACTATGGCATGTTCAGTATAGAAAATGAAGTGTGTAGCATATAGGGTTCATTTACAGTGACACTCAAAAAACTTCGTTACATTACGGCCTATGGAGAAAAATCGTTTCCGATGTAATTTAATGATATTACACTATTTTAAACATACAGAAATTTATATATAGTACTGAAATATACTTCACGGAACTTATTGTATAATATGGCACGATTAAAATTTATCGTTCATTTACAGGAACACACAAAATAATTTTACTACAGAAGAAATTGAACAATTAAAACCTATAAGCAATAATTGCTGAAAGTGCATTTTCAGTTGTAACGCGTTTTTAAATTGAACTATATTTTTAAGTATGGCTTGGTGTGTATAAATTCTATAGATAATATACAGGGCTGCACAAAAGTTCTCAAGTACTCTTTCGCCTATTCTGTGAAATTATCTGTTATTTTGCGTATCAATAGATTCAGTGATGTCGCTGTACTTGAAAAATCCTGGGTCCCCCAGGACCCAGGATTTCCAAAATTCTGGGTCCCTTTTTTATAAAAGCGGGTCTCCATCAATAATAATTCATATTTTAAAGGAATAAATGAAACTTGTTTATTTGGAAAAAATAAAATAAATGCATTAATTATTGTTTTAATAATTAAATAATGAATTAAAACCAGTATTATTTGCACTCAAATAAGATATTTTTAAAAAATATTAAGAGAAATTTTCTTTACTTTTTTTAAAGTAAAAATGCAAGATACAATTTTAATTGTAAAATAATGCTTATTTAAGAGTAGAAGATATCAAATTCCACTTAACAAGTATCACTAATATTAGCATTTCTTTTAAAAAGAGGCAAGACGGGTTTATTGAAAAAGATATTTTTGCTGAAAAAAAGAATACTTATG
Source organism: Maratus speciosus (assembly GCA_963932465.1). Taxonomy (NCBI): domain Eukaryota; kingdom Metazoa; phylum Arthropoda; class Arachnida; order Araneae; family Salticidae; genus Maratus; species Maratus speciosus. Next base: position 155,381,075 of record OZ010789.1, read on the forward strand.
TTAAGTAAAGGAGTACTTTTTGTTGAATAATAGGTGCTTTCATTGCACTCCCCTTGAATTATTTGTCAGCATAGATCTGTGTTGGGATCAGACATTTTCCTTGGAAGGGAAATTCACATCTACATCAAGCATCAAATCATAAATCTTCAAAAGGTGGAAGACATTTCAATGCAGTAAGAAGGGGGTGGGGGGGGGTCACTGGTCCACCCCCCTGAAAACATTAATCAAAGTACACTGAAATCATGCTGTATATTTTTAAGAATCTCATAAAAAAAGAAATTAAATCCCATTTTATGAATGTTCTACATATAAGTTTGATTTGCACATCTTTTTGGAGCTTTGGATGCTTTGACTAAATTCGCGTTTTTTACGCGATCCTTTGACGAAATTAGTTATTTTTTCCCGAACCTGTTGCAAAAATCGTGTTTTTTCCGCGATATTTTGACAAAATGTGACTTTTTTCGACGTCCTATGACGAAATTCGGCTTTATTCCGCGATATTTTGACGAAATTCTCCATTTTTTCGCGATCTTTTGACGAAATACGTTATTTTTTTGCAGCCGTTTTAGGAAAATCGCGTTTTTTCCGCGATATTTTGATGAAATTTGCGCTTTTTGTCGCGATCCTTTGACAAAATTTTTTTCTGCGATTTTTGACGAAATTCGCTATTTTTTCGCGACCCTTTGACGAAATACACTATTTTTTCGCGGTCCTTTTACGAAAATCGCGTTTTTTTGCGATATTTTGATGAAATATGCGCTTTTTTCGTGATCCTTTGACGGAATACGCTATTTTTTCGCGGCCCTTTTACGAAAATCGCGTTTTTTCCGCGATATTTTAATGAAATTTGCGCTATTTTTGCGATCATTTGACGGAAATGGCTTTTTTCCGCGATTTTTTGATGAAATTCGCTATTTTTTCGCTATTTTTTGACGAAATACGTTATTTTTTTGCAGCCGTTTTAGGAAAATCGCGTTTTTTCCGCGATATTTTGATCAAATTTGCGGTTTTGTCGCAATCCTTTGACAAAAATCTTTTTTCCGCGATTTTTTGACGAAATTTGCTATTTTTTTCGCAGTCCTTTGACGAAATACGCTATTTTTTTTCGCGGCCCTTTTACGAAAATCGAGGTTTTTTTGCGATATTTTGATGAAATATGCGTTTTTTTCGCAATCCTATGACAAAAATCGGCTTTTTTCGCGGCCCTTTTACGAAAATCGCGTTTTTCCGCGATATTTTGATGAAATTTGCACTATTTTTTGCGATCTTTTAAAGAAAATTGGCTTTTTACCGCGATTTTTTGACGAAATTTGCTATTTTTTTCGCAGTTCTTTGACGAAATACGCTATTTTTTTCGCGGCCCTTTTACGAAAATCGAGGTTTTTTTGCGATATTTTGATGAAATATGCGTTTTTTTCGCAATCCTATGACAAAAATCGGCTTTTTTCGCGGCCCTTTTACGAAAATCGCGTTTTTCCGCGATATTTTGATGAAATTTGCACTATTTTTTGCGATCTTTTAAAGAAAATTGGCTTTTTACCGCGATTTTTTGACGAAATTACGCGTCCCACGGGACGCGTAAGAGCTTATTTTTTGCGTCCCATCTCCGATTTTTCGCGTAATTTACGCGCTATAGCGCATCCGCTGTACATCATATCTATATCATTTAATGTTAACTATATGAAATTTCTAAAAAAAACATATGTATACTATGATTGAGAATATTTTTACTACTCCAAAATTTTTCGAACAACTGCATGCTTGCTATGAGCCACGTGATTTTGCGAGAGCCTATCGCAGTTAGACTTGTGATTGCGCACGCATCCAGTTGAGATTCCTCTTAAGATGTAACGCAGTTTACGCTTTATTTGAATCCTAAGTCAGTAAATGGATCTTCAGCGAGGCACCACAAGTCTAGCTTTAGTGGCACTCGCGTTTAACATTCTCTGCTGTCTGCCAAGTATAAAGTACCAACAAAAGTGTCTGTCATTTTCAAAATATTTTTTCCTAAGCATAAATATTATTCTGTCTCAACATCAGCGTGCCTCAAATACCTTTTTTGGGTAGTCATAAAATGGCACTGACACGTGTCTGGCACAGTTTTTGGGCCGACTAAAGTTCTGGCTTTTATATTTTTTATTTCATCAAATACTAAATTTAAAGGTAGTAAAATTTCAAAATGCCTCAAGGATATTTTTTTTGCAACGAAAATTTTGGAAATTTAAAGTGTTCAACAGCTCTCCTGCTAACAGGTGACTTCCTAAAGACACTTTGGGAAGTATTTGATTAGATTTTTGTATGTGGAAATGGATATTTGGTTCCACGTTTCCAAAAAGTTTGCATTCAGTTCAACAATCAAATCAAACTACTTTCCGTTGTCGTAAACCAAACGAACTAAGATTCCCCACAAGTTTTCTATGGGATTTAGGTCAGGACTTTTAGCTGAGAAGTCCAAAATTTTAATTTTGCTTACAGATAACGAACCTGCAGTTGACACAGACTTTTAAATAGAAGCGTTGTCTTAAAGCAATAACAAATTCTTATCCATAAGTACATCTTTAATTGGAACAAAAATATTACCAAGAATATCTTGATAGTCAAGGGAATTCACTTTTGCCTAGTTGAAAACTGAACTTGCTTTTCCTTTTGCATTAAAGCCTGCCCAAATCATCTCTGAGCCACCACTTTTACACGTCTTGAAAGCAGATATGGCACGTTTCCTAAATCATGCCTCTAATATTTTATACTGTTCGTTCCATCAATGTTGACTTTTTTTTTCATCAGTAAAAACGATTTTTCGCCGTAGATTGCTTTTTAAAATATTGGAATTTCAGTCTTGGCACAATATGATGCTTTTGTAATTTTACCTTAGCTTTCTATTTAGCATATTTCAATCATTCGGCATTTTTGAACACATTTTAATAGTCCTGGACATTACGGAGAATTCTAGAACAGATTTTATATTAGAAGAATCGGGCGAACTTGAACCGCCATTTTAATAACTATGTGGCTGGGAGTTTTGAGAGCCGTTCTCTTCTTTTATTTCTTCCATAGTTTATTGGATCAGAAAGAAAAAATTACAACAGTTTTAGATTTATTTAGTTTTAGGGCAATTTACCTTTCACTCAGCTCGCAATCCGAAAAAGCCCCGATTTTATACTCTTTTCTCCTTTAGTCAATGATTTTCCGGAACCTATGCTCAAAGCAGCAGTTGCTTTTCCCAAAACTTCAAATCTAGCGACTACTAATTTACAGGTATCATCACAAATAATTTCTGCATAAAATACTATAGTCATGATGTCGCCTCATTATGTTAGATTTGAAAGAAGCTACTGGTCCTAAACTTATTTCCATGTGTTAATATTACAAGATTTTAAGATTTGCAAATAAAAATACTTTTTTTACATTTACAACTGAATTAACTTCGCATATTATATCAGATATACAGGGGGATCCAAAAAAACGTTTACAAAATGACATGGCAAATCAGGCATTCAATAAGGATAAAAAATCACGTAGGAACATAGGGTCGCAAACCACTTACCGGTCGATTCTCCACCAACCTTTAACTCGCGGTTCAACTCTCAGTTGAGAAACCTTCGGTTGGCAAATCTAACCGCCGGTTAATATTTCGAATTCATCGATAACTTTCAAGCCGCGATTAGTAGACCTGAGTTAGTCAACTCTCGGCTGAAATCTGCGTAGTTGATTGGCCAAAGGAATCACATGACCTAGCAATCCTCTCTGCGAGTTCTGTCCTTCCTTGACACCATCTTAATCTGTTTCTTTTCAATAACGAAACTAAAGGCAGTACTGAAATTGGAAATGCATATACTTATCATGTTTAATTTTTAAATAAAAAATTCTTATAAGTAAATGTGCAATTACCATTTTGATTTCATGATTTTGTTCGTTTACAGAACAAAAGTTTCAATAAAATTCTTAACAATACAAATTCTTAAAAAACAGTTGATTAAAAAATATCTTGATTAAAAAAATCATTTTCTTTAATGAAAATTTAATAAACAATTATCTGATCAAACTAGTAGTATTAAGTAGCATAAAAGTAAATAATGCAATAGGTTTATTTATTTATTTTTTACAATGAATATTAGATATGAAGATACTTTCATATAATTATTTCTAATGCATATATATTTTATTTAACAAATGTCTGTACAGATTCAATTAAAATATCTTGCATAAAATAGCATGCCGGTAGCAAAAAAAAAAAAAAAAAAAAAAAAAAGACGAGGCCTTAGAAAATCCTGTGTTGATTATTACACATTTTTTTAGAGATCATGTTTAATAACTTTAGAAGAAGGCCGAGAACATGTATTAATATTCTTGATGTATTGCGAAATTATAAAAAAAAAATCTTCTGAAAAAATGTTTCTTTAAAACAAAAATCATTATTTCAAACTTACTAAGTATGTAATAAAAAAATAATTATTTATCTATTATGAACAATTGATCACATATACACAATTCGGTAGAAAATGCATGCTTTAAGCAACTATGAACGAGGGACTCAAATGGAAGAAAATTTGTTTTCTATTTTTTCATTATTATTAAAAAAGAGAGAGAGAAAGAAAGAGTTTTGAATCATATATTTTTACAAAATTGATATTGAAAGAACATATTTCCATTTAGATTTGTTAGATGGCGCCACCAAAAAATACTTTGTAAATCAATAAAATTTGAAGCTTCGTTTTCGACACACAAATTAGTATAATTTTGCATTCATAGAGCAAAAATATCCAAAAAAAGGGGGGGAAATGTAAGTGACACATTCATTCTTTTATAATACCATCTTTAATAATTAATGCTTCGTTTAATTAGTAAATTCCAAAAAGCTTTGTTTTTAAAAAAGAAGCATCAGCGCACAATTTAAAACGACCGCCATCTTTCTTTCTACTAGGCATGCGCGGTTCACTAACCTACCTACCAGAGCTTGGTTGAGTAAGTCAACCCCAGGTTAGTATTTACCTCGAATTTCGTCAGGTTGGGTAAACGGAGAATTGGATTTCGCATTCAACCGAGAGTTAAGCTCCGAAACGCGAGGTTGAAGTTGACGGAGAATTACCGGGTTATTTAGTCCCACATACAAGGTGTTTCAACCTAACTGAACCCGGGTTGACGGTAATAATTTCGAGAAAAATAAAAACATTGTAAGGAAAATGCAACGATGTGTACCTTGTTTTGTGTGAAATGTGATAACATCACGAAATGATCTGGAAAAACATGTTGCTGAAGCAATCGATGATACCTTATGAATTGATAATCACGATCCAAAATGTGGGGCGTCATGTGCATACTGCTGGCGCGTATAATGCAAACTTCTACCATTTTTTTGGTGTTATAACATTTACAACAACGGAGAGAATGTTTGTTAAATGTTTTATTATAATATACTTCAGTTTTTTGAAAGTTATTACCATCAACTCAAATGGAGTTAGGATGAACACCCTGTATTTGTAATAAAACACTCATACTACAATATATATAAAAACACACATACACACATAAATAACGCCTGCATTCAACAGTTAAAGGTATATATATACCTTATATAAATATACCTTATATATATAAAGACATTATATAAAAAACCTTATATATATAAAGGTATATATAAATATGTCTGTATAATATTTATATATACCCTGTATTTGTGACTAAATAAGTGGTTTGCGTCCCTATGTTCCCATGTGATTTTTTATGCCTGTTGTATGCCTGATGTGCCATGTCATTTTGTAAACGCTTTTTTTAATTACCCCGTATGTGTCGGCATTCAAGATATATAACACTTTCCGGAATTTTATTCTAAACAACAAAATCACCATCTGGTCTTAAATTTTTTTTCCAGCACTGTATTAGGCAAGGAGAAAGTGAAGACATTCAAATACATGTTTTAAAAAATTCGATTAAGAATTTTTTAATTTGGCTTTCAGCGATTTGTTTTAGTGAATTTTTTTTTTTAATGGCTAACCTCTCACATTTCTATTATGTTGCATAAACTAGACGCATCAAGAGAGAAATTTGCGAAACTTTAGAAAATAAAATCTGTTCTTTCTAGCAAATTCTTTAACAGGAATATTAGATATGACATTTTTCTTTTTTCATTGGTTCGAATTTGCTTAAATACATTTCCGTTATTTTCATATGATAAACAATAATATTTCGCATTTTTTTAAAAAAATTACATTCTTTTCATAAGAATTAAACGATAAATGCTTTTAGGTACACATGTATTCCAATGTAGTTGTCCAAGGCGACTATTTTTTTTCTGCCATTATTTCCAAACAATAATCTTTATAATATATATATATATATATATATATATGTGTGTTACGTAGTTTGTTGCTTAGAAATAGTGGCAGACAAAGTAATAAGAAAATAAAAAAATACAATAAAAATAGTAGCCGGGGCAATCCTGCACCAATCCGGAAAAGGTATTCTAAGGATTAATGACGACATAAAAGATCTGGAAAAAATTCTTTAAATTGGGCAAAAAGTGTTGAATTCATGTATTTTTCTCCGGGAGAAATTTATGCAGCTCCGGGGGAGATATTTTAGAGTTCCGGGGTGGAAATTGCACATTTGTCCAAAAGCATAAAATCTCAAACCTTCCGGGGGGGGGGGGCTATCTTTTGTTCCGGGTGGAACGGTCCCCCACCCCGGGCTACCTCTTGAATTCAGTACTGGGACAAATTAGGCTCTACTTTTGATGTCATTCAAATTTATGCGTAAATAATCCATTCGTCTGCCTCGATTAAAAAAATATTGTAATGAATATAATTCTTGTATTATTAAAATATTTTTGTATACATTCTATCTTTTTCTTAATAAAAAATTAGCATGAAATTCTGGTGCATAATGTAGCTTTTTTTTACCACAAAAGATACGTTCCGCTCTACTAAGTCTGATAAGTAGTATGTACTTTCTATATCTGTTTCTTATATAACTATATATTTCTATATGTTATGTAAGACTGTCATAAAATTCTTCATATTTATAAAACGATTAACTTATTTATCAGTAATTATGGTGAACTTCTAAAATTTAAATGTAAAATTTTGAAATTTTGTTTGACAATTCTCCTTGTTGTTTCATATATATCAAGAACATAATAAAAACTATTATATATATACATATATAAATTATACGTAGATTTTAATACATTACTTACTTTTCGGAATCTGTCTCTATATTTAAGGGGTTACTTTCACTCACGTGAAAACACCCGCTCGTTAATGTTGTTCCTATGGGAGAAATTTATAAATATCTCGTTTGCATTTTAACATTTTTAAGTAACTTTTTTGAATTGAATAGCCGAGGTCGATCTTTACAGCCGTTTTTTACTTTTGGAATTTTTTTTGCAGTTTTTTTATGAGGATATTTTGTTTTTCGGAACAGGTTTCCGTTATGCAAATAATCTAAAAAAAAAAAAAAAAAAAAAAAAAAAAAAAACCTGTAAACAAAATCGAAAATTTATAAAAAGGTATTTATAGCAACTCATCTCCGCTATCCAACGAAACAAAAAATCCTTTAAAAATATTGAAATGCAAACAAGATATTTTAAAATATTTTTTCCATAGGAATAACATTAGCGTACGAGTGTTTTCGAGTGAGTGAAGTAGCCCCTTAATGAGAGAAAAACAGTAGCGGTCTCAAAAAGTTATGGAAATTACTTTTTTGCTTTTGTTTTTAAATATAGTATATTTAAAATATTCTTTTCAGTAATATAATTTGTCTTAAAAAATATGCCTACCTCTAATAAGTGAACTAATTTAAAGAAATGGAACCTCAATATAAATTTCATTTTATTGTTTGTAATTGTTTGTAATAAAAAAAAATCTATGGCATCGGAAAAAAAATTATATGTAGTGAATTTTAAACATTAAACTTCAGAGTAATTCTAATTGTAATGTTTAGATAGACAGTTACTTTTAGTATTTCACATGTTGCATTTGAATAAAAAGCAATATTTAAATTTAAATTTATCTTGTGCATTCACGTTTATTCTGTAAAAATAAAAATAAATATATAAAACAAATAAATAAAAATAAAATAATATAAAAAAAATACATGGACAGTAATTTGGCGTGCTAATTTTTTATAATATGTAATGAGATATTACCCCGAAAGGTGTTTGGAAAATATTTTAAAAGTGAACAATAATTGTGTTCTAATATCTAATTACACCTTTTCTTAAGCTTTGAATTAAAAAATTTATTCACTTAAACGAAAAAAAAAAGTCGAATTAGCTTCGATGCCAAAGCAACTACTGAATATGAAAGCAGTTAATTAGAATATAAACGAAAAAAGGAATGATATCACTTCTCTGAACATTTACAATTTTGCCTAAACGGCTAATAAGAAAATTATTTCTTATTAGAATTTATTAAAATGCTTAGATTACAAAATAATATTAGAATTTATTAATTAGCAATAAATAAATAAATAAATAAATAAATAAATAAATGTTTTAAAGACAAGCTTATATTATAATTTACTAAAAAGAAAAAAAAAATGTTGAAAGAAAATTTATTGAAATAAATACTTTTTTAAAAAGAAATAAATTAAATTGCGAGTGATTTTTTCATCAGTTTCTTTTTTAAAAAAGTAAAAAAAAAAAAAAAAGTATAGGATTTTAGTTTAAAAGTGTATAGAATTTTAAATCCAGCTTCCTGGCAAGAAAAAATATGCCGATTAACGAATTCCTCCTGAGGATCGATCCCACACCCATATTCATACCCGACGCGGAACTGGAAACTGGCGCATTAGCTAATTATGCCACGAGTCAATAAAATAACATTAGATTCTTTCTGAAGCAATAAATGTTATTTACGTGATTACATATATGATGCAATTTACGTGTTCTTACTGGACAAATGTCTTTGGCCACTTAAGGGTGGTGGAGGAACATTTAAAATATATATATATATATATATATTTTTTGCAGAATCTTGTATTGCCACCAGAATTACGCCACACTACCAAAAGTTAGGTCAACTGTAGCACAGGAATTGGTTAACGTTAGATTGCAATTTGTGAGCAGAACGGATAGATAAGCCAAATTAAATAAAAAACGTGCAAAAATACATTGAAATGCTTGGTTAAATGCCCATTCAGTAAAAAATAATAAAAACACAGTATTTAAAAACTTTGAAAATGGACTTTACAATGTAAGTAATATGTGAATAATGAGTTAATATCATCATCATCATCAACAACCGTTTTCAATCCACTGCTGGAGGTAGGTCTCCCCCAGATTTTTCCAACGTTTCCTGTCTAGTGCTTTAGTCATCCAATTTACACCGGCTACTTTTCTGATTTCATCACTCCATCTTACTTGAGGTCGTCTTCTTGGCCGCTTTACATCTCTGTAAGGGTGTTTGTGCTCCATCTATTGTCTTGTCTTCTTGCAATGTGCCCAGACCATTTCCATTTTAGCCATTTAATTCTTTCAATGGTGTCAAAAACTTTCGTCTGATTTCTTATCCAGGTTATTCTTTTTCTGTCTCTTCTAGTTATACCTAGCAGACATCTTTCCATATTTCTCTGTCTTGTTTGTAATCTTTGTACCATCCGTTTTGTTAGCGTCCATGTTTCTGCTCCATAAGTTAGCACAGGCAAAACTCATTGGTTAAATACCTTTCTTTTCAAACAAAGGGGCATGTTACTCTTCAGAATAATATTGTTCTTCCCAAAATTACTCCATCCATTTCTTATTCTTCTATTGATTTCCTTCATGATACTATTATCCGATGATATTTCCTGCCGAAGGTACACATAACTTTGCACTTGTTTAATTTCAGTGTTGTTGTAGACGATTTTCTTTTTTGATGCAAATGAATTGAACATCACCTTAGTCTTTTCGAAGTTTATTTTTAATCCCACATTAATGCTAGCTTCTACCAAATCTTTTAGCATATTTTTCAATTCTTCAGAACTGTTACTGAAAATTAAAATGTCGTCAGCGAATTGGAGATGACTTAAATATTGCCCATTTATTCTAACCCCTTTGTTTTCTCAATCCAGCAGTAAAAAGCTTAGGCGAAATGGTGTCTCCTTGTCTTACCCCTCTTCGAAGCTTGATCTTTGCTTTTCCTTTGTCCAAGCGGATGGTTGCTGTTCCTTTCTTGTAAATCTTCTTTATAATATTGATGTAAGGTTTGTCTATACCAATGTTCTCCAGAGATTCTACTACTGCTGATGTGTAGACCGAGTCAAATGCTTTTTCATAATCAATAAAGGCAAGGCAGAGACGCAGAGAGGTAAATTATATTCCTTATGTTTTTCTATGAGTTCCCTTACCGTTTGGATATGATCCATTGTGCTGAATCCACTTCGGAATCCTGCTTGTTCTATAGGTTGAGCTGAGTCCAAAGCTGATTCAAGTCTTGTTGTTAAAACTCTGGAGAAAATTTTATAAATCACTGATAGTAATCTGATCGGACGATAGTTTTTAATCTTTTCCTTCTCTCCTTTCTTATAAAGTAGCACCATCACAGCATTATTCTAATCTTCTGGTACATCTGACTTCTTGAGACATTTGGAAAACAGCATTTTTGCAAATTCTTCTCCTGCTTCTTTGATAAGGTCAACTGTAATTACATCTTCTCCAGGGCATTTACCTTTTTTCATAAATTTAATGGCTTGTAAAACTTCGCCTGTTATCACTGGGATTATGGATTCGGTTTCAGTTAAGTTTTCCCGTGGATCACATAGGTTGATTTCCCTTTGATCGTCACATTTATATAAATCTTTATAGAATTTTTCGACAATGTGTACTATTTCTTTATTGATTTTGGGGATTGGTGTATATTTGGAGAACATCTGCCCTCTTTAGTGCAAAAATACATTTTCTTCCAATACAAAGTTTGTGCCTATCTGATTTTAAACTTTTGTTATCTTCTAGAACTTTCTTGACAAGATCACAGTTAAACGTTCTTATATCTTCTGTAACGCATTTTCGTACCGTTTTACATAATTCAGCATATCCAACTCTTGATTTAAGATCGTTTTTCTTCATTTTAAATTCTCTGCGTTTCTTCATCAATCTTCTTGTTTCTTCTGTTATTTTCTTTGTCTGCTTTGCTTGTGCATCGCCGACTATCTCCTTTGCAATAGCTTGCAGAGTATTGGTTAGTTTCTTGTTCACTACTGTAACATCTTGCTCTTCTTCTAAATTTGATTGAAGTACTTGGAAACAGTTTTTAAGTTTCAAATGGAATTTTTCTTTATGTTTCTGGAGATTTATTATATCGATTGATTTCTTTGAGTGTTGCAAAAGCTTCATTCTTTCCACTTTAGTATTTAACAGCAGTATGCATCTAACCAACCTGTGATCACTTCCTGTGTTGAAGTTATTGAGAACGCTGCAATCCTGAATAAGATGCTTTTTCTTTGTTAAGATGTAGTCGATTTCACTTAATGAGTTAATATATATAAGAAATATATATAATATATATGTATTATCAGTGTAACATGGGAAATAAAATATGCATGACATTTAAAATTTTAAAACGATGTTAAAAACTTCCCAACAGTTTCGGACAAAATCACTTGGCCATTCTCAAGGGATTTCAAGAATTAAAAAAAAAAATCCCTTTGAATCGATTCTAGAAATCCCTTGTGAATGGACAAGTGGTTTTGTCCGAAACTGTTGGGAAGTATTTAACATCGTTTTAGAATTTTAATTGCCATGCATGATTTTAAATGTCATATATTTTATTCCCCATCTTATACTGATGTAGGATATATATTATATATATATTTCTGAGTTCTTTTAACTCATTATTCACATAATAAAAATATAAAAAAATTCTATGTGTTTCATTAAAATATTGTAAATAATTTAAAAAAGTCTTTATAATATTTGCTACCGAGAAATGTAATAATTGCCAAATTTTTTTAGCCAATTTTACAAGATCATGGTAATTTTTGAAATAGTTTACTTTATAATTAACTTCATCATTGAAAAGCACGTCAAGTATCTTCGAGCACTTTTGAAATCGTTGAAATTTAACATTTGTAAAAAAAAAAAAAAAAAAAAAAAAAAAAAAAAAAAAAAAAAAAACTAATGCGATATAATATGACACTGTATTTTCTGAATATTTACTTTTTTTTATTAACCATTTGGAAAAATGGTTATTGTCCTCGTCAGGGTAGGAAATCAAAAGCATATCTGAAGCGTTTTATTGGTGTAATCCGCATTTTATTCGTTTTCTGATTGGTCTATATACTAACCTTTACTTTCAACAGAAATGGATACTTCTGTTGCCACTATGACAAAAAAGTAATAAAAACTACAAAAAAAAAATAATAACTCAGAAACAAATTGAGATACAGCTTTTAAACAAATTGCGTTTAAAAGTAAATTTTTTTCTCTATACGACGGTGTAAAAAGTAATATTGTGTGATGTGTAGAAGTTTAAGAATGAAATTTCATTTAAAATGGGTCGTCAGATTTCTTGGATATCTGACGATGGAAAAGCCTTTTCCCGAACATCCAATGAAATGCTTGGATAATACGTAAGTTTCAGGTTGATAATACGTAAGTTTCAGGAAATCTTGCAATTTTTACGTGTAATAACACTATTAATGTTTAATTCATGGCGTATGTAATGTATGATCAATTCCGTGCGATTTTAATTTTAGTCTTAAATTTTAGTCTTTGAAAAAATCATTTTCCAAATGGTCGTTGTAATTTGTTAAATTGCCTTTTTTTAAATAAATTTATTTATTTTATTAATTTTGGGGGACTATTACAATTGTCTTATCACTTACATTCATTTTTTTTTATTTCGATCCATCTGAGATTTCCCAGGTTATAGAATATAGAAAAAAACCATTTTTTAAATTGTAAACATTAATATTTTTTTCACATTTTATATATTTTTTAGATTGCCCACTAACAATACTAAAGAGCATATCTATATGAGGAATATTAGTTACGTATTTATGTATTCAAATAAAATTTTGAAATTTATTAAAAGCGATATTTCGTATTAGCCCCATACCAGGAGTTATCCGAAGAAATCGCCAAAAATTTCGTTATTTGCACAGCCTTTTTCATTCGGATAATTTCTGTGTTTTAAGATCGTAGTTCAACTACATGTCTGTTAAATTTGTGCTTATTACGTTATTTTATTTTTTTATTGATGAAATTTTAATTTTGTTATGGAATGTTAGCCAGCAACAAACGTTGAATTATTTATATAGTTTTAAGTGCAAACAGTTTAATCTTTCGTAATAAGGCAGCACACCATATAATATATATATTTTTAAATCATTCTTGAAAATTTCTTTAAAAAAAATTTCAGCAAATTGCGGTACAGTTTTCAAACAATTTGCATTAAAAAATATATTTTATTCCCTTATTCCATGAAAATCGTGCGATGTTTAGAAAATTTTTGGGAAGCGAAGAGTTTTTTTTATTTCTGAAATGTTTTCCGAAATTTAGAAAACAGTTTATTTTTCAAGGTTTCTGGAGATAAAGTATACGTAATTACGAGATTGTATTCGATTATCTTCAATATTTTTGCTTTATCAGAAATACATTTTTGATTTTTCTTTTTTAGCGTTCGGTGTTACTTTTAAACGGTAATTTATCATCGTGAAGATTAAATGCGTTCAATGATTGCCGGTTTTATATGTATAAAAAATATACTAATATCCTTTTAATTTTCGTATTTGAATGAATAAAAGACGATCTTATTTGTATACTTTTGAGTGAAGGTTGTTTATATTAGGACAAAAACAAAAGTATTTTTTGTATTTTTCAGATAAATACATTTCCTTTTACGAAAAAAAATCAAACATGAAAATATTCTTAGAGCCCATTCAAAATTCTTAAATGTTTTACTCAAAAGATTGGGTACTCACAAAAAATTTCATATCTAAAGGAACAGCATTAAACGTTCAGTCCTAATATAGGAATAAACTGATTTTTTTTAATGTATAAAATACTTGTAACAAATAAAAAAAATAAGAATTTAAAAAATATATACAGTAAACTCCCGACTATCCGGCTCGCGACTATCCGGCCCTCCGTACTATCCGGCCTAGTAAAAAAAATGAGGAATGTTGCTAGCAGCCGAGACAGGCAGGTTCTTGTCCGTACGAAAGTGCTAACACACGACAAGAAGGAGCAAGAAGGGATTAAAGAATACAATAGCAGAGACAGTCATAAACCAACTACTATTTGAAAAACAAAACTAAGCTTTGACTCTTTAATCTTATGCATAATTTTTCATATTTGTGCAACAATTTATTAATAAATAGTAAAACGAGATTTACTCATTTTTTTTTTCGAATTAGGCTTACGTTTTACGTTAATGTTTTTCTTATTTTGAAACTGTATGCACTGTGTATATAAAATTTATCTTAAAATGTGTGACATGTGTTTTTAATATAATGGGGGGGGGGGTCCAAGAAGTAAGTAAATATTTTTATATTACTCCGGCCTATCCGGCTTTTTTGTTATCCTGCCTACCCTTCCACCACATTTGGTCGGATAGTCAAGAGTTTACTGTATTGTCATATTTTACTCATGCACCTGAGTAGTTGTGATAAAAAAAACTTTTATTTTGTTAAATTAAGTTTATTTTTATTTATTTATTTATTTATTTATTTATTTTTTTTTGTGTGTGTGTGTGTGTGCTTGTCTGTGGGTATCTACGTTGTTATAGTTGCAGTTCTGGAAAATGTGATCAACTACTAATTAATTTGCTGCAAATAATCGCATAAAAATGATTTAGGTATCAATTGACTGGGAGTAACGTCTACTTTTTAACGCTATGTATTATAAATTATGCTTCAATGACCGTCTACATATTAAAAACTACTCCAACTTTCATTTGTCAAACAGTAACATCCACTTCTGACAATTTATTTGAATTTCTCGGATGAAATTAGTTGAGAAAATTATATAGTTTATGCATTTTTTTCTTAAATATTTTACGTACTATAAATAGTTGAAGGGTACATACTGTACATAGGTGGGCTGTACAGATATCATACAACTGGCATATCAGTTGTTGATGTTTTTATGACAAGCTTCTATAATTTCTTACCATAAAAAAGGTACACATTTCAATCCTTTTCCTAGGGTTCGAGTATTTTTATTTATTTCATTTATTTATTTGCTTAAATTTTTATTTCAGATAAGAATATGCTCTTAATAGTGTAACTAAAATCCAAAATAATATAGCAAAAATGATATAGAATCAACAAAGAGAAAATTATTCAGTAAAGGATTAATACTATGAAAAAAAATTTTTTTTTAGTTCTTCTTACCCATTTATGCTATTCTTTATATAAAAGTTATCGTCACAGTACTGCTTTTCTCCTCAATTACATAGTTTCAATGTACTTTATTTTAATATTAGTATCACTATATAACTTTGCCTTAAATTTATTATTAAAATCGGTAATTTCCTTCACCCTTGTACACATATATCATTTAAACTTCAAAAGAAAGAATTTTCAACTTAAACCCCAAAAGAATTTTCCTTATACTTCAAATTTAGCGTACAATTTTAATGGATATTTTGTAAGGAACCTTTCAAGTACTTTATTAACACATCTGAAAGCATTCCTTTTTCCAAAAATTAATTAATCAGATTTTCAGAAAAAAAATTAAATAAAAGTACAATTGAGCTAAGATTGTAGCTTGAAATGTGTGATAATGAAAATCAATAGCTTATTTGTGATTAAAAACTTTTTATAACTTGTAATATCGGTTCACAATATTGCTTAAAAACACTTGAAATCAAGAATGTAATATTAAAGTTCCCGAAGAAAATCCCTGTGTTAGAACGAAAATAGCAAAAAGTTTAAATCTAAAAGTTAAAGTAAGGGAGAAAAAAAAATGTTTCATATCTTATAGTAGCAGTTTTCCTACAATAATCCTACATCATTAAATGAAAATAGCTGAAATTAATTAACATGTCCCTGAAGTTCCCGAGAAAAAAATAGTCTTCATTAAAGAGAAACCAGCGAGGATGACTGAGGCATGCTAGGTTAAAAGTGGTGTTCAACACTATATAAAAATAAATTCTCGCTGCATTATTTCTATAAAGCATCTTAATTCATAACAGTATTAAAAATTATTTTCACATTGGTAATCTTGAAAGTCTATTTTCCTGTTATATCTCACCAATGTCGCCAATATTTCGCCACCTATTGCTGAATTTGGCGAAGTATTGCCAATTGTGCGACTTCGTTTACTGCCAACTGTTCAATAACTTAATTACTCATTCCCATTCAAATGCATTGACCCGTAGTGATCCCAAAATGACCCACTAATCGAATTTTTTCGAACATGTGACCTAGCCCAATAATCTTTTCGTACGCCAAAATGGTAGGACACAAAATGTAATCAAAATCGTTGTGTAAATTTTCATATATACACATATACACACATAGACACAAGATTTGCTCGTATTAAATAGAATATTGTTAAAACGTTATAAAATAAAAATAGCATATTTCATAATTTGTTATAAAAATTTAGATGTATAAGGGAAAATAACCGAAATGAGTTAATATAATGTTGAAACTTTACTCCAAAAAATTTCCACATTCTTACAAAACCGAATAATAAGCTGGAAAATGCTAAAGCTATTATTTTTATAAGCAAAAATCTTATATTATCCCACTGATACATTTTGAAAATTATTAAACTAGCTTAAAAGAATACATTTGAAGTGCTGAATTGGAAGGATCAAAAATAAAAGAGATAGTATGAAAAATTTCAGTTTTCTATCAAAACTAATTTATGTAAGCAGTTAAAATTATTTTTAATTTAATTCAATTACGTTTAACAGCATGTCTAATTTTATGAGTGGAAACCAATTTAAAAGAATCTCGCACGTCATTTTCTAAACAAACAATATCAAGTGCAGTTTAAATAAGGTGAATTTAAAACTGAAGTGCGCTAGCTTTATCTATAATTAACATTTTAAAATCTCTTCAACGCATGCATTGAAATTGCTAATTAATACTAAATGATGCAGTGATTCTTTAGTTAAAATTAACTTTTTAAGGGAAAACCGTTCGTAATACTTCAGTGCATTACAAATTTAAATTTTCTGGTAATTGAAACGTAACACTGGGGCATTACTTTGTTCATTTATTTGTAACTGCTTGATTTAACTTTTTCTTTCGAATCTAAGTACTTCCGAATGAAATATTATTTTCTAGATTTACCTTTTTAGCCAGTATTACTCTTTAGAAATAAATGTATGACATAAATGCTTAAAATAGGTAAAAAAGAAAATTAATCTTTAAGAAACAGTAAAACTGGTTTCACGTCATCTTTCTAACATTGCATGCTAGTTGGTATATTTTCGCGAAATTTTTTTGTGGGAACCTTTTATTGTTACATATTCAATTTAAATTCATTGTTGCCAATATTGCTTATTTTGACGTGAAGTAGAAGGTGCTATGTTAAATGTTTCGAAGTCTGTCTGTGAAACATTATATACAATACAACGACTTTTTTAGAAGTGTCAAGACGTAATGTGTGCCTTGTTATCTAATTGAAATTTTGCTATAATTGGTTGATTTTTACGAAAATTATAACCTGTAGGTATAATTAAGTTAAATAATGCTAAAAAGTGATAAAATATCTTTATTAAGGTTACGATCGTTTCATCGCACAAGCGGCGACATTTTCACAATCAATTTGATCAAATGATTTTAAAAATATCGCCGTTTGTGCGATGAAACGATCGCCAGTCTTAGAAAAGATATTTTATCCCTTTTTATGGCATTATTTAACTTAATCTGTTTATAAGTGATTATTAGGTAGATTTCGGATGAAATACTACCTATTGGGATCGTTCCTATCTTGGAACTTCTGAAAATCTTTTGCAGATCTACACCGACCATGACCCATAGAGCCCAAAACCACCCTCGGTAAAAAACTTTATCTATCTATCTATCTATCTATATCACTTTCTTCTGGACACGATAACTTTCGTAATTCTGCACCAATCTCTTCCAAACTGATACATAAAATCAATGGGCATAAAATCTCGGTCAAGTTCGTTAATGGGAAAAATCGGACCAAGGGGATGGAAATAGGGAGGGGTTTTGTAAAAACAGAACCCCCCACCCCATAACTTCTTAATTTTTGTACATATCAAATCAGTTTAAAGTTTTTATTACTTCTAAAAATAGGGCCAAAAATTTATGTATCACAGATTTTTGATAAAGTTAAAATTCATAACTTCGTCAATTCTCAAGATATCAAATCCAATTAATTTTATTATAAATCTCCTTAACATTATCTACAACTTTTATATTCAGAAGTTTTTGATAGGACCAATTCATACCGCAAAAAAAAAAAAAAAAAAATTAAAACGAAAGCAAAAAGTGGGTTTAAAGAAGAAAAAAATCCATAACTCCGTCAATTCAAAAGATATAAAATCCCCATGAATTTATCATATATCTTTTTAATATTGTCTACAACATCTATATAGACAAGTTTTGGATAGGACCAATTCTTACAGCAAAAAGAAATTAAAAATACATAGCGGTTGAAGAAAAAAATCATCATAGTAAGGGTGTATTCCAATCCAAACTGCTTATTTACTGACTCATTTTACAAATCATTTTTGCTCTCAAAGGCTTCCAATTGGTACGTTTTCTTACTTAGAAACTATATAATGTACCGTAATGATCGAGTTTTTGATAGAGGCAGAATATATTTTTAAAAATGATGTCAAAGTGGGCATTTTGAATGGAATTTCCCGAAGCGATTGTGTTAGAAACGAAAAATATTGTCCTTCTGAGAAAATAATTGTTTATATATCAAGTTTTAATTAATTGAACAAAAAAAAAAAAAAAAACAGGTCGCTAATAAATCTCTTCAAAAATCACGTCAGCAAGTTTCATATTTTTTTTTTAATTAAAAATGAATCTGGAATTATGCCAGAAAATTTCGAGTTCTTGAGCATGAAAAAGTATTTTTTTGAATATCGCCCTAACATGATTCTGATAAAACCAGCTATTATATAAAAATAAAATAAAATCTCGTCAAAAGCGGCCAGATAAAATTGTTAAAGTGGATTTATCTCTAATCATGATTTAGTTTTTGTCTGTGAAATTAGTATATTTGACTTTGAAATCTACCTCTGCCTGTAGGCAGGGCCGACAGGTATTTTTATACATCTTGCTGTAGGTATAATTTAAATTAATTTTTCAATTAATTTTTAGCAGTAAAATTATCTCTGAAAATATTGAATATTAAATACGTGGATTAGCTCATTGCTAACTAAGCACATAACGAACAGAGTGAAAAATGTCCAAGCCGGGAATTGAACCTAAATGCTTGGAATAATGCTCCAATGCGCTATCATTTGAGCTACGAGGACGCTACGCAACCTGGCATCTACGGATTTAACATTTGGAGTTCCAATCTTTAAACCTTCATAATTTCTAAACTACTAGATCGAGTTTTCATTTAGTACTTAAACTTTAAATCAATCTAAAAAGTGTAATATAATGCCAAAATTAGATGTTATTATTGAAAATTTTAGAATTTGGTAAAATTCCGGTCTGAAGACGACGACCCCCTAAGATTAATTTTTTAAACATAAATAGTAAAATGCCACAATTCGTAATCGAATAGTTATTTCCAATTTTTTGTGCCACAGTTTGAAGATTAAAATGTATGCACTGTTCTTTTTTTTTTTTTTTGGCCTATTTTTAATCTATTACATCCAGCTTATATATTTACATTCCCCATATAACTTATATACATGTTTATGTACAACGATTTTCTAAAGTCTTGATTTCAACAGATGAAACCCATCAATCATCATTGAGGAAGAATCTTCCATAATTCTATTTCACCGCACAAAGATCGCATTAACATTGCTTTTTTCATGTTCGAGGCGGTTTTTTAATAAATAGCATGCTATGTTTTTGGCAGCTGAAAGCAACAAGCAACTCTGTCACTTAAAATATAGCTGTAATTTATCTCAGGTGACAGTAAAATTGAATGACCAAGCCATATACATAGTCAGTAGTCAGAATACGCAATGCTTGCTCCACGAAATAGATTTCAAGAACATAAGTCGCACAGAACATCATTTGTCAATGCAAGATATCGAGCTCAAGGTCTTGCATTGGCCGCAGAATAACATGAGTAGACGATTGACGGTTAGAGCCGAGTGCTATGGAATGGCCAGTCCCGTATACGTCTGCGTCACGCCACCTATGGTAGGTTCATGGAATGAAAAGCTACGATACCAGGTTTAAAGTTTATAAGGTCATAGTGCCTGAGCGATGAACGAAGGGTTTGTTTTTTAGAAATATTTGGAGACTTTGGTACAGGCACAAAGCACTTTTTCTGTCTCTGCTTAGGTATATTGTAATTTGGGAACCACTTTAATCTGTTTATGCTTTTCTGCCGTCTGGATAGAAACGGGAGTTTCAAGCAGAATAATTTATTTTTCCAAAGGTCCCTAAAATTCCCCTGGTTCTAGGAGAATTCAACTAAATATCGTCTTACTGAAATGACTACCAAGATTTCCAGACATAAATCTCTTTGAACATCATTGAGATACATCATTTAGAAAACGGCCTCCAAGCAGGTCATTCCAGACCAGTATCTTTAACTGATTTATGGGAATTTCTAAGCATATGTTTGGCATGCCATGCTTTCGAAACATTTTCGTAGACTTGTTAAAACCATACTTAGTCATGCGGCAGTCATTAGCAACGCTAGAGGAGCAGCAACTCGTTTCTAATCTCTAATTCAGTGTCACTTCAGTGAATAGCAACTATTATATTTGTACATTTAGACTACTTCTTAGAAAGATTTTCCTTGCCAATCTCATTCCATATTAGAAAACTAGAGATCTACAGGGATATTTATGAGGGCAGATTTTTTTGCATTCATACTAGGTAGTCGTTGTTCTGCAAGCGTAAATCTTCGTATCTTCACAGAAATAATCTTTCAACATATTATTGATTTGCATGTTTCTGATAGTTTTAAAACTGTGTTAAATTTCATTACATTAGATTTTGAAAGATGTCCTTTCACAGTTCGTAAGAATTCTAAATTTGCGTATACTTACTTCTACGAGGATGGATCCAAAAAGAAAGATTACAAAGGCAATTAAAAATTAATTTTTAACAACAGACAAAAAATACAAAATTGAATTAAGAGGCATAATTGCCAATCTTTTTTCCACATAATCACCAAACCTATTTAGGCATTTATCTGAACGCAGGACCAACGTTTTTAACCCAACTTCGTAAAAATCGCGCCCCTGCCTATTGAGTCGGTTCTCGACAGCTGTTTTTACATAACTGTTGGAAGAAAATCCTGTTCCAGATAGATGTTTCTTCAATTTCGGAATCAGGAAATAATCACAGGGTGCCAAAACCTGGCCTTTTTTTGGTGGGGGAAGGGGGAGGGGGGAGGGGGAGGTATGGCTCCAGACTTCTCACTTGAACTTTTGCAACAATTCTTGATTTTGGTGAGCTGTATGGACCTGGTAGTGTCATGCAGGAGGACGACACCATCATTTAACTTACCAGGGCGTTTGCATTTGATGGCTTCACGTAACCTTGACAGTGGCACAAGCAAGACAACTTTTTTAAATTTTGCTTTTATTGCAATTTCAGTCGCTCTGACGTGTCTCCGAACTTGCACTACCTATTCACATACCGCTCTAAGACAACTAGCACCATCTTTCTCCACTATGGGAAAAAATATTCACTCCACAATAATTACTTTTCAGATGCTGCTACTTGCAACTTTTTTTTTTTGGGGGGGGGGGGATCCATCCTCATAAGTTTAACAACAATCATTCATTCAAAAGTTTTCTCGAACTCATCTACAGATTAAATGAGAAAAATATATTTATTAACATACATAGCTTTCTTACTTGGCAATCAGTCGGAATTGAAGTGACTGTTATTTTTCTATTTTACTTTAAATTTTTTACATTTCAAATTGAAGGAAATAAGCTTGTTAAGTATCTCTTGACGGAACATAGTTTTCAAATCCTTAGAAGTTTTTCAATACCATTAAAAAAATTTCAAAGAATCGCGACTTTTTCTTTCCTTTTCATCGAAAACGTGAATTCTTACTTTACTTAATAACCGTTACTTACAGAATAATTGGAATTTGCTTTTTTTCAGATACGAAGAATAAAAAATAACAAAGTGAGCTAATCGTATAACAAGACTTCCCAAATATGATTTTGTACACAAAATTAAATAAGACATTTTGTTACTCCTTATTTTTTCTTTTCATCGTGGAGAGACTGACGATTGAATATTTCAAAATGTTTTGTACTTCTGTCTTGTTTGCCGATTTCGTTAAAAATGTTACCACAAAGTGCTTATATTTATAGTTATATTTATGGGAACTCGGGCACTTGAATACACATTAAATGAGCCTGACACCATTAAAATTTGAGGTAGATTATATTAAGACTATTTACATAACATATTTACAGTAATTGTATGCACGAATTATAAACATCATTACAATCTTTACATTGTTTGTCGCCGTCCTTAAACAAACACACATCATCGTTCTCTCCGTTCGACCGACTGACCTCAGTTCAGTTCTCGTTTTTCTCCCGCTCAAAAGGAGTGTCTCTAGATCACAAGTGTCGTTCTAATACGCCTGCGCTGACTAGTTCACGGGGAAAGCAAATCAACAAGGCGCTTTGATCAGCATCTACGTGAGCGGCTGGTGGCGCTGTAAACAGTAAAAGGCACTCAGGGAAAGCTATTAAAGGCAAAACTTTCCCACAAATCGGCGATCCTGACAGGTTGATCGACCTCGATCGACACGTGGACCACAGGGAGGAGCAGCAGGAACACCTGAAAAGA
The DNA here is from genome assembly GCA_963932465.1 of Maratus speciosus. Lineage (NCBI taxonomy): Eukaryota > Metazoa > Arthropoda > Arachnida > Araneae > Salticidae > Maratus > Maratus speciosus. The sequence continues at coordinate 155,403,953 of OZ010789.1, forward strand.
AAAAAAAGAAAAAACAGCACCCCAAGTTCTATTTGGAAAAAGTCATCATTATTAAAAATCCTCGTCAAAATTTATATTATTTCTTGAAGAAAAAGTCTTCTTATTCTTTTCTTTTTTTTTTTTTACGTCTCTTTGTCGTTCTTTCTTCTTACGTCTTATCGTCTTTCCTTTTCTTACGTCTTTTCATCTTCTTTTACCATACGTCTTTTCGTCTTTTTTTTTCGTTCCTTCGGGATTAATTTTGTCAAAATCGTTTAAAATCATAATCGGTGAAATTATCAGGAACGATACCATTTTCGTCAAAATCGGTCAAAAGTTCATCTTCGGAATTTAAGTCAAATTTACTTGTATTTTCTTCGTAAAAGGATCTTCTATAATCACGTTTCTTTTTAGTAAACTTCTGCTTAGGTTTCTTAACTTCGTAATTATTAATTTCAATTTCATCTTCAAATTCATCTGACGAATTAGGAATATACTTAATTTTCTTAGAAGCATTATTCTTCAACTTCGCGTTAGACATTTTCTTAATATTTTCTTTTCTAAAATTTTCTTCATTTATTACATCAGATTTCTGGTTATTTTCATTTCTTGAAGAATACATTGTATTTTCTTTATCTTTGAAATTAGGGAAATCAGGATCATTTTTAAAGTTATTAGCACTGTTAGTCATCTTAATTTGCTTTTTTAACTTAGTCATCTCTTGTCTTAAATTTTCGAAATCTTCCTGGGAATTATTCAATTTTATCTGTATTCTTCTTTTGGACATTTTTATTCTAGAACACTCATCTTCTGATTCTTCTAACTGTTTTTCAAGATGTTTTGAATAATTATTTACTTTTATTAACCGTAATCGGTATTGTTCTGAACGTTTACTTTCTTCATCTAATTGGGATTTTATATCTCGAAAATGTCTCTCTAATTTTCTATACAATTTACTAACGGTTTGTCTTTCTGTTACTTCTTGTTCTAATTTATCTTCTAACGATGTTATTGTAATTTTCGACTTAGTTTTTTCTGACAAAAATGCTTCTTTTAAATCGATCACATCTAATTGTAACATTTTATATTTTGTTTCAATTTCTTTAACTTGGGCAGTTGAATTTTCATTTTCTAGACGTAATTCTTTAATTTCTGAGCTAGAATAGGACAATTGAGGAACAGGTAAATATTTGTTTTGGTTTAGAATTTGTGGGTTGCTACTGTGCAATGTGGAAGAATAAGGGTTAAATTTAGGTTTTACAGTTATTTCACTTGAATTAATAACATTGACTAAAGAATTATTCTGACTCTTATTTAACTTAACATCATGACCGGAAACAATTAAGGAGCCTTGTTGTATTATATCAGTACCAATTATTAAATCAAATTCAATAGATTTGTCATCAATCACAAAAATAGATGTTTGAAATTTAGAATCATCAATTTCGATTTCAGCCTCAAAGTAACCGATTGGTCTGTATGATTTTTTACCTAATCCACTTAAAAGCATATCTGTTGGTTCTAAGTTTACATAACTTTTAATTTTATCAAAATTACTTTTCTTTAGAATAGTTTTTTCACTTCCTGTATCGATTAATGAAATTAAATTTAATGAATGCAACTTTACATCTTTAAAAACCAAATTCTGAGATCAGGTTAGCACATTTACTTGAGAATCATTAGGCAACTTTGAATCTTTGGTTTTACCACATTCGAATGATTTGTGGCCATATAAATTACAAGAAAAGCAGAGAGGACCTTTATCTTTATTTCTACACTGATTACTTTTATGGAATCTATCGCCACAATTATAGCAACGTATCTCAGGTTTATTGGGTCTAGATTTATTTTTAAGTTCAACTTCTGTTTTCATCTTAGGCCTAACATCAACATCAGGTTTACTATCATAATCGACACGCAATTTATCATAAATTTTAAGCTTCTCTTTAAATTCAACAATATTTAGGCAACCATACAAAAAGGATTTTTTAAAAACAGGATCATTAATTCCATTAATTACATACTGAATAAGTGCAGAATCTTCTATGTTGCCTTTTGAACATAACTGTTTCATATTCAAAAAATATTCGTCCAACGATTCGTTTTGTTTAATTTTCCTTTTAGATAGCAATTCATGTAATTCGGCTGAATTACACCTTTCACCAAATTCAGAAATAAGTAACGCTTTCATTTTAGACCAAGAATTTATTTTTGTTTCACTTTCTATAAACAATTTAGCTTTACCTGTCATACGGCGTTTAGCCAAAATCAATTTGTGCAAGTCACTAACGTTAAATAAAGAAACAGTATCTTTAAAATCGGCAAGCCATTTTTCAACATTTTGAAATTGACTACCATCAAATTCAGAAACCATATTTTCAATGTCGTTAATGGAAATTGATGGTTTAAGAACATAATCAGGAATTAGAATTTTCTGATTTTCACAACTAGAACTACCAGAATCATTTCTCAACTTATTTTCAGAAACACTCAAAATATCATTAATTTTATTTGATTCATCTTCGCTCTCATCATCGCTAAGAGCACCTTCATCAGGAATTAAATTAGATTTCAATACACTAAAATCACATAATGAAGAAATTATTCTGGCAGCAATTTCATCGAAAGTTCCAGAATTATTTATACATAAAACATTGCAAATAGTTATTAACTCATTTACTGAAAAATCATCTTTAATACTTTGCAATTTTGTTTTAAATTCATCCGAATCTATTTCGAAAGCAAAGCCAGTAAAATTACGAATTCTACGTATATAATTTATATCACCGACTTCTCCAAAAATTAATGTATGCAACGTCTTAATACTTAAGGATTTTTCAGCTTTCAGCGAAAGTTCTAATTCCTTGAAATCAACTAATTTTGACATATTGAATAAGAAAAAATAAACTCACTTCATAGAAAGATATCCAGCTTGCTACATACATGCACTTCTCCACTTGAACTATTTCACTTATAATTTATTGCAGCATTATTTTGCATAAAGGATTTTGTGGGCGGCGTCAACCAACAGGACATCAACACTTGAATTATTAAAACCAAAACTTTGACTTTGTGGGCGTAACAGGGCCGGCCCAAGGACATTGTGGCGACCGTGCGAGCACACATCGGGACGCTTCTTCCCCCCCCCCCCCACACACACAAGAAAAATTGCCTGACTTATGGTCTTAATTTTTTTAAATATTCGTACTTTTTATACATACTATTACTAATTATTTAAGATATTAATTTAAAGTGTTTCAAAAACAGATAAAAGATTCTAAATTTAATCTCATCTTTCTTATCTTAATTATTAGCCTTAATTTGTAACATTAGGAACCAAAAGTAAAACACAAAGCCACAGCACATGGTATTGGGCGAAAATAACAATAATAAGTTAATTAATTAAAATAAAAAACTTTTTTAGAAGAATACTGTTTGGAATTCTACAAAATAAAGAAGCAGTACTACTAGTAAATAGCAACTATAAAAGATGAAAACTGTAATCTTGTCTCGTTATCTAGTACACAAAAATACGAATAAATTTCATATTTAAATATCGATTTTTGTAAAAAGCTCACTTTTCATGGTTTTCTCTTCAGCTAACTCCGGAAACATAAATATTCTTATTCTTTCTTTTCATTTGTTGAATGGTTCTCCATCTATGTGGTAATAATTACTCAGCCTCCCCCCCCCCCCCCCCAAAAAAAAAAAAAAAAAAAACTTACTAAAATTTATTTTTTACTAAAGTCCCCCAATTAATTAAACACTAACAAAAGAACTATGATTGAAAATAAGAGTTGTATTTATAATAATAACGATTAAGATTAACAAAAAATGTCGCCCCCAAAAAATTGTCAGTAGCTTAAAGGTAATTCCATTCAGATAAAGAACAGAAACCGATGTCTGCATGCGAAAATTCGGCGCCCTTGAATTCCTTTTTAAGCAGAACGAAGAATCCTTTCTCGTGGCCCAGCCTAGCTATAGAAAATGTAAGGGGAAAAAAAAAAAAAAAACGCAGAATATAAAATAATTTTTATCGGTACTCTTATAGGTGCCCTTTCATCTGTTTGGCACCCCGTGCGGTGGCACACTTCGCACACGCCTTGGGCCGGCCCTGGGGCGTAACGTTCTCATCACAGTTCTTGACACCATTTATGGGAACTCGGGCACTTGAATACACATTAAATGAGCCTGACACCATTAAAATTTGAGGTAGATTATATTAAGACTATTTACATAACATATTTACAGTAATTGTATGCACGAATTATAAACATCATTACAATCTTTACATTGTTTGTCGCCGTCCTTAAACAAACACACATCATCGTTCTCTCCGTTCGACCGACTGACCTCAGTTCAGTTCTCGTTTTTCTCCCGCTCAAAAGGAGTGTCTCCAGATCACAAGTGTCGTTCTAATACGCCTGCGCTGACTAGTTCACGGGGAAAGCAAATCAACAAGGCGCTTTGATCAGCATCTACGTGGGCGGCTGGTGGCGCTGTAAACAGTAAAAGGCACTCAGGGAAAGCTATTAAAGGCAAAACTTTCCCACATATTTTTAATAAACATAATATTTATATTTAAAACATCCATTCTGAATAGTTTTCAGAATATCAATACACGACTGAGATAGAAAAGCCAGTTTTTCTAAAACTGTTTTAATTATGATCCTTACCACCAACCTACTTCATCTGTACTGTAATCTTTCGTGTATGACTGTGGCGTTATTCAGAGTGCCCTTTTCTTTCCGATACGTCGCACCTCACACTCCAGACTGAATTAGGGTTCACCAATGTACTAAAAGCGACTCCAATCCCGTTGTTCAGCAGCTCAACTTCTTCGGGCTGCATGGGTCTTGATGACAAAGGAATGCGCACCATTGGCATTGCGTGCATAAATGTTTCTTTGATAGAGACTATTTTGAACTTTTTGGCTTGACTTGACACCCTTCATCCTCTTGCCAATAGAAACCGTCTTTTCAGTTGTTTAGCATTGTGGTTTCTGTTTCGACTAACTGCTAAGATCCGATACCGGCATGAACATATAGTATAGGTCCTCTAACAAAATAGGCTTTGGAAAAAGAAAATTGTTCCTCGAATAATGTTTGAATATGTGGTGCCATGCAGCACGATTCTATCAAGATTCACTAGTTAGTCTGCTTTCTCATTTATATTACGATGCTAAACTTTGTTGGAAACGGTTTTGATGGTGGCACTTCCTTAGAAACGTTCTATGCCGGCTACCATATTAATTCGAATGTCGCGACTCGATATTATCACTATTGGGAATAAGGTCCTACTGTAATCTATGTTCATGGATAGTAGTCATTAGTTGCTGTGGTAGCACATCGACGACTTTGCTCTGGCCGTCGTCTAACAATACCTGTTTCTTGTAAGTGATTCTACACCATTGAAATGACACTCTTTGCCACTTCAACAGTTTCCGTTACGCTCCTTTCACTTTGTGCTGATTTCAATCTCCCTTTAATTCGACAGGCCGTGGAATCCTGTAAATTACAATGTTGTAATATTTTCTAAAAACTTTTTCTAAAAAAAAAAATTCACAGTTTCTTCTTGCGAGTGAGACTGCGAAAAAAAAGATAACCTTCTGTGAAATCGCGATTTTAGCACTTATATCCTTTTTCTGGTATATAACGACATGAAGAGTTTTCTTCTTCTACGTTCTGCTCTAAGCTTTAGAATATGACTGCTTCATTTTACATTAGTAATCGGCAGCCATATTTGCATAATTTCATTAAAATCATTTTCTCCCGTAATTTTTTTATGCAGTGTCTATTTTCACGGACAAATATTTCATGTTATTTCACTTTACAATTCTTGGTATAATTGTATTGTCATGAATCTTAAAATGTAACATATTAATATTTTAAGTTGGAAGTACAAAATTAAAATTATACTTTCACCTTAGAATTTTTAAATAATTTACAATGATAATAAAAAAATCCATTACTAAATTGCAGTGCATTGAATAAATTTTTTAAGCATCAATAAAGGCTTTTTTTTAACATTAAAGAAATGTAATTTCCTTTCACCATTTTCTTGGAGCAGAAAAATATAGAAAATTATGTTCACTTCTCCATTGTGTTTGAAAATAATCTTGAAAAAGCGGTATTGTGTATACTTTTATAGCTACATAAACATGCCATGAAAAATCAGAAAAAAACTGAAACGCCTATGGGATCCACGCGCTTATTATTTATTAAAGGGCGTTATGCACATTTTCTCTTAGCTTAAAGTTAATGTATATTTATTTTAAGCGTATTAATATCCTGAATAATGATAAATGTAAACAGAGAAGTCTATAAAATAGTCCCTATCCTTTATTTAATCGTACTATCATGTTCTAAGTATATGCTAGTATGATTTTATCATATCAAATGTCTTTTATAATACAATTGTGTCATATATTTAAAAAGCGTATTTTTAAAAAATGTATTAAAATTTTTATTTTTAATGCACATTTTATTTTCTAATTTTCAGTCTTAATATTTCATTACTGCAGTTTCACATTTGACCTATTTTAGCAAGCATTGTTTTGTGAATAATTAACCCTATTATTTTTGTCACTCGAAAATTATCTATTAAAGATTTCTAAATTGTTTCTAAATATATAATTATAATTTAATTAATATTAAAATATTAATAAAAGCGAATTAAAAAAATACTATACCCTCTTTTTTAGTTTAGTTTATATTTCTTAGAGATTATAATGTTTCATTGAGTAGAATATTTTAGCAAGCATGGTTTGGCAAAAATTTACTCCATTGTTATTGTTACTCCTATAGACTATCAAGGCTGCCACAGGCGACTATTTTTAATTCTATTTAGCACCACTTTTTCAATACACAAATCTTTTACATATGCTTTGACAACATTTGCAAAATAATATACTACAAAATCTATTTTCTTTAAACAGTGGTGCGAACAGAATATAAAAATGGTCGCAATGGCAGCCCTGTGAGTGTTGCCTCCAAAAGGGTATTTGCTCATTTATCATCTGTTTCCCGCTAACGGAAAAATGCATTAAAATAAATTTATGTATTCATAATTATGTTCTAAAATTTTTAAATGTTGTGGAATCATTGGAACTATATCTGTGTGCATATTTTTTTTTTAATTCTAACCTATCAGAGAGTGAGTAAAAATCAGTTACAAAATTCAATCTTCACATACATGAACTAAGTTAAGTTAAAGATAATAATAAAAATTGATTTTTTCTAACTCTAAGTACAAGATTCTTCAAAGGAAATCTCCTTACATGCTTCAAGGTTTTTTGATAATTTCTGTCACTAAAATTCTTTTTATACGGAAAAAATTGGTTTACAGAAGTTTAAGGGGCCTTAGGACTCTTAAAATTGCAAAAAATGAAAAAAAAAAAGACCATTTTCAACATTTAATATCTTAAAATGTATTTAATTTTAAGGCGCAATTTTTATTGGAATTGAAAGATATAAGTATGTTCTTTCATATTATGTATTTTAAAAATTGCAAGATGAAGAATTAGCATTTGCAGGGGGCCCCAAACTGCCAGACATTTGTCGAGCAGGAAATTGACATAACAGATTATGCTCAGGATTACAAAATTAATTTTGCAACTAGAATGAAAATTTTGATACCTATTTAGAGTTCATATTATAAATAATTATCCTGAACCTAAATAAATTTATAATTAAAGCATTTTTAATTTTTAATACATAGTTGTTTTTAGCTAATGCAAAATTTAGAAAATTTCAACAGTATAATCACCAAAGCAAATATATTTTTTTTTTAACAATAAAAAGGAAATTTTAGATTCAGTTTGTACAGACTAATGTGAAACATATGTTTCAAAAATTTCATGAAAAAATATTCAGAAGTTTTTGAGATATCGTGCCCGTTAGGGCCAAAAAGGTCATTTGGAGGAAAATGACTTTAAAGTTTCGGAAATGCCGCTTCAGCTATTGAGCATGTATAATTCTAAAAGCCATAACTTCTGTTCTAATGAGAATTTCAAAGAAACAATCACAATGGTCAGAAGAGATAAGAGTTTAACATATAAAAAAATTAAAATTTCGGAAATTTTAAAGCTTTAAGAGTCTTGAGACCACTTAAATAAGAAATGTTTTACTTGCACACGGGTGTTTCTCCAGGAAAATGAGAAACGCCTTATTAGAACAAAGATTGCCGCTTTACATGAAAAATGACAAGTTACCATTTTTTACTCTATTAAATAGGATATTTCCAATACGTAGCAGCTAAGGAGATCAGGAAGGTTTGAAATAGCAAAAGAAATTATTATTTTTTAATTGTTATTTGTATAATGTTTGAGCCTTTAAGGATATGTCGTACAGTTGTTCCGATAGCAAATTTCCAAAAATTACAGTCATACGGCCTTTAAATGTTGAACCACGCAGACTGTGAATAATACAATTTAAAATTTAAATCCAACTTATCTCAAAACATTATTTTCCAGTGGTTTTGTCACGATAATTTTTGAAGAAATTAATAGAATTATTTATTTTTTTGAGGGGGGGGGGGTGGGGGTGGGGGGGGGGGGTTGGAGGAAAGTAATTTCTACACAAACAATACCAGAAAAGATAAACAAAAACTTTTTTTTTTTTTTTTTCAAGAAAGAATGTGATTAATGTTTATGGATATTTAAATTTTTATTACATGTACATTTTTAATGATGTAATTTTATTTTTTGCTATTATCTCTACAAGAAGAAAGTACTGGATTTGTGAAAATTTTTAACTTCCGGTTTTCGACCGATTTATACGTTTTAGAAGGTCTTGAACACGATTTGACTGTTTTTAGAAAATGTGTGTCTGTGAGGCTGTCTGTATGAGACAAAAATTTTGATGGCGCTCCATCTCAAGAACTAATGCACGAAATTCAATAAAACTTTCGATATAGTTGTAACTTGGTATAAATTGGAGCTGATTAGTTTTTGGTGTAAATCGCCCAACAGGTGGCACTGATATGCTGCATTTTTCATGATTTACGCAGTAGCTTTATCTCGAGAAATAATGCACGGATTTTCATCAAACTTCAGATTCAGTTAGACGTTGACATAGTTGTTTCTGATTAGGTTTTGCTGCAAATTGCACACGAGGTGGCGCTGCTATGCTGCGTTTTTTAGGATTTCCGCAATAGCTCTATCTCAAGAACTAATGCATGGATTGTAATCAAACTTCAGATTGGATTAGACGTGCACATAAATTTTTGCTTATTAGGTTTTATGTAAATCACCCAACAGACTGCTATGCTGCATTTTTCAGAATTTGTACTATTATCTCAAGATTTAACTGATGGAATTTCATCAACTTTATATTATGTAAGACCGTGACATAAGTTGCACATAAGTTGGTGCTGATTAGGTTTTCGTGTAAATCTTATAGCAGGTGACGCTGCTATGCTGCATTTTTCGCAATTTTCGCGATAGCTATATCTCTAAAAGAAATGGACGGAATTTAATCAAACTTCAACTTCTGTCACACTTTCACATTAATAGATCCTTATTAGGTTTTGATGTTTACTGCCCAACAGGTGTCGCTTTTATGCACTTTGTGTTGGGAATTTTGGTTGCAGACATCTGAGAAGCTGGAAGCCGAAATTCAACGATTGCGATACTTATATCTCCTTTTTAAACTCACACAAATCAACGAACCTATACCTTTAGAACCTATACCTTCTCATGGTGGGTGTAAATCATTTAATTTTGGCACTGTGATAGCAAATTTTAAAGTACTAACCCTTTATCTACTGACGGTACTTATAAGTACCACTCACTATAAACTCTCATCCCATTGTGAATATTACTAATATTTTAATGGCACTTTGCAAAAACCCTTTTTTAACTCCACTTTTTCATGATACATGGCAGCAGTAGTTCTAGGTTCGTTATTTTAGCGAGGAAGGAAGCTATCTTTGAAACAGTCGATGTGTTTTGTACCGACATTTTGTACAGATTGTCACGCTTTACTTTTAATTGCTGCAAGCACAGTAAAGGACATAAGATAAGTGTTCGATTTTTTTTTAATGTGTTCATTATGATCTTAGAATACAATTTGACTAGTTATTTTAAGTAAGCGGTGTATGTATTTGATTTAGCAGTTGAATTACTCGGCGGTACTTAGTAACGCCAGTACAGTGGGTGTTGGAGAAAAACTTCTTGTGTTACTTTTTGTCTGTGTAGTTATCCATCGTTTTTATCTGCTTTATAATGTTATAATTAAATTGTAGTGTAGTATGTCAATTTAATTTTTTTTTTTTTAACTTACGAGTATCTTTTTGTTATTTAGCATTTTTAAGAGTTTAAATTTTATTTGAAATATCATGTGGGTTTTCTGTTACTAGAATATTTTATCCATAATGTGCTGACAATACTTTACAGTACAACTTTAATTAATGACCTCTAACGAATTAAATTTCTCACGGGTGAGTATTTTTTATGCATATCCTTTAATTTTCATTGTAGTAACTGAAAAAAAATTACGTGAAAAAAAATTGCTCTAGATAATATTGCAGTAAATATAGGGTTAACATAACATGCATGAGATAGAAGAAAGTTTTGGGATTGGCACATTCGACTAGTTTTAAAAGTGTAGTCGAGAGAAAACGTAATGAGTAGTATTAAGAAGAAATGACGACTTCAAAATTAGGAACCCGGGCTTCAAAATTGTGGAAAAACTAGTTTTGTAAGAGCAATTTTCTCGTACAATATTAAATCTTTTGTTATTATTATTTTTTAAATTAACGTATATATCTTTATTTTTATAAAATTAAAAATAAATAAATGCGAGTTGAATTAATAGTCTGATTTAAATATACGTTACCCAATCGCCGACCAATCTTCAGTAAAATGTTCGTAATTTCAAAATATTTTGGTTACATTAATAGAAGCTAAAATATTATGAGCTGGATATAAGTAAGTAAAAACATCATTTGATCAATCATCGGGAATGAGAGTTAAAAATTATTCTAATAAAAATGCCCCGTGTTTATGCATTCGTGCTCTAGGAAGATTTTCTGTATTAGTTATGGAATTTATGGAATTATGGAATTAGTTTTTAATGTCTGAAAATAAAATTGGTAGAACAAATGATTATTATAGTTATGGAATTTTGTTTAATAATTAATGTCATATAATCAACTGTTTTTTTAGATCTTATATATAAATATGAATTTAGATTTAACATCTAATATAAGTTTTATGAAGAACTATATTGTTTTTAAAGTTTTCCCGAATTATTCTATAAATATACAAGGATGGATTGCCATAATACTAAACATTATATGAAGTCTAAAACAAATATTTTTTTTCGAAGTATTTGACATTATTTCACAAATTATTCATTTGAGGACATTTGTTTCATATAACACAATTTTAAACAATTTTCGACAAAAAACGTGGCAGAATAGTTGCTGGAACACCCCTGCGATTTGAAGAAATGTTTCAGTTTTTCGACAAAATTTCTGTCTTTTGACTGGAGAATCTGAAGTAATTTTGAGCTAAGATACGCGAGGTTTCGATGATTTGAGGTCAAAAGGTCAAAAAGGACAAATATAAGAATTCCGTATCTGAAACGAGTGTTGGTATCATAGCTGCCGGAACAAAAGTGAGAAAAATGCATTTTAAATTGAAGTATTTCATATAATTTTTACATTCGATCGTCGAAATTTCAGCATTTTCAGTAACGATTGGCAAATGAAAACGAAATTTATTCGCGCTTTAATTAGTATAATCAACTGAAAAATACGTGTAAGTTCACGAATTTTTTTCAGACTTCAGAAAAGAGTGACACTAGGCATACTGCAACTAATATTGTAAAAGCAGAAGTTATAGGATGACTAGAAATAAAAGTCTCAGTTTAAAAATGCAATAATTCATTAACCATAATAAATTTGAAGATGAGAAAAGTAACATTTATTTCTGGTGGTTCTTAAATTTTATATACTCTAATTTTTAAAGCAGTTCGTATTTTCGTCAATGGATGGCGCTGCACCGTCCCAAACTACAATAATGCTCAAAATGCATGTAAAACTGCACAAAAAATATCTGAAGTTTTATTATTCACTCTATTTAGAGATTGAAACACGAAAAGACGATTGAATTTTTTCCCTTTATTTGAGCACTAATGCTTGAAACGGTGCAGTGACATCTATTGGCGAAAATTTTAACTATTTTTAGAATTACAGCACATGAAATTTAAGAGCAAGTAGATGTAAATGTCACTAATATTCATATTAATTATAGTTAATGAATTATTGAATTTTCAAATTGAGGCGTTTATTTCTGGTCACCCTGTATAAATGCTTTTCAGGTTATTCAGATAAATCCCATAGTCCGCCACCTCAGCCCGTAAAATTTTGAAAATTGTTCAATGGACTTGAAATTCGTCTTTTGGTACAGCGAGACCTCAAAAATCCGGCATTCAGAAATTTGGCACCAAAGTCATCTCTTTCTTCTCATCTTTTTCAAGTCAAAGGCATCAAAGTCCCTCTCTTTTTTCTATGCTTCCAACTTATGGGAGAAAGAAAACTAACAATTATTTACGAATTAAAAACTTCGAGATCGAAAGCGATGGATTAGTGGACAGCGAGATTGCTGACGCTGTTCTAAATAGAGCAGCCGATAACGTTGGTAGCAGCTCAGAGTATCGAGGACGAGGATCTGGCACAAGAAAAGGTGTCACTGGAAAAATGCATAAATTCGAGTGAAAAATTAACCCTCTCGCTGCTCAGCCCGAGATATGCTCGGTCATGCATTTTTCCGTCAAAGTTATACTATTTGGTTATTTCCACCAGTTATTTTTTAGCGAAAACTTTGATTTTATCAGGACATTTTCCCTGATTACGATAGTCAAAAATTTTTGCTTTAAAGAACCGGTGATAAACGATTAAAAATTCTGTAAAAGACGCTCATCGCGAAGAATTACTTACGCAGCGAGAGGGTTAATAACCGCTTTAGAGAAATAAGACTGTATTTGCGAAATCTATATTCTTCACTTGTACAAAATCCAAGAAAAGTTCGCTAAAGAACGTCCGAAAAAATTGAAGCAAATAAAATTGACATCAATGTTTCGGAAATTAATTGTGAAGAAATTACTTTACTGTTCATTAGCATTTTTTTTTTTTTTTTTGTACCACAGAAAATATTAATTAAAGAATTTTTTTTTAATGTTCAATTTTTTCTTTTTTTTCACTTGGCTATGAACTAAATTATGATTAAAAGCAAAATTTAGAAAATCGGAAGTACTTTTCATATTGTTTCAAAAGTCCAACTTAGTCTCGGTCCCGGCGATGTCGGATTTTCGAGGTTACTGTATTTAGAAAAAGGATTAAAATTTTTTGTAATAAATATTCCTTTAATTTTTTTTTCTACTTGCCTTTCAAGCGCGATACGAGTAAAACTGCAAATCTCTCCCTTTCTACTTTCATTTCTGAAACTTTCCAGCATACACGGTGTTATTCTAAAATGGACTGAATGTTTTTAAAATCAATAACAAGTAAACGAGAGAGCTAATGAATTTAATCTCGAAGAACATTAATATGTGAAGGCATATATTTATATGTTACGCTTCCTGATTTCAGCTGAAAATATTACCAACAGATGGCACTGTACTGTCTCAGGCTGTTTAAACACCCAACGAACGTTTTAAAAGGGATCAAAGTTCACTTCGCTTTTAAGTTTTATTCTATTTAGCTATTGGAATCACAAAAATATAGTTTGCATTTTTAAATTGAAACATTTTGGGGGCAGTTTCACAGTTTGAGACGATGCAGTGACGTCTATTGGCAATAATTGAAATTAAAACAGGGAACCAGAAAAGATACGTTTCAGACTTCACATCTTATTTTTCTGCAAGAATAATTTCAATGTTACCATTTGCTTTAAAACACTTTAATTTTTAATATATTACCTATGTGCATAAATTCTACATGTATGATACAAGGCTGCCTAAAATAATTTATCTTTAAGACTTATTTAACCTTAGTAGTGGCAACCTTGTGTAGTGAAAAATGTATTGAAAAAAGTACAATCCTCTAAGCACTAGTAATGCCATTTTTCAACAATAAAAGAAGCATAATTTCCTTTCAACGATTTCCTTGTGCGTCAAAGAAACAAAAAATTATGTATGTTTCTCCATTGTGTGTGAAAATAATCTCCCAAAAGCGGCATTCAATAACCTTTTACCGCTACATAAACATGCTAAGAGAAATGAGATAAAATTGGAATGTCCATAGCAACCACTAAATTATGTGGTGAAGAGGATTGTGAGCACTTTTTATTCTCTTCCTTAAATACATAAATGTATTATTCGAGTTTTGAGAGCATCTCTTATCTGGATGAAGGTGAGACATTAACATAAAATCTCCATATAATGGCATACAGAATTTTTAAGTTTTTATTTATTCGTAATGGCTTATTTTAAAAATGTTACTTATTGAGCTTTTTAGAGTAACTTTTAGAAAAGTATATGATGTCACTGAAATCAAATAATCTATCAATCTATATTATAATAATTATATATATAATTGCGCTAAGTGTAAGACTTCCGGAGTGAACTCATTCGAATCCCGATAATAGCGCTCTTCCTCGGAAAAAAATATTGTGGCCATTGTGACGTTTCATCTGAGCTCAGGCAGAAACCAGATGACCACGTAACGTAAGAAACACTTTTAAATGGGACGTCAAGATGCATAAACTATAAATTCACATGTCAATGCTTTCACGAAATCCAGATGTAAAGTGTAAACGGATTTTAATGATGTAAATACATTGAATAGTGCTGGCCTGGCACTTGTGAGAACTGAAACTTGCCACTTAAGATAGACTGAACTCTCGAAATGGCCCCGTGGAGAGAGATGCGGTCTTGAACCGAGGACGGTCGTTTTTCGGTTTTGTTTGAAGGAGCGAGCCCGCTCCGAAAGAAAATTAAAGATTAAGTTTTATGTGTCAAATGAATGTATGTGTGTTTGCTGTGTGTGCTGTCCGTATCGTCAATAAATGTGTGAAAAATGAACTCAAAGATCTCTTCATTTAAGTTTTGAGTTTAGTTTTTTAAGTTAGATTTTGTTGACGTTACAGATTGATCGTCAAAATCTTTTACTGACGGTACACCATATTAGGTTTAAGCATTCCGATTCCGTGACACAAGGCAATTGTTCGACTTATAATAATCTACGTTGTATCACATCTTTTCTTCTTACTTTTCTCTAAAAGCTTCAAAAACTATACAATTATAATGATTTAAGTTCTAATTTAAAAATATCCAGTTACCAACAGCAGATTATTGATATAAACACCACTGCCATTCAGAAGCACAAATTCCAAATCTAGAAACAAATGAACGAGTCTTTGATCGTTTCATTAAAAAAAATACCGTTTAAAATCCGATTCTGCTCTTAAAATATTTGTAAAAACATATTAAAGCCTTTAAATATTTCGAAATGTGTTTTTCACTTTTACATGCCGACTTATGTTTTGTGAAAAAACGGAGTTAACTATTTTATATAAACAAGACAGCAGTTCCATGCATGAACTACGCTTTATTTCAATATTGTTTTGGCGCCATCTATCGGCAATTAATATAAATTATGGAAAGGTTGACTGGAAGTATAGTTTTTTATTTTAAAAAAATGCAGGAAGTAATGATGTAATTCAAGATCATTTTTTAAATGTTTTCGTTATGTAATTTTAAAATTTCGTTCAATATAAATAAAATTAATATTTTTATTGTTATGATACCTTTGATAGAAGTTAAATTTAGTTTTATTAATTTTTTAAGAGGTTAACATTTATCCCCTTATTTTAAAATTTTGTTTCAATATAAAGAAAATGAGATTTTTTCCCCACCAGGTGTTATGAAATATAAGATATTATCATGATTGCATTAGTATAAGAAATTTATTTTTCAAATTTTTTTATTAAATTACAATTTTGTTTTCACTCCAAGGTTATGTTCAAACTTTGCAATGTTGAAAATCAAAATTTTATCTGCATTGATGTAATTAATATATGTAGCACATTGTATATTCCTTAAATTTTAATTACATCTGATAAGAAATATGAATTTATTTTCAATGCAAGCAGATTTCAAGTGATTATAAAAACTGATAAATTAAAATAACTTAAAATAACTCTTAAAAACTGATAAATTAAATTAAAATTTTATGAAAGAAATAATAATTTTGATTTTGTCCTTTTCTAGAATACTCTTTAATAATAAAACCTTCATTCTGTTTGTTTGTCTGAAATTTTATGAAAATGAAACACAGGTCAACATTCCGTCATTTTTGAGGGGGTTATTATATTAGTCTATATTATAAAGGACAAGCGTATCTGTGTGTAACGCTGACGTCATTTTGCGAATGGCAACAGCAGACAATCAAATTTAACTTTTATTTACTTTTATTGCGATTTTTTAAATTTCTAAATATCGTACTTTTTAATTATTTACGCCATTGAATCGGGAAAAAAATGTATTTTCAAATGCAATTTGTTTGAAAAGTATATCGCAATTTGCTTGAAAACTGTATCGCAATTTACTCAAATTTTCTTGTTTTTAAAATACTTTTCAAGCATGTTTTTTTTTTTTTTTTTTTTTTTTTTAAATCTATTTCTGTCACTTGTGGGCAGACGATTACAAAAGATAAATACGTTTGCACTTAAATTAATATAAATAAAATAGTTCGGCATTTGTTTCCGTTTTAGATTCCATAATGAAATTATGTCCTTAATAAACCACGTATAATAATCCTTAATAAACCACGTTTATTACACTGAAATTATCAGAATAAAAAAGACTAGCAATCTTTGTCGATTTCTGCGCCTATTAATTCCTGGCACGAGGCGAAAACGAAAATATCACTTTTAATAAATTTAAAAAAAATTATTCGAATATATAATTAACATATAAAAATTATTGTTGGTATTGTAATCGAATAATCTCAAATATATATATATAATGTAAAACATCTATTAGAGTTTTCTATTAAAAAAAATAAATAAATAAAATAAAATAAAACAAGTCTATGGTTTTCATTTGTATTCTGTAACCCGGGAAGCCAGGGATGGAACTTCTTGTATTAATAAAAGGGAAATATGTCTGTCTGCGTGTGTTTGTTTGTATGTGGATTATGGTTAGGGAAACTATATCATCGAGCCTGTTTGTCGTTGTCTTGGGAAGTTACAAGCTCTTTAGAAACGAATGAAATACATTAATAAAAGAAAAATGTTTGTCTGCGTGACTATCTTTTCGAGATGGCTAGGAAACCCATCATGCGTATAGAGGTCTGAAAACTTGGTTTGTTGATTGGGGTTTTATGGCACAAAGTACCTTCAGGAACATGCTGCGTCAAGAGATATTTGAAATTAAAACTTAGATTTATATTTTTAAAAGTTAGATTAAAAGTTTGCCATAAACACATGATGAATGAAAATAACATAGTTAAATGAAGAAAGCAGTGTGATGATATATATACTAATTAAAAACATTCAATGAGATCATAATTATCATGCTAAAAAAACAAAGAAATTTTTGCAATTAAAATATGCATAATCTTTAAAGTAATGGTCGATAAAACAAA
The DNA here is from genome assembly GCA_963932465.1 of Maratus speciosus. Taxonomy (NCBI): domain Eukaryota; kingdom Metazoa; phylum Arthropoda; class Arachnida; order Araneae; family Salticidae; genus Maratus; species Maratus speciosus. The sequence goes on from OZ010789.1 coordinate 155,421,527, forward strand.
GAGTAAAATGTTCAAATTTAACATAAAACTAGGTTTATACCACAGATTATTAAAAAAACAAAAAAAAATTATTCAGGCTCAGACTCTTCAAACACAGTATTTTCTTTATTGGCATTCGAGTCGCATTCCATAGCCTCTTTCGCATAGAGGAGCAGCTGTTTGGTATCCTTTCCTTCATATTAGAAAGTGCTGGGCTAAGACATGATTTCTTGTTTTTTTTCTTCGCAGCTCTCCATTGTGAAGAAACATGAGGATTTTTTTTCTTTCTTTCTATGCAAAAGGTTTTTGGATTGCTTTCTGATTTGGAAAAACATCAGGTTTTTCCTGCAAATTGTTCTCACATGAAATGGTGGATTGCTCAGTGTCAAGTCCGGTTGACATTTTTTATTGTTGACTTGAAGATTTTTGTGACCAATTAAGAAGATATTCTATTTTAACAGGTGATGCTGGCCAGAGTTCTAATTTTGGCTTAAGTCTAGTGGTTTTGTACACATCATGTTTTTTTTTCTTTAAAATGATGGGTGATATTCCATTTATTTCTGCAATTAAAATGCTTAATCACCCCTAATTTTGAAAGAATCACCAAACAGCTGATGTAAACAAAACACAAACTGTCTGAAGCAGATTTTTCGCATTATTTGTGAATAATAGTAACTTGTAAAAGTGTATTTTTTTTTTTTTAATTCACATTTTAGAAAATAGGATTTGGTTAACTTTATGAAAAACGTCGCGTTTATTTATCTCTAACAAAAATACCGAGATTCTTATTTTTACATAGGGTTTACATTTCTAGCATTAAAGTCACCGTGCTTACATCTTACATGTAGAGGAAATTCGGGTATTATGGAATGGTCGGATAATATGGAGTACTTCAATATATGACGCATACGGTGTTGCAGTCATGCGAAAAACTGTCAAACGTTATCCTAATACTCCCATGAGACACTGTGCTGAGTTCAGTTTGGATACCTGTTGTTGGAGTGACGCGGTGAAATAAAATCTTATTCCCACTTTTTGCATATTTTTGCAGGTAAATTTTATAAAATTCGTATTTATTATAAAATCCCATTGCCATTGATTTTAAAAATTCAGTATAAACACTGATAAAAATTTCACCGTTGGATTACCGGAAAAGCCTGGCAGCACTGATTCCAGCACTTCCCCGTAATATTACAGTATGCACCGTTATCTATTTAGACTGTATTAAGCCGTAAATGACAGTAATTTTTTTTGAGCGTATCTGACCGTAAATCACAGTAACTTTCAAGAACGTATCTGACGGTAAATCACGGTAATATATAGAGTGTAAAGGAGCGTATTTAACCGTTTATAATTTTTTTTTTTTTTTAAGTATCAATTACTATTTTGTTTCAATTTCCATTAAAGAGATAAATTCTCTATATTTTCTATCTTTTAGGGAATTGAAGCTGCATTTTACGTAAGTGTTAACAACAGTGATAGATAATATTCTAATTTTAGTGGATTATCAGCCTTCTCATTCTAAAACATTATAATTGGCAGCTTTTTATGTATTTATATGTCATTTATATATTCGCATAAGTTTCCGTTTTAATTTTAAAGCTATCAAAAGAACATTATAGTAATGTGTAATAAAAGAGGAATAATAATATAATTATTACTGGATTATTATTATATTACATAATTGTACATTAGCAGTAATCTGTCGTTTACAAAATTCCACTTAATAAATTCATTTAAAATAATTTTCCAGATTTCAGTAACTGCTTTTCCTTTCCTCACCCTACAAAGTTAATATCGCTAAAATCTGATGTTTAAAAAAACGTAATAAATAATAATAATCCAAACATCCCCCCCCCCCCACCTCACATACATACTTATTACACAGAATTAAGAATTTTAATTTTTCTGAAAAAAAGATGCTTTATTAATTGTATTAACAGAAATGAATTCAATGAGAATCTAATGAAAATGTAAACAGTTTAGTAAAACTCTTTAGCTATTTTTTACAGTTTTGATTTAATACCTTTTCACAAATTGGTGAAATATAAGAAAAAACCTTTACAATATTAGATTAAATTACATAATAATTGGCAACATAATAAATATTTCCACGACTATTTCCTACCTCTTTTATTAATTTGAATTCTTGTTTCACAGTAATATAAATTTTTTGATAATCGTAGCAATTTTTCTATTTTTTATTTATCCATTTTATTATTATTATTGTTGTTATTATTTTAGGATGAGGAAAGGAAAGGTGGTGAGTGTAATTTGGAAGACTATTTTAAAGGAATTTATTAAAAGGTTTTACAGTTGTGAAGTGTGTATTTTTCTGAGATTGAATAGATTACTGATAATGTAATTTAATAATAATGTAATAAATATAAAAACTTAATAATAATATAACAACGTCATAATAATATAGCAATGTAATAATAGTTTAAAAACACAGTAATAATGTATTAATAATATATAATAATGTATTATTATATTATTATTCCTATTTTATTACACATTAGTACAATAATTTTCTTTAAATTATAACGGAAACTTATGCGAATATTTAAATAATATGTACACAAACATCTGCCACTTACCTTGTTTTAAAATGGAAAGGCTGAAAATCATCTAGAATTAGAATATTATCCATCACTGTTACAGCTAACGTTCGTAGCACCTACGTACATCCATCAAATTATCAAGATGACTGCCAAAAACAATGCTATTGAATTTTCTCGGTGAAAAACGCGTTCTTAGATTGCTCAGAATCTAGAATGCGCGCGCCGCTGTGTCAGTGTAATCGACCGTTAGATCACAGTTAACGAACGGGAGTAACAGTGATTTACTAGACTAGCCCGTGATCTACCGTTAAAGGCTGTAAAAGCTGGCGTTACATTATCCCCTGGAACGTATATGACTGTTAGAACGAGGATAATACTGAAAAAATGATCAGTTACTGTCAGTAACAGCTTATTACTGTCAGTGAGTGATATTTAGCGCGAAAACGCAATATTTACTACAATACAGTAATTTACAGTAAAATTATGCAGTAAAGTACTGCAAAGCAACAGCTATTTTTAACAGTGAAGTTGTTCAGTATAAAGTTGAACAGTTATATCTACTGCTGTGCCAGTCAGTTTTCTTCTGTGCTAACTTGTTGGCGAGTAAAGAGTTTACGTCTACCTAGATGGTGTGTCGGGTAATATGGAATATCAGCTGTACAATTGTTTCAAGACAAGTTACTGAAGACGAACAATCATTCCACTCCGACATAACATTTAAAGATGGGTTTTTTACCAGGATGTACACCAGATGAGGAAGATGCGGGGTGCCTGTTTTGTAATGGAAAATATTCAACGGATGAAAGTGGGGAGGAGTGGTTATCATGCCTGATGTGGGCTCATGTGGACTGTTATGGGGCTGGTTCCTACACTTGTGTTTTCGTAAAAATTAAATACATTTTTTAAAGAATCTTATGATTCATAGATGATGTACTAATGTTTACTTAATTAATAATTCTGGTTATTCTTGTAAATCCTGGTTTTCCTTGCAATTTTAACATTTCTTATAATCCAATTCCAACATACCCGACTGGTTGTCATTACCTGAAAATTGTAACTTTTTTTAAAGATTAAATATTACTATGCATTTTTTCTTCCATTTTAACGCATTAAAAATGTTTTCAGTAATAGTCAAAGTTTGTTCTTTACTAAATTTTAATGTATATCATTTTTTTTATTATTATTATTGACTTAAAAATAAAAATATAACTCATCAAATCTCCAGAAACATAAAGAATTGTTTCAAAAGAGGCACATATAGATAAAAACATATCTACAGCACATAAAATATTTTATCCGAAAAAATCCCTGCGAAGAAAACCATCAATTTCATTCAGGGAAAATCAATACGCATTTTCTGAAGTAGAAATACCTTATAAAAACCCAACCTTTTTTTTTCTTTTTTTAATAAAAACACCCTCTTTCACCGATGCCAGATTATCCCTAAAACCACTTTGTCGCGACGTGGCAAAAATGTGTTTACAGCTAAAAACGACTTTCATGATACAAATAATTCTCCCCCACGTTTTTTTTTTTTTTTTTTTTTTTGAAAGAGATATAAATCTAAGATATATAGTTTTGAGAAAAATAAGATAAATTATTTTTCTTTCTCAAAAAGAAAAAAAAATACTGCTAATACAATCAATTCTTTCACTTTTAACTGTGATTAACGATCACAGGAGTGCTAAAATAACAACATATTTTTAACACCTTCCAACATAGTTAAAAAGTGTTGATGAATTTGGCCTGTCAGTTTTTCTAGCTGTCTTCCTGTGTTCTAACTCTCATAAATATACTCGGATTGCCATGTAATTTTTATGTGTTATTAAGGTTTACTATATAATGTTCGGTATTGAAAATGAAGTATATAGCATTTGTAGTTTGTTTACAGGGATTCACAAAGCAATTCCGTTACATTACACTGTAAAAAATTTTCAGAAATATTTCTGAAAGTAACGGAGACCTCTGCTGCACGATGCTAACGGAAAGGTTTCTGATTAGAGCAGAAAAATGTTTCGGCTATAATACGGAACCTTCCCGATTCGTAATGAAAAGTTTCTGAATATATCGGAAACGTTTCATTCCCAATCGGAAAGGTTTCTGAATATATATGAAATCTTTCTGAAGACAAGGAAATGTTTTTGAATGTATAGGAAGCCTTTCATTACGAATCGGAAAGGTTTCTGAATACATATGAAACATTTCTGAAGTCTAGGGTTATTTTAAAATTCATAAAAAGCACAAATAACTGTACTAAAATTACTTGCAGGTTCATACATATAATATAAAATTACTTAAAATATATTAGAAATATCTTAAAAATTACACCTGCAAGTAGTTTTAGTACATTGATTTGTGCTTTTTATATGAATTTTAATTATATATTCAAGGTGAATTTAGCACTAGTATTTTAACTTTTATTTAAGATTATTTTGTGAAAGGGGCTTAGTTTGGAAAAATGAATTTGTGAAGTAGCGAGTTTTATTAAATCAAATTTTATGAAGGAGTCAGTTTTAAATGGATGTTGGTTTATAAATCTTTCTTTCTTTCTTTCTTTTTTTTTTCTCTGAGTTTCTTGTTTTTTTTTATGTCTGATTTTATTCTGAAAAAAAAAATCAATACTGTTATACCTTTTTTATAATGTAGATAAAATTTATTGTGTTTTAACATCTTCCATTGATAATTTTTTAACCATGTGGGTTAACAGGTAACATTAAAGTGAACTGTATTATTATTGAAAAGGAAACGATAATTTTTTTCGAAAAGTGTTCTTTTTTTAATCATAGCATTAGTTTTACTTATTATTTTAGTTCTTTATTAGCCTTTCTTTGCCATTTTAACACATAACATATTATTATTATTATTATTATTATTATTTGTGCATGTAAATAAGATATGATTGCAATTGATATTAATGTTGACTCAATATCGTATTATTCTTTTCGTAGCATAATATTAATAAATTAAAATGCCTTATAACTTAAAACAAGACATTTTGTGTACTATATTTTCATAAAACAAGCTGATGATTAATAATCTAGAGATTTTCAAATTCATTTATTCTAAAGTGCTTAAGTTAAATAACAACAATAGTATTTTTTTTTTCACAATTCTGTTGCGCAAAATCAGAAGAAAGCATTTTTCTTTTCAAGCAAGAACATTTAGATGAACAAGTGAAATTCAAATCGCAAAAATGCAATAGTTAATTTTTTCGAAGCATTGAAAAAAAAAAAAAAAAAAAAAAAAAAAGAGTGTGTGTGTGCCGGTGGGGGGGGGGGGGGGGGTGTTACATATCTGGACCTGAGTACTGAATAAGTTAATTAACTTAAAACATTTTTTTTTATTTGTTATTAAAATTTGATGAGAAAAGAGGTTTAATATAAAAAATTAATTAGATTAACAGAATATGTTTAACATGTACCAAAATGTGCTGAAATGTATAATTAAAAGTAAAATAGTATTACACTAAAATTATACATATAATTGAATTATTGATGTGTGTGTAACTATTGTGTATTATTACTGACATATAAACGCTATTTCGAATATTTGAAAGTTTTTTAGGAAGCAGCAAAACAAATGAATCAATTTTATTAACTACTATAATGATTTATAAAAATAAAACGTATGATTGAAAGAATAGTTTACTGTTTATTTTTATTTTTTACCCATAATACTGTATTTTTTACATAAAAGCAATCAATAATAAAAAAGTAAAATTTCAATAAACCTTCAGCTTGTTTGATAAAAATATAATACATAAATTTTCTTTTAAATTATAACGCATTTAATAATTTATTAAGGGCACACTGTGCACCGGAGTCAGTATTAACATTGAGTTTAACTATATTATTTTATTTACATGCACACATAACAGAAACAAGGTGTGATATATTAAAAAATAGATTATAAATTTACTTCCATGTACTGTAACAAAACTAATAAAGAAGTAATTAATAATAAAAAATAGTAAGTAAAAGTAATACTGTAGATGATTAAAAAAAAAAAAAACACTTACCCAAAGTTGTAATTGTTCCGTCTTCAAAAATAATGTTTTTCCGAAGCTTTAAAACAGTCCACTCATAATATCCAAGGTTTATATTTCTTGTATAATTTTAAAACACAATAAAAATTACCCACAAAATGTAAAAAATATTATTATATTGTTTTTGTTTTCTAAATAAAACCCAATTGAAATCCACGTGCTACACAAGTTCTCACGCCGCGCCGCCATTACTCATACAGACGAGTTGACGTTGATGTTGACTTTCGGCTATTCCGGTTTCAGCACATGGACGAAATACTTGGAGTGCGCATGCGTTAGCGAGAACAGAGGCGAACCGCCGAAAGAAAACCTAACCGTTCAGAAATGTTTCTGGATGTTTCAGAAAACGAAAATAGATCTTACATATCCGAAAGTATCGGAAAGGTTCCTGATAGAATACTAAACTTTCCAACTATTTTTTACAGTGTAGGATCAAAGGGGAAAAATCGTTTACGGTGCAGTGTAACGATGTTACGATACTTCAAATACAATGAAATTAAAAAAGATCACTGAGATGAACTACAAAATGTTTTATATAATTAATTGAGTGCGTAGCCTTTATCGTTCATTTACAGAGTCGCAAAAACGAATTAAGCACGACGAACTACGATCGATTTCACTGTATGAAAAACTAGTCGGATGTACCAATCCTAAAACTTTCTTCTTTCGCACACATGTTAATATTTCAGAAAGTTGTAACACATATTAATATTTCATTGTTATATGCAATACTTCACTAACTTTCATTTTTATCTTAAATTTCTGCTTCATTTTATTATTCAGAGTAAAAACGAGTTAATCTCGATCATATTATTTAACCAAATCAAAATTTTCGTTATTAATATTTTCGTTTGCACATCAGTTACTTGCAAATCGCCGGTGTATTTGGATGCTAAGTGCCAATCGCTGCAAGAGCAGCCGATGTGCAATAGAACTACGAAAAAAATCGAGAAAATTGCACACAAATTGCTATTACAGAGCCTGTTGTCGAAAATGTGAAATAAAAGGCAGGTGGCGCTGCTAATTCGATATCCCCCCCACTTGTGAAGTGAAATTAAGAGAATACTTTAGTGCTTGTTGTTGAACCACCGATGTAACGATTTTGTGTAATGTTCGCTTCAAATAGGAGCTATGAAGGAGAGATCCTTATAATATCTTGGAATACTCATGACGAAGTAAATGCGAATAAAATATGTTGTTAAGTTTAAGAAGCCACTATATCATTTTAGAAGTAACACATCTTACGTAAATATCTACACCCGGCATAAATTGGAACGAAGCCAATTGGGTTTCTATATGGTGCTACCGGCTCAAGGAAGTAAGGTCATTTAATTATTTTTGATTGAAAACATTTTATTTAGCAGAATTAATGCGAGGATAACAATTATTAAAGAATTGAAACAAATTACGCTTCCCAGTCCTGAAAGTACACCGCAAAGGGTTATATCTTAATAAGCGAAAGTCCGAGCGCTTGTTGTTCCTCGGATATCTGGCGCCGATATGTACGAACCGTCTGCACAAATTAGGGAATTTATGAGGAATAATAAAATGGAAATGGCTGATGCTTGTGTAGGAAAAGATTTGATGAATGTTGAAATACTAATTGGATCAGACTTGTTTTGGAAATTTATTTTAAAGGAACGAATATCCATTAATAATGACTCAGGCGGCTATAAGAACGGTTTTTGGATGGGTAATTACAGGACAGGAATTGAGAAAAGGAAATAGTTGTTCTCAAAATATTGCTGTAATGAAAAATGCGGTTGAATTAAATAATTTAAGAATATTTTGGGAAATTGATTCTATCGGAATTTCGAACGAGAGTGATGAATTATCTCAAAAGGATAAATTGTTAATAGAAGAGTTTGAGAGAAAATTGCAATACACAAATAATAGGTACACAACTAATCTTATTTGGGATTCAGGTTCACATGAAATTAATAATAATTTTTGCATTGCTAAAAAGCGGTTCGATAATTTGAAAGAAAAATTGAATAAAAATAAAGTTGTATGCGCTGAGTATAAGAAAGTTATCGATGAGCAGTTTCGTGAGGGAATTGTAGAATAATCTAAAAATGATGCTTTATTGTCTGGATACTATATGCCTCATAAGGCTGTTTTAAGACCAGATAAAGGAACTACGCGCGTGAGGATAGTTTTTGATGCGTCATCAAAGGAAAATCATTCGAAATCTTTAAATGATGTTTTTGGTATCAGGTCCAAATTTAAATCCTAATTTATTAGACGTGATACTTAAATTTCGAACATATGAAGTTGCTTTTTCTTCCGACATTGAGAAAGCATACTTAATGTTAGAAATAGCAAAAGAAGATAGAAAATACTTAAAATTTATTTGGTTTAATAATGGTGACTCTAACTCCTTTAGGGTAATGAATATGACACGTTTACCTTTTAGAATTAGGTGTAGCGCTTTTGTCTTAGCGGCCACAATTAAGGCACACATTAAAAAATATAAAGAATTTTATCCTGAGGTTTTTGAAATGTTAAATAACTCCATGTACGTTGATGAACTTTATTCTGGGGCAGATACAGCTGAAAATGCTTTTAACCTTTCATCCAGTGCTAACACTATACTTAAGGACGCTAGCATGAACTTGCGTAAATTTAATTCAAATTCAACTGAGTTAAAAGAATTGTGGCAACAAAACGGTCTGTTAGATAACCATCTGGGCGGTCTATGTTGTTGGGACTGGAATGGGACACTAATAAAGACATTATAAAAATTGATTCATTGGAATTTCAGAATGTTACAAGTAACCCTAGTTTGGCCACTAAAAGATCAGTCCTGCGTGCTGCATCAAAAATCTATGATCCCGCTGGATATATAGCCCCCTTTATAATCAGAATTAAGCTGTTAATGCAGAAAATATGGCAAAAGGGGCTAGGATGGGACGAAGAACTTCCCGAAGACCTAGATATTGGATTTAGAATTGGTTAGTGGACGTTCAAGATTTGAAAAACATTTCAGTCGATAGAAAATATTTTCTGGAAGGAGCCTATCCAACAGAAGTAACTATACATATTTTTTGTGATGCTAGTGACAAAGCATATGGAGCTGTCGCATACTTCAGATACATAAACAAAAGCGGAAAAGGGAAAACGTCTCTTATAATGACAAAATCACGTGTTACTCCTCTTAAGAATCTAACACTGCCTCGTTTGGAGTTGATGGGAGCAGTTATAGCAGTGAGAATCTATAATTATTTGAATAAAATATTCAATGACTATTGCACAAACACACTTTTTTGGACCGATTCGCGAATCGTTTTGAGCTGGATCAAGAGTTCAGCAAAAGAGTGGAAACCATTCGTTTGTAACCGAGTGACAGAAATCCAAAACATATCGGATCCTAAAAATTGGAACCATTGCTCAGGTAAAGAAAACCCAGCAGACTTGTTGACGAGAGGATTGCAATCGAGGTCTTTAAAGGAAAATTCATTATGGTGGCTAGGACCGCCTTGGTTAACTAGTTCCACAGACTGGCCTGTGCAATCGAAAAATTTTTCAGGTAATGACAATGTGTTAGAACGTCGAAAAAATATTCTGGTTAATGAATGCACTATTGAAAACAATGAGATAGTAAAACTTTTAGAAAACTTTAGTAGTATGCTAAAATTACTTAGAGCAATTGCATGGATTAAACGCTTTATAAGGAAAGTTAGAAAATTACCTGGAAACGATGGTCCCTTATCTGCCGATGAAATTCAAGAAGCGGAAATATTCTTCATTAAGTCAGTCCAGAAACAATTTTATAAACCAGAAATTGATTTGCTTAAATCGACGAGTGAGCTTCCAAAACAATCTAGCTTACTATCATTAGCACCGTTTCTTGATGAAAACGATTTATTAAGAATAAAGGGAAGACTGGACGAGAGTAAATATACTTATGCAGAAAAGCATCCAATCCTCCTGCCAAAGGACTCTCGATTTACAGAACTGCTAATATTACGAGAACACAACAATATGCTTCATAGTGGTGTTGCAGCAACACTATGTAAATTGCGTGAGAATTACTGGATTCCCAAGGGGAGGCAAGCAGTCAAAAAAGCCATAAATAAATGCCTCATATGTCGAAAATATGCAGTGAAGCCAGCAAAACAAATGACGGCGCAACGTCCCAGAGATCGAATCTCAGAAACCCCGGTATTTTCCGTCTCTGGAGTAGACTTCACCGGTCCTGTTTATATAAAAAATGGAGATAACACAGAAAAAGCTTACATAGCTCTATTCACGTGTGCTGTGACTCGTGCTGTCCACCTTGAACTAGTTTCAGACTTATCAACTAAAAAGTTCATATTGGCACTTAGACGTTTTCTTAGCCAAAGAGGAAACTGTCGTATATTCTACTCCGACAATGCCAAAACCTTCAAATGTGCAAATAAAGAACTTCAATATTTCTTTGACATACTTAAGCATCAAGATTTTCAAAATTTTATCTCTTCAGAAGGAATAACATAGAAATTCATCGTTGAACTTGCCCCATGGTGGGGAGGTTTCTATGAGAGGCTGATGAAAAGTGTTAAAGACCCCCTAAGAAAAATCTTAGGAAAAGCTTTGCTTACTTTTGAAGAACTTATGACAGTGCTTGTAGAGGTGGAAAATGTTCTCAACCATAGACCACTAACATACGTTTATGATGATTCCTCTGAGCCTGAGTGGCTAACACCGGCCCATTTCCTCATTGCTGGACACAAGGTAGGATACCCCTTTAACTTTAACGAGCTGTTTAATGACTCTATAACTAGGACTAGCCTGATTAAAAGAAAAACGTATCAAACAAAACTTTTGAGCCAGATTTGGAAGAAATGGAAGACTGAGTATTTACTAGCAACTAAAAGCTTGCATTCTTTCGGAACTCCTAATGCTCAAAAAGACTTGAAAGTCAATGACATTGTTTTAATTGAAGGTGTAAGTAAATCAAAGTTCCTATGGAACTTAGGACGAATTATCGAGGTCAATAGAGGTCGTGATGGACTAGTCAGGTCTTGCGTCATCAAGACCAAAAAGGGGAATTTAAGACGACCTATTCAACTTATATATCCTTTTGAAATTGCTGATTAATGAAATAATTTGTAAATAAATTTTCTGTAAATATAACAATATTTAATTTTAGTATTGTGTTTATGTAAATAATATTAATAACTTATTCTTTTACTGTATTATAAGTGTAATATTTAGCTATACTGTAAATACTGATATTATTTAATTTTGCATTTATTGTGTTATTTTATGAAAGTTTCTTGCAAAAATCCTGGCCAGGTATATTTATGTTTTACATATTGGTAAGAAACATATGTTTTGTAATTATATTGTGATTGTTTATTTAGTGCTTTATATTCAGATTTTCTTAAAGGCAAAACCTTCTAAAATCTATTGTTTTGAACAATTCCATATTGTATAATTTTGACATGTATATTGGTTTCAATAATTATTGGTAAAATTAGATTAAAAATATAGTGTGATAATTTTGGTAATTATCAGGTGGGGAGTGTCGAAAATGTGAAATAAAAGGCAGGTGGCGCTGCTAATTCGATATCCCCCACTTGTGAAGTGAAATGAAGAGAATACTTTAGTGCTTGTTGTTGAACCACCGATGTAACGATTTTGTGTAATGTTCGCTTCAAAAAGAAGCTATGAAAGAGAGATCCTTATAATATCTTGGAATACTCATGACGAAGTAAATGCGAATAAAATATGTTGTTAAGTTTAAGAAGCCACTACAGTCGACGCTCGTTTTTACGAACTCGCAGGGAACACCCAAATAGTTCGTAAAATAGAAAGTTCGTAAAATAGAAAAACACCAAAAATGATATGAATACGTACATTATTTATGTCTATTTTTATCAAACTGCCCCCTCTTCATGGTTGAAGCAGTATTTCAAGATTATTTATTATTTAATAAAGTTATACATGTATTTTTAAATATACAAGAAATAAATGCAAATTTATACACAAAAAATAATTTTAGTACACAGAAACATATGTTACCATGCTTTGAAAATATTACATATGAAAACGTAGACTGTATTAGTACTTAGTAGGTGAAAATACATAGATGAAAACATAGATGAAAAATTAGGAATGGAAGTAATCACTTATCTTTTTTTAAAAAAATCACATTTTGAAAAAGACATGTTCCCATTTTATCTATGGAAACCTTTACTACCTTTACCTTTCACAGTTATTGTTTCCTTCAAAAAAAGTGCCTTAGTCCTGACAACCACTACTTGAAATTGTTGCTATGCCCCTCCCTACGAAAGAGATTGGGGAAAATCAACACATTCTTGGAATGTACCTGATGTCTCATTGTACCTGTATAGAGTTTAACTGACGTTGACACTGCATTCCGAAACTTAAAAAAAAAAAAAAAAAAAAAAAAAAAATCAGAACTACGGAAACTGAGTTCGCAAAAAAGAGATTTTCATAATCTGTAGTTCGTAAATGGGAGCGAAAAATTACATTGATTCTATGGGAGCGTATTCGGGACCACTCTATAGTTCGTAAAATCGCAAGTGTTCGTGAAAAAGAGGTTCGTAAAAACGAGAGTCTACTGTATATCATTTTAGAAGTAACACATCTTACTTAAATATCTACACCAGGCATAAATTGGAACGAAGCCAATTGGGTTTCTATACCTGTTTCATGAGGAATATCCCCATTTTCAACTGGGACCTGACGGCCCTAGTCAAAATTTTATATATGAAGTTTAGTAAAATTCTATGCACATCTTCGTGCACTTTCCGACGACATGATAATGAAAATAGCAAAAAAAATCGCTACAGCAGCATCTCTTCCGGCGGGATAGCGCCAAATTCAGTTTGGTACCTGCTGGCCATATCCAAAAAACATATATATGAAATTTGGTTTAATTCTATGCATAACTTACGCTTTTCAATGATTCAGAGAGGACATACACACACACGGACAGACAGACATTTTTAAAAAACATGTTTTTCGGGATTTCTGATCCTTAAAACGTGTAAATTCATCGAAAACCGAAAATCGAAAAAAAGTACGGTTGCAATACAGTAGAATTTCTTTTATCCAAAACCCTTTTAACCGAAACTCTGGATTAACCGAAATCCATTTTTAAAGCTTTTTTTTTTACTATCACATTCTTTGTGTGCAAAATCCATTTTGAAAGCTTTTTTTTTTTTTTTTTTTTTTTTTTTTTTTAACTATCATATTCCTCGTGTACAAGCCGTCCTTTCCAAACTACGAGTGCATATTTTCGATGCCCTTTCTTAGAGTTCCTTTGAATTTAACTTGAGCTCCAATAACCTGCGGAGGGGAACGAAGAAGACGAGAACAAATTTGCAATTTTGAAGCTTTTGAATGTTTTGTAAAAGGTTTGACATGGCTGGAGCAGCAGAAAGACTGCGATACTGGTGAACTAATAATATTTAAAAACTCCGTGATAATGCTTCAAAGCAAAAGCAATCGAAACTGAGACAAGCAAAACATTTCTTCAAACCCTTGTGATATACGTAAAATTTACTTAATTTCAAAATTGAAATTCAGGTAATTTATTCTTGTTTCTATTTTGCTATTGCTTTATTTTTATTAAGCACTTGTTACCGTAATAAGAAATATTGCATATAAATCTTCTTAATCTCAAAATTGAAGCATTCTGGATTGTCCGAAAATTTCAATTTTCCGAAAGATGGTCGGTCCCAATTACTTCGGATAATTGAGGTTCTACTGTACTTTCTTCTTCAGAAAGAAGAAAGTAGTGAAATTTCTTAAGGCTCCTCATTGAGTCAGGCTGGAAAGTCCCCTCTCTAAGGCTAAAACCCATGGGCTTGGAATGCATCCGTATTTTTAAAATTTCTCCTCGGAAAATTATTTTTTTTCTTCTGTTTTCTGTATGCTCTTCTTGAAGAATGTTTTTTCTTTTTTATTGCACAAAATATTTTTGGAATACATTGTTAGTTTTATTTAAAGTGATAAAATCTTATTAACAACTCTCCTGCTTCACTTAGATTTTAATACTTAAAATATAAAATTACATATATATTTTAGAAATATTTTGACAAATAAAAAAAAAAGAAGCATTCTTCAAGAACAGCATAGACTTTTTTTTACCTTCAACAGATTACCTTCAGTAGATTTTTATCTTCAATAGAATGTAAAAATTTTAATTTTCTGTGGAGGAATTCAAAAAATACGACTGCATCCCAAGCGTATAGGTTTGGCATTACAGAGGAGAATTTGCGTCCTGACTGATAACAAGACTTAATGATATTCCGTTATCGTTGGAAAAAGTTTCATTATCTATCTCTGAAGCATAATTTTTGTTCTCATTTTAAACTAAACTATAAGAAAATTGAAAGGATGAAATGTTTCTCATCCATTTTTCTCTGATTGCGCACTCAAACGCGTGTTAAACTTTCGCAATACATTAAAAAGAAACTGAAAATTGCAGGAATAGCTTATGAAGGTTTTTAATTTTTTAAAATTATTTTTACTTTATTTCTTATTTTTACCCGATTACCAAGAAGGGTTATGTGTTTCCCGCGTATCTGGGTATGTGGATTTCTTTATACCCTTCGAAACATCCCAACGGCTGGATGGCTTTTAATGAATGAGGTCTCTATCGATTTGTCTTAACCGTCCGATGGTTATAGGCTAGGTATTGTTTTTATAAATTCAAAATGGCGGCAGTAAAATACAAAATGGCAGTGGACACGAAAAAGAAAATTTACGCACCCTATTGAATGGCATATCATTGGATAGGTCTTTCAAAATAAAGACGATGTTTAATTGATTAATTTACAGTCAGAATCTCCGTTTAAATATTACACAACCTCGAAGTTGTGTAGGTAGAATCTCTAGCTTTACTGCAACTCTAACCATCATAGACATCTACAGGCCTCACCAAAAGAGTGTTTATAGATAGGAACTAACAATTAAACACAACTTAAAAATCATCAATAGAAGTAAATAAAAAAATAGGTAAGTAATATTAAAAATAGTTTAACATTGATGGGAAATAATTAATTAGTTCGCTTTTTACGCAGTCGGGTTTTTTGATTTTTAGGTAGATTTCGTATGAAATACTACGTATTGGGATCGTTCCTATGTTGGAATTTCTGAAAACTTTTTGCAGATCTACACCGATCATGACCCCTAGATCCCAAAACCACCCTCAGTAAAAAACTTTATCTATCTATCTATCTATCTATCTATCTATCTATCTATCTATCTATATATATATATATATCACTTTCTTCTGGACACGATAACTTTCGTAATTCTGCACCAATCTCTTCCAAACTGATACATAAAATCAAAGGGCATAAAATCTCGGTCAAGTTCGTTAATGGGCAAAATGGGGCAAAATTCCAAGGGGATGGAAATAGGGAGGGATTTTGTGAAAACCGAAAACACCCCATAACTTCTTAATTTTTGTACATATCAAACCAGTTTAAAGTTTTTATTACTTCTAAAAATAGGGCCAAAATTTTATGTATCACAGATTTTTGATAAAGTTAAAAATGGGCTCAAGGGGCCCAAAAATAGGGTTTTTGGGAGAAAAAAATTCATAACTTCGTCAATTCTCAAGATATCAATTCCAATTAATTTTATTATAAATCTCCTTAATATTATCTACAACTTTTATATTCACAAGTTTTTGATAGGACCAATTCGTACCGCAAAAAAAAAAAAAAAAAATTAAAAACGAAAACAAAAAGGGGGTTTGAAGAAGTAAAAAATTCATAACTCCGTCAATTCAAAAGATATAAAATCCCCATGAATTTATCATATATCTTCTTAATATTGTCTACAACATCTATATAGACAAGTTTTGGATAGGACCAATTCTTACAGCAAAAACAAATTAAAAATACATAGCGGTTGAAGAAAAAAATCATCTAAGTAAGGGTGTATTCCAGGATCGGCGAACCTTTTTACGTGCGCGTGCCAAAAATTCACCAACAATATCTATCAATGGTGTAACGTGCCACATTTTGACATAAAATAATTTTGCAAAGTACGATGTTTATACAAAACACTAGTTAAAAAATCAGATGCTATTTCTCTGCATATTTGAATAAACCATTAAATTAAAATTTTAATTCGTAAATATGATTCATTTATGTAATAATTTTCACTATGATAAGGAAATAAGAATACGAAATTTTATTTTAGAAATTTTTGACCTTATTATTTATGCATCTAGTTATGATTATCCAAGTTGCATTAAGCATTGTATCAATAAATTATTGATGAGATTTTTACTGTTGTATGTTCGATGGAGAATGCTTTATACCTGATTCATATTTTGATAGTTTTATAAATTGGATCCATTTGCCATCTTACTGAAGGGACTGTCTAAAAAAATTAATTTGAAAAATACAGCATTATAAAAATCATACAGAAAGGCAAAATACATGTCGCAAACGCTGCATAACATCGCAAGAAAAGAAAATTCTTTTCATGCAAAAATAATTGCCTTATTTGTGATAGTCTGTCCGTATGAAACAAAATTTTATTCATTATAATAGAAATTAAATTTCATCTGTATAATAATTATAAAATTTATTTTTTCGCGTGCCAGAGAAATTGTCTTACGTGCCAACTCTAGCACGCGTGCCATAGGTTCGCCAACCCTGGTGTATTCAAATCCAAACTGCGTATTTTCTGACTCATTTTATAATTCATTTTTGCTCTCAAAGGCTTCCAATTGGTACGTTTTCTTACTCAGAAACTATATAATGTACCGTAATGGTCGATTTTTTGATAGAGGCAGAATACATTTTTAAAAATGCTGTTAAAGTGAGCATTTTGAACCGAATTTCCAGAAGCGGATTGTGCTGGAAAAATCATTGCATTAAGGCTGCACTCAAATCCAAACTACTTATTTTCTGACTCCTTTTTAAATTCATTTTTGCTCTCAAATGCATTTAATTGGTAGATTCGCTTATTCAGAAACTATAT
Organism: Maratus speciosus; assembly: GCA_963932465.1. NCBI lineage: Eukaryota > Metazoa > Arthropoda > Arachnida > Araneae > Salticidae > Maratus > Maratus speciosus. Next base: position 155,439,077 of record OZ010789.1, read on the forward strand.
AATGTACCGCAATGATTGATTTTTTGATAGAGACAGAATATATTTCAAAAAAAGATGTCAAATTGGGCATTTTGAACGGAATTTCCCGAAGCAATTGTGTTATCACTTTCTTCTGGACACGATAACTTCCGCAATTCTGCACAAATATCTTCCAAACTGATAAATAAAATGAAATGACATAAAATCTCGGTCTAGTTCGTTAATGGGCAAAAGCGAACAAAGGGATGGAAATAGGGAGGGGTTTTGTGAAAACAGAAAAACCCCCATAACTTCTTAATTTTTGTACATATCAAATCAGTTTAAAGTTTTTATTACTTCTTAAAATAGCGCCAAAAATTCATGCATCACGGATTTTTGATAAAATTTAAAATAGGCTCAAGGGGCGCAAAAAATAGGGTTTTTAGGAGATAAAAATTCCTTACTTCGTCAATTCTCAAGATATCAAATCCAATAATTTTATTATCAATCTCCTTAATATTATCTACAACTTTTATATTCACAAGTTTTTGATAGGACCAATTCGTACCGCAGAAAAAAAAAAAAAAATAAATAAATAAATTAAAAACGAAGACAAAAAAGGGGGGTTGAAGAAGAAAAATTTTCATAACTCCGTCAATTCACAAGATATAAAATCTCTATGAATTTATCATATATCTTCTTAATATTGTCTTCAACATTGATATAGACAAGTTTTTGATAGGGCCAATTCTTACAGCAAAAACAAATTAAAAATACATAGCGGTTGAAGAAAAAAATTATCTTATTAAGGATGCATTCAAATCCAAACTGTCTATTTTCTTACTTATTTTTAAATTCATTTTTGCTCTCAAACGCATCCAATTGCTAGATTCTCTTATTCAGAAACTATATAATGTACAGTAATGATCGATTTTTCGATAGAGGCAGAATATATTTCAAAAAATGATGTGAAAGTGGGCATTTTGAACAGAATTTCCCGAAGCGATTGTGTTAGAAACGAAAAATATTGCCCTACTGAGAAAATAACTGTTTATTAATCAAGTTTTAATATTTTGAAAGAAAAATAAAAACACAGGTCGCTTATAAATCTTTTCAAAAATCACGTCAGCATGTTTCATATTTTTTTTTTTTTTTTTTTATTAAAAATGAATCTGAAAATGTGCCAGAAAATTTCGTGTTGTTGAATATGGAAAAATATATTTTTTTTAATATCGCCTTAACATGATTTTGATAAAACCAGCTATTTTATAAAAAGGAAATAAAAACTCGTCAAAAGCAGACAGATAAAACAGTTAAAGTGGATTTATATCTAATAATGATTTAGTTTTGTTGGTGAAATTAGTATACTTAACTTCGAAATCTACCTCTGGCTGTAGGCCGGGCCGGCAGGGATTTTTTAAATTTAATTTTTACTTGTAACTCCTGTTTTTCTGTAATATTTAAATTTTCTGACATATACCCTTATTTGCACTGAAAACAAAGGTATTTATCCCCTAATCTAGAAAAGTTGTGTCAAGTTTAGTTGGGCTAAAATAACCTTTCTTGCAATATAAATCTAAATTTGTTAAATGAAATTTGATTCCTGAGTAATAAATTAACCTCTGACATAATTAGTTTTGACGTATAAATCACAATTTACTCTTAGAAAATGCACGCTATTTTGCACCCTTAACAATAAAAAGACCCATATTTCGGTTTGAACCAGAAATTTCTTTGCAAAATAAGTTTAAAAGATCCAAAGATTAAAAATGTTAAATAAATATGTTAAACATATTTAATTAAAAATTCTGGTAAAAAATATTTTTATAAAACTTGAGTAAAATTCGGATCTTTTTTTGTAAAGTAAAAAATAAACAATAATAATTGGTTTTATATTGTCTTGTTTTATGTTGAAATAAGAGATTTCCCCATACAGGATATTATTGATTATATTTTAAATAAAACTTCTGAAGTCTGCAATTTTCGCATTATATAATGGACATATACAGGGTGTTCCAAAAAGATTTGTATGACCTCAAAATTTTATTTACAAAAAAAAAAAAAAAAAAAAAAAAAAAAAAAAAAAAAGAAAAAAAAGAAAGAAAGAAAGAAAAGGCTACAGCAAAAATAGTTACAACAATAGATAAGAATAACTCAAAAAGTTTTTTTCTACCGTATGTTTCTGGTCATAAATGATGCTGCGCAGCACTAAGCGATTATTAAAAATTTCCAGTTATTCAAAAACTGCGGATCCCCTGAAGAAAACTCAGTGTGTCGAGTGGTTTATCGAAACAAAATCCGATACTCAAACTCAAAAAAATTATCGAACGATTGAAATCGAACGCTTGATGTGAGCCCGCTAAAACGTTCGTGAATTTAATTTGAATATCGTCAGGATATTCTTCGTGCTAAGAAAGGATCTCATGTTGAAGTTTACTAAGGCAGCAGAAATTTTTTTTTTCAGTTATATCTATGAGGGTGATTCAATAATTATTCTCCCGAGTGTGTATAAAATATTTGTACTGCGATGGTTGATGTGGAACATTGAAGCCTAATATCTTAGATGCCTATATGCCCAATTTCAGAACCGTAGCTGCTATATTAACATATTTTTTTTTCGTTTTTGGTGTTACAGGTCACACGGATCACACCTAGCTTGAAGGGAGTTGGAGGGGGGGGGGGGGTGACAGTGAATGAGACGTAGCTACTGTCGTTTGGACTCGGGATCACAGAGATGTAGTCACGTCTCATCCACTGTCACAAATCTATCACAGAGCTGCTTCAGGTCTGGCCTCATAAGCTCCAAACAAGCCTTTCCATCCACCTCCCCCTTTGAAGCTAGGTGCCACCTCTTACACCTAAAACGAAAAATAAAAAGTTAATATAGCAGCTGCGGTTCTGAAATTGAGCATATAGGCATTTAAGACATTAGGCTTCAATATTCTACATCAACCATCGCAGTACAAATATTTTTTACACACTCGAGACAATAATTATTGAACCACGCTCGTATTGTTGTAACTAGTTTTGCTGTAGGCCTATTCTTTTTTTTTAAATAAAATTTTGAAGTTGTACAGATCTTTTTGGGACATCCTGTATTTTATGGTTTATTTTGTGAAAACAGTGTAAAATTCTACTGCATAAGCAGACTTAACAATAACAGAAAAGAATAAAAAGAAAATAAAAGCTAAAAATGTATTATTTGATAAAAGTAAAAACATATAAACAAATATATATATACAGGGTGCAATACGTTATCTATCGCCGACCTTTAATTTCTCAACCGTTGGTCGTAGGCATATAGTTCCAATTACAAAAACGTTTCAAATGAGGTAAATATTCACGTTGTGGCATTATTTAAAGCAAAAAATCAATTTTATAAAAATTACGTATTCTAACTTTTTATACGGTCCCCCAGTCCCTGTAGTTATATTTAGTAAAAGTTTGTACATATGATAACACATATAACACAAAAAGTTTGACATCTGTACTACAAAAATTGACACAGTTATTCAATTTCAAATTTTGAGATTTTTGCACATGATTTTGTCTTTCATTGAGGGATCAGTTAAAAGATGTATTAAGGTAATTCTAGGTCAAAATTGGGGTGCTATGTCCTTTTTACGGCGAAACCACCTTTTTCGGTATCGCCAAATCGGGGTATCACCAAAGAAGGTCTAAAGGACATCTAAAAATTTGAGCTGACTTTTACTGGTCGTATACAAAGCGAAGAATGAAATATTGAAACTAAACAGAAAAATTAATATCAATTTATTATAATATCGAAAATGGTCCACTATAAAAAATGAATACATAAAACGCCGGAAACTACTAGCGATACTGCTCAAAATGTTCTCCATTCGTGGTAATGCACAATTGAATGCGTGACAGTACTGTCTCCCAGTGCGACAATCAAGGATGATGCGCTGCTTCAGATAAACCAATAGAAGTTTGCACACCTGCTAGGCTCTAACCTGTCCAGGACACAGTACTGTTACTCATTCCATTGTGCATTGCCACCAATGGAGAAAACTTTGAGCTGTATCTCTAGTAGTTTCCAGCGTTTTATGTATTCATTTTCTATAGTAGACCGTTTTCGATATTATAACAAATTGATATTAATTTTTCTGTTTAGTTTCAATATTTCATTCTTCGCTTTGTATACGAACCCTAAAAGTCAGCTCAAATTTTTAGATGAAATAACTCTCTTTGGTGATACCCCGATTTGGCGATATCCGCTAAAGGTGGTTTCGCTGTAAAAAGGACATAGCACCCTCATTTTGATCTCGAATTACTTTAATTCATCTTTTAACTGACCCCTCAATAAAAGACAAAATCATGTGCAAAAGTCTCAAAATTTGAAATTTAATAACTTTGTTAATTTTTGTAGTACAGATGTCAAACTTTTTGTGTTATATGTGTAAACTTTTACTAAATATAACTATAGGGACTGGGGGACCATATAAAAAGTTAGTTTCGTAATTTTTATAAAATTCATTTTCTACTTTAAATAAGGCCACAGAATGTATATTTACTTCATTTGAAACGTTTTTGTAATTGGAACTATATGTCTACGACCAACGGTTGAGAAATTAAAGATCGGCGATAGATAACATATTGCACCCTGTATATATATATATATATATTAAGTGTAATGAGGAACACAAAATTAATCATTAAAATTGCAAAAATTTGTTTTCCTTGTTAATCTTTTGAACGGTGGTAGTATGTTGTTTATACCACTTTAATCCCCAAATGCCGCAATGGCTTCAGAATGTTGGAATAAAATTTTGCTTTTAAAATGTACATGGGCGAAAGCTTTTATTTATTTCCAAATAAACTTGTTTGTAAATTCCGGTGTCGTTTAATCATATTTGAATGTTTTAGCAACGGCAATTATTTGTTTCCGAAAGTTTTCATACAGAAATGCTATGAATAAGAGATTCACCATGAAAATATTATTTCTTGAAGCCTTTACATAAAATTACAATAATTACACAAGTGGTAAGTCAGTTTTCAACATTTGAACTGCCATAGATGTCACTTTAACCGGGACTAATTGGACATATTTTGACGCTAACCGGATTTTTTTTATATATATATATATAAAATAAGTGAAAGTGAAATAGGGAAATAAGTAAAATAATTAATTTAAATACTTTTTAAAAAATTGTTGGTGTGAATTATTTTTTTATGACTTCAGTAAAATTTCTGACTGTTCTAGTGTTAAAAGAAATTTCGTTTTAACTCTCTTTCTAACATGAAAAAATTAATTAGATTACAATTCAGTCATATTTAGGTGGTCACACAGAGTTGGTTTCGGTATTCCTATTTAATTTCGAAATTTTCTTTAAAGTTATCTAATGTAAATATCGGCTTATATTTTTTTGTGTTTTTCGTTCATGTATTTTCAAAATATCCATTTTTTTGTAAATTTATATATCAGGCGAGGCAAAGTAAGAAAAGTTCTCAATGCAATTTATTTGCATTTACTTTGACATTTATGTTTAAAATACGCAAGTATATTAGGGAATCGAAAGCAAGCATGTAAACATCGGCTTTAGTTATATTGTTATATTTTTTGTGTTTTTCGTCCATGCATTTTCAAAATATAGCACCGCTATTTCTTTGTAAATTTATATATCAAGCGAGACAAAGTCAGAAAAGTTCTCAGTGCAATTTATTTGCACTTACTTTGACATTTCTGTTTAAAACACGCAAGTATATTCGGGAATCGAGAGCAAGCATGCTACGTTATACCCATAATTCATGCAAAATCTATTGTGGGCGAAATTTATGAGGCGTTTCTAAATCTCACTACAACCTCTCAGAAGGCGCAATTTGACTGAATATTAAAAGCACAGGAAAACTTAATGTTACGCTCACAGCTGGTCATCTACAAGTTTTATTGAGCTGTTTGAATCCGCCGGCGGAATGCTAATTCGGCAGCACACGTGAATGCAAACTCGCAAAATAATACCAATTCAATCACTGTGAACCAGATTGCGAGCACTAGAAATTAATTACCTGCACCTGCTGCCGTCCAATGAAATATCATACACATAATACTAATGCGAGGGCTATCACACTATTGTAATAAATAAATCATACTGTAATATATATTTAAAATATTTTAGAAATAGTGTTATGGATACCTTCATTTTGAATTTCAAAGGGGGAAAAATAAACAAAATATGCGAAAAATGACTAATTTGTTAGGAGAAAAATGCAGTAGTCTTTCAGATATATTTTCGCAAATTCTCTTTCATAAATCCATAGTATAAAATACAATAGAATAAATTGCCCTTTTGTAGATACCCATTTATAGTATATTTTTCCACTTCTCTTAAAAAAAAAAAAAATGAAAATTACTTTGGCATTTCTGTTTAAAACACGCAAATTTCATACGAAAATGTCCAATTTCATAGAAAAAAAAAGACAATATATTCGAAAAATGACTTATATGTTAGGGGAAAATGCAGTAGTCCTTCAGATATATTTTCATAAATTCTCTTTCATAAATTCATAATATAAAATACAATAGAATAAATTGCCCTTTGTAGAAGCCCATTTATATTATATTTTTCCATTTCTCTTTTTAAAAAAATGAAAAAGAGAAAGAGAAAAATGAAAAAAATATTTGACTGCATAAGGTAAAATTTCTTATTTCTTCTTTTCAAATGTAACTCACAAATTTCATTTACGCGTAAGTGGAATGTTATAATATGAATTTAAATAATGTTGAATGAAATATTTTTTTTTTTAAGATGAATTAATTATAACTTGAGTTACAAGCAATGAAACGCCAACATTAACAACATTTACAGAGTGATACTCTGCCTCTTAAACTAGGCATCTCAAGATGATTAAAATGGCAAACGATTAAAAAACAGGAAAATTTCAATATAACTTATAAAAATCATTTACACGTACACTGTAATTATAATAAAAAAAGGTCTGTAATTCTACAGATATAAAGTTACATAAATCTGTATGCTTACTAAAATTTATCTGTACACTTTAAAAAAAATTATGTAAATCTACAAAACTAGTTTTTGTAACGCTACAGAAATCTGTAGCTTTACAAATGAATCTACTAAAGTTACAGTAATCTTACTAAAATTTTATCTGTAACCTGGGTTGCAGTTACATAAAAAGTTCTAGGCATCCTAGTTTCCTTAAAAGATCTTACAAGGAGAGGGTCCGAGGTTGGTCTCACCGAATCCGATGAACACTAGTGTATCGATAGAGAATAGTTAGTATATAAATATATGAGCGCCATAAAGCGCAACCCTGAGGGGGTCTTGAGAAAATAAGTCGCAAAGTTTAACCTACAGCTCATAATTGCATAAATTTCCTTCTCGGGCTAGCGGCTCAGTAGCGCGATCGACAGCACGCTGAATTTGAGTTTTTCCGGCCAGGTTTCAAATCAGGCTCGGACTTGGTTTTCGGAACAAAACTTTTTATCAATCATTTTCGAAGCGCAATTGGAAAAGGGTGTATAATAACTGAAATTAACCAAAAATATGAATTAAATGTATGTTTTGTAGCATATAAGTGCTTTTTTAACTACGAAATTTTGCATGTTTAAATATATAATGAAAAAAAAAGCGCATATTTATATGTCTATAGAGGAGACTAGGGAGGGTTGACCCACTTTTTACAAAATTATTTTTTATTTTTTAAATATTGAACGTAGAATAAAGTTTTATATGTCATTTTATTCGTTATACGATCTGTTATCAAAATAAAATTTCTACATAAGTGTACTATACAAGAAATTTGAAAAATGATTGATTTTATTCAGGAGAAAATAATGGGTGAAGCCTCCCCACATACGGGAGGGTTGGCCCACTATATGGGAGGCTTGACTCACTTTGTTTTATATTGAAATATTTGTGAAGAGAAATGAAATCCCTTTAAAAAAAATAACTTCATGCTACATGCTTTAATTATTATAAAAAAAATATTTTTGAAAGTATGGTGCTTAAACAAACCTGTTTAGACACAATCGCAAGTCAGAGGGGGAAACTTTTCTTTTAAACATGATTTTGTCAGAGCAGGTATAATTGTTCAGCAGGGAAAATGAAATTTTAACATTTAAGTCAGCATTCCGTTAGAGACAGGTTCCGTTTTCATAGGGTTTCATGTAGTATTATGTCCGGATTTAGGAGCCACTATCCCGCTTTTTTTGTCTCCTTGTCCTATTTTTTTGACATTCGACCTGACAATGTCTGCTGTCACATAGTTTGGCTTCATCTCACTATATTCATGCCGGTGAGATTTGTCTACATACCTTCCTAAAGTTTTTCGATCAATGCTATGTTCTTTTGCAGCCACATGAGCACTTAACTTATCATTAACATATTTTAACCCTTTCAGGGGCAAAGTACTTTCAGTACTAAAATGTTGAAATAAATGACTGGCATCGGAATTTACATACAAATTTATTTGGAAATAAGAAAAAGGCTATATTTCACATACATATTAAATGGACAACCTTTTAGCAAAATTCTGGTGTAATTGTGGCGTTTGGGAATTAAAATGAAGGGGTTTCATAAACATGCCACTGCACTTGAAAGGATTAAGACTGCTTCTTTCATACTTTCTTGCCTTTTACACTGTTTCTATTTACCTATTGTAAGTAATATTTAGATGGAGAAAAGTTTTTATCAACATTTTCAATTATATTTCATTAAATGTTTTCTTGCAGTGGATACTATAGCAATTTTTCACATCTGTCTGCAATCAGTTTAAACATTTCCTTTTCCATCACCCTATTTTACTGTAGCTTTACAGAATAAATTTACATTCTTTTTTATATATAACCATTAACCTTTCATTATGCACAGAGTATAATAAGAATATTTGCAAAACCACTTAATTAAGGGAGCCTTGAGTATTTGGTCAACCCTCCCTCACATTGACTGGGTCAAGCCTCCCCACATAGACCTTTTCTAAAGGATAGAACATTGTTATGTTAAGCCTAACTTACTTACAATCTTTATGTCTGGAATGGAAGCTCGATATTTCTGCATTACTTAAAACCTACTTACTTGAATTTCTGAGATATAAATTATCTGAAAAAAGCTTACAAAATATTTCTAAAAAACGCAAATTTTAGGTCGAAAAGACTTCACAATTGATTTTTCCACACCTATTTTGATTAGCTGTATGAAACAAAGACTATTGTTTGAGCATTCCAGTAGCTTTGGTTGACACCTATTGAAAAAACTCTCAAATTCTTTTAAATATGAAAACTTGTGGGTGGGTCAAGCCTCCCGTATGGCCAATCCTCCCTAGTCTCCCCTATACCAAAAAATTTTTGTGGTTGTTTAAAACTATTTACAGTTATTTCAATGTATATCAACAATTTTAAACAGAGAAATAAATTAAAATAAGTGAACAAATATAGTATTTTAAATTTAGGCCAAGGCTACCCTTTTTCCCTTTTAATGCTAACACTACTTTTTCTTAAAAAATTATAAAAAATGTTATAAAAAACTTATAAAATATTTGAAAAAACTTACAAAAAATTTAAAAATTTTAGAAAATACAAAAATATATATTATTGTTGTAATGCTATACTTAAACTTTCTTCTAGACTCTACCTGCTTTATTTTTTACTTTTTTTTATTTGAGCTCTTTTCCCATGCAATCCCAGTTAGATTTTTTACTTTTTTATGCCCTCGCTGCTACCAGCTATGAATTTTGCTATTCCATTTAACCTGCACAATCTTATGTGACGGGGATGTGCGGCAAGTGGCCCCAGGCTCCTCGACCAAATCATCTTCGAACCAGTATTTTAAATTTGTTTCCTCATTCAAATACTTGGGTTAATCCATCTCAAGTGGTCCAGCACTGGTTGCTCGACCATTTAAAAAAAAAAAAATCTGAATTTTTTTGCACAACAATCCTAACATAATGGAAATTCAAAATGACTATTATTTTAATTTTATTAATTTTTGTTTGTGCATAGCGGCCATCTTTGTTTCATCGTCTGCAGCAATTTTCTCACAAGAAGGGTTTACGGAATTGTAAATAATTCATCGTTTATTTCTCCAATTCAAGTGCGGATTAAAGCAATTTGTACAGAATACATTGGGCTAAAAATTTGGTAATAGAGTAGTTTCCGAAAATAAATCCTTATAGGTGAAATTTAAGCATAAATTTCAGTTTTTTTTCGAAAATTTGTCCATTTAAAAGAGGAAATTTTTCTAGCAAGGAAAACTGTGAACAGGACATAATTTTTTTTACAAATAGGCCGAAAGTACTTGTACTCACACGCCAAATTCCAAATCTGGGACTTGCTTTCTCTTCACTAAAAAAATCCTAAATTTTTCAAAAATGTCAAAAATCGCACTTTTGAGGCTTTGATATCTCTGGTGGGGCACGAGATAAAAATCTGAAGTTCTGGTTTCTGAGAGTATTGTATGGTAGTGTTATGCACAAGAAATTTCAGGATGGAGATTTCACTACAAGCTGGGATATTACAAGGGCAACATGTCAAAACAATACTGCCAAACTATTGTTTTGTTGTAGTCACAGGTAAGTATTTATCTCAGAGTGTCATTTAAATTCATTTTTTTAATTATCTTTAAATAATAGTAACAGGAAATAAAGTCTTTTGCAAAGCTTAGCAATTAATTTAAAAAATAATTATGCCTAAGTCCTACAATTTGTATGGTTTCAGTAATTTGTGTTGTAATTTTAGTAACTAAAAGAAACCTCAGCATTAATACATAAAGAAAAAAAAAATATTTTTATACAAGACCTGAGACAAAAACAGAATAGGGAAAGAGAAAAGCTGTTAATGTTGGCATACTTGTTGAGACATGATCAAACGTGTCAAAACACATTCCTGCTTGTTGGTTTTAAAACCACAATTTTAATGCTGCTTGCCAGTCCCTGAAACTTGTTCGTACTATAAGTATGTTCCTGTAAATGAAACATTTTACGATGTTACCATGCATCAACCTCAAGTAATTTTCAGAAAGTAAAGATATTCAAAGCCCTTTCAAAATTTATACTGCAGAAAAATGACATTTTTGCATAAGAAGTAAGCTAGGAATTATTAATAAAGTGAGACTTGAACATAGTGATTTCAAGTTTATTTCTATGAGCCAGCAGGACCAAGATCTTCAATCAAGTTATCAAGAGATGACAAGACTTGGTTCCTACAAATAAAATTTTGAGAAAGATCAAAATTGTAGTTTTTAAACCAACAAGAAATATTGTGTTTTGACACGTTTGATCATGTCTCAACAAGTATGTCAACATTAACAGCTTTTCTCTTTCCCTATTCTGTTTTTGTCTCAGGTCTTGTATAAAAACATTTTTTTTCTTTATGTAAAAGTGCTGAGGTTTCTTTTAGTTACTAAAATTACTTACAACAAAAATTACTGAAACCATACAAAATGTAGGCCTTAGGCATAATTATTTTTTTAATTAATTGCTAAGCTTTGCAAAGGGCTTTATTTTCTGTTGCTATTATTTAAAAATAATCAAAAACATAAATTTAAGTGACACTCTGAGATAAATACTTAGCTGTGACTACAACAAAACAAGTTTGGCAGTATTGTTTTGACATGTTGTCCTTGCCATATCTCATCTTGTAGTCAAAGCCCCATCCTGAAATTTCTTGTGCTTAACACTACTATACAATACTCTCAGACACCAGAACTTCAGATTTTTATCTCGTGCCCCACCAGAGATATCAAAGCCTCAAAAGTGCGATTTTTGACATTTTTGAAAATTTTGGGATTTTTTTAGCGAACAGAAAGCAAGTCCCAGATCTGGAACTTGGCGTGTTTGTACAAGTGCTTCCGGCCTACTTGTAAAAAAAATTATGTCATGTTCACAATTTTCCTTGCTAGAAAATTTTCTTTTGTAAACGGACAAATTTTCGAAAAATACTGAAACTTTATGCTTAAATTTCACCAATAAGGATTCATTTTCGGAAACTACTCTATTACCAAATTTTTAGCCCAGTATATTCTGTACAAATTACTTTAATTCGCACATGAATTGGAGAAATAAACGATGAATTATTTACAATTCCGTAAACCCTTCTTGTGAGAAAATTGCTGCAGACGATGAAATATAGATGGCCGCCGTGCACAAACAAAAATTAATAAAATTAAAATAGCTAGGGGATCGCACCCGGGCTTCCCGGGTTACAGAATATAGGTGAAAACATTTTTTTTAATTGAAAACTAATAATTTTTTATATGCAATAATTTTTTTACATTACCCACTAACATTAAAAAAGCATTTTTGATATGAAAAATATCAATTATGCAATCAAATAAAGTTTTGAAATTTATCAAAAGCAATATTTTCTTAATAGCCGCATGCTAAGAGTTATTTGATTAAGATTTTGCTACTTACGGAATCCTTTTATAGTCTGATAATTTCAGGACTTTAAGCGCATAGTTCAATTACATGTCTGTTAAATTTGTGTTTTATTTATATTATTTTATTTATTTATTCACAAGGAAGTTTTTTTAATGGATATTAGCCATAAGAAAATGATGAACTCTATAGGTTGTTTTAAAAGCAAACGGATTAATCTTTCGTAATCGAGCTCCGCGCGATAGAGATAAATAATAATAAAAAAAAATTATGCTTTAAAATTGTTTTTAAAACCATAGACAATCAGTAAACTGAGATGCACTTTGCAAACAAATTCCATTTGAAATTTTTTTCCCTATTTGGTGATCTAAAAATTTAAATTGTACTATTACAAATATGTTAGATTTGTGTTTTTTAGTATTATTATTTTATTTGTTTATAAAGGAAGTATTAATTTCTTTATACAAAAATAGAAAAAAACAAATCCTGAACAGTGCTTGCTGCTTTATGTGCAAAATGTTTATTATTATTATGCATTGAAGCCAAAAGTAATAAGATAAACATAAAAATATCATGCTTAAAAATATTTATAAAAAAAAAAAAAAAACATAATAAATCAATCAATTAAGATACAGTTTTTAAACAAATTGCATTTGAAAGTAGATTTTTTCTCTGTGCGACGAAAGTCGAAAACGTACGATGGTCAGAAGTTAAAAAAAATTGCAGTAGCGAAAATTTCAAAACCGAAATTGGCCCCACCAGTGGCTGAAAGGTTCCGCTCTCGAAGCTGGTAGACTGGAGGTGCTGGGTTCGAACCCAATCGCTCCCGTCGGCCTAACCGTTTCGGAGTTTTCGTGGCTTTCTTCGAAACCCTGGATTTCCATGCGTAAATACGGGTTAGGTTCCCTTAGAAATACCCCCACGGAGAGCACTTCCCCTAGGTCCTATATCCCTCAAGTAGATAATCGGCCGACGACAAAAAGCAACCAACCATCAAAACCGAAATTTGATCGTGAAGTGTTGTTATTCGCAAAATGACGTCAACATTGCGCAGAGATACGTTTGTCCTTTATAATATAGACACGTAATGAGTAAAATATAATTAATATTAGTTATTATGATTAGGTTATCAATTGAGGCTCTTGTGCTTGGTATTTCGGAATGAAAAAGAGCAAAATTTATTTCACTCTGACACGATCGTAGAATTTTTTCCGGATGAAATCTAAACCCGACATCTTTTTCACTTTCTCAAAATTTACATACGCACTTTTCATATCCGTATCCATCAATTTTTAATGTAATTTGTTTGATCATTTTAAAATCATTTTAATTCAAAACTTGAAGTCACGATTGTCAGCAATATCTTTTATGTGAACCGACGGACTCTTAACTTAAGATACTAATCTCAGTACTGGAGAGTAATTATTTCAGAATTTATGTTTATTAGTCGCATTTGTGTTAAAATGTTCAGTTTTATCTAAGAAAATTATCGTTTTCTTTTAACTATGACTTCATTTTCACTTAAATAAGCATTTCGCCTAGTGTCTGAAACTCAGTATCAGTACACATGCAGAAGAAAAAACAAAATCGAAAATTTATCAGGAAAAATGCATGTTTTCAAAAGCAGTATGTCATTTTCCGTTCAAAATATTATGCCCCTAATGGGTTTTTGCGCCACTAAACCCTATACAACAATTTTTATCAACAATTTTGAATTGTTATCAGAAAATGGCATGAATAAAGATAAATAAACCTCCTTTTAACTTGTTTTGAAAGACAAATAAACCTCTCTTCTCTGCAATCTTAAAAGCTATCTAATTTTCACCATTTTGAAGAAATTTCATAAAATGCTTTTAAAATTAAAATATAAAAGTGGAGGTATTTAAAAAAAACTGCTAATGCGATCACATCTATAAATGGACAGCTTTCAGTTTAAAAAAATTATTAGTAAAATTAGTTCAGCAGAAAGATTAGGGCAACTGACTAAAAACACACTTGTGTTTTAAATATATAGATTATGAAAAATTATAAAATATTATAATAAGTAAATTATATTTATTTGATAAAATTATAGTGGAATGTCCTAAAGAATAGCATTAAAATTTTATTAGTCGCGAGAATTTTGGACAAAAACTTAAGGAAGCAGCTGGGGTGAAAATGACGCACTTCTATAAAACATATTTCAGTTTTAAGAATTAAATAACACGCTTTTTCATAAAATGACGTCATTTGCATTCGCTAAAGGAATACACTTTTACAATCCAGTCTTAAACTTCATCTATAAAAAAGTATGCATATGACGTCATTATCGCGGAATAACAGACGATATTGTTGACATAGCACGTATTTTAATTTCAACTTTTTTTCAGGTTTCATGAGAAAATGGCAACGAAAAGATACAGTAATCTCCTATTTTAGACTATTTTCCATTTACTTTCAATAAAAATGGTGTACTTTAGTTGCCACGATTAGAAAAATGGTATTAAAAACTACAAAAAAATTAATATCTCAAAAATAAATTGAGATACAGCTTTCAAACAAATTGCATTTAAAAGTACATTTTTTCCCCTATACGGCGGTGTAAAAATTGTAAATGTGCGATGTTTAAAAGTTTAAAATTTGCTGTTGCGAGGACTGCAAAGGCGAAATTTAATTTCAAATGTCAAATGTTGCCATTCGCAGAATGACGTATGCGTTACGCACAGATATGTTTGTCCTTTATAATATAGATAGTAATTTTGAACTTCCATCATGCTAGGGTTGTTGTACAAAAAATTTCAGATTTTTAAAAAATCGTCAAGAAACAAATAAATGATTTTCTGGACCACTTGAAATGGATTGACCTACTTCAAATATTTGATGGTTTATTAAAAATATGCGTTTATATTTTTAATATGATTTTTAAAGTATGGGATTCTTGATTTTAAATTAGAATAAGTGTCTACGTAGTAATTTCTTTCGGAAATTAATATATTTTTCTTGTTTAATATTTTTATATAATGCTGTTTAATTATATAATACAATTTTAAGTGCGAATCTTTGCATGTTCATATATTTAATGAAAAGTAAATATAAAATAAATAAATAAATAAATAAATAATAATAACAAACTAAAAAAAAGTCATTTGGAACCTTTATAGACTATAAAATTAAGCCAATTTTAAAATTTATTTACTGTTATTTACATAAATAAAGTACTATTTTTCACAGTGAAATAAATGTATCGTTTTTTACCAACTCGCTTTTTAACTTTTGAATTTTTTAAATCTTGGATTCTTATGATTATAGTCAGAATAACTGTCTTTGTGGTTAAAAATAAGTTCTAAAAATATATTGAATTGCTGAAAATAGTTATTACGTAGGTAATAATTACAAAAACATAAATCCAAAATAAAAAAAAAGTCATATTAAGGATTTTAAAAAGGATATTAAAAAATCATCAAATATTCGAAATACTTTCATATAGAAACAAAATTAAAATAATATAATTATTCACGCATTTATATCACGTGTTTTAATTTATTTCTCTGTGAAAAATAGTTGATTATTCATTGAAATAACTGTAAATAATTTTAAATAACAACAAAAAATTTCTGGTCTATAGGCATAAATATGCGTTTTTTTTTTTCATTTTGTATTCAAACATACAAAATTTCGTAGTTAAAAAAGTACTTATATGCTACAAAACATACATTTAATTCATATTTTTCGTAAATTTCAATTATTATACATATTTTTTCAATTACGGTTCGAAAATGATTGGTAAAAATTTTCGTTCCGAAAAACAAGTCCTAACCGGATTTGAACCCGGGACGAAAAAACTAAAATTCAGCGTGCTGCCGATTGCGCTACTGAGCCATTTGCCAAAGGAAATTTATCCCATTATGAACTGTAGGTTAAACTTTGCGACTAATTTTCTCAAGACCTCCTGGGGGTTGCGCTTTATTGCGCTCATATATTTATATACTAACTATACTCTATCGATACACAAATGTTCATCGCATTTGGTGAGACCAATCTCGGACCCTCTCCTTGTTAGTAAACTTACAGATTTTTTTATTTACGGTGCAAAAGTGTATCTGTTAAATTAATTTTTCTTGTTGCCGTTACATAAAATGTTCTAGGAATCCCAGTTTCCTAGAAAAATTTTAGTAACTTTACAGATTTTTTTCTTCATTGTAAGTGGAATGTAATAATATGAATTAATGATATAGAATAAAATAGTTTTTTCTTTCTTTTTTTAAGGGTAAATTAATTTTAACTTGAGTTGCAAGCAATTTTCTCATATCTGGTTGTCGCGCCCCGAAATTCGTTTTAAACGCCAACCTCAACAACATTTTCGGAGAGATACTCTGCCTTTTACGAAAAGTGGGAAAAGTATTCAATCTCATATATTTTTTAATAATATCAAATTCCAATTTCATGTGCTTAGAAACAAAAATGAATTGAGGAACGTTTCAGAAAAGTAGCCGTTTCGACTTTCGGAACACATTTAACATAAAAGAAAAAAATCTCCAGAAAACTCGTTACATGACTCAAAAATTCCATTCACGCCTAAGTGGAGTTCAATAATATAAATTTAAGTTAATGATTTATAAATTATATATGGTTATTTGTTTTTCCAATGACAATTGTTTTTAATGCAATGTAATTGAATAGATGAACAAAAGGCTTTTTCTAATAAAAGCTGATGATAATAATAAAGAGAAAAAAGATGTGTTTAGTCCCTTTGAAGAGAATGTTATTAAAAACATTGAGATAAATCATTATACGATGAGAAGATTAACAATGAGAAATATTCACAGCATTTATTTAACATATAACAATGTAGTATTTAATAAAGATAATTCTAATTGATTTGATTATTTGTAAAAGTATTAACAAAACGTAAATATTTTGTAAATTAATTAATTTATATTTGGAATGTCCATATTAATTATTTATGCCAGTTATTTGGACGTTAATATATAATCTAAAAGAATCTGAATTAGGAAAAATGTTTCATTTAATTTCTCAAGAATAATATAATCTAGTAAATTAAATATTTCTCTTTTCCTCTTCTTACTATTGTTGCTTCATCTTCGTGAAAAGAATATATAATTAGAATTAGAAACGAATGTATATAAATGAATATATAAAGAAATCTTTAGAAAATATTTCAGTGCTTATTGAAGTGTTTATTTCTTTTCTTCTAGTTTTCATGATTCTGAGATTCTGAATATAAGTATTTCTTAGCAAATATCGGATTTTCTTTTACGTAATTTTCTTTTGCGTTTATGTTTTGTGAATATTCATATATACGAGGGTAATTCTAAAATTTTTGAGACAGGAGAAGATGATATCTACCATTGTATACATATATATTGATGGGATATGTAAATATGAACTCGTTTATTTCCGCAGACGATAATTTGTGGAAGAATAAATTTTGAAAGAAGCTATACCTACCAAAGGATACAGAGTGAACTTAACATTGGATATGCAGCTATACATAAAATTATTCATGAAGAACTGTATATAAAAAAAATAGTTTGTCTTTGGTTCCTCATAATTTAACATAACACCAAAAAAGCGGAGCGTGTCAGAAGCAGTAAAGAAACCCTAAAATTGGTGGCCACCGCATTATTTCTAAAATCATTACTGGTGATGATACATACACATATACCTTTTTTAATGTTCCGACACGTCAAAAAAGTAAAGTATGGATCTTTGAAAGATGATCCCAAACCACCAATGGTACGAAAAGACAA
Organism: Maratus speciosus; assembly: GCA_963932465.1. NCBI lineage: Eukaryota > Metazoa > Arthropoda > Arachnida > Araneae > Salticidae > Maratus > Maratus speciosus. The sequence goes on from OZ010789.1 coordinate 155,457,139, forward strand.
CGAGCAATGAAAAAAGTAATCATGACGTGTTCATCAGAAGTACAGGTCTAGTCAAAGTCTAGTAAGCTAGAGGAGCAGAATATAGTTACAGCTAACTGGTGCGGTGCGCCACTAAGTGTCTTCCAGAAATTCTTCAAGAGATGAATGTTAGGGGACTCATATTTCATCATAACAATGCATCTTCTCATTCAACAAGAATCACAGTCGAATTTATTGAACAAAATAAAAAAAACACAAAATGATATAACATCCACCCTATTCCCCAGATCTTGCTATGTGGAACATTTGATTATTTTTAACCTAAAAAAAAAAAAAAAAAAAAAAAAAAAAAATACGTGGACATAGTTTTTATTCCGAAGATGAGATTGATGAAGCCTATAAAGAATATTTTTCATTTATTCCAAGAAATGGATGACTAGAGGCATTTAATCTTTGGATCTTTTTTTAATTACCTACAAAAGTAGGTGAATTGAACTTGAGGGGAACTAACTACTCTGAACACTTCTAAGAGCTGGTAAGTTTAACTTGTACCATTTAGCCGTATCTCAAAAATGTCAGTGTGACTTTCGTAAACAGTCGAACTCGTTAAATACGAACACAGGTAAATTGAAGGCATGGTTAAAACGAGCAATTGCGCGTTAAAAATGTTTCATCATTAAAACTATATTAATAATTTCCCTCTTTTTACGAGCTATAAAAATGGGATAACAGTTGATACCAGCAAGACATCTGTTCATTTCAACGGGATTTTTGGCAAAATGGAGGCTAGAGTTAGGAAAGAAATCTGTTTCTGATCGAAAACAGTTCTCTCTCAGCGGGAATCTTCCTACACTACTGTAAATAATTTATCAGTTTTATCAGACATTACTTTTTGTTTAGAGTTTCAGACCAGTGCTGTGTTTTTAAAAAAGACTCATTTACAGGAAATAAAAATCCTGTAAAATAACACAGGTAATATTGAAAAAAAAATTTTATTAACTTTATCATATTAAGTTACTTTAACATTGATATAATTGGAGTCTTTAATTAATATTACTAATTAATTTAATTGTGTGTATGTTTTCAGGTTGCGTTCGTAATTATATAAATACATAGCACCTATAGTCGTCATCTGGTCTGTTCGTCTCTCTGCATATAACAGAGCAAAAACTGCCCAACCGAAAGGTTTGAAATTTAATATATATAGTCGTTGCCGAATTTTGTCGAGGCATTTCAAATTTTATGAAAATCGAATCAAAATTCAAAATGATATCGATAAAAATTCTCTTCATTCTATTAAATTCTGTCATACGTAATTAATTCAACGATATACCTTGATAGGTAATGATTCTAGATTGCCATGGTGATTATTCTATTAAATCCTAGCATACGTAATTAATCCACTATGATAGGTAATGATTCTAGGTTTCCATGGTGATTAAATACTATTTAATATGGAGTCGTATTATTTCCGCATTGCTGAATTTAATGTATATGATAGTAATAAATTTTGTATTCATGCAATTCTGAATAAGAGTGCAACAGCTATTGCACCAAGATCTGAATATTTATAAAACTAACGGCTAATACACGGAGCGGACTTGTATAATTCCCTTGCTCCTCGTATTAACCGACTTTGGCTATCTATCTAAATACTGTATATATATATATACTATAAATTAACAATTCCCAACGTAATTTTCTTTCTAATTTGTGATTTCGTATGATTGTTACACAAGCGTTTTATTGTGTAGATTAAGAGAAAAGTTTTAATATATTGTGAAAACAAGAAAATACATTTCTACGTTGCAATAAATAACAGAATAAAAATACGTAAACAAGGATAATATTTTGCGAAGCTTCAACGCTTATATATATATTTTTTAAATTGCCACTTTTACTGCTTTTTCTAATTCTTTATGCTCTATTTCAACAAAACATTAGAACACTGGTGAATATATACATGGCTAAAGAATTAATTAATGATATTGTCTCGTTCCTTTTTCCAGACTTTTTTTCTTATATTAATGGTACAATAGAAATTTATGCTATTTTTGAAGAGTTTCAAGAGTTGCCTTTTGCAGTTTTAACAAATACCAAAATTACCCCGAGAAATTACTTTTCTACTTGAATCTGTTTAATTATTATCAACTATAATTAGATAGATTTGTGACGAAATAATTTAGTTTTTTATCATATCTAATTTTATTGTACATCTTGCTTTTAGCGTTTCTTTCAACACTTTCGAACATACTTGAAAAGTGTTTATGAATTCATTTTGTCTATCTGTCTTCTGTCTGTTTGTCTCTCTGCTCTCCAACTCGTGTAAATGTACTTGTATTGCCATGCATATTATTGAGGTTTACAGTGATATGTTCGGTATTAAAAATATAGTAGGGAACATTTTTAGTGTGTTTACAGTGATACTCAAAAGAATTCCGTTACATGCTTATAATACAGTTTCCATTATATATCTATACTCCTATTATAAAGAGGAAAAAATTGTTTATTTGTCGGAGATAAGCGCAGGAACTACCGAACCGATTCCAAAAGTAATGGTATCAAAATGATGGTGTTCGCCCAACTTAGAACATAGGCTATATCTTATGTCGGTGCCACTACCTCAAAGGGGGTGCAGGAGCAAAAAACGTTCTAAAAATGCGATTTTTGCGTTACTGAAGGGCCTAGAAATATGAAATTTGGAATATTAGTTACTTATAAGATATAAATGGTGTCTAAGAACAGTTCTTAAACAATTCGAAATTTAAAAGGGGTGAAAATGCACAAAAAGCGTTCTAAAAAACGTTCTAAATGGTAGTTTCTACATAATCTCAGGAAATACCAAACCGATTTCAAAAGTAATGGTATCAAAATGATGGTGTTAATCCAACTTAGAACATAGGCTATATTTTATGTCGGTGCCACTACCCCAAAGGGGGTGCAGGAGCAAAAAACGTTCTAAAAATGCGAATTTTGCGTTACTGAAGGACCTAGAAATATGAAATTTTGAATATTAGTTACTTATAAGATATAAATGGTGTCTAAGAACAGTTCTTAAACAATTTGAAATTTAAAAGGGGTGAAAATGCACAAAAAGCGTTTTAAAAAACGTTCTAAATGGTAGTTTCTACATAATCTCAGGAAATACCAAACCGATTTCAAAAGTAATGGTATCAAAATGATGGTGTTAGTCCAACTTAGAACATAGGCTATATTTTATGTCGGTGCCACTACCCCAAAGGGGGTGCAGGAGCAAAAAACTTTCTAAAAATGCGATTTTTGCGTTACTGAAGGACCTAGAAATGTGAAAATTGGAATATTAGTTACTTATAAGATAAAAATGGTGTCTAAGAACAGTTCTTAAACAATTCGAAATTTAAAAGGGGTGAAAATGCACAAAAAGCGTTCTAAAAAACGTTCTAAATGGTAGTTTCTACATAATCTCAGGAAATACCAAACCGATTAAAAAAATATTGGTGTCAAAATGATAGTGACAATGTTTGCTCCAAGATAGGCTATGTTTTATGTCGGTGCCACTACCCCAAAGGGGGTGTAGGAGCAAAAAACGTTCTAAAAATGCGATTTCTGTGTTACTGATGGGCCTAGAAATATGAAATTTGAAGTATCAGCTACTTATTAGATATAAGGATTTCTAAGAACAGTTCTTAAACAATTCGAAATTTAAAAGGGGGGAAAATGCGCGAAAAGCGTTCTAAAAAACGTTCTAAATGGTGATTTCTACACAATCTCAGGAAATACCAAATTGATTAAAAAAATAATGGCGTCAAAATGATGGTGATAACCCTTGCTCCAACATAGGCTATGTTTTATGTCGTTGCCACTACCCCAAAGGGGGTGCAGGAGAAAAAACGTTCTAAATTGCGTTTTTTGCGTGACGGAAGGGCCTTGAATCGTGAAATTTAGAATGGTAGTTAGTTATAAGATATCAATGATCTCTAAGGACATTTCCTAAAAAAGTCGAAATTTAAAAGGGGGGGTCAAAATGCGCAAAAAGCGTTGTAAAAAACGTTCTAAATTGAGATTTCTATGCAATCTCAGGAAATACTGAACCGATTTCAAATATAATGGTGTAAAAATGATAGTGACAGATCTTGCTCCAAGATAGGCTATATTTTATATCTGTTTCCGCTACCCCAGAAGAGATTCAGGAGCAAAATGAGCAAAAAGCGTTCTAAAAACGTTCTAAATGCCGATTTGTCACCAATATCTCAGAAAGAATCAAACTGATTTCAAAAGTAACGGTAAGAAATTGATGCTGACAGCCTCTGCTCTAACATAGACGCTATTTTGAGTCGGTATCACTATCACCTAGACGTTGCAGGAGCAAAAAAGCGTTCTATATTTCAATTTTTGTGATCGGTAGGGGCTAGCAATTTAAAATTAGGCAAGGTACATATTTATTACATATAAATGATCTTTAAGAACAGTTTGGAAAAAATTGAAAATTTAAAAAGGGGTGAAAATGCGCGAAAAGCGTTCTAAAATCGTTCTAAATTGCGATTTCTACTCAATCTCAGGAAATACCAAAGCTATTTCAAAAGTAATGGCTGCAAATCAATGGTGACAGTCCCTGCTATAACATAGGTTATATTTTATGTTGCTGTCACTACCATCTGAGGGTTGCAAAAGCAAAACATGTTCTAATTTGCATTTTTTGCATAACTGAAGGGTCTAACACTTTGAAGTATGGCATGGTATTTACTTACAAGATGCAACTGCTTTCTAAGAGCTGTCGAAAGAAAAATTCAAATTTAAAAAGATGAAGTGAGAGAAAAGCGTTATAAATTACAATTTTTATGTAATCATATCAAATATCAAACCAATTAAAAATATAATCATTACAAATTGTTGGTGATAGAACCTGCTTAAACATAAGCTATATTTTATGTCTGTGATACTACCACCAGTGGGTTGCAGTAGCTAAAAACTTTTCAAAAAGCATTCTAAAAAAGTCCTAAATTACGATTTCTACGCAATTTCAGGGAATATAAACCAAATATAAAAGTAATAGTTGCGACTCAATGGTAACATTCTCTGATCCTATACAGGCTATATTAATGCCGATGATTCTACCACCTGGGGTTCACAGGAACAGCAAACGCTCTAAAAAAAAAGCCTTTAAAAGCTTTCAAAATTACGTTTCTGTGGAATATTAGGAAATAACAAAACGATTTCAAAATTAATGTTGGCAAATTAATGGTGTTAGTTCCTATTTCAACATAGCCCATTACGTTGAGAGAGGTGGTAGGACTTTGAATTTGACAAGATTGTTAATTTTAAGATGTAAGAAGATGGTTTCCAAAAAATTCAGAACTTGAAATGAATACTGAAATGAGAGTTTTAATTGAGCATAAAAGTTTCAAAATATTTTCTAAATCATCATTTATTTGGTTTTATTTCGTTTTATTAATTAACTCTCATTTCTGCCTAACGCAGTGTAATAATGATGTTTAATCAAACTGTGTTTTAAATAGTAATTTTTGAATTATTCCTAAAAGTAATAAGTACCTTTTAATAAAAAACCTTTTAATAAAATAAAACCTTTTAATAAAATAAAAATTTAGTTAGTACCTTTTAATAAAAATTAGACATATAAATATCACTTGGCATATTTCAAATATTACGCGAGCAAAGCCGCGGGATTTGCTAGTATATATATATATAGTTTTTATGTTCGAAAGGACCCTTGTCAGTTTTATAAAAATCGTATTTAATTTAATTTTTAAAATTCTTGTTATAAATTCATTGCGCCTTGTTTCCAAATACATAATACCTCTCATTTTTATTTTTTATGAGAACGCTATTATTAAATGCTTAATCATACACTAGAGTTCTCCGCAGATGTATTTTAAATGTCGATAAATTAAAGAACAAAACAATTCATTTTCAATCTGCGCTTTTACATTACTTATAGGTAACCGTTACTGCTATCGATGGATTTTAAAAATCAACATAAATCTATTAATGTTCAACAGTCGTAAGTTATCTTTCATTAACGAAGATGTACGCAATAAAAAATTAAATTGATTGAAATCATTTTTGTTACAAATTATTTTGTTAACAGATGTTGGCAAACGTACTTTAATATAACAAGATGGATGAGGTAATTACTGGCTCATTCTAATAATTTCCCATCCTATTTATCTGCTAAATTTCCGGGCAAATGTATTTATTTCATGTTTTTATATAAACATTTCGCAGATTTCTGTCTCTGAGTTTTAAGGTTACTGTATGATAATTTGGCGATGGTAAACCTTTCCCTGTTTCTCGCCAGCAATTTAAAATGTCCCCATAGGCTTTCATTAACGGTTTCGTGGATTTTGTCTCTCTCTGCATAAGTATTGCCAAATCTGAAAGTATGGGAAGTGCATTGGCGAAACCATGCCAAGGATGCCGTGACATCTAAACATATATATATATATATACACAATTGGATTCTCTTTGCGGTTCGGTACGAACCAGAAAAATTGTAATTCTACTTATATGATGGTTTCAGGGGTCACTCCCTGGAAATTCACCCTGTTTCTTTTTCTGCAACAAACAACTTAAAATATAGGTCTGAAGTGCTTTATAAGTCTCTGCTGCATGCCTGGTTTATTTGCGTACAACGCTGGTTTAACGTTAATATGAAGATAATTCCTTGTTTCAAATATTTACGTTTCAACAGCCAAAGTCTAACTACAAAAATCCCTGCCGGCCCGGCCTACAGGTGGAGGTAGATTTCGAAGTTAAGTATACTAATTTCACAAACAAAAACCAAATCATGATTAGAGATAAACTCACTTTAACAATTTTATCTGGCCGCTTTTGTCGAGTTTTTATTCCATTTTTATATAATAACTGGTTTTATCACAATCATATTAGGGCGGTATTCAAAAAAATACTTTTCCATGCTCAACAACTCGAAATTTTCTGGCATAACTCCAGATTCATTTTTAATAGGAAAAACATAAAACTTGTTGACGTGATTTTTGAAGCGATTTATAAGCGACCTGTGTTTTTAATTCTCGTTCAATTAATTAAAACTTGATATATAAACAATTATTTTCTCAGTAAGATAATATTTTTCGTTTCTAACAATCTCTTTGAGAAATTCCGTTCAAAATGCCCACTTTGACATCATTTTTTGAAATATATTCTGCCTCTGTCAAAAAATCGATCATTACGGTACATTATACAGCTTCTGAATAAGCGAATCTACCAATTGGATGCGTTTGAGAGCAAAAATGAATTTAAAAATGAGTCAGAAAATAAGCAGTTTGGAATTGAATACTCCCTTAATACGATGATTTTTTCAACACAATCCGCTTCGGGAAATTCGGTTCAAAAGGCCTACTTTGACAGCATGTTTTAAAATATATTCTGCCTCTATCAAAAAATTGACCATTACAGTACATTATATAGTTTCTGAGTAAGAAAAGGTACCAATTGGAAGCCTTTGAGAGTAAAAATGGATTGTAAAATGAGTCAGAAAATAAGCAGTTTGGATTTGAATACACCCTTACGATGATTTTTTTCTTCAACCGCTATGTATTTTTTATTTGTTTTTGCTGTAAGAATTGGTCCTATCCAAAACTTGTCTATATAGATGTTGTAGATAATATTAAGAAGATATATGATAAATGCATGGGGATTTTATATCTTTTGAATTGACGGAGTTATGAATTTTTTTCTTCTTCAAACGCCCTTTTGTTTTCGTTTTTAATTCTTTTTTGCGGTACGAATTGGCCTATCAAAAACTTGTGAATATAAAAGTTGTAGATAATGTTAAGGAGATTCATGATAAAATTAATTGGATTTGATATCTTGAGAATTGACAAAGTTATGAATTTTTTCTCCCCAAAACCCTATTTTTTGCGCCCCTTGAGCCCATTTTTACCTGTATCAAAAATCTGTGTTACATAAATTTTTGGCCCTATTTTTAGAAGTAATAAAAACTTTAAACTGATTCGATATGTACAAAATTTAAGAAGTTATCGGGTTTTTTCTGTTTTCACAAAACCCTTCCCTATTTCCATCCCCTTGGTCCGATTTTGCCCATTAACGAACTTGACCGAGATTTTATGCCCCTTGATTTTATGTATCAGTTTGGAAGAGATTGGTGCAGAATTGTGGAAGTTATTGTGTCCAGAAGAAAGTGATATATATAGATACATAGATAGATAGATAGATAGATAGATAGATATATAAAGTTTTTTACTGAGGGTGGTTTTGGGCTCTAGGGGTCATGATCGGTGTAGATCTGCAAAAATGTTTCAGAAATCCCAACTTAGGAACGACGCCAATAAATAGTATTTTATACGAAATCTACCTAAAAACTTCTCCATAATGCTGTCTATAGGGGAAATTCTTTTCTGTGTATTTTAATGAGGTTACAGTTTTCAAACATATTGAAATTGATACACATCAATGAGGTATATTACAAGACACTTTCTAGAGAATAGGGCGTGCAATTCATCGTTCATTTAGAGGGGCACACAAAGAATTCAGTTACAGTACTGTCTATAAATAATAATTGCTGGAATTGCGTTTTCAGTTGTGGTACGCGTTTTTAAATTTAACTAAATTTGTGCATATTACTTAGCGCATATAAATAATATAGGTAATATACATAGCTCCACCAAATATCTCGAGTACATTTCCATTTATTAACGAAATTGTTGAAGGTGAATTTCCAACAGTGCTATGAGTTTTCTGACTGAATTAAATTTTAGAATACTATGAAGTATCTATACAAAACTAAACATCATATACAGGGCTTCGCAAAAGAATTCAGATATTTGTCCGACTACTGATTTTATTTACTGAAATTGGGTTTTCAAATGTGTTGCGTTTGATAAATTGTTTAATTAGACATAATTTCCCCCCCCTCCCCCTTTATTTAACTGCGAAGTTTCGTTACAATATTTTGAATGTGTTGGAAAGTTTCGTAGCCTATGCTTGATGCATAATTTTTCGTTCTTGTCTTGCTTATTTATAAAACTAGCACACTTTTACCGAAAATCAATAACTAGAAAGAGAATGATAACTCTTGAAATATTAATTTCAAAATTTGTTTAGTCAGTAGATACATATCATAGATATTCATTATTGGAAAACTGGCATCTTATTCCCATCTGCATGCGAAACGCAAATACTGTATATTTTAATATGCTACACCATTTGTTAGAAGAAAACTTATTTATCATCAAATTCCGTCAAATTTTCAGTATTCTTTCAATGAAAGCGAGAAATACTGTTTAGAAACTCACCGACTTCGTTGTTTAAATAATAGTCATTTGAAGAATACATGTTTCGAATGCAAATCCAATTAAAATTTGGGGATAGTCCAATTAAATGATGGACATTAATATATTATTTTTCATTTTTGTTATTTATGAAGATTGTTGTCATATTTTGTGAAGATATCTTTGTAAATTTAATGATAACACTGTAGTTTGAAGGATTGAGATTCATTGCTGTTTTAGAATACGAATTTCTGGGTATAATATTTTTATTTTCATTTTATATTTTTACTTGTATCATTATTTTCAGAATGTAATACATTCGATTCATATTTAAAATTTATGTTATATTTCAGTACCGAGTATATAGTTTTATTTTGATGATAAGATAAAATTTCACAAAAGACGAAATTTTAGAAAAAATATATAAACTGTTTGTCGATGATTGCCTTAACAGCAGCATGTTGAAGTTTTATCGTGTAATCTTCAAAATTCTTCTTCAAATAATGTTGCATTAATTGGGCGGATTGGATAATTTACATATGACAGCAGCTGTTAAAATGCTTTTCTTTGTAGAATAACGGAGACTAAATTAACATATAAATACATTGAAACCTCGATTTAGCGATTGAAAAGGGTATCTTAAAAATTATTCTTAAAATGAAGTTACCGTTAAATCGGGGAATTAAATTAAACTAAAACTGCAAAAGCCCCTTTATTAATTTTGCGAAAATCTAACAGCTATATATTTTACATTTGGATCGTTAAATATATATCCTTTTAATAACAATAAAAAAATATGATACACGCATTGGTTTTTCTTAAATACAGTCGGTGACATGAATTTTTCAGTAGCACCAAAAGCACTATATAGATAAATATCCATCTATATAAAACCTCATAAAACATTTTTTGCACTGTTTAATCTGGCATATGTTTCAGTTGAAGCAACTTTCGCGATTTTATAATGATTCTGTGTCCGAATGAGAATCTAAATCGGTCAAATTTTATTCGTTTTTCTCACAAAGAACATTTTCGAAAACAGGATTCAACCAATCAAGGTACACAGGATTTTCCCAACACATGCTTGGTGTCAAATGAAAGAATTCTGCCAAATTTGGCAATATTTCGCATTTAATTATATTTAATTATCTTTATATATTGAGATATAAGTATTTAATTAAAAATTACTTTTGTATCGTTAATATGTATATTTTAATAATTAAAAAAGTATTGATAAATGCATTGCTTTTTTCTTAAATAAATTCGGTGATATGAATTTTTAAGTAGCTCCAAAAGAACTATAGATCCTTCTATATGAAATCTCATTAAGTATTTTTTGAGGCAATTAATCTGTTGAAGCACTACCCCCTACATACTAGATAGACATACTACACTGCATTTCAATGGGAATGAAGGTTGAAACATTAAGTTTTTTAACATTTGGCAGTAAATGTAGTCACAAAGTTGGCAACATTTTACCCAAATTTGGCGAGAGCAATGATCCCTATATCTATTAAAATCAATGTCATTTTACAAAATTAACTTTTAATAAAAGATTAATTGTTACAATAACTTTCAACAAGGGAAAGAAACTTCAATCAATAAGGAAATTTAAATTTTCATATAATATCTGTCATTGATTTTCTAATATTGATTAAATAACTCTTCAATGCGCCTATTTAGGTGAATGTTTATTGAAGTCCCAGAGATACAAAATTGCATTTTCCCTAGCCAACCTTACACATATGGGTGTTTAAGGGGACAAAAGAACTTCAAACTCATTTTTTTTATTTATTTTTTAATTGCTCCTTAAATACTATGCAAGGGCACACTATATGAATTATGGCATATATTTATCACAAGAGAAATAAAAAATAAAAATGGATAGAAAAATAAGGAGTTTTCCTGAATATTTTAAGCGTTATCAAGAACTTTCAAAATGTCCCAACCTCACTCCATATAAATTAAAATCCCCAATATTTTTTATGCCAGTTTGGTTTACATGTAAAAATAAAATTGTGCACCGAATTATATATATTTAAATATAAAGGTAAAAAATACATATTTTTCCTAAATTTTATGAAATTTGCAGCATTTTTGCATCAGATTTCTGCACTTAACTACTTTTAACTTTTCCAATTACATTTAGTTTCAAAAAACTATGCACAGTTTTATTTTTCTATGTAAATATAACTGGAAAAAAAAAATATCTGGGATTTTAATTGATATGCCTCGATTTTGGGACATTTTTAAAGTTCTTGACAGCGCTGAAAATATTCAGAAAAATTCCCTTTTCTTTCCCCCGAAAAACTTTCTTTTTTTTTTTTAATTCCTTGTGTGATAAATGTATGCCATAATTCATATAGTGTGCCATTGAATAATATTTAAAGTGCAATTTACAAAAGATAAAAAAACGAATTTGAAGGTCCCTTGTCCCTTAAGCGTGACCTTCTGTCGAAGGTCACGCTCTGTCGAAGGTCACGGTTAGGTTAATGTTAATGGAACGTATTTAATTTCCTTTCGTCAAAAAATTTCTGGTTCGAAACGTGTTAACCCAGTGTCAAATTAACGCACGTATTACGGAAGATTAGTTTAAGGTTGGCATCTATGCTTCCACTCAAATTCCAAGTTTCGTTAAATTGTATTGAACTTTAAAATTTGATGAATGAACTTTAACCTCTTCGTTCCCTGGTTCCACATATGTGGAACTCCATTCTTTCCCTTTTAGGTAGATTTCGTATGAAATACTACCTATTACATCCTCCCCTACATTGAAATTTCTGAAAAAGTTTTGCAGATCTACACCGATCATGACCCCCTAGAACCCAAAACCACCCTCTGTAAAAAACTTTGTATATCTATCTATCTATATATATCACTTTCTTCTGGACACGATAACTTCCACAATTCTGCACAAATCTCTTCCAAACTGATACATAAAATCAAGGGCCATAAAATTTCGGTCAAGTTCGTTAATGGGCAAAATCGGACCAAGGGGATGGAAATAGGGAGGGGTTTCGTGAAAACCGAAAAAAACCCATAACTTCTTAATTTTTATACATACCAAATCAGTTTAAAGTTTTTATTACTTCTAAAAATTGGGCCAAAAATTTATGTGTCACAGATTTGTGATAAAATTAAAAATGGGCTCAAGGGGCGCAAAAAATAGGGTTTTGGGAGAAAAAATTTCATAACTTCGTCAATTCTCAAGATATCAAATCCAATTAATTTTATTATACATCTCCTTAATATTATCTACAACTTTTATATTCACAAGATTTTGATAGAAACAATTCGGACTGAAAAAAAAATGAAAAACGAAAAAAAAAGGGGGGTGGGGGTTGAAGAAAAGAAAATCCGTAACTCCGTCAATTCACAAGATATAAAATCTCCATGAATTTAATATATAGCTATCTTCTTAATATTGTCTACAACATTTATATTGACAAGCTTTTGATAGGACCAATTCTTACAGCAAAAACAAATTAAAAATACATAGCGGTTGATAAAAAAACCATCTTATTAAGGGTGTATTCAAATCCAAACTGCTTATTTTTTTACTCATTTTTAAATTCATTTTTGCTCTCAAACGCATCCAATTGATAGATTCACTTATTCAGAAACTATATAATGTACCGTAATGATCGATTTTTTTTTTTTTTTTTTTTATAGAGGCAGAATATATTTCAAAAAATGATGTCAAAGAGAGCATTTTGAACAGAATTTCCCGAAGCGATTGTGTTAATAACGAAAAATATTGTCCTACTGAGAAAATAATTGTTTATAAATCAGGTTTGAATTAATTGAACGAAAAATAAAAACGCAGGTCGTACAAACATCTCTTCAAAAATCACATCAGCAAGATAAATCTGAAAATGTGCCAGAAAATCTCGAGTTGTTGCGCATGGAAAAGTATTTTTTTTTTTTTTTTTTTTTTTTTTTTTTTTTTTTTTGTAGTACCGCCTTAACATAATTCTGATAAAACCAGCTATTATATAAAAATGATATAAAAACTCGTCAAAAGCGGCCAGATATAATTGTTAAAGTGGGCTTATCTCTAATCGTGATTTAGTTTTTGTTGGTGAAATTAGTATACTTATCTTCGAAATCTACCTCCGCCTGTAGGCCGACCGACAGTGATTTTTTATTAATGATACTCAAACATAATTATAATTTCGATCCTAGAATGATATGCTTCGATATCTAAGATTCGAAATAATCCAAATAGACTAAAAATCTTGCTCTGAAGTCAGAGTGGACAAGAAATAATTCAGTAATAATGAATAATACTGCATTAATACTCCGTAACGAAGAGGTTACTGATTAAAGATTAAACTTATTAATTTTAAACTTTTAAATTTAAAATTTTTAATTTTAAACTTTAAAGACTTTAACGAATTTAAGAGACTCTTTGCCTTACTTTCACTGTCAAAAAACTTACAAAACTCTAAAATAATCTCTTCTGACTTACGCACGATCCCGAAAACCGTTCTTTATCTTTTAAAAAATTATCGAAATTCATTTATTCAGTCAAAATTTTGCTTTACTCCAACCGAAATTCCGATTTTTTAGATTATATAAAGCTTTAAATTTCGATGAATGAACTTTAAAGTTTAAACTTATTAATTTTTAATAGTAAACTTTAAAGACCTTTAAGAATTTAAGAGACTATTTTGACTGACTTTCATTGTCAAAAAACTTACACAGTAAAAAAAAAAAAAAAAAAAAAGGCAAATGCTTCTTAATCTACAAAAACATAATATAACTACGGACGGAATTATAAAATAACTTCTTCTGATTTACCCACGATAAAAAAAAACCGTTCTTTATCGTATAAAGCCTCACAAACCAGTATATTTTAGAAATTTAATGAAACATAAAAACAAAGTTAGGCAATATAAAAAATATAAATTAAATGTTAAAAATCTACAATTGTAATCTTTAATAATTTAAAAATCTGTAAATCTTGTTATATATGCTTTATCCCTAGTATACCAATCTTCATATTTAGTACTTAAATACTAACCATGAGTAAAATTTACTCCTCCCATATGTAAAATACTTTTAAGGCATATTAAAAAAAATAATTTTTATATATATGTTCATACATTTAATTACAGATTTTCTGTTGATGTTCATCGCATATTGACGCGCGCAATTCCTGGGTGTGTGAGTAAAATTTACTCAGGTTAGTATTATAGGATTAAAAGCCGGTGGTACATAGAGTACGCCGCCCGTGTCTTTATGCATGTCCAAACCGTTCGTGTTTTTAAAGGTTTAAATTGGCTAATTACTGAAATGTTTTTTCGAAAATCATTATCAACAATTCTTTTATACTTCCGCGACGATAGGTACCTCGAATACCCCTCAACATCCTTGCTGAGCGTCCGCAAAGTGAAATTTGTGTGTAATGGAGAAATGCGATTTTCTCAAATAGTATGTGACCTAGGGTAATCACTATAGTTTTCCTGCAAGATTTAAATTCACTTCAACTATACCCCTAATTTTTTCCTAATTTTAGTTTCAGAAGACTCGGAAATAGATGGGGGGGGGGGAGGGAAGAGATATTTTTAAATTACATTTTCGACGATATCTCTGAAAACATAATATCTACAATTAAAACAAATGTATTGTTGAGTTCAGCGTTAGGAGAGTGCAGATGTAAATAATCGAAATATTATCAGAAACATAAAAAGGGTTATGCATCTGGCAACAGATAAGTTGTTGTAAAAAAAAGTTAGTTTTACTTGTGTTCGACGCAAAATGTCAATAAAAGTTTCCTGATATTAAATTAGTAAATGTTATTTAAATTAGTAAAATGTGGTAGTAGTGTAAATGTGTTAAATATTATTTTAGTAGATTTAAAAATATTATTAGTATTTGAAGAACACGCTAAAAGCCTTCAAAGTAACAGCTACAGATAAAGAACAAGAACCTACAAGAGTTTTCATGCGATTCCTTTTATATAAAAAAAAGTTTTTTATTTTTAAGCAATTTCATTAGCCACCCTAAATTTTTCCTAAATATATTTGGGAATGGTTAATAATCTGTAAATATGTGGGTCAATAGCCTTTTTACTTCTACCAAATTTTAACTTTCCACATTTCATAATTTACGAGAAAAACTGCTATGACAGACGGACAGACACATGAGTGATCTTATAATGGTACGGAACCATAAAAATGAATTGCACTTATGTTATGAGCCTGGCAAGTCCGGGTTGGAATCCCTAGTCTTTTTACTTCTTTTAATCTTTGTTGTTTTATAGCAGGGAATATTATTTTTCTCGATTAATTTCACTGGAATTTCAATTATCGAGTAACTATTTCAATTTCCATTAATTCTGTAGGGAACCGAGTGTGGATGATGAATTTTATAAATTCAGAACATTCATTTACTTTACGACTTTGTAAGCGAAATTATTCATTTAAGTTTGATTGATGATGCCTTCCCTACACAGTTTTGCGGTATTTGAAATTTTAATTGCCACACCTTCATTCATGCTATGTGTTTCAAAATATTGAAAAATCAAACGTCAATTTCCAGGTAAATATTCTGTGTATGGATATCTATGTATACAACATGCGTGAGAGAAAGGGAGAGAGAGTTAAAGATAGAGAGAGAGAGAGAGAAAGGGGAGTTAGAGAGGGGGGAGGTGATTTATAATAGTGTTTATAAAGTCTCGGACCCATTTTGATGTTTAATAACTCATAAAATAATAAAGATAGATTGAAATTAATAACATAAATGGTTAGATAGACTCAAAAAATTTCATGACCCTTGTCAATGAACTTCCACGTGTGCCCCCATCGTCGCACGGAGAATATGAAGTCGATAGTCAATTTCACGCCAGGTAACGGCAAGCATGTCGGCATCCACAGAGGCTATTGCGGTTGTAATTCTGGCTTTTAAGTCATCAATGTTCGACACTCTCCTCCTGTAAACATTGTCCTTTACAAATTGTACAATACTTGATTTGTAAAGGACAATGTTTACAGGAGGAGAGTGTCGAACATTGATGACTTAAAAGCCAGAATTACAACCGCAATAGCCACTGTGGATGCCGACATGCTTGCCGCTACCTGGCGTGAAATTGACTATCGACTTGATATTCTCCGTGCGACGATGGGGGCACACGTGGAAGTTCACTGACAAGGGTCATGAAACTTTTGAGACTATCTAACCATTTATGTTATTAATTTTAATCTATCTTTATTATTTTATGAGTTATTAAACATCAAAATGGGTCTGGGACTTTATAAACACCCTGTATATGCAAGTTGTAACAATAATTGTTAGAAATGAAAGTTCGTTCGTTGGTTAACGATGGTATTTGAATTGTCACGTATCTGTTTACAATATCTGCGCTGCGCGTCATTCTAATTTTATTTCTGGTGTTGAAACACGCAAACAAACGTTCGCTGTCAAAACATTGTTGTTGAAGTGAAAGTAATGGAGAAAAGAATAAACATTAAATTTTGTTTGAAATTGGGAAAAAAATGTAACGCGTAATGTTTCAGCAAGTGTACGGTAGTGACGCATTATCACGTTCTCGCATTTTTTAATGGTTTCGACATTTTCGTGATGGTCGGGAAAGCGTCGAAGATGATCCGCACACAAAATTTTCCGAACTACGTCATTATCAATATTCAGTGCAGTCGAACAGTCACAATGTCACGGACTTCTTCAATCGATTCAGGCGCTCGTACGGATATCGGTTGTCCAGTGGGCGGATCATCTTCGATACTATCCCGAAAACGTCGAAACCATTCAAAAATGCGATAACGTGATTAATGCGTCATCACTGTACACCTGCTGCAACATTTTACGTGTTTTGCTACCACCTTTTCCTAATTTAAAGCGGGAATTAATGTTTATTCTCTGCTCCATTATCTTTTACTTCAACAACAATGGTTTGGCAGAAAATGTTTGCTTGTGTCTTTCAACACCATAAAGTAAAACGATAATGACGCGCATCGCATATATTGTGAGCAGATATGTGACCATTTAAATATCCTCGTTCACCAACCAACAAAACATTCAATTCTAATAATTATTGCTACAGTCCTGGTAATTGATAGCTACACATTGTATAAAGACGGCTAATATAATAAGAGGAATCAGTATGAATAACATAAAAAGAAATTTCACAGAGACGTCCGTATCATTTTACGTATAAGGAAAAGTAGATAAGTCAATTTTTTTCTGGCATAGTAGGTCAAATTTAATGGCAGAAAATTCACCCATTTGTGGAAAAGGAAAAATGTAAAAATTATCTCTAGCGACGTAAAACGGATGCATCTGGAGTTCAGGCTATTTTCAACTGTGTATATTTTTCATATATAGGTATTGGATGTTTAAATATTTATTTCATATAGTTAATGTTTTATGTTTTCTGCCGGATTCTATAAAATTGATTTTTACTGATATTTGTTATGAATTACGATAGGAAATTGGGCAATAAACTATCTATTGGGCAATAAACTTTATTTTTTAATCCACTTACATTGGCTGTTTCCTAAAATGTCCAGTAATTTTATTGGCTAATAAACTTTACCATTGAAGCTTCTCCTATATACATTTCAGTAATTTTCTTTTCTGAGCAATTATATTTTGCACTGATGAGATGACGGTACGCTATGGCTACCGAATCTAGTTTGCACCAAGAAATAAAGTGTTTTGGTGCTTTAAACGTTGTTTTTTATTTACAACGTTAGATTTATCTCTTCGATTTAATATCATCTATCGCATTAAACTTTGGAGTTAAATTTAGTTTTTAATTTTATATAAAGAAAAAAAAATTAAAAATGGTATAGAGTTTTTCTTTAACTAATTTCGAACAGGAAGAGGTAAAATCGCTAGCATGTTGCCACGATGAGCTAAACAAGAAGACTTATGACGAAGCTTAATGACGCACAGAGATTTATTGAAACCAAATGCGCTTTCAAGTGGATTGTACGAGAGGCCGCGACACATTTTCGCAACCATTTTAGCGTTGAAAAGTTTTGTATAAAGGATGGATTATATCGTGCAGATAACGAAATTGCCTGTCAGCAAACGCCTCAGCGGATTCTTTCCATACCAAATTCGCTCTATCAGCTGTAATGTAAAATGAATGGTAACTCGATTACTGATGATAGTTCTGAGTCGTGATAACATTAAAAATCGTAATTGAATTAACATTTGATCTTCTATATATATACTGAAATCATCGACGCTAAAATTTGCAAAAATGTGACTAGTACTAAAAATATTAACCTCAGGCTGGGGGTTTAGAGGTTCTCTTTGGAATCATGAATGACTCAAAAGACGTTTCTATTTATTATCGTTCGTGGTTATATGGCATTTTTATAGATTAAGAAATATTTGTTTTTTTTTTACAGTGTACATATTATAATATTGAGATCTATTTTGTATTTATACGTTTCTACTGTTTCAAAATTCACAATGCGAAATTTGGATGAGTCAATAATTTTATTTTTATTGTTTAACTTGAATTTCTCACGTTACTAAGCACTTATTTGAATTTCAATTAATCATGTATCGAACAGAGGGAAAAAGATGAATTTTATGCATCCAGAACATTAATTTACTATATGACTTTGCTCCTAGAACTTACTCATTTAGGTGTGATTGATGATATATGCCCTACACCATTTTGTGGTATTGGAAATTTAAATTGCCACACTTTCTATTCATGCAATGTGTTTCGGAATATTGAAACATCGAACGTGATTTTCATCTTGCTTTATAAAGAGATCGAGGATTTTTTAATAACTGATATTTTAAAAAGTTTCGGAATACTTTCATTTGTGTCAGCTTTATTATCGCCTTTGACACGATGAATATGGGATTTAAAAAAATTAAAAACTTCAATATCATGATTAAAAATCGTTGATTTTTAAATTTATTTGAGATTTATATGAATTATCTAAAATTAATTAGCAAGGTTAGCAGAACCTAATATGTTTCTATTGACTAGATTGAAAGTTCACAGTGAATGATAATTTTTTTAGAAGTGCTTCATTAAATCTCTAAAAATTTTCTTTCCTGATGTTTACAAATAAAGAACGGTTTTCGGAATCAGGAGTAATCAGGAGTTCGGAATCGGAATCAAGAGGTTGTTATTTATTATCGTTTGCGGTTAGATTGCATTTCCATAGATAAAGAAAAGTGTATTTTTTTTTACAGTGTACATATTATAATATTGAGATCTACATAAAATATATTATGTGAACTTTAAAAAGTTCACTGTTTTACATAAGGGTCATTCCACGTAAAATGAGCAAAAATTAAAAAAAAATTGTGGCCACATACTAACCAATTTTAATAAAATTCGATGCTCAGGTTCAATTCATATTCAAGTAATGCTCTGCAAAATATCTTGACAAAAAATAAATTTTTTTAGCAGTTTTGGACATTTAAAAAACTTGTGATATAGAATGACATGTGCGCAATCGTCCAAAGTTGTAAGTTTGAAGTTCTGTATCTTGAAAACTGTTTAACAGAAAGGAATTTTTTTTATAATTTTGTAAACTCCGAAAAATTATCTTCTTATTTACTGAGTTATAATAATCAAGTAACACCATGATTATTTATAAATTGGTTGCAAAAATTGAAAATTTGTGAATTTTGAGAAAATTAGAAACGTTATAAAAATCAAAGGAATTAAAAAACCTCTGTGAAATTAATGCCTGATGTAGTATGTCATATGTAGATCGAATTCCCCAAGTTTTAAAGTGGCCATTTATTTCCTTCATCTTCAAAAAAACTTAGAAACTTTTAAAAAAATTACAAAATCATGATTTTTCCTCTTCTGTATAAGCAAAACATAAATAAAGGACAGGCCCGACATTAACAATATTGCTCAGACATAAAGATTAATAAGTCCATGATACGTTAAAAAAAATTCAAGATTGCCTTTTGATTCCTATCATAAGAAAAATGGGTTCAAAATAGTAATGTTTTCTGCATTCCATTAGCTATACCTCTTTGAATTCGCCCGCGTATCTTAAAATATTGCACGATTGCATGGGAAAAAAAATTAGTGCTGCCATCTAGTTTTTTTATTTGAATTTAGAATTGATATATAGTTTTTCGTTTAGCTCAGTCTGATTTCTACTCTAATTTAAAATTCTCTTGAGGCAAAAATAAACTGAAAGCAAGAACAAAAGTTTCTGCATTTAAAGTATACACATTTATCTGTAATATAAAACAATTTAAAAGTTTAATAAAGCTTTCCTTGACTTAAAAAAAAGTAATAGAAATATTGCATTTTACCCTCAACATTTTTTACTATTTATTTTTTTTTCTCATTAAGGCATAAAAAAGGCATGAATGAAACTTCCGATATTTCAAATATATACTTTTAGCTATGCGGTGTAGCAATTTGCAGCTTGTCAAGGCTGTCCTTCGTGTGTAAAGGATTAATAGAAATATTGCTTTTTTCTCTTAAAAATTTTCAAAAATAATTTTTTTCTCGATACGAAATAAAAATACAATTACTAACTTACGCCAGTCTGTTAATTATCATTCATTCCTAATTATAAATAATTTTTAATATATTCTTTCCATTACTAAGGCTAATATTTGAAATTGAAATTTTAAGCACGTAGACAATACCTCGATTTTACATTCACTTTTAATGTAAATTTTAATACTTAAATGAACAATCCAGAAATCTATTATTTTGCATTTACTCATAAATAGATATGATCTACTTATAGACTGATTTTGATTAAAATCTGTGACATGTGTGCCACAGCTGATTTGCTCATTTTGCATGGAATGACCCATAAATGGTGACTAATATAATAAAAGAGACGTTACAAGTTAAAAATTGTACATTTTATTTAAAATTTCTTAGTACTTTCAAGCTTTTTTAACTTTCCTTTAAAATATTTAATTGAGAATTGATTATTATACTTCAAAAATTAGTCGGAGACGTTTCTGAAAATCAGTGGCAACAATTTTTGTTTTCTTTTTTTTTAAAGAAATACTTCTTTAAATCTGTAAAAATTTCGTGTTTCTACAGATAAAGAAAGCTTTTCGGAACCATGAGTAACTCGGCAGAGGTTGTTATTTATTATCGTCCACGGTTAGATTGCATTTTCATAGATAAAGAAACATGTGCCCTTTTTTACCGTGTATATATTATAATATTGAGATCTTCATAAAATATATTATATGAACTTTAAAAGGTTCACTGTTTTACTAAAAAGGTGACTAAAATAATAAAAGAGATGTTAGAAGTTAAAAAAAAAAACAAACATTTTATTTAAAACTTCATAGTGCTTTCAAGCTTTTCCAAGTTCTTCATCAGAGAATAGTTTAATAACTAATTGCTCTTTATTCATACAATAAAATTGTACTTTCAAGCTTTTCCAAGCTCTTCATCAGAGAATATTTTAATAACTAATTGCTGTTTATTTATACAAATATTTATAGAAATAAACAGCAGTTAGTTATTAAAATATTCTCTGATGAAGAACTTGGAAAAGCTTGAAAGTTCTAAGAAGTTTTAAATAAAATGTATAATTTTTTAACTTGTAACATCTTTTATTATTTTAGTCACCTTTTAAGTAAAACAGTGAACTTTTTAAAGTTCATATAATATACTTTATGTTTGAATGAAGGTGAAATATTGCTTTTCGTCTTATGATATTATTGAGATCTATTTTGTAATTCTACGTTACAACTATTTCAAAATTCACAACGTGAAATTTGAATATACCCATAGTATTATTTTTATTGTTTAATTTTCCTAGAATTTCTCACTTTACTAAGCACTTATTTGAATTTCAATTAATCATGTATCGAACTGAGTGAGAAAGATGAATTTTATGCATTCAGAACATCAATTTACTATATGACTTTGCTCCTAGAACTTACTCACTTAAGTTTGATTGATGATATATGCCCTAAACCGTTTTGTGGTATTTGAAATTTAAATTGCCAACACTCTCTATTCATATAATGTGTTCCAGAATATTGAAACATCGAACGTGATTTTCGCCCTACTTTATAAGGAAATTCGAGGATTTTTTAATAACTAATATTTTAGAAAGTTTCAAAATTCATTCATTTGTGTATGCTTTAATAATACCTTAGACAAAATGAATATCAGATTTTTAAAAATTAGAAACTCAAACATCTTGATTAAAAAACATTGATTTTAAAGTTTATTTGTTATTTGTGATAAATTATTTAAAATTAATTACCAAAGTTAGCAGAACCTAATATGTTTGTACTGACTAGATTGAATGTTCAACATTTATATATAATATAAAAAACCCGTACTGTAAAGCAGAGTCCTTCACTGGTCGGATTGACTCCGATAGGAACCCGAAAATTTCATTTGAAGGCAACCCAAAACCTGACCCAAACTCGTCAAAAAAAAAAAAAAAAAAAAATCATCCAGCCGCATTTTGACCAAAGTCTAACAAAATAACTTTCATCAACCCGAAACTTTACACGAACTCGACATATTTCAACCCTAACCCGATCCACAACCGGAAATACTTTAACCGAAACCCGACCCACAACCGGAAATTAAATCATTTCATGTTTTAATGAAATTATGAAAAGTATTCTTCGATTATATATCTGTAGTACCAATTTTACTTTTATATAAAAAAATGGACATAGCTATTTACCTTAATATTCAAATACAGTAAAACCTCTAAATAGTGGACACCCAGAGATCGTATAGAATCCTATATGAAAAGATTGTTCCTAAATTTCTTTTTTCGGCTTGCGGCTTCTAATTTTCTTTCTGCCCGTCGGATTCACACAAGAATGTTTCTTGTGGGTGAGATTTACATTTTTGCAGGTCGGGTTGTTAGGATTTTCCCAAAAACTTTTCAGGAGAGCTATGTTACAGATGAAAATAAATACATATTTGAATATGAATGAGAATATATATATATATTCAATTTACTGCATGAGAAATAAAATGTATACAAGAAATGTAGTCATAGATTGTACTTTTTTTATGGCGCAATTAAGAGCCCACTTCAGTCATGAGAAGAAAGGAAAACTCTAATGTTAAGTCTATGGGAGCGTTATTTAAAAATTTCTGTCTTTGATTTTAATGTTTTTGAATGATTTTTTTTTCATATTATAGCTGAGGACGATCTACAACCGGGCTAGTTTTTTATTTTTGATTTCGGTTATAGTTTTTTTTTTTTTTTTTTTTTTTTTTTTTTTTTTTTAGGATAGTTTCAATTTCAGAACCAGTTCCAACTGGTTCCGAAAGTGAAAGTATTTTTTTTTTTTTTATCTGAAACCAAAATCGAAAATCTAAAAACTAGCCCGGTTATGGATCATCCTCGGGTATCCTATGCAAAATAAATAACTTCAAAATATTAAAATTCAGGTGAGATACTTGAAAATAACGTTCCCACAGGCATAACATTAGCGTTTTCGTTTTTTCCCGTGACTAGTGTGGGCTCTTAAGAACTCTTTTTTCTACTCACCGAAAATGAAAAATACTACCAATATTTTGTTTATTATACAAGCGAAAAACATGTATTGTATTTGCGACAGTTTACACACACACACACATGTATGTTAGGAAATAGAAAAGTGTTTGAATAATAGAGGTGCCCGCTATTCGGATGTGCCCGTTATGGAGGTTTTATTGTACATATATTTTCACCGGAAAAATTATTTTAAACATTCTTTTGAATAATCGGATCAACTCGCACCGGACCCGCAAGTGTCAAAATCCAACCCGGAACCGACCCGAACTCTAAACAATAAAAATCAACACGTACCGCAGAAAAACAGTAGAAGCCAACCCGATCCTCAATGATATAGCGCCAATCCAATCCAACCCGAACCGCGGGTTGGTTTGGGTTCAGGTAAAAGGATAACCAAATCCGATGTAGGACTTTGAAGTCATTGCGTCTTGGGTGTTAATTTAAGTTTTCTATTACAGTACGTTACATTTTATTTTAGGAAATAAATAAAACGTCCAGCGACTAATACCAAATTTAAAGAAAGTCAGTTACTTGACGCAGAATAATTCGTAATATGTCAACATTTGCTTTTATAAATGGTTTATATTAAACAATTTTTTTATTTATTTTTTTTTCTGTCAAATTCCACGCAGAAGACACATCACTATTGAATAAGTTAGTTAACTTATAAAATATTATAAAGTTAAATATTAAAAGATTTTAAAATTATATATGAAAATCACTTAAAATTGTCAAACTAACTTAATACTTGCTAAAAGTGAGAAAAAAAACTCTGTCAAGACAAATAATTACCTTTATACAGATCAACATGTTTCAGCACTCAGACGGCGATATTCTCAAGATCTATGCTGTTACAAATAACCAGTAAACAAAAATCACGTGATCTCATGCATATTAAAATAAAATGCAATAATAAAAATGGATATTTGTGAACGCAAGTTTCTTACTCTGCACAGCATCTCTTTCCAAATTTTAGGTAATTCCATATAGGGGCTGAATCAATGGCTATATTTTCACTCTGTTAAAAAAAAAAAAAAAAAATCGATTGATTCTCGGCTATGGGATAGCAAATAAAATCTTGATGGATAAATTATTCTACTATTTTTAAAATCAATCTGTAAAGCGTCTTTGAAAGAAGATATTATCTTTGAGAAGAGAATTAGGCTTAAATAATTTAATACGGTATACCAGGCTGAACTTATTGCCTTGGATTCTGCAACTAAGTGGTGTAGAGACTCCACATACAGTGTATTGCACATTTATACAAACAGTTTGTCCTCAGTTCAAGCGCTTCAAAATATTTTTCCAACGGACGAAATTCTTTTTAATATTTATACAAATTTACGATTTTAAGTAATAAAATTATTAATACTGGCTGGATTAAATCCCGCGTTGGTTTCGTCGGAAATGAGCGCGCAGACTACCTTGCCAAACCAGTCATTGAGACTAGTTTAATTTATGCTGAAATAGACATTCCTGTGTCCTATACCTGTTTCGTTTGTGAAGCAGTTCTATAAAAGCAATATTATTAAGAACTGGCAGAACGAATTGTCCTATAGTGGTAAAGGAAGAGGTACGCATAGTATTATTAAAACAGTGGATACCTTTTTTTTTATGTGTGTTTCTCGCAAGTCAAGGCTTATTTTATTTCTACGCATTGAGCATTTCCTAGCTATCTTCATAAAAAAAGAAAACGCTAAAATGATAAATGCCTATGTGGAAACATCGGTGATGTCAAACACTGCCAGCTTGGAAAGTGTCCATTGGTGGCTACATTTAACTTTATTCGTTACTTTACACTAAGCTGGAACATGCGTAGCATATTGTTCTCGAAGTCAAATTATAACAAACTCAGACTTATTTAAAACGAACTAAATAAACATTTTTCGTTTATAAAATTTAAATTTCGATTTTTTGAGTTATGTGCGTCTGTAACTTTTACAGTAATATTACATTTGGTAATAACACTTTCTACTGCGGCATTTGGTGTGGATACTTTATCCTTAATTTATTTTATGTAAAGTAGCATTTTTTTCCATGGCTACTTAGGATTTTGACATTTTAGCTCTTATGCACTGAGATGAACTACGTCTCTGGTAGTATAATAGGTATTTTCTGGCTTTTGGTGTTACCCTTACACTGTACTTATGAACTAACAACGGACAACTTGACTATACCATTGATTTATTAACATCTCATAGTCATTAGTTAAAAATGTAATTGACTTTTTACACTGTATCTTCATGTTTTTGTTTTCATCTTATCATAGTCATATGTCAAAATTGTAAATGACTTTAATATTTGTAAACCTTTCCTTGTTTTTATTGTAATTTTTCAGTCACCTGTCATTAGTGTAAATGACTTTAGACTTTGCTTTATTTTAACCACTTTTCTGGCGCCAGGGCGCTCTTTGTGAGTTTTACTTTTATTATTTGTCACTTTATTTCAGGGGCTAGCCCCCTACTGTGGTTTTGTTGGTCGCAGAGGGTAACTTTTCTGTCAGGGGTTCATGCCTATACCATTTTTGGTTGACTTCCTGTCAGAGTGATCCTGATCCTGTGAAGCGTCTTTGTTACATAATCTGGCCAAAGCCATAGTTTTCTTATTGTACTTCACTTCGGCTATATGTTCTTTGATCCTAGTTTAAAGTTTTCTGTTTGTCATTCCTATATATAAAATTTCACTGTTCCATCCTCTTTGGTGAAAGGTATTTCATATAGCTCTGATAATTGATTTGGTTCTATTGGATCTATTTTCTTGCAGACTATATTAGGCTACAGAAAATATTTGTATCATTATAGATCTTGAGAATATCGTTGTCTGACTGATGAAACATGTCAATCTGAATAATAGTATTTATTTGCCTTGTAAGTGTATTTTTATCATTTTTAACGCGTACTAACTTGGCTTAATAAAAGATTTATTACAAGAATAATATAAACTGAAAATAATTCACATCTTTATTAATTTGCCAATTTCTTGTACTTATTCGTTTTATTTTTATTAATTTGTTTTGACCCCTTTGATTATATTCATTTGTAATTTATTTCTTTTTGCATTTTTCGTAGAATAGGATTTTCCTAAACTGTAATAAAAGACACATTTTTCGTAATCTACGAAAACATAACATAACTACCAATGAAAATGTACCAATAACCTCTTCCAAGTAACCTGCGATTCCGAAAAACCTTCCCAATAGTTAAAAACCTCAAAACAGAATATATGTTTTTGAGATTTAAAGAGCACATACAAAAACAATACAAATACAAAGGTTTTTTTTCTTTTTCTGATACTGATTTTCTGAATGCATTATTCAGTTTTCACAAACCGGAATATCAATTTTTATTATGCTATCAATTACCAATTAAACATTTTCAGCAGTATAATTGAATCTATACATGCAAGAGTTACCCAAATAATATTAATTTTATTGTTAATAGTAACGCTGTTAATTTATCATGTTTGTTTTTACAACATGTTTGTTGAGCATCAAAATGTGTACTTCAGAACTGATAATATCCGAAACACCTATATTTCTAAGAAAACTGACTAACCCTCTCTGGACTAAGATCAAAATATTACTTAACCCTTTATCTACTGACGGTATTTATAAGTACCATTAAAATAACTTGTTATAAAATGCATTTAATACATCGATTAGTAGTTATACAGTTTAGAATGAGTTATTGATGCATTGCTTTATCTTGTTTCAAAAGCATTATTGGTTACACAAAACAAAAATATTTTTAAACGGATGCTTTCTTTTGCCTTTGCATCTTTGCAGCTTTCTTGGCTTTGGGAGCGGAATTTTCAATTCGGAAATATTTCGATTTCTATTGTAAATTTGTACATTTCCTAATTCTAAAAAATTCTAAGTAATAAAATAAAAGATTTGAGTGGTGTTATAAATATTCCATATAACCCTTAAAAAATTAATTAATCTTTCTGAATCCTCCAATCCTTCTAAAATCCTTCTAAAATTTATTAAATGATTCTGTAAATTTTCTAATGTAGTTCAATCAATTCACGAAAAATGCTTTAGAAGATAAAATTTTTATGAATTCATAATTCAGTATATAAAAGGTTAAATGCCTAAGATTACACCCCTTAGGTAATTATGATGTTTAGGCCGGAAAACTGATCAAAAGATAAAATATCGATATAATACTGGCAATCAAGATTTTTGATTAGATAAAAATTTTCTTGCGAATGAATTCTTTAAATCTCCAAAATATATTGATGTCTGAAGTTTTTAAAGATAAAGAACACTTTTCAGTATTGTCGGTAACACGGAAGAGGTTATTGTACATTTTCGTTCGTGGTTATTTTAACATTTGTATATTTTTATAGAGTAGATTGAAAACCATTCGTCTTTTTTTATAATGTATTTTTCCCTTTTTATTAAATTTGCTTAAGGCTCAGTAAAAAGAAACTGTTTCGTCTTCATCTGTATATTTATTTAGAATCTACTTCATTATGAAAGGTTGAAAGGTCTAGCTAGTGCAGCGAAGCTTTAAAATTATTTAGAAAAATACTCGCTGAAGGTTTTTTTTTCCCCCCAATATTCGAAAAAAATTTTGTTTTTTGATTAGATGAAAATTTTCTTGCGACTGCCTCTGATAAAAGTTTCATAACAAGATAAATTTTTAATCAAATACAGAAGAATACTTCTCAGAACTTTTTGACTCTCCAGAAAATTTAATAGAACTGGAAGAGCACAAAGTTTGCTCTGTTTGAGGAACCTGATTCTGAATTTTAAATAATAAATGACACTATTTTGCAAATTATTATTTAATTTATTCCAGACAGCATTAGAGTTCCACAAATCTATGCATTATGAAAGCGTAATATCATTTACATTTTAGTAATCTCCATGCTGATGAAGGCAAATTATCTGCGAATTATCTTATTGAGCAGGGTTACCATTATTTTAGGAAGTTGAAAGCTCTTTAGAAGGGAATAATATTATTTTAATAATAATAAAAATATATCTGTTGTCTTTCTGTTTATTAGTTATTTCTAGGAAAATCCAACATGCGTGGAGGTCTGAAAGTTCGGATAAGGATTGATATGGACAGGTCATAATGTGAGACTGAGATTTTTCATTTTTTTATAATTAGCAAAGAAATTAATTGAAAACTTCATGGAACGAACTTCAAATTGCCTCAGTTCATAGGCGTTATGACCGCTTACATGAATATCTGGAAGAAACGTTGTTCTTCTAGCACATCGCTTGAATACAAAAGAAAACATTCCGTTTTTGGCCATTTTAAAATTGAAATCGCTAGGGCCCAGATGTAGTTATATATAAATGATACTTGTATTCAATAGGTACTTTCGCTGTACTGAGGGTTTTTAAAGCTTTTTTTTTTTTTTTTTTACTATTACATTTTTTGTGCGTAAAATCCCTTTTGAAACTTTTTTTCTTTAACTATCATATTCCTTGTGAGAAGCGGTCCTTTCCAAACTACGAGTACGTGTAAATATTTTCGATCCCCTTTCTTAGAGTTACTTTGAATTTAGCTTGAGCTCCCGTAAGCTGCGGACTGGAGCGAAGAACACGAATAGAGTAGCAATTCTGAAGCTTTTGAATTTTTTGCAAAAGGTTTGGCATGCCTGGAGCAGCAGGAAAACTATGACATAGCTACCTTGGCTAGCCACTAAAAATTAATAGAAATTTTTGATTTATTTAAACGTTCAAACTGCTTGAATTCGGTGATTCAATTAGCTAAAATTTATTTTTAAATTTTATTGGTATTAAAAATTTGTACAAGTTGGCAGCTATGCTGTGATACTGGTGAACTAATAATGTTGAAAAACTCCGTGATAGAGCTTCAAAGCAAAGGCAATCGAAACTGCGACAAACAAAACATTTTTTGAAACCCTTGCGATATATGTAAAAGGTACTTCTTATTTTCAAAATTAAAATTCAGGTAATTTATTCTTGTTTCTATTTAGTTATTGCTTTATTTTTGTTAAACACTTGTTACCACAATAAGAAATATTGCCTATATCTCTCCTTAAACTTAAAATTGAAGCATTCTCGATTATCCGAAAATTTCGATTTTCCGAAAAAGGGTCGGTCTCAATTACTTCGGATAATCGAGGTTCTACTGTATTTGAATACTTAAAATTTCAAAAGAAAATATATTTTCTAGAAGTCGATTTCATATTTCCCGCTTTTCTGCAGTTTTGAATTTACATCCCCGAGACTTCCCCCGAAAACACAATCTTGAATAGGATGATTTTTTCTTGATCTCAATGATACCTTTTATTTGAAAAAATGTTTAACATTTCCAAAAAATGTATATATATATATGACTATAATTTTCACATTTTTCTGTAGTTTACAGCTGTTGCCCATGTGGCCCTGACAGAAATACAATAAATAAATGAATGATTTTTTTTTTGTTTTTTTCTGTTGGCTCGAATGGTGAGTTTGCTAGTTAGAACTAAAATTGTGTTATGGAATTCAGTAATACGGAAATAATAGGGTTCCAACTTAAATAGGACGTAATCACCATGGCAACCTAGAATCATTACCTATCATTAGATATCACTGAATTAATTACGTATGATAGGATTTAACAGAATGAATAAAACTTTTTTTAATATCTTTTAAAATTTTGATTAGATTTTCATAGAATTTGAAATGACTCGACAAAATTCTGCAACTATTATAGATATTAAATTTCAAACCATTTGATCAGGTAGTTTTTGCGCTATTATTTGCGGAGAGATGGGCAGACAAACGGACCAGATGACGACTATAGGGGCTACGTATTTATATAATTACGAACGCATCTAAAAACAGCGTTATCCAACACAAAAAGAGTTTTTCCCAACATAGGCCTTTTTCAACTTAAACACATTCCACAATTTAACTTTCTACACATTGGAATAGAAAAAAAAATGTACTTTTAAGTACAATTTCTTTGAAAAATTAATCTCAATTTATATTTTTATGTTTTTTAAACTATTTTTCAAGTACGATTTTTTTAAATCGATCTCAAAAATGTACGTCTAACCGGATTACTGAAGATTAATGCATTTGCACTTTTAACAATGCAAATTATTCAGCATTTGCGTATTTTTTGTGTCATATAACTAGACCCTTAACTACTAAAGGAAATTAAAACTTCACAAATAAACGAATAAATAAATAAAACACGAATTTAACATATGCGAAATCGAATTATGCGTTAAATGAAACGTATTCTTTGCAGTTATTAATTTATATGAAGTATTTTCTCCTGGCATTGACAAAGAAGATTTCTAAGATAATTCATTTAATTATCTTTCTTCTTGCTATTTCCGTACGTTATGGAAAACCCAGTTTTACTCTTGAATTTCAATGTAATTTTTTCTTAAAAAAAAGAAAAAGAAAAAAATAAGAACACGATTTTAATCAGTGTAATGTAATTTATATTACGAAATTTAATATCGTATGAGATGAAAAATAATTTTAGTTGTTTATTTCTTTTCATATTGAAAATTGAATTTCAAACAATTTTTGGTATTGAATTTTTGCTCGGCAGGATATATTTTATTCTCCAGTAAGAGAACACTCAACAGTGATTGAAAGACTGAGGCGATTAATCAAAATTTAAAGACTTGAAATCTAATATCCCGTCTGGGATTTTAAATTAGAACACGGACCATTTAATTCCAGTTTTCGGGATAAATATGAAGTGCTATTCCGTGCGCATGAAAAGAGAGCAAGTGATGTTAAATAAACCTCTGAAAATTATTTTTAATTCAGACAATGATTATTGTTTTTAATTTAGACTCATGAATGAAAAATTTCATATTGAAAATTGAGTTTCAAACAATATTCGGTATTGAATTTTTGCTCGTAAGGATATATTTTATTCTCCAGTATAAGAGAACACTCAACAGTGATTCAGAGACTGAGACAATTAATCAAAATTTAAAGACTTGAAATCTAATGTACTATGTAGGATTTTAAATTAAAACACGAATAATTTAATTCCAGTTTTCGGGAATAAATATGAAGTGCTGTTCCGTGCGCAATGAAAAGAGAGCAAGTGATGTTAAATAAACCTCTGAAAATTATTTTTAATTTAGACAACGATTATTGTTTTTAATTTAGACTCACGAATGAAAAATTTCATATTGAAAATTGAATTTCAAACAATATTTGGTATTGAATTTTTGCTCGTAAGGATATATTTTATTCTCCAGTATAAGGGAACACTCAACAGTGATTCCAAGACTGAGGCGATTAATCAAAATTCTAATATACTATCAAGGATTTTAAATTAAAACACGAATCATTTAATTCCAGTTTTCGGGATAAATAAGAAATGCTGTTCCGTGTGCATGAAAAGAGAGCAAGTGATGTTAAATAAACCTCAGAAAATTATTTTTAATTTAGTCAATGAGTATTGCTTTTAATTTAGACTTACGAATAAAAAATTTACCCTATTTTAAATTACAGTAACGTACCGATTATGCGTCTATCAGTTCATCGTTCTGAAACGACGCATAACTTAGAAAGACGTACAATCAAAATTGCAGTCGCCTAAGCAGTAAAATCTTAATTTAATTCTGCAATCACGTAAATTATTTTTGCTACCATTTTCGGTTGTTTAAGATTCATTATATATTAAAAAAAGTTACAAAATGAAAAAAATATCATTTCTAAAATTAAGAAATAAAAGTGAGAATTATCAAAACTGACAACCAGTTTCACACGTTGAATTACACTTAAAAAAAATCATTATCGAATATACAAGCAGATTTTAATTAATCTAATCTTTAATCATAGTCTGACGTGTCGATTTACTTTGAGACTTAAGCAAACCATTATGTATGGAGTTAGGTTCCTGGACAGTTTTCTCACTAGTAGTGTGAGAAACAAAAAAGGTTCTAAGTATGCTAGTGTGGATTCAGTCCGCCCACTGTCCATTCTTTACGTCCCACCCCCTTCACAGGTTCCATTAACTTGAAATAACCCCCGTAGCAATCACATATATTCTTTGTCTTCCATATTTCCCCAAATATTCTTAGCAGAAAATAAAAAAAGAACGACGCTTGGAGAAAAAATTCTGAGAAAATCGGTTCCGGCACCAAAGAAACAACGTATAACCGACGTTATGTGTCGTATAAACGAAACATTATAACATTAAAATTGATAGGAATGAATCGGTGCCGTACTGAAATAATATATAAATGTAAACGACGTATAAATGAACGAACAACGTATAAACGGTGCTTTACTGTATATAAAAGTATGTGAATTATGAATATTACTTCATATTTATAAGTAAAAATGTTCTATTTTAATTTATAGAAACAAATGGGCTCTGCCCGTACGAGCTATGCTCACCAACCCCCCGGTCTAGATTCCGCAGTTTCTAAAACAAGCTGAAATGGTCTGTTTCAAAAAGAAGAAAAAATTGGCTGGAAATGTAAAAATTCAATCACCTTTTAAACATTTCTCTTTCATTTACTGTTACCCGTGCTCCATGTAACTTTAAACAATACTTTAACGCATAAAAAGGCAGACGTTGTTTTAAATATGACGTAATTTTCAACTGAAATGCTTCTCTCACGTAATAATTTAATTATTTTAAAGTTTCATTTCTTTTTCCGTATTCATTTGTAAATATATATTTGAATTGAAAATACGTTTTTTGGAAATATTATCAGACAGACTTTTAAAAACTGGAAACTGTAAATAAAAAACGGCTTTTTCAAAATAAGAATTAATTTTTTTAATCTCTATTCCAAAAATAATATTTTGAAATAAAAATGTTTAAAACGTTAAACGTATTTTTAAAAAATGATGTGACACTTTACACCACAATCTAGTCAAATATGTACCTACAAAAAATGGTTCAATTGCTATGTTTGTTTTTGATTCTATGAAACGTATGTAAGTAATCTTGACCTGTTACAACATTAAATAGCAATTTCAATATTTTTTCGATTTAAAAACTGTCTTCTTCAGATATTTAACGTACATCTTTATGAAAAATTACCGGTTTTCATGATTTTATACGTATGTAAATATTTTTGCAAGATAAGCCGTGAAAGTGAAAATGAGGCAATAAATTCAGTAACTGAGAGATCATTATTTCTGGTATTGCAGACAATAGTGAATTTATGAATTTTTCTTTTTCCCCTTTAAGTATTCACACAGAATACTCAAATTTGCTCTTGATAATCAATATAAATAAAAATAAACGATTTTTATCAGTACAATGCATTTGGAATTATACAATTTAATTTCACATCTGAAGAAAAAAATAATTTCCGTTGTTGATTGCTTTTCACGCTGAAAATTGGAATTCAGCTTGTATTGAATTTTCTCAGCTAGGGTTTTAAATATTCTTTCAAATATTCCGGTAAATAGATCTTCAATAGTGATTGAAATGCTGAGATGATTAATCAAAATTTAAGCACTTGAAATCTAATATCCTGGTGAGGATTTTAAATTATTATTTGTCGTTATTTTCGTTTTCCGAATGAATATGTACTATAACTGTTAAGTACACGTGAAAGGAAATAAAGCAATATTAAATAAACTGCTGAAAATTATTATTAAGTTTCTGATTTACGAACCAAATTTCGAAACTAATCGGTATTTCAAATTTTAAGAATTATCCTGTAAAAAAAATGCTCGTTTCTTAATCTTGAAAAATATATTGCAGTAGAACCTCTTTTATCCGGAACTCTTTTAACCAAAACCTTCGGTTAACCGAAATCCATTTTTAAAGCTTTTTTTTTTTTTAAACTATCATATTCCTTATGATTCCGTGTGCAAGCGGTGCTTTTCGAACTACGAGTAGATATAAATATTTTCGATCCCCTTTCTTAGAGTTCCTTTGAATTTAACCTGAGCTTCCGTAAGCTTCGGAGTGGAACGAAGAAAACGAACAAATTAGCAATTCTGAAGCTTTTCAATGTATTGCAAAAGGTTTGGCATGGCTGGAGCAGCAGACTGTGATACTGGTAAACTAATAACATTAAAAAACGCCGCGATAGAGCTTCAAAGCAAAGGCAATTGAAACTGTGACAAACAAAACATTTTTTCAAACACTTGTGATATATGTAAAAAGCACTAAATTTCAAAATTAAAATTCAGGTAATTTATTCTTGTTTCTATTTTCTTATTGCTTTATTTTTACTAAGCACTTTTTATCATGATAAGAAATTTTGGATATATTTCTTCTTAATCTTAAAATTTAAGCATTCCCGATTATCCGAAAATTTCGATTTTCCGAAAGATGTTCGGTCCCAATTACTTCGGATAATCAAGGTTCTACTGTATAACCAAAAACGGAAATATACAACTACCTCCCCCGGGTTACCCACGACTTCGAAAGCATTCTCTAACATTAGAAACCTTAGAAACCGCAATATTTTCGAGATTTCAAGAAGTATTTATAAAAATTAAAGATCCACGGAAAATTCATTTTCGTTTTCGCCTGAAAATCAGAGTTTCGCTGAAAATTCTTTTCTGGCGAAAATACTGTCGAAAATTCGGCCGGACCAAAATATCTTTATTCCAAAAATCTCATTTCTTGTTTCGGAAATTTTCAACATTACTCATTGATTTGAGCTTTACAACATTTGTATTGACAATGTTTTTTATAGAGTTGCTGTTTTGGGATATTGTTAAAGTAATTAAAAAAAAAGTGTTTTGTGAAAATAAATATGTTCATATTTTCTAACATTCACCCAAGTACGAGGAAGAAAACATAGTACGTTCATTTTAGACCTAAGCTGAAGGGATTAAATTTTTAGTTTTCTTCAAATTAATTCTGAGCTCAACCCCCTGAGTTCGGGGCTAAAACTTTAAAGTGGAATTGTGACCTTAATATTAAACAAAAATATTAAGTGTAGGTACTCATTTTACTCAGAATTTTAAGCTCTTGAACATTTGTATTGACAATGTTTTTGACAGAGTTGACTGTTTTTAGATATTGTTAAGGTATGCAAAAAAAAAAACGTGTTTTTTGACTATAAATTTATACATATTTCCTAACGCTTACCTAGTACGAGGGGGAAAACATAGTATATTCATTCTAGACCTAAATAGAAGGGATTAAAACAATTTCCAGCTTTCCCCTAATTAATTCCGAATTCAACTCCCTAACCACTGGGCTAAAAGACTTGTATAATTAACTTGAGCGACTTGAGCGACACGTATAATTAGTTAATAGTTGTGCATATTTAATAAACACCTATAAGTAATGAATAATTATGTGTATTTATGTATGTATTAATTACTTTAATAAAATTTTCGGACATTTTCGTTTTCAGCCGAAAATAGGAGGATTACTGAAATTCGGTTTCGATCAATAATTAATAAAAGCAAAATTTATTTTGCTGCTAATAATTTTCGGAAACGTTTTTGAGTAGTTTTTTTAGAGTTCATCTAACCGGAATATCGCTTTGTAGGATGCTATCAATTCTCAATCAAACATTTTGACGTTCAACACACATGTTTATAGACAAACATGACAAATTAGCAATATTGAGATCAACATTAAAATTAACATTATTTTGTAACGTTTCGATTTGTAGATTGCAGAACTCTAATTTGTTTCCTTAAAATTATTCTTAATAAAAAAATACCGAATAAGAAAGATTTTAATCAGTGAAATGAATTTTAAAATACGAAATTTTATATCACATATGAAGAAAAAACAATTCACATTGTTATTGTATTTTGCATTAAAATTTGAATTCCAAAAAAATTTTAGAATTCAGCATCAGCATATATTGAATTTCCCGAGGTAAGATTTAAATATTCTTTGAAATATTTCGGTAAGCGGATACACAACAGTGATTGAAAGACTTTGGTGATTAATCAAAATTTACATGCTTGAAATCTAATAATCCGGCTAGGATTTCAAACTAAAACCCAAGCCATTTAATTCTAGTTTAAGGTATGAATAAGAAGATATGTTAATGCACATATATGTTTATATGTCACATGTATATGTTTATATTTTAATACACATATATATGTTTATACGATATCACATTTATATGGGTCAATATCTGAAAATTGGACAATTTGCGTCCACTGCGAATAATATTTCATTAATTATACTAAAACTAAAAACTGAAAAATGTAATATATTGTAATATTGTTATAACAATTATCAATGAAAAATGGGCATATAAAGATGTATAAATAATTAATTTTAAGCTTTAAACAAGCGAAATCATCATTTCAGTCCCTGTCCCGAGGTACAATTATCCAATATTAAATGTATGCTGTAAAAATTTCTATAAATATTATTAACTTTTGCTGTTATAATATTTATACCTATATATAAATATAAATATAATTCTCCTTTATTAGTATGGATTGTATAGTAAAATATTGTAGTAAATATATTTGACCTTGAGTTTAACCATCATCTCAGTCCCTCTAAACATACATTTTGGTTAACAGATACTAGGTGGCGATGGCAAAATTATTTCCATTGCAACAGCAACTAAAGTGCAATTAGTCACTGAAGGTAGGTTGAAGGTAGGTTGAAGGATGCATGAAGGTAAGTTGTTCTTCTCTTTTTTCATATTTAGAAATATTTAGTGTTTGTTCTGAATAGGAATGAATATTTTTTATAGCACCATTCATTCCCACATATTTAACTTTTAATTTATAAAAAAAAGCTTATTGCAACTTTATTTATGTAACATACAAATGTCACATGGCATATTTAATAATTTACATGTGTGCAAAATAGTTCAACAAAATGGCTGTGCGGTTGTTAAGACAAAAACATCACCTCAGTCCCCATCATCACAGTCGCAATTATTAGACACTGATTACAAGGCTTAAATTCTAACAAAAAAAGTGCCGGAGCCCTAATATTCTGCGGTACCGGTAGAACAACCGCGCCGTTCTACCCTCGTCCCCCCCCCCCCTGCCACTGTAATCTGCATATTTATATTTCGTACATTAATTTCGGGGAAACACTACTCGATTGCTTTCTATCAGAATAACAATACATGGTAATTATATCTACTTACAAATGAAAGTGACTTCGTAAAGGTGCAGAGCAGAGTCTTAGCATGGATACCGTTCATGATACAAAATAAATAGAAAAATCCCTAACGTGGTTTTTATACTCGTACGCAATAGAAGACAAAAAACCTCGAACAAACAAAACCTCAAGTTGATGCTTGTTGGCTAAAACAGAAAATATTCTTTCAGGTTAGATACCGAAATAAGAAAAAGAAAACTCAGCCAATAAAAAATTATCCTACTGTCACAAAAGAAAATCGAATTGGAAGCAAACTAAGATTTGAAATAGAAAAACACGATTTCTGTTTCCCCTTCATTCTGATCAAAAAAGCATTAAAATGATTTGAAATGGAATATAATACGTAATTTTAAAAGAGGATTTTTTTTTTCTATACATGAATAAATAAAATTTTAAATGCAATACAGACTGAGCTCGAGTCAGTCTAAGCCTAAAAAGTCCTTCCGGCCAGTGCCGGGAGGAAGAGGTAGCTTTCATATTCCTTATTTTAAAAAAGCCAACTTATATCATTCAAACACACGAAGCTCAATTTAGTGGAAACCGAATATAGGAGATTCAATACTAATTTGTATCAATATAATGAATGAGAATTTCTTGAAATTAGTCAGCTTTATCCAAGCTGCTTTTCTTTAAAGTAACTTATATTTGGCTGCCAAATTCGGCGATTTCTTAAAGTGCCTGCCATTTTAAGACAACATGGTGGGTGAGGCTAACCAGTGAACTTGGTCGAGACCTTAGTAATTGCTCTGCACATGCTCACTCACATCGGAATCGGTTGATATATACGAGTTCTGTCGCATGCAAAAAATCAGATTTTTCAAAATGTCACCCACAATAGAAATTGAAACTGCTATATCTGAGCCATTTTTTTAGGTAAAGACAAACAAAAAATGCTCCTGAATCCTTATATCAAGGTCAAATACTTAAGAAAGAAACCTTTTTCAATTTCTAATTTTTTTGCACCTCACTTTAAATATATATATTTTTTTTAATTTAATGGCCGCCATTTTGAAACAAGATGGCTGATGAATCTGGCCAGCGAACTTGGTCGAGGTATTGATGTATACTATCCACATGCCTTTTTACATCGAAATAGGCGAATACGTGTGTTATCGCGTGACAAATACAAGATCGTTTCAAAATGTTAGCCATGCTAGAAATTCAAAGTGCTATAATTCAACCATTTTTTAAGATATATAATCAAAAGAACAAATTTTCAGAAACAAAAACTGCTCCGGAATCTTTGTATCAAGGCCAAACACATAAAAAAAAAAATCTTTTTCATTTTCCAATTTTTTAATACCTCATTTTAAATTTTAAATTTAATTTTTTTAATGGCAACCCTTTTGAAACAAGATGGCGAATGAAGCTGGCCAACGAACTCGGTCGAGACATTGGTATGTACTATGTACAGACCAAGTTACATCCAAATCGGTTCATAAATACGCCTGTTATCGCGTGACAAAAATCAGGACGTTTCAAAATGTCAGCCACGCTAGAAATTCAAAATGCTATAACTCAGCCATTTCTTAAGATATAGACGAAACAAAAACTGCTCCCGAATCTTTTTATCAAGGTCAAACACATCAGAAGAAAATATTTTTTTCAATTTTCAATTTTTTGGTACCGCATTTCAAATTTAAATTTTTCTTAAAAATTTAAATGGCCGCCATTTTTAAAGAAGATGGCGGATGAAGCTGGCCAACAAACCCGGTCGAGACATTGGTATGTACTATGTATAAACGAAGTTACATCCAAATCGGTTCAAAAATACGCCTTTTATCGCGTGACAAAATTCAGGACGTCTCAAAATGTCAGCCACGCTAGAAATTCAAAATGCTGCAACTCAGCCATTTTTTAAGATATAGACGAAACAAAAACTGCTCCGAAATCTTCGTATAAAGGTCAAATACATAAGAAAAAAATATTTTTCCATTTTCAATTTTTTGTTACCACATTTCAAATTTTAAATTTTTTTTAAAATTTTAAATGGCCGCCATTTTGAAACAAAATGGCGGATGAAGCTGGCCAACGAACTCGGTCGAGACATTAGTATGTACTATGTACACGCCGCATTACATCGAAATCGGTTCATAAATACGCCTTTTATCGCGTGACAAAATTCAGGACGTGTCAAAATGTCAGCCACGCTA
Organism: Maratus speciosus; assembly: GCA_963932465.1. Lineage (NCBI taxonomy): Eukaryota > Metazoa > Arthropoda > Arachnida > Araneae > Salticidae > Maratus > Maratus speciosus. The sequence continues at coordinate 155,497,035 of OZ010789.1, forward strand.
GAAATTCAAAATGCTATAACTTAGCCACTTTTTAAGATATAGACAAAACAAAAACTGCTCCGGAATCTTTGTATAAAGGTGAAATACATAAGAAAAAAATATTTTTCCATTTTTAATTTTTTGGTACCCCATTTCAAATTTAAATTTTTTTTAAAAATTTTAAATGGCCGCCATTTTGAAACAAAACGGCGGATGAAGCTGGCCAACGAACTCGGTCGAGACATTGGTAAGTACTATGTACACACCGAATTACATCGGAATCGGTTCATAATTACGAGAGTTACAGTGTGTGATAGGTCAGATATATATATATATATATATATATATATATATATGTATCCAAAAACCAAACCAAAAAAAAAATATATATATATATATCAATTTTGAACGGAGGGTGGTTTCGGGGTTTGGGGGTCATGATCGATGAAAATACACCAAAATTTTTTGAAATCGCTTTCCTCCGAACGGCTGCAATAGGTAGCTTTTTGTAATGAAAGCTACCTAAAACTGCTATAAAAATTGGGTCCGTTTTATCTCCATCACCTACGTGTCCGACATATTACGTCACATATAAGTGTTTTGGTAAAAAGAATACAGAAGCTTGGAGATGGGAAGGAAAGGAAAAGGTAATTTAAGCTTTGGTTTTTCGGAAGCGCTATTGCACTGTGCTCCGGAGCCCTGTATTTATGAGCTCCGGTGAATTTCAACCAATATTTGATTATTTACTGAAAACAGAGAAGTACCGGAGCCGGGCTCCGGCGCAAATTAAGCCCTGACTGATTATGATGTTAACAGACACTTTCTTCCAGAAAAGTTTATCCTACGCATAAAATATACATCCTTGATCTCAAAACACTACAGCATTTAAATGACAAAACATGTGTCATAGTACATAATTGTATGTGGTAGTTGGTATATTAATTTTAAAATATGAAATTGTTCGGTTTTCAGTTATTGAGCCATATGTTACATACACATATGTTTATATCTCACACATAAAAGAAAAAAACAACAACATAAAATCAACTGCTAAAAATTGCTATTAAATAATTACTTTTAATTACTTAAAATGCTATAAATGCTAATGTACAATCATTATACAAAATAAAAGGATCCATCTGCATTTTTTCGCAGTTTGTTTATGATAAACTAACAGTAAAGCGTCATTAGATTCGGAATATTGACTTCTTTTAGGATATTAAGACAATTTTTGGAATAGGGTCATCTATAAATTGAAAATTGCATTGACTTCGATTTTTAAAATGGTAACACCCACTTTTGACACTTTATTTGAGTTCCTTGGATCAAATCAGAAAAATGTATCTTTCTTAAAACTTCATGGGACTTCACATTTTGAGGAGATCAAAATTTGAAGATGCTGATATTAAACTCATCTGAATAACTTTATTTTATTTCTTCCTAAAAAAATGATCTTCTCTAAAAATTTTATTTTCAAAGAGATACATTGAATATACCCAAATATATTCTAGGTATTTTTTAATTCAAAAGCATAAATTCGATTATAAATAAATCAGATTAAAAGTATTATGAATTTTGATATACATAAGTTTTTACATAAACAGAATGGACATTGTCAAAAACACGGTTGTGTAAGTTTACAGTGCATTACAATCATTACATTTCGAGATGTAGCGGAATTTTACTTTTCGAAGGTCTAAAGAGACTATATTCTGCTAGCATTCAACCACATATGAGAAATCGCAAACAACAACCAGAAAATTTACATGAAAAATTCTTTTAATATAAATTTGAGATATGAGTTCCAATGCGTTATATTTCCTAGTAACAAGTTACACTCTCAGAAAAAGCTGTAAATTTATGAGCGTTTGCCCTTCAATTTTCACGGGCAACAGCCTTATTTGATGAAAAATGGTTTGATCCATTATATAAGCGGCCTTATCCCTTAGATACTTAGAAAATTAAGGGTAATCCACATATTTTTACAGTTCTAGCCCATCTGTTAGCAAAAATACGGATTGGTAATTGGATATGGATTTATTTTTTTTCTTTTACGAGGTATGACTGGAATCTCTACTGCCGGCCTCTGCCCATAATATTAAAGGGATATTTTTGTGTGTGTACATTTTGCTCATTTAGCTGCCTGTTACATGAAATAATGCATTTTTAGCAATACGTGGTATTCTTGCCAACTGATGATTAAATACTAAATGTTGCTATGTTTGTCACATTTCTTTCCTTTCATCATGTTTTTGTACTACATTTTGTTCCATTTGTGATTATTTTCTTCTTATGTCAATTTTATTTGGTATCGTTAATATATTAAAATGTTTAGGATTGTCAATATTTTGAGATCTTCTAGTGGATTCTATATGCCAATTAGCTTTACTTCAATATGTTTTAGTATAACGATTAATGTATAATATTATTACATTTGATCATCATTTTGAATTTTGGTTAATATATTTATATATATATATATATATACGAGGTAGAGCCAATAAATTACCGGAATAGTCGCCTACATTCACGCAGGTGTTCGTTGGTGGGGAATATCTTTTTTGGAGGTTGGCAGCACTAATAAGGAAAACACACAAGCGTCAGAAACTCATTTCCGGTACTGTCGGCGTTAGCTGCGGATCATTTCTGACAAAGCGAATTTTTCATTCGTCGGATTTTGAAATGTCGTCTTTAGAGCAGTGTGCAAACATCAAATTCTGCGTTTTGCTCGAGAAATCACCATCTGAGACGCTCACGATGCTGAAGAAAGCACACGGAAACGATGCCATGAAAGAAGACGGCTGTGTACGGGTGGTATAAGCATTTTCGTGAAGGTGGCGCAAACATAGAAGATCACCCTCGGACTGAACGCCCCTTCTCTTCCACCGGGCATGAAAATGTTGAGAGTGTTAGAGCGCGTCGAGCATGCACGAGGGCGTCATCCACTACGAATTTATTCCTCAAGGTCAAATTGTCAGTAAAAAACTTTACGAGATGCAATCAGACGAAAACAACCTGAAAAATGGGCAACAAATGATTGGTTTCTTTTACACGACTGTGCTCCACCACATCGCGCTCTGATTGTGAAAAATTACCTTGCTAGACCACTCTGGAACACCCTTCTTATTCCCACGACATAGCACAGCAGACTTTTACCTGTTTCAACGGCAAAAATGAAATTGAAGGGCTGTTTTGTGGTTTCAATCTGTCAATCAAAAATGCGACGAAGTTACTGAAGGACGTTTAAAAAAATGGATTGAAGGAGTGTTTTGAACAGTTATACGAACGCTGGAAAAAGTGTGTGGATGCAGGCGGAAAGTATTTTGAAGCCCAATAAGGTAAAATTATTGTTCTACTTTTTAATAATTTGTAATTGACCTATTCTGGGAATTTTTTTACCCTACCTCATATATATATATTCTATTGTTTTTATAAGATTTGAAAGGCGTGAATTCATATTACAATAAAGGTTGTTCTTTCATTTAATATTTTTCTAAATTATTTTAATTGAAAGTTAATTTGAAATGCAGAATGTTTGTAAGAGAAAATAATTCTTCTTACCTGTATAGGTGAGAGCGCTGGTTCTTCAGAGTATCACGGAAGTTTCTGTATCCACTTTATCCTATTTGAACTCTGAAAAAGGTATTTTATTGAAGCGTTAGTGAGTGTGTGTAATTAATCACAGTGGTCCAGGCTTTCAACTTTAAAGGAGATTATTATATTTAATTAAATACAATTATTAATGCACTCTACATTTCTTGGTTAATAGTAATATATGTACAATTTAAGTTTGACTTGATTAATTATGTGTTGCATTCTTGAGAGCCAAAATTAGCTTCCCGAAAAACGAATGCATGAAGTGACAGACAAAAACATATGTTCTTATCACTCAAGAGATACGCCCTAGACTGAGATGAAAGGGTTTCTTTAGTAGAAGCAAGGGCTCTTGGTCGAACACTCATTTCACAATGGAAAACTGCTGATCACAGCTGGAATGGAGTCTATCAAAGTCCAGCAAAACAGTTCTGACTTTACAGTCTTTCAAAGTTTTCTTGTGGTGCTGCCATCTGTGGGAATATTAAGTAGTTGCATTGTCACAGGCAGCGGACGCAAATGAAGACAAGTTTATTACGGGTAATTGTCCAGTCTATTAGAATTGTTTGAAGTTTGTCCGTGAAGTGTCGCCACCTGCCGCATATTTCACAAAATGAAAAGTCGAAACACATTTTGAACTATTTCCGACAGTTTTTACAAGTTTTCTGGTTTGATTCTGGTAGTTTTTTCTTTGATATATTAATTAATTTTTTCTAAATTTGTGGATTTACCCTTAATATGTGACAAGTAAGGATCTAATTAAAAGTATGTAAAGATATGCTTTATTCCAGACTACCTTCATCCGAGGAACTTCAATATGGTGTTAAAAGTGGGTGTTATTATTTTAAAATACAAAGTTGGTGCAACGTTTTATATGTAGAACATCTATTTCAAAAATAGTATTCGTTTTACAAAAAAAGATAATACATATTTCTAGTCTAATGACACGTTTGGTGTAATTTTATCTACAACGTTCTAAGAATAAAGGAACGCATATCAATTATTTTTTTACTACATGTACATTTTTAAATAAAAAGTAATCAGTAATTTTATAAGACATTGCATACAAGAATAAATGGAACAGAATTACATGACATGACGCCCAGTAGCAGAAACAGTGCAGCACGACAGCAGGTTCTGCAGATTATTTCAAAACTTGCAGATTAATCCACCAACTTAAAAAGAAATGCTGGGCTTCGAAACCGGCTGAAATTTGCTTTAAGTCTCCAGATTTATGGTATTTGTTGTATCCTTATATTATATTTTCTTTATAAATGGAAATTTTGCCTACTTTAAGTGTTTTTGTTATTTCTTATGATAATAGGCTTATTGGGTCGCAGATAAATTTTAGTTTGCTGCAGACTGACGCTGAAAATTCTGCTTCTGGAGACATGAGTAATGAATTATGTAGTGCGTCTCTCACATAGTTTCAATGTAGTCTTCGATAGCTATCGATTATTAGCACTTTCTATTTCTCTTTTTTTATGGCTTTAGTTATTTTGATTTTAAAGCAGAGAAATATTAATAATCGTAATAGGCTTTAGTGTATTTCACTGAGAAGATATTTGATGTTTTCTAAATTATTTCTAGAAATAAAATTAACGATCGCCAGTGCTACATGTCATTAACTTGCACAAAGCTTTTTTCCTCATATTCACGATTCTTTCTTTCTTTTCTTTTCTTTTTTTTTTTTTTTTTTTTTTTTTCGCTTCTTATCGTTTTGATATGCCGTAGAATACTAGATTTTGTTTTTGAAAATCAATGGCAATAAAAAATAGGGTCTACGAATATGATTTTAATCAGTGCATTTCAATTTTAAATATGAAATTTAATATCGCATTTGAAGGGAAAAACGTATTCGTTGATTGCTTTACCCTGCGAAAACTGAATTCCGAACAATTTTCGAAATTCAGCATGTATCGAATTTTCTAAAGTGGGACTTAGGTAATCCTTGAAGTATTCCGGTAAGTGGACACTCAAAGGTGAATGAAAGACACGGACGATTATATATAATCAAAACTTAAATTCCTGAAATGTAATATCCTGCCTAGACTTTTAAATTTAAACACGAGCCGTTTAATTCTATTTTTTCAGATAATTATGACGTGTTGCTACGCATGGAAGGAAAGTTTGTGATGGACCTTCGGATTAGAGATTTGCACGAGCCGAAATTTCCGGGCCCGACCCGACCCATAGAAAATAATTTCGCCCCGACTCCGTATAAAAATTAAAAGTTCGGCCCGAGCTCGGCTCGGCCCAAGTGAATTTCTACAAAACATTGATTGTTACGTCGATTTGGTTTTAAATTTGTCCCGTACGAGGAGTTCTGACCAAAAATATTTATCTTAGCATTTTTTTTTTCTTTTCTATTAAATGAATCTCTATTTATTGTATGTAAATGTTTCAGTTATCAATAATACTGTTAATCCATATTCCATGTATTGGAGACTTAAAAGTCTGAAATATACTATACAGTAAAATCTTCTAATACGGAATTGCATGGGAAAGAAAAAAAAAAGGCGTTATAGACAAGTTCCCTAGCAGGTGCAAATATACCCTATCTATCTATACTAATAAAAGTACAGATCGCTCTGTGTGTGTGTATGTGTGTGTGTGTGTCGGCGATGGCTAACAAAATCTACGGCGCGTACGAGGTTCAAAAATTTTCTGAAGAGAGTCCAAGGCCTCTCCTAATGCACCTGACTTTCAGAATTTTAATATTCTAATTAATAGCTGAGTAATTAATTTACAAACGCAACTCACTTTCATCAAAAATACGCTTTTTTCTCAGCTTTTTTTAATCCGCTTGCTTTTGGTTGATTGGTTGTATAAAGGTTTTTCAGAAAAAATTAAATAAACCGGGATAGCAATGGGTGTGTTCAAGATGCACGTGCGCCGCGCGCGCAAGCTCAGGAGACAGGAATATGGAGTGGATTCTTATCGTGGATAGAATAAACATTCAGCGCGTTCAGGAACAGATCATGGATTTCATCAATTATACTGCTAATTATAAAGGTAATCTGTTGGAAGCGAAGAGCAAGCTAGACGGCTGAATGGATAGAGCATTGAACTCGAGATTAGGTGTCATGGGTTCGAATCCTTCGCGTCCTAAATAGTATTTGTGTTTTTTTTTTTTTTTTTTTTTTGATTGCTTTATGTTTTTCATATAAGATATTTTTGATAAAGATAAATTTTTATATTAATAATATACACAAGCACATGTATTTATATTATTATAATAAAATACTTATTTAAATACGAGAAAATGAGGTATTTCTCGATGAAAGTTTTAGGTTTGAACGCCTTTTAATATTCAAAGTTTCGTTTCAAAGTGATATATATGTATATATATGGTTATCTATACTAATAAAAGAACAAATCGCTCTGTGTGTGTTGGTGTGTGTGTCTGTCGGCGATGGATAGCAAAATCTACCGCCCGTAGAAGTCTGAAACTTCAGGAGTGATTGTTCCAAAACACGTCCTGATGCACTTCAGTCTCAGATTTTTAACTTTTAAGGGCCGGGGCCCCTGGACCCCTTTAAGTTTTTATGCACTAAATTGTTAATAACATGCCTCTTTTCTATCCGATCGTCTTCATTTTTGGGGTGAATTCTCCTTTCAGTTTCTGCGCCATTTCTACATTTCAGTTAAGATCCTGGCAATCTTGCAAGGGGCCCAGTACAAGGCCCCTTGAAGTTTTAGTGCACTAAATTGTTAATAAATTGTTTTCTTTTTATCCGAACTTCATTTTTGGATACTTTCTCAATTTAGTTATTCCCCCGTTTCTACATTCTAGTTAAGACCATTGGGCTCGTCTAGGGGCTGTAGGGCCCGGTCCAGGGCCCATTAAATTTTTTGTGTGCCATGCGTTTTTCACACCCTAATTTTCTCACATTCGCAGTGCGCAATTTTAAAGTTGAGTCTTGAATTCTTCTCCTTAGACCAACACTCACATATTTTTATTGGGGCCCTAGGGCCCTTTTTTAAGCATTTCCCCAATTTTTTGCACATTTCTTTTAAATTATATTCTAATGATCCCTTAAAAATTGTGCTATTCACTAGCTTTTTTTTTCTAACAGCATCTTAGGTTCTCCAGCTATTACATGAAAGACAAAAAACATGTCAGACTTCAACTACCACCAATTTTGAATATAAATCGTCTTTTTGGGGCCCTTGGTGCATCTTCTTTAAAAATGATCCGAATTCCTTGCAATTTTCTTTACCATATTTATATCGCCCTCAGATTACATTAAAAACTACTAAAATGTGTATTTATACCAATCTACATGCCACTTAAGTCCCTTCCCCCTTGGGGCCCGGTACAAGGTCCCTTGAAGCTTTTGCACCATAAATTATTAATAAATTGCCCCTCTTAATCCGACCTTCATTTTTGAAACATTTTTCCATTTACATATTCTCCAGTTTCTATATTCCAGTTAAAATCTGGGGTACTTTAGGGCCCGATCCGGGGCCCCTTGAACTTTTTGTGTGCTATGCATTTTTTACACCCTAATTTTCTCACATTCTCATTGCATAATTTTAAAATTGAGTCTTGGGCTCTTCCCCCTAGATCAACACCCTCAAAATTTTTATTGGGCTCTATGGCCACTTTTTAAGCATTTACCCCATTTTTGCGCATTTCTTTAAAATATTATTCTAATGATTTTTTCATACTCTATGATTAATTTTGACTAATTGAAGATCTAAAACGCTGAGTACTAAAACATTTAAACATGTTTTCATGCTCTCAACTATCATTTGGGCTCTTTTGGGCCCCCTGTTATAGCTCCCTTAAAAATGGTCCGATTCACAAACTTTTTTTTTTCTAACAACTTCTTAAGTTCTCCAGCTAATACATGAACGACAAAAAAATTTGCCGACTTCAGCTACCACAAATTTTGAATATTAATCGTCTTCTTGGGGCCTTTGTTGCAGCTTCTTTAAAAACAATCGTAATCTTTTGCAATTTTCTTTAACGTAGTTTCAGCGTCTTCCAGCTACTTTAAAACCCCTAATAATTTTTCTTATACCCAATTACATTCCAGTTAAGAACCTGGCCCCCAGGGCCCGGTCTTTCTTTATATCTCAGCTACTACCTTTTTCGAACATTAATCTCCTTTTTCAGCATCAACTTACATCTACTCCCTACAGCCGTAAATTAAAAATCGCGTTACTTTAAAAGTAACTTTAGATAAGGGATTTCATCCGTTTGTTAAATATCGTGTTAATGCTAACAGTAATTCATGAAATTTACAAGGTGAGGAGGCACTTTAGAGCGCTCGGTGGCGCGTTATTTCCTCGGTTTTAAGGGCTCAATTTCAACGGGATTTGCTGCCTTGAACTTAGATTACAATTCATCTACTTTCTGTATTATGAAATTTAACATTTTCTAACATTAGTGGTGCATTTTTTTTTTTTTTGATTCTGTGGGCTTGATTCCTACGAGGTTTGGCTTACTCAACTTGGTTTTCAATTGTCTCCGGCACGTGCAGGCACTTCCGGTAAATACTGCCATAGGTAGTGGGGATCTAGATTACAGGCTCGTTCAGGAAGAAGTTTGATGAGAACACATTAGACGCTGCGGAAGTGAATGGGGCCTCCGAAATTAGGTTCATTTAAAAGAATTTACAAAGATATAAAATCATACAAACTTAAGTTTTGTTGAAGGTTATTATGTACAAACCCCGGGCAACGCCGGGCGGGCCTGCTAATCTATATTATAAAGGACAAACATATCTGTGCGTAACGCATAAGTCATTTTGCGAATGGCAACACTTTGAAATTTGAAATAAAATTTTGGTTTTGTAATTTTCTCTACTGCAAATTTTTATACTTCTAAACATCGCGCATTTTAAATTTTTACACCGCCGTATAACGAAAAAAATACTCTTTTAAATGCAATTTGTTTGAAAGCTGTATCTCATTTTAAATTTAAGATATTAATTTTTTTGTAGTTTTTATTACTTTTTTTGTAATCGTGGCAGCTGAAGTACTTTATTTCTGTTGAAACCATAGCCTACTATGATACATAACGGCCCGCGCATTTCGCCGAAAAAGTGAAGTCGGATCCAACTTCAAACCCTGAACCAAAACTTCACAACGTGCTCTTTGTTTACATTTATACCCTGCCCAGATAGAAGCTTGTTTCTCATCGTCGAGGTTTCAGAATCATTGATCGTATTTTCATGTAATAAATTAAATATTTATATTCTTCAATTTCCTTCGATTTAAAAGGCTATTTTACACAAGCAATTTTGATTAAATCATGTAAGGGTATTTGTTACTTAATAAATTACATTTATTAATCATTACAAGGAATTTTCTGAGTATTTTAATATGTTAAAAAAAATTTCTATCAATTTTATTGTTTCAGCAGTGAAAATAGTAAATAAATGGTACTTAGTTATCCCGTCGACCAAAAATCCATCGCCAAACTATATGATTAAATGCCAATAATGCTTGATCGTAAATGTCACATTCACTTGACTGTAAGCAAGTTACACGTGTTTATGTCATCAAGTGATTTTTATTTCGACGTTTTATTTGTATATTTATTAATGTTATACTAATTTATTTGTTCTTTCGTTATATAAAATAAAAATTATGTCAATTTGTATAATTTGGCGAGTGTTTTAGCGATTTATATAATTTGGGGAAATGGGTCGACGGGATAACTAAGTGGTACCAAATAAATTTGTGACATTGATGTTTTAGACTAAGCATGTGTTTTTTTATTTATATATTTTTATGTGTGTTGGTTTAACAGTTTTAAAGAGAAACACATTATATTAGTCACTTAAATAAATAGAACTTTACATTTACATTGATATGGACAGTTTATAATAACCCTTAACAGCTGTCTTCGAATTAGCTGTCATTTCTAAGCTTGATTGGAATGTCAGCAGAATTGTAAACGTAACCATGGCGACATGACGTAATTTTGGTGTTTGCTTACATATCTACCCTTCCCAGGTTGTTTCAGTTACGGTCAGAGTCAAATTTCAATTTTGGGCAGGGTATCAGAGTCCTCTGGCGAGCGACTTCATACATTAAACGCAAATCAGTCTGCCTGTAGTAGTATCTAAGTATGCCTTGAGCACGGCCTTTCTTCGTTAATATTAAAAAAACTGTCGTATACAAAAATATGGAAATCGGTGGTATTATAAAGAAATATTTGATAAACACGCTGATGCAGACAGTTTTCAAATCGAAGAATTACTTTCAGAGATATTTAATGCTAAAGTTGGACAAAATCGTTCCATTAAAAAAGTTTTAATGGAGCAAAAACTATACATGAGAATTTAATCATTTTTAGATCATTTTATAGGTTATAAGTTCCCGGTGTGCAGATTGCATTTATTTTTTTTATTTGACTATTTTTTGAGGTTTTATTTCTATTTTAAATTCAAATTTTCAGTATTTCGAGAGATATTTTTTACAAATTTAAAAAATGTTATTAATTTAAACTGTTGCCAACTGTATAAACAGCGCAAACAATAATGTTTACTTCAAATTAAAAATTTATTTACACGAGACTATTGTAAACAGAAAAAAAATTTAAAATTAGAATAAAATGATTACATGTTAAAAGCAGTAAAATTGCGTCATAAGAACCATATTTACACTGGAATTTTAAAAGAGAAACAAAATGTTAAAACAAAAAAATCATTACTATGCGTTAAAACCTGTAAATGGAGGAAATTACGTCATATTTAAAATGGCCAAAAAATATGGCGAAACAATTTAAATTAAAAAATATATCTGCCCGAGACATTTACTTGATATTTTGAGATAATATTTTCAACTATTAACGTGAATTCGAAGACAGCGCAAATAATATTTCCTTCTAACAACAAAAGTATTTTCACGTGAATATTAATAAGAGAAATAAAACTTTGGTGTAAATTACGTCAGATTTAAAACGATACATTTAAAATGAATTATTTAAAAGAACTATCTTATAGCGATGTTAAAAAATCCCGGGAGACAATGACACTGTTTACTTAATTCATTTTACATTAGCTTATTTTCGAATGTTTAACTAATTTTTTTAATTAAATACGAAAACAGCCATTGTATCTTTTAACAGCAGCAGATATGGTCTTAAAAATCCCCAATCCACGAAAAACGAATGGAAACCCGTTTACAGAGAGATCGCTACTGTTTTTTTTTTTTTTTTTTTTTTTTTTTTTAAAAATTTTAATTCAATATTTTTAAAGCCGATCAAATTAGCGTGCTTTTTGGATTTTGGTGTCCCTGAACGGGGGTTGGCGAGCGTAGCTCGTAGGTGGCAGAGCCCCCTAGTTGACTTAAAATTAAAAAAAAAAAAAAAAAAAAAAAAACAGTAGCGATCTCTCTGTAAACGGGTTTCCATTCGTTTTTCTTGGATTGGGGATTTTTAAGACCATATCTGCTACTGTTAAAAGATACAATGGCTGTTTTCTTATTTAATTAAAAAAATTAGTTAAACATTCGAAAATAAGCTAATGTAAAATGAATTAAGTAAACAGTGTCATTGTCTCCCGGTATTTTTTAACAGCGCTATAAGATAGTTCTTTTAAATAATTCATTTTAAATGTATCGTTTTAAATCTGACGTAATTTACACCAAAGTTTTATTTCTCTTATTAATATTCACGTGAAAATACTTTTGTTGTTAGAAGGAAATATTATTTGCGCTGTCTTCGAATTCACGATAATAGTTGAAAATATTATCTCAAAATATCAAGTAAATGTCTCGCGCAGATATATTTTTTAATTTAAATTGTTTTGCCATATTTTTTGGCCATTTTAAATATGACGCAATTTCCTCCATTTACAGATTTTAACGCATAGTAATGATTTTTTTATTTTAACATTTTGTTTCTCTTTTAAATTTCCAGTGTAAATATGTTTCTTATGACGCAATTTTCCTGCTTTTAACATGTAATCATTTAATTCTAATTTTAATTTTTTTTTCTGTTTACAATAGTCCCGTGTAAATAAATTTTTAATTTGAAGTAAACATTATTGTTTGCGCTGTTTATACAGTTGGCAACAGTTTAAATTAATAACATTTTTTAAATTTGTAAAAAAATATCTCTCGAAATACTGAAATTTGAATTTAAAATAGAAATAAAACCTCAAAAAATAGTCAAATAAAAAAAAAATAAATGCAATCTGCACACCGGGAACTTATAACCTATAAAATGATCTAAAAATATTTAAATTCTCATGTATAGTTTTTGCTCCAATAAAACTTTTTTAATAGAACGATTTTGTCCAACTTTAGCATTAAATATCTCTGAAAGTAATTCTTCGATTTGAAAACTGTCTGCATCAGCGTGTTTATCAAATCTTTCTTTATAATACCACCGATTTCCATATTTTTTTATACGACAGTTTTTTTTAATATTAACGAAGAAAGGCCATGCTCAAGGCATACTTAGATACTATTACAGGCAGACTGATTTGCGTTTAATGTATGAAGTCGCTCTCCAGAGGACTCTGATACCCTGCCCAAAATTGAAATTTGACTCTGACCGTAACTGAAACAACCTGGGAAGGGTAGATATGTAAACAAACACCAAAATTACGTCATGTCGCCATGGTTACGTTTACAATTCTGCTGACATTCCAATCAAGCTTAGAAATGACAGCTAATTCGAATACAGCTGTTAAGGGTTATTATAAACTGTACATATCAATGTAAATGTAAAGTTCTATTTATTTAAGTGACTAATATAATGTGTTTCTCTTTAAAACTGTTAAACCAACACACATAAAAATATATAAATAAAAAAACACATGCTTAGTCTAAAACATGAATGTCACAAATTTATTTGGTACAACTTAGTTATCCCGCCGACCAATTTCGCCAAATTATATAAATCGCTAAAACACTCGCCAAATTTTACAAATTGACATAATTTTTATTTTAAATAACGAAAGAACAAATAAATTAGTATAACATTAATAAATATACAAATAAAACGTCGAAATAAAAATCACTTGATGACATAAACACGTGTAACTTGCTTACAGTCAAGTGAATGTGATATTTACGATCAAGCATTATTGGCATTTAATCTTATAGTTTGGCGATAGATTTTTGGTCGACGGGATAACTAAGTACCATTTATTTACTATTTTCACTGCTGAAACAATAAAACTGATGGAAATTTTTTTAATATATTAAAATACTCATAAAATTCCTTGTAATAATTAATCAATGTAATTTATTAAGTAACAAATACCCTTAGATGATTTAATCAAAATTACTTGGATAACATAGAATATTGCAACGATATTTAAATCCGTGATCACCATTTCTTTCTCTGATTAAAAATAAGAATATTTAATGTTTAAGGAAGATCGGCCTTTTTTTTTTCTTCTTCTTGGTTCGGGCGATATAAAAAACAAATATTTTACCGGTAACAGTAAATTAATCAAAAATAGCTGTGTTACTGATCGTAATTAAAATCTCCCGTACGAGGGCGCTGTGTCAGCGCCGTAATTTTATTTATTATTCCAATCGTCTGCGTGTTGACGATAGATTGTAATTTAGTTACTAGTGAGTGGAAACACTGAATTTTTGTTGTTGTTGTTATTGAGATAATGGAATGTTTGATTTGGAAACGGCCAGAGAGACTGTTTCACTCGTAACAATTATTGTTTTAAAATAAAGAAATATACAGTTCACTGCGAAGAGTTCCTTAAAAATGGTGTCATTGAGTAACTTATTGTTTTATTCTTAACAGAAATTGGTCCTTCGAGGCCAAAGTAAACGGATTTATCGTTTGCTTTTAGAGTCAAGAATCAGCGACGAGACTTGGTTTCTTCGAATAAGGTAGGACTTTTTCTTTAACATGGCTACTGAATTAAAAAATATTTTGACAAAAAAAAGAGTTTTAAAATGTAAAATTACTAAATTTGTGAGTGAAATTAAATTAAGTGACTCTGATGAATGTTCTTTAGAACTTGTAAATACGAAATGTGATCAATTCAATACAGAATTGAAAGAAATGTTTGATAAAATTTATTCATTGTGCGATGAGGAGGAAATTGATAAATATATCGATGAACAATCATCGATTGAAAAAGAGTTAGATGAAACTTGGTTAAAAATTAAAAGAGCGAAACAAAAACAAATAAATGTTCTTAATGAATCAAAGCCGAAACAAGAGAATAGTGTAACGGAAGTTCGACTTCCCACGATTAATCTACCTTCTTTTAGTGGAAACGTACAGGATTGGATATATTTTAGTGATCTTTTTAAATCTAGCGTTCACAATAATAGCGCACTTTCGGGTGCTCAAAAGTTATCATATTTGAAATCTTCGCTTCATTCTGAAGCTGCAAAAGTTGTACAAAGTATAACGATTTCAGATGATAATTATCAAACAGCGTGGTCCTTATTAGAGGAAAGATATTCCAATAAAAGACAACAAGTGTTTGCTCACATTAAAAAATTAATGTCCATTAATTCAATACAAAGTGAAACACCTAGTGCTATTCTTAATTTAGCAGATACCGCCAGTGAATGTATCAGATCTCTAGAAATTCTCGATCAAAAAATTGAAGGGTTTGCGGATACAATAATAACTTATATATTGTGGCAGAAATTAGATGGGTCCACAAAATTATGGTTTGAACGTGAACAAAAAAAAGACGAGCTACCAAAATTAAAAGAATTAATCGAGTTTTTAAAAAGACAAGCGAGAACACTGCAAGTTTCCAAACCTCTTATAAATAATGTAACTCCTAAACGCAATGCTCAACAACGAATCACTAGTATGGTATCTACATCTAATGGTAAAAACTCAAAAACATTTAAATGTGTTAAGTGTCAGAGTAATGAATTCCACGGTTTGCACAAATGTCCAGAATTCTTAAATCTTTCAGTGGCTTCTAGATATGAATTCGTAAAGAAAAATAATATTTGTTTTAACTGTTTAAAATTCCACTCAGTTAGAAATTGTAAATCTACTTATTCTTGTCAGAAATGTATGAAAAAACATTCGAGTTTACTGCATTTCGAGAATGAAAATGAAAAGCAAATTCAAAACAGCGATAGAAAAAATGAATTTATTTCAAAACCCGAGGTCAGTGATTGCAATACCCAAAACCAGAATCAAATCGTAGCGCATTCAAATCTAGACCCGAATGCTGCAACATTTCACATTTCTAACGAAAGAGCATTTTCAGGTACATCTGTTTGTGAGATGAATTATTTAAGTTCTGGCATCTTATCAACTGTCATTGTTTATATTAAAAATAAATTTGGTGAATTTAAGCCGTTAAGAGGTTTGATTGATGCTGGATCAATGAGTAATTTCATTACGATTCAGTGTGCTGATTATTTAGGAATTAAGAAAGAAAAAATAAAAGTTGCGGTTTCAGGATTAAATGGCATCTCCGTGAATATTAACTCCAAGGTAAAAGCATTAATTTCGAACAATTCAAATTTTAAGGCGGAAATAGAACTTCTTTGTGTACCAAAAATATCGGATACTATTCCAGTAAATCGGATTAACGTTCCAACAGAACAATACCTTAATAACATTAAATTAGCGGATCCAGAATTTTACAAACCTGGAAAAATTCATGTTCTTTTGGGAGCTCAAATATTTTATGATCTTTTAGAAGTCGGTCGAATTGAAGTCCCCAATTCTAATTTAAAATTCCAAAACTCGGTATTTGGATTCATTGCCTGTGGAAGCGTATTAAATCCTGACAATCAAATCACGCAAAATACTCATTGTGGGCTTGTTTGTAACTATGAAGATTTGACAAAAGAAGTTCAAAAATTCTTTCAGTTAGAAACATTAGGGATAAAAGACGATCCCACATGTACTGACGAAGATAGAGCATTAGAAATATTCGAAAAATCTGTATCTTATAAAAATAAACGTTACGAAGTTACCTTACCATGGAAAAAAGATTGGCGAGAAATGAACGACAATCTCAAAATAGCCAATAATAGACTAAACTGTCTTAAAGTGAAAATGAAGCGAAAATTAGAGCTTCGTGCTCAATATTGTGAGACTTTGAAAGATTATGAAAATAAAGGAATCATAGAAAAAATAACGGAAACGCACAAGCCAGTGGAGAAACCACTTTTTTATCTTCCACATCAACCTGTCTTTAGACAAAGCCTGACAACAAAAATGAGAGTAGTCTTCGATGCCAGCTCACACGATGTTGGCGAATTATCGTTAAATGATTGTCTTTGGCCAGGTCCAAATCTAAATCCAAACATATTCGATCTACTTATCAATTTTAGATTAAACAAAATAGCATTGATAGGTGATATAGAAAAAGCCTTTCTGCAGATATCCCTAGCGGAGAAAGACAGAGATGCAGTGAGGTTTTTATGGATTGGAGATAGAGGTATAGAAATATATCGCTTCAACCGAGTTCTTTTTGGTATGAATGCTTCCCCGTTTCTTCTTGCTGCTACTCTAAGAAAACATATCAAGAAATTTCAAGTTAGATATCCTACAACAACAAAGTTATTAGATAGGTGCCTCTACGTTGATGATTTCATCGCTGGTGCTGACAACTTGCAAGATGCGTTAGAAATCTCTCGAAATGCTGTTTATATTATGAGCGAGGCAAGTATGAAACTCAGAAAATGGTCAACTAATGATAACGATTTGATGGAGCGATGGAAACAAGAAGGGTTTGATACTCAGCCTCTACACAACCCAATTGAATTAGAATTTGACTCAACAAAGGTTCTAGGAATGTCTTGGCATACGAGTGAAGATTGCTTTATCGTAGATGTAAAAGGCTTATTAAAAATGTTATCAAAAAATGAAAACACCAAGCGCTTCATCCTGCGTGCTATTGGAAAAATATTCGACCCTCTTGGCTTGCTCACTCCTTATACTATTCGCATGAAATGCCTATTTCAAGATCTGTGGTTGAGGAAAATTGCTTGGGATGAAGATCTACCAATAGATGTTAAAGAAAAGTGGCTTCAATGGTGTTCTGAGATCCCACGCCTCTCCGACCTAAAAATTCCAAGAAATGTGCTAAATTGAACGAAAGAAGAAAATTCAGATGTGGTAGAGATTCACTGTTTTTGCGATGCTAGTAAGAAAGCCTTCGGCACTGTCATATACCTCAGAATTGTAAAAGAAAATGCTATTGAAGTTAACCTTGTGACTTCAAAAAGTAGAGTTACACCTCTTAAAAAAATCACTTTACCAAGATTAGAGCTATTGGGAGCTTTACTTGCTGCCCGACTAGGTAATGCAGTCAAGAAAATAGTAGATCATAAGAAGCCATCAGATGTGTTCTTCTGGACAGACTCGAAAATCACTTTGTACTGGATTAGAGGTTCTAGTAAAAGATGGAAATCATTCATAGCGAATCGTGTCAACGAGATTCAATCTTTGACTGACTCCAATTCGTGGTTTCATTGTCCGGGAAAGTCTAATCCAGCCGACCTCCTTACCAGAGGCGTCAGTGTTGATATGCTCTTAGAAAAGGATTTGTGGTTTAAAGGTCCCCCCTTTTTGAGAGAAACTGTTCTCCCAACTAATGACTGCAACATCCAAAATTCGCCAGATGACTATTCTGATGAACTAAAGAAAACAGTTAAATGTGAAAATGATAACTCTTTAGTTACTCTAGCTATTTATGATCAAAATTATTTATTAGATTATATTATTAGTGTTAGTAATAATTATATAACTATCATTCGTATTTTATGTTATGTGCTTAGATTTATTCATAACCTTCGAAATGTTAATAGAGTGAAAGATCATCTTACTTCTAAAGAATTGAATGCTGCAGAATTATCACTGATAAAGATGGTTCAACAAAGTGAGTATCAGGAAGAAATAAAATGTCTTCAGAAAGGTAATTCGGTACCAAATAAAAGTAAACTAAATTCTTTAAATTGTTTCTTAGATGAAAGTAATATTTTAAGAGTTGGGGGTAGATTGGGTAACTCATATTTGACAACAAATGAAAAACATCCTATGGTTCTGCCAAGTAAGCATCCCCTTACTTTAATTATTGTAAGATATTTTCATTTAAAGTATTTACATGTAGGATCACAAACATTGTTGTACCATATTCGTCGTAAATTTTGGATAACTAATGGTAGAAACATCTGTCGCAAAATAACATATGAATGTGTCACTTGTTTTAAAAACAAGCCTGTATTAGCGAGTCAAGTTATGGGTGACTTGCCCAAAGAGCGTGTTACACCTTCATTTCCATTTTCCATTATTGGAACTGATTATTGTGGCCCTTTTTACATTAAATTCAAAAATCAAAGGAAAGGTACATATAATAAAGTGTATGTATGTATATTCGTTTGTCTCTGCACCAAAGCTATTCATCTAGATTTCGTTTCAGATCTCACTTCTGCAGCCTTTATTGCTTGTTTTAAGCGCTTTGTTAGCAGAAGGGGAAAGTGTTCAAAAATATTTTCTGACAATGCAAAAAACTTTGTAGGGGCAAACTTAGAATTGAAAAGGCTTCACAATTTGGTTAGACACCCAGATGAAGCATTAGCTGATTATTTTGCAAGGGAAAATATCGAATGGAATTTTATTCCTCCGAAAGCGCCGAACTTCGGTGGTCTTTGGGAGGCAGGGGTTAAATCATTCAAATTCCATCTAAAACGTGTAATTGGTAACGCGCACCTCACTTTAGAGGAATTTCTGACAGTAATTCTAGAAATTGAAAGTGTTTTGAACTCAAGACCTCTGTCCCCATTGTCATCAGATTTCGACGATTTCGAGACTCTGTCACCGGGTCATTTTCTTATAGGTAGGCCCTTAACGTCTATTATTGAACCCCAGCTCACTGAAATTTCGGAAAACAAACTTAGCAACTGGCAAAAAATAACAAAATATAGCCAGCAAATATGGAAATTATGGAAGCGAGACTATCTGAACACCTTGCAGCAACGTAATAAATGGCAAATAAATAAAAACAATATAAATGTTGGTTCTCTCGTATTGATCAAAGATGAAAATATGCTCAGCACAAAATGGGCAACAGGTAGGATTTCCGAGATATTTCTCGGTAAGGACAAAAAAGTTCGAGTAGTGAACATTCGTCTACCTAACGGTAGAATAATAAAGAGAGATGTGAGAAGTATTTGTCCCCTTCCAATTAATGGAAACTAATTTCTTTAATGTATATATTTGGTATATTTTGAATATATTTTGTTGTTTAATTTCTATAGTATGTTTTATTGTATTCAAATGTAAAGTAATTTAGCCATTTTTCCTTTGTTATTAATTATATCTTTGCATTGTTATATGTAGTATTATGTAATTTTATATTATATATTAGAGTAGTTTTGAAACCTGCAGGTTTCAACGGTCGGGAGTATGTTACTGATCGTAATTAAAATCTCCCGTACGAGGGCGCTGTGTCAGCGCCGTAATTTTATTTATTATTCCAATCGTCTGCGTGTTGACGATAGATTGTAATTTAGTTACTAGTGAGTGGAAACACTGAATTTTTGTTGTTGTTGTTATTGAGATAATGGAATGTTTGATTTGGAAACGGCCAGAGAGACTGTTTCACTCTTAACAATTATTGTTTTAAAATAAAGAAATATACAGTTCACTGCGAAGAGTTCCTTAAAAATGGTGTCATTGAGTAACTTATTGTTTTATTCTTAACAAGCTGCTTCAAGTCAGTTATCAGAACTGTAGTTTGATAAAAATCAAATTTTAATTTTAAAACGTGTATATGAAACCAAGCTATTTTTATATAAATACGGGACATTCAAAAAAGAATAACAGAACCGGCATTTTTCTAGATTGAACCAAACGATCAAGGTAAACAATAAATAATTTTGCTAATCATAAAAGTATGTGTAACACTAAAATGCTACAATTTGTGTAAAATAGCCTTTTAAATCGAAGGAAATTGAAGAATATAAATATTTAATTTATTACATGAAAATACGATCAATGATTCTGAAACCTCGACGATGAGAAACAAGCTTCTATCTGGGCAGGGTATAAATGTAAACAAAGAGCACGTTGTAAAGTTTTGGTTCAGGGTTTGAAGTTGGATCCGACTTCACTTTTTCGGCGAAATGCGCGGGCCGTTATATATCACAGTAGGCTATGGTTGAAACTAAAGGGGGAAAAAATGAAAATAGTAGATTGCTGTATCTTTTTGTTGCCATTTTCGCATAAAAACCGAAAAAAAAAATGAAATTAAAATACGTGCTATGTCAAGAATATCGTCTGTTATAAAACCCAGTGAGTTTTGGCTTTATTTCGTTGTTATTTATCAATTAAATGATTTTGCGTGCCGGCTCCATTGCGAAATATTAATAAACAATTTGAATATAAAAAAAAGTTCAGAATTTCTCTCCCGCTAATTTTCTACAACGAAATTAAAGCTTCATCAATCAATAAATAAAAGAATAATATACAAATAAAAAAGAAAAGTGCCCCGCTAAACTGATGGCATTGAGCTCACAGGCTATTCACACTAATTGTATATTATACTCTTATTTTAAGGGGTCAGGTAACCTTTGAAGCGTCCAAAAATCAAAAATTTTTTAAATAGCTTATAATTAAATATGATTCTTTGGGAACATTTAAAAGCAAACCCCATACAAAAATTCGCATTAGAACAGAAGTTATGTCTAAAATACTTTGAGCTTTTGCTATATGATCAACGGGTTTTTCAATCTTGAAAGCCAATTTTCTCAAAACAGAGATTTTGATCATTGCGCGCACGATTTCCGAAAAACCGTTGCCTAGAATTTCACAAAATTTTTGGTGGATGTATTAAACGTACAGAAGCACAAAATGACCCATTATTCTGTTTCTCAAGTAAGAAGTTTAGAATTCATGGCTACTTTTGTATAAAAAAAATCTCGATATTTCGAATTTCCCTAAAAAAAAATTTTTTTTCTCGGGATCTACAAGTTTTATTTTTTTCATTGTAGGTCATTTTGAAAACACTTTATATCTTTACGCATTAAAAAAATCGTGGCCTGTTTCAGCCATTCAAATGAGAAAAATCATGCGCGCAATGCATGCAAGAATAATTGTTTCGTAAAAACTGTATTATCTTTAAAAATAAATTTAAAAAATCTATATATGTGTATACCTTTTCTAACAACCTTGATTGATAAAATAAATCGTTCCTAACATGTGTTTTCAATTTTATAATTAAAAGTTAATTAGTTAAAGAATAACTGCAATTCTTACAGAGGTCACTTTTCCATGTACTTTATTGGTTCAAAGGTTACCTGACCCCTTAAAGAATAATGCCCTTCAAAAAAATAAGTGAAGGGGAATTAGATCCCGTTTCCGCCTTTATACTTAACCAGTGAACCTCCAAATCTAATCAGGGAAGCTCTTTATCATAATAAACCGGTATACCAAATTTAGAGCAAATCGAATAATCCTGCAAAAAAAAAAAAAAAAAAAAAAAAAAAAAAACATTTATCTAAATTAAGGGGGTGGACTAGACCCCTTTATCCTTAACAAATGAATCCCCAAAACGAATCAGGGAAGCTCCTTAACATATTAAACCGGTATACCAAATTTGGAGCAAAGCGAATAATTCTGCATGAAAAACCCGTTTATATAAATTAAGGGGGGTGGACTAGCCCCCTTCCCCCTTTATCCTTAACCAATGAACCCCAAAACTAATCAGGGAAGTTCCTTAACACAATAAACCGGTATACCAACTTCGGAGCAAATCGAATCATTCTGCATGAAAAACGCATTTATCTAAATTAAGAGGGGCGGGCTAACCTCCCTTTTCCCCCTTTATCCTTAACCAGTGAACCCCCAAAACTAATCAGGGAAGTTCCTTAACATAATAAACCGGTATACCAAATTCGGAGCAAATCGAATGATTCTTCATGAAAAACGCATTTATCTGAATTAAAAGGGGTGGACTAACCATCCTTTTCCCCCTTTATCCTTAACCAGTGAACGCTCAAAACTAATCAGGGAAGTTTCTTAACATAATAAACCGGTATACCAAATTCGGAGCAAATCGAATGATTCTGCATGAAAAACCCATTTATCTGAATTAAAAGGGGTGGACTAACCATCCTTTTCCCCCTTTATCCTTAACCAATGAACCCCAAAACTAATCAGGGAAGTTCCTTAACATAATAAACCGGTATACAAATTCGGAGCAAATCGAATGATTCTGCATGAAAAACCCATTTATCTGAATTAAGGGGGGTGGGCTAACCCCGTTTTCCCCCTTTATCCTTAACCAATGAACTCCCAAAACTAATCAGGGAAGTCCCTTAACATAATAAACCGGTATACCAAATTCGGAGCAAATCGAATGATTCTTCATGAAAAACCCATTTATCTGAATTAAGGGGGTGGACTAACTCCCTTTTCCCCCCTTTATCCTTAACCAATGAACTCCCAAAACTAATCAGGGAATTTCCTTAACATAATAAACCGGTATACCAAATTCGAAGCAAATCGAATGATTTTTCATGAAAAAACAATTTATCTGAATTAAGGGGTGGACTAACCCCGTTTTTCCCTCTTTAACCTTAACCAGTGAACCCCCAAAACTAATCAGGGAAGTTCCTTAACATAATAAACCGTTATACCAAATTCGGAGCAAATCGAATGATTCTTCATGAAAAACCCATTTATCTGAATTAAGGGGTTGGACTAACCCCGTTTTTCCCCCTTTATCCTTAACCAATGAACTCCCAAAACTAATCAGGGAAGCGCCTTATCACAATGAACCTAGAAAAAAATTTTGAAGCAAATCGGATGTTTCTATCAAGAGTTATCGCGTTACGTACATACATACATACATACATACATACGTACGTACGTACGTACGTACATACATACAGAACGGGCGGGCACATTAGCTCTGAGGCTTTGATAGCCTGTGAGCTAAAAAGCACGAATTTAACATATATGTAGTCGAACAATTTAAATTTTAGATCCGAATTGGGAAAAATAAGTGCTTTTAAATGTAATTTGTATGAAATAGAGTTGCTAGGCAACTGTTAAAGTAAAAGAGAAAAAATAATCTATATATTGAAAACACAAGATAGCTTTTTTAGACATCTTCCTTGAACTTTCTACTGTACCAATTTTCTAATAATTCTTTTTTTAAATGAAAGCTGTTCATTTGTAAATGTCCTCGCACTAGCTATTTTTCTAAATATTTTAACTTTTATATTTTTAATTTAATTTGAAAAGATTTTTTGAAATTTCATCAAAATGGTAGCAATCGTATTATTTCCACTGTTGCAGAAAAAAGAAATATTGAGGTTTATTTATCCTTATTGATACCATTTACTCATTACAATTAAAAATAACTTTATTTTAAATCTGAACAGAAAATGACGTCACTATTTAAAAAACATTTTTGCTCATAGAGCTAATGTTACAATATATTTTCATTCGGCTGATACCGAATTTGAGACACTTGGCGTAATGCTTCAGTAAGTGCCATATTTAAAAGAAATCAATCCTTTTCTTTAATAAAACTATATATTTTTACAGGAATACATCTAAAAGACATCAGTTTCTGGAATTTGTACTTCGCGGTACTGAAATTAGACCCTCAAGCCAAAGGAATACATTTTCACATGCAAAGTTTTAGCTGACAAACGGAACTTCACGTTTGAAAATCTATCTATATTATAAAGGAAAAATATGTCCGTGCGTACGGCTGACGTCATTTTAACAATGGCAACGCTTGACGATTAAATGTCTGATTTGCAATCTTTGCTACTGCAATTTTTAGAATTTCTAAACATCGCGCATCTTCAATTTTTACACCCGTTATATAGGGGAAAAAATCTACTTTCAAATGTAACTTTCTTGAAAACTTTATCTTAATTGATTTATTTATTATGTCTTTTTAAATAATTTTCAAGAATAATGTTTTTTAATCTATATCCATTGCGTACAGGCTCCATTACGGAATAAGCCATTTGCACTTAAAATAATATAAATAATTCAGCATTTGTCCCTGACTAATTTTTTATAGCGAAATTAAAACTTCATCAATCTATTATATTAAAAAGTGACTGTCCATTTGTATTTCACAGCTATTCCTCCTAGAATATGGAATGTTGGGTGATCAAATTAACGCCAGTTATCCGCATTGGTCCGAGGGTGTTAAACGTGGTCGTAGAATTTAAAAATTTGTTTAGTTTTCGAGATATAAATTTTTACGTTATTATTGATGACATTTCTGTAATGATGGAAACTAAAATTGCTCCATTTTTGTGGATAAAAGAGAGAAGAGGGAAAATGACAAGGATTATTAGGTATCATTGTTTGAAATAATTTTTAAATTCAAATTAACGTATATTTGAATAAATAGTGAAAAAATGATTGTAGTTTTCAGGAAAATTTCACGAAATACGAACTCACACATATTCAAGCTTCAGGAATCAGTTTATTTTAGAAACACAAATTCGACTCTCGACTGGAACATTGAGATAAATTCTGTTGACGTCAAAAGAGAAAAAGAAAACATCGTACGTTTATTTTTATTTAATTTAAAGTCATAAAGTAGATTTTAAACCATTGCCTTAAGATGGCTAATAAAACATTTCAGAAGCGGACATTAAAAATGCGAAAAAGCGAGAAAGAAAAAGAGAAACGTTTTAGCGAGAAAAAAAATAATTCTTTAAATATTTATTTTAATTCATAAATATAAAATGCTCCTGAATAAATTCGTCCAAATAAATTCATTTTTGTATAAGTTGACCCAAATGACATCATTTCTACGAACTCCGAAATTCGAAGCAAAATCTTGGAAGAGCGAAAAGCTCTAGGCAAATAAAGTTATAGAATATCTGCATTTTTATTGGGAAAGTTTTGACTTAAATTGTAAATATAACTTATTATGTGAAATATTGTATTTAATAAAATTAATATTGCAATGGCTTTCGAAATTTACAATAAAGTTAAGATTTCATGCAATTCAAAAGCAACACAGCGGGTTGCTACGCAACTAGTACATATAAAATACCTATATATATAAAATCCTAATGAACCCTACCCTACCTAACCCTACCCTATGTATATAAAATCCTAATGAAACGGATATTATGAAACGAATTTATGTAACGATTCTATGAAACGACTGATTAAACAACTGATTATTTTTCACGATGATTTCTCCTAAAATACCGAATACTTTGTGATGAAATTAGCACCAAAAATCCGTATTGATCTGCAGATCTCGAAACTGGTATTAGAATTTTTAAATTCGAATTAGTTTTCGAAATATTGATTTTTTTCTAATTTTATATATTTTTCTCTAATGATGGTAACTCAAACTTTAATCATAACAGATTTTTTTTTTTTTTTCAGATTTTAGAAAAGGTTACTATTTTATACTAATTTGGCGACCAGTTTGGCCTCCCTTAAATGTATGCTAAGAAACATATCATGTTACTTTTATTCATAATTCAATTTGTATTTCATTATCATTTTATTTAATACAAACTGAAACATTTAAAATAAATGGCTTTCACTTCTTTCTTTTTTTTTTTAAACGAGACGAAAAGAAAAATATTAGGCACAGATGTCATATATGCACCGGGTTACCTAATTGGCGCCAAAATGGCATTTTTTTGGTTGACATGGTAACCCGACTATTGTTGTTTATTTAATAATAAATGTTTATTTACTTTATTTTCTTTTTTTAAATTACATAAATTGTTTTGTTCTATAGTTAATTATTTTTTTGGTTATTTTCTTTTAAAAATAATAGAAAATAATTTAAAAATACGGTACTACTTAGTTATTCCGCCGACCCATTTCGACCAAATTATATAAATCGCCAAACCACTCGCCAAATTATACAAATTGACATAAATTTTATTTTAAATAACGAAAGAACAAATAAAATAGTATAACATTAATAAATATACAAATAAAACGTCGAAATAAAAATCACTTGATGACTTAAAGACGTGTAACTTGCTTAAAGTCAAGTGAATGTGACATTTACGATCAACCGTTATTGGCATTTAATCTTATAGTTTGGTGATAGATGGTGATCGACGGGATAACTAAGTAGTACCAAAAATAGATATGTAACTGGTATTCGAAAACTAGGTTTTCGCCAAATTTTCGTAAAAAGAAAAATCACGCCAAACCCGGTGCGTATATGACAACTGGCCAAATATTAAATGATGTAACAAACCATGACATTTAATTTCAACTTCAAAGCAATGTTTTAATTTACCACTCAAAAAAAAAAAAAAAAAAAAAAAAAAAAAAAAAAAAAAAAAAATGCTAACTGGTGTGCTGAAAAAAACTATTGGCGAGATTTGCACCCGGCTAGCGTAACAGTACCAAGAATTCTTTGCGGCAATGGCAACTTTTATGTAGTTTTATTCGAAAAAGAAATTTGATTTTTTAATTAAAATGGAAAACTTTCGGCACAAATGTCATATACGGACCCATATTGGCGCGATTTTTTTCTGACGCCAATGTCATATACGCAACGGGTACTTAACTGGCGCCATAGTATTGTTATTTTGCTTGATTTGGTAAACCAGATGTTGTTCTTTATGCTGTTGATGTTTTCACCAAATTAGCGTCGGAAAAAAATCGCGCCAATATGGGGCCGTTTATGATATCTGGGACAAACTTTCATATGAAAAGCGAAGGGATCAGAGCGTATTTATTTATGGTAGTTACATGACTTGGACTATTATAATATAGATGAAATGATGGCGATAGAATAATATTTGGCGCACCTGTCACCTGCGCCTGGCTAACATTAAAGTACCAAAATGGCACCTGGAATATAAAAAGTGAAGTGGTCCGTCAAGAACTGTTGATGATAGTCATATGACTTAGGCTATTGTTATAGAAATTGTTTTAAAATACCGGCAGACAAAGACTCTGTACACTTAAATCATTTTATTTTAGCTTCTTTTCAAATGTTTAACTTATCCTCTTTAATAAAGCACGGAAACAACCATTGGATGTCTTAACAGCAACAGATTCGGCCTTAATTTTTTTCAATCAAAGGGAATTGAATAGAAAACCGTTTACAGGGAGATCTGCACAACTTTTTTCAGTATAATTCAGTCTTCTCTAATATTTTAAAAACCGATCAGATTAGCGTGTTTTTAGATTCTGCGGTGTCTGAACGGGGGGTTGGCGAGCGTAACTTGCAGGGAGCAGAGCCCCTTAGTTATATATATTTTTCTTTCAGTTTAAGACTGGTTTCCGTCATAGGCAGGTTCTTTTTCACAGTTTTACTATATTTTTATTTAGCTATATTTTAATAAGCCTAGATATCTAATATTCTTTAAAAAGAATAAATTTTAATGTTTTATTGTAGAATAATGGCGATTTAAAAATGTATACATTTGTTACAAAAAATTTTGGTCAGGTCAAATTTTACTGATCTTTGAACAGACCAGGCCACGCCGAGACAATGATTTTCATACGGACTGGCTCAAAACCGGGACTGAAAATTTTTTTCCTTGAATAATAGTATGAATGTAACCAGTCCCTGCTCGATACGGGAAAAAATAAGTTAGATCCGTCAAGGACCGGCCCAATCTTTCAGGAAGAAAAAGCTTGAGCCCGGCCCGAAAAGAGTTGTGACTAGGCTCGGCACGAGCCCTCAGGAAACAGTATGGCCAGGGACCGGCCCGAAAACAGTAGAGACCAAAGACCGGCGCGAGTGCCGTGAATGAAAATATCCCCGATCCCTTGCAGATATCCCATATCCCTTGCAGATCTGTGCTTCGGATCCTTTCACAAAATAAGTAGCCATAACTCAAAAATTTAACAGTAAAAAGGATTTTTTTAAAGCAATAAACTGGGATGGTTGCAGTGGAGCATGGGTTGAATTAACGGTGATCAAAATAAACTGAGTTAAATTCAAACACTAACTTACGTTAAAAAGGCCACTCTAATAATTCGGAGGAAACGGACAGTTCATCTCAGATCAATGGGAAATCTGAAAAAATACGTTACAAAAATGTCCTTTCCACTATACTGCAACAGCAATAAAATGAACCACGTAGATTCAAACTTCTGTTTATTAGAAAACATTAAATAGTAAACGCCTTAACTCGATGTCAAAACTTTCGGTCGGGGATTCATTTCAAAAGAACAGCATAAATTGTCAGCACGAGGCAGATTCCAAACTTCATTGCCCCACCAGTGGCCGAGAGGTTCTGCTCTCGAAGCTGGTAGACGGGAAGTGCTGGGTTCGATCCCAATCGCGCCCGTCGGCCTAATCGTTCGGAGTTTTTGTGGTTTTCTTCGAACCTTGGTTCTCCAAGCGTTAATACGGGTTAGGTTCCCTTAGAAAGACCTCCACGGAAGGTACTCCCCCCCTTAGGGCCTATATCCCACGTGCAGATAATTGGCCGACATAAATACAACCAACCAACCAACCAAACTTCAAAATTAGGAATCATTGACCTCCCATCTACGTTGCATAAAAGGCGAGATCCGATGACGATCCACGCTTCTACCAGCTTATTTACAATAGCCAGCCGACCACAGAAACTTAATTAGTATATCATTGCGTAAAATGACCGTGATAATCAGATTCAATCATGCTTTGCAAAAGTAAAAGAAATGAGAGAATAGGACATTATTTCACGCAGAAGCGTTAGAATCCATACAACATGTTCCCACACCAAACTCAACAATCTATTTAATCACACAGTACCTTTATAAAAAAGAGTAGCTATGCAGTACGCCCCAATCTGAAACTATACTACATAAAAATGTCTCTTGCAGAATACTGCAACAGCAATAAAAAAATGGAACCCAGTGGATTCCAACTTCTGTTTATTAGAAAACACTAAACAGTAATGCCTTAACACGATGTCAAAACACTTGGTCGGGGATTCAGCTCAAAAGAACAGCACAAATGATCAGCACGAAGCAGATTCCAACCTTCAAAATTCAAAATCAATGAGCTCCCATCTAATGTTCCATAAACACCGAGATCCGATGGTGATCCACACTTCTACCAGCATATTTATATTAGCCAGCCGGCCACAGAAATCCAATTAGCCTATCATTGCGTAAAATGGCCATGATAATCAGATTCAGTTATACTTTGCAAAAGAAAAAGAAATATACTAAAAACCAACTTTTCAAAAGTAAAAAAAAAAAAAAGCCAAGTTAAAAAAAAAAAAAAAAAAGAAAGATGAAACTTGTGGCTAAAAAATGGTGTGATATCATATTTCCAAGCTTATATTATGGTACTTTTTTAACATTTTCCACTAAAAAATTTACAATTTGTAAGTCGAGTGACTTGGTATATGTTGATAGAAATCCTTTTCTGCTGTACTAAATACATCATAACATGTTTCTGAAAATTCTAATGTTTTAAAATTATGCATCATGGGCTTGGCGGCCATCTTTCCATATTTTACACAAATTTCTAAGCACTCAAGTTTGTAAAGGGTAATAAGTTTGCATTAATAACTATTTAGAACTTCTGATTTTAACTACGGACAAATAAATTTAAAAAGACTTATTTTGAGAAAAAAAGTTCATTGTTACTGCTTTTAAATGATTAATTACTCTAAAAAAGTAATCATAAGAGGAATAGCGAAGATATGTCACCATTACCTTAACACACAAATTTCTAAGCACACATTTCCGTGAAGGAAAATCATAAAATGTGTGCTTTGGTAACAATGTCGAACTTTGGTTTTCAACTGCAAACAGCTGATAAATTGAAAAAGACTAATATTTTGAGAAAAGAAATATTTTTTTATTGCCTTTAAATGATTAATTATTTTATGAAATAAATCATAAGATGAATCCTTTAGTTAAGTTAATATTATTTTAAGACTCAGAGTTCTTCGAATACAAGCCCGTAACAGAAAAGCTTATAATGTCTGCTTAAGTAACGATTTTGAATTTCGGATTTTAACTACGGATTAGGATACATAGAAATGATAATTGGAAATATGATATCACACCATTGTTTAGCCACAAGTTTCATCTTTCTTTTTTTTTTTAGCTTGGCTTTTTTTTTTTACTTTTGAAAAGTTGGTTTTTAGTAGATATCATTTCTTTTTTTAAAAACAAATTATATATAATTTAAATAATCTACTCACTTAAATTAAAATGAGTTTTATTAGAACCTTTGTAAGTAGACAGGAAACCCAATAAGTGTACATTTTGTTTACATATCATACATTTCTTAGAGTAATTAAGGATTTAAAAGCAATGAAAGCTAACTTCTTTTCTCAAAGTATCAATCTTCTTCAATTTATATGGTATTTTAATTTTTATGAAGAATGAAAATTTTGTAAAAAAAAAATGATAGAGTCGAAATAACATATAGACCTAATAGTTGGTCTTTTAGTTGGATATTTGTTTATTGTTAGATATTTAGTCAGATATTTGTTTAAAGATAACTTTTTATTTTATTTTTTGCAAAATTATTTTATCTTTGCAAATATCTACGGCTAATCCGAGAATGAAGGACAACATACAAAACAGTGCAGATATTTTTAGAAACGATTCTTAATGAACCTTTACATATTTTAGATAATTAGTATGCCAAATTCAGGCTTCTAACCCGAGCGGTATCACAAAAATTGGAATTTTAGAACTTTTTTTTAAAACCCTTTTAAACTTTGAACTTATTAGGAAATTATTTCTCAGAGCATTAATGTTTCAAAAGTTACAACTATGTTAAATTTCAAGGTCATGCTTTGACAATTCTATTTAAATCGTAATTTAAACGTATTTAGAACGTTTTCTGCTTGTTTAATCTCTTTAAAGATAGACTTCATTTTTCGAAACAGTTCTTAACACTCTCACTGTGTAAGTAATTCTTCGCGATGAGCGTCTTTTACAAAATATTTAATCGTTTATCACCGGCTCTTTAAAGCAGAAATTTTTGACTATCGTAATCGGGGAAAATATTCTGATTAAATCAGACAAAGTTTTCTTTAAAAGATAACTAGTGGGAACAACCAAATAGTACTAATTTGACGGGAAAATGCATGCCCGAGCATAGCCAGGCTACGGATCGAGAGGGTTAACGAGCGCTTAGATCTTAAAATTAACAGCTTGCCAAAATTCAGGTTTCAATCTTTAAGGATATCAAGATAAACTCAATTTTAGAACTTTTTTGCTCCTGCGCCGTTAAAAATTTCGATTTTTTTAGGAACTGTTCATGGTGAATATTTACGTCTTAAACGTTACAACTATGTCAAATTTCGATTTCCTTAAGGCTAAGAATTCCAAATAAATCATAATTTAGAAGATTTTTAGAAAGTTTTTTTACTCGTTCCATCCTTTTAAATTCCGATTTTTTTAGAAATAGCATTTAGCGAGCACTTTCATCTTAAAAGTAATCACCATATCAAATTTTAAGTTTCTCCCCTCAACAGTTTCATAGAAATCTTAATATATGAATGACTTTTGCTCTTGCAACCTCTTAAATTTCGAATTTTTTAGAAATTGCTTAGGACGAGCATTTTCGTTTTAGTAGCCGTAATCATGTTAAATTTCAAGTTCACGCTCTAGCAATTCCATTTAAACCGGAATTTAGAAAGTTTCTAAAAAGCTTTCCACTCATTTCAACCTTTTAAAATTCGATTTATTTAGAAACAGTTTTTAATGAGCATTTACATCTTGTAAATGACCACCATGCCAGATTTAAGGACTCTATCCCTAACAGTATCGCAGATTGAAAAATACAAGAATTTTTTTTTTGCTCTTGTACACTTATAAATTTCTAATTTATTAGAAAACGCAAAGCATTTACGCCTTAGAAAATAACATCCGTATCAAATTTCATGTTCCTAGCCCAAACAATCTCATTAAAATCATAATGCAAACCGTTCTTAAAACGTTTTCCGCTCGGTTCACCTCTTAATATTTCGATTTTTTACTAACAGTTCTTAGCGTGCATTTACATCTTTAAACAAACCGGCATGCCGATATTCAGACCTCTATCCCGAACGGCATTACAGAAATCACAATTTTAGAACTTTTTTTAGGCCTGCATCCATTCAAATTTCGAATTTTTTAGGAATTTTTCTGTGATATCATTTAGGTCTTATAAGTAAAAAGCACATCAAATTTCATGTTTCGAACAATTTGCAGATTCAGCAATTGTTCCAGATTAACAATTGCAAATAAGTCATAATTTAGAACGTTCATAGAACGCTTTTCTGTCGTTTCGAACTTTTAATTACTACCTTTTTAGAAATCATCCTTATCGAGTATTTAAAATAACCGCACATGTGCCAAATTGTCGGTTTCTATTCCAAATGTTATCACAGAAATTTGAATTTTAGGAAATCCTTTTCTTTTGTACTCTTTTCAATTTCGAATTTATTAGATTATTTTCGGCTCTGGCTAGCAGTTTGATCCCCGTTAAATGTATGCTAAGCATTGCATCATGTAACTTTTATTCATAATTTTAATTAACTATCTCAAACCTTCGGCAATTAGGAAGATTCTGATAGAGAAATCATGAACTTGTTTCTTTTATGTTAGCGGGCGCAGGTGATAAATCGCCAATTATTGTTCCCTTCCCATTCATTCGTATTGCCTTAATTTTGCTTAAACTATAATCCTTTCACTTATTTTACATAAAATCATAACTTTAATTTAAAATACAAACGTTTAAGATACATGCCTTTCACTTATTTAATTTTTTTTTAAAGAAAAGAAAAAAATAATAAAAAAATGCCAATTTCGTTATCAAAGCATTGCTTTTAATTTACCACGCAAAAAATAAAAACTGCTACTGGCGAGGTAAAAAATACCATTGGCGAGTTTTGAGCCTGGCTAACATAAAAGTACCAAGAACTTCTTCCGATCATGTCAGCATTGTGTAGATTTTTCGTTGTTATGTATTTCATCTTTCTTGAGAAAACCGCTTAACTCACGTAGGCATTTATGCTTAATGTTCGTTTGAGCACAGCGCTGTCTCAAACGCATCGCGGTTGGCGCAATATATATTTTTTTTGTTTATTTTTGAGCCAGTTTGGGGAGAAAACCACGTTTCCGGGTACCACTTAGACCTAGCTGGCGAAAATAGCATGTTGGTTTTATTTATTATGAAACTGTTTATTTGGTATAAAAACACAATTTTATTATAAAATACACAAAACTTTGGCACAGATGACATATTGGCGTGATTTTTTCGTAACTTCTTAGTTATCCCGTCGACCAAATTACAGTCACCAAATTGTAAGATTAAATGCCAATAATGGATGATTGTAACTGTCACATTCACTTGACTTACACATGTTTACGTCATAAAGTGATTTTTATTTCGACGTTTTATTTGTATTTTTATTAACGTTATACTAATTTACTTATTCTTTTGTTATTTAAAATAGAAATTATGTCAATTTGTACAATTTGGCGTGTGGTTTGGCGATATATATAATTTGGCGAAATTGGTCGACGGGATAACTAAGAAGTACCATATTTTCTGACGCCAATTTGGCGAAAACATCAACAGCATAAACAACAACATCCGGGTTACCATATCAAGAAAAATAACGACACTTTGGCTCCAATTGAATTCCCGTTGCGTACATGACATTGGCGTCAGAAAAATATCGCGCCATTATAGGGCGTATATGACATCTGTGCTAAAACTTTTATTAGAAACACACACTAATTATTTTATTATAAAATGCACAAAGTTTAATTTAATTTAAAACACACGCAATCTCTTCTATTGGATTGTCATATGGATGATAATATCGTCAAAATTTCTGGGTTGCTAGGGAATAAAATTGCGATTTTGGTACTAAAAGGATACCCCGGTGCGTCTGAGACATCTTTGCCTCCGTTTGCTTATATGTTGAAATACGTTCGATTATACGGAAATTTGGCACAGCCAATATGCGTACATAACATCTGTGCCGGAGATTTTTAAACCTAATTAATAATCTTCCGTATTTGGGTCCATAGCCAATAGGCCTATTTAGCTAATACAATTTGGTACAATGGAGTGTTTCTATGAAAGTCTTTAATGATATCACAGTTATATTCATTTATATAGTTGAAATATAGGTACAGATGTCATATTCGCCCCATATTGGCGCGATTTTTTTCTGTCGCCAATATCATATAGGCAACAGGTACTTAACTTGCGCCAAAGTGTCGTTATTTTGCTTGATGTGGTAACCCGGATTATGTTGTTTATGCTGTTGATGTTTTCGCCAAATTGGCAACCGAAAAAAATCGCGCCAATATGGGGCGAATATGACATCTGTACCAAATATTTAATTAATCAAATTTTAAAACGAATCATCAGTTAGTTTGGTTGTGCCGGGAAGATTGATCACCGAAAACTATTGTTGATCGTAATCATACCTCCCATTCTCGATGGCCAGTGGCGTTCAAAACAATATTTTGATATGCTTTTATTAGGTGCATAACATCAGATGGACGAACTTTAGCTAAGATATTAGATTCTCTAATCTTTCTTAGTCGAGTCTATTGCCAAGGTTCGGGTGAAAAAAAAAAAAATATTTCGGAACAGATGTCATATTCGCCTCTGGCCATCGAGAATGGCAGGTATGATTACGATCAACAATAGTTTTCGGTGATCAATCTTCCCGGCACAACCAAACTAACTGATGATTCGTTTTAAAATTTGATCAATTAAATATTTGGTACAGATGTCATATTCGCCCCATATTGGCGCGATTTTTTTCGGTTGCCAATTTGGCGAAAACATCAACAGCATAAACAACATAATCCGGGTTACCACATCAAGCAAAATAACGACACTTTGGCGCAAGTTAAGTACCTGTTGCCTATATGATATTGGCGACAGAAAAAAATCGCGCCAATATGGGGCGAATATGACATCTGTACCAAATATTTTTACATGGGTAGGATTTATTTACTTTTAAACGTAAAGAAAAGATCGTGTAATTTTATGTTAGACGGGAGAAGTGATATGTCGCTTAATATTGTTCCCATTGACATCATTCGTATTGCATTCGTTTCATTTACAATACACAACTTTCATTTCAAATACTACATTCAGTTTAAAAACATATATTATAGGCATTTAAAATACACCCATTTCACTTACTTCATTTAAAACACAAAATAAATAAATAAATAATATTATCTTAAACAAAAACATTTATTTCAGTATCCAAGGATTGTTTATAACTTACACACGCAAAAAATAACAATTTGTGTTTGCAGTTAAAAAAAGTGCTATTGTCGAGATTTGCGACCTCAATTCATTTTCAAAAGTTTTGTTTACATTAGGAATGAAACCTTAAATGCCGATAACTTTCAATGCATACTTCTTAAAAGGTGCCATTTCTCTATAAAATCATTTTTATTTTAAAAATCTTTCTAAAAATGTAACTTTTATGCAGTTTTATTCGAAAAAATAATCTTGATGGAAAATACTCGTCTACCAGATTGAAGTTGAAGTGGATTTGTGCTATTATAATGTGGATAGTACGCGCTCGTTGGCGGGTTTATCACTGTTTGGCATAGTTTGATAATTTTAGAACGAATTAACAGTTTTTTGCTTATTAAGAATAGAATTTTCAATTTTTTTAAATTAAATTTTATAAAAGCACGTAGATTGGGTAATTACGAGTCCGAAAACGCATTCCATACTTTTTTCTGTCCATTATTTAAGTCTCTAGCTTAATTGAATTAATACATGTTTGACGAAGATTTTTTTTGATCATTTTCAGTATCTCGACGTTTTTTTAAAAATCCTGTATCTCTGTCTGTAATTATTTTATAGAGATGAGTTTGGTCTCAATTTGAAGCTTTTCTTCAGTAGATTCTTCTAGTTTTAATTTTATTTTTCTGCGATGCTTGTTTTCTTAAATATCTGAAATTTTAAAATGCCACGTTTAGCCGATTTAACATGGAGAAGTTGTCTTGAGTATAATAAGCAGTTACGCGGTTCTAGCTTTTGGTTCTTGGCGTTTGTTTGTTTGGTGGGGTTAGCATTTTTTTATAGCTTGGCTTGGCAGAACGACCGCCCTGCTTGATAGGTTTACAGGGGACTCTGTGGCTGAATGGTCAAGGCACCAGTCTGCTAATCGCTTGCGAGCGTAAGAGTTTGTGGGTTTGATCCCCGCTGGTTCCATTGCACACACACTTTGTGTGGAACTCCCAGGGTGTATTTCTCTTGTGATGTAATATTTCCTTGTGCTATCTTGTCTCCGACTTATAAGCGGGCTCTCATGTCAAGCACACAAGTCGTATGTTTGTTATTCAATAAATAAATAAATAAATAAATATAGGTTTACAATGGAAGTCTATGGGAATTTGGCGAAATATTAGAGATACCGCCAATCTGGGGGATTAATTTTGGGACTAATTTTGGTCGCCAAATTTGGGGATAGAACAGGGTCCCCCCCCCTATGGTAACCCCACTTATAGATACGGAGATGCATTTAATGCTTGACATTTACGATAAGCCATTATTGGCATTTAATCTTATAGTTTGGCGATAGTTTTTTGGTCGGCGGGATAATCGAGTAGTACCGAATTGCGTAAAAGAAACATCCTTATAACTCGAAAATTTATAATCATATTAACTAACAGTTTACTGCATCGGATTAAGCGTCTCATTTCCAATTAAAATATATCTTTGAATTGAAATTTGAATGAAATACAAGGTCATGAAAAATCGAAGAGTGTGAAAAATAGGTTTACAAATATCTCGGCAACTAAGTATCCGATCAAGTTCATTCATGATGCAAAATTTATTTATTTTTATTGTCTTTTATATTCACTCCTTCAAATAAAGAATTTCGAAAAATTTTGTATACCTTTTATCAGAACGAATACTTCGAGAGTCCAAAAAAATAGTTCCGGATAATCGAGGTTACTAATATTCAATAGCCTTCTTCCCATTATTACTTCCTAAGTACACACCGAATTTCAAGTCTCTATCTCACTTTGTTTGGGAGATAGAGGTTTACACACACACACACACACACACACACAGATGGACGGCAATTTTTTTTTTTCTAAAAATATATTTTTCGGAATCTCCAGTGTCTGAAACGTGTAAATCCGTCAAAAAAAAAAAAAAAAAAAAAAAAAAAAAAATTCGACTTACCCTATACTACGTATGGTCAACATTCTAATGGTGAATCTGAAATTTTCGAAAGTGTATGAAAGGTTGCGATAGTTATTTTGTTTCTGACTCGATTTCCCCACGATGGATGAGTATCACTGAACACTGTACTTAAACCCAGTGCGGCAATTTTCAAATACATTCACACAGTCATTTTTAAACTTTGATGTACGAAAAATCCAACAGCATCCTTTTCCAAATAAAGACATGGACGAGCGATCTTTCAGAAATTGCTGTCAAATTTGGAACCGAATTTTTGGACATGGCTGCCCCAGTAAAATAATCATGAAAAAGGGTACTTTTCGGTTAGCCGGGGCCAGTGTTATATATACATATATATATGTGTGTGTGTATATACCTATATAATATATGTATATGCATATATATGTATATTTACATATAAGGAAAGGGCATATTTACAAGGAAACACTTCCGCCAACCAATCTACCAATTACATTTTTGTCATAACAATCATTGCAGGAATAGTCTTGGCGACGTAGACCTGTTAAACGTAGACCAATCAAATTTTCCTAACTCATATGTACTGGTAGGAGTCATAAAGAACAGACAGGTTTTTCTTGCTGATCCACAGTAATTCGACCAACACTGCGCCAGCTGTCCTTTCCTTATTTGTATGTATATAAATACGTATGTATAACACTGGCCCCGGCTAACCGAAAAGTACCGAAAAAAGTTATTCCTACTCCAAAACACTTCAATATTAGATAATGTGAAAAGAAAGAAATATATTCAATTCACCGTGCATTTAGGATCTTAAACACAGCAAATGGAGAAAGTTCCTTAAACGGATCGACAACCATAGTTGTCACAAATATATTTGTGATATTTTAGTGAGCCGTAGTATGGTGCAAGATTATAAATGTTGTAAAAACCAGTTTATTATAATTTGTTTGCTCACCTTTGGCTGCAAACCCTATTACGAAGTATTAGCCGCTGCATGTCTTTAAAGGAAGGCACGCGTGAAAAATCCTATGGAAAAAAGCCGATATAAGTACTTTTCTCCCAAACAACTGAAGCGATTTCCATATTGGTTTAAATAGTTTTAGCAGTAGCTACACTATAAATGAATCGTCCAAGAAGAAATAAAAATAAAATATGCAATAGTTAGGTATCTATATTCCTAATTTTTCTATTTTATTATTTTTAAACTAACGTTACTAAAAAAAAAATAATAATAATAATTCTTCAGGAAATAAAATGATCGAAATATAGTTAATTATAATATAAAAAATAAAAATAATATTAAAAAATATGGCTTCACTAGGTCCTGAGTGATTTCCTCTTTATAAGCTGTTTTCTAAGATTTTGCAGCTGTTGTTTTCCCTTAACATAATGAAAGAAAACTGTGTTAAATCTTTGCTTTTTTTCCCTGCCTTATTACACTCGCAATTTGCCGATTGGCTAGTTTTATCAACAATACATTCGTTACGTCACTCAATAAAAAAATCTTCAAAATAATGCTTCTCAAATCTCTTGCACGAATTTTCATTGTTGAAGAAAAATTTCTTGTTGCTTTCATAATACAAAGGAGTAGTTTTATTGTTGCAAACGAAGTTTATCAAATTGTTTGCACGTGCTTCATTGTTGAAAAAAATTAGATTTTACCTATTGTTGAAACAATAGATGGTAAAAAATCAGCAAATTTTTCATTCTTATAAAAAATTTTGACAGTGTAGGTTGGAACTGATCTCAAACTACGTTTTCAGAGAAAAAAACAGTTACAGTTATTTGAGTGATAGAGTATTTGACTACGAAAGGATGTTTTTGTCCTTTCTGTTGACTTTTTTTGCATGGTTCTTCGTTATGTTTGGCATTTCCCTGGGTGTGATGTACTTCATCATCAAGGACTTGATGAGGCTGAAAAAAGAAGAAGAAGAAGAAGAAATTTTCTACGATACGTTTTCTGAAGCAAGTTTTGTTGAAGATTTCTACGATACGTTTTCTGAAGCAAGTTTTGTTGAAGATTTCTTCGATACGTTTACTGAAGCAAGTTTTGTTGAAGATTTCTATGATGCTGTACAGCCTGTTACAGATGAAGAACAAGCACCAAAGAAGAAGAGTTTGAAGAAGCGTTTGAAGAACATTTTCTGTTGTTGCTGCTGCCGTGGTAAGGAGGACTAAAGACCACGTAAGTTCAGTTTTTAGTCAAAACCGATTTCATCTGCTTTTTCTACGGTTTTTGGCTTCAGGATAATTAAAAACCGAATTTATTGGTGCTTTTTATACGGTTTTGGCTGCAGGACAATTAAAAACCGATTTTATTGGTGCTTTTTATACGGTTTTTGGCTGCAGGACAATTAAAAACCGATTTTATTGGTGCTTTTTATACGGGTTTTGGCTGCGGGACAATTAAAAACCGATTTCATTGGTGCTTTTTCTACGGTTTTTGGCTGCAGGACAATTAAAAACCGATTTCATTGCTGCTTTTTCTACGGTTTTTGGCCACAAGACAATTAAAAACCGATTTATGTGCTGCTTTTTCTACGGTTTTTGGCCGCAGGACAATTAAAAACCGACCCCATCCGATGTGGCAACACCTTGTCGCGGTGGATGGGCTTTCAACTAAGATTGCCACAACTGCTGAATGACCTATAAATCATTTTTTTTAGTAAAAACCCAATACAGTACAGTGATGCACACTGAACAGTACAGTCAGTTTAAGCTGTACCTCACGCAATAGCTGTCACATTAGAATTTCAATGTCACTGACAGAATAACCCATTTACGTTATGACGAGTAAAGCGAAGCACCATCTATTGCTGAAATTTCGAACTATTTTTATTCTTATGCCATACCATTTCCCCTTTCTTTGCGTATATTCAGGTCAAATTTGAGGTATTTCTCACCGGTGATTCATTTTTTACAGCTTTTTGAAAGTTGAACTGTAATTATAATCACCCTCTATTACCCAATCGAAGAATCAGAGCACAAGTAATTTTAATATCCGTTATAAATTTAGATTTTGCTCGTTGAACTACACTGCTCAAAACAATTAAAGGATATTTGAAGTTTTATATAAAATAAAGATATAAATGAAGTTTTTTTGGCCGAAAATAGAAGAAGAGAATCACAAATGCAAATTTTTCTGGTTTTCAAACTGTGGAGTATGCAAATTTTGAGTTCGACGTCAAAAACGTCGCTTCAGCGGCAGCGAGTGAAATTTGACTTTCAACTGGATAAAAGAGAATGAAGACAAGGATGATCGGCATTCAGTGATTGCTTTGTTTCGATGAGTACGATGTCTCAGCGAAGTCATTTGACAGATTCAGAAGCTTTGAGAATTGTTGGTAGGTTAGAAGGGGGCCAAACTCAAGCCGAAGTAGCGCAAGCCATTGGAGTGTCACAAAGTGTCATTTCCAGGATCTGGAACCGTTTTTTGGAGAGTGGATGTGCAGGCCGAAGACCAGGGCAAGGTCGTAGACGGGCAACAACGCCCAATGAAGATCGGTATTTAGCGTTAACAGCTCGGAGACACCGAACCATGAACGCTACTCTTCTCCAACAACACCTTCGTTCGGCTACAGGCACAACGATTTCAACGCAGACTGTCCGAAACTGGCTCCATGCTGTAGGTCTGTATGCTCGCCGACCGATGGTATGTGTTAGATTAACATCAAGGCATCGTCGCGACCGCAGGGAGTGGGCAACCGAGCATGCAACTGGAGGAGAAATGAATGGAGCAATATTCTGTTTTCTGACGAGTCCCGTTTTTCTGTGCATCCGGATAATAGGCGTATTTTCATCTGGAGAGACCGTGGCAGTAGGAATAATCCTGCGTTCGTGCACGAAAGTGTCAGATTTGGCGGTGGAGGAGTGTTGGTGTATGGTGGCATCTCCATTGACGGGCGCACTGACCTCTACATCATTCGAGATGGAACTCTGACTGGTCGCCGATATAGGGATGAGATCCTCAGACCTATTGTAGTCCCTTACGCTGCAGCAATCGGAGATAACTTCATTTTAATGGACGATAACTGCAGGCCACATCGTGCAAACCTGGTGGAGGATTTCCTTTTCGAGGAAGGAATCGTTCGAATGGAATGGCCAGCATGTTCTCCAGACATGAATCCAATCGAGCACGTTTGGGACGCTCTAGGAAGACGAGTTTCTGGCCGCCAACAACCCACACAAACTCTCCAAGAACTGGAAAGAGCTCTTCTGGAAGAGTGGGGCAGAATACCCCAACTCGTCATTAATAGCCTCATTGAGTCCATGCCTCAAAGGTGTTCAACGTTGCTGGCCGCCCGTGGAAACCATACCCCCTACTGAAAATGATTTTCTTTGAAGAAAACACATTTTCTTATTCTTTTTTCCTCATATGCACAAATTGTGTTTTTTTCCTTTAGTACACAAACGCGCAATAAAATGCATTTTTTTCTGCCAAACATGTGTAATTTATTCTCATATAACCTACTATGTCTGTCGACCATGTACCAATCAGCTAAACTGTTTACCAGATACAAAATCCACCTCAAACTGCAATATCCTTTAATTGTTTTGAGCAGTGTATTTCGTTACAATGGTATAAAACAGGTAAATGCATCTCTAAAGTCAAAAAAAGCTTCGTGCACAACTTTTGAACGGAGAATCTGCATTTCAGTGCTAATTCCTCTTTTAAGGTCGTTTTAAAATTGTAAATGTAGCACTTTTTTTAAAAATTATAATTGATTTTTAATTTATTTGAAGGAATTTACAATGATCATCGGGAAGAGTTCCATATCCTGTGCCGGGTGATCATCCCTTAAAAACTATAGTTTTCTTTTATAGAAGAAAAAAAAGGTTATTTTTTTTCAAATTTGAATTAATTTATCTGAAACTGTTATTGTGGCATGCAGGTGAAAATGATTCAATATTGGGGCAACTTCGGGATCAAATAGCGTTTTTTGTGTTCCTATAAGTACATTAAAGCTATTTTTATGTAGTACACATTAATCACGTTAGTTTTCACTTCAGTACTATAATCACACTCAAACTTTTATCCAAAGTTGTTGAGCTGAACGACTCAGATTCATACGAACTGAATATTTCGAACCGAGTGATAAAATATCCAGGTCGGGAGTCAAACCCAAGACTATTGACTTAAATTACCGATTCTCTACTTATTGAGTTACCTGAACCGACAACCATCTGTGTCAGATAACGTTATTGGCAACACTGTCAAGTAGACAGCTCAACAAGGTACTTCAATAGGTAGAGCGTTGGCAATTTAAGTCAAAAGTCTTGGGTTCGACTCTCGACCTGAGTATTTTATCACTTGGTTGAAAAAATTCAATTCATATGATATCTTTAACAATGACAGGGCTCCCAAATGGTCCGCCAACTGAATACCATTATTTTTTTAGAAAATTTTTCGTTTTAGATTTTTCTTACAAACCGCCCCGGAATCACCTTTGAAAGTTAATTCTAGCGCAAATCTACCATAAAATGTTGTTAAAATTTATTGGTATTCAGTTGGCGGACCATTTTGGAGCCCTGCAATTAGTATGACTGACTTAAAAGTAAAGACTCAGATTCAGTATATTTTCAGATATATACAGTTTAAAATACAATGCGCTCAATCCATGACATTATATCAATAAGGCAACATTCCACGCAAATTAGCGTTTTTTTTTTTATACTAGGAAACGTTCATACAAATTTTCAAAGTGTGGAAATTTAAAAATGCTGATTGTACGATTTATTCTCGTACATATAATTGTCCAAATATAGAAAAGTTCATTTATAGGTGAGGACATGATCTCGCTCTATGTTCTTACTTGCAATAGAGATATCGGGTGTCCCAAAAATGACTGATGGATTTTAAAATTCAATAACTTGCAAATGGTGACAGATATTAAAAAAATTCTTGCAGGAGTGTTGTGCATGATGCTAGGAGTTTTTATACAGTGATTCTTGATTTTAGTTCGAATTTCAAACAATAGATAGCGCTGAGGGCAATATAGGTGCTCAGTCCAGACCCGATTTTTGGTACTTCGGGATCCATTCAATGCATTTTAACCTCCTTTTTTCGCATAGAAGAAGAGAGAGGCCG
The DNA here is from genome assembly GCA_963932465.1 of Maratus speciosus. Lineage (NCBI taxonomy): Eukaryota > Metazoa > Arthropoda > Arachnida > Araneae > Salticidae > Maratus > Maratus speciosus. The sequence continues at coordinate 155,540,724 of OZ010789.1, forward strand.
AAAAATCGAGCCTGGATTAAGCTGTTATTGCTTGCAGCGCCATCTATCGATGGTATTTGTAACTAAAGCTGAGAATCACAGCTTAAAAACTCCTGACATCTTGCATAACACTCCTGCAAGAATTTTTTTAATATCTGTCACCGTTTGCAAGTTATTGAATTTTAAAATTCACCAGTCATTTTTGGGACACCCGGTAACAAGAAAACACTCTGTTCTGTGTGTTCAATGTTTATCTTGAAAATTAGTATGTCTCACTTCCGGTTTTTTTTCCCAAACATTTCCTTCAGAAAACGATAATTTGGTGTAGGCACCGAACTCGATTATGGAAAATACAATGCTTTTTTTTACGCTTCGTAGAAAGCGTGAGGTAGTGAATTTATTTTTAAAAAATTATAATTTTTGCTCCATTTCCTTTTAAGATATGGCAACAGGAAAGAAAAAAAAAGCATTATTTAAACCAAGGCCTCCTTACGCACTCCATCATTTTAAGATTTCTAAATTGATTTCTCAACGTCTAATCATAATTTAATTAGTATAAAATTATTAACTGGTTAATATATATATATATATATTTTAATATATATATTACACTCTTTATTTTTATTTATATTTTCTACTTTTCAGTGTTTAAAATATTTCGTTGTTGCAGTTTCACAGCCAGTTGTCCTATGATGGCAAGCATGGTTTGGCACCTTATTAAATCAATGGTTGTAGTAACTCGCATACATTTTCAATCATAAAAGACATTGAGGGATTGATAACCAGTGATCAGCTAACAGAAAAATGCCTTAAAATTAATTTATTTATTCATAATTAAGTTAATTAAAATGTTGTATTGTCGTCGGAAAAAACACCTGTGAGCATAATTTGTATTATTCTAGCCTATCATGAATTGAGTGAAAAATCGATTACAAATTCCACTTTATGTACAAAAATTAAGTTAAGTTAAAAAATAAAAGAGCCTAAAAAAAGAGCGTAATATTACATGAAAGATTAAACGCGAAACTTTCGGACACATTTTTTAATTCATTTTTAAAGGTAAATACATGAAATTGACAGGCTTGACTATTGAAGCGATTTGGGATAGAATTTTCCATTTTTTGATCGATAAATTACTTATCGAGTTGTATGCGATTGCTGTCACGGGACGACCGGTTTTTATCCTTTCTATCAGTGTCGTCTCTGGGAATTCCGTTCAAAACGCCCACTTTGACAGTATTTTCTGAAAGGTCTTCTGCCTTAATAAAAAAAAGGGAAAACGCCTTTGATTACATAGTTTTTGAATAACAAAACACCTGACCATACCATGCGTTTCCGAACAAAAATGCGTTTAAAAATGTGTCAGAAAGTAGCTCCATTGGATTTGAGAACAGCCTTAAGGAATTTTTTTATTTTGCAAGAATATACTGCCAATTTGTTGTTTGTTCCTAAAACACTAAAGCTGGTTTATCTACTAATCAAAATATGGTACTTGTTAGTTATCCCATCGACCAATTTCGCCAAATTATATAAATCGTCAAACCACTCGCCAAATTATACAAATTCACACAATTTTTATTTTAAATAACGAAAAAACAAATAAATTAGTATAACATTAATAAAAATACAAATAAAACGTCGAAATAAAAATCATTTGATGACGTAAACACGTGTTGTCAAGTGAATGTGACATTTACGATCAACTATTATTGGCATTTAATCTTACAATTTAGTGACAGTAATTTGGTCGACGGGATAACTAACAAGTACCCAAAATTTTATTTCTAAGTTTACATGTAACATGCAGAAGTAACTGTTCAGTTTTCCCACTTTCATATGATACTTGCAATAAAACCAGTTTTACAGATAAATTAACCAACAAAATTCCTAAATCCCAAGTGATTATTTGCTTTACCACTTCCGTACTACCTAAGCGACAAAACTAGCTTTACAGGTAAAGTAATAAAAAATTGAATTAATTGCATCATATGTACATTACATATACGTCAAAACAAAGGCAATAAAACACAGCCTTGACAAAAACATCACCAAATGAAAAAAATAATTAAACAGATTAGAAATTTATGTCAAAAATTTTGGGTGACCGAAGGGTGCTAAGGCAAAATTTACACCTCTGATTGAATGATAATAAGGATAAAACACTAAATAATTTAAGCCTTTTAACACTTTCAAACATATTTGAAAAGTTTTTGACTCTGGTTTGTCTGATTGTCTGTTCGTTTGGCCATCTGTCCGTGCTTTAAATCTCTTAAATATAGTTGGATTTCGCTGTAAATTTTATGTTATTGACTTTTAGACAGAATTCCACAAAATTTCACAGAATGCTTCAGAATACTGAACGAGAATTAAGGAATTGATAAAAAATGGAACATATTAGAGATAAAAAGTTAAAACTATGCATTTAAAAGAAATTTTATGGGGCTTATGCATTTATATGATGAAAATGATGATGCCATGTTCGTTCATATAGCATAAACTAGACAATTTTTCGAAAATTCTCACAGAGTGGGCATGGTATTCTCAAACCTATATCAGTTTTTTAACTGACTAACACATTTTCAAACGAATAATACAGGTTGTAATATTTTGTCTTTTAACAACAAAGTATCATTTGACTTTTCTTTAAAAGTGATTATGTCCAAATCAACACTGAAATTTAATCACTGTACATAACGCATTGTGAACTACCGGACTGATTTACCCCAAGGAGATTTTTGGTACATTTCGGTTAGCCGGGCGCCAGTGTTATATATACATACACATATACATATATACAATATACATCTATACAATATACATATGTATATATAATACTAGATCCCGGCTAATCGAAAAGTACCGATTTTTTTTTCCTGTTATGAGTGGTAACATGCCATTTGCTGATGTTATTTCAATATAATATTGGCTATAAAAATATGTATATATACATACGAAAATCCAAAATTAGAGTTTCCGGGCATGCATGTTCCATTTTTTGCACAAGGAGAACGAAATAGACTTTCATCAAAAAAGTTATATTAAAAGAGACACAGATTTCATTACCGGTAACATCCGCAGTTGGGTGATATGTTCTGATAAATAACCGTTGGTAAAAGCATAAATAAAAGCGTAAAACCGTTGGTACTCGAAATATTGGAAAATATCATATGGCTGTGAGATACTGAAATTAAATTATTTCCTTACTAGTTTTTGAACTAGCTAACTTACTGTCACCAATCAGGTAACATTTGACTTTTTCTAATAGTGATACTCACTAGATTTTATTACAGATCTGTGAATTTCACGATGTTATGATAATGTAACATAGGTTATAGTAAATTTCGGAAAATAGCAAATAGTGGCCACCGGATGAAGAAATTGAATTTCTTTCATGCTGGTTTTTCAACTAGCTAACATATTTTCGTCAATGAAATATCGTTTGATTTAGTCGAAAATTTCAAGATGGTGGCCATGGCAAATTCGAATTTCATACTCTTTTCGAAATAGCTTTTAATGTGTTGATCAATTTATTAAACTGATTTTTACAAATGCGGGTATGAGTTTTAGTTGCTCAAAACTTTTTCCAGTTGTCGAACATCGTTTTATCATATTTCTTTTACAGAAATACTAGTACAAAATTAGATTAATAAGTAAGTTTGAGATAAATGCATTGTGATAATTCAAGATGGCGGCCACGGGAAATTCGAATTTCGTATACATTTCGAAATACTTCTTGATGTATTGATCAGTTTATTAAACTGACTTTTTCAAATGAGCGTATCATTTTTAGTTTCTCAAAACTTTTTCCAGTTGTCGAACATCGTTTTACCATATTTCTTTTACAGAAATACTAGTACGAAATTAGATTTATAAGTAAGAGAGATAAATGCATCGTGATAATTCAAGATGGCGGCCATAGCAAATTCGAATTTCGTATACATTTTGAAATACTTCTTAATGTGTTGATCAGTTTATTAAACTGACTTTTTCAAATGAGCGTATCATTTTTAGTTTCTCAAAACTTTTTCCAGTTGTCGAACATCATTTTACCATATTTCTTTTACAGAAATACTAGTACGAAATTAGATTTATAAGTAAGAGAGATAAATGCATCGTGATAATTCAAGATGGCGGCCATAGCAAATTCGAATTTCGTATACATTTTGAAATACTTCTTAATGTGTTGATCAGTTTATTAAACTGACTTTTTCAAATGAGCGTATCATTTTTAGTTTCTCAAAACTTTTTCCAGTTGTCGAACATCATTTTACCATATTTCTTTTACAGAAATACTAGTACGAAATTAGATTTATAAGTAAGAGAGATAAATGCATCGTGATAATTCAAGATGGCGGCCATAGCAAATTCGAATTTCGTATACATTTTGAAATACTTCTTAATGTGTTGATCAGTTTATTAAACTGACTTTTTCAAATGAGCGTATCATTTTTAGTTTCTCAAAACTTTTTCCAGTTGTCGAACATCATTTTACCATATTTCTTTTACAGAAATACTAGTACGAAATTAGATTTATAAGTAAGAGAGATAAATGCATCGTGATAATTCAAGATGGCGGCCATAGCAAATTCGAATTTCGTATACATTTTGAAATACTTCTTAATGTGTTGATCAGTTTATTAAACTGACTTTTTCAAATGAGCGTATCATTTTTAGTTTCTCAAAACTTTTTCCAGTTGTCGAACATCATTTTACCATATTTCTTTTACAGAAATACTAGTACGAAATTAGATTTATAAGTAAGAGAGATAAATGCATCGTGATAATTCAAGATGGCGGCCATAGCAAATTCGAATTTCGTATACATTTTGAAATACTTCTTAATGTGTTGATCAGTTTATTAAACTGACTTTTTCAAATGAGCGTATCATTTTTAGTTTCTCAAAACTTTTTCCAGTTGTCGAACATCATTTTACCATATTTCTTTTACAGAAATACTAGTACGAAATTAGATTTATAAGTAAGAGAGATAAATGCATCGTGATAATTCAAGATGGCGGCCATAGCAAATTCGAATTTCGTATACATTTTGAAATACTTCTTAATGTGTTGATCAGTTTATTAAACTGACTTTTTCAAATGAGCGTATCATTTTTAGTTTCTCAAAACTTTTTCCAGTTGTCAGAACATCGTTTTACGGTGTTTATTTTACATAATACGAAATTAGATTATTAATAAGTAAGAAGTTGAAATACGAATAAGAAGTTGAATAATAAATGAAATGCATAGCGAAATTTAACATGAAAAACAGAATGAAAAGAGTTTATTTACTTTTAATATCATTTATTAATGCCATAATCTTTTATATAAACTGAGTTTTAAATCTATTATAACATATTGCGTGATAAAAAAAAAAAAAATAACTAAATAAATTTTCCCTTTTTCGATTTCACGTTTTGATAGAATTCAAATATGGCGCTCGAGAAAAATAAAAATCATTTTAAATTTGGCAATGTTTTAATGTTTATTTACTAATATCTAATATGATATATCATAAAAGCAGGTATATATTATTAGTTTTTGCATTTTTAACTATAATTTATTAATATTTTATGTATTTTAAAGCATTCAAGATTTGAATTTTGCTCGCATTCTATGTAACGGTCAATTAGTTATGAATGAACAGTTAGCAATTATTTCAAAATTTTTAAGTTATAATAGTGCTTTAAAGGTGAAAATTAGAATACTTAACCCTTTAGAGTGCAGAAAATTTTTAAAGTTTCTCAATATTTTAAAATAAATATGCAAAACGTTCATATATGTGTATCCACAATTGGAGATAATTTCCCTTTATATAATTAACTAAAATATATGCTTATTTTTCATAATTTACTAGTCTAATTATGATGAAATTAAAATTAATGGTACTTTTCTGTGAGCCGGGCGCCAGTGTTATATATAATACATACATATATATGTATACATACATACATATATATATAGATATATGTATGTACATAATGTATATATATTTATATATATATAGTATATGTATACATACATGTGTGTATAATATATATGTATATACTACACTGGCGCCCGGTTAACAAAATAGTGCCAAATTAATATTTCAACAGCATTGAATTATTTTGTGTATATTAGTGCTTCGATTCGATGTATGGTACTTCACAAAGTTCATATTTGCTTGATCTTTCGAACTAAAAAATTGACATCCGCTTCAAAAATAAGCAAATGATGTGTAATTTGAAGCTTTGAGGTTTTAAGCATACGAAATGGCTTAAATAATGCATTTTCTGCCGGACAAAAAACCATTTTAAGAGAGTGTCAACTTACTCATTATACTTCCTATACATTGTCTCGTCTAAAAACGCAATTTGGAACAACGTCGACGGCGTTATTATTATTTTTTTAATTTACTTTTGTTAGGATAATTGCGGAGGAATTCTATAATTTTGTCGAAATGTAGAGACTTTATTTGTGTATAGCCAGTATTATCCTACCGAAATGATGAATGGATTAATATTTTTATAATGTTAAAGGCATTTGAATAGAAATTTGAATTAGCATCTGTCTTTTTTTATGAAATTAAAGTGTTTTTCAAGATTCCTGCTCAACAACCCGAAACTTTTTGACACATTTTCTGACTAATTTTTAAAAGTATAGGCATAAAAATGACAGGCCCGACTATTGAAGCGATTTGGAACCTAATAGCGTTTTTCATTTTTTGATAAATAAATTACTTACCGAGTTATAAGCTATTCTTGTTTCTTGACGACAAGTTTTCGCTTTTCTCATGCTGTCGCGTCTGGAATTTTATTCAATACGTCCACTTTGACAGTTTTTATCTGAAAGATCTGCTGACCTTATCAAAAAATGGAAAACGTCCTTAGATTATATAGTTTCTGAATAAGAACTCCCGCCAATTTCATGCATTTCTGAACAAAAATGAATTCAGAAATGTGTCAGAAAGTATCCCCTTTGAATTTGAGAACAGCCTTAATGCTACTAAAAAGGAATTAAAAATAGAGGAAAACAAAACGATCAAAATTCAGCAAATTATTATAATACAGAAAAAGAACTGAAAATATATTGAAATCGTCTTTCTTATTTTCGAGAAAAAATAATCAGCTATTTTTCCAAGATTTACTTTGGGCACTTGACGGTACATTAAATCCTTCATATTATAAAAATTATGTATACCTTATTATTAATGTCGGCTGGTTAGATTGACTGAAATTAAGTTAGGATGCAACACTGAAAACTTCCCCGGACTATATGTATGCATTTTGTAATTTATGTATATTTTGCTCTTTAAAACTGTTTTGAACAGTGGGTGAGTGCTTTTATATGCTACCCATATGACTAGAGTCATCAGAAATTATGGATAGAGGATTAAAAACTTTCATTTACCCCAAAAACATCGATTGATATAATCAAGTGAACCCTATTATGAAAGTTTAGCCTTTTTAAAAAGTTCTATATTAGACTGATTTTGATAAGATTAGCATTGTTAGATAATTTTTTAGAGCTTGTTTTAAAGTGTTGCGCATCGTTCTATTGCTCTTTACCAAATCCTACGATAAATGATCAACTGAAAGAGTTGATCCTTAACAGTCCAAATTTTGTCTGACACATTAGAAAATATAATAGTGCAATGGCGTTTGTATCGCTTTTAGCAATGCGGAAGAACATTCCAGCCAAAGGTTCATATTGCTTTAAACACAAGGTTAAATTTTATACATATTTCCTTTTCAATAGAGGTTTCTTTGCAGAAAGTAACTAGCGTAGCGGGCGAAGCCTTCTAGGTTTTTTTTTTCATATCATCTCCTTCCACTCAGATCTTGAATTACTGTCTTGAAAATTTGCTAATTGCTCCCTTTTTTTTGGAAAGGTGTGTGTGTGAGGAGGGGGGAGAAGAGGATTATAATATAACCCAGAACAGGAATGAGATTTTTAAAAAATATACAATTACTAATGTCGTATGACTTGTTACCCGAGTAAAATCTATTCATTATGTCTACCTAATACACATTTTCCTAGAAAGCATAGAATTTCATTCAAAAATAAAACCTAAATGGGTTAATGGCACACATAATTTTTAACAATTACTCTACAAATTATCAATTACAAGAAATACATTAGAGAACTTTCCCCATAATTCTGTAACTAAGAAGTGTGCAACTACATGCAATGTACTAAAACAATCCCTGCAAAAGCATCTAACTAACAGAGCAAGTCCCATCAAAATTCATCCGGCAGAACTTTTTAAAAAAACTAATTTTACATAATCAGGTTCAACTGACTATCGAGCTTATCACCATAATTTTATAACTAAGCAACATAGAACGATATTATACACAAAATCCTTCTCTAAAAAATATCTAACTGACATTGCGAGCCCCATCAAGATCTGCCCAGTAGAATTTTTTTTAAACGCTAATCTTTCAAAAATGGGTTTACCTGATTTAACTTTAAACTTTGATATTTAACTTTAGTAAACTTTTTTATTAAACTTTTTAAACTTTATTTAACTTTGATGATAACTTTCCCACGTAATTTTACAACTAAGCAACGTAGAACGAAATGCAATATTCTAAAACCATCCCTGAAATATTATTTAACTAACATTGCAAGTCGCAGCAAAATTCCCTCAGCAGAACTTTTTCAAAAGGCTAATCTTTCATAACCTATTTCACCTGATTATAAAATTTTCCCAATAATTCTTTAACCCTTTAAGCGTAATAACCGTGTTTTTCCGTAACGTAATCTTTGAATTCAAGCGCTGGTTTAACACAAAATTCATATTAATGTTATTTTTTTGCTGTACATAAATAAATAAATATGTAAGGCAATCATAAAAAAATTCGGTACTTCTAAGTTATCCCGTCGATAAATTTCGCCAAATTATACACATTGACATAATTTTTATTTTAAATAACGAAAGAACAAATAAATTAGTAAAACATTAATAAAAATACAAATAAAACGTCGAATTAATGGTTTTATTGGCCATTATTGGCATTTAATCTTGGAATTAATTAATTAATGGCAACCATTATTGGCATTTAATCTTACAATTTGGCGACAGTAATTTGGTCGACGGGATAACTAAGAAGTACCAAAAAGTCTCATACAAATACTTTTTATAGGTATTATTTTATGAATCATTAAACATACATGAAAAATTCTACAGGACGCCTAAAGCGTTTTAACTAAGCAACTTGTAGAACGATACGCAATATACTTAAACCACCCTTGAAACATTATCTAAGTAACAATGAAGTTCCATCGAAATTCATTCAGCAGAACTTTTTGATAGAGCTATTCTTTCATAATCGGATTCACCTGATTATAGAACTTTCCTCATAATTCTATAACTAAGCAAGATAGAACAATACACGCCAAGATAGCATGAACATTAGCAGCCAGTTTGATTTTTTTTATATTATCTTGCCGTGACAAATTTGAATTGAGAAATTCGCAGCAAATCTCCCGCAAGGTATACCATCACCCACTTGCATGAGTAGTTTGTTGTGAAACTGATGGCAAGACTGTCTTTAATTCACGAAAGTGACGAAATCAAAAAATCCCTCTGTTGAGTGAATAGACAATCAGCAGATACGCAGAAATTGCAGAAATTTTATTCAGTTGACACCTCTTTTTTTAAACACTATACTTATCAAATACCAAAAAAAGGCTCGAATTAAAAAGTACAAAAATTACCCTAACTTCTTTATGGTGGTAAAAACGATGCGTGCACCTTAACGGTGCGTATGCATCAATAGACTTGATCAGGTCTATAGACCCCTTCGAAGGGGTTAAACTTAGTGTAACAGTTGAAAACCGTTAATGTGGCACTGAAAAATTACTACTTTGCAGTAAGTTTGCAGTATTTTTGATTTCTTGTTTGCTGTTAATTTGCAATAAATTTGATTCAGCATGAATTTAACTTGCACAACAAGTTAGCTGCAACGCCAAAGTGTGGTGACTTTGGCGTTTGCGTTATCTTTCTGCAGTCTTGCTATGAACTTTCAGTCTTGTCATGCTGAGTTTGCTGCAACTTTGCGGGTTTTCAAAGCAAGACTTCTGCAAATTTTCTGCAAACCAAAAATGCTATGTGAGCGAAAGCCTTCTCTGAAATATTATCTATGAGTCCCATAAAGATCCATTCAGCAGAATTCGAGTTATAAGCAGCCGGAACGAAAATCCTGTTTGCAATTTTATGTATATATAATTTCGGAAGAATTAAGTTGAAAGTTTTTGTTATGAATTTTATTCATTTATTTTCTTCTCCATTGCATGTATTTAAAATGTTAACAGGTAATGCTAAACTCTCTCAGGAAAACATTAACATTTTATTTATAAATATTAAAACTTTTTAATATTACTTAAATATAAAATATTGAATGTTAAAATTAGTTTTGTATCTTCAAAACTCATTAAGAGGACCAGGTAAGCGAAATTTGGGGAAAAAATCGATTTTAACTTTTTTTATATCATTAAACAGTTTAAACTTTTATCTTTCCAACGATGTGTGCACACAGGTTCATTTAAAAAAAAAAAAAAAAAAAAAGTGTTTGAATTATTCATTCTTTTTAAGAGTACTTCACAGCTTAATGGCCATTTAAATCTTTAACTGACTTTTCTCAAAAACTTGGATTTTTCATGTTTGTGTTCCTTTTTCTCAATATCTATTAAACTTATGAACTTAGATTTTTTTAAAATACTTATATTATGTTATATTGTATAGTTTAACTCAGGGATTTAATGATTTGTTGAGAATTATTTATTTTAGGCAGTGAAATCTTACCAAAAATGCTAATTTAAAAATGACTTTAAATAAATAATTAATAATTAATTTTCAGTTTCACTTAGAAATAACAATGGCCCGTTAAAATATGTTATTCTAACTACTCTAAAAAATCTAGACCTCTATCTTTCACCATTTCTGAGAAAAAGGTACCTAAAGTTGGTGAATTTACAGACGTGTGAAAATTATTAGAATAATTGTGAAATTTATAATAAAAACTTGTTATATTAAAGAAATATTTAAAAAATATTGATACATTTAATATTTAATGTGCATCCCCGTGTTTTTTATTAAAGAAATGATAACATACCTGTCTTGGCATACTTTGTATGAGTTTTTGGCAATTAATTTGTATTTCGTTGTCATGATGCCAGATTTGGATGAGTCTTTCTATCAGACTAGTCTTGTTTGTCATGTTGTATTTCTTTAATTTTTTCTTTACAATGGCCCAAAGGTTCTCTATGGGGTTCATATCTGGACTGTTTCCAGGCAATAGAAATGTTTTCTTTAATTAAATTAAAGAAATGAAACATCACAAACAAGAATGTTCTGACAGAAAAACTCATCCAAATTTGTTATCATGACAACGAAATACAAATTAATTTCCAAAAACTCATACAATATATGCCAAGACGTATCGAATCTTTAATAAAAAACAAGGGAGTGTACACTAAATATTAAATGGGTCAATATTTTTAAATGTATTATTTCTTTAATATAACAAGATTTTAATGTAAATTTCAGAATTATTCTAATAATTTTCACACGTCTGTAAGATGGCGGAGATAGGGCTTTCCCTGTCCCCTTAAAATCTCAATATAAAAGTGCCCCAAACTTTACCCTAAACAAACATTGGCTGTGAAAGTAAAACCATGTGTTTTCCTTTCATTTTCTTTCTCTGTTTCACTTTCCAACAAAGTTAGTGTTTATGCATTCGGTTTGTCTGTCTGTCTGTCCACGCTCTCACTCTCGATTCAATAGACGCGGATTTTCATGCGATCGATAACGCTATTTAGGGCCACCCAGGCATGTTTGGTATTGTATAGGAAGTGTGTGGGATTAATAGCTGATTTAAAGGGACACTCAAAAGAATTCCATTACATTATGACATACGAAGAAAAATCTTTTGCAGTGTATTTTAATGACATTACGCTATTTCAAATGTATTGAAGCTGATATAAATCACCGAATTTCACTACAAGAGGATTACGATAGAATAAGGCATCCGTAGCATGCGTCGTTCATTTACAGGACACACAAAAGAAATCGGTTACAGTAACCGTCTTTGAGTCATAATTGCTGGAAGTGCGTTTTAAAATTCGGTATGCGCTTTCAACTCATTTTTTGCATGTTACTCGTTGTATATAAATTCTATACCTCCTAAACAAGGCTGTACGAAAGAATTTACGTACCATTCTTCGTTGTAAGCGGAAATTGCTGAATAGGAATTTTCAACTGAGGTCTATGTATTTCTTAACTGAACTTAATTTTGGCATGTACCGGGTGTCCTAAAAAGGACTGACTGATTTTAAATTTCAATAACTTGCAAACGGTGAGAGATATTTAAAAAAAATTTGCAGGAGCGTTATGCATGAGGTCAAAGTTTTTTTACAGTGATTTTCGGTTTTAGTTTGCATTACAAACAATAGATGGCGTTGCGATCAATAGATGCTAAATTCAGGCTCGATTTTAGGTCCTTCGGGACCCACTTAATACATTTCCATCTCCTTTTTCCGCATGGAAGAAGAGATCGACCAAGAAATCGAGCCTGTTTTTAGCGCCTATTGCTTACAGCGCCATCTATTGTTTGTAATTGGAACTAAAATCGAAAATCACTGTAAAAAAACTTTTGACCTTATGCATAACGCTCCTGCAAGAATTTTTTAAATATCTGTCACCGTTTGCAAGTTATTGAATTTTAAAATCAGTCAGTCCTTTTTAGGACACCCGGTATGTAGTTAATAGATACAAATCTATATATCCTATACAGCGCTGCTCAAAGAATTCAGATCATTTTCCGATTGTAGGTGGGAACAGCTGAAATTGGGTTTTGAAACGTCTTATGCGATTCCATAGGGTTGAGACATATTATTTTAACTGATTAAACGGTGCAGTTTTGTTACATTATTCTGAATGTGTTGGAAAGTGTTTTATAATCTATGCTTGACGCATGATTTTTCCTTTCTTATATATTTTTTCCTTTCTCCCATCTTTACAAGAAGAAAGTATTGGATTCATGAAAATTTTCGACTTCCAGTTTTCGACGGATTTACACGTTTTAGGGGTCAGAGATTCCGAAAATCATGTTCTTACAAAATGTCTGTCTGTGAGTCTGTCTGTCTGTATGTGACACAAATTTTGTGGGAGCTCCATCTCAAGAACTAATGCACGGAATTTAATAAAAATTTATAATGTAGTAGTCCCTAATATAAATTGGTGCTGATTAGTTTTTGGTGTAAATCGCCAAACAAGTGGCGCTGCTATGCTGCATTTTTCGCGATTTCTGTAATAGCTCTATCTCAAGAACTAATGCACGGATTTTCATCAAACTTCAGATTTAGTTATTCCTTGATATGAGTTGGTGCCGGTAACGTTTTGGTGTAAATCACCCAACAGATGGCGCTGCTATGCTGCATTTTGCAGGATTTACACGATTTTTGCAATAGCTCTATATCAAGAATTAATGCTTTGGTTTTCAACAAACTTCAGACTCAGATATAGCTCGATATGAATTAGTGCTATTTATGTTTTGGTGCAAATCGCTCAACAGGTCACGCTGCAATGCTACATTTTTCAGAATTTCCCTATAGCTCTATCGCAATAACTAATGCACGAATTTTCATTCAAATTCAGATATACTTTGATATGAATTGGTGCTAAATTGATGTAATTTCTTGCACTATTTAAATGATTTAATTGACGTGATTTATATAGAAGAAAGTTTTGTGATGGCCACAACATACTAGTTTAAATATTAGATTCAGATTATATGCCTGGTTTTTTATCTCTGTCTATTTTTACTTTCTTCTATCTTTACAAGAAGAAAGTATTGGATTCATGAACATTTTCTATTTCCGGTTTTCGACGGATTTACACGTTTTAGGGGTCAGAGATACCGAAAAACATGTTTTTACGAAATGTCTGTCTGTCGGTCTGTGGCTCCGACTGTCTGCATTGTGACACAAATTTTTGTGGGCGTCTACCTCAAGAACTAATGCACGGAATTTAATAAAAATTTATATTCAGTTAGTCCCTGATATAAATTGGTGCTGATTAGTTTTTAGTGTAATTCGATCAACAGGTGGCGCTGCTATGCTGCATTTTTTGCGGTTTTCACATTAGCTCTATCTCAAGAATTAATGTACGTATTTTCATCAAACTTCAGATTCAGTTAGCCCTTGATATGACTTGGTGCTGTTTACATTTTGGTGTAAATCGCCCAACAGGTGGCGCTGCTACGGTGAAGTTTTCACGACTGCCGCAATAGCTCTGTCTCAAAAAATAATGCATGAATTTTGATCAAACTCCAGATTCAGTTATACCTTGATAAATATTCGTGCTGATTTTTTTTTTTTTGTAAATCGCCCAACAGGTGGTGCTGCTATGCTGCATATTTCACGATTTCCGCAATAGCGCTATCTCAAGAACTAACGCACGAGTTTACATCTAACTTAGGATTCAGTTAGACGTTGATACAAGCTTTTGCTGATTAGGTTTTGGTGTTAATCGCAGATTAAATGGTGCTGCTATGCTGCATTTTGCAGGATTTACATGACTTTAGAGACAGTCATATCTCAAGAACTAAATGCGCGAAATTTCATATCTTTAGAATTCTCATGATGGGCATAGTTTTCCATTTAATTTTGGCACTGTGATAACGCATTTTGAAGTATTAACATGTATGAGATAAAAGAAAGTTTTGGGATTCCGACTAGTTTCCCTTGAAATAATGTTCTATTTTACTGAACCGACTGCCCTTTTTCTGCTTTAGTTGTGCCTTTATTAGTGGCTTGCACCCTGCCCTTTTAGTTTCTAGAGTGAACACTATTATTAGATGCGAACGTACGTTGATCATTCGTGAGCTGATTGAAAAGTTGTGGAAAATCCCTTATAATAAAGCTAGCTATTTTTAGAAAGCAATTCACTATATTTGACCTAAATAGCTGACTTCCAAACTATAAAATAAAAATTTTAGACTCTTCCACGCATGCGCAGTTAAAAGTTATTTCATACAAATGCCCATATCTCATCAAATATTCAATACATTCATGTCCTAATTGTAGTATACTGCTGCTACTGTTTTTTGTCAGGTTTTCGAAAAGTTGTGTTAAATTTGGTTGAAAAATCTGTATGCTAGGGGTGCAGAACCTTTTTAAGAGAAGGGCCACATACAAAAATGAATGGGTTGTCGAGGGCCACATCAGTAACACAGAGAGAATTCTATTTCGGGGAGGTGGCAGGGTGATCTGTGGGCTATAATCAGATAAAGAAACATTGTTTCAGGGGGAGGGGTAGTTTTACCTCTCTGGGTTCCCCTATCCAATCAACATACCCATTTCAGTTGGAAAGGATATATCAACAGTTTATATTTGTATATACAACAGAGATACAGTAAAGATTATTTTCAAGGAGTGAAAATATTCCTTGACTTTGTTCAGGAGAATCAATTTTGCTTTATTAAAAGTGCTAAAAAAACAAACATAGGCTTGGGAGTGGCTAGTGCCGGAAAAAATGTTAACTTTTTGAACAAAAGGGGAGGGGGAGAAGCATATAGTATTTCGTGATTTTTTCTCTGATATACATTGATGTAATTCGCGATTTTTTTCTATGACCAATGGATTTCTATTTCACGATATGTTTTACAACCGACAGACAAAATTTGTAATTTTATTCCATGAGCGGTTTACGAAATTCGTAAACTTTTGACGAAATTAAAGATTTTTTTCTACAGGTGATTGATGAATTTTGCGAAACTTTTTGCAACCAATTGACAAAATTTTAAATTTTCTCCTTCAATTGTCGAAATTCGAGACTTTTTACGGCAACAGATTGACGAAATTTGCAATTTTTTCGTACGATAAACTGACAAATTTCGCGATTTTTCCGCAGCCGATGAACGAATTTTAGGATTTTTTCCACGCCTGATGGAAAACATTCGCGATTTTTCCGTGCCTGATCAACGAAATTCGCAAATTTTCACTCCTGATCAAGGAAATTTGTAGTTTTTCCGCGCCTGATCGACGCAATTCGCGATTTTCCCGTAATCGATCGACGAAACTTGCGATTTTCCCGCTGACGATCAACAAAATTTGCGCTTTTTCCGCACCCGATCAACGAAATTCGGGATTTTTAAATGACTGACGAAATTTGCAATTTTTTCTCGTAGTAATGTGACGAAATTCACGATTTTTCCTCACGATGAGCTGACAAAACTCACGATTTTTCCGCAGCCGATCAACGAAATTTGCAATTTTACCGCGATTGATCAACGAAACTCGCGATTTTTCCGCACTTGATCGACGAAACTCTCGATTTTCATGTGCCCGATTGATGAAACTCCTGATTTCTCCATGCCTGATCAATGAAATTCGCGACTGTTCCGTGCTCGATCGACAAAATTTGCAACTTAGGAATTTTCTATCTCGATATCTGTGGTATCGGCCAGCCGATTTACGAAATTCGCGATTTTTAACTGACTAACGAAATTTGCAATCTTTTCTCGTGATAAATTGATGAAATTTATGATGGAAATATGGAATATGGAAAATATGGATATATGGAAAAAATTGCGATTTTTTCCAGTTATAAATTGACGAAATTCGCGGGCCGCAAGTCAACCGATCGAGGGCCACTTTTGGCCCGCGGGCCACAGGTTGTGCATGTGCATCCCTACTGTATGCTATAAACAAAAAAATTTTGAATTTTTTCACAGACACAATAACATTTTTGCGAATATGAGTGCTATGCTTATACAAATGCACACAAACGTTGAACAGGACCCAAATAGGCATTTGGTACAGTGACAAACCATTTGCAGCATTTTCTGTTACATAAGCGATCGCAAATATTATTTATTATTAAATTTATTATTAGCCTCCTAATTGTCCTCCCGACTAAATCTTCACCGAGAAATATGAAATCAAACCTGTTCTTTTCATCCCAGAAGTTCAAGAACAATTTGCTAATAATTCTAGTAGATATTCGACAAACCGTGTACAATCGAAAGCATCCAGTCCCTGTTCTTTAACTTTTGCAGGCCAGTGTATATGATGTGGATTTGACCTTGTGTTATAAAGCAATATGGATCTTTACATGTAATGTCCTTCCACATTTGCTGAAAACGATACGGGCGCTCATTGCGCTATTATGTTTTCTAATGAGTCAGAAAAAAATTGGGCTGGTAAGGACCAACTCGTTTACTACATAGCATTTTTAGTTTACAGAAAATTTGCAGAAGTCTTGCTTTGAAAACCTGCAAAGTTGCAGCAAGTTCAGCATGACAAGACTGAAAATGCATAACAAGACTGCAGCAAGACAACGCAAGGGCCGAAGTCACCACATTTTGAACTTGCAGCTAACTTGTCGTGAAAGTTAAATTTATGCTGTATCAAACTTATTGCAAATTAACGGCAAATACGTAATCAAAAATACTGCAAACTTACTGCAAAGTAGTAACCTTTTCATGCCACATTAACTGTTTACAACTGTTACACTACCAGTTTAACCCCTTCGAAGGGGTCCATACACAATACATATTGATCAAGTCTATTGATGCATACGCACCGTTAAGATACATGCATCGCTTTTACCACCATAAAGAAGCTAGGGTAATATTTGTACTTTTCAATTCAACCCTTTTTTGGTATTTGATAAGTATAGCATTTTAAAAAAGCAGTGCCAACCGAATAAAATTTCTGCAATTTCTGCGTATCTGCTGATTGTCTATTCCCTCAACAGAGGAATTTTTTGCTTTCGTCACTTTCGTGAATTAAAGACAGTCTTGCCATCAGTTTCACAACAAACTACTCGTGCAAGTGGGTGATGGTATACCTTGCGGGAGATTTGCTGCGAATTTCTCAATTCACATTTGTCACGGCATGATAATATCAGAAAAAATCAAACTTGCTGCTAATTGTTCATGCTATCTGGGTTAGCTGATCATTTATCGTAGGCTTTGGAAAAGAACAATAGAACGAGAGGCAATTACTAAAACCATTCCTGAAAAATTATCTAATTAACAATGCAATTCTGATCACAATTCGTCCAGTAGAACTTTCTAAAAAGGCATCTTTCATGATCGGGTTCACCTGATTATAGAATTTCCCCCATAATTCTATATTCTATAACTAAGCAACGTAAAACGATATGCAATATACTTAAACGATCTCTGAAACATTATCTAACTAACAGTGCAAATCTGATCACAATTCGTCCAGTAGAACTTTTTAATCCCTTGAGGAGCGGTGGGATATATTATATCCTACCTAATTTTAATTAAGATTTCCACCAGAAACTTTTAATAAAGTTTTACTTTTGTAACTTTGGTGAATAAAAGCTGAAAAATTGCTTTTCCTTATTTTGAAATAAAATTTTTCCAAATTTCCGGTGGGAATTCAACATTACAGAAGCACAATTGCTTGCACCTCAAAGGGTTAAAAAGACTAATCTTTCATGATCGTGTTCACCTGATTATAGAACTTTCCACCATGATTCTATAACTAAGCAACGTAGAACGATATGCAATATACTTAAACCATCCTTGAAACATTATCTAACTAACAGTGCAAATCACATCAAAACTCATTTGCCAGAATTTAAGTTCTAAGCAGTCGGAACGAAATTTCCATTTGCATTTTATATATACAGAGTGACACATAAATCTTGTGACGCAAATAAAAGACCATAACTTTTCACTGAACAAAACAAACAACTAGTTTTATTCCCCATTCGAAGAAGAACATTCTGTACAAGAAACAATGTAGATTATTCGAAATGGTTTCCTCCAGTGGTGGTGCAGACATCTAGATGCTTTTGTAAATTCTTCAAGATGGCCGTGACTGTTTTCGGCGTGATTTCGGCCCAGGCTTTTTCCAGAGCGCGTTTCAAGGAATCCAGGGACTTGTTCTTGATTGCGCAGGTTTTTTGCTCCAGGATCTCTCAAAAAGTGAAGTCCACAGTGTTCAAGCCAGAGGAGTTTGAGGGCCAAACGCCCTTCGTCCAAAATTGCGAGAGGTTGGCCTCGCACCCCTCCAGCGTCTTCTTCGCTCCATGGGTAGTCGGCCAGTCTAGCTGAAACTTCCAGCGGATGCTTTTCGCTTTCTTTTCGGCCCAGCGGATCACGGTGATTTCCGAAGTTAGCTCTTGATACGACGCATGTTAATACTTCAATACTACACCAACTTTGATTTTCATCTTAAACTTTTGCTTCGTTTTACTAATCAGGGTTAAAACGAGTTCTTCTCGATCTTAATATTTAATAAAATTAATATTTTTCGTTATTTTGTTATATGCCAGCTACTTGCGAACTGCCGGGATAGATTAGTGCGAACCGCCTGCCGCTGCATGAACAGCCGATGTACAACAGAACTACGAAAAATCCAGAAAATCGCTCTCACAGTGGCCCTTTCTGGGGGGGAATATTATCAAATTCAACTGAGACTTGTTGGCTATAGCTAAAAAAATGGCACGGAGGCCATATACGTTCCATATTGGCGCGATTTTTTTCTGACGCCAATGTCATATACGCAACGGGTACTTAACTAGCGCCAAAGTGTCGTTATTTTGCTTGATATGGTAACCCGGATGTTGTTGTTTATGCCGTTGATGTTTTCGCCAAATTGGCGTCGAAAAAAAAATCGCGCCGATATGAGGCGTATATGACATCTGTGCCATAAAAATATATATGAAATTTGTCCAATTCTATGCATAACTTCATGCACTTTTCGATGATTATAAAAAGAGGATACACACACACAGACAGACATTTTGTAAAAACCTGTTTTTCGGAGTCTTAAAACAAACTCATAAATCCCTAAAACGGATAAATCCGTTGA
Organism: Maratus speciosus; assembly: GCA_963932465.1. Classification (NCBI taxonomy): domain Eukaryota; kingdom Metazoa; phylum Arthropoda; class Arachnida; order Araneae; family Salticidae; genus Maratus; species Maratus speciosus. The sequence continues at coordinate 155,560,545 of OZ010789.1, forward strand.
AAACCGGAAGAAAGTATAAAATGGGTGATGGGGATTGGTCGCGCTAATATGGGGCCGTTTATGATATCTGGGACAAACTTTCATATGAAAAGCGAAGGGATCAGAGCGTATTCATTTATAGCAGTTACATGACTTGGACTATTATAATATAGATGAAATGATGGCGGTAGAATAATATTTGGCGCACCTGTCACCTGCGCCTGGCTAACATTAAAGCACCAAAATGGCACCTGGAATATAAAAAGCGAAGTGGTCCGCCAAGAACTGTTGATGATAGTCATATGACTTAGGCTATTGTTATAGAAATTGTTTTAAAATACCGGGAGACAAAGACTCTGTACACTTAAATCATTTTATTTTAGCTTCTTTTCAAATGTTTAACTGATCCTCTTTAATCAAGCACGGAAACAACCTATGGGATGTCTTAACAGCAACTGATTCGGCCTTAAATTTTTTCAATCAAAGGGAATTGAATGGAAAACCGTTTACAGGGAGATCTGCACAACTTTTTTCAGTATAATTCAATCTTCTCTAATATTTTTAAAACCGATCAGATTAGCGTGTTTTTAGATTCTGCGGTGTCTGAACGGGGGGTTGGCGAGCGTAACTTGCAGGGAGCAGAGCCCCCTAGTTATATGTATTTTTCTTTCAGTTTAAGACTGGTTTCCGTCATAGGCAGGTTCTTTTTCACAGTTTTACTATATTTTTATTTAGCTATATTTTAATAAGCCTAGATATCTAATATTCTTTAAAAAGAATAAATTTTAATGTTTTATTGTAGAATAATGGCGATTTAAAAATGTATACATTTGTTACAAAAAATTTTGGTCAGGTCAAATTTTACTGATCTTTGAACAGACCAGGCCACGCCGAGACAATGATTTTCATACGGACTGGCTCAAAACTGGGACTGAAAATTTTTTTCCTTGAATAATAGTATGAATGTAACCAGTACCTGCTCGATACGGGAGAAAATAAGTTAGATCCGTCAAGGACCGGCCCAATCCTTCAGGAAGAAAAAGCTGGAGCCCGGCCCGAAAAGAGTTGTGACTAGGCTCGGCACGAGCCCTCAGAAAACAGTATGGCCCGGGACCGGCCCGAAAACAGTAGAGACCAAAGACCGGCGCGAGTGCCGTGAATGAAAATATCCCCGATCCCTGCCCTTGCAGATCTGTGCTTCAGATCCGTTCACAAAATAAGTAGCCATAACTCGAAAATTTAACAGTAAAATGGATTTCTTTAAAGCAATAAACTGGGATGGTTGCAGTGGAGCATGAGTTGAATTAACGGTGATCAAAATAAACTGAGTTAAATTCAAACACTAACTTACGTTAAAAAGGCCACTCTAATAATTCGGAGGAAACGGACAGTTCATCTCAGATCAATGGGAAATCTGAAAAAATACGTTACAAAAATGTCCTTTCCACTATACTGCAACAGCAATAAAAGAAACAACGTAGATTCAAACTTCTGTTTATTAGAAAACATTAAATAGTAAACGCCTTAACTCGATGTCAAAACTTTCGGTCGGGGATTCATTTCAAAAGAACAGCATAAATTGTCAGCACGAGGCAGATTCCAAACTTCAAAATTAGGAATCATTGACCTCCCATCTACGTTGCATAAAAGGCGAGATCCGATGACGATCCACGCTTCTACCAGCTTATTTGCAATAGCCAGCCGACCACAGAAACTTAATTAGTATATCATTGCGTAAAATGACCGTGATAATCAGATTCAATCAGGCTTTGCAAAAGTAAAAGAAATGAGAGAATAGGTCATTATTTCACGCACAAGCGTTAGAATCCATACAACATGTTCCCACACCAAACTCAACAATCTATTTAATCACACAGTACCTTTATAAAAAAGAGTAGCTATGCAGTACGCCCCAATCTGAAACTATACTACATAAAAATGTCTCTTGCACAATACTGCAACAGCAATAAAAAAATGGAACCCAGTGGATTCCAACTTCTGTTTATTAGAAAACACTAAACAGTAATGCCTTAACACGATGTCAAAACACTTGGTCGGGGATTCAGCTCAAAAGAACAGCACAAATGATCAGCACGAAGCAGATTCCAACCTTCAAAATTCGGCATCAATGAACTCCCATCTAATGTTCCATAAACACCGAGATCCGATGGTGATCCACACTTCTACCAGCATATTTATATTAGCCAGCCGGCCACAGAAATCCAATTAGCCTATCATTGCGTAAAATGGTCATGATAATCAGATTCAGTTATACTTTGCAAAAGTAAAAGAAATGAGAGAATAGATCGTTCTTTCGCACACAAGCGTTAAAATCCGGGCAGCACGTTCCCACCTCAAACTCAACAATCTATTTAATCTTACACTGCCTTTATAAAGAGAGCAGCTAGGCAGTACGCTCCAAGCAGAAACTCATGAAAGCTGTTGTTTGTAAAAATAACAAGTCGGAAATTGTACGTCAAACGTGGCAAATGAGGTGCATTCGTACCATAACAAGTTTCAGAAATATTCAGATCTTGGTGCAGTAGCTATTGCCCTCCTATGCAAAAATGCATGAATGCAAAATTTATTACGATTATTTATATTAAATTCAATCATACGGAAAATAATATGACTCCATCTTAAATAGGACGTAATCACCATGGCAACCTAGAATCATTACCTATTATGGGATGTCGTTGAATTAACTACGTATGATAGGATTTAATAGGATGAAGAAAACTTTTATTAATATGTTTTTAAGTTTGGATTCAATTTTCATAAAATTTGAAATTACTCGACAAAATTCTACAACGATTATGTATATTATTTCGGTTGAGTAGTTTTTGCGCTATTATACGCGGAGAGATTGATAGACAGACTGACGGACGGACCGGACGACGACTATAGATGCTCTTATTTATATAATTATGAACACACCTAAAAAGAAGATAAGAAAGCAATATTAAATAAACTGTTGAAAGTTAAAAAATTAAAATTACACATAATGTGTTTTATGACTTAAAATATGATTTAAAAAAAAAAAAAAAAAAAAAAATCGGTAAAATATGTTAAACTACATTATCTACATTAAGTTTTATAGATGAATTTTAGCATTCTGCTTATTTAATTGTTTATTTACTGTTAACAGTTGTTAATATATTATAATTTTTTATTTAAAATCATAAATTAAAAATTTATCATATTTTTAATTATTTAAAATTATGAGAGAATTATCTTAAATATTATTTTATGATAAACAAGAATATCCTACTCCGTATGCCGACATTTTACTTTTGGTTAAAAAAAGAAGAATTTTTATATTGTTAAAAACTATTTTTCTACTTTGCATTTTCACAAGTTATAGATAGAACTTAAAAGCCAGTGCAAATAAATAATATTGGCTTAACAACATTATTATCAGTGCAATGCAATTTAAATTGCGAAATTTAATATCGCATATGAATTGAAAAATATTTAGGTAGTTGATTTCTTTTCACTTGGAAAATTGAGCTTCAAGCAATTTTTGAAAATCAGCATGTATTGAATTTTCGGAGACAGGATTTAAGTTTTCTTTGAAATATATTAGTAAGTGGACACTCAACAGGGATTGAAAGATTCAGAGCATTAATGAAAATTTAAATGCTTGAAATCTAATATCCGGGATAGAATTTTAAATTAAAACACGAGCCATTTAATTCTTACTTTCCGTATAAATATGAAAAGCTGTCATATACCCAAGAAAATAAATAAAGCGATATTAATTAAACTACTCGAAACTGTAATTAATTTGTTATTTGTACTTTAAAACTATAAATTAAAAATGTTCCTTACTTGAAGTATTTTAATAATTTGTGAAATATTATAAATATGATAGATTATATGATAAAAGGCTAAACACATTTAACGAAAAATAAAAACTGGATATTGAAAATTTTAATGTGTGCTTAACCTTTTAACCCTTTATGTACTGAATTATGAATTCATGAAAATTTTATCTTCTAAAGCATTTTTCGTGAATTTTTGAAACTACATTAGAAGATTTACATAATCATTTAATAAATTTTAGAAGGAATTTAGAAGGATTCATTAAATTTGAATTTATAGAGATTTTATGCAATATTTATAACCCCACTCAAATCTTTTATTTTAAATCTTTTTCTTAGTATTTTGTAGAATTAGGAAATGTACAAATGTAATGTTCTTACAACAGAAATATGGAAATATTTCCGAATTGAAAAATCCCCCCCCCCTCCCCCCAAACGCCAAAAAAGCTGAAAAGATGCAAGGGCAAAAGAAATCATTCTTCTAAAAATATTTTTGTTTCGTGTAACCAATAAGGCTTTTGGAACAAGATAAAGTAATGCACCTATAACTCATTCTAAACTGTATTACTACTAATCGATGTATTAAATGAATTTTATAACAAGTTATTTTACTGGTACTTATAAGTATCGTCAGTAGATAAAGGGTTAATGCATCATTTATTTTATTTTGTTCGGGAAAAATTACATTTGAGACTATTTTTGTTAATTATCCACCAGAAAAATAATGAAAAAATGTATTTATTTTTCTGTTGGACATAACGTCATAACGTCACTCCTAAGTTACATAAGAAAATTTCTCAAAAAAAAAAAAAAATGACAATTTTAAATTATATCATTACTTTAAAGTGCATACTCTGTGCAATAACAACTATTCAAAGATATAATAATTTTTGAAATCCTTTTAATAGTTTTCAGAATTAATAATTACTATCTTATAGACCGGGACCCGGCAGCAAAGGCAATCACCTCATCGAGCTCAAGGGTGAAATTCTAGGATTATTTAAATCGTGATTCGCATATTAAAACGCAATCGGTCTGCCAAGTCCTATCTTTGTGGAAAACACCTGAAAACCCGATTTTAGCCGTTGACTCGCAGGTTTACCATTGTGTTTTCCTATTCCCAGTCCACCATCTTTTTATACCTTTTGGTGCAGGAAAACACAATGGTAAACCTACGAATCAGCCGCTAAAATCGGGTTTTCAGGTGTTTTCCACTAAGATATGACTTGGCAGGCCGATTGCGTTTTAATATGCGAGTCAAGATTTTACTAATCCTAGAATTTCATCCGTGAAGTCGGTTAGGTGATTGTCTGTTCTGCCTGCTCACATCAAAACACACATTGCAAGCAGTATCAACAAAATATGTCATGACCTTCCCGTGATAACAAGTCAGAACAAAAACAGACTTCACGACCTTAAATGCATGTTATCACACGTATGTAGTACATAATAGTTCACAAAAAGTCAATAGAAAGCTCCAAATCCAAGAAAAGATCATGTAACTCCTGAGTTACACTATGCATTTAAGGGTTAAATAAACTGCTCGAAATTGATATTAATTTATCATTTGTACTTTAGAAACATAAATTAAAAATGTTCCTTAGTTGAAGTAATTTAATATTATGTAAAATATGATAACTATCATAAATTGTATGATAAAATGTTAAACACATGTGAAGATAAACTGGATAATGAAAATTGTAAAAAGAAATGAAACATTTTATATTGAAAGATGATCTTCATCTGATGGCGTCTTATAGTTCGAGCATGGAGGAAAGAGCTAGATGGAGATGCAGTATGCCGTAAAAACCGTTAGCAATATGATGCACATTACTGCTAAAATTTAAATGCCCTCATTCGGCCCAAACAAAACAAGCACGTGGAACAGGGACCGAATTCTTTGACATCATCTGTGCATTTTTTTCCTAAATGAAAAGGATCTGCTTATATTTAAGCATTTTAAAGTTGCATTTAATTGCATTATGAATTGAAAACTGTTTTACTAATAGTTTTTTCTTTTTTCCGTGAAAGCACGTGGTTGTGTTTGGGCCGAATGTAGCAAATTTTAGGGTTAAATTTTTGGCGCCACTGCTCTTCATCTCTATTCTTTCTCTTTATGTAGTTCGAGACTTCTAAAATAGAGGTTTTGGCGTCGAATAAAAACTGTCAAAAGTATAGATTAGTTCCTTTCAACCTGTGTGTTGTGGGCCACTAAACTACCGTTATTTTAGAACAGAAGCATTTAAGGACATGATTTAATAACAGAAACTCTCGACTATATAAGATGAAGAATAGCCTTAGGAATTTGCGGTGGCAAACGACTTTCAGGAAAAAGTTTGACGACTCCTAGTATACACAAAACAGCACTGCATTGCATGTGACGGACATTGACACAGAAAACTTGCAAGTAACAATCGTTGTGTTGTTTGTAGGTAATAAAAGGGTGGCTTTTTATTAAATATAACAATAAAGAAAATTCATGCATCAGACATAATGAAACACTTTCCAATACATCCAAAATACGAAACTTCACCGCTAAGTAAGTTTCAATGCGTAAGTAATACAGTCAAGGCTGTTCTCAACTGCTCAGCTCAACCAGCGCAAAATGTTTTGACACATTTCCAAATTCCTTTTTTAGCGGAAAGATGTAAAATTGTAAAGTCTGACCATGGAAGCAATTTGGAATCGAACTGTGTTTTCCATTTTTTGACCAATCAAATACCGATTGAGTTATAAGCGATTTTGATCATGCGACACGGCATTTTTCTCCCCTTAGTGACTGGATTTTCTTCTTTCGTTCGGAAGCTCGGTTCAAAATGCCAGTTTTGACAGTATTTTCAGAAAGATCTATTGCGTTTACAAGAAAACGAAAAAACAGTTTGATGATATAGTTTCTGAATAACAACACCTTCTAGTTTTGTGCGTTTCCGAACAAAAATAAATTAATACTTATGTCAGAAAGTTGAGACTTTGGATTTGAGAACAGCCTTAATTTGTAAGTAAACAGTTTAGAAAGTGCTTAACACATTTAAGAGCCAAATCTTAGCAATTACCGTCCATAGTCGAAAAAATAGTCGAATTATTTTGTGCAGTCCTGTATATGATCAATGATTTAGCACTGTATATGATCATATGGTTACATGGTGTGTATGAAACCACATTTTATAAGTTTTGTTGTAAAGTATGTAAATAAGTATGTAAATATGTAAATATGTATGTAAAGTATATAAAGTATGTAAGTTTGGCACATTAGGTAGTTTGCAAACATTTAGTTAAACTTAAAACCCTAAGACCGTCTTGAGGGCTTTCCTTCATTTTCATAAAAATGCTTATAAAAATAATCTTGATGTAAATTTTCTTTCCCTGTTTCTTTCTAAAATACACTTGATGCCCCTTTACTTGATATTACATTTTAAAATACAATCATGTTTAAAATATTTTTTTCTCCAACGGATTTAAGTTGTTTTTGGGAAACGGAAAAATACGTCCAAACCACTCAGCGGTTTAAAAATGCATAACGCTACTAAAAACGCACTTCTAGCAATTATCGCTCATGGACTGTACTCTAACAGAATTATTTTGCACGTCCATGTAAACGAACGAGAAATGCGATACGATAAATACGATGCCGTATATTATAGCAAGCACCTTGTAAAGCACTTCAGTAATCATTTTCATTTGCCAATTTTATAATGTTTGATACAGTGTGATATTTTTATATAATACACCATAAGGAGAATACAGAGGCTGCTTGCGCATTTTTTAGACAAGTTTGGTTTGAAGAAAAAAAAAGGTCTGAATAAAGAAATTATTTTTTGCAGCTAATATGTTTTTGAAAGTATAAATTCTCGTCTGTAACAGAAATTTTTGTTTAGATGCAAAAAAGGCGATTTTAAAGAACCGATGGATGTAAGGCTATATTTCTGCAATCTGCGAAGAGAATTATTCGTATTCGATTACTGAAAAACGCTGTGAACTGCATGGTTTTTTCTTATCTAAATCCACAGTAGGTAAAATTGTCAGTAGGGCAGGGAGAAAAAGTTAATGTGTGGCTTCAAGTGGAAAAAGTGTTCGAAATATGTACACAAGAACAAAAGGGATTCTTAGAATATTGCAAAGGTAAAATATTCTATGGTAAAAAAAAAAAAAAAAAAATGAAAAAAAAACTCCTCAAAATAGTCAAAGGATTGTAGCTAAATCGTTAAAATTATCAGTGTCAACTGTTAACAAACTTATTAACGCTATTTTGAAATTTTAAAAAGCCAGAAAACACGATGTTCATATTCTTTCTCCACGAATTATTGCTGAACTTAGAACACAATGCAGAATTCTTTATCAAAAGCATTTATCCGGAGAAAAATAGAAAACTGTTGTTACAATAGATGAAACTTGGATATATTGTAATAAAAGAGATCCATTTATATGGGAATTGAGCAAGAAGGCAGTAGAAATAAACAGTTCGTTTTTTAACTTCCAAATATTTAATAAAATCTTGATTAAACACGGGACTATGGGTATATACAATACTAATATTTTAAAAAAGGGGGAAATAATTATACTATTGATTTCTGCGGATCCTATTAAAATAGTTATAGGGACAACGTCCCAATCATAGAAATAAAATCAACGGTCCAGAGAGATGCTCTCTCTGTGACCAACGCTCAAAGGCATTTCATGTGCCCAGCTATCTGGCTGCATCATCTTCCAGCATTACTCCCTTAGCTTGCACTATTTGACTGGGACTTCGAACTTCTAATGAGGTTTCTCCGGGCATCTAGTCTGCGGCGATAATTTCGCCTGCACATTTATTACCAATCACCAAAGAGCCGAAGAAATCTTAAAACATGGTTCAACGTATCTAAAGAAATTTTTAGCCGATGATTTATTATTGTCGCTGACTTTGTGTATAACGGCAAATTAGAAATAAAGAGAGTGAAGAAAAATGTTAAGATCAACTCTACATGCTATCAGAAATATATTTTACTCCAAATCTTCAAAAATGAAATACCATCTATTTACTCCCAGTGCCATCAATCTGTTGAACTGCATCGAAATAAAGCAAGCAGCCACACATCAATGTCCACTGACAATATCATGAAAAAAAAAAAAAGAACGAGAAACGGGTATCAGGGATACCCGTTTCCCAATATATCCTTCACGGACATGCCTACTAAATCTTCTGCTATATCACAAAGGGATTTTTGAGCTTTTGGACTTTTAAAAAGCGCGTTATCCAAACTTCGACTTACAACCCTTCATGGACTCTGGACAGTCGTTCAAGAGGAAAGGTCCAAAATACCTCTTTCAAACTACAAAAGGTATTACCGTCATGGAAATTACGGTTGTAGAAAGGTAGTTCAGAATAAGGGTTACCAAATTGAATATTTAAAACAGAAATATTTTATTTGAAATAAAGCTGTAAATACAATGAAATCGCCTAAAAATCTAGGAACACCCTCTGTATAATTACATTACCTGTTTTCCATATCCTTTGGATTATATATATATATGACGAAAATTAAATTTCCCCGCTTTATTAAAATTATTTAACATAAATTTCCTATCTAACAATTCTACAATCCTAGTTTATTAAATTATTTCCTATCTTAAATAATATTCGAATCATTCCGTGTACTTAAATTAATTTCTATTTAAAATGTGTGTTTTAATATTTTATATCTTTTAAAAATCTATTCTAAAAACCTTTTCCGTAATTATTATTTGTTTCGAGGTCTTTCATTTTTCAATCTTAATTGCCAAAATGAATTCTATTAAAATTATCTGCTTGTACCATTTTCTTTTTTAGTTATTCTAAAAATCGCTTGGCGCGCTTTTCTGTAAAGACCGGCTAGCTTCATTCTTTATCCGCACTTAAATATAGTTCTGTGCCTATTTGGTCTGTTATTGGTTAATCCGTCTATTTTCAGTGCAGTGAAAATCACTATGCTTAGAGGTTTAAAACGCTGAAACATGAGTGAAGAGGGCAGAATTTCGTGTATGCAGTTATTTTAAAAACATACCTGTCGTCCGGGAGCGAGTCTCTATTTGAAAAATAGAATAATATCGTAACATGTAAAATGTAGTTCATGATGACATGACATGACATAACTAACTGCTGAAGTTTTAATAATGAAAGTGTCTAAATATTATATGGAACTGTCGTGGATGCTTAATTTGTATTCAACTTAACTGATCTATCATCTATAATAAAAAATATGTTTCCGAAAGTATAATTCTGTTCTCTTAGTAATGGAGAAACCCTAATACATTCGATCCATGGCAAAACGGCTAACGACGACTGCAAGCAAGCTGTTCTAATATATTTGCTTCAGTATTTATCTACTAGATAAGTGGTAGAATATGTGTTAATTAACCCTCTCGTAACACCTCGTAATTGTTTTATCTAAATAGCTTCAAAAATTGTGTATATAAGAATTTTTATCCTTTTGTCACCGGTTTTTCAAAACAAAAATTTTTGTCTAATTTAATCGGGAAAATGCTCCGATTAAATAAGGCAAAATTTACAATAAAAAATAACTGGTGGGAATAATCAAGGAGGGTTAATTAGACGGAAAAATGCATTCCAGAGAAAATCTCGGATTCCGCAGTGAGAGGGTTAAAGTTCTTGAATTTGGAATTTTGTGAGTGGCTTTCGATGAGTATTGTAATGGAATTACATAGCGATTTATTGTTATGACCTCAGTTTTCGTCTGAATGTTACAAATATCGTAACATATACTATATTCTGTTATACATGTAGGCATTGATATAACATATTATTATTATTATTATCCTTTGCATTGTCACACCAAATTCTCTCAGGATGTGACAACTACAGGATCTGCAAGATCACTTTAGAATATTTGGATTATGATTGTGATTGTATGTGCATAAGGCTTTAGATAAATAATTACTAGCTGTTCTCTGAAAAAATTTTGAAAAGCGTGTGTTCCGCAGAATAATATTAATAACAGCAAATTCAGAAATATTTTCCGTTTCTGTAATTACGCAAGAATTATTTATTTACACTTCTGTTTACAAAGAGCTATATGTTAACACGTTGAGTGCCGCGGTGACTGACACTGAAGCTGAAACATTTACGTTTTAAGTAATTTTTAAGAAAGTGTAATCCTGTAATAAATAAAAGGTAAGTAAATTTCAAATAAATTTTCAGTAATTACTTAAAACAATATATATATTAGTTTTACATCATATTTCAGACTGTCAGTCATCGATGAATGACGCGTTCTAAACGGACTGTTCAGTGTCAGTCACCGGTGACTAACGTGGCGCTTAACGTGTTAAAGTAGATGTAAGGTGACGAGGGACCTTTAAAATCAATTTTTATTTTTTGTAAATTTCACTTAAAATATTATTCAAGGGTACATTATATGCATTATGGTATACATTTACCATTTGCCACAAAAAAATATATATATATATATATATTTTTTTGGGGGGGGGGGAGGAATTTTTCGTAATATTTTAGAACTTTTCAAAATGCCCCATACGAACTGCATATTAATGAAAACCCCCCAAATTTTTTTTATATAAGTTTGGTTTATATATATAAATATAACTGCATCGAATTTGAATTTAAATGTAAGAAAAAAAAATATTTTCTATTTTTTTTTTAATTTTGAGGCTCAAAATTTCAAAAAATTTAGAAAATATTTTTTTTTTCTTTCCTTTATGTTCAAATATATATCAAATTCAATGCACAGTTTTATTTATATATATATATATAAACCAAACTTATATAAAAAATATTGGGGATTCTCATTGATATGCAGTTTGCATGAGGCATTTTGAAAAATTCTAAAGTATTACGGAAAATTCCTTTTTTTTCTCAAAAAAAAAAAAAAAAAAAAAAAAAGAAAAATATTTTTTTTTAATTTTTTTCGTGGTAAATGTATGCATTTTGTGGTAAATGTATGCAAAATATAATGCACCCTTGAGTAATATTTAAAGTGAAATTTACAAAAAAGTAAAAAATTTGATTTTAAATGGCTCTCATCCCCTGAATAAATTACAAGTCAAGAAGATTTTAAGAGAAGGTGCCAAAATTTATAATATTATCTTGGTATTTATATGTTGTGCCGACAAAATTTATTCTTTTAGCACATACATGAATTTTGAACAAAATAGATAAAGGCTTCCAAATAACCTTTACAAAATAGATTTCGCTGCAAAAGAAGATTCAACTTTAATACCAGACAAATTGTTTCATCATTTCCTTGCGTAATTTTAAGATTAGAGAACCTTTGCGCAAATAATAATTATCGTTTAGAAGCAGTACTAATCCACCGAAATTCGCCTTCTGACAGAGTAAATAATTAGCACTCATATTTCAACATAAAATTAGAAATTGCTTTTATTCTTTACACGTTATTTAAATTTGGAAGATTTTGGGAATATGTAATTCAAATCTTAATTATTTCGTATATCTCAATTAATACTGGTTGGCGAAAAGTGATATTTTAATTTAATATCTCTGCTTTAGCAATGCGTACTTCAGTAACTTTATAATTGTTTATATAATTTTCATTAAAATAACGCGTTTTAGTGAAAGACAACTCTGGATTTGTAATTTACTGATTTATTATGAAAAAAAAATACTATTAGTTTAAATTAAAAAATAATCAATTTGAAAATAAAATATATAGCATAAAAGTACCAGCAGCCGGCCATATAAGTGCTATGTTACATATTCTAATAAAATAAAGTTTCGCCCTGTGAGTGTATCTGTCTGCGATGGCTAGCGAAATCTTCCTCATGTACAAAGCTAAGGATTGTGAGGATAGTCCAAGGGCTCTCGTAATGCACCCAAGACTCAAAATTTTAAATTTTTAATTATTAGCTGAGTTATTAATTAAAAATCGCAACGCACTCTCATAAAGAAATCAGCTATTTCATCCCCAGTTTATCGAAGAGCATGCCCGTTTACGCATCGGAAGGAAACAGAATATTAATTTCAGTCATTTTCGCGCACTCGTCTCTTGGCTCAGTAACCGCAGGATTGCTAAACGAAAGGTCATCGGTTAAAATCTGGGACCGGAAATCATAGGTTAAAATTTTCTATTTATAAATCTCATTGTCCAATGGATCTAATTAACCCGTAACTGGAGACATGAATTTCCTTACGTGGTCAGAGACATAGAGTCAAAATGACTCCAATGTTATTTTTCTTTTTTGTCTTTTGTAAACAGCATTGGAATTTATTTTGGAAACGCAATATAGTCTGGAAATCATGTAATTACCAAAATATTAAAAATAATTATATTAAAACTTTTAAATGTTATAATATTAATTGTTGGAAAGATAATATAAAAAAAACCTAAACAACCTTTTAATGAGTACTTACTTCGTTTAGATATCATGTGATGACGCTAATGTTAATAAGTGTTAGAATTAAACAAACAAAAATGAAGAATACAATATTTTAAAATATTACCTTAGGAATATTTCTTTATTCTTTTTGCTTTTTACATCATTCAAATGCAGCTGGCTCATACGGCTACGGAACATTGTCCACATACTGGGTGTTTACAAAAATGGCATAGAGTAGATGTTTTCCTTTTCAACTTTTTTGGACAAATGGTACAGTATTTTCTAGTAGGTAATTTCCCACTGCTATCTGCTTGCACTTTTTCCTCTTCTTTACCAGGTATATTCGCAATTGAAAATCTCACTTCCCGGGTATTTGTTAACCTCCTTTCTAACTCTTCACTGGCAAGCTGCTTTGCGAGGTTCTTTATAAAATCTAGCCTTGACTCTTTTTTATAGTCTCGTGTGGCCTGGTAAATAATAAATGCGTTAACAGCACTTATATCCATACGGCGAAAAAATATAGCCAATTGCAACCTTCTGGTTCTCCAACCAGTACAATATATGACACATTTTTTATCCAAGACATCAACACCAGATTTGATTTGGTATTATTATAAAAAACGATAATTTCCGGCTTATTTGATGTCTGTATCTTGGGATATTGATGAGTGCATAGACGACACTAGCAATACAGCTTTGACTTTTTTAGGAACATATGATACCAAGGTTAAATCCTTCGAAAAGCCATAAATTGAACTGCCGACTATTCTGTTTCTGTTTGGAAGGAATTCTTTAGGTATTTCTGTTGTTGTTTTTTAATGTTCCAACATAGGTTAAGTTTTTTTCCTTCAAAACTTTTACAAACTCAACTGATGAAAACCAATTGTCTGCTGTTATATTCCTTTTTGTGTCTGTAATACAAGCAGACAAGAGCATAACTGCCTGTGTTGGTTTTTGCAACATTTTATCTTCTTCTGAAAGTGTCATACAATCAAAATTTTTATCACAATATATATAGCCATTGCAGAAGTAATTGTTTCTGGCATCAGTTGAAGCCATTATTTTCAGTCCAAATTTACATGGCTATAGGCATGTACATCTTGAATTTAATAGCACCGAAAACTTTGAAAAAGAATAACTCAGATATAGTCGTGTGTTCAAACTTGGACTTCTGCCAACATACTGATAAAAGATCTACTTGAAGGTACTCAGGAGATGATTGTATTCAAGGACAAAAAAACACGTGATAATCAGAGCCAATGAACAACGCGGAGTCTTCTTGACTCCCGTTTCCAGTTACGGGTTAAAAGATTTTTTCCTTTTTTTCCAATTTCAAGGGTATATTTTATCTATACCAGTGATCGAACAGTGTAGCACTAGAGAATCAATTCATACCGGAAAATTTTATTAGTATTCTTCTTCTGATTTCAGGACAGGTTTTCAGAGATTTTTGAAGGCGAAGAATACTATTAATATTTAGTGGTGACAAACGTCCAACTGCTGCGCCACTGTTATATGTCAATGCATTAATATGTTTAACGACATAATCCTCCCACCCCCCCCTTTTTTTTAAACAATAAATTAAAAATAAGGACCCCGTACAACTTTTTATTTACTAAAATATTTGGCTTTATACTATCGAAAAAGGTATGCCGTTTGATAAACCAAATATTACAGTTAAAATTAAGTGGTATCCAAAAGCTTTTAGTATCGAAAATAGCAAACTCTTTTTGCCTAAGTTAGTTAAGGTGTTAACAATTACACATAAACGAATCGAATTGTAAAAAAAAAAAAAAATTACTACATTTATTTATTCTAGAACTGTTATAAATGTTTAAAAACGCCTCTGGTAGTTGGCTTTTCAAATTTAGTGTTAAGCCATCTCTGAACTAGTTGTAAGTCTCTTTCATTCTTATTAGTTTTACTGCCTATTATTGGAACGATAGCAATGTTTTAATGAATTTAAACTTCAGAATTTCATTGAAAAACTTACTAAATAGAATTATGAATAAATATAATTAGGGATATTAAAT
This sequence comes from Maratus speciosus, assembly GCA_963932465.1. Taxonomy (NCBI): domain Eukaryota; kingdom Metazoa; phylum Arthropoda; class Arachnida; order Araneae; family Salticidae; genus Maratus; species Maratus speciosus. The sequence goes on from OZ010789.1 coordinate 155,575,711, forward strand.
GTATTCAATAGGCTTAACCAAAAACAGTTTCGCAAACAAAAATTTATAATGTAATTATTATTTTTCCAAAAAACAATGAAATGTTTTATTTTTACCTTGAAAAAGTTTAAAGAAAATTATATAATAATTTTTTGAGAATATTTTTATAGTTAATTTACGTTATAATTTTGATTGTACAAAATGAATCAACTGTAAAAATACTTTCATAAGGAAACTATAAGAAAAATAAGACCAAGAACAAAAAAAGAACATTTCCTTTTGATCGATACTGGTGTTTTCTAAAATAGCATTAATGAAATTTTCCTCGTTTGTAAATAAAACTAGTAATTAAATCTGGATATTTTATTCCATTCTATCAGTTAATAAGACACGAAAACTGGAAAATTAATTACACAATTCCTAGACAATACTGAATTGATAGATTAATTATGTTACTCGCAACAAAGTGTTTCAACAGAACTTAAATGGAAATTTTCAAATCAGTACGAAACGATCACTTATTTAATTTAAGACAGGAGCAAACTGATTAGCTTCATTTAATAATGAATATTGAAATCAATTATATCGCGTTATTAAAAAGAATTGATATGCATTTTCTTTTCGAATTGAATTGCATCCAAATTAAACAGCATGATAGAAAATAAGAATAATTAAGATTGTATTTTTGTATTTTAATAAATGTCATTAAAAAAAAATTAAAACATCGCTATATTTTTGTTTTTCTATCTCTACCCACGGTACAATATATATATATATATATATATATAGATTGTGAAGCAGAATTTCCTACATAACTTCCTTCGTTAGAAGTCTATTAAGTAGCACAACATAAGAGTACCCTATATTGTAGATGCAAATAAAAAAACATAAAGATTTCTAATTAAAATCTCAAATATAAAATTTGCTGAATTTACACTTGATAGGAATTGAAAAATACAGTATTCGGCAAAAGTTTAGACACTGATGACATTTAACCTTTTAATAAAAAATACGAACTCTTGGGTTATAAAAATCGCTGTATTTGTTTTTAACATTTTAGTATGGAAATAACGGTTTTAATGTAGCATAATATTTACTTTAACTGTAAAAAGTGAAATTTGCATATTGCAAAAGTTTAGGCACTTTCTTGATTTTTGGGAACTGATCAAGGAAAAATGCAAATTTCAAACTTATGACGTAACATGCATGCAGTATTTAAGTGCACCTCATGATAGCATCGGTTAATGAAGATGCCGGTGCTACAGAGATTCAGTCAGATGAAATAATTGATATATGAAAGCTGAAATCGAGAGGGAAGACTGTTGCAGAAATTTTAGTTACTTTGAATCCCGCAAAGAAGTCTGTCTATCGAGTATTGTCTAAGGGTGACTCCTACAAAGCATAACATAGATCTGTAAGGGCTCGTGTGACCAGAGAACGAGATGTTAGGAGGATCCAGAAACTGGCATCTACACAAATGATGAGTGCTAATCAGATTAAAAGTGAGTCAAGACTTTCTGTGTCAACGGATACGATTCGTAGGCGAATTAAGGAAAGAGGTAAATTAGTTTATATGAGAATGAAAAAAAATCCAGCTTTGAAATCGCATCACAAATTGACAAGAATGCAGTGGGTTTGCAAACATATCGCTCACAAGTAAATTTCACAGGAGAGCCAAAAGAAAATTTGCATGATTTTACTGTAAATGAATGAAATTATAGCAGTTAGCTCTGCATGCAGGAATAAAAAAGTGCATAAAATCGTAAAATCCTTAAAAATGAAGACGTAGGATGAGGTTTGGAGTTGGGTAATTTACCCCCCCCCCCCACACACACACACACAATCCACCTCTATTCTTTGGTCACAAATGCCCATATAGCGCAATAAAGTGATTTTCCGTAAATAAAGTGATAACTGCGCTTATGAAACTTATTGTGTAGCAAGACACATTTATGACAGACCATTTAGTGGAATAAAACGCAGAAGGAATTTTTGCGAGATGTGTCACTTTTCTTGCGGGTGAGCGATATGTCATATGTACCTCAGTGGTGTACTGTGATATTACGTGACGAAAAAAATTGGAATTTGGATGGCCCAGATGGGTGGACAATTGGACATGCTATTGTCACGGCTTTCGTAAAGAGCCTAGGACTTTCTGTAGTCGACAACAAGGTGGTGGCTCTTTAATGATTTGGGCCTCATTTTGCTTTAATGGTAAAGTAACTCTGGAGTTCCTCAATGGTCGCCAAAAAGCACAAGACTACATAAATACATTATAGAACAATTTACAGCCATTTGGGGAACTTCCAGCTGGTCCAAATTATATATTTCAGCAAGATAATGCTTCCATTCATGTTGCACACAAAACAAAAACTTGGTTTAAGTCTCAAAATATTACTGTTCTCGATTGGCCCGCATATAGCCCTGATCTGAACCCAATCGAAAATATTTGGTGCATCATATCTCGTAAGGTTTTCTCAAATTTTCGACAATACTCTTCTGTTAATGAACTTCGAGGTGCTGTTGAACGTGTTTGGTACGAAATAGACACCCAAGTGATGCAGTATTTAGTTTCCTCGATGAAAAGTTATATTTTTCACTAATTGCAACTAATGAAGTGCAATTCGGTTTTAATTTATGGTTATTTTTTGTAAATACACAGATTGTCTATATATTTGCCACAACGTTATTATTATTTTTTTGTCATTGTATATTATTTAAAGTGTATAATTTAAAATTTATTGTTTTTGAATAAAGGATAAGTCACAAGTATATATGACAGTTGAGTTACAACAATTCATTACATACTTCTCAGTGCAGTAGAGAAATCGACCATTCTCTAAAGTTTTGCTGCGCGCTGTATACATATATATTTTCATTGCAAAAATAAGCGCTATTGAGACATTAAAACAAAATTGTATCAGCATTTTACTTATTTAATTTGGTGCAATTTTATCCCATAGATGCAGGGCCTGATCAACTATAACTGGAACCCGGAGCTAGAGGTCTGCACGGGTCGAAATTTCCTGGCTCGGTCCCGGCCCGATACAAAAATTAAAAGTTTGGCACGAACCCGGCCCGGTAAAAAACTAAAAAGTTCGGCCCGAGCCCGAAAAAAATTTAAAATTTCGGCCCGAGCCCGACCCGGCCCGGGTTACTCCGGATTAATTTCTGCAAACCATTGATTTTTACATCGATTTGGTTAAAAATTTGTCTCTTGTGAGGAGTTCTTTTTTCCCCTCGTGGACATTTAGCTCCTATACCGCAAGATTGGCTTTCCACGAGTGGGTGATTTCTGTGATTCTGTGAGGAGTTCTGACCAAAAATATTTATCTTAACTTTTTTTTCCCTGTTTATAATTTTCATTTTTGTAGAAGTGTCGCAGTCTGCGATATTTATTTTTTTTAACGAATCTCTATTTTTTGTATGAAAATGTTTCAATTATCACTAATATTGTTAATCCATATTTAATGTACTGAAGTGTTAAAAATTTGAAAAATGCTATACAGTAAAATCTTCTAAGACGGAATTGCATAGAAAAGAAAAATAATGCGTTATAGACAATTTCCCTTCTTAGCAAGTGTAAATGTATTATAAGTTCTTTTCTTACGTATTAGTATATTGATTTTGCATGAATCAACAGATTTTTTAGTTTAAAATAGGGTTCCGTCTTAGGCAGGTTCTTTTTCACACGTTTTACTATATTTTAATTTAGCTATATTTTAAAAAGCGTAGAAATCTATTATTGTTTAAAAAGAATAAATTTTAATGTTTAAGTGTAGAATAATGGCGATTTAAAAATGTATGCATTTTTTGCAAAAATTTTTGGGCCAAGCCTAATTTTACAGACCTTTGAATGGACCAGGCCACGCTGAGACAATGATTTTCATAAGCGCTGTGTCAAAACTAGGTACTCAAAACTAGGACCCGTGCAGATCTCTACCCGGAGCACACAGACTGCGTCGGGGCCCCATTTTTTCAAGAAAAATGCATTAAAAAAATGACTTGCAGTTTTATGTGCAGTTAAAAATTTGAATTATAGCTTTATAAAAAGAATTAGAATACATTATAGACACATTTAAAAATGCATTAAAAAATTATTGGAAAGTAACATTTTCTGCACTATATGCTTTTTAGAGTGAGCAAAACTGTAGATCTAAAGAAGGGAGAAACATGTTTCATGTAATATCCGTTCTATTCTGAATTTCGAAAGTTATATTGCTTTTTATTGTTGTTAGTGAAGAGCACGGCGATAATTTAGTCTGCTTGAATGGTAAAATGAAAATTTCCTGTGAACTATAAATGTAAATTTGGCATCAATATGTATTTTAAGATAGTCCAAGAGCTGTTAAACATTTTAGGGAAGGTATTTGAGGCGTTCTGAAAATTTGTGCAACATTTTTTTTGTAATGCCTGAATACAAAATCGAATGTCTGGCTGAAGGATCGTGGCCCAAAACCTGTGCCAGACAAAAAATGGCACTTGACACGTGTCTGGCACAGTTTTTGTGCCGACTAAAGTGTCTGTCATTTTCAAAATATTTTTTTTCTAAGTATAAATATTATTCTGTTTCAATCTCAGCGTGCCTCAAATACCTTTTTTGGGTAGTGTCAAAAAATGGCACTTGACACGTGTCTGGCATACAGGGGCACACAGGGGTGCTTCAGGGTGCCTCAAATACCTATTCAAAAATGTTCAACAGCTCTCCTACTAAGAGGGTGGAAAAAATGTATTTTGGGGCCCTTGATTATGTGGGCCCGCGGTGTCCCCGCGGGCCCGTGTGCCCTTTGTGGTAATCAGGCCCTGCATATATGTCAAGACATAGCTGCCACACATATCGTGAAAAACACGGCGAAGCAGCGCGCCATCTGTTAGTCAACATACATTAAAATCTAATCAGCAGCAATTTATGTCAATGTTTAATTAAATATGACATTACGAGTTCCTGAGTTACAGTGGCCACAAAATCTTTGTCAAGTAGATATAAAGAGACATTTTTCAAAACCAATCAAATCGTATTAATATGCTAACTATACATTAACTGGAAAATGCTTAACACAATTGTAAATCATCTTCAAGTAATTCACGCCCATTGGCAGTAATACTTACGAATTCTTTTGTGCAGTCCTGTATACAGTTTATAGAATTTATACGAATCACATAATATGCAGAAACTTAGTTAAATTAATTTTTTTTTCTATAATTGAAAACGCACTTCCAGCAGTTATCAATCATAAAATAGTACTATAATTGAATTCTTTTGGGTCTCTCCTAAATAAACGGTAAACGTTTTGCACACCATAAGCTTCAGTAAGACTCTTGTAATGCACCTCAGTAATGTATATAAATTTCATTCTGTTTGAAATAGCATAATATCATTGAAGTATACTGCAAACAATTTTGTAAGACCCTGTAAATGAATGATAATTTTTTTTCTCCGTATTCTTCAGAAAAAAATATTTTATTGTCTCTCAGAAATATATATAAATTTCATTATATTTGAAATAGTGTAACGTCATTAAAATACGTGACAAGCAATTTTTCTCCATATACCATAATGTAAGGAAATTTTTCAATTTCCCTGTAACAGAACTATAAATGCCACACAATCCATGTTCAACAGTGGACATACTATAGTTATCCACAAATACATATGTTAATTATATGGCAATCCTAATATATTTACAAGAGTTAGAGCAATGATGCGGCAGTCGGCAGAAAGCAGAGAGACAAACCGAAGCCAAACATTTTTCAACTATGCTGGAAAGTGTTACAAAAATAATACATCCTGAAACCTCAGTTATTATAATTTCATTTCTTAAATTGCAAAACTGCAGTTTAATTGTATGTTATTTTCTTTTTCAAATATTCTGTGGCTGTAAAAACATTTTTATTATATTAATCAGAAGAGCATTGCTTAGGTCTTTGACGCCGTTTAAAGAAGGTATCAATTGCACAACTGGAGCAATTTGTTTCGATTGTACTTGAATTAAAAATTTTAAATCCTTGGTGAAACATCCCATTTTCCTTATTTCTTAAAGGAAATTAAATGAGATTGCTCTTTTTTTTTTTTTTTTTTTTTTTACTATTTGTATTTGAACAATAGGTTTTTTTTTGTTGTATATGATAAATTTTTCCTTTCTTTTTTATTAGGAATAATTTCTTATGTTTTATTTGTTTTAAATTATAAAACAGCGTAATATAGATACCATAAAATTAAGAAACAAAAATATATTTATTCTTCCACCCCCCTTATTAGATTTAGTAATACAAATTATATAAATTTTTATTAATTCTTCAGTTAATCACATTTTTCCGCAGGATTATGTGCTCATGAAGACTTTTCCATCTTGAACAGCACTTACCGACATACGTGAGTGAGGGATGCCAGGCTAGGTATCGATCTCGTAGCTGAAAGGTAGAAATCGTGGAGCGTTATTCCAAGGATCCGGGTTCGATTCCTGGCTTGGACATTTTTCACTCTATTGGTTTTATGCTTTGAAGGAAGAATCATGTACGACACAAAATTATATAGGTTCAACAATTATACATATCGATGGCTAAAAGACAGAAAGAAGAACAGCTTCAGCTTTTTGTGTTTACAAAAGCAACAACAAAAAAAATTACGATGGCGTGCAAAGTTTGTCCTGGATAACTCGGTTTTCCAAGCAAAGCTTTTTGAAACCCTCTCAGCTCACGTTGAGCAGAGTCAGACTAGGACTTTAATTTTTTATACTCAAGAGAAAGTTTGTCAAGTCTTTTGACTATAAAAAAAAATACTAATACAAATTATTTGATTATCGAAATTATACAACATTTAGAAAACGCATGTAAAGTATGTTTTTTTTTTTTTTTTTAACTGGGTTAGGGGACATTCAGGAGTCGAGAGCAATGAAACAGCTCACCAACTTGCGAAATTGGCCGTAACAGATACGCAATTAATTAATACGCATTTTTCCCATTTCCAGTATCCTCACTGAAATGTGAAGTTTAAAAAATACTGTTTCAGGGTTGGCAACAACGCTCAAACGGGCCGATTTACGAAGAAATTTTTGCCTTTCTTCTCAACACAACACTTCACACACAGCAGAAATCTATACTTATTTTTAACGAGGCATGGACCTTTTCAGCAGTGCAACATAAATAAAAGAGATTCTCCACTTTGTGTTGGTGGATCTCACGCGACTTCTGTACACTATGTGTTGCACTGCACACTCACTTCATACTACCATGCAAAAAAATCAACCAGCATGTCCTAGCGAACTAGTTACAATATCTTCTAGAAAGACCAATTCTGTTGAATAAAATTGTAGAATATATGGAATTCATTGAAAATAATTAATTCACAATCATACACCCTGGTCTTTTATGAGCTAACTCCCTTCATAGGTTCAGTCTCAAACAGCCCTTCCTAGTATTAAATTGTTTATAATCTTCACATTTCTCGGCATTAGGACTCTCTCTAAAGAACAAATTATGTAATTTAATTACGTGAATTTTTATTCACATTGCTGGCAAGGGTAAAACCAACAGAGTGAAAGTATCGGGCACAAGTCATCGTTTAAAATTTATTAAATATATATTATCGATGCTGGATTAATTTGGACTCATGTTTGCCGCAGGGTTGTGTTCATGGAAGTTATTCCATCTTGTGCTGCGGTTGCAGCCTTACCAGCATTTATGAATGAAGAGTGCCAAGCTATATTTCCTGTCGGGAAAATCGGCTTTTCAAGGACAAGCGTCCCCTTTTCATTTTCCCTTCGTTACCATAGTTACTAATCTAAGATAAGGGCCGAGGAGTGACCAACGCAGGGATAATAAAAAGAGGACGTTTGTCCTTGAAAAGCCAATTTTTCCTAACGAGAGTATAGGTATATGTCATTCCAGGTGGCTCAGATGGAAGAGCGTTGGTGTGCTGAACCAAAAACCGAGGTTCGAACCCTGACCTGGATACTTTTTCACTCTGTTGGTTTTACGCCTTGTTAGCAATGTGAATAAAAATTCACGTAATTAAATTTAGTTTCTCGGGCGTAAGTTATCGTTTAAAAATTATTAAAAAAATTATGTAATGTCTGTTACATTACCCACTTTCTATTTGGTGAAAATCTCAGCTACTCTAATGTAGTGACCGAGTTCTGTTGTCATAGTAATTCTTTCCATTGTAATAACTTTAAACATGTTCTCAGTATCTCAACGAGAGTGTATATGTAATGTTTTTGTGAAAACTGAAAATATGTAAATAAAAAAATTGAAAAAGCGTTCTAAAAGCCTAATTCATCATATGAGCTGTTACAAAATACCCTGTAGTTTAAGTTGAAAAAAAGATCTGTTCCATTCTTGGTGTGTTATTGTAGTAGTCTGGTATGTTATATAAGTGTATAGTACCGTAATTTGATGTGTTTTTTATAATATTTTGTTTTGCATGGTTATATATTATTGGAGTACGTAAGCATTTGATAATTCTGTATAAACTTGATTGATTTTTATAAATATGGTTCATTGAAGTACTGCTTTATAATAAGTCAATCATAACTTGAATTGGCTATGAACCTGATTAATTTTTCAACAAATCATAGATATTTATGTTATAATGTGAATTTGTTAAATTGTAGTATAAGTATTAAAAAAGTTATTTGTAACGAGAGCAGCTAGTGGATTTGGGCTGTCACTCTGGGCTGCACTATCACACAAAAGGGTAAGCTGAGTACCCGAGGTGGTCATCCCTCTCATCGCTGTCATTCCTGTTGGTCTCACGCTTAGTTAGCAACGTGATAATTCACGTAATTAACATTAAATTATTTTAGTTTATGTTTATCACTATATTTTATAACAACAGTATTAACAATCCCATACTTAAAAATAAAATATAAATTTCGCAATGTACATTCACACAATTAAGAAAATACTACCATAATAAAACAAAAATCTGAAAACTCTTTCATTTGAATTCAGTTATTAGAATTACAAAATTACAATGTAATGGGCTGATCATTCTTTTTAAAATATTCTATCATTTTAAAAAACCTTTTCATTGTGATAATCAGTAGAATATCTAACATAATAGGCCTTTAATGATGTTTTAAAAAGGTACTAATTGCACTACTGGGAACTGTTTATTTCAATTTTACTTAAAGAACATTTTAAAATCATTTATGAAAAACTGATGAAAAACTGAATTATTTTTAAAAGAGTATTAAATTGTCTTGCTCAAGAAAAAAAATAGTCCAAACAATTGTTTTAACTGCTTATGTTTTAAAACAAATTATTTTTTTTACGTCTCTGTTTTAAATGTATTTTTATTTACTTATTTATTTATTTTTTGTTAAGAACAATGTTTTATTTATTTATTTATTTATTTCTCGGAAAGAAGCGTGAAATATATACCATGAAATTTCGAAAAAAAAATCACTCAAGGTTTTTGTTTAAAAAATATTTTTGTATCTGCTCATTCGCATTATTAGATTTAATAATATTAATTGCTTTAGTTCAAGTTAATTTTTGTACTTTATAACAGCAATATTAAAAGTCTCATATTAAAAGCAAAATATTGATATACATTCCTGAACTTTATGGAAAAACCGGTCAAGTGCGAGACTCGCGCACAGTCTTTCCGTACAGTAAATATACGAATTGATAACTGGGCATTGCATTAACCAAATTTACATTAAAAGTTGTTATCTAGGCTTTAAAAGTCGATGGCGTAAGCCGCCCGTGTCTTTTTTTTTTTTTTTTTTCATGTCCAAACGGCCCATATCTTTAAGGGTTAACACCTCGGCTACTTACCGACAATTTTTTTCGAAAATCATTATCAAGAATCCTTTTATACTTCTGCGACGATAGGTACCTCCAATGCTCCTCAACTCCTTTGCTTGAATGCCCGCAAATGGAAATTTGCGTGTAAAGGAAAAATGCGATTTTCTAAAAAAACTATGTGACGTAGGGTAATCGCTATAGTTTTCCTGCAAGGTTTGAATTAACTTCTGCTACCCCTAATTTTTTCATAATTTTAGTATCAGTAGATTCGGAAATGGAGGTAGGGAATATATTTTTGCATTACATTTTTAACGATATCTGTGATAATAATATCTAAAATTAAAAGAACTGTATTTTTGAATCCGACGGCGCTACGAAAGCTTTCACATGATACCTCACAGTTTGTGCAAAGAAAAAGTTTTCTTTTTTTTTCCAAGTAACTCACAGACTCAGAAAAATAGAGCAATTATAAGAATATTGAAAAATATACTGAATTAAATCATTATAAAAAATGCTGAAACGCCCTGTATTTGAATGACGTTTTAAAAATGTAATTAGATATTATCTTCTTTTTCGAATAGTCTGTCACTTTAAAAGATATTTGTGATAATCAGGGCTACGGAGTCGGCGTCAGAGTTGGAGTCGGGCCCATTTTTGAGAGAAAGAGTCGGTGTCGGAGTCGGAGTCTTCCATTTTACAAGCAGGGCTGCGTTGTCAGAGTCGGAGTCAGACCCATTTTTGAGCGAAAGATTTGGAGTCGGAGTCGGGCCTATTAAAATTCTGGGAGTCGGAGTCATCCATTTTCCTCACCGACTCCACAGCCCTGGTGATAACTAGTAAATTATCTAACTGCATGGGTCTTTAACGACGCGACGTTTGAAAAAGTATATTCTAATTGCAGTACTGGGAACAACGTATTTCGATGGCTTTGTTCAAAAGATTTTACCCATTTTCATTAAGAATAATTCAAACTTTCAAGGCTATCTAAATTATTCTAAATTTGTAATTGATTTAATTTAATTTAGTCATTGCATTTTTTAATAGCGCTATTAATAGTTTTATAATTAAAGAATAGGCATTCATTCAATTTAAAGGAAAATAGAAACATTTCAATATTTAAAAGAAAAAAATTCGTTCTCATTTATTTAAATTCCATTATTTAAATAACAATGTAGTGGAATGTTCCTTTTTTTATGTTTTATCACTTTAAAAGACATTTTCATTGTTGTAATCAGTAGAATATCTAATTGCGTAAGTCTTTAATGATGTTTAAAGAAGGTACTAATTGCACTACTGGGAACGATTTGTTTCGATTGTATTCGAATGAAAATTTTTAAATCATTGGCAAAGTATTTCTTTTTCATTGTTTGTAAAAGGAAATTAAATTAGATTGCGCAATAAAGAATAGTCTAAACATTTGTTTTAACTGTTTCTATTTGAATAAAACATTGTTTTTCATTATGCTTTTTTCAATTTATTATTGCGTATTTTATGGTAAGGGGTGATTCCTTAGATTTTATTTTTTATTGTAAAGAAGCGCGATATAAAAGCCATAAAATGTCTCAAGAAAAAAAAAAAAACATTTGAGGAAATGCTTAAAAAATACATGTTTTTGTCTGCTGCCATTATTTTTTTGTTATTGAAAGTACTCAACTGCAAGGATAAATAACTATGTGCATTATATACCATACAATTTCGAAAAAAGAATCCCTGTAGGTTTTTGCTTCAAAAATATCTATGCTGCATCTGCTTACACGCATTATTATATTTAATAATATTAATTGCGCTAGTTTAAGTTTATTTTTCTACTTTATAACAGCAATCAGTCACATATTAAAAGCAAAATACAAATATACGTTCATGCAATTTATGAAAAAATAGAACATTTATAAGAATACTGAAAATTATATACTGAATTAATTTATTATAAAAAATACTGAAACTTCCTGTATTTGAATGGCATTTTAAAAATGTAATGAGATATTATCTTCTTTTTCGAATATTCTGTCACTTTAAAAAAAATTGTGATAGCTAGTAAATTATCTAACTGCATAGGTCTTCAACCGCGTTTGAAAAAGAATATTTTAATTGCAGTACTGGGAACGATTTGTTTCGATTGTATGGTCATACTTTGTTCAAAAGATTTTATCCATTTTTATTAAGATTATCTAAAATTATTCTAAATTTGTAATTGATTAAATATATAGTCATTGTATTTTTTAATTGCACTATTAATAGTTTTATGATTAAAGAATAGACATTCATTCAACTTAAGAGAAAAAAAGAAACATTTCAATATTTAAAAGAGAAAAGTTCGATCTCATTTATTTAAATTCCATTATTTAAATTACAATGTAATGGGATGTTTCTTTATTTTTTTAAAAAAATGTTTTATCACTTTAAAAGACATTTCCATTATTGTAATCAGTAGAATATGTAATTGCGTATGTCTTTAATCATGTTTAAAGAAGGTACTTAATTGCACTACTGGGAACGATTTGTTTCGTTTATATTTGAATTAAAATTTTTGAATCATTGGCGAAGTGCTTCTTTTTCATTTCTTGTAAAAGGAAATTAAATTAGATTGTTCAATAAAGGATAGTCGAAACATTTGTTTTAACTGCTTCTATTTGAATTAAATGTTATTTTTTATTATGCTTTTTTCAATTTATTATTGCGTATTTTATGGTAAGGGGTGATTCCTCAGATTTTTTTTTTTTTTTGGAAAAAAGTGCGATATAAATTCCATAAAAGTTTTCTGAAAAGCAAGTCGGAAATTGTAAATCAAACGTGGCAAATGAGGTGCGTTCTTACTATAACAAGTATTATAAACCTTCAGATCTTGATGCAAAAATGCATGAACACAAAATTTATTACGATTGTATATATTAAATTAATTAATACAGAAGTCATATGACTCCATCTTCAATAGGACGTAATCACATGGCAACCTAGAATCACTACCTATCATGGGATATCATTAAATTAATGACGTATGATAGGATTTAATAGAATGAAGAAAACTTTTATTAATATTTTTTAAAGTTTTGATTCGATTTTCATAAAATTTGAAATGACTCGATAAAATTTTAAACAATTCTATATATTAAATTTCAAACCATTCGGTTGGGTAGTTTTTTGTGCTGCTATATGCGGACAGACAGACGGTCGTATCATACGGCGACTGTAGGTGCTACGTATTTATATAATTACGAACGCACCTAATAAATGTTGAAGGACAATTAGTTGAAATAAATACATTTTTTTAAATAAATAAAGAAAAATGCGAGCGATTTTTTAAAAAATAAAATGCGTATACAATTTTAAATCCAGCTTCCCGGTAAGAAAAAATATCTGTCAATGTCCTCGTGAGGACAGAACCTACATCCATTCACACCCTGTACGGAACTGAAAGATGCGTATTTACCAATCATGCTACTGTCAATTGAAGGTTATCAATTTATTTCTGAAGCAGTCAGTGATATTTACCGGGTGTCCCAAAAATGACTGATGGATTTTAAAATTCAATAACATGCAAACGGTGACAGATATTAAAAAAAATTCTTGCAAGAGGTTTATGTATGATGTCAGGAGTTTTTTACAGTGATTATTGATTTTAGTTCGAATTTCAAACAACAGATGGCGCTGAGAACAATAGGTGCTCAGTCCAGGTCCGATTTTTGTACTTTGGGATTCATTCATTACGTTTTAGTCTCCTTTTTTTGCATGGAAGAAGAAAGAGGGCGAAAAATCGAACCTGGATTTAGCTGTTAGAGCTTGCAGCGCCATCTATCGGTACAATTTGTAACTAAAACTGAGAATCACAGCATAAAAACTCCTGACATCTTACATAACACTCCTGCAAGAATTTTTAAAATATCTGTTACCGTTTGTAAGTTATTGAATTTTAAAATCCATCAAGTCAATTTTGGGACACCCGGTATGTGACCAGATCACATTCATAATTACATTTACCTACCCCTATTGGATAAATATTTTTGCTCCCTGAGTGGTAGAGGAGACAAATTTCAAATATATTTTACATAATATTGCTTTGTCACCGGAAATGCACCACACCACCCAATATTAGGTCACTTGTACTCAAGAAGTTTGTTAAAATAGGACTGCAAGTTTTAGCAGAACGGACCTCATAAGTAAATTAAATAAAAGCTTATAAAAAGTGCCATTTAAATTAAACTCGAAATAATACTTAAAAAAAATAAAAACAAGATAAAAAAAATGCTTCTGAACTTTTTAAAAGGATTATATCCCATTCAATTTACTTACATGCGAAACCAAGTGTGTTAAATTTCTGCAAATTTTATCTTTATGTACTACTAAATCCTTTTTTTAATATAATTTTTATTTTTAATCCCTTCATATCAAAACGATTTTTTTTAATTTTATCTCGCTATTCTTTAGTCATCTTATGTTTGCAGATATAAAAAGATGAAAAATGCCGGACTTATAATTTCTGCGAAAGAAAAGGGTGAATTAGAAAACTTTAATCCGACTGGCTTCAAAATACGATGAAGATTGGATTATAAGAGATTATAAACAATACAAAAGAAAAAAAAAAAAAAAAAAAAAAACAGAAATTTTGTGTATAGTTATAACGAAAAGTAAGATTCATTAAGATAAAGTTTGTTAATTTGAAGTTTCAAGAAAAATATTTAAATAATCATAGGTTATTTTTTTAAAAAATTAGTAATAAATGAATTCAATTTCCCTACTTTACTTTACTCGATGGATCTCCAAAATATTTTCCTAGCTTATTTAATACAGAAAAAAGAAATAATATTTAAACAATAAGAAATTTAAGTAAATTTTAAAAAAGAAACAATATACATAAATTAATGAAATGTGAAGAGTATTTGAAAAGTAACATGGCAAAGTTCAGAAACCGCGAACCTCCCCGAAATAAACATTTTTTTTTATGTGTTCATTTTTCTTATGGTCGAAATTGGTGTATCACATGTGTACAAAAATTCTGTTATTTTTTAGGTGGAAAAGAAAAAACATAAATGTCATGCTTTATTATGTTATATTACCAAGTGCCTAGACGCGAAACTTAGATGGGGCAGGATGGAGGCGATTGCCCCATAATAATTCCGATGTTCTTCTGGACATCTTTTTCTCATATGGGCGTCATTTCCACCTTTGAATCTTTCATTTAGAATGTTTATTTTTACAGCTTCTTTTAAAAGTATGCATACTTGAAATAAAATCTTTTGTTAAATTACGAAAATAAATTTAATTAAAACTTAGTTTCTTATCCAATCTAATAACACATTTCTCCGATGTTGTTGTTTTCATCTTTTTCTCAGCCTCACTTACACCTTTATCTCTTTCAAGTTTTCGTCTTTTAAATCCATTCGGATGTACGTCCTTGGGAATTCGGAGAGAGGCATATTTTTACCACTTCTTTTAAAAATATGTATACCTGAAATAAAATGATTTGTTAGGTTACGAAGATAACTATAGTTCCGACTTAGTTTTTTATCTAGCCTAGTAATACATACCTCCGATGTTCTTGTTTTCATATTTTTGTCCTATGGGCATCAATTCCCCATTTGTCACTTTCAGGTTTTCGTCTTTTAAATCCTTTCGGATGTCCGCCCATGGAGATTCGGAGAGATGCATATTTATACTTCTTCTTTTAAAAATATGCATCCATGAAATAAAGTCTTTTGTTAGGTTACAAAGATAACTGTAATTAAAACTTATTTTCTTATCCAATTTAGCAATACATACCTCCGATATTCTTGCTTTATTCTTTTTCTCCTATGGCCATCCTTTCCACTTTTGTCTGTTTAAAGTGTTTTTTTCTTTTGTCTGTGTCTTTTAAATCCTTTCACATGTCCGTCATTTTAAATTCGGTGAGATGAATATTTTTACTGCTTCTTTTAAAAATATGCATAACTGAAATAACATCTTTCTTTAGGTTACAAATATTAAAACTTAGTTTCTCATTTAATCTAGTAATACATCCCTCGGATGTACTTGTTTTCATGTTTTTCTCCTATAAGCATCATTTCCACCTTTGTCTCTTTCAAGTTTCCGTCTCTTAAATCCTTTCGAATGTTCGTCTTTGACAACGGGGAGAGATGCATATGATTACTGTTTCTTTTAAAAATATGCATACCTGAAATAAGATCTTTTGTTAGGTTACAAAGATAACTATAATTAAAACTTACTTTCTTATTCAATCTAGTAATACATACCTCCGATGTTCTTGTTATATTCTTCTCCTCCTATGGGTATCATTTTCATCTTTGTCTCCTCCAAGATTAAGTCTTTTAAATATTTTCCGATGTTCGTCTTAGGGAATTCGGAGACATGCATATTTTTACTGCTTTAAAAAGAAATATGCATTCCTGAAACAAAATCTTTTGTTAAGTTAAAAAGATAACTGTAAATAAAACTTAGTTTCTTATTTAATCTAGTAATACATACCTCCGATGTTCTTGTTTTCATATTTTTATCCTATGGGCATCACTTCCCCCTTTGTCACTTTCAAGTTTTCGTTTTTTAAAACCTTTTGGATGTCCGCCCATGGAAATTCGGAGAGATACATATTTTTACTGCTTCTTTTAAAAATATGCATACCTGAAATAAAATCTTTTGTTAGCTTACAAAGATAACTATAATTAAAACTTACTTTCTTATTTAATCTAGTAATACATACCTCCGATGTTCTTGTTTTAATCTTTTTTTCCTATGGGCATCAATTCCCCCTTTGTCACTTTCAGGTTTTCGTCTTTTAAATCCTTTCGGATGTCTGTCCATTGAAATTCGGAGATATGCAGATTTTTTTACAGTTTCTTTAAAAAATATCCATACCTGAAATAAAATCTGTCGTTAGGTTACAAAGATAACTATAATTAAAACTTAGTTTCTTATCTACTTTAGCAATACATACCTCCGATGTTCTTGTTTTATTCTTCTTCTCCTACGGCATCATTTCCATCTTTGTCTCATTCAAGTTTTCGTCGTTTAAATCCTTTCAGATGTCCGTCCTTGGTAATTCGGAGAGATGCATATTTTTATTGCTTCTTTTAAGAATATGCATTCCTGAAATAAAATCTTTTGTTAGGTTACGAAGATAACTATAATTAAAAATTACGAGGGTGAGTCTGAAAATAAGTTTCCCCTGGCAACTGTCGACAGAGGTGTGTATGAAAGACGAAAAATATAATGAAACATTAAAGATAAGACGTATCTATATTTTTCTACATAAGTACCAAGTGAGTTGAGACATTTTTCATACCCTTTTATAAGCTTCAAAAAGCGTTCCTTTAAAAAATCAGGGCTCTGCATCATTCTGTTCCCGGTAGATATGGAGAAAAAATGCGTTGTGAATTTGTGCTTAAAGGGGGAAGTGAGAGCGGTTGTCCGCTATGAATGGGCACGTGGTGTATTGGGAGTAGAAATTCATAACCGCCACGTGGGAGTCTATGGGCCAGATGTGATGCCGAAACAAATGATGTGGAGATGGTGCCGCCAATGGACCTTATGCACGCGGCCTGAGGTTGAGGCTAATATTCGTCTGCTGGCGGTATTTACTGGTGGTGTTTAGCATAGCAGTCTATGGAGTGTGAGTTATTAATGCTTGTTTGTTAAAAATACCGCAAAAGAATTCTTTGATGCAGCAGCATATGCTTAATATATTGTAATATAAATTCAAAATGTTGTTCTTTATACGAGAAAATTCCCTAAGTTTGCAAATTTTCAGTTAAAACTTTTGCATTCAACCTCCGTCAAGGCTAAAATCGTCTGCTAGCGGTGTTTGCGCCTGCGCATACTGGTATTCTGCCGGTGCAGTAACTAGAATAACAGATCATCATACCGCCAGCTCTGGCGTCTGACGTCACCTGAATAGAGTCCATTCAGTGAGGGGCGTCAGCAAGTATTGGACAAGCCGAGACCTATACGGCCGCTATAGACGAAAGCAATGCTTGATTACTTCTTTGTAAGCAATACTGAAGTCACACAAGCCGTTCAACGCTTCTTTTGTATGCAGAGCCCTGCTTTTATCATGGACGGCATTATGAAGTTTATAAAGGGTATGACAAATGTCTCAACTCACTTGGCACTTAAGTAGATAAATAAAGTTACGTCTTATCTTTAATGTTTCATTACATTTTTTGTCTTTCACACACACCTCTGTCCACAGTTGCCAGGGGAAACTTATTTTCGGACTCACCCTCGTATTTTCTTATCCAATCTAGTAATAAATACCTCTGATGCTCTTATTTTATTCTTTTTCTCCTATGGCCATCCTTTCCATTTTTGTCTGTTTAAAGTTTTCTTCTTCTAAATCCTTTCGGATGTCCGTCCAATTTAATTAGGAGAGATGCATATTTTTACTGCTTCTTTTAAAAATATGCATACCTGAAATAAAATATTTTGTTAGGTTACGAAGATAACTATAATTAAAACTTATTTTATTATACAATGTAGTCATACATACTTCCGATGTTCTTGTTTTATTCTTTTTCTCCTGTGGGTATCAAATCCATCTATGTGTCTTTCAAGTTTTCGTCTTTTAAATCCTTCGGATGTTCGTCTTTGGGAATTCGGAGAGATGCATATTTTTACTGCTTCTTTTAAAAATATGTATCCCTTAAATAAAATCTTTCTTTAGGTTACAAAGATAACTATAATTAAAACTTAGCTTCACATTTAATCTAGTAATACATACCTCGGATGTTCTTGTTATATTATTTTTCTCCTATAGCCATCCTTTCCACTTTTGTCTGTATCTTTTAAATCCTTTCGGATGTCCGTCCTTGGGAATTCGGAGAAATGCATATTTTTACTGCTTCTTTTAAAAAAATATCCATACCTGAAATAAAATCTTTCGTTAGGTTACAAAGATAACTATAATTAAAACTTAGTTTCTTATCAAATCTTGTAATACATACCTCGGATGTTCTTGTTTTCATCTTTTTCTCATATGGGCATCATTTCCCTCTTTGTCACTTTCAGAATTTCGTCTTTTAAATCCTCTCGGATGTTCGTCCATGGAAATATAGAGAGATGCATATTTTCACTGCTTCTTTTAAAAATATGTATACCTGAAATAAAATATTTCTTTAGGTTACAAAGATAACTATAATTAAAACTTATTTTCTTATTCAATCTAGTAATACATACCTCCGATGTTCTTGTTATATTCTTTTCCTCCTATGGGTATCATTTTCATCTTTGCCTCTTCCAAGATTTCGTCTTTTAAATATTTTCCAATGTTCGTCTTTGGGAATTCGGAGACATGCATATTTTTACTGCTTTATAAAGAAATATGCATACCTGAAACAAAATCTTTTGTTAAGTTACAAAGATAACTGTAAATAAAACCTAGTTTCTTATTTAATCTAGTAATACATACCTCCGATGTTCTTGTTTTCATATTTTTATCCTATGGGAATCACTTCCCCCTTTGCCACTTTCAAGTTTTCGTTTTTTAAATCCTTTTGGATGTCCGCCCATGGAAATTCAGAGAGATGCATATGATTACTGTTTCTTTTAAAAATATGCATACCTAAAATAAGATCTTTTGTTAGGTTACAAAGATAACTATAATTAAAACTTACTTTCTTATTTAATCTAGTAATACATACCTCCGATGTTCTTGTTTTAATCTTTTTTTTCCTATGGGCATCAATTCCCCCTTTGTCACTTTCAGGTTTTCGTCTTTTAAATCCTTTCGGATGTCTGTCCATTGAAATTCGGAGATATGCAGATTTTTTTACAGTTTCTTTAAAAAATATCCATACCTGAAATAAAATCTGTCGTTAGGTTACAAAGATAACTATAATTAAAACTTAGTTTCTTATCTACTTTAGCAATACATACCTCCGATGTTCTTGTTTTATTCTTCTTCTCCTACGGCATCATTTCCATCTTTGTCTCATTCAAGTTTTCGTCGTTTAAATCCTTTCAGATGTCCGTCCTTGGTAAATCGGAGAGATGCATATTTTTATTGATTCTTTTAAAAATATGCATTCCTGAAATAAAATCTTTTGTTAGGTTACGAAGATAATTATAATTAAAAATTACGAGGGTGAGTCTGAAAATAAGTTTCCCCTGGCAACTGTTGACAGAGGTGTGTATGAAAGACGAAAAATATAATGAAACATTAAAGATAAGACGTATCTATATTTTTCTACATAAGTACCAAGTGAGTTGAGACATTTTTCATACCCCTTTATAAGCTTCAAAAAGCGTTCCTTTAAAAAATCAGGGCTCTGCATCATTCTGTTCCCGGTAGATATGGAGAAAAAATGCGTTGTGAATTTGTGCTTAAAGGAGGAAGTGAGAGCGGTTGTCCGCTATGAATGGGCACGTGGTGTATTGGGAGTAGAAATTCATAACCGCCACGTGGGAGTCTATGGGCCAGATGTAATGCCGAAACAAATGATGCGGAGATGGTGCCGCCAATGGACCTTATGCACGCGGCCTGAGGTTGAGGCTAAAATTCGTCTGCTGGCGGTATTTACTGGTGGTGTTTAGCATAGCAGTCTATGGAGTGTGAGTTATTAATGCTTGTTTGTTAAAAATACCGCAAAAGAATTCTTTGATGCAGCAGCATATGCTTAATATATTGTAATATAAATTCAAAATGTTGTTCTTTATGCGAGAAAATTCCCTAAGTTTGCAAATTTTCAGTTAAAACTTTTGCATTCAACCTCCGTCAAGGCTAAAATCGTCTGCTAGCGGTGTTTGCGCCTGCGCATACTGGTATTCTGCCGGTGCAGTAACTAGAATAACAGATCATCATACCGCCAGCTCTGGCGTCTGACGTCACCTGAATAGAGTCCATTCAGTGAGGGGCGTCAGCAAGTATTGGACAAGCCGAGACCTATACGGCGGCAACAGACGAAAGCAATGCTTGATTACTTCTTTGTAAGCAATACTGAAGTCACACAAGCCGTTCTACGCTTCTTTTGTATGCAGAGCCCTGCTTTTATCATGGACGGCATTATGAAGTTTATAAAGGGTATGACAAATGTCTCAACTCACTTGGCACTTAAGTAGATAAATAAAGTTACGTCTTATCTTTAATGTTTCATTACATTTTTTGTCTTTCACACACATCTCTGTCCACAGTTGCCAGGGGAAACTTATTTTCGGACTCACCCTCGTATTTTCTTATCCAATCTAGTAATAAATACCTCTGATGCTCTTATTTTATTCTTTTTCTCCTATGGCCATCCTTTCCATTTTTGTCTGTTTAAAGTTTTCTTCTTCTAAATCCTTTCGGATGTCCGTCCAATTTAATTAGGAGAGATGCATATTTTTACTGCTTCTTTTAAAAATATGCATACCTGAAATAAAATCTTTTGTTAGGTTACGAAGATAACTATAATTAAAACTTATTTTATTATACAATGTAGTCATACATACTTCCGATGTTCTTGTTTTATTCTTTTTCTCCTATGGGTATCATATCCATCTATGTGTCTTTCAAGTTTTCGTCTTTTAAATCCTTCGGATGTTCGTCTTTGGGAATTCGGAGAGATGCATATTTTTACTGCTTCTTTTAAAAATATGTATCCCTTAAATAAAATCTTTCTTTAGGTTACAAAGATAACTATAATTAAAACTTAGCTTCACATTTAATCTAGTAATACATACCTCGGATGTTCTTGTTATATTATTTTTCTCCTATAGCCATCCTTTCCACTTTTGTCTGTGTCTTTTAAATCCTTTCGGATGTCCGTCCATGGGAATTCGGAGAAATGCATATTTTTACTGCTTCTTTTAAAACAATATCCATGCCTGAAATAAAATCTTTCGTTAGGTTACAAAGATAACTATAATTAAAACTTAGTTTCTTATCAAATCTTGTAATACATACCTCGGATGTTCTTGTTTTCATCTTTTTCTCATATGGGCATCATTTCCCTCTTTGTCACTTTCAGAATTTCGTCTTTTAAATCCCCTCGGATGTTCGTCCATGGAAATATAGAGAGATGCATATTTTCACTGCTTCTTTTAAAAATATGTATACCTGAAATAAAATATTTCTTTAGGTTACAAAGATAACTATAATTAAAACTTATTTTCTTATTCAATCTAGTAATACATACCTCCGATGTTCTTGTTATATTCTTTTCCTCCTATGGGTATCATTTTCATCTTTGCCTCTTCCAAGATTTCGTCTTTTAAATATTTTCCAATGTTCGTCTTTGGGAATTCGGAGACATGCATATTTTTACTGCTTTATAAAGAAATATGCATACCTGAAACAAAATCTTTTGTTAAGTTACAAAGATAACTGTAAATAAAACCTAGTTTCTTATTTAATCTAGTAATACATACCTCCGATGTTCTTGTTTTCATATTTTTATCCTATGGGAATCACTTCCCCCTTTGCCACTTTCAAGTTTTCGTTTTTTTAAATCCTTTTGGATGTCCGCCCATGGAAATTCAGAGAGATACATATTTTTACTGCTTCTTTTAAAAATATGCATACCTGAAATGAAATCTTTTGTTAGCTTACAAAGATAACTATAATTAAAACTTACTTTCTTATTTAATCTAGTAATACCTACCTCCGATGTTCTTGTTTTCATCTTTTTCTCCTATGGGCATCATTTCGCTCTTTGTCCCTTTCAGGTTTTCGTCTTTTAAATCCTTTCGGATGTCTGTCCATTGAAATTCGGAGAGATGCAGATTTTTTTACAGCTTCTTTTAAAGATATGCATACCTGAAATAAAATCTTTTGTTAAGTTACAAAGATAACTGTAATTAAAACTTATTTTCTTATCCAATTTAGCAAAACATACCTCCGGTGTTCTTGTTTTATTTTTTCTCTCCCATGGGCATCATTTTCATCTTTGTCTCATTCAAGTTTTCGTCTCATAAATCCTTTCGCATGTCTGTCCTTAATAATTTGGAGAGATGCATATTTTCACTGCTTCTTTTAAAAATATGCATACCTGAAATAAAACGTTTGTTAGGTTACGAAGAAAATTATAATTAAAACTTATTTTCTTATCCAATCTACAAATACATACCTCTGATGCTCTTGTTATATTCTTTTTCTCCTATGGCCATCCATTCAACTTTTGTCTGTGTCTTTTAAATCCTTTCGGATGTCCGTCCTTGGGAATTCGGAGAGACACATATTTTTACTGCTTCCTTTAAAAATATGCATACCTGAAATAAAATCTTTCGTTAGCTTACAAAGATAACTATAATTAAAACTTACTTTCTTATTTAATCTAGTAATATCTACCTCCGATGTTCTTGTTTTCATCTTTTTCTCCTACGGGCATCATTTCCCTCTTTGTCACTTTCAGGTTTTCGTCTTTTAAATCCTTTCGGATGACCGTCCTTGGGAATTCGGAGAAATGCATATTTTTACTGCTTCTTTTAAAAATAACCATACTTGAAATAAAACCTTTCGTTAGGTTACATAGATAACTATAATTAAAACTTAGTTTCTTATCTAATTTAGCAATACATACCTCCGATGTTCTTGTTTTATTTTCTTCTCCTACGGGCATCATTTCCATCTTTGTCTCATTCAAGTTTTCGTCTTTTAAATCCTTTCAGATGTACGTTCTTGGTAATTCGGAGAGATGCATATCTTTATTGCTTCTTTTAAAAATATGCATTCCTGAAATAAAACCTTTTGTTAGGTTACGAAGGTAACTATAATTAAAAATTACGAGGGTGAGTCGGAAAATAAGTTTCCCCTGGCAACTGTCGACAGAGGTGTGTATGAAAGACAAAAAATGTAATGAAACATTAAAGATAAGACGTATCTTTTTTTTTTCTACATAAGTACCAAGTGAGTTGAGACATTTTTCATACCCTTTTATAAGCTTCAAAAAGCGCTCCTTTAAAAAATCAGGGCTCTGCATCATTCTGTTCCCGGTAGATATGGAGAAAAAATGCGTTGTGAATTCGTGGTGAAAGGAGGAAGTGAGAGAGGGTTGTCCGCTATGAATGGGCACGTGGAGTATTGGGAGTTTGAAATTCATAACCGCGACGTGGGAGTCTATGGGCCAGATGTGATGCTGAAACAAATGATGCGGAGATGATGCCGCCAATTCAGTGAGGGGCGTCAGCAAGTATTGGACAGGCCGAGACCTATACGGACGTGCACGGCCGCTACAGAAGAAAGCAATGCTTGATTACTTCTTTGTAAGCAATATTGAAGTCACACATGCCGTTCAACGCTTCTTTTGTATGCAGAGCCCTGCTTTTCCCCTGGACGGCATTATGAAGTTTATAAAGGGTATGACAAATCTCTCAACTCACTTGGCACTTAAGTAGATAAATAAAGTTACGTATTATCTTTAATGTTTCATTACATTTTTTGTCTTTCACACACACCTCTGTCCACAGTTGCCAGGGGAAACTTATTTTCCGACTCAGCCTCGTATTTTCTTATCCAATCTAGTAATAAATACCTCTGATGCTCTTATTTTATTCCTTTTCTCCTATGGCCATCCTTTCCATTTTTGTCTGTTTAAAGTTTTCGTCTTCTAAATCCTTTCGGATGTCCGTCCAATTTAATTAGGAGAGATGCATATTTTTACTGCTTCTTTTAAAAATATGCATACCTGAAATAAAATCTTTTGTTAGGTTACGAAGATAACTATAATTAAAACTTATTTTATTGTACAATCTAGTCATACATACTTCCGATGTTCTTGTTTTATTCTTTTTCTCCTATGGGTATCATATCCATCTAGGTGTCTTTCAAGTTTTCGTCTTTTAAATCCCTCGGATGTTCGTCTTTGTGAATTCGGAGAGATGCATATTTTTACTGCTTCTTTTAAAAATATGTATACCTGAAATAAAATATTTCTTTAGGTTACAAAGATAACTATAATTAAAACTTAGCTTTTTTTTAATCTAGTAATACATACCTCGGATGTTCTTGTTATATTATTTTTCTCCTATGGCCATCCTTTCCACTTTTGTCTGTGTCTTTTAAATCCTTTCGGATGTCCCTCCTTGGGAATTCGGAGAAATGCATATTTTTACTGCTTCTTTTAAAAAAATATCCATACCTGAAATAAAATCTTTCGTTAGGTTACAAAGATAACTATAATTAAATCTTAGTTTCTTATCAAATCTTGTAATACATACCTCGGATGTTCTTGTTTTCATCTTTTTCTCATATGGGCATCATTTCCCTCTTTGTCACTTTCAGAATTTCGTCTTTTAAATCCTTTCGGATGTTCGTTCATGGAAATATAGAGAGATGCATATTTTCACTGCTTCTTTTAAAAATATGCATACCTGAAATAAGATCTTTTGTTAGGTTACAAAGATAACTTTAATTAAAACTTATTTTCTTATTCAATCTGGTAATACATACCTCCGATGTTCTTGTTATATTCTTTTCCCCCTATGGGTATCATTTTCATCTTTGCCTCTTCCAAGATTTCGTCTTTTAAATATTTTCCGATGTTCGTCTTTGGGAATTCGGAGACATGCATATTTTTACTGCTTTAAAAAGAAATATGCATACCTGAAACAAAATGTTTTGTTAAGTTACAAAGATAACTGTAAATAAAACTTAGTTTCTTATTTAATCTAGTAATACATACCTCCGATGTTCTTGTTTTCATATTTTTATCCTATGGGCATCACTTCCCCCTATGCCACTTTCAAGTTTTCGTTTTTAAAATCCTTTCGGATGTCCGTCCAATTTAATTAGGAGAGATGCATATTTTTACTGCTTCTTTTAAAAATATGCATACCTGAAATAAAATCTTTTGTTAGGTTACGAAGATAACTATAATTAAAACTTATTTTATTATACAATCTAGTCATACATACTTCCGATGTTCTTGTTTTATTCTTTTTCTCCTATGGGTAGCATATCCATCTATGTATCTTTCAAGTTTTCGTCTTTCAAATCCCTCGGATGTTCGTCTTTGTGAATTCGGAGAGATGCATATTTTTACTGCTTCTTTTAAAAATATGTATACCTGAAATAAAATATTTCTTTAGGTTACAAAGATAACTATAATTAAAACTTAGCTTTTTTTTAATCTAGTAATACATACATCGGATGTTCTTGTTTTCATCTTTTTCTCCTATAGGCATCATTTCCACCTTTGTCTCTTTCAAGTTTCCGTCTCTTACATCTTTTCGGATGTTTGTCTTTGGCAGTTGGGAGACACGCATATTCTTACTGCCTCTTTTTAAAATATGCATACCTGAAATAAAATCTTTTGTTAGGTTACGAAGATAACTATAATTAAAACTTAGTTTCCTATCAAATCTTGTAATATGTAACTCGGATGTTCTTGTTTTCATCTTTTTCTTCTATGGGCATCAGTTCCCTCTTTGTCACTTTTAGGTTTTCGTCTTTTAAATCCTTTTGGATGTTCGTCCATGGAAATTTAGAGAGATGCATATTTTCACTGCTTCTTTTAAAAATATGCATACGAAGAAATAAGATCTTTTGTTAGGTTACATAGATAACTATAATTAAAACTTATTTTCTTATTCATTCTAGCAATACATACCTCCGATGTTCTTGTTTTGTTCTTTTCCTCCTATGGGTATCATTTTCATCTTTGACTCTTTCAAGATTTCGTCTTTTAAATCTTTTCCGATGTTCGACTTTGGGAATTCGGAGACATGCATATTTTTACTGCTTTTTAAACAAATATGCATACCTGAAACAAAATTTTTTGTTAAGTTACAAAGATAACTGTAAATAAAACTTAGTTTCTTATCCAATTTAGCAATACATACCTCCGGTGTTCTCGTTTTATTTTTTTTTCTCACATGGGCATCATTTCCATCTTTTTCTGTTTAAAGTGTTCGTCTTTTAAATCCTTTCGGATGTCTGTCCTTTGGAATTCGGAGAGATGCATATTTTTACGGCTTCTTTTAAAAATATGCATTCCTGAAATAAAATATTTCTTTAGGTTACAAAAATAACTATAATTAAAACTTACTTTCTTATTTAATCTAGTAATACCTACCTCCGATGTTCTTGTTTTAATGTTTTTCTCCTATGGGCATCAATTCCCCCTTTGTCACTTTCAGGTTTTCGTCTTTTAAATCCTTTCAGATGTCTGTCCATTGAAATTCGGAGAGATGCAGATTTTTTTACTGCTTCTTTTAAAGATATGCATACCTGAAATGAAATCTTTTGTTATGTTACCAAGATAACTGTAATCAAAACATAGTTTCTTATCCAATTTAGCAATACATACCTCCGGTGTTCTTGTTTTATTTTTTTTTCTCCCATGGGCATCATTTCCACCTTTGTCTCATTCAATTTTTCGTCTTTTAAATCCTTTCGGATGTCCGTCCTTAGTAATTCGGAGAGATGCATATTTTCACTGCTTCTTTTAAAAATATGCATACCTGAAATAAAATCTTTTGTTAGGTTACGAAGAAAATTATAATTAAAACTTATTTTCTTATCCAATCTAGTAATACATACCTCTGATATTCTTGTTATATTCTTTTTCTCCTATGGCCATCCTTTCCACTTTTGCCTGTGTCTTTTAAATACTTTCGGATGTCCGTCCTTGGAAATTCGGAGAAATGCAAATTTTTACTGCTTCTTTTGAAAATATCCATACCTGAAATAAAATCTTTCGTTAGGTTACAAAGATAACTATAATTAAAACTTATTTTCTTATCCAATCTAGTGATACATACCTCTGATGTTCTTGTTTTATTCGTTTGCCCCTATGGGTATCATTTCCATCTTTGTATCTTTCAAGCTTTCGTCTTTTAAATCCTTTCGGATGTTTCTTTGGTAATTCGGAGAGATGCATATTTTTACTGCTTCTTTTAAAAATATGCATACCTGAAATAAATTCATTTGTTAGGTTACGAAGATAACTATAATTAAAACTTATTTTATTATACAATGTAGTCATACATACTTCCGATGTTCTTGTTTTATTCTTTTTCTCCTATGGGTATCATATCCATCTATGTGTCTTTCAAGTTATCGTCTTTTAAATCCTTCGGATGTTCGTCTTTGGGAATTCGGAGAGATGCATATTTTTACTGCTTCTTTTAAAAATATGTATCCCTTAAATAAAATCTTTCTTTAGGTTACAAAGATAACTATAATTAAAACTTAGCTTCACATTTAATCTAGTAATACATACCTCGGATGTTCTTGTTATATTATTTTTCTCCTATAGCCATCCTTTCCACTTTTGTCTGTGTCTTTTAAATCCTTTCGGATGTCCGTCCATGGGAATTCGGAGAAATGCATATTTTTACTGCTTCTTTAAAAAAAATATCCATGCCTGAAATAAAATCTTTCGTTAGGTTACAAAGATAACTATAATTAAAACTTAGTTTCTTATCAAATCTTGTAATACATACCTCGGATGTTCTTGTTTTCATCTTTTTCTCATATGGGAATCACTTCCCCCTTTGCCACTTTCAAGTTTTCGTTTTTTAAATCCTTTTGGATGTCCGCCCATGGAAATTCAGAGAGATACATATTTTTACTGCTTCTTTTAAAAATATGCATACCTGAAATGAAATCTTTTGTTAGCTTACAAAGATAACTATAATTAAAACTTACTTTCTTATTTAATCTAGTAATACCTACCTCCGATGTTCTTGTTTTCATCTTTTTCTGCTATGGGCATCATTTCGCTCTTTGTCCCTTTCAGGTTTTCGTCTTTTAAATCCTTTCGGATGTCTGTCCATTGAAATTCGGAGAGATGCAGATTTTTTTACAGCTTCTTTTAAAGATATGCATACCTGAAATAAAATCTTTTGTTAAGTTACAAAGATAACTGTAATTAAAACTTATTTTCTTATCCAATTTAGCAAAACATACCTCCGGTGTTCTTGTTTTATTTTTTCTCTCCCATGGGCATCATTTCCAACTTTGTCTCATTCAAGTTTTCGTCTCATAAATCCTTTCGCATGTCTGTCCTTAATAATTTGGAGAGATGCATATTTTCACTGCTTCTTTTAAAAATATGCATACCTGAAATAAAACGTTTGTTAGGTTACGAAGAAAATTATAATTAAAACTTATTTTCTTATCCAATCTACAAATACATACCTCTGATGCTCTTGTTATATTCTTTTTCTCCTATGGCCATCCATTCAACTTTTGTCTGTGTCTTTTAAATCCTTTCGGATGTCCGTCCTTGGGAATTCGGAGAGACACATATTTTTACTGCTTCCTTTAAAAATATGCATACCTGAAATAAAATCTTTCGTTAGCTTACAAAGATAACTATAATTAAAACTTACTTTCTTATTTAATCTAGTAATATCTACCTCCGATGTTCTTGTTTTCATCTTTTTCTCCTACGAGCATCATTTCCCTCTTTGTCACTTTCAGGTTTTCGTCTTTTAAATCCTTTCGGATGACCATCCTTGGGAATTCGGAGAAATGCATATTTTTACTGCTTCTTTTAAAAATAACCATACTTGAAATAAAACCTTTCGTTAGGTTACATAGATAACTATAATTAAAACTTAGTTTCTTATCTAATTTAGCAATACATACCTCCGATGTTCTTGTTTTATTTTCTTCTCCTACGGGCATCATTTCCATCTTTGTCTCATTCAAGTTTTCGTCTTTTAAATCCTTTCAGATGTACGTTCTTGGTAATTCGGAGAGATGCATATCTTTATTGCTTCTTTTAAAAATATGCATTCCTGAAATAAAACCTTTTGTTAGGTTACGAAGGTAACTATAATTAAAAATTACGAGGGTGAGTCGGAAAATAAGTTTCCCCTGGCAACTGTCGACAGAGGTGTGTATGAAAGACAAAAAATGTAATGAAACATTAAAGATAAGACGTATCTTTTTTTTTTCTACATAAGTTCCAAGTGAGTTGAGACATTTTTCATACCCTTTTATAAGCTTCAAAAAGCGCTCCTTTAAAAAATCAGGGCTCTGCATCATTCTGTTCCCGGTAGATATGGAGAAAAAATGCGTTGTGAATTCGTGGTGAAAGGAGGAAGTGAGAGAGGGTTGTCCGCTATGAATGGGCACGTGGAGTATTGGGAGTTTGAAATTCATAATCGCGACGTGGGAGTCTATGGGCCAGATGTGATGCCGAAACAAATGATGCGGAGATGATGCCGCCAATTCAGTGAGGGGCGTCAGCAAGTATTGGACAGTCCGAGACCTATACGGACGTGCACGGCCGCTACAGAAGAAAGCAATGCTTGATTACTTCTTTGTAAGCAATACTGAAGTCACACATGCCGTTCAACGCTTCTTTTGTATGCAGAGCCCTGCTTTTCCCCTGGACGGCATTATGAAGTTTATAAAGGGTATGACAAATCTCTCAACTCACTTGGCACTTAAGTAGATAAATAAAGTTACGTATTATCTTTAATGTTTCATTACATTTTTTATCTTTCACACACACCTCTGTCCACAGTTGCCAGGGGAAACTTATTTTCCGACTCAGCCTCGTATTTTCTTATCCAATCTAGTAATAAATACCTCTGATGCTCTTATTTTATTCCTTTTCTCCTATGGCCATCCTTTCCATTTTTGTCTGTTTAAAGTTTTCGTCTTCTAAATCCTTTCGGATGTCCGTCCAATTTAATTAGGAGAGATGCATATTTTTACTGCTTCTTTTAAAAATATGCATACCTGAAATAAAATCTTTTGTTAGGTTACGAAGATAACTATAATTAAAACTTATTTTATTGTACAATCTAGTCATACATACTTCCGATGTTCTTGTTTTATTCTTTTTCTCCTATGGGTATCATATCCATCTATGTGTTTTTCAAGTTTTCGTCTTTTAAATCCCTCGGATGTTCGTCTTTGTGAATTCGGAGAGATGCATATTTTTACTGCTTCTTTTAAAAATATGTATACCTGAAATAAAATATTTCTTTAGGTTACAAAGATAACTATAATTAAAACTTAGCTTTTTTTTAATCTAGTAATACATACCTCGGATGTTCTTGTTATATTATTTTTCTCCTATGGCCATCCTTTCCACTTTTGTCTGTGTCTTTTAAATCCTTTCGGATGTCCCTCCTTGGGAATTCGGAGAAATGCATATTTTTACTGCTTCTTTTAAAAAAATATCCATACCTGAAATAAAACCTTTCGTTAGGTTACATAGATAACTATAATTAAAACTTAGTTTCTTATCTAATTTAGCAATACATACCTCCGATGTTCTTGTTTTATTTTCTTCTCCTACGGGCATCATTTCCATCTTTGTCTCATTCAAGTTTTCGTCTTTTAAATCCTTTCAGATGTACGTTCTTGGTAATTCGGAGAGATGCATATCTTTATTGCTTCTTTTAAAAATATGCATTCCTGAAATAAAACCTTTTGTTAGGTTACGAAGGTAACTATAATTAAAAATTACGAGGGTGAGTCGGAAAATAAGTTTCCCCTGGCAACTGTCGACAGAGGTGTGTATGAAAGACAAAAAATGTAATGAAACATTAAAGATAAGACGTATCTTTTTTTTTTCTACATAAGTTCCAAGTGAGTTGAGACATTTTTCATACCCTTTTATAAGCTTCAAAAAGCGCTCCTTTAAAAAATCAGGGCTCTGCATCATTCTGTTCCCGGTAGATATGGAGAAAAAATGCGTTGTGAATTCGTGGTGAAAGGAGGAAGTGAGAGAGGGTTGTCCGCTATGAATGGGCACGTGGAGTATTGGGAGTTTGAAATTCATAATCGCGACGTGGGAGTCTATGGGCCAGATGTGATGCCGAAACAAATGATGCGGAGATGATGCCGCCAATTCAGTGAGGGGCGTCAGCAAGTATTGGACAGTCCGAGACCTATACGGACGTGCACGGCCGCTACAGAAGAAAGCAATGCTTGATTACTTCTTTGTAAGCAATACTGAAGTCACACATGCCGTTCAACGCTTCTTTTGTATGCAGAGCCCTGCTTTTCCCCTGGACGGCATTATGAAGTTTATAAAGGGTATGACAAATCTCTCAACTCACTTGGCACTTAAGTAGATAAATAAAGTTACGTATTATCTTTAATGTTTCATTACATTTTTTATCTTTCACACACACCTCTGTCCACAGTTGCCAGGGGAAACTTATTTTCCGACTCAGCCTCGTATTTTCTTATCCAATCTAGTAATAAATACCTCTGATGCTCTTATTTTATTCCTTTTCTCCTATGGCCATCCTTTCCATTTTTGTCTGTTTAAAGTTTTCGTCTTCTAAATCCTTTCGGATGTCCGTCCAATTTAATTAGGAGAGATGCATATTTTTACTGCTTCTTTTAAAAATATGCATACCTGAAATAAAATCTTTTGTTAGGTTACGAAGATAACTATAATTAAAACTTATTTTATTGTACAATCTAGTCATACATACTTCCGATGTTCTTGTTTTATTCTTTTTCTCCTATGGGTATCATATCCATCTATGTGTTTTTCAAGTTTTCGTCTTTTAAATCCCTCGGATGTTCGTCTTTGTGAATTCGGAGAGATGCATATTTTTACTGCTTCTTTTAAAAATATGTATACCTGAAATAAAATATTTCTTTAGGTTACAAAGATAACTATAATTAAAACTTAGCTTTTTTTTAATCTAGTAATACATACCTCGGATGTTCTTGTTATATTATTTTTCTCCTATGGCCATCCTTTCCACTTTTGTCTGTGTCTTTTAAATCCTTTCGGATGTCCCTCCTTGGGAATTCGGAGAAATGCATATTTTTACTGCTTCTTTTAAAAAAATATCCATACCTGAAATAAAATCTTTCGTTAGGTTACAAAGATAACTATAATTAAATCTTAGTTTCTTATCAAATCTTGTAATACATACCTCGGATGTTCTTGTTTTCATCTTTTTCTCATATGGGCATCATTTCCCTCTTTGTCACTTTCAGAATTTCGTCTTTTAAATCCTTTCGGATGTTCGTCCATGGAAATATAGAGAGATGCATATTTTCACTGCTTCTTTTAAAAATATGCATACCTGAAATAAGATCTTTTGTTAGGTTACAAAGATAACTTTAATTAAAACTTATTTTCTTATTCAATCTGATAATACATACCTCCGATGTTCTTGTTATATTCTTTTCCTCCTATGGGTATCATTTTCATCTTTGCCTCTTCCAAGATTTCGTCTTTTAAATATTTTCCGATGTTCGTCTTTGGGAATTCGGAGACATGCATATTTTTACTGCTTTAAAAAGAAATATGCATACCTGAAACAAAATGTTTTGTTAAGTTACAAAGATAACTGTAAATAAAACTTAGTTTCTTATTTAATCTAGTAATACATACCTCCGATGTTCTTGTTTTCATATTTTTATCCTATGGGCATCACTTCCCCCTTTGCCACTTTCAAGTTTTCGTTTTTAAAATCCTTTCGGATGTCCGTCCAATTTAATTAGGAGAGATGCATATTTTTACTGCTTCTTTTAAAAATATGCATACCTGAAATAAAATCTTTTGTTAAGTTACGAAGATAACTATAATTAAAACTTATTTTATTATACAATCTAGTTATACATACTTCCGATGTTCTTGTTTTATTCTTTTTCTCCTATGGGTAGCATATCCATCTATGTGTCTTTCAAGTTTTCGTCTTTCAAATCCCTCGGATGTTCGTCTTTGTGAATTCGGAGAGATGCATATTTTTACTGCTTCTTTTAAAAATATGTATACCTGAAATAAAATATTTCTTTAGGTTACAAGGATAACTATAATTAAAACTTAGCTTTTTTTTAATCTAGTAATACATACATCGGATGTTCTTGTTTTCATCTTTTTCTCCTATAGGCATCATTTCCACCTTTGTCTCTTTCAAGTTTCCGTCTCTTACATCTTTTCGGATGTTTGTCTTTGGCAGTTGGGAGAGACGCATATTCTTACTGCCTCTTTTTAAAATATGCATACCTGAAATAAAATCTTTTGTTAGGTTACGAAGATAACTATAATTAAAACTTAGTTTCCTATCAAATCTTGTAATACGTAACTCGGATGTTCTTGTTTTCATCTTTTTCTTCTATGGGCATCAGTTCCCTCTTTGTCACTTTTAGGTTTTCGTCTTTTAAATCCTTTTGGATGTTCGTCCATGGAAATTTAGAGAGATGCATATTTTCACTGCTTCTTTTAAAAATATCCATACGAAGAAATAAGATCTTTTGTTAGGTTACAAAGATAACTATAATTAAAACTTATTTTCTTATTCATTCTAGTAATACATACCTCCGATGTTCTTGTTTTGTTCTTTTCCTCCTATGAGTATCATTTTCATCTTTGACTCTTTCAAGATTTCGTCTTTTAAATCTTTTCCGATGTTCGTCTTTGGGAATTCGGAGACATGCATATTTTTACTGCTTTTTAAACAAATATGCATACCTGAAACAAAATTTTTTGTTAAGTTACAAAGATAACTGTAAATAAAACTTAGTTTCTTATCCAATTTAGCAATACATACCTCCGGTGTTCTCGTTTTATTTTTTTTTTCTCACATGGGCATCATTTCCATCTTTTTCTGTTTAAAGTGTTCGTCTTTTAAATCCTTTCGGATGTCTGTCCTTTGGAATTCGGAGAGATGCATATTTTTACGGCTTCTTTTAAAAATATGCATTCCTGAAATAAAATATTTCTTTAGGTTACAAAAATAACTATAATTAAAACTTACTTTCTTATTTAATCTAGTAATACCTACCTCCGATGTTCTTGTTTTAATGTTTTTCTCCTATGGGCATCAATTCCCCCTTTGTCACTTTCAGGTTTTTGTCTTTTAAATCCTTTCGGATGTCTGTCCATTGAAATTCGGAGAGATGCAGATTTTTTTACTGCTTCTTTTAAAGATATGCATACCTGAAATGAAATCTTTTGTTATGTTACAAAGATAACTGTAATCAAAACATAGTTTCTTATCCAATTTAGCAATACATACCTCCGGTGTTCTTTTTTTATTTTTTTTTTCTCCCATGGGCATCATTTCCACCTTTGTCTCATTCAATTTTTCGTCTTTTAAATCCTTTCGGATGTCCGTCCTTAGTAATTCGGAGAGATGCATATTTTCACTGCTTCTTTTAAAAATATGCATACCTGAAATAAAATCTTTTGTTAGGTTACGAAGAAAATTATAATTAAAACTTATTCTCTTATCCAATCTAGTAATACATACCTCTGATATTCTTGTTATATTCTTTTTCTCCTATGGCCATCCTTTCCACTTTTGCCTGTGTCTTTTAAATACTTTCGGATGTCCGTCCTTGGGAATTCGGAGAAATGCAAATTTTTACTGCTTCTTTTGAAAATATCCATACCTGAAATAAAATCTTTCGTTAGGTTACAAAGATAACTATAATTAAAACTTATTTTCTTATCCAATCTAGTAATACATACCTCTGCTGTTCTTGTTTTATTCGTTTGCCCCTATTTGTATCATTTCCATCTTTGTATCTTTCAAGCTTTCGTCTTTTAAATCCTTTCGGATGTTTCTTTGGTAATTCGGAGAGATGCATATTTTTACTGCTTCTTTTAAAAATATGCATACCTGAAATAAATTCATTTGTTAGGTTACGAAGATAACTATAATTAAAACTTATTTTCTTACCCAATCTAGTAATATTTACCTCCGATTTTTTTGTTTTATTCTTTTCCTCCTATGGGTATCATTTCCATCTTTGTGTGTTTCATGTTTTCGTCTTTTAAATTCTTCGGATGTTCGTCTTTGGGAATTTGGAGAGATACATTTGTTTATTGCTTCTTTTTAAAATATGTATGCCTGAAATAAAATCTTTTGTTATGTTCCATGGTAACTATAATTAAAACTTTGTTTCTTATCCAATGTAGTAATACATGCCTCCGATGTTCTTGTTTTCATATTTTTCTCCTATGGGCATGAGTCTCTTGTCTCTTTTAAGTTCTTGTCTTTTAAATTCTATCGGATGCTCGTCCTTGGGAATTTGGAGGGATGCATATTTTTACTACTTCTTTTAAAAATACCTGAAATAACATCTTTTGTGAAGTTACGAAAAGAACTATTAATAAAATGTAGTTATTATTCAATCTAGTATTTTATGTATACTTCCGACGTTTTTGTCTTCATCTATTACTTCTATCGGTATCAAGTCGATCCTCTTTTATACTTCCATCGATAAGAGTCTATGGTTCTTCTTCTTTCGCATTCAGAAAAATACACATTTCATTGTTTTGTTTTGTTTTTGTAATATTTGCATACATGAAATAAAATATCTTTTTGAGATAAGTTTCTACCAATTAGTGAATACTGAACGCACTAACCTGAGTTGAAAATATATTAGTACTGATAAAAAATGTTATATTGTTATTAAAAGGTTGGTAAAACGATAAAATCTTTAAAAAACGAAACTTTAATATGTAATTGATATTTATAAAAAAATTAATTACATAAAACAATCGCCATTTTTCAGCTTTTTTTAAAAAAAATGGTTTAGATAAAGATATGATAATCCTCATTAATTTCTTTTTCACCGCTTTTTATACAGTAAAGTACCGATTATACGTCTTTAAGGGGGCCGTTCTAAAGCGAAATGTAAAGTTTGCTAGAAATGTAAAATTTGCTACCAGTTTCAGTTGTTTAAGATGCAGTGTATATTGAAAAAAAAGTTAAAATATTGAAAAAAAAAATTAAATAATTTCTAAAATTGAACAAATTTAAAGTGAGAATTATCAAACCTTATATCAGTTGCACATCTTGTATTACATTTTTCTTTTAATCGATTATGGAACGTAGAAGCAAATTTTAATTAAAATAATCTTTAATCGTCGTCTGACATGCCGTTTTATTTTTAGACTTAGCAAAGTATTATCTGGAAATTTTTCTCACTAGTACTGAAAGACGCAAAAAAAAAAAAGGTTCGGGTCAATACAGTCCATTTTTTCTTCCCACCCGCTCAGCAGGTTTCACGAACTTGAAATAACCCTTGAATCAGTCACATATGTTCTTTGTCTTTCATTTTTCTCCAGATATTGCTAGTAGAAAAAAAATAACGACGCTAGGAGAAAAAATTCTGTGAAAATCGGTTACAGCATGAAAGAAACAAACTTATAACCAAAGTTAAGCGTCGTACAAACAAAGTATTACAATATTAAAATAAATAAGGATGAAACGGGACCGACACTAAAACGAGATATAAATGTAAAAGACGTATAAATGAGAAACTTATAAACGGTGCTTTACTGTACAACAAAATGTAACACAGTTGCAACCATTTGAAGACAAATTCCATGAAATCAAAAACGAAATGAAGTAGTTTTATGAAGTGCAATTTTTTCAACTGAGTGAAAATGTGCCCAGGCCAGGAGACAAACCTAAGACCTTTTACTTAATTGACCAACGCCCTGCCTATTGAGCTGCCTCGACGGACAACTGTCGAAAACACCTCAATCAGACAACCTAATTGATAATAGCTAAAGATCGTCCAAAAATTTGGTTTCGTTTTCGATCCAAAATCAGAATTTCGGCGAAAATGCTGTCGAAAATTCGACCGGACCGAAACTATCTGTATCCTAAAAATCTTGTTTCTTGTTTCGGAAATTTTCAACATTACTTATTCATTTGAGCTGTATCGGCTCAAATGAGAAACTCTTTATTTATTTGCTATGAACGTCACTGTTTATAATTATCATTCATGACTGACTCAAGACGTGAGTGCAAATTGCAAAACAAGCAATGCCTATACGACTAAACTTTGAAGACGCTTTTAACGTGCACATTAAAAGCTGCTGACTTAACAGTCATAGAAAATCTTTAGTTTGAAACAGCAGAAGTGTTTTGAATACCCTTTGAGAAAGTTTTAGTACAACGCATGATCAATTACAAAAATAATTATCAAAAATATATCGAGGTATGTATACCTAAATATTTTTCAATTAGATGAAATTCGTATAATTGGAAAGTCATTCTTTGTCGTATATGAAGTATAGGTCAAAACTGGGAAATTTCATTAGCGGCCACTGGCTGGTTAGGACTAGTTTTTTAAGTGGCCACTTTTTTATTAAAAAATACTAAATAGTAAAATTTCTGTAAGTATTAATCTAAAACTGAATAGACCAAATAAATATGTTAATATATGTTATATTGGAACCAAAAAAAGTAGAATCCTTGATGAAATTCAAGAAAATTTTATTCTCTCCTTGTAAAAAAGTGGCCGGAAGGTGGCCACTGATGGACAATTTTCACTAGCCACTTTTTCTCATTTACTGGCCATGTGGCCGGTGGCTAGTGCGAATTTTGACCTTTAATATGAAGTAATTACATTTTATTTTATATGAAAATAGAAAGTTTTGTTCAGACGCAAAGGGAGCCAATTTGGGCCACATGTTTAATTATAGGTATAGTTAATTAATCATTCTGTATATTATGCATGTATTAATTACTTAGCATTTTTTTTTTTTACATTTTTTTTTCGTTTTCGGCGGAAAATAGGATGATAATGGAAAGTCGGTTTCGGTCTTAAAAACTTGTTTCGGTCGATCCTTAGTAATAGCATCTGGTCTGTCATGCAAACTATTCAAAAGAATATGCCGCAGGTAATGGAACTTCATTAAACGATGGATCCATAGATATATTAGCCCCCGATATGCTATTTCTTTCGGCCAATAATTTAAGTGTGGTCTCTAAAAATAACGTTCCGTTATATAAACCAGCCGCAAAACTAAGCAGATGTATCAATGTGCGGTTAAATACTCTACTGCAATTTTTTGAACTTCTAAGCATCGCACATTTTAAATTTTTACACCATCGTATTGGGAAAAAAGTACTTTTAAATGCAATTCGTTTTTTGTCATTTCATGTTATTAATATCTCAAATATCACAATTTTTCACAATTATTTTATTTTTTAATGGAAATTTAGATGAAATTATGAAAAATGTCGTGCCTCTCAGAAATTTCGGGCCCAGGGCCCTGATTATTCCACGGGCCCAGGGTGCCCGTGCAATAGTCAGGGCCTGTCTGTCTTATGAAGACCTTGAAATTTAAAGGTGTTTTCCCTATTCTAACGTTTGATGGAAAGATAAGGGCAATTGAAAGGCTGTTGCAATGAAATGGCATAGCTAATCTGACAAGTGACATACAATTCCCTCAAGTGCAATTACCAGCCCATGGTCCCAGGGAACGAAAATTGCATACATTTACGCAGGTTTTTACAGCTATCTATTGCACCTAAATCCCCTTTTTTTAAAGAATAGGATCTGTCAGCACTCTTCACAGATATTTATGAGTTCTCGGTGAGATGACATGTTAAGTCAAAATGTTAACGTAAAGAGGGAACGTGGGGGGTGGCAGATATTTAAGAATGTGACACAAAGAAAGTTAAAGATTAGAATAGCAACATTTTGTTAGTGTTGAAATTTAAAAAATAGTGATTAATTTTTCGTGTAATTAAAAAAAAAAAAAAAAAAAAAAAAAAAAAAAAAAAAAAAAAAAAAAACGCTTGTTATTTTTGGAAAAGTATGGACGGATTGAGGACGCTATAAACCAGGTTTCATTATATTCATAATACAAAAGTTCGTTATATTCATTAAAAATAGCATTGTAAAGTATGTTAAACAAAATGGGACTCTCTATCTGGTTCGCTATAACCGAGGGTTCGCTACAACCGGATTCCATTGTAATTATCTTACATATTTTAATGGATTATATTTAAGTACTTCGCTACAAAAAGTTTTATTTTTATGAAAATAACGTCATGTTTAACAAAATATAAATAAATAAATAAATAATTCCTCTATGAGCACTAATCTCATGAGGTGGTAAACAGTTTTTTCTGTTCTAAATGTTGCATATATGTATAAAAAATTGCATTTTAATTTTTAAATGTAACTCTTTTATTATGATTGCAGAAAAAAAAAAACACATTTTTCTCTTATGTTTTCTTCTACTGGCAATAAAGGGGCGTCTAAAAGAAATTTCATCTATATGCTAAACTGTTATTCAAACCTTGAAAAATTAAAATACGTACTACTATTATTGAATCAAACTATGGTTGAGGCACTATCAGGTAGCTCATCATGCCGCACATACCCGTTTTACTCTACCTAGACGTTCGCTAGTTCACTGTGTATATAAGAAAATTACTATTGAGAAACTCATATCAAAAATGTCAATTGTTTTTAAAAGAATGATCGAGTTTTCTTGAATAATTCTTCATTTGTGAAAATTAAATAATTTAGCTTTATACAATGATATTCCATTGCTTTTCATATATTTAAAAGTATCATTTCGAATTTTTAAAGAAAATATCTTTAAAAAAATCCTGAAACTATCAGCATGCATAAATGTTCGATATAACTGAAATGTAGTTTAATATAAGACTGCATCATGCTGAAAAATTCATAGTTTGTAGTGGAAAATGACTTTCAAATCTTCGCTTGCCTTCACAACTTCTTTAAAAAAAAAAAAATCATTTTAAAATATTGTAAGGAATCTTATGACTTTGCTCTATGCAATCGCCCTATTTAATTTTTTAACCTAGCTTAGACTCAAAAGTATAGTTAGAAAAAGTAACTAGATACTAAAATCATATCATTTAGCATTAAATAGGTAATGACAACACTCACCAATTTCGTAAGTTTTCATAAGACGTCGAAACTTAATTTTTAATGTAGAAATGCGAAATACTCTCAATTCAATTACCTAGAAGAATTAAAACGGAAATATCATAAATTCGATGCAACCAGGTAAAACTTACTTATCGCTACTAAAATAATTGAAATTGTTGAAATATAGGAATTGATTATTATGATTCCATTGTTGTAAACTTCCATGCCTGAAACAATTATTGTGAACTGTCAAGTAATAATAAACTGTATAGTATTGTTGTCACACATTGTTACATCATCATTTAATTCAAATCTTTCAAACACAGTCTACCACAGTTTATGCTTTTTCTTATTTTTATGTTTTTTTTTACATTTACATGTCTTTTATTTTGTTGTCTCACTTCATGCTTGTTCATTTTAATGGAAAAAATATAGCTTATTTGTCGCTAATTTAGTTTTTATGCTGTTTTTTGGTGTGTTTGTAATTATATAAATACGTAGCTCCTATAGTGGTTGTCTGGTCAGTCCGTCTGTCGGCGTATAACAGCGCAAAAACTATTTAACCAAATGGTTTGAAATTTAATATATACAACCATTGCAGAATTTTGTTGAGTCATTTCAAAGTTTATGAAAATCGAATCAAAACTAAAAAAGATATTAATAAAAGCTTTCCTCATTCTGTTAAATCCTATCATCCGTAATTAATTCAATGATATCCCATGATAGGTAATGATTGTAGGTTGCCATGGACGTCAGTGATTACGTTATATTTAAGATGGATTCGTGTTATTTTCTTTTTACTGAATTTAATATATATAATCGTAATAAATTGTGTATTCATGCCTTTTTTGCATGAGAGAGCAACAGCTACTGCACAGATCTGAATATTTATAAAACTAATTATTGTATGAACGCACCTCATTTGCCATGTTTGACTTACAATTTCCGACTTTTTTTCTTTTTTTTAGTTTTAAAAATAAAAACCTGATAGTTTCGCGACTTATCTTCACATTTTACATACCATCAAACCAAACATTGAGATTCAGAATAAAGTGGTAATAGATAAATATGTCAATAGTTTCCCTCTGTGGAGCTTAGCAGGCCAATTCATTTGGAACAAGCTTAAACCCTTTTCCCAGAAGTATGTACCGAAGTACTACCATACAATATCCTCAATGTAGGATTAAATATCCGGGAAACTTAAACACCCAGTAATTTTCCTGTACGTAAGTTTAACACGAAGTACTACTACTTCTACTACTTTTCAACTACCCATTTAAAACGAAAGTGACGTATGTGAACAAACTGATGCATTTTAATGAATGGAACGTCAGTTAATGAAAATATTTCCTCTACACAAGTTTAATCCTAAGCACTACAACTTCTACTTCCAACTACCCCTAATAATTATAGACTCTCACATTTCAAACGGAGTGACGTATTTGAATAAATAGAACGGCAGCTAATGAAAATATTCCCTGACGAAGACTGTGGAATCAGGCCGAAAGTACTCGGAAGTTAATTAAAATGCACATTTAAAATTTTTAACATCTGTATTATTATTTGTCCCCGTTTAAGTAAAGAGGGAGCTTTTAAAGTTCATATTGTGTAGTTTATGTTTGAATCAAGATGAAATATTGCAATTCGTCTTATGGTTTTGTTTACTACTGGGAAAAGTTTCCGAAAATCCCGGGCAGAAAAAAAAAAAAATCTGACCATAAAGGAGCGCTTTTCGGAATAGTGGGTAATTCCTACAAGGTTATGTTGTACTTTCGTTAACTTTAAGAAAGATAAGATCTCGATTAAGAATCATTTGTTTTTACAGTTCAATCAATAATTAAAGATTGAAAATATGTTATATTTAGAAGCAAAAGTATATGACATTTAGAAGCAAAAGTTTATAATACGGTCAAAGGCACATAGAACATGTCGCGAAATCTAGAAACACTTTTACGCTTGGTATTTATGACGGAGACATCCGTATTTTATAATATAGATGCTAAACATAGTAAATATAAAAAGTTTCGTTTTAAAAGTAAAAAGATTGTTGTCAAACAAAGAATTTCTCGCCATTTCCAACAGTGTGTAACAATAATGAGGCAAACAAATGAAAACAAAATTATAATATCAATGCTAAACATGTACAAAAAAATCTCTTACCTATTTTCCTTTGAGATAAATTGCATAAGTTGATGAAATTTTGACTTTAAAAAGGAATTAAGACACACTAAAATAATTACAAATAATTGCTATATGAGTATCATAAACTTTACAAGCTTGAATTGTGAACTTAAAGTTATTACACTAATTACGCGTCATTGATAGAATGAAATAACTTACTGAAATTGAACAATTGAGTAAATAAAGGTTTCATTGTTGCATAAAAGAAAAAAAAATGTGCATTACGGATCCATTTCAAAAGATATATTTATATTGTTGTGAATTGTTAAGTATTAACAAAAAAGAAAATTTATTATTCACACATTGTTACAAGAAATATGGAAGTATTGTTAAAAACATCAGTATCGAAGGCGTTAAAACTCTAAATAGAATATTATCGAGGATTTAACTAGAAAAGTAATATATACGGGTATATAAAAAAAGAAGATTACCTTATGTTGTAATATAATTGTTGATCTTCGATCTCAGAAAAGCTACAAAACTTTCACCAGAATAATATTGAATATTTAGGTGTTCCCTTTTTTAAAAATAAAACAACTAAAAAAGGAAGAAGAATGATGGCCTATAGGTTATAATAAAAATATTTACATATTTTAAATTTTGTTGTTGCAATAGGGAATATACACTATATGGCCATTAATGACCGGACGCTTTCAATTTTAGACATTTTGTCGAATATTTAGAAATATAATTGTCAGGTTCTTCTGGAATTTCAGGATTAAAAAGAACAGCTTTGACCTCATATTTATACGTGTCGTCTTGATAAGGAGGACAACTAGAGTTCAGCAAAAATTCAAAGAAAAAAAAATAGTACTTGGAATCAACCTGTAAATTAAAATGCACGAAATAATCTATCGCTGCAGAATACAAATTCGTGGATACTGTACAACATGTTTATTGATTTTTATAAGACTAGCACGCATATTCTTGGAGATTATAGCGATTCTTTTAAAAAGTTCAAAAAATTCGTGCATGTTTTGATCTAATATCATGCAGGATTTTCAACCAAATTTCAAGCCAGTTTCAGAAAAATTGGTAAAATGTAGTTGAAACAATATAGTGCAATTGGAATACAAATGAATTAAATATTTTATGAAATATGAGCAGTTGTATGAAATAGTTTTTATCTGCGCATGCGCGAACGATAACAAAGATTTTTTACATAATTTGATAGTCAACTCTATAGAAAACTCAAAAAAAAAAAAAAAAAATTACAGTCAAATATAGTGATTCAGAAAGATATCGTCAATAGAGTGAACTGATTTTTAGTTTCTCTGTAAAAGCAGCTGAATGATAAGGGATTTTCCACAAATTGTCAATTTTAATTTAATTTTTTTTCATTTTTTATTGATGCTTTAGTTCTTCTTGGATAACCACCAGAACAAGCCTAAAAAGCAGTATCAAAATCGAAGCCTTTGTTCCAAATCTACTCGTTGATATTCATTAAATACTAACTTTTTTCTGAAAGTCAGTTTATAAAAATTACAATCTGTGGAAAATCCATTATCATTCAGGTGCTTTTAGAGAGAAACTAAAAATCAGCTCACTCTATCGACGATATCTTTCTGAATGTTCACGATATTTGACTGGATTTTTTATTATGAGTTGCTCCATAGAGTTGACTATTAAATTATGTAAAAAAAAAATTCTTTGTTATCGTTCGCGCATGCGCAGATAAAAAATATATCATACAACTTAAAAAATATTTCATACAACTGCTCATATTTCATAAAACATGTAATATATTCATATTCCAATTGCACTGTATTATTTCTACTACATTTTGCCAAATTTTCTGAAACTGGCGTTAAATTTGGTTGAAAACCTTGCATGATATAAGCTAAAAACATGCACGAATTTTTT
The DNA here is from genome assembly GCA_963932465.1 of Maratus speciosus. Taxonomy (NCBI): domain Eukaryota; kingdom Metazoa; phylum Arthropoda; class Arachnida; order Araneae; family Salticidae; genus Maratus; species Maratus speciosus. The sequence goes on from OZ010789.1 coordinate 155,619,980, forward strand.
GTACTTTTAAAAAAAATCACTATATCTCCATGAATATACATGCTATTCTCACAAAAATCAGTAAACGTATTGTACAATATAAACATATTCGTATTCTGCAGTGATAGATCATTTCGTGCATTTTTATAAGGGCTAAGTCGGAGTTGGGCCCATTTTTGAGCGAAAGAGTCGGAGTCGGATCTGTTAAAATTCCCGGAGTCGGAATCGGAGTTGTCCATTAATCCCATCGACTACACAGCCCTGATTTTTATGTACAGAGTGACCCCAAATATTATAATTTGTCTTTGATTTTTTGTTGACCGGCCTAATTGTCCTCCTTATCAAATCTACTTAAATTTGAGGCCAAACATATTTTTTATAATCCTGAAATTCCAGAAGAATCTGACAAGTTTATTTAAAAATATTCGACAAAATGTCTAAAATTAAAAAGTGTCCGCTCATTAATGGCCGTATAGTGTATTTACTCTTAATGAAATATCTCGTCTTAGGATTTCAAAACTCATAATAGGGTACAGTAAAAGCTTTCAGTCTCTTCTTTTTAGGGATATAAGAAAAATAACTTTCGGGATCAGATTTCCAAAAACTTAACACTTTGAGTTCTGAGCTATTTCAACCGCATATCTCCTACTGGACTGAGGGTATTTGGTACGTTACCATGATTTTTTTCAAAATACTTGAAGGATATGCATTTTAATATAGGGGAGATGGGGGCACATGTGAACAGTTCGCATAAATATAGCTTTTTCTCATAACTGGTTTAATTTCTATAAATAAAAACTATTCCACATAGTAAACAGTACTTTCTTTTACAAATGGTAATTTTTTAAAAATCACCTGTATAGTTCTTCTTACAGTTTTTAATAGTTTTATAAATTCAAAAAATTGTTCACATGTGCCCCATCAGCGGGGTAGTTGTGAACACACGTGGGGCACATGTGAACACAAGGGAAAAATATCCTTTGACATTATTTTTATTCTCTTATTCATTTGTCGTCGTAATCATTAGTTATATTACCTGTTAAATTCACCATAAAGGAAAATTTTGATATATATTTCTCTAGTTTCCTGGGATATGTTTAAGTAAAAGATTGTAAAATAAAAATAAGTAAATTAGACGGGGGAGACTTAGATGATTCATTAAGTATTGTTGCAATAAAAAAAGAGAAGCGATTATAAAAAATAAATTAAAACTTTTAAATTTTGCTTAGGGGTTTTTGTTTGGGGGAAATTTTAGGGAGGGAGCATTTACATACTATTTATCGGAAACCTGACGAAATACGAAAGATTTTCACTGCTGTATTTGCCTTATTTACTTGTAAATTATAGATAAAGAAGGGTTTTTTAATGTTTAAAAAACTCTCGACTATAACCCCACCCCCTAACTTCTTTTGCTTTTGAAAGAAGGGGGGTGGGGGATCGGGATTTTACGGTAGTTATTAGTTTTAGTTTTAAAATTTTACTTTCTTAAAATATTACTGATATCTATCTCCATTCAAAGCATCATATACATAACTGTTTTAGAGATGGAAGTAAGACATCATTGCAAATTTAGAACAAATGTAATTAAAAAATTTGCAAAATTGTTCAAGGTTGTAAGGTGCAAGGTTCAAGGTGTTCTTTTGTATTAACAATGCATAAAAAATATTGATGTAAACCGTTTAGTAAAATAAATACATAACACTTATTACATTTTAAAAAACATTAAATTTATTTAAAGTACAATTGAATGTAAACGAACTTGTTGCTCTTTATGTATTTGCTGAAAGATGTGTTTGTGGAAGTTTCAATACAAAATCAACTTTGTGTGAGGAAAATATCTTCTATTTCAGGAAAATTATAGATAATGGAACTGATATTATTTCTCTTAAGTTAACTGAAAGGAACAGAATCACAGAATGATTATTGGGCACTTATGAAATGTTCATATCTGCCCCAACTAGTCTGTTCACAAGTGCCCCACGTTGCTGCTTCTGTTAAATTGATAAATAATTAACATTTCTTAATTTTAGAAGAAAAAGGACTTTAGCAAAAATATTTATTAGTGTTCATAGTATATGTTAAAACACTCAAATTCAAATAAATGAATAAATAAATAAAGTTATTCGCTTACCAACTTGGAAAAAAGATTTTACTTTTGAGATCTAAAAACAGTGTTTTGGCTACAGAGGACAAATAAAATGTCAAATAGCTTCAAAAAATTTTTACCATATGTCTACAGGCGCTATCATCTTTTGTAATTTTTTTCAAATAAAAAAACTTATAATAACTATTGAAAAATTGCGATGTTCACATCTGCCCCATGTTCACATGTGCCCCCATCTCCCCTATATATTTTTTTATTATAAAATTCAAACTGTTCTTTTTCATAATCAAGAAACTATTTAAATGTACTAAAAATCAATATTTAATGAGAAATTTTTGAAAAAAGTATGTTTTATATAGTTTTAAAAAGTTCCGCATAAGAAGAGATAATTTTGTTAACATAAAATTTTACATAGACTAGAATTAAAACATATGCAAATGTTGTACAAATATCTGAAAATAGGTTTTATTTGTATATAAACGTTATTTAGTAAAAGTTATTTATGTGTGGTACAATTCAAAACACAAGGAGCTGCACCAAAAGATTCACAATAAGTTCACAATGAAGTTCTGATTCTAGATATTTTCATATACATACTTTTGTTTAGTGCTTCCACGTATTTTTATTTCTTTTTCAAAATAAAAGGTTCGTAAATAATATATGAAAAGACGGCGAATGTATATATTAGGTATTTTTATAGGTCAGAGAGTTAAAAGTTGACCCCGAGCATCTCTCGAACTTAGTTCGCTTCACCGAAAACGGCAACCCGAGTGACACTCGGGCGTAGACCTCAAAATGTTAATTAGTTAAAGAAAAAATATAAAAAGCTGCAATGGCATATGGTACAAATACAATAAAAGTAACTATTTACTAACTGAAATATTTCTCATTTAATAACTGAAATATCTCTTAAATATAGAGGGAAAAAAATTTCCCTTCAAACCCATGGAATACAGACTAATGTTTCTGCCTCTTAATTATAACAAAGCCGATTCGCCGCACAAATTCTCTATGTCAATAGAGCATCGAAATCATAATAACAGATCGGATAAAAGTTATAATTCAAACATCATTACAAGATATAACCAAAAATCGATACTTAATATAAAACTCAGTTATTCAAATAGTCATTCTGTAGTATTAAAAAAAAAGGATGAAAATACTTTTCGAAAGCAATTTCCTTCATATAATAACTCAAATGCCTTTTTAATATAGTGGGTGGAAAATTTATTTTTATTCCAAAAAATACAGACTAATGTTTGAATCTCTTAAGTATTACTAAGCTAATTTCCGTCAAAAATTTTCCATGTCAAGAGCCTCGAAAACATGAGAACAGATTAGATAAAAGTTATAGTTTAAGCATTATTGCAAGCTACTATCTTGAATCAATAGCTAATCTATAATCCGCTATTCAAATAGCCATTCATGAGCATATAAACTTAAGATGAAATTACTTCTCGAAAGAAATTTCCTCCATTTAATTAAAATGTCTTTTTTAGTGAGAGGAAAATATATCTTTAAAACAAGAAATGCAGGCTAATGTTTCAGTCTCTTCTACAATTATCAATTACGCCATTCACCTCAAAAATTTTCTATATCATTAAAGCCTCGAAAACATTAGAACAGATCACAAAGGAGTTATAATTTAAGCACCATTACAAGCTACTATCATAAATCGATTCCTAGTCAAAAACTCACTTATTCAAATAATCATTCACGAATATAAACTTAAGATCAAATTACTTCTCGAAATAAATTTCCTTTATTTAATAACTAAAATGTCTTATTTAGTGAGAGGAAAATTGTACTTTAAACCAAGAAATGCAGACAAATGTTTCAACCTCTTAAGTATTAAGGTTAGTTGGGGCAACTGGGACATGATTTTATGTGACTCTGGAGCTTCTAACAATTCAGTTTAAAAAAACTAATGTTCATTTGAATTAAAGTTTGAACTTCTGTAAATGTGTTCAGTTAGGTTCCCTCTATCAGACAAAAATTCTCAAAATTACATTTTAATATTTAAAAATATAAAAATATGCATATTTCATCTTTCTTTCCTCATGGGTCCAGTTGCCCCCAAAAATGGGGTAGCTGGACCAGGGTCTATGTTCCACAAGCGTTCATATTTTTTCATATCGGATATCAGGTCCTGTTTGAAAAAGTGTAAACAACATAAAAAAATTTAAGCCAGGCAGATCATGTAAATTATATGTGAATAAACAGCGTTGTAAGGGAAACCTTTGCTGTCAATGTGTATAAAAAAAGCACTAAAAGTGAAAATATTAGATTTATTTATACCAAAAAAAAAAAAAAAAATCTTAAGGAAGTACTTATGTACTTTAGTGTAGATAATAAGTATAAAAGTCACATGGGTATTTTAAGGAAAAAAATAGCAAGATAAATCTATGAGCAAACGGCTACGTAAGTACTTAAGTACTTTATCCAGGGGTCGCATTATATAGGGAAAATTTTATTGTTCCTACCAGAACATTTACAGAAAGGTGCGATGAAGATATTATTTTCAAAATAGTGGTAGGAACGATAAAAATTTCCCTATAGAATGCGACCCCTGTTTATAGTACAATTTCAAGGTCTGGCTATCTCGCTTTCAGGGGCAAGGTACCTGCATTCGTGAAATGTCGAAATAATTTACTGACACCAATATTTACAAGAAAATCTATCTGAAAACAAGTAAAAGTATATTTTCTCGTACTTAATAAAGGTGAAATTTCCATTATAAAATTCTGGTGCCAATGTGGCAATTAGGAATTAAAATTAAGTGATGCCATGACGGCATCACCGCCTCTCAAGGGGCCAAGAAATTTGGTTTGATACCACTCAATATGCTTTTTTTTAAATTTCATTACATAATTTTAATAAGGTATTCTATCATTTTCTTTATTGTGAGAAAAAAAAAATGGAGAAATTTACTTTTGAAATTTGATTAAAAACTAAAATGTATTATTTAGTGAGAGGAAATTTTCTCTTTAAAGCTAGAAATGCAGACTAATGTTTCAGTATCTACTACAATTATTAGTAAGTCAATTCAGCTAAAAATATGCGATATCATTAATGCCTCGAAAACATGAGAAGAGATTAAAAATAAATTATAATTTACGCACCATTACAAGCTTCTATCATAAATCGATACCTAATCTAAAACTCACTTATTCAAATGGTCATTCATGAGTATAAACTTGAGATGAAATTACTTCCCGAAAGAAATTTCCTTTATTTAATAACTAAAATGATTTTTTTAGTGAGAGCAAAATTTCTCTTAAAACCAAGAAAGGCAGACTAATGTTTTAATATCTCAAGTATTGCTAAGAAAAATTTTCTGTGTCATAAGGGCCTCGAAAATATGAGAAGATAAAAGTTAGATAAATATTTTACAGATTAGATAACTGATTAGATGAAAAGAAGAATCATTACAAGCTACTATCATAAATCGATACCTCTTCTAAAACTCACTTGTTTAAATAGTCAGTCATGAGCATAAACTTAAGATGGAATTACATCTGGAAAGAAATTTTTTTGATAACTAAAATGTATTTTCTAGTGAGAAGAAAATTTCTCTTTAAACCAAGAAATGCAGACTAAAGTTGCAATCTCTTAAGTATTACTAAGCCAATTCACCTGAAAATTTTTCTGTGTCATTAAAGCCTCGAAAACATGAGAACAGATCAGATAAAAGTTACAGCTCAAGCACCATTACCAGCTACTATCATGAATAAATAACTCATCGGAAACTCAATTATTCAAATAGTCATTCATGGTTGTATCAAATGAATATGAAATTGCTACTTGGAAGAATTTTCTTTTGTTCAATTATTAAAATCTTAGGTAGGGTAAGAGGATATTTTCATTTTAACCCTTAAATGCCTGGTGTTGCTTTTCGGCAACATACTCAATTTAGGCTCTAAAATACTATTAGAATAATATTGAAGCTATAATAGAGGAGAAAGAAACATAGTAACACAATACGTAAAAAGTATAATTCAAGCAATATTACAAATTGTACCAAGAATCGATATCTAATCAGAATCTCAATTAAGCAAATATTCATGCAGTGTGAATTTAATATGAAGATAACTATAAACAGTTCTCTTTCTCTGAATGAAATATATCTCTCTAATATATTGGAAGACGGAGGTGGCGGAGATTTCCCTTTAAACCGACGCGACAGTTTCAGTCTTAATGCAGAATGTAAAACAAAAAATATATGTACGTGATGTTTTGAAATGTATGATATTATATGATAATATATTATATAATATTTCAAAACATTTGATAAAATTGAACATAAAAAAAATAAATAAATGACAAAAGAAATTCCCAGAATGTATTTTTTCTGAGCTATTGTGAACTGCTATATATTCAAATTGCTCTCCTCCAATTTCTAGACATGCATGTGAGCGCTTGGTCTTGTTTATGACGACTCTTCTCAGCTTGTCAGGTTATTGCATGAGCACTACCAAATCGCTGTAGTTTTCGGTTAATTGTTGAGTCGGATAACGCTTACTTACAAGATTTCTCACTTTTTTGAACGGTTTCTTGTTGAAAATAAAATTTCATAACGTAATAACCAGTAGTTAAAAAAAAAAAAAAAAAAAACCCACAGAGGCAGAGGGCATACTCTATAGCCAAAAGGTATACGCTAGAGTAGGACTGCACAACCTTTATAAGAAAAGAGCCAGTTACAAAAATAACTGGGTTGTGGAGGGCCAAATTTAATAGTGTAAACAAACTTTTGATTCAGGGAAGGGAGGGAGGGAAATCTGTAATCTATAATCTCATAACACATTTTTCGAAAGGGAAAAGGTTTCTAGCCCCCTAGCCCCCCCCCCTCCCCTTCCCAGCCAATATACCCTATTCAGTTGACAAGAATATATCAATAGTTTAGATTGTATACGTCACAGACATATAGCTAGGGTTATTTCAAGGAGTGAAAATGCTCCTTGACATTATTGGGGGGAGTAAATTTAGTTTTATTAAAAGTGGAAAAACAAAGATGGTCATAAAAGTGGCCAGTGAAAAAAAGAAAAAAAAATCATATACTCAGTTAGTGAGAGGGGAGGGGGGCATACTACACTAAATCCTACTTTTTAACATATTCACCCATACTGTCGCATGTATAAATTCAATTTCGCAGCTGAAAATGTGTGATTCAGAATTAATGGTATCTCGGTTTGAGAAAACTGGTTAATACACTATGAAATGTACCCGGTAACGTTTCCAAAAACAGTGGTAACGAAATAAAACTTTGTTTTAGGTAGCTTTCATTACAAAAAGCTACCTATTGCAGCCGTTCGGAGGAAAGCGATTTCAAAAAATTTTGGTATATTTTCATCGATCATGACCCCCAGACCCCGAAACCACCCTCCGTTCAAAAGTTGACATATATATATATATATCTATATATATATATATCCATATATATATATATATATATATATCTGACCTTTGTCACACTGTAACTCTCGTATTTATGAACCGATTTGGATGAAATTCGGTGTGCACATAGTACATACCAATGTCTCGACCGAGTTCGTTGGCCAGCTTCATCCGGCATTTTGTTTCAAAATGGCGGCCATTTAAATTTTTTTTAATTTAAAATTTGAAATGTGGTAGCAAAAATTTGAAAATGGAAAAATATTTTTTTCTTATGTATTTGACCTTTATACAAAGATTCCGGAGCAGTTTTTGTTTTGTCTATATCTTAAAAAATGGCTGAGTTATAGCATTTTGAATTTCTAGCGAAGATGACATTTTGAAACGTCCTGAATTTTGTCACGCGATAAAAGGCGTATTTATGAACCGATTTGGATGTAACTTCGTTTATACATAGTACAGACCAATGTCTCGACCGAGTTCGTTGGCCAGCTTCATCCGCCATCTTGTTTAAAAATGGCGGCCATTTAAATTTTTAAGAAAAATTTAAATTTGAAATGTGGTACCCGAAAAATTGAAAGTTGAAAAAATATTTTTTTCTTATGTGTTTGACCTCGATAAAAAGATTCGGGAGCAGTTTTTGTCTCGTCTACATCTTAAAAAATGGCTGAGTTATAGCATTTTAAATTTCTAGCGTGGCTGACTTTTTGAAACGTCCTGATATTTGTCACGTGATAACGGGCGTATTTATGAACCGATTTGGATGTACCTTGGTGTGTACATATTACATACAAATATCTCGACCGAGTTCGTTGTCCAGCTTCATCCGCCATCTTGTTTCAAAATGGCGGCCATTTAAAATATTTAAAAAAATTTTAAATTTGAAATGAGATACCAAAAATTTGGAAAATGAAAAAGATTTTTTTTGTATGTGTTTGACCTTAATACAAACATTCCGGAACAGTTTTTGTTTTGTCTATATCTAAAAAAATGGCTGAGTTATAGCATTTTGAATTTCTATTGTAGCTGACATTTTAAAACGACCTGATTTTTGTCACGCGATATCAGGCGTATTTATGAACCGATTTAGATGTAACTTGGTCTGTACATAGTACATACCAATGTCTCGACCGAGTTCGTTGGCCAGCTTCATTTGCCATCTTGTTTCCAAAGGGTTGCCATTTAAAAAAAAATAAATTTAAAAAGTCCTTCCGGCCAGTGCCGGGAGGAAGAGGTAAATTTCATATTCCTTATTTTAAAAAATCCAACTTATATTATTCAAACACACAAAGCTCAATTAAGTGGAAACCGAATGTAGGAGATTCAATACTAATTTTTATATACTAAATCATTATGAATGAGAATTTCGCGAAATTAGTCAGCTTTATCCAAGCTGCTTTTAATTAAAGTAACTTATATTTGGCTGCCAAATTCGGCGATTTCTTAAAGTGCCTGCCATTTTAAGACAACATGGTGGATGAGGATAACCAGTGAACTTGGTCGAGACCTTAGTAGTTGCTGTGCACATGCTCACTCACATCGGAATCGGTTGATATATACGAGTGCTGTCGCAGGCAAAAAATCACATTTTTCAAAATGTGAACCACGTTAGGAATTGAAACTACTATATCTGAGCCATTTTTTAAGATAAAGGCAAACAAAAAATGCTCCTGATTCCGTATATCAAGGTCAAATACTTAAGAAAGAAACCTTTTTAGTTTTCTAATTTTTTTGCACCTCACTTTAAATATAATTTTTTTTAATTTAATGGCCTCCATTTTGAAACAAGATGGCTGATGAAGCTGGCCAGCGAACTTGGTCGAGATATTGATGTATACTATCCACATGCCTTCTTCCATTGAAATAGGCGAATACGTGTGGTATCGCGTGACAAATACAAGATCGTTTCAAAGTGTTAGCCATGATAGAAATTCAAAGTGCTATAATTCAACCACTTTTTAAGATATAAACAAAAGAACAAATTTTCAGAAGCAAAAACTGCTCCGAATCTTTGTATCAAGGCCAAACACATAAAAAAAATCTTTTTCATTTTCCAATTTTTTAATACCTCATTATTTAAAATACATTTAAAAAAAAAATCGCAACCCTTTTGAAACAAGATGGCGAATGAAGCTGGCCAACGAACTCGGTCGAGACATTGGTATGCACTATGTACAGACCAAGTAATATCCAAATCGGTTCATAAATACGCCTGTTATCGAAAGGCAAAAATCAGGTCGTTTTAAAATGTCAGACACAATAGAAATTCAAAATGTTATAACTCAGCCATTTTTTTAGATATAGACGAAACAAAACCTGTTCCGGAATCTTTGTATTAAGGTCAAACACATACGAAAAAATCTTTTTCATTTTCCAATTTTTGGCATCTCATTTTAAATTTAAATTTGTTTAAATTTTTTTAAATGGCCGCCATTTTGAAACAAGATGGCGGATGAAGCTGGCCAACGAACTCGGTTGAGTTATTTGTATGTACTATATACACACCAAGGTACATCCAAATCGGTTCATAAATACGTCTGGTATCACGTGACAAAAATCAGAGCGTTTCAAAATGTCAGCCACGCTAGAAATTCAAAATGCTATAACTCAGCCATTTTTTAAGATATAAACGAAACAAAAACTGCTCCCGAATCTTTTTATCAAGGTCAAACACATAAGAAAAAAATATTTTTTCAATTTTCAATTTTTTGGTACCACATTTCCAATTTAAATTTTTCTTAAAATTTTAAATGGCCGCCATTTTTAAACAAAATGGCGGATGAAGCTGGCCAACGAACTCGGTCGAGACATTGGTCTGTACTATGTATAAACGAAGTTACATCCAAATCGGTTCATAAATACGCCTTTTATCGCGTGACAAAATTCAGGACGTTTCAAAATGTCATCTTCGCTAGAAATTCAAAATGCTATAACTCAGCCATTTTTTAAGATATAGACGAAACAAAAACTGCTACGGAGTCTTAGTATAAAGGTAAAATACATAAGAAAAAAATATTTTTCCATTTTTAATTTTTTGGTACCACATTTCAAGTTTTAAATTTTTTTAAATTTTTTAAATGGCCGCCATTTTGAAACAAAATGGCGGATGAAGCTGGCCAACGAACTCGGTCGAGACATTGGTATGTACTATGTACATACCGAATTACATCCAAATCGGTTCATAAATACGAGAGTTACAGTATGACATATGTCAGATATATATATATATATATATATTGATATATATATATATATATATATTGATATATATATATATATATATATATATATATATATATATATTGATATATATATATATAAATTTTGAACGGAGGGTGGTTTCGGGGTCTGGGGGTCATGATCGATGAAAATATACAAAAATTTTTTGAAATCGCTTTCCTCCGAACGGCTGCAATAGGTAGCTTTTTGTAAAGAAAGCTACCTAAAATTAAAATGAGGTATTAAAAAATTGGAAAATGAAATTTTTTTTTATGTGTTTGGCCTTGATACAAAGATTCCGGAGCAGTTTTTGTTTCTGAAAATTTGTTCTTTTGTTTATGTCTTAAAAAATGGTTGAATTATAGCGCTTTGAATTTCTAGCATGGCTAACATTTTGAAACGATCTTGTATTTGTCGCGCGATAACACACGTATTCGCCTATTTCGATGTAAGAAGGCATGTGGATAGTATACACCAATATCTCGATCAAGCTCGCTGGCAGCTTCATCAGTCACCTTGTTTCAAAATGACGGTCATGAAATTAAAAAAAATTATATTTAAAGTGAGGTGCAAAAAAATTAGAAATTGAAAAAGGTTTCTTTCTTAAGTATTTGACCTTGATATAAGGATTCAGGAGCATTTTTTATTTGTCTTTATCTTAAAAAATGGCTCAGATATAGCAATTTCAATATCTATGTGGGTGACATTTTGAAAAATCTGATTTTTTGCCCTCGAAAGCACTCGTATATATCAATCTATTCCGATGTGAGTGAGCATGTGCACAGCAATTACTAAGGTCTCGAGCAAGTTCACTGGTTAGCCTCAAGCACCATGTTGTCTTAAAATGGCAGGCACTTTAAGAAATCGCCGAATTTGGCAGCCAAATATCAGTTACTTTAAATAAAAGCAGCTTGGATAAAGCTGACTAATTTCGCGAAGTTCTCATTCATATTGATTTAGTATTGATAAAAGTTAGTATTGAATCTCCTATATTCGGTTTCCACTAAATTGAGCTTCTTGTGTTTGAATAATATAAGTTGGCTTTTTTAAAATAAGGAATATGAAAGCTACATCTTCCTCCCGGTACTGGCCGGAAGGACTTTTTATAAATGCTCATTTAAATCTGGCAAATATATTGATTTCTGAGGTTTCTCAATATAAAGAGTAGGGGAGATGGGGACACATGTGAACATGGGGCAGATGTGAACATCGCAATTTTTCAATAGTTATTATAAGTTTTTTTTATCTGAAAAAAAATTACTAAAGATGATAGCACCTGTAGACATATGGTGAAAAAAATTTGAAGCTCTTTGATATTTTGGTTGTCTCTGTAGCCAAAACACGGTTTTTAGATCTCAAAAGTAAAATCTTTGTGCCAAGTTGATAAGCGAATAACTTTATTTATTTATTCATTTATTTGAATTTGAGTGTTTTAAGATATACTATGAATACTAATAAATATTTTTGATAAAGTTCTTTTTCTTCTAAAATCGAGAAATGTTAATGATTTATCGATTTAACAGAAGCAGCAATGTGAACGGACTAGTTGGGGCAGATATGAACGGTACAGTCGTGGAAAAAAAAAGTAAACACCCCCTACTAACTCCTCAGCAAATCATCGTAGAAGAAAGTTACTGGTACCGAACGATTGGAAATAAAGTCTACTTTTAAATGATGTATATAAAATTTTCTTAGGGGTCATCTACATATTAAAACGAATCCAAACTTCCTTTTTATCAATGGCAATGCCCAATTTTAACGAGATATTTCAAATCTTCCGCTCAAACTATGCCTAGACACCAAATTTCAAGTCATTTGAATGATAAGTTTTTGAATTATAAACATTCAAAATTTAGTGCTTCTAATGTTAAATTACATTTTCATATTTTTATTTATATCTCCCGAAATTATGCTCCTAATGTGCTAATTTTTTTTGTAGTAATAATACTAATATACCCAAACATAAATAAGCTGAATTTGCAATTTTTATAATTTTATGATATGAATTATGAATTATGAAATTAATATTCGAAAAAATTATGAATTGCAACCTACAATTTTTTTGATGGATTTAGATTTATTAAGTCCTGCTTTATGGAAATTCAAAAATTTCACATTTTTATTCCAAGTAGTTTTCGAATTATGCTTAAAAAACGTCAAAATGATGGTTTAAGGGGCCGTCTATGATGGAAGTGAGTAGACATTTTGAAATTTATTCTGCTGTTGCTGTACTGTAATCTAACACGCTTCATTGACTCCTTGAGTGACGCTTAAGGTGCCTTGATCAAGGAAGGGGCTCTCTCGGTGAACAATCCAGTACGGAACTTCAATTTGGATACAGCCCTTAAAATAAGCTCGTTTTAAAATAATTAATTTCTCAGAAACTTATGGTACGAATTGCATAAAAATTCGTTTTTAGGCTAATTGAAGGGTGTAGAGTTCATTTATGCTGTCAGAATTGGGTACTGCTATTGAAAAAAACAAAGTTATGGTTCGTTTTAATATGTAGGTGGCCCCCTAAGCAAATTTTATATACATCATTTAAAAGTAGACTTTATTTCCAATCGTACGGTACCAGTAACTTTCTTCTACGATAATTTGTTGAGGAGTTAGTAGGGGGTGTTCACTTTTTTTTTTTTCCACCACTGTACATAAGTACCCCAATAATCATTCTGTGATTCTGTTCCTTTCAGTTAACTTAATGAGAAATAATGTTTTTGAGAAATAATGAAGAACTTTTTTTTTTCACGCGATATAAATAATTAATATATAAATAAATTCTACGCGAGTTTCATATGCTTTGTAAAATTTCTGTTTCAAAACAAGTTAATTTCAAATGCGCCAATTTAACACTGTTTTAATTGCCCTGAAATATACAGTGTGTCCACGTATAACCTGACCGACCTTTATTTTCGCAACGGTTGGTCCTAGATGCATACTTCCAATTACAAAAGTGGTCAAAATTAGGTGCAGAGTTAAGATAAAAAAAAGTTTGAAGCGAAAAAACAATTTAGCGAAGAATTACAGAATTTAAATTTTTATACGGTCCTCCGGTCCTATAAGTTATATTTAGTAAAATTTTCCTGTTACACTGACAATTAAGGCCAGAAAAAGTCCCGTTATTCTACGATTAAAAATGACCGAGTAATAGCTGCTTAAAGTTGGAGCATATTTTTTGCTACAAATTAGGGTCATTCACAAATTTAGTAGAGCTATATTTATCGTCAGATATAATAAAGAAATGGTTAAGGGTAAAATTAGCATTGCAATATAAATTTGACATTTTTAATCATTCTGACATATTACTGCAAAATATACAATTTGTACTGAACATATAAGAGGATAAAAATAACAGAATTTTGTTTAAAAAAAGGATGAAAAACAACAGCCTCAATTCTTTACAAAAATGATACATATTTTTAAATGCTGTTAGATTACACCGTCTTTCAAATTTCGGGTTGTTCCAAGTTTTTTAGCTTTTGAAAATTGATTCACATGTATGTTTTAGCGCTGAATCCGAAAATGACCTCATTTTAAACCATCATATCAGGAATTGTCTCAAATCGCAAATTTCAAAGTTAAAAAGCTAAAAGTTAAGATTGTCCCCCCTCCCCTCCCAACCTCATCGGACCCGCGAGCTGTTTATCTGTAAGAAACCCAGTATAAGCCAAAAAATCTAATAAATTATTGAATTAAATAAAATTAAACTGAATAAAAATGTCTTACATCTATTTTTTAGTATAAGATTTTTCGCTATTTTTTAACTTTGAAATTTACGATTTGCGAAAAATCCTGACATAATGGTTAAAAGTGAAGGTAATTTTTTTTTATTTAGCGTTAAAAAAATACATAAAACGTAATTATGAAAGCTAAAAAACACAATCATCGCAGGTTTATGTTATCTAATCTAAAACTATTTCTTAAACTTGTTGACGGTAATTTATCCGAATTTTTTTGTGTTATCCTCTAATATAAATATGTATAAGATGGTAAGCGTTGAAAATCATAATAACATTACATTGTAATCGGATTTAAGTCAGTATGTAAAATTTTAACTTCGATCGGACATTTGAAAATCAGTTAAAGTTCGAGTACAAATTTTAATCTGGAAAGATGATCGTTGCAAGTTAAATAAAACCTTATGAAAATAACATGATTTTTGTTAAACCATAGCCTCAAATCCTTACAAAATACAACATATGTTAAAATACAATTATTTTAACTAATCTGAAACTTAACTAATACAGTTAACTCAATCGTTATAGTTGTACAATTTCTTTCAAACTTCTAGGACCAGCGGTTGCGAAAATAAAGGTCGGTCAGGTTATACGTGGACACACTGTATAGATCCCATGACTAAAATTTTTGCTTTCTCGATAATAATTGACTGTTAGATTTCTGACATTAATGAGCCACAGCCATCTCTACACCGGCCAAATCGCTAAACTAACTCCGGCGGGTCACGTGACCAGTCGAAGGCGGTTAAATTCAAGCGAAATCAAAGGGACGGTCGCCATTTATTCTGTTCTTGAAAATGCCATCGTTGATGAATTCAAGTCGCAGTTTTCGGATAAAGTTGCACATGGTTCATGATTTTCATCTTTATACTATCTATTTTATTTAGATACTTATGTTTTATTTCAAGAAAGTGTATGATGTGTTTTCCCTGCGTTTCATGTGCTTCCCTAGTGTTTCATTGTTTCTCTTTCTGAAAAGAAAATATGGCTCTCAAGGATTCGCATATATAATTTTAATTTCATCTAAAAGGCTAGAATATGCCTTAGATATTCTAAAATGATGTTCAGTGGATATCACCAAGGATTAACATAACTATTGAAGTAAGTTCTGTTCTGATTTAACTTTTAAAATTTATTGTCTTAATAAAACAAATTATATCAGACGCTTGGTTTGAATATTAGCAATCTAAGAAAATAAGTATAGGGTTGACATGATTGTTAAAATATATGATGAATGTACAGTTATATGTCAGTAATTATTATATCTCTCTAGAGAAGTTGATTGAAAATGAGAAAAGACTAATAATTCAAAAGCTCTTTCATAATAAACAAAAATATTTAGATAAGAAATGCAATTTATCAATAAATCAGGCACGAAGCAATTCCTCCTAAAGGAGGAATTCCACCTATTTTAAAGCTATCTTGGACATTTTCTGGATTGATGCAAAAATGCAAATAAAATATTGGAAGCATATATCAGAGGGGGGAGGGGGGGTGTCTAGGAAATTTTAATAATAATTTTGTTTACTCAAATCGTCGGAATTTGTTTCTGAATTACTGTGCAAAAAAAGTCATCAAATCAAAGGTGAATAAGCATCTGAAAGTGGTGTAAATTGTTTCTAAAATGTCTTTCCAGAGTGATTTTTTTAGACTTTAAAAGGTAAAGGAAGTTTCCATAAGGTTCTTTTTGGAATAGAATATTTTTTCCTAATTAACACTTTTGTGTAATTTCAGTGATGCAATTTTGGAGATGTATTTCTGAAGTGAAGATTAATTTGACTTGCTTGTATTTATGCAGCATGGAGGTTTGTTTTTTTGTTTGTTTTTGAAAGGAGGGGGAAAATCTTAAACAGACAAACCTTCTAAAATAATATTTATTTTGACAAATTAATCGCTGTAGTTAACATAAATTCATCAGATATTTATGGTTTTACATCTTAGCAAACTGTCTTCAATTTCCTGTTTTGATGCAAAGGACCTGTAAAATTGTTAGTTTAAATTTTTTTTAATAAATTTTAAATTATTAAAAGAAAATCATACATACAGTAATATTTTATTTTATTGTATAAATAAGTTAAAATGTGTCCAAAAATAAATATTGTATAGATGGAAAAAATTTTACAACTTTTTTTCTGTTTTCCACTTTCATGCTTGATAAATTTAGACGCATTTAAAGATCTTTAAATGATATATTAAACCCAGTTTATAAAAACATTGTGCCAATCCTACTTTTCATTGCAGGTTATGCTGCTTTCTAAACTTGCTAAAACATCACTGTTATAATTACTGTATAGATTCTAGTAATGGTGATTTTTCATATGAATTTTTTATTAAAAATTAGTTAACTTTAGGTTAAAAATGTAGTGAATGACTTTGATCATTTATGTAAATATTGTACTCACAGGGATCCGTCCAGATTTTTCTTTCTGGGTCCTATTTTTGAAATTGTGAATAGTTTTTTTTTTTTTTTTTTTTTTTTTTTTTTTTTTTTTTTCACATTTATGAAAAATCTATTTTTAATTTTGGGAATTTGAAATTATCGTTATATTCAGGTTCTTGTTATACATTTTTAACAAGACCCTTTCCATATCTATATCTTGATAATAGGTTTTTTGACAAATTAGATAGTATTACTTTTAAAATTTGTGATGAAAAGTACAGCTTGGAAATGCAAAAGTTTTGGGTAAAGCTAATTGTTAAGTTGAAAAATTTTTGTGAAGGGTCCTGTTTTAAAATAAAAAGGCTGTGAAAGGTCCATTAAAGGACCTAATTTTTCTCTAAACAGACCCCTGGACTCATGACAGCTTTATTTATTTAAAAATATGATGCAAGTTGTATATAAGATCTTACCAAATAATTACTCAAAAATAGTTATTAAAAATTTTAATTAAGAAAAGAAATACAAGAGAAAAATTTAAAAAAACTGAAAAATAAATAAATCTGTATTTATTTTTAGCATTCAACCTTAGAATATCTGAACTTCTTAACAATATGTAAATAATTTTTGTCGTGTGCTTTTCATAATTTAAATACCAAATTTATCCTTTCATTTATTTTTAATTTGTGTAAATGCATTTAGCCAATATAATATGCTATTCTTTTCATAACTAAGGGGCTGGCTCCACATAAAACTTTGATCATGAAGCTAAACAAACATTTTAAATTTTCTTTACTTTTCTGACAAATGTAATAGATGGGAAATATTTTTGTTAATTTTTGAATGATGGTATACTAAGTTTCTTGTCAAAAGAAATTTTTAATAGATAGAAATTTTTAATCGATTGATTGAGCTTATTGAAAAATCTTTCAGTAAAATAATATTACAAGAAAACCGGGACCTGAAGGGAGATTCACTAGGCACTCAATCACGATATAATTTTACTAGTGGGGGAAAAGTCCGCCTTCGGCAGCCGCCATTTTGAATGAGCACTCAGGCCTAGTATTCAGAGGGCTGTGAATGAGCATGTAACTAAGTAATATTACTGTTAATTAATTAAATATTTTATTTTATTTACTGCATACCACTGTAGGCACATTACTTTCTACGTGATTAGGTTAGAGCAATATTTTTTCTATCTTGGGAATTGGAATGAGCAATTACATTCAGATCTCTATTGTATGAAAAGTTCCATTGTATAAACGAAATTCCAGATTCCTCTTCTATATGAGAATATGGACAGCAATGGAAATAGATAAAATGGACAAAGGAGGCCCTTAGCAACCCCTAGTGATAGACAGAGCAAGGAAGCGAAGTGTAGGTAGATTATCTGATCCCTTGGTTTTACAGGAGAGGACCCTCACGTGTTTTCTCTCAAAGTAAAAGTTGAGAGAGAGAGTGACTTAGTCTTGGCTGGAGTCTTGTGTGTAGAGAGTGGAGTGTTGAGCCGTGTGTTGGAGATGAAAGTGTTCCTTCGGAAGTATTGACTCCGGTGAAGAATATCGCATATGTAAGGGGAAATACCTATGTGGTTACCCCGTAAACCTAGCTGAGTACAGTAAGCTGAGAAGGGAAGAGCGTGGTTTAATAATATTACCCAGTACGTAGATATTAAATTAACGTATAACTTAGTGTTGGGCAAGATCTGCTATATCTGAACCTTTAAATGTCAGTAATGTCTTTTAATGTAAATATTTTGTAAATAAAGCCTTGTTTAATATTATTTGAATAATCTTAGTAGTTAATGATAAACCTTCTCAAATTGTGCCCGATATCGATGGTAGCCGCCTATCAACGAAATAGTGATTTTTCAAGCCTTTACGAGCGGTGGAAAAGAATCGGTGTGATAATCATCATCGTACCGACAACGAAAAGCGTAACATAGCAGACTAATTTTGGTTCGCTAAATAACAAGTAATTGGAATTAATGAAAAAACCCACTTCAATGAATGTCTCATCGCAATTTATTTCGTTCATATAAGCCATAATGTAACGTTATAATTTTATGTACATGATGAAATAAATGAATAATAAAAGGCATACACATCATACTCTAGAGAAAGAATATTGTTTTGAACCTAAATAATGTGTATAAATTTTAGTATAAACATACTAAAATGTATATATGTTATTTTTAAGTGTGATTAAAAAGAGTAACTTGATATTAGGTTGAGCAAAAAGTTTTGGGAAATTTTTAATCTAATAGTTCCCAGAATTTGTATCGTACATAGGCAATATCAATATCGTACTCAGTATCGTATAACTCAATATCGTTCGTAGGCAAGGCAATACATAATATAGGCAATATATCGTATCAATGCAACACTTTTTCAAGGGCCGTCTATTTGAATCCTTTAATGAAGCTGAAGAAGCATGCCAAGGATTTTATGATTCCAAGGAGCCGTCATGGTACTTCCAGCATATCCGGAATTTGGCAGAACGATGGCAGAAATTTGTGGACTATGATGGTCTCTACTAGAGATCTGCACGGGCCGGCCCGTGGCCCGACGGGCTCGGGCTTATTTTCATTCACGGCACTCGGGCCGGGCCAAACTTTTTCTGAAGGCTCGGGCCTTACTTTTTCCTGAAGGTTTGGGCCGGGCCGGGCCTAACTTATTTTTTCTGCACAGAGCCGATACTGGTTTAATTCCTAATCTTCACGGCCCAAAATTTTCATTCACAGTTTTGACCCAGCCCGTATGAAAATCATTGTCTCGGCGTGTCCTGGTCCGTTCAAAGGTCAATAAAATTAGGCTTGGCACAATTTTTTTTTTCAAAAAATGTATACATTTTTAAATCACCATTATTCTACAATTAACATTCAAATTCATTCTTTTTAAAGAGCAGTAGATTTCTACGCTTATTAAAATATAGTTAAATTAAAATATAGTAAAACGCGTGAAAAAGAACCTGCCTATGACGGAATCTTGTATTAAACTGAAAAACATGTTGATCCATGCAAAATTAATATAATATTACGTAAGAAAATAATATATAATACATTTACACTTGCTAAGAAGGGAACTTGTCTATAACGCATTTTTTTTTTCTTTTCTATGCAATTCCGTCTTAGATTTTACTGCAAAGCATTTGTCAGATTTTTAACGCTACATGGAATATGGATTAACAATATTAATGATAACTGAAACATTTACATACAAGAAATAGAAACTCATTAAAAAAATAAGTATCGCACCCTGCGGCACTTCTATAAAAATGAAGATTAAAAACACGAAAAGAAAAGTTAAGATAAATATTTTTAGCCTGAACTCCTCGTATGAGACAAATTTTTAGCCAAATCGACGTAAAAATCAATGTTTTGTAGAAATTCACTCCGGCCGGGCCAGGCTCGTGCCGAGATTTTAACTTTTTTCTTGCCGGGCCAGGCCGAACTTTTAGCTGTTATACCGGGCCGGGCCAATAAATTTTTTGCTACGGGCCGGGCCAAACTTTTAACTTTTTTACCGGGCCGGGCCAATATTTTTTTGTACGGGCCGGACCGAATTTTTTTCTTTGATTCGGGCCGGGCCCGGGCCTGGAAATGTCGACCCGTGCAGACCTCTAGTCTCTAATTTAAAGAATAGTCCTTATTTCTTTTGTTGTTAATTTGCGCATAATAACCAACTTTCACAAATTTCCCAGAAATTTTTGCTCAACCTAGTAAAAAGACACTACAAAAAATTTCCCTCCATAGACCATTATTTAACTGAATCATTTTGTGCGTTTCTATATACGAACTATAAATACTACGCATTTCGTTTTTGATGGGAAATGTCCAATGGTAGATCTCAATAACATACACCAAGCCAGTGGCGCGAACTTATATGGGCGAGAGCCCACCCAATAATTTGATCTCTCCGCCCGCCCAAATTCCACTGATTTATTTCATTATTCATTTAGTCCCTGAAATAAAATTTGGTTTTATTGACGTTCCCAGAATAATTTTGTTTGAAAAACAGTAAGGAGATCAATTCGACTTACAAGAATTCTTTAGCGTATGTATAATTAAATTTCTTTCAAAAACAGATTTCTTTGCATATTTTGCCATCTGTTTTAATGTGTTGAATCTATAAATCACTTAGATGACTAAAATGTTGTTTTTTCTTGACATCTAGATTCTTGCACTTTCAATAGTTAGCAATTTTTATACTATTTGTAATAAATATTAATGTATTTATAAGAATATTAATTTATATTAATGTATTTATAATAATGTATTTATGCATAATAACATATGAGAATATAATTAAATTATAATAATTTTACATTTTACTTAGAAAAATCATCATAATTTGACTTCGAATTACACTCTTTAGTCATTCGCTCCTCTTAAACACCTTTCTCCACACACACGCACTGAGGGGGAAAGAGGGAATTGTACGTTTTATTTCACTCAAAAAATTTTGAGCCCACCCAACGTTTTTCAAAAGTTGGCACTGTTGAACGAAGCTTTTTGTAATCCAAATATATGTACGCGAGTTAGAGCACGAACAGACCGTCAACAGACAGGCGACCAGAGAAACCAAAGTCATAAACCTTTTTCAACTATGTTGTAAATTGTTAAAAACATGCAAACGAAATGTATAATATTCTTCATTGGAAGTCAGTCAAAAAATAGTTAAGAAATCTGTAAGAAATCTACTGCTGGAAACTTACTAAAACATGCATGATGATAAAGATTTAAATTGCTTTATTAATGAAATACCGAACTGAATCGGTCATTTCAAAAATCACACAAATCAAGTTTTTTTTCCAAATATACTTCTTTTGTCGCAAATGATTCCTAAAGGTAGAGCCATGATCTGGGTAATAATCACATAAGTCAGTGTATTCTTTCCTCTCCAAACAATACCTTCTTATTTTCGTTCATTACTTAAACGATCATTTTGTGCGTTTCTGCATACGAACTAAATACTATGCATTCCGTTTTTGATAGGAAATGTCCAATGGTAGAACTCAATAACAAACACTCTTTGTAATCCAACTCTTTGTAAAACTCTTTGTAATCCAAATATAGTGTACGCAAGTTAGAGCACGAACAGACCGTCAACAGACAGCCGACCAGAGAAACCAAAGTCATAAACCCTTTTCAACTATGTTGTAAAGTGTTAAAACCATGCAAACGAAATGTATTATCTGGGAGCACGGCAGTGCGTCCGCCAAGTTCGCACAAGCCGTAAGCTACCTTTTCCTGAACCATTCGGCATACTTTTCACCCCCTCATAACGTCGTTTTAGGGAGAGATATAGCATTTTTTCTTTTATACACATGTTTGTATGGCCGAACTGAACTAAGGTTGTACAATTTCATGTTTCTATATTTAGTAGTTTTCGAAATATTAAATTTCGAAAAAGCGCTTTATTGTCACTGACTCACTTCGCATCATCAAATAACTAAGGTACTTCTAAAAGTCATAGAATCATGAAATTTTACAAGTAAGCCGGGTTTGTAGCACAATTAACCAGAAAAATCTGAAAACACAGAATTTCCGCCTCTAAAGCCTTAAAACAGGGGGTGTTGATTTGGCCGTAAACAGTTCCTTCACATTCAATTGCGCCAATGTTGGTAGCCAATACTCGATTACAGAGTTTTGAAGGGGTCACGTAATTTCAAGCAGAATAAAACTTTATATATATGCTTTTCCAAAGATGTTTGTTAAATAGAAAAAAATGAATATACCTACAAATTTTAATCAGTATAGGTTATGATATATTCACGATATTAAAACAATAAAACATTTAACAAAATATAACCGCAATTCGGTATGTTTCCGATATAGTAGCCTTGGCGAAATAGAGAAAATAGCCTTGACGAGAAAAGAAATTTGATAATAACGTATTTTCTGGCAACCTATCTACTGTGTCATATACACAAGCAATTTTTTCCATATGTATACAATTTATTTAATGTAAGGAACCCGTTTATTTATTTTTATATACCAACATAAATAATTTTTATATAAAAAACAATATTTTATACGTGTATAAATAAAATGTTTATATGTATATAAATACACATATAAATAACGTAAAAGTTCATCAGGTTTGTTTTCATAATTGTTTATATCATTTGGCAACATATCTCAGTTTCTGAAGTCCGAATTGCGCCAAGATTTTTAAAAAACGCCAAGGTCCCTGTAGTGGAAAAATATCCTAATTCCCATATGAAAGAGTAAAAATCTGCTTTTAATTAAGTGAAATGTGTAACTAATAAAGCTGTCTTTAACGATGTGCGACAGATGCGGTGTCTGAAGTCCACTGCTAATGTTATTATATTGTATTAATAGCCTACTTACTGTTAATTTATTGATAATTTTAAATCTGTAAAAGAAAGACTATAGTTATAGATCAGATATGTTGGTTGCCAAAACTCGATTACAGAAAATTAGCCTGAGTTATAAAAATGTTACATGATTTCAAGCTGAATGAAATTTTATATGTTTTTACAAAAATCTTAAGTCAAATATTTCAGTTTATCTGTCTATCTTTCTATCTTTTACTTCCTTAAAACAAATTTTATTAAAGACCGGGAGGTGTCTGCACAGATCATCACCTCATCGAGTTGACGGCTGAAATTTTAGGACTAGTTAAAAATCGATTAGCGAATTAAAATGTAACTGGTCTGCCAAGTCATATCTTTGTGCAAACGACCTACAGACCCAATTTACCGGTTAATTGGTGGATTTTCCATTGTGTTTTCCTCCACCCATTCCTCCATGTTTCCATACTTTTGGATGCAGGAAAATACAATTGTAAACCTATCAGTCACTCACTAAAATTAGGTCTTCAGGTTGTTTCTACCAAGATATGACTTAACAGACCAGCTGCATTTTAATGTACTAATCTAGTTTTAACTAATCCTAATATTTCAGCTGTAAACTCGATGAGGTGATGGTGTGTGCAGACGCCTCCCGGTCTGTTATAAATGTCGGAATTCTAATCTCAATAGCACTCTGGTCAATCTGGCAATTATCCCTACTATTTATGGAACACTATTCCTTTAAGTGCGTTTTAGTGATGTTAAAGAACTTTATACATATGCATCATACATATTATACACTATGACGCAAAAGTTTAGACAATGAAGAAATTCTTACATACTTTGAAAAATATTTATTCAATTTTCAAATCACTGCTTGAAATTAATGTGCTGTACATATAAACAATATTTATAACAAAGAAAAGTGGAATTGTGCATATTGCAATAAATTAAATGGTAACAAAAATAAACTGCTGTCTCAAAAGTTTAGACACAAATTAAATAAAATCGAAATAAACAATTTTTAGAACCTGGTTGCGCATCCATGCTTATGTATTACGTCATATACACGAGATTGCATGGAAGAAACTAAATCTTGCATAGTTTGTGGATCGATATCGTACCATGCATTCTCAATAGATGTCTTAAGTTCCTTTTCAGAAGAGTATTGTCTAGCGTTGCTATAAACTTTGCGACACATGATGCTCCAAAGGTTTTCTATAGGGTTAAGATCTGGGCTACATGCTGGCCAGTCGAGAACTCTTATATTATGGGAATTAAACCAAGATTTTGAATGTTTTGCAGAGTGAATTGAAGCATTGTCTTGCTGAAATTCCCACTGAGGACCCCCTAGAAGCTCAGCAAATGGCAGTAGGTTTTCTTCTAATGTCTGTGTATAATGCTGTGAAGTTTGACGACCACTGGTGAAGGTCAGAGATACTTGTCCATTATAGCAAAAGGCTGCCCAAACCATCACCGAGCCCCCTCCTTGTCTGCGACTAAAAAACGTCGAGGTTCCTTCCGCAAGTCATGCCAATACGATAAACAACCATCTGGACCATCCAGATTCCACTTTTTTTCATCGCTTAATATGACTGACTGTCATTTCTCTCCATATGACATATGCTTTCGAGCCCACATAAGTCTTTGTAACTTATGATATGGTTTCAGAGCTGGTTTCTTCTGCATTTTGCTAAAAACGATTGTTCCTTTTCCCAAAATTCGTCTACGAATCGTATCCTTTGATACAGAGAGTCCCGATGAGCTTTCAACTCCACGTACGCTCATTTGTTGAGTACTCGCTAGTCTTTGTATCAGGCGATCCTCTCGTACATTTGTCACACGTGGCCTCCCAGACCGACATTTTGCTTTATATTCGGAACCACTCGATAAAACTCGATAAATAGATTTTTTTAACCTATTAATAATAGCAGAAATTTCAGAAACGCTCTTCCCTTCACCTTTCAACTGCCAAATCCTTGAAACCTCATTCACTTGAATTTCTTTAGCTCTCGGCATGTCGACTATGAAGCGCAATCGTTTGCAGAACTTAAGTACTCCAAATTTGTGACATCATCGATTCTAAATTTGCATATGCCAGCGAATATTCAAAGAAATTTAGAATAGTGTCTAAACTTTTGCGACAAGCACATTTGAATTTTTATGAAAAAAATTAGTATTATAGCAAATAAAACGACTGTCTTTTGTACATAGCATTTTAAATCAGTTTTTGAATATATTTACAGGTTTTTGTAATTCTGACGTCATAATTCTACATTTTAAAGCTGAATGACGTCATTGTCTAAACTTTTGCGTCATAGTGTACATATGCATATAATACGTAATACATTTGCATCATACATATTATAGGTATGTGTATAATAAATAATACATATGCATCATTATGACGTCAGAACAAACAAAACATTTTTGTCGCCAAATTTGAGAATTGACATAATATATTACCAAATTTGATGACACTTCGCTAAATGTCGCCAAGCTTGGCAAGTATTTGACGTTTGCGGCTATTTTTCAATGAGTTAATTATTAATGCGAGCCATTTTTCCGCATATCATCTGAATAGTTAAATAATATAACGTACGAATATTTCCAAAGTGCCAGTAGTTTCGTCACTGCACAAAACCTCTGCTATTGTTATTATATTGTACTGTTATTATACTTACTGTGACTATGTTGTTAATCTTTACTCTGCTGAAACTTCTGTATTATATAAATAGAATTTACGGAAACTATTAAAGCACCGAAACTGACAGTTCTCCTTATAATTATTATAATTTTATAATATGTAACCTGTTAATCGATATGTACCGTTAGAAGGAATCTTCTATAATTCGGTTCCTCGCGTTTTAGTTTTCAGGTTTCGAATAAAATTAGCTAAAAACTTAAAACCATGGCAAATCGGCTAGTTCTTCAACACGATTTATATACGCGATATGAGAAGAATGATAGATTTTCAAATGGATCATAGCAGTGAGCCCGTAGACCTTCTATTCTTCCGTAATCGAGTCTATTGATGGTTGGTTGGTTGTATTTATGTCGGCCAATTATCTGCACGTGGGATATAGGCCCTAAGGGGGGGAGTGCCTTCCGTGGAGGTCTTTCTAAGGGAACCTAACCCGTATTAACGCTTGGAGAACCAAGGTTCGAAGAAAACCACGAAAACTCCGAACGATTAGGCCGACGGGCGCGATTGGGATCGAGCCCAGCACCTCCCGCCTACCAGCTTCGAGAGCAGAACCTCTCGGCCACTGGTGGGGCCTCGAGTCTATTGAAAAGGTTAGCATGAAACAAAAAGATATTAGCATCAATATGGTTTAATGTAAATGCAGATATTATCAAAGGATTTAATAAGAATCATTTCACTTGTACCCAATCGCATCAGTTAAAATACAATAATAAAATACAATTAGAAAATATTACTTAATAGGATTAAAAATTTCCGCATTAGAAAACGAATCGTAACTGATAAGGAAACATAGAATGAAATACATAACAACACAAAATATATGATGTGCTTCTATGATCGTAAAGAAGTCTTGATTTCTCTATCAAAAGCTTCCGACTTGGCGAAAGAATGGGCAAGTAAATTAAATTATGAATAACAGTAACATGATGCAACGTTTAACATGTAATTAATAGAGTATATACTGCTTGCTAGAGGCGGCTAGTACTTTAATATAAAAAGAAATAAAGTATGAATTTGTAAAGCTCAATAAAATAAATTTAGGTATTTTTATGCTAGCCGGGCGCGAGTGGCAAATCGCCAAATACTGTCC
Organism: Maratus speciosus; assembly: GCA_963932465.1. Classification (NCBI taxonomy): domain Eukaryota; kingdom Metazoa; phylum Arthropoda; class Arachnida; order Araneae; family Salticidae; genus Maratus; species Maratus speciosus. The sequence goes on from OZ010789.1 coordinate 155,646,902, forward strand.
CCAACTCTATTGTTCATATTGCATTCATTTCATTTAAAAATATAAACTTTTCAGTCATCTCATTTAAAATAGATGCATTTCCCTCATTTTATTTAATAGAATACTTAACATAGAAATAAATAAATAAATAAATAAATAAATAACAAATAATAACATAAACCAAAATATTTTATTTGAAAATCAAAGCATTGTTTCTAATTTACATGTGAAAAATGAAAACTACTATTGGCGAAAAAGCAAAATGCTAGTGAGGAGATTTGCTCCCGGCTAACAAAAAAGTACTGAAATTTAAGTTTTTTTTATAATAATATAGCTTAGAAAAAAACTAGAAAAAACATACAAAAAGTAGTGATATCCCAACAAAAAGTTTTCGGTAAAAAAAAAAAAAAAAAAAAAAAAAAGCGCCAAGTTCTCCTTAATGTTTCGGCCAGAAAAAGTAGTGATATCTGAAGTTCGCACAAGGGAAAAGCCAAACATCCCAAATCTTTCATTGAAAATGGCTTCCTGCGACTTGGCCGTTAATGCTTTCGAGAGGGTTTTTCAAATTTTAAAGTATATACAAATGAGCTATGTTGCGACTGCGAGCATAAACATAAATTAAAAGTCGATAGCTTTAACTTTAATATAATGGACTGTTTATTTAGATTATAAGTGCGTGCTCTTTGAGCTGCGACTGCCTTGGCGGCGTACAATACTACTACTGAAGGAATTATGAAACATCTGTGGGCGGGTAAATACTGTGACGTCATAACAACATACAGTGGCGCCAACATACCGCCCCACGCTGAAATAACATTTCAATATTCAATATATAATATCTAAATTTACAATGAATAACAAACAATACAATGAAATGCAGAATAGAATAATAATGAATATAACAATGAATAATTAAATATGCTTCAAACATTTGTTTACATAAAGTTTACAATTGAATGGTTATACAGTGTCAAATTTAATGATAATATGTCAGTTTACTGACAAGGCAGCAAGCATAATTTCGATATGCCTCTCTTGAAAATACCATGAGGCGTTTTCACAAGAACCACTCTAACCTTACCATCTGGTCCTTTAACTACTTCCTGAACTCTACCCATTGTCCATCTGCAGGGTGGAAGATTATCCTCTTTTAAAAGGACCATTGAATTTGGAATAATATTATCCTTCTCAAATTGCCATTTATGTCTGGCTTGTAAGTTGTTAAGATAGTCCAATTTCCACTTTTGCCAAATAAATTGGACCATTTTATTTAATCTTTGCCATTGGGACAAATGATTATCACGTTCGCCAGTCAGGTCCGGTTCAGACACACTGTTCAGAGGTCTGCCTATGAGAAATTGGCCTGGAGTTAGAATTTCAAAATCATTGGGGTCAGAAGACATGGGTGTGAGAGGCCGACTGTTTAAAATGCCTTCAATTTGCGTGGTAACTGTTAAAAATTGCTCAAGAGTTAATCGCGAATTTCCTACAGTTCTTTTTAGGTGGTACTTAAACGACTTCACCCCAGCTTCCCACAAACCACCGAAATTGGGTGACCTGGGTGGAATGCAATTCCAGGCGATTTCCTCACTTGTTAAATAATGAGCCAAAACATCTGGGGGGTTTCTAATCATGTTCGCCAAACGTTTTAACTCTGCACTGGCTCCAACAAAATTTTTTGGCATTGTCAGTACAAATAGAAAAACTTTTACCTCTCCTACTGAAAAATCTTTTTAAGGTTGCTATCATTGCTTCTGAAGTTAAGTCGGTGACCACTTCTAAATGAATCGCTTTTGTTACGAAACAAATAAAAATGGCAACATAACATTTATGGTAAATACCCTTCCTTTGACCCTTATATTTTATATAAAACGGGCCACAAAAATCAATCCCTACATTAGTGAATGGCGAACTAGGAGTAATTCTCGCAGAAGGAAGATTTCCCATAATCTGCTCAGTAAATTTAGGCTTGTTTTTGAAACAAACTATGCAATCATGAACAATTTTTCTAGCAGTATTTCTACCACTCAATGGCCAAAATTCTTGCCTTACAAGATAAAGTAAAGTTTGGGCTCCAACGTGCCAGTATTTAAGATGAAAATATGTCATTATCAATAAAGTCAATTTGTGATCTTTAGGGAGCAATATTGGAAATTTCTTATCAAAAGATAAATCAGCGTTATTTAATCTACCGCCTGCCATTAAAAAATTCTGTTTATCAAAAAAGGGATGTAAACAACTCACCTGTCCCTTTTTGGGAATTTCTCCCTGTTCAAGGGTTTTTATCTCATAATCGAATGCTTTTACCTGTACCATTTTGACTAAAAAAGTCTTTGCGGTTCGAAGTTCCTCTGTTGTGATTGGGCCGCGACGTCGAATGGCATTTTTGGCATTAAATAGGAATCTGAAAATAAAACTTAGAATACGTATTAATTTTAAATAATTGTTACTTAAATTAAGAAAATCATCCACAAAGGAATTTTCAGAAGTGGAAATTAAATTGATATTGTCCATTTTTTTAAGTTCTTGCGCATAAAGTTCGTGCGATAAAATGTCAGTATTGTCACTAGATTCATCAGAAAGTTTATGAAAGTTCAGGGGGCCATCCCACCAAAGATTCATTTTGGAAAGTTCTTGAGGACCTAATCCACGTGATATAATATCTGCCGGATTTAAATGCGATGGGACATGCTTCCAATGATAGTTCTCAGTCAAAGTTTGTATCTTGGATACTCTGTTGGCAATGAAAATTTTTAGTTTGTTTGGCGATGTATTGATCCAAGCAATTGCTATTTTTGAATCTGTGTGCAAATAGATATCACTCACTATCATTTTTAAAGATAGACGAACTTTTTCTATAAGTTGAGAGAGAAGAAGGCAAGCTGACAGTTCGAGGCGGGTAATGGAAATTGTCTTTAAAGAAGCTACGCGCGATTTACTAGCGATCAGTTTAGTTGATACAGTACTTGTTTCACTTGTGCAATGCATATAAACTACAGCTCCATAAGCTAATTCCGAAGCGTCTGCAAATCCTAGCAACACTAATTCCTGAAAAGAATCGGTTAGAATGTATCTGTCGATTCTGATCTCTTCGATTTGTTTCAGGGACGACACAAAATTTATCCATTCACTTGCAACTGGATTTGGGATTTCATCTTCCCAACCTAATTTCATGAGCCACAATTTCTGAAGAAATATCTTTGCTCGTGTAATAATTGGTCCTAGAAGACCTAAAGGGTCATATAGCCTTGCAATGGTGCTTAGCACATCTCGTTTCGTGTATGATGATTTCTCCGTTATTGAAATCTTGAACATAAACTGATCTTCAACGGGTTTCCAGATAACCCCTAGAGTTTTACTTGTTGATTCTTCATTTATGGAAAAGTTATAATCTTGAACTTCCAATGGCTTACTGTTCATTAATTCCCTTGAATTGGAATTCCATTTATGGAGGGACATGCCGCATGTTTCTAACATGTTGCATAACTGATGTTGGAGTTCTATAGCTGTATCTAGATCATGTGCGCCTGTCACTATGTCATCCATATACACATCTTCCTTTATTACTTCCGCAGCTAAAGGGAATTGCGATGCTTCATCTATGGCTAACTGTTTCAGAGTCCTTATTGCGAGAAATGGTGCGCTAGATATACCATATGTGACAGTATTCAATCTGTAAATAACAGTTTCTTCATTCTCGTCGGTCTTCCACAAAATTCTCAGAAGGTCGCGTTGAGATGGATCTATTAAAGTTTGTCTGAACATTTTTTGAGCGCCCGTCGTAAAGGCATACCTATAAACACGAAATCTTGTCATAATTTCAAATATGTCTTCTTTTACTTCTCCTTTCAGCAGACAATCATTGAGACTGAAGCCAGATGTAGTGGCAGCTGATGCATTGAACACCACACGTAATTTAGTTGTGGTTTTGTCTGGCCTGAGAACACCATGATGCGGCAAGTAGTAACATGAGTGATTTTCTAGATGTTCGGAATGAGGGTCTGCAACCTTCTCCATGTGACCTAATTCTAAGTATTCTTGCATAAACTGCTGATACAATGCTTTCATAGTTTTATCCTTAGCTAATCTTTTCCATAACTGATTCAGACGTTTTTTCGCAAGCTCTTTAGAATCACCTAAATTTTCCAAATCCTTGGTTGGCATCTGTACGATGTATCTACCTGCGTCATTTCGTTTATGCGTAGTTTTGTAATGCTCTTCACAGTATTCTTCTTCTTTACTAAGGTTTTTCGAAGTTTCATCAATGGTTTCTAACTTCCAAAACTTTTTTAAACATTCATCAATTCTTTGCGACTGCGAAACAAAACCACAATATTGCATTTGGCTGACAGATTCTATGCTTCCTGTTGCGATGTATCCGAATACTGAATTGCGAAACACTAAATTACTGTTTGGAATGCGAATTTCTCCATCTTTTATTATATGAAAGAACGATTCAGCGCCGAGAAACATATCAATTTTGCCAGGAATGCTAAATCTCGGATCTGCTAACTGATGAGGAATTTTTAAGTTATCAATGTTTAAGTTTGTAACTGGGAGTGAGTCCGTTATTTTTGAAACAACAAGAAAATCCAAAGACGTTTCAAAAGATCCATTTCCGTTTATAATTTTAGCATGAATTTTGTGTTTAACGTTCATTTCCTTTCCACCTAAGCCTGAGATGGCGATGTTCAATCGCTTTAGTGTAATTCCCAATCGATTAGCGAATTCTGAAGTCACAATATTGGACATACTTCCAGAGTCCATTATTACACGTGCTTGTAAATAACTTCCAGAACAAGGGTTAAAGACCCAAACTAAAGCAGTGGAGAGAATGACAGATTTATTTCTGTTATTAACGCAAGATAAGGAAGATGATACAGGTGATTTAGTTTCTGTTTGTCCGTAAAACTCATCTGCGTTCGGATTCAATTTATGACCTTGCGCGGTGGGGTTAACTTCATCAACTTTGCTCGGAAAAGAATTGTTTATATTTCTATGGAGTAATGTGTTGTGTCTTGCCTGACAAATGTTGCAGGAACTTTTAGACTTGCAATTAGCAATCGCGTGTTGACTACTTAAGCAGTTGAAACAAAGCTTATTTTTCATTGCTACATCTTTTCTCTGAAAAGCATTTAATTTCAAAAATGCGTCACATTTATATATTGCATGATTTTGCTTACACATTACACAGAAATTAATGGAATTTGTTGACTTAACAAAGAGAAATTTTTGCTTAAAATTACGATCTTGAATTGATTTGGGTTTTACTGCAATGGTTTTACTTATGTTTTCCAAAATTTGAGAACGTTTTTCTAAAAATAAAATTAAATCATCTAACTTTGGAACTTCATTTGAACTTATTGTCATTTCATAATTTTTCCGTGTATCTTTATCCAACTTTTCAAGAATGATATTTAACATTAAAACGTCGGAGAGATTGTTTCTGTTGTAATCTAAAACCTTTAATGCGCGAATGCTTTTTTTAACGCTGTCTACTAGATTTCTTAGATCTTTTGCGGAAGGCTGTGTAATTTTATCTGCATCTAAAAGTGAGTTTATGTGTATTTGTACTATAACTCTTTCATTTTCGTACCTGTCTTTTAACGCTTGAAATAAAGAAGAAAAAGTATCTTCGGTTGTTTGCAAAGCTCTTGCCTCACTTACTAATGCAGCTGATAGATAATGCAGTTTTTGCGCTTCTGACAACTGCTCGTTTGATGTTATGATATTATCAAACTGTAGTTTAAATGTGCTCCATTCTTCAGGTTTTCCGGAAAATTTAGGAAGTGGTATTTCCGGTAACTTAATGTTTAGCGCATTGTTTGTAAGAGTAGGTTTTAATTGATTTTCATTGAGAACCTTACCCACTTCTAAATGCTTAATTTGTTTCTTTATTTTGAATTTAGTTTTTATAATATTTTCACTGTATTCTTCACTAGTGTTAATATCATTTTCATAATCCTTAGGAATGCTTATGGCAGCTTCTCTTTCGCTATTTAAGTTTTTTAGCAAGTCTTCCTTATCATTTAATTGTTCCAGAATTTCTAAATAGTCATCGGTTTCTTTATTGTCATCATCTATTAACGTTTCAAATTTAGTGATCAATTTGGTAACGGATGTTCTTAAATATGCACGTTTCTTTTTTAATTTCTCAAGCGGTTCCATTTTATAAAAAACTTATCATGCAATAATCAAAAAAGAATAATCAAATATTTCCTACCTTGTTTCACGCAGACGATTTCGTTTTGGCTTTAATCCATTATGGAAAGTTGCGCAATCACTGTTCTAAAACTGCAAGTATAAAACTCGATGTCGAAACTTCAAATGAAAGAAGGGGAACTTTTCCTTTCAACTGCGATGTTTTCTCACTATTTCAGACTAAATTCTTTTTTTTTTTTTTTTTTTTATAAATATCTGCGGCTCGACTTAACCAATGTTGCGACTGCGAGCATAAACATAAATTAAAAGTCGATAGCTTTAACTTTAATATAATGGACTGTTTATTTAGATTATAAATGCGTGCTCTTTGAGCTGCGACTGCCTTGGCGGTGTACAATACTACTACTGAAGGAATTATGAAACATCTGTGGGAGGGTAAATACTGTGACGTCATAACAACATACAGTGGCGCCAACAAGCTACATGACAACCACATTTTTTGAATATTTTAGGCATTTTGTGGCACAAAGTACAGAAATAAAATACACATTTAAAAAAAGCATTTAAACCACTTCATTCTATTTAAATGCTTAGAAGATAAATATAACAAAATACTTGTATTCAGAAGGTAATATCCCTAATTGCTAAAACATAATTAGTATCAGCTTTTAACAGTTTATAAATCGAATACCTCTTAATGTATGCAAACAAACTATAATAAATGTTCAAACGAAAAAAATCTCTTTTGTCAATGCACAAAATTTCAATATTATACAATAAAATATAATGAAACACATTGTGAGATTTGAAGAAAGTAAATTTTGTTTTATTTCTTAGGCTTTACGTTAATAACTTTAGCTTTAGACCGTACGAAATGGCAATTAAACTACATGTGGACTAAATGATCTGTAATCAAAACTATTGTTCGTTGAAATTGAATGGTATTTATCAGAAATCTTTTACTTATAATGTCTTTATGTGAATTTGCCTCTTTGCATACTAATATTAATTTTAATATTTAAATAATTCATAAATGCGAAATTTTCAATCATTAATTTGAAATGCTGTAGAAGGCATTAACGGCCAAGTCGCAGGAAGCCATTTTCAATGAAAGATTTGGGATGTTTGGCTTTTAACTTGTGCCCTTGTGCGAACTTCAGATATCACTACTTTTTCTGGCCGAAACATTAAGGAGAACTTGGCGCTTTTTTTTGTTTTTTTACCGAAAACTTTTTGTTGGGATATCCTTTATTGGAAGTCAGTTAAAAAATATTTAAGAAATCTGTAAGAAATCTACTGCTGGAAACTTATTAAAGCCGGCATGATGCTAAAGACTTAAATGCTTTATTAAGGATGTTCTCAACTGCTCTGCTCAACAAGCGCAAAAAGTTTTTACACATTTACAAATTAATTTTTTAATGGAAAGATATAAAATCGGAAAGCCTGACCATGGAAGCGATATGGAATCGATCTGTGTCTTCCATTTTCGATCAATAAATTATCTATTGAGTTATAAGCAATTTTGATCACGTGATAAACACGTTTTTAAACCTTTCTTGAGTGGTTACTCTTCTTTCGCGCGAAAATTCGGTTCAAAACGTTCACTTTGACACTTGTTCACTTTTCTGAAAGATCTATTGCATTTTCCAAAAAAAAAAAAAAAAAAAAAAAAAAACGGGAATAACAGCCCGATTACATAGTTTCTGGACAACAACACCTGCCAGTTTCAAGTATTTCTGAAAAAAAAAAATTAAAACCTATGTCATAAAGTTGCCTTTTTGGATTTGAGAACAGCCTTAAGGAAATACTGAATTGAATCGGTCATTTCAAAAATCACATAAATCAAGTTTTCTCCAAATATACTTCTTTTGTCGCAAATGATTCCTAAAGGTAAAGCCATGATCTGGGTAATAACTACATAAGTCAGTGTATTCTTTCTTCTTCAAACAATACCTTCTAATTTTCGTTCATTACTTAAACAACATATAAGTGTTTTTTGCATGCAATACCAGATGACGTTGCAGCCATAACATTCGATTTTACGCAAAACTTTCCACTACCACATATATCAATACAAAACATTTTTTATTTACAGCGACCGTGGGTTCATTGTTTTCGGATAAAAGGTCTTAAAACAGGTAAATCGATATTTTCATGTATCACAAATAGACATTGCTAACAAGGGAGTAAATGAGAGGTTTGCTCTATGTCGTTCAATTACATTGAAAATAATATTAGACCACATATAAAGCATTTATATCTGCTTTCCGATCGTTGCCCTAGGAAAAATAAAATCAACACGATGTTGAAATTTATGTTGATTTTGACTGACTCCAGACAATTTGAAAAAAAAAAAATCAGTATTTTTCCGTACGTGGTCATTCAATTTTACCAATCGACCGCGATTTTGGAGTCATAAAAAAATGTGCGAAATCATGATCGTATCTACGTCCCAAAAGAATACATTGATTTGATTTCGAACTAAAGTTCAACATTTACAGTTAAAGAACTGAAAACTGAAAATGTTTGGGACTTCAAGAAATGGTAGGAGAGTTTATATAAAGAAAAAACCATATTTGTCAACAGAATCGTACGTTGAAAAGTGATCTAAAATAACAATAAAAAAAAAATGTTTTTTTGCTCCTCCGATATACTAGAGTTTTCACTATGATTCTGACACAAAAGGCACTATCATAGAGTGGATCCCTTCAGGACCTGATTATCAAACAGGCACATGAAGCACGAGATTATCCTCTAAGAGGAGCACCAAAATAAATAAAATGGGGGTTTTAATTATCTTATTACATTGTTTTTTTAAATCTTTTTGGAGGGAAAAGTTTGTATGCATCGGAATTTACATACTACTTCAGAAAATGTATTTAACCGGGGAATCTGAATGTGAACAATAACTTTTTACCAATCATAACATCCTGATATGCTGATAGAAATTACTTTGTATCTTCAACATAAAAGAACTATGTGTACCACACGTACTCTAACTACATTATATACAGGGCATTAAAAAGGCTCTGATCTCAGCCAAGCCCCTCCCTCGAGTAATATTTGTTGTATTGAAAATATTCCATGAATGTTGAAAATTTTCCCGATTTACAGCGGGGCTCCAAAATGATACTGTACTTCCCCTAAAATCAGAGGTTAATCGGGCCCTGGATCCATTAAAGATTCATTTATCTTGATGAAAAAACTATCAAACACTGCCCATCAGACCTTCCAACTTCCATCAGACAAAGCCAATGCATGCATAGAAAGCGTCAATTAATAAGGTACTTGTACCCATTATGGACAGTGCTCTTAATATGTACACTTCTAATATCTTTAAAAATAACAATTTTGATAGAGAGATGGCGCTACATGTCCGTGAAGAAAAGCAGTTGAAAAGATAATTAAGCCTGGAAAGTGCAAAAAAGCGCGCTATTCGCCATTTGGAAGAAACTTGTTGTTTCGTGGTCTGCTGACCGTAATTACAGGTAAGTTTAAATTCTTATTATATATGGTAAAATTACTTTAAATATTGAAAAGTGGAGTATTTTAAAAAGCTGATAAAACACATTTTAGATTGCTATTGCTTATATTGCTTTAAAATGTTTTCTTTGTTTATTTATTACAAGATTTAGTAAAACTATGCCCGATTCCCAATATGGACACCTTATGTCCACATTGGAAATACAGCAAGTGAATATTCAGATTCACAAATTTGTAAAATATCTGTTTAATGTCATCTGAACATCCTCCAAGAAACCTCCTCCAAGAAGAAAATCCTCCAAAAATCCCTTGCAGAAAAATCAAAGGAAGTCTCCCCTCAGTCATTACCGTCTCGAATACACATGTGTGAATTCGAGACGGTAATGCCTCAGTAGGGTATCTGTTGGCGAAATCACAGGTACCAGCGGTATGACTTTCTCAACAAAGAAGAGCTAGTACTGCTTCTTATGCAGTACTGATGCTGGTGTAGACAGATGCGGCTATGCATCACATGCGGGAGATATGTCCATGAGGACTGTGTGGGACTTAACGCCCATGATGAAGAAGTTTTTATTTGTCCATCCTGTGAGGACTGAGTAATAACAGATATAAATTTTGCAGACAGATGCAATAAATCTAAAAAACACCAGCTATATTATTTCATAATATTTTGTAGTAACTGAGGTGCTTTGCATGAGTCTTCGAAGGGCCACAACTAAAAATGACACCCCCACTTCTAAAGTGCATGTTCTGAAGATATTTACTGCCCCCCCCCCATCCCCCGCAATACTTTAAGATATATTTCTTTTATCTCCTTCCTCTAAAATCCCTTGGAAAAGTAGCTCTTCCATACACCCTGCGGTAGGTCAATAAGGAGCCACCTGTCCATGCATGTCCATAAGAGGGACAGGTGGTTCCTTATATGGACACTTGTAAATTTTTTTTGTTTTTATCATTAAAATTAAACCTGAATATTTACAAGGTCCCTAATTTTAATAATGATAGTCAACAGTCCAGGGATAGTGGTCATATATTTTTGGAGTCCTGTGACGTGTATACGGTGGCAAAGAAAATGAATTTTCCTTAGGGTGTCCATATTGGGTACAGTTACCTTAGTAAAAAAATAGGCGATTTAAAACGAGTTCAGGATAACATTCTGGAAGTGCATATGCCATTTTATCAAACCATATTTAGCTGACTAACTGCCAATGTTGAAGAATATGATTACGCACCATAATGATGTTAAAATATAAATTCCTGCATAAGCGCTATCTTCATTAATTTTGATTAAAAATATGTTTACTATGATTGTATTGTTCAAATTAAACCCCTTAACCACTATTACCACTTAAACTTGTTTCTTGCTAAAACAGCATAAATCAGGAAAAGTGTTTCTGCTATTCTACTTTTTATTATTAATCTAATATATAAAAATTATTCGATATTTACAAACTTTGAAGTCCAAACTCTAGAATGAGACCAAAAATTCCATAAAAATTCGTTTACTTGTGAATAATACAGCTTTTTTTTTTCTAAAAAGTTCTGATTCTTTGACTTATGTGGTTTTTGAAATGACCAATTAAATTGTATTCCAACTCATATTTTGAATTGTGTCATCTTTAATTCACCTTAGTAATACTTAAGTGATATTTTAAGCGATGACAGTGAAAGCTCTTAACCTCTTATTTATTAAAGCCACGATATAGGCTTATAAAATGACAGAGACTAGGAATACTATATCACTAATAATAGGCAACTGCTGATGATACGCTAGACAAATAGCTGTTCAATGCCGGTCGAATGTTAGTATACCAATGATCTATGAAATAACAATCTCCTGTCACTGTTAGGTTCGTATCTATTATTGTCTTTATTTACGTAGCTCTAATGCATATTAAACTGTTCCTGAGACGATAAACCTAGAAGCGGAGCGGTACTGGGATGTTTTAGCATCCAGAATTTCAATTATTGAAGAGTAGTCATATTAATGATTAAATTTTCTAATAAAAAATGATAATTATGTACTATACGTTACATATAAATATATTTTCATAGGGATAAATATTTTTAATTTCCTATAAAGAATTCATAATTCAGCGATTTATTAAAATGTTTGTATACAGTGTGTCCACGTATAACCTGACCGACCTTTATTTTTGCAACCGTTGGTCCTAGATGCATACTTCCAACTACAAAAATGGTCAGAATTAGGTGCAGGGTTAAGATAAAAAAAAAGTTTGAAGTGAAAAAACAATTTAGTGAAGAATTACAGAATCTAAATTTTTACACGGTCCCCCGGTCCTATAAGTTATATTTAGTAAAATTTCCCTTTTACACTGGCAAGTAAGGCAAAAAAAGTCCCGTTATTCTACGATTAAAATTGACCGAGTAATAGCTGTTTAAAGTTGGAGTGTATTTTTTGCTTCATATTAGGGGTCATTCACAAATTTAATAGAAATATAATTTCGTCAGATATATTAAAGAAATGATTGAGAGTAAAATTAGCATTGCAATATAAATTTGAAATATTTAATCATTCTGACATATTACTGCAAAATATACAATTTGTACTGAACATTATAAGAGGATAAAAATAACAGATTTTTTGTTAAATAAAAAGATGAAAAACAACATCCCCAATTCTTTACAAAATTATACCTATTTTAAAAGGCTGTTTAATTACACTGTCTTTCAAATTTTGGATTCAGGCATGTTTTTTAGCTTTTGAAAATTGATTCTTATGTATTTTTTAGCACTGAATCCGAAAATGGCCTTCATTTTAAACTATCACGTTAGGAATTTTCTGAAATTGCAAATTTCAAAGTTAAAAAGCTAAAAGTTAAAATTGATTCCCCCTCCCCTTCCAACCTCATCGGACCTCATCATGTGCAAGATAAATATACTAAAAAAAAAATTTTTTTTAAGCGAGTCGAATATAAAAATAGTCGCCAGTAGCAGCTCTGACTAGAGAAATTTTACTAAAAATTTAAAAAAAATAATAACATCCCGTATTAGTGTAATTAATTAATGTTAGGGCTATTCTATTCTAATATCCTCAGATTATTCAGCCTAATTGATATTATTTCAACTCACAATTCGTGATATTTTAGAAGGATTGGATGTGAAATATATACTTACAGTTAGATTTTAATATAGAGACCCTAGTTAAAATGGTTCAAAATACGATTTTTTGGAAATATGATATATTGTATGACGACGATAAAAATATCTTAAAAAGAAAAATCCAAGAAAATTTGAATTTATCCACAAAAAAAGCTTCATTGGATCGGCTGCCATAGATCGCGGTGAGTGAATTCTTTAAGATTCTACAAATGATATTTCAGTGACAAAATTTTACATATGAGTAATCGGTTTAATCTAGTAATTCAAGCTAAAGACATTAAGCAATTTATTACTGCAGTGGTATGGAGACATTCTAATGCTCACTGAATTGGAAGAGGCAAAAAAAGAAAATTACTCATATGGTTCACTTTCTTGACCTGGGCAAATTTTTTCTCATCTTAAAGAAACAAGAACATTCCTGGCTCTTCTTGATATTTCAGCTTGTTACTGTTAGTAATGAGGCGTTTGCCTCTGGTCAGGCAGTTATTCTTGGTTCGCTCGGGAAAGAACTGTACTCTCCTCATCACGAACGACCTCAAACGAAGGTTCTCATGAATCACACATCAGATTAGTGCCTCGTCAACCTGCATCTCCCTAGTGCGTGCTGTTATCCTCTTCTTAGAATTTTCATTGTCTTGACTAACGAATTCTGGTGTTTTGAGGATTTTATAATGCTGTCAATGTTATTTCTTGCATGGAACATTTGCCACATGAAACCTGGCAACCTTCAGTTCTCTCCTTACATTAAAGACAAGTGACTGGCCGAGTTTCAAGAAGTTGGCAATCTCTAAATCAGAAGCGGATTAACCACCTCCCGAGCCCCTAGGCTTGAATTTTGTAATCCACCCCCCCCCCACCTTCCCTCAAAGCAATACAAATCTAGGAATATTTTTTAATCGTTTGTATACATATTTTTTTTTAACGAATTTGCAGTAAATTTACAAATAAATATATTTTTATACAGACAATTATAATCTCTTACTCTAAAATCTTTTTTTCTTTAGCAATAAATGTTATCAGGGTAAATTTCACATGTCATATTAACTGAAACTTTGTTTTAATATGGCAAATTATTGCGTTTAAAAGACAAAACCTCTCATATTTCTACTTACGAAACTACTTTTCCCGTATGTAACCTATGTGTAAATAAATCAAAAAGTGGAAGCCGAAAATTTCACGAATCCAATATTTCATTTGTACGAATATTGAAGAAATTAAAGTCATTAAGTAGTGTTTGGGACAAAATCTACCTCCTAATGAACTACAGGATTCAATAAGTTAGTAAGGCAAGGAATACTGCACATCATTCTTCGTTTGCATAATATATTAACTCGATATATATATATATATATATATATATATATATATATATATATATATATAACCATTAATTAAACATTACCGACCATCATCAACAAACCACAATATTGTGAATGACTGACAACAAAATGCGCCACAAACTAAAAATATAGAACTGTATGTATAAAATAAAGTACCTTATACCTAATTACAAGAATTAACATGAAAGAAAAAAAAGAAGACTATGGATTCCGAAAAAAATTGAAAAACTTATTGAATTACGTTTTCAAGAGTACAGAATTCAATGATATAAGCAAATCGGTTGTTTTCTTAGAGAAAAAAGCTATAAGCTGATTTTTTTTCCCCTGTACTCAAACAACCAATATAACCAAAAGAATAGTTTCAAGATGAAAACAGAACATAATCAAATGACATGAAATGGAAAACAAACTACAACCCATTATATATATATATATATATATATATAAAGAACAAAATTCTAAGTGCCGGGACCCCTCTTTGGGCCCCTAGGCTTCAGCCTACTCAGCCTAATGGGTAATCCGCCTCTGCTCTAAATCGAAGTGTTCTTCAGACAATGAGCCAATGGCAGCATGCTTCTTCAATTCCTCAGCTAGTCTAGGTTCTGACATGTATACCTGTATTAGAAAAAAGATTTGTAACTATAATATAAAGGGGGATATTTCACCTATAACACGTGTTTTCAAATACCTGATGCACCCTGTATATAAATAAAGCAAAGAATAATAATGCAAGAACTTAATACACACGAATTTACTTATCAGATTTATCAATATGTTTAAACCTTTTCAAAACATTTTACACTGACTTGGAGGAATATTTATAGTTAATCAATTAATATTGCTTAATTAAGCAGCTAATTTTGTTGAATAAATCGTAAATGATATTTTGATTAGCCAACGGAATCTGATTGAATGCCGCTGCATTTGTACTTAGGAATAAACCGAGATACTATATAACATTACAGTGACACACTTATTGAATGCAAATTGAATTGAATATTTAGTAAGCAGTTAATATTTTCATAAGCTACGATTAAATAATTTGAATAACTTTAAACTAACTAATAAAGGAGATAATTACTTATGATGATCTTATTTACCGTAAAGTATGCCGATATTTTAACATTAAATAGGTATTTTTTTTTAATTAGAGATACTTTCCCAATTTAAATCTAACAAAAGAACAACTATTCCCTGAAGTAAAGTCTTATTATTCAAGAAATTATTTAAAAAAAATTCAATTAAAAATCATTTTTAGCTCTCTGCATAAAGCTAAGATTAAATGTAGTCGGTACAAACTTGTGGGTTTGCAATAAAAAAATCTTTCATATGAACAGACAGAGTATTATGTAAAAATAAAAAAAGTAAATAATTTTCTAGCAAAGAAAACATTTTTTCGGTATATAGTATAGTATAATTTTACAAAATGATCTTAAAAAGGCAATCTTTTAATTACACATTTAATCAAGTTCTAAGAGGATTACTTTATTTGAAGAGTTTCCTTCAACCTGTTCAACAGTTAACATTGTAGAAGAAATCACACACACACACACACACAAAATAAATAAAATCGGTCAAGTGCGAGTATTACTCGTGCACTGTACAATAAATATATTAATTTGTAACTGTAATATTACAAAAAAAAATTCGTTTCTAAACGGATAATAAGTTGTTATCTAGGCTTTAAAAGCCAATGACGCATAGAGTACGCCACCCGTGTCTTTAAATGTTAATATCTCGGCTAATTAACTGCAATTTTTTTTCGAAAATCATTATCAACAATCCTTTTATACTTCCTCAACGATAAGTACAGTCGTGGAAAAAAAAAAAAAGTAAACACCCCCTACTAACTCCTCAACAAATTATCGTAGACAAAAGTTACTGGTACCGAACGATTGGAAATAAATTCTACTTTTAAATGATGTATATAAAATTTGCTTAGAGGGCCATCTACATATTAAAACGAATCCAAACTGCATTTTTTTTAATGGCAATACCCAATTTTAACGAGATATTTCAAAACTTTGGTTCAAACTATGCCTAGAAACCAAATTTCAAGTCATTTCAATCATAAGTTTTTGAATTATAAACATTCAAAATTTAGTGCTTTTAATGTTAAATTACATTTTCATATTTTTATTCATAACTTCTGAAATTATGATCCTAATGGCTAAAATTTTTGTGTAGCAATAATACTAATATACCCAAACATAAATACGTTGAATTTGCGATTTTTATAATTTTCTGATATGAATTAAGAATTATGAAATTAATATTAAAAAAAATTATGAATTGCAATCTACATTTTTTTAGATGGATTCAGATTTATTAAGTCCTGCTTTATAGAAATCCAAAATTTCACATTTTTCTTCCAAGTAGTTTTCAAATTATGCTTAAAAAACGGCAAATTGATGGTTTAAGGGACCGTCTATGATAGAAGTGACTAATTACTTTGGAATTTCTTATGCTATCCTGTAATCTAACAGGCTTAATTGACTGCTTAAGGTGCCTTGATCAAAAAGGGAGCTCTCTCGGTTAACAATTGAGTACCGAGCTTTAATTTGGATACAGCCCTTAAAATACGCTCGTTTAAAATAATTAATTTCTCAGAAACTTATTGTTCGAATTGCATAAAAATTTGTTTTTAGACTGATTGAAGGGTGTAGCGTTCATTTATGCTGTCAGAATTGTGTACTGCTATTGATAGAATAAAGTTATAGTTCGTTTTAATATGTAGATGGCCCCCTAAGCAAATTTTATATATGTTACCGGCCAAACCCGATTTTAGGCCAAACTAGTTTGTCCTAGGCCAAACTAATTTATCCTAACGCCCATAGGATAAACTAGTTTTTCCTAGGCCAAACTAGTTTATCCTAACGCCCATAGGATAAACTAGTTTTTCCTAGGCCAAACTAGTTTAGCCTAACGCTCATAGGATAAACTAGTTTAGCCTACTATTCATTAGTCTGAACTAGTTTATCCTAAGTCAATTCAATTTGGCGTGCTTTTATTGGTCCCAAAGACCGCTTCGGTGCCAACGTTCTAGTTTATCCTAGGTCAATCTAGTTTATCCAGGGCCAATTCAAACGCTAAAACAATTTCTCAAAAATGAGTCAAGTTCACGCTCAAATTCAAAATTTTTCAAACGAATCCGCTCAACTCACACATATCTATGGAATTTAGCAAAGTTCACTAAAAACTCGTTTTTTTTTTTTTTTTTTTTTTTTTTTTTTTTAATATATAATAGAAGTTTAGAGTCCAAATTTACAAAATTTTGTGAGCTAGTATTTTGGTTATTCAATGCAAGGTCTTTACGGGCATGCCCAATTTTCCTTCTCGACAATCGGTCCGGACTTGGTTTGGGGATTACTTTTTTCGAGAAGTTCGAAATGTGATGGGCCGGGACTGAATTTTTCCGGCTCAAGTCGGGACTGGACTGCATTCTTCTTGAGGTCTGCACAGGCAGAAATTTTCAGTCCAATTTCCAACCCAGCTCATAAGAAAATCATTTGGACCGGCAGGATCACTGGTCTGTTCAGTAAAAATATCAGTAACATTTGCTCCGGCCCAATTTTTTTTAATGGACGTATTTTTAAATGGCTATTATTCTACAATTAAAATTTATATATTTATTATTATTTTTCATTTTTTTAAGATGAGTAGATGCATTTTTAGGTAATAAAATTAAAGTACGGTATTAGAGGTCTGCACGGGCCGACATTTCCAGGCCCGGGCCGGGCCCAACTCAGAGAAAAAAAATTCGGCTCGGCCCGGCCCGTACAAAAAAATATTGGCCCGGCCCGGCCCGGCCCGGTAAAAAAGTTGAAAGTTCGGCCCGATCCCGGCCCGGCACGTAGAAAAAAAATTATTGGCCCGGCCCGGCAAGGTTAAAAAGTTAAAAGTTCGGCCCGAACCCGGCCTGGCCCGAAAAAAAGTTAAAATCTCGGCCCGAGCCCGGCCCGGCCCGGCCCGAGTGAATTTCTACAAAACATTGATTTTTATGTCGATTTGGTTAAAAGTTTTTCTCGTACGAGGAGATCCAACCAAAAATATTTATCTTAACTTTTCTTTTTATCTTTATAATCTTCATTTTTATAGAAGTGCCGCAGGGTGCAATATTTATTTTTTTAATGAATCTCTATTTCTTGTATGTAAACGTTTCAGTTATCATTAATATTGTTAATCCATATTCCATGTATTGAAGTGTTAAATATCTGAAAAATGCTATACAGTAAAATCTAAGACTGAATTGCATAGAAAAGAAAAAAAAAATGCGTTATATAGAAGTTCCTTTCTTAGCAAGTGTAAATGTATCATATATTTTCTTACGTAGTATATTAATTTTGTTTGTTACTAATTTTTATAATTTTCTTACGTAGTATTCAGTAGTATATTAATTTTGCATGGATCTACACGTTTTTCTGTTTAAAATAAAATTCCGTCATAGACAGGTTCTTTTTCAAACGTTTACTATATTTTAATTTAACTATATTTTAATAAGTGTAGAAATCTGCTACTCTTTAAAAAGAATGAATTTGACTGTTTAATTGTAGAATAATGGCGATTTAAAAATGTATGCATTTTTTGACAAAAAATTTGTGCCAAGCCTAATTTTTCTGACCTTTGAATGGAGCAGGCCATTCCGAGACAATGATTTTCATACGGGGTGGGTGAAAACTAGGAATGAAAATTTTGGGCCATGAAGATTAGGAATGAAACCAGTACCCGGGTGTGTGCAGAAAAAATAAGTTAGGCCCGGCCCGGCCCGAACCTTCAGGAAAAAACTAAGGTCCGAGCCCGGCCCGGCCCGGTCCGTAAAGAATAGTGAATGGGCCCGGCCCGAGACTTCAGAAAAAAGTAAGGCCCGGGCCCGGCCCGGCCCGAGTGCCGTGAATGAAAATAGGCCCGAGCCCGGCCCGTGCAGATCTCTATACGGTATATCCTGAGAAAAATAAACTGCCTATGACTGAATCCTATGTTTAACGAAAAAAAAAAAAAATGTTGATCTATATAAAATGAGGATATTAATACAATAAACATCCTCTAATCCGTCACGTTCGGGACGTGCAGCATCCCGGATTACGAAATTTTCCAGCTTACAGGATGAATGTCGGGACAGTGTTGATTTCAAGGGGTGGCACGGGGGGGGGGCATTCGCCCCCGGAGCAATGAAATGTCTCCCCCAGAAGATTTGATATATTGTGTTTTCAATGGTCAAAAAGTGCAATCCCCCCCCCCCCCCCCTGAACTCTATAATGTCCCCTCCGGAGTCACAGAAATCCCTTCCGGAGAAAAGTGTCTGAATTCAACACTGGTCGGGAAAAACGTGTAGAAGTTAGAATTAAGCAGAAAAGGCCAGTAAAGCATGTTTTTTATTTTTTAAACAGATTGAATAGAATATTAAAAATACTCAGTAATGTAAGTTTTGTACAACATATGTGCATGAGTATAAAATTAAATTTTGCACTGTAGGCCTACTTGTAGAAGCCATCTTAAACGAATCTCGAATATCAGTTCGTTTTGTAGCAGTCTTTTCTCTTTATTTGATTAGGATGTTATTTTTTATGATGATAAGTTTAATACTTTCCGCATGGTTGAACAAACGACTGCGCACAGAAGACCTGATAAATGTATTCGAGGTATCCGCTGCTTGATTTAAAATGATGTCGTTTGACTCGTGCACATCATAGTCATCTGAGCCAACGTCTTTGGGGGCTGTTAGGTTGATAACACTCTGAATGATGGCCTCATCAGTCAAAATTTTAACTGTCGGTTCATTAAAATCTTCTTCAACACACTCCTTTATTTCTTCTCGATTCAGTTGTGTTTCCGAAAGTCATGCCGGATTATCCAGCATGCCGGACCTTAGAATGCCGGATTAGCGGGTGTTTACTGTACTTGTAAAAATAATATAATGTATTTACAACAGAGGATGAACCTTCTAATAAGGGAACTTGCCTAAAACAGATTTTCCTTCTTTCCTACTTAGAAGATTTTATTGTATAGAATTTTTAAATTTCTAAGCCATAACGATATTAATGATTCTATTATAAAATATATTGATTTTTTAATGAATCTCTATTTGCATGTAAATATCTGAATAATTAATAATACCATTAATTTTTTTACACGACTTGGAGACTTGAAAATCTGAAAATTTTTATATAGAATCAAATAGGGGAGGAAAAAAACTTCGTTATAGTTAACTTCCTTTTTTAGCACGGCCGTCGTCTCTAGCAAATGTATTATGATTTTTTCAAACGGATTAATCTATTCAATTTGCTCCGATAAAAAAAAATTCCGTTTAAAACCGGATTTCGTCATACACAGATTCTTCTCATAGGTTTTGCAATTCTGTATCCCCATCCATATAAATGTATACGTACTATTCTTTAAA
Source organism: Maratus speciosus (assembly GCA_963932465.1). Classification (NCBI taxonomy): domain Eukaryota; kingdom Metazoa; phylum Arthropoda; class Arachnida; order Araneae; family Salticidae; genus Maratus; species Maratus speciosus. Next base: position 155,667,386 of record OZ010789.1, read on the forward strand.
AAGAGTTTCAATTGTAGAATAATGGTAGCTTAAAAATACATGTATTTTAAGACAAACTGGGACCTGGACTTCGCCGGATTTTTAAAAGTTCCAGATTTTTGAAAGAATATCAAATGTACTTCTGATATTCTTAATGGTGCATTTATTCATAATTAATTCAAAGCGAAGTGATATTTATGTGAGAAAAAAAATAAATCAATGTTTTTTTTTATATTTATTTTTTTCTACTCGCATAAATATCACGTGGCTTTGAATTAATTATGAATAAATGCACCATTAGGAATATCAAAACTACATTTGATATTCTTTCAAAAATCTGGAATTTTCAAAAATCCGGCGAAGTCCTGGACCTCGACGATGCCAGATTTTCGAGATTGTATTGTGCATTATTAATCAATCCTTTAAATTCTTTCTCTTCTGAATTTTATGATAACCTCTCATCCCATTCTTTGGTAATCCAGCACACAATTTGTCATATAAAACATATTTTATAACTACTGGAGGCGGTGAAATGGGGAAGGTAGGGAGACAATATCCCACACCCCATCGATTAAAATATATTATACAGGCCTGACGGCAATACTACTTTGCACAAGGTTGGCGACGGATCGGTAGTTAGGATCAATAAAAGCATGTCAAATTGTCTTGGCTTAGGATAAACTAGAAAGTTGGCGGCGGGACGGTCTTTGGGATCAATAAAATTACGCCAAATTGAATTGGCCTAGGATGAACTAGTTCGGACCAATGAATAGCAGGCTAAATTAGTTTATCCTATGAGCGTTAGGCCAAACTAGTTTGGCCTAGAAAAAACTAATTTATCCTGTGGGCGTTAGGATAAACTAGTTTGGCCTAGGAAGTACTAGTTTATCCTAAGGGCGTTAGGATAAACTAGCTTGGCCTAGGAAAAACTAGTTTATCCTATGCGCGTTAGGATAAACTAGTTTGGCCTAGACCAATCTAGTTTGGCCTAAAATCGCGTTTGGCCGGTAACATATACATCATTTAAAAGTAGACTTTATTTCCAATCGTTCGGTACCAGTAACTTCCTTCTACGATAATTTGTTGAGGAGTTAGTAGGGGGTGTTTACTTTTTTTTCACGACTGTACCTTCAGCGCCTCTCAACTTCCTTGCTGAGCGCCCACAAAGTAAAATTTCTGTATAAGTGAAAAATGCGATTTTCAGAAAAAGTTTGTGACCTAGGGTAATCGCTATAGTTTTCCTGCAAGGTTTAAATTAACTTCTACTATCCCTAATTTTTTCATAATGTTAGTTTAAGTAGACTCGAAAATAGAGGGGCGAGGGGACATATTTTTGTATAACATTTTCGATGTTATCTTTGAAAATATAGCACCAAAATTTTAACACTTGAAAAACGCGAAACTTTACTCATATTTCATAAAAATATTTGACACCGGAATTTTTATTTTAAATTATTAACTTATTTAACTAGTTTTTTTTTCTTTGTGTCTTTTAAACTAGTTTTATAAAGAAATTTCTGGTTCGAATCGAAATATGTTCATTTGGTAGCCGTCAAAATGACCGCTCGCCGTCTTTCTAGTGTTGAATAAATGTATTTTTTAGTACGGCGTTACAAGAGCTTTCCCATAATACCCCACTCGATAAAATAAAAATAAATAAATAAATAAATAAATAAAACAACTTAATTAGTCCCCGTACATTTTCCTAAATATATTTGTGAATGGTAATAATCTATAAATATGTGGATGAATAGCTTTTATTGCGTCTAAAAAAATTGAACTTTCCGCGTTCCATAGTTTACGAGAGAAAGGGGCTGTGACACACGAGTGATCTTATAATGTTTCAGTTTTTACTTTTTAAGTATACCCTCCCCTCTCTCCCCCCCCCCCCAAAAAAAAAAAAAAGAGAAAAAGAAGAAAGTTTAGCTGCATGTATCTGGATTTTGTACTTTTAGGTTTAAAGTTTTTATTTTCTAACATTACAGAGATTCAAATCCATTGAAAACATATTGGACTGAATATTCTATAAGCAGTTAATAGTGTCATAACTGTTATGATTAAATAAATGAATAGCATTATAATTACTAATATTAAAGATAATAAAAAGCGATAAACCGATTATTAGAAAATGCTCAAAAATTTTAAGTTCAATACTTATTTATTTAATAATTTTCTTAATAAGAGAAATTTTTGATCAAACAAAATAATAATTATTGTTCTGAAGCACTTACTATTCATGATAAAGAAATTCTTTTCAATAAAGATAATTTTTATCTCTTTTCACCTCTTTAAATTAAGATTATCAATACAAAACTAAACAACAGGCGAAAAAAAAAATGTTTGATATTAATAAGCAGAGCCATAGGTAATAAAAACAATAATTGATTCTCTACTAATAAATCATTAAATACGTATTTAAAAATATTTTTGAGATAATATTTCAAGCAATAATATTCAAATTATACATTTTGCCTATTAATGTGGAACACTACATTTTTTAGTCTTATCACATAACCTGTATGCAAATCTAAACTTTATGGATACCACTTAGTAGTTTTCAGAATTGCATATACGAAATTATTTAAATCCAGAAATATGTTTAAAATTTTTAGATGCAAAAAATACATAATTGGAATTGGGTGGTCTGTTCCTTACTAAATGTAAATAATATATTTTTTATTGCACTTAAATTTTACAGAGTATATATTTATTTTTGTAATAAAAAATTAAGATTGCATAAACAATAGTTTCTGTAACTTATCTATGCTGGCAAAAATTTGGAAATTTTCTGAACAAACTAAATTTTTTGAAATAATATTTAATTCCATATTTCCCAGTATTGAATCTTTACTCTCTTCTATCTTTACAAGAAGAAAGTAATTCGTGAAAATTTTCGAATTCCAGTTCTCGACGGATTTACACGTTTTAGGGGTCAGAGATCCCGAAAAACATGTTTTTACAAAATGGTTGTCTGTAAGTAAGTCTGTGAGTGTCTGTGTGTGACACAAATTTTGTGGACGCTCTATCTCAAGAACTAAAGCACGGAATTTAATAAAAATTTATATTCAGTTAGTCCCTGATATAAATTGGTGCTGATTAGTTTTTGGTGCAAATCGCTCAACAGGTGGCACTGCTCTGCTACATTTTTACAATTTCCGCACCGGCTCTATCTCAAGAACTAATGCATGCATTTTCATGAAACTTCAGATTCAGTCAGTCCTTGATATTAGTTGAGGTTTATTATGTTTTGGTGTAAATCGCTCAGCAGGTGGCGCTGCTATATATATTTTTCCTGATTTCTGCAATGACTCTATCGCAAGAACTAATGCGTGGATTTTCATCAAACTTCAGGTTCAGTTAGTCCTTGCTATGAGTTGGCGCTGACTACATTTTGTGTAAATCGCCCAACAGGTGGCGTTGCTATGCTGCATTTTCCCTGATTCCCGCAATAGTTTTATCTGAGGAAAGGATGCACGGATTTTAATCAAACTTCAGAGTCAGTTATCAAGTTGATTTAAGTTGTTGCTTATTAGGTTTTTGTATATGTCGCCCAACAGGTGGCGTTGCTATGCAGAATTTTTTTACGATTTCCACCATAGCTCTACTCAAAAACTAAAGCACGGATTTTCACGAAACTTCAGATTAAGTTAGAAGTTGACATAAGTTGTTGCTGATTAGATTTTGGTGTAAATCATCTAACCGGCTGCATTTTTCAGGAAGTATTAACATGCATGAGATAGTAGAAAGTTTTGGGATTGCCACATCCTACTAGTTTCCCAAGAATTCATAATTTATATTTCAAGCGTCATTCTTGCCAGTTCTATAGTTATAAAAAATTTATAAGCCGTAAATATATAAATGTAATAATAATTTAAATACAGGGTTCGTACGAGTCCCGTTATTTTCCAGGTGAAATATCAGTATTTTTCTAATCTAGTTCTAATCTAAATCTAGTTCAAACGCGCGAAATTTCGCCTTATTTAGGGAGAGATTTTCTACAAGAAAATACTGGTATCGAAGAATTACCTGGTCTAGAAATTTCAGGACCCCTAGGAACACTGAAATAATGCTTTGTTTCTTTCCTGTTGCCGTATCTCAAAAAAAAAAAAAAAAAAAAAAAAAACTTGTTCGCGCTTTTTACAAAGTGTAAATCAAAGCAGTCAATTTTTCTTAATCTTGCTCAAACCCAAATTAAAATGTTATAACAAGAATTTTTTGGAACAACATGAATTGCATTCATGAAGTCAGGCATGATATTTAGAATAAACTTTGAATGCTTATAAAGGAGGGTTGTTTAAAAACTAACTTTACTTTAAAGCTTACGGAGTATTATCTCTGCTTATAATAACTCTGAGCATCTAAGATTCAAATTTAAAATACTTTCGTTCGCATATAAAAAAATCAACTCAGACATGAGATTTCGAACTTTTTTACAGCTATTTTGTTAATATTGTAATGCTATTGGCGAATCAAATATCACAAAAGTTCAGTTAATAAAACAATTGTCTCGATTATAGAAAATAATACAGTTAATACCTCTTTCTTTCTTTCTAACCGTTGACGAGGCTACTTACCTGCCAGGTTGCCCAGCTGAACGAGTTTGATACCTGTACCGGGGTGTCTAATCACCGCGTAGCAGCAATAAACTTGACGAGCGCAGTCCGTCTTTCTATCGGCAGTGCCTACTCCTTTAGTTGCGAACTTTTTTTACGCCGGTCACTTAACATTTACTGTGGTAGCCAAAATTGTGGACATTTTTTGAAGTTTTCATGTTTTATAAATTTGCGTGCTTATAAAATATATTAATTTTCACTTAAATACAAATGTTTATGTATCAAATTCAAGGAAATTTAATGTAGAATTTAATAAAAAAAAAAACAGAATTACAATATCTGCATTACGAAAAAAGTTACACTTAGTTTAGTCTAAAATACAAACACAATTGTTCATGAATGCTGAAGTGTATTGTAATAAAAGCTTCCTAGCCAATCAAATGTTAGTAACTAAACTGTAGTATGTTTTGTTCGTATTAACGGTATTTTTCTGGAATGAATTTTGCAGAAGGGGGAATACTAGAGTAACTAAATAGAATAACGTTTTTTAAAAAATAATTTCAATTTTTTTAATGCAAATAATTTAAAACAATGTCATCACCAACAAGAACTGATTAGGCCCATATAAAAAGAAGCAGAATTGTCATATTGAGAGAAAATGGTCTCTCTTATGCTGGAATTGCAAGACAGGTTGGTGGACCAGTCACTTTATCTGGCGTACGAATGTTGTGCTTACGTTATGAAGAAACTGAATCAGTGATAAATAAGGCAAGATCAAGACGAAACAAAATGCATAAGTACTTCTGATGATAGAAAGATAAAAAGGATATACCTTAAAGATAGAAGAAATTCATCAGGTGCTGTTAGATGTGAAATGAATGCAATTGGTATTTCAGTTAGTTCCAGAACAATAAAGAGAAGATTAGCAAGTTCTGGATTGAAAGGTTGAATTCCGAGGAAAAATTCATTTTTAAAACTTCAGCAATGAAAAAAACGAGTTCAGTGGGCAAAAGAAAACATTAATTGGTCAGAAAATCAGTGAAGCAAATAATGTGGAGCAATGAGAGTAAAATATAGCTCTTTGGTAGTGATGGGTGAAAATATGTGAGACGCAGAGCAGAGGAAGAGCTGCATCCTGATTGCATTGAAGCAACTACAAAGAACCCAACAAATGTCCTGATTTGGGCCTGTATGTTTGCAGATGGTGTGGGTCGCATTCAAGTGATTGATAGCATTTTGAATGCAAAAAAATACGTCGAAACTGTCCTGGAACCAAATTTGATACCTTCCATCAGGGATATCTTCCCCAATAAATAGCACCATTTGTCTTTCAGCAGCATTCAGCTCCATGCCATACGGCAAAAATATGCAAAGAATGGTTTAAAAATAAAAGCATACATTTATTACCCAGGTCAGGAAACATCCCTGATCTATAACTCGTACTTTCGTAGGACCTGAATCGGTCCTAAATAGGAACGACGAATCCATCTCCGCTTCTTTCCATTGTTAAGACTCCCCTTTCTTTTGTTGATGACCCCAGAACACATAGAAAAAAAGGTCAGATGACATTTTTATAACTTTTGTAATAGAGATTTGAATAAAAAGCAAATAAACGGATCGTTTACTTATATTGGGTGGGATTGTATTCACGGCATCCATACATCTCTATTTATATATATGGGGATACCCGGATGATGATTTAACTTGTTGAAAGCAGAACCTCATTTGTAAGGATTTCATACTTTAGTTTACGAAAGCAATCTTTAAAATCATTAAGGCACATAAACACTTAAAATCAGTCCTCATTTTCACCAAATAATTCACCTGTGACACTGCCATCTAGCTCTATAGAAAAAAATCCCATAATGTTTAATCTACCTGTAGTACAAGAAATATGCCCGCATTAAAAATTTCGCCAGTATCATCAGCACCCATTAAAATAGAATGCTATGATCTTGCTATACGTTATTATCCTGTTGATGTTCAATCAGAAACAAACAGTGTTGAATTCAGACGCTTTTCTCCGGGAGGGAATTTGTGGGTCCAGGAGGGGGCATTATAGAGTTATGGTGGGGGGGGGGGATTGCACTTTTTGACCACTGAAAACATAAATTATCAAATCTTCCCGGGAAGACATATCATTACTCCGGGGGAGAAATGTCCTTCCGGGCTACCCCCTTGAATTTAACACTGATCAGAAAAATCTTCAGGTCTACCTCCAGAGCTATCTGAAGATGAACTAGAGCAAACTTCTGTCCATCTACAAGCAAGTTGCAAAAATCTGGTGTTTCTCCAACGCAAAAAGGAAAACAAAAACGATGTGCATACAAGGAGAAAACAAAAATCTCAACGCAAGTCTCTTCACAGTAGAAAACTGTTAATAAAAAAATAAGAAATGAAGTCTTGACTCACCTACAAAAAAAAAAGATTCCATCAGATACTCTATTTTACAGTTATGACTGTGATACAAACGTAAGAAAATACTGTTTTTGAGAAGTTCGAGTCTACATGACTTGACATTGGTTTCTTTTAATAATCTGCGATTTAAATAAACCTGTTTATGCTACGCATATTTTGACGTTTTATACTTTGTTTTTTAGACCAATCGTTACTCTATATCTTGGACAAATTTTAACAGTTAAAATTTTCCCTTATATATTTTAAACATAATATTATGACTTAATTAAATAATTCTAATTAATATATGTTTATTAATATGTATTTTAATTATATGTTTTAATATATGATCACATTACATTTCTGATTAAACTAAGTTGTTTTTGTTCATGATATTTTTATAAGAAAAGATTTTATAACATTTACGTATAATGAGATTTTTTTTGTTTGACGTAGTTTGTCCTTAAAAATTCTTATTGTCATTAAACTCTATTCAACCAACCAACAGCCAACGAATGTTTGCTTTTATATTTGAGGAATGTGAATTATTCGATTAGCAATAATTTTATTTATAAATAGATATTAAATATTATAAATAGGGTAGGGGAGTACACAGTGAGACATGGTACACAGTGAGACAGCAGCCATTTTGACATATAGTTATAAGTTTTTCTCTTAGCTGGAACACACACTGAACCACCTCATCTTATGCAACACGTGGATGTAGTTTCGGCACTCCGGTTACTCGTTCAACAAAATAGTAAGTAATTATTTATTTTACAGGGATTAAAGTTACATAAACGTCCATTTTAGAGTTTATTTCTTTCATTATAGCGTATATTTACTTAGCCAAACCTAGTTATATCTAATGATAGACTATGACGACAAAACGACACAAGCATTCAAAGCTATGAAATTGATGATGAAACAGATATGGCATCCCTTTTGTTACAACGTAACGAAAGTACACAGCGAGACACACAGTTGTGGTACACAGTGAGACGTGCCTCATTGTGTATCTACTATATTGTTCTGATGTAAAAAAAAGTTATTTATTAATAAAAGAAGGATTTTTTCTCTTTCTCTCTATCTGTGTGTGTGGGGGGGGGGGGGGGACGTGCGACGGCTAATGAAATCTACTAAACGTAAGAGGCTGAAAATTTGCATGAAGGTAGCCCAATGTCTGTCATTGTTCACCCGAGGCTCATATTTAAAAAAAAAATAATAATCTAGAAATATTAATTAGAAATCATAAACTGCAGAAAATTATTGATAGACTGTAAAAATGTATGATTTATGAAAATATATACATTGTTTCACTGTGTGCCACTTGTGGTACACAGTGAGACAATTTTTGATACTCCATTATTCTGCTTCTGTGCTTTTATAAATAACTTTTTTAAAACCATTTATACATTAATGTGTAGTGTATTTGTGTAACTTAAAGATGTAGCAAAATTTTTTTCAAAAGAATAAAAATCATTTTCATTCGTTAAGTAATAATAATTTTCGTCTCACTGTGTACTACCCTCCCCTATATGTATTTTTAATTTTTATTTTTAATTTTCCATTAGCTTTTTCAAAATACCAATCAATAAATTTGAAATTGTATAGTTACATGTAAAAAATACATTTTAAATATTAAATATGTTATGAAAAGATAAGATGGTGTAATTAGTGAAACAAATCTTCAATGTTTATTTAAAAAAAAAACTCTAAGCTTATGATATATATCTCATAATATCTTATTCAGGCATAAGAACATCATAATAACCGAAAACTGAAATAGTTATTTAGAGAATGAATGACCATTAGCTTTCTTGAATAAGAATGCCTCTTAATTTCATAGAATTAAATTAATGAATGAATACTTATTCTGACAAAAACAGAAAATGATGACGAAGAAAAATAAATGCATCTAACGCTGAAAAAAGCTTTAAACATAGCGTTATTAAATAGAATGAGGTTCGTCAAGAATCTCGTAAAAATAACAAAAAGTGAAAAATTCAAAAAGATATTGATAAGTAAATGTTAATGCAGTAAATTAATAAAATAAATGGTGATGAAAATTGCTATAAAAATATTCATAATACTCCTTTCTCCCCCTTTTTTTGTTATAATCTTGGTTTTATTTCACTAAAGCTAATGGCTATATTAATTAAGATCTTTACATTCATTATATTTGGCGATTATATGAATATCAATGGCTGTGCTTGAATGGATTTTATTTACAGTAAGTACTTTATTAGTTTTTAAAAAAATGTAGTATTAAGATATAATAATCTAAGCATTTTCTCATTTTCTCAGCTATACTTCATTTTATAAAAGTACAAACTCATACTACACTCTCTCACACATACATTAACAGGGTGTCATAAAAGGTGGTTTAAAAACTTTAAGAGGTAATAGAACACACTGCAACAAATATTTTTGCATAGAAAACCAAGGTAGCAACTGATTTATTCAATGATACATACAAGGTGTCTGCCTATGTATCGAACGTAGATTTTCGTTCGTAACTTAACTATAATGAAGATACTATAACGATATCTTCAGGAGACTAACATTGCGTTCTGTGAAATGTGATAATTTTCCAAGGATTGTTGAAAATGGATCCACGGCCAAAGAACACTGATCTAGATGCTCCTTAATTTGGAATGTAGCTCAAATTACGTAGGTTGTCACTGACTCAAGTACAGTGCACTTCCCGTAATATAATCACATTTAATACAGGGTAAAATTATTATGTTGAATATTTAGTTGAAATATCTTCATCGTTTAAAGTTATGTATAAAAATTCGTGCTCAGCTGGGAGCGATATGGCCTGTATTTTTGGCTAAATAACTGGACCCTAGTTTCTTATACGTAAAATGTTTGTTGCAGTGCGTTCTGTTACCGCTTATGATATGTAAACGAGATTTTGGGATGCCCTGTATATATATATGTGTATATGTTCACAGAGAGAGTGAGAGAGGGATTACAAATTGAAGAAAAATCTAGATATTTATGGAGTGCTTTATTTTTACCGCTATTCATAACTGATGTGATTAATCGAAAAATATCTAATAATTTAATAACGGACTTCATTTTACATAATTTTTTAAATTGTATATAAAGATTTACGCTGTAGCACATATACTTGCATTGCTATCATTCTTTGTAGTATTATTCGTTTGGCGATTTTTTCTATATATTTGTTCTCTATTCACATTATTTTTGAAAATCTAAATTTATACTCTAATTCTGCTAAATATCTAATTTCAATTAAATATGTGAGCAACCTGTAAATAACTATAATACGTCCTTTTTTATTATTACTATTATTATTTCATTTATGATAATCTTTTCCATAATACACTGGCCTCCAAAAGTTAATGTACAGGGGCTGGATGCTTTCGATTGCACACGTTTTGCCGAATATCTACAAAAATTATTGGCAAATTGTTCTTGAACTTCTGGGATGAAAAGAACATGTTTAATTTCATATTTCTTGGTGAAGATTTAGTCGGGAGGACAATTAGGGTGCTAATAATAAATTTAATAATAAAATAACATTTGCGATCACATGTGTAACAGAAAATCCTGGAAATGGTTTGTCACTGGGTTAAATGACTATTTGGGTCTTGTTCAACGTTTGTCTGCATTTCTGTAAGCATAGCACTCATATTCGTGAAGATGTTAACGTTTTTGTGAAAAATTCAAAAGTTTTTTTGTTTATAGCATACAGAGTTTTCAACCAAATTTAACACAACTTTCCGAAAACTTGCCAAAGATAAGTAGCAAGAGTATAATGCAATTAAAACATGGATATATTGAATATTTGATGAGATATGGGCATTTTTATGAGATAATTTTTAACTGCTTATACGCGGAAGATTTCAAAATATTTATTTCAAAATTGGGTAGTCAGTATTTTGCGGCAACTTCTATAAAAAGTCCAGTCAAATGTTGTGAAAACTTAGAAAGATATAGTGAGCTGATTGAAAAGTTGTGGAAAATCCCTTATAACAAAGCTATTTTTAGGAAGCAACTCACTATATCGGCCCTATCTTTGTGAATTTTTGCGATATTTGACTGGACTTTTTATATAAGAGGCCCTAAATAGCTGACTACCAAATTATATAATAAAAATTTTAAGATCTTCCACGCATGCGCAATTAAAAATTATTTCATACAAATGCCCATATCTCATCAAATATTCACTGTATTCATGTTTTAATTGCAGTATACTGTTGCTAATGTTCTTTGTCAGGTTTTCGGAAAGTTGTTGAAAACTTTGTATGCTATAAACAAAAAACTTCTCAATTTTTCACAAAAACGTTAACATCTTCACGAATATGAGTGCTATGCTTACACAAATGCATACAAACATTGAACAGGACCCAAATAGTCATTTACCACAGTGACAAACCATTATCAGCCTTTTCTGTTACATAGGTGATCGCAAATATTATTTTATTATCAAATTTATTATTAGCCCCCTTATTGTAGCCCCCCCCCCGATAAATCGTCACCGAGAAATATAAAATCAAACATGTTCTTTACATCATAGAAGTTCAAGAACAATTCGCCAATAACGGTGGTAGATATTCGACAAAACGTGTGTAATCGAAAGCATCCAGTCCCTGTACCTTAAATTTTGGAGGCCAGTGTATCTGTTCAACTCATTTAATAAAATGCAAAGCTAGACAATAACAATCATTGCTTTATGTACGATTAACGTTTTCTTTTTTTAGTTACTGTAAATATCGTGAGATACATTTATAATGTTTGAATTTAAGTATGTCAGTTTAATGATACATATAAAATGTTGGAAAAGTTAGATGAATGAATCAGCTAGATAAAGTATTTTATACTTTAAATAAAATATTTAGGTGAAAATAAAAGCAAAATATTATTATTTTTTTTATGAAAGGCTAGTAAGGTACTTGCTTACTCAACCAAAGAATACTAGGACACTTTTCAGTATTATCTTTATATCGCTTCCTTTGTATTTGCTCGCCATATTATAATGCATGTAATTGAAAAAAGTTTGCAAAAATTCTCATAAATAGCAATTTCATACAGGCTCTTTTTTTTTTTTTTTTTTTCTTTGGCTTTTCCATTTTTGCATAGTGTATGGAAAGTACAGGACTATTACAAATGATGGAGCCGATTAAAAAAAAAAATCATACTTTCGAAACTACTGCACACATTACAATAAGTAATACATGAATTTAAAGAGAAATATACCAAGTTTTTTTCAGTTACAAATGCTCGATGTGTGACTCTTTTGTTACACGGCATACGTCCAATCTGTAATCGAGTTCGTTTCAAACATTTTGTTCCATCACTTTGTCAATGGTTCTGGAAGCTTCACAAATGCATTCTTTAAGTTCTGAACACTTTGTTTTCGGCATTGGTGGTACATAAACAATGTCTTTGACACTGTCAAAACTTAAAAAACGCATTTGTGCAGAATTCAGAACCATTGACTGAGTGATGCTACAAAATGTTTGGGACGAACTGGATTACAGATTGGACGTATGCCATGTAACAAGAGGGTCACATATCGAAAACTGAAAAAAAAACTTGGTATATTTCTCTTTAAATTCACGTATCACTTATTGTAATACTTGCAGTAGTTTCGAAAATATGATTTTTTTAAATTGGGCCCATCATTTGTAATAGCCCTGTATTATGATCATGATTAACATATGTGTGTAAGTGAACATGATAACAACCCAAGAGTATTCCCGATTATCTCCGATTTGACGATTACGTTATAAACTAAAGTCGTAAAAAATGTAGAAATTTTCACACAAATTGGTTGAGAGATTATGTATTTGATCCATCTTTAAACCATTTTAAAACTACGTTACGGTTAATTCTATAGAAAAATTCACCAAGCAGATGTATCGTAGTACAAGTGATAAATATTATGTTTATCTAATCAAGCATTACTATGTTTTAAACTGCTGTCGCAAAAACTGTACAGATTTCACCAAAATTCACCAAGCAAATGTGTTATATTATAAGTCACAGACTGTACAGATTTTCGCACAAATCAGTTAACAGATTAGAAACTTGATCCATTTTTAAACTATTTTCAAACCATTTTGCTGTCAATTCTACAGACAAATTCATTAAGCAAATGTATCACATTATAAGTGATAAATTTTGTCATTATCTAATCAAGCATTACTATGTTATAAACCATACTGTCGCAAGAACTGATAGATTTTTTCACAAATCCGTTGACAGATTAGGTATTTGATCCATTTTTAAGTAATTTTCAAACCATTTTGCGCTCAGTTCTATAGAAAAATTCACCAACCAAATATCACAAAGTATAATTGATAAATATTGTGATTATCTAATGAAGCAATACTATGTTATAAACTACTGTCGCGAAAACTGTATAGATTTTCGCACAAATCGTTTGACAGATTAGGTATTTTATCAAACCATTTTCAAACCCTTAGCAGTAAATTCTGTAGGAAAATTCACCCAGCAAATGTGACCAAGTGTAAGTGATAAATATTGCGATTATCTAATCAAGCATCACTATGATATAAACTACTGTTGCAAGAACTGTATAGATTTTCGAAAAAAATAGCTGACAGATTAGGTACTTGATCCATTTTTAAATCATTTTCAAATCACTTTGCGGTCAATTCTGTAGAAAAATTCACCAAGCAAATGTGACAAAATATAAGGGATAAATATTGTGATTATCTAATCAAGGATTACTATGTTATAAAATACTGTCGCAAGAACTGTATAGATTTTCGCGCAAATTGCTGTATAGATTAGGTATTTGATACATTTTTAAACCATTTTTAAACCACTTTGCGGCCAGTTCTATAGGAAAATTCACCAAGCAAATGTGACAAATTATAATTGATAAATATTGTGATTATCTAATCAAGCAATAATATGTTATAAACTATTGTCGCAAAAACTGTATAGATTTTCGCACAAATCGGTTGATAGGTTAGGTATTTGATCCATTTTTAAATGATTTTCAAACCACTTCTGGTCAGTTCTGTAGGGAAATTCACCAATCATATGTGGCATAGTGTAAGTGATAATTATTGTGATTATCTAATCAAGCATTACTAGAGAGGGTGTAATGTCTCTCGTGTCGAAAGTGGAGAAATCGAGTTACAATCTAACCGATTCGATTGTGCCAAAAATTGATACATATTTTACTTTTTACACACGTATGCCAGTGTTCGGAAAGCCGTCTGGTGTCAATGCAGTTTTTTGTGGGGGGGGGGGGGGGGATACCTTTAAGGTAGTTTATCACTTAATTATCTGTCTTATATTCCTGTGCGTAACGCGGCCATTTTCTATTTACACCCGGCATATCAATATTTACAGGTATACGTGACACGCCAGGTATAAAAACGAAAAAATAAAATTTAAGGAAAGATGAGCCTAATAAGTGAAATTTGTGTATTACTGAACATTGTATATATCGTATACGGATCATTCCATGGTAACTTACGTTACGTTTAGAATAATTTACTGCAGTAATTTTTCTAATATAATACCAAAAATTATTCATATGTAAAGGTGACATGATTTGTTAATTAAACCTATCCAAATCTCAATTTGGATGAAAATTACCTAAAAATGAGAAAGAAAATTATATTTTTATGGTATCTTACGTTCCTTTTTCAGTAATATCAGTTACCGATACCGTAATAAATATAACTGCCAGAGATCGAGAAATAACCCTAAAATTAGATCATTTTCATCTAAATTGAGCTTTGAATAGGTTTAATTAACAAATCATGTCAAATTTACACTTTGAATATTTTTTTCCATTATACAACTAAAATTGCTTAAGTAAATTGTTCTATATGTAAGTTAAGGCACCATGGAATGACCCATATTCTTGTGTATCATTTTCGCATTTTTTTTTCTTTGTTCTACTCATAATAGTATTCAATGTTTATGATTGTATTTTTATGCTATGTATCGCATGAAAGTTTATTTGGAAGGAAGAACGCCCGCATAAAAGGTTAACGTTTCTAAAATTAGAAAATTTTATAAGATAGTTTCAGGTTTATGATGCTTGTTGTACGCCTGAATATATGTCAATTAAAATTACGAACTGTCTAAAAATTACTTTTAAACTTACGTATAAACCATATATAAATTTCCAGTAAATATTGTGTACTAAAATACCTGAGTATACAATATAAATACCACATCTTATACAAAAAAATATAAATTTGAAAGTGTTACGATTTACAGTCGCAGTATTTTTTATTCGATTTATTGTCTTTTTTATTAGATTAAAATTTCGAACTTTACAATGTAACCCCGAAATAGGTGTCGTGCCGATTTTACTAAAGATTTTCATAATTCCCCATTCAATTCGAAACATATAGTAAACTCTCTATAGGGCAGACTCTGTGTAAAACGGAAATCTGTCTAACTCTGAAAGATTTTCAAATATCTACGAATCCATAGGCATAGAGTAAAATTTGTCTACTGCGGAAAATTTTCTTGGTCCCGATCGATTCCGCCTTAAACAGAGCTTACTGTAATTTTACTTTGCTATTCTCCTCTCTCACGAGGTCATTTTTGTACTGTTTTCCACGGTGACAGCACATAGATGTATTACTGTACACTGTAAAAAAAATCCGACCAGTTTTCCTGTAGGAATCGGAAAAATAGTTGCCCTTATCGTACCGAAAATTTTTCCGACCCAGCTCGGAATAAAATCCGTAAAAAAAAGGAAATAGTCAATAAAACGGTATTTTACGGATTTTATTCCGATTTTACGGATTTTATTCCGAGCTGTGTCGGAAATTTTTCCGGTACGATAAGGGCAACTATTTTTCTGATTCCCACAGGAAAACTGATCTTATTTTTTTTTACAGTGTATTAAGATTTTATATTGATAATGAGATGCATTTTCCTTGATATGATATTGAAGATAATGATGTAAACATTCTGTATAATTTATTGCACTTGTTTGCACTCCAATAAATCTTTTCATTTATCTACATAAGTAATATATATCGCAATATTTTATAGAATATTTTGGAACTAGTAGTAGCATTAGAAGAAATTTAATGTTTCACTGCTATTTATAACGCATTCTTCCACACCTTTGTGTTACGTTACTTCCTTTAATATTTTGATGTTCAAATCACACGAAATATAAACTTTATGAATTCGCAAGTTCGTACATACGGAAAACAACCGATTTACGAAGTAAAAAATGAATACACTAAATTCTACAAAATGTCTAGTTACAGTTATTTATAAACAATTTTGGACCATTACAGCATAGAATCAAACTTTCAGTGCACACCTGTGGTCATCCTCAGGAATGTAAAGGAATTAAGCAGGGCCTTTTTTAATTCCGTAAGCCTTCTTTAAGCCTTTTTAATTCCTTAACTGAAAAGGAATTAAAGGTATGAACAATGCCAAAATCTCGTCAACTAGAAAATCGTACATAATAGAATAAAAAACAACTAATGAGCCCGAAGACGGGGAAACATTAAATATTTTGCTAGCAACACCTGTTGAGATATGATAATAATACACGTTTTACAAAATATCCTGTCATCATCTATATGTAAAAATAGCAATGAACTACATAACTCAAAATTAAATATTTCTTAGGATATTTAACCAAAATTTCGGAATACTATATGACATATTATAGGGATGAGAGAGGTCCGACCCAAATGGTTGATTTTCACCATTAAATTTTAATAGTGCCCTTTGCTTTATTAAATCTCAGAATATCTGTCATTAAATACGACAAGAAATACTTTCAAAATTTACTGGTAGCAATCGGTCATTTGGATCGGAGCGCTCTCATCCCTGCATATTATCATTACATACTTCATATTTTCTTAATAAAATTTCAATAAATTTTAGTAAGGATCTGTGGTTTATTCACATTTCTTTTATTTAAATTTTATAGTCATTTATATTATTATAACATCTACAGCAAATAATAACCGGAGTTAAAGATTTGTTACTATAACTTAAAGCAAAAAAGCTACTTATTGACCAATCGTACTGTTTCTCTCGATCTCCAATTTTCTTTTCTTTCTCTTAATCAGCCCTGTGAAATAACTTATGTTCACTGTTTACATCTTTTATTTTACATTCAATAAAATAAAAATTTTGAACTATAAGATTCTTACGTAAGAGTTTAATTCCATAGTAAAACTCGTAAATATAAGAATAATTTTATTTATACTACAATGGTGTAGATCAAACTTTAGAGATTTATATTACCCTGATTAAAATTATCTGCTCTATTGAAAGTAATATACGTATCCGAAATTTACATAATAATGCTTTTCCTGTAATATTACGTAGAACTGCTCACGTCAGTAAGCAGCTGCTTTAGTTTCAATTAGTAATATTTTGAATTTAGTGAGACTAGATGATTTTATGGATTCAGAGTATTTATTCACTTTACGACTTAACTTTTAGAATTGTTCGACTAACTGTGATTAATGAAACTTGGGCTTTATCACTTTATGATATTTGGAATTCAGATTCTTGTATTTCTATTCGTATAGAGTATTTCCCATTTCAGAAGCTCAAAATATTAAACAATGTCTGTATTCGTTTTGTAAATGGATTTGGCAATCAAACATAATTGAAAATTTAGAAAAGTTTGGAGTTATCTTCCTCTAGCATAAATTGTTTCGGTACATTTCAGCACATAGTTTTACGAATAAAAATATTTGTCAGGAAAATTAAACGACGAACCAGATGCAGTAGCTTTACATTTTCCGAAAAAAAATTGAAGAGTAGAAAAAGCTTTTTAACTCGTTAAGCAATAACGAAGTAACTGGCAGTTTAAAACCTTTCCGGTCCAATTTTTTTTTTCAATTTTGAGAACAAAATTACTTTTACTTAAATAATGTTAATCGTAGCTATCCAAATAGATTTGCTGAAGTTTAAAGATTATCTCATTGACTGAAATCTAACGAATGTAGTTATTTTGTGTATTATTCAATTCATTTTTATATGATAATAGGTTAAAGAAGAGTTTTTGGTGACGTTTGGAAAATACCGTATTACAACAGGGTTTTACAGATATTACAACTTTCTAATGTTTATTGCGTTTTATCACTTATGATTCGTTCAGAAAAGTAGCCTATATTTCAAATTTAAAGAGTGAAATATGCGTTTAAAATAAAGGAATCGCCAACGGTGCAAAGAAAATTAAGCAAACTTTTATTATTATTGTTATTACTAGATGCCAAAACATAAATGAAGTCATAAGTAAAGCATAGTCATGTACTATCATTACTACATGTAGATAGTAAAAAAAGTAATTATTAAGACAAAATAATACTCGATGAAAACATATGAGACTATTAATAGAACTTCAGACCTGAAAGGGTTAAAACAGCTCCCACGAACAGTAAGACCATCTTTAATGGCGTCTCGTGTCAGTCGTGTAGACTAATAAACTTTACCCTCCATATCAACTTTCGGAACAAGCAACGGTTATGAAACAGAATGGTGTATATGGAATTACCTCTATTCTCGGTACATAATACAGTGCGTCACAAAAGTTTATAGTCAACGGGTTTTTTTAATTTTACAATTTAAAAAGAGGAGTAACAATTTCAAAACAATTTATAATTTTAAATAATATCCAGACAAAATCACTGCACAAAAGTAATATTACACAGTCCCAGACTTTGTGAGAAAAATTAAAACTTAACTTTTACTGTCCCAAAAGATTATAGACATACATCATTTTCTTTCCACTAACGTTCAAATTTGTAAGCCTTTTTTTCTAATCACTTCAAAAACTCGATCATTCATACTTAAAATAAGAGTTTGAATAAATTCGGGCTTTAAAGAAAACCAACTTCGTTCAATTTGCAGCTTTAGATCTTGAACCCTTGCAAACTGACGTCCATTAGCATATGCGTCTATAGCCAATTTCCACCAGAGGTTCTCTATTGTGTTAAGGTCATGATATGGCCAGTCCATAACAGTTGCTGGGTTTTGGGTAAACCATTGCATTGTAGAGTTGGACAACGGAGAATTAGGAAATAGACAGAAATAGAGAATGGAGCAATTGTCTTGGTGGCATATCTATTTGTTCCTATCTAGCAACCTTCCAAATGGAAGTAACTGTACTTCAAGCATTTTCTGGTAATCTTAGAGACATTGATGACCTTTCAAAAAAGCAAAATTAGTTGTACAGTTATAAGAAAATGCTCCCCACACAATGAGTGAACAATTATACTACTCTGCCATTCAGATTGCAGGCTCGAAACTAAAATAATAATATTCCTTTGTGTCGAAAGTCGAAGCTTTTATATAAATCAAATTCGAAAAGGTTTCCCTCATAAAAACGAAGAGATGCACACACACAGCAACTCGAATTAAATATTTTCCTTTTAAAACTTATATTTACATTTTATTTACAAATATATAAAGATATTAATATTTATTACTCTCAATTAAGAATTCCATTTTTACCAACACGTTCAGTTCAAATCAAAGTTTTACTTCTACCTTGAAAAGAAAATCAGAAATCAATAAAAGGGGTTTGACACAGCAGCCGACTGTCAGAAATGGGGTGTATCGCCAAGTTGGCATTCTCAACACTCTGCCTCAGGCTGAACACTTAGTTCAGCATCTACATTAAACAATTTAATAAACAAAAGAATATACTTACATACATGACATAATTTTCAGATAACATACTTACATACAGCTACATATATACAAGAAAAAATAATAAGAATGCTGCAATCTAAGAAAGAAAATAAAACACATGAAATGAATGAAAATTAAACAATAATAAAAGTAAGTATGAGTAACTAAAGAAATTCAAAGTTTAAGAATAGTTTTTTTTTTATTCTTCAAGTTTTTATTATCTATTAATTTAGTCCACCAAGTCCAGTTCCAGATTACACAAGAGTTGCACAGGTTGTTTGAGATTGCCTTTTGCAGTCTGTAATACACATGATCTTATTTTAGAGTCACGACCAAATATGAGTTCTTTAACACGACCACATTTCCACATATGTTTTGGGAGCTTTTCATCATCAATTATCACTATATCGTTAACTTTGAACTCAGGCTATGAATTTATGTTGTTCACTTGAAAAGCAGATCTAAGTTCTAACAAATATTCATTTCTCCAGCTTTTCCAAAAATGTCCAGTAATTTGTTGCTTATATTTATATTTTTTCGTCAACAAAATCTTATCGGATTTCTCATGCGTACAAATTGGTAATCCATAAGAAGGTAAGGACATTAATCGTTTACCAACCAAAAAAATGAGATGGCGTTAAAGGTGATGTTTCAGCATTTTCTTCGTAGAAATAACATAAAGGACGTGAATTGATCACAGCTTCTGTTTCTGTAAGTATCGTTTCTAGCTCTTCATAACTGATACAAGGTTTGCCTAGAACCTTTTTTAAAGGTGTTTTGACTGATCTGACCGAAACCATTCTTTACCAGAAGCCGTCCCACCAGGAAGCCCTGGGAATTATAAACTTCCATGTTATCATATTCTTTCTCAAATAATCAAAAATTACTTGTTTAGAAATTCTTTTCCAAGCATCTTTTAACACCAAATCAGCCTTAGAAAACGTTTTGGCATTGTCACTGTATATTATTTTGCAGAAACCTCTCCTAGAGAAAAATCTTCGTAGTGCTAAGATAAAGGTTTCAGTGCTTAGATTGGTGATTAACTCTAGATGCATCGCTCTAGTTACAGCAAATGTGAATACCACAATATAAGCCTTTCCAGTAACTTCAGAAATTTTATAATAAATCGGACAGGCAAAATCGACACCAGAGGTTTCAAAAACTGGTGTTTTGATGATTCTGTCTTTTGGTAAAGATGCTATTTCCACCTTTCCAGGAATAGCATTAATTTTTCGACATATCATACACGATTTTAAGACGGATTTTACAAATCTTCTTTACTTTAATATAAAATACCTTTCACGAAGGTGAGCTAAAGTGAAAGCTACACCAAAATGGTACATTCTTTCATGAGCATCCTTAATGAGTAATTTTACAAAATAAGATTTATTAGGAAGTATCGTCGGATGTTTTTCCTGCTCTGTAACTTCAAAAAACTGAAGTCTTCCGGATAAAACAAGTAAGTTATTTTCATCTAATTGTGGATTACGGTTGTATAAAGCAGAAAATTTATTAAGTGGGTTTTTTTTTAAGTGCTTCTATTTCAACTTTAAATGAAGTTTCCTGAGTTTGTTTAATCTAGTATTTTTCTGCTATTTCTATTTCTAAAGTAGTTAAAGGTCTTAAAATTTTAGGGTTTTTGGAATTGGCATTATGAAAAAAACGCATTATCCAAGCAGTAATATTATACACCCGATTTAAACTACTAAATTTAAATTTTGTCATATCAAATACTGGTTTAGGAGTAGAGTTTGATTCGTTACACAGTAGTGTTAAATTTGGTTTTGCTTTCATTTCATTAAAAGCTTCGGGATCAATTTCTATAGCCCATTTTGAAGGCCACATATCTTCCGGTAGTGATAACCAAGGTGAGCCGCACCACCATACTTTATTACCCATTAACTTCGATACGTTTTCCCCTCGCGTAAACAGATCAGCAGGGTTTTCTTTTCCGGGACAATAATTCCAGTCCTTTGGATCTGTCAATGACTGAATTTCAGTTACACGATTGGAAATAAAGGGTTTCCAGTTTGCAGTAGAACCCCTAATCCAACAAAGAGTTATAGTCAGAGTCTGACCATAACTTTATGTTTAAATTCGGAATATGTAATACTTGCTTTAAATATTTCCACATTCTAGCGGTAACTAATGCACTGATCAATTCCAGCCGGGGAATGGTTAACCAATTGACGGGGGTTATTCTACATTTACTCCAAACAAAAGTTGTTTGAATTTCACCAGTTAACGAAATGGAACGCAGATAAGCAACCGCTCCATACTCTTTGGGACTAGCGTCACAGAAAATGCGAATTTGTGAATTTTCAGAAATGCTTATCCCATTAAAAAATATTTTCGGGGTATTTCAAATGTTCGTAAATGCACAGCTTGTGAACACCAAGTGTCCCACTCAAATTTCAAATCTTCGGGTAAGTTACTAT
Source organism: Maratus speciosus (assembly GCA_963932465.1). Classification (NCBI taxonomy): domain Eukaryota; kingdom Metazoa; phylum Arthropoda; class Arachnida; order Araneae; family Salticidae; genus Maratus; species Maratus speciosus. The sequence continues at coordinate 155,689,410 of OZ010789.1, forward strand.
CCCCTTCTAAATCTCTTTGCCATATTTCTTGCAACAAGGTTTTAATACGTATTAGAAATGGATTCACAATTTCTAATGGATCATATATTTTCAGTAACATTAAGCACTGTTCACTTCGTGGGATCATCGATATAACGCTCGTCAAAGGGCTGCGCATCTAATATCAAAATATCAGATTCAGTATTCCAAATCAGTCCTAGCACTTTTAAGATACTACCTGTGTTTTCCTCACTTATACCTAAGTTTTCAGATTCCCATATTTCCCTAAGTTTAATAGAATTTGTTTTAAATTTTCTCAAATTCATCCCAGCTTCTTTAAGAATTTCAGAAGCTGTAGCTGATAAATAATATGCTTCTTTATCTAAATCTGATCCGCAAATTAAATCATCGACATATAGGGAATTATCTAACATATATACAACACTTGGATGTTGATCTCGATATTTCTTTATATGTTGTTTAATTGTGGCAGCCAAAATAAATGGTGAGCATGAAACGTCAAATGGTACACTTCTAAATCTTAAAATTTTGAGAAAGTTGTTTGCGTCATTATCGAGCCAAAGAAACTTAATGTAATATCGGTCTTCTTCAGCTACGGAAATTTCAAGAAAGGCCTTTTCAATATCTGCACAAAACGCAGTATCTGAAACTAACAATAATTTCTAATAAATCTGGGTTCAAATTTGGACCACTGTACAAATAATCATTTAATGATTTGTTGTTTTCTTTTGAGGAAGCATCAGATACCATTCTAACTTTAGTTGTGGGTTTATCATCTCGCAAGACAGGTCGGTGGGGCATAAAATAATCGCTATTTACAGTTTTATTAGAGCATTCTTCCACTATGTTATTTAATTCCTCTTCAATCACAATTTTTTTTATATTTCAGCAATAATTCCTTATCTTTAAGCAATTTTCGATTTAAGTTAATAAATCGGTTTCTAGCATTATATAATTACTTCCTAAATCTCTTTTATCGTCTTTCCATAACAATTTAGCTTTGTAAGGGTGCTCAAGAAAATGGAAACTGCTTTCAAATTTTTCGATTATCTCTTTATCTAATTCAGAAATATTTTCTTCTGTATTCATCCCTAAAGTTTCTAGCTTTCACAATGTTCTCAAATCATTTTGAGTAGGTTTCATAACCTGAGTGAATAAGACCGCAGCTTGTTTAGTCTCACTATTTTTATTTGCGGCAATTGTCCCACAGAGAGAATGCCCAAATAAATTTTCACAGACGAATAATGATTTATTTATGGAATATATTCTATCATTAATTTGATATAAATATTCAGCTCCTACTAATATTTCAACATCACGATTTTCAAAATGTTCCCTCCTGTCAAGATGAAATTTAGAAAGTTTTCTCTTAATTTTCATTGGAAGGGGACGAATTTGTATCAAAGAATTGGTTATTAGCGGTGTTACTAATGCTTCAATTATTATACTACGTTTTCTGACCGTCAAATGAATTAGTTTTAGCTTAACGACATCATAACGTCGTTCTTCAGATTTTTTCGAACCGAAAGTATAGAAAATTAATTTTTCCTTTTTAATGAGCTCAGGTTTTAATTTTGAAACTAAATTTTCTGTAATGAAAGATCGGTGACTAGCAGAGTCAAATAAACAAAGTGCAGTTTCTGAATTTTCAGCCACTTCTACTTTTACAGGAATTGTTTGCAATATTACTTCGCTACTGATATTATTTATATTGCTTTTACAATGAGATACGGAGGAAATAATACTATCTGAATTTTTTGAGACTTCTGTTTTTTTATTAGAATTGCTAAGTATAGTATTGTGATATGTTTTACCACACACTTTGCAATTTTCATTCGAAAATTTACAAAAATTAGCGATGTGAAATTTACGGAAGCATTTAAAGCTCTTCCTTCTCTTTCAATTTTTCTCGCATTTTCGTACAAATTTCAGTATTGTGACCAGTCTGGTTATAAAAATACAGTTATTTTTAATATTTGTGGTAAAGGTGAGAAGCTGATGGAACGAATCTTTTATACCTTTTCCTTTAATTTTCCTGCTTCTCAGGGATTGTTTTTTCAAAATAGCTTAATTGCACCTTGGCCTCGCAAAATTCAATTTCGTCTTTCATAAAATTGATCAGCTCATTAACATACCAGTCAGTACGTTTGGAAAGTTTTCTATTAAATTCCAGCGCAATATCTGATGGAATAAGTTTCAGAAGAATCGGACATAACAAGTGCCCATATGAACCTCATACAACACCTATAGAATTAAGATTTCTTATTTGCATTTCGCATTCATCATATAAATCTCTGAGAGCTTTAATATTACTAGAATTTCGTACAAGTTTCAAATTTAGTAGTTTAGTCATGTGACTATTTATCACCAGGTCATTACGACCAAAACGATTTTTCAACAAGTCTATAGTATGAGCATAATTTTCCTTAGTCAGCGAAAAATCTGCTATAGTATTCGCAGCACTTCCGCCCAAAAGTGACGTTAAGTAGGAAAATTTATCAAGCGGAGTTAAATGCTCATTATTATCAATCGCATTCGAAAATTGACTCATAAATTCTAGCCATAAACACAAATCTCCATAATATTTAGATATATTAAGTTTAGGAAGTTTTACCAAATTTTGATTCAGAATTTTCTGACTTTTTAGTAGAGAACTATTGTTACTACTACTCACTTTCATTGTCTGAAGTATCTTGTTCAGTTTTAGGAGTAACGGAGTTATTATTTATAAATTTGGAAATTTATATTTCCATTCAATAATATTTTCATTATATGATTCAGACTTCTCGATTTCTTCTTCAAATTCAGTACCTGGAACCAGTGGTTCAATCTCAGAATTTAATGATTTTAAAGTTTTCATTTTATCATTCAACTGCTGTTTTAAATATCCAGCTGTGATTTTCTATTCTGGATATCTAATATTTTTTTATTATCTAATAAATCTTTTATTTTATGAAATATTTTACTAGTTTGCCTACGAATCGTGGCCCTTTTTTTCTTAACACGTTCACGCCGGCGCGGTGGGTCACACTCGACTGTCTCAGAGTTGTCAAGTCTCCGGCTTTTTACACACCACTGTTATTTTAGAGAAAATGTTGTTCCTTTAAATCGCCCAATTGTTCTAATTAAATAAAACAACATTTTCTGTATTAAAATACTGGTAGCCACAAGCCGGAGACTTGGCAGCTCTGAGACAGTCGAGTGTGACCCACCGCACCGGCGTGAGTGTGTTAAATGTGTCGAAATCCGTCGCAAAATAAAGAATTTAATTTATTCGATACAGTTCAATCAATAAATATATTCTTAATTCAATTTATTCAGTATAATTTTATTTGAGGTACTTACCTCATTCGATGATGAAATCCAGACATCAATAATTCAATCCAGGAGCTGAGACGCCAAAAATGATACTACGCTGTCAGTCAGATTGCAGGCTCGAAACCAACATAATAATATTCCTTTGTGTCGAAACTCGAAGCTTTTATATAAATCAAATTCGAAAAGCTTTCACTCATGTAAACGAAGAGGTGCACACACATAACAACTCGAATTAAATACTTTCCTTTTAAAACTTATATTTACATTTTATTTGCAAATATATAAAGATATTAATATTTATTACTCTCAATTGAGAGTTCCATTTTTATCAACAGGTTCAGTTCAAATAATTTTTTATTTCTATCTTGAAAAGAAAATCAGAAAACAATAAAAGGGGGTTGCCTCAGCAGCCGACTGACAGAAATGTTCAAGTTGGCATTCTCAACACCGCTCCTTGTTGTCTGCTCGAAAAACTTCATGGTTCCTTACGAATATCGTGCCAGTAATATGCCCAAACATCGGGGCCATCTAAATTGAATTTCTTTTCTACATTAAAAGGAACACCCAGCCATTCATCTGTCCAATTCATGTGAGTTCGGGCCCACTGAACATGAGCGTCTTCATACCGTTTTGTAAATTTTTTCAAACGACGCATTTTGCGATAATCAAGAAATGTACTTGCCTTCAACCGTCAATGGACAGTGGATTTTGATACTGGAATGCTTACTTTTTTAGAAACCCACTGTGCAAACAGGTTCTGGGTTGAAACTAATCTCAAAATCTCTCTGTCTTGCTGTTTCGTTGTTTCCTTTGGTCGTCCAGAATGGTATTTTGCTTCAAAATTGTCATCATTTGACAGATCTCGGTAAATGAAAGCCCTGTTACGTCCAATTTTTCTTGCAGTGTCCACAATATTCCACCTACGAGCCTTTAAACGGTAAGTTTGCAAAATTTCTTTTGTGGAAAACTGCACACTGCGAGACATCTTTGCAATCAGTCGGAAATGGAAATACAGATTCGCTTTTATTTCAGGAAACTATTGCGTCACAAGCACATGGACTTGTAATATGCAAAATTTGAATATTAGTACTTAAGGCAGTTCTTAAATCCTAAAGGGCAACTTTCTGACATAAGTTTTAATTTATTTTTGTTCAAAAATGCATGAAACCAGCTGGTGGTGTTGTTCAGAAACTATGTCATTGAACTGTTTTTTCCATTTTTTTTGCAAATGCAATAGATCTTTTAGAAGAGAGTGTCAAAGTAGGCGTTTTGAATCGAATTTCAGCGCGAGGGAAGAAAAAGCACTCAAGAGCGAGCGAAAAACATGCTTGTCACGTGATCCAAAACGCTTATGGGGCCGTTCAAGTATTACGTAAACATATTTTTAGTCATTTTGTACCCCTCCCTCCCTCTTGTAAGGAAAAATAAGCAAATACTAGAACCCCCTCTTTTCTTAAGTAATATTTTGTGACATTCTAACATCAACACTATTTGCCATAAAAAATTACAGCTAGCGATAAATTCCATTATTAATCCAGCAAATTTACATAAACAGACACATAAGGGTTGTGGTATTAAAGGAAAAAAAAATCGGTTTAATATATTGTTACTTATGGCATTAAACAATTCATAGATTACAAAATAGTTTTTATATATTATTATTTATCGCATTGAACAAAAAAAAAAAAAAAAAAAAAAAAAAAAACTTTAAGAAATACAACCGGCCCTAACTTATTTAGGCACATAACTTAAAATTTTAACAAGAATCATAGGAATATTATGTGTTTGGCGTTCACATTTCTAGTCTGGTGTCCAAGATCTTTGAATCCATGTTTCTGCATTGTTTATTTTTAAGTTTTCAATGTCGTGGTGGGCTGGAATGATCCTCGTTTGCAGTCCTTGTTTACTCCATATCTTTTTTCTCAAGTCGTTCAACATCCGCAGAACGCTCATCTAAATCATACTCTTTTACTTTTTGTTGTTAAACTATAGTTGCTTCGTTGTCTAATGCTTGCATAAGAATTTTCGTGACCCCACCTCTCCCTCTTGCCAGCAAAAATAATCAGATACTGGAACCCCTCTCCCCCCCTTACTGCTTACGTAATACTTGAATGACCCCTATTAGGGTGGAGTGAAAAAAAACGAAAATCAGAAAATCAAAAGGTAATAGCACGCAAAAGTTTTTAATGGTCCTCAGTAATAAAACTACGCAGTTTTTTCGAAATCAAATTTTATCTTTCGGTGCCCTCGGGCCCACCAATTTCCGCCAAACTCGTCTAAAACACCCTGCAGAAGCTATAAATAAAAATAAAGATAATGCTGGAAAACAAAAATGTCATACCACTAAAAAGTTGTGTGTGGTACGCAGTAATATGCCTGCACAGATTTTTCGAAATCAAATTTTATCTTTCGGTGGCACGGGTCCCCCCCCCCCCCTATTTTTCCGAAATTCGTCAAAAATGCCTTGTACAATAGGGCGGAGCGTAAAAATCGTTTTTTCGAAATTATTTTCCCGCTAGCGCGGAAAAGTTGTGGAATGGTCTAAGAAATATACTCAAAAAAATTTTAAATAATCAATAAATATGTTCCGGTTCCAGTTTAGGGTCTAAGTATGCAATTTTAGCCAAAAATGTTGTAAATTTTCACATTTCAGTAAAATTTTTAACTTCCAACTTTTCCTTCGCGCTAGTGCGGAAAAGTTGAAAGAATATATAAAGAACATAAGTCCAAAATTTTAGAGCAGTTAATAAATATCTTCCCGTTCCAGTTTGGGGTCTAAATATGGTAAATTATCCGAAAATGATGTAAATTTTCATATTTTAGTGATTTTTTAAATTTTTGATTTTCTATTTCCGCTAGCACGGAAAAGTTGGGAAAATATACAAGAATAATAAGTGCAAAATTTTAGAATAATCAATAAATATCTTTCGTTTTTCCTTTGGGGGGTCTAAATAGGAAAAATTATGCAAAAGAGAAGAAAATTTAGGGGTCGAAATATAGAAAAAAAATGGAAAACACTTGCATACAAATTTATTTATGGAAGCTTTAAACCTTTCTTCATATGTTCGTTCGACAAGTGAGTAGTAATCGGAGGTTCTGTTAGTTGGTAATTCTGGTAGTCTATGAGATCCGCGTAAGATTTAGCTTTAAAGTTAAAGACAGGAATTTGGAACACACGAATCCTGCTCTCGTTTGTTCCCTTGCTTTCAAAATCCTACTCAGCGCAAGTTCTCACACATTCTGGTTTGGGTTGACAAGCATTGCAAAGATTATTATTGATTCAGGCTGACCAAAATAACCATTTCTCTGGGTGACGCGATTCACAACTAGCTCCAGATCATCTGCAAGATAACGTGAAGCTTGAATTGTTTTCCAAAGATTTCGTGCGTCATCTGTGCAATTGGCATGCGCTTTGATTATGAGTTTATCATTGACAGGGTTTATCATAAAAGTTTACGCAACTGCGTGGTTCACAATCAAATCGCCAATTGCACAGATGGAGCACGAAATTTTTGGAAAACAATTCAAACATCACGTCATCTTACAGATGATCTGAAGCTAGTTGTGGATTGCGTCACCCAGAGAAATGGTTATTTTGGTCACCCTGAAGCAATAATCCTTGCAATGCTTGTTGACTCAAACCAGAATGTGTGAGAACTTAGGATTTTGAAAGCAAGGGGAAAATCGAGAGCAGGAGTTCATATCTTCCGAGTTCCTGCACTTAACTTTAAAGTTAAATGTTACGTGGATCTCATAAACTGGCAGAATTGACAACTACCGGAACCTCCATATACGATTCACTTGTCGAACGAACACATAAAGCAACTGATAAAATCTGGCGAATATCCGGTATCGCCATTGCGAAACATAAACTTTCCGTGCCACAATGTGTTCAAAGAGGAGTAAAACTGACAACAGAATCTTCCCTTGCAGTCATCTGAGAGAAAAAGCGTGATGGCTACATCATATCCAGAATGGAGTCAAGGAGTGCCATGCCATCGTTTAAAACCAAAAGCCAGTATAAAGTGAAAAATATAGAAACACGTGAATGAAATGCATTTAATGCATATTTGCAACTGTTATTCTGGAACTCCAAATACACTTAGCTATACAAAGTTTGTGTATTTCGTGAATAATAAGATTTATTGTTTAATGTTTCTAATTATTATTTACGAATGTCTAATTTTGTAAATAGAAATGTTTAAAGCTTCCATAAATAAATTTTTATGCAAAAAAGTTTTCCATTTTTTCTATATTTCGACCCCTAAATTTTCTTCACTTTTCCATTATTTCTCATATTTAGACCCCTAAGGGGAACAGGAAGATATTTATTGATTATTCTAAAATTTTGCACCTATCTTTCTTGTATATTTTTTCAACTTTTCCGTGTTAACGGGAATAGAAAATGGGAAATTTAAAATATCACTAAAATGTGAAAATTTACATCATTTTCGGCTAATTTTCCATATTTTGACCCCAAACTGGAACCGGAAGATATTTATTAACTGCTCTAAAATTTTGGACTTATGTTACTCATATATTCTTTCAACTTTTCCGCGCTAGCGCGAAGAAAAAGTTGGAAGTTAAAAATATTACTGAAATATGAAAATTTACAACATTTTTGGCTAAAATTGCATACTTAGACCCTAAACTCGAACCGGAAGATATTTATTGATTACTTTAAAATTTTTTGAGTATATTTCTGAGACCATTTCACAACTTTTCCGCGCTAGCGGGAAAATAATTTCGAAAAACACATTTTTACTTCCGCCCTATTGTACAACCTATAAACTCGAAATAACCGTAAAGTTGGGAGAAAAAATGTCATACTGAGGAAAAGTTGCGAATGGTATGTAGTAATATGCCTATACAGTTTTTTCGAAATCGCATAATATCTTCCAGGGACCCGGTCATTCGAAATTTTGAAAATAATTGGCATAAATTCCTTTTATCTGTTAATAGAATGCATCACACAAGAAGCAAGGGTGAAATAAAAACATTTTATCTGTGAAAAGTACACAATCAATTAGAGTTCAAGAATGAAAAACAAACATATAAATCTGTTAAAAGTGTTCAAAAAATTTAAAGTTCAATTAAATCAGTTCGCTCTCTTCAAAACAAAAATCTAAATATTCAAAATATTTTGGCTTGGTGTTTATTGCTGTTCCTGTAGGAGTTTTGTAACCTTAAAATCGGACATAGTCTCAAAATATGGCATAATGGATCTTATGAATTCATCCATGTTACTTGCACCCCAAACTGTCGCGACAACTTCAGTGACCACTCTGACACACCTTTCTACACTTTAGTGTTGCATAGAAACTGTTGCAAGTGTTGCATAGAAACTAAGCAAACGAAATGATAACTGCACAATCATGTTTGTCAATCTTTAAATCATCGCAAAAAAGATTAGTAAAAATAGGTGGTTCTGTAACTTCTGCCTTATCCCACTGAATCATATCAATATAATCTGATGTGCTAAAATTAATTGCAGGAACTTGGAACCACCTAATTTCTCCACTTGTGTTCGCACTTCGGGCTTTAAGGATTCTATGAAATCCTAGTTCGCGGAAGTGTTTCCGATCATCAGTTACCATTCCATGCCACTTAACAGATTTTCCGGATGGGCAAAAAAGGTATTGTGCTGGATTACTGGGTCAATTATAACTTTAACTGCCTGGGGCATTTCCACGGAAAAATAAACAATTTCCCAAAGATGGCTTGCACTTAATAGCAAACCGTACAAGTGCGTACACCTTGACTACAAGCTCCGTCAATATCTGCAGATTGAACGTTAGATCTGGACTTCCCACATAGAGTCTCAAAATTATATTGGCGAAGATAACTCTTCTGCTTTGTGAAAGTCTATCGTGAAATCTATTTGTTAGATCTTCCGAACAACTTCATTTCTTAATACATAGGATCACTTTCTTCAGGTATTTTTGATCGGTACTGACATCTTTAATAACTGTTTCGAGGTTATAAGTATCTTGAATAATCTGTAAAGAAATGATGGGAAGAGATTCACACGTGTTCAACATTTTTCGAATCGAACCACTATAACTGTATGGTCCTCTTCATCCGTCTAGCACGAATTGATTAAATAGAACTTTAAATTTTTTAAACACTTTTAAAAGATTTAAATGTTTGTTTTCATTCTTGAACTTTAATTGTTTGTGTATTTTTCACAAATAAAATGTTTGTATTGTACTCTTGCTTCTTGTATGATGCATTCTATTATACATGTACAACAGATAAAAAGGAATTTACCGCGAATTTTTCGAAATTTGGAATGACCGGGTCCATGGAAGATATTATGCGATTTCGAAAAAACTGTGTAGGCATATTACTACATACCATACGCAACTTTTCCGTGGTATGACATTTTAATTTTCCAACTTTATGGTTATTTCGATTTATAAGTTGTATAAGGCATTTTTGACGAATTTCCCAAAAATAGGGCGGATCCGGGCAACCGGAAGATAAAATTTGATTTCGAAAAAACTGTGCAGGTATATTACTATGTACTACACACAACTTTTCCGCGGCATGACATTTTTGTTTTCCAACTTTATCTTTATTTTTATTTATAGCTTCTACAAGGCGTTTTGGACGAGTTTGGCAGAAATTGGTCGGCCCGGGGGCACCGGAAGATAAAATTTTATTTCGAAAAAACTGCGCAGTTTTATTACTGAGGACCATACACAAATTTTCCATGCTATTACTTTTTGATTTTCCGATTTTCGGTTTTTTTCCACTCCACCCTAACGCTTATAACTCAATAGGTAATTGATTGATCAAAAAATGGAAAAAAAAACCAGTTCAATTCCTAATCTCTTCCATGGCCAGGCTTTCCAATTTTATATCTTTCTGTTAAAAAATGAATTTATAAATGTGTAAAAATGTTTTGCGCTTATTGAGCAGAGCAGTTAAGAACAGCCTTAAAGCAGCTTTTTAACACCGATCGTCTATATATTTTTGGGATACGTTTTTTTGTTTTTATTTTTTTATATTAAATCTATGACGTCTAAAAATTATTTGAGTATTTTATTATTTTTATTTCATCATTATTTAATTTTATAATATATTTCGTCTTTCTTATTCGTTTAGTTAGGTCTTAGATTGAAAAAAAAATGGTTGCCTATAAAATTTTTTATACATCATACTGATTTTAAATTTCCTATTTAAAAATTGCAATCGTCCCACGAACTTTTTCTGGTGGATAACGTAAATATGGAAACAGATACCAAGAGGACTTGGGCAAAATCGCTGAAAAACTTCAGCGATTATTTAATGTACATTGCACATTGGTGGAATTGAAAGGCTATTCGATGAAAACCTGCACTATCCACAAGGAAAATCTGCACTGTGCTGTCTCACATGTTTCTACTCGGCTCCAATCTGTTTTATCTTGAGGCGGAGGTCATGTGGGACACTTGCTGTTGTAAAAGGAACAAGAATAAACATATTGTTTGGTGATTATTTTGAGTGTATGCTCCTTTCTAATTACTTAGCTAACAAAATTATAGCTATCATAAGTAACTTGTTCTACACTTCGAATTAATGATTGAATTGAATAAAGAATCCACGAAGAACCATTTATTTCATAATCGTTTTAACTTGAAAGATTGCCGAAACATGAATTTGTTAGCACTCCCTATTTATGTATTTTTTAATTACATATATTTTTTCTGGTTAAAAAATTCTGATAATGCTTTTTGTGCAAACCGAACTCCCGTATAATAATTTGTTCTTTTTTATGCACTTTTAAAGTTTCTATGGTCTATTCGCCCACCGTGCGTTTTTAAAGTTTTATGTAAAGGAACAGAAGCTTAAAGATGTTTATTTGAACATTACAAAATGTTATTAAAATTATCCTGAGAATAATTTCAATAACTTATCTCTTTCGTTTTAAGATAATAGTGACTTTATTTGTGTTTCTTAAACAGAAAAAAAATTCTTCAAAAGAGTGCATCTAAAAAAAGAAAATTACACATTTTCCGAGAATTTCTCAATAATGTGTTTCTGATTCTAATTAAATTAGTTTAACTCAGTTTCTCCAAAAATGTAAAATGAAAAATATAAGCTATCAAATAACGAGGAAAAAAAGTTTTTCCCTTTTTTTAATTTCTTTTGGCTTAGAAAAGATTTCTTCACAGCAAAATGTTTAGGAGAGAACTATTTTCCTTTTCTTTGAAATAGAATTCAATTTTGAAATATAGAATTTGACTTTTATTTTATTTTAAAACATTTCTTTATATTGAAAAAAATGTAAGCGAAAAGTTTAATAAAGCTTGTTTTTTTTTCTCCCATTGTTTGAATAAAATAATAAAATTTACATTATAATATATTTTGTTAGCAGCAAAAGATAATGAAGTGTTTTGAATTTATTATTAAAAGCTGTGAATTATAACATACTTTACAGCTGAAGAAACACACGGATATAAAAAAGAAACGAGATACGAAAGTATTTTTTGAAAACATTTTTTACTTCGCATGAAAAAAAAATTAATGTGACATTGTCTATAAAATTTTTCTGTTGCCTTTTAATTTAATTTCCTCAGTCTAAAGGGGTTTTTTTTGTTTTTGTTTTAAGATCGAATTTGTTTTGAAGATTTTAAAAATATGTTTCAGATTAAATAATTCTATGTATTTTCTTAAACTTCGATTATTAATATGATTATAACGTCCTTATCCCCTATCTAAAGTAGTTTTGAAATACATTCTATTTTTAGCCCTTTCTAATAAAGTTGAAACGTGTTAATGAATTCGGTTTCTCTGCCTGACTGCCCAGCTGGCCGTGCTCTAACTCACGGGAATATAGTCGGAAGGCCATGTAATTGATATATCTTAATGATATCTTAATGTTTATCAAATCATGCCCGGTATTACAAATGTGGGATAATAAATAATACAATATCCTTGACAACGCAAGATAGCAAACTCAAGGATTTTGTTAATAGATACACGATATGATAAGGAAAGAAAAAGTATAATACGAGGAGCGTGAAGGCTGTTCTCAAATCCAAGAGAGCAACTTTATGACATAAGTTTTAATTTATTTTTGCTCGGAAATGCATGAAACTAGCAGGTGTTGTTGTTGTTCAGAAACTATATAATCGAGCTGTTTTTTCCCGTTTTTTTTGCAAACGCAATCGATCTTTTAGAAAATGGTGTCAAAGTGGGCGTTTTGAACTGAATTTCCGCGCGAAAGTTGAATAAATACTCAAAAAAGGACAAAAAACGTGTTTGTCACGTGATCAAAATCGCTTATAACTCAATAGATAATTTATTTATTAAAAATGGAAAACACAGTTCGATTCCAAATTGCTTCCATGGTCAGGGATTTCCAATTTTATATCTTTCCGTTAAAAAATGAATTTGTAAATGTGTCAAGACGTTTTGCGCTTGTTGAGCAGAGTAGTTGAGAACAGCCTTAAGGGATGATTATGGGGCGATCTTCTCGTGTAAGGAAGATTTAAAGAGAGGGAGAGATTGAGTGTTCGATAGTTTTTATCTTATCAAGAGGTTTGCAATCTGATAGATGACAAACATGGGGTTTGTGTCGGAATACTAGGCGAATTCAAGTATTCACCTGTACTCAATGTGTTGTGCAATTGATGTCTATGAATTATCATGAACAAGTCATCACATTATTTCGTTGTATTCATCATTATTTCGTTCGAGTAAGTGATAAATATCGTATAAAATTAGAAAATGAAAAGATGTATTCATATGTCGTTGTAAGTCAAGTAACTAAGACCAAATCCTACATAAATGAAGTGCATAGTTTTTAAAGCTCATTTACAGGCGCGCCCAGAAGGATGTTGCATTATTATGGGAGAAAATCGATTACAGTGTATTTTTATGATGTTACGCAATTACAAATATATTGAAATTTATATAAATCATTAAGGTTCATTAAAATACTTGCTATAGAACATGGTGTACATAACATATATCGTTTATTTACAGGGACACACAGAATAATTCGGTTACAGTAGTGTCTATCATCAACAATAGCTGGAAGGGAATTTTCGATTGTGATATGCGTTTTTAAGTTTAATTAATTTTTTACAGCTTACGTAGTGTATTTAAATTCTATAGAACATACATGGGGCTGTGCAAAAGAATGCGAGTAGATTTCAGCTTACAGACAGAAATTGTTGAAAGGGAATTTTCAGCTGTGTTATGCGTATCTTAACTAAACTGCGTTTTTGCATACTATGTAAGTATATATACAAATCTACAGATCATATACAGGGCTGCGCAAAAAATTTCGGATTTTTTTTCCCGGCTACCGATGGTAGTTCCTGAAATTGGGTTTTCAAATCTGTTAGGCGTGTTTCAACCTCATTAAATGATGTAGTTTTTTTACAGTATTCAGGATGTGTCAGAAAGTGTTTTATAATCTATGCCTAATGTATGATTTTTCGTTCTTGTTTTGCTTATTTATTAATACCTTTACAGAAAATCATTTATTATAAAGAAAATGATAACTCTTGAAATATTAATTTCAATATTTATTTAGACAGTAGATACTTTCATAAATGTTCATTACTGGAAAACTCGCATGTTATTTCCATCCACATGCGAAACGGAAATACCATATATTTTAATATGCTACACCGTTTTCTGGAAGAAAACACATTTATCATTAACTTCAGTATATTTTAGTATGCTACACCATTTCTTGAAACACATTTATCATTAAATACTATACGAGTATATTTTAATATGCTACACCGTCTTTTGGAAGAAAACATATTTATCATTAAATTCCGTAAAATTTTCAGCATTCTTTTAATGAAAGCAAGAAATAGAAATTGGGTTTTCAAATGTGTTAGGCCTTTTCCAACTCGTTTACTTAGACATTCTATTTCACCTCATTAAAAGGTGAAGTTTTGTTACAGTCTAAATGTGTTGGGAAATGTTTCAGAATCAATGCCTTACGCATTATTTTCCTTTTTTGTTTTATTTGTTAGAGCTTTAGTTTAAAAAAGATGAAATATAATTTTACAATGAACTGAACAATGTTTTAAAGTTAATACATAGTATTATAAAACTGAATCGCGTTTTTTCAAAAACGTTTTTGCAAGCAACATGTGTTATTTCATAACTGTCTCTCTTTGCTTGCTAAGTAATCCTTTGAGAACAGTTTGTTTGAAAGTTATTCTTACAGGGAGATTAATTGTGAGAGGTAAGGAATTTCTTTAGTATTCTTCTCTACCTTAATACCAAATATAGAGTGAGCATTCATGCAATTTGAGCTATCTGTCGGAGATATTTTGTATAAAAAACAAGGGAGTGTATTAAAAAAATTCCGATTTTGTTAATACATTTCCTGCAATAAACATTCTGATAGCTATCATCATTTATATATTATTTCAATGTATTTAAAAAGGATTTTCTTCTGTGCATTTAAGGCCATCGTATAGTTTTACGATAAATATGAAATTTAGATTAAAATACATTCAATATTTTTCGTAAAACTAATAGAATTATTTTTATAATGAATTCTCCTATGAAGGAAATGATTTATTTGTATATAATTTCGTAACGAAACTCAAAACACACAAAATGAAGTTTTTATAGAAAACTTCAAAAGCTGAGAATAAAATATAACTAAAAAAAGGGGTTCGTATTAACACAGAATGAAAGGGATTTGTTTTCAACCTACCTGCACATAAGCACCTTAAAAGCTACACCATCCTCTAATTCATGAGTTAGTTCCATGTACCTCTTTCGGTGACCCAAACATTTGATAGCAGCAGGACGGCAAGTTTGGACTAGCCCGGCTTGTAGTGGATGACATACGGTCATTTACTCTTTGATTTTCAAGTAAAGCTATAGCGTATACTGTCTAGCGTATAACATATACTTTGAGGTGTTTTTAGTACTACATTACTTACTGTAACCAGTGCGTTTCAAAAAACCCAGTACATTTCATCCAATTTTTCATATGAATTAAAGTTGAGATATTTAGGCCGGCAATATCATGGAGAAGGATAACCATGGGTGACTTCAGCACCGACCGAGAAAATTCTTGTTTGTTAGAACGATGACGTTAGATCAGATTAACTGTTGCCGACCTAATCGGCAGAGAGCACGTGATCTCACATCATGAACTCCGTCATAATCCACTGCCTAACAAACAAGAGTTTTCTCGGCCGGTACGGAAGACGACCGTGGAATAACGATCATTAGAAACTCGCATGTTTTAGTAAGCAAGTTTTGTCTTGTGCTGTAGCCGATAGTAGTATGGTGAATTAGTAAAAGCTACAATTAATAACGGTATTTCATCTGTCACATTTATCCTAAGAATCCGAGCACGGGCCTCATTTTCAAGACATTTTCGTCTTCCGTAAGATTTTTATTTCGACTATATTTTCTTAATACTTGTGTCTAATATCAAAGTATCAGCAAAATTTTCGGGGATTTTACTCGTTACTTTCCAAGAAACTTGATAATAATCGGTTTTACAAAGGAAAGGTGTTTTTTCTGTCCAGCTATCGTCATGCTGACTGAAAAACCGATTTAAATGGTCCAATTAATGGTGGGTTAATCACTTTACATAAGCAAGTAGTACATCAACACGCCTTTAACTGTCACCGTTATCACATTCCCAGCCCATGTAGCAACTTGATTTTTATGTTTGATTGATCTCCATAAAAATGATTTGATATTTCGAAATTATTGAAACTGATTTCCTGTCACTTCAGTGAAGCTTTACAAATTTGAAGATATCTAATTTTTGGAATCAATTTCTTCCACTTTGCACAGAGGATAAGGTGAGGAATATGAGAAGCCAATTGCGGTAATTTATGGTAGGTTTGCCTTGATGGTTTACATAATGTTATTTGCATATTAAGGAAGAATTTAACTAATTGTCAGTAAAAAGTTTCTCCTGAAACATGCACACCTGGCTGTTTAGTGATTAGATAACTGAACAACATGTGGAAGGTTCTATCCCCAAATAAGGCAAGATGTATCTAGCGTGTCGGATTTCACTTTAAATGGAGGTCCCGATCTGTTTAGCCTTTGTGTTCCAAAGAGTACTATAGCGTACTCAACCAAATAAACTTCAAAATATTGAGAAAACAGTTATTAAAATAATTTTTCAGGCATATTTTTTTTATCTCTTACCACGTGATTCAGCAAGAATTTTTTTTTTTTTTTACTGCGAGTATGTAAGTTAAAATTTATGTAAATGAATGTGCAAAAGTAAGGAGAATATGTCAAGATATTACCCACAAATGGAAACAGTCACGATTCCTAACACCTTCAGAAAAAGTCTGTGTTTAGAGCAATAAGGAGGCAGAATTGAAATATCCTTCACGCTTTTTGGTGTTTATTCAAAATACTAGCAGCTGCGTGACATAGGTAAAGTCCAATTGATTACCTAAACTTTGTGAGGGCTACTTCTTCATCTTCATCAGTATTTTTGAATTATATGACATTTATAATAATGGATTATGAAGTATTATATTAAAGATTAAAATGTGTAAACACGCTTTCTAAGTAGATAACTAATTTTTAATAAAAAGTCTGGAAGTCAAAGTAAACAATCGTAAAGCATCAGCCGCTGAAAACAATACTATAGGGAAATCAGGCTTACAATTAAAATTATAAAAAACAAAATTTCTAAGCATTTATGAAAAATTTAAAAATATTATGAATATTATTAAAATTTTAATTTACTATCGACTTTCTCTCATCGCCTCACGTTTTATGATTTTCTTTTTTAACTTCCAGATTTTTGATAAAAAGTTAATTTCTAGTTTTAAGTACAGTCTATTTTTAAGTCTACTTTGAATATATCTTTAAATCTACTTTTAAATTAACTAACGCCTAACGATAAAGTTGCTAAAGGCGAGTAGACTTTAAAATTCTACTTTAACTTTAGAAAATAGTTTTAAGGTTAATATTAGATATTATATCTGATAATACTGGATAATATAATATAAATGATAGTAGATATTGTCTGATGCGTATATGTAATGTAGCAGCAGCGGCGGCTCGTGCCAATTTTCACTGGTGGGGCCCGGTCCTCATAACATATTGTAAATTTTTATGTATTAATATTTGTTGTGTAAACATGAAAACAAATTATTTAAAACTAACTATTATTTTAAACTTTTATTTCTTTTGTAAAAAAAAAAAAATCAATTATTTTTTCAAGTAATCAACGTTAATTTCAAATTTATCAAATTAATTACAATTTTTAACATACCATTAATTGCCATTATTAACATTGAACGTACTTTGATCAATCATTATTTAATTAAAAAACAAATATACAAAATAATAATAATAATAATAATAATAATAATAATAATAATAATAGTAATAATAATAACAATCTCACAACGTTACAGAAAAAAAATATAAACTTTACTTGCAAACATTGAAACTGTTCAGAAATTAAAATTTAGTACATTATTTAAATAAAAGTCTGGTATGTTTTTAGATGCGCAAATCTTGCACTAACTTTAAATTTAATTACCATTATTCACATTAAACTTACTCTGGTCAAACATTATTAAATTAAAAAACAAATTCACAAATCAAACAAAAAATAATTATCTCGTAATTTAATAGAAAAAAATACATATTTTTATTGCAGAGATTTAATCCATTCACAAATTAAAATTTAATGCATTATTTAAATAGAAATTAGGCACGTCGATTTTTTCGACTAGCAAATCTTTCACTTACTTTTACATCAAATTCTGATATTGTACTAATAAAATCTTTGTGGACTGAAAGAACAGCAAGAGTGTGCTTAATCATTCCTGTCCCATAGAGTTTTTCAAAAATGTTTTAAAATTTTCTCTCATTCGCTCTTGAACTCCAGTATGACACCCGCTCACAACAGCGCACCGTCATATGCTTGCGCAACAAGCTTATCTTTTAAATAAAACTTTTCTAAATTTTGAGTTAAGATTATAGTAAGTCCCTCTGCTGTTTTATCATAGACATCAATAAATTGAACAGACCTTTTCAAGGGTTTGTTGTTTTTTATATATCGTAAAATGATAACAAATTGCGAAGTGGAGCTTACATTCGTCAGCTTGTAAATCTACAAAATTAGAAGCAGAAATCTCATTTTTAACTTCATGCATATACGTTTCATATATACAATCCAACAGCTCATATTGTATAGTTTTTCAAGTATTTTTAGATACTGTAGCATTGGTTAAATGGTCTTCCAATATAGTGTGCAGTTTTGAGGCGTATGTGACCAATTCTAAAAACATACCTCGGTTTACGATTTAGCACATACCTGTTCTTCTCAACCATTTCATTATATTTTTGTAATGAAATCCTGTAACCTTCATCCAACTGCACTACAATATTGACAGTTCCGAAGGTTTTATAGTTAAAAACATTATTTAAATGAGTAGTATTCATTTCATGTTTTTTTACTCTTTCAGAAAAATGCTTCAAATCGTTACAGCCGGCCATACTCCATAATTTCATCCCTCCAAACAATAAAAAATAAAAACAGAACAATGCTTTTTTTTCTTCACTTGCTGAAATACACAGAAATTTTTGATACCACTGTGTAGAGAAATAGCGTAGTTTTTCCCCATCTTTTCGTTGCATTTCAAAATTCTTCGGTTGATAAGGTCCCAGGCGTTTAATTTCAAGTTTTTCTTCCAAATTCATTGTTGAAAAGGGCATAATAAATCATCTACAGAATTCATTTTTTTATTTCAAGAATTTAAGGGTGTGTTCGAAAAAATATTTTTCCACCCTCAACAGCTCGAAATTTTCTGGGACACTTTCAGACTCATTTTTAAAAGTAAAAACATGAAACTTGCTGAGATGATTTTTGAAGTGATGTTTAAGAGGCCGTGTGGTTTTTCGCTCAATTCAATAGAATTTGATTTTAAAACAATTATTTTCTCATTAGGACCCTTTTTTTCATCCCCAGATCTCCCGCTTCAGAAAATTCGGTTCAAAACTCCCACTTTGATACCATTTTTTTTGCAATATTTTCTGCATTTTTCAAAAAATCGACAAGCACGTCCCATTATGTAGTTTCTAAATAAGAGAATTTGCCAGTTTGATGCGGTTTGAGAGTAAAAATGAATTTAAAAATAAATCAGAAAATAAGCAGTTTCGATTGGAATACACCTTAACAATAACATGTGTCTCCGTTTAAAGAGAGTACAGAGTACTTAAAGATCGCGTAATTCAACGAATAAGCAGCAATAGTAATACAAATGTCGACGAATATTTTTGAGAATCCCCGTATAACAAACTTTGGATCAAGGGCACTCTCGCCCAGTGCCCCCCATTGCAAAAAAAATACGGAAGATTTAGCTCTAAAAGAGCAGTACATCGCCAAAATTGAATGACACGTGAGGGAGGGAAATACTCATTATCGCGCCAAATGGGCACAAATGTCTTGTGCCCCGATACAGTAACCTTGGTGTTCAGAAGTAAGTAGTGGCCAGTAAAGTGATTTATTGCCTCTGAGAAAGAAATAGATGCTGAGAGTCGATAACGGATGAGTGAGCACGATGTAAGAAGGAGTTTCTTTGCAATATATTTTTAGTAAACAGTTCTTTTTTTTTTTAAGTTTTAAATTAAAAATATGAATCAAAATTTTTTAAATGAACAGAAAATTTTAGTGGGGCCTGGCCCCAGTGGCCCCAATGGACCGGCCGCCCCTGTGTAGCAGTAAAAATAAAATACACACAACTCTCTGGCGATTGCTTTTTTATACAATCTCATGCGAGGTTACCATGCATGAGAGGGTTAACTTAAAGCACAAACAGACAGAATAACATGAAATATAACATGAATAAATATAGCAAAGATTGCAAGTAATCTTCATATTACAAGTTCTTCGGATACCACCATACAAAATGTGGAGAATGAACATCCTGTCTATGAGTACATAAAAATTGTGCAAAGAACCATACACCTTGACGATGTATAGTTTTCGAGGAAAATGAAAAAAAGTATGACGTCACATACTATATATCAGTTTGGAATGATTTACCATTGTACTGACTGAAAATAAAGTATATATATATCGCAATACTCGCTAACGGAATACATTATCACTATGCAAAGAAGTGCCCATAATTTCAAGCTGTCGTCTTTTAACATTTTATGTCCCAAATTATGAATTCATGAAAATTTCATCTTCTAAAGCATTTTTCGAGAAATTTTGAAACTACATATTAGAAGATTTACACAATAATTTAATAAATTTAAAAGGATTTTGCCAATTACAATCAAAACCAGTTAGAACTCCCCACACTCAAATCTTTCATTTAACATATTATTTTAGTATTTCGTAGAATTAGGAAATGTAAAAATATAATGTTCTTACAATAGAAATATAGAAATATTTCCGAACTGAAGCTTTTCTCTCCCAATCTTTGAACATCAAGAAAACTGAAAAGATGCAAAGGCAAAAGAAGTAATCTTTTTTAGAACATTTTTGTTTTGTGCAACAAATAATGCTTTTGTAACAAGATAAAGTAAAGTGTGTATCACTCATTCTAAACTGCATTGCTACTAATCGATGTATTAAATTAATTTTATAACAAGTAACTTTAAAGTACCGTCGGGGCATAAAGGGTTAACGTGAGACGTTAAGCTTACTGTGTGTTAGAATACGCAAAAACTTCATCGTTTGTCGTTGTTCGGAGACATTTACGGACCAAATTTTTTAAAGAACCACCTCATTGTCACAACACCATTGTGAGATAAAGCAGTTTGAGGAGATGGGCTGCTTGTGCAAGGAAAAAGCAGGGGACGACAACGTGCCAAAAACGAATTGGTTGAAAACATTCGTGAAATGTTTGTGTGAAGTCTCACAAAATCAACGATTTTTTCCTTTGAGGGGCACGTGAAGGACAAAGTGTTTGTGCCAATTAAGTCCTCGGGTCTTACAGCAATTAAAGCTGTCGGATAAGTGATGTATTGTTCTCAATAACACTAGTTATGCTAACAAAAGTTGGATTTCCATATAGACATTATTTATAGTCTCACGTTACATTTTTATTTAAAATAAACCCATCATAGGAGTCACAGGTATGTTTCCTTTTTGTCCCATTCATTTTGAATCAGTCTGTATACACAAAAGATAGAAAAGACAACATAGCATCCGTTTGTTTGGAGTCATAATTTCCAACCAAAATGTCATGACTGAAAGCATCTATTAGATTAGATGCAAGCCTAACTTCTAACTCTTTTTAATTTTTTTCAATTTTCACAAGCTTATGGGCATTCTTTTTTCTGGTTTTTATTATTATTATTATTATTTATAAGCTTGTTTTTCATTTGTTTTGCAATTGCACGAGTTTTAACAAAACTTATTTTCGGTATTCCGGATTTGACGTCATACCATTTTCCCTTGCACTTTTCTCAAAAACTATACGCTTTAGAAGCATAAACACTTTTCATATATTTTGAGCGAGGAATCTAAGTTCTACAAAGTTTGCGCAATGGTATCCAAATATCTTCCATAATCACAAAAATTGTTTTATTCATCCGTAAAGGGATTTCTGAATAAATATTTATAAAAGGAATTTATCAGGTAAAATTCTTCCGTCTTTAGTCTGATGCAAAATTGTTTCATTATTTCCTTACTTAATTTCAGAATTCTAAAATCCTTCTGCAAACATTAATTATGGGGAAGAAACTCCACTAAGTCACCAAATTTCTCGTTCTGACAGAATAAATAATTAGAGCTCATATTTCAGCATTAATTTGTAATTGCTTTTCTTCTTAGTTCACGCATTTAAATTTGTAAGATTTCGGGAAAATGCAATTTAAAATCTTAATTATTTCGTATTTTCAGTTAATAGTGTCTGGCGAAGGAGTGACATTTTATTTTAATATTTCTAACTTAGTAACAAATTCTTCGTTAATTTTATCATCTTCGTAAAACTATTTTTAAACTAATTTTAATTAAACTTACATTTCATTTTATTATTTAATAACACAATGTAAAAATAATTAAGAGGTAGTAACTTTTCAGAAGTAAAAAAAAAGAAACATTTCTTATAGAACGCTGGTTTTTCACAAAGGCATTTTACAAATAAAATAGATAGTGCATACATGCATATTTAAGAGGAATTCCAAATCATGGATGTTAGATAGAGTTTTTAAGTTAATTATTCATAAGAAACCGTTTAAGTTTATTAATTATTTGCTGCAATATTCACACGTGCCAACGGCATACGATGTAGTACGGCAACTGGTCCCTTCTGAACGCCGAAGCTAAGCAGCATCAGTACATACAGGGCTTTCTTGATATACTAAGTTATCAGTGGCGTAGCCAAGGGGGGGGTCCAGGGGGTCCGGGCGCCCTCCCCCCCCCCAAAAAAAAGTAGACCTGGTTTACTGAATCTATACTAAGGATCTATAAAAAATTCCGCTTTAGAGAGGTGTTCGTCTTAGAAGGTATAATTCAAAGGTATGTCTTTTTTCGGGACTGTCAACTTTGCCGTTTTAAACAGGTTTCCGTTATAAACACTTTCCGTTTTCACAGTATCCCTTAAAACTGCTAAAACGTACTCACTTCCCAAACTTTTTTCTTTCACGTACTCCTTTCTTAGGTTTTTCATTTCGGAGTACCCCCATTTCTCATAAGCACGTCCCCCTTACGCCTCTCCACTCAAGGAGATAACGTAAACATGCTTTTTTTCATTAGTAATCTTCTTATCCGAACCATATAATAAATCGATGCAAATTACATTGATATTCCTAACATTTTTGTGACTTCCGCCATTACCAATATTATTTTCACATACCCCAGCAGACCAGCCACGTACCCCCAGGGGTACGCTACCGCAAGTTGGAAACCGCTGCTATAACACCACCTCTGAAGAGCATAAATCTATTACAGCAAAATCTGTGAAGATGACCTATCTCAAATGAAAACAATTCAAGGTTCGGCGAAAACAACACTTTGTGCTTGCTAACGTTTGAAACCTATCTGAAATGAAACTAGTTCCAATTGTGAATCTTTCTTGGCAGCTTTACTGAAAACACGAAATCCTCTCATAAAAAAAAAAATATATATATATATATTTTTTTTTTGTCCCGAGACGGAAGGATAACTATACAATTATGCCTGCTATTCCGTTTACACAAATTTACTGTAACTAGATTAAATGTAAAACTTCTTTATCTTGAACTTCGATGGGGTTCTGTTGTTGACACTTATGGGAAAGAACGAGTTTATACAAACGCAATAACGGTACATTGGTTTTGTTTCGTGACCCTTATCTTTGTTCACATTATAACGGACAATATTAGCAATTACTTTAAATCTGCTGCCTGCAATTAATAAACGTAACTTTATTTTTGGACTGGTTATTTGTTACCACTTTCAAAATACACTGGCGAGAAAAATTAAAGGAACAACCATAAAAAGGGGATTTATGTTAATTCTATTAAGGGAATTTCCAGAAAGATAATTCAATGTCAACGTTATCACGTAGTCCAATGGGATTAACATTCGCTACAGAAATATATGCAAATTTTTCAGCCTCAGCCCGTTCTTTCGGTTCACGTGTGAAAAGGAGCGCACGTGGGTAATTGGAAGTCTAATTTTAAGGATTGTACGTGTAATTAGGTAAAACTTTGCTTCTAATAGGTGGAATATGTCGTCTAGAAGACATTTTGAGAAATTGTGTGCGATAGAGAGAATGGATGCAGGACAGACACTCTTAGGGGGGGGGGGGGGGTCTGTAAAGACTTATAAATAGCCAAAAGTGTCATGTCAAGAATCTGTAAAAGGTTTAAAGACAATGGTATAATGGCCACAGACAACCAGGATAAGGTAGAAAACGCACCACAATAGGCTCTCAGGACTGTAATTTGCCAACGATTGCTAAAAGAAATAGGCAATTGACGTCAGTTCAGTACAAGGAGTTTGCTGCAGCAACAAGAACTCGACGATCCTGGTTTACTGTGAGTGACAGGCTGCATGTAAGGAAACCTATGATTTTTGCTTCACTAACTCCGGTAGCGAAATGCGCCCGGTTAAAGTGGTGCAGAGATCATCGTCATTGGAGTACCACGGACTGGAGCCGAGTTCTCTTTACCGATGAATCCTGATTTTGTTGAGAGAGTTACTACAGACGTGTATATGGAGGAAGAAAATCACATGCAATAAGGCTGCAAACATCCGTGAAAGGCATCGATACAAAGGTCGTGGAATCGTGGTATGGACGGACATTATTTTGAATGACCGCAGTGACCGACACATTTTTACCAGTGCAACTGTGAATGCTGAAATATACAGAGATGAGATTCTTGATCCTCCTGTCAAGTTATTTAAGGGTGCAATCGGAAGATTCGGAATTTTATGATTATTAATGGTCTAGAAGGCCGCTACCCCTTCCACGGAACTCCTAAGTATCCCTTCCAGAGCTGCATAAATCCGACACGTCCGAAGATTACTGCTGAACTTGGAGAATGTTCTAAAACTGTTTTGAATCATCTAAAATAAATTGGCTGGGAAGTACAAAAACAGAAACCACTATGAACCATTTTTTACTCATTCTAATACTTCCAAAATAGTGCTAATCCATCACAAATAAACTTATTACAAAAATTTAACTTCCTTAAAGACGACCAGATATCGGAAGCAGCTATTAGATCGAATATAGTATCAAAAGTGGCGAGACATGAAATATGGAAACCCAAAAGAATTATGGCTGAATAAGACAATTGTAACGAAACTGCTTTTTCCTGCATGAACTATATTTGATGTGTGTGCTTCTTACATTACTAGTTTCTGTAGCTGAAAATGCAAGATCTTTTTCTTAAAGTTAAAACCTTCCCACATAGCATTTTTAGTTTGCAGAAAATTTGCAACAGTTTTGCTTTGAAAACCTGCAAAGTTGCAGTAAGCTCAGCATGACAAGACTGAAAGTTCATAACAAGACAGCAGCAAGATAACGCAAACGCCGAAGTCAACACGCTTTGAACTTGCAGCTAACTTGTCGTGCAAATTAAATTCATACTCTATCAAATTTATTGCGAACTAACGCCAAACAAGTAATCAATAATACTGCAGACTTACTGCAAAGTAGTAATCTTTCCATGTCACACTATAAAGTTTAACCCCTTCGAAGGGGTCCATAGACCTGATCAAGTCTATTGATGCGAAAGCGCCGTCAGAAGGTGCATGCATCGGTTTTATCACCACAAAAAAGTTTAGGTAATATTTGAACTATTCATTTGGGAGCATTTTTTGGTATTTAATAAGTATAGCACTTAGAAAAAGCGGTGCCTACCGAATAAAATTTCTGCAATTTCTGTGTATGTGCTGATTGTCTATTCTTTCAACAGAGGGATTTTTTTTTAATTTCGTCACTTTGGTGAATTAAAGAGTCTTGCATCAGTTTCTCAACAAACTACTCATGCAAGTGGGTGATGGTATACCTTGAGGGAGATTTGCTGCGAATTTCTCAATTCAAATTTGTCACGGCAAGATAATATCAGAAAAAATAAAATTGCTGCTAATGTTCATGCTATTTAGGTTATCTCAAAAACTCCCATGGGGAGCGCGGCGGATCGCATGAATGGCTCATGCGATTGACAATTATGTGAAATAATTTTCCAATATCTATTGCAGTACAAGTTCTTCATTCAATGGCAAGAAATTAAACATGGAAACTGCTGTTTTAAACTTAACCACTTGATCCTAACTTTATTGTAGGCAAATGTTATGTAATATGAAACTTGATTTAACCCATTCGCTGCCAAAACTATAAAGTAATAATTTTCAATTTTTTTGTTAAAAGTCGTTTGCTACCACAAATTCAAAAAGGTAAGTTTCGCTTTACTAATACAGCGAAATTTCTGCCAATAAATGAGGCAATATTTTTAATTCTAAAATAGTGGTGACAAAGCAATTAATAAATTAAAGCCACGAGTATACTCGTGGATGACAGCGAATGGGTTAATTTAACTCTTCAGTATGCTCTCAGCTTTTTAAATCATAGTGAATCGTTTACATTGGTAAATATTAATGTAACTTCAATGTATTATTAGTTGCAGTTATAGAGATTGGCCTTACATTTTTTATCCATGCTCTTTTTTTAAATTAAGAAATTAAATAAGGATATACCTAAATTCTTAAAGTTACTCGAAATACTTCTATTATACATACACAGTCAAGACAAGATTCAAAGGGACTGGTAAAAAGTTCCATTTTAGACAGGCTTCCATAGAAAGAAGTGTAATTAATTATGCTTCTAAGATACACAACCTCAATAAGATCTATTGTTCGTTTCGCAGTCTGAAACTCTTCCGTTTGAGACAGGATTCCGTTATAGAAAGATTCCACTTTCACAGGTTTCACTATATTTCACTAAAGAACAATGAAAATCCCCTTTCAGACAGGTTTTCAGCAAATTTAATTGTATCGCAATTCATATTAAGACCATGTAAAGCTTCCGTTAAAGACAGGATTCTGTTATAGACAATTATTATTTTGACAGTTTTATTTTATTCATATGACATAAATAAGTATTCTTATATAAATACACAAAACTTGTAAAAATGGAACCTGCCTATAACGGATTTCTGTCTAAACAGAACTATTCTGTGCTACGGAAAAGAATACTATAGAAATACACTTAATAACACAAAAACCTGTGTAAAACGGAATTTTCCAGCAATATTTACGATTTTATCTTGACAGGTTTTACTATATATATATAACCTGAAGAAAAAATTTTTGGACACCCCCCCGAAACGAAATCCTGGCTACGCCACTGCAAGTTATATCTTGTTATATCAAGATGACCTTGTTAAATCGCGGTCATTTTTTCGGAGGGTGATTCTTTCCAAAGTAACAAGGATTACTTGGAGTTTCATTACCTGCGATTTATTCTGTTGAGCTCTTTTAGATAACTAACCAGATTTCATTATCAACAGCGTTGGGTGGGTGAGTGGTGTCCTCGAAATTTGTCCGGGTTGCTCTATACACTATAAAAGCTACTCGAAAACGTTTCCGAAAATGAATGGTAGCAAAAGAAATTTTGTTTTTGTAAAAGATTTTTTAAATCTCGAATATATTTTGGTTTACTGTGGTTTTTAAAGATAGAGAACGCTTTTTGGAATCATGGTAACTATAAAGTGATAATTTAAAATTTTCATTTGTGTTTATATTATATTTTTTCTAAATTAAGATACATTTGTCTTTATTTACAGTGTTGTAATATGCTCAACCATCAATTAAAGCTTTATGTGGAAATTTGATTCGTATGTTTAAAATATTCATTCATTTCACATTATTTCTAACGTCAAATACTTTTAAATACTTATTACACCTGAGTGCACACCCATCTCCTTAGAGATATACATTTTAATGGAATTTTTCTTCGGATCAAGCTGGTTCAGAAATAAATATGTTTGGATGGTGCCAATTTCGTGTAAGTAATACTTTTGGTTGAACGAGATTTGAAATTTTATTTTCTAAGAGCAATAAATGCAGTGTCAGAATGTTTCAGAATAATATATGATTTTATATGTTATCTACCTAATATCTCTTTTCTTTATTTTTTAAAAGAAAAATGATTATTTAAATTTCCCATTGAAGGCATTTCTAATCACAGTGTTAGCGAGTCGAGCTGGAGTCGAGATTACTAGAAACTATGAATAATATTAATTTGTAATATTCCATTACGTAAGAACATAAAAATATTTATATTTTAGAGGGGAAAAAATGAAACACCCCCTACTAACAATGCAAAAAAATATTGTAGAAGAAAGTTGCTGGTACCAAACGTTTGGAAATAGAGCCTACTTTTAAATTATGTGCAATATAAAATTTTCTTAGGGGGCCATCTACGTATTAAAATGAACCAAAACTTTGTTTTCTTCAATTGCAATACCCAAGTTTGACGACATAAATAAATTCTACACCCTTCAATTAGCCTAAAAACAAATTTTGATGGAATTCGTATCATTAGTTTAAAAAAGATTAATTATTTTAAAATGAGCATATTTTTGGGGTTGTATCCAAATTAAAGTACGGTACTCTATTGTTGAAATATGACTATGTCACTTCTATTAGTGCATTATTTCCTGCCAATATGACCATTTCACTCGCTTAATATTTTTCGACTATTGCCAGCCATAATATTTCAATAAAATGAATAAAAAATATTTTTTTTTCAAATTATGCTTTTCTGTGCATCATTTTGACATAAACCATCATTTTGACGTTTTTAAACATAATTCTAAAACTACTCGGAAGAAAAATTTAAAGTTGAGAATCCGCATAAAGCAGCACATAATAAAAATCAATAAATATAAAAAATTGTAGGTTGCAATTAATATTTTTTTCGAATATTAATTTCATAATTCATAATCTAATTTTTTAAAATTACAAATTGAGTTAATTTCTGGTTGGGTTTTTTAGTAATATAACCGCACAAAAAATTATCACATTAAGATTATAATTTCAGGAGATATTAATAAAAATATGAAAATGTAATTTAACATTAGAAGCACTAAATTTTGAATGTTTATAATTCAAAAACATATCATCCAAATGACTTGAAATTTCGTTTCTAGGGATAATTTGAACCGAAGATTTAAAATATATTGTCAAAATTGGTGTTGCCATAAAAAAAAGTTTAGTCTGGTTTTTATTTGTAGATTGCCGTCAAGCAAATTTTATACATATCATTTAAAAGTAGACTATATTTCCAACCGTTTGGTACCATCAACATTCTTCTGTTATAATTAGTTGCAGAGTTAGTAGGGAGTGTTTACTTTTTTTCCTCACGACTGTCCATAAATGTTCAACTATATGATAGGTTTTCATTCAAAATTTAATTCTTTAGAGAAATGTATTTGACAAGTAAATCCATAAAGTGTGATATTGCAATAAAAACGAACTTTGTCTCTAAAATACGTTCATTCTATTACTTAAATTATAAATTCTGATGTAGTTACGCGTTTCAAACATTCATTCATTGTACATTATTTCTAAAGTCAACTACTTTTAATGTAATACAAACATGACTGCACATCCATTTACCAACAGATATACATTTTAATGGAATTTTGCCTGGGACCACACAGTTAACAATCAGTTTCGAAATAAATATGTTTGATGGCATCAATTTCGCATCGAACATTAAACTCGAATCCGTTCCGCCATGCGATAGCATAGTCCAATTTGATAAATTTCCCTTTTAAATTTGTCCCGTTTGAATACTTGATTTTTTTTTCTTCCTGACTTCCGCTAGTGTCTGGGCATAAGGGACATACGTGGAGACGCGCGCAAACGTCGTTCGCTGCGAATTCAGCTGCAGTTACTTATCTATTCTTTTGATCCGATGTGATTCGAAATTCGTTTAGCAAGAGCAGTGTCACAGAACCCTCATAGCATGCATGTGCACAGTGACGTCATTGTGACGTCACTGTAAGTCACTGTGGTCACGTCACATCTGTGACCAAAATGCCACCACTCAGTGATGTCACATTGTGACTGAGATGTGAACTTCTTAGAAAACTTTAAAAAATTACAACAAATAATAAAAACGTGTTATTTACTGCAAAAAATATTTTTCTGCCGGATTTAAAATTTTTTTAAACCGTGGTCCAAGTTGCCTCTGTGCCTCTAACCAAAACTTTTTATTTTCATATAACATAAAATGTAATTAATTCATCAGGACACAAAAATATTTCCTAATTATGCGAATTTCATATTATTAAAAAAATGTTTTAGGTAAACAGACTTCGACTTATCTTTTATAAAGATTTTTGTAAATGATCATCTGTTATACTAGAAGTTTCTCAAAGAGTAGTCGAAACAGTTCTGTGGTTCCAAACTAAAAACTTTCTATTACAGTTCAGTCTGCAGCTTTTAATGAGCACGCAGAAAGCGTCTTCAAAGTTTAGTCATATATGCATTTCTTGCTTTATAATTTGCATTCAAGTCATTTTTTTTTCCTCTTAGTGTTTCACTATTTTAGCTAACTTTTTTTTTTAAATTCTACTTCTTTCAGACGTTTAAAATTGACATTTTCCGAATATAAAATTTATGTACAATTTATGCAAAGCCCATGACATAATTAATTATTCATATTTTATTTTTTGTTTTCAAAATATATCTTTAAAAATTATTTTACAAGATGTTTTATTCTACAGAAAATTAATATTAAGAGAATGACAGATTGACAAAGAAAAACTCATCTCTTCTCGATAATCTTGTTGTATTTTTTAGAAGATATTTTGTATATATTACCTGTGATACAAATTTTACTTTTAAAAAAAGAGGGGGGGGGGTCTTCATTATTACCATTAAATTAATTTGTACACATTTTGAAAAATTAAAGCAATGTTTTATCTAGTAAACTCTAATTATGGATAATATTATTATTATAATTTACATAAATGAAACTTTACAATTCAATAAAACTGATAAAAATAAAAGGTGAAATACAATAAAACATTTCCAAGCAGGAAATTGAATTAGAGACAATTTGATAAAATTATTACGCATTTAATTTCCTTCCAAAACTGTTTATAGATAAACAAATAAAACCGAAAACATCTGCTTCGAACTTCGAAACTTAAAAATCGTCTGCATCTGCACTATTTCAGTTGTTAGGACTCGACTGCAGAATAACGGATAAAAGTAACAGTGAAGCTTTTTAGAATAAACGCGGGAAGTTCTGTGGACACTGGACAGCATAGACGTGTTGACATGGATTTAAAAACTGAAACAAGAACGTTATCAGGATATAAGTCAGTTCAGCTAATAAAATATAAACCCGAGAAAATTACGGTAGCTTTGACTTGTTGAAGATGATTCAAGTCAGTGCTGTCGTACTTATTATCGGATTTAATTGGTTCCCCAAAATCAAAGTATCACGCACAACGTCAATGAAATTAGGTATGTAAAAATATTATTTTCCCTGTTTGCTTTTTTTTTAATCACAACAATTTTAGTTAGCTTCTCATAAACATGCTGTAGAACATAATTATTTCATTACATTTATTTTTTATTTTATTGAAATATCTAAAATATTATTTTCCCTGTTTGCTTTTTTTTTTTAATTACTATGATTTTAGTTATCTTCTAATAAACATGTTATAGAACACAAATATTTCATTACATTTATTTTTTATTTTGTTAAAATATCTAACTTCCTTTTCAACAGCTTTGATCAGATTATTAAAATTAGTGATTTAAATTGCATTTTAATCTGGTTTATTTTCTCATTTAAATATTTGAATAAAACCACATGGTGTCATAAATATGAAAGTATATGGACAAGTATTATAATCAATCATTAATATAATTAATAAACATTTAAAGATAATTAAATTATTTAAAAAAGGGTTTTTTATGGAATAAACATATTGGCAAACATAATTTTTTAATTTTTTATTAAGTGATGGTCTTAAACAATTTGCATTGCATGTTTTTATTTAAAAAAATTGCATCTGCTCAGAAGAGGAATTTATAAAAAATAAGACACAACGGAAACGTATACTATTAAAAGAGATCGTAGATATGTAATGTTAAGGGAAAAAATAATTATTAAATGTATTTTTCAACCTGAGAAATGTTTTAAAATCTATAAAGAAATAGTCATAGCGGGTGGAAGCTTTTCAGTTGTTAAACATTCTTACTGAAATGTTTTCAAAGTGAACTAGAAGTCTGTTGGCAAATGAAAATATAGAAATTACGCAATCAGTAAGTGTTTAAATATGATTTTACTTTAAAAATAACGCAAATACTTGAACGGTAGGAATCTAAAATGTAATAACCATCTTTTATTATTTACTTTTTTCTGGATAATTTTATCATTTTATTTCCTGAATGATTTTATCGAGATAAATTTCAAAGTATCGATATTACACACTCTTTATAAACAGCGTGATTAAAATGGATTTCTTATTTATAATTACCATAATCTTGTAAATAAAATATTAGTAATAATAATGAACCTGTGTGTGGCTCTATTTTGTGTTTATGGTCAATTTTTATACTTTATTTACATTAAAAAGTAGTTAACCATTTGATACTGTCTTCATTATTTTGTTTTATTGTGTCATATAAAAATAAATATGATTATTTGTATTTCTAATACAATATATACAGTAGAGCGCCGATTGTCCGAACAAGTCGGGACCGACCCTAGTTCGGATAAGCAAAAGTTCGGATAAATGGGCAGACAGTTTAAGGGATGTTCCTGACTATTCTAAACCTTCACACTTTATCTAGATTTAGGACTGACAGCACCACTTAGTACTGGAGTGCTTAAAAATTGTTTTTTTTTTAATTGTTTTTTGTTTACTTTTTTATTATTTAATTTTTTTTTCTCTTTTTATCATTTTCTAAACTTCAGAGATTATAATTTAAGCAAAAAAAAAAAAAAAAATTGGAAGTTAGGTGTTTTTTTTTTCTTTTTTAGAGAGAGGAATATAATAATTGGAAATAATTGGATAATTGGAAATTCGGTTAAAAAGAATTCTTTGTGAGAAATATGTTGTTCGGATAATTGGAAGTTCGGTTAATTGGAGTTCCGATAATCGGCGTTCTACTGTATTTATAAAACTTTCATCAGACTTTATTCTAAAAATTTCGTTGTAGATTCTAACCTCTTTGTACTATTTATGATAATATCAGGTTTATATATGCCATGGCAACATATATCCAGCCAGATAGATCTTTGGCAAAACATAAAAACTTTCATATTAGACGCAAAATAGAGTAGCTGCGGTGCTGTGTTTTATAAGCAATAAGGTATTATTGTTTTAAAAAATCATAGATAGTAAGAGTTATTTTTATAATATATAATTTCATAAATAAAAATGTAATTTTGGCAATCAATTATTAAAGTTATTTTTTAATAATCAAAAAGTTGTTTTATATATGGATTTTACTTCAAGCAAACCCTGATGTAAAATAAATTAACCCTTTGTATCCCCGTTATATGCATACCCAAAAGTTTTACTCACTTTTACAGTGAGCTTAAAAATACGATTTTATTTATTGCTGCTATCTTCCAACGTAACGAGTATTGCCGAAATTGTTCTTAGAATTCTCAACATAATGATACTGGTGATACTCAGTTAATTTTCTATACCAAAGCTGTATTTTTCATTTGAGTAGTTTCAAATGGTTATTGCTAAAATGTACATCGTAAATTTTGTAATGCATGTATGTGGCATAAAAGACGTAAACAATACGTATCTAATGACTATATGGCACATGATGAGCGTTTCGAGTGTATATATATATATATATATATATATATATATGTATATAACGCATGCATAAACTTCACAATGATCTTAGCAATGTCGTTACTGCAATTTTTGCATAATCAAATTTATAGGGGCCTCTATAACAAAGAAGTATCCTATTTTCTCAGCCCCAACTTATTTGAATTACAATCATATATATATATATTATGGTAATCAATATCATAAAACATATAAAATTTAATTACTTAATATCGGCATTTCTTTTTATCTTTCTTTTTTTTTAATTATAAATGTTGTGTAATCGAAAAAATTCAACTTCACCCGTGACTTCGAGTTTGCAATGCGTATTAAATGAAATAAATTAATTTCATTCAGTATTTTCTATAGCTTAAAGAATATAAAAAGTACTGTATATATTATAAAATATTATATTTTTAACACAAATTTCATTTTGATAAAGATTTGAATATTTAAACAAATTGTTTCTTTGGTAATTTTAATGCTTTTAACAAATAGCTAATTTTGAAAAAAAAAAATGTGATAGATCGATCATTCAGTTGTCTTCAATATTCTCATTTATTGCAATAGTAAAGAAAGGTGCAACAAAAATTGAAGTCCGCGGGGTATTGCATTTTGATTCAATAAAATTCTTTTGGTATACCCTTGTTATAGCGGCCCCCAAGTTTTAATTGCGATGTATCGCCGAAGTATATTAACGTTATAGATGTAAATGATTTTACAACATGCATAATTATGACTATGTGTGACATGCATACGTGTTTACAACTGTACAAGTATGTCATAGTGTGACTTCACAACATTGCCACTAGTCACATATTCGTGACAATGTTAATTACAAAATCGTCACAAATCACGCAATTTTCACAACATTGTCACAATGTGACTTCAAAGCAAATGTCGCTGTCGTCACAGAATCATCACAGTGTTAAAGACAATTTCGTCACAAATGACACATATTTCACAAATTGATCTCAATGTGACTTTAAAGCATTGTCACATTCGTCACAAATTCGTCACAAAGTTAATACCAAAATAGTCACAAATGACACACTCTTCACAAATTTGTCACACCGTGACTTCACAAAGTCGTCACAATGTGACGTCACAGAAGAGCTCTAAAACGGCCATAACGACCTCACATTCTAGTCACAATGACTTCACATCGACGTCACGTGACGTCACATCGACGGTCACAATGTCACAGCGTGACTTCACAACGACGTCGACGTGACGTCACCATGCCTTACGGGAACATAGGCGTAGCGTGACCAAAAAATTTGGGGGGGGGGGCACCAAGGTCGTGCGAAATAAAAACGGCGCCCCGGGCGAATTTTCAATTTTGCACCCCCCCCCCAAAAAAAAAAAAAAAAATAAAATAAAATAAATAAATAAATAAAAAATAAAAAAAATCTTTATTTTTGTGATAGGTGTAATAAAATTGATAAAGTGCAGAAACATAAATAAATTCTATCGAATAAATATTTTTCGCGTTTATTTTGGAACTTTAAAGGGTTTAATTTTAATTTAGGAATTCGGAAGAACTAAATAACATAAAAGAAAATTGCATTTATTTGTTAGAGAGTTCATGATGAGTTTATTTTTTCACAGTTTACCAGGCCCTGCTCGTACAAAAATCAATGAAAACAAGCCCGGCCCATGAAAAAATCATTTAAATCAGTCCCGGTTCGGTTCGGCTCGACACAATTTCTTAAAAAATTCCGATTTTTCTTAACATACAATTGCAGATCTGCCACTTGCTACTAAAAGCTAATATTTTCAGCATCGGTGGCTATGGCGACTATTTTAGGCCGAAAACCATTAAAAAGCGGCTATTTCAAGAAAAAAGGCGACTTTTTCCGGATTTCAGTGACTATTTTTACTGAAAATATTTGATATTTTTCTTCAAAGCACCTGTAAAGTCATCTTCCCAAACACACTTTTTCAACGGTTGTTACGAGATTCGCGATTTTTTCCTCGACGAATTTCAAAATTCTCGATTTCGCCCCCTCCCCCCCCCCCCCTCCAATCTATTGACGAAAATACTTATTTTTTTCCGAGATCTTTTTATACAATCGTTGAAGGAGATTTTGCGATTTTTTCCTCGATCCTTTGCCAAATATCGCAAATTTTTCTACGTCAGATTGACGAAATCGATTTTTTTTCCGCCACCACTTGTCCAAATTCGCGATATAGATTTTCCGCGACCGATTGATGGTCGTTACTATTTGTTTCAGAGATCTTTTGACGAAATTCCCGATTCTTTTCCAGATCGTTTGTCAAAATTCGTGATTTTCTTTTCATGACCGAGTTATAAAATTCGTGATTTTTTGCGCGATCATTTGGTTAAATTCTCGATTTTTTTGACCAAATTTGCGTTTTTTGCCCGCGACCATTTGACGAAATTTGAAATTTTTTTGTGATCGTTAGACGAAATTCGCAATTTTTTGTCCATTCTTTTGACGAAATTTGCGATGATTTATCCGCGACCGAATGACGAAAATCATCATTTGTTTCCGTGACCTTTGGCAAAATTCAAGATATTTTTTACAGTTGTTTGAGGAGATTCGCGATTTTTTCCACGACAAATTGCGAAATTCGCAATTTTTTCACCAATTGACTAATGATAATAGTTATTTCTTTTCGCTATCTTTTGCTACGATCGTTGAAGGATATTTCGCAATTTTTCCTATGACCTATTGCAAATTTCTCAATTTTTGGGGGGCGATCGTATCACGGAACTCATAATTTTTTTTTCCGTGATCCTTTGCCAAATTTCGCGTTTTTATTTCCGGCGATCGTTTCACTGAATTCACGATTATTTTTCCGCGATACTTTGCCAAAATTCGCGAATTTTTCTAAGACAAACTGGGGAAATTTTTTCTCCGCCACCACTTGTCGAAATTTGCGATATAAATTTTTTCCGCGACCGATTGATGGTACTCGCTGTTTGCTTCAGATATCATTTGACGAAATTCGTAATTCTTTTCCGCGATAGTTTATCGAATTCGTGATTTGTTTTTCAAAACCGACTTACGAAATTCTTGATTATTTGTTTAAATTCTCGATTTTTTACGCGATTATTTGACCAAATTCGCGTCTTTTCAGAGGTGATTCTGTTCTGAATTTTCCGAAAATTTAAGGCATTCGGTTCTGAAAATTAAAAAAAAATCTGTCATCAATCCTAAAATCGGGCATAAAAAATATCGCGAATTTCGGCAAATGTTCGCTGAAAAAATGAATTTCGACAATCGTTCACAGAAAAAAGTCGCCAATTTCTTCAAAGGATAGCAGAAAAAATTAATTTAGCCAAAGAATCGTGGAAAAAAACGCGAATTTCGACAAGTGATCACGAAAAAACGCAAACTTCGTCTGGGAATCGCGAAAAACACACACATTTCACCAAGGGATCGCAAAAAACGCAATTTTTTTTCAAAATATCGCCGAAAAGTACGAATTTCGTCAAAGGATCGCGATAAAGAAACGCAAATTTCGTCGAAGAATCGCAGAAAAACGCGAATTTCGCTAAAGGGCAGCCGAAAAAACGCATAATTGGGGCCGGGAGATTTCCCCCTTTTCACTCCTCTGCTGTAACCTTTCAGACAATTTGCTGTGAATTTCAGATTTTTTTTTTTTTTTTACTCAGAATTACCCTTGTCGTCTTTTTGTCCGCGAATATTTGACGAAGTTTGCTATTTTTTTTCTCTTGGTCGTTAGACGAAATTCGTAATATTTTGTGCATTCTTTTGACGAAATTTGCGATGATTTTTTCGTGACCGAATGATGAAAATCGCCATTTGTTTCCGCAACCTTTGATAAAATTAAAGATATTTTACCACGGTCCTTTTAGGAGATTCGCGATTTTTTCGACGACGAATTACCAAAATTCGCATTTTTTTCCGCCGATCGTTTTATGGAATTCACGATTTTTTTTACACGATTCTTTGTCAAATTTCGTGAATTTTTCTATGACCGATTACGCGAAAATTATATTTGGTATTTGTTTCAGAGATTTCTTTGACGAAATTCGCCATATTTTTCCACGATCTTTTGTCGAAATTCGTCTTTTCTTTTGTCGACTGACTGAGGAAGTTCAAGGGCATGGAGGCAAAAAGAAGTGAAAAGATCATTTGGAGGAGAAAGCCAGAGGCGGCTTTATTAGCCATGGCGCCCTGTGTGAGATTTTTTATTGTACCACTGCAAATGCTATACTCATTTTTTTTTCCTTTTAAAGAGTTTTACTAAAGCATTTTACTTTGTGCACTCCTTCCAGCGCCGAAACTAGCTATATATTCACCCGGGGCAAACATGGATTTTGGCCCTCCTTCCTCCGCAAAGTAAATTTACAAAGCGAAATTTACGAAAGTTACTATTAGAGGACTTATTTTAAAATTTAAAATGTGTAACAGTAAAATACGTAATAATATTGAAATATATAACCAGCTTTGTCAAATATTTATGCATTAAAACCTGTGAAAAAAAATCGAAAGGAAACAGAAATAATCCCGCTTTATACAGGTTTCCGTCTTAGCAAATATAACTTTTGGTATTATTTCTGTTGGAACCATGCAGTTTTTTTCGTTTAAGACAATGTTCCATTACAGACATATTTCATTTTTCTAGATGTTTACTATCGTAGCATTACAAATTATTACAATTGAGGTACTTTAATGTCATAGTGATATCAGTCACATTGTTTCAGGAATTAAAAAAACCAGGATTTACTGTAGGCATAAAAATGAATTCCAGCATTGTAAAATATCTTCCTGTACTATCTACACCAGTTTTGTGGAATTATCACTTATATGACTCTTCTTATTTATAGATTGATATGTCTACAATCTACATACTTTCCTCAACTTTTCAAATTTAATTTTCAAAGCTAATTTTCAAATTTATGTGTGATTCAAAACAACAACAACAAAATTATTAAATTTTTACTTTTCAATTTGTGAATTTTCGACCGCTTGGTTTTTATTATCCCAGTCAGCCATCTGACCTCGCCCCATCTAAGGCCAGATATGGTGATATGCATGTAAAAAAGTAATTATAAGAAAAAGAATAGAGTTATTCATTTGCTGTCTTGTATATTGTAGGCAAATCTTTTTATCTATTCGACAATTTTAATGCACTTTACTCAGCTTTTCTTTTTGATTTTTCAGCTAAAAAATATTTTTTTACACAAATTTCACACACACATATATAGATTGTATAAAACGGTAAACCAAATTTTCATCTGGCGCCCCCTTCGCGTGGCGTCCAGGCACATGCTCCCTCTCCACCCCCTTAGTTTCGACCATGACTCCTTCTCCCGTTAATTTTTATTGTCCCGGGCAGCCAGTCTCCCCCCGGGATTGCACTTATACTCTAAAGCGAAAGCTGGGTTCCCGGGGCGGTCATCCCTGTCATCCCTGTCCCGGGCAGCCTGGGTGGGGCTTGTTGAGCTAAAGCCAATTGAAAGCCAATGCCTCCCCACCTAGCCTAACCTGTCCCGGGCAGCCACCCGATCTCGCCCATATCAAGACGGGAAAAATGAAAGCTCAACACTGCTCCGGATGAGAGAGAAAAGAAAATTGATTAGTCTTCATGGAATCTATTCATCAGAAAAGTCAGAATCAAACAAAATCTTCATTTGGCGCCCCCTTCGCCTTTTGGTACACTTCGAATTGAAGAAAGAATAATGCCTAAAAAAAAAGCTCTTTTTTCCAAATTCATTTGCAGTCTTCTATTATAGATGAATATTTCTTATATATTTGTAAATTTCAATGCAATTGGTTCAGTTTTACTTTTGGATTTTCCGGCTGTAAGACATTTTTATGCAAATTCCATGTAAATACATATATATTTTTGTATGTAAAGACAAAAAAAAATCTTCATTTGGCGCCCCTTACGCTTTCTGTTCTGGCGCCCAGCGTGTAGAAGGTTGGGGGGGGGCACACGCCCCCCCGACGCTACGCCTATGTCGCAGAATAATATAATCTTTTAGCATCTGATATGTATCATATCTTCGTTTTTTACTAACGCTTTCCAATATAGTTGAAATGTCTTTAGCCGAGTCACACACTAAGGCGGCACATGAGACACGTCGCTCAATTTTGAGGGAAAACTGGTTTAAAACAGGTTTGAAACAGCTTCCTTCTTTGTTCCGACCGGTTTTTTTCCTATGTCGCACTTCATTTTGCTCCTGTCGTCTCAGTGTGTGATGTGCCTTGCCTATATGGCTTCGGTTTGTCAGTCCGTCTACCCGTCTGTCCGAGCTGTAACTCCCGTAAATATACGCAGATTGCCATGAATGTTTTGCCTGTCATTGACGCTTACTATAGCAGGATCTCTGTTGTGAAAATGAAATGTGTAGCACTTATAGTTTATTTACAGGGACGGTCAAAAGTATTCCGTTACATTACGGTTAATGGGGAAAAAATCAAGTTTGTTTTAATGATATTAGCCCATTTCAAACATAATGAAATTTTTATGCATTTGTGAAGTACACTAAAACATGTAATTTGTAGAATATGGGATGAAAAGCATTTGTTATTCATTTACAGGACCATACAAAACTATTCGGTTACACAATGGTCTAAGGGGAAAGTTGTTTGCTTTAATGTTCTGTTACACTATTTCAAATATAATGAAATTGATATTACATTACTGATTCTTACAACAAGATGCCTGTCGTATAACATTATGTGTTTTATACGTGTTGTATAACATTATGTGTCATACATTTATCATTCATTTACATGGATACACAAAAGATTCGAATACAGTAACGTATCTGAAGTTTTGTCTATTAGCGATAATTGCTATAAGTGGGATTTCATTTAATGATATGCGTGTTTAAGTTTAAATAAATATTTGCTTACTATCTGATGTGTATAAATGCTATAAATCACACATAGGATTACACAAAAGAATTCGTAAGCATTTTGAAGTATCAGCGAGAATGACTTAAAAGCGGTATATACATTTTCCAGTTGAACTATATTTAGTATACTAAGAGATGTTTGTATAATATAAATAATATCATATACAGGGCCACGCAAAGAACTGGATACATAACTTTCTAGGGATGCTAAGGTCTGGAAGTGTGGCTTCAATAGTTTTAACCTGAATTAAATTTTAGCTTAATATGTGGCGTATATAATAATCTGTTTGTAATGCACAGGGCTGTACAAAAGAATTCAAGTATGTTTCCGGATATTTGTAGATATTGCTGAATTTTTGAAAGTTGAATTTTCACCGTATTGTAATTTGTATTACTAAACTAAGTTTTAGCATACTATGTAGAATGTATACAAATCTGTAGTTCAAATACAGGGCTGCACAAAAGACTACATTTCCGGCTATGGATGGTAATTGTTGAAATCTTTTCAAATGTGTTATGCGTTTTTCAAATGTTTGCTTAGATTTACATATTATATATATATATATCCCTTATTAAACATCGAAGTTTCGGCAAAGAATTCTGGAAGTGTTGGAAAGTGTTTCATAATCTATGCCTGACGCATGATTTTTCTTTCTTGTTTATAAGGAAAAGGATTATTGAGAATTCCCATAAAAGCATTTCTAAGCGTTTTAAATTTTTACATTCTAAAAAAATTCCTCATTACAGCAAAAGATTTTGAATAATAAAACATAATGAACTCAGGGTTATCCAATGTACAGATATATGCAGTTTACAACATCAAATAATATTATATTTACATTTAAATGACAACACTGGAATCAGCTGTGAATTTAGGGTGTAGCTCAGAGAAGACGCTCTCCCAGAAATAACGAATGCCAACTGCAAGAAAATTGAGGTTTTATGCTTTTTAACGATCTAATTGTACAAATCCTACCCAGAACGCCATAATACCCCGTCTTCCAGAGCTTCAGGTAACACCCCCCCCCCCCTCCCCATGAGAAAAGTGTCTCATTTCAATAGTGAGGGGAGTACATATAAGTAGTGTTCGACAGAAACAAACTTTTAAGACCGATTAAGAGATTAATTTATATATTTAAAAAATAATATTAATAATAATTACATGGCTCTGGGACCTTTTTCTTTTCCTCCCTCACCCTCTGTTTGCTTGAACCAACACAAGGCTCTGGAATTTGCGTGCAAATTCCGAACTTTCTGCTTGCCATCTATGCATCAAGAACTAATCCATTGATAGTAAACAGGAGCATAACGACTCTTGTCAACGCCCCCTAGATATTTGAGAAAGCCTTGACACGCGTCACGAAAACATCATACAAAGCAGGCAAAACAAAGAAAAGAGATCATTCATTGTCTCGTGGATATCCACGAGCCAATTCAATGAATGTTCTTTTTTCTTTGTTTTGCCTACTGTGTGTGACGTTTCGGTGACACGTGTCAAGGCTTTCTCAAATACCTAGGAGGCGTTGCTCTTGTAGGCACTTCATAATACTCTGCATTGTTTCATTGGTTCATTCAAAGCCCTTCTGCGGTAGCCGAACTAAAAATTTTCTATTTCTCATAAGTCTGCAGATTTTAACGAAACCTGGAAAGCGTGTTCAAAATTAAGTCGTATAAGTATTGAGTCATTATAAAAAGTGAAGTCCATAGCAATAAATAAACAGGCTCTCATTTAAGCCAATGCAGCTTAAATCGATGCGTGATTTTGAAAATTATTGACGGAAGAAACGAGATTTTGGTAATACATATAGTTTCGGATGAGTTTCTTTCCCCACCGAATATTCAGCAGTATTTTAGCCGAAAACGAATGTTCGCCGAAACTAAGATTTTGTACCGAAAATGAAACTGAATATTCGGTTGAACTCTACATATAAGTAATGTAATTGCAGAGTATGGGCTATACACATTTATTTAAAAGATAAGGTAGATTGAAATATATATAACTTTTTTCAATCTTATAAAATCCTAAATCTTGCTGCAAATGAAAAAAAGAAATAAAGAAAGAAAGAAAGAGGTGTTATTTATTTCTGAATTAAAATTATTATTACTCACAAAGTCGAAAATCCATGTAGGTTATCACAGATATTAATATGCTTCAAATATTCATTCGTTTCGAAAGACATCTAATATAAAATAATTTTAAATATCTAATGCACGTGACTGCACATCCATATCCCAAGAGATATGCATTTTAATTGAATTTTGGCTCGGATCTCACAGTTAACAATCAAGCTGTTTCAGAAATAAATATGTTTGGATGGCTTCAATTTCGCGTAAGTAATGCTTTTGGTCAAACGAGATTTGAAATTGATTTACTAAGAGCAATAAATGCCATGTCAGAATGTGTCAGATTAATTTGATTTTATATCTACTACCTACCAAATATTTTCCTTCTTTATTTTTTAAAGGGAAAATGATTTTAAATTTTCCTTAGAAGTCATTTATAATCACAGAGTTAGTGAATCAAGTTGGTTCCGAACTATAAATGATATGATTACATCAATTAAGAGGCTATTTCAGTCACGGGAAGAAAGAAAAACGCTAATGTTAAGTCTATGGGAGCGTTATTTTCAAATTTCTGGCTTTGATTTTAATATTTTTGAAGGATTGTTTTTGCATAGGATAGCTGAGGACGATCTACAACCAGTCTAGTTTTTACTTTTTCGATTTTGGTTATAGTTTTGTTTTTAATAGTAGGATAGTTTCAATTTCCGAACCGGTTCCAACCGTTTCCGAAAGTGAAAATAATTTTTAAAAAATCTGAAACCGAAATCGGAAAAGTAAAAAGCAACATGGTTGTAGATCGTCCTCAACTATGCTATGCGAAAAAAGCATTCAAAAATATTAAAATTAAAGCAAGAAATTTGAAAATAACGCCCCCATAGAATTAACATTAGCGTTCTCGTTTCTTCGCGTGACTGAAGTAGCCTCTTAAGCGTAAGTAATGTTTTTGATCCGATTAGATTTGAAATTCGTTTACTAAGAACAATAAATGCAGTATCAGGATATGTCAGAAAACTAACGATTTTATATGCGCAGTTTCCCTACCTACTTGTCCAGTGGTAAGGAACAAGAATTTCCTTATAGGGAAATAAAAATAAAGTATGCGTCTCTTTTTTTTTCGTTGTTTTCAATTAAATTAATATGTTTCAAACATTTATTCATTTGAGATTACTTCTAATGGCAACTAATTTTGAAGAGATATACATTTTAACGCTAAAAGGACCAGAAATTTTACTCAAGTTTATAAAAATATTTTACACCGGAATGTTTATTTCAGTGGCGTGGCGTGAAAATTTTCGGTGGTCATCGCAATTATTTAAGTTTGTGGTGAAAAAT
Source organism: Maratus speciosus (assembly GCA_963932465.1). Lineage (NCBI taxonomy): Eukaryota > Metazoa > Arthropoda > Arachnida > Araneae > Salticidae > Maratus > Maratus speciosus. Next base: position 155,733,235 of record OZ010789.1, read on the forward strand.
TATTAACTCTAAAATTCAATGGTTGAATGTTCAAAAAAGAAACTTTAAATCTTACCTTCACTTATACATGAACTCCAAATGTTCTGCTAAAACTGGATCGTAGAGTTTTAAAAGTTTATTAAGAGTTTTAAAATATTGCTTGGTCATCGCCGCATCCAGCGATGACCGGACGCCACGCCACTGGTTTATTTAAATCTGTTTAACATATTTATTTAACATCTTTCTTCTTTGTGTCTTTTAAACTTATTTTACAAAGAAATTTCTGGTTGGAACCGAAATATATTCATATGGTAAGGGTCAAAATGACCCATCACGGTCTCTTTAGTGCTAATGGAATTTTGCCTCTGATCATCTTGTTCAGAAATAAATATGACTGGATGACATTAGTTTCGCTTAAATAAAGCTTTTGGTCGAATGAGATTTAAAATCCTTTTTACTAAGAGCAATAATTGCAGTGACAGAATAATGTGCTGCTTTTATCTACTATCTGCGTAATATCTTCATTCCTTATTTTTTAAAAGAAAAATGTCTAAAATACTAATTTTAATTGCTATAAGGTGTAAACTAAAACTATAAAAGCAGTAAAAATACGCTTATTCGATTGTTTACATGTTTCGACTCTACCCGAGTCCTTTTCAAAACAAATAGATAAAAATATACTAAAATTGCACGGTCTATGAAACGCCATCATTCAATTGTCTGTTTATTCTTTCATATTATGAACTATACTTTTTTTATTTTATTTTAATTGGATGGTTATTTTATTTCCGTAACCATTGTGTAGCCCGAGTCATATTTTCGGAAAGTTAAATGCTGCTGCATCGTTAGATATTGAATTTTTGCATCTTACAATCCCCATGGTTTCTTTTTTAATGGATGGATAGTATAGACTGGAGGAGGAAATTACCCTACTGTCCTTGAAATTTATTTGGGTGGTTTCTTCTTGATATAATCTTGCTAGTGTTGTGGTTTTTCTGTTATATTTAATATCAGTTGCATGCTCCTTTTATCCATACTTAAATTTCCCGCTAGTCATATAAATATAACAATGCTTAATACGTCATATATTATATCATACTCAATGGTAACGAAAATAAAATAAACATGCAAATAAAAATAACGTGCATAATATGACAGGATACGTGCAAAATTGAATGATAGCGTTTTATAGACTGGGCAATTTTAGAATATTTTTATTTATTTGTTATGAAAATGACACGGGAAGAGTCGAAACACGTAAGCAGTCGAATAAACCTATTTTCACTGTTTTTAAAGTTTTTATTTTCACCTTTTAGCAATTAAAATTAGTATTTTATTACAATGTGTTAATTTGCTATGTTTATATGTCAGAGACGGGTTAGGTCATCGGCCGATAGCGGTGATGCATAACACATCCAGAAACACATGGCATAGCAACAAGCAGAGCCAGCATTAAATGGCGCTGAGACGACAGAAGTTCCTTATAAAGGAAAAGGGTAATGTCAGAGTTTGGAGTCATACCTGAAAGTTAGCCACGTTGCACAATTTACTTGTTAAGATGTAGCTTGATGAGCAATTATTTTACTTAAATACTGTCCAAAATGCTTTGTGTGACACAGACGACTTCAGACTACTCCTGTTGCCAGGTTGAATACCGTCTTGCGATGGTTCGACCGGGATTGTTGAACTCCAAACCCCAATTTTAAATACTTATATTTAATCTAGTTTTTATTAAATAACAAAAAGAGTATCAATGTGTCCATTTGGCATATATTTACAGAAAAACGTCTATTTACAATTTCCACAGAAGACATTTCTAATCATAGAGTTAGCGGATAAAACTGGTTCAGAAATAAAAATGTTTGGATTGCATCAATTAAATGTAAGTATGCGTTAGTTTTTGATCCGATGAAATCTGAAATTCATTTACAATAAACAATAAATGTAGTGTCAAGATATGTCAGAATACTTTGATTGTGTATCTGCAACTTCCTCACCTGCTTGTCTAGTAGTATGGGCTGGTTACAACACTTTATATCTTTCAAACATTTATTCATTTGAGATTACTTCCAATGGTAACAGATTTTAAATAATCAAAACACGCACATCCTTATCCCAAAATATATGCATTTTAATTGACTTTTGGCTCGGATCACACAGTTAACAATCAAGCTGTTTTAGAAATAAGTATTTTTGGATGGCTTTAATTTCGCTTAAGTAATGATTTTGATCGAAAGAGATTTGAAATTCATCTACTAAGAGCAATAAATGTAGTGTCAGAACGTGTCCAGAATAATTTGATTTTATATCTGCTTCCTACATTATATCTTTCTACATTTTTTTTAAAGGAAAAATGGCAATTTACGTTTTTCTTAGAACTCATTACTTAATAACAGGTTTAGCAAATCAAGCTGGTTCAGAAATAATTTTTGGATTGCATCAATCAAGCATAAATAGCTTTGTATTCGAAGAGATTTGAAATTGGTTTACTAAGAAGAATAAATTCATTATAACCCTTTAAGGCCCAACCCGCACGATCGTGCGGGTTAGACATTCATTTAAATTTTTGTTTCTGAGTCGTATGTAATAAAAACTCGAATCAAACGATCGTTCTGGTTTGTAGATAGAGTAAAGTATCATTTTTTATCAACAGGTAGCGGTTGCAGTCCATGTTTTATTTTCTACAGGCATGACTAGTTCTGTTTACAAATACATCGGGTCTTAAAGGGTATCAGGAAATGCCAGAATAACATGATTTTACATATGCTATTCATCCTAATATCGCTTTCCTTTATTTTTTTCAGAAAGGAAAATACCGATTTAAGTTTTCATTAAAAAAAAAAAAAAATTCTTTACTGTGAAAGATTTTAAGATAATAAAATACAATAAATACTTGATTTTATGACGTACAAGAACATCGCATTAACAGTTGAATGATTCGGGAAAAAAAATCTCCAAAAATATCAAATTTTTGTTCTTTTGGCTTAAATATTCCTCAAGACATTTTAAAATAACATTGAGAAAACTGCATACTTTAATATTTTTGGTTTATGTTATTTAGGTAAAACAAACTGCAAATTGCCAATTCAGGCGTATCGTCACAACTGTGGAATTGATGTAAAAATTTAATTATTACATTCGAAACATTGATGAAAATGGGGAAATTTTCGTAAGTGGGTATGTTGCCAATTGGCGTGTTTTATAGAACAAATAATTAATTAATTTAAATATTTTCCTAAACATTTTGTACATATCCTATACATTCTATAAGTATGCAAAGATTTCTTGATAAATAGCTGTTTTAACACGCTTGCTACATCTGAATCCACCTTCCATTGTCCCAACTCGCTAATGTTTAATGCCATGCTTGACGACACGCCCATTTATGTAACTTTAGACATAAAAGTAAACGGCTCCACAAATATATGAATACATATGTATAATAAAGATGAAATTACAAATATATGAACAAATGGTAAAATTCTAAAAATGAACAAGATATGAACACAGGAAACCAGTATGTAAAATAGGAAACTATGAATAATCCACAGAATCATAAGAGGTGCTTGTTGGTTAATTCATAGTAAAGATGCGTTATTTCATCCAATTTTGTCGGCATTAAGATTAAAATGACAAAATTTAGCACCTAATAGCGCACCATAAAAGAAAATAAATGATAAAAATCCAAGAGATCTAAAGAAAGATATACTTCACACATGATATTAAAAATTATTAGAGCACAATCCCTCAATTACATTCTAGGATCCAAAACATCAGAAAATTGACTCACTATATTAAAGCATGTGAGGATGCAAACAGATTAATTAGAACATGTAGGTAGCAGTTGTTGAAATCCAGAACTTTGCTGCCAACTGGTGTGAAAAAGGAAAACTATATTGTAATTGGGTTTTTTACCAAAAATGTTTAGTGCTGCCATCTGTACCCATAAAGAAGAAATGAAATTAATTTAATTTAAAGTAGAATGAAAAAAAAATAGGAATAAACTTAATAAGTACTGAGTAAATATAAAATAAAATAAATAAGTATATAAAAATAAGTAAATAGAAGGGCATTGATTAAATTAACTAGTTCAAAAACAAATATTATAAAATAAAAAATGAGCATATAAATAACATTTAAAAAACAATGAGGTTTATTTTGAGATAGCAAAATATAGCCATGTATTATGTTCCAATATGTGAAAATTAATGAAAAATATGATGTTAAATGCATGATACCTTTATTTTTTTAAATATGTCCATACAATATATAAGCACACATACATACACATATACATGCTCACAAACATATAAACATATAAGGTTTTTAAACTTTTTTTAGCATTCCCGACCTCAACCCTCCATAATGGTATTTATTTATTTATTTATTTATTTTTTATAATAGTGTATTATGTAAAACATACGCACACACATACTTTTTTTTATATTAAATTTTTGTGCATGTTTTTATAATTTTTTTTTCAGTTATCCACATCCCACCCTCCATAATAGTGATTTTTTAGTGAATTTTCATTTTTTTTTATTTTTAACATATTATACGCATATACTGGTAAAAAGTAGAAAAAAATAAAATTAAGATTTGAGCCATGCAGGAATAAAAGAGACGGGATAATTATAAGGCAATGCTAATTGCTTTAATTTAAAAATTTTAGGCTGTAAGAATTGGGAGGAGCACAAACGTTTGATACGAAGACTATGATTAAGTAGAATATTTCTATATACTGAAATATGTAAGCAGGAATTGAAGTTAGTAAAATTGATTACATTAAATGAAAAGTCATTACGTTTATCATAAATATTGAATGTTAGGGTGTGATTAGGGAGAATATTAACTTTAACATCCATAAAATTGATACTAGAATTATTTGAATAAGAAGTGCTAAGTTCTAGATTAGATGTGTATTTTACAGGAAGAGATATAGAATTATTATCATTAACAGAAAGAATAATTATTACAACCGTATACGTATTACAACCTACAGTGACTGTGCTGAATTTAAGAGGATTTTTGTGAAACTTTGGAATCATGACTACAAAAGGATAATTTAGGTTGTTATTTTTTATGCCTAGTAATTTATGATAGCTTAATATATGATTATTATTTTCCTTTAACTTAACATGATGAATTTTGAAATATTATTGGAAGTAACTGCTTTAGTTAGAAGGTGATGATAGTAATATTTGCGGATGATAGCATTAGCAGCCTTATCTACATATGTAATGATGAAATTGTTTTGAAGTTCATGGATATGTGATTTAAGGGTAGAGAAAGAGACTGAATTTTTGGCAATATGCAGTTTTAGTAATTGTTGTTTCAAAAGAAAGATGACACAATGCTTCCAATCTACAAAATATTCAATAGGTTTATTATAGTTGATAGCTATTTTGTAATTGAAGAAATCTAGATCATATGTGAATTGTTTAATGATGGATTGTATGCTACACTGTAAAGGACAGTGGCGTACCCAGGATTTTATTTCGGGGGGGGGGGGGGGCGGATGGCTTAAATTTCCATAATGTTCTAAATCTTACGAAACACGTTGAATTGTGTTATAAACAGAAATCATTTTTGCCAATAAGGCCGTAGCCAGGGAGCGGGGGGGGGGGGAGGAGTGGGAGGGACAGGGGTGACTTTGTTCCCATTTTTCCGAAAATTCGGACTTAAAAAATATCGCGATTTTTGACATGGTCGCCAAAAAAAAAAAAAAAAAAAAAAAAACGATTTCATCAATCGTTCGCAGAAAAAAAAATCTCCAATTTTTTTAAAGGATCCAAAAAGGAAAAAACCGAAATTTTGTCACAGGGGCACGGATAAAAGGCGAAGTTTGTCAAAGGATTGCGAAAAAAAAGTCAAATTTCGTCAAATGATCAGGGAGAAAACGCGAATTGCGTCAAATGCTCGCTGAAGAAACGCTAATTTCGTCAAATGAGCACAGAAAAAACTCGAATTTTGTCATAAGGCCGCAGAAAAAACGCGAATTTTATCAAAAGTTTCCCGGAAAAATGCGAATTTCGAAAAAGATCGCTAAAAACACGCATTCCATCAAAGGGCTGCGAAAAAAAAAGCTAATTTCGTAAAGGATCGCAAGAAAGCTTATTTCGTTAAAGGGACAAGGAAAAGCGCAAATTTCATCAAAAAGACGAGAAAAAACGCTAATTTTGTCAAAAAGCCGCGGGAAAAAAGCGAATTTCATCAAATGGATACCGAAAAGCGCGAATTTCGTCAAATGACCACAGAAAAAAATGCGAATTTTGTCAAAGGGCCGCAGAAAAAACACAAATTTCGACAAAGGATCGCTAAAAAATATGCACTCCGTCAAAGGGAAGCGAAAAAAACGCGAATTTCGTCAAAAAGCCGCGGAAAAACGTAAATTTCGACGAAGGATTGTCTGAAAAAACGCGAATTTCGGCAAATGACCACACAAAAAACGCAAATTCCGTCAAAGGGCCGCAGAAAAAACGCGAATTTCATCAAAAAGTCCTGGAAAAAACGCGAATTTCGAAAAAAAGATCTCTTAAAACACGCATTCCGTCAAAGGGCTGCGAAAATAAAGCTAATTTCGTAAAGGATCGAAAAAAAACGCGAATTTCATCAAATAGAGGGGAAAAACGCAAATTTCGACGAAGAATTGCGTAAAAAAGCGAGAATTTCGGCAAATGACATCCGAAAAAACGCGAATTTCGTCAGAGGGTCGCAGAAAAAATGCAAATTTTGACAAAGAATCGCTAAAATAACACGTATTTCTTCAAAAGAAGGCTGAAAAAGCGCGAATTTCGTCAAAGGGACAGAGAAAAACGCAAATTTCATCAAAAAGACGAGAAAAAAGTGGAAATTTCGTCAAAAAGCCGCGGACAAAACGCAAATTTCAACGAAGGATTGCATAAAAAACGCTAATTTCAGCAAATGACCACAGAAAAAACTCGAATTTCGTCAAAGGGCCCAAGAAAAAACGCAAATTTCAACAAAGGATCACTTAAAAAAACACGCATTCCGTCAAAGAGAAGCAGAAAAAACGATAATTTCGTTAAAGGATCGCAAAAAGAAGAAAAAGCAGGGTAACGAAGAAGGGCCACAGAAAAACGTGAATTTCGTCAAAAAGCAGCGGAAAAAAGACAATTTCGACAAAGGATCTCGAAAAAAAAAAACACAAATGTTGTCAAAGGGCCGCCGAGAAAAACGCGAATTTCATCAAAAGGTCGCGTAAAAAACGAGAATTTCGAAAAGAAGATCGCTTAAAACACGCATTCCGTCAAAGGGCTGTGAAAAAATGGTAATTTAGTAAAGGATCGCAAAAAACGCTAATTTCATCAAAAAGACGAGAAAAAAACGCAAATTTCGACGAAGGATTGCATAAAAAAAACTTGTATTTCGGCAAGTGACCTCGTTAAAAACGCGAAATTCCTCAAATGGCCGCAGAAAAGGCGCAAATTTCGACAAAGCATCGCTAAAAAAACACGCCTTCCGTCAAAGGGAAACGGAAAAAATGCGAATTTCGTCAAAGGATCGCAAAAAAAAGCAGGGTCACAAAGAAGGGCCACAGAAAAACGAGAATTTCTTTAAAAAACGGCGGAAAAAAGCGAATTTCGTCAAACAGCCGCAAAAAAACGCTACTTTCGTCAAAGAGCGGCAGAAAAAAAGCGAATTTCATCAAAATGACGAGAAAAAAACGTGAATTTCGGCAAAAATCCGCGAAAAAAACTTGAATTTCATCAAAACTCCGATGAAAAACGCGGAAAAAACAATAATTTCGACATGACCACGAAAAAAAACGCAAATTTCGCCACAGATCCGTGGAAAAAACGCAAATTTCGACGAAGGAGCGTGCAAAAAAACCAGCGAATTTCGGCAAAAAGCCGCAGAAAAAGCAAATTTTTTCGAAGGACTGCTGAGGTAACACAAATTTTGTCATAAAACCGTGGAAAAAACACAAATTTTTGGCATGGAGATACGACAGAAAAATGAAAGTTAATAAGCTACTTTTACAGTCACTCTTCCCTACCTCCGGTTTTCCGATTTACCTGAAATCGACGTGTGATTAGCTGTAGTGTTACTGTGCATTAACATCTTTCGCATTGACAATCTTGGTGCCCGCCGACTATGAGAGAAATTAAAAATCACCTTAAATTAAACTACTTTTAGATTTGTCAAATTTACTTATAGGTCTCTTGAACTGACCATATACGTTTTCATTTACCCGAAAAACAGGCATGGAACTATTTTTCAGTCATTTGAAAATTGATTTTGTGGTTTCAAGTAAATTTGGTCGCAGGACTGAGGAGGGTTTTGGATTAACACGAAAAACAATTTCGTGGCATGCCAGAAAATAAAACAAATTTATCTGAAAAAGAAGGAATATCAGCCCTTTTTTCATTCACTGCGATCTGTTCGGAGGTGGAATGGACTGTAACCTCATAACCCCCGTCGCCATTGACTTCTTTGGGTGTATGCTGGGGCATCACTGTGCACTAGTATATGGGACTAACCAGAATAGCTGCGTCGCACAAAAAATATTTAAATTTATCTCAAAAGAAAGAAAAAAAGTTTTTTTTCATCTTTGATTACTTCGAAAGGGGGCCCTATAAACCCATCAGCCTCCTTCCCCTCATTGGGTATACAATGGTGTAACTGTGCGCTAATATGACACTAGCCAGAAAGTCTAGTTCGTTGTACTGCAGAAAAAAATTGCATTACATATTTATCTCAAACAAAAAGAAAAAAAAAATCACCACTTTTTTCATTTCATTTTCAACTATTTTGGGAGAGAGGTCTGTAAGCCCATCACCCCCTTTCTACTTCTTTGGGTATAATGTGGTGTCACTGTGCACTAATATGGAACTAAACAGAAGAGTGTGGCTAGTCTGTTGAATAATAGGAGAAAAAAATGTAAATTTATCTCAAACAGAAAGAAAAAAAGCAATATTTTTTTTCGACTATTTCGGGAGGAGGGGGCTGTAAGCTCATCAGCCGCCTCCCCTTCTTTCAGTATGCTGTGATGTCAATGTGGACTAATATGGATTTAACGAGAATGGCTATTTCGCTGTATGGCAGAAGAAAAATTACAAATTTATCTGAAACAAGAAGAAAAAAATCAGCCTTTATTTCATTTCATTTTCGACTATTAAGGAAGGGGACATCCCATTAGCCTTTTTCAACTCTTTGGGTATAATGTGGGCCCACTGTGCACAAGTATGGAACTAAAGAGAAGAGAGCGGCGAGTCTGTTTAATGATAGAGGGAAAATACAAATTTATCTCAAACAAAAAGAAAAATATCAGCACTTTTTCATTTCATGTTCGACTTTTTGGGGAGAGGGCTGTAACCCCCTTAGCCCCTTTCTACCTTTTTGGGTATAACGTGGTGTCACTGTACACTAATATGGAACTACAGCGAAGGGAGCGGCTAGTCTGTTGAAAGATAGGGGAGAAAATGCAAATTTATCTCAAACAGACAGAAAAAAAAATTCAGCACTATTTTTTCATTTCATTTTCTACTATTTCTAGAGGAGGAGGGATGTAATTCCAACAGCCCCTCCCCATCTTGGGTGTGCTGTGATGCCAATGTGGACTAATATGGAATTAACGAGAATGGCTATTTTGCTGTATGACAGAAGAAAAAATTACAGATTTATCTTAAAAAAGTAAAGAAAAAACACTTTTTTCATTTAATTTTTCGACTATTTCTGGTTTGGGGGGGGGGGGGAGGGTTGTAACCCCGTTAGCCCTTTTCTCTTCTTTGGCGTCAATATGGACTACTATGGAACTACGCGAAGGAAACGCATAGCCTGTTGAACGATAGTGGAAAAAATGCAAATTTCTCTTAAACAGGCAGAAAAAATTCAGCACTATTTTATCATTTCATTTTCGACCATTTCAAGAGGGGCGGGGATGGAATTCCATCGGCTCCTCCCCATCTTTGGATAAGCTGTGATGTCTAATGTGGACTGATATGGTGTTAACGATAATGTCTATTTTGTTATATGACAGAAGAAAAAATTACAGATTTACCTTAAAAAAGTAAGAAAAAATTACTTTTTCATTTCATTTTTCGACTATTTCGGGAGGAAGGGGGGCTTTAACCCCGTCTGCCCCCCTTTCTCTTCCTTGTTGTCAATGTGGACTAATATGGGACTACTGAAAATGACTAGTCCGCTATGATTGAAAAAAATTAATTTTTTTCTCAAAAAAAAAATACGAAAAAGCAGCACTTTTTCATATCACTTTCGAAAATTTGGGGGGGGGGGGGGGGAAGGGGGCTGTAGCCCCATCAACTCACCCCCTTGGGTACGCCCATGGTAAAGGATATATATATATGTGTGTGTGTGTGTGTGTGTGTGTGTGTATAAAAGAGAAATATTAAAGAAATATTATGATTTGCAATTAAAATTTAAATATTTTTAATATATCGTTAAACTGATAAATATTGAAACATAAGCCAGATTTTGAAAGCATAATTAAACTAGCTGTTGACTTACAAAGCGCTAGAAATGATATATTCAATTATCTAAATTAATCTGTTTAAATTTGAAAACGGTTGTGTTTTTTTTTTTTTTTCATTTTAAAATCTCTTAATTAAATTATAGTTGTAAGTAATCTTGAATAAATGGTCAATTTACCTAATTGTTTACACACACATGCTTTTCTTTACTTCAAAAGAAAATATTTTCTTTAATACTTAGATTAAACATATATTAAATCAATTTTACGTGTAAAATTCGAAATATAAATTATGAAACTTCTTACGATATTTTTTTTTCTAAAAATGTATCGATTAATAAAATATAAAATATTTAATTATACTTATAATAATATTAAATTAAAAGTGCGATTTTAGAATGTTGCTTTTCAATTACATTTTCACCAGCTGAATTTGACATTGCTTTTAGTTAAAGATATTTTTGTTGATTATACTTATATACGATTTTTTTCATTGTTTTTGTAACATTTCAAAATCTTCTTTTTTTCTTTCTTTTTTTTTTCGCAGTGAACGGTTCGATGAAATTAATTTCTTCTCGAGTCTTGCGATCATAGAGAAGATGATCGTTAAAAAAAAAAAAAAAAAAAAAAAAAAAAAACATGTGTGAAAGCCTTAAGAAACTATAATATATTTTAGAAATTATTATAAAATTATATACTTAAGATAGCAAACTTTGATTTTACACACTTTTTAAATCATATAGGGGAAACTGTTTCAAAATGACATACTTAGGTAAAATGACATACATCATGTTTCTTAATATTGATGCTAGAGGACAGCACTTAACGATACACAGTTATGCTGTGGAATCGCTCAGCAAAGATAAGCATTTAATGGCGAAGGTTTCAAGTTTGCATTTTTCTTTCTTTACGAAGAAATTGTTGAGGTTACATCGCAATAGGTTACATCACATTGTGAACATCGCAATTTTTCAATAGTTATTATAAGTTTTTTTATTTGAAAAAAATTACTAAAGGTGATAGCACCTATAGACATATGGTAAAAATTTTTTGAAGCTCTTTGACATTCTGTTTGTCCTCTGTAGCCAAAACACTGTTTTTAGATCTCAAAAGTAAAATCTTTGTTCCAAGTTGATATTCATTTATTTGAATTTGAGTGTTTTAACATATACTATGAACACTAATAAATATTTTTTATTAAGTTCTTTTTCTTCTAAAATTGAAAAATTTTACTGATTTATCAATTTAACAGAAGCAGCAATGTGGGGCACTTGTGAACAAACTAGTTGAGGCACTACAAAAGTGCCCCAATAATTATTCTGTGATTCTGTTCATTTCAGTTAACTTCATGGGAAATAATGTCAGATCCAATGTGTATAAATTTCCTGAAATAGAAGACATTTCCGCCATACAAGATTGATTTTGTATTGAAACTTCTACAAACACATATGTCAGCAAGTGCATAAAGAGCAACAAGCTTGTTTACATTCAATTGTAATTTAAATAAATTTAATGTTCTCTAAAATGCAATAAGTGTTATGTATTATTTTACTAAACGGTTTACAACAATATTTTTTTATGCATTGTTAATACAAAAGTATTGCCTTGAACAACTTTGCAAATATTTCTATTACATTTGTTCAAAACTTGCAGTTATGTATATGATGCTTTGAATGGAGATATATATGAGTAATATTTTAAGAAAGTAAATTTTTTAAACTGATAACTACCGTAAAATCTCTATGATAACCCCTCCCCCCCCCTTCTTTCAAAAGCAAAAGAAGTTGGGGGGGGGGGGGGTTATAGTCGAGATTTTTTTTAAAATCATTAAAAAAACCCTTCTTTATCTGTAATTTACAAGTAAATAAGGCAAATACAGGAGTGAGAATCTTTCGTATTTCGGCAGATTTTCGATAAACAGTATGTACATGTCCCCTCTTTAAAATTTTCACCAAACAAAATCCCGTAAGCAAAATTTTAAAGTTTTAATTTCTTTTTTTAAATTGCTTCTTTATTTTATTATTTTATTGCAACAATACTTAATGGATCATCTAAGCACCCCCCCCCCTCCCAAATTTACTTATTTAAAAGATTTTATAAACTTTTGTTTAAACATATCACCCAGAAACTAGAGAAATATATGTATATATTTTTTTCTTTATGGTGAATTTAACAGGTAATATAACTTATGATTACGATGACAAATGAATAACAGAATAAAAAGCATCTCAAAGGATATGTTTTCCTTGTGTTCACATGTGCCCACGTGTGTTATATGTGTGAACAATTTTTTGAATTTAAAAAACTATTAAAAAATGTAAGGAGAACCATAAAGGTGATTTAAAAATATACCATGTGTAAAAGAAAGTTCTGTTTACTATATTGAGTAGTTTTTGTTTATAGAAATTAATCCAGTTATGAGAAAAAGCTATATTTATGCGAACTGTTCACATATGACCCCATCTCCCCGACACCTTTGTCAGAAATTTCTTCGGACTGTATTATGGTACAAATTCACGTTTGTCTCATGTCAGTGATCACATTTCTGAAGTATGATTTGAGGGCTTATTTCTTTCTAGATTATTTTTTGTATGTGCAAAAATTTATAAATTCATGTAATCTCGAATACTGCCTCTGTATATACAATATGGTGATTGTAGGTAAAATAACATGTCGGTTTTTCAAAAATGGAATCTGTCCCATGAACCGACACATCTTTCCCAATAAAATTTTCTGTGTTTCAGTTGTGACAGAAAGTCCATTGGAAAATAAAGAAAGCAATTACAGCAACACAAGTTCTATACATAACTGCCTATCTAGACCTAATCCGTAAATTTTTACAGTTTCAATGTCACCTCCTCCGACTCCAGCGCCGACAACATCTGTTTCTGATTCTCGAAGACGTAGAATTTTTCTCAGGCAGAATCTTCAATTTCTTCACCTTCATTTATCAGACAACTCTACTATGTGCCTCTGCTTCATCGTACACCTCATGCTAGATCATCCTCTAAAAAGAGGAAACATGAAAGTGCACTAATCTGACTAGCAGTCCTAATATTATCGAAGCGAAGGCAAAAGCTGCTGAGAAACATAATTCACAATCAAGGCGTGTACCTCTACAGACAAAGAAGAAAATTATCTTTGTTAGATCCAATGATGATGACAAAGACATGGATCTCTCTGCAGATGATGATGATGATGAAGCATGTCTTTATTACAATGATGTATTCTGTCACTCAAAACCGAAGAAAAAGTGGATAAAATGTGCTACATGTTCAAAATGGTCACATAGTGAATGTGCCAGTGTTTCTTGGAGTGCAAAAAAATGTATTTTTGATGTAGGCAAGTAAAATATTAATAACAGCTTATGGATGTGTCATTTTGGGTTACCACTGTAGATAAATGACATAGTGCAGTACTTTTTATAAATCGTTATTATGACGCTGTGACTTTATTTGTTGCATTTTAAAAGGCACCATTGAGTTTTGTATACTTTTCAAATTTAGTCTGTAAAAAATAAAGGTCATGAGAAAACATATGCATGAATAAAAACATTTTTTACGTAGGGTATGTCATTTTTGGACAGTTTCCCCTATTATTTTTTTAAGGGAATGTATTATTGTTAAAGTAGTGTGTAAGGTAATGTATAAGTTATTATGTGCACATTCAATTGAACGAAGAACATTTTTCCAATGTTTAAGTTACGTACGTTCTTAAAGTTCGTTACGTGTACTTTCGTGATTTTTCCGATTTTAGCTGCCATTTTTCTATTCGAAACCGGTTCCGAAAGTGAAAGCATCTTCTGAAAAAAAACTATCATTAATAGAAATCCTTAGCTAAATTAAAAAAGAACGAAACTACCTGTTTAGACATTGAGCTCATACATTCCACGCAGAAAGAAATCATTTTAAAATAAAAAAATGAAAACGAAAAATTTGAAAAGAACGCATTCATTGGTTTAAAATTAGTTTGAACATTCATGCAGTTTGGGATAATGCATCGCTCTCTCTCGGTGATATTTAGTATTAAAACCAGAAAGCTAAGAAGTTTACTAAAGAAATTCTGAACTTTATAAATTGATCTTCCTTAAGAATAGTTTAGTAAGTGTCATCATTTGCTTGGTCTTTTTTCCACCCTTTTTTTCCAATTTTAAGAGTCCTGAGACCCCTTAAGCAGACAGTTTTAAAATCGAAGAACTATTTTAAGCTCTATTTAATGTTGAAATTGGTTAGAATATCAACCGGGTCATTTTTGGACATCTTATCTATATTATAAAGGCCATAGGTTTCTGTGCGTAATGCTGACGTCATTTTGACGATGGCAACAGCAGACGATTACACTGCAAATTCTCAGCACACATTGAAAACACACTTGAAACACTTTGATTCAAAAAAAGGGTTCCAGTTACCTTAATGCGTATTACAATGTGCTCCGAATATGTTCCGCTATAAAGAAAGTGTTCCGAAAGTGTATCGAAAGTGTTCTGCTCAGGATATTTGTTAAATATAAACTTGGGAACATATTTGAGAACAGATTCAGAATACATTTGGGCACACTTGTGAAATCACGCTTTCACAAAAGTATTCAAAAAGTGCTCTAGAAAGTGTGTTGAAAAAAAAATGAGTGTTTTCAGAAATATTCTAAAAACTGTTCCAAAAGGTTTGCTCTAAAGTGTTCTAAAAAAGGTGACACAATAAGTATTTTAAAAAGTATTCTGAAAAGTGTATAAAGATTTGCCGTGTAAATTTAACTTTTATTAACTTTTATTACAGTAACTTCTAAATACCGCACATTTTCAATTTTTACACTAACGAATAGGAAAAAAAAAGAAACTTTCTAATTCAATTTGTTTGAAAATCGTATCCCAATTTTTTTGAAAGCTGTGTCGCAGTTTACTCAATTTTTACTGTTTTTAAAATAATTTTTAAGCATAATTTTTTTTTCAAATCTATATCGCATGCAGACGATTAGAAAAAATAAATACGTTCGCACTTAACTTTATATAAATAGTTCATCATTTGTTTATAGCTAATATTCCATAACGAAATTAAAACACTTCATCAATCAATAAATAAAACAATAAAATATAAATAAATCACAAATTTAAGACATGTAATCGAGCCGTACGAGCTCAAACTACTGAAATGTACAGAATCAAAAAAGCTGAATGTAAATAGCTATTTTTTAGTCTGTTAAATCCTGGTAGGAGGCCAGTATTAATAAGTTGCTTGCATTATTACTATTTTACATATAAATATGATTTTCAGTTTTATTAATGGGCTTTCTAAAAAAAAATATATATATCATGTAAAAAATCTATTAGAGTTATCATTAAAAAAATAATTAAACGAAACATATAAACCTGTGCGAGGCTTTCTTACCGCAGTCTTCGGTATTTGCTGATATATTTTTGCATTAATTTTTAATTAACTCCTTTTTTTTTCTTTTTTTAATTGAACAACGTGTTTTACTGTGTGGGAAAACCTTTCGAAAAATACGTCATTCATTGCTGTGTCTTTACTATATGAAGAGAAAAAAGGATGTTAACAACGAAAAAAATGTATATGATGGTTATTACCTACATTCTGTAACCCGGGGAGCCCCGGTTTATTTCCTTGTATTTTTAATGTTAACATCAATATTTTCTCAAATTTATTTCTTTTCGAAATTATTTTATCCTTGATACTATAAAACTGAAATCAAAATGTATTAAAAAAGACTAATATTGTTTAAAATGTAAAATATGAAATCCTTAAGAGAGAAAAAACTATTGAGTACGCAAAAGAATTGTCAAAATTCTAAAAAAAGTTGACAAAATACTACACTGAGTACTAAAATAATAACATTTTAGCATTGAAAGAGTCTTTATTTTGATCTGAAAAAAATGTCTTCATTTCTTTAAAGTGCCTCAGGACTCTTAAAGCTTCGAAATTTGATTTTTTAGGTGTTAAACTCCTATCTTTCCTGAACATTTTGATATAATTTTTTCCTAGAAATTCATACTAGAACAGAAGTTATGGCTTTTAGAATTATACCCGCTCAACAGCTGAAGCGGCGTTTCCGAAACTTTGAAGTCATTTTACTCGAAATGACGTTTTGGGTATAAAACACAGGATATCTCAAAAACTTCTGAATGGTTTTTTTATGAAATTTTCAAAACATATGTTTCACGTTAGTCTGTATAAATTGAACCTAAAATTTTCTTTTTATTGTTCAAAAAGTTTTTTAAATAAAAATTTATTTTGGTTCAGTGTAAGTACTACATTCTCATGTATAAGTAGGCACCGAAAATTTCATTCAAGTTGCAAAATTTATTTTGTAATGCTGTTACACCAATTTTCTGGTCGACAAATTACTGACAATTTGAAGGCCCCTGTAAATGCTAATTTTGCATTTTGCAATTTTTTAAATACATGAAATGAAAGAACATACCATATATTTTTCATCTCAATAAAAATTAAGTTTTTAAAATCGTATACATTTTAAGATAATAAATGTTGAAAATGATCTCATTTTTTCCCATTTTAAGAGTCCTGAGATCCCTTAAGATAAATTTATTGTTACAAAAATCGATTTTCTGAAAGAGAAATTGTAATAAAGCAATTGAAGAAAGACTGAATTTGATAGAAATTTTTCACAAAAGGATATATTATTCATATGATCGTGAAAACAGGGCGAAAAGATATTTTCCTTCTTCTGTAGGTTATTATGCAGTAAAATTGATTAAAAATTTTCGGGACTACTTGGCACATTTCTATTTTTATTTTATTCAAAATAAAACAGGAAATTCTAATTTGGTCTTCTCCATAAATCTATTATAATTAGACGGTTGTTTGGGGTTCCTCCAGAAAAATGATAAACGCACTTGGATTTGTGTTACTCTTTAAATACCGGCCGCAATACAAACTCGATATTTTATCGTATCAGTACCAAAAATTAAAGGCTTAATCTTATTACGCCACATTCTCAGAAATACGAGGATGGTTCAATAATTATTGTCCCGAGTGTGTATAAAATATTTGTACTGCGATGGCTGATGTTGAATATTGAAGCCTAATGTCTTAGATGCTATATGCTCAATTTCAGAACCGTAGCTGCTATATTAACAATTATTTTTTGTTTTAGGTGTGAGAGGTGGCTACCTAGCATGAAAGGGGAGGGGGGGAATGGCTGGTTTGGAGCTTATGGGTCCAGACCTGAAGCAGTTCCATGATAGATTTGTGACAGTGGATCAGACGCGGCTACATCACTATATCCCGAGTTCAAATGACAATAGCCACGTCTCATTCACTGCCCCCCTCCCCCCCATTAAGCTACGTGGAAACCCACGCTGCTCGCTCTCTCCCCTCAAAGGTCAAAATGGGTGGTGTCGGGCTGTCAAATGAAGGAACGGGGAGCTTTCCTCTTTGGATTAACGCATTCGATTAATCTGCAGGGATATATCAGGGCATCCATTTTGTAGCCTGGTGAAGTATTTTTTTTTCTCTTTTTTGTTGAGAATTTTTATCAAATACTACTTTTATCAAATACTACATTTCTTTAAAAATACTACATTATAATGGAATACAATAATTTAAAAAAGTTCTTGAAGTAAAAAAAAAACTGTGTCTGTAATGTTTCGCTCTTTTTTAAACACATATTTTAGCCTTTTTTTTTCGTTTCATTAAAACTCTGCCACAATGTTTTTACAGAAATTACGAAAAGAAGCTCCCATAGGTTTAACATTAGCTATCACTCCTTGCTGTAGTGTTTCTTAAAAAAAAAAAAAAAAAACGATATTTTAGCTTTTTGTTCCGTTTCATTTAAACTCTGCCACAAAGTTTTTGCAAAAATTACGATCCGTGAAGTTATTTTATTTTTTTTTTTTTTTTTTTAACTATTTTGAAAAATGGTTATTGTCCTCGTCAGGGTAGGAAATCAAAAGCACATCTGGAGTTTTTTATTGGTTGAATCTGCATTTTATTCGTTTTCTGATTGGTCTATACAGTAATCTGTAATTTGCCTTTACTTTCAACAGAGATGGATACTTCTGTTGCTACTATGACAAAAAAGTAATAAAAACTAGAAAAGAAAATTTAATAACTCAGAAACAAATTGAGATACAGCTTCCAAACAAATTACATTTAAAAGTACATTTTTTTTCTCTATACGACGGTGTAAAAAGTAATATTGTGGGATGTTTAGAAGTTTAAGAATGAAATTTCATTTAAAATGGGTCGTCAGATTTCTTGGAAATCTGACGATGGAAAAGCCTTTTCCCGAACATCCAGTGAAATGCTTGGATAATACGTAAGTTTCAGGTGGATAATACATAAGTTTCACGAAATCTGACGAGTCGCAGGCGATTTTTGTCGCTTGCAATTTTTATGTGTAATAACACTATTAATGTTTAATTCATGGCGTACGTAATGTATGACCAGCTCCGTAGAAGTTTAAACATTTACAGTACTGAAAATTGTAAAACTGAAATTTCTTTTAAAATTTGTTCATGATGGGTCCAGGAATGTGAATGTTTAATTCATGGCGTACGTAATGTATGATCAACTCCGTGCGATTTTTTATGTCTTAAATTTTAGTCTTCGAAAAAATCATTTTCCAAACGGTCGTTGTAATTTGTTAAATTGCTTTTTTTTTTTTTTACTTTTTGGGAGGTTTTATCAAGTACATTTCTTTAAAAAGACTTCGTTATAATGGAATATGAAAACTATATAATACAATTTTAATTAAAATACTGTTCTAAACAATCTGTGCTGATGTACATTTTTTTTTTTTTTTTTTTTTTTTTTTTTGATGAAAAGGCATTTTTTCTTTTTGGAATTTATGTCATTTTCACCAACAGAATTGTCTGTGCGTTTAAGATTAGTGCATCATATCCATCAATTATTTTTAAATGTTTCAGATTTTAGTTTTATTGCTTAATTTTGATTTCAAGGGATAGAAGAAAAGAAATTTAGAAATAAACTAATAAATTTTGGGAACTTTAAATGCAAGCTAAAGTTTATTGAATATGACATTAAACTGACGCAATCACACAGTCATATCATGACTTGTTCCATATATGAAAATGATCTTTTCTTTTGAAAATGGTGTCAGTTTCATCATCCGAACTAATCTGAAATCTAAGATTATGTCACCTTTTAAGGACTTTATCAAAGAAATATGTCCCTCCGACAACATGGAGTTTTTAAATATTTATGGACACATTTTTAAATGCAAAAGCATGACGTTTGCAGGCATGACTACTGAAGCGATTTGGCATCGAATAGTGTTTACTAATCGTTGATCAATGTGTTACTTATGTATTTATAAGCGATTTTTTCCACGTGACGACAGGTTTTCCTTTGACAGTATTTTATGAATGATCTTTTGCTTTTATTAAAAAATGGAAAACACTCGATCGCATAGTATCTGCATGAAAACACCTGCCAATTTCATGTGTTACAATATTCCTTTAAATATGACTACATTTTCATTTGTGGAATATCCTTCAATCTACTATAATCAGATTTTAATTTTTGAAACAACTCAAATTACCATGTTTAACAATCGGGCGAGATTTGGACAGGGTTTTGAGGACTTAGCTCGTAACGGGCACAGCCTCTGGTACATAAAAAAAAATAAAAAACTTTGAATTATTATTTAAGAGAAAAACTTTTTTAAAACTTGTTCAATTAATAAAACTTTAAATTTTGTATTTTTGTCGGTGAATTAAAATAAATAAAGAAAATTTTCTTTTATTCGAAAAAAATATATATATACATATTTTAAATCTAAGGGAACTTTTATTTTTCTAAAACCATCATTGATTTTTAAGAATTAATTCCTTCTTAGCTTTTCAAGGAGCTTATTAGAATTGGCTGGAAGGAATTACAGTTAACATTTGACAATTATTTAGTTATTTATTAGGAAGGGACCGAACCGATAGATACGCACACATGTTCAAATAACAACAATTGAAAAAGATATATATATTTTTTTACATTTTACTCCAGTCGGTTTTTAGAGGTCTGCACGGGTCGGAATTTTCAGGCCCGGCCCGAACGAAAGCTATCTTTTCCCAGCCCGGTATAAAAATTGGAAGTTTGGCCCGACTCAGTTTCTACAAAAAAGTCCGTTTTTCTCGACATACAATTAAGATTCTTTTAATGAATACTACATACATATTTATAGGAACATTTTACAGTACATTTTAGATTACTATGTGTTCGCAAAACAGAAAACACATAACAGTAAACATTAACGATTACTTACAGTGTTTTAGTCATCGTCTCTACTGACATTTCAAAATTCAAATAAGGATTCATTAAAAGATTAATATAGTTCAGAATAAAGGATTAAAAACATGATAATTTTTGAAGCTGTATAATAAAAAGTAGATTTGTGTAAATATTTCTCTCATTTTCAAGGCTTTTCTCAAATCCGAAGGAGCTACATTTCGACACATTTATGAATTCATTTCTTTTTGGAAACGCGTAAGATTGTCAGGTATTCTTATTCAAAAGCTATGTAAATGTCGTTTTTTTTAATAAATAAAAGCAATATATCTTTCTGAAAATACTGCCAAAGTTAGCGTTTTGAATCGAATTTCCGCAAGCGATAGCACAGGAAAAGAGAAAAACGTGACAGTCACGTGACAAGAATCTCCTTTATCTCTATAATTTATCAAGTATGGAGAAAGCTATTCGTTTCCAAATGCCTTCAATAATCAGGCTTGTCAATTTTATGCCTTTATAGTTAAAAATGAGTCAGAAAATGTGTCTAAAAGTTTCGCATTGTTGAGCAGTGACTATGAGAACCACCTTAAGGTATATTTCTAAAGATACTGTTAAGGCTATTCTTAACTGCTCTCCTCAACAAGCGCAAAATGTTTTGACATATTTACAATTTCATTTTTTAACGGAAAGATATAAAATTGGAAAGCCTGACCATGAAAGCGATTTGGAATTGAACTGTTTTTTCCATTTTTTGATCAATCAATTACTTATTGAGTTATAAGCGAATTCGATCACGTGACAAACACGTTTTTCGCCCGCTCTTGAGTGCTCTTTCTCCCTTCGCGCGGAAATTCGGTTCAAAACGCCCACTTTGACACTCTTTTCTGAAAGATCTATTGCGTTTGCAAAAAAATGAAAAAAAAAACAGCTCCATTACTTAGTTTTTGAACAACAACACCAGCTTGTTTCATGCATTTTCGAGCAAAAATAAATTAAAACTTATGTCAGAAAGTTGTCCTTTTGGATTTAAGAACACCCTTAACAGAAGTTCATTATCACTATTAATAATCTTACAAAACATAATGCCTATCCTACACATCCTGAGATCGATTAAGACCAGTTTCGTCCCGGCACGAGTCTGCTGAGAAAAATTAAACCCGGAGTCAGACATCTAGTAACTGTACGATGCCGATCTCAACGATGGACATGTTATATTTCTGTATTGATGTTGTTAAACTCGCATCGGCTCGTGATGCACATTTATACTTCTCGAGAAAATCATATTCATTGAAAATGGCTCGTATTTTATTTGCTTCACTTGAATTCTTATATCGGGCCGATAGGCCCGATTAATTTTTTTTATCGACCCGGCCCGACCCTGAAGGCCCGTTCAATTTTTTTGCCGGCCTGGCCCGGCCCGACCCTGCAGGCCCGTTCAGTTTTTTTGCCGGCCTGGCCCGGCCCGTTTATTTTGTCTGCCGGTCCGGCCCGGCCCGTTGAAAAAATTGTCCTAATTCTGCCGGCCCGGCCCGTTTGAAAATTCGCCTTCATTCGCCCGGCAGGGTACGGGCCTCGGGCCAAGCCCGGGCAGACCTCTAGTCGGTTTATAAAGGACGTTTTAAAATGCGCAGGCAAGCAATATCTACATTTTGCTTTTACTTTTAAGAATCAAGGTGTTTTTAAACTAATGGTTTTCCGGCACATTCACAGACTTTCTTTTAACGTAAAAACGTGAAACTGGGCAAGAATGCAAGTGATTTGGAATCGAATTTTATTTTTCATTTTTCAAAAAATATACTTAATCGAGTTACAGGTGTTTACTCTCTTATAACAACTTTTTTGGTAACTTCCGTTCAAATCGCCAACTGTGACACCCTTTTCTGTCACTTTGTTTGCCTTTATAAGAAAAAGAAAAACGCTATTAGATTTCGTAATTTTTTTTTTTCTATAAAAACGCGTTTGCCAGTTTTGTGTTGTTAATAATAAAAACGTATTTATGACTGTCTCAGCAAGTATCCAATTTGAATTTTATACATATTAGTTGAAATTAAGGATTGAACGAAACGAGTTTTTAAGACCGAAACAAAAACTGAAACCGAACTTTGGTAATCTTAAAACGAAAATGTCCTATTTTTTTAAAGTAATTAATGCATACATAATTATTGATTAATTATATGTGTAATTAAATAAATTGAAGGATTATTATGTTTTGAAATTAACGCACAAATATAATTAAAAAGATTTATTAAAAGACGTATAATACACTTAAAAGTTAACACTTTCAAAACATTAAATACAATTCTAAAAGTCTAAAACCTACAAGTTTCAAAAGTAAACTTTTGAATTCTACAAACTAATAAGTATTTTTCTCTTTTTAACTGAAGTAAGACCCTGATGATGGCCACAGGGTAGCTGAAACTTGTAAGTTTTAGACTTTTAGAATTTTATTTAGTGTTTTGAAAGTGTTAACTTTTAAGTGTATTATACGTGTAATTATTATACGTGTGGCCATAGTTGGCTCTCTGTGCCTCTGGCCAAAACTTTTTATTTTCATATAAAATAAAATATATAATTAAATCAGTCTCTAATTATATGAATTTCATCTAATTAAAAAATGTTTTAGGTATACATACCTCGATTTACCTTTTACAAAGATTTTTGTAAATGATAATCTGTTATACTGTAATATTATTCCGTTATACTATATTCAACGGGTATTCGAAACACTTCTGCGGTTTCAAATCTATTACTGTTAAGTCTGCAGCTTTTAATGAGCTTGTGAAAAGAGTCTTCAAAGTTTAGTCATGCATGTATTACTTGCTTTATAATTTATTTCACATGTTGAGTCAGTCATGACTGATAATTATAAACAGTGAAATACACAGCAATAAATAAAGAGTGTCTCATTTGAGCCGATACAGCTCAAATCAATGAGTTATATTGAAAATTTCCAAAGGAAGAAACGAGACTTTTTGGAATAAAAATAATTTCGGACGAGTTTCGGTGAGGCCGAATTTTTGGCAACATTTTCGCCGAAAACGAAACTCCAATTTTGAGCCAAAAACGAGAACGAAACCGAATTTTCGGTCGATCTCTAGTTGAAATGTTTGGTTTACACACTGAGTTGTTGATTTAATCTATGAGGTTTTTCGGTTCAAAAATTTAAGTTCTAAACTGAGTTTGAAAAAAAATGCTTCGTTTTCACTTTTATCAGTTTTCGCTTGTGCTCTTAATTATTTTCATACTAATTATTTAGCATATAATGCTAAGTACTGCATTATTATGAAAATAATAAAACTTTAGCGTTATAGTTTATGTTATATTTATATGATACAGATTATTTTAGCATTACAGTTTGATATATTTATATGATACAGAATATTCAATTAAACTATATTCGACTAAAACGTGCTTAATCAATATATATGTTTTATTATCGCATGCTTAACAGAAGATTGCATCTGCATTGAAAAAAAAAAAAAATCGCATATTTTTAGTTTTTTAAAGACGTACTTACGGTGACTAAAAAATACGTGACAAATGAATGTTGTTAATGTAGAAGAATACATGATTTATACAGATTTGTACGTGTGTAAATTTATGTACAGATAACTGAATCAAAAATCAACTGAATCAATTTTTTTTTATCTAAAAAATATTTCATGTATATAGAGAGAAAATTAACTTCGTTTCACCCTTCCTTATTATATTTGGCAATTCATGCCACATTACTGTTTTGAAGTACATTTTAAAGAAATGTATTGCTTTTTTAATTAGCCTTTTTTTTTTTTTTCTTGGGGTATTTAGGTTATAGATTTAAGAATTTACAGCCGGAAGTGAAATTTTGTTTTTGCTATATTCTCCAAGAAAAGCATTTGAAACCCTTTGTAAGCTTATAAGTCGCTATTTATTAATCGCGTGTCAATAAACTAACGACAGCAATATTTGCCACATTGAGAGGTTGTCGGAACAATCCGGTGAATGACATGAAGTTGACATTTGCTTAAAAGTGCTTCCAGATTATTCCACTTTCAACTGAAATGCATTTTGGAAAAGAGCAAACAGCCTTTGTGCTTTTAAAAGCTTATATAGTAAAAAATAATTGACTATTGTATGATTAAAGATCTGACACCAATGAAGTCGGTGTTGTTTAAAGAATCGGAACTAGAAAACTGCCTATTCCTTTTATTTTTATTGTACAATGGGGTGATTAAAATGTATCTCTTTCCTTCTTTCTTTTGTTCGACTGCACTTTAATATCTTCAGATTTACTTGATAGTGTACCATTTATTTATGAAATTTGTCACCATATGAAAATAGATAGCACTTAGTTAACGCATATAGTTATTTACAAAGAAAAAGTATCAGAAAAGAAAAAAAAATTCTCTCAGAAAGATTACAGAATGAGTCCCTTTTATTAGAGAAGCATACGTAGTACTAACACATTAGCTGAATTGGCGCATATTTCTTGAACATGTGCGTGCCCATAAGTGTACCTGATACATAAATTAAAAAACCCAATTCCACTCCATCCAGGCAACAAAATGGATGCTTATATGGATCATCCCGAGGCAAATCCACTATTTCAAAGAAAGGATTAGTTTTTCTCCCGGTGCGAGGTGGGGGAGAATGATTAATGGTTTTCTTATTGTTTGATTTGAACCGGGCCCCTTGGGCCGGAACCTCAAGCTAGGTGCGACCTCTCACAACAAAATCGAAAACAAATATGTTAATATAGCAGCTACAGTTCTGAAAAAGTTACCCTTGATTAAAAGAAAATTAATGAGTTCAACCAAAATATCCCGAGAAAAAAATGTTACGTAGATAAAATCTTTTTATAGTTACAATAACTTTAACTGTTTATACTGAACATTTTCATTTGATGGAGTTAAGGGGGTCCGGGGCTCAAAATTCTATTTTTTTTTTTTATTTATAGAGATTTTGTTATAAAACAAATTCTGAAATATCTTTTAATATAATAAGAATATTGCATGTAAAAAAGTATTTAAAAATTTTAAATATTTAAAAAAAATTAAATTGTAAAATTTTAAACATATTTAATTTTTGATATAACTCTGGAAGTACTTACTCGATTTACAAAATTACGATAATACGCAAGCTACGCTTTAAAAAAATTTGAATTAATTTTTTAAAAATTAAATTCACGAAATGCTTGAAGAGAAAAAAAATCCTTTTTCGTTTAATATACAGATTTCGTAAACATTTAAAAAAAAAAATGTGCTTAAATAGATCCAATAATACGAAAATCGTGTTGCAAATTAAAAAAAAAGTCTGTTTTAACTTTAATTGCATTCATCACAAAGCGATTCATTTTCACCAAGAACACGTCTAATTAAATTATTCTCTGCATGCAAGGAAGTGGGTATTTTTCACCATTGTTTTCGGAAAGATAAAAATCAAAATCAATTCAATTCTTTTTTAAGAGGTTTATTTACGTTAGAAATGAAATTCGTCATGCCGATAACCCCAAATTTAAACATTTCAGATAGTAGATCATCTCTTATAAAAAATATATTTTTAATTATCTTTCTAAGAATAGAACTGTTATGCAGTGTTATTCGAAAAAAAATTTTGAGTAAAAATGGTCGAGTGGCACATAAAAAGCGAAGCAGTTGGACTATTTATTATATTATTATTATCTATTTAGGACAATCACTTGATATACGTTGTTGTATATATGACAGGGAATGGAAAGCACATAAAAGCAATATTTCAGAAAAGATGTAATAATCGATAGATGGGTGTTAATTGAAAACTCTTTAGAAAACATCCCTTTAAATAAAAAAACATTTCGAAGCTTTAAAAATGCAAAATGAAACAAAATTTTTATTGGATTGTAACATCTGACTTATTAATTATCTTCTAACAGAAAAAATATAAAAATAATCTTTGATTATTTGCAAAAGAGTAGTATATTCATGAATATAGAGTAGACTATCTCTATAAAGTATTCTATGATTATCAGCACGTTTTAAGTTCCAAAGGTTAGATTAGACATCGTTGTTACTTGGTTACCCGACAGCGTTACAACAATGAAGACAAATTGAAGTTTTTCTTTTTTTTTTCTAAGACATAAGATAATGTAAACATAGAATAGAAAAGCAATGAAAAGAAAATGTCAAAAGATAAAAACATGCAACACTTCCTCCCTCCTCTCGTACCTCGTATTCTTAGATCCACCTTTTTAAGATTCGAATGTTGCCACTATTTCGGCTTTATTATGCTAATAATTGGCATCGTTTGGCTCCATTTATGAGGATATTTGACCTCATTTGAAGAATTTCATCTGGTAAATATGAGAACATTATTTCTTCTTTTTAATGACCTTTATTAGAAAGTAGAGAATTAAGTTTAATACTGATATCAACAATTTATGGCTTCGAAGTTTATACTTGTTTACAGCGGGCCCGTTTTAGTGAGGTTTATAAGAATTGCCATATTAGTTATTTCCAGTGTGAAGCACACAGATCCCTTTACAGTGATCACTACATTAATGATTTATGAGCACGAGAAGAAAAAGTACCGGGTCTACGCTACCGAAGGCAGTGACGCACCATCACAAGCTTACGCTCCCGGTCAGACGGGTGAAGCCAGTATAGAAGTTTAAATTATAACGTGAAAAAGTGCTCGTTATAATCACGCTCATTTTAAGAGAGTTCGACTGTACTGTTATTGAATCATTGAAAAACGTATATTTATTTTACACCTCATATGATATATATTTAAAGTTTACAATAAAACTTATTGAAAGGAAAATACTTATTTTTGCTACTTATTTGCTTTGGGAGAATACATTTTATGTTCGCAAAGCCAGAGCAGAAAGAACATTTGAAATGCTTTTAGAGAAAAGAGAAAATCTCGGTTTTCTTAGAGATCTCGTATTTTTTAAAAGAAGGGTGTGAAATATATAAGGAAACTGGAGTATTATTCCAAACCACTCAAGATATTTTTTTTAAAAGATTTTGGCCTAAAAAGGCGAAGTTCGTTTTACGATATATATATATATATATATATATATATATATATATGGTACAGGAAATGAAAAAAAGTATATGATATTGTATAAGAACATTATGTTTTCGCCGCGATACATAAAAGAAATTGACTGTAAATTTCGTTCTGGTTTCAAGATGCATTTTATGGTCAGTAAGATTTGAATATTATAGTTTGGAAAAAAATTAAAGTAAATGTTGATTGTTATCATACAATAATGGACTCAATTTTGATTGAATTCATTGAACATAATTTATTTATTTTCATAAATATGCAATATATATATATATATATATATATATATAACCATTAATTAAACATTACCGACCATCATCAAAAACCGCAATATTGTGAATGAAATGACAATAAAAATGGATGCCACAAACCAATAATATAGAACTGTATGTATAAAATAAAGTGCCTTATACTTAATTACAAGAATTAATATGGAAGAAAAAAAGAAGAATGTGGATACCGAAAAAAAATTAAAAACTTATATATTGAATTACGTTTTCAAGAGTACAGAATTCAATTATATATGCAAATCGGTTGTTTTCTGTGAGAAAAAAAAGCTAAAAGCTGAATTTTTTTTTTCTCCTGTACTCAAACAACCAATATGACCAAGAGAATAGTTTCAAGATGAAAACAGAACATTATCAAATGGCATGAAATGTAAAAAGAATACAACCCTTTAAATATTTAATATATAGCATAAAAAATAGAAATATTACACAACATACCGAATAAAATCCCAGTTGATTTTCAAAATATCCTCCCGCACATGGTATCCAAAAGCATGATAAGATTAAGGTGAATAAAACAGTTAAGTTAACACAGAAATTAAAACCTATGGATTCAGTTAATTCATTTTGAATTACCGTGATAAATTCAATTATTATAATATAAATAGAAAATAATTACATTATTTAAAATGCCTAAAAACAATTTTAAATTGTTTAATTTCAATTTTACAATATTGCCAATATACAGCGTTCAATACCACCTGGTGTAAAAAATTTAAATTATTACTTTAATAAAAGCTTTAAAAGACAAAAAAAATTTTGGTGCTGCCATCTATTATGTAATTTTAAAACTATTATTATTATTCAAATGTCACAAGAAGAACCTAATAAAAGCTAATGAAATTAAAATATATCAACTGCATTACCACACAAATCCTAATATATAAATAATACCATATTATATATCATTATTCAAAAAAATTTAAATAAATTAAATGTTAATAAAATGCTTTCAATTAATCTACACTGAGAAATTAAAAAAAAATAGCATTGATAATATATAGAATATAGCTATATGCTATAACATAAAATAAATTATATATAATAAAAATATAAAAAAACTTTAATAATTACTATTAAATATAAAAAATAATAAATAATAAATTAATAAAATAAACAGGGGAAAAAAAGGATTTTTATGGAAGATTGTCAGATTCTAAAATTCTCAATAGCCTAAAGATCACAAATATAGTGCGTGAATTATCTTCATATTAGCCATAAAAAAGCTAAAAAATATGATTGTGACAATCAAACACATTAAACCGATAATTAATCATGGAATACAAAGTTGAAAATAAAACAATATTAAAAAGTATATAGGAATAATAATAAAATCTAATTACCCAATTTTAATACATACAGTATAACATTAGTTATATCAAATAAACTTATATGCATATTAATCACTATAAAGATGATATACTATTATTAATTAATATGATATTGTCCTGAGTAGACTAAAATTTAAAAGCAAGTTAATGTTGAATTTGATTAAATAGGCTAAATTTAATATGAATTGAAAAAAAAAGAAATCTCACCAATTACATATAAACCATCAAATCAACATCCATATAAAATGCGTATTAGAAATGTAGTTCTAATACAAAAGCCCCATCAATTTTTTTTTCTTTTCTTTCTTTTTTTTTTAAATTAATCATTGCGTATTATCCAGACAACTCCACCCTCCTCCGTACTCTAACATCTACCCACCCAACCATCCTATAGTAATTGTTTATTATTATTTTACAATTTTTAATTTTTTATATAAATATTTTTTTATTTTATAAAATTTTTTTTGTAATTTTGTTTACGCATGTGTTAATTTTTTTTTTTTTTAAGATCATGTAAGTACTAATTGTATATTAATGAATACATGATTTTTTTTGGAAAACCATAATTTAATGCATCATAAATTAGTTTTTAATATTATTGTTAATTAGATGAGAAGAACATAAACATTTTAATATATATATAATATTAAATACGAGAAAATTTTCCCATTGCTAACTAAGCGTAAACCAACAGAGTGAAAAAATGTCCAAGCTGGGAATCGAATCCGGATTCTTGGAATAGCGCTCCAATGCTCTACACTTAAGCTAAGAGGACGATACCCAGCTTGGCATCTCTCACTTTTAAATGACGGTAAGGCTGCAACCGCAGCACACTATGGAATAGCCTTCATGAGCACACAAGCTCGCGCAAACAAGAGACGAAATAAAGCCCTGCATAGGTGAACACATATAAGTATAATTAATTTTCCAACTAATTTCCAGCAGTGAAATTACGCCTGAAATTATTGAATATTAAATACGTTAATTTTTTCAAAGCGTAAATCAACAGAGTGAAGAAGGCCCAAGCCGGGAATCGAAGCCGGATCATTGGAATATTCTAAGGATCCGGGTTCGATTCCCGGTTTGGACAATTTTCACTCTGTTGGTAGTATATTATTATTATTATTATTATTATTTATTTATTTTATTTATTATTTTTTTTTTTCAGTTTTTACTTAGTGCGTGAGATTGCTTCACAAACCATAACCTTATCGAATTTAAGGCTGAAATTCCAGAATTAGATAAAACTCGATTAGTGTTAAAATCGAACTGGTCTCCCAAGTCATATATTGGTAAAAAACACCTGCAGACCAAATTTTAGAGGTTGTTTGATAGGTCCCAATTGAGTTTTCTAATGAAAATTTTCCATCTCTTTATCACTGTTATTACCCACTGACAGACCAGTTTCTAATGTAATATGCTGTCTGATGCAGGAATTTCATTAGAAAACTTAATGGAGACCTACCAATCAACCTCTAAAATTTAATGCGGAGGTGGTTTCTACCGAGATATGACTTGGCAGACCAGTTCAATTTTAATGTCAATGAAGTTCTGTCTACTCCTGGAATTTTGCCGCGAACTCGTTTAGGTATTATAAATCGATTATAGATCAGCTTCAACTGGCGTAACACCCTAGCAACCAACATGACAACTGTATAGTAGGCATTTTGTTTGCCCATCGGTTTTTCTCCACATTGATTGGTTGAACAATAATATTGACTAAAAAATCGGTGATTTTCATTGGTAAGTGGAGAATATGGGTCATGCGTGGTCACGTGGTTGAATCTCATCCGTAGTAATGGTTTGGCAGCGCGCCGCCCCGGTCTAATTTGGAGATTTGAAACATAATTAGAGGGAGAGAAAATTTTTGAATATTGACGTGATCTTGAAACGGTTGTTAAAAATAACAGGTCATTCAATGTTTGTAAACTAAATGGCCTTTGAATGACGCCAGGTTTCTTTTGATGGCGAAAAAAAAAAAAAAAAAATCAAGAGATGAAATTTTTGCCTTCTTTATGTCATGATACAACATAAAAGTTGGTTGATGCAATTGTATTTGTTTCGTTAAATGAACATTAAACATTGGGTGCTACCAGAATCAAGTCAATTACAAAACACATTTAACTAAGTTACTATAATTTATGAAAAAAAAGTGGGGGATTTTGAAGTGTCTGCCGTTAAAATTTAATCTAACGACAGATCCAATCGTCATGAGTTTGCAATTGATGCTACTAAACGGTCTTCCCCTTCGGTTAATTAATGGAATAAGGTCTACGAAAAACTTCACGAGAGAATACCCAGACACTGAAAATACAATTTTCAACTGTATCTCGGCATGTGACAAAAAGAGATTAAAGTAAAGAAGTTTGACAAGGGACGACTGGTGAATTTCAATGATAAAAAGAAAGTAGAGCGTTTGGAAGCGTGTTCTTCTCTCTTTAGCAGAAAAGATTCTATTAATTAATTGTGACTATTCTTGAGAAGCGAAAAGCAATATGTGGATTTTAGAAGGTGACAAAATATTTACAAAAGGAGGTAAATTCTTCATGCCAGTCTAGATATAATGTGTGAGTGGTTAATAAAAGAATGGAATGAAATTAAACCTGACCTAATTCAAAATTCATTTAAAAGTAGTAGTATATCTCTGTACCTTGGACCAAAAAGGGCTAATGTCCAAAATTGAGAAATTTCAGTTAAATACACGAATGAATTCAGGATGCGACATAAAGTAATTGTTAAAAGGGCCAAAGCCCTCCCAATATTAGATCATTGAAAACAAAATATTTTGTCGAGGCCAATGTTACTTACTGTTAATGTAAACATGGCCAATTTAAAATGTAAAAAAGAAAAAAAAACTAAATCAATGTAACATTAGATTGTAGTGAGAAAAACATTACTGAATTGATAGGTACAAGTTTGAAAAATAATCAGAAATCGTAGCAAGATGCTTAAAATTCCTCAAACTTAAATTGTGTTTCCTGCCATTTGAGAAAAATAGACATTGGCCCTTTTTGTTCCAAGGTACAGATCTAACAATGTAGATAGAATGGAAGATGATTATTTATTTATGGATCAGAGTGACAGTGATGTTAAAGATGAAACAGAATTCGATGATGTGCATGAAGATAGATATAACAGAAGACGAACATGGAGAACTTTTCATGTTGCGAGATAATGAAAATTTTTCAGTTAAGGTAATGTCATTTCTTTAAAATAAACAGTATTTACGGTACATGTAGAAATCTAATTTTTATTAGGCTCAACATTTCCTTGTTTTTAATGTTTCATTTTTATATTCGGCGTATGACGCACACCCGTAAATTTCGATTTTATTTCTTGGCATTAAAAGTGCGCGTTATATGCCGGATTTTATGGGAACTGCTTTGCAGCTTTTGTAAAAAATTCTTGAAAAAATATTGATATTTAGTTGCAAAAGAAATGTGTTTCCGTCTCGCTTTTTGTTGTTTGGTTTTCGCTTCGGGTCCATTAACGTAACAAAAGAAAATAGTTCTTATCGTCCGAAACGTCTGAAATTTTGATAGGTTATAAATATAATTCCAATTCCTCTTTAAAATTTTGCGAAAAAATATGCATATTTAGTCGTGAAAACATGAGCCGAAGCACCGTCAAAATAACTCGCGTTTTAGCGTTTTCATCGAATATTTGTCAGATTTTAATTTTTTAAATACTTCTTCTCGTTCGAAATTTTGGTAAGTTATGTAAATCTAGTCTGTCAAGATGCTCTAAAAATATTGCATCGAAATACCGATGTTCAGTTTCTTTTAGTGTAGAAAAAAGATCGCCTTCGGGAGGCTCGAAGTGACGTATAATCGTGAATTTGTTTGAAAAGGTTAAAATTCATATTTTTCAAAACCGTTTGCGGATCGAAGAGAAAAAGGTCTTTGCTTTGAACAGGTTTTTTTTTTTTGTGAATCAATACCTCTAAAATCGAGCTCCAGGGGAGCGTTCCGGAAAGGGAGACAAGTTAACTGCGAAAACGACCCTTCATTTTATTTTTTTCAAAGGCTTAACAACAATATTTTTTCGAACTGATTGTGTGGTTAAAGACTTAAAATCACGAAATTGATAAATAAGTCTTTCTTTTTTCCTTATCCCCAGAGAATCGGCCAATGAGCGTTAATACTCTCGGGGGGGGGGGGGGGGGGACAGCTTTTGGTTGTTTTCTTCTTTCTCTCCGGGAAGCAGTTGCTGCTCTTCTGCCGATTTCGAAAACAAGGATAGCTTTTTTATGAGTTTTATTAATATCGCGGCTAATTATAAGAAAACATATAAGCGTCAAGTACGTCATGATCTGTCTTTGACTATCCTCATATAAATTTCCAGACCTCTGTGTGCGGTAGACTTTTCTAGCACACACCATCCCCAGACACGCACACTCACATATATTACACACACACATAATGATTATTTTCTTTTAGTCGTATAGATTCATTCCTCCTTCTGTGATGAGCGATAAATATTGGTTGATCTTGTACAAGGTAGTTCACAAATGTGTCATAAAATGTGCTTCAAGAAACCTGCACTTGCAAATAGGTACAGAGTCTAACTGCTACAGCATAACGCCTGATCACATTCGTCAGTGTTGACCATAAAATAAAGCCATTAATAGAGACAATGTGCTTCATTTTCCCTACTTTGTAGACACTTCTCGAACAGATTGCCATTTTTTCTGATACATAATAAATGTTTTGTCCAAGAAATGCCTTGAAAATGGTAATTTATCTGACAATTGAAGATTTCATCACTTCCAGATACAGTGATTGTTAGAAGCGTGGTATAAATGACTTTGTCACACAATGGAAACAGTTATTTTATGTTGGGGTTCATCATTTCTATTAAATAGAATTCGGATTCATTTTATTCTCGATTTCTTTCATTTAAAAAAAAAGTTTATCATCTGATTTGCACCAATCTAATATTTGCTTCCAGAACTTATGCACAGATAGTTCAAATACTTTGTCCCAATCTTTAAAAAATATTTATTTGGGAGAAGAAAAAAATCTATAGCCATTTCTTCATGGGACATTAACTTGTTTCTTTAGCCCATTGTGCAGTGTAACGCGTGCATTTATATAAAAACGTAGGATAAAATGTAATTGGAAAATTAAGATAACAGAAATGAAACTTGTAATATAAAGAAATCTATTACAACATCATAAATGGATTTTATATTGTTTTAGGGTCATACATCAGCTCCAGTCCTTACGTTGAAGCAGGAAAGTCGTAAAAATTAATCATCAAGATATTGAATATTTGCATCATGACTTTCGGTCATTTGTCACATAACAAGTGTATCTCATCATCGACAAAAGAATGCAGATTTGGATGCTATAAAAGTACAAATGTAGGATATCATGTTGATCTTTAAGTAGAAGAATTAACCAGCAATGGTGTATTCGATTGGAAGAAATTGTTATTTGTGAAAATCTTGTCTGTTAACTTGGCTGTGTAAGATAAAAAATTTCGCAAAAATTACAAAATGACGTTTTTGTGTCCGAAGAGACATGCAACTAGGCGACTCCGCGAATTAAAAAATATAACATTAAAATAATTAATAATAAACATTGAAAAAGTTATTACGAAGCGCATTTAATGGTGAAATTTAAATCATATTTACAACAATATATTTTAAACCTCACATTTAAAATGGTTTTCTTGTAGCGTCTAATTAAAATTTTCTTATGGACGTTTTGAAAAACAGGGAGACAGCGACACTTTTTATCTAAAAATTTTATACAAGCTGATTTTTAAATGTGTAATTAAACTTATTTATTCCCGAAAACGATCGTCAACTATCGCGACAACGGTGGATGCCGCCTTTCGAATCAAAAAATCCTCTATTCAAAGGAAAATTAATGTCAACTTGATTGCTACTGGTCTTGATCCTCAAAAGCATTTGCTGGGTTTCCCTGGGCGGCCATCCTCCTCCTCGCATCATTGAATATTCTGTAATCTGGAAATCTTTATAAAAGCAAGCAAATTAATGTGTTTTTGGAGTTTGTGGAGTCAGGACGAGGATTGGTGATCGCAGCTTAGAGGGTAGAGCTTCCTAATATGAAAAATATATACAGGAAATATGTTCACATTTTGTATGAATATTTTAAATATAATTATTGGGACTTACTCGTATGACTATAAATCAGTAAAATCGTGAATATAATGATATACTGCAAAAGTATTGTTGAGAATTTTGGGTTAGTTCGTTTGTTTTTGTTATATCCAATTATCTGCGCCAGGTATATAGACAGAATAACTTCAAAGTGTTAAGTCAACGGCTAAGACGTTTGTTTGAATCAAGAAACTTCCGCCTACCTGCTTTAAGGCTGTTCTCAAATCCAAAGGTGCAAATTTATGACATAAATTTTAATTCATTTTTGTTCGGAAACACGTGAAACTGGCAGGAGTTGTTATTCAGAATCTATGTGATCAAAAGACGTTTCCAGTTTTTTTTTTTTTTTTTTTTTTTTTTTTTTTTTTTTACCATTTCGAAAAATGGTTATTGTCCTCCGTCAGGGACGGAAATCAAAAACATATCTGAAGTGTTTTATTGGTTGAATCCCCATTTTATGCGTTTTCTGATTGGTCTATACAGTAATCTGCATTTTCCGTTTACTTTCAACAGAGATGGACACTTCTGTTGCCACTATGATAAAAAAGTAATAAAATCTACAAAAAAAAATTAATAACTCAGAAACAAATTGAGATACAGCTTTCAAAGAAATTGCATTTAAAAGTTCATTTTTTTCTTTATACGACGGTGTAGAAAGTAATATTGTGGGATGTTTAGAAGTTTAAAAATGAAATTTCATTTAAAATTGGTCCAGGAATATTAATGTTTAATCCATGGCGTACGTAATGTATGGTCAACTCCGTGCGATTTTTTGTCTTAAATTTTAGTCTTTGAAAAGATCATTTTCCAAATGGTCGTTGTAATTTGTTAAATTGCATTTTTCTTATATCTTTCAAGTTTCTAGTCCTAACTATTCCAAAAAATCATTATGTAGAAGGTTTTAAGAAAGTTTTTCGTTGTTTTTTTTTTTATTTTTTTTTGTAAACGCAATAGATCTTTTAGAAAAAAAAAAAAACTATCAAATTGACATTTTGAACCGAATTTCAGGCCGAAAGGAGAAAAACCAGTCATAGAAGGGAGAAAAACGCCTTATCACGTGATCAAAATCACTTATAACTCGATAGGTAATTTATTTATCAAAAAAGGGAAAATTCATTTCGATTCCAAATCACTTCCAGAGTCAAGACTGCCAAATTTATACCTATACGTTTAAAAATGAGTCCGTCTTTGTGTCAGAAAGTCTCGCGTTTGTTGAACAGTGAACTTAAAACCTCTCTACCACTTTTGGGTAATTTTCAGCATCAACAGCAAAATGTGAAAATTCAAAATAAAATAAATATATTTGTTTCTACATACGATTCTTTACTAATCGTAATACACTTCATCTGAAGCATGTACGAAAATCTTGATGCTAGTAACTTTTTTTATGAAAAATTACAATAGTACGAAATTGTTAAGAATCTGTTATCATTCTTCAAAATTTTCAACAAAACTATGCTTTCCAATATCAGAATTCTTAAAATTATATGTTTAAAGTAAAACGCGTCATTGTCCTTGCTGTTATTGTACTTCATTATTCATGCAAATGCAAAGTTTAAAACTTTTTCTTATAGAATAAGTGGTAAAATATATTTGAGCGGGACAAATCTCCCTAAACATTTTGTTAAAAAAAATCCTGCAAAACCAACTTAAAGCATTATAGATATTTTGGAATTTGTTAGTTTTATGTATAATAATCTGACTACAAAGATGTTTAGATTTACCTTAGGCGGAAATTTCTCGAAAACCGGCCGCTAACATGGCGATTTTCCTCAGTTAAACTGAGAGTAACTCCTAAACTTTTTTTAGAAAAAAAGCTTTTCATTTTTATATCTATATGAATGTTGAAACACATTAAATGATTTTTAATAATTAATAATAATGATAATTATAATTCTAATAATAAAACAGTGGAAACGAAAAGAAACCAAAGAAAAATCCTGAATATGATCACAAAAACAAACACATACTTCCTAAAAAAAAAAAAAAAAAAAAGACACTTTAAACTAACTTCTCAAAAATCAAGCATAAAATTAAAAAACAAAAACACAGCCTCATAATTCTGTAAGCAATTTCCGAAATGAAAACAAGATCAAGTCAAGAGGAAAGAGGTTTGCTCCGTGCATGTTGGATTTAAAGGTTTATGTGCTAACTGCACTCTCCAAAGCCAGCAGGACCAAGGAAAAAAAGATATTTATTACAATGATATTTTTCTTCTGCTTTTAACTTAATCTAATTATCATACAACTGGCATGCATTTTTTTAAAGAGATAATAACCTAACAATGTATTGAAAAATAATTAATTTTTTTTTCCAGTAGCTGATATAAACATGAATTTATATTATTATAAATGCATAGTTATTAATTTCTGAGGTAAGATTCCAAATTACTGCAAATATTATTTAAACAGTGAGATTACTTGAACGGAAAGTATACGCTCCTTTGTATTGCTCTTGAATGTAAAGTGGGATAAGCATTTCATCCATCTTAAATCCGCGTTTCAATATCGGTTCGAATAATTTCATATTATGGCATAACGAAATTAAATGTAGAGAGCACGTTACAGTTTGTTCAAGATTTTATGCTTTGTTAAGTATAACAAAACTGGTTAAATTGTAGCTTAAATGTAATTGTTGGCAATGCGATTTTGCCTGCAACTTAGAATTTAGGTAAATATCAGTATCTCGAACAATAAAATCTAACAAGTGTAAAACTGCAATACAAGTATAGATAAACATTTGTATTTTTGCATAAATGTTTTTAGGTGCCTTTGTAATTATATAAAAAAGGGTACTTTTCGGTTAGCCGGGCGCAAGTGTTATATATACATAATAACTACCCAACCGAATGGTTTGAAATTTAATATACAGGGTGGTTATAATTAAAATCACCCTGTTTAGACCTATGTAGAGTCTGCTCTGGCTGACCGATATTGATGAAACTTAGAATATAATTTATATAAACCATGGGGAAAAGAAATCTGCAATAAAAAAATTTAGTTCAAATATCGACCACCAGATGAGAATGGGACTCATGAAGACCAAAAATATCAAACTAGAAAACCAAAACATTTTTTTATTTATAGCATATGTTCAATGTGCATTCCATTTGCATCAAGCACGTGTTCAAAGCGCATTATAGAGTGTTCAACAGCAGCGCGAAGTGTTTCTTAATCAATTACAGTAACATGATGAGTTATGCTTGCTTCCAATTCAAGCAGAGTCCGTATGCTTCCTCCATACACACGATTTTTCAAGAATCCCCACAACAGGAAGTCACAGGGATTCAAGTCTGGAGAACGAGGAGGCCAGGTTGTCGGAAAACTTCTCGAAATTACCCGATCATCTCCATAGTCGGCATGAAGCAGTGCCGTCACTGCAAGGGCTATGTGAGGTGGTGCACCATCTTGCATGAATTTGGTTAGTCTCTAAACACTCTCGCTCTTGTAAGAATGGAATGTCCTGCTGCTGAAAATGGCCGCAGTAACGGGTACCTATAATGGAACACCTTTTAGGACAATGAGAAAAAATGTTCTCCTCAATAAAAGGTGACCAGAATCAAATCAGCCGTAAAACCACACCATATAGTAATATAATTAGGATGCAAAGGCAGTTCATGGACAACATTAGGACTTGCAGTACCCCATACGCGACAGTTCTGAGTATTAATTGCTCCGTCTAGGTAAAGTGCGCCTCGTCCGACCACAAAATGTCCCAAGGTTATGCATTGGCAACGTTTATTCTGGCCAAAAACATTCTCGCAAATTGAGTTCGTGTGTCCAGGTCTGCAGGGTTCAGCGCTTGCACAAAGTGAATCTTGTATGGATACCACTTTACAATGGATCGAAGAACCTTTGGTACTGTAGACCAAAAAGGAAACAATCGCGCGACACCACTCGAGCACTTGTCGAAGAATATTGGGAAGACGCTCTTTCGACTACGGCAAAAGCGACTTCTTCGGCAGTTTCATTTCAAGTCCGCTTTCTTCCTCTTCATTGCAACACACCCAACTCCCCAGTCTTTTCGAATTTAGACATCATCTTTTTGAAAGCCTGCCTCGACATTGATCCTTTTCGTAATCCTTTCAAGCATCGATATTCTCGCAGTGCAGTTGACAAATTACTACCTTTCTGACAAAATAACTTCGCCAGTAACGCTCGTTTGTTCTTCTATAACTCAATTGTGCAGAATGGCTTTACGGTAGCGACTACTGGCTTTTTAAACCGCTTCAAATTTGCATTAAGTCTTTTCTCGTAGATGAAAATTGCCACCTATCGGCCGAAATTTGAATTTTTTTTTTTTAAATTTCAGATTTCTTTTCACCATTGCCCATATAACATATATTCCAAGTTTCATCGATATCTGTCAACCACAGCGGACTCAATGTAGGTCTAAACAGTGTAACTTTAATTATAACCACCATGTATATAATCGTTGCAGAATTTCGTCGAGTGATTACAAATTTTATGAAAATCGAATCAAAACTTAAAAAGATATTAATAAAAGTTTTCTTCATTCTGATCCAATCATACGCAATTAATTCAATGATATCCCATGATAGGTAATGATTCTAGGTTGTCATAGTGATTACTTCCTATTGAAAATAATTTATGGGAGCTGGACAGGATATTTATTAATGGCGTTGGCCAAAAAAAACTAACTAACCCAGATTTGTAAAATATATTTATAATATAAGATGAAGAATAAAACTTCATACCTGTGATTTCTGTACGTGCAGTTGAGATTCCTTTTTATCTAAAACAAATGATATTTTATTTTTATGTAGAAAGAACTGAAGCTAGGTGAATTCTATTCGACGAAAAAATTCCTCTGAGATAGCATCTTCAGAAAGAAACACAGATTTATTTTCTCTTGAATACTGCATGAAAAAGAAGAAAAACAGGATTAATTATTGAACACGTAACACAGGATGGTTTCGACAGGTTTAAACTGCCTTTTACACATTGATGTGTCATTTCCGTCAAATCGGAGCAGCATCTTCCAATTTGAAACAATAGGATTACACCAGCTAGCACGAACACGTAGTTCTCACATGAAAAATTCAACGTAGACTGAAGAATCATTGGGGCTACATAAGTGATGAAAAGGTTGAGACAAAAAAAAGTCTTCTTAATCAGCAGTTTTATTGTGTAGATTAAAGTTTTAAAGGTTTCATGTCAAATAGACACTGAATGGTGGTGTCCTCTTTGATCGCCGGAATGAAATAAGGTCTGTGGAAATAAAGTTTTGTGGTGCTGCCATTTATTGACAGTATGAAGACTGCTAACTGTTCATCTACGTGTAACACAGTGTATTGTTGCATACCATCACAAACATATATAGTTCACAAGAATGTATATTGTAGCACATTTTATATTCACAAACATTTTCCTCGGGTAGATAAATATTAATTGTGTAGGTTCTCACGCAAAACTAATTGTAAGAAGGATGAATTTTAACACTTCCTATTTAAGAGAGAGTCATATTATTTCCGTATTAATGAATTTAATATATATAATCGTAATAAATTTTGTATTCATGCATTATTGCATAAGATTGAAAAAGCTATTGTACCAAGATCTGAATATTTATAAAACTAGTTATAGTACGAACGCACCTCATTTGTCACGTTTGATGTACAATTTTCCGACCTGTTTAAATAATACGCTGATAGACTACAATATTTTCTTTAAACTTTTGTATATCTATTTATCAAAAAAAAATTACTGTTTTTTTTTCAGAGAGCTGAAATTGAATGTTTCGTATTAATCTTACAAATATGTATTAATTGATTTCTGAACTAGGATTTTAAATTACACTGGATGTTATTTAAAGCAATACACAAAATGAGAATTAGGAGAAAGTAGGGTAAAATCGATTTAAAATGCATTTTTATTATAAAATGCTTTTTTGGAAAGAAGTTCAATCCTCCAATCTTATCCCATTGGTTTTATAAAAACACATAGATATTTTAATCTTGCAAGAGAAAAAGAAGTATTTCGTTTAAGATTTTTTGTTTACTCTTCAATTTGAGCTTAATAGTGCAAAGTCACCTTTAGACATACTAAGTCTTTTTTTTTTTTTTTTTTAAGTAATAAGATTTTTAAATCTACAACTTTAACTAAGAATCTTCACGAACAATATTTCAATATTTCAATCATAAGTGCAATGATTTAATTTATAAAGACATTATTGATAATTATTTTATTACAATTTGATAAATCACAGAATAAACTTTCACCTCTTTAAAACGTCTAGCAAAAGAATAACAAATCTAGTCCTTATTGTTTTGACTGCCCTTTTTACCAAGCATAAATTATTTTTAAAATCTCATTAAATTTCTTAACCATAAAAAATTATTTTAACGAACCTTTCTGAATTGACGATCTGTAATTTTAAATAAGTAATAATAAATTTCTCCTCTAAATAATTTATCTATTATAATTACTCTAATTGCTTTATTTTTAATTAATTAATTTTCATTCAATTTGATCTTTTCCCATAATTTAATCCCGTTCGAAAATCCTTCACTTGTCTTTAACGATATTTAAGTTTTTGAGAAAGTCTTCACAGCATTTTAAGACTTTTTTTTTTATCGATTTACGGAAGCCATTTTTAATTTACTGTACTTTATTTCCAAATTAGCATACTTCGTTCGTTCCCAATACGGCAATCAAATTCTCCTTTTCAATTGATTTTTTCGAGTAGTTCACTCAAACCAACAAAATTTTTAGGTTACGTGGTTCGATTACAATAGCTTATTCAAAATCTTCGTTCAAATTCAGTGGCTTCGGATCACTGGCTTGACTGATAGGCCGATAAACTTTCCAGCAGGAATTTGCGAGAACTCGGTGATCTTTAACGATATATCGGCGAGGCGTTCTCAGAGGAATAGCGAGAACGAAAGATGTTTAAAAATACATTACGCGGGCCAGTCGTGAGGCTATACATTTATATCAGTCTATAAGCGATCCTGCTATAATTTTTCCTGTAAAAATTAATGCATTGTGTACGATCTTTACTGCTAATCATCAAGATCATACGCAACGGATTTTTTTATTATAATTTTTCCTTCCAATCACCAGTTTTCTTGACGAATCATGGTCCATTTCAGTTATATTTGTTCAAAATTGAGAAAAGAATTTCAATATTGTGTGTCTGTGGTCTACTCTCAACATCACTTCATTATGTGCTACAATGCACAATAACCTGTCTTACATGTTAAAAAGCTTGAACACATGTCTCACCACGTTTGGTTTACTTACATCTTAGATTGTTCTGTTTTATCCAACCGCGTAATCAAATGTCTGCAACTAATAGGAAAGAATGAGTTTCTTTCACAAAATTCCTATTCTGGTGATCTAGATTAGACTTTGTCTCCGACGAAGACTATTTATGTTTCTTGTCAACACTGAAAAAAAAATTTAGTGTAACGTAACTCCATTATATTGGTAGAAGCGTTGCTGCCTCCATTTTATGGAGCAATTTAACCGATATAACTGATGTTACGTTACACCATAATAATGTGAATTGTGATATTTTCTCATTAATATAGTGTAATATTACACCAGTTATAACAGTTAAATTACTTCATAAAATTGGTTGCATCATGCTGCCAACAATTTATGGAGTAACGTTACACCAATTTTTTACAGTAAGCTTTTCATTTTGGTGTAATTATTAGTATTTATTTATTTTTATTTTTATTTCCATTATGTTATCACCATTGTTCATTTTGTAATCATCATGTTCATTATATAACACAATCATTATTCATTATGTAACCACCCTTGTAACCGCCAATGTTTATTCAGCAAGCATTATTTTATTTGATTAAAATCGCAAGCTCCTCCCAGTAATTTTTCTTTCGGCCGCACCTCTTGGCAATGACTTGTAGTGATGATTTTACCTAACCAAACTGTTCATCCTATAAAGCCAAAATGCTCCTAAGAATGGTGGCTGAAGTAAGTATTGTGACGTATTTTTGGATTGCAAAATTGCCCATGTTTTACTGTAATGTACGCGTTGCTTTTGAAAATAATGACTGTAAGGTACGGACAACTTTATCAAGGATAATTAGCGCTGCACACGTTAGTGAATTGATTATTTCACATAGGCAATATGATAAAATACAGCATATGATAAAATTGGAATTGCACGTTTCACATGATATCGTATTACTTAAAATCAAGATGGAAATTACCTCTAATCGACGCCAATTCTTTGATAATTCAAAACAGGCATACCACTGAAACCGCAATGCAATATTGAATCTATCTGAAAGCTAACGTTTTTGTCAAATTTAAAAGTTTTGCTTATAAATCTCTCAAAATCACAAAGTTAAAGCAGTCGAACTAACTTTTTGGTTCATTTACGTATGCATGTATTGTTTAACCTACTGCACCCCCACTGACACCTACAGTGGTGACCAAATTTGTGGACAATTTTAGGTAGCTTTCATTACAAAAAGTAAAAAGCTACCTATTGCAGCCATTCGATGGAAAAAACTTCGAGAAATTTTGCTACATTTTCGCCGATCATAACCCCCAGATCCCAAAACCATCCTCCGTTGAAATGTTGACTTTTATACATATATATATATATACTATTTATATTTATATAGTATATATATTTATCTGAATTTTGTCATGCTGTAATTCTCAAATTTCGAGCCGATTTGGGTGAAATTTTTCATGTGCATATACTAATGTCTCGACTGAGTACGTTGGCCAGCTTCATCCGTCATCTTGTTTCAAAATGGCAGCCATTTGAATGTTTAAATTTTTTTTATGTTTTCTAACATTGTATACTTATAGAAAATGTTACGTTTCACAAAATGCAAATTCTTATGCATCCTTTTAAACAGAATGTTAGAAACATTAAAATATATTTTAAAGAGTCACACAGTGTAAGTTAACAACATTGATCATTTTAAAGAGAAAGTTAGGAAACCTAAAAATTTCCAAAAGTGTCCACAAAATTCAAATGACCGCCATTTTGAAACAAGATGG
This sequence comes from Maratus speciosus, assembly GCA_963932465.1. Classification (NCBI taxonomy): domain Eukaryota; kingdom Metazoa; phylum Arthropoda; class Arachnida; order Araneae; family Salticidae; genus Maratus; species Maratus speciosus. Next base: position 155,777,669 of record OZ010789.1, read on the forward strand.
TGGATGAAGCTGGCCAACGAACTCGGTCGAGATATTAGTATGTACTATGCATATAAAAAGTTTCATCCAAATCGGTTAAAAAATTCGAGAGTTGCAGCATGGCAAAATTCAGATATAATTATACCGGGTGTCCTAAAAAGGACTGACTGATTTTAAAATTCAATAACTTGCAAACGGTGACAGATATTTAAAAATTTCTTGCAGGAGGTTTATGCATAAGGTCAAAAGTTTTATTACGGTGATTTTTGATTTTAGTTCGAATTACAAACAAAAGGTGGCGCTGTAAGCAATAGTCGCTAAATACAGGCTCGATTTTTGGCCCTTTCTCTTGTTTCATGCGGAAAAAGGAGATGGAAATGTATTATCCGGGCCACGAAGTACCAAAAATCGAGCCTGAATTTAGCGTCTATTGATCGAAGCGCCATCTATTGTTTGTAATTCGAACTAAAATTGAAAATCACTGTAAAAAATTTTTTGACCTTATGCGTAAACCTCCTGCAAGAATTTTTTAAATATGTGTCACCGTTTGCAAGTTATTGAATTTTAAAATCAGTCAGTCCTTTTTGGGACACCCGGTATATGTATATATATATATATCCCAGATAACAATTTTAGTTTGCAGAAAATTTTCAGCAATCTTACTTTGCAGACTTGCAATGTTGCAGCAAGATCAGCATGACAAGTCTGAAAGTTCATAACAAGACTGCAACAAGATTATGCAAACTCCGAAGTCTCCATACTTTGAACTTGCAGCCAAGTTGTCGTGCAAGTTGCAATCTTGTTGCATCTATCTTACTGCAAACTCATAACAAACTAGTAATATTGCGATCTCAGACTATTTGCAAACGCATTGTAAATTTGCAATATTGTCATGTCAGAACATCTGCAAATGAATTGCAAACTCGGAATCTTGTCATGACAAGTATAGCTGCAAATATGTAGTAATTTCATTGAAATGTTGTCAGTTCTCTGAATTTTGCATGTAGTACACAGGTAAAATAGGATTTTTTGAGAGAACAGATGGCCATTCACCCAAATTTGAGAAGAACTTCGTTTTGATACTAAAAATGAAGATCCAATGAGTACTATAAAAATAAAGTTGTTTTATCATGTTTTGTGCGCAAAAGGGGGCATTGTAGCTCAGGGAGGGGGTAACTAAAAATAAATAAATAAGTAGGTGAAATGGGATATTGTTTATTATATTTTTTATAATTCTGAATCAGGTGAAATCATCAGCAAGTCAATACGATCATTTCTTACAAAGGTACGGCAGGTTTTATTAATACAAAGTCTTTTGCAGGTAAAATAGGTTTTTACAGTAGCAAGTGATTGCTATTCACGAAAGCTTGAGACAAACCTCGTTTTGGCACTACAAATTAAGATCCGATGAGTCTCCAAAATGTAAAGTTGTTTTACCGTGTTTTTTTTTTTTTTTGGGGGGGGGGGGGCGGGGGGGAGGATGGGCATTTTAGCTCGAGGGGGCAAAATTCAACTTTTTTTTAAATAGGCCAAGTGGGATATCGTTTCGTATGTATTTGAATAACATTATCGGCAAGTCGGTACGAACATTTATAAGAAAGTTACAGAAAATATTTTATCAATGCAAAGTGGAAAATTATATTTTATTTTTTAGCATAGTTTTGTCAGATTTATTTTATAAAAAGAGTTTTTTATATCATATTAAGTCATCTCAAAACTATTAAATGTCTTCAAAATAGCAATAATCAAAATCAGGATAATTTTGAGTTTATTTCAAAGTCATTAAATTTACCAAAATCCACTACTTATAACCTAGCCTAACTTTGTAAACAATGATCGTATCGGCTTGCGTGCGATATCATTTGATTCAGAATAAAAAAATTCATAACAAACGATACCCCATTTGACATTTTAAAAATGAATTCTGTTTACCCATGCCGTGTTAAAGTGCCCCCCCCCCCCGCCTTCCTCAAAAAGAACCCCACGATGAAACAATTTTATTTTTGGGGGACTCATCGTATCTTCATTTCTAGTGCCAAAATGAAGTTCTTACCAGATAAATTTTCTTGAATGTCTATCTGTTGCTGCTGTAAAAACCTACGGTACTTGCACCAAATTATAGTTTTCAACTTCGTATTCATAAAACTTGTTGTAACTATGTAACAAATGATCGTATCAATTTGCAAATGGTAATCATTCGATGATAAAAAAAAAAAATCAACAACAAAAGAAAACAAAAACATAAACGATACCTGTCTCTTAACATACTTAAAAAAATTTTAGTTTGCCCCTCCCGCTCCCTGAGTTAAAAATGCCCCCCAAAACATGGTAAAAGAACTTTATTTCTTAAAGACTCATCGAATATTCATTTTTAGTATCAAAATGAAATTATTCCCAAACTGTGGTGAATAGTTACTAGTTGCCGCATTTCTACTCAATTTTTGATTGTATATTTTTTATCTGTACGCTAATAGTCGTACTTTTGAAGGTTGTGCGAGTTTTGTGCAGGATTCCAGATAATCGGAGGTTTGTCAAATGCTTGACATTTTTATGCTATATAGACCGAGTAAACAAGGACTTATAGTTTAAAAATAGATTCCAAATCACCACAAATACGCTACCACGCCCGCAGGAATTAAACCCGACATAGTTGAATCGGAGGCCACAGGACTAACCATTCTACTACCTGGTAAGCCCCAATAACTTCCAATAATATACCTTAATTTGTTTAGAAGTTTTATTAGACTCGCCAAGTCTCAATTAGTTGCTATAAGGTTTATTATTAATAACCCTTCTAATTCTTAGAAAGTAATTAAAAACATTATCTAAAAATAAGTGGTCCATGTACATAACCAATGCAAAGCAAACCTAGATGAGTATAAACACACACCCTCAATTTTAATTTCATATATAATTTTATTAAAGAAAATATAATTTATTTTCATTTCTTTTTGGCCAGAGTGGAATATATTGCTAAAACTTATTAACTTCCAGAAGGAAAAAAAAAAAAACTCATTTTAAAATTGAAATTTCCCTATTCTTAAATCTGAATAAATATAATTCCGCAAAAACAAAATATTTGAAAAGTTTCAAGAATTTAAAAAGAACAAAGTTATAATAAAACAATACAGTCTATAAAATTACAAAGTTTATTTTCACACAGTTACAAATAATAGTTTCTAACACAAAGTATTAACACAATATTTACCAAATTAACATACAATTATTTAACATTCTTCTCTATATTATTTCCGTGTCTTTGCATCCTAAAAGAGAGAAACAATAGAGTGCATTTTAAAAGTTACAAGTTAAATTTTTACTGTTTTCAAGAATCCTGCTTAGAATTAGTTCTAAAGGTGATCACAAATTATAACTCTTCAGGCAAAATGACCGAATCGCTAATGCTAATCCAACGATAAAATATCTTGTTTGTATTTTTATATTTTAAAAAGACTTTTTCTTTTGCATTGGATAGGTCAGGTAAATTTCTGCAATTGTGTTTTTTTACTTTAAGTTCGTTGAAGTTTTTATTTTATTTTCTTTCTTTATTTTTATTTTTTTGTGCGGACACTTTCACTCTTTTCACTGTTTATACCGTCTCCAAAAGTGAAAGTATATTAAAATAAACGGTCAAGTGCGAGTATTACTCGCTCACAGAGGGTTCCGTAGAATAAATATATGAATTTGTAATGGTATTATAAAAAAAAAAAGTTGCTTAAAGAATACTAAGATTTAGTAAAAACTATACAACGTACTGTTGGGTATAACTGTATATATTAGAAAAGTGTAAATGAGTATACCATATGAAAGTTCAAAGATATATGGAACCTAAATAATATCAAATATTCGTACAACTCTTTCTTTTTTTTTAATATTATCCTAATCTATTTATGATGAACTTAATTCGGTACTGACAATAAAAGCAGTGCATAGTTAAACTTCATTTGGCATTTCATAAAACTAAATTCAGTGTAGTAATAACATTTATTTCTACAGTGTAGCTAAAACAAAACTTTTGTTCTAAGTTTAAATTTGGCATTGTGCTAAGCGCGCTTCGAAAGGAGGTCTCAAAGTTGTAACGCCGCCTTGGTCAGTGCCGCGTTTTACCAGATAGGTGTTTAATTAACTTTTAAAGTCACTCGAGGCGTATTGAGAGATACACTCAATGGAAACTATCGCGAATCCCACAGTATTTATGCGATTCATTCTAATTAAACCTTTCGAGGGCGGTGCCTTTAAAAAAGGGACACCTAATTTTAATTCCAAAACAGACAATCGGCACCAAGAATATTTAATTAAAATTTTCCTTTTATCATGGGCCCCACCAGTGGCCGAGAGGTTCTGCTCTCGAAGCTGGTAGACGGGAGGTGCTGGGTTCGTTCACAATCGCGCCCGTCGGCCTAATCGTTCGGAGTTTTCGTGGTTTTCTTCGAGCCGTGGATCTTCCGTGCGTTAATACGGATTAGGTTCCCTTAGAAAGACCCCCACGGAGGGCACTCCCCCCGGGCCTATATCCCTCGTGCAGATAATTGGCCGTCAAAAATCAACCCAACCCAACCTTTTATCATGTACGTGAAAATAAACAAGTTCGCATTTTCTAATAAATTCGTTTATAAATTCTGGTGTCAGTTCGTTATTTCATAAGTTTATAAATAGAAATACTCCGCGCCAGAAACGGTTAAGTGGTCGCAGGAGTCTCAAAACTTCAAAAGTTAAAAAAATTTAATTTTTTTAGATGTTAAACTCCTATCTTTTCTGAATATTTTGATATAATTGTTTCCTTAAAATTATCGTTAGAACAGAAGTTATGGCTTTTAGAATTATACCCGCTCAATAACTGAAGCGGTGATTCCGAAACTTTGAAGTCATTTTTCTCCAAATGGTGTTTTTTGGGCATAACGCGCAGGATACCTCAAAAGCTTCTGAATATTTTTTCATGAAATTGTCAAAACATGTATTTCATGTTAGTCTGTATAAACTGAACCTAAAATTTCCTTTTTATTGTTCAAAGAAATATTTTTTTAGGTGATTTTACTGTTGATATTTTCAAAATTTTGTATTAGCTAAATGCAACATTGCATTAAAAATATAAAAATGCTTTAAATACAAATTTATTTAAGTTCAGGGAAATTATTACAATCTGAAGTATAAGTAAGCACTAAAAATTTTCATTCTAGTTGCAATATTTATTTTGTCATCCGGCACGTAAACTGTTATCCCAATTTTTTGTTCGACAAAAGTGTAACAGTTTCGAGCCCCCTATAAATACTAATTCTGTATCTTGCAATTTTTAAATACGTAAAATGAAAGAACATACTTATATCTTTCATCCCAATTAAAATTGTGTTTTAAAATCATATACATTTTAAGACATCAATTGTTGAAAAGGGTCTTTTTTCATTTTTTCCACATTTTAGAGTTCTGAGACTTGGTATGTTTTTAACAATTTGACGTTTACTGCTTTTATACTGTTACTGGACATTACATTACACATATATATATCATTGAAAGTTGTTAACTAGGCATAGAGTACGCCGACCCTGTCCTTATGTATGTCCAAACTGGCCTATCTTTAAGGGTTAATATCTCAGCTAATTATTGATGATTTTTTTCGAAAATCATTATCAACAATGCTTTTATACTTCTGCAATGATAGGTATATCCAGCGATGTTCAACAATTTTTCTGAATGCCCGTAAATCGAAATTTGTGTATAACAGAAAAAATGCTAATTTCTCCAAAACTATGTGACCTAGGATAATCGCTATAATTTTCGAGCAAGGTTTATATTAACGTCTACTACCTCTAATTTTTTCATAATTTTAGTTTCAGTAGTTTCGGAATTAGATGGGGGGGGGGAACATATATTTGCGTTACATTTTCGACAATATTTTTAAAAATATAATACCTAAAATTAAAAGGAATGTATTTTTGAGTTTAGCGTTACAAAATCTTTCACAGGAGACCCCACATGATATACAAAGAAAATATTTTTTTTTCAAATAGCATAATTTGCCCCCTACATTTTTACTAAATATATTTATGAATGTTTATTAATCTGAACATATGTGGGTCAATGGTCTTTATTACTTTCCCGAATTTGAACTTTCCACGTTCCATAGTTTACAAGTAAAATGTCTGTGACAGACAGACAGACAGACAGACAGACAGACGGACAGACACAGGAGTGATCCTATAATGGTTCCGTTTTTACTTTTTAAGTACGGAACCCTAAAAACCATTTAAAAATATTGAAATGCAACCGAGTTACCTTAAAAAAATTCTCTTGTTGGATTAACATTGGCGAATTAGTGTTTCTGCTTGACTGAAGTAGACTCTTAACCCTTTAAGTCCTGACCCACACAATTGTGCGGGCGATACTAAAGTAAAAGAGAATGACTATTTCCTGTTTTTGTGCGATTTAAAACCAAATCTGCACATTTATATGCTTTAGATGTTTTGATAAAACACAACTAGGGGGTACCAACTACAATACAGGGTTAGATTTTCTGCTTTTAAAAAGACTATATCATCTGACAGCAATAGGCAAAAAGTATCTACTGTCGTAATTTCTTTTAAATATGATTTATAGTGTTTGCTTAGATTTAATATTTCTTTTCATATAGTTTATTCATGATTTTAATTGATTTTGTCTTTGATAAATTTAATTAGGCTTCACAAAAGTTGAAAAACAAATGAGCCACACAATTGTGCGGGTCCGGCATTTACCATTTCCAAAATAGATACAATTCCTAATATATAAAATTTTTATTTTTAAGTGATTTTTTTAAACTTATGTTTTTAGCAATTTTTTTTTATTAATTACGTTTTTAAAGCTGACCAATTTTAAATTAATAGGTTTGTACTATTCATGATTTCTATTTAAAATGGATAGTATTAGATATATAATATGCACATGTAACGAACCGTATGTTTCTGCTCTGAGTTATAGAAGCCATATATGATTTATAAGTTTTATATGAGTTATATGCATCCCACGAGATTGATTTTTAAGTTTGATAAATTCATTCCATTTTGTCGACACAGCAAGTAAACCACCAAGAATAAATAATAAATTATGGAAAGTTCAGCAAGTTCAGATTCCGTAGTGTCTGCTTGAATTTACCAGGAGATCAGGCAGGGGAAAATTTCCATAGATGAGCAGACGATTCCTTTTTTTAGGACGTGCCTCAGTAAAGCAGTATATAAAAAACAAACCATACTCTGTTGTAACATCATCATCTGGGATAGTTTTAAATTTTGTATTATACCAGTGGGAAAGTACAGACTTGGTCCACAAGGACCTAGGCTTAGGACCTGCTGTAGTCCTTACTCTGGTTCAGTCCTAATTTTATGTACTTCGATCGGTATTTCAACAAAATACCGCTGCTGGAAAAACTAAAAAAAAAAAAAAGAAATTTGAAGGATCAGGCACAATCCAAACAAAGTGAAGGGCATACCATTTGTCAAAGTGTCTTAAGAGGGTTGCGAGCATCGAGCACGTCTCAGAAAATGAAATCGTAGTGGTCTGTCCAAAAACAAAAATTGTTTCAAATATTTTCATTGTGGCTCATGAAAGTTATCTCAATAAACAACAACGTTTTTTGCTTAAACTTTTATTTTTAGATATTTGCATACATAATCCCAAACTACACAATTGTGTAGATTTAGCCCAAAAACGGTTGCATTAAGGCCGAACCCACACAATTGTGCGGGTCCTCTCTTGTCATAACCTGACATCGGATATTTTTTTATATATTGTTTCAATCAAATACGATCCTATCGATAAGGGGAAACCAGCCAAACTTTCAATTTCTACCAAAAAAACTCCCGGTCTTAAAGGGTTAAGAGCCTATACTAGTCACTTGGAAAAAGTCGAACGCTAATGGTAAGTCTATGGGAACGTTATTTTCAAATTTCTCGCTGAAATTTTAATTTTTTTTTTTTTTTTTTTTTTTTTTTTTGTTCTATAATGGGATAGTTTCAATTTCGGAACCGGTTACGAAAGCAATTGTATTTTTTAAAAAAGAATCTGAAACCGAAATCGAAAAAGTAAAAACTGGCCAGGTCGTAGATCGTTCTCAACTGTCATATGCAAAAAAAAAAAAAAATCATTCATAAATATTAAAATTGTATTTGAAAATAACGCTCCCATAGACTTAGCATCAGCGTTTTTCCTTTTCCCCGTGACTGAAGAGAGTTCTTAAGAATCTACATTAGTCATGCGAAGAAACTCGAACCCTAATGTTAAGTATGTGGGAGAAATCTTCACAGCGATAAAGCTATACAGCTTAAATGAGAGAGAAATATATGCATAGGATACCTGAAGTCGATATATATAGTTGTACGTTTGTAATTTTTCGATTTTGTTCAGTTTTTTTTTTCATGCGGACATTTTCACTATTGGAACTGGTTGGAACGCGTTGTGAAAGTGAAACTATCCTCATATAAAAAAACAAATGGAAACAAAATAGAAAAGTACAAACTCACAACAATAGATATCGATCTCAGGTATCCTGTTTAACGAAAATTATTAAAAATATTAAAATGCGAGTAAGAAATCTGTAAAGATTGCTTTCATAGATTTAACTTTAGTTTTTCCGCGTAAAGGGTCTACACTAGTCACGCGAAGAAATTTGATCACTAATGTTCAACCTATGGTTGAAATCTTTTCAAATTTATCGCTTGCGTTTTAATATTTTTACACAATTTTTTTTTCAGGATACCTGAGGTCGATATCTAATGTTAGCGTTTGTGTACTTTTTCGATTTTGATTAATGTTTTTTTATACGAAAAGTTTCACTTTCAGAACAGGTTCCAACCTCTTCCGAAAGGGAAAATGCCCGCATATTGAAAAACTGTTACCAAAACCAAAAAAGAACAAATAGTCCAGGCAATAGGGAATTTTACCTAGCAAAATTAATGGTAGTACTGGAAATCGGCTTTCTAGATGTTTTTTGGGTCGCTGAATCCGAATTTGTAACTTCCCACCAAAATTTCCCCCGGCAACCTCCCCAAATTTTGGTAAAATGCCCCCCAAAAAAGATTTTTATTAAAAAAAAAAACATACGAAATTCAGAAACTAGACAAAATTTGCAACAAATAGGATATATGACATTATGAATTAGGATGAACGGGGAGGGTTAGGGCTGCCTCGGAACATGCACTGCGGCGCTACGTGCACTAAATGATGAAGTCCAAGCAACAGGGAGTTTTATCTGGCAAAATTAATGGTAGTACTGGAAATCGGCTTTCTAGATGTTTTTTGGGTCGCTGAATCCGAATTTGTAACTTCCCACCAAAATTTCACCCGGCAACCCCCCAAAAAATTGATTTTTTGAAAAAATTTGGTTTTTGAGAAATGCGCGCGGGGAATGTTCCGAGGCAGCCCACTCTCTCCGTCATAATGTCATATATCCTATTTGTTGCAAATGTTGCCTAGTTTCCGAATTTCGTAATGCTTTTCCCCTAAAATAATAAGAAATTTAAGTTAAAAACAATTATTTGGGGGGGGGGGGTTCGGGGGGGGGGAATTTGGGGGGTAAGTTAAAAATTCGGATTCAGCCACCCAAAAAACTTAAAGTAAACCTTATAGAGAAAGTTCGGAGGGAAGATGGGAGGGCTAATGTAAACGTGTGAGTGGTTAAGTGGAATTGCGCAACTTAGTCCACGCAGCACTGCGGCGCATGTTCCGAGGCAGATTCCCCCTTCCCCTTCATCCTAAGTCATAATGTCATGTATCTAATTTGTTGCAAATTTTGTCTACTTTCTGAATTTCTAGCTACTTTTCCCCTAAAACAATAAAAAATGGAATTTTTTATAAAAACCTTTTTTGGGGGGCTTTTTACCAAAATTTGGGGTGTTGCCGGGGGAAATTTTGGTCATTCAAAAGTTTTCCGTTACATTACGGCCAATGGGGAAAATTATTGCAAGTACATTTTAATGATGTTACAGCCTTCCGAACGGTCTGAAATTTTAAATATATAATTGTTGTAAAATTTTGTTGAGTGATTTCCAATTTTATGAAAATCGGATGTATAGCTTAATTACAGGGACAGTCAAAAGTTTCCCGTTACATTACGGCCAATGGGAAAAAATTATTGTAAGTGCATTTTAATGATGTTACAACCTTTCGAAGAGAATGGAATTGATATGCACTTATGAAGTGCACTAAAATATACATTCAGTAGAATATGTGGTGCAAAAAATATTTATAAAACTAGTTATAGTAAGAACGCACCTCATTTGCGACGTTTGATGAGCAATTTCCAACTTGTTTTTTTCGCATATGACAGCTGAGGTCGATCTCAAAAAGACCGTTTTTTACTTTTTCGATTTTGTTTGCAGGATTTTTTTATGAGGATGCTTTCACTTTCGAAACCGATTCCGAAAGTGAAAGTGTTCTAATTAAAAATACTTGTAAACAAAATAAAAAAAAGTGCAAAAGGATCTTTGTACAGATCCACCTCAGCTTTCAAAAAAAAAAAAAAAAAAATTAAAATATTAAAATGCAAACGAAAATACCTTTAAAAAATTCTCCCATTGTATTAATATTAGCGAACGGCGTGTTTTCGCGTACCTGAATTAGTCTCATAACACTACATATTACATATACTTAACCCACTACATAATTATACATAACCTACACTAGTCACGCGAAGAAACTCGAACGCTAGCGTTAGTATATGGGAGAAATTTTTACAGCTAAAATGCTATACAGCTTAAATAATATATATATTTGCATAGGATACCTGAGGACTACGAGTATATATGGGGCATTCTCACAATCTTTTGACTTTCAGGAATAAAAATCTGGTGAAATTAAACATGCTAAAATCACATTTTAATCTGACAGACAAATGCCTTAATGATTCAAAATAAAGAAAAAATGGTCAGCAGCTAAATTTTTTTTATTTAACTGCAGTTTAAGTTAAACTTGCGAGCTTAATTTTCCTTACCATTTTACAACTATAACTTTTTATTTTCTTCTAATTTTTACTTATAAGGAATTTGCATAGTACCCACAGGACATTCAAATAAGAAATAATAACAATGTAGTACTATTAATACAGAATTTTTGTAGAACATTGTCTTAAAGGGGTGTTAAAGAAGGGACGGTAAGATTAAAAAAAAAAAAGGAGGGAAGGTATAGGAGAAAAGGGACGAAATGGGAAAAAAAGGGACTGTAAGGATGGAACGGAAAGGAAAATTATCACCTATTTTCAGGAAAATCATGTTAAGACTAAGTGATAGCCACAATGTTCATTGATTTCTAGAAACAGTTGTTAACATTGGATTAAATAATTTATTTTTCTTAATTTACCTCGAAAAGTGCAGAAATAAACCTTGGGGGCGGTAAGACTACCAATAAAGCCACGATCTTGAAATTGATATTTAAATGCTGATTTCAATTCTGCAGTAAATTTCCTGTCAAAGAGTTTTAGACATTCTTTCTCTAGCATACTTCTGCATGAGAAAAAACTTGAAAAAAATTCTGTGGCTGCATCTGAAGGGATTTTCTGTATAAGTTTAGCAAGAGGGACGGTTAGGATGAAAAACCCAGGGACAGAGTTCAAAAAATAATATCAACCGTAAAAATGTGTGCAGGTTAATTTTTTGCACAATATTTATATTAAACAATTGTCCTAGTTTCGGAAAAAAAATTACGTCGAATTACTTTTATTGAAACAATTTTATACAGACAGCTCCAAATTTAAAAATCAGCATCAGGGACACGGGGCGTATAGGAGTTTTCCTGGTATTTGGACCCCCAACATCGTCCAAAACTTATTTATCTCGTTAATATTGTTATACAATCATGCAATGGAATGTTCCCCAGTATATGAAATAAAAAAAACACAAAAAAATGTATTAAAATAAAAATTATTATTCAGGGACATAAAAGTCAAAAGATTGTGAGAATGCCCCATATATTGTGCTTTTGTACTTTTTCGATTTTGGTTACAGTTTTCTTTTATATGAGTACAGTTTCACTTTCAGAACAGGTTTCAAAATTGAAAGTATCTGCATATAAAAAATAGCATAAAAGCTCGAAAAGGTACAATTGCACAACTATATACATCAACCAGATGTATCCTATTTAAAAAATAATATTAAAAAATATTAAAATGTCAGCCCGAAATATGCAAAGAAGTCCATAGAATCAACATTAGCTTAAATGTTAAATTTTATTTCGGGTGACTAGTGTCGGTTCTTAAGAATTACATTTTATTAAAGATTGTTATCATAGAAGAAAATAATAAATAAAGATGCAGTTGAACACTATTTTACATGTCGAAAAGGATTCAAAACGAAACATTTTTAATAATAACACAAATAAATAGTCTTCGAATCTTACATTAACAATATAACAATGGAATTAAGGTTTTAAGGTCCAAAATTTTAATTATCACAAAAAACTATTTTGTAACTATTAAAATAATATTTTGGTGCTACGGTATCCGAGGTTTATCACACAAAACTATTTTATACCCCTTTTTTTTGGGGGGGGGGGGGGGGTTAAGTGATTATTCAATGCATTTTAGTTATTTAGCTCTAATTCATTGCAAAAAAACTTACCAATCAAGTTTCAGTACAATTGTTTGCGGTAGGACTCGAAATGGAAAAATTCACGAGCCAGAAATCTATTTTTCAAAGTTTCACAATTTTTTTTTTTTTTTTTTTTTTTACTTTTAGGCAAATTTATGTCTAACAATAAAAATCAATTTTAAAAAATGCATTCAAAATTCAAAATAATCAAAAAAGTTATAGTCAGCACAATAAAAGCTATATGTATAAAACTATAATAATAATATGTTTTAACGAATCGGAACGATATTTACCATAATTTCACAAACCAGCCGGAGTGTATTGGAGGGTATACGGAGGTATACGCAGTATACCTTCTGGATTTTTTAAAAAAGCTCCGTATACCCCCGGTTTCTCGAATAAAGCTATATCGTATATACTCTAGACATGACGTTCATGACTTTAGCGTACACCCTCTGATTTTTTTACGATTACAACACAGCAAACCAGTTCAATATTTGGCATAATTTTACGAACCGGAATATTGTTCCGATTTGCTCCGGCACATTTCAAGCCAGGTTTGCTGACGCGAAAAATTAACAATTTCAAAATATTCGTATTTAAAATTTAAGAAAAATAGGAAATAAAAAGACTTATACACATCCGATTAACAAGAAGTTATGTCAAAAGAAAAGAGAAATTTTTAAAGAATTAAATAAAACTGACGCCGGAAGGAAACACTTTTAATAACTTTAATAAAAATTAGAAAATAGCGATACAATAGAAGTCCATGATAAGAAGCATGGAGAACAGCACACTAAGAAACTGTTTAAAATATTTAATATTTATATAGAGAAAGGGTTTAATGGCCATGAAAAGATAATTTAAATTTAAAAATACATTCGAACGCACTGCTGAATTCAAGAGGAGGGGCATTTCCCCCGGAAGGTTTGACATTTTATGCTTTTTAATAAACAATTTCCACACCGAATCTCTAAAATGTCCCCCCCCCCCTTCCCCTCCACAGCCGCAGAAATTGCTCCCGCAGAAAAATATCTGAATTCAACACTGTTTAATCGGCGTGAATAGCAAGAAAAAAACAAATATTAATTAAAACGATATCTTAGAAATTCCCCTTAAAGTTGACGAAAATTCATTTAAAAATTAAAATTTTCAATAATGCCTTAACATGGACCAAAAACAAACTATTTTAAAAATGTAAGCATTCCTCAGTAAATAAACATAACTTTTTAATTTATTAGAATTTCTGTACGAAATAAGTTGTAGTTTGTACAGAGAAAATACCAAAATATCCGAATCACATTTGAATAATTAAAATAATAAATACCTTTATATCTGGGTATCCATTTATATCCTTTGCTTGAACGCTAATCCAATGGCGCTGATGGGATTCAATAAAGAAGTGTTGTAATTTTGTCTTTGTCAAATTTCCGCACATGCGCGTTTATATCTATTATCCTTCCAACAAAAGGAATTTTTCGCTTACGTCGTTATTTTATGACAGTGTTGTATCAGTTTTAGAGCAAAGTTGCGTTGCAAGGGAGCGATTGATTATATTCCGTCTACCTAGTAGTGTCCTTGCGGCAATATTATTACTTCAAATTTGTCGTGACAAGACAATATAAAAAAAAATTAATCTTGCTGCAATTGTTCATGCTATCTGGGATATTTGTCAGCATTTGAACGGAAGGTGGTTTTGGTATCTGGGGGTCATGATCGGAGAACATATAGCAAAATTTCCCGAAGTGTTTTTCCTTCGGATAGCTGCAGTAGGTAATTTTTTACTTTTTGTAATGAAATCTACCTAAAAGTGTCCACAATTTTGACCACCACTGTATAGGTGACATACTAAGTTCTGAGCTGCCACAGGCGACTATTTTTTAACTCTCCTCACACCACTTTCTCAAAACAAAAATTATTACTATACTATTTTAAAAAACACATACTACAGTATATATTAAAACACACATACACACATAAAAAACGCCTGCATTCAACAGTTGAGGGTAATATAAATATTATACAGACACACATACAATATGTTGCAGACAATAATTGCATGTATGTCTATATAATATTTATATATACCTTTAATTATTGCTATACTGTTCGAGAACGTTTGCAAGAGAAATATACTTCAAAATCTGTTTTCTGTTTTTTAAATAGTGCTGCGAATAGAATAGAAAAATAGTCTCTAGTGGCAAACCTGTAAGTTTAATCACAAACCACTGTCACCGTATAGGTATCTGTGGAGTGCAAAAGGTTAAACCGTAAAAATCATCAACAGAAATTATTTTTTCCTGAATTTGAAAACTATTTCAGTTACAATCATTACCGAAATTCTAATTTTTTTCTCTCCACGTAATCTTGTTCACATATTAAAGTTGTCTTGTGTACTGTACCCTTTATCTACTGACGGTACTACGTCCCTAACTTTAAACTTTCATCCCATAGTGAATATTACTAATATTCTAATGGTACTTTGCAAAAACACTCTTTTAACTCCACTTTATCAGGATACATGGCAGCAGTAGTTCTAGGTTTGTTATTTTAGCGAGGAAGGAGGCTATCTTTGAAACAGTCGATGTGTTTTGTGCCGACACTTTGTACAGATTGTCACACTCGTCTTTTTATTGTTGTAAACACAGTAAAGAATATAAGGTAAGAGTTCGATTTTTTAATGTATTCATTATGATCTTAGAATGCAATTTGACTAGCTATTTTAGGTGAACAGTGTACGCATTTGATTTAACAGTTGAATTACTTGGTGGTACTTATAAGTACCGTCGGTACACTGGGTGTTGGAGAAAAAACTTCTTGTTACTTTTCGTTTGTGTAGTTATCCATCGTTTTCATCTGCTTTAAATTGCAATTACTAAAATGTAGAGTAGCAATAATTTTTCTAGTATTTCTTTTTTGTTTCATTATTATTTTTTATAGGAAATCGAAAAAGTTGTGGCACCGGCTCTTTTTTGCTATGCTAGAAATGGCATATGTAAATTCATATATTGCATATGTGGAGATGCGAGAGAACATGTTGTCCCTTGAATATAGACGTCGCATAACTAAAGGATTGCTAACAAGATCGAAACCTAAGAAAAAATAGTTTCTTTTTTAACCCTTTCAGGGGCAAAGCATTTTCAATGCTAAAGTGTTAAAATAAATGATTGGCACAGAATTTGCCAAAACATTTATTTGTAAATAAGGAAAAAGGCTATCTTTCGCATACTTATTAAATCGAAAATATTTTACCACAATTCTTGTGCCATTTGAAATACCTTTTGGGTTTTTTCTCACGATATTTTAGTCATAGTGTATTGACGATAATTTAAAGTACCACTTTAATAAATTACCTCTAAGGAATTAAATTTCTCACGGGTGAGTATTTTTTTTTATGTTTATCCTTTAATTTTCATTGTAATAACTGAAAAAAAAAATTACATGAAAAAAATTACAGTATAGATCATAATGCAATTTATAAAGGATTAAAGCATTTTTTGCTCTGAATTCAGTTTAATAACTTTAATGCGTATAGGAAACATTACGTATTTTGTACTAAAAATAAGACAAAATTCTAAAAGAGGTTTTTAAAAATGGCGTAATATTTGTAAGACAAAGTTCCCGTTCGTCAATTCCTTCTGACACGTCCCATACATAACATTTTTATCTGCGCCAATTCACGTGCTCATCGATTAAATTTGAAATTTTATTAGCCGTGGTTACAGCACGTTGTAGTTCGGTTTTTCACCTCACAGATTGCTTTTCCGGCGGTAATGTTATTTTATGAGTTGACAGTTACGTGAGCTAGAAAATTTACATTGTTATAAATGAAGCAGTTAAAGTTACAAATGGCTGTCCGTGATCTTTTTAATGACTATTCCACTGCTTTGAGTATTGTAATAATATTGTAATGATTGCATAAATGACATTTGGGTGGAAATTGATAGTAAAAAGTTAATATCGTTATTGCAATAATACTTAACATGAATTACAGGAAAGGTGCTTATACAGATGTTGAATCTCATTTCATAGTTAAAACTGTTCATCTCGTATTTAAGGTATGTCAGGATTCTCAAAGCTTTAAAATTTTCGAAGTTTTAATTTTTTTAGATATTAAACTCCTATCTTTTCTGAAAATTTTGATGCAATGTTTTCCTTAAAATTCCCATTACAACAGAAGTTGAATTATACCCGTTCAATAGCTGAAGCGCCGTTTCCGAAACTTTGAAGTCCTTTTTATCCAAATGACATTTTTGGACATAACGCGCAGGATATATCAAAACCTTCTGAATATTTTTCCATGAAAATTTTTAAACAAATGTTTCATGATAGTCTGTATAAACTGAACCTAAAATTTTCTTTTTAATGTTAAAAAAAATATCTTTTTAGGTGATTATACTCTAAAAATTTCTACATTTTGCATTAGCTAAATACAAATTTGTTCTAAAAATATAAAAATGCTTTAAATACAAACTTATTTAGGTTCAGAGTAATTATTATAATCGGACGTATAAGTAGGCACCAAAAATTTCATTCTAGTTGCAAAATTTCTTTCGTAATCCTGCGTGTAATCTGTTATGCCGATTTTCTGCTCATCGAATGTCTGACAGTTTGGAGCCCCCTGTAAATGCTAATTATGCAACTTGCAATTTTTTAAGTACATGAAATGAAAGAACATGCTCAGGGCCTGATTAATGCACGGGCTTCCGGGGCCTCGGCCCTGGGCCCACCAATTTCAGGGGCCCACAAATTTGTGTGTATTTTCTCACAATTTAAGTTTTTCCACTCTTTGGATTTTATATTTTGGTCCCTGACGTAAAAACAAAGTTTTACTGTAATAAAAAACCTCCATATTTAATTTTTCTGTAAAAGTCTTTTTTAGTTTAAGAGTACCTATAATTTTCAATACTTGCCGTATCCAGAAAATCAAATTTGGGGAAAATGCCAAAAACTGCATACTGTGTCTATTGGTTTCAATATAAACGAGGATTTTACAATGTCAGAATTATAGTTTAAAATGATTACTAGACTGTTAGGGAAAAACAATTTTCATGATTTTGGATAAGGCGAGTTTTGAAAAAGACGTCCTCATTTATTCTGCAACATAAACTGTGGATCATAGATGTTTGTAAATTATACAAATGCTTATTTGAGAAATTGGACGGTAATTCATTTTCTTGATTATTCTTGTAAGTTAAAATTTTTTGTAAACTTGAAACTTTCACCCAAACAACTTTGTCAACTCATCATATAAACCTACTTTTTTTTCTGAAAGTGTCGCCGGGAATGAGGAGGTAGGGGAGGCCCAACTTGTTAACAGGCCCTGGGCCCAACTTCAGCTTGATCGGGCTCTGAACATGCTTATATCCTTCATCCCAATTAAACTTGTGTTTTTAAATCGTATGCATTTTAAGATATTAAATGTTGAAAATGGTCTTTTGTTTTTCATTTTTTCCAATTTTTAGAATCCTGAGACCCCTTAAAGAGAATAAACCATAATGAACATATATTAGATAAATTTAAATTTGACTGTATTCTTCTGAAAATAAATAATGCCAGCAAATATAGCTAACAAAGAATTCTAGAATGTGTACGGAACAAATAATTTACATGTTGAATTATTCTATTTTTTCGTGCGTTAATAATTATAAATTACTATCTATAGTCGTCGTTTGGTTCACCAGTCTGTCTATCTGTTCGTATGTAACAGCGCAAAAACTATCCAACCGAATGGTTTGAAATTTAATATATATATAATCGTTGCGGAATTTTGTCGGGTCATTAAATTTTATGAATATCGAATTAAAACTTAAAAAGATATTAAGAAAAGTTTTCTTTATTCTGTTAAATCCTGTCCTACGTAATTAATTCAATGATATCCCATGAAAGGTAATGATTCTAGTTTGCCATGGTTGCTTCCAATTTAAGACAGAGCCCTATTATTTCCGTGTTACTGAATTTAATATATATGTAATCGTAATACATTTTGTATTCGTGTATTTTTGCATAAGAGTGCAACAGTTATTGCACCGAGATCTGAATATTTATAAAACTAGTTATAGTACGAACGTTTGTCTCGTTTGATGTGCAATTTCCGACTATGTTCTGAATTGCTCGCTTATTAATAATATTCAAATGTATTTTACTTTTTTTTTTTTTTTTTTTTTTTTTTTGTACGGAAGGAAAAATGGAATGGAAATGGAAGGAAAAATGGAATTTCAAAAAGGTTTTTGTCTCCTATTCCTTTATGATACATAGAAAAATCACTCAAAATAATAACTAACATTTCACACATATTCATACAACGTGGCACAGCATTAAGATCAACATTTAACAGGTAAAAACACATAGAAGACAGAAATAACAAAAGGTTAAGTAATTGCTGAAAATGCTTATTTTGAGTAACAAAATATGTTCTAGTCTCGTTTTCAGTAATTTAGCCATCTAGCATACAAACTAGAGATAAAAGATAATGAGTAAGGATTGATTGCAATTCGTAAGAATATAAATATCAGTAGATAATTGGAGAGAAGATTTACTGATAAGATTTGTTGGATAAAATTAACCCGTAACTGGAGACGGAAGTCAAGAAGACTCCGCGTTGTTCATTGGCTCTGATTATCACGTGGTTTTTTGTTCATGAATACAATCATCTCCTCAGTACCTTCAAGTAGATCTTTTATCAGTATGTTGCCGAGGTCCAAGTTTGAACACACGCCTATATCCGAGTTATTCTTTTTTTAAATTTTCGTTGCTATTTATGGAGTCAGATTGACTCCACGTCTCTGAAACTGTGACTGAAAAAATATATAACGCATCAGTTAATTTCTACGTATTTAGCATTGCAATCCGCTTCCTTTGTCTAGAATAATATATTGTTGTTTAAAAGGAAATGGATAATACTCAAACAGGACCTTCCAGGAAAACATTTTGGCCATGTGATCCAGATTTAAAAAAAAACTATAATGCATTGGTTTGAAGAATGCGAAGTGCCGGAAGATGACTATCATATTAGCAATGCAGAAACGATTATAAGTGATCATGAAGAGGAAAACGAACAAGAAAGTGACGAAAATTCGGACGTAAATTCAAAAAAGGAAGACGTCATGGTTGACATGGAAAATTATTTCTATAGGAAAGGAAAAAATAGATTTAAGTGGTCCAAGAAGCCGTTAGTGAGTCCGCATTCCCGGACGCCTCAGCACAATATTATTTTGAAGCTGCCTGGAATTCGTCCTAATTTTCAACGGATATCGTTGACAGAAAATGAAACCTGGACCTACATTTTCTCGACCGACATGTTGCTTATGATTATGAAATATACAAATCTTAAACTTGCTGCAATTAGGCAAAACTATAAAGATCAAGATAAGTCAGATTTGCGTGATTTGGATATAATGGAATTGCGCAGCTTTGTGGGTCTACTGTTTTACACAGCTGCTTTTAAATCAAACCATGAGGATCTCAGTTCACTGTTTGCAACAGATGGCACGGGTCGAGGCATTTTCCGGTGTATCATGAACGTGAAACGCTTTGCAGCTCTACTCCAGTGCTTGAGGTTTGATGACCCAAATACGAGAGAAAAACGATTAAGGGAAACTCCAGTGTCATTAATATCAGAGATTTTTGAAAAATTAATCACAAACTCTGTGTCAGCTTACAGTATTGGTCCTTTAGCATGCCGCTTTAGCATAGAGATGCTTTTGAGTTTTAGAGGAAGAAGTAAATTCAAGATGTACTTGCCTAATAAGCCATGTAAATATGGACTGAAAATAATGGCTTTAACTGATGCCAGATACAATTACTTCTTCAATGGCTATATACACTATATTGCCATTAATAACCGGCAACTTTCACTTTTAGACATTTTGTCGAATATTTAGAAATATACTTGACAGATTCTTCTGGAAATTCACGATTGAAAAGAACAGATATGATCTCATATTTATCAATGTCGATTTGATAAGGGGAGCAATTAGGGGGCCAACAAAAAATCAAAGAAAAAAAATAGTACTTGGGATCACCCTGTAAAATAAAATGTACGAAATGATCTATCGCTACCGAATATAAATAAACAGACATTGTGAAATATGTGTATTCTTTTGTGTAAGAATAGCATGTATATTAATAGAGATATAGCGATTTATTTTAAAAAATAAAAAAAATCTTGCATGTTTTTTGCTTATAACATGCAGGGTTTTCAACCAAATTTAACTTCGGTTTCCGAAAAATTGACAAAATATAGTACAAACAATATAGTGCAATTGAAATATAAATATATTAAATATTTTAAGAAATATGAGCTGTTGTATGAAATAATTTTTATCTGCCCATGCGCGAACGATAACAAGGATCATTTTACATAATTTAATAGTTCAACTCTATACAGCAACTTATTAAAAAAAAATCTAGTCAAATATCGTAAAAATTCAGAAAGATATCGGCGTTAGAGTGAGCAAATTTTTAGTTGTTCTCTAAAAGCAGCTGGATGATAAGGGATTTTCCACAAATTGTCATTTTTAATTTTAATTTTTTTTTTAATTTTCATTTTTAATTGATGCTTTAGTTCTTCTTGGATAACCACCAGAACGAGCCTGTGCCATGATAAAAAGAAGTATCAAAATCGAAGCATTTTTTCCAAATCTACTCGTTGATACTCACTAAATATTAACTTTTTTCTGAAAGTCAGTTAATAAAAAATGACAATTTGTGTAAAATCCCTTATCATTCAGCTGCTTTTAGAGAACAACTAAAAATTTGCTTGCTTTAACGCCGATATCTTTCTGGATTTTTACGATATTTGACTAAAATTTTTTAAATAAGTTGCACCATAGAGTTGACTATTAAATTATGTAAAATGATTCTTGTTATCGTTCGCGCATGCGTAGATAAAAATTATTTCATACAACTG
This sequence comes from Maratus speciosus, assembly GCA_963932465.1. Classification (NCBI taxonomy): domain Eukaryota; kingdom Metazoa; phylum Arthropoda; class Arachnida; order Araneae; family Salticidae; genus Maratus; species Maratus speciosus. The sequence continues at coordinate 155,799,107 of OZ010789.1, forward strand.
CTCATATTTCCTAAAATATTTAATATATTTATATTCCAATTGCACTATATTGTTTGTACTATATTTTGTCATTTTTTCTGAAACCGATGTTAAATTTGGTTGAAAACCCTGCATGTTATAAGCAAAAAACATGCAAGAATTTTTTAATTATTTTAAATAAATCGCTATATCTCGATTAATATACGTGCTATTCTTACACAAAAGAATACACATATTGCATAATGTCTGTTTATTTATATTCAGTAGAGGTAGATCATTTCGTGCATTTTATTTTACAGGGTGATCCCAAGTATTATTTGTTTTCTTTGATTTTTTTTGTTGGCCCCCTAATTGCCCACTAGATGCCATGACTTGCCATGTGAAAAACGTTAAAGCATTTCTATGCATCGGTACTTTACATTTACTACACATAGTTAGCTACAATATCCCGTATCTTGAATTGTTGAATTTTATTTCATTCTTTAAGTGCATCTATGAACACAATTCGAAATTTATGGATAAAAAATTCAAAACATTCCGTACTACTTCTTTCATATTGCTAATTTTTTACAACTCGAATCTGTTAATATTTTTTTTCCTGAAAATAAAAGTTATATATACAATAGGTGATAATAAATTTGCTGAAAACAATATTCACACACACGCACAAAAAAAAATAAAAATAAAAATAAAAATAAAAAATAAAAAAGAATCACAAACATGTTGCGAAAACGCAACGTCAGTCTTTAATGGGTTAACGCTGCGTAATTCTTTTTAAAAACAAAAGTAGGTTAAATAAATTCAGCATTTACTTTATTAAATATTTCAAATCTCCATATATTTTAGAGTTAAAATACGTAATTTTTTTTTTTTTTTTTTTTTTTGTAAAAGAGATCTTTTTTTAATATAGAATTAGAGCATAAAAAAAAAGATCGCGGAAATCGTACGTTGCACAAATTTTGCTACTTTTACGTTGCCCCTGATAATAACGGGATGCGCAGAGAGAGGCTTAAGCTGCATAACTGAATTGAAGTGTTCAGATGATAAAGGTGTTAAGTTACACAAGCATCATTTTGAGAAAATGACGTGTAAAGTTCCAAATATCTATTTGCATCTATTGCCAAATGTCTCCTCTGTCAATTAAAATCTCTGTGAGTATTACGTTTTATCAAATAGCACTTTAAAAGATGATAGAGAATCATTGATTATCATGAAACATGCGATTAACTCTTTTTTTTTTGTCACATACCACCTTTGATACATGAGCACTTCAGCTTATACATACGGTATAGGTTCCAGAGAATTTAATGCCTTGCATAATTTGGGGTTCGTTTTTTTCCCATTGTGACCGGTTAAAAACGGCCGTCTGAATTTTTTTTTACGCACAAAAAATTAAATATATAAGTAATATGTAAACAAATATAAGACAAAAAGGCTGAAGGTGATATCTCTTTAATTTTAACCAAAAAAAGTGAGAAATCGCGATTATTTGTTAATTGTTTAATGGCAACGCCCGAATAAAACGAATCTCATTGGTTATTGTGTAACAGTCCTTTGGCAGGATTTAGGCTGAGGTAAATCGGGTTTATTTACGCTTCGCTCTTTTGTTGCAATTTCAGAGCTTCAAAATATCACTAGAAATGTCCGTAAAAGATCTCGACGAATGCTTGAAAGTGAAGAAGAAGCCGAATTAAGAAGAGAAAATAGAAATAGATTGGATCGAGAACTTAGGCAAACACAGAGCATAAGCGATCGCCAAAATAGGCTTAATAACCGTTTTAGCATTTCACAAATCTTAATTTGCCATATATCAAGCCTCGATCTTATACCGATATGCCATTTAATATCAACCGTAAGAACTTCCCTGACCTTTTCATTCTTTAAAAGTAAGAGTAATAATTTTGCCTGGCCGTTTCATTTTTTAAACGTAACTATTACGTTTTTGAAATTTTGGCTCTCATGTAATTTTTTTACAAGTTTTTAACATAAATAAGGACACAGATGTCATATACGCACCACATTGGCATGGTTTTTTCTGACGCCAATGTGATATATGCACTGGGGTACTTAACTGGCGCCAAAGTGTCGATATTTTGCTTGATATGGTTAACCCGGACGTTATTGTTTATTTATTAATAAATTGTTTATTTATTTTTATTTTATTTTTTTTAATTATATAAATTGTTTTGTTCCATTGTTATTAATGAAACTTTTTTAAATTTATGGTTATTCTCTTGTTTTAAAATATGTAACTGGTATTCGAAAAATCATTGATTACTTTCGAGCAAAACTTAATATTAATTGTTTGCTATTTTACTTTATAATATACTTATTTACAGCCAGTTTCGTCTAACACTGTAAAAAAAATTCCGCAACGTTCCTTGAAAAAAATGGGCAGCTGAGCCCATTATTTCCAAGAAACATTTCTTGAAAATGACTGGAACTTTACTGTATATGTTAAAAACTTTCTACAGAAATGCCAGTAAGTTTCCTGCGAAATACCAGGAATATTTCTGTTGACAGCAAAACATTACTGACATTTCACAGCATGCGGGTTCCGCAGACGATTTTTACATTTCCAGTTGACAATTTTCGCTTTATTATCGTTATTTGTTAGAACGAAAACATATTTTGAAATTGACATCAAAATTATTATTTATAATTTACACGAAAAAATAAATTTTCAGTTAAAATTCAATAAAGTAAATATATATATGATATATTGTTTCTGAACTTTGCTTAAAATATAAAAATATATAAATGTAAATAATAATTAGAAAAAAAATCTAGACATAAAATATTTTGGATTTTCGTCAGTAATTATGTTAGTTTACAAGTTAGATAAAATACATATAAATTTTCATGAAAAAAAAAAACCTAAACGTAATTGTATATTTTTTCCGAAAAAAAAAATTTCAAATTTGCAGCAATTCAAAGTGTCAAATATATATCAAATTTAAATCAAATTGTAATAAAGTGTTAAAATATAAAATTAATTAAAAAAGAAAAAAAAGAAGTCAAGAGGTAGCATCGAACTCGGGCCGTACGGGTGGCGTGCGAGCCTTCTGCGTCCACACCGCGAAAGACATGTTGAGAGCTGCAAACTAATGGGTATTTGAAACGTATGCTAAACCTCCGCATCTAATTTCTGAAAATCTAAGGCCCATTTGAAGAAAATTCTTTCACAAGAATAATTAGAGATAAGAACTCTAAAACATACTTTAAATTAATCAAAATCGGCGAGAATCATGTTTGATGGTCCCCTGGTTAATGGAGATCCAAATAATAGGTGTATTTTTTTTTACATGGTCTGCTCGTTAAACATTCCACAGACAAGTACGAGAGATAATCTCTTAGCGATGTCACAGAGGTATTGTATTTTTATCTGAATTGTCTTGACAGAGACGTAAAGGATTATGTCGTCTATTGATTTATTTGCATTCCATATTGATTTTTTTACATTCATTTAAGGAATTCTTTTTCGACACTCGCGCGCGAGCAACGGATTATAGCAAAAAAATAATAAATGGCGGCCGCAGCGTTTTGCTGTTTCCAACTTTTGTTCAGGAACGTTTCAGATAAGAAAACCAGAATTTCACAGGAAAGAGCTAAATTATTCTGAAAACCTGAGAAAAGGCGAAACGTTCTTGGATTTTATATGGAACGTTACCATTTTTTTTTTTTTTTTTACAGTGAATATTAAAAGGGTGATAATATGGAAAAAATTTCTTACTTAAAAGTACTTATGAAATAATGTGCGGTTTTTGAAAGATTTTATTTCATTATTATCAACCTTCCTCTGTACTCGGATGAATCTAGTTTGAAATTTGAAAAACCATAATAAGAAATGTATAGAATAGTACAATGATAAGATTTTGAATGTTGAATAACAAGTGTTTTCTTTAAGAAAAGAATTTTGAACTCAATATCAGCGTTTAATTGAAAATATTTTGATAAAATTTATCCGATTCACTAGTGCATGGTTACTTATTCTTTTCTTCTTCTTACGTACTTATGAATATGCATTTAAAAAAATATTTATTAGTTGTAACACTTAGGTGTATCAGGTAACACTTGAGGTAGTGAAATAAAAAAAAAATTAAACATTTTACATCTAAAATGTTTGTGGTTTTAGAAAAGGTTTTCTAAAATATAACTGTCAGGTTTCTGAAATTAATGAGCATGTGACTAATTAAGATTACTGTTAATTAATATTATTTTATTTATTGTATTTTATATGTAAATAACGCTCTACGTGTTTGGGTTAGAGAAACATTTTCCTTATCTTGAAGTTTCAAATGAGCTATTATATTCATATCTTATTGTAGGAAGATCCATTGTGTAAACGACATACCCTTTGTATACGAGAATGTGGTGACCAAATAAAAATAGATAAAGGAACAAAAGAAGTTCTAGGATACCTCTATTGAATGAGTGAGCGAGGAAGCGAAGTGTATTGAGAGATAATGTGATTGCGTGATAGTACAGGGGAAGCCCCACGTACTTTTTTTCTTTGGAGGTAGAAGCTGAGAGAGAGTGTTGAATAGTCTTGGCTGGAGGCTCGTGGAGAGAGGCTGGAGGTTGGAGCCGTGGGTTTGCCTGTGAAAGTGTTCCCAACAAAAGATTTACTCCTGCAGGGAAAAACGTGTATGCGAAGGGAGATACCTGAGTGATTCTCCGGTAAGCCTTGCTGAGTTCGATAAAGTGAGAAGGGCAATAGCGTGTATTTTAATAATACTACTACCATATAAGTAGCCATTGTTTCAACGTATAACTTAGTGTTGGAAAGGATCTGCTATATCGGAGCCTATAATTGTAAATAATGTTTTTTTTATGTAAATAATCTGCAAATAAATTATTTTTTTAATATTAACTGAAAAGTAAGTATTTAATTATATCCTTCTCACATTATGTGCGATATCATGGCTATACCGGTTGTGATAGCCTATCAACCAAACATCGTTTATTCGAAGTCTTTACGAGTGATGACTGGAATTTGCGTAATCCTCATCATCGTATTGACAACGAAAAAAGCATAACAATAACATATCTTTTTTTTTTCTTTTGTAAAATAATAAGGGTTCGCTTAAAATAATAATTGCTCTTAAGTAATATTTATCAAATGAAATGTTAAGCAAGGATTACAGTGCTTCTGTAATATAATTTTTAAATATTCCGACCGCTCCCGAATACCTTAAATATGAATTTCTGTATTCCATTATCTTTAATAATCGGAATGGAATTTTGAATCTATATAAAAATAAATCATAGATTTAGTACAGAATCTAATGCAAATTGTAAAATATTCGTATCGGAAAGTTAAATGTGATTTTAAAACCTAGAGGAAAACATCTAAACCTTACACGAAAAGAATAATATGCAAATTTTCTCTTTTTACACAAACGTATTTTCTGAAATATTGTCGTATCGTATAATATATTGAAATTTTACTTTCTGGAATTTTTTTTCAACTGCTTATAGTATTCATAAAATTGAAAAGTTTTATTTTTAGATTATTATGGAACTTTTGAGTTTCATTCTTATTATTGCTACAACTTTATAAATATTTATAAGCAATATTTTAACTCAGTTTCAATACTTATGACCAAAAACTCCTCAATTTTGGGAACGATGAAAGTTGAAGTAAAAGTGTTGTTTATTTCTCGAAAACATATATTTTTCAAATGCATAGGTTGTATTGAAGTATTTTCACTAAAATACAGTAATAAAAAACAAATTTTACCGAAAAGTACCAAAAGCTCTTTTCTGAAAAAAAAAAAAACTTCTTATTCAACAGTTAAAATCTTATCATTGATCTATTTTATAGAGTTCTTATCAGGGGCTTTCAAATTTCAAATTAGATGCACCCGAATATAGCGGGTCATAATATTGGTATAAAATCTTTCGAAAAGCTCACAGCGTTTCATAAGTACTTTTAAATAAAAAAATTCTTTCCACATTATCATGTTTTTATTATTGGACGAAATTGGCCGGAAATGAGCATTTTGAAAATTAAAATAAAATAACAAACATTTAATAGTAAGTTTTAGTATTGAAATAAATCAATGATTTTATGTATTTTTAATACAAGAAATTTTGAACACAAATAAGTTAATTAAATGCAAAACACGAATTATTTCAACGCAGCTAAAATTTCTGAAAGTCTCAAAATCACAATTTTGAATACAATTTTCTGGTACATAAATTCGGTTTATGGCGTCGGATGCCGGCCGCCATCCGAAAAATCTACAAGTGTCTATTCCAGTTCTTCCGGTCACGTGTCCATTCCTCCTCCAGAACTCTGTCCCTCCTCGCCTTTTCAATATCATCCCATCCAATTCTTTCGTGGTCATCCTCGTTTCCTTTTTTTATTTGTTTTATAATTACATGCAATTTTGCGTAATCTTTCATACTCATTATTTTAACATGACCATACCAGATTAATTGTTTTTTTTTTTTTTTTTTTTTTTTTTTTTTTTTTACATCATCTAATATGGTTTTCCTTAGTTTCATAATTTTCTTGATTTTTCGATTTCTTATTATTTCTATTCCTGATATCCTGCAGGTTCCTCTAATAGGGCATCCATTTTCTACTGCCGCTAATTTCTTTCTTTCTGTCTTCATAATTCTCCACCTTCTGCTCCATATAACAATATACTCTTTACAGCGATGACAGCGATGACCACCTCGGGAACTCAGCTTTCGCTTTAGAGTGTTAGTGCAATCCCGAGGGGTAGACCACATCCACTCCTCCCGACTCTCAACCAGAGTCTGAGAGGGAGCGTCGGGTCCCTGATCAAGCTGCTGAGATTTATTTCGGTTACTGTGAGATTTACAATTACAATCACAATTGGTTACCCAATTTTTCTGGGCGAACCGAAGATTTCACATCGAGATGTATGACTGTATGTAGTGATTACATGAGGATCATTTCACCTAATGTGATTGCATAATTGTTTACAATTTTCTTGGATATATATACGTCACGGTACATTTAACACACAATATTTAACATGACAATTAGAAACACATTATAACACAATATCAAACACCTACTATTTACATGACTGTATGTAGTGATACATGAGGATCATTTGAATGTGATTGCATAATTATTTACATTTTTCATGGATTTACAGGGATTTCACAGTACATTAAACACACAATATTGAACATCACAATTAGAAACACATTACAACACACCTACTATTTACAATTTGCGCATACAAGAGTTTGGAGAGATGCACAAGATAAAAATTCAAAAGTGATAGAAGTTTCTGGCACCCGCTAATAACCCGTTTCTCCCTCCATGCTACACCCTAGTGATGGAGTCGGACTAGAATGGCTCTGGATTTGAAAAGATGTACTCGTTTGTTTCTATAAACCTCATGCATTGTATGATCTTGTTGAGTAGTTGTGGTTTCTCTTTTACATCCCGCCACCAACTTGCTAAATTCATACGTGTGTGTTTTTTGAGATGATAATGCGATGTTAATGTACAGTATAATACATAGTGTAACGATGTTGACGGCAAGCCACAAATGCATAGTGGGGAGTCTCTTTTGTTAATTTTGTATAAGTGTTCCTGAAAGGGGCCGTTATTTGTTAAAAATATGTGTAAGTATCTGTTGTTTACGAAATACTTGTGGTCAACCAATGGCAAGAATTCCTTCGTATATCGGCCTGTGTCTGAATCCGTCCAGCGTTTTTGCCAATTTTTTAACAGATTCTTCTTTGTCTGTGATTTTTGTGAAGAAGCTGGATATGGTAAAAATGTATGTATTAGTGTTTCATCCGTTACTGCCGATTTTGCCAGTTGGTCAGCTGCCTCATTGCCCTCAACACCTGAATGTCCTTTTGTCCAATTGTAGTATATGACTTTTACTGTTGTTTGTAATTGTTGAAGAATTTTTAGTATTAAATAGTTTGTATTGTAAAAATTGTTTAATGCTTTTAAACTTGATAGGATATACTCTTTACAGTAGAATTGTATATATTACGCTTTCTTTCCGTAGAGATCTCCTTACTCCACCATATAGAATTTAATAGTTTTACAGCCTTTCTCCCCGGACAAATTCTGTATTTAATTTCCCGTGAGTCCCTTCCTTCTCTGTTACTGTCTACACCAAGATATCAATGCTCACAGTTTTCTGTTTTTATGTTATTACAGTGAAACTTCCATTTAACGAAGTATCATTGTTACACTTAAACACTTCGCTACGAAGAAAATTCGTCAAATAGAAATCAACTTAAATTCATGAAATTTATTTAATAAAATACGCATTCATAAAATGAAAAATGCACATAAAATAGAAATATTGGAAAATGTATAATAATTCGGGCGGTAACTTTTTTTATACTATGTAGACATATAAGAAAATTTTAATTAGAATAATGTCTGAGAAAACACAATAAAGAGAGGTAAAGAAAAAACTGAAGCGAAGAATCTTTTTTTTCTCATTATACCAAATCCTTAACTTTAAATAAGTCTGTAATATTACTTTGTACAGGTTTCTTATTAAAAGAAAAAAAAATTCACTGTTCATAAAAATGTTTGCTCCTTTGTAAGTATCCGAACAAATCATCTGTAACATTTATTTAAAACTAGAATCCCCTTCTAATTGTATCGAAGGCTAGCATTTCTTCTTCTGAAGGTCTTTCAATTTCTTCATTATCCTCTTCATCGTTCGCCGTAGTTTCTTCATTACACAATTTATTACACTTTGCAACATGTCATCGTCAGTAGAATATTCAGTTGACTTAAGCGCTTCAATTGTGATAAGTGGAATTAACTTCGTTATATAGAATATATTTTTCGTAATAAGGAGATTAATTTGCATGTTACTGGTGTTCAAAGTGAAGGATCAACAGAAAATTTCGTTAAGTAGAAAACATCGTTAAATAGAGATTTCGTTAAAGATAAGTTACATTATATTTAGATTTTGGTCTGTTTCATAAAATTTTCTTACGAATCTAAATACCGGGTGTCCCAAAAAGGACTGACTGATTTTAAAATTCAATAACTTGCAAACGGTGACAGATATTTAAAAAATTCTTGCAGGAGGGTTATGCATAAGGTCAAAAGTTTTATTACTGTGATTTTCGATTTTAGTTTGAATTATAAACAACAGATGGTGCTGTAAGCAATAGTCGCTAAACACAGGCTTGATTTCTGGTCCTTTCTCTTGTTCCATGCTGAAAAAGGAGATGGAAATGTATTATCCGGGCCCCAAAGTACCAAAAATCGAGCCTGAATTCAGCGTCTATTGGTCGCAGCGCCATCTATTGTTTGTAATTCTAACTAAAATTGAAAATAACTGTAAAAAAACTTTTGACCTTATGCATAACCCTCCTGCAAGAATTTTTTAAATATCTGTCACCGTTTGCAAGTTATTGAATTTTAAAATCAGTCAGTCCTTTTTGGGACACCCGGTAGCTATTTAAGCAAGAAAACTTAAGAAGAGATCCTACTTCTTTGGCATAAAATTCACGTAATTTTTATGACATTTTTCGGTTAAAATTAAAGAGATATCACCTTCAGCCAGTTTGCCTTACGTTTGTTTACATATCACTCATATATTTAAATTATTGTGGGTAAAAAAAATAAGTGAACTATGTCAGAGCTGTGAAAGCCAGCGGACAAATTTAAATGCCTAGAATAGGCTTTTTTCTTTAATTCACAGTCTGCCGTCGAACTTTAGGTAATACAACTGGCAACGAGAGGAGACCGAAGATCGTGAGAGCTGATGCAGAGGAAGTTGGAAAGGATAAAAGGTGGAAGCGAATTATTGTTCTCATTTTTTAAAGAGAAGTGATGTTTTTAGAGCATTAAACGTGTTATGTTTTTAATTGTATGCGGTTTTTAAGGTTATATGAGTGGTGTGAAATTATTCAATGGCTCCCTATATGGAATGATACCCGGCTGCGAGTTTGATGGTTAAAGAAGCTACGTATCGTAAAAACCGTACTTCTTCCGAAAACACGAATTCTGCTTTTCAGAATTTAGCTGAAAAGACAATGTATGTGTATAAATATAGATAGTAAAAACATATTTCAGTTTTAAGACTTAAAACACACATTTTTATTTTATATAAAATTATGTCATTCGCATCCGCTGAAGAATTCCACATTTACAATCCAGTCTTAAACAACGTCTACAGAAAAATATGCATATGACGTCACTGCCACAGAGTACTACAGAATTTCAGAAAAAAGCGTCATCGTTATTCAAGAAACTCGACTAAAAAAAATTCGGCTGTCTAATAATAATTCATATGCCTTGATTTGTTTGTAGCATTAATATGGATACTTAAAACTAAATATAGTTTATAATAGCTTCTTATTTTATCAAAAATCATTCATTTATATTTTTTCAAACTAGCACGAGTTTTAATTACATTTTTTTTTTCAGTTATCATGGGAAAATGGCAACAAAAAGATATAATAGTCTACTATTTTCCAACTATTTTTCCTTTACTTTCTATTTTTACCAACAATTATACCAACTATTTTTATTTTAATTAGTATGTCAAAAATAAATTGAAATGCTGTTTTCAAACAAATTGCATTTAAAAGTACTTTTTTTCCCCTATACGACGCGCAGTGGGACGTTTTGATGATCTAGGTGAACAAAATCCATTTTTCCGATTATCTCGGAATTTGACAAAATCGCTTGTACTGGTAGCTGAATGTCTGTATTTTCGAGAGTCGTACTAATTTTGGCGTAAAAAAATCAGAGGTGTCGATTAATTTTGACCGTAAAGTAGCCATTTGTGCAGTTGGTTTCAGGGAGTTCCAAAAGTTGCACTAGCTTCCTCTAAGTTTTAAAGCCCGTTGTGACTATCCTGTTTTATTTGAAAGCACGAGTTTCCTGATCTAATATCACAGCTTTGTCAAGGTCAGAGTTAACCCATTTTTCTTTGAAAATAAGCGATATTAAACCCGCTTTATCGCTTTTTTCAAAGGCTGAAATTCTGGATGCTCCTTGATGTTGTTTACAAAATTCATCTTGGTTTTTAACAAATTATTCAGCATTATTCAGAAATAAGCATTTTTTAAAATCAAAGTGCCATTCCTAAAGTATTAAAAAATTAAACAAACTACTGCAAATATCTGCAGATCATTAATGTTTTAATAATAAATAAGCATCATATTAACTTCCAGTGCATGTATGTATGTTTAGTTCAAATCTTCAAAGTCAAATTTCAATAAATTTTAATTATCCTATTCAGCCGAAACAATGAATACATGTGTAATTTGAAGGACAATACAATATTATTATGATTTAAAGAACATAGAAGTTTAAGGTATATATAAATATTATACAGACGTGCAAACAATAAATACAATAAACCCAACTGGAGTGAAAAATTAGCCAGAGCCAGGAATCGAACCCGGGACCACAGTATACAAGGCTGCTGCTCTAACCACCGAGCCATGCAATTTCTCACTAATAAACCATGTTGGGGAAGTCACCAGCCATCTATAAGAGAGCCTTGGATGACCGGACAACGATGAATAGATTTTACTATTACATTGATCTACGATAATTATAATAAAACACTCATACTACAATATATATTAAAACACACATACACACATAAATAACGTCTGCATTCAACAGTTAAAGGTATATATAAATATTATACAGGCATACAAACAATAAATACAATAAACCCAACTGGAGTGAAAACTGTTTAACAACACTAGTACCTATACTCTTTATTCGGTCACATTCTGTTGCTGACTTTTTGCAACAGAGCTGCAGGTAAATGATGGTTCTAATCTGGTAACGTGATAGTTCCATTTCAGACACCCTGTACTTAATGATAACGGCATTTTTTTTTACAAATTTCCCAACACAGTGTTATAAAGCAAGTCTCTTTCTTTGAAATGCCACAAATCGTTTGACAAAATGTGATCAAACACGTCAACGCGAAATATTTGCACAGGCCGTATTAGCTGTGGCGGGAAACTTTCGTTATAACCTGATAATATTAATTTTAATGTTAATGTTGTTAACATATCACAATAGTCTGTAAAACATGTTGGTTGAACATGAAAATGCTTACTTTAGAGTTGATAGCACCCAGAAAACCTACATATTCAGAGTTATAAAATCTGATTAATATATTATAATAACTACTCAGAAAATTTTCAGAAAATCAGTGGCAGAAAATAATCGTTTTTAAAAAACCTTTTTTAAACCTAGAAAATATATTTGTTTCTGGCGTTTCTAAACCTAAAGAACGAACTTAGGAATCGTGGTTAATTTGAAAAAGGTATTTCGTATAGGCATTATATATTTCAATTGCCGATTGTGTTATACAGGGTGTACATAAATGAATATCCCAACTTTACAGAGCTTTTAAAAGAAAACTAAGTACAAGTTGGAAATTGCACGTCAAACGCTGCAACTGAGGTGTGTTCGTACTATAGAACGAACGCACTAGTTATATATAAACTACTAGCTATATATAATTAGCTGTATATAACTATAAAAAACTAGTTATATATAACTAGTTTTATCAGTATTTTTTCCACCGTATATTATATTGAATGTATATTTTAGTGCACTTCATAAATGCATATCAATTCCATTCTATTCGAAAGGCTGTAACATCATTAAAATGCACTTGTAATAATTTTTTCCCATGTGGCCGTAATGTAACGGAAAACTTTTGACTGTCCCTGTAATTAAACTATAAATCTGATTTTCATAAAATTTGAAATGACTCTACAAAAATTTACAGCAATTATATATGTAAAATTTCAGATCGTTCGGTTGGGTAGTTTTTGCTCTGTTATATGCGGACGGACAGACAGACAGACTGGACGACGACTATATAGGTGCTTCCTATTTATACAATTACGAACGCACCACCTAAAAATTCCAACCTTGTTGTTCTACGGAAATCAAGAATAATAGTTGAAAGTTTACGAAGATGCCGATAGATCGCCGAGAACCTCAGGACCTTGCTCTTTATCAATGGCCTCCTCGCAGCTCTGACATCACTTCATGTGATTTTTTTTTATGGAGGCTTATCAAAAATCAGGTGTTTGTTTCACCACTACCAACTCATGTTGACGAACTTAGGACACAGTATTTGCAGTCATTCAAAGAGCCACACTAGACATGCTGAAAAAAGTATGAGATGGGTTATCGTATTACCTCGATATTGTTCAAGATTTTTAAGGGGCTCTGGTATGATGGAATTAACATATCATCACATATCATTATTTATCCGCCTTTTTATATTAAATTCCCCTTTTTACAATTTTAAATTTAATCGATATTTCTTTTTCCTTTCTTAAAAAAGTATATCTATTTCTTATTCTCTTTTGCGCTTAATAAGTTACATTCGCTTTATATCCCAGGCTTACTTAAAACAGCTAGTAAAATAAATCAAAAACAAATCTTTTTCTCATCGTTAAATTATTACTGTGCGAGCATACTTTCCTTCTGTTAACGAATATATATAAAATATAATCTTTGACCATATGCTTCTGTTGCAGCAGTAATTTAAACACGCATTGTTAATTCTCCGTTATGTAGTCAATACAAAATGTCTTTTCAGCCTGAGAGATATTCGGTTAATATTAAAATCGGCGCCTGACATATGCGTTGCTTCTTCTAAAATATATGTTTCCCATTACCCAGCCTTGGCATATCACATTGTTCGTTAAAATTTCAGTTACTTAAGCTAAAGAATCGTTGGGCTGATTTTTTATTCAAAATGTCCGTTAAGGGACGTATTCTTTGGGGTTATAATTGTGCAAAGTTAAAGAATTTCAGGCTTGATGCACTTACAATCAAATCTGTCGGGCGGCATTCTATCTCTGGCTGCAGTGCAGTAAAGATGTAGCAATATTTGTCTCCTGTATACCGCTTGTAATCCCGCTAGAATAATTTATTGCTCGCTTGTCTTTAATAAAATGCCGCATGCATATTTTGGACCTTTTACTTAATTTCTCGTATTACCCGAGTGTTTGCATAAACGCAAAGTACTTTAAACTAATACAGCTGGTTTGATACAGATAAAATGACTATTTAAAATTTAAATCAATTTATCTTTAAAAGGATAAATGAAATCACCAGTATAGACTCATATTGAACACTTATATCTGTGTTGAATTTAAACTTTCAGCTGTTACTTTTTATTTCCGAAGAAGAACAAGGTTGTACTTTTTTTTTCTTCTTCTAACAGCCCTGTAAAGTTGGGACATTCATTTATTTACACCCTGTATTTTCCTAGATTAAATACCATTTGTCTTTTTTTACTATACATTATTTACCTAAAATGTTTGTATATTTCTACTGACTAAAACTACGCGAATTTTTTAAATTAATTTATTTTATCATAATAGAAGATATTTTCACCCTTTCTTCAATTGACGATACTTATAAAAATACTCAGACGTACATAAAATTATGACTATCACAAATTGCCCCAAACAATATTTTGTCCCTTCATGTTTATTTTTAATAGAAATAATAAATATTATTCCTGTTTTTCTTATGTAGATATATTTTAACATTAAGTATATTAGAAACTTATTTTGCCTTTGTCAGCTATTGTAGTTTCCTCTAACAGCTTTCTTACAGATGTGAATAAATATTTCCTTGAAAACCATAAAGCATGATGAATAGCTTAAACTGCTGCTTTTATGATGCATAATAAATATTAATATTTCGTACTCAAGAATTTCCTTTTAATGGAAAATAAAGGAAATATGATAAATATGCGCTAAAGTATTTGAACTATTATCATAATTTTTTCCACCTAATATTTTAATTTTCCATTAATTTGTTTAATATTTATGAGTTTGGCGTAACTTTTTAAGGATTTTGTTGTAGATAAAATAGTATTCAGATAAGAGGATGATAGATTGAGATTAAAGTCAGCCGGGAATGAAGTAATATTAAATTCCTGTCTAAGCAAAGAGGTAATTTATCGAAATTTTATTCAATAGATAATGAGCGTTAAAAGTTTCTTTTATAAATCATGAATTTTACTAAAAGGATTACCTTTGCATAACTTTAAACTTGCAAACCATAAAAGCTTACTATAACTATTTACATAAAGGATTAAGTCAGTTCCTTAATATCTAGGTTTTAATATTAAAAAATATTTAAAAAAAATAAATGCATGCTACAGTAGAGGTTAAAACATTAGAGCTTTAAATATTTTTTATGGGCTCTCATTATACTTATATTATGCAGTGGTAACTTGACATACTATGCTCAATAGAAACACTAGTCCGAGAACGATATACGCTATAGCTTTTTAAGTGGTGGCATAAGTTTAATTTTTGCACCATAGTATAAAACAAAACATGTACTTTCAAATAAGGCCTATCTAATAACAGTGATTTTATTTACCGATATTTAAAAAAAAAAACCATGAAATGCTTTAATCTATGTATGCGTAAACGCTAAGCTTTTGAACAGCCATCTGCATTTTTGATTTTATGCAAGTGGTTCAATTTCTTGATTATAGCTAAATAATATGTATCATTATAATTATTTGCTCTTATGCTGTTTGGTCAGTGTGAAATAACCATTTAAATGATGTGTGTTTGAAAATTCTAAGTCAAGTAGATTAGATGCTAAGCCACCATTTTTGTACTGACAGGACATCGTTTTTGTACTGGCGTCATTCTGGGCAAAACTCCACAAAGAGATCGGGCAAAATGGCCAATTTACCTGGAAACGATTTTTTATACACTGTTCATAGCAAAATGATATTCAAAAGTATTTTCTTTGAAAGGAAGAAGACAGGTTAGGGCAATAACTTTTGCAGATAACGGCTTAAGGGGCGAATAGACCATCCTTCTAACTTATCAGTATCGGCATCTTTTCTTGTGGCCACGCGGTGTTTTTGATCTTTAGTGACTTTAAAAGGAAAGGGACTGATGTCCTGCAAAAGAGGAAAGTACAGTTGAGCTCCTTATCACCTGACCCATTGTTGATTCCCCTCATCCTTTTGTGAATAGAACTCAGAAGGGTGCAGAACAAAATATTTCAAAGAAAAATATAGAAGGATGGCAAAACAAGCATTTGCACGGAGCCTTACTCGACATTTGCAGTCTGAATGTCTACTGGGGGCACGTCGTGTATTCCCACGTTTTTCATATTCCCGAGACCAAAAAGGAAGGCAGAACTTATATAGGGAAATCCCCCTGGTTCTGAGTTTGCTTGCAATCCCAGTGTCTGGATGCAATCAGATATATTTATGAAATGGTTTGCCTATTGTTTAAAATATGCCAAGTCTTCAGCAGAAGATCCGGTGCTTTTAATTTCGGATGGTCATGCCACCCAATACTAAGAACGTGGCTTTTATTGAAAAGGCCTTTATGGTATCCTGTAAGGGTTATTACATTCAAGTTTTTGCTTTTGATCCCGATGGGGTTTTTTATGCTGATTTTGTAGCTTCAGATGTATCTGACATTTCAATGAACTTTCAATACAATGATCACAATTTTCTACACAATGTTGCTAAAGACGAAGTAAACTGTAAAGTACTCTAGTTGAAAATGCAGATGTACCAGTTTTAACGATCGTACTCATACTCGAGAAACAGTTAAGGATGGTTTAGATGTTTTAAATGTAAGAAGTAGGCTCATGAAGAGTGTACCGGTTGTGATAAAGAAGCTGGTGAGTTTGAATGCGAATGTTAAAAGTAGGCCCTACGCCTCATCCTTTATTGATAGACTATTTATACTCATTACTGTTTACTTTATCTTGTAACAATTTAAAACTTTAAATATTACAAAACATAATACTTATTCTTAATGTGTGTTACTTTAGCTTGTGTTGATTAAAAAATATACATGCAGTCAAAGCGGGCTTGTAAAAATGCGAAAAATACGAACCCCCCCCCCTTCTTTCTTCTCTTCTAAGGAACCTCGGAAAGTTTTGAAAACCCCCACGATCGGCGAAAGTGTGCCATTTTACAATGTTCATTGTGGTTTTTAATTAATATATCAGTTAATTATCAAAAAATGAAAAATAAGATCCTCACGTGTTTTTGGAGCCTTCTTAGTCTATCATCAACCAAATGTTCACGTTTCTTTCTTCTCTTCTACGCAACCTCGGAATGTTTCGAAAACCCCTACGATCGGCGGAAGTGTGCCATTTTACAATGTTATCATGATTTTTAATTAATACATCAGTTAATTGTAAAAAAAAAAAAATGAAAAATAGGATCCTCACGTGCTTTTGGAGCCTTCTTAGACTATCATCAACCAAATTTTCACGCTTCTTTCTTCTCTTCTACGGAACCTCGGAATGTTTCGGAAACTCCCACGATCGAAAATCTGCCATTTTACAGTGTTTATTATGGTTTTTAATTAATATATCAGTTAATTATCAAAAAATGAAAAATAGGATCCTCACTTGTTTTTGGAGCCTTCTTAGACTATCATCAACCAAATTTTCAGAATTCTATCAGCAGTAGATTTTTCTAGCCATTGTTAACACACAGACATACTTGCAAACATTTTTCTTTTACTAGTACTAGCGGATCCAACCCGGACCTCCCAGGTTACAGAATGTAAAATAAGACCATTTTCTTTTATGTTAATATATATATAGATTTAGACTTCCCCCTAACCACACCAAAAAGCATTTTTATTTGAAAAGTATTCGTTTTGCATTCAAATAAAGTTTTGAAATTATTAAAAGCGCGATATTTTCGCATGAGTTAATAGCCAAAGAAATCGCCAGATTTCGTTACTTTCAGCAGTCGTTTTTCTTTCTGATTATTTCAGTGGTTTAAGCGCGTAGTTCAATTGCAATTTTGTTTTGTTTATATTGTTTATTTTCTTGATGAAGTTTTAACTTTTTTATGGAATGACAGCTGGAAACAAATGCTGAACTATTTATATTAATTTAAATGCAAATGGATTTATTTTTCATAATCGTCTGCTCGCGATAGAGATACATTAAAAAAATCATACTTGAAAATTATTTAAAAACCTTAAAAACTGAATAAATAGCGATACACTTTTGAAAAAAAATTCCTTTGTAACTACATTTTTTTCTCTATTCAACAGTGTAAAATTTGAAAATGTGGGATGTCTATAAGTTTACAAAAATTTCTTTAAAACCAAAATCTAATCGTCTGCTATTGCCAACATCAAAATGAGGTCAGTTACAGACGGACACGTTTGTCCTTTCTAATATAGGTAGATGGATTGTTTTTAATATATTTAAATTAACAAATCCCTGAGAATTCATCGAGTTTAAACAACTTAAATTCAAGCCAGAGCAGAGTAAACGCAGTGTAGACAGTCATTACCAGCTGATTATATACTGAAGACACGTCGAACTTTTCATAATTTTATTTAAAATCACAAAAACAGACATCATTATTTCGATGTCGGAAAACTTAAGACATTGAATATTTATAGACATGCTCATAAAACGGCTTAAACTTACATAATCCATTTTAAAAGGAAAAACAGAGCCACCATATACAGCACGACCACACAATATATACATTCAGTTAAACCGTTACGTCATACCACACATTTGCCGAAAAATTTGCATAAAGCAAGATGCTGTAAATAAACAGTAACAGAAGAAAAACTCCTCGCATTCAGCCGTACACGAAGACTTCGCAGAATGCGAGGTGACTGACTAAAAGAGCTGGAAAACCGGCAATGTGTGGATGCAAACGATTTTTGCTCGTAGCTCGGGACAAGGTATTGGCAGGAGGATTAAAAATAAGTTAAACACACTTAACTTGCGAAAAACTCGCATACCTGCCTGTCAATCCCTACTTTTATAATTCTACTAGCAGGCTGAGCCCGCTGCGCTGGGTCATTTTTCAAATAAACCTTCAATCAAACGAAATGGAAAATCCGACCCTGTATTTTAAATTAATATGGACCTTCACCTGGAAGGTCCTTCCGCATTTTCTGAATACGCATCGGACGCCATTGCGCTATTATATTATCTGATGCGTTAGACGAAATACTGGCAATTCAGAAGCAACTCTTTAGTACACATGTAGAGTTTGGGAGGGAAATGCGGCCATTACAATCATATCACCACACCACTAAAAAAGAGAGAATTACAATGACTGCAGAGATTGACCATGTAACTTAAAGAATGTTCGGTTTATTCACTTTCGTTTGTTAGTTCTTTTACTCCGGGCTTCTCAGCTTGGTACTTTGTGCGGATCTGATAACATAAATACAATCTCTCTCTACGTTACATTATATTTGGTAATATACGTCTTCTTTTGCCAGGTTTTCTCTACAGTTTCTTATCTTCGATTTCCAGTAGAGGAAATACAATCAAAACAGTATTTAACTTTTATATTTTAAAATATGTGAATCATGTAAAAGTGAATATTTAAAGCGGAATTGTGTGAATAAAATTAAAATAATGTCATTTTAACTGCCGTTTCTTTTTACATAACAGTTTTAATAATCCAACTATTAACCTAGGAAAATAAACTCGATAACTAATTCAAATAGAAAACTAAACCTCTAGTTTTCATTCAATAAAATCTTTCCAATCATCCGTAATCGGATCCACAATCAAGTTTGATGTGCAACATCAGAAAAGTTCGTAACGGTATGGCTAAAAATGTACCAGAGTTAGCTACAAAACAGACTTATTTACGTTCCAAACTACATTCCATTAAATAATGTCAAATTGCTGTTGATTGAATTTTAGATCTTTCACTATCAAAACTCTTTGCAAATGATAAATAAAGTTAGTTATGCAAAATTTTTAGTTGTGATCTTTTTAGGCTAACCGAAGATTTTTTTCGCATTTCTCTAATGGGCGTAATAAACGGAGAAATAAACATGCTTTTATTTTCAAGACGTCATTATTCATCAGTTTGTTCCCTAATAAAACTAAAAACGTTAATTTGCGACTATGATTGTAAAGATTACATAAAATTGTAATTTATAACGCTTTTCGCTCACTTCATCTTTTTAAATTTGAAATTTTCTTTCGACAGTTCATAGAAAGCAGTTTCATCTTGTAAGTAAATAACATGCCATACTTCAAAGTGTTAGACCCTTCAGTTATGCAAAAAACGCAAATTAGAATATGTTTTGCTTTTTCAACCCTCAGATGGTAGTGACAGCAACATAAAATATAACCTATGATATAGCTGGGACTGTCACCATTGATTTGCAACCATTACTTTTGAAATAGCTTTGGAATTTCCTGAGATTGAGTAGAAATCACAATTTAGAACGTTTTTAGAACGCTTTTCGCGCATTTTCACCCCTTTTTAAATTTCCAATTTTTTCGAAATTGTTCTTAAAGATCATTTATATGTAATACATATGTACCTTGCCTAAGTTTATGTTTCTAGCCCCTACCGATCACAAAAATCGAAATTTGCAACGCTTTTTTGCTCCTGCAACGTCTAGGTGATAGTGATACCGACATAAAATAGCGTCTATGTTAGAGCATAGGCTGTCAGCATCAATTTCTTAACATTACTTTTGAAATCAGTTTGATTCTTCCTGAGATATTGGTGACAAATCGACATTTAGAACGTTTTTAGAACGCTTTTCGCTCATTTTGAACCTGCATCTCCTCTGGGTTAGTGGAAACATATATAAAATATAGCCTATCTTGGAGCAAGATCTGTCACCATCATTTTAACACCATTATATTTGAAATCGGTTCAGTATTTTCTGAGATTGCATAGAAATTGCAATTTAGAACGTTTTTTACAACGCTTTTTGCGCATTTTGACCCCCTTTTAAATTTCGATTTTTATAGGAAATGTCCTTAGAGATCATTGATATCTTATAACTAACTACCATTGCAAATTTCACGATTCTAGGCCCTTCCGTAACGCAAAAGCCGCAATTTAGAACGTTTTTCTCCTGAAGCCCCTTTCGGGTAGTGGCACCGACATAAAACATCGCCTATGTTGGAGCAAAGGTTGTCACCATCATTTTGCGCCATTATTTTTTAGATCAGTTTGGTATTTCCTGAGATTGTGTAGAAACCACCATTAGAACGTTTTTTAGAACGCTTTTCGCGCATTTTCACCCTTTTTAAATTTCGAATTGTTTAAGAACTGTTCTTAGAAATCCTTTATATCTAATAAGTAGCTAATATTTCAAATTTCATATTTCTAGGTCCTTTGGTAACGCAAAAATCGCCTTTTTAGAACGTTTTTTGCTCCTGCACCCCCTTTCGGGTAGTGGCACCGACATAAAACATAGCCTATGTTGGAGCAAAGGTTGTCACCGTCATTTTGATACCCTTATTTTGACACCATTGTTTTTTAAATCGGTTTGGTATTTCCTGAGATTGTGTAGAAACCACCATTTAGAACGTTTTTTAGAACGATTTTCGCGCATTTTCACCTCTTTCAAATTTCGAATTGTTTAAGAACTGTTCTTAGAAATCCTTTATATCTAATAAGTAGCTAATATTTCAAATTTCATATTTCTAAGCCCTTCAGTAACACATAAATCGCATTTTTAGAACGTTTTTTGCTCCTGCACGCCTTTGACTTAGTGACACCAACATAAAACATAGCCTACCTTGGAGCAAGCATTGTCACCATCATTAAGACACCAATATTTTTTAAATCGGTTTGGTATTTCCTGAGATTGTGTAAAAACTACCATTTAGAACGTTTTTTAGAACGCTTTTTGTGCATTTTCACCCCTTTTAAATTTCGAATTGTTTAAGAACTGTTCTTAGACATAATTTATATCTTATAATTAACTAATATTTCAAATTTCATTTTTCTAGGCCCTTCAGTAACACATAAATCGCATTTTTAGAACGTTTTTTGCTCCTGCACCCCCTTTGGGGTAGTGACACCGACATGAAACAAGCCTATCTTGGAGCAAGCGTTGTCACCATCATTTTGACACCAATATTTTTTAAATCGGTTTGGTATTTCCTGAGATTGTGTGGAAACTACCATTTAGAACGTTTTTTAGAACGCTTTTTGTGCATTTTCACCCCTTTTAAATTTCGAATTGTTTAAGAACTGTTCTCAGACATCATTTATATCTTATAAGTAACTAATACTCAGAATTTCATATTTCTAGGCCCTTCAGTAACGCTAAAATCGCATTTTTAGAACGTTTTTTGCTCCTACACCCCCTTTGGGGTAGTAGCACCGACATAAGATATAGCCTATGTTCTAAGTTGGACTCACACCATCATTTTGATACCATTACTTTTGGAATCGGTTCGGTAGTTCCAGAGCTTACCTCCGACAAATAAACAATTTTTTCCTCTTTATAATAGGAGTATAGATATAGATTATCTCCAAATTATAACAAACAAAATGGCAAAGTTTTCACATTATTGTTATATTCTGTACATAAAAAGATTCACTCGTTAAATTTCTCTGATTGCTAAGTTAATTAAGTATTAAAAATTCAGTAAAATGTGAACCATTTTAATTCACATAATGCATATTTTCCATTGTGGATACTGCTTAAACCTCATTAATTTTAACGCTTATTAGATTGTTTATTTAATCAAGGCGTATTCAGAATTTTCAGAAGTCGTGAATAAAACAATGCTACTTTTCGCGTATTTCCTTGAATACTTATTTAGATAAATTTTAATTATTGGTGTTCAAGTAACTAGAAGATGTTTGGGGTTTCATTAAATACAAATATTTATCTATTAGTAATTCACGTTTATAAATTTAATTGTCTTGCTTTAGAAATAATAGAATCATCAGTTTAATCCCAAAAAATATCATTGCTTTATTTCCAAATTAAATGAGGTCATTTTATATTGTTTTATAATAGCATTAAAGGTATAATAAAGAAAATGAATGTTATTTTAATAGCTTTTACATATTACGCATTTTACCAAAAACGAAAAAATGTAGCAAATATATCTATATCATAAAACAAAAACGTGTCATGATTAATGCTAAAGTTATATCGAAGGTCGCAAAGACCTGGAAACAATTTCACTTTTATTATGACAATTATTTTAAATTTTTGCATCTCCGAATGGGAAAACAAATGTATTTTCAAATGATATTTTTTTTAAAACTATATCTTAATTTACAGATTTTTTTTTTTTGTTTTTAAATTAATTTCCAAGCATGATTTAAAAAAATATATATGTCTGCATAACGTGCAACCCGATTATGGAAGATTAAAATGTTTGCATTCAAAAAATATAAATCGTTCAGCATATATTTTCAGCAAATAATTAATAATTAAAATTAAAAAAACAAATAATGATAATAACATTTATATTGGAACTTTGTGCTTAAACACTGTTATTATTACTACTTGATTCTGTAAATAGTGAAATCCTTAGCGATTCCTTCGACTATTAACAGTTGCATGGATCTAATACGAAAGTACCTGTTTTAATAAATTTCAAAACATATTAATTTACTAACATCAAGAAGCAACCATCCAAATAAATTTCAGTAAAAGTAAAATAACTTCCCCTCCAGCCTATACTATCCATTTCATTGTAAGAGAAATCATAGAGATTGTAACGCGTAAAAAATCAATATGTAACGATGCAGCATCATTTCACTTACCAAAATGTATGACTCGAGGTACTCAATGGTTATAAGAATAAAAATAAAATAACCATCCAAGTTAAATAAAATAATACGTGCATAGTAAGAAAAAATACGTGGAAAACTTAATGGTGGCGTTTCATAGACCGTGCAAATTTGGAATAGTTTTATTTATTTGTTTCAAAAATGACTTGGGGTGAGTTGAAATATGTCAACAGTCGAAGTAAACGTATTTTTACTGGTTTTAAAGCTTTAATTTACTCTTTTTAACATTTGAAATTAGTATATTAGTACAAGATGTTAATTTGCTACAAATTTCAAAACATTATTTGATTATATAGTTGAGATATTTTTCATATAAAATACGCTTTTTGGTCATATTGAGGAGAGGGAATTATTTTCAACTGGACAAATCATATCCAAGGTTGGAGTAACACAGCCTTGGATTATTCCAAGAGAGCAAAAAATGTCCAGGCAAAGACTCGAACCTGAATACCTTGGCTTTGCAAATAGCAATGCAGCCAAAGTATCCAGACTCGAGTCCGGATCCGGACTTTTTATGCTTTGTTGGAATAAACCTCGAGTCTGCTACTCCAACCGTCGATAGGCTGTTTGTTTTTGTTATATCTGAATATATACAGGGACATATATGACAAATGATGCACCCGATTTTAAAGAATCATATTTTCGAAACTACTGCACATATTACAATAAGTGATACATGAATTCAAAGAGAAATATACCAATTTTTTTTTCAGTTACAAATGTTCGATGTGTGACCCTCTTGTTACACGGAATACGTCCAATCTGTAATCCAGTTCGTTCCAAACCCGCACGCCCTATCTACCGGTATGGAAGGTTCCCGTTCAAGTAATTAAGTACCTACAAAGACCAATGAGGTGGGGCTCCATCCTGCTGAAACACAAAATCTGCGCTGTCCTCAAGGGGGTGATGGTGATTTTCCCTTAAACACATGGCCACCAAGATCGCCAGACCTAACATCATGTGATTTGTCTTTATGGGGTTGCGTCAAAGACTTTATGTACCACCATTGCCGAAAGCACTGACCGGAACTTAAAGACCGGATTTGTGCACTATTCAGAGTCATACTACAAAATGTTTGGAGCAAACTGGATTACAGATTGGACGTAAGCCGTGTACCAATACGGTCACATATCGAACATTTGTAACTGAAAAAAAAAAAAAAAAAAACTTGGTATATTTCTTTTTAAATTCATGCATCACTTATTGTAATATGTGCAGTAGTTTCGAAAATATGATTTTTTAAAATCGGGTCCATCATTTGTACTGACCCTGTATATCAAATGTAAAATATCTATTGGAATTTTCAATTAGAAAAAAAAGAGCCTTTCACCTACGTCCTGTACGCCGGATAATACCGGATGTTACCAGGGGCACCCAGGTTGGATCCGCTGGTTTATTAACCAGCTTGCCCTTTAAAGGGATGGTGGACATTAAATTTTTCTTTTTATAATTTTCCTAATAGAGACATGAAATTTTGTGCAAATATACATTTCACCATAAGTAAATAGAACACCTTAAAAGAAATTTCTAATGTTATTATAAATATATGATTTTCTAAAAAACTTTAAAATTTAAAACGAAATATTTTAAAATGCTCTTTGCGTCATAATCTTTTAAATATTTCTTAGATTTTATATTTTAATCACTTAAAACTCGATTTGTGTATCGATTTTTTAATCCCTTGAACTGTTAATTTTTTAGAGATTTTTTTTTTCTGAATTACATATCGATTTTTATCAAAGTTTTGCACTTTAATGAGTTAAAAATAAAATTTAATTTTCTAAAAGAAGTCGAATTTAAAAATGCATACAAAATTTCTTTTAAAGTTATATCCAGATTTTTCCTTATCAATTTCATGAATTTTGATCAAAATTAAGACGAATCAAGCATTTCAAAAATCTAAAAATAGTGAAAAATCAGTTTTGAGAAAAAACAGGTTTAACGTATATTAAAGTGCTAAAAAATTGTTTATGTACAAAATTAAAACTTGTAACTTTGCAAAAAACTTATCGCATCTGCATACGGTTTTTCACGAATGACTCAATACAAACTGGAGAGTAATAATAATACACACAAAAAGAAATTTCGATTTTTATGCCTCTAATAAAGGTTCACTGTCCCCTTGAAGAAATCTAAGAATAACCTGTTATTTTTTTGTACATTCCTGAAAATAAATTTTCCCTATTAATCCGCCAAGTATTAAAAAAGAAAATGATAGTACTACCAGTCAACTATGAATAATGGCAACTTATTAGTGTTATTTGGATTTCTTAATGTTCGTTTTAGGATATTTTTCGAATAAAATGAACCTAAACTAAATGTTTTTAATAATAGCTACCAAATTTGACGCAATAAAATATTCTACAATCTTCAATTAGCATTATTACAAATTTGCACGATATTCCTAAATTAGCCTTACAGTTATCAGGTATTTTATAAAGAGCCGATTTCAGGAAGTTACTCAAAATTGGATTTTCTTAAATGATTAGAGTAACGTCTTAACTATGGAAATAAGCAGTACAAATTATTATTCTATAGTTTTGATTTTTTTATAAATTTATATACCTTGAAAACCCAACGTCTATGGCACTATTTAATACACTGTTGTAAGCAAATAATACATAACAATATGCAAGGCTGCCGTAATTAAAATGTTGGTGTTTAGAGATCGATTGTAAAGACTCAATGTACAAAATGCCACAAAATTTAGTATAAATACTTTTTACGAGAGAATATATATACAAAATGCGTCATTATTTCGTGCAAACTTAAAAAATATATACTAAAAGAAGTAATGCTCGGAAAAAAATTCAGTTTGCGCGATTATGATCAGAGGATTATTGGATTTTTTTTTTTTTTACATGCATAAAATTGATTCCAAAAGTAAACGAAAGAGGGCGCCACTGCATTCTCCTCGTGTGAGTGTTTGGCGTGGTTTCACCGCCCTTTCTTTTTTGAGCCTTGTCCTGAATCCGACAGGAAAACATGTACAGTCATTAAGAACGGGATGTTACACTTTTGCATAATCACGATGTGCCAGCATTGCAGAAAGAACATTTGCTGCTTGTCTTCACCTTCATGCAGGGCCGTGCCCCGCCCCACTTTGCACGAGAAGTCAAGACGTTTCTGTTGGACACTTTCACTGAAGACCGAGTGATAATTCGAGGTTGTAAGTTTGAGAGGCTCTCACGATCTCCAGAATTGACACCCGTAGAGTTTTGGTTGTGGGGATACTTAAAGTCTTGTGTATACTGGGGCTTCCCAGCTCCTTTGGTGGAACTAAAAGATCCCATTCGACAGACCGTCGGTGGCATCGATGACGACATGCTACACTCAGCTGTAATAGGCGTACTGACGCGCCTCGCTTGCCTAATACCCGCTGGTGGTGGTCATGTTGAAAATATTTTATTTTAAAATAAATTCACAATGTCGTGCTATTATGATTTGTTTCATTGAGTGTTTGTGTTTGCCTGATTTTCATAAAACGTCCCGGTGTTGCATGTGTGCACCCTCTTTGGAACTTTTTACTTTTGTTACTTTTGGAACTTTTTTTTATACATCGAAAAAGAAATCGATTTATTATTTTTTTAAAAGTTTGCACGAACTTATGACGCACCCTGTATATAACAAAAACAAAAATAGTTTACATTTTCATCCCTGAATAAAAAAATAAAGCGCTTTAAGGAGTCTCAGGACTCTTAAAATTAATAAAAAAAAAGAAAACAAAACAAAAGACCATTTTCAATATTTACTATCTGAAAATGTATATTATTTTAAAACTCGATTTATATTGGAATGAAAGATGTTAGTATGTGTCTTTCATTTCATGTATCTAAAAAATTGCAAGATGCAGAATTAGCATTTATAGGTGTTCCAAACTGTCAGACATTTTACTAGCAGAAACTTGGTATAACAGCTTACGCGCAAGGTTAAAAAATAAATTTTGCAACCAGCATGTAAAATTTGGTGCCTACTTATACTTCAGATTATAATAGTTACCCCGACCCTAAATAAATTTAAATAAATTTGTATTTAAAGCGTTTTTATATTTTTAGTATGAGGTTGTATTTAGCTAATACAAAATATTTAAAATTTCAATAGTATAATCACATAAAAAAAATATATATATTTTTTTACCAATAACAAGGAAATTTTAGAATCAGTTTATGCAGACTAATATGAAACATTTTTTTTTTTTTTTTTTTTTTTTTTTTTTTAAATTTCACGAAAAAACATTCAGAAGTTTTTGAGATATCCTGCGCGTTATACCCAAAAACGTAATTTAAAGAAAAATGACTTCAAAGTTTCGGAAACGCCGCTTCAGCTATTGAGCGGGTATAATTATAAAAGCCATAACTTATGTTTTAATGGGACTTTCAAGGAAACAATTATATCAAAATGTTCAGAAAAAAGAGATTTTAACATCTAAAAAAATTAAATTTTGTAAAATTTTGAAGCTTTAAGAGTCCTAAGACCTAAGGAATAGAAACTAATGATTACAAAAATGTTGGACAATCTTTTGGAATACTTCTGCATTCAGTTTTTATGACAATAAAATAAACATAGAAACTCTTCCTTACTTAGAATGTTAGACAGTTGTAGAAAAATGAATCGTTTAGTTAGACGGCGTTGCGACTCTATGAACTTCTACTTCTACTTTCACTTACCGCAATGCACTCTGTGTTTAGAATTCAACAAAAGATTGTTTCGATTTCCAAAATGTAAATATTTATCGGAGTTGTTGATTTTGAAATGGAACACTAGGTCAACATGTATTTTCAATTTGAAATTTGTAAATATCTGCAGATATTTGTGCATATTTTTAAATTATTGAAATTGATTCAGTATTTGACGGGAAAAAGGCACGTCAATATCTTCTGTTTTCCATAGGATTCCACAATTGTTGTTGTCTCTTTAAAAATATGTATAACTGATGAACAAAAAGTAATTAAATGCAAAAAAGTAGATAAGTAATTTAATCTCCAGACTTTTAAATAAATATAAGTAAAAGAGCATCACTATTTGAATGAGCATTAAACGTATAAATAATAGATTACATTGAATATCGTGCCTCTGTGCTCATCTAAACTTTTCCGCATTTGGAACAAGACAAAATGCATCAGCATTACTGAATTATTAATGGCCAGATCTCCCTCCGGATTCACGGTAATGAAAGCCTGCTTATAGGCTTTTAGTCCAATTATAACAGCTTTATAAGATTTAGAACCCAAACGGAAATTTGTCAGCACAACTCGTCTTTTGAAAGCAGGGGGATTTAAGAAAATTGTTTAAGAATTAGATTTAGTTTACAGATATTTTCTCTGCGGAGCTTCAGGGTTCTTTTGATGGTATTGATAACAATTATTATTATTTTTTATCTTGTTTAGATGCTTAAGACAGTTAAATACAGAGTGATTCAAAATTTTATGTGCGGACTTCAAGAAGTGGTAAAGCACTTTTAAACAAACAATTTTGGTATGGAAAACCAGAATCCATTTAAGGGGACCGAGGACAGAAATGGGTGCAAAAATTGTAAATTATTTTTTTTTCCTATTATTATTCTCCAGTTTGTTCTGAGCCATTTGCGAAAAACCGCATGCAGATGTGATTATTTTTCAGAAAGTTATAAGCATTTGAATTTGTATGCAAACAATTTATCGGCCCTTTAATATGCGTTAATTTTTTTTTCTCAAAACTGATTTTTCAACTTTTTTAGATTTTTGAAATGCTTCACGCGTCATAATTTTTGATGAAAATTCATGAAATTGATAAGGAAGAATCCTGAAATTGCTTATAAAGGAACTAAGCATGGATTTTGAAATTCGACTTCATTAAGATAATTAAATTTGATTTTTAGCGTACTAAAAGGCAAATTTTTTATGAAAATCAATATAAAATTCAGAAAAAAATTCTAAAAAATTAATTATACAAGAGATTAAAAAATCGATACTTAGATTTGTTTGCGATAGAGTTTTAAGTGATTAAAATGTAAAAGCAAGACCATATCTAAAAAATTATGACGCCCGGAGCCTTTTAGATTTTCATTTTAAAATTTTAATTTGAAAAAAATCTTAATATTATAATAAGATTGGAAATTTTTTTAAGGTTCTTTATATACTTATGATGAACTATATATATGCACAAAATTTCATATTTCTATGATGAAAATTAAAAAAAAAAAAATCCAATGTCACGTCCTCTTAATGAGTCAAATATAGAGGATGCCACATTGGACCATAAAAAAGAGAATGTTTCAGGATGTAGTAAAATTTTACGAAAATATAAGGTAACCACTTCCGTAATATCCGCGATTTTGAAAAGTGTTTCTATATCTTCTGTAACGTCAAAACTCAATAGATTTTGGAGAATAAGCATTTCTAAAACAAGTTTTTTTTTTTTTTTTTTTTTTTTTTTAAAGCAAGGGGATTTAAAAAATTTATTTAATAATTAGATTTCGTTTCCAGATATTTTCTCTGTCAGCTTCGGGGTTCTTTTGGCGGTATTGGTAACAATTACTTATTTTTATTTTTTGTTTTAAGACAGTTAAATATATAATGTGATTCAAAATTTTATATGCAAACTTCAAATAGTTGTAAAGCACTTTTAAACAAACAATTTTGGCATAGAAAACTAAGCTCGTAATCCCTTTAATCGTTAAAATATACAGGATGTCACACTGGACTGAAAAAAAGAGAATGTTTCAGGATCTAGCAATAGTTTACGAAAATTTAAGATAACAAAATCCGTAATATTCATCATTTTTAAAAGTGTTCCTATACCTTCTGAAAGCTCAAAAACCAATAGATTTCAGAGATTTAAAGAAGTATTTCTGAAACAAAAGTTTTTTTTTTTTTTTTTTTTTTTTTTTTTTTATTGCTCTTTAAAAGAAAACATAAGAAAAAATCGAAACATTTCCGAATAATTTTTACAGTATATTAAAATGTTTCCTCAACATTAAATGTCGGTTTTATAGATGTTACCAAATCTTATTTCGTTTCAGCTGTGTAATATAAGTTACACCTGCAAGAGTAACAAAATAACGTTAATTTTAATATTAATATTATTGTTGTTATTTAGCAGGTTTCTTTGTTGAATATTTGTGTTGAACATGCCTTGGAAATCTATAGGTTTCTAGAGTTTTCAAAGATAAAGGAAGGCTTTTTTGTTGAATCATGAGTAACTCGGAAAGTCTGTCTCAAACGTTTAGGCCTGTGCAAAAAATTGACAAGAGAATTCGAAAAAGAAGTATGTGGAATAATATCACAATAAATATTCAAAATGTAATTGAAATGAAACTTAGTAGATATATATAACAATGGTTTTATCAGCAATATTTATTTTTAAAAAAGCCTTTCTTTTTAAATTTTTGTTAAAATTGCACTGTTTTAAAAGTTTAGGCACAGTATACAAACGTTAATTAATGCTCGATTGTTTCCAATCAACCAACGGTTTTCCGTGAGTAGTACAACAGCAATATTCAGTTTCCATTAGTTATTTAAGATGTTGAAATTTACAGAAGATTAAATCGTTTAAAGCGATTGATATACAGAGTACTTGCCAGAGATAACAATTTCGACCGAAAACCAAGATCGGACAACAAATGTTCAGACTGATCGAAAAATTAGAAGATTGGTGTTAAAGCGAAATATGTCGATAAGGCAAATTAAAAATAATCTCTGTATCAATATTTCAAAATACACCGTATATAGGCGCATAAGGTAACTTTCAGAACATTGTTTAAGAAAAAGAAATGCCTTGCAAACCGCGCCTGAAAACACACCATACACAGGCCAGAATGGACTATGCTCGAAATTCCATGTTAAACGGGGACACGTTGCTCACCGTATTATTCAGCGACAGAAAGGAATGGAATCTGGATGGTCCTGGTGGCTAGAATGATTACCGACATGATCTCAGTAAACAGTCATGTACTTTTTTCAGTAGACGACAAGGCAGTAGTTTCCGATAGTTTGGGCAGCGATTGGCTTGAATGGGCAAACCTGCCTGGCATTTCTTTATGAAAACAAAATTCAACTAACATGATACTCTAAAGAAACATCTACTTCCGTTTGATGACATCTAGGGTATTCCTGAGTGACAATTTTAGCACGACAATGCTTCATTCCACACCTCATACAGTACAAAATAATGACTTTCTGCATAAAATGTTAACGTTTTTGATCGGCCATATTTAAGCTGGCAAACTTAAACACAATTGAGAATATTTGGGGTATATTAACTTGTGAAATATTCTAGAATGGAAAGCAGCATTGGTTCAAACATCTATTATAATTTTTTAAATCCAAATGCTTACTATGCAGGGGTCGAAGCATATAGGACAAATTTTATTGTTCTCACCAGTATCTTTTATCAGTAATATTCATGATATAATCTACTGCATATCCAATAAAAATTTCTGTTGAATATTATCGATAAAAGATACTGGTAAGAACAATAAAATTTGTCCTATATGCTCCGACCCACTGTGCGATGTTATTTTTCGTACAATATCTCACAGATTTACATTTCCCATTTACAAACGGTCCCTATTCACAATAGTACACTTTTAAGCAGTCTCTTAGTTTTCGTGTTTATGAAATTATTACTGTAGTACCAAAAAATTAACAAAATATTATTCATTGCTATAATATTTGGTCTACTGGAAAGTTGTGTCCGATATTATTTCACGCCTACTTTTTAAAATTCAGATTTCTTCACGGGAACCACTTTTTTGAATTGATAAAACTCCAATTATTTTCACCTTGATGTGAAATGCGAAAACAATGGGAATTTTACCATTTCAAAAAATTGTTGTCAATGGAGAAATCTGAATTTTTAAAAAGTAGGCGTGAAATAACATTATCGGAAAGAGCTTTCCGGTAGACTTAATATGAGCGTACTCAACTTGAATTTAAAATACAGGGATAGCATAAAGGAATGACTGGATTTTAAAAATTATGTTTTAAGAAATATTACACATAGTAAAACCCCGATAATTCGGATTAATTGGGACCAGGCTCAATCCGAATTATCCGGAGAATGAGAAAAAATGAAATAAAATAAAACGTACTTACAGAAAATCACCTTTATATTAAACATATTGAATATTTACAGACAGTAAAAAATGTTTACTTTGTAATTATATAGTTTGTAATCTTCTGTTGTGCCAGTTTCGTATACCTTTTGCGGGCCGCACGATCACTCATCCGCTTGAGCATAAGTAGTTCGTTCGTTCTCTACCTGACGTTCAAAAGAAAACATTAATTGTCCTAAATGAGACGTTGCTTCATTATGGCTAATAAATTTTGGTTGATCATCATAGATAATGGTGTTTTCGTCTGTATCATCTTCATTTTCAGTTTCTTCAGTTCTGCACAAAGCGATTATTTCGTCATCTATAAGTGAGGAGTAACCTTCATCATTTTCTGCTTCTAACCAATTGCTAATGTCGCTGATATCAACATCTGAGCAACCATCAATTTTTTTTAACATGCTCACAAAATCTTCAGGTGTAATTTCTCTTTCATTCTCGCTTATTCCTCCTTCTGATTCAAGCTTATTATTCGAGAAATCACAATTTGCAGGCCATAAATTCTTCCACGACTTTCGGAGAGCACTCTCAGCACCCTGATCCTAAGATTCAGCAATCATATAGATTGCTTTCTTGATATTGATTGATTTGAGAATATCTACGACTCCATGTTCTCCATCATATTATAAAAGTTCATTCAGCATTTGTCGTTTATAAACTTTCTTAATGTTCTGAAGAACCTCTTGACCCATTGTCTGTACCAGCGATATCACATTAGGTGGTAAAAACTTTACCATTATGTTTCCTTTTGTCAGTTGACTTTCTTCGGGGTGTGTCGGGGCATTATCAATTAGGAGGACAGCTTTGATGGGTAAGTTGCACGATTTTAAATATCCTGTAACACCCAGAACCATAAAATTGGCAAACTTTAAGTGATACATTGTTGTTTCTTTGAAGAATAACATCAAAGAGTTTAAATAAGAATGCTTAAGGTATTCTTCTAAAGATTTAAAAAAAGACTTTTTTATTCAGAATACGTGGATGAAATAAATGAATGTTATGGAAATTTGCCGACCGTGTCTCAAACTTGAAAAAAAAATCGAACAGATCGATCCGGATTATCCGAGGATCTGAATTAACGGGGTCCGAATTAGCGGGGTTCCACTGTATTATAATAAGTGATATAGGAAAATAAAGGAAAACACTCTGAGGTTTTTTCAGTTATAAATTTTTGGCGTGTGAATGTTTCTTAAAAAGACAAACATCTAATCTGTAATCAAGTTTGTTCCACACATTTTGCAGTTTTACGCTGTCAATAATTCTTAATATAGCACTGATGCGTCCCTTTTTTCAGTGCTTTCGGCAATGGCGGCACATAAAGAAGATCTTTGATGTAACCCCTCAAAAAGAAATCTCGTGACGTATCCGCACGTCAAATCAAGCGTTCGGCGGTGACAAACAACAACAACAAAAAAAACTTGTAATGCTTTTCTTTAATAAAATAAAATAAAATCATAAGACGAAACGCAAAATTTCACCTTGATTCAAACATAAATTACAATGAACTCTCTGTAAGGCGGACTCTGTGTAAGACTGAAATCTAACCCGGAAAGATTTCAAAGTCCTTGCAAATCCATAGACATAGAGTAAAATTTTTTCTAAGGCTGATTAGTGTCTACTACGGAAAATTTTCTCGGTCCCGATCGATTCCACCTTAGATAGAGTTTACTGTATGTAATGTGAACTTTAAAAGGCACACTGTCTTACTTAAAAGACGACTAAAATAATGAAAAAAAAAATGTTACAAGTTAAAAATATACATTTTATTTAAAACTTCTTAGTACTTTCAAGCTTTCCAAGTTCCTCATCAAAGAATATTTTAATAATCAATTTAATAATATAACATATTTATATAATAATTGATAATATAATTAAAACTAATAATATTTTAATAACTCAATTATTAAATTATTATTAGTTTTAAATATATTATTAAATATTATGTAATTGTGTTATATTATTAAATTAGTTATTAAAATATTCTCTGATGATGAGCTTATAAAGCTTGAAAGTACAAAGAAGTTTTAAATAAAATGTATATTTTTAACTTGTAACATCTTTTTCATTATTTTAGTTGCCTTATAAGTAAGACAATAAGCCTTTTAAAATTCACATTATATATTTTATGCTTACCCTTATATACCACTTATTATATTATATTTAATAGTTTTCGAAATATAAATTTTTAAAACTCGGTCATTTATTTATGCTAAACCGGTATGACTGTTAAGTAAAAGAGAAGATTTTATATTTTAAAAGGAAAGCTTTAGATGCAAGTTGGATATCAACAAGTTTATCAATTGATTAGCTTTAATGTTGTTACACTTGTCGCATATAAAATGGGCACTAGTTCTGTAAAGTATTTTGTCACGAGAGTCCTACAATACATTAATTTGAAATGCTGCAATAGTTAATGTTTTGAATTCCCGAGAGACTAGCATTTTAATGGAATATCACCAATGATCTTTGCTTTAAATCACAGTTAAAATAAAAATAAATTAGCTAGGACGTTTCGAATTTCATGCTACTAACTCAGTGCGAGAATGGTGCTTTTAGTCGAAGGAATTTCATTTAAGTAGAATAAGTTAATGAAACCTTGAAAAGGAATCAGATGAGCAAAAGGCTGAATAATGTTGAAACCCAATTATCATTTTTCTGATTTTAATATCAAAAGTTCTTCTAAACCTTTTTTAGATCTTTAAAACCTTTGCGAAATTACTATTTATTAGTGAAGAAAACACTTTCATGTTTACTCACTCGATGAGTTTTTCAACACAATATCTTTTATAAAGAAAAGTGTCATTATTCTGGCAATGTACTATATTTGAGCTATTTTTTTAATATAGAGGCGAAATAAAAAAATCCTCCTGAATTCTTGTATCAAGACCCAATAATTAAGCATGGAAATATAGTTGCATTTCTAATTGTTTTGGTGTGATTTTTTTCAGTTTGAAATTTTTAAGTCACTGACATTTTGAAACAAGATGGCGGACCAAGCTTGCCAATGAACTACACTGTAAAAAAAAAAAAAAAACTGTTAAGTTACTAAAGTTTTTCTAGGAAACTGGGATTCCCAGAACTTTTTATGTAACGGCAACAACAAAAATTCATGTAACAGACACACTTTTGCGCCGAAAATCAAAAACTTTGTAAGGTTACTAAGAATTTTTTAGGAAACTGGGATGCCTAGAACTTTTCATGTAACTGCAACCAGGCTTACAGATAAAATTTTAGTAAGATTACTATAATTTTAGCAGATTCATTTGTAAAGTTACAGATTTCTGTAGTTTTACAAAAACTAGTTTTGTAGATTTGCAGCTTTTTTTGTACAGTTACAGATGGAAGTTTAGTAAGCATGTAACTTTACATCTGTAGAACTACAGATTTCTTTTTACAGTATAGGTCCAGATCTTGGTAAGCCCAATACACATGCTTAGTTGCATCCAAATCGGTTTATAAATACGAGTGATATCGCCGGACAAAAATGCAATATACACTGCTCAAAACAATTAAAGAATATTGCAGTTTTAGGTGGATTTTGTATCTGGTAAACTGTTTAGCTGATTGATACATGGTCGACAGACATAGTAGGTTATATGAGAATAAATTACACATGTTTGGCAGAAAAAAATGCATTTTATTGCGCATTTGTGTACTAAAGAAAAAAAACACAATTTGTGCTTATGAGGAAAAAAGAATAAGAAAAGGTGTTTTCTTCAAAGAAAATCATTTTCAGTAGGGGGTATAGTTTCCACGGGCGGCCAGCAACGTTGAAAACCTTTGAGGCATGGACTCAATGAGGCTATTAATGACGAGTTGGGGTATTCTGCCCCACTCTTCCAGAAGAGCTCTTTCCAGTTCTTGGAGAGTTTGTGGGGGTTGTTGGCGGCCAGAAACTCGTCTTCCTAGAGCGTCCCAAACGTGCTCGATTGGATTCATGTCTGGAGAACACGCTGGCCATTCCATTCGAACGATTCCTTCCTCGAAAAGGAAATCCTCCACTACGTTTGCACGATGTGGCCTGCAGTTATCGTCCATTAAAATGAAGTTATCTCCGATTTCTGCAGCGTAAGGGACTACAATAGGTCTGGGGATCTCATCCCTATATCGGCGACCAGTCAGAGCTCCATCTCGAATGATGTAGAGGTCAGTGCGCCCGTCAATGGAGATGCCACCATACACCAACACTCCTCCAC
Organism: Maratus speciosus; assembly: GCA_963932465.1. Lineage (NCBI taxonomy): Eukaryota > Metazoa > Arthropoda > Arachnida > Araneae > Salticidae > Maratus > Maratus speciosus. The sequence continues at coordinate 155,835,931 of OZ010789.1, forward strand.
CGCCAAATCTGACACTTTCGTGCACGAACGCAGGATTATTCCTACTGCCACGGTCCCTACAGATGAAAATACGCCTATTATCCGGATGCACAGAAAAACGGGACTCGTCGGAAAACAGAATATTGCTCCATTCATTTCTCCTCCAGTTGACATGCTCGGTTGCCCATTCCCTGCGGTCGCGACGATGCCTTGATATTAATCTAACACATACCATCGGTCGGCGAGCATACAGACCTACAGCATGGAGCCGGTTTCGAACAGTCTGAGTTGAAATCGTGGTGCCTGTAGCCGAGCGAAGGTGTTGTTGGAGAAGAGTAGCGTTCATGGTTCGGTGTCTCTGAGCTGTTAACGCTAAATACCGATCTTCATTGGCCGTTGTTGCCTGTCTACGACCTTGCCCTGGTCTTCGGCCTGCACATCCACTCTCCAAAAAAAACGGTTCCAGATCCTGGAAATGACACTTTGTGACACTCCAATGGCTTGCGCTACTTCGGCTTGAGTTTGGCCCCCTTCTAACCTACCAACAATTCTCAAAGCTTCTGAATCTGTCAAATGACTTCGCTGAGACATCGTACTCATCGAAACAAAGCAATAACTGAATGCCGATCATCCTTGTCTTCATTCTCTTTTATCCAGTTGAAAGTCAAATTTCATTCGCTGCCGCTGAAGCGACGTTTTTGACGTCGAACTCAAAATTTGCATACTCCACAGTTTGAAAACCAGAAAAATTTGCATTTGTGATTCTCTTCTTCTATTTTCGGCAAAAAAAATTTCGTTTATATCTTTATTTTATATAAAACTTCAAATATCCTTTAATTGTTTTGAGCAGTGTAGTATATGTAATACATAAGCCCGCAGGCTTAAACATAATTGAGAATATTTGGAGTATCTCAACTTGTAAAACATACTAAAACTGAAAGCAATATGACTCTACTAAAGTACTAAAAATTGCCATTTAAACAGCAATATCTACTGCAATTTGGAATAACTAATATCTTGAGTTGTGAGTTCTGAATCCTGAGTTGTGATTTCAGCACGACAGTGCTTGAATTCACATCTGGCATAGTACGAAATTGTGGCATTACCCCATAATTGTTAACGTTTTAGATTGGCAAGCTTTAAGTCCGGGCTTAAACGCAATTGAAAACGTTTGATGAACATTAACCTGTGAAGAATACAAGAATAGAAAGCTATGTGACTCTACTAAATAACTGAAAGTAGTTATTGAAAAAGCATGGTATTATCTTCATCAACAATATTTCAAATACTAATTGATTCAATGGAAAGAGGAATATTTTAAGTTATCCGAAACCAAAAAATTTCTATTAATAAGCAACATCATGTAAAAGTGTTAAATGATATATATTGTTCCATTGTTACTGTAATGTTGCAGACTTTTACGATTTTTAATAAAAGTTATGAAAATTCACCCATTTATTCATTTGATATGATTTACAGAATCTAATAGGTAAATAATATGCCTTTGTTTAATTTTGTACTGTTATTTAATAAACGATATTTTCTTGTTGTGCCTAAACTTTTGATTCAGTCTGCATTAGATTTTAGTAAACATTATGGCTAGAGCAATAAACATTTCATTTTTTAAAGTGAAATTCGAACATAAATAAATTTTACATAGTTCATAAATTTAACAAAGATATAGATTTCGTAACAAAATTTTCAGCAATGCATTGTATTAAATGCTAAGCCATCTCGAATAGTGCTAAAAATGTACGCTGTTTCGGTGGGTAAGATAGCATATAATCCGAATAGCATTTGGAAATACTGATCATCATTATTATTTCGATACTGATGGTGGTCCCGTCTACCACTTCTCATTTTATAGTTACTGTTGTATTTTTGCACAAAATAAAACTATTCATTCAGCAGTGTGCACAGTGACATCTTAAATGAGAAAATGCAGTGGAAGACTTTAAATAAGAAAACAGCAGGAGTTGACTTGAAAAAAAATTAATGATGATCAAAATTTACATATGAAGAATAAAAATGTCAGCATAACTTTGCCGAACTAAATTAAAATAACTTAAAAATATAATAAACTTAAGTCACACAAAATCTGCATGAAGTTGTTGCCATTCTAAAAAGTCAGAAACGCATGCGAAACGCCATTTGTTCACGAATGATGACGTCAAACATCGATGAATCAGAGAGCGGCTATCATCGCCGAAAGCCGCGAACAGCGAGTAACAGTGATTAGAGATCACAGCGCAAGGCGTGAATGAATCACGTATCTACTCGGAAAATCGCGTGAAGCAATGGCGTCGTGACATACTTTAATATAGACTTGGGGATGGTAAAAACACAAGGTACATGACATAACAGTTACATTTCAAATAAGCATATTTCAATTTTCTTTAAAATGTCCCAGGTTAAAAAGTCAGCAAAAAATTTTAAAGAGAAACATCCTGCAAAGACTGAAGCTATTTCTAGCAAAAAAAAAAAAAAAAAAAATCCGCAGTCTTCATTTAGTTAAAAAACCTGCATTATCTCTTCACTTTTTTTTGTGCGAAATAGCTGCAAATTTCTTTTGGGTAAAAAAACCTGTATCATTTACCCTCTATTTGTTTAGTCTAAAAAACTTGCGTTTTCCACTCACATTTTGTCCGAAATATCTACAATTTTTTTTAGGCATAAAACCTGCATATGAAACTTGTCTTTATAACCGTTTGTCATGAAATAAAATCCGAATTAGTATCGAAATGAGGCACTCCACATTTTTCTCTGAATAATTATAGCATTTGCATGTTAGGATGTTACGGATTTTCTCTTAGGTTTGGGACGAGGGGTGTTGCTCTATATGTGTCTGGAAAAATCCCATTGACAAAATAACCTTCTTTCATTGTTTTATAATATTTAGATGCAGTCATATATGCAAAAGTCCAAAATTTAAGTTTTAGATCAGACTGAGAATAGACCATATTTTTAACTAGTAAAAAGATTCTGCCATGACCTTCCAATAAAATGCCTTCAAAATATTAGGCTAATAAAACAAAACTCTAAAAAATTACAGGTTAAGCAAAACGACCTATAAAATTTAAAAATTGAGGGAAGAAAAGAACAAATTATGACGAAGAGATGCGGTTTTCAACAAACGTATTGTACGGAGACACGGGGATAATTTCTAACTTCAAAAATAACCGCAGCTTTTAAAGTTCCCCGTATTGAGCGTTGTAATGTCTTCAAATAATTAGCTCTGATTAGTGATTAATTTAAAGGAACAGTGCCCGAATTTAGACTTTACAACGGACGACAGTTTCCCATGGGGAGAGAACAATGTATCTTGCATGGACAACGAACAGGCATCATAAAGGGTTTTTGTTTTTTCTATGCCTCTTGACACTAAAAATTTGTCACTATACAACGTTTCTAGATGTTTAGTGCATTTCATAAGTGCATATCAATTTCATTCTTTTTGAAAGGCTGTAACATCATCAAAATGCACTTGAAATAATTTTTTCCCATTGGCCGTAATGTAACGGAAAACTTTTGACTGCCCCTGTAATTAAACTATACATACGATTTTCATAAAATTTGAAATGACTCGACACAATCTTGTAACAATTATATATTTAAAATTTCAGACTATTCGGTTGGGTAGTTTTTGCTCTGTTATATGCGGACGGACGGGCAGACATACAAACGAACCGAACGACGATTATAGGTGCTACGTATTTATATAATTACGCACGCACCTAAAAATCATTCGTTGCCACTACTGCACTTGCGAAATTGATAGACAATTTTTAATTGCGTAGAACTAAAGGCGAAATTGATGGTTTCATTGAATAAAGACTCCTCCGAGGAGTCAATATATTTATAATCATCTTCATATGACGACGAGTTTCAAAACTCACCTTATCCAGACTATCAAATTTTTGGGAAATCGCGAAAAACCTCTAACCGCGTCCATTGGTTTTCATTGTAAACTAAGGTTTTACAATGGCAGAAATACATAATAAAACTAGTTTTTTTGCAGATTGTTGTGTTTTTTCGGTGTATGTATAGGTTGCTAGAGAAAACATGATTTTTTTAACTTTGGATAAGGCGAGATTTTAAACTCACGTCCCCATATGCATACATACCGTGTGAAAATGCATTCTTGTTAGTTCCCTCTATTGGCGACTTTATAAACTAAAATGCTTCTTACTCTTACAAAAAACCTCGCATTATTACAATGCTTTTAGCCTTTACAGGGACTTGCTGTATTATGAAGTTTGTTTTTCTAATTTTAATTAAATTTACATGCATATCCTAATTATAAGGTTTATTTCATGCTTCTTATTTTGTGTACACAATCAAATTCATTTTAAATTATCATTATTAAATTAGAAAAATGCATTTTTTTTCTACCAAGGATTAAATACTCTAAAAGTATTTTTCAATCTCGAAACAATTAATTTACAACTTCACATGTAAAGTGAAAAAATAATATTTTTGAAAATTCTATTTTAAAGCCGATTTTGTGGTGAAGGTAAACGGATTACTTTCAAGTTAAAAGCATAAATCATTTTCAAACTATTTTTTTTTAATTCGAAGTATTCAGTTTTTTAACATTAAGATTTAAGATTATAGGCATAATAACAATAAAAAAAGGAACCTTCATATTTTCTTCGAAACTAATTTAGATGAATTCTTTCCATTTCTCAGATTAATAAAGTGGCCTGACTCGCGTATTTATACCGAGATTTCCAGGAATTTAATTAAAATAACAAGGATATTAAATTAAGTGCGCTTATTCTCTGCAGTTTTGAGATAATTCGTTGAGATAGAATTTTTCTCATTACCTTTGAATTCCGTAGTCTCGCAGAGTACAGCTTTGTTTACCATGAAATGTTCAGATATTTCAGTTTTATTATTAATAAAATTTTAAATGTTTGAAAATAACGTGAATTTTACTTAAACCTTTTTTTCAAACTCTTTTATTAGGTGCGTTCGTAATTACATAAATGCGTAGCACCTATAGTCGTCGCCCGGTCCGTCCGTCTGTCCACATATAACAGCTCAAAAAGTACTAAACCGAATGGTTTGAAATTTAATACATATAATCGATGCAGAAGTTTGTCATTTCAAATTTTATGAAAATCAAATCAAAACTTTAAAAAATATTAATGAAAATTTTCTTCTTTCTATTAAATCCTATCATACATAAATAATTCAATAATATCCCATTATAGGTAATGATTCTAGGTTGAATCTAGGTGATTGCATCCTATTTAAGATGGAATCCTATTAACTCCGCATTACTGAATTTAATATATATAATCGTAATAAATTTTGATTTCATGCATTTTTGCATAAGAGTGCAACAGCTATTACACCAAGATCTGAATATTTCTGAAATTAGTTATAGTATGAACGCACCTCATTTGCCAATGTTTGACGTTCAATTTACGACTTGTTCTAATTATAATAAAATTTACATGCAAATCCTAATTATAAGTTTTATTTTACGGTTCTTATTCTGTGTACACTATCAAATCATTTTTAAATTATAATTAGATTAATTTATTAAATTAGAAAAATACAATTTTTTTTTCTACAAAGGACTAAATACTCTGAAATTACTTTGAAATCCTGAAACAATTAATTTACAACTTAACATATAAAGTGAAAAAATAACATTTTTTTTTAAATTCTATTTTAAAGCCGATTTTTTGGTGAAGAAAAAAGGATTATTTTCAAGTTAAAAGCATAAATCATTATCAAACAATTTTTATTTAATTCGAAGAATTCAGTTTTTTAACATTAAGATTTAAAGCTTATAGGCATAATTATATTAAAAAGGAACCTTCATATTTTCTTCGAAACTAATTAAGATGAATTCTTTTCATTTCTCCGATTAATAAAGAGTCTTGACTCGCGTATTTATTCTGAGATTTCCTCGAGTTTAATTAAAATAACAAAGGAGATTAAATTAAGTGCGCTTATTCTCTCCAGTTTTGAGATAATTCGCTAAGGCAGTATTTTTCTCATTAAACTTTGAATTCTGTAGTCTCGCAGAATACAACTTTGTTTACCGTGAAATTTTCAGATATTTCAGTTTTATTATCAACAAAATTAAAACGTTTGAAAATAACGTGAATTTTTATTAAACCTTTTTTACGCGTTCTTTTATTAGGTGCGTTCGTAATTACATAAATAAATACGTAGCACCTATAGTCATCGTCTGGTCCGTTCATTTGTCTGTCCGCATATAAAAGCTCAAAAACTACCCAACCGAATGGTTTGAAATTTAATATATATAATCGTTGCCGAAGTTTGGCGAGTCATTTCAAATTTTATGAAAATCAAATCAAAACTTCAAAAAATATTAGCGAAAGTTTTCTTCATTCTATTACATTCTAGCATACGTAAATAATTCAACAATACCCCATGATAGGTAATGATTCTAGATTTCCATGGTGATTACGTCCAATTTAAGATGGAGCCCTATTATTTCCGCATTACTGAAATTAATATATATAATCTTAATAAATTTTGTATTCATGCATTTTTTCATAAGAGTGCAACAGCTATTGCACCAAGATCTGAATATTTATAAAACTAGCAGCAGAGAAATACATGTATTTTTTAAGTATTTCCTTAAATAATTCTATTTTTAGGTGCGTTCGTAATTATATAAATACGTAGCACATATATTCGTCATCTGGTCCGTCCGTCTGGCTGTTTGTCCGCATATAACTGGGCAAAAACTACCCGATCGAATGGTTTGAAATTTAATATATATAATCGTTGCAGAATTTTGTCCAGTCATTTCAAATTTTATGAAAATCGAATCAAAACTTAACCCTCTGACAGTCTTGCAAAAGGGCAAAATTGTAATGTTATTTTCACTGCATTTTGTTTTAAATGCTAAAAAATATATGATTCTTTCAACATTATATAAAAAAAAACTTAATTAAAAATATGAATGTAATCCTTGAGAGTATTAATCATTGTTCAACGTATTAAAAATCGATTAAATCAACAGAATTATATTATTTTAAATATTGCTGATATTGCCGTGAATCCTGGAGCTTAGTGAACGTATTAACACGGCCTTGTCAGTGAGGGTTTTAAAAAAGATATTAATAAAAGTTTTCTTCATTTGTTAGATCCTATCATACGCAATTAATTCAATGATATTCCATGTTAAGTAATGATTCTCTTGGTTGCAATGGTGATTACGTCCTATTTAAGATGGAATGATATTATTTCCCTATTACTGAATTTAATATATATAATCGTAATAAATTTGGTATTCATGCATTTTCGCATAAGAGTGCAACAGCTATTGCACCAAGATCTGATTATTTATAAAAGTAATTATAGTACGAATGCACCTCATTTGCCACGTTTGACGTACAATTTCCGACTTGTTTCTTTAGCCGGAATCGCGTGATAAATCGCCAAAGATTCTTTATAATTACAACTATATACGAATTACAACACCAATGGAGTTCATTATATTTGATAAAATAAGATATTATTTTAAAATTACATTTAGTTTTTATCATAAATGCATTTTCATACGAAGTTGCCCATATATATTATTTCTTTAAAAATATAATTAAAATCTAGCGTAGTTCGAAATTCAAGATTTGATTAATTATTTAAATAGTATAATAAAACTTAGATTTAAGTTACGCAATTTTCTATAGTTATAGAACAAAACAAAAAGTGACTCCTTTTTTTACATTCTTTATTTTACACTCTTTTTTCTCTTTTTAACTTAACATGGTTCATGTATTTAAAACTAGACTTCTTGAAATTATAATATTTATTACTTGAAAACGAAAAAAATCTTGTTCTTTCTTAATTTTATTTATCTTGTGAATGTTATGTGTTATTTATTGTCATAAGTACAATAAAATTATAAGTAAAAACAAATGTTTTAAAGACGAGCTTTTATTATATGTATTAAGAAGTTAATAAAATGAATATACAGTTTTGAATCCAGCTTTCTGAGAATAACAAACTACCAATAAGCTCCTGAGTATCTATCTCGCATCCATTTACCACCTGCACCCAATGAAAAGATGGCGCATATACCAACCATGCTATGGTTCACGCGAAGAACCTCAGCTTATTTCTGAAACTATTAATGACATTTATGTATTCACATGCGTGATAACATTTACATGTACTTAGGAGACAATTGTTTTTCCCCCTTGAGGTACGGTACAGGCAAATTTCAAGTATTTCCTTTACAGATCGTTGTATTGTCACTGGAAATACACATACTACCAAAAATTAAGTCAATTGGAGCACAAGTTTCTTGGAAGAAAAATCTATCATCAACCTCCTGAAGATCTAACTCACTTCCATTTATCTCCTACGAGGAATGGAAAGATGGCACATTTACCAACCATCCCATCACTGAAAAAACGTCAGCATATTTCTGAAGTAATCAATAACATTTATGTGATGACATAAATGATGACATTCCAAGGCGGATCCAGCCCTCCATTTAGAGAGGGGTCATGACACTCTTTTTTTTGACGAGGGGAGGGGGGTACATATCTTTATTAGCAAATTTTATATTTTAAATATAATAGGGGTAATTTCCTGTCGTATACTCAATTTATTTCCATTCGTAAATGCATGGAATTTTCAGGCATATTCGCAAAAGCATAAAATTTACAGGTTTTGTTCAGATACCAAGAAAAGATACGTGGTATCTGTTCAGAGTTTCCTCATGTTCTTAGAAATGCTTAGAGTGTTGCAGAAAATGTTCTCAAAGTTAGAATTTTAGGCCAACTTTTCGGCTCAACAGTCATGAAAATGTCGTCTTGAAGGAGCAATTGAATACTATTCAAGATGAATCACATTTACAGGAAAATGAAAAACGTTGTTCGATTCTTTGGTGTTTAAACTATAATTTCTACAATTTTTTTGCATTTCTATATAAAAAGTAACTCCGTGAATGCACTAGAAACATTAGAATTCTTAAGAAGAAAAAAAATTAAAATGCCTTTATTAAATGTTTGCATTTAAAAAATGTATTATTTTGTATAATTCGATTCGTCGAGGGGTCATGACCCCCCATGACTTCCCTCTTGGGTCCGCGCTTGATGAAATTTAGGTATACTTAAGATATATTCGTGTTTTACACCCCGTTGGGAGTAGCAGAGGCAAATTTCAAGGTTTTTTTTAACAGAATATGCACACTACTAAATATTAGGTCAATTGTAGCACAGGTGCCTCGGATGTAGAAACTATCCCCAACCTCGTGAGTATCTAACACACATCCATTTACCCCCTGCGCTCAATGGAAAGATGTTGCAATTACCAGACATGCCCTGATTCACTCAAAGAACGTTAGCTTATTTCTGAAGTAATGAATAACATTTATGAGATAATATGCAATATGACATTTAGGAGACAATTGTTTTTGTCCCCTGAGAAGTAGCAGAGGGCAAATTTCAAGTTTTTTTTTTTCAACAGAATACGCACACTACCAAAAATTAGGTCAATTGTATTACAGGTTCATTGGAAGAAAAAACTATCAATACCCTCCTGAGGATCAAACCTACACTCATTTACCGCCTAGCAAATTTCAAGTTTTTTTTTTTTTTTTTTTTTTTGTTACAGAATGTTGTATTGTCACTGAAATTACGTCATATTTACCAAAAATTTGGTCAATCACCGCACAGGAAGTGTTTTAAAATTAGATTGCAAGATTTGAGCTGAACTGTCAGACAAGTCAAGTTAAATAAATGCTTGTAAAAATGCCCGTACGTATTTTGAGTACATTCTTCTTGAGTGTTATCGGTTCCTATAGTCCTAGGTATACTGGCACTTTTATTCTGCAAGATTTTTTTCCATATATTTAAAAATGAATAATTTTAACTAACTTTGACACCTATTATGGCATAAAAATATTCCTAATTTATGTACATTCTGATTAAATATGTTTGAAATTTTCACTTATAATAATGCCGTTCATACAGAATTCGTATTTGTCAAATAGAAATGCTCCAAGTGCAAACACAGTTAGGTAAGTTTGCAAACTGAATGTCTTCTCATTTAGATAATCTAGTTTAAAATGTCTTGAAATCATTATTTTGAACGTTAAAAGCCGAAGATTCAGGCTTAAGTGTGAAGGTTTTGAGAAATTCATCAGTAAATGCGTCTGTCTGTAAGCGAGACTAATATGTAAAAGACATACACGAAGTTAACTCTTTCCGGCGTGGAGTAAATTCTGCTTATAAATTGGTGAAATAATGGACTGGCACAAGAATTTATAAACGAATTTATTAGAGAATACGAATTTGCTTATTTTCAAATGCATTATAAAAGGAAAATTTTAATTAAACATTCTGGATCCAGTAAAATAAAAATTAGGTGTCCTTTTTTAAAAACACTGCCCGCAAAAGTGTTATGTCAGTAGGTATGTCAGTTTATTATGAGGCATGAAGGTGAGCTAATCTGAGTAACAGCCGTAATATTGCCGAAGCGAAAGCAAAAGCTGCTTAGAAACATAATTTACAATCAAGACCTCTACAGACTAAGAAGAAAATAAGCTTTGCTAGATCCAATGATGTCAAAAAAAGACATGGATCTGTCTACAGTTGATGATAATGAAACATGCCATTATTACAATGCAATGACGCCTCGTGGATTCTATTTAAAGGGGTTCACAATCACAATATAAAAAATACGAAAATATAATTTGTAGGAAGGACATAACATAAAGGTTAAAATACATTTGCGCAATACTGAATTCAGAGTCGTTTTTCTCTGGATGAAATTTTCTGTTCCGAGAAAGACAATATGGATTTCGTAGGGAGTGGGGCTTTCAAGAAGGAATTTTCCACTTTCTCGCCCGGTGTCCCCCTTGGCAGCCCCTGAATTCATCACTGAATTTTTGTTTTCCCCAGTTTAAGAATTTGCAGCTAAAAGAAATAAAAAAGCATCCATAGATGGAAAGCTGGTATCATTTTATTTTTTACAAAAGAGCGTAGAATCACAATATTGCTTACAATTTACTTTGAAGGTTATTGAAGTACAGTTTTTGTAAATTAAGTGTAAACAGTATCTTTAGTTCCGAAATATAAATTTTTCTAACTTCCACGTTAACTGTTTGTAACTACTTCTTAAATATAATAATAAAACCAAGAGCAATAGAAACAGACAGATTAGGAATTATTAAAATAAATATCCAACTTAATATTCAATTCACAAGAGAAATCAAAACGTACAAGAAAATTACCGCTAAAAATGCAATGCTACAGCACGTTGGAGGGTGTGCGAACGGAAGGCTCTTCTAAGCGAAGAGTCCCCCTGGCCTTCGTCTCTCCCATTCCCATCCGAATAAGCTTGTTTTGAAGAGCATTTCTCCGCTCGCACGTTCTATGAAGAAAAGACTGGGCGCGCTGGGTATTGAAAACTTTCGAGATTTCTTCAGTAAGGATTTGTTATGGATGTATCTAAAGAAAGGGAGAGGGTGTGGGTGTGAGTGAATGATTCTCGTATTGGAGATTGACAAAAAGTTATATATTTTTTTAATAATTATTTTATTTTATTTGTTAAATTATTTCTTCAATTTCCTTTGGGTGTTCACGTGCTCATGTGCGCGAATGGTCGAGCCTCCACTGTTACAATGTTTTATTCGGCCACTCAAAACCGAAGGAAAAGTGGATAAAATATGCTAGATGTTCAAAATGGAATGTGCCGGTGCTTCTTGGTGTGCAAAAAAATGTATTTGTGTAGTAGTACAACAAAAATCAGCATATGGGTGTGTCATTTTAGGACACCACTGCAGATAAAATGACATAGTGCAGCATTTTATATAAATCGTTATTATGACGTCGTGACTTTATTTGTTATTTTTTAAAAGGCACCATTGCATTTTGTATACTTTTCAAAGTTAGTTTGTAAAAAAATAAAAAGGCCATGAGAAAACAATTTTATGAAGAAAAGCATTTTTTCCTTGGGATATGTCATTTTAGGACAGTTTCCCCTAAATTTTTAAAATCGGGTCATTTATTTATGCTAATCATTTATGGTTGTTAACTAAAAGAGAAATTTTATATTTTAATAGGAAAGTTTTAGATGCAAGTTGGATACCAACGAGTTCATCAATCCATAAGCTTTAATGATGTTAAACTTGTCGCATTTAAAATGGACACTAGTTCTGCCAAGTATTCTGTCGTAAGAGTCGTTAATTTGAAATGCTGGAATAGTTAACGCATTGGATTCCTCTAAAAGTAGCACTTTAATAGAATATCAACAGAGATTTTTAATGTGACTCCCAGTTAAAATAAAATTAAATTAGTTAAAGCATTTCGAATTTCATGCAACTAAGTGCAAGAATGATGCTTTTAATTAAAGAAACTTTATTTAAGTAAATTACTTTAAGGAACTTTGTAGAGACATTAAATGAATATAATGCTGAATAATGTTAAAGCACAATCATAAATTCCTGAATTTTATATTAAAGGCTCTTCTGAATCTTTAGATCTTTAGAATCTTTAAGAATTTACTATTTGTTAGTAAAGGAAATTCTTTCAAGTCCATTGAATCAATGAATTTTATGAAATTAATGTTTTTCAGAAAAAAAGGGTTTTATTATCTTGACGATGCAATATGTAAGTGAAACATTAGAGTTTTTTGGTCATGAGTTTGAAAACAAACCATTTCTATCCCTCAATTAGTTAAAAAAATATGTTTTAATCTTTTAAAAAGTTTTACCGCAAGAGAAAGAAGTTTCAAAACGGAAGGCCCAGTGTTTGAATAAAGCCGATTCTATTGTGTGAAATTATTTATTTATGTATTTTTATTTTTTACATGTACGCCACTGTTTGCAAAGTAAGTAAAAAAAAAAAAACCTCTAAAAATGACGTGAAGTACTGTTTGTGTTGTAGCATGCATATATTTTTTAAGACTACTCCCAAAATATTTCAAAGAATGCTCAAAAAATGAAAAATCAGGAAAGGACTGCGTAACTGTTTGTGTTCCATCATATTTGGTGGAAGGTAAATTATGATTGAACATGAAAAAAAAAATGTTATTTTACACAAGGCATTTTAATTTTTTTCGATTTAATAGAGGATAAATAGAAGTAATTTAGAAGGGTTTGAATATAAACTAAAAGTGTTTTAATAATTCTGGAAAACGTACCTTAGCACTTAACAGTTTTTTTAATACAAAATAAATAGCAGTTGTATGTTATCTTTGATGTATTTTAATTTATTTCGACTTAAACATTAAAAAATATATATATTTGAATATACTTTTTTTAAATTGTGAAAAAAAGTGTTGCAGTTAGCTTTCAAGTAATTTTACAGTGGTACATTCTCTTATTACAATTTATGTAACAGATTATGTTCAATATTTCTTCATTTATTCTGAAGGATGCCTCCTAGTGTCCTGCTTGTAAATCATTACCTTCAAGTGTGGTGTTTTTTTACGGTTTTACAGAGATTTCATCTGAAATTTCATTCACGCGCAGCAACAGCAACGTCAAAATCTAATTATATCCTCGTAAAATAGTTTTCATTGATTAAGTTTTACTATTTTATTTTTATTGGGTTTTATTTTATAACCAATCTATATTTTAAAGATCACAGAAAAAAAAATATTAACGATGTGAAAAAAAAAATGTTACAGTTTTTTTTTGTAGGTACTTAGTAATTTTACCATGATATTTTTATTCTGTTATTAGAAATTTTGGAGCATATTTTGTTCACCCCCTTTTTTTAATTAAGAAAATACATATCGAGCTTACTGTAAACCAATACATTGAAGTGCAAAGTCTGTATGCAGAGATACCATCTGAAATTTCATTCGCGCATAGCAACAGCATCTGAAAATCTACTTTTATCATAACTACTTTTATCCACTCTTTATCATAACTACATTTATCATATCTGCTATTATATACTTTTATCTGTTTTTGCATAAATTACTTTTTATTGATTAGGTTTGATATTTTATGCAATAGCAGTTGCGTAAGCTGTTGAGTTTACATTACATTGTGGTAGCAACGTAATTAAACTTATAGATGACCAGATGTGACTTCAATATTGTTTTCCATTGTTCAAAACGTCCTGTCCCTTTGTATTACTTCAACATACTTTGAATTGAAACTGGGCATAAATTTGACTAACAATAGCATTTTCACGAATTGCACATATTATATAATTTAGAATAGATATTCTAACGTGCATGAAGGTAATCCCACGTTTTGGTTAAGACTGTTTAAATAAATAATAATGAATAATAACTCAAGTTTCTTTAATAGTTTTTTTTTTTTTTTTTTTTTTTTTACGTGTTCAATATAGTCTAAAAGCATATATTCCCAATAAACTTCAATAATCATTCCAGAAACGTTGATAAATGAATAGTTTAGAAAAAAATATATAATTACTGAAAATTTCCAATATAAACCTGATACAGCGGTTTATATTTTCGTTTATCTTAGAATTGCGATGCTATGATAATTTCGCAGTGCTGTGGAATGACAAAAATTGAACAAATAAAATAAGTACCATTCACAGGAATAGTATAAATGGTTCATTATTAGCTATGTATTATATAATTAGTACATTGCTTAGAAAATAAAAACTTTTACTTGAAATGATCACATAAATCTGCTTTCAGTAATAATAGCAGTAATAGTAATAAAAGAGTAATTTAAAAAATAATAATAGCAGTTATTGTAATAAAAGAGTATATATTTTTTTATAATAATAGCAGTAATAGCAATAAAAGGGTACTTTTTTAAAAACATATTAAATTTTATTTTTATATTAGCTGACCCGACGAGCATTGCTCGGGTCCATGATAATATTCTTAAATAAATCTTAAATCTGTTTGATTTTATATCTACTGCGCACGCGCTGCTCAAGTGATTTATCAAACAGCTGCCAGATAAAAAACGCTCGAAAAATTAAAATTTTTAACTAATGTATATTCGTTAATTGCGGTCGGCTTTCAAATAAAATTAGAAATTTTTGATTCGTCGTTAAAAATTACGCATAGGTGTGTTAATTTCAAATCGATAAAAGCAATATTAAAAAATACATAACGCCCATTAAGAATTCCTAGTGTATTTTTAAATTTTGCAACCTGTCAAATTAGAAATTCTGGTAAACCCTCTCCTTCTTAAAGAAGAAATTGAGAACGAATTTTTTTTGAGTCTCGATTAAAGTCTGTTTTTTCTTCTTCTTCAAACCGCTAGCCCTAATGCGATTTCGAGGGGAGCCTGTTGATTGGACAGTTGTGCGCGACTCTTGTACCAGGGTTCAATTCTAGTCGGTTTGTGATTTTAAAGAAAGAAATACTTTTTTTAATTGGGCCGCTTGATAAGTTTTTAATTAGTATCCCAGCTAACTATTAGAAATGCATAATTCTGAGTCTCAGGTGCATTAGGAGAGGCATTGGACTTTCTTCACAAAAATGCTCAGCCTCGTACGTGCCGCGGATTTTGCTAGCCATCGCAGATACACACACACACACACACAGACACACAGAGCGAAACTTTCTTTTATTATTATAGATATACAGGGGTTGGACAAAATGATGTGAACACCTGTGAAAAGATATTTTTTTTTTATTAATAGGCCGTTGGAATATTCGCCATATGCAGTTCACGCCGGATAGTTTTTGATGAAACTGCTTCCTGTAGATCTGTGTTCATCTCAGATGTTATCTAGGATGCTATTGTCTTGTGTATATTTGCTACAACCCGCTTCAAAAACCTTCTGTCTCTATCATTCACTTCGACTTTCGACCACTGTTGTGCTTTTTAGATGTTTTCCGTGTTTCAAATATGCTGACATTATAGTCGACACTGTACTTCTCCCAACACCAAGAAGGGTCGCCGTTATCGTTACTGAGGCTCCAGCAACACGGGCCCTAACAATCATGTCTCTTTCGATATCAGAGAGGCCAACCAGTACACAATTTTAACACAGAAATAATATATTTCGCATCCGACTTCTATCACTGCTTGTAGCAGAATGATGTGTGTACTTTCTCATCCGCTAGGTGGCACCCGTCACCGCTATAGGGAAGGAATATACAATATGTTTTTTTTTTTAGTGCTATTTTTTCACAAGTGTTCATATTATTTTTTCTAACGCCTGTATATTTTACATTTTTTAGTGTTTAAACCAATATGTTGTTTCAGTTTCACAGTCAGTAGGCTTAATTTGGCGAGAGTGGTTTGACCCATAATTAACTGCATTGCTCGGTAACTCGTAAACAGATTATTTGACGATTTCTCAGCTGTGACCGGATACCGGAAAAAGCCTTAATATTAATTTATTTATTTATAGTTAAGTTCTAAAAATATTAAACTGTTATATTAGCATTCGAAAACGTATCTGTGCAATTCTAGCGTATCAGTATGCAAGTTAAAAATCTATAACAAAATTCCATCTTTATATAAAAAAAAACCTAAGCTGTTAAGTTAAATAAAATAATAATATGAAGTAGTCGAACGTAGCAATCCCAAAACTTTCTTCGATCTCATACATGTTAATAGTTCAAAATTCGCTATCATAGTGCCAAAATTAAATGACAATATATGCGCAGCATGAGTATTCTAAAGATATGAAATACTGTGAATTAGTTTTGGAGATATGATTATCGCTAAAATCGTGTAAATCCTGAAAAATGAAGCATAGCAGTGCCACCTGTTGGGTTATTTACATCAAATCCTAATGAGCAACAACTTATGTCAAAGTCTAACTGAATCTGAAATTTGATTAAAATCCGCGCATTAGTTTTTGAGATAGATCTATTACGGAAATCGGAAACAATGATGCATAACAACGATACCTGTCACCAATTTGTATAAATCAGCACCAATTTTATAAATGACTAACTGAATCTGAAGTTTGACAAAAATTCGTGCGTTAGTTCTTGAAATAGTGCTATTGCAGTAATCGGAAAAAATGCGGCATAGTAGCGCCATCTGTAAGGTGATTTATACCAAAAACTAATCAGCACCAATTTATATCAAGGGCTAACTTAAAATAAAATTTTAATAAATTTCGCGCATTCGTTTTTGAGATTGAGCGCCAACAAAATTTCTTTCACATACAGAAAGACAGACAGACAGACAGAATCACAGGCAGGCATTTTCTAAAAATAGTCAAATCATGTTCAGGACTTTTTGAAACGTGTAAATGCGTTTAAAACCGGAAGTTGAATTTTTTCACGAATCCAATACTTTCTTCTTGTAAAGATGGAAGAAAGTAAAAAGCTGATGAAATACAGGAAACACATAAAATGTTTTAGGAATAAGAGATTCAATTAATTTTACTGATGAACATCTTTTTGCGACCGATCGTGATATTTATAAAATAAAGAAATTATAAAATAATAATACGAAACATTCGTAGACAATTTTATTCCGAAATAATATGTGGAAATAAATCTATATCATAAAAACAATAAAATGCTCAAGATTCTTTAACCCTTTATCTACGGCATTATGATCTACTGCAATTTTTTTCATGTAATATTTTTTTTTTCAGTTACTACAATGAAAATTAAAGGATAAACATAAAAAAAATACTCATCCGTGAGAAATTTAATTATTTAGAGGTAATTAACTAAAGTGGTACTTTAAAGTACCGTCAGTACACTATGACTAAATTATCTTAACAGAAAACCCACAAGTTATTTCAACTGGCACCAGAAAATATTTCCGATTTAATAAGTATATGAAATATAGGCCTTTTCTTATTTACAAATAAATCGTTTGGCGAATTCCGGTGCCAATCATTTTTTTCAATACTTTAGAATTGAAAATGTTTTGCTCCTGAAAGGGTTTAAAAAAAACTATTATTTTTTAGGTTTCGATCTTCTTAGCAGTCTTTTAGTTTTGCGACGTCAATATTCCAGGGACAACATGCTCTCTCGCATCTCCACATATGCAATATATGAATTTACATATGCCATTTCTAGCATAGCAAAAACCAGCCGGTGCCACAACTTTTTCGATTTCCTATAAAAAAAATAACAATGAAACAGAAAAGAAATACCAGGGAAATCACTCCTGCACTACATTTTAGAAATTTCATTTTAAATCCGATGAAAGCGATGGATAACTACACAGACAAAAAAAATAAACACGAAGTTTTTCTCCCGCACCCATTGTACTGACGGTACTTATAAGTACGACCGAGTAATTTAACTGTTAAATCAAATACATACACCGTTCAACTAAAATAGCTAGTCAAATTGTATTCTAAGACCATAATGGACACATAAAAAAAATCCAAAACTTATCTTATATCCTTTACTGTGTTTGCAGCAATGAAAAGACGAGCGTGGCAATCTGTACAAAAAGTCGACACAAAACACATCGACTGCTTCAAAGATAGCCTCATTCCTCTCTAAAATAACAAACCTAGAACTACCGCTGCCATGTATTCGGATAAAGTGGAGTTAAAAGAGCGATTTTTGTAAAGTACCATTATAATATTAGTAATATTCACTATGGTATAAAAGTTTAAAGTGAGTGGTACTTATAAGTACCGTCAGTAGATAAAGGGTTAACAGAAAGGAAGTATGAGAGTAATATGAGAATTTTTGAGTTCATAATTTATTTCTTCTTTAGTCTTAACTATAGCAAAAATATTAAGGAAAGGGAATAACTAATAAAAAATAATCCTGTTTCAAAGAAATGGGATTACGTTTTTTTCTTTGAACATACCGGGAAATTTTCACAATATTATTATTTCGAAGAAAGATTTTACAAAAGATATTATAATAGGATATATTGAAGTTTTTTAGCACTTTTATTTTTTACCTTTTTCAGTTAGAAATTTTATAATATTGTTTGTATTCCTCTTTATAAATCATATGTACTATTCAGAAATAGACTAAGATTTTTTTTTTTCGTTATCATAGGATTTCATTTCTTTTTTCTGATTTCCAGAATATATTTAAAATGCTTGAATTTGTTGTTGTAAAAGCACTGCTTTTGGGTGAAAAAACTAAACTCTCTGCATAAGCAAAACTACAAAACGTTGACATGATTGTACATATACAAGGTGGCCATAATTAAAGTGACAGTACTCAGAGTGTTCTATAGCGCGATCTAATTGAAAGAAGGACGCCAAATTTTGTAAGAAGATGAAACAAGACGGGGGACGAAAGATTCCGCGAAAAAAAAAAAAATAGTTTCAAAGGTCACCGCAAGGGTAATAAGTAGCGCTGTGTAACAGAAAAGAGAGTTTTAAAAAATGCAGAATCAATACTGAAATAAACTTACCTTGGATTTAGCTCATTTAACGACTTTAGTATTGATTCTGCATTTTTTTAAATCTCTTTTTTGTTACACACAGCCACATATTCCCCTAGCGGTGACTTTTGGAACTATTTTTTTATTTCGTGGAATTCTTCGTCCCCCGTCTTGTTCAGTCTTCTTACAAAATTTGGCGTGATTCACTCAATCAGATCGCGCTACAGAACAGTCTGAGTACTGTCAGTTTAATTATGGACACCTTGTATACATATATATATACGAGTGACGTTCCCAAACTAAGTTTCGTCATTCTTTTTCTCCCGGAAACTTTATTGCCTAAAAAATACTCCGTGTCTTCCCGAACTGTACACCTTGCACTATGTTTCGACATAGTCATCACCGATATTGAGACATTTGTCGTAGCGTGTAATCAGTTTAAAGAAACCACTCCTTTAGAACTCGGCGGGATTCACTCAATCAGATCGCGCTACAGAACAGTCTGAGTACTGTCAGTTTAATTATGGCTACTTTGTATACATATATATATATATATACGAGTGACGTTCCCAAACTAAGTTTCGTCATTCTTTTTCTCCCGGAAACTTTATTGCCTAAAAAAATACAACGTGTCTTCACGAACTGTACACCTTGCACTATGTTTCGACATAGTCATCACCGATATTGAGACATTTGTCGTAGCGTGTAATCAGTTTAAAGAAACCACTCTTTTAGAATTCGGCGTGATTCACTCAATCAGATCGCGCTACAGAACAGTCTGAGTACTGTCAGTTTAATTATGGCCACCTTGTATACATATATATATATACTAGTGACGTTCCCAAACTAAGTTTCGTCATTATTTTTCTCCCGGAAACTTTATTGCCTAAAAAAATACACCGTGTCCTCACGAACTGTACACCTTGCACTATGTTTCGACATAGTCATCACCGATATTGAGACATTTGTCGTAGCGTGTAATCAGTTTAAAGAAACCACTCTTTTAGAACTCGGCTTGATTCACTTAATCAGATCGCGCTACAGAACAGTCTGAGTACTGTCAGTTTAATTATGGCCACCTTGTATACATATATATATATATATATATACGAGTGACGTTCCCAAACTAAGTTTCGTCATCCTTTTTCTCCCGGAAACTTTATTGCCTAAAAAAATACACCGTGTCCTCACGAACTGTACACCTTGCACTATGTTTCGACATAGTCATCACCGATATTGAGACATTTGTCGTAGCGTGTAATCAGTTTAGAGAAACCACTCTTTTAAAACTCGGTGCTCTGCCATACAAGGAATTATCGCACAGCCTGCTCCACCTCAGCATTGTTTTGGAAGTGACGTACGAGATTGTGTTGAACCGCGACTAACGACATACAAGGCCAGTTCATGACGTTCAAAATGTTACACAGGGTGGATCACTTTTACACAGTGATTGGTACAAAATAAAGCTGATGGTCCATTGTTTCGTTCCAATAGCCTTGCGAAAGATGATCCACTCTGTGTGACGTTTTAAACGTTTTAAAAGTCATGAACTGGCCTTGTATGTCATTGGTTGCGGTTGAACATGGGTCGTTTATATTAAGGGGGCTGGTCAGCTTCGGGATTCTCCTCCGTAATGTTAAGTCTATGTACTTTTGATGCATTCGTATATTTAAAATATCTTCTCGGAAATTCATATTTTTAACATCTTTTTTCAGTGTACTCTTCTTAAATGATGTCTCTTTTTTCCTTAGTTTTCAAAGTATTTTTTAAAATCTATGCTGAATTTAATATTTGTTGTTTTAAAAGCGAGCGAACTGTGAGTAAGATTTTAACACTTCATATGAAATTAAGCCTATACTTTAAAAATATTTTGAGAACTAAGAAAAAAAGAGACATCTTTTAGGAAGTGTACACAAAAAATAGAAGTTAAAAATATTATTTTCCCGAGGAGATATTTTAAATATACGAATGCATCGAATGCCCATAGACTTTACATTAGTGAGGAGAAATAGGAAGCTGAGTGACTAGCCCCCCTTAAAAGATCTACGCCAACACAAAATAATTTAGTGAATATTGTTAAAATTTCGTTTTTAGTACTGCAAAATATTTGCGATTTCTTGCATGCTTAAGGGGTGTATATTGAGTAATTCCTGTTGTGAATAAACAAATTTTACCAGTACTGTTTTCTCAACTGATATGTTATCAATTCATTTAAACTATTATTTTAACATAATCAAGCCGATTGGTAAAGTTATCATATGAAAAATAGTTTATCTACGCACCCATCGTTTATATGGAGTTCCTTTACCTGCGGTTTATTCTGCTGAGCTGTCTACATCGCAGACCAGATGTTATTACTAATAAGGTTATCTGAGCGAAATATGTTCCCCGTTTGTCGACCCAGTTAGCTTAAACGGTAGATCATTGGCCTTGTAAGCCAAGGATCTGTGTTGGATTCCCGGCCTGGGTATTTTTTCGCTCAGTTGGAAATATTAATTTCGTATGACAATTCAGTTAAGCTGAAAGCTATGTAGCACAATTGAAAACACATTGGAATTATTTTTGTCATCTCTGTATATGATCTATCGCATGACTCATCACATAATATGCTAAAATTTGGTTAATCTTGAATGCGCATTTCCTGCAAATATGTCTCATAAACTGTACTGCATTTAAAGTTACTTGTTCGGCTTTGTAAAAATCCTATTTTTTTACCTAGAAGATTTTATCGCGCACCTCAGTAACATATATCAGTTTTATAAAGCGCAATTTAAACAAACACTGTTTACATATTCTAATGTAATCGAGTTCTTTTGTACATTTTTGTAAAGGAACAATAAAGGTTACGTATGCCATTATTTAAGAACCATATTGTAGTACACATCAGTAATTTATATGTTTCATATTGTCTGAAGTAGTGTAACACCATTAAAATATACTTCGCACAATTAACATCCATGTACCACAATGAATCTGAATATTTTTTATATTTCTGTAAACGAACTATAAAGGTAACACTTCCATAGCTATATAAACATCAATATCTAATAAATATTTTATGGCAATTCAAGTATCTGTACGAAAGTCAGAACGCAAAATGATAGAAGCCAGACAAACCAAAAAGTAAAACACTTTTCATCTATGCTGTGAAGTGTTAAAAAAAAGATACAATTTTACTGATAAAATAATCATATTCGGAATCGCATACGAAATTAGAATTTTTCGATATCGTTATTAATGTTATAGTTTAACGGAAGGTTTTTTTTCAATAACTTATTCTATTCCAATAAATAACCACAGAAAACTTTTCAGAAACATGTATCGCTTTAATTTTTAAACATTTCTCATGAAATGTTCTTGAAGATTAATGTCAAGCATTTTTGTTCGGCCTCCAAAACACGTGAGAAGAATTTTTTATGATATGTTAGGCTGTAAATGTGTCTTTGTCACGTCGAGGATATAGTGGTTTTTAGGATAATCTGACATTGGTTGTAAAAAGTGTTCCTTATTGAAAAATGATAAAACAAATATATAAAATATATATGGAGAGGATATTTTGTCATTAAAAAGAAAAAGATTTTATATCTAAAGTAAAACTTTCGTCTTTCGTGGTTAAAAAAATAATAAATAAATAATGTGAATAATAATAAAATTATCTATGAAAATCACTTAAAATCATTCAAACTATGCTAAAAATTGTTAAAAGTGATAAGCTATCTGGAATATATGAAATACATTTCACCAAAGATGATGGAACAATGCAGTTTTATATATGTATGACAAACAAAAAACTTAAAACTAGAATCAAAGAACATATAGTAGAAGTTAAATACAACAAGAGAACTACAGCTTTGGCCAGATTATGTGGCAAAGAACCTTTACAGATTGATTTTTAAAACAGTGGAATAATTTGTCCATGAAGATTTTATTTACCGCCCATTATCCGGGAATCAATAGAGATATTTTTACACAGGGATGATATTTGCAATGATTCAGCCTCCATTGAGCTACCTAAAATTTGGAAACAAATGCTCTGCAGATTAAGAAACAATAGCAGAAATTGATACACGTTCACAAACATCCGTTTTTATTTTATTTTATTTTAAGTTTGCTCTTGTTTTTCATTATACATGTGGCCTCGTGGCTTTATTTACCAATTTCTTGTTTTTAAAATTTTTGCGAAAATATTTGCATCAATAAAGATCTTGAGAATGTCGTCGCCTGAGCGATAAAACATATGTCGATCTAAATAAAGGTATTATTTAACCCATTTAAGCGTTTTTGTTTTATCACTTTTAAAAATAATTAGCTTAGTTTGAATGTGAATAATGTTGTACTAATTGCCATTAATACTCAGTATCACCGCATTGCATATCTGCATTATACCCAAAAGTCAATGTTACTTATGCAGTGGGCTTTAAAAGACGATTTTGTTTATTATTGCTATCTCTCAACACAACAGTTTATATAAATTGTACAGTCGTGGAAAAAAAAAAGTAAACACCCCCTATTAACTCTTCAACAATTTATCGTAGAAAAAAGTTACTGGTACCGAACGATTGGAAATAAAATCTACTTTTAAATGATATAAATAAAATTTGCTTAGGGGGCCATCTACATATTAAAACGAACCGTAACTTTGTTTTTTTCAATAGCAGTACACAATTCTGACAGCATAAATGAACTCTACACCCTTCAATTAGCCTAAAAACAAATTTTTATGCAATTCGTACCATAAGTTTCTGCGAAATTAATTATTTTAAAACGAGCGTATTTTAAGGGCTGTATCCAAATTGAAGCTCCGAACTCGATTGTTAACCGAGAGAGCCCCCTTCTTGATCAAGGCACCTTAAGCGCGGCTCAAGGAGTCAATGAAGCCTGCTAGATTACACGACAGCAAAAGAAATTTCAAAATATCTAGTCACTCCTATTATAGATGGCCCCTTAAACCATCATTTTGCCGTTTTTTTAAGCATAATTTGAAAACTGCTTGGAAAAAAAATGTGGAATTTTGGATTTCCATAAAGCAGGACTTAATAAATCTAATTCTATCAAAAAATTTGTAGGTTGCAATTCATAATTTTTTCGAGTATTAATTTCATAAATCATAATTCATATCATAAAGTTATAAAAATTGCAAATTCAGCGTATTTATGTTTGGGTATATTAGTATTATTGCTACACAAAAAATTAGCACATTAGGAGCATAATTTCTGGAGATATAAATAAAAATTTTTAAATGTAATTTAACATTAGAAGCACTAAATTTTGAATGTTTATAATTCAAAAACTTATAATTCAAATGACTTGAAATGCGGTGTCTAGGCATAGTTTGAACCGAAGATTTGAAATATCTCGTTAAAATTGGGTATTGTCTTTGAAAAAAATGAAGTTTGGATTCGTTTTAATATGTAGATGGCCCCCTAAGCAAATTTCATATACATCATTTAAAAGTAGACTTTATTTCCAACCGTTCGGTACCAGTACCTTTCTTCTACGATAATTTGTTGAGGAGTTAGTAGGAGGTTTTTACTTTTTTTTTTTTCCACGACCGTACATAGAATTCTCAATAGATGGCTATACTGAGTTTTTTTTTCATAAGAAAGTTTTATTTACTATTTGAGCAATTCAACAACGTTATTGTTAAAATGATTTTGTAAATTTTATAAAATTAACAAATCAGAAATTGTACGTTAAACGTGGCAAATGAGCGTTCATACTATAACTAGTTTTATAAAAATTCCGATCTTGGTGCAATAGCTGTTGCACTTTTATGCAAAAATGCATGAATATAAAGTTTATTATGATTATATATATTAAATTTAGTAATTGGGAAACATTAGGAGTCATCACCATGACAAGCCAGAATCATTACCTATCATGGGATATCACTGAATTAATAACGTATGATAGGATTTAATAGAAAAATAACCATGGCAGCCTAGAATCATTACTTATTGTGGGATATCATTGAATTAATTACGTATGATAGGATTTAATAGAATGAAGAAAACTTTTAGTAATATATTTTTAAGTTTTGATTCGATTTTCATAAAATTTGAAATGACTCAACAAAATTGTGTAACGATTCTATATATTAAATTTCAAACAATTTTCAGTTGGGAATTTTTGCGTTGTTATATACGGACAGACGGATGGACCAGATAACGATCATAATTGCTACGTATTTATATAATTACGAACGCACCTAAAAAGACTGGAGACGTCCAATACTTTACAATTTGTATAACAAAATACACACTATTTGTGGGAAGTGTGTAATTTTCTGTTTATTGCAGGTATGAAAAAAGTATTTTTTAGTCTATATATTTTTATTTTTCTAAATTTTTATTTATTTTTTACATACTAAGAAGGATGCATTCCAACATCCGAGTAAATATTTTTTAAATCGGAGTTGTCGAGTCACAAAGGGTTAAAACAAATAACTTGATTTACTGATTTTATACTATTTAAATACCCTTAAGGCTGTTCTAATCCAAGAGGAAAACTTTATGGCATAAGTTTTAATTTATTTTTGTTCGGAAATGCATGAAACTAGCAGGTGTTGTTGTTCAGTAACTATGTAATCGAGCTGTTTTTCCGGTTTTTTTACTTACGCAATAGATCTTTCAGAAAATAGTGTCAAAGTGGGCATTTTGAACCGAATTTCCTTGCGAAAGTCCACTCAAGAAAGGGCGAAAAACGTGTTTCTCACGCAATCATAATCGCTTATAACTCAACAGGTGACTTATTGATCAAAAAATGGATGACGCGTTTCTATTCCAAATCGCTTCCTTAGTCAGGTTTTCCAATTGTATACCTTTCCGTTAAAAAAATGAATTTGTAAATGTGTCAAAACGTTTTGCGCTTGTTGAGCAGAGCAGTTAAGAACAGCCTTAAGAAATATTTTCAAACATAATTTCTCAATATGCTTTTTACCCCCAAATCCATACAAGAATGTCCCAGTTATAAATATTAATAATATCAACTGTAAACGTTGTAGAGTGTTGGTTCAAGGTAGCAAATAAAGAGTCACTCAAACAGGTTTAGGTAAGCGCATGCGCGAATACTGCTTTGTTGCTTACTCTATGGCAGTGCCACATACGCAAAATGGTGACTCCCGAGCGTAAAGCGTTATTGCTGGGCTGAAGATTTAAAATCAGTTAGAGCCATGGGATTTTTTCCCTTAGGGATTTATAAAAGATCGTGTTTACGTTTCGCCGCTACCTAATGATTTGCCAGAGTTGAGACACAGAATTGAAGAGCCTTCCATTACTCTGGACTCGTTAACCGAAGTGTGGGAAGAATTGAATTTAAGGTTGGATGTGTGCTGTATAACTAAAGTTGCACATATTGAACATTTATAAGAAAAACTAGGTTAATTTACCTTCAAGTGCATGTATGATTTGATGTAAATAGTCTAACATAAACTGTTGTAATATATGATTGAAACTAGGACATTCTTTTGTGAACAACCTTTATTACTTAACAATATACATTTAACTCCTTGAGGGGCAAGCAATTACGTTTCATTAATGTTGAATTTACACTGTAAATTTCGAAAAAATTTATTTTCAAATAAGGAAAAGCGATTTTTCAACTTTTATCCACCAAAGTTATAAAATTAAAATTTAATTAAATGTTTCTGGTGTCAATCTGAGTTAAAATTAGGTGGGATATAATATATCTCACCGCCCCTCAAGGGGTTAAACGCTTTCATGACGAAAGAGTTAATCTGAAATATTTAAAATACAGTTAAACTTAAAAAAAAACATACGACTATTACGTTTTGAAAATTTTTTATTTTGTTTTTAAAGAATATTTTTAATAACTGATTCTAGCTTTATAACCTTAGAATACTTTCACAAACGAAAACATATGCCGCATTAATTTTCAAACACATTTTATGAAATACTGTTTAAGATTAAAGTATAACATTTTCGTGCGGCCTGCGGAAAAACTGCGAACATTTTTTTTTCTTTATGATATGTTAAAGTGAAAATGTGTTTCTTCTCACGTCTTGTATACAGTGGGTTTAAGGATGATCTGACATCGGTCGAAAAATTTATATTGAAAAACGATAAAAAATATTTAGAGAGGATACTTTTTGTGACAGAAGAGCATTGACTAATGTTGACAAAGTTTTGAGATGTATAAAATAGATTACCTACCTTTATAATTTGAAAGGGTTGGGTTGATTTTTGATGGACAATTATCTACAATAGGGATATAGGCGATTTCAAAGTATTCAATTAATTATAGTCATGATGCTATTTATGATGACTAATTATTTGAATTATTGATTTTTTATTGTTTAAATATTGCTAAAAAATATTTTCAAACATAATTTCTTAATATGCTTTTTCTTCTGAAATATTTCTGAACAATAGGGGATATACATATATAACGTTATCACCTTTTTTGCAATTTTGGACCCCCTCCCCACTTACGATAACAAACGTTATCATTATTCGACCCCCCCCCCCTTTCCCCTCGTAATGATATCGTTATCAATGTCTAAAAATGAAATTTTCATTTTTTGATTTTTTTTTCTTTTCTTTGGAGTCATATACAGATATGGTTATACATTTATTATTTGCATACTTTATTGATTCAAATGAAAAGAAGTCAATAAAATATCACTTTGCATATGAAATAATTTTACATCAAATAACACTTTAAGAAATAGTTACGATTTAAAAACATTTAATAATAGCCAGGGCCGGCCCAAGACAATTTTGGCGCCCGTGCGAGCATTCTCTTGGGCGCCCCCCTGTCCGCCCCCACACCATACCTGTTAAAAATATTTGGCCTTTTTTTCACAGAATTTTTAAAATATTCGTAAATTATTCGTTCATAAACTCTTACACATGTTATTCTCAATTATTTAAGATATTATTTAAAGAGACTATAAAATAGATAATTTCATCCCATATTTAATCCTATCTTTGAGATCTGAATTTTATAATAAACTACATTAATAATAGACGGCTCTGCCCTCTGCAAGCTACGCTCGCCATGCCCGCTCAGACACCGCAGAATCTAAAAGCACTCTAATCTGATCGGTTTTAAAAAGATTAGAGAAGATTGAATTATAATGGAAAAACCTGTAGCGATCTCCCTATAAACGGGTTTCCATTCAATCCCCCTTGACTGCGAAAATTTAAGGCCAAATCAGTTGCTGTTAAGACATCCAGTGGTTGTTTTCGTGTTTGATTAAAGAAGATCAGTTAAACATTTGAGAAGAAGCTAAAATAAAATGAATTAAGAAAACAGAGTCTTTGCCTTCCGGTATTTTTTAGCAGCGTTATAAAACGATTGACATAATACAATTACTAGAATTTACCGCTTTAACCCATTCAAGGGCAGTGGTTCATTTTTGGACACTTAATCTTAATTCTTAAATGCCACATTGGCACCAGAATATTGGAATGAAATTTTTCCTTTTATTAAGTAAGGGAACAAAAGCATTTTTGTATTTCGAAATTTGTTTATGAATTCTGGTGCCATTTACTGATTTCACCATTTTACGAATAGAAATACCTTGCCCTGAAAGGGTTAAACGCATATTAATGTATTTATTATTTTAAAGTTTCCTTTCTCTTTTTTATAGACATTCCAGGTGGCCATTTTGGTACTTTAATGTTGCCCAGCCACAGGTAATAAGTCGCCAAATATTATTCTACCGCCATCATTTCACCTATATTATAATAGTCCAAGTCATGTAACTGCCATAAACAATTACGGGCTGATCCCTTCGCTTTTTATATTCCAGGCGGCCATTTTGGTACTTTAATGTTAGCCAGCCGCAGGTGCTAAGTGGCCAAATATTATTCTATCGCCATCATTTCACCTATATTATAATACTCCAAGTCATGTAACTGTCATAAACAATTACGTGCTGATCTCTTCGCTTTTCATAAGAAAGGTTTTACATTTTGATTAAAGAATCAGAATTATTTTTTCGAATAAAACTACATAAAAGTTGCCATGATCGCAAAGAATTCTTGGTACTTTTATGTTAGCGGGGGTGCAAATATCGCTAATAGCTTTTTTTTTTAACTCGCCAGTTAGCATTTTTTTATTTTTCGAGTGGCAAATTAAAACAGTACTACTTGGTTATCCCATCGACCAAAAATCTATCGCCAAACTATAAGATTAAATGCCAATAATAGTTGATCGTAAATGTCACATTCACTTGACTTTAAGGAAGGTACTCGTGTTTACGCCATCAAGTGATTTTTATTTCAACATTTTATTTGTATTTTTATTAATGTTATATTAATTTATTTGTTCATTTCGTTATTTAACCCCTTGGGGACGAGCAACCGGTATTCGTGCCGAGTAAGGTGCTCAGAATCGGAGATTATTCTCACCAGTAAATTTTGCCTTATTTAATTCGAGCATTTTCCCGATTCAATTACGCAAAAATTTCTGTTTAAAAAAACCGGTGATTAAAGATTAAAAATTCTGTAAAAGACGTTCGTCCCGAAGGGGGTTAAAATAAAAATTATGTCAATTTGTATAATTTGGCGAGTGGTTTGGCGATTTATATAATTTGGCAAAATTGGTCGACGGGATAACTAAGTACTACCATTAAAACACATCTTTGCAGTTAAAATTAAATGTCATTGTTTGTGTGGTTTGGTGTGATTTTTTTTTCGACAATTTGGCGAAAACCTCGTTTTCGAATACCAGTTACATATGTATTTTTAAATTATTTTCTATTATTTTTAAAATGAAATAACAATAAAAAACATTAATTGGTAACTATAGAACAAAACAATTTATAACATTTTTTTTAAATAAAGAGAAAATAAATGTAAATAAACATTTATTAATAAATAAGCAATAACAACCGAGTTACCATGTGAGGCAAAATAACGCCATTTTGGCACCAATTAGGTACCCCAATGCGTATATGATATCTGTGCCTAATATTTTTCTTTCCGTTTTGTTTAAAAAAAAAAAGAAAGAAGTGAAAGCCATTAATTTCAAACGTTTCAGTTTTAAATGAAAATTTTGTATTAAATAAAATGATAATGAAATAAAAAAAAATAAAATAAAATGCTACAAATTGAATTATGAATAAAGTAACATGATACATTTCTTAGCATAGATTTATGGAAGGCCAAACTGGTCGCCAAATTAGTTTAAAATAATAACCTTTTCTAAAATATGAAAAAAAAAATATCTGTTATGATTAAAATTTGAGCTGCCATCATTAGAGGAAAGTATTTAAAATTAGAAAAAAATAATATTTCGAAAACTAATTCGTATTTAAAAATTCTAATATCAGTTTTGAGATCTGCAGATTAATACGGATTTTTGGTGTTAATTACATCGCAAAATAATCCATATTTTAGGAGAAATCGCCGTGAAACATAATCAGTTGCTTATTCAGTCGTTTCATAAAATTGTTTCATAAATTCTTTTCATTAGATTTTATATATAAAGGGTAGATATCAATCTCAATATGTAACATTGTGATCCAAAAATTAAACGCCATTCATTATGCCATGGTATAGGACAAAAATAACAATAATTAATTTATTGAAAGAAGAAATTTTATTAGAATAGTTATGTTTATTACTTGGAATATACTCAACAGAGTAGTACTAATAGGTAGCAATTATGTAAGATGAAATCTGTAACCCTGTCTTGTTTACTTTCAAGGAAGCATATATTAATTTTATATTTGGTGAGTCGTGAGTTTTACAATCTTAAAAAAAAAAGATTTATTGTTTTTTATACTCTTTAATAAATTACATAATTCTGGATCAAGCAAAACCAAAACCGCATAAGAATATTCGAATTACAAACGGATCAATTTGAAATTAAAAATGAGTACTTTAACATAGACTCCGATTGATAACTCTGGGTATGCTTTTCACAAAACTGTGTTTTTGCTACATATATACATTGAAAATAATACTACTAATAATAATAATAATAGTTTTGTTTGCAGATAGATAATTTCTTTTGAATATAAAATGATTCTACCAACATGCTCTAACAATGTTTGTGTCAGTTAAATGACGCGGAGCTTTTTTGGTGTTGGTGGTGGTGGTGCTGGGGGGGGGATAGAATGTGCTCTTTAAAGATGTATCACATACAGATAATACGTTCTAATTGCAACAAATAAATTTTACGCCTTTTAAGTAGTCAAAAAAGTAGGTAGAAAATTTACTATAATCATTTTATACATTGAAAATAAATTACCCATCTTTCAAAACTTTTTTTTTCTCTTTTTTTTTCTCTCTTTTTTTTTTTTTTTTTTTTTTTTTTTTTTTTTTTTGGCAATGTGTACAAGTAGCAATATCTTTTTATAGGTTCAAAAATTTAAAAATATATCGAAAACAAGAAAATCGATTATTTTAAGGTTTAAAACTGATCGCGATCACTACACTAAAATGTTGAATTCTGAAAAGGATTCTCTTATCATAATAAGAATTTTTGTTAAATTAGAAAAGTCATTAATCTCTGGAAAAATTTATTTGAAAAAAAGAAAAAAAAGGCTTGTCTTTAAAATAAATAAGATATGAACACGGATTCTGAAGCACAGTATATAGCATACATTTTGGTCAAGTAATGATCACACACACACACATAAAGGGGGAAAAGGTCTATACAATTGTTGTTTATCTTCAAAATATGCGAGATAATTTCGATGTAAAGCTTCCCTAAACATGGCGTAATCATGTAAAGAACAAAATGGGTTTAGAGAAACTTTTTATTTCTTCATTTTTCGGATGTAATAAAATATTTTACTAATGAATACATTCACACACCATACACAAGGGGAAAAAAAGGTCTACAATGCTTGTTTATCTTCAAAATATGTGAGATAATTCCGATTTAAAGCCTCCTTAAATATGGCGCCTCGCCTCCCTCTCTCCAATTAATCATTTGGATCCTCCTTTCAGGTACGTAATCATGTAAAGAACAGAATGGGTTTAGACGTTTAGAGAAACTTTTTCTTTCTTCATTTTTCGGATATAATAAAATATTTTACTAAAGAATGCATTCACATACCACATACAAGGGGGGGGGGGGGGGAAGTCTACAATTCTTGTTTATCTTCAAAATATGTGAGATAATTCCGATTTAAATCCTCCCTAAATATGGCGCCTCCCTCTCTCCCATTAATCATTTGGATCCTCCTTTCAGGTACGTAATCATGTAAAGAACAAAAGGGGTTTAGACGTTTAAAGAAATTTTTCTTTCTTAATTTTTCAGACATAATACAGTATTTTACTAAAGAATGAGGGGGAGGGAAAAAGTCTGCAATTTTTGTTTATCATCAAAATATGTGAGATAATTTCGATTTAAAGCTTCCTTAAATTTGGCGCCCCTCAGCTATGGCGCAATTAATTAGTCAAAAGAAATTAGCACTCCATAAGGAAGCGGAAGAGTTGAATAGGTGGTGGTCCTTTTCCAGTTTCAAGGAAGGTAATCTCAGCCTTTAGCTTAAAGGGATTTCTTTAAAGAACGCATCCTAACATCCTACGTTCCTCTGATATGTTCATCACAAGTTCTTTGTATTTTACTCAAATAAAGAATACAGAAGTCGCTGCATGTGAGAGTTTAGCGCCTTTAAGCACAAAGAAGTTTCCTTGCTCAGCAGTACCTAGATCCAGCAGATGATTCACACCTGGTTATAGAAAATGTTTAAGAAAAACAAAACAAAAAACGTAGAATTCAAAACTATTTATCGCCGCTCTTTACTCCTACTGCCGGTTGGCGCCCCCGCGACTAGGCGCCACGTGCGGTGGCACACTTCGCACACCCCTTGGGCCGGCCCTGATAATAGCTTTTTGTTACGTAATGCATTCAACAGTAATAACGTCTTTGCACTTGTCCCCGCACGGGTGGGGGTGATGGGACAGACAGAACTTCTTATCAACTGAACATGTGGAGAACATTCTTTCTCATTTATTTACCAGTAAACACAACAAGTAGTATCATCTCAAGCGTACTTCGCAGTTGGTTTCTCGAACAGCAAATTATATATTCTTATACATATGACGGAAGAATAGGAATGCCAAACATTGTCGTATTCCATATTTTGGAATTAAATAATTTTATAATGATTTATATGATTTATAATGATTGATAATTTTTTTATAATACAACTATAATAATTTTATAATGATTTAATGATTTTAATAATAAATTTTAATAATAACTTTGTATTTCCATAAAAATAGAAAGACTAAAAATATATAACAGACTATTTTTATGTAAAGAACAAGTTGCAAATAAGGAGACAATTTCGGTTGGATCAAAAATTATAACGATATCAAAAGATAATCGATATCAAGATTTGGAATTAAATAATTTTATAATAATTTAATGATTTTAATAATAAATTTTAATAATGACTTTGTATTTCCATAAAAATAGAAAGACTAAAAATATATAACAGACTATTTTTATGTAAAGAACAAGTTGCAAATAAGGAGACAATTTTGGTTGGATCAAAAATTGTAACGATATCAAAAGACAACCCCCCTCCCCCTAGAGATATATTTCTATATCATTTTCCAGATCCGCCTTCCCCTCTAAAATGATAACGTTATATATGCACAGCCCCATATACATTTAAACGCTCTCATGATGAATCAGTTAATTTGAAATATTTATAGTACAAATAAAGTTAAAAAACCATACAACTATAATGATTTTAATTATTTTTAAGTATATTATTAATAACTTATTCTAGCTTTATAGCCTTAGAATACTTTCACTAACAAAAAAATTTGTCGCATTAATTTTCAAACACTTTTTATGAAATACTGTTGAATATTAAAATATAACATCTCCGGAAGAACTGCGAAGAATTTTTTTTTTTTTCTTTTTCTTTTATGATATGTGAAAGTGAAAATGTGTTTCTTCGCACGTCTTGTATACAGTGGGTTTAAGGGTTATCTAACATCGGTCGAAAAAAGACACCTATATTGAAAAATGATAAAAAATATTTAGAGAGGATATTTTTTGTGACACAAAGAGTATCAAACAATCTTAACAAAGTTTTGAGATATACAAAATAAATTACTTTCTTTTATGATTTCAAAGGATTCAAATAACTGAAGGATATTATGATAATTATGATGACTAATAATTTGAATTATTGATTTTTTATTGTTTAAATTTTTAAAATATATATTTGTAAACAGAATTTCCTAATATGCTTTTTCTTAAATAAAATCATAAGACGAAATGTAATATCCCAAATATATGTTTAAATATCCTGAAAAGTTAACTTTATCTATTGATTTATCTATTGACTATACTTATAAGTACCATTACAATAACTTGTTATAAAATTCATTTAATACATCTATTAGTTGTATTACAGTTTAAAATGAGTTATAGATACATTACTTTATCTTGTTCCAAAAGCATAAGTGGGTTATACAAAACATAAATATTTTTAAAAGAATGATTTATTTTGCCTTTGCATCTTTTCAGCTTTCTTGGCGTTGATGGGGGGGGGGGGGGGGTTCAATTCGGAAATGTTTTTATATTTCTCTTGTAAGAACATTATATTTGTACATTTCAAAATTCTACAAAATACTAAGAAAAATATTTAAAATAAAAGATTTGAGTGGGGTTATAAATGTTGCACAAAATCTCTATAAATTCAAATTTAATTAATCCTTCTAATTCCTTCAATCCTTCTAAAATGCATTAAATGATTATGTAACACTTCTAATGTAGTTTAAACAATGCACGAAAAATACTTTAGAAGATAAAATGTTCATGAATTCATAATTCAGTACATACAGGCGTAAGCACTCAATAATTTTCTCTGCATCCTTTTAATCTGAAGCTCCTTCTACTACTTCCTATTTAAAAGCAAAGTGATGTATATAAACAAAGTGACGGTATGGTAT
Organism: Maratus speciosus; assembly: GCA_963932465.1. Classification (NCBI taxonomy): domain Eukaryota; kingdom Metazoa; phylum Arthropoda; class Arachnida; order Araneae; family Salticidae; genus Maratus; species Maratus speciosus. Next base: position 155,871,037 of record OZ010789.1, read on the forward strand.
GTCAGTTAAATATTTTCCTCTACGCAAGTTTAATCCGAAACACTGCTACTTCTACTACTCTCTAGATATATATTTAAAATGAAAGTGACGTATGTGAACAAAGTGACGTATTGAAATAAATGGAACGGCAGTTAAATATCTTTCTCTCCATAAGTTCAATCCAAGGCACTGCTTATAATTCTACGTCCAGATAGCTACCAGGGTTCGTAGCATAAATGAAATCAGAATATTTTAGGTGTTTTAGTACCAGAAATTTCGTAAAGTGCTTGTCGTTGTATCTGAAGATAGAATTTATTTTCATTAAGGGCTTATTCCAATCCAAACTACTTATTTTCTGATTAATTTTTAAATTCATTTTTGCTCTCAAACGCATCAAACTGGGGAATTCTCTTGTTTAGAAACTACATAATGTTCCGTGCTCCTCGATTTTTTGATAAATGCAGAAAATATTGTAAAAAATGCTGTCAAAGTTGGCGTTTTGAACCAAATTTTCCGAAGTGGGAGATCTGGTAATGAGAAAAAATGGTCATACTGAGAAAATAATTGTTTAAAAATCAAATTCTAATTAATTGAGCGAAAAATGAAATCCCACGGCCTCTTAAACATCTCTTCAAAAATCACCTCAGCAAGTTTCATATTTTTACTTTAAAAAATGAGCCTGAAAATGTCTCAGAAAATTTCGAGCATTTGAGGGAGGGAAAATATTTTTTCGAATACACCCTTAAATAAAACAAATATTACTTTACGAAAATTCTGGTAAAAAGTGCTTGTAAGTCCTTGAAGCGTACGAACCCTGGCTACCCTAATAATTATAGACTCTCTCATTTCAAAGGAAGTGACATATTTAAATGAATGGAACAGCAGATAATAAAAATATTCCCTGAAGATAGCCGCAGGATTGCAGGCCGAAAGTACTATGCAGTTAAAATAAAATGTATATTTTTAACTTGTAACATCTACATTGTTATTACCTTTGTCACCTTTTAAGTAAAACGGTGAGCTTTTTAAAGTTCATATTGTGTATGTAGGATTTTCTTCTCAAATATTTCTGCATAATATACATTTAAACGCTTTCATAACGAATCAGTTAATTTGAAATATCTATAATACAAATAAAGTTCAAACACCACACAACTAATTTTTTTTAACCATTTGGAAAAATGGTTATTGTTCTCGTCAGGATGGGAAATCAAAAGCATATCTGAAGGTTTTTATTGGTTTAATCCGCATTTTATTCATTTTCTGATTGGTCTATACAGTAATCTGTATTTCTCTTCACTTTCAACAAATATCGATACCTTCTGTTGCTACTATGACAAAAAAGTAATAAAAACTACAAAAAAAAATAATAACTCAGAAACAAATTGAGATACAGCTTTCAAACAAATTGCATTTAAAAGTACATTTTTTTCTCTATACGACGGTGTAAAAAGTAATAGTGAGGGATGTTTAGAAGTTTAAGAATGAAATTTCCTTTAAAATGAGTCGTCAGATTTCCAAGAAATCTGACGATGGAAAAGCATTTCCCGAACAGCCAATAAAATGCTTGGATAATACATAAGTTTCAGGTGGATAATACGTAAGAGTCGCAGGCGATTTTGTCGCTTGGAATTTTTACGTGTAATAATTCTATTAATGTTTAATTCATGGCGTACGTAATGTATGATCAACTCCGTGCGATTTTTTATGTCTTAAATTTTAGTCTTCGAAAAAATCATTTTCCAAATGGTCGTTGTAATTTGATAAATTGCTTTATTATTATTATTATTATTTTGTTTAATGTTTAAAGTACAATTTTAATAATTTATTCCGCCTTTAAAACCCTAGAATACTTTTCACTAACAAAAATATTTACCACATTAATTTTCAAACGCTTTTTATCAAATACTTTCAAGATTAAAGTCTGACATTTTCGTTCGGTCTCCGAAAGAACGTGCGAAGAAATTTTTTTGTCATACGTTAAAGTGAAAATGTGTTTCTTCTCACGTCTTGTATACTGTGGTTTTAAGGATAATCTGACATCGGTAGAAAAAGGGATTCAATATTGAAAAATGATAAAAAGAATCTATGGAGAGGGTGTTTTTTTGGCAGAGAGAGACGTCTAAGAGTTTTTTTTTTTTTTGTAAGACGGCGTTTTGAGATACATAAAATAAAAGAGTATTTTTTTAAATACTACACTATTTATTTTTTATTTATATGTTATTTTCTACTTTTTAGCATTTAAAATATTTAAATATTTCATTGGTGCAGTTTCACAGTCAACTGCCCTATTTTAATGAGCTTTGACGCATAGTGAGTAACCTAGTGAAATAAATAGTAGTGTACAATTTAAAACTTAACAGTTTTGTACATTTGTAATGTACAAAAGCATCGAAGCGTTTTTTTTAAACAACGTTTTGAAGTACATAAAATAAAAACGTATTTTTTTTAAGTACTATAATTTTTATTTTTTATTTATATGTTATTTTCCATTCTTTAGCTTTTAAAATATTAAAATCTTTCATTGTTGCGGTTTCACAGCAAATTGTCCTATTTTAGTGAGTATCGCTTTAGTGCACAGTGAATACTCTGATGAAATAAATCTCGTACTATTTGAAACGTAACAATTTTGTACATTTATAATCCAGAAAACAAATTTAAATCAATAGTTTCCGCATCTCAACTTCTAGTTTAATAATACATAATTGAATGTTTTTTCATTTTAACTTTATTAACTCAGAAGGATGTATATAAATCAAATTAAAGAAAAAATTACTTTACAATAATAGTTGCCAAAATTTTTTAACAAAATATAATATATATTGTAATGAAACCACAAATTATTACTAAATACACACATAATTCTAATAAACTTACAAGTGTATTTTATAAAAATATGATTCTGATTACTTTTAAAAAATAAAGTTTCTTTATAAGAGTAGAGTCTTATCCCTAAAAGAAACATCCAGCATTTGCAATCTAACAATGTTGCCAAATAACAATTTATAAATTATGATTCAAAAAACATAAAAAAACCACCGAACTTAAAAAAAAAAAAAAAAAAAAAAAATGTGTTAAACGGTCGATAAATGCTCAACAGAGCAGAAAGTTCCTTCACTAATACATATGTGTCCATTAGGGGCGAATGTGTTAGACAAAATCGATAAAAAATTTATGAAATCGAACATGAAAAAGGTATATTTTCATAAAATCACAAGAAATGATTATTGTAACACATAAATTAAAACTAAATTTGCAGCACTGGCAAAAGTACTTTATTTACTGAAAGTAAACAAAAATTTTAAACTTTATATATCAATTATCTACCCTATATATATAAAAAAAACTCATGAAACGAATTTATGAAGCGATTTTATGAAACGACTGATTCTATTTCATGGCGATTTCTCCTAAAATATGGAATATTATACGGTGAAATTAACAACAAAAATCCGTATTGATTTGCAGATTTCAAAACTGGTATTAGAATTTCAAAATTTGAATTAGTTTTCGAGTTCTAATTTTAAACACTTTTCTCTAATGATGGCAACTCAGTTTTTAATCATAATATATATATATATTTTCCCTTTTAGAAAAATTTATTGTTTAAAACTAATTTGGCGATCAGTTTGGTTTCCCTTAAATGTAGGCTAAGAAATGTATCATATTACTTTTATTCATAACTCAAATTGCTTGAACGCCACTTTTCGCCAAATCGGAAGATTTTGATAGTGAAATCAAGAACTCGGTATTTTTATATTAGCGGGAGGCAGGTGATAAATTGCCAAAAAATTTTCCCGTCGAATTGTTTTTTTTTTTTTTTTTTTTTTTTGTATTTCATTAATTTTATTTAAAATATAAGTCTTTCATTCATTTTATTTAAAATGCAAAACTTTCATTTAAAAATGAAACATTTAAAATTCTTTTTTTTCTTTTTTAACGAAACGAAAAGAAAAATATTAGGCACAGATTTCATATACGTACCAGGGTACCTAATTTGTGCCAAAATGGCGTTATTTTGCTTGACATGGTAACCTCGCTATTGTTGTTTACTAATTAATAAATGATTATTTACTTTTCTTTTCTTTTTTTAATTATATGAATTGTTTTGTTCTATAGTTATTAATTTGTTTTTAATTGTTATTTCATTTTCAAAATAATAGAAGACAATGTAATAATACATATGTAGCTGGCATTCGAAAACGAGCTTTTCGCCAAATTGTCGCAAAAAAAATTATGTCAAACGTACATGACATCTGTGCCAAATATTAAATAATGCAACAAACCATTGCATTTAATTTCAACTTCAAAGCAATGTTTAAATTAAGCACTTGAAAAATAAAACAAATCTAAACTGGCGAGTTAACAAAAGCTATTGGCGAGATTTGCACCCTGCTAACATAAAAGTACCAAGAATTTTTTTGCGATCATTGCAAATTTTATGTAGTTTTATTCGAAAAAAAGAAATTTCATTTTTTAATAAAAATGGAATCATTTCATAAGAGAAGCGTAACATGTTTATGGCAGTTACATGACTTGGACTATTATAATATGGATGAAATGATGCTGATAGAATAATATTTGGCGACTTATCACCTGTGCCTGGCTAACATTAAAGTACCAAAATGGAACCTGGAATATAAAAAGCGAAGTGGTCCTCTCGGAACTATTTATGATAGTCACATGACTTAGGCTATTATTATAGATATTGTTTCAATTGTACAGCGCAAAGAATAATATTTCCTTACGATTACAAATTTATTTACACGTGACTATTAAAAAAGAAAAAAAAAATACTATTAAATGAGTACGTGTTAAAATCAGGAAAATATTGAAAATTATGTCATGAAAATTGTATTTACACGGGAATATTAAAAGAGAAAGGAAACTTTAAAATAATAAATACATTAATATACGTTTAAAGCAGCAAATTGTCGTAATTACGTCACATTTAAAATGGCCAAATAATAATACTGCCAAACAATTTAAATATATCTAAGCGGGACATTAATTTCATATTTCGAGATGACCTTTTTAATTAATGTTCTCAATTCTGAGACACCACGAATAATAATACTCCTTTCTAAAAACAAAAATATTTTCATATGCATGCTAAAAAGAAAAGGTTAGTGAAACTTAGGTCAGATGTAAAACGATATATTTAAAATGTCTGTATTGTATTATGTTAATCGTTTTATAACGCTTTTAAAAAATACCGGGAGGCAAAGATTCTGTTAGCTTAATTCATTTTATTTTAGCTTCTTTTCAAATGTTTAACTGATCTTCTTTAATTAAACACGAAAATAACCATTGGATGTCTTAAAAGCAACTGATTTGGCCTTAAATTTTCGCAATCAACGGGAATTGAATGGAAACCCGTCTACAGATAGATCGCCACACGTTTTTTCATTTTAATTCAGTCTTCTCTAATCTTTTAAAAACCAATCAAATTAGCGTGTTTTTGCCTTCTACGGTGTCTGAACGGGGGTTGGCGAGCGTAGCTTGCAGGGGCGTCCCTAGTATTTACATAAATTTACAAGACAATAGAACTAATAAGCGGCACTAGAGCTATTTTACCGAATTAAATTATTCTATTAAGAGGGAGGGGGTATAGGACTAAACGGGATCGCATTAGTACTCTTTTAAACAATATTTAAAATTATGTAAAATATAAATTACTTTGAAAAGTTTAATCTAAGCATTTTGTTAAACGATAAATTGTTAGAGAAAAGGGGAAAAAAATCAGGCTTACTGTCTTTATTCTATTATTTTATAGAAAAATTTCAGTTAAAATTATAAAATTTTTACCATAAAATACCATTTTTTAATTTATGTTGAAAGTATCTGTTACAAAACAACCTTTACAATATTTCACATGCAAAAAATTACTGAAATAATGTATAATGTGCCCAAGGTTCTTCTACTTTATAAATATCTCGCTCCTATGTACTACAAAATCAGTTTCATTATTTTATTATTTCTAGAATCCCTGTTAAACTATTCAGAAAATGACAAATATTCCGTTTTATTAGCTCCAAAGAGATTACTGCCTTTTTTATGGTTCTTAGGAAGGTGCAATATATTCATTCTGTTCTTAGGAATCTTGCAATCATGCTGCGCCATAAACTTCGGTCGTGAGCTCGATACGACATTAGTGCTTCTACAGCAAATCTCTGAAAAGAAAGAAAAAAATAATCGTTTAAATTACTTTGCTTGTAGGTAATAGTCAATTCAACAAAGATTAATACAGTTCGTAGCAAAAGTTTATAGACAATCATTTTTTTTTTTTTTTTTTTTTTTTTTTTTTAAGAGCTAACTAAACGAGTAAGAAAGACGAAATAAACTATGCAAATATATAATGCTGAAATAAAAATAACAAAATACTCAAACAACGTTTAACTGTCACAGATTTAATATAAAACAATGAAAATAAAAGAATAAATGCTATCCCAAAAATATATAGACAACCGGTGTTAAAAGCTGATTTAAGTACTGATGTCCAAAATTTGCATATTCCAAGATCTTGTGACAGAACAGCTTCCTGGGATAAAAGCGAATCTGTCTTTCAGTTTCTGACTGCTTGCAAAGATGCCTCCCAGCATGCAGTTTTCCAAAAAGGAATTTTTGCAAATACATCGGTTAAAGGTTCGTGGATGAAAAGTTATGGACATTGCAAGAAAAATTGGACGCAGCATCGTTGGTATTTACTGAATTCTGTTAAAGGTGAGAATTTTGAAACAAAATCCTGTTCGGGATGACCAAAGAAAACAACTTACGACAAGACAGAGAGATTTTTAGATTAGTTTCAACCTAGAACCTGTCTGTACTGTCCGTTTCTAAAGAAGTAGGGATCCCAGTATCAAAATCCACGGGCGGTCCATTGACGGCTGCAAGCAAGTACATTTTTTGATTATCGCAAAATGAGTCCTTCGTCAAAGTTTACAAAACGGGATATAGACGCTTGTTCGGTGGGCCCAAAATCCCATGACTTGGACAGATAGATGATTGAGTGTTCTTTTCAGTGGTGAAAAAAAATTTAATTTAGATGGCCCCGATGTTTGGGTACATTACTGGCACAATATTTGCAAGAAATTACGAACTTTTTTCAGCAGACAACAAGGAGGGGGGTTCACTCACAGTGTGAGGAGATTTCTCTTATAATGGTACAACCGATATTGCTTTTTTGAAAGATCGTCAATGCTCCGAAGATTACTAGAAAACGCTTGAAATACAATTACAGTCGAGTCTCTCTATAACGAAACTCCATACATCGAATTTCTCTATATAACGAATTTTTAGTAGGAACGGTCCCTTTATCCCATGATCTCATTAAAAACAGTCTCCATATAGCGAAATATCTAACTCCATATAACGAATTTGTTCATAAAATGTTCTTTATTTATTATTTTAAAAAAGCTTCCAAATCACATGGAATCAATTTTCCGTCACTGATTAGTGGTTTATCGTTCAGTGCTGAGTTTTTTTTTATCTTACTTTTCTACCTTGAATCTCCTTGATTTTATGCCCAACGAATTCATCTCCACCTCCCCCCCCCCCCCTTCCAGCATACTTCTTAAAACAGTGTCAATTGGATTGTTACACATATAAGAGCGGGATCAGAGAGGTAATTGAAGTTTAAGGTGAATGAGAATTCAAATGGAGGAAAATGTTCCCGATACAAATTTTGCATTCCTTGCTAAAGTGTGAACATTTTTTCGAGAGCGTAACAATTTTGAAATCAAAACAGCGAAAAATTACAGATTTCTTCGTCTAAAATTAATGTAAGTTTCCCTTATGTGATTTTTATTATGCTTTCCAATAAATGTCTGTTCTCTTTTTTGAAACTGTTTAAATAATTCAGAAATACAATATTAGATTATTATTTATAGTTAAACATTTCAAATTCTTAATTAAACTCCTCAAAGGTAATTTTTGTACAAAATTTACACATTAAATAGGAATTTTTACTCATTCCCTATATAACGATTTTTTTACTGGAACAATGGATTTCGTTATATAGAGACTCGACTGTACTTGCATTTGGAAAGTTGCTACGTGGGAACAAATAGATATACTAGCAAGTCTAATGCTCCATTCACGTGTCTAACTCTACAATGCAGTTGTTTAGGCAAAACCAAGTAGCTGTTGTAGACTGGCCAACCCTAAGTCCTGGCATGAACTCAATACACAACCTCTACAGAAGATTAGCTAGAGACGTATATGCTAATGGGCGTCAATTTGAAACGGTTCAGGATCTAAAGCTACAAATTGAACGAAGTTGGTTTTCTTAAAGCCAGAATTTCTTCAAACTCTTGTTTTGAGTTTGCCTGGTCCAGTTTTTGAAATGATTAGAAAAAACGGCTTAAAAATCTTAACATTAAAGGAACAAAAGGAGTTGTCTATAAACTTTTGAGACAGTAAAATTTTAATTATTTTTTTCACAAAGTCTGTGATTGCGTAGTATTATTTTTTATAGTATTATTATTGTCTTGATATTATTCATAAATACAAATTGTTTGAAAATAGTTACTCCTCTTTTTTTAATTGTAAAATAAACAAAACCCGTTGTCTATAAACTTTTGGGGCTCACTGTATTATGTTTCTTTGTTAAATTTAGGAGTAGATAATATATTGCTTTAAATATAGATAATAACACGCTTGTATTTAAAGAATATTATAGATTATTTCAAATATAATTTAAGAAAATAATTTGTTGCTTTAAAAACCTATCTTATCATATTTTACTTATGTGAGAAAATGGTAATATAAATTTTAGTTTATTCAGGTATGAAGAAAAAAAGAATAGAGCAAATGATAATTTCTATTTTGGCAATAATCTTAAGTATTTTTCATGAATTATAAATTAATACTCGAACAACAGTGGCTGAATTAAGTGCATCTTCACAATGTCTCTTTGGAAGTCCAGAAAACTTTTTATATAAAGCTTCCATATGAAATGATATATATATATATATTTTGCTATAAAAGGACATTTTTTAATTTATGCTAAAAGTATATGTTACAAAACAACCTCTATCTCAATGTTATCATGAAAAAAAAAATAGTCAAATATGGTATAATGTGCCTAAGGTGTTTCTACTTTAAAAATATCTCCCTCCTATGTACTACAGAATCACTTCCATTATTTTATTCTTTCTGGACTCCCTATTAAGCCATTCAGAAAATCACAAATATGCCGTTTTATTAGCTCCAAAGAGATTACTGTCTTTTTTTATGGTTCCGAGGAAGGTGCAATATATTCATTCTGTTCTTAGGAATCTTGCAATCATGCTGCGCCATAAACTTCTGTCGTGAACTTGATACGACATTAGTGCATCTACAGCGGATCTCTGAAATGAAAGAAAAACAGAATCTCTACTTTGCCTGTAGTAATAGTCAATTCAACTAAGATTAATGTTATGTTTCTTTATTAAATTAGGGAATAGATAATATATTGCTTTAAATATATTTAATAACACTCTTGTACTTAACCTTATATTTAAAGAATGTTATAGATTATTTCAAATGCGATTTTAATAAAATCATTTGTTATTTTAAAAACTTATTCTTATCCATATTTACTTATATGAGAAAATGGTAATATAAATTTTAGTTTACTCAAGCATCAGAATTTTTTTTTCTGACCAAATCGTAATTTCTATTTTGACAATATTCTTAAGTATTTGTCATGAATTATCAATTAATACTCGAACAACAATGGTTTAATGAAGTGTATATTCCCAATGTCTCTTGGGAAATCCAGAAAACTTTTTATATAAAACTTCCATATGAAATCAGATTTTTCTTTTACTATAAAAGGCCATTTTTTTATTTTTGTTAAAAGTATGTGTTACAAACAACCTATATGTGAATGTTTTACATTAAAAAAAAATTACTCGAAAAAGTTGCAACGTGCACAAAGTTCCTATAACTTATAAATATCTCATCCCATGCACTACGAAATCACTTTGATTATTTTATTAATTCTAGACTATCTATTAAGCTATTCAGAAAATCACAAATATGCCGTTTTATTAGCTGCAAAGAGATTTAAAAAGAGATTACTGTCTTTTTTAGGGTTCCTCAGAAGGTGCAATACATTCATTTCGTTCCTAGCAAACTTGCAATCATGCTGAGGCATAAACTTTGGTCGCGAACTTGATACGACATTAGTGCTTCTACAGCGAATCTCTGAAATGAAAGAAAAAAGAATCTAGCTACTTTGCTTGTAGTAATTGTCAATTCAACAAAGATTAATATTATGTTTCTATATTAAATGTTGGAGTAGATGATGCATTGCTTTAGATATAGATAATAGCATTCTTGTATTAAAAGAGTATTATAGATAATTTCAAATATAATTTAAAAAAAATCATTTGTTGCTTTAAAAGTTCATTCTTACAAAATTCTACTTATGTGAGAAAATGATAATATAAATTTTTGTTTACTGAGGCGTCAAGAAACAAAAATTTTCTTGAGCGAATGATAATTTCTATTTTGGCAACATTCTTAAGTATTTTTCATGAATTATAAATTAATACTCGAACAACAGTGGTTTAATTAAGTATATAAAACTTTCATATTAAATCATATTATTTTTTTACTAAAAATGCCATTTTTGAATTTATGTTAAAAGTATCTGTTACAAAATAATGTATATGTCAATGTTTTACATGAAAAAAATTACTCAAAAAAGTTCTAACGTGCACAAGCTTTCTGTAACTTATAAATATCTCAATTCATGAACTGCAAAATCACTTTCATTACATTGTTATTACTAACATTCCCATTAAGCTCTTCAGAAAAACACAAATAGGAAGTTTTATTAACTATAAAGATATTTCTGTCATTTTTATGGTTCCTGGGAAGGTGAAATATATTCATTCTGTTCTTAGGAATCTTGCAATCATGCTGCGTCAATAAATTTCGGTCGTGAGCTTGATACATTAGTGCTCTTACAGTAAATCTCTGAAATGGAAGAAAAAATATGTTTTAACTACTGTGTCTGTAATGGTAGTCGATTCAACAAAGATTAATATCATATTTCTTTATAAAATTTAGGAGTTACATAATACATTGCTTTAAATATATAGTAGTTAATAACATCCTTGTATTTAAAGTATATTATAAATTACTTCAAAATTTTAAAAAATCATTTGCTACATTAAAAGTCTATTCTTATCAAATTGTACTTCTCAAATTGTGAGAAAATGCTAACATAAATTTTAATTTAGTCAGGCATCAGGATTTTTTTTTCAACTGATAATTTCTATTTTGGCAGTACAGTAATGCCTCGACTTATGCAAGCAGTTCGTTCCAAGACTAGCGACGTAAGTCGAAAACGACATAAGTCGAGGGACATTTAGATAAGCGAAAAATGATAAGTAATAAAAGTTCTCCAAAATCTAATGAACATATTCTATAGTATTTAGTGATTATGTTAAATACAGTTAACATTTGCAAAAAAAAAAAGTGTTTGCAATACAAGAATTTGGAATAAATCAATAAGTTGTTAACTTACAATATATTTATCTTCTAGCTGTCTCATTCGAGTCTTTGAGAATGTAAAAAAATCTCACCGACAAATTTTTCTTATTTTTTTTTCTCTTAGATGCTCTTTGTAACAGCAGAGTTAGATTTCTAAGCTTTTTCTAGAGGCTTTTCTTATTTGTTTGTCACAATCATATGACTGTCGGGGGAAAGTTTTCCTTCATAGAGCGAGAAATCTTCTAAAACATTCAAAGTCCGTCTTAAGGATTTTTTTTTCCAGCCCAGACGACGTAAATGCGAAGTGACGTAAGTCGAGGACACGTAAGTTGGGATATTACTGTATGCTTAAGTATTTGTCATGAATTATAAATTAATACTCGAACAACAATGGTTTAATTGAGTACATATTCACAATGTCTCTTTCGAAATCCAGAAAATTCGTATACAAAGCTTCCATAAGAGATTATAACTTTTTCGCTATGAAAGACCCTTTTTGAATTTATGTTAAAAGTATCTGTTACAAAATAATCTATTTGTCAAGGTTTTACATGAAATAATTTACTGAAAAAGATTCTAACGTGCACAGTTAATGTGACTTATAAGTATCTCAACCCATGTACTACACTGTAAAAAAAAATTTGTAAGGTTACTAAGAATTTTGTTGGAAACGGGATTCCTAGAACTTTTTATGTAACCACAACGAAAGATAATCATGTAAAATTACAAAAGTTTCTTCAGTAACTGTTACTAAATATTGCTTAGTAAACGTACTAGTGATTTTTTAGGGCGTTTCCCAAAAACACTCTTGTAAATTTACTAAATATTGTTTAGTGAAGTTACTAATGCTTGTTTAGGGAGTTTACTAAATAAGTTTTAGTAAATTTATCAGTGAATATGTTGTAAACATACTATCCATTTTTAGGGTGTTTTCTAAAATTTTTTTCGTAAATTTACTAAATATTGTTCTGTAAATTTACTAACGGTTTTTCAAGAGTTTCTCTAATTAGTTTTTGTAAATTTACTAAATATTTCTTAGTAAACTTACTAGCAATTTTTTAGGGAGTTTACTAAAGAATTTGTGGTAATTTTTCGAAAGATACTTTAGTAAACGTACTAAGGATTGTTTAGAGAGTTTTCCAAAGAATTTCTTGTAAGTTTACTAAATATTGTTCAGTAAACTTACTAACGATTTTTTAGGGAGTTTACTAAAGAATTTTTCGTAAATTTACTTAGGATTATTTAGTCAAGGTACTAACGTTTTTTTAGGTAGTTTCCTAAAGAATACTTTGTGAATTTTCTAATGATTTTTTAGTACACTTACAAAGGAATTTTTAGTACATTGACTAAGAATTTTTTTTGTAAATTTGCGAAGGATTTCATAGTACATTTACTATGAATTTTTTTAGTATTGCACCCAAAACTTTACATATACATTAGCAAAAAATTGTTGGCAACTTTAATAAAGTACCGTCAGAAAAATTACCAATGATTTTTTAGTATTGTGTCTAAAACAGTTTTTGTATTCTCGCCAGAAAGTTTTTTGTAACCGTGCAAGAGATATTGCAGTAAAATCAAAATCCTTCGATCAAAATAAGTAATATGGCCTGACGTGTTTTTCAGTAATACCACAGCAATTGCCAGAAATATTTGTATGTTATGCATTAAAAAACTGACTGAAGCTTCACTGTAGATATTCAAATAGGTACAAAATCATTTCCATATTAAATGAGCATTATAACAACAGCAGTAAATAAGCAGATAAGCAGAAGCAGATCTTATGGTTTTTAGTTAAATTAAAAAAGCGAATAGAAACAATAATGAAAGTAAAGTATCATTACTGAGTTTATAAAATATGCCTAAATTTTTAAAAAATGTTATCGATACACTGTTAAAAATAAAGTGTGATGTTTCACCAAGAAAATGGTGAAAAGTCGCTGAAATTTAGCTGCAAACAAGATATTGGCGATAAGTTTTACCAGTTTATTGGTGCTTTCTCAAATACCATTATATTAGTGAAATGTTAAACAATGATTCAGGCTTTTTATAAATCCAATTTTCTGGTGAAAGGTTGAACCATAAATCAAGATTTTTTTAAAATCCAATTTTCTGATAAAAGGTTTAACTATAAATCAGGTTTTTTTTTAAATCCAATTTTCTGGTAACAGTTTGAACCATAATTTAGTTTTTTTTAAATCAAATTTTCTGGTAAAAGGTAGGACCACGAATATGAATTGTTTTTAAATCCAATTTTCTGGTGAAAGGTTAAATCATAATTCAAGGTTTTCTCTATTCCAATTTTTTGCTAAAAGTTTGAATCACGATTCAGGATTTTCTCTCATCTTTACGGGGAATGGTTACACCGAATTGTAGCTCTCTTTTTTCCCCCTCACTTTGGTTTTCAATTTATCATTTTATGGTGTAATAATAAACAAAATTTCAGATTATGCGAGATTATCTTGCAGTAGGAAAGCTTTTTTTTATTTTCATTAAACCGAAAATTATTTAAGTTTTAATTATTGATTCTATTGTCTTTGAAATATATTTAAAAAACAAATGTAAACCATTTTGATCTAATTTAACAAAATAATTACATTTTTTCCCCACAAATATTACCATTCTGTCCTTTTACATTTTGGAATATTTCTTCGCACTCAGTTACACTTATAGTCCATTTAGTGTTTGCCTATTCACAAAGAAAAATAATAATAATAATAATTTTCTTTAGATTTAAATACATACCCTGTTTTTATTATTGTTTTAATTAAAAAGGCAGCTATAAGTAGCAGAATCCATTTAACCTCTAATATCAGCTAATACAAAAGTATTACTTTAAACTTTAAAGCTTTTTTTTAAATACACAATGTATTTCTACAACGTATTAAATACTTACTTTGAAGGGTTAATTTAATAACAGCAGTATCGCCACCAAGCGACTAATTATTCTTACATATAAGTATTTTTTCAGTATTCCTAAATGATAATCTATGACGACGATTTATTTATTTTTTAACTATACTCGTAAAAAAGAAAAATATTCATCATCAGCAGCCTTGCAATAGCTGGAAAAGAAATGGTTACAGACACTATTAAATAGCAACACATTTAAGTTGGTTTGCGGTATGCCGCTCCATTTATTAAAAATACAAATTATATAATCATTAAATTATATGTATAGTATGTCAGACTAATATTTACTGTAATATAATATCATTTTACATACAGTTTCTCTCATACAGTTTTAAGAGGGTGCTGCACCCCCTCTCTGACCATTCAGGTCATCAAATAAAAAGAATTCTTGAAGCTTAGTATGTTCTAAATCAGGATTTCAAGTCTGGTAAAATGGAATAGATCCAAGCATCAGGTTAAATTCTCCACCTGTTTTAAATGAAAGAGTAAATATTTTAAGACATAAAATATTTCTTGTGCAAACATAACAATAATCAAATTTCACACAGGGGAATTAATAAAAAAAATTAAACAGTATATCAATTCAAATCTCTTTTACAAGGAAATCTTCAGCATTTAAAAAATCAATCAGTGTTCGAAATCATTGGTGGTCCGCTGGCCCAAGAACACCAAAAATTTATTTGAACCACTAATTTGAAAATTTAATGGTCAGCAGGAACAGTAACCCCCCCCCCCCCCCTCTCTAAAAGGTCATAGGTAAACTTAAATTTTTCCGTCTCGGAGAAAACGGCAACCTAACACAAATCACACAATTTTATTTATTTTAAAAAATAAATAAAACTGCATTAAACCTTAGTCAATTGAAATATTGGAATTAAAATATCTAAATAATTTTATAGTTTTTCTTTATGTGCTGTTTATTTAATTTTTAGTTATAATTTTATATTTTATTAGGCTAAAAATTTTGGATAACTGCAAAGAAAGTTTGTAAGAAAAAGCTGCAAAATTCTCCATTTGTTAGGTAAAAGAAAAATATTGTGAAATTCTTAAATGTAAAAAAATATTGCAAAAAGCGTCAGTTGGTTGAGGGAAAAAATTCGTCAACCAATCGTGATTAACAAAAACTAATGCTTGCCATTTGGCTGCAATAGGGTGTTAACGATTTTAATCAACGATTAAATCATGATTTTAATCAACTGATTTTTTTTTTTTTGGAAAATTTGTTATTTTAATCAATGACTTTTTATGGTCTATTTCAATGGTATGTAGGGAAAAATCATTTGTAGTATATTGGAATGATATTACACTATTTCAAGCATATAGAAATTGATACACATCACTGAAATGTACAAAAAGATGCTTACTATAGAACATGATGAGCATAGCATTAATCGTTTATTTATGGAGGGAAACAAAAGGATTCGCTTATAGTATTGTATAAATAAACAATAATTGCTGGAAGTTCGTTATTTGTTGTGGTAAGAGTTTTTTTTTTTTATTAATATTTAACTAATTTATTTACTTCGTATGTATAAAATCTGTAAATCATATACAGGCTGCAAAAAAGATGTATATATTTCCGTTTATTGACGAAATATGTTGAAGGGGAATTTTCAACTGTGAAAATGCGTTTCTTAAATGAACTAATGTTAAGCATACTATTTGGTATATATTCAAATGTATAGATCATATATAGCGTTGCACAAAGGAATTCGGATATTTTTTCGATGACTGATAATAATTGCTGAACTTTAATTTTCAAATGTGTTACGTGTTTTGTAATTTGCTTACTTAGCCATCATATTTAACTTTATTAAACGTTTTTTTTTTTTTTTTTTTTTTTTTTACATAATTCTGAATGTGTTGGAAAATTATAATCTGTCGTTGAAGCTTGATTATTTTACGTTCTTGTTTAAAAAATTTTTTATTTTGTATGTGTGTATATATATACATATGGGCGAGTTGTAAAAAACAGGGTAGGTGGGTTAAACCGGGTAGCGCAGATCCCTCCTTCAGTTGTACTTCTGTCTATCAGCCAACATGAGAAATAACTTGTCGGTAACCATTATGGCATTTATAGCTGATTGAAACGTTACTGTGTGCGGTTTTTTTTAGTGTGAAGGAATTAGTTTCAATTACTCTTAAAAAATTGTTTTATTTGATTCTAGATTTTACGCGTATAACCACGTTTTTTCAGCATATTAAATATTCCTGAGTACTATATCTAATTATTTCCTTTCCTGATAATATTTAAAAATTTTTACTGATCTTTTGCTTATAGGATTAAGAGTAGTGACGCTATGTTTAAACTCTGTTATGTTGAAGTAATACCGGGTACTTAAGAGTGGGTCAGAACTGGGTATACCCGATTTTGTCCGACACTCATAGAATGTATTTTTAGTAACGTTAATAAATTAGCATGGAATTTTAAATTGCATTCTTAATGCTGTTAAGTTATAATATAATTCTAAATCTATCTAGTTATAATGAAAAAACTTTAATTTTGATTTTGTTTTATATTAAAAAGTGGGTCTAATTTTTAACTTACATTTATGAAATTAGATAATTTGCAATTATTAATGAACAAAATAATGGTACTAATTAAGGCATAATTTTATATTACGCTTATTACATTTTAATAAATAACTTTCTAATCTGAGGTGTAATAACTTGCGTTATGGGTCCACTTAAAATGCAAATATATTTCGTGACTTGTTTCTCTAAAAAAAATAATCTGCCCAAATTGACAAATAATCCAAAAAATCCCAATCCTATATAACTAGGCTATATAATCTATAGCAGAATTTTTTTTATCAAATATTAAACAGGCAAAAAAAACCCCCTCTTGATGAACGAAACTTTCCCCAGACTCATTTGCTGTATATAATAGGAGTGGATGGATTACGAAAGAGGTCTTCATTTTATTTGGTTAAAAAATGTACAGATTTTTTCCAATCCTTGTCCTGAAAAGTCCGTTCTTTAAATCCTTAATAGGTGTTCAATTCATATAAAAGAATCCAGTTAATCTAGTAAGAGAAAGCAATGTATTTATATATGCTTCTTTTCTTACGTAACGCATCGATTTCAACCCCTTGATGTGTCTTTCAAGCATCTCTAAGCTCATACTAAGAACAAGAGGTGAAAAAGTGGTTATTTTCCAACTCTGCGCGATCTATAACAATTTACCAAGTTGGAAAATTATTTAAAACTGCATTTTCGAGAGCAGCAATTGTAAGTACTGCAATCAGAAGGTTCGAGAAAACATTTATTTTCCCCTACAATAATGTTTTTCCAGACCATCTTTTTGCTCCTTCGGAAGTGACAGAGAAACCCATGAAAGTCATCACAGGATAATGGAGCTCAACCTTCCGAACATAAACCAGTTGACAACATCCAGCAGCTTTCACGTCGAGCTGCTTCCAGATGCAGCAGCTAACATCACAATCAAAGGCGTCATCGCTCATTCAAAATGTTACATCAACAGAATACATTATTAAAATTATCCATTCGACATCTTCAGACTATGTAGCCCAGCAATCTGTATTTCCAATTTCGCCTAAAATGTTATTATCCCCTTCTAAGGAAGGCTTTAGAATTGAGTAAAGAAAGGGAAAAACTTATTTTGATTTCTTCTCCCTATAAATTACAGATCGAAGCAGATATTAAGGAGAAATAAGCCAAACAAACTGCAAGACGAAAAAAGAAGTTTCTTTAAAAGAAAAAAAGAAACCAAAAAAGATTGCGGACACATCTTCAAAAGAAGAGGATAATGAAACCTGTATGTTTTGCTATGAACTTTACTCAAATTCTAAATCCAAATACGATGTTTAAAATTCCACGATTAGGCACACGAAGCATGTAGTAATGCAGAAGAATATGATGACAAATTCATCTGTGATTTTTGAAGCTAAAAAAACTTGAAAACGTACAGTGTAAAGTAAGCAAGCCTATACAACGTAGAAAATTTGCCAACGAATTATTTTTTTACACATGGAAGAACACATGTGCAATTTCGTTTTGTTAAAAATAATTAAAATGTATTTTTTACTATATTAAGCAAGATCTTTTTGACCAAAATGAGTTTCCAGTAGTTTTAAATGAATACCCAATTTTACCCAACCAGCGAGGTAAAACCACATTTTTGCATACGTTTGAAAAAAGCTATTTTTTAATATAAATAATTATATATATTTTTTTTGTTTGAAAAGAACGTTTTATTATAGCCAAGGATTCATTTTACATTAAAAACAGTGTTCAAAGTTTGTTTTCCCATTTCACAGCATTTGAGACTAACAACTTTTATGGTACCCGATTTTGCCCCACCTTCCCTACATATATTTAAAGGATGCTGTAGAAGAAAATAGCATGAAACATTTATTAGCTCCTTTCTACATCTGTTTCTACCAAAAATTTTGGTAACATGCCATTTATCTTTTAAAATAAGCAATTTTTCTATTCGCATACACTTTACGGTAGTTATCGCGATATATCACCAATATTAACACGTTGATATATTCCGATATTAAATTTACGATATTCTCCCCACCTAGCAGTTAAAGTTCTGAAAAAAAGATCAAAAACGTTTTCCGAAAGCTTGTAGCAATTTATTCCAGGATGATATTTTAGAAGTATCGGCAAATATGTATATATATATGCTCTAAAAGTTAAAATCATCTAACTGATGATGCAATTGATTTTTAAAAACATGAGTTTTAACTCTTTCAAATACATTGGTGAGCGTAGGTCACTTCGTGCCTCCCAAAGACTATATTTTTTCTACCATAAAACTAACTAAACGTCCGTATTTTAACACAATCTTTTTAGAGCAAATCAACAGGTGAGATTTAGATTTACCTACGAAAATTTCTTAACATTCGGACAAATATAAATATTTTTTACTAAATAAAATGTGCAAAAACTTCGACAAAATAAGCAAAAACCTGAGTTACATCGTGGTAAAAATCTTACCAGCCTTTTTCCCCCACAAAATATTAATATTTTTTCACTCGGGATACGAAAGCATTATGTTTTTACCATCTAAAAATTTCAAAGAGTCTAGATGATAACGACAAACTTTAAGAATTTAAAATACTGGAAGAACCTTGTCCCTACCCCACATCCCTTTCTAGGCATATTTCAAAATTACATATAAGACTCCAAAAATCAAATTATGCAGAATATTAATACCAAATAATAATAACAACAATACCAAAAAGCATATACTTTCAATTCTCTTTGAAATACTGCAATACATTTAAAAAAAATAGAAAATTAATCTTTTAAAAAAATTCATTGTCCGAAGTCACTTTTCTGTTTTTCTGCGCATTTTACTGTACGACTCACATTACGTATATATTATTTAAAAATACACACTTAATGTTATACAGTAGCTTTGAAATGATCGAGTATTGATTTGGCTGAGATGTAAATGGATTTAAGGGTGAAAAAAATTAGTTTGAAAAGAAAAAAAAAACACCAAGATTTTGATATGAAAATAAAATCTATATCTATCAATATTATAAAAAACAAATATATCTGCGCGTAACGCTGATGTCATTTTGCAAATGGCAGCACTTTGAAATCTGGAATGAAATTTAGGTTTTGCAATTTCCGTGTTCAGCTTGTCGTCAGCTTAAAATTCCGAGTAAAATGAGAACTCCATTTAATATTTTTGTTGAACATTGTCACAATTCTATTTCAAAGACCCGTGATCGGGGGATGTAACTCACAATTATGTGGGTGGGAAACTGGACATTGTTTTAATCCCTTCCGTTTAGGTCTAAAATGAAAGTACCAAGTTTTATCCCACGTACTAGATGAACATTAGAAAATATGTACATATTTATAGTCGAAAAACTTTTTTAAATTATCTTAACAATATCTCAGAACAATTAATGCTTCCAAAAACATTGTCAATACAAATGTTGTAGAATTTGAAATTCTGAATAAAATGAGTACCCATATTAATATTTTTGCTGAACATTAAGGTCGCAATTCTATTTCTAAATTTTGCCTTAACCGCTAATCAGGAGAGAGAGTTATCAATCCACCCTGCCTCCGTTTATTACATACATGTATTTTCTTTAAGTTGTTGAGGCCCTTGAGATGTTTCTGTAAATATGTTAATGCTTTATTTTGTATATTTTGAGGATTATAATTTAGTAGTTATCGAGAAAGAGGTACATATTGACAGCCGTTTTACATGCCATTTCTCAACTGATATAGTCAGCCTTAAACCTTAGTTTTAAAAAAACGTAAAGCGAACTTTAAGCTAACTAATAATCCTTTTTTTCAATATTCCGAAGGTTTTAAAATTTTATGAATTTAACTTAAGATGCTCGTATACTAGTCGAATATAATTTCTATTAAAACCATCTTAGTCCTTTTCGTAAAATATCGAAGTTTAAAATTGTGCTATTGGTTGACCTATTCCTCTAGCGACAAGAATCCTGCACACTCATTTGTTCCCTCGCTCCTCCCCACTATTTTCGACCTCCTTAAATGTGATGCATACGCACTGTTATTCACTATATATGTCAAATTAAATACGACACATAATTCAAATACAATATCAGAGATCATAAACAATATTTCCCATCATTTACAAATCATTTTTGAAATATGCTAAAAATCATGAAATAGTGCACTTTTTAAGTTATCTATTTGTTCGTAGCGGCAAAGCCGCACCTAGTAGGGCGGGAAAACTTAGTACGTTTATTTCTGACCTATGTTGAAGGGATTAAAACAATTTCCAGCTTTCCCGTATTTAATTCCGAATTCGGCTTTTTTTTTTCATTTCCTACTACTGGGCTATATTCCGTAATCAAGAGTTTAAGCCATAACTCTGAAAATATCCAAAATAAAGCCTAAAATAATTACAAAATCCTCAATAAATTAAAATATATATATAAATTAGAAACAGGGTGAACTGATAACCTCGTCTGTTCTGGCTTCAATCACTTGATTAACGAATTAGGCAAAACTTTGCATTATAATTGTAAAAATTCAACAAAAATATTAAGTACACATTTCAATCAGAATTTTAACCTCTACAACATCTGTATTGACAATGTTTTTGATAGAGTTAGTTTTTTTTAGATATTGTTATGGTAATTAATAAAAATGTGTTTTTTGACTATAAATCTGTACATATCTTCAACCACTCACCTAGTAAGAGGGGGAAAACTTAGTACATTCATTCTAGACTTTGAGTAAAATGATTAAAACAATTTCCAGTTTTCCCCTAATTAATTCCAAATGCGGCACTTTTTTCCTCCCCTAAAACTGGTCTATAAAGAGTTTTAAAGACTTTAAAATTCTATGTGCTCTAAGTTTTTTTTTTATTTTTTTTTTTGGGGGGGGGGGGATGCCAATTTCGAGTGGGAAGAAAAATCTTGATTATTTATTGTGACAATAAAATGGAACAGAACAGCTTTTTTTTTTTTTTTTTTTTTTTTTTTTAAATTTAAGCAGTTTTAAAGAGTTTTGAAACTAAGTATTATTACTGTGAGATGTGAAGAAAACGGGGAAACGAAATTTTGAAGGTGAAATTCAGATAAAATTTTAATGAAATGGATATGATGGAATGAATAGTTAATGAGATTTAGGACTGATTATTTTTTCACTTAAAGTAACAAATACAGTAGAGCAATTTTTTTTTAACCTTTAACTGATGTCAAAGAAATTGTCACATAACTAGTGTGAAGCGGTCTGTGAGACCGCTCCAACGAAAGATGAATAAAATCCGCGATAAATTCATAGGATGTTTTTGTACTAAAACTTTTTGCACAGGAGTGTTATAATTAAAATTCACCTATTCAAAAGTCTGTGGTGTTAGTACTAAAGTGAAACAAAATTTCAGTAGTGTTTGTAATAAACTGAAATTTGCAAGTTAAACTATGAAAATTGAAAAAAGCACTGGTCTGTGAGACCGGTAACATCAGTTAAAGAATAAAAAAAAAAGTTTTAAACAGTTTAAACTTTGGTATTGTGGAGAAGGGAGTAAAAAGGGGAGGTGAAATTTCAGAAGAAAGGTTAGCAATGGCGGTTTTATCTTTATTTTTTAAATCAGAAATGAAAAGAAATGCAGAAGAGTTCCACCCCCCGATTAAGAAATAATATGACAGTAAAGCACTTTAAAGGACTTTTTAAAAAAATTGTATGAAAATAAGCACTTTCAAGCACAAAAAAAAAAAAAAAACTTTTGAAAAATGAAAGTACTTTTAAGGACCGTACGAATCCTGATATATTGAAAATTTTCCGACTACAGAGTAGTCCTGCACGGGTCAAGTTGCACCAGACACAAAACCGAATATTATACTTAAGTCAACTCGCAACTCGACCTGAACCCTCCAAAAATATTTCCTCGATCCGCAACCTGACCAGAATCAACCAAAATAATTTCCGGGAACCTGCAACTCAACCCAGGCCTATTTCAACACGAACCCGAAATAAAAGGAAAGGAAATCCGGCTTTATTGATATTATAAAATGTAATCTACAATTACATCATTAATAACAATGTTTTATGTAGGAAAATGGACAAATGTATATGCTTTAATATTCAAACATATGTGGGTATCATGCCCACAAGTATTTGAAGTGAGGACAGCTTGTTAAAAAGCGCCATCGATATTCACCATCATGGTTGATCTCAATGGCGCTTGCTGACAAGTTGTCCACAACATGGCTCACAATCACATGACACACCTAAGTGATGTAGGATAGGTGGGGGCTAAAGTTACGCACTTATCATTAATTTTGATTTTTAACGAGCACATTGATCTAAACTTATGTGACGACTGATTAAAATGTTGTATTAAAACCTTAGGCACGTTCCACTATCAAACGACCACTATCAAACGACATTCTGTCAAATTATAATTCCGTGAGAAATTGTAATTAAAAAAAAATTGCTCTGCGTATCTTTGCCCTATTCGTTGGACTAAAAGTACGCAGTGATGAGGCAAAATATTCGCAGTGCGCATTTTTCCCCCCATTACGGCCGGATTTTGCCCCTATTTTCACTAAAATGAATGAGTAATGTAAAAGCATTAGTAAATTTTGATAATATTTAAACTGAAAATTCTAAACTAGACCATGAAAAAAACAGCGGTCTGCGAGATCGCAAATAGCAGTTAACCTCCAACTGTTGTGACAAAAATCGTTTCATAAATACTGTAAGCGGTCTCCGAGACCGCTTAATCGTTGATTGAATGAAATGGTTGACTGACTCATAAGAGGCGGTTTCTGCGCTAAACTTTATGCAAAGGGCTATTATAGTAAAACTTCCCGCATTCAGAAGTCTTCAGCTATACTTCTAATTTACCAAACGAATCAAAATTAAACTAACATAACTACTTAAATTGAAAATTACAAGTTAAACTGTGAAAACTGAATATTGCAGCAATCGGCGAGACCGTTAACAGGAGTTAAGGATTAAGGTTTAAGACAAAAGCGATTCATGAAACAATATTGATTTTTAAAAGTAGGTAGGTAGATACACCTACGTTCTATATATATAAAAAAAAAAAAAAAAAAAAAAAAAAACTTAACTAGAAAAAGGAAAATGTAGTTTACTAACTTATATTAGTTAAGCAGCTATTATATTTTATATAATATAAATTTAGAAATTGTGAAAAGCTTTGAATCTAGCTAAAATGATAGGGCAAAGTCCCATATCTTAAACATGTTCGTATCTTTGTCCCAAGAAGGATGCGTACTTTTACCCTATTCTGCAGTATTTTGCTTAACCGGCTACCTATAAGTATAAACAAATGTGATCGAGGTAAACTACGGCATTTAGAAGCTAAAAATATTTCGATCTCCACTAAAATTTTGGATTTGTAAAAATTCCAGGTACTATCAGCTAAAAAATAAAGCGAAATTTAAAAAATATTAGATCAAAATTCGAAAATTTAAACTTACCTCATTTTCTTAGCACAAATTGCTACTTTTAATCAAAGGTTTAAACAAATGAGTAGTACACTTGAAACAAAACTGCTACCTATTAGTCATGAGAGCCGAAATGTTGCTTCATATGAAATCAGCCGGTGCGTATTTTTGCCCCGCTCATATCTTTACCCCTACTTACCCTATATCTCTCTTTGCATGAGAAAGTAAAAACTCGGCATTTTATCGCTCAGAAACTCACGTAAAATTAAAATGCAGTTGTTTATATTTAGGTTTTTTCCAAGTCTAAGATTTTCACAAAAAGTTTGAGCAGAACAATTTTTCAGATAAAATAAATACATATTTCAATATGAATGAGCTATTATTAAATTTACTCCTTAACCTTTAACTGATGTCACAGAAATTGTCACAACTAGTGTGAAGTCAACTAATGTGAAGTTGTCTGTGAGACCGCTTTATCGAAAGATGAATAAAAGGCACGATTAACTCATAGGATGGTGTTTTTGTACTGAACTTTTTGTACAGGACTGTTATAATTAAAATTCACCTATTCAAAAGTGTCTGGTGATAGTACTAAAGTTCACAACGGAACAAAATTTCGGTAGTGTTTGTAGTTAAACTGAAAATTGCAAGTACATAAAAAATTGCAAAACTATAAAAATTAAAAAAAAGCTGAGGTCTGAGAGGCCGGTAACATGAGTTAAAAGTTAAGAAAAAAAATATATATATAAGAAATGTGATAAATTCTTTTTATTTAAGGCACAGTTAAGAACCATTTATCCTTCTCTAGGAATAGAAAAATTTTACCAACATTTCATTTTTCATATACACGCAAACATATGTATAATATTTCTGATAGTTTTAAAACACATACCCATGATACGTGTGTATAGATAGAAAAGTGCCCAATATTCAGAGTTAGAAGCATAGGAGAGAGTATGGAGGAATGGGACACATTTTACAAAAATAAGAAAATGAACTTTGTTTGACACAAAAACAATATTTCAGTTTATAGAATACCAAATGAAACACTTTCTAATGTCCCTGAACAATATAGAAACATAATTTTCAGAAACAATTTTATAATTAAAGAAATTGCAAGTTTCAAAATTTGTCCCATACTTAGTTTAATCCATGCTTGAAGGCTTAGTTT
Source organism: Maratus speciosus (assembly GCA_963932465.1). Taxonomy (NCBI): domain Eukaryota; kingdom Metazoa; phylum Arthropoda; class Arachnida; order Araneae; family Salticidae; genus Maratus; species Maratus speciosus. The sequence goes on from OZ010789.1 coordinate 155,896,477, forward strand.
ATATTATGGATAATATACAGTATAATGTTCCATAAATAGGGAAACTATTACATCTATGCATAAACAAGTCATTAATATTCAGAAAGCATAAAAAGTATATGAAGCAAAATCACTTCTGATCTTGAAATAATCTTTTACTTTATACAATTGAAATCTTATGCAATTTTTCCAACTGGAGATTGGGCTCTTCTAGTGTGCGATTGATGAAATGTCTAGAATGATCATATCCAAAAATTTTTATTACTACCAAAACAAAAACAAATTTTGCAGGAAATTTTGCAGGAAAGTAAAAGAATATATAAAATTTATTAAGTTAAACCAGCTCTTTGCATGTTCGCCAACATAAATGAAAAATAGTGGAACTTCGAAGGATCACTTTTTGCTTCCTAATTGGTTTGATTAAGAGTATCAACAATAACACAGATTATAAAACATGTAAGCGTGAGGGAGGGGGGGGGGTGTTATGAAGAAAATTTTTAAGGTAAAATTTTTATTGTATAAATTTTTTTTATAAACAAAAAACTTTGAATTTTATCCATTGCTGGCACATCTGCCCTATACCTAGATTTTTAACCTGAAAAAAAATATTTTGGACATTCTTTTGAAAAATCAGTCAACCCGAACCCGACACACAAGATTCAAAACCCAAACCGACCCGATCCGAACCAAAAAAGTAAGGTAAACCCGACCCGATGCCGGAATCTAGTACAATAAATACCGATTACACGGCACGACTCTAATATTAAGAAAGATAAATTTGGTATACATTTTAAGTATTCTGCAGAAGAATAGTGGAATATTTAGCCTTCATTATCAGTTAAAGGGGGGGGGGGGGTTACTATTCATTGCATCACTAATTAAAAATAAAATATTTAATCTGCTAACCATATTGCAATAAAATATTATTTTTTACATAAAACATTGGAAATTGCACGCATGCAGTAAACACTGATGTAAAGAATAGTCATTTGACTGAACGATAAATATTTAACAATAAAATAATAGGATGATTACGCATTAATACCTGCTAAAATCATGCTACATTATAATTCGAAATCAAACGGTCTTACTGTGTAGTTCATTTTTACTTATTAGGAATCAAGGAGAATGGAAATATAACAAAATTTAACTCATAAAGACGAAATATTTACTTACATCCTAATTTGAAATCATAATCAAGATGGATACCTTGAACACCTCTGTGGTTGCGTGAATAGTCATTACGTCATCATTGAAGTCCTTTCTCATTGGCTGACATGGGAGACTAAGATATTTCATGTATTTCTACTATGCGAGTGGTAAATATTATACCCGGTTACAGATAAAATTCTAGTAAACATGCAGATTTCTGTAGTTTTACAAAAACTAGTTTTGTAGGATTACAGATTTTTTTTTTACAGTGTTCGTAATCACTTTCATTAATTTATTATTTCTAGATTATCTACTAAGCTATTCAGAAAATAACAAATACTCCGTTTTATTAGCTCGAAAGAGATTATTGTCTTTTTTATTGTTACTAGAAAGGTGCAATATATTCATTCTATTCTTAGGAATCTTGCAATCATGCTGCGCCATAAACTTTGGTCGTGAGTTTGATACGACATCAGTGCTACTACAGCAAATCTCTGAAATGAACGAAAAAGTATCTTTTAGCTACTGTGTCTGTAATGGTAGTCAATTCAACATACATCAATGACATGTTTCTTTATTAAATTAAAGAGTACATAATGTTTTTGTTTAAATACAGATAATTGAACTTTTTTTTTTAAAAAAAATAATATTTAATATACTTCGTTATATTTCTAAAAGTGCAAAAAAAAAAAAAAAAAAAAAAAGATAATTAAAAAAAAGAGTAAAATATTTTAATAAACTGTTTTGTTTGCATGTTTCAGCTCCATCGATACCATTAATACTAAATTAAAAGAAAAAAATAAATAACCAAACAATAATTATTAAGTGTTCGAAAATTATCAAATTGATTATAAATTAGAGCTGAAACTTTTACATTTATACTATACTTGAACTTCATGTGAGAGATTTAAAATTTGGTATCTCAAGTTAAAATTTCCCAAAAAATCAAATTTTGTACAAAAATTGGTTTATGCTATTATATTTGAAACTCATTTTCTGTTTTAACAAATAAACGGACCGTAAGTTTACTTTACCCATAAAGTGGTACTTATAAAACCCTTTTCGCAATTTTCTGAAACAATTTGGTGATTAAAAATTTTTGATTATCATTTTTTTAACTAACTGTTACATCTAGTAGATAGAATAAAGTGTTTCAAACCTTTTCTTTGCCTATCTTTAAAAATTAAATAAAAATCTTTTTTATTTATTTATTTTTTATTTTATTCCCTTATTCTATTTTCAAGAGAATAAAGTACAGTAATCGAAATTTTTTTTCGACTTCCGGTTCACGACGAATTTACACGTTTTAGGGGTTAGAGATTCCATAAAATATGTTTATACAAAATGTCTGTCTATCCGTGTCGCCATTGTGCCATCGAAAATTGTATGAAATTATGTATAGAATTGAACTAAATTTTTTTGTATGTTTTTGCTAATGGCCAGCAGGTTCTCTTTCAATTTGGAAATATTCCGCTGGAAGGAGGTGCTGTGATAGCAATTTTTGTACCATTTTCATTATTGTACCATCGAAAAGAGTCACGAAAGTCAAAATTTACTATAATTGGATAAAAGTTTCAAATCTAATTCTTTGACCTATGGCATCTCTTAAAATTTATGTTTTGGAAATCATGCTAAGAATGTTACTTTTATTCGTAATTAATTTACTTGGACTCCCTTATAAATATAATCCCTTAAGTTAATATTAGTTTTTGTTGCATTAAAATATCTCAGTTTGTTGATTTTCTGTAAGCATGTAAACCCTACTGTTTTACAGTGGAAGTCTATGGAAATTTGTCGAAATATTAGAGATATCGCAAAGTTGGCGACAAACTTGGCGTTATTTGGCAACAGAACTGGATCCCTCCTACGGTAACCATCCTTATAGGTATGGAGATGCATTACATGCTGTTCAATAATCGCATAAAACATTCGCTAAAAATTCAAAAATCGCTGTACGAATTCCGGATAAACTTTTTTGAAAAGAGAGCAAAATTTACTATATTGGGTTAAAAGAAAGAAACCGTATTATTTTCCCTGATGTGGAAAAATCGAATTAATATAATCCCTTAAGTTAATATTAGTTTTTGTTGCATTAAAATATCTCAATTTGTTGATTTTCTGTAAGCAAGTAAACCCTATTGTTTTATAGTGGAACTCTATGAGAATTTGGCGAAATATTAGAGATATCACCAAGTTGGCGTCACTTTTGGCAACTCATTTTGGTCGCCAAATTTGGCGATATACCGTCAAGTTGGCGACAAACTTGGCGGCATTTGGCGACAGAACTGTGTCCTTCTACGGTAACCTCCTTATAAGTACGGAAATGCATTAAATGCTGTTCAATAATTGCATAAAAAATTCCCTTAAAATTCAAAAATCGCTGCACGAATTCCGAATAAACTTTTTGAAAAGAGAACAAAATTTACTATATTGGGTTAAAAGAAAGAAATCATATTCTTCTCACTTATATGGAAAAATCGCCTCGAAACTTAAAAAAGTTAACACTTTCTTAAAAATCTTAAACACTTAAAATCGCATAAAAAATTAAATTAAAAAAAAATCTAATCAAAAAATCAAAAATCGGGCTTCGAGGTGCAAAACTTCATATATAGACGTACCTTTTTCCAAAATTTTGTAGCTCTACGTGCAGTGGTCTCTTCCGAACACCGTCGACACATTCACTCACACACTAATTTCTTTCCTTATTATTATAGATGCATCTCAAACAAAAGAATAATAAGTGTATTTATTAATTTATGTCTATAAAGTAACCCTCCACATATAAAACCATATCTATACTAATAAAAGAAATTTTCGCTCTATATGGATGTGTGTTTGCAATGGCTAGCTAATTCTACATCATATACGAGGCTGAAAACTTTTGTGAGGGTTGCCCAAAATGTCTCCTGTTGCACCTGAGACTCAGAATTTTAAACTTCTAATAATTAATTGAATTATTGTTTAAACATGACAACTCACTCTCATCAAAATCCATCTATTTGACCTCCAGTCAAGGACAGAGCTTGCGCAGGCACACAAACCAATTTACGCATCGGAGGCTAGCGAAGGACCGACTTTCGATTTTATTTGTGTTTTTTAATAGTATTGTTTTAAACTAAATTTATCAAACCTCTCGGTACAGTTAAAACTGAAAGATATATTCAGAAAGATTGTACTCTTTCATCTCAAATGCCGCAGTCATTTCGAAAAAATGTCGCAGTTAACCCTTTGAAAAAAAAATCAAAAGTGCTTGAAGGAAATTTAATTTTTTTTTCCGAAAAATGTTTTCCGCCTTATTGGAATTCCATTACAGGGCACGATTTTAGAGGTACAGACTAACCAAAAATATTTTATTAAAGCTGAAACCTTCTTCTAATAGGTGGTATCATCGGTTTTAAAAAATATGAATTTTAACGCTTTCAAATACACCTGAGAACGCAGGTCACTTCGCGCCTCACGGTGACGATATTTTTTCTACGCTAAAAGTAACTAAACGTCCGTATTTCAACACAATCGTTTTAGAGCATCTCAATAGACCAGATTTACATCCCCTACAAAAATTTTGAAACGAACGGGCAGGTAGGAATACTTTTTACAAAATAAAATGTGTGAAAATGTCGACGAAATCAATAAAAATCTGAGTGTTTCGTCGCGGTTTCGCTCGCTTTCGGTACGCATTGACTTCAAAAATCAAATTACCCGGAAAATAAAATATCAAATAGCATATACTTTCAATTCAATATTTTTTCGCACTTTTTTCATTAAAAAATATAATTTCAGGCAAAATGGAGTTAAAGATATAAAATCATACAAGTTTGAGGTTCATTTAAGAGTCATTCATCACAGGCCCAGGCAACTCTGGGTGAGTCAACCAGTAAATGATATTTCATAAAATCGCACAAGTTTGAGGTTCATTTAGAAGTGATTCATCACGGGCCCAGACAACTCTGGGTGGGTCAGCTAGTAAATAATATTTCATAAAATCACACAAGTTTGAGGTTTATTTAAGGTTCATTCGTCACGGACCCAGGGAACTCTGGTGGGTCAGCTAGTAAATAATATTTCAGTTCTAGGATTCTAAATTTTGCAAGTAAAATGTTTTCTACGGTATGAAGGTTTTATTAACCTTTTTTGAAAGATAAAAAGCATAATAATAATTGACCTATATAATTTTAATTAATTTTTCAATTAATTTTCAGCAGTGAAATTACGCTTGAAATTATTGAATATATAATATTTGATTTATCACATTGCTAATGAAGCGTAGAACCAACAATGTGAAAAATATCCAAGCCGGGAATCGAACCCGTAACCCTTGGAATAGCGAATAATTTAATATACGAGGGTGCATAACCAACATATGTGGTAAATGGTAAGCTGAGCATCGTCCTCGTAGCTTAAATAGTAGAGCATTTGGAGCACTATTCCAAGCGTTCCGGGTTCGATTCCCGGCTTGGACATTTTTCACATTGTTTTACGCTTCATTAGCAATGTGATAAATCACATATTATATATTCAATAATTGAACTATTTATGGTACAGTACATTAAGATGCAATTTAATTTTTTTTCATTACAATTTATAAAATAAACTCCTTTATTAAAATAAATTGAATGTTACCTATATTTAAATGGAATATTAAAACATGTTTTCGCGATTAGTATTCTCAAATATATTTATTTTACTTTCCTTATTACTTTTTTAATGTATTCTGAAACGTACTTTTTCATATAAAAAGTGTATGAACAAAGAATCTCAATTTAAATCCAATTGAATACAAATTGAAACAAAATTGAATACAATTAAAAATAAAAATCATTTAAATTTATTAATAAAATATTTTTCATATTCTGGATGCATAAAAATATTACTGTTCAAGTGAAAAAATAACTTATTTTATAATATTACCCCCCCCCTCCCCCAAAAAAGAGTTTAATATATTTAAATTAATCTACTATTTATATTTCTTATTAATCTACTTTAAATTAATCTACTATTTATATTTCTTATTAATCTACTTTAAATTAATCTACTACTTGTTATTGAAATTTTATTATTGAAGTTTCCCTTTAAAAGAGATATTCAAAATTCAAATTTATAAAAATAAAACGTATGTCTCACTATATAAAATACGCTGTAACATTTCTTTAAAATTGTCAAGTGTTATTTTTAAAGCTTTCTTTTCTCTTTTTTGATATGAGCGGTAACAGTTTATTAATATTATTGATCTCTTCTTTGCTTTCAAAGTAATAAAATATTGATTGAATTTAGAAAGCTCTATATACTTATTAAATGATCTTTACAATATCAATAGTTTGTTTTATTAATCTATCATTGTTAACTAAATTTACGAAGAACTGCTTTCATCGCTACAAAAATAAGTAATTTAAAAATAATAGCAGAACGACCTCCTCATATATAATTTTCTGTTCTTTTTCATACTCTATGACAAGATTAAAATATTCATTTTTTCATTGTAGTTTTTCAGCACAAAATCTTATTCTTTATTAATGATATATTAAGGGATTATCTGAAGAAAACTGGTATTGCTGTATTGACATTGAAATGTTATTAAATTAATGTTATTAATGTTATTGAAAGTAACATTTCACGTATAAAATCTTATAAATAAAATTTCATGCTGTTTCAAGTATTCTAAATTTTGCAAGTAAAATGTTTTCTACGGCACGAAGATTTTAATTATTAATATATATATATATTTTTTTTACACGATAGAAAATATAATAATAATTAACCTATTTATTATATAGCACACGAAGACGAAATTTAATTTTTTTTCATTCTAATTTATAGAAAATAAAGTCCATTATTAAAACAAATTGAATGCCACCAATATTTAATAGAATATTAAAACATGTTTTCATGATTATATTTTTTAAAATGTTTATTTTACTTTTCTAATTACCTTCTTAACGGAAAATTTTTAAACGTCTGCATTTTTTTCATATAAAAAGCGTATGATCAGAAAATCTATAAAAAAAAAATCATCTAAATTTATTAATAAATTATTTTTAATATTCTTTGTGCATAAAATTCATTCAGAAATGAATAAATAATTTATTTCATAATCTTAAAAAACAAAAAAAGCAGAGTTAGTTTAATTTTACTACTTATGAGTGAAATTTTATGATTGAAGTTTCTTTTTAAAAGAGATTTCAAAATTCAATTTATAAAAATGAAACTCTATATCTCACTATATAAAATAAGCTGGAACATTTTTTTTAAATTGTCAAATATGTTGTATTTTTAATGCTTTCTTTTCTATTGTTTCATATGAGTGGTAAATGTTTATTAATACTCTATTGATTACTTCTTTGCATCCAAAAACTTCTTCTTAAAAGCTAAAAATTTATTGATTTAAAAAATCCCTAATTATTATAATATCTAAATTTATTAAATATTTTCAATACCAACAGCTTATTTTCATTAATTTATGATAGTTAACTAAATTTAGATAAAACTGCTTTCATCGCCACAAAAAATAGGCAATTTAGCACAACAACATCATCACATATACTTTTCAATTCTTTTTCACGCTCTATGAAGAAATTAAAATATTCATCTTTTTATAGTAGTTTTTCAGCACAAAATCCTATCTTTTATTAATGCTGAAAATGGAGTATTACAGGCATATCTGGATAAAACTGGTGTTGCTATATTGAAAGGGAAACGTTCAAAAGTGGGTTTGCTGCATAATAAATTGGGATTACAGTAGACATTAGAGTTTTATGTTGTTACTCTTGTCATATTTATGCTGCTATAAAAGTTTCCCGAAAACTACGTTTTGCGATGATACTCAGATTTCACAATTTCCCTTTACCTTTATGCAAAATAATAGGAAGTGGAAAAGTTATTCTTTACTGCTTTTCTTTTGCTTTTAAAGTAATGATATTTGAAAGAGAAAAGTAATTGCATTTTTCAACTGAATAAATAACTACTACGTTCTTTTCTAACTTTTAGATTTCAGTTTAATCCTAAATTATTTTTTAAAAAAATGTGTATTTTGAAAGAATAAATCATTGGTGTTTTACTTTATTACCTGTTACATTTTAAACTTGGCTGCTTTAAAATTTTCTAATTCCATTTAGGAATAAAATTGAAACTCGTTATATCCTATAATAGTTTATCAATATGTGAACAACGTGATAATGTATGAAAGTTTTCTATCACAAAGCATTCGATTGTAATGATTGTAATTGCAAAAGACATTCTTTCAACATGAGTGTTAGTATTTTAATATCCTCTATTCATACATACCAAATGTACGCTAAAACACTTTCTGAATTATTTCAAAGTATCATTTCAACATTTGATGACTTATTTTCCAAACTGTAATCCATTGGCAGTTTTAAGCTCACAGGCTATCAAGCCTGAGAGCTAATGTGCCCGCAGGTTCTGTATGTATGTACGTAGCGCGATAACTCTTCATAAAAATATCCGATTTGCTTCAAAACAATTTTCTAGGTTCATTTTGATAAGGCGCTCCCCAGATTAGTTTTGGGGGTACATTGGTTAAGTATAAAGAGGGGAACGGGGGCTAATCCTCCTTAATTTAATAACCATCCCAGTTGAACTCCCTCCATGAACGACCAATTCTTTGAAAAAAATTAAACAAATTCCATTTTTTCCTGGTCGCTTGAAGAAGGTTTTATTAGAAAAATAGCTCCGGAGAGCGCATTATTCATCAAACTTCTAAACTAAGTTTAGAATTTTTTTTTTATTCCGTTAACTTTTAAGTGATTAAACCAGTTTGTGCCTTTTTAGGCAATGAATTTAACTCTGATGACACATTAAGAATGACGGTCAATAAACTCCCCTACCCCATTCTGTCAGGAAACGCTAAAAAAAAAAAAAAAATAGATAAATTAATGAAATCGTCATTATTTGTTGCCGTCAGAAAAAAAAAAAAATGGCATTTATTTACTGAACTTCGCAAGGACTTGGAAATGAAAGTTATAAAAGATAAAACTGTAAAATAAAAGCAAACGTCAAAGTATTCTTTTTTAAAACTCTGCAGTAATTAACTTATGTAATTAACTTTCTGTTTAATACTTAATTTTTCATACTTTTTCAAAATGTGAAAAATAAATTTTAGTAACATTAACCCTTAAATGCCTGGTGTTGCTTTTCGGCAACATACCCAATATAGGCTCTAAAATACTATTAGAATAATATTGAAGCTATAATGCCTAATGTTGCCAATAAAATACATTCTGAAAATATTATTAAATCGATTTTCAATATTTAGATGGCAACACTTGTGCTGTTTAAGAATAAAGATAAATTTATTTTTTCAAATGTTGCTACAAGTTCTTTTTGTTTTGTTTTGAAGCTTTCGAAATACCCTATTTTGACCTGCAGTGAGCAAGTAAAATTTATTTCTTATTATAGTTCCTAAAATTCTTGTGTGTTTAATATTATAGAATTTTATCAAGGAAAATTATTTTTTCAATTAAACACCAGTATTGCCGATTAGTAATAAACTGTTTTCTACCCGTAACCCTACTTAAAACAAAATATGAATTTTTTAAGTATTTTTCCCATGATTTATTTTAAAAATGAAAGACGAAAAACATTATTACAATGATTTTTGAAAAAAAAAACAGGCATTTAAGGGTTAATTGCTACCTTTTTTCAACAATTAAAATCTAGATTTAAACATGACATCCATTAAGAGACACCTCTCGGAGCGTTCACTTTTTATTGGAACGGAACGTGGTCGCTTTAGGGAGGTATAACTGTACATCATTTTATTAGTAAAACAATCAGTTATCAAAATAAATTGCTACATAAGTGTAATATATAAGAAATTAAAAAAATGATAGATTTTAATAGTGAGAAAATAATGAGTCAAGGCTCCCCATATATATTTGAGGGTTGACCCACTATATGGGAGGCTTGACTCGGTTTGTTTCATATTGAAATATTTGTAAAGAAAAATCAAATCAGCTTAAAAAAATTAAAATAACTTTATGCTACATGCTTTAATTATAATAAAAAATATTTTTGAAAATATGATGCTTAAGCAAACTTGTTTATTTGCAATCGCAAGTCAGAGGAGAAAATTTTGTTTTAAATAGGATTTTGTCTGAGCAGGTATAATTGTAAAGCAGGGAAAATGAAATTTTAACATTTAAGACAGAATTCAGATAGAAACGGGTTCTGATTTCATAGGGTTTTATGTATTATTATGTTCGGATTTAGTAGCCACTGTCCCGCTTGTTTTATCTCCTTTTCCTACTTTTTGTGACACTCGACCAGACTATTCTAGTTGTCACAGAGTTTGGCTTCATTTCACCGTATTCATAATGGTGAAATTTGTCTACATACCTTCCTAAAGTTTTTCGATCCATGCTGCGTTCTTTTGCTGCCTCATGAGCAATTAACTTATCATTAACACCTTTTAACCTTTCAGGGGCAAAGTACTTTTAGTATTAAAATGTTGAAATAAATGACTGGCACCGGAATTTACGAACAAATTTATTTGGAAATAAGAAAAAGGTTATATTTCACATACATATTAAATGGAAAAGATTCTAGCAAAATTCTGGCGCCAGCGTCGCGTTTGGGAATTAAAATTAAATGCATGGTTGCCAGTTTGGCCTCCATTTTAATTCAGAAACTTCGAGTTCATACCAGAAATAAAGAATAGTGGGTCAATCCATTTCAAGTGGTCCAGAAAATCATTAATTCGTTGCTCGACCATTTTTAAAAAATCTGAAATTTTTTGTACAACAATCCTAACATGATGGAAGTTTAAAATGACTATTATTTTAATTTTATTAATTTTTGTTTGTGCATGGCGGCCATCTTTGTTTCATCGTCTGCAGCAATTTTTTCAGAAGAAGGGTTTACGGAATTGTAAATAATTCATCGTTTATTTATCCAATTCAAGTGCGGATTGAAGCAATTTGTACAGAATACATTGGGCTAAAAATGTGGTAATAGAGTAGTTTCCGGAAATAAATCCTTATTGGTGAAATTTAAGCATAAAGTTTCAGTTTTTTCAAAAATTTGTCCGTTTACAAAAGGAAATTTTTCTAGCAAGGAAAACTGTACACATGACATAATTTTTTTTACAAATAGGCCAGAAGTACTTGTACTCTCACGCCAAGTTCCAGACCTGGGACGTCGTTTCTCTTCGCTAAAACAAATCCCAAATTTTTCAAAAATGTCAAAAATCGCACTTTTTAGGCTTTGATATCTCTGGTGGGGCACGAGATAAAAATCTGAAGTTCTGGTTTCTAAGAGTATTGTATGGTAGTGCTATGCAAAAGAAATTTCAAGATGGAGATTTGACTACAAGCTGAGATATGGAAAGGGCAACATGTCAAAAGAATACTGCCAAACTATTGTTTTGTTGCAGTCACAGCTAAATATCTATCTCAGAGTGTCACTTAAATTTATGTTTTTGATTATCTTTAATTAGTAGTAACAGAAAATAAATCCCTTTGCAAAGCTTAACCATTAATTAAAAAATAATTATGCCTAAGTCCATACATTTTGTATGGTTTCAGTAACTTTTGTTGTAAGTAATTTTAGTAACTAAAAGAAACGTCAGCACTTTTACATAAACAAAAAAAAATATTTTTATAGAAGACCTGAAACAAAAACAGAACAGGGAAAGAGAAAAGCTTTTAATGTTGTCATACTTGTTGAGGCATGATCAAACGTGTCAAAGCACATTCTTACATGTTGGTTTAAAAATCACAATTTTGATCTTTCTCAAAATTTTATTTGTAGGAACAAAGTCTTGTCATTTCTTGATAACTTGATTGAAGATTTTGGCCCTGCTGGCTCATAGAAGTAAACTTTGAAATCACTATGTGCAGGTCTCAGTTCATTAATAATTCCTAGCTTACTTCTTCTGCAAAAATGCCATTTTCTGAAGTATAAATTTTGAAAGGGCTTTGGCTATCTTTACTTTCTAAAATTTACTTGAGGCTGATGCATGATAACATCGTATGATGTTTCATTTACAGGAATATACTTATGGTAGGAACAAGTTTCAAGGACTGGCAAACAGCATTAAAATTGTGGTTTTTAAACCAACAAGCAGGAATGTGTTTTGACACATTTGATCATGTCTCAACAAGTATGCCAACATTAACAGTTTTTCTCTTTCCCTATTCTGTTTTTGTCTCAGATCTTGTATAAAAATATTATTTTAAAAGTGCTGAGGTTCCTTTTGGTTACTAAAATTACAAAAAAAAAAAAAAAAAAAAAAAAAAAAAATTACTGAAACCATACAAAATGTAGGTCTTAGGCTTAATTATTTTTTAAATTAATTGCTAAGCTTTGCAAAAGGCTTTATTTTCTGTTACTATTATTAAAAGATAATAAAAAAAATAAATTTAAATGACACTCTGAGATAAATACTTAACTGTGACTACAGCAAAACAATAGTTTGGCAGTATTCTTTTGACATGTTGCCCTTGCCATATCTCAGCTTGTAGTCAAATCTCCATCCTGAAATTTCTTGTGCATAGCAATACCATACAATACTCTCAGAAACCAGAACTTCAGATTTTTATCTCGTGCCCCACCAGAGATAGCTAAGCCTAAAAAGTGCGATTTTTGACATTTTTGAAAAATTTGGGAATTTTTTTAGCGAAGAGAAACGAAGTCCCAGGTCTGGAACTTGGCGTGTGAGTACAAGTACTTTTGGCCTATTTGTAAAAAAAAAATTATGTCATGTTGACAACTTTCCTTACTAGAAAAATTTCGTCTTGTAAACGGACAAATTTTTGAAAAAACTGAAACTTTATGCTTAAATTTCACCAATAAGCAGTTAGTTTCGGAAACTACTCTATTACCAAATTTTTAGCCCAATGTATTCTGTACAAATTGCAACAATCGTCACTTGAATTGGAGAAATAAACGATGAATTATTTACAATTTCGTAAACCCTTCATGTGAGAAAATTGCTGCAGACGATGAAACAAAGATGGCCGCCATACACAAACAAAACATAATAAAATTAAAATAATAGTCATTTTGAACTTCCTTCATGTTAGGGTTGTTGTACAAAAAATTACAGAATTTTTAAAAATGGTCGAGCAACCAGTGCTGGAATGCTCTATTTCATAAGATACATTTAGCGATCGCATAAAGTAAAAATCCCTCTTTCAAAATTTATGGTATGAATTTCAAATTTCGGATTAAAATTGGAGGCCAAACTGGCATCCCTTGTTAAGGGGTTTCATAAACACACCACTTCCCCTGAAAGGTTTAAGACTGCAACTTTCATACTTTCTAGTCTTTTCCACTGTTTCTATTTACTTATTGTTAGTAATATTTAAATGGAAAACAAGTTCCTATCAACTTTCCCAATTATATTTTATTAAATTTTTTTTGAAGTGGATACTATAGCAATTTTTCTTTAATCAGTTTTATACATTTTTTTTCCATCACCCCATTTTACTATAGCTTTAGAGAATAAATTTACATTCTTTTGTATATATAACCATCAACCTTTCATTATGCTCAGAGTATCATAAAAAGTTTTCCAAACACTTAATTAAGGGAGCCTTGAGCATCTGGTAAACCCTCCCTCACATTGATTGGGTCAAGCCTCTCCACATTACCCTTTTCTAAAGAATAGCACATTGTTATGTAAAGCCTGGCGTATTGTACAATCTTTATGCCTGGAATAAAAGCTCGATATTTCTGAATTTCTTAGAACCTACTTACTTAAATTTCTATGATATATTTTATCTGAAAAAAGCTTACAAAATATTTCTAAAAAACACAACTTTTAGGTTGAAACGCCTCACAATTGATTTTTCGCACACCTATTTCGATTATCTCTATGAAACAGAGACTGTTGTTTGAGCATTCCAGTAGCTTTGGTTGACACCTATTGATAAAACTCTGAAATTCTTTTAAATATGAAAACTGATGGAGGGGGCAAGCGTCCCCTATGGTCAATCCTCCCTAGTCTCCCCTAAATAAGCACCCATTCCATGGAAGAGTGTATAACGACGGGGAAAAAGAACTTCATCTCTGAACTACAACAAAAATTAATCAATTAAAATAAACTAAGAAGAATAATTTGTTGTATAGTAAACATTTTGAAAACAAGTTGTTTCTTTAAGAGGAATAACACATCCAAAAAGAATGAGGTATGCACTTTTCAAAAAATATGAGAGCGAGATAGCTAGTTAATACTGTGTATTCGAGTGAAGTTTAAAATAGCTGAAAATCAAATAAAACATAATTAATTCCGCCTACCAGGCATTAGTATATGTATATCTACTAAAAAACAACTTTTCAAAAGTAAAAAAAAGCCAAGCAAAAAAAAAAAAAAAAAAAAAAAAGGTGAAAGTTGTGGCTAAAAAATAGTGTGATATCAAATTTCCAAGCTTATATTACGGTACTTATTTAACATTTTTTGATAAAAATTTACCATATGTAAGTCGAGTACCTAAGTATGCGTTGATAGGAAGCCTTTTCTCCTTTACTAAATACATCATAACGTGTTTCTGAAAATTAATTTTTTTTTAATTATGCATGATGGGCTTGGCGGCCATCTTTCCATATTTTACACAAATTTCTAAGCACACAAGTTCATTGTTAAGATTGGAAGTTCGAAATTGTTACTAAAGCAAACATTTTATTCTTTTAATTTATGGAAATGAGTGCCTAAAAATTTGTGTCTAAAAATAAAGCTGAAGTAACTTCAGGTTTCATCTTATGATTCTCTTTTTTCGGAGGGGGGGGGGGTAATTAATTAGTTAAAGCAGTAAAAATCAATTTGTTTTTTCAAAATAAAAAAACTTTCTTAATTTATCTGTCTGTAGCTAAAACTAGAAGTTCGAAATTCTGAATAATGCAAATATGTTACGAGCTTGAGTGCTTAGAAATTTGTGTAAAATATGGAAAGATGGCCGCCAAGCCCATCATGCATAATTAAAAAAAAATTAATTTTCAGAAACACGTTATGATGTATTTAGTAAAGGAGAAAAGGCTTCCTATCAACGCATACTTAGGTACTCGACTTACATATGGTAAATTTTTATCAAAAAATGTTAAATAAGTACCGTAATATAAGCTTGGAAATTTGATATCACACTATTTTTTAGCCACAACTTTCACCCTTTTTTTTTTTTTTTTTTTTTTTTTGCTTGGCTTTTTTTTACTTTCGAAAAGTTGTTTTTTAGTAGATATCAGTTCTTTTTTTAAAACAAATGATATATAATTGAAATAATTGTACTAGCTCAAATTCAAATTAGTCCCTGTATAGACTTTATAAGCAGGGAGCAAACACAATATTATACATTTTGTTTACCTATCATTCATTTTTTATAGTGATTAATAATTTAAAAGTAAGGAAAGTCAATTTCTTCTTTCAAAGTATCAGTCTTTCTCAATTTATATCTCCTTAAAATTTTCTACGAAAGGTGAAAATTTAGTAAAAAACAGAGTCGAAATAAAATATATATTTACAGGTAGTCTGTCAGTTAATTTTTTTTTCTAACTTTTTTTGCTGACGGTTTTGCAAAATAAATTTACCTTTACAAATACCCACGGTTAATCCAAGAATGAAACCCCGCAGGCATCTAAAGAATCGAAGATCTGTAAATCTAGCAATTCTAGACATAATAAAGGAACATTTTTGATAAAAAACATCTAAAAATTTAAAGATATAAACTGTACATATAACTTCATCTTCATTTAGATCGTGTTATAGAGAAGAAAGAATAAATATGTAATTTTACTCAAGTCTGTTTATCCATACCTATTTGCATGAATGTGAGGATATTAATTTACTATAAAATTTCCCCTAAATGGATTATCTTTAATAGTCAATAATTAAAGCCGCATATACGTTAGAATTAAATATTTTTCGGTTAAAATTTGCCTGAAATCTATAGTCTTATCGTTCGTCATTTTTTTTTATTTTTATGCCCAGACTCTTTTGCTGAACTCTGACAAAAGATCACAGGCATATTGAAGCTATCCAAATTCTTATATCTTTCTATCGTATTTCCTTTTTTGAGGGGGGGGGGTGAGGAAGAGCCCTTAAGAACTTCGTTTTGTTCTCAGAATTCTGAATTATTCATTCAAAAGATCTACCTACATAAGTCTTGTTGCAGAATTTTCATTAGCTAAGAGTTGCATCAAGTTATACATCATGTGAATCTATTAAATTAATTTTGTGAAATACTAGATGGGAGCCATTGATATTTCCAGACCATTTGCCTACATTTTAAACTTGAGTCATTTACTACTATTCATTAATTTTCTATACGAATTAAAGAAGTCGTTGTTTCCATGCCAACTGCACCTTTCACTATTACTTGCTTATTTTTTTTGTTTGATTTATTGAACACATACATCATATCACATGCGGATCACGGCGGGATTCGAATCTGCTTCCACCTACGCTCTCAAGCGATTAGCGGCATGGTGTCTTATCCACTCAGCCACGGCGTGCCACTATTGCTTTCTCTAATGCCCAGATACTCAAATTTAACGAACTGCACTTAGAATCATGGTCATAACAGAGAACATTTATATGTTAGAGCAGTGTTGCCAGTGGGCTACTTTTTTTAAATTCAGATTTCTTGATTGCCAGCACTTATTATAAACGGTAAAATTCCCTTTGTTTTCGCCTTAATTAATATGTCATTAAATAAGGCGCATTTTACAATTTCAAAAAAGTGGTGCCAATCAAGTATCTGAATTAAAAAAAGTAGCCCATCTGGCAACACTGTGTTAGAGTGGTGACATATGTACAATTCGTGTACTCATTTTCAATTTTTTGTCCAAAGTACGGTAACTTAGTTTTCAGTAATAGACGAGGAAGATTTCAATTAAATTAACCAGAAAAGTTAACAAACATTGGCTTCCTAATTTGATTTTATTCAAAATTGTTTTAACCAACCAAAGTTAATGTCCGGGATCCAGATAAATTTTTCTCTGTTAGTAAAATTACATTGACCAATCATTAACCTCCATCCTTGCAGGCTTTTCGGTGTTTACTGCAAACATAAAAAAGTTCGGAAAAATGCAGACGTCTGATTGATCAATCTCATCCCGCTAATAGCGAAAAATCTATCTTGATCCCGGCCTATTCAACGACCTTTAAATATTGGAGAAAGCCTTGACACGTGTCAGGAAAACGTCACACAAAGCAGGCAAAACAAAGAAGAAAAATCATTCATTGGCTCGTGAATATGAACAAGCCGATGAATGATTTTGTTTCTTTGCTTTGCCTGCTTTGTGTGATGTTTTCGTGACGCGAGTCAAGACTTTCTCAAATATTTAGGAGGCTTTGGCTTATTTCACCACCATGAAGTTATGAAAGGAGAGGAACAGACGTGTCAATCTTCCCGTGTGAAAAACTAGTTACAAAAAAAAAAAAAAAAAAAAAAAAAAAAAAAAAAAAAAAAAACGAGTTCTTTACCTCTCTTCTGCCCTTTTCTCTCTTGATTTTGATCGATAGCAGCCCATTTAGCAGTCTCCAGTACAAGATGCCGCTATATACGGTGGACGCAGTAAGGAGGGTGTTAGCGCAACCAATGACATAATAGGCCAGTTCATGATGTTTAAAAGTCATACGGAGTTGGATCGAGGCTAACGAAAAAGACAGGCTACCGCGGTGGGTCCGATTCTTCTTTTTTTACAAACCGCTGGAGTCACGTGATGCTCTTTTCACGCACCTTCTTTGGTGCATTCGAGCCTCACGTGACTCCAGCGGTCTGTAAAAAAAGAAGAATCGGACCCACCGCGGTAGCCTGTCTTTTACGTTAGCCTCAGAGTTGGAGCATCTTTACACGATGATTAGTACAAAGCTGCGCGCCGATTTTTTTTTGTGTCCATTGCCGTGTACAGATAATCAACTCCGTGTGACGTTATGAACTGGCCTTATATGTTATTGGCCACAGTTTAGGAACAGCTACAAATGACTTCATCTATATCTATTCCGAGGTAAACGAAAAAGACAAGCTACCGCGGTGCTATAGCGCCTAGAATATATAGTGTGGAAATCGGCTATCCCAGTAATACTTTAAAAAGTGCTAAAATATTGAATCTCTTAAATTTCAAATGATGCTGAAATCCAATGAGTCGATCACAGCGATATCTGCAGGATATTTCCTAAAACTTTATGACGATTTGGTAACAGCGTCTAGAATACCTAGTGTGGAAATATTTTATTAAACAACGCTAAAAATTTGTATCCCATAAATGATCGACGATACTGCTAAAATCCCAAGTATCGATCGCAGCGAAATCTGCGGGATTTTCGTATTACATTTTGTATAGTCTAGCAATATCTTGCAGTTATAGAAAATATCCTGCAGATGTCGCTGCGATCTGTATATTTCAGCAGCATCGTTGCACATTTAAGGATACAATATTTTAGCACTTTTTTAAGTATTACAGGGATAGCCAATTTCCACACTATATATTCTAGGCGCTATAATTTGGTCTAGACGCTTTAGCATTTTTTTTTTTTTTTTTTTTTTTTTTTTTTTTTACATTTTATTAACATACATCTGACCTGTGTGCTTGGCGTCAAGCCCGCTGTAATAATACGATGTTTACTTTGAAAGTATATCACAGATGTCGCTGCGATCAGCTCCCTGGATTTCAGCGTCAGTGCACATTTAAGGGATACAACTTTTTAGCGCTGCTTGGATAGCAATTTTCCACATTATGTATTCTAGACGCTATAGCGGTGCATTATACGTGTCTCTTTCTTCTTTAAAAAATATCCCGCAGATGTCGCTGCAAATGACTGTTTGGAATTCAACATCGTTGTACATTTAAGGGATTCACTATTTCCGCGCTTTTTTAAGTATTGCTGGGATAGTCGATTTCTACAACATATAATCTAGGCCTATAACGGAGCTATAGTGTCTAGAAGATGCAGTTTAAAAATCGGCTTATTAAAAAGGTGCTAAAAAATTGTATCCCATAAATGTTGAACGAGGCTGAACGATGAATGTCGATCACAGCGACATATGGTAATTCCAACGTAACTATTTCAAAAGACATCAAATGAGAAAACGTTTCGCTCAGAGAAGATCTAGAAAATGTTGCTGCTATCGACATTTGTCATTCAGTATTTTTCAATATTTATGGGATTCAATTTTTAGCAATTTTTAAAGTATTACTGGAATAGCCGGTTTCCACACCATGACCATGATCTAGGTAGATTTTTCTTTGTTATCGCAACGAGATTGACCAATCAGAAGCTAGAATTATTGCTAACTTTTCACTGTTTGCAAAAATGTACCTGGATCTCGGCCTGTATTTCTAGACAGTATAACTGAGCTCAAGAATAGTACAGAAAGCAAACACCGTATTTTGATACATTAAGGCCGGGATCCAATTAGGAACAAGTGTGTCGCTATAACGAAGTAGCGACATATGGCCAATAAAGGTTTATTGGTAAAAGTGATAAAACAAAAATTTAAAGGTCTTTGCGAGCGTGTCATTATCGTCAGACTAATGCATATTGAATTATTTCCCTAGTCTAATAAAGCTCGTCCATGCGCGTTTCGTCTAATGGAGGATATTCCAAATATGGGTTCAAGGCTGAAAAAGTCACGTGGTACCGGCAATTTACCTAAAGAACTTCTAACTGATGAGAAGGGAAACAGGAAACTACTACTGCTTTCTCCAGTGAACTGTTGGGGATTTACTTTACGTCGACGGAGCCTTCCCTTCTTTACGTTAGACGTTTTTGCCTTGACCACGTGATCATAACGTAGATAGAATAGTCTCTATTCAAGAAAGTGGATTGCCGTACTATAGCACCTAGAATATATAGTGTAGAAATTGGCTATCCCTGTAATACTTAAAAGAGTGCTAAAATATTGTATCCCTTAACTGTGCAACGATGCTGCTGAAATATACAGATCACAGCGACATCTGCAGGATGTTTTCTCAAACTGCAAGATATTGCTAGTCTATACAATGTAATACTAAATTCCGTAGATGTCGCTGTGATCGATACTTGGGATTTTAGCAGTATCGTCGCACATTTAAGGGATACAAATTTTTAGCATTGTTTGGATAGCATATTTCCACACAAGGTATTCTAGACGCTGTAGCCATACTTTCGGCAAAAACTTGAAATGAGCATGCTTCCTGTGCATATATCATCACTCTTATGTATAAAGGCTCTCTGTTATGGTGTTGATTCTGAGCGCTCTTTGTTAAATTTCTATATTTGTGTTTTAGAGAAAGCAATACAGAAAAGTACTGTTACTATGGAAACAAAAACTTCTTTAATATCGAAATGTATAGCAAAGGAGTTCAGAATCAGTGCCTTAAATAGTTTCGAATATGTATTGTCGTTATGACAATCAATACCCTTCCTGGATGTGGAAATGCAAAATTGTGTTCAACATAATCGAGGATATTCCATCTACATTTTGATCACGTGGTCAAGGTAAAAACTTCTATCGTAAAGAAGGGAAGGCTCCGTAGACGTGTAATGTAAATCCCCGCTAGCCAATGAAACGGTTCATGAGGCAAAGTAGTAGTATTTTCCCTTCTTATCAGTTAGAAGTTCTTTGGATAAATTACCGGTATCACGTGACTTTTTTCAGCCTCGAACCCATATTTGGAATATCCTCCATTGGGCGCAATCTAGATAGATTTTTGGCTGTTAGAGAAACGAGATTCATCAATCAGAAGCCTGCCTTTTTGTGAACTTTTCGCTGTTTGCAGAAATGCAGGCAAAGTAGTAGATTGGTGATTCTCGTTTCGCTAACAGCGAAAAATCTATCTGGATCCTAGCCTACATTTCTACAAACATTGCATTTCATTCAAGACACTAAAAAAATGACTCAAAACTTTCATGACATACGCCGGGATCCAGAAACAGCAAATATTCTCAAACATGCAGGCTTCTGATTGGTCAAACTCATTTCGCTAACAGCGAAAATTCTATCTGAATCTCAGCCATAGTTATCTTCGATGAAATCAATGCAAAAGGATAATATAAAAGAAAAGTATAAGATTTCTAAAATATTTTGGCGGGCTTATCGCTATTTGGCATAATTTGTAAACTTTAGAACTAATTAACAGTTTTTCGCTAATTATGAATAGAAAATTAATGTTTTTAAAGCTGAATTTTATAAAAGCACGTAGATTGAGTAAATATCTATCCAAAAATTCAATCCTTACCTTTTTCTGTCCATTATTTAAGTCTCTACCTCAATTGAAACATAAGTTGTGACGAAGAAAAGAAATCTGTTATTTTCAGTATCTCGACGTTATTTTAAAAAATCTATATCTCTGTTTATAATTAATTTATGAGGATGCATTTGATCTCAAATTGAAGATCTTCTTTATTAGGTCCTTCTGGTGGTGGTTTTATTTTTCTGCGATGATTGCTTCTTTTGATATGGGAAATTTTACGCTGGCATATTTCGTCCATTTAACATGGAGAAGTTGTCATCAGTATAATAAGCAGTTACGGTGTCTTGTCGTTATTCTTGGCGTTTGTTTGTTTGGCGGGGTAGCATTTTTTTTCAGCTTGGCTTGGCAGAACGACCGTCCTGCTTGATATTTTTATAAATATATTTCTATATAGCATTAAAACTATGTATCAGATTTTCGAAAGATATTATTAACATACTATTCCTTTCATTGCCTACAATTCTAAAAACAGGTTAGTATTTAATTTTAATTTTACGTCAATACATTGAAGAAAAAATTATAAATAATTAACTTTAAAATTATAATCAGTATTAAATGAGAATAGGTGACTAAAGAGATTTGTTCTCCTTTATTACAGAATTCAAACATTCGAATTTTTTCAAAATTTTTACAAAGCATTATTTGTTATATAGATAATTAAACAGTTGAAACAGAAAACTGCAGTTAATCCATTGAATCTGCACGTTTAAGTAAGATTGTTAAATAAAGCAACTTCATAAAATTGAATGGAGTACGCTTCTATTATCATGCTTCAATTAATTCGAAGATTAAATATTTACTGCAACTAAATGCAACGCACAATTTTAATTTAAATAGTTATCTTTGGATTATTTGATGATTAAGCTTCAATCAACGAATTCAATTACCGTTAATCATGCCAATTTAAAGTGCTAATTGTAGTTAATGTCAGTATTTATTTTCTACTTTATGTCATTTTATTACATGTAATTTAATTGTCTCGGAACTTGTGTCGTAATTGCATTGTATTGTTTACTTGATGAAGTTCTAAATATGCTCTACATTTTATAAAGTTACTTTAAAATGCGATTTTAGACTTTTCTTTTTTGTTATTTATGATAATTTAATCATATATTTTGTAAGTTTGGGCAGAATTTATATTTTTAAGACAAAAAATAAAAGACTGATGTAATATTCCCATGCGGCAACACTATTGGTAAAAACCAAAATAGAATAAATATTTTTTTTGAAAAAAAGATGTTAAAAATTTTTCTTAAAATAAATATTAAATTTAAAAAATCAAAAAAAAAAAAAAAAAAAAAAAAAAAAAAAAAAAAAAACGACTGCCTAAAAAGCGAGCTAATTAATTATTTCTCATCAATCTGAAACTATTTTTTATGTTACTTAGCTATTTTTTTATTCTCTTGTATTGATGACTTTTAAGTTGTGTTTAATTGTTAGTTCCCATCTATAAACACAGTTTTGATGAGGGCTATAGATGCCTATGAAAGTTAGAGTTAAAGTACAGCTAGAGATCCTACCTACACAACTTTCAGGTTGTGTAATATTTAAACGGAGCTTCTGGCTGTAAAATAGTCAATGAAACATCGTCTTCATTTTGAAAAACCTATTTAATGATATGCCACTCAATATGGTGCGTAATTTTTTTCGTCTTTACCGCCATTTTGAATTTATAAAAACAAAACCTTGCCTATAACCATCGGACGGTTAAGACGAATCGATAGAGACCCCATTCATTAAAATCCATCCAGGCGATGGGATGTTTCGAGGGTATAAAGAAATCCACATACCCAGATACGCGCGAAACACATAACCCTTCTTGGCAGTCGGGTAAAAATTAAATTAATAAATATATTCGAAAAACTAAATACGATATCTACGCGCTATTTCTACACGTTTTTAGATAAATGCAAATTCATGTTAATATAACTCGAAATCATTAATTTCACACTCGCAATAGATGTCTCACATACACCGCGGTTGGCGAGTTTTGGCATTGTCCTTTACCTTTTCCGAATACCTGTTAGGTCTAGCGTGCTAAAATAGCACGTTAATTTTATTTTATTATGAAATTATATTATTATTTTATTAAGTTTTATTTTATTTAACACACACAAAAATCGTTGTTTGTGGTGTATTTTAATATTACACTATTTTAAATATATTGAAATTTGTATATATCACTGAGGTGTACTTCAAAATACTTGCTGTAGAATCTGGTAATGCGTATAATTTATCGTTAATTTACAGGACAACGCTAAAGTATTTGACCACAGTACTGCCTATGAAGAATAATTGCAGGAAATGCGTTTCAGTTGTGAGGCACGTTTTAAAATTTAACTATTTTTTGCATATTACTTGCTTTGTATAAATTCTATAAATCATATATGGAAGAATATATTTGCTGACACAATAAAATGCTACTTTGATACCAGAAATAAGAGTCACTTTCTCTTTAAAACGATTATATTGAAGAATACTTATTTACACCATATATACAAGAAAATACTATTTACATAATTATTAATACATCTTAATTTTGTCTTCGTGCACACATCTATTTCGTCTTTTACCTCTTTTTCAACATTCTTCCGCATATCTCATATTCACTGCCAAAACACTCGAACGATCTTCTCTTCCCCAACTCACTTCAGTTCCAGCTCGCAATGAGCGTCTGTCGTACTGAAAGTTAGCACTAGAGCGCATGCGTTGTCACCAATCGCTAGAGTATCTTTAAGTGGCAGAGTTGCGATCTCAAAACTAAATAGAGAGGGACTTAGGGGTGTAAATTGCTTCCTACACATATACGGGGCTGTACAAAAGTTCTCAACTGCATTTCCGTTTATTGTTGGAAAGTGCTGAATGGGAAATTTCAACTGTGCTATGCGTTTAATTGAACTTACATTCAGTATACTATATAATATACATATGAATCTATAGATAATATACAGGGCTGCACAAAAATTTCGGATATTTTTCGGACTATTCATGATAATTGCAGACAATTTGTTTTCAAACGCATTATGCATTTTCTAAATTGTATATTTAGACATCTTTCGCCTTAATAAATTGTTAAGTTTTGTTACAGTATTCTGAATGTGTTTGAAAGTGTTACATGATCTAAGCTGGATGCATGATTTTTTTGTTCTTGTTAAAATATGCATTTAAAACAATAGTTTTCAAAAGAAAATGGATATGATTTTTTATATATATGAAAATCGATGTCAATCATAATCATACGAATCAAATTTATGTATTTTAAAACATCTTATGAACTATTTTTTGTAATAATATTCAAAACAATAGGCTTAAATTGAAACTTCGTATATTTTCATTCTTAAACAGCAACAACAACAACAAGAAATACATTATTCCGCCGAATAGAGTACGGCATATTTCTTACTTACAATGTATCTTTAAAGACTAAAGCCTGTCTAAAACGAAATTTTTCTCTGGTCTCATATAATTTTATTTTAGCAGGATTTCATGCGTATAATTAATACAAAAGATTATTCTGTAGTTAGATTGCTACTGATAATTTATCTTACGCAAACTTCCATTTATCAAATTTGTATCTGCATATAAATCATAGATCGTCTCAAGAAAAACAAATCGAGAATGAAGTTTCATTGATTGAAAAACTATTTAGAATTAATTCTTACTTATTTTGCATTTATACGAAAGCTCTATATTTTAAAACGACGTATCTGTAACAAAGTGATTGTCTGGTTATTTTAACTTAACCCTTTGCGGGCAGCGGTGGCCCTGTTGGCAGAGCATCGGACTCGTAGTCGAAAATCGCGGGCTCGAGGCTCTCAACCAGATAAAAATCCGCCTTGTATGCTGATGGTGACTAATGCTTGTAAAATCCGTTGTGGGTGCAAGGTTCCTAAAAGTTCCGTATGAATTATACCACTCGGGGTGCCTAGTCAGGTGAAGATCTGGTCACCTGATCAAGGTTCTAAATTACGAGATCAACTCGAGTAGCGATGGCCGCCCTTTGGGTGCTCCTAAACAAATGGCCATCACTTCCGGCCTTTTTATGGCGAATGGCCTAGTTGCGAAGTGACCGCCGAAAAAATAAAAAAAAACTTAACCCTTTATGACTCAACGACTCCGATTTGAAAAATATCTGCTCATGTGTAACATCATTTTAAGGAGGTAAAACAAATTAGAAAAGTTAGAACATAAAAATATTGACTAAAAGGTATTTTTTTTCACATCTTCAATAAACAGAAAATTACATACTTCTCATAAATATTGTCCATTTTCTAATAGAAAATTGTAATGTATACGAAATTATTTTCGAAAAAATCTATTTTCGGGCGTCTCCAGTTTTTCTAATTTTACAAAATTCATGAAGTTCATTTTAGCAATAACGGTAAAATCGCTCAAATGATAAATGAAACTTTGGTATGAAATATTAACTCGGTATCGGAGTTTGTTGAGAATTCTATGAACAATTCATATTAACTGCTATATTGGAAGATGGTAGCAATAAATAAAATCGTCTTTTAAAATCCGCTGTATAAGTTACATTGTTTTTTAGGTATGTTGCACATACGAAACGCAGTGGTACAGAGGATTAAGGGGATATTTCTCTATAGAAGGCCGAAAAAAGAGTGTGTTTTAGCATATTTTTTTTTTTCTGGAATAGTAAGAAAGATTTTAGATCGTTTTTTATGCATGTTATTTAATATCATTTGAATAACATTTCGAAAAAAATTAAGTAAAAATTGATGACATGTCTTAAGATGCGTGGGTGGATGCCCTAGCGTGCGTGCCGCGTACTTCCAATCTTGAGGAATCAGACAGATCATCAAATCAAAGTAGTCGTCTATCAATTTTCGTCAAAGATCATGAAAGTTGGTAAGATTGTCTGGAGCTTCAAGTACTTTGTGGTTAAAAAGTTGAAAATCTAGAAAGTGGCGCCCGTTTGTAAAAAAAGATGTATTTTCGACCCCTTTTTTTGCATTTTGGCGTGCTTCTAATAATGTTATTTTTTTTTATAAAAATAGCTGAAAGCGGTCCAAGCTCCAATAAATGATACCACCTTTAATAATAATACTAACAAAAATGCATAGCAAAGGTTTTGCGATTTTGCGATTTAATAGATTTTGCGTTTTGATCCCGCCCAGTTTCAAAAAAGTCATTTTGCGTAAAATGCGTTTATATATTTACGCTATCTGTAGTATAATAGCTCTAAAACAAACTCATAGCATGGTATCCCTATCCTATCGCCCGTATATAACATCGGGATACAATTTAAGGCATGGGTCGGAGTAGACAGTTAAAATATCGGAGTGCACATGTGGTCCAAAAGGGGGGTGGGGGGGGTATTAAGAGCCATTATTTTGAAAATCAGACAAGTGCGATAGTTGTATTTTTTGTTTTGCTTGATTTTTTTTATGTTGAAGTAGATCACATTTAATGAATAATGTGCAATTTTGAAGCCCTGAAAAAATTTTCCCTTCCCTGTAGAAAATGTCAAAGTTCGAGGTTGTGACCGTCATTTTTCATGAAAAGTGAAATGAGAGTATGTTTGCAGTGCTAAAGCTTGGGAAAACAACGACATCCCAAAATCATTTTGTAATGAAATATTAATATAACACTACCTGCTTAGTAAACTCTATTCTTTTTCATGGGGCATTGTTATTTTACATCGTTATGTTGCCTCAAAATGCAATGAAAATGACGTTTTTGTCCGTTTTCCGCTCGTATTTTATTATTTAAGCAATAGTACCACAAACTTTTTCTTATAGAATATCGAAGTGTACTACTAGGACAATCTAAATAATATAATACATTACCGAGATATTGCTGCTGTTAGCAGAAATAGTCTGTTAAATATTAAAAATTTTCAAAATCGGCAACATTTTAATTAAGCTTTTTTCAAAACAGCGTCATGGTTCAATAAAACAAAATGTATCAAGTGGTAGTTGAAAATATGTACAAACACATGGAAAAGAAAAAAAAGTGGGGGCTCGTCATATTTTTAGAAAAAAAAAATTTTACAAAAATTCACAGTCAAAATATTCCGTTTAAATTTCCCTTTTTTTCCATTTAGAACAAGGAAGGGGTAAGAAAAAGGGATATTTCATTTTCAACATAGCTAGCGGAAAGAGAAACGGTATGTTTCGTTTTCTGATTTTTTTTTTTTTCTAAAAATATGACGAGATCCCACTTTTTTTTCTTTTCCATGTGTTTGTACATACTTCCAACTACTACGTGATACATTTTGTTTCATTGAACCGTGATGCTGTTTTCAGAAAAGACTAATGAAATGCTGCCTATTTTGAAATTTTTGAATATTTAACAGATTATTCCTGCTAACAGCAGCAATATTCCGGTAAAGTTTTATATTATTTAGCTTGTTCTAGTAGTACACTTTGATATACTGTAAGAAAAAGTTTAGGGTACTATTGCTTAAATAAGAAAATACGTGCGGAAAACGGACAAAAACGTCATTTTCATTGCATTTTGAGGCAACATAACAAATGTAAAATAACAATGCCCAATGGAAACGAATACAGTTTACTAAGCAAGTATTGTTATACTAACATATCACCACAAAAGAATTTTGGGATGTCGTTGCTTTCCCAAGCTTTAGCCCTGCAAACATACTCGCATTTCACTTTTCATGAAAAATGGCGGTCACAACCTTGAACTTTGCATTTTTTACAGTGAAGGGAAAATTTTTTCAGGGCTTCAAAATTGCACATTATTCATTAAATGTGATCTACTTCCACATAAAAAAATATCAAGCAAATTAAAAAATACAACTATCACACTTGTCTGATTTTCAAAACAATGGTTCTTAAGCCGCCGGACGCTTTGCGCTCAAGTATTAAATAATTACGAAAGGATTTCGATTTCGGCGAAATCGTTTTATATGGATAATCTACAGACTATCTATACTAATAAAAGAAAGTTTCGCTCTGTGTGTGTGCGACGGCTATGAAAATCTAACTGCATGTACAAGGCTGAAAATTTGTGTGAGGTTAGTCGAAGGCCTCTCCTGGTGCACTTGAGACCCAGAATTTTAAATTTATAATAATTAGCTGAGTTATTAATTAAAAATTACAAAGAACTATCATTAAACATTTCACTCTGTCCTTTTTAGAGGGAAAAATCGCTCGTGCATGAGCAGATGCCCTATTTGCATATCGGGAGAAAATTAAGAACTAAAAGAAGGAATTTTGAGGGCTATTTTGTCATTATTTATTAAATTTCAACGGTCAAAGCGCTTAGTAAAGTTAAAAAACGAAGACATGCTTTAAAAGATCGTATTCTTGCGTCTCAAATTTCGCAATCAATTAAAAAAAAAATTATCGCAGTTAACCATTTGAAAAAAAAAGTTAAAGGGACATTTTCGAGAAAAGCGTTCTTATCTCTAATGGGAATGCCTCCCCCCCCCTTCCGTCCCAGGGAGCCCCTCTAATTTTAGAGGTACTGACAAAACAAAACAAAAAAAATATATTCTGAAAGCTGAAACCTTCTTCATATCGATGGCCTAATCGGTTTTTAAAAATATGAATTTTTATTCTTTCAAATACACCGGCGAACACAGGTCCCTTCGCTCCTCACGGAGGCGACATTTTTCTACGCTATAAGTAACTAAACGTCCGCACAATTTTAACACAATTTTTTAGAGCATCTCAACAGACGAGATTTACATCATCTACAAAACTTTTTAAACGTTTGGACGGCTAGAAATACAGTAGAACCTCGATCCATAGTTCCCGCATCTTTCGTTTTCCGGTATGTATCGTCTTGTTTTAAAGGTCCCGTCACGACTTCTATTTAAATAATGTTAATTATACCCGCTTAGGTCGTTTTTTAAACTCGCAGATTCCCGCATCTATCGTTCAAAAATTTTACCGACCTTGTAAAAAATTGGTGAATTTATCCCTTTATATTCATGTTTAAGAAAAAATAAGTTTGTTCTAATATTGACCTTGAATGCAGGTGCGTATTGTATAGATAGAGCGAGAGCGAGAGGGGGGGGGGGATGAAGACCTTTCAACCAATGAAAAAACGGAGGGCAGCAGCACCTTCAGGCTTCGTGCGGTTTTTGAAAAATGTTAGAGTCAATGATTGACAGAGAGGGCAGGGTTTAGCTGCAAACGTCATAGTTTGTCACTTTAGATTAGACTCACATTTCAGTTTAGGCTGTGATATGCTGTTGTTGTGTGTTTATATTTTTCATTATTTTCCACTTGGTTGTGACTAACATGGCTAAACAAATTCGTACTTTAGAGGAGAGAATTCGTATTATTGAAGAAGTAGAAAAACATCCGTTTGAAAAAAAGAGTTCAAATTGCTAAACGTTTAAATTTACCTCCTTCAACATTGAATTCTATAATTTCAAAAAATGCCGAAATTAGGAAGCAATCTGATAAATACGGCATTTCCGCGAAAAAAAGAAAAACAGGTCGAGAATCAACATACAAAGATTTGGAAACTCTTTTATACGACTGGTATCGTCGAGCTCGAGGATCACAAATTCCAATCGATGGAACAATTCTGCGGAAAAAAGCACTAGAAATCGCTGCTTTAAAAGGTATCGAAAATTTCACATTCTCAAATGGATGGATTTCACGCTTTAAAGAGCGACATGGATTAAAATTTAAGAAAATGTGTAGTCAAAGCGCAGCTGTTGATGACAGAGTGGTTCAATATTGGTTTTCCAAACTACCGGCATTGATTAAAGAATATGACCCTTGTGAAATTTACAACGCGGATGAAACAGGACTTTTTTATAGATGTTTGTCGGACCGTACTCTGGCACTAAAAGGAGAAGCTTGTCATGGAGGCAAGAGTTCTAAAGGAAGACTGACTGTTTTATTGTGCACAAATAGTGATGGAAGTGATAAATGAATGCCGATTGTAATTGGAAAGTCAGCAAAGCCAAGGTGTTTCAAAAACATCAAAAATTTACCTGTGTCGTACCGTGATATTTCATCAAGAGTATGAATGACAAATGAAATTTCCTCTGGATTTCTGAACGATTTTGACAAGTCTGTTGGAAAACAAAAAATAAAAGTGGTTCTATTCGTTGACAACTGTTCAGCACGCCCTCTGGATATTTCTTTATTAAAAAATGTGAAAGTTATTTTTTATCCCCCTAATCGTACTTGTAGAGTTCAACCCCTTGATATGGGTGTTATTCATAGTTTCAAGCACCATTACACAAAGAATTTATTTAGAAAGCTCTATCTATGACGGATGAAGGAGGATACAATAGCATCAAAATTGATGTTTTACAAGCCATTTATTTCGTTTTCTCTGTCTGGGAGAGAGTAACACAAGAAACTACACAAAACTCTTTTAATAAGGCTAAGAGGAATGTCGCAGAATTCGAAAATATAACTTGCCAATGATGAAGATATTATGATTTATTACAGTTTGGAGCAAATGTATCGAACATCACCTTTGACGATTATGCATCAATTGATGAAGTTGCGACGTGTGGCTTGATTTCTGTTCAAGAAATGAACGCAGAGAACGAAAAAATGGGTGATGATACCGATGAAGATGAAAATGTCATTACAGAACCAGTTCCAATGTCTATTGAAGCAGTTAAAGGATTTGAAACACTGAGAAACTTTCTTTATTCACATGCATTAAGCGAAAGAGAACAGAAAGATGTCACTAATGTCGAAAATTTATTGTTTGGGTTAAAAAAAAAACAGGATGTACAAGCCAAAATTTCCCAGTATTTCAAATAAATAAATTGATTTTATTCATCTTTGCTCTGATTCGTAAATTTTTAGTAGTAAATATGTATTTTTCTCCTTCAAATTTTCTATATTTCAATGTAGTAAATTTATTTATGCCATTTTCTTTTTCAGGCGTAAATATTTTATGTTGAACCGCATTGATAGTTTTCTCGTGTCTATCGTTTGAAACGAATGGTCCCTTGAGAAACGATCGATCGAGGTTCTACTGCATTTCTTAGAAAATAAAATGTGTAAAAATTTCGTCGAAATATGTAAAACCCAATGTTTTTTGTCACGGTTTCGCTCGATTTCGGTACGCATAGACTTCAAAAATCAAATTACACAAAAAATAAAATACGAAATAGCATATACTTTCATTTCAACATTTTTTCGCATTTTTTTCATTAAAAAATATATATTGAGACAAAATGGAGTTAGATATAAAATTATAACTAATTTCAGGTTCATTTAAGGATTAGTCATCACTGGTTCGGCCAACGCAGGGGCGTCAAGTAGTAAGGAATAGAAAAATGGAAAAAGAAAAAGAATCGATTTTTCCAACCGAAAAAAAGTAAATGTCCCCCTTTAAATAAAATTCTTTTAATTAATCAGAACAGGAGCAATTCCCTTTTTACGAGACCAAGCGTACAATCAATTTATAACTGATTACGAATAGAAAATAATACTTATTCGAATAACGAAAATTAAAAGTGCGGTTCAAAAATTTTGAAATTGTTTCTTTGACTAAGATGAAAATAATGACTGCTAATTCCACAAAACGAAGACTAGAAAATGAATGTAAAATTCAATGCTATTGATTTTTATCTTCAAACGATGTCTGTAATTTATCGTAGAGTAAGAAAAAAATCTCTTGAATTGATGCATTCAAAAGAAAAGTTATTATTATGTCATTATTTCTTAGCCGAAACCTTTTACCTATTGAATACAGTTTAAATTTCTTGTGTAACTATTATGTAATTAATATATATATATTAAATTTAACTTTTTATTAATCTATTTTTAAATTTATACGTATTGGTAAAATCGGTTGTTAGCCATCTTATGTTAACGGATAAAAATGATTTTATTGTAATTAGGAATTTCTTTACGTTGCATTAAGATTAATGTAAAATTGAATGAAAATGTTTATGGATGAAAATTAATGCTTTGCTGAACGTATAAGCATATATATTAACGGGATATATTTAATTAAAATTCATAGTAAAAAAAAGCTCAAATAAAGGTACTAAAATTACTTGCAGTTTCATACATATAATATATAATTCATTAAAATACATTATAAATGCCTTAAAAGTACCTTAAAAACCATTAAAAGTCCAAAACGTTATCAGCCATTGCATGGCCGTCAGCAGTGGTCATGTAAATGTTGTTATTATTATTTTTTGCGCTTATCCGAAAATCTTCTAGAAGAGATCATTGTAATTTAAAGGTTACATGGCAGATAAGATGTCAGATAAAGGTATTCAAATTTAATTTCTAATTATTTATATTTACATAGATAAATAGTCCTTAGATAACCATAAATTTCCTTAAAATTTATTAATGGATTTTTATAGTATATCATAAGGATGCATTTATTAACCCTTAAATGCCTGGTGTTACTTTTCGGCAACATACCCAATTTAGGCTCTAAAATACTATTAGAATAATATTGAAGCTATAATGTCTAATGATGCCAATAAAATATATTCTGAAAGTATTATTAAATCGATTTTCAACATGTAGATGGCACCACTTGTGCTGTTTAAGAATAAAGTTAGATTATTTTTTCAGTTGTTGCTACTTGTTCTTTTTGCTTTGTTTGGGATCTTGCGAAATACCCTATTTTGACCTGCAGTGAGCAAGTAAAATTTATTTCTTATTATAGTTCCTAAAATTCTTATTTGTTTAATATTATAGAATTTTATCAAGGGAAATTAGTTTTCCAATTAAACACCAGTATTGCCGATTAGTAACAAACTGTTTTTTAGCCGTAAACGAGACTTCAAACAAAATATGATTTTTTTAAGTATTTTTCCCATGATTTATTTAAATTGAAAGCCGAAAAACATTATTACAATGATTTTTGAAAAATCAGGCATTTAAGGATTAAAACATAACTTGAATCATTTATGCAATAATGATTATAAAGCATCATATCTTAAAAAATAATTTGCTTTTTGAGCTATTTAATTTATGTAATACTAATAAAGTTTCAATTTAGTAATTTATAAACAATAAAACATAAAATATGAAACATCGTCTCTTCTTCAGACGACAATATCAAATACCTTTCTATTTTGATAATACGCAAGTTGTGAAGTCTAATTGCTGCTTATACAATAACCTTGTTTTTCCATAGATGGTTGGTTGAATGTTCAAGCTGAATCTGTAATTAATGAAGCTAACCAGATCCCGATTGAGTACGATGTCTTAATTAAAATGTAGTTGTAACTGTTTTTCATTGTTTTATTTCTCCGTTGTTTTGTGATTGTGTACGTACGGATACATCGAGGAGGAGTACGAAAAGTACTCGAAACGTCTGTACTGACCTGTATTTTAAATATTTTTAGGTTCTTTTATAATTAAATGTCTAAAGTTATGTATTTCATTTAATATTTAATTGTTTTCCAGACGCAATTATGTATCTTATATTACAATACGAACAAATCTTCTGTGTGTGTGTGAGTGTGTCTGACTGTGTATGTAAATTTTATCTTAAAAACGGCTCTAACGATTTTGACTAAATTTGCACCCTACCGTTTTCGGATACGAGAAGACGAAGGAAGAAGGGCTGGGTTACATATTCGAGAAAATTCGATTAGTGGGTCATTTTGGGACATTATCGGTCAGGGACAAATAAATTATATCTAAAAAACGGCTCAATCGATTTGACTAAATTTTGTATCAAACCCTCTTCAGGTGCGAGAAGACTATTGGGTTAGGTCGCATGTTCAAGTAATTTCAAAGTGTATCTTATTTGGGTCATCGTGGGTCAAGCTAATTTTATCTGGAAAACGACTCTAACGACTTTCACCAATTTTTGTATTCTATCGTTTTCTGGCTAGAGAATACCATTGGGCTAAGTCACATGTTCGCAATTCGATAAGTTGGTCATTTTTGGGTCGCTGTGGGTCAAGCTATTTGTATATAAAAAATAGCTCAAATGATTTTGACAAAATTTTGAATTATACCGTTTCCAAGCATGAGAACATCATTGGACTAGGTCGCATGCACAAGAAAATTTGATTAGTGAATCATTTTGGGTCATAATGGGGCTAATTGTATAAAAAAACGGCTTAAAATATTTTGACAGAAATTTGTATTATACCGTTTCCGAGCACGAGAAGACCATTATGCTACGTCACAGGCTCAAGAAAATTCTATTAGTGGATCATTTTGGGTCATAATGGGCAGGGTCAAACTAATTGTATCCAAAAAGCGGCTCAAAATATTTTCACAAAATTTTGTATTATCCCGTTTCCGAGCACGAGAAGACCATTGGGCTACGTCACAGGCTCAAGAAAATTCTATTAGTGGGTCATTTTGGGACATAATGGGTCAAAGTCAAGCTAATTATGTAAAAAAAAAAGACTCAAACGATCTTGACAAAAATTTTAATTATACCCTTTCCCAGTACTAGAACACCATTGGAATACGTCACGTGTTCGATAAATTTTGATTAGTGGGTCCTTTTTGGGTCACCGTTTTGAATTTTAAACGCAAGTCAAGCTATTTTTATCTAAAAAACGACTCTAACGATTTTGACTAAATTCTGTATTCTATCGTTTTCGTGCTCGAGAAGACCGTTGGGCTAGGTCGCATGTTTGATTAGTGGGTCATTTTGGGTCACTGTGGGTCAAGCTAATTGTATGTAAAAAATTGCTCAAACGATTTTAACAAAATTTTGTATTATACCGTTTCCAAGCATGAGAAGATCATTGGACTAGGTCCCATACACGAGAAAATTCGATTAGTGGATCATTTTGGGTCATAATGGGTCAGGGTCAAGATAATTGTATAAAAAAAACGGCTTAAAATATTTTGGCAAAAATTTGTATTATATCGTTTCCGAGTACGAGAAGATGATTGGGCTACATCGAAGGCTCAAGAAAATTCTATTAGTGGGACATTTTGGAACATAATGGGTCAAGGTCAAGCTAAGTATCTAAAAAATGGCTCAAACGATTTTGACAAAAATGTTTCTTATACCGCTTCCCAGCACGAGAACACCATTGGGATAAGTCACGCGTTCGACAAATTTTGATTAGTGGGTCCTTTTGGGTCATTGTGGGTCAAGCTAATTTTATCTAGAACCCGACTCTAACGATTCTGACTAAATTTTGTGTTCTATTGTTTTCGGGCTTATTGGGTTAGGTCGAATTTTTAAAAAAGTTGGATTAGTGGGTCATTTTGGGTCACTATGGCTAAAGGTCAAGCTAATAGTATCTAAAACAGCAAGAATGATAGAGTGAGAATAATATATTGAGTTGAACACAAAGCTATTTTTGACCGAGATTAGCTTTTTTTTAGTCGTGTCTCCTCTTTGTTTAAGTAAACACATCTGGAAATTTTACTTTGTTACTTGTCTAAGTCAGGTCAAGAAAAAAACTACAAATCATCTCTTAAAAACTTATATATCATTTAATATTGTGATTAGATTATTTTTTTATCAGTGAATTTTAAAAATTAAATCTTCCGTATAAAAAAGTTTTGTATTTAATCGCTTAAGATCTTTTAATCCTAACATAAACAATTGTCTAGTGAATCGCTAAATCATTCAAACGGCACCTTTTGAAGATAAACATTTTTGCGCTAAGTAG
Organism: Maratus speciosus; assembly: GCA_963932465.1. NCBI lineage: Eukaryota > Metazoa > Arthropoda > Arachnida > Araneae > Salticidae > Maratus > Maratus speciosus. Next base: position 155,932,337 of record OZ010789.1, read on the forward strand.
TCAATGATATTTATTAAGTAAATATTTCATATACCTACCCTTATTTTTTTCCATTCTATAAAACACGGAGTTATATAGAATTTAATAACGAATGATTATTTTATTAAGATTGCATATTTCATTTCAAAATACGTGTACGAAATATTACCCTCTTTATGATAATTAATAAAAAGAATTTAACAATGCGTTTCATTTACAAAACAGAAATAATAAAAATACATTTAATGAAATTCGCATTAGAAAAATGTTAAAAGTGCATGCCTTTCTTAACTGCTTACAGCTTAGTTCTAAACTGCTTAGTGCTTAGTGCATGCCTTTCTTTCTCTTTCTTCTGCCTATTGCATTCTTAAAATTTTTGTTAAGACAGAAAAAGGTTAAGGAACATTTTGCTCAACGTAAGGAGAAATGAATGAATTCTCATTCATTTAAAAGTATTCATAATTTATTTTTTTAAATTATAAAAAATATTCGTATTTAAAATATATTTTAAATGAATATATTTTATATTTTAGTTAAAATATTGCATGTAAAAAATCGCTTTTACTCAAAAAAAAAAAAGAAAAAAAAGATAAAAAAAGAAAAAAAAAAGAAAAAAAAAGAAAAAAAGAAAAGAAAAGAAAAAAGAAAAAAAAGAAAAGAAAAGGAAATTCTCGCATAAAATATATAATATTCATATTTTACATCTAGTAATCTACATAAAAATATTTATAATTCATATTGTTATCCTATTTTAATACTAAAGTATTAAAACCCCAGCAACAATCTCATTAAACACGAAATCTTCCCCGAAATTAACTTCAAAATGCGAAGTTTTTTAAAGAAATTAATCAAACCATGCCCATCTGAGGCAAACATATTTACTTCAAACTGTTTCACTACTGTACATCTGTAGCCCAGTGGTTAGACTAGAGTACTGGTCTCATAACACTAAAGTAGCTGGTTCGTCTCCAAGGTCAGCAACTTTTATTTTGTCACCATTTTCTTCAATTGAGGTAAAAAAGACTTCCGATTATCCGCCATTCGATCAACCGCCACCCTCGGTTAACCACCACCCCCCCTTCAAAATTTTTTTTCAGAAACGAACAACAAAAACTCACATGAAAAATGAACCCGAGTGAGGCGGCACTATTCTGCAAGAAGCAGATGCAACCCAAGTACTTTTATTACGTAAAATTCATAATCTTGCTGCAGTAAAAACACAAGCAAAACGCAAACAAAAATGTATAACGGATTATTTTGGATGAAAGCAGGTACTTATACTTACTCTGTAAAATTATAAGGCTAATGTCAGACGAACGTCTATTTGCAAGCTTTTTATTTTAACGTGAATACATGGTAAAGAAGGTGTAGGAAGGCTGTAGGAAGGAAACAAGTTGGAAATTACTCGTCAAACGTGGCAAATGAGGTGCGTTCGTACTATAACTAGTTTTATAATTATTTTTTGCACCCCATATTGTACTGAATGTATATTTTTTTGCGCTTCATAAGTGCATAATCTGTAACATCATTAAAATGCACTTACAATAATTTTTCCCCCATTCCCCGTAATGTAACGGAAAACTTTTGACTGTCCATGTAATTAAACTATACATTCGATTTTCATAAAATTGGAAATGGCTCGACAAAATTTTGCAGCAATTATATATTTAAAATTTCAGACCATTCGGAAGGCTGTAAAATCATTAAAATGCATTTGCAATAATTTTTTCCCATTGGCCATAATGTAACGAAAAACTTTTGGGTGTCCCTGTAATTAAACTATACATCCGATTTTCATAAAATTGGAAATGGCTCACCAAAATTTTGCAGCAATTATATATTAAAAATTTCAGACCATTCGGAAGGCTGTAAAATCATTAAAATGCATTTGCTATAATTTTTTCCCATTGGCCGTAATGTAACGGAAACTTTTGGGTGTCCCTGTAATTAAACTATACATCCGATTTTCATAAAATTGGAAATGGCTCGACAAAATTTTGCAGCAATTATATATTAAAAATTTCAGACCACTCGGAAGTCTTTAACATCATTAAAATTCACTTGCAATAATTTTTTTTCATTGGCCGTAATGTAAAGAAAAACTTTTGACTGTCCCTGTAATTAAACTATACATCCGATTTTCATAAAATTGGAAATGGCTCGACAAAATTTTGCTGCAATTATATATTAAAAATTTCAGATCATTCGGTCGGGTAGTTTTTGCTCTGTTATATGCGGACGGACGGACAGACGGACGGGCAGACGGACGGACAGACGGACAGACAGACGGACTGAACGACGACTATAGGTGCTACGTATTTATATAATTACGAACGCACCTAAAAAGCGTGCAAATAGACGTTCGTCTGACATTAGCCTAAATCTGTCTCAGAAATTTATTTTTTATTACTAATTGTGCTTTTTATTCACAAATTACAAGGCGAATGAAAAAAAAGTGTTTAAATATTGTTATTTATAAACCAACAAATAAGAATGTGACTTTAATAATGGTCTTGTACTGTCTTTCGATTATCCGTCTATTTCGGTTATCCGCCACCCCATCGGTCCCATGAGTGACGGATAATCGGAAGTTTACTGTATATTTTACCTCCAGTAACGAAGAAACAAAGGAACAGATACTCGTCTCTTACGGAAAAATCCTGTTAGCACTGCTGCCAGGAAAATTTCCGTGAACTGAAGAAAGTATTTCTGAGAGTGTAAATGAAACGAAAGTGTTATTTTATAGTTTCATTATGATATAAAATAACTGAGTATAAGTTGTAAAAGACATTTCAATACGTGCTACATGGAAAAAAGAAACATAGCTTAAACAATTTGGTTACATTCGATTTTGAACTTTAAAATAATCTTCACTTAATCATTATCAAAACTCAAAAAAGGCTAAAAGCTAATGTTATTTTAATTAACTGTTTCAAAGGGAAATATTCAACATTTCGAAAGTTTTGCTCAAAACTCAAAAGATTTGTTTGAGCTAAGCTTACAAAAATGTTGTCAAATTAAATTGCAATGCATTTTTAAGGATAAAATTAATTAAGATTAATCAAAATATGGTTGTACAGTAATATTAAATTAAGGTTAATCAAAATATAATTAAATAATAAACTTATATATTAAGATTTTTTTTTGTGTGTAGATAAAAGAACTACGTCTGAATACATTCACAGTTATAATTTTTTTTCAAAATAACAGACATTACATTACAATACATTAAAAGATAAAAACACTAAAAACAATTTAAAAGGACGTTGGATTTAACGAAAACGATTTAACGTTCTTTTAAATTGCTTTTAATATTTTTATCTTTTTAATGTATTGTAATGTAATGTCTGTTACTTTTTTTTAATTATAACTTTAAATTAGGATTAATCAAAATATGATTATAAATTCAAATTAAATTAAAAGTAATCAAAATATCCACATATTTATCTATTCTCAAACTAATAAATATGTTTAACTATCATAAAATATTCCGCCGAAAAATTCAAAACAAACTAATGTTTAAAATTTCAAACTTTGATATCCGGTTTCGAGATTACGAAACTTTCACTCAGGATTTCACGAGAACATTAATTATGTGATATAAAGAGACTAGAGATAGAGTTTGTAAAACTTGATGAAGGGAAATGAGATAACAACAACAAAATTATGCAAATTTAAAATTGATTTTTTCTATTCCATGAAATTCTATTGTTAATTTCTATCCATACATTGCTTTCATTCTTAAAAGGTTCTTATATATGATATAAGAAATCAATTCGTGAATTGTTTACTTCATAATAAACAAGTAGGACATTGTACGTCAATCGCGGCAAATGATGTGCGTTCGTACTATAACTAATTTTATAAATATTCAGATCTTGGTGCAATAGCTGTTGTACTCTTATGCAAAAATGCATGAATACAAAATTTATTACGATTATTACATTCATTAATACAGAAATAATAAGACCCCATCTTAAATTAGGACGTTGTCACCTTGGCGATCTATAATCATTACATGTCATGGGATATCATTGAATTATTACGTATGACAGGATTTAATAGAATGAAGAAAATTTTTATTAATATCTTTTTATGTTTTGGTTCGATTTTTATAAAATTTGAAATGATTCGACAAAAATCTACAATGATTATATATATTAAATTTCAAACCATTCGGTTGGGTAGTTTTTGCGCTGTTATATGCAGACAGACCAGACGACGACTATAGGTGCTACGTATAATTACAAACGCACCTAATAAAAAGGTTATGCATATACACTGAAAGTGTTGAAAAACGTTTCGTGTCATGTTTAATTTTCTAGTTAGCTTATCTCTTTTGTGACAAAGCTTACTAGTTACTTTGCAAATAATTTTACTAAAAACTTTAATGCATTTCATATATAATTTTTTAAATAGAAAGTAAACGATTAACAAGGAATATTGCTTTGTGTTCAACAGGAAAGTTTTATTTTAAAAATATGAAGTTATTATTATTATTATTATTATTATTATTATTATTACAGTCGGACCTCGATATCTCGAACCTCCTTATCTCGAAACCCTTGATATCTCGAAAAAAGAAATTTCCCCTGCATTTCCATCAAAATTCAAATGTTTTTTCCATAGTTATCTCGAAATATATTTTCCAAAACCCTTGATATGTCGAAATATTTTCCACAGAAATTAGTTTGACTTTTTACTTTCGGCTATTGTCAGCTGTAGAACTAGTTTGATCTGGATGCTGGATTCACATTCTTTTATCCCTTTGTTGATACAAAGAACTTAAAGGGTAAGAATGGAAGGCTTTTGAAACCGAAAAAAGGGGCAACATCGTTTTTTGGAAACTTTGCAGTAAAAGTGCACCGGGTGATTCAGCTACCTGTGAAGAGTGGCTCTCAGAATTTCCTTCTCTTTTAAAATACTATAAAGCAGATGATGTGTTTAACGCAGATGAAATTGTATTATTGTACCATAGTTTTTCCAATAAAACGTCTGCATTTAAAGTTGAAGAAATCCGACGTGGCAAACCAAGTAAACTTCATGTAATTGTGCTTTTGGCGGCAAATCAAAGTGGTAAAGAAAAGCTTCCTCGGTGCTTTGCTAAAATTAAGTCATTTCTAATGCTGTACAGGTGAAATATAAAGGCTCCAATGGCAAACGCAATTTTTGCTGATTGGCTGGTAGGAATCGGTAAAACAATGGCTAAAAGTAAAATCCAATTCTCCTCTTCATAGACAATTGAAAAACCCACTCTAATCTTTCAACGATAAAAAATATCGCTGTTAAATTTTTGCCGCCAAACACGATTTCGAAGTTTCGACCAGGACAACCAACGACAACCATTCAACTAGGAGATAATCCGTAGCTTCAAAGTCGATGATTGAGCCCAAATTGAGAGAAACTTCTGAATAATATCCAATTCGTCATTTCTTAATCACGAATTGGATATTATTTAATCAAAACAAGTTTGTGTATAACACAATTTTGAAATTAATAAAACTTTGAGAAGTGTAATTTGTCAATTATTAGTAGATTATGTGTAGTTTTTGACGAATCTTTTTTTTTTTTTTTACAGAAAAAGGCAGTTTGTGAGATTAGATTTTTAAATTTTGTCAAAACCTTGATAACTCGAAACCTCTATATCTCGAATTTTTTTCTCTTCCCCACAGATTCGAGATATCGAGGTTGTACTATTATTATTATTATTATTATTATAAGTTGAGAATACCCTCACGATTCCGCATTTGTCGAAATATGAAAAATGGAATTAAATTGACCATGCAATATTTTCCCTTTTTTAAATTTATAATCCTAACAAAATGAACACTAAATATTTAGAATGATTTTAATAACATATATTATAAATTTTGCTGAACATTTAGGATTTTCTCTGGAGTATGACCCTTCCGCATTCTGGAAGGCAATTAAAATGAGCATATACAGTCGGAAAATTGAACTTGGAAATCAGATTTTTTTTTCATATTACTATGAAAAAAACTATGAAAACATTTAATTATGAAAAAAATCTGTTTTCCGAGTTCAAATTTCCAAGAAGTATTCAGTTTTTCTTGATTTTTTTAAATACCTATTCAGCTGAGCTTGTGTGGTTATGGAAGTCATGGCTCCAATTAAATTTTAATCTAAGTATACGCAAAACACACAATTTTCGATCGTAAACGTATGAATGAAAACTTTAAGTTACTTAAGACGAGAGTAAAAGTGTAAATAAGATCAGTTCCTACAACATTACATAAATCACGTTTAATACGCGATCCCGTTTAATACGTGATTTTTGTCAACTCCCTAGAAACGCTTCTTAACCGGGTTCGACTGTATTTAAAATATAAAAGGCAGGCCTTTTTTCACGATTTAATATAGGAAATGTTTCAGGATTAAAATTTATGGTATAACTTCTAGGTTTTTTAAATTTATAAAATTGGGTATTTAAATGATAATCTGTCAGTATAATTTCGTATTAAAATACAGAGAATTGACGAATGTGCTTTATATTTTTTCCAGAAAAGAATTTACAAACTACAGCTCTGACGTGGATTAAAAAGGAAAATATTAAGTGTTTTAATTACGGGTATTTTGAAATAATATTTACCGATTGTGTTTGCTCTATAGTATGGTATATATAAATCATGCGATTATTTAAGCAGTTGATCATTTCATGTCAGTTGGCTTAGGGCTACCTGCTTGACCCTCTTCAGTTTTAATGAAATCGCTATAGGAGTACATATAAGTTTAACATGGACATCTGCAAATTGCCAAAGTCATAACCAGTATAACTGGTGCATGAGGGGTGCTTCAACTTCAATAAAGTTCACTTTATCAACTCGCGTTGTAGCAAACACGAAAAAATCACAAAGACTGCCATCTCACTGTTCGTCACACAAGAAGTGTTACACTAGATTAATTTTAGCACAATTATTCTTATTGGTAAATAAATCGTATCGGTTGTAATTTTCCAACTGATCTAAAAATGTCCAGGCCAGGATTTGAACCAGGGATTTCTTGACTGAAACTGCCAAATGCCCCGCCAACTGAGCTATCCGGACGAACCTGGAAGGTCCAATTCACCCAGCTAACCTTATTGACCATAGCATCTGGTCTGGTATATGATCTAGTGCAGGGCTGTCCAACAAGGTGCACAAGGGCTCTATGGCGTACTTTGGAGATTTTCATGGTGCCCTTTCGTATGTTACTAATGTTTTACAAATATAAAAATCTATTTTAAAAGAATGTTCTGTTTTAAATAAATAACATTTGCCTATATTTTTAAAATTATTAGTAAAATAATTAAGGTTTCTGGCTCCTTACTTACAAAACCTTTTACATAGCCCCACGCTCCCCCTCCCTCGCTCTTAAAAAATGCAAGTCTAAATTTATTATAATTTATATTATCTTTTAAAATTATTTTTACATAGAATACCTGAATCGTAGAGACCGCATGGCTACCACTATATGAATGTGCATCGTGTAAAACTATCAGTAATCGGGGCTTGATTACCGCAAGGACAAATGTCTGCCAGTATTTCCTAATAGTACATTTTCGTCCTATTTATGACAGAAATTCTGCATTGAGATAAGGTAACGATTATTATTCAAAAATGCTGGTGGAAGTTATCCCCTGCTGTAATCAGGCGTCTACCACTAGAATAGTGAGATAATATTGTTAACATAATTTAATTCGTGGGAATAATGGCTCCCTTTATTGTTTGTGACCAGGTGAAGGGCGCACCTGTTTACTGAAAAGTTGGACAGGCCTGATCTAGTGTAATTACGTATGCAGCGTTTACTGAAGTTCCATTACCTGCGATTTATTCTGCTGAGCTGATTCATATATCAGACCAGATGGTATGATCAATGAGGTTAGCTGGGTGAATTAGGTCCTCCAGATTCGTCCGGGATAGCTAAGTTGGCAGAGCATTGGCAGCTTCAACCAAGAGATCCCGGGTTCAAATCCTGGTCCGGACGTTTTTCACCCATTTACAAAATTACAACTGAAAAGAAGTGTTTGTTCAACTTTTTTTTGTTGAAAGACATAATTGAAGTATTATATAACAAATTGCTTTAAATGTGTTTTACTTCATCAATTAATTATCTATTAGCTTGTTACAGAGTTACAGAACTTGTAATCGTTTTGATTAAAAATTTATTTATTTATCCCTGGTTTCCCTTCGAAAATTAAATTCATAAATTGAATCCTATTTTCAGATGTCTATATCTGAAAATTTACCCTTCTGATTTAAGTACTGTCGATACATATCTTGATTGGTATGTGGCGAAGTGAAAAACATAATTTTTTACTATTCGATCGTTTTCATCCGCAAACGATAATTCAGAAAAATTGAAACAACTCTTCTCTGTTGTTTTTATCGACGCTAGAGTCTGTGTACATTCGAACTGCATAATGTTGACGGCGTCATGAAGATTTAATGTTCTATGCTTTCTGCTTTGTAAATAATTTATTTAACCCCTTGGGGACGAGCGACACGTATGCGTGCCGGATGAAGCGCTCAGAATTCTTGTTTTTCGTCACCAGTAAAATGTTACTGTAAAGTTTGCCTTATTTAATCAGCGCATTTTCTCGTTTCAAGAAGATACAAATTTCTGTTTTTAAAAAGCGGTGACAAAAGATTAAAAATTTCGTAAAAGGCTCCCGTCCCGAAGGGGTTAAAAAATTTTAATTAAAGAATATTATAGTTTTCTAATCAAGTCCCCCAAAACTCAAACAAGTTTTTTCATTGACATTAGCCATAAGCACTTGGAGTGCCTTTTTATATATACTTTTAACATCTAGTGTTTTTAATTTTGAGAACCCTTTTTATATCTTGTCACACCTTCTTTAGTAATGTGTTTTAGTGAAGCATTTTTTGAATGATTTCATATTTTTATAATTTTTTTTATTTATTCTTGTTTCTTAAACGTATAAAATTTGCAGGTGCTGTTATTAAGTAACTATGCAATAGAACATTTTTTTCCAATTTTCGATAAAGGCAGAAGATCTTTCAGAAAATGCTGCCAAAGTTCGCGTTTTGAACCGACGTAATAGCGTTGGAAAGGGAAAAATGCTAATCATGAGATAACAATCGCTTATAACTTGTGTAATTCCGTTATCGAAATGTGAAAAAATTGTTCGATTACAAATCACTTGAATAATTATGCCTGTTAGTGACATGTTTTTTCGTATTAGAAATAGCAAGTTTAGATTAGCATGAAACCTAGATTGATTGATGGTTGAGAGTACCATGACAGCAGAGACTTTAGCAGCTTCAACCAAGGTAAAAAACTGTATATCATAAATGGTAAAAAATATTGCAAATTTTTTTGCAAAATTCCTAAAAATCATAGATGTTTTGTTGAATGTGATTATGCAAAAGATATTGATGAAAACAAAAATGTAAATGCTTATCTCGAAGAGTTGTTAGGTAAAGCGTTTAGACATGTGCCTACTTTAATTTATGGATGTTCTGATGAATTTTTAAAGTATTTATGTATAAATTATATTATGTATGATGGCAATGCTGGTACGAAGTTGCGTGAACCCTCAATTAGATTGGGAATGCATGTAAAATATTATGTCGGTGTTACTTTTAAAACTTTACTTGATATGTGATTTTTGCTTAAATAAATCAGCCATGTTTTTTAGCATGGTCCCTGTATATTGTGTATTTATTGAGTTTCAGACATATCCTTCGACACCCGGCGCTCATATCTGTTATCAATCTTTGAATCGGTGTCACTTATTGAATGGCGCATTTTTATCTGATAGAAGTATTTGGAGGCGAAAAAGCACTCTTTTCGGGTCAGGGGAGTAGTATTACCTCCTGACCCCGTTCCCGTGTCCCAGGCCAAGCTTAGAGTGTTGCGTATTCAGTTGCGTTTTGAGATTGATATGAACAGTAGTGGAAAGTTTTGGTGTTTTACCAGTTTTGAACTAGAAAATGCCCCATTACAGGCCTTTGCAGATTCCTACTCGTACCTTGTCTATAGTCGTGAAACTTGCCCGGAGACTGGTCGCATTCACCTCCAAGGCTTTGTGGCATTTAAGATACGCACCAAGTTTTCAAGGCTTAAGAACCGACTTCCAAATGCACATATTGAGAAAATGCGTGAGAAGAAGCTGTATCTTATTGTAAAGAAGATGGCAATTTTTTCGGAATTTGGTGTTTTACCGCAAAGTTTTAAACCAGGTGATGGTTTTAAAAGATGTGTCTTTCTCGTTGAGGCTAGTGAATTGGACCGTGTTAAGAAGGAGTATCCTGACTATTACCTTCGCTAGAAAAGCACTCTGCAATGTTTGCTTAAATTTGATATAACCGAATGTAGTGGTTCCTGTGGTATTTGGATTAATGGTCCGCTTCGATGTGGTAAAGACTACACTGTAAAAAAAAATGGTAACGTTCCATGTAAAATCCAGGAACGTTTCGCCTTTTCTCAGGTTTTCAGAATAATTTAGCTCTTTCCTGTGAAATTCTGGTTTTCTTATCTGAAACGTTCCTGAACAAAAGTTGGAAACACCAAATGCTGCGGCCGCCATTTATTATTTTTTTTGCTATAATCCGTTGCTCGCGCGCGAGTGTCGAAAACGAATTCCTTAAATGAATGTAAAAAAAATCAATATGGAATGCAAATAAATCAATAGACGACATAATCCTTTACGTCTCTATTGTCAAGACAATTCAGATGAAAATACAATACCTCCGTGACATCGCTAAGAGATTATCTCTCGTACTTGTCTGTGGAATATTTAACAAGCAGACCGTGTAAAATAAAATACACCTATTATTTGGATCTCCATTAACCAGGGGACCATCAAACATGATTCTCACAGATTTTGATTAATTTAAAGTATGTTTTAGAGTTCTTATCTCTAATTATTCTTGTGAAAGGATTTCTTCAAATGGGCCTTAGATTTTCAGAAATTAGATGCCGAGGTTTAGCATATGTTTCAAATACCCATTAGTTTGCAGCTCTCAACGTGTCTTTCGTGGTGTGGACGCAGAACGCTCGCACGCCACCCGTACGGCCCGAGTTCGATGCTACCTTTTGACTTTTTTTTTTCTTTTTAATTAATTTTATATTTTAACACTTTACAATTTTATTTAAATTTGATATATATTTGACACTTTGAATTGCTGCAAATTTGAATTTTTTTTTTTTTTTTTTTTTTTTTTCGGAAAAAATATACAATTACTTTTAGGATTTTTTTTTCATGAAAATTTATATGTATTTTATCTAACTTGTAAACTAACATAATTACTGACGAAAATCCAAAATATTTTATGTCTAGATTTTTTTTCTAATTATTATTTACATTTTTATATTTTAAGCAAAGTTCAGAAAGAATATATCATATATATATTTACTTTATTGAATTTTAACTGAAAATTTATTTTTTCGTGTAAATTATAAATAATAATTTTGATGTCAATTTCAAAATATTTTTTCATTACAACAAATAATGATAATAAACCGAAAATTGTCAGCTGGAAATGTAAAAATCGTCTGCGGATCCCGCATGCTGTGAAATGTCAGTAATGTTTTGCTGTCAGCAGAAATATTCCTGGTATTTCGCAGGAAACTTACTGGCATTTCTGTAGAATGTTTTTAACATATACAGTAAAGTTCCAGTCATTTTCAAGAAATGTTTCTTGGAAATAATGGGCAACTCAGCTGCCCATTTTTTTCCAGGAACGTTGCGGAATTTTTTTTACAGTGTATGCGGTACGTTACCTTAGATTCATTATATGTTAAAAGTGTAAATAAATGCTGAGATGGGTACAAAAATGAAGAATAAGTACTTATAAGTGATGTTGAGCCTTCACATTGTAATTGGTTGGGATATTTTCGAAAAATTTGGTCAGACAGGTACCCTTTTACCGCAGAAATTAAAGGTCGTACCATGATTATACGGCCTAAAGTTATTTTTGTAACATCAAACTTTGAGCTGCGTGAGGCAATTCCGGACACGTCAATCGATGCAATCGAAGCCAGGTTTAACTGTTATCTGTTTGATTGCACAACAGGATGTAAAGTCCGGCAAAGGTACGAGCATCCGGTGTCTAATCGCGTATTAAGGGTTTTACAACATAACGAACTGGAGTTATTTGTTCGTGATGCTGTGATACAGCCGGAAACTTCGACCTTATCTGCGCAAATACATGCGTGGGCGGTTGATAAGAAAAATGAGTTTACGTCGCAACCGCCGTGGGTTTCGAAACCGCAGAGTTAAAAGTTTTAAAAGAAAAAATGAGTATTTTAAAACAATTTTTAAAGATTAAGGAATGTACCAATTGAGTGGAATTGACATAAAACAAGGTCGTAATTGGTCTCCTATAGATACTTGGAATGCAACAAATCCAAGAAATTTTAAATATAATGTTGCACTGTATCCATTAGGTGATATGTGTAAAAAATTGCGTTTTATGTACAAATGGATGAAATTGAATTATATATCTATTTATATGAATGTTAGTGCTTTTACTTATACAGATGATTATGATGTAAATGTTGCTTTTAATTATGCTTCAGATAAAGTATCTGGAAAGATGACTATGCCTATTCCTAATATGGGTCCTTTATTTAAATATGCTGCCCTCAGTCTCAAATGTGTCAGAATGTTTCGAGTCGCTGAACGAGGGCAACATTTGTTTGTGAACTGCCTTAAATAAAAATTTCATTTCCTTTAAACTTTCTCTGCTCACTCAAAAATAATAATAATTCATAACATATCTAGATAAATAGATTGTTGTATAAATGTTTGTTGAATCGAAAATTTATGAGAAATGTCTTTAAACAGAATTTTTCATATTTATAGCTGCTCTTTAAACAATATTCAAACTGCTGTTATTTCAAGGAAATTGTTATGCAAAATATTAAGAAATGCTGCGCTGTCATTCTTGAAATGTTGCTGATTTGTATGAGTTAAAACAAACTAGAGGACGTCAAAATATTTGTGTTTTCAATGGGTTTGATTCATAAAGGAATGTATTACTAAATTTATTTATTTTTACTATTCAGCATTTTTACTAGAAATGCTGATTTGGTTTAGCATTGTGTCATTTTGAATATTTGTGATATTTTAGTGATTGGATTGCGCATGAAAAATGTGCAATTTTAGCGTTTTGCATTTCCATGCGTCAAAAGGATATGTTTAAAACAATGTATATAAATAAAATATAAACTTAATCCTTTGTAGCTCAACAAATCCGATTTGAAAAAATATTTACAAAGATGTTGGAATACATCATTTTAAACAAGTAAAAAAATAAAAAAAATAAAACTTAAAAATAAAAAAATTATAGAGTAAAAGGTACATTTTTCATTTCTACAATAAACAGAAAACCACATACGTCTCATAAATGAAATTATATTCGTAAAACATCTATTTTTGGTCATCTCTGGCTTTTTTTTTTTTTTTTTTTACAAAATTTACGAAGTTTATTTTAGCGATAATGATGCGAAACGGGTGAAATGATAAATAAAACTTTGGTATTAAAGATTAACCTAGTATTGCCGCCTGTTGAGATTTCTATGAATAATTTATATTAACTGCTGTGTTGGGAAACTGCAGCAATATATAAAATTATCTTTTAACCTTCAGCCTACCGGACGTGTCCAATGGATGCGACAGGTACATTCAAAATGACTTTTTTCATGAAAAAAAAAGAAGACTGAAAGTTCTGTAAATATGTGACTTTTCTAAATATGTGACTTTTTCTGTAAATATGTGAAAAAATCATACATTTACAGAGTTTCCAGACTTTTTTTTTTCCATGAGATTTTGAATGCACATGTCGGATCCATTGCATACGTCTGGTAGGGGGAGGGTTAAAGCACACTGTGTAAGTAACATTGACTCCTGGGTATGTTGGAGATATGCAACGCGGTGATATAAAGGGTTAAGTAATAAATCTTTAAGTCATTTTTCTTAAATGTAAATGCATGGGTCATTCTCAAAAAAGTGGAATATTTCAGTCACAAAGCCTTTTTCAGTATCTGACATGAACTTTTTTGAATTAATTTATGTTTCTCTTGAAAGTGAAACAAGACTAAATGTGATATGTGCATATATTTTTTACAATTACTTTATATTTTTTTATTTCTTAGTGCACAGTGTGTCAGATCTAACCTCCATGTCACGTCACACACCCAATGTTACCAAAGAAAATGTTTGATTACTTATTTAATTGAAATAAAATTGTTAAATAATTGTTATTCTAGCTGCTGCTATTTCAACAGCAAAGTAACTTAGCATATTAATTACTTTCTTTGTTTTCTGAATATAAAAACGTGTGTCACACAATAAATTCTCACCTACATGAACCAAACATTAAGTTGCATTTTCATTTTTAAAAAAGGCAAAATTATCATCAGTCAGAAATTTTTCTTTATACTCAGGTATTCGATTTTGTTATACAAAAGCAACCATGATTATTCGAGATTATCACATCCGTGAACTGTAATTCAAGGTGACTAAATCAACGCTAAGATATTTGCTTATATATTGCTTATGTAATTATATCAACATATGTTGATTTAAAGAACAAAAAAAGAAATTCTCAGAAAAATAAAAAAATAAAAAAATAAATATGTAGCTTAATATTTAGAGCATGTTCCTCACCTCCATGATTATCACCTCCGTGAATCTCTTAATTTTGAAAGTGTGTATTTCAGAGAAAAATGCTTAACAAGAATTTGCAATGACTGCAAATCAAAAAAGATTGTTTCAAAAATTTTAAAAAGAAGAATTGAATAACATATAAAAGATGGGTGAGGAAAAGAAGTTCCAGATGGGAGATGAATTTTTTGATTTTTTTTTTATATTCATTCCAAATCAATTCATTATGCATTCTTATATAGAATTGCTCCTTAGTTATATATATAATAGAATAAATAGTTTTTTATGCTTTGTCTCACTACAGATACGTAACTGTAGCATAAAATTCACCTCCGTGAATGATGTTAAAAAAAATTGTGTTTCTGAAAAAGATAAATATAGTACAACTGGGACATTACGGGTTTTTACTTGCAGTAAGTTATAAGTTTATAAAAGGATAACATTTGTCTTAAAAAAAAAAAAAATTACGGGAAAAATTTGTATTCAAAAAGTAAACTTTTGGAGAATGACCCACATAAGTTACAAAAAATGTAGCATCTTTATTCAACTTTTGTATGAAATTCTATTATTGCACTTAAATTAAGGGGTCTCAGGACTCTTAAAGCATTAAAATTTTCGAAATGTTAATAATTTTAGATGTTAAATTAAACTCCTATCTTTTTTTTGAACATTTTGATATAATTTTTTCCTTTAAATTCCCATTAGAGCAGAGGTTATTGCTTTTAGAATTATATTAGCTCAATAGCTGAAGCGGCGTTTCGAAACTTTTAAGTCATTTTTCTCCAAACAAAGTTTTTTGATATAACGCGTACGATATCTGAAAAACTACAGAATATTTTTTCATGAAATTTTCAAAACATATGTTTCATGCTAGTCTGTATAAACTGAATCTACAATTTATTTTTTATTGTTCAAAAAAAATATATTTTATGTGGTTAGACTGTTGAAATTTTCTAAATTTTGAATTAGCTAAGTACAACTTTGTATTAAAAATATAAAAATGCTTTAAATACAAATTTATTTAGGTTCAAGGTATTTACTGTAATCTGTAGTATAAGTAGGCACCAAAATTTTCATTCTAGTTGCAAAATTTATTTTGTAATCCTGGGCGTAATCTGCTATGTCCATTTTCTGCTCGTCAAATGTTTGACTGTTTGGAACTTCCTGTAAATGCTAATTCTGCATCTTGCAATTTTTTTAAATACGGGAATTGAAAGAACATACTTATATCTTTCATCCCAATAAAAAATTCGTCTCAAAATCAAATACATTTTAAGATATTAAATGTTGAAAGTGGTCTTTGTTTTTCATTTTTTCCAGTTTTAAGAGTCCTGAGACCACTTAGCAACAAGCACTCTAAAAGAATGCAAATGTTTCCTAATATAAGAAAATGCAAAACATCCACGTACGAAAATATAGCAATAACGTCTTCCGAGTTACCCACGATTCTGAAAAAGCGCTCTTTGTCTTTAGAAATCTTAGAAACATATGTTTTTTAGGTTTAAAGAAGAATTTATCTAAAAGAAGTTTATTTTGCTGCCACTGATTTTCGAAAACATTTCTCGGTAGCTTTTATAACCTGTTAAACAATTTTCTGAAACCTGACTTTAAGGACGCTTTCAATCCTAAAGTAAACATATTCATGTTAAACTAGCTAAAGTAACCCGGCGTTGCCGGGAATTTTAAGTATGTTTGTTTTTAAAAATCAATTTCAAAATTTAACATACAACATAAATAATGATAATAATAATAATAATAATAATAAAAACAGTCGAAGTATTGCACACATGAATCAAATGAAAACCCAATACAAAAATGTATAAATTTATGTAACAGACGCAAAATAATACAGCTATAAATGAACTTATTTCCATTCATCATTGGAACAATAATGTTAAAATACGCCAATATTTCCATAATCGAGTTTTTATCATGCTTCAATACATTTTTCACACTGATATGAAGTTATATATTCACCACGTCCTTTATATTACCAATATGACGTAATATTCTATTTTTTTAATTCATTAAATTAATTAAATAATTATAATTTTTCATATGGAAATCATAAAACAGAAAAATTATGACGTAACATTCCCTTTTGTTTTTAATTCGTCGAAGTATTAATTTTATTTTAATTTTCGACTTGAAATCTTGCAGTAGGAAAGTTTTGATGTAATATTCCCTTTTTTTAAATTCGTCAAACCATTTATTTCATTTTTTTTTCACGTGGAAATCTTGCAATAGAAAAGTAACTGTTGTAGTAAGAATTGTATTTTGGATTTTTAATGGTTGGCAACAGCTAAAACGAAAAATGTTTAAATTTCATTGGAAATTGCTGTTAAAGTGTTTTTTTATTAATTAAAAATGAACTATAAGATATTCCGATTCCGGATTACTTTAGTTGCCTCGTCCGTGTTTTAATACACATGTACGTAACATTTCACAATTATGGCTTCCAAATTTTGGATTTGTATAGAATTACAGACAGACAAATTTTCATTTTTTTTTATATTAGATTAGCAGCATTTAAATTAAGAGGCTACTTCAGTCACCTGAAAAGAACCGCTCACTAATGCTAATCTTATGGAAGAAAATCTTAAATATATCTCGTTTGCATTTCAGTATTTAAAAAAAAATTGCATTGGCTAGCTGAGATAGATCTATACAAAGAGCGTTTTATACTTTTTCGATTTTGCTTGCATATATTTTTAATTAGGACACTTTTGTTTTCGTAACCGGTTTCGGAAGTGGAAGCATCCTCTTGAAAACAATCTGCAAACAAAATTGAAAAAGTAAAAAAAGGGCGAATGTAAAGATAAATTTCAGCTATCCAATGCAAAAAAGAAAAAAAAATCATTTAAAAATATATTAAAATTCAAACGAGATATCTTAAAAATTGTCTTTCATAGGATTAGCATTAGCGAGTAAGACTTTCCTGGTGACTGAAGTAGCCCCTTAATTTGAAAATTAATATTATTTTGATACTGTTGTGTGTGTAATTTCAACTATGAATCTAAAAATGTTTAATTGAGAATAGATAACATCCAAAATACCAACATTTCAGTTTAAGAAAACTGACCAATTCGATATAACAACAACTTGGAAATGTTTTCGAAAACCAGTGGCAGCAACAGAAAGTTTGTCTTTGTAATTCCTTCTTTAAATTTCGAAATTAGTTTCTGGGGTTTCTAATGATAAAGAATACTTTACGAAATTCTGGGTAACTTCCAAGAGGTTATTGTATATTGTCATTCGTGGTCATATCATATTTTGATTAAGAAACATTTGTCTTTTCGGTGCTGACGTGTTATCCGGGACATGTGACTGATGTCAAAAATGGTTCACAAAAGCCAAACTTGTTTATGTTGACAATTATGTTAGGAAGAGTAATTTAACATAGTTGAATACATAAGATTGTTAAAATAAAAATAAAATAATAATAAGAAAAAAGCAATTTAACAAATTACAACGACCATTTGGACAATGATTTTTTCAAAGACTAAAATTTAAGACATAAAAAATCGCACGGAGTTGATCCTACATTACGTACGCCATGAATTAAACATTAATAGTGTTATTACACGTAAAAATTGCAAGTGACAACAATCGCCTGTGACTCGTACGTATTATCCACCTGAAACTTACATATTATCCGAGCATTTCATTGGCTGATCGGGAAAAGGGTTTTCAATCGTCAGGTTTCTTGGAAATCTGATGACCAATTTTAAATGAAATTTTATTCTTAAACTTCTAAACATCCCACACTATTACTTTTTACACCGTCGTATAGAGAAAAAAATGTACTTTTAAATGCAATTTGTTTGAAAGCTGTATCTCAATTTGTTTCTGAGTTATTAATATTTTTTTGTAGTTTTTATTACTTTTTTTGTCATAGTGGCAACAGAAGGTATCCATCTCTGTTGAAAGTAAAGGGAAATACAGATTACTGTATAGACCAATCAGAAAACGAATAAAATGCGAATTAAACCAATAAAAAGCTTCAGATATGCTTTTGATTTCCTACCCTGACGAGGACACTAACCATTTTCCCAAATGGTTAATAAAATAACAATAAAATTAATCAATCAATAAATAAATATAATATAATAAATGAAATATTTTAAATAAATTAAAAAAACTTAAACTATAATAAAGTATACAGGGTGTCCACTCTCAACGGTGTCCAATGTCTAATTCCTAAACCGTTAGTCATGGACATATAGTTCCAATTACAAAAATGTTTTAAATGAGGCAAAGAAATATTTTAAAAGCGATATGGGTCAATAAAAAGATTTCTTAAAAAATTAAGACATTTTAATTGCTATACGGAACCCCACTCCTATAAGTTATATTTAGTAAAATTTCTCAGTGACACTGACAAGTAAGACACAAAAAAGTCCCGTTATTCTGTGATTAAAATT
This sequence comes from Maratus speciosus, assembly GCA_963932465.1. Taxonomy (NCBI): domain Eukaryota; kingdom Metazoa; phylum Arthropoda; class Arachnida; order Araneae; family Salticidae; genus Maratus; species Maratus speciosus. The sequence goes on from OZ010789.1 coordinate 155,951,372, forward strand.
GACCGAATAATAGCTGTTTAATGTTAGAGCATATTTTTTGCTGCAAATTAGGGGTCATTCACAAATTTAGTAGAAATATAATTTCGTCAGATACATTAAAAAATGGTTGAAATTAACAATAAGATAATTAATGATGAATTAACATTGCAATATAAATTTGAAATCTTTAATCTTTCTGACATATTAATGCAAAATATACAATTTGTGATAAACATATAAGAAGGAAAAAAAAAAAAAAAACAGAATTTTTGTTAAATAAATCGATGAAAATTAACAACCTCAATTCTTTAGAAAATGATACATATTTTAAAATGTTATTAGACAACACTAGTATGCAAAAGTTAAGTTATGTCATATTGTTTAGCTTTTGATAATTGATTCTTATGTATTCTATTCCGCTGAATCCGAAATTCGCCTTCATTTTTTACCATCACGTAAAGATTTTTCAAATACTAAATTTTAAAGTTAAAAAAAGAAAAAACTGCGAAATTTTGATACTATAAAAACGATGTGATTGTTGTGTTTTTAACTTTTGATAATTGATTTTTATGTATTTTTTACCGTTGAATACGAAAATGACCATCAGTTTTAACCCTCACGTCAGGATTTTTCGCACGTTGTAAATTTCAAAGTTAAAATTGAAACTCCTCCCCCACCTCATCGGACTCCTCAGCCTTTTAACTGTAAAAATCCCAGTATAAGCCAAAAAATTAAAAAAAATTGTTGAATCAAATAAAATTTAATTAAATAAAAAAAGTTTTACATCTGCTTTATAGTATCAGATTTTCGCTATATTTTAACTTTGATATTTACGATTTGCAAAAAATTCTAACGTAGGGGTTAAAAATGAAGGTCATTTTCAGACTCAGTGCTAAAAAGTACATAAAAATCATTTATCAAAAGTTAAAAAACACTGCCATCTCCTCTATTTTATAGTATCCGATTTTTGTTATTTTTTAAATTTGACAATTTATGATTTGCGAAAAATCCTGACACGATGGTTTAGAATTAAAGAAATTTTCGGATTTTGTGCTAAAAAATGCATAAAAGTTAAAAAAAAAAAAACACAACCATCGCAGTCTTGTGTTATCTAATCTAAAACTTTTTCTTAAATGTCTTGGCGGTAATCTATCCGAAATTTTTTGTGTTATCATGTAAAATAGGTATAGATGGTAACTATCGAAAATCATAATAATATTAGATTGTCATTGGATTTACGTCAGTATGTAAAATTTAATCTCGATAGGGTATTTGAAAGTGAGTTAAAGTTCGAGTACTACTTTTGAATTGTGAAAACATACATACGATCGTTGAAGTTAAATAAATATAAAAATAGCATAATTTTTGTTAAAAGAAATCATGAAAAGAAACAGTCTCAAATCCTTACAAAACGAAACATATGTTAAAATACAATTATTTTCGCCAACCTGAAACTTAATAGAATTTACTCAATCGGAATATTTGTACGATTTTTTTCAAAGCGCAGATACATATGAAATACGTTAAGCACTTTGAATACTTTAAGCACTTGGTATATGACCTTTCAAAGCACGGCCGAACTCATTTGTGTTCAGATGCAGAAAAGTGGTGCAAGTCATGCATTTTTAAAGTTACATAACTCGGTCAATTTCAGTGTTATATGAGCGGGACTTTTTTCTTACTTGTCAGTGTAATAGGGAAATTTTACTAAATATGACTTATAGAACCGGAGTACCTATAAAAATTTAAATTCGTACTTTTTAAGACATGTTTTTATTGACCCAAATCGCTTTTAAAATATTTCTTTGCCTCATTTAAAACATTTTTGTAATTGGAACTATATGTCTATGACTAGCGGTTTAGGAATTAGCCATTGAATACTGTTGAGAGTGGACACCCTGTATAGAAGTCAAAATCTGTAGTTAGTATAATTTGAGCCATGCTTGTCGCAGTTATATAGGACCCGGCTCGGAAAATACGCAAGTACCGTCTTTTTTTGCAGCGTGCAGATTTAAAATAGAGATTACATAACAGCTTTTAAAGTACATTGAGCTGTAATATATAGTTAGGTAAATAAAGTTATTTGTGAAAGAAAAGTATGCACTTTTTGTTTATTAATATTTTATTTTAATTAGTATTTTAAGACATAATTTACATTAGTTAAATATGAAATTGGAATACGCAAATTATCTTTCGTTCGAAACATATCTTGGGTAAGCTATTTCTATCGTCAGACAAAAGTTACAATAAATTGAAAAAATGAAGAAATTTTCTCACTGTAAATTGTGAATCTGTGGCAAAATAAATATGTTTTGTTTTTAATAATTTTTGAAAACTCACTTTTTTATAAAACATACTTAAATTGCTTGTTCAATTATGATTTATAAAATTCTAAAATCAATATTACAAATCGTTATTATTTATTACCGAAACACTGAAACATTTCTTGCCACATTTCAGAGAGTTTACGACGAATTATTTCATGCAAACGGCGCTAAACACTCAAATAATAATTTTCATGAGATGCCTGGCCAGTTGGTAGGAATTCATAATGCGCAGCACCACGACAATCAAGAAAACAGTCAACATTACCTTGATTTTTGAGCGACTTCGACGTGGTATTTATGGTCTTGTTTCACCTTTCAAGCGCCATTTGTTGTTGAGCTGTTTCTGCATAAAAAATCCAAGTTATCCAAGTTTCATCCCCGATAATAATGCATTTTAGAAAAGAATCGCTTTTCGAAAAAGTTTCTCAGGCCACTTGAGCACGTTGTTTTTTTCCCCGAACAAATTTAAAGTTCTTGGAGTAGCTCAAGAAGCGACCGTCGCAATCCTAAATGATATTTTAAAATTGCTTGACAGGAGCCAAATGATGTAGGAATTTGTTTCATAATGTCGTTTATTGTGAAACGATTCATCAGAAAGCACCAATTTTCTGACCTTATCGATAGCTTAATCATTAATAGAAGAGGATGGTCAAAAAGTTGGCGAATTATCTACGACAGATTCTCTACTACCTTTAAACTTTTATACCAATCAAATACTGTTTTTTTTGTTTTTCTTGTAGATACAAAACTCTCAGACAATATATATGTTTGTAGAGATTCAAACAATTTTGCATCTACGCACTCAAAATGACAGTATTCCTACGTTACAAAACAATAAATTTCAGGAGTTCTTGTCGTGTATTGATGAATCTTATATCCGAAAATACAGATCATGGATGCAGTTGACACAAGATTGATACCTCTAAAAATAGTGCAGGGTGAGTCATAAGTCTCCATACTATTGATTGAAACTAAGACTATTTTTTTCCTATTATTATTCAAACAACTGATATCATATGTTATTACAATTTCAGGATATATTCCACATGTCTCCGTGCCCTGTCAACACACAATTACAGTCACTTAAACCAGTTTTGACTGTTGGTCTACTAAGCATATCTGCTAGCATCTATGTTGAGGCATCTTCATCTGTTGCCGTCTTTGGTGCTGAAGATCTGCTTGCATCGGCGACAAAACCTGTGCTTTGAAATTTCTTTATAAGTTTTACCATGGGTGTCATGGGTTATCTGCGTTGCATTCAAGGTACGTGTTACATGACAGATGGTACCACTTCTAGCCAACAGAATAATATCAACCCGTTCTTCCTTCGTTAGCGGCATTTCTTTTCAATCGGTTCACCTTCCTGTAAAGGTAAAATAAACTAGTTAAGGCTTTAACCATTTGTAGGGAGTCTCATGACTCACCTGTATTTTATGCTAGAAAATAGTAGAATGAACCTAGAGACTTTTCAAATATCTTCGAGAAAACAATGCAAATATTTTATTCGCAATACCTTCTTAATAGCTCATAAAATGTATGTTGTTAAATATTTAAAAAAAAATTAGAATATGAGAGAAAGATGAAAGGATTTGAATCTCAACATGAATGAACGTTACAGTACGATTGGCACATCAGTATTTCTTTACGTCTTGAACATCTTTATAATTGCATTTATGTAATCAGTGTAGACATGCACGGATCAATTTAAGTCAACCCGAATTCTATTTCAAATCGTTGACTAATCATACTCGACCCGAACACACACAAAAAAAATTCATCGACTCGAATCCCGACCTGAACTTGACACTATTCGGCCCGAAATCGACTCAAGTACGAAATGACAGCAAAGGTAACAAAATTAATCCCTATTTTAATTAAGGAAAGTTAGTCTATAATTATATCGCTAACATCAGTTTTATCATTTATGTAAAAAAATGGAACTTACATATATATATATATTACAAAATTTAAATTTTTGCGCCAAGTTTAAAGTATTTTATGTAAATTTTCCTTTTTCAGTAATATTCCGTATATTATACCGGCTTATTAAATTAAAACCCTAGTCTATTAATCTCTAAGATCTTAATTCATATTTATTCCAAATTACGTAAATCTAAAAATGGCTCAATTATTTATATTTCTTTAATAAAACTTTTATTATTTAAATTCCTATTAAATTCCGCTATTAAATCCCGGTATATCATATTCCCCTTAAATCTTTATTTAACTGCTAAAATATTATTCTGTCTTAAAGGAAAAACCTACTTATTTCAATTTATTCTTTTATTTAAAATATCCAGGTGTAATTAAAATATTTCAAAGATTAAAACTTCGCAGACATAAATTCATTTCTTTTATCGTCTGAAGAGGGAAAAAGGGGTTATTTTTGCATAATCTCGACTACAGATTTTAACATTTGTTTATGCTTTAGATAGCTGGTGCGAGGATATAAGAATTTTCTAGAACAATCTTTTCAGCAGAGTATAAATACGAATGGCGGGAACCAGAGAGAAAGATATAGCATATAGTAGAGGAGCTGTGAGTTTAGAAGCTTTTTAGTTTTTAGCATGTAGAGGTGAACGTGGTGGATTGCAGTCGTAGCAAACTGGATATTCAATGTGATTGCTCGATGGAGGTAGTAAAATGTTGGATGAATACTGTTTATTATGTGAGTAGAATGAGGAAGCAACGGTATCGTAATGGGTGATAGATGTTAGATATTAACGGATTAAAGACTAGAACGCAGTCAAGAGATGGAGTGATTTTAAACTAATTGTGACAGGAAGAATAGACTTTATTCTTTTTACCATGGAAGGAGAGAGCATCTTCCCTAGATTTAATCGAGAGTGTGGAAATAAAGTGAATAATGTTCCAAGCGACTGCCTTATGTTAATTCTTCATTTTTCTTTAGTATTTTAAAACCAATCGGCTGCTACCTGTGTTGTGTAGGAATGGAAACCCTCATTTTTTTTTTTCGACAATACAAACTACTTGCCGTCAAAACGTCACATATATATTCTCATTAATATTCAAGTATTTCGTTTTTTATTAGAAAATATTCTTTCGAAAAATCGGGTAAACCTGAATCCAACCCGTAAAATTCAAACGCCAACCAGAAACCGATCCAAACCCGAAACACATAAAATCAACCTAATCAGCAGCAAAATAAAACAGGTTAGTCCAATTGGGACTCGAAACGCAAAAAAAGAAGTTAGCGCCAAATCGACCCCACCATAACTGCGATTCGGGTCGGGTTTGGATAAAATCGGGTCTCCGGATCCGATGCAAACTCTAAATTTGTGTTGTATTTTGTCTTCAGTCATTTGATAGAATGATATGTCCTGAGTCTCACATTATCTAACAACCTCATTGAACCTAATTTGAAACTCTCGTGTAGTTCTCGAAAAGAATTTTCAATGCAAGGAAAAGTTGAAAATCTTCAATACGTCAAAATTGGCCAAATAATGCGAATGGGAAAGTGCTATGAACAATCGATTAAAGCAGCTTGTGCAATAACAAGATGAATGAAAATAAAAATGAAATAAAAATTTATTTACTTTATCAAACTACAAGTAGTTAATTCCGTTATTTTTTAAACTTATCTTCAAGTATTTTTTTTTTTAATATTTCATTAAAAATATTGCGTAAAAAATCATTGAAACTGAAATTTCCTTGTTTCAAAATAATCAAACTCTTTTTTTAAAAAATAAATTTTATTTATTTTCTTTCACGAAAGAATGGAGATATGATTTCCCGTATTTATTTACCTCTATGAAATTTGATTCAGAATAAAATATAACAATAGAATCCGATTTTAATTTAGGAAATCTTATCGAAAATTGCAAATTTAATATCAAATTTCAAAAAACAAATATAAAGAAAACTGTTTATTTTCATATATAAAAATAATGTTTTAAGTAAAAATTTTTCTAATTCTCCGAGCATTCGTTTTTGTAAAGCATGGTTTCAGAAATTGGAGTAACATTATCTGCAGTAAAGATTTAATGCTGCTTGAAACACTCATTTAATTAATGAAATATTTTAATGTTTAAGATTTAATATCCCAATTCCCATTTTTAATTTAAACGCGTGTCATTTAATTACATATTACTTTATTAACGTGGAACATTCTTCAACGGATTTAACGGGAGATGACAAAATATTTGTTGAGCTCTCAAAATTTCTCTTTAAATTACCCCTGTTAATATTTTATCTGTAAGGATGAACGCTGTGACAGACAGACTGTAAAGGAAATGTATGTATATTTTAAATTTCCAATTATTGAATATTAATATTGTATTGTATAAAAGATACTTTTACACAAATATAATAACTGCCAATTCTTCCGCTTTTTTATACCACAAAAAAATAATAGAAAATTTTGCCTTATTTAATTGGCAGATTTCAGCGATCCACAATGATAAAAACTTTTTGGTTCAAAAAAGCATAAGAGCTGACAACAATGAAATGTGCATAAAATTGAATAAATAAATGACTAACTATAGTAGAGTAACTCCGGGAGAGTTGCCGCATCCGGGATAGATGCGGCACCCCTTGTATATCTTGTAATTAGGGGCTATGCATATATATCGTTATCATTTTAGGGGGGAGGGGGGGGTCTGGCACATGATATCGTAAGATATCTCTAGGGGGAGGGGGAGTTTGTCTTTTGATATCGTTATCATTTTTGATCCAACCAAAATTTTCTCTTCCTATTTGTAACTTGGTCTTTACATAAAAATAGTATGTTATCTTTCTTAGTATGTTATCTATTTTTATGAAAATACAAAGTTATTATTAAAACCATTAAATGATTATAAAATTATTCAATTCTAAAATATGGAATACCCCGATGTTTGGCTTTCCTATTCTTCTGTCATACGCGTATGCCTATATAATCCGCTGTTCAACAAACCATATGCGAAGTATGTATGAAATGATACTTGAGTTTAAGAAATAAATAAAATATAATGTTGTCCACCTGTTTTGTTGATAAGAATTTCTATCTGCCCCACCCCGTACGGGGCAAAAATACATTATTACTGTTGAATGCTTTATGCAACAAAAAACTATTATTGCATACTTTTAAACAATAACTTTCTTTTAAGTGTTATTTGAGATACAGCTATTTCATATATTAAGTAATATTTTATTGACTTCTATTAATTTGAATCAATAAAGTATGCAAAAAATAAATGTAACCATATTTGTATATCATTCCAAACAAAAGAAAAAAAAATTCAAAAAATCTAGAGATTTTTTATACACTGATAACGATATCATTACCGGGGGGGGGGGGGGGAGGGTTCGAGGGATGATAACGTATGATATCGTAAGGGGGGGAGGGGGTCCAAAATTACCAAAAAGTTGATAACGTTATATATGCACAGCCCCTTATCGATAGATGGCAGTCAGACGCGCAGTGTAGATGAGCAATGTGATTACTTTAAACAGCCTATAGCGTGGATCCCATCTTCATGTTTACTTGTAGCTGTACAGTCCTTATTTTGAGATAAGCGCATGATTTCACTATCGAAACTTTTAAACACGTTATGCTTAAATACTTTTATACACTAATTACTAAATGCATGCATTGTTTCGAAATCAAAACTAAGTTTAGCGTCTGTATAGAGTATTGTGTGTATGGTTACGCCATTTTCCTTTGGGACGGCAGGCAACTGTGGTGTGCTGTGGCTGTACTGTACGAAATGGGATACATGTCTCAACCACGATCCGGCATACATGCAGCAGTTTCTTTCGTTTTCTTTTTTTTTTTTCTTTTTTTTCTTTTTTTTTTTTTTGGTTGTAGGTGATGACGCTATAAATAAAATTGAAATTTTATGTATCCGTCTTATTTTTTTATGTTACTGAAGTATATTTGCTGGATTTGATTAAGTGTTATTAACTTTTTCCTTTTTTTTTTTTTTTTTTTTTTTTTTTTGTTGCGTAAACTTACCAAGTTAGGCATGTAACATTAAGAATTTTGCATTTTAGCCATTTATGGCCCGATGGCACTTTAACGTACCATATAAATAGCTTATTGTAAAATTAATTTAATAGATCGATTAATAGCAATACCGTTTAGAATGAGTTATAGATACTTTACTTTATCTTATTCCAAAAGCGTTATCGGTTGCACAAACAAAACATTTTTAAATGGATGATTTCTTTTGTCTTTGCATCTTTCCAGCTTTTTTGACATTGAAAGACTAGGGGGGGGGGGGGGTGTAAAAGTTTGAATTCGGATATATTTCTATTGTAAGTATTGTAAGAGCATTATATTTGTACATTTCCTAATTCTACAAAATAGTAAAAAAAAAGTATTTTAAATAAAAGATTTGAGTGAAGTTATAAATATTGTACAATATCCCTATAAATTAAAATTTAATTATTTAATTTTTATTGTTAAAATCCTTCTAAAATTTATTAAATAATTGTGTAAATCTTCTAAAGTAGTTTCACAAATTCGTGAAAAATGCTTTAGAATATGAAATTTTCACCAATTCATAATTTGAGACATAAAGGGTTAATGTCCTTGCTTTGAATGAAATATTGTTTTTAAAAACCAGATAAATTTTAAACTTGTTTTCAGATTTTATTAGAAATGCCCAAATTTTATAAAAGAAAAGAAGGTATAAGCCCACGAGGACAATGGGAGCCGGAAAGATTAATGCAACATGTTGGTCGCAGATTGACTCGGTATCAGGTAGGGTCTTTAATCTGCCATGCTTGGAACAAATCGACATCTGTTGGCAACGTTATACTCGTGGCTTTAATGTTACTGGGATCTTCCCTTTTAACAACAACGCTCTCCCAGATCATTTGTTTTTTGCATTAGCGGATAGTAAAGTGCCCATACCAGAAAATAAGACACAAGAAGAGGCAAATCCCGCCTGCAGAACCTTATTATAACCCAAGCAGTGTAAGACCACCATCACCTACCAAACACATCTATAAAATCTCTCCTATTCCGAGACTTAGCCAAGTAACAGCAAAGCACATAATTAAAGCAACGGTAATAAATTTAGCCTCTATTGACAATAGAATTGCGCTTAAAGCAAATTTACTGAAAATATTACAAAAATGTAAGAAAATTGACAAAAAAGATGACAAAGCTACCAAGACAAAAGTTAATTTTGATTGAGGTGGAGGATCACATGACAGTCAATCAGACATTGATGAATGTTCAAGTAGTATCAAGTTTATTACGCCCAAGTTTAATCAGAAAAATTAATTTTGATTGAGGTGGAGGATCACATGACAGTCAATCAGACATTGATGAATGATCAAGTTTATCAAGTTTATTACACCAAAGGAGAAAAAGGGAAAAATAAAAAGTAAGAATGCAAAGAAAGATGCAAATGCAAATGATAATAATGAAAAGTTGGATCACATGTGACGCAGACGTTCTTTGCAAGGAATGTTCAGAAAATTACCCCAAAACTAAGAGGAAATGTGATTGGTCTCGTTGCATCATGTGTCAAATGTGGTTACATTAAGAAGGGCAGTGATACCGCTATGGCATCACATAATTTTAATTTCTAATTGTCACACTGGCACCAGAATTTTTCAATGAACATTTCACTTTTATTAAATACGCGAAAATATTCTTTTTCATCTTTACAAATAAATTTTCGTGTAAATACTGGTGTCATTCAATTATTTTAACATTTTACGAATGGAAGTACCTTGCCCCTGAAAGGGTTAAGACTGTACTATTTTCGACACTTTTTGTGTACATTGCGATCAAAAATAACAGGTCTATTAACCAATAAAACAATGAAAACACTATTTTACTTTTTTTTCAGTCTCTAATACCTTGATGTTACGGTGTTGCTGAAATAACAATTAAAATTCAATCTTTAAGAAATAAGTAGTTAATTTTAGTAGTAAACAAAATAGGCAGGCTAATATTTATTTCAACCGACTAGTACATTTCATTGTACTCATTAAGTTTCTTTTTGTTATTACATAGTTAATTATAGTCCAGATATGAATATTTGTTTCAATAATTCTTACTTTAACTTCATTCTGTTCTTAATGACAAGCGCGGCGCCTTACTCTGAATGTTACGGGTGACGCGCCGCAGTGTAATGTTTTAGAAAACAATTGTTAAAAAATATGAATTATTTTTTATATCTTTTTGTTGTAGCACAAATTTTGTATATTTAACAATAAATAGCGTATCATGATTTTTCTTAGTTTATGCGCAACATGGCGCTTTATACTACATACTTTCAAAAAAATATGCTCCATCTCACCCGGAATTACTCTATATTTACATACATTTATATGTAAGAATCTGCATCAGTAGTAATTGATAAACAAGGGGGTAAACATGATCGAAGATCGCACAAAGGATTTCGTTAACAAGAATTAATTAATTTAATTAAAATAATATAAAACTTTTCCAAAATTTTATGATTTTTCGTGTGATCGGAGACATTCATCTGTAGGCGTACAATACTTCAAGTCTCTAACAGTTTCCGAGGACAAACTCTGTGACAGACAGAGGAAAGAGACAAACAGGGTTTAGTTAAATGAAAAAAACACCAAAGAGTGAGTTTTATTTTAAAGGAAAAATATGTTTCGAAAATAAACTTCGTTTATACATAAAATAATTATATAATTTTAACCTAACAGCTCAGAAGAGAAAAAAATGCGCTGTTTGTCTAATATTTTTGTCTAATACAGACTGTGTAATTCACAAGACTGTGACCCTAAATCCGTTCAAAAATCTTTTTATATAATACTGTTTTATAAGAATAATATTTCAGAGAGTAAAGTTCTTAGAGTTTAAGTCAAAACAACTTCTGCCAGAAACGTAAAGAAAATTGTTAATAAGATAGAAAATATTTGAAAAAATTGGATTAATTTTTTACTCTTTGATGTTTTGTAACATAAAACATAAAATTATTTGACTTTCTTTGTCATGTTGATTATATTTCCTGAAAACATGATACAATCAAAGCTGTTTTTGTGCGGTGGATACGAGCCGTATTAAAAGAACATACATATATGATTCAAAACTTCACAATTAGCTATATAACAAATACTTTTTCGCAAGATATTTTTAAAAAATACAAAGGTTAGGGACCACGTAAAAAACGCTCGATTAATTACGGAAATATTTAAATGCATTAGATTTAATATAGTCATAAGGGGAAATGCACATTTTACTTTGCGAAAGGTCGGGTAAAATATTTTGTTTTTTTAAATTGTTTATAATGATGCCAACATGGAAAAACCAAGTTTTCTAACAAAATTTCTTAAGGCTAAATTTTCTGTGGCCGAAAAACGACAAAAGTTTGGGACATTTCTTGATTTTTTGGACATATCTCGAGACTCGCTACCGTAGCATATTATTTGTCAATATCAATATTAAAGAAGATAAAATTCTCTACAACTTTCATATTTACAACTTTTTTATACACTCAATAGCAAGCGCAGTACGCTATTTCAAAAATGGGACAATTTTTTCAATTTTCTTAAAAACCGTGAAAAACGTAGTTTTACCGCGATTATTCAAATGTTCCCCGCAGATTTAATTGTGTATGTCGACTTCTAAAAATTGGTAGCAGTAAATTATCTATTATTTGCACACTCACCTCTTTATTTTCATCTCAACAGACATTTTATATGCAATAAATTTATATAATTTTAAAAGTAGGGCAGAGTATAGATGAATGAGACAATTTTCATATTTAGACAGTAACTTTAATTGTATACAATGTTAACTTCAAAGCGTTGTTTAAAAGAATTTTTCAATCTATAGTAATTTATTGGCACAATAGTTTCAATTAAAAAAGATTTATTGCTTAATTTTAATAAATTTTATAATTTTTATAATGCATACATATTTTTCCAGGTATCAATGGAATAGGTGGGTCATTTTCAAAATCTGTCCATGTTTTGGAATAACAAAATCAAATTTTTAGAAATATTTAGAAAGTTTTAATTGTTTGTAAATAATTACCTTACCTCATAAACATTAATATACAAGCCTCAGCAGAGACCAAATTACTAATTTAACATTTTAAAACTAATTTTTAAATTTTAATGCAATTGGTATAATGACATAAGTGAGCGCGGTAGTGACAAATTAAACAAAATATTTTTATTTTTACCCAGGCATAAATGGCAGCTATTATATCTTCTGGCACATACAGTGATTTTCTATTTCTCATATAATGAAAGCAGATTAAGAAATAAAAGTTCATTTAATTATCAATTAGAATTGGGTACGGTAATGACTTACAAAAGACTTTACGGTTATGACTTTTTAAAAGAGGGGGTGGGGGGGGGCAAAATCCATGTTTTGCACGGATGCAAAAAAGGCTAGTTTTAGCCCTGAAACACATAATTTACTGCTACTAATATATTGAAGTTGACATACACGATTAAATCCGTGGGAAACATTTGAATAATCGGGGCAGAACTGCGTTTTTCACGGTTTTTTAGAAAATTGAAAAAAATGTCCTATTTTTGAAATGGCGTACTGCGCTTGATATTGAGTGTATAAAAAAGTTGTGAGTATGAAAGTTGTAGAGAATTTTATCTTCTTTAATATTGTAATTGACAAATAACATGCTACGGCAACGCGTCTCGAGATATTTAAAAAAAAAAAAAAAAAAGTTCCCAAAATTTTCTTGTTTTTTCGCCACAGAAAATTTAGCCTTAAGAAATTTTGTTAGAAAACTTGGTTCTTCCATGTTGGTATCATTATAAACAATTCAGAAAAAAAAAATCTTTTACCCGACCCTAATGCAAGGTAACCCCTTTTTTTTCGTACATTTCCTCTGGACTAATATCCCAGTTCCCATTTTTAATTTAAACATTGGTCATTTCATTACATATTACTTTATTAACATGAAACACTCTTCAGTGGATTTAGCGGGAGATGACAAAATACACTGGTGTCCAAAATTAAGGACCAGTCACAAAATTCTAATTTTTAAGTGAGCGAATACTCAAATGGAAATAATATAATTCAAATAATTACTATCCCTACAGCACAGCTAGTCCATATAGCCTCTCATTCATGTCACACATGGTCACAAGTGTCACAGTCACTACAGTGAAACAAAAAATAGGAAATTCCACACGTCTCGTTATGAGTCTCAAATGATCACTATATGTGACTGCTGCTTTGTGATGAGTCACCAGGTGACTTTACAATGTAGTTACATTGTGACTCTCATGTGACTGTCATTTTTAGACTCAATTTCAAAGTCATCATGAACGTTGCATTATGATAAGTCACCAAATAATATCATACTATAGTCACATGGAGACTTTTTCCAAAAGAGCACAATGGTGACTTCACAGTAGTCTCTCTGTCACCTGAAAGTCATCATGTGACTTTAATGTGACATTACTTGGTAACTTATTACAATGCAGCGTTCACGATGACTTTGAAATTGGGTTTACAAATGACAGTCACGTGAGAGTCACAATGTAACTACATTGTAAAGTCACAGTGACGTCTCAGTGGAGTCACATATAGTGATAATTTTAGACTCATAATGAGATGTATGGAATTTCCTATTTTTTTTTTGCTTCACCGTAGTGAGTGTGATACTTGCGACCATGTGTGACATGAATGAGATGTTATATGGACTAGTTGTGCTTTAGGGATAGTAATTACTCGAATTATATTATTTCCTTTTGAGTATTCGCGTACTTGAAAATTAGCATTTTGTGATTGGTCCTTAATTTTGGACAACAGTGTGTTTATTGAGCTCTCAAAATTCTCCTTTAAATTACAATTATATTAATATTTTATTTGTAAAGGAAACATGCATATTTTAAATTTCCAATTATTGCATATTAATATTGAATTGTAAGAAAGTTTGTATACACAAGTTTGATACAAATGTGCATAAAATTGAATAAATAAACGGATAACTGCGTTACACTAGCCTGCAACATTTGGTTTGTGTCATGTTTTTTAATATTGATAACTGATTCTTATGTATTTTGTAGCGCTGAATCCGATAATAACCTTCATTTTTTTTTAACATCACGTAAAGATTTTTGCAAATTGTAAATTTCAAATTAAAAAGTAAAAAAAAAAAAATAATAATAACAGCGAAAATCTGATATAATAAAATCGATGTAATTGTTATACATTTAACTTTTGTATTTTTTTTTTACCGCTGAATCCGAAAACGATCTTCATTTGTAACTATCGAGTCAGGATTTTTCGCAAATCGTAAAATTTCGAAGTTAAAAAGTTAAAAGTGACCTCGCTCCTTCCTCTCCTTCATCGGATCTCTGAGGTTTTAATCTGTAAGTATTCCCAGTATAAGACAAAAAATTGAATAAATTATTGAATTAAATAAAATTAAATTGAATAAAAGAATTTACATATATTTTATAGTATCAGATGTTAGCTATTTTTTTTTTTCTTTTTAACTTTGAAATTCATGATTTGCGAAAAAATCTGACGTGATGATTAAAAATGGAGGTTATTTTCCGATTCAGTGCTAAAAAGTACGTAAAAATCAATCATCAAAATGTAAAAAACGCCACATCTCATCTTTTTTATAGCTTCGGATTTTCGCTGTAATTTGACTTTTTATAAGTTTTAAATTAACGATTTTTGAAAAGTCCCGACACGGTTGTTAAAAATGAAGGTCATTTTCGGATTCAGTGCTAAAAAATACAAAAAAAAAAAAAAAATATCAAAAGTTAAAAACACAGCTGTCTTTTCTGTTTTTTAGTTTCATGTTTTGCGCCAATTTTTTTTTTTTTTTTTTTTTTTTTTTTTTTTTTTTTTTTTACCTTTTACATATGAAATTTGTGATTCGCGAAATATCCTGACGTTATGGTTAAAAATAAAAGTCATTTTCGGATTCAGTGCTAAAAAATACATACAAATTACTTATTAAAAGTTAAAAGTCACAACCGTCGCAACGTTCCTGGGAAAAAATGGGCAGCTGAGTTGCCCATTATTTCCAAGAAACATTTCTTGAAAATGACTGGAACTTTACTGTATATGTTAAAAACTTTCTACAGAAACGCCAGTAAGTTTCCTGCGAAATACCAGGCATATTTCTGTTGACAGCAAAACATTACTGACATTTCACAGCATGCGGGATCCGCAGACGATTTTTACATTTCCAGTTGACAATTTTCGCTTTATTATCATTATTTGTTAGAATGAAAAAATATTTTGAAATTGACATCAAAATTATTATTTATAATTTACACGAAAAAATAAATTTTCAGTTCAAATTCAATAAAGTAAATATATATATATGATATATTGTTTCTGAACTTTGCTTAAAATATAAAAATATATAAATGTAAATAATAATTAGAAAAAAAATCTAGACATAAAATATTTTGGATTTTCGTCAGTAATTATGTTAGTTTACAAGCTAGATAAAATACATATAAATTTTCATGAAAAAAAAAAAAAAAACCTAAACGTAATTGTATATTTTTTCCGAAAAAAAAAAAGTCAAATTTGCAGCAATTCAAAGTGTCAAATATATATCAAATTTAAATCAAATTGTAATAAAGTGTTAAAATATAAAATTAATTAAAAAAGAAAAAAAAAAGTCAAGAGGTAGCATCGAACTCGGGCCGTACGGGTGGCGTGCGAGTCTTCTGCGTCCACACCACGAAAGACACGTTGAGAGCTGCAAACTAATGGGTATTTGAAACGTATGCTAAACCTCGGCATCTAATTTCTGAAAATCTAAGGCCCATTTGAAGAAATCCTTTCACAATAATAATTAGAGATAAGAACTCTAAAACATACTTTAAATTATTCAAAATCGGTGAGAATCATGTTTGATGGTCCCCTGGTTAATGGAGATCCAAATAATAGGTGTATTTTTTTTACACGGTCTGCTCGTTAAACATTCCACAGACAAGTACGAGAGATAATCTCTTAGCGATGTCACAGAGGTATTGTATTTTCATCTGAATTGTCTTGACAATAGAGACGTAAAGGATTATGTCGTCTATTGATTTATTTGCATTCCATATTGATTTTTTTTTACATTCATTTAAGGAATTCGTTTTCGACACTCGCGCGCGAGCAACGGATTATAGCAAAAAAAAAAAATAATAAATGGCGGCCGCAGCGTTTTGCTGTTTCCAACTTTTGTTCAGGAACGTTTCAGATAAGAAAACCAGAATTTCACAGGAAAGAGCTAAATTATTCTGAAAACCTGAGAAAAGGCGAAACGTTCCTGGATTTTACATGGAACGTTACCATTTTTTTTTTTTTTTTTTTTTACAGTGCATATACTATTAATATGTAAGAATGCGCAGTATAGTTATTAATAAAGATGTGATTTTTCGAAAGGAAAAACATCTAAAAAAAAAAAGATAATTCTAAAAAAAATAGTTATATACCTTTACGCTAACTAGAGGATATAAAAAATACACTCTTAGACCTCTAAATATTACACAGAAATCTTCATGCAAAATAGTTTTGAAATGTAGGCTATCTAATTCTCAAGGCGGTGGCCCTAAATCCGCTCAAAATCTTTATATTTAATAGCCTTTTATAAGAATAATATTTCCCAGAGTAAAGTTCTTAAAGTTTAAGTCAAAACAACTTCTGCCAGAAACATACAAAATATTGTTAACAAGATAGAAAATGTTTGAAAAAATTCGATTCATTTTTTACTCTTTGATGTTTTGTAACATAAAACATAAAAATATTTGAATTTCTTTGCCATGTTGATTATATTTCCTGAAAACATATTACAGTCAAAGCTGTGTTTGTGCGGCGGATAGGAAAAGCATTATAAGAATGTACATGGTTGTTACGGAACTTCGCAATTATCTATGTAACAAATAATATTTCGCAAGATATTTTTTAAAAATGCAAATGTTAGAGACCGCGTAAGAAAACGTTCGTTTAATTACTGAAAATTTTTAATGCACGAGATTTAATATCCCAATTCCCATTTTTAATTTAAACACATGTGTGTCATTTAATTACATATTACTTTAAATCTAAGCAAATAACACCTTATAAGAATATATTAATTTCAAATGCTAAAAGGTGTAAATTAAAACTTTAAAACCAGTAAAAATACGTTTATATTCGACTGGATATGTTTTGACTCACCCGAGTCATTTTCAAAAAAAAAAAAAAAAAAAAAAAAAAAACAAATAAATAAAGCTATTCTAAATTTGCATGGTCTATAACACGCCATCATTCAGTTTTCCACGTATTCTTTCATATTATGCACGTTACATTTTTATTGTATATGGATGTTTATTTTATTTTATTTTCATACTCTTTGAGTAGCTCGAGCCATTTAGCATTTACCGTTTACACTTTATCACCCTTTAATATTTCATCATCTAAATTCAATGAACAATAACATTAAATTCACTATTGAAATTGAACAGAATTAAAGTCATCCATTCCTCGACATAATGTTAACAAGAACAAATTAATCTATCGGCAGATTTGTTTTAGAAAAAGCATAGCTAACCAGGCCACTATACCGAATAATGCATGTTCTCCATTTACGTATAAAATTTCAACCTACACATTTTTCGTAAGAAGAGCTTTTCTAGTATGCGCACAAAACAATTTGAATGATGAATTAATATTCGCAGAATTCTCATAATAGTGGTTTTAATGTTCGACATATTAACAAATTAATCAGGAATATTGTCAATAATAAGAAGCTTGAACATAAATTTGATTCGCAAAAATACAAACTTTATACTATTCAATATATTCCAAACTTTTTTGAGAAATTAAAATATAGCCTTAACTGTTTTAATATCTGCTTAGTAGCAAAACCACCTCCGAAATTGAAGAATATCATTTGCGCAAAAATTGATCCAATTAGTTTTGAGAATTACTCAGGGGGTGTACGAAATACCATTTATTAGAGGAGACGGATCAAAGGATTACTTTATTGGTATGACTAGCAGTAAATTTAAATATAGAAAAAAGCATCATATAGCTGATATTAAATAGAATAGAAAAACCACAGTCCTAGTAAGATTTTATCAAGAAGAATCCATCCAAGTAAATTTCAATATATTAAATATAATAGAAAAACCAGAGTCCTAGCAAGATTTTATCAAGAAGAATCCATTCAAATAAATTTCAATAAAAGTAAAATAATTTTTCCGTCCAGTCTATACTATCCGTTCATTATAAGAGCAACCATAGAAATTGTAACGCGCAAAAATTCAATATGTAATGATGCAGCATCATTTCACTTACTAAAAATATGACTCAAGCTAAGCAACGAGTATGAAAAAAAAAAATGCAATTTAACAAATTACAACGACCTTTTAAAAATTACTTTTTAAAATACTAAAATTTAAGACATAAAAAATCACACGGAGTTGATCATACATTACGTACGCCATGGATTACATTTTTCGGTACTGTAAATTTTTAAACTTCT
This sequence comes from Maratus speciosus, assembly GCA_963932465.1. Classification (NCBI taxonomy): domain Eukaryota; kingdom Metazoa; phylum Arthropoda; class Arachnida; order Araneae; family Salticidae; genus Maratus; species Maratus speciosus. The sequence continues at coordinate 155,970,084 of OZ010789.1, forward strand.
ACGGAGCTGGTCATACATTACGTACGCCATGGATTAAACATTAATATTCCTGGACCAATTTTAAATGAAATTTCATTTTAAAACTTCTAAACATCCCACAATATTACTTTTTATATTGTCGTATAGAGAAAAAAATGCATATTTAATTGCAATTTGTTTGAAAGCTGCATCTCAATTTGTTTCTGAGTTATTAATTTTTATTATTTTTTTTTTTTTTTAGTTTTTATTACTTTTTTGTCATAGTGGCAAGAGAAGTATCCATCTCTGTTGAAAGTAGAGGGAAAATACAGATTACTGTATAGATCAACCAGAAAACGAATAAAATGCGGATTCAACGAATAAAACGCTTCAGATATGTTTTTGATTTCCTACCCTGACCGAGGACGATAACCATTTTTCCAAATGGTTAATTAAAGTATTTTTACTGGTTTTAAAGTTTTAATTTACAACATTTAGCATTTGAAATTAATATACATATCATTTTATTACGGGGAACATTCTTCAATGGATTTAGAGGAAGACGACAAAATGTTTGCTGAGCTCTCAAAATTATCTCTATTAATATTTTACATGAGCATGTGAGTTTCAAAACTTGCATTATCCAGAAAATCAAATTTTAGGAAATCGCGAAAAAACCTCTAACTGCGTCCGTTTATTTTCATTGTAAACCAAGATTTTACAGTGTCAGAAATACCATATAAAACTAGTTTTTTTGCGGATTAGATTGGGGAGTTTTGTGCAGGCTTACGAAAAGAATAGATTGAAAGAGAAAACACGATTTTTTAAATTTTGGATAAAACGTGATTTGAAACACATGTCCTCATACACTGTAAAAAAAAATCTGTAAAGTTACTAAAATATTTCAAGGAAACTGGGATTCCAGGAACTTTTTATGTAACGGCAACAGCAAAAATTTCTGTAACAGCATCTGTTACAGGAATTTTTCTTGTTGCCGTTACATAAAAAGTTCCTGGAATCCCAGTTTCCTAGAAAAATTTTAGTAACTTTACAAATTTTTTTTTACAGTGTATGTAAAAAAGTACGGGGGTAAAAGTTAAAGTTACGTATGGGGGGGTACCACCTTATGCGTATTTTAAATTTCCAAATTATTGCATATAACTACTGAATCGAAAAAAAAAAGTTTTATACACAAGTTTTATACAAGCGTGCATAAAATTTAATAAATAAATAAATGAATAACTATTTTCTATTTATATATATTTATTAAGAACGTGTACACTGTAAAGAAAAAATCTGTAAAGTTACTAAAGGTTTTCTAGGAAACTGGGATTCCTAGAACTTTTTATGTACCGGCAACAACAAAAATTCCTGTAACAGCGTCTGTTAGAGGAATTTTTGTTGTTGCCGTTACATAAAAAGTTCTAGGAATCCCAGTTTCCTAGATAACCTTTAGTAAATTTACAGATTTTTTTACAGTGTAGTAGTAATTGATAAAAAGGTGAATTTAAATATGTTTCATTTAATTACATACTACTTTATTTACGTGAAACACTCTTCATTGGATTTAACAGGAGGTGACAAAATATTTGTCGAGCTCACAAAAGTCTGCTTTAAATTACCTCTTAATATTTTAACTGTAAATTAAATTTATGCATATTTAAAATTGCCAATTATTGCACATTAATATCTGATTGAATAAAGGTTTTTCACACGAGTTTTATACAAAAATGCATAAAATTTAATAAATAAATTGATATTATCTATTTAATTAATAAGTTGATGCTTGGCGCAATATAATATAACCTTTTTCTTAATTTCTTCTAGCATTTTTCGCATTTTCGGATCCATCCAAAATGCTATTTTCCTATTGACTGTTATTCATAATCTCCTGTTTTCCAATTGGTATAAACCTTTCAATTGAATCCACTTCTCTCCTATATATTCGAGCAAATTTACCTCATTTTTTGTAGCGATGACGGTATGCTTAATGCTACTGAAACTAGTATGCTTTAAAATTTAAAGTTCTGGCGCTATTAACATTGTTTTTCATTATATTATATATTATACAATGCTATCTATTTACATATAATATTTATATGTAAAAATCTGCAGTAGTAATAGATAAAATAGTGATTTTTTGAAAGGAAAAATATCTTTTGAAAAACAAAAATTTGTTTATACTCAATATAGTTATATAACTTCATCCTAACTGCATGATATTAAAATAAATACTGCTAGACTTCTAAATATTATATAAAATTCTCATGCAAAATATTTTTTTTAATGTAAACTCTGTAGTGCTCAAGATGATGGTCGTAAATCCATTCAAGATATTTTTATAGAATAGCGTTTTATAAGAATAATATAAAATTCTTAAATAGATAATAAAGTTCTTAAATTTTAAGTCGAAACAACTTTTACCAGAAACATATAGAAAATTTATAATAATATAGAGACTTTTTGAAAAAAATGGATTAATCTTTTACTCTTTCATGTTTCCTAACAATATTTTAATTTTTTTGCTATGTTGATTATATTTCCTGAAAACATATTACAGTCAAAGCTGTTTTACTGCAGTGGATAGGAGCCGCATTAAAAGAATATACATGCATGTTCCAAAACTTCGCAATTAGCTATATAATAAATAATGTTCCGCAAGATATTTTTTTTTTAAATGCAAAGGTTACACTGTAAAAAATCTCTAATTCTACAGATGTAAAGTTACAGAAATCTGTATGCTTACTAAATTTTATCTGTACACTGTACAAAAAAAGATGTAAATCTACAAAACTAGTTTTTGTAAAGCTACAGAAATCTATAGCTTTACAAAAGAATAGACTAAAATTACAGTAATCTTACAAAAATTTTATCTGTAACCCGAGTCGCATTTACATAAAAAGTTCTTGGCATCCAAATTTCCTAAAAATTTCTTAGTAACCTTACAAATTTTTTGATTTACGGCGCAAAAGTGCATCTGTCACATGAATTTTTCTTTTTGCCGTTACATAAAAAGTTCTAGGAATCTCTGCTTAATAGAAAAATTTTAGCAACTTTACAGATTTTTCTTTACATTGTAGGGACCGCATTAAAAAGTGCTTGTTTGGTTAGGGAAATCTTTTAATGCATAAGATTTAATATCCCAATTCCCAAATTTTTAATTTGAACACATGCGTGTCATTTAATTACATATTACTTTATTAACGTGAAACACTCTTCAGTGGATTTTAACGGGAGATGACAAAATATTTGCTGAGCTCTCAAAATTCTGCTTTAAATTACCTCTATTAATATTTTATATGCAAAGGAAACTGTGCATATTTTAAATTTCCAATTATTGCATATAAATATTGGATTGTATAAAAAATTTTTACATTAATTTTATACAAGTGTGCATAAAATTAAATAAAAAATGAATAACAATTATATATTTACATACATTAATATGTAAGAATGTGTATGAGTATAATTGATTCAAAAAATGAAATTTTGAATAGAAAAAGTCTTTAAAAAGATAACTCGTTTATAAAAAAAAGTATTGATATAGCTTTATCTTACTGCAGGATATTAAAAGAAATATGCTGTTCGACTTCTAAATATTACATAGAAATCTTCATGCAAAATATTTTTTTCCAGTGCAGACTATCTAGTGCTCAAGAATATGGTCCTATATCCGTTCAAAATATTTTTATGGAATAGTGCTTTATAATAATATTATTTTAGAGAGAAAAGTTCTTAAAGTTTTAGTGGAAACAACTTTTAACAGAAAAATATAGAAATTTGTTAATAAGATTTACAAGCTTTGAAAGAAATTGGATTAAAATTTTACCCTTTGATGTTTCGTAACATAAAACAAACACATTTTTGAATTTATTTGCCACTTTGGTTATATTTTCTAGGAAAATATTACAGTCAAACCTATTTTTGTGCTGCGGATAAAAGCAGCATAATATATATATATATATATATATATATATATATATATATATATATATAAATATATATAACAATTATATAACAATTATATGTAACAATATATATATATATATAACAATTTGTAAAGTTACTAAAATTTTTCTACGAAACTGGGATTCCTAGAACTTTTCATGTAGCGGCAACAACAAAACAAAAATTCATGTAACAGATACACTTTGATGTTCAGATACACACCTTAAATCAAAAAATCTGCAAGGTTACTAAGAATTTTTTAGTAAACTGGGATACCTATAACTTTTTATATAACTGTAACCCTGATAATAGATAAAATTTTAGTAAGATTACTGTAATTTTAGTAAATTCTTTTGTAAAGATACAGAAATCTGTAGTTTTACAAAAACTGGTTTTGTAGATTTACAACTTTTTTCGTACAGTGTACAGATAGAATTTTAGTAATCTGTAGAATAATAGATTTTTTTACAGTGTATGTATTTCTACGCACATTATTTTTCATATACCGCATTAAAAACATCGCACAAAAAATATCTCACAGAAAAAATTTCACAAAAAGAGACCACACAAAAGCAGGCATGTGACTGTATACATTTGATTTTACAGGTTTCAATAACAAATCCTCTCAAATTAGATTTAAGAATATGTGCCTTTTTAGCATCAATTGATGTGATGGAACACATTGGTTTTATTGTTAAACAGTTTTGGACTCTATTTTACCTATGTACTTTCCTATTTTATGCACATTAACTAAATTTTTCCTTGCTTACACATAGCAGGATGGACATTTTCTTTCTAATTCCATCACACACATAAAATCTCCTTTCTTAACATCAATTTTAGATTTAATGCTGTTTATCAGTGAGATCTCAAATTTCCCTTGTGAAAGTAAACCCTTTGCGGTCGTATGTCTATTCGCAGCCACCAAAGCTTTTTTACCGTTCTAGTTGTGTGCTTGCCCTCAGCCAGAACAACTTTTTTACTGTTCCAGATGTATGTCTGCTCTCAGTCATCACAGCAAAGAACCATACTGATCTTACATTATATATTAAGTCGACAAGCTTCGGAGATACGTAGAATTCGTAATAATATTTTACAAATTCTGCTTAAGGCTGTTCTTAACTGCTCTGCTCAACAAGCGAAAAACGTTTTGACATATTTACAAATTCCTTTTTTAACGGAAAGATATAAAATTGGAAAGCCTGGCCATGGAAGCGATTTGGAATGGAACTGTTTTTTCTATCTTTTGATCCATCAATTACCTATTGAGTTATACGCGAATTCGATCACGTGACAAACCCGTTTTTCGCCCGCTCTTGAGTGCTCTTTCTGCCTTCGCGCGGAAATTCGGTTCAAAACACCCACTTTGACATTATTTTCTGAAAGATCTATTGCGTTTGCAAAAAAAAAAAAAAAAAAAAAAAAAAAAAAAAATGGAAAAAACAGCTCGATTACATAGTTTCTGAACAACAACACCAGCTAGTTTCATGCATTTTCCAACAAAAATAAATTAAAACTTATGTCAGAAAGTTGCCCTTTTCGATTTGAGAACACCCTTAAGTACCATTTGGCATTTCAGCTTCTTAAAATGTTTTTAAAATAATACTCTGAAATGGCAAAAAGAAAATTACCGAAAGAATTGTACCGTGAAATTGAAAGTAGTTTAAAAACATAAAATATAACAGGTAGAGAGTAAAGGTTGTTCTACACTGTAAAATATTTGCAGCAAAGTAATAGATCTATCGACCGTTTATATGGAAAACGGATATGTAACCATAATTTAACTGTGTTCTGACCATATTATTGTCCATATTATTGTTAGAATACAGTTAATTTATTTATTAAAGCACACATAAATTAATTTATTTTATTTAAATATTAAAGTTACATATATATTAAGACAGACTTGAACACAATTAATACAATAACCCAACAGGAGTGAAAAATTAGCCGGGGACAGGATTCGAATCTGGGTCCAGATCATGCCGTGCTGTTGCTTTACCACTAAGCTACCCTGGCAAAAATTCTAGTCATCGGCACTAGAGAATTTTTCACTTCGGAAATATTTTTATATTTCTATTGTAAGAACATTATATCTGTATATTTCCTAACTCTACAAAATACTAAGAAAAATATTTAAAATAAAAGATTTGAGTGGGGTTATAAATATTTCACAAAATCTCTATAAATTCAAATTTAATTAATCCTTCTAAAATTTATTAAATGATTATGTAAATCTTGCTTGTAAATGTAGTTTCAAAAATTCACGAAAAATGCTTTATAGAAGATAAAATTTTCATGCAGTCTTCATTCAGTACATAAAGGGTTAAAGAGTGATCTGGTTGTGAAATTCACAGTGTAGAAAGAACCATTGAAAGAAAATGAAATAAACATTTTGCAGAAAACAATTATTTTCTATTCCTTCGCATTTTAATAATAATTGCTTCAAAGAGAGTAATATTTTCATATATCATTTTCATATCCATCTGTAAAACATGTCTTTACTTAAATAAGACATGTTAATATTTTTTGGAAGAATAAATTATAATAATTTTATGCTCTTTTTACTGCATTTTTTAAAAATTAGTTATGTATATATATGTATGTATTTAAAAATAGAGGATCGTTAGCTTTCAATTTAATGTTAATAGCTATTAGTACTCATTAGTATAAGAAGAAATAAGAATATAGTATAAGTACAGTAATTAGTAAAAGAAGCTACTGCTGTAAATTTGCATCGAAAAATCCCTTTCTCCTAATTACAGTTGTGTAAATATTATTAATAATGACGGCTTTAAAGAATTCAAATTATTATTATTGTCAAAACCATTTGTGTTAATGAAATTTTGTTCTATTTTTGGTAGCTTTTAATGAAGATGGTTTAATCGTTTTATTTTCATTATTATTTTCCTTAGTGGAAGCGAAATGATATTTCTAAAATATGGCAAACTAATTAATTCCAGTAATGATGTCTTTCAGAAGAACTGGAAGAATAAGAATGTTACATTAAGAGATTTCAGCATATAAAAAGTTAAAAAAAAGAAACTATTTTTTCTTTTTTGGTTCAAACATTTAGAGAATTATAAACTGACGAAAAATCCATGAAAACACGGTAATTGTATTTCAATATATGTGATTATCTATTTTTCTGTACGTAAGCATTTTTAAATAAACGTATATATGAGGCATTCTCGCAATTTTTTAACTTTCAGAAATAAAAATCTGGTGAAATTAAACTTACTAAAATAAGTTTTTAAACTTATAGATGAATGCCTTAATGATTCAAAATAAAGAAAAAATGGTCAGCAGTGAAATTTTTTTTTGTTAAACTTGCAAATTTAATTTTTTTTACCATTTACCACTATAACTTTTTATTTTCTCCTAAATTTTTACTTATAATCAATTTGCATAGTACTCACAGGACATTCAAATAAGAAATAACAATGTAGTACTCAAAATAAGTAAAAACTGAAGGTTTTTCTGGTTAATACCTGTATTATACTATACATTTATATATTACCAATTTTCATCAGGTATTATGCCATTAAAAATGGGATAGGACAGACTAGGGACGGTTGACGATACGGGATGCTTGACCCACCTATCAGTTTTCGTATTGAAAATAATTTCAGAGATTTATCAATAGGTGTCAACCAAAGCTACTGGAATGTTCGAACAACAGTCTCTGTTTCATACAGGTAATCAAAATAGGTGTAGAAAAAATCAATTGTGAAGCATTTTCCGCCTGAAAGTTTTGTTTTTTAGAAATATTTTGTAAGCTGTTCAGATAAAATATATCATAGAAATTTAAGTGGGTTTTAAGTAATGCAGAAATATCGAGCTTTCATTACAGGCATAAAGATTATACAGTAAGTTAGGCATAACACAACAATGTGCTATTCTTTAGAAAAGGGCTATGTGGGGAGGCTTGACCCAGTCAATGTGAGGGAGGGTTCACCAGATATTCAAGGGTCCCTTAACACATTCACGACGGGAAACGAGAATTGTCGCTTTCATTCAAAAAACATCATTGACTAAGGGCGTCACTTCCACCTTACAGAAAATGCATTTATATCATGTTGTCCATATTTTTTTTAGATTGTAAGATATTTTATATTAAATTCGTACACTAAAAGATATTTACCGATGCATAAACTTGAGAAACTTATCTAGAACACAAATTTACAAACGACTTTCAGAACAGGGAGGAGCTTCTACTGTTTTAAAATTCAGATTTAATAAAAAAATATCCGTCTTCAATGTGTTATTTTAGGGAGTTTTGGAAATATTTTTATTATTCACTGTGCATAATGAAAGATTAATGGTTCTATATAAAAATGAATGTAAATTTATTCTGAAAAGCTACAGTAAAATGGGGTGATGGAAAAGAAAACGCTTAAAACTGATTAAAGAAAGATATGAAAAATTGATATAGTATCCACTGCACGAAAAACGTAAATGAAATATAAATGGGAAAGTTGATAGGAACTTTTTCCATTTAAATATTACTTACAATAGGTAAATAGGAACAGCAGAAAAGGCTGGAAATTTTGAAAGCAGAGGTCTTAACCGTTTCAGAAGCAGCGGCATGTTTATGAAACACTTAATTTTAATTCCCAAACGCCCCAATGGCACCAGAATTTTGCTAAAATCTTTTCCATTTAGTAAGTATGTGAGATATAGCCTTTTTCATATTTTCAAATAGTTTTTTTTTTTTTTCGTATATTCCGGTGTCAGCCATTTATTTCAACATTTTAGTACTGAAAATACTTTGTCCTTTAAAGGGTTAAAAATATGTTAATAATAAATTAAGTATTCAAGCGGCTGCAAAAGGACATAGCATTGATCGAAAAATTTAGGAAGGTATGCAGACAAATTTCAACATGATGAATAGAGTGAGATGAAGCCAAACTATGTGACAAGTAGAGTTGTCACGTCGAATGTCACAAAAAGTAGGACAAGAAGACAAAAAAAAGCTGGACAGTGGCTACTAAATCCTGACATAATAATGCATGAAACCCTATGAAAACGAAACCTGTCTCTAGCGAAATACTGTCTTAAATGTTAAAATTTCATTTTCCCTGCTATACAATTATATCTGCTCAGACAAAATCCTGTTTAAAACAAAATTTTTCTCCTCTGACTTGCGATTGCGTCTAAACAGGTTTGTTTAAGCATCATTTTTTCAATATGTTTTTTTAATAATTAAAGCATGTAGCATAAAGTTACTTTGCATTTTTTAAACTCATTTTATTTCTCTTCACAAATATTTCAATATAAAACAAAGTGGGTCAAGCCTCCCATATAGTGGGTCAAACCTCCCATATGTGGGGAGCCTTGACCCATTATTTTCTCATGATTAAAATCAATCATTTTTCAAATCTCTTATGTATTACACTTATGTAGCAATTTTATATTGATAATTGGTTGTATAACGAATAAAATAATATATAAAACTGTGTTCTACGTTCAATATTTAAAAAATAAAAAATCATTTTGTAAAAAGTGGGTCAACCCTCCCTAGTCTCCTCTATTTTATACATTTCTGTGTAAAAACAGTATTTCGTACTGGTATGATTTAAAAAAAAAAAAAAAAAAAGCAATATCTTTAAATACATATTTTTCTTAAAAACATTCAGGTCAAAAAGTTCACAATGGTTAATCCTGTTGTAATCTAAAGTTCATTTAAAAAAAGTCTGAGTCTTCATAAGTACAAAAAAATTCAATAAAAATCATATTCTACCTTAGCTGTTACCTTTATCAGACAGTATTTACCACCCCCCCTTTTTTTTTATTTAAAAAAATAGGTCATTTGCAGATTTTTAGCATAACGATAAGACTTTTTGCACTTTGATAAGCGAATGTTACACAATGAAAGATTTAGATCTACACTGACGAGAGAGAAAAAGAAATATGCGTATGAAAATTAAAAAGTTCACAAAAAGGTTCACTCAGCTGGTTCGGGTTAGAGTGAGTGCTGATGTCTTCTTCGGTTTAATCCTTCTTTTTAAAAAAAAAAATATATAAGGTATTAACTTGTAGAATGAAAGCTTTTAAACTTTAAATTTTTTTACCTCAGAAAGTATTTTTTCAAGATTTGTCTCATTTAACTCATTTATGCCTAGCGTCCCATTTTTGGGACGCTCCGAATTTTATTACACTTTTATCTTCTACCGAAAGATGACAGCATAAGGTGACACGATTTTATTTGCCTAAAGGAAGGCTTTATTCGGAGTTTATAGATTTTTGCATTTTTCAAGATGGCTAAATGTAAAATGTAAGTTTGTTTGTGTTTTTTTTTTCTGCCAAGGATCCAAATAAATAAGTCATAATCTTAGCTTGTAGACTTCTTTGAAATACGTATTTTTTTTAATTGTGAAAATATATGTTCAAGCCTAATTTTTATGCATTTTTGCAACGTACAAAGTATAGGACGCTAGGAACAAATGGGTACATATTTTTATTATCCATTTAAGAGACAGTTATTTATGTAAAGTACTTTCCAAGATGATTATGAAACAATTTGTTTTTAGACCTCAAATACGGTTATTCTTACTTTATTATTACTAATACTTATAATGTTATTAATCTGTGTAAAGAAATAAATATATTTTTTTAGTAGTACATAAAAATACTAATTATAGTTTATAATATACAATTTAAAAACTTATTTTATATAAATTTAGACAAAACATATAGATATGCATATTATATTATTACAAATATTATGCATATTCCCATATTTAGTATGATTAGATTTTATCAAATAAATACAAAAAATGTTTAGCGTATTTTTTTTTTTTTAGAATTTTTCCTGTTTATTTTGCAACATTTTAAAGTGATTTTTTTCAACAAATTTGAGAAAACAAAAATTCAGACACAAATGGGTTCGACTCATATATATCGTAATTTCCAGTAAATTTAAAGTTATAATTAATTTTTTTACTTTGTGTTTCAGTTCTATATTCTTTAAATTTAATTTTAATTTTGTAAAAAAAATAAATAGTATTAAAAAAATAATAATATTCTTTAAATTTGATTTTTTGTTTTGAGACAAAGTTTTAAAGTCTGATTCTCGTAATAAATTTAATCCTTCAGATTTTTTTTTTTTTTTTTTTTTTTTTTCAAAAAGTATTTTTGCATATCTGTAAAACAAACTATTACTTTCTGTTTCTGCACTTAAAAATGAAGAACAGCATTATTCTTTCAGAAGACATATCATATCACTAGTTAGTTTTGTGATAATAAGTTATTTTTTTCTGCTGATTAACATAACGAATTCTTTGTACAGAATGGTTTAGTTGGTGCTAAAAATTTTAATTTCTTCAGTTTCCTTTTTCTTTTCTTTTCTTTCTTTCTCTTTTTTACTTGTGTTAAACAAAATAAAATAGAAAATTTTAATTTTTAAATAAGTGTATTTTTAAAATTATCATAGTAATTACAAAAATTATTCATAAACGAAGAATAAACTGAATATTTAATATATTTAATTAATTGATTCGAGACAAACACAACCTGTTTCCAATTTTTGAAGCATGCATTTTTTACACCCTTATTTTGTTTTATATTTTCCAGATGAGTTAAATGTTAAAATTGATAAACCAACTCTAAAATGATAAAAATATATTATACAAATTCATTATAACCTGACAGAAATAAGTTCTAGATAAATCAAAAATATATTTCAGTGATAATAATAACTTTATTTTTAAGTTATTATTAAGTAATTTAACTTTATTTAAATTTATAAACAATCATTATTATTATTATTAAAACTTTATTTTAAGTAACTTTATACATAAGAACAACAAAATAGCCAATCTTCAAGGCAAAAAATGAAATCAGAACAAGATTAAACTTCTTCTAATTTTATTTACTTTTTATATCTTTCTTTTAATTTTTAATGATTTAAAAATCGTAGAAAAAAAACTTTTAATCGTTCAACTTGAAATATTGGATATTAGCAATAAAAATATTGGATAGTAGCAGTTTTCTTTAAGCTACATTTTTGTACACAATTTACAAATTAAAGAGAACATGAACTTTATCTTGATTTTTTATATAGTATACAAAAAGTTTTTTTGCTTTATCGGAAGGAATTTTATATCTTAAAAAAAATAATTTTTAGATGTAAGATAAAAAATTAATACTTTCGGTTTTCTATTTCTTTCTTTATTTGAGCTGTTGGCTTCGTATATCAGGAAAAAAAAATTCTATGACCACCCTACACTGCAGGATTTGTATATGTTAAAAACACATTTAAAAATAAATTAAAGTAATATTTAAAACATGTACTTTTAATTAAATGTGACATATGCATTTGATCGTCTATTGCTTAAATTCATACATTGCAATTAAAAAAAACTTTAGTATGAAAAATTACACGAAATAAGCGGGAAAAGGATATGGTATATATGTTTTTCAGTATTTAAGGATATATAGTATTCAAAAGAAAGAAAACTTATTTCATTAAACAAAATACATAAAGCTAGAAAAGCGTATAATGAAAGCTGTTGAAGTTAATGCTTATAAAATAAAAGCTTTAATTATATACAAATTATTTTAATCACTGTAAGATATAATATTAATTTAAGTAAAGCGTTAAGCTTAAATTTAACATAGATGAACAAGATTTAAGCTTTCAAAAAATCGAAAAATATTTTTTTAGCTTATAGTTTTTTTTAAACTTATTTTTTTATCTTGTAGTGCCTGGTAAAAAGAGAAAACGATTTTTTTAAATTTAAATTATCACAAATGTTGCGGTGACAAACATGCCACTGTAAATAATTGCCACTAAGCCAAACTTTAAAACCGTTTTTCCCAAAAGGATATTTTTTACCTAGCCGCTGGAATTACCCGATAATCACTCGACGCATTTTCTTATATTCCCGGAATTTTAATAGAAACGTTCAGAATGGAGTTCTCTATGGTGCTACATTGAATTTTTTCCCATATTTTCATTTGCCAATTTTTTACAAGCTGTTCTTGTGAGGCCTAATTGCATTTTTATTTATTGAAAATGCAACTATTTTCGCAAATGTTTAAATTTCGAAGAAATTCCATTTTACGTCAGATCCAATATGCAAAAGATTAATTGCATTAATATATTTCTTTTAATTATTCTTTGGATTTTTCAGGAATGCGCAGTATAAACGGCCGGAAACGATTTTCTTTACTTTTTAATGAACAAAATTACGAAAACCTGTCTAAATGTAACTTAATATATTGAAAAACCTGATAAAAATTTAATGTTGCTATTGAAATACAGTAAAAATTCCTAAAGTTTGACTTTTTTTTACAAATTCTTCAAATTCCTTGATAGTAAAAAATGATTTATGAGAAAAACTGAAGGGATGAGTTCGTAGTTTAACGGCTTACGCCAACACCCGTGTGTGATGCACACTTATATATTTATCACAATAGTAGAATATAACATATTTTCTTACCTTTTTGGTAAGCACTCGACGATAATTCTTCGGTGATGATGTAGTCACCTGAAATATTTTATGTGTTTTTATTTCAATATAAATGGTGGTTATGTGAGCAAGTTTTCACAAGCGAAGAGTCGGTCGTGCAAAAAACACCTTTTAACTAACACATACGAACTTGAATAAATGCTTGATACGCTACAAAAGAATAAAAATAAGAATTGGATTAGTAAAAATATTGTAGGATGTGAAATCCACACAGGAGAAGGAATAATCCTTAGAACAAAGAATATCGCACGACAAATTTGTGCGATTCGGCTTGGTTTGTGCCAGCCCATTCACTGAAGAAAATTGGGGCCCGTTAAAGTTATCTAAAAGTCAAGAACAAAGCTAAAAATGCAAAGTCAGCTAGTTTCTTTCTTTTCTCTCGCGTACACGATCCAGTCTAATTAAATGGGATGATTGCTGCAAATATCCATAGTGCTGTCATCTCGTGTCTTTTCCAGATAACATCTAATGGGCACTTTAAATGGAGCACTCAGTAAAGCATATTGTTTCACAAACAGATAATTATGTGTTGCATACCCCACAAGTAAATGGTTGTGTAATACGCGAGAGGAGTTTGGCATAAAACACTCACATGGCAAGACGAATTCCATCATAACAGAAATATTGAATCCCACACAAAAAATTCATTTTTTTAAACTTTAAAAGTAATATTTCAAATAAATAATGAAAATTAACAATTATTGTAACTTAATGCTACTTAAAATTTTTTGCATGATAAAACATATATTCAAATAGTTATGAAATCGCGATCATTATATAATTTTTTTTTATATAGTCCAGTAATATTAAAAAAATATAGTTTCATAAATTTATATTATTTATATCCATTTATACTGACCGATATAATTAATTACTTATGCATTATTGAATAATTTTTAAATAGTTTTCAAAAATGAAAAATATGTATAGTTAAATGTATATATATATATATATATAAACGATGTTACGAGATAATACAGACATACATGTTTTTGAGAACTTTAGGTAATATTAGTTATTTGAAAACAATGATATAAGTAAAATTTTCAGCATTCTTAAATTGAAGATATTTGAAAAATTTGACCTAACAAGGAGAGGGCCAACCTTGTTAATAACAGATTTTGATTATTTTAATATATGTTGTAGAGTAGAGGCCCCTTAGTGTCAGGTTCAACGGATTTTTATCCAATGCTCCTTAGTTCTTGAGAAACCGGGGGTCTAATATTAGTACACAACTTAAATACTTACTTTGCTACAACGGTGATAGGTCAGTCGTAGCTCAGTTGGTATGGTGTTAACCGGTTGATTGGCGGGACCGGGTTCGATAACTGAGTGCGCTACATTTGTTTTTCTCATTTTTTGTTTTATAAATTTACTTGTAAGTGTAACTTAATAATCTCACTGTCAATTAAAATTTTTAATATTGTATATCAATTATAATTTTAACCTATTTAATTTTTTACTTTTAACTGAATAGTTGTAATAAAACATCATAAAACTGTTATTTTTTTAAAATAAAAAATCAGTTTTAAAATGTATTTCATACATTCTTTATCGATGCAATGATATTGAGCAATTGTGCCAATTCGTGATTTTAAAGAAACATCATTTACGCATTGCTTTAACAAAGGAAGTCAATGAGATAATACTATTATTCTGTTTTTAAAGTAACAAGCATAATCATATTAAAAATTAGCATCAGAATTAAATTACAACCGATTTTTTGCATATTAAAGATTTTTAAATTTGTAATAAGTATGCTTGCACTTTCAATTATTTTGCTTTCCCCTTTATCTTTTTTCTGCTTTTATTTTATTTGAATATTCCCTTTTTTTTCATCATAACTAGATGGCACCACAACAGAATTTGTCACGATTTTGGAATTTTTATCGTTCAATAATAGATCCAACTGCTTTTTAAACATCTTTAATGGATGAGAAATAATAGTTTACAAATAAGAAATGATAAATTTAAGTTTGTTAATATTATAATTAATGTTTGGTGTTAAAATTTTTAATTGAAATTATTAAATTATAATTACAACAATATTTATAAAACAAAAAATGAGAAAAACAAATGTAGCGCATTCAGGTATCGAACCCGGGCCCTCGGATCAGCCGGCAAACGACATGCCAACTGAGCTACGACTAACCTGTCATTATTGCTGCGAAGTAAGTATTTAACTTGTCTACTAATATTAGACCCCCTGGTTTTTGAAGAACTAAGGGGCATTGGATAAAATCCGTTGAACCTGACACTAAGGGTGTCTACCCTACAACATATATTAAAATAATCAAAATCTGTGATTAACAAGGTTGGACCTTTCCTTGTAAATTATATCACAGCAGCGTGATGCTATAAAAAAAGACATAAAATCAATTAAGGGAGATTTTTTTAATGAAATTTTTCATTTTTTATTCTGAAAGCATGAGTCCCATAACATTGAATTACTGGATGTTCAATATTAGCGAAAGTCTACAAAGTATTTCTTAAATTAGAATGTATCATAAAGCTCTATCAAGTTATCTTTAAAAATAAAGAACGTCTAATATTTGCAACAGAAAGTTAAATGCATCACCATTATACGTGATTAACATATCCGATAAAGTAGCAATTCGTTGTCAGCAGTTTAGTTTATATTCATTTGAATCCTAATATCGCAAATTCAAAATATTCTTTTTAAAAAATTAAATCGTACTATTTTTGCTGTTGTAGCTCAGAAGATAATTGTAAAGCATTTTATTCAGGAAGTAAACAATGCAAAACGCACGGAAAATAACACATACAATAGAACGTTTACTCAAAGCTTAGACTAAAACAACAATGCAACAAATTATGAGACAATAATGTCCATTTAAATGTCATGCTGAATGAAACATTGGTTATAACATAGAGGGTTTTCAGCATTTCCATTATGGTAATGAAGCACATTTATTCTCCTAATGAAATGCTCCAAAATATATAATTAAGAAGATACAAATGAAGTGTTAAATTCGTAACTTAGGCATTGTCTGACTTGAAAAGATAATTGTTACTGAAACATTTGTGATTTATATTTGAAGAAGCATCAATGCACTATAACCATCATTACCATTATTCAAGACCTCTTGTTAATTTCACAATTGAGCAAATACGTTCAAAATTTAAAATGTATTGTGAAAATATCCGGTGTAATAGGATAGGTAGATTAATTTGACGAAAAATGCGTTAATTTTCAAAATGTCAGATGAGGCTTTACTGCGGAAATACGAAAAATGTTTCATGTCTGTATGTTGCCGGTCTATCGATAACTGTCGCAAAAATGCATCTAATTTGGTTGGCATTTTCAGGATATATTTGTGAGGTTCACTAAATTTACTGTATAGTTTTGGCCATAATTTGGACTATTATTTACAGGGACCCTCAAAAGAACTCGGGTATGTTGCTTTCCCTGGAGGATAATTATTCGACAGTTTGACGTACATGTTAGTGATATTACATTACTTCAAAAGTAAAGAAACTAATATGCTTTGTTGACATGCATGACAAAATGCTACATCTAGAAAATGGTATTGGTGTGCATAGCATTTATTGTTTATTTACAAGGACACGTAAAACTATATCAAACGATTCTATAAAGAATTCAAATGTATTACCATCTAGGGATAAGTACCGCAGAAAATGTGTTTTCAGTTGAACAAAATTTTAATTGAGTGGTGCTAGTATTATATAAGTAAATTCATATATAGAGTGGCACATAATGATATGAATACATTATTTTTGAGGCATAGTGAACTCCTGTTAATCGTTTTCAATTGCATTAAGCATTTTCCAATTAGGTTATGATATGCATAAATGCAGTGAGATAATATACAAGTTTGCATCAAAAATTTCGAACATATTGGGTTAGAATTGCTAAAAATACGTTTTCAACTGCAAGCACGTGTTTCTCTGATAAACTAAAAATTACTTTGCTAAGTGGTATTAGTATAACATAAAGGAATTCATATACAAGATGGCACAAAAAAATATATGTATATATTGCCTCCTATGGATAATAATTTCCAGAAAAACGTGTATGTTAAATGTTTTCAAGTTGAATTAAAGTTTAATATACTATTTTAAAAGTATGAAAGTTTATAGATCATATACAGGGCTTCACTAAAGAATTTGAATATATTACATTGTTATTATTATTATTAAATATTATTATTTAAAACATGCCTATGGACATCTTTTATATACGATATTTTATCCATCTTTTGCAATAGATGCAGAAGCAAATTTTTTGTGGTTGGTAGTTAAGTAAATATCATTTTTATAATACATGAATCTTATTTTATAAGATGGCGCTAATAAAACTATCATTTATTATAATATTGTTAGATATGGCGGCCAAAACGGGAGTGAAGCTCTCGAGCACACTGCTGTACTAAGATTTTCTCCCTTACAGAAATATAAGTGAGCCTCCCCTCTCCCGCCTCCGCCAGTGAGAGATACTAGCAACACTTTTTAAATTAATTCAAATATTTCTAGATTTGTCGAAAGTACTTGTAGATCTTTGTCAATAGATGGAAGCATATTATGAGCGTTCATTTATCTGTCTACTAAAACATGTTTAAAGCTGTTTTACAGTAATTTGAAAATGGTTTTTGTGATCTCAAGTAATTTTGGTCTCTAGACTGAGAAGGTTATGTAGTAATGCCTCATATATATCAAGCTTTTATCTAAACTGCTCACCTTGGTTTCTTGTGAACATAACTATTTATGAATAACTTTTTTAAAAAAATTACTTTTTATTGAAAAATGCTTTTTTGTGTGCAATTTCTGTTTTTCTTTTTTTTTTTTTTTTTCAAAAGTTTATTATATAAACAAATTAAAAGTCTATATCTCATATATTTGGAATTTAGAGAAAACTTTATATTATGTGTAGGGAAACGTATAATCTAATTTTTTTTCTAGATTTTAAAGCTTTTGAAAATTCAATTTCTTAGCGGCTGGAGATATCAAAATTTAACAGAGATAAAGTTTAGCAATGCAAATTTGAAGTGCTTGCACTCGACTTTCCGAATACATGTAAACGCCCAGGAAGTAAGTAAAAAGGCAAATATTTATAAACTTCTGACCACAATAATAACATCTATGTAATATTTTTATAATCAATTATAAAATTCTGTTGCATTTCCTTATTGATTTTCTCTGTAAAATCGGTCTCAAAACGACTTGAAAATGGTTTAAAAATGGATTAAATAGAATTTTTTAAAGAAACTCTGTACAGATATTTCAACATATCGTCGGTACCATGTCAAACTATCCAAGGTGAAAACAGTGGGCTACTTTTTTAAAATTCAGATTTCTTGATTGGCACCACTTTTTTGAAATATTAAAATTTTCCTTATTTAATCTTATTTAATGACATATTAATTAAGGCGAAAAGAAAGGGAATTTTACCATTTCAGAAAAGTGGTGCCAATCAAGAATTCTGAATTAAAAAAAAAAATTAGCCCACTGTTTTCACATTGGATAGTTTGACATGGTACCGACAATACGCACTGTAAAAAACTGTAATTTTTCACAAAACAAAAAACTATTTTAAAGAAATAACAATTATTTTCTGTAAAAAATATGGATTTTGCAATTTTTACAGAAAAAATCTGTTTTCTGAAAAAAAAAATTGCCATTTTTTCTGTAAATTAAACGGTTTTCCACCGGCGCCAAAACTGACAGTTTTTCTGTTAATTTCAGACAATTATATTTTTACAGTGATGGTCTATGAAAAAAATCTCCAAATGGGAACCCAGTCGTTTGCAATTTAACCCTTGGGACTCAACAAAACCACTTTGATTTGAAAAATATTTATTCACATATTTGAAGATATAATTTTAATCACGTAAAAAATTAGAACAAAAAAAATTATTGACTTATAGCATTTTTTTACATCCGCAATTTACGTAACATTACATCCTTCTCATCCATATTTTCTATTTTCTAATACATAATTGTCAAGTATAGGAAATTGCCTTTATAAAATGTGTCTTTTTGGACGCCTCCAACCTTTTTAATTTTACAAAATTTACAAAGTTCGTTTTAGCAATAACGAAACAAAAGTGCCCAAAATCACAAATAAAACTTTGGTATAAAACCCAGCACCACCGTCTGTTGAGAATTCTACGAACAATTTATATAACTGCTGGGATTGGGAGATAAACAAAATCGTCATTTAAAGCCCATTGTATAACTAACTTTGACTTTTGTGTGTATTGCAGATATACAAGTACAACTCGGTGATACAAAAGGTTAAAGTATTTGCTTTCGTTCTCTCACACACACACGAATCATGATTACAATAATTTCCTTAACCTATGTGTTCATAAAGTGGAAATAAGTAGATAAATAAAATGCCTTATAACATCTCTCTTGCACACTTTCTCTGTTTTCGTGGCGTATTTCTTTCTGAGAATTTACATTTACACCCCTATTGAGGAGGCACGAACGACAAATTAATACATTATACATTACTTAAAATAGAATTTTATTACAAAATATTTTTTAAAAAAGTTTCTTTAAAATTAAGTGATCACGTACTTTATGAATCTACGTTGATGTTTAAATGTTAAACAATAAAGTAAAAAAAAAGTGGGTAACACGAAAACTATTTATTAGAATTTAATGACACTTTCATGGATCATGGGATATAATAAAAGTCAGTAGTCTAGATATGGATTGTCATGGGGAAAAAAAAATCACTCATACAAACTTTGCCCGAAATCATTAACTCATGCCATTAAAATCCACTAATTAAAACTATACTTAAATTATCTCTCTACCTCGTCTACATATGTAAAGCAATAAACAACTAATTAAAATTATGCTAAAATTCTCTCTCTCTACTTCGTCTACATATGTAAATCAATAAACCACTATTTAAAAGTAAAACTATACTTAAATTCGCTCTTTACCTCATCTTCGTGTGTAAATTGCAATAAACGTTTAAATTTGGTACGCTAACACGTAATTTTGATACCATATTTTGATTATTTGGTAAATTTTACCTTAGGATGCTAAACGAGCAGTCATTAAATCAAGTAATTTAGGAATTAAACAGGTTTAAAGTTCGGAACTCCGAATGTTATTTATAAACGTTTCAAAACAAAATGCAACGCGGGCAGTTTCATATGCACCACCCAAAAACTACTTGATAGAATGAACTGTAACTTTGTATTCGTATATTTGAAGCTTCTAGAAACTGACTTCTGTAAAACAAAATTTGTAGGTTACAATTCATAGATTTTTCAAAAATTAATTTCAAAATATTCGTAGTAACCAATGATTTTTTTCAATAGAAATCCATTTCTAATACTTTCAAATACGTAAAAGTTATGTTCACGCGAATTGTACAACTAATTCCGCCGCGTAGTTTTTGAGCTTTTATTGAAAAACCACCGGTATTGAAATCTGTTTTCAACAATTACAGATGAATTTAACATTAGGAGTTACAAACTTTAAGGGGGCTGGTCACTCAGCCTCCAATTTCCCCTCACTAATGTAAAGTCTATGGGCATTTGATGCATTCGTATATTTAAAATATCTCCTCGGGAAATTAATATTTTTAACTTCTATTTTTTGTGTGCACTTCTAAAAGATGTCTTTTTTTTTCTTAATTCTCAAAATTTTTCTAAAGTATAGACTTAATTTTATAGAAAGTGTTAAAATCTTACTCACAGTTCGCTTGCTTTTAACACATAAAATATTAAAATTCAGCATAGATTTTAGAAATATTTTGAAAACTAAGAAAAAAAGAGACATCCTTTAAGAAGAGTACATAGAAAAAAGATGTTAAAAATATGAATTTCCTGAGAAGATATTTTAAATATACGAATGCATGAAGAGTCCATAGACTTAACATTATGGAGGAGAATTCCGAAGCTGAGTGGCCAGTTCCCTTAATATCAGATACTGTGTTTCATGGATTCTCCAGATCAGTAATCGTCCGGAATATGTCTCTAGGCAAATCCGAGATACACCAGTAAAGAGCACGGTGAAGTATTATTGTTGTGTCTAGTTGAGATGATCTCTAACTTAGTTTAATCAGCTCCTACTGAGGAAGGCCAAACCTCGAACGCAAGTCCCAGTTCTACCACCGCCCTCTGAATACGAGGTCTGAGCTCTCACATAAAAATGGCGGCTGTCGTAGGTAAATTTTTTAAGCGTTTGTACGGTTCCCTGAATTTAGACACTAGTATTTTCCAAAAGTTTTCTTTAATTTATTTAATCTCAGAAAAATAAAGTGGAAAAAAACCTTTAAAATTATTGGTACTCAAATTCAGGAGACCGTATAAACGCTGAAAAAATCCGTCTATGACAGCTGCAATTTTTGTGCCAGCGCTTAGTCCTAGTATTCAGGGGACAGTGGTTCTATTTGCATACAGCTGGAGTACATGCAGACAACAGATTATCGTGATATAAATCTGCCCGTTGATGCTACAAAGTCGGAAGCAACAGTATTTGCAGTCATTCCCAGCTAAAAATGAACTGCAGTTTTTCTACAGAAGTGGAGTATTTTTGATGTTTTTCTATAGTCAACTATAGATTTTCTGTAGTGCAATCTCGACTATAAAAATACTTTAGAAATTCCGCGGCTAATGTGGCGTAATTTTGTGGTCCTTTATTTCAAAAATTCTCTGTGCTATTAACCTCAAAAAGACTATAGTTTAAGTGAAGTCATCATAAACTTTTAAAATTATGAGATTTTGCGTCTGTAGTAATACAGCAGTATTGATGTAATTTCATCTCTTTAATTTTACCAGTTTCCCGTCTTTCTCTTAGTGTTTAATTATTTTACTTGGCCGAAAGGGATAAATTTTATTATGTGTTAATCAGAGAAAAAGAAAATATTTAGTTAAAACTAAATGTCACAATCCGGGAGGGGGATGCCGATGATCTCGGGCTACATCTTCCTCCCCCCCCCCCCCCAAAAAAAAAATAATTACACTGTTTTTAACCTGACTTTACGATAAAGTTTAAATACATAAACATAAAAAAAAACTCTACCGAAATTAACTACTAAGAATGAGACATAGGGGGGGGGGGGAGGGGTGAATCTCTCCCCCAACAGAAAAATTCTTATTTTCTGTTTAATTTTAAGCTATACGGAATAAATAAATTTTACTATATTTGTCAAAATCGGAGAAAATAACATAATTCCGTTAATTAAATTTCAGACTGCAGGGATTGGCATGGGCCTTCCATTTCCCCCACCCTCCTTAACGGATTTTTTTTATTTTTTTTATTTTAAAATGTTGAAAAAGAATGAATTTTACTATGCATTTCATAAAAAAAAGAAAGAAAAAAAGAAAATTTAATTACTTAAATTTCAAAATCCAGGGAAGGGAAATGGCTTTTCTCTTATCCCCTCCCCCCCAACCCCGGGCAACTGATATTTCTGCTATACTGTCCGTCTATTATTTTAAGTTTCTGCGTATAAATAAAATTTATACAAAATCGGAGAAGAAGAAAATTCAGGTATATATATATATATATATATATATATATATCAAAATCCAGCGGCAATGACACTCCCCTAGGCTCCCCCCTTTTAACGAAAAATTTTTGGTTACCTTAATTTTTAAGTTACTCGCAAAGAATAAATTATACTATGTTTTTCATAGCAGGAGAAAAAAAATTGGGTTACTTAAATTGAAATATCTAGGGAGGGGCAGTTGGTCTCCTGTGCCACCTTCCCCTAAACAGAAATTTCTTGGTTCCTTTTTTTTTTAAGTTATTCGAAAAAAAAAAAAATCTACTATGTTTTCAAAATAGGAAAAAAAGGAAAATTTAGTTTGTACAATTTCAAAATCCACGGAAGGGCAATGGGCTTCCTATACCGCTCCCTCAACTGAAACTTTTTAATTCCTCTTTTAATTTAAATCACTCGAATTAAAAAAATTTTCAGTATTTCAAAATCGGTGAAAAAAAATTAGGTACTTATATTTTTAAATCCAGGCAGGAACAAATGACTGTCATATGACATCCCCCCCCCCCCCTCCTCCCAACGGAAAATTATTGGTTTCTGTTTTTTTTTGTTTTTTTTTTAATCACTGGCAAAGAATTAATTTTATTATGTTTTTCAAATTAAGAAAATAAAATTAGTTACTGAATTGAAAATCTAGGGAGGGGCAGTTGCTCTCCTATGTCACCCTCCTCCCCTAAACGGAAAAACGCTTCCTTTTTTTTTTTTTTTTTTTTTTACTTACTCGAAAAGAATAAATTCTACTATGTTTTTCAAAAGATGAATTTTTTTTTTTTAACTTTAATTTCAAAATCCAGGGAGAAGTCATCCCATCCCCTTTTCTTCTTTTTCATAGCACAACCGGACCCGGATTTACTAAATGCGCAATTTGCCCTTCTGCCCGAAAAGACATGACTTCCAGTTTGTATGAAAATTACTTCTACTTATAAAAACGAATGAAAAAAAAATAATTCTTATTAAATATTTTATTTTAAATTTACATTGGAATATTTGATTATTGTTTATGCAGCTGAGGCTGCATTTCTGACTCTAAATAATTATTTATTATTTAAATTATTAATATAATAATTAATAAAGTAATTAATAAAATAATTAATAAAATAATTAATAATAATATTTATAATTAATAATTATTGATATTTATTAACATATAAATCATATAATTATAATATATAATATTAATTTTATATTACGTAATATAAATAATATAATTTAAATAATTAATAATAATTATTTATAATTAATAATTATTAATAACACATAATATAATATTAATATGTAATATTAATTATATATCACATAATATAAATAATATAATATAATTTAAATAATTAATAATAAATATTTATAATTAATAATTATTAATAATATATAATAATTAATATCATTTAAATAATTGTTTTTATTCTAAATTCTTTCCGGGATCCACATAGATTTTGCGCTGTTAGCGAAACGAGATCGACCAATCAGAAGCTTGTATTTCGGGAACTTTTCCTGTTCTTTAAGGGAGCAAGTTTTCTGATTGGTCAATCTCATTTCGCTAACAGCGTAAATGTATCTGCAGCCCGGCAGCAGAAGAACTTCTCAACTCAACTGTCGATATCCGGCTCCGGCGATTGTTTACAATACATGTGGATGTGACTCCATTCCCGCTCACTTTTTCTTATGCTACGCTTGATCGTTCCTCTTAATTTTTATAGCCCTTTTCGTTCTTGTAATACTTCCTCGTTAATTATTGTTTTTTAAATGAATGTCCATAACCACAAGATTGCTAAAATTATGTACTGAGCTAGATTTGTCTCTTTGAAAGGACTCTGAGACCATGCCTGCAGATTCAAAAAGGCAGATCTAGCTCGGTACATAATTTTAGCAAAGGACTCGTATACTTCCAAAAAGCAGGCCCCTTTTTTTAAAACAAATCTTACCAATACAAATATTTCGGAGGAGAATTTTGTAGTTTCAAGATATTATCATTATTGTTATTTGCTTTTTTCAAAAGAATAATAGAGGTGGTTTTTTTTTTTTTTTTTTTTTTTTAATTAACCAGAAGCTAGTTGAGTTATAGAGTTTTTGAGTCATTGTTATTACAAAACAAAAGCGTTCAAGAATCAATTTAAGTTTTTTATTGATTAGTTGCAGTTTTTGTGTATTGTTCGTTTTTTTTTTTTTTCTAATATATAAATTTTCAAGTAGTGCTGCTGGTTTTAAACAATGAAATGTTTTTAACTTAGATATATAATTTATTTAAAACAATGTGCATGACAACCACAATTAAAACAATGTGCATGCAAATTTTTTGGATGTGGGACAAGAAGAGTGATATTTTACAGTGGTAGAATTGATTTAAAAAAGTCACTGGTCCCAAGGACCAGTAAGCATGAGATCATCACTGGCCCGCTACATAAAATTCTATTAAGTCCCTTTAACCCTTGAGTGACCTCCCCCCCCCCCTCTTAGAATATAAACCAAACTTCCTTTACAGCCATCCAAAATTTTCAGCATAGTAAAATGTAAAATTATACTTTACTAAAAATTAAATAAACTGTATACATAACGAAAAACTATAAAATTATTAATTAGATATTTTATTCATCTGATTATTTATTTCAAATGACTGAGATTTAATGCAATTTTTTTTAAATTGTGTGATTTGTGTTTGGTTGTGGTTTTCTAGGGGACGGGTAAATTAAGTTTACCTGTGAGAAAGGGGGGGGGAAAGTACTCGTCCTGCAGACCACTAAATTTTTCAAATTAGTGGTCCAATTGCGCTTTTGGTGGTCTCGGACCAGCGGACCACCAAGGATTTCGAACGCTGTTTTTTAAACCAAAGGGCATACAGACCCGCTCGTTGCCTACCATGGCACAATTTCATCGTTTTGGCCTATGGAATTCATACCTCTGCTCAGAGTGTCAAGTCTTGGAAACCACTGACCACTACCTTCTAGAGTGCTGAAAGTTTCGCACAGAGCAAGCTCAACTCTATCAGCGATTAGATCTGTCTGCTGACAGTGCGACTTTCCATGATATATGTGACCTGGCTGTAGCAGCGGGCAAATCTGCCTCCAAGCACCTTATTTCTTTTCTACCGAGAACCAACAGATTCTGATGAAGGGGAGTTCTTCCTGGAATTTAATCCCAATAAAAACAAGTTCTCATCTATGGGTGTAACTTCTACTGAAAGAGCTGTTTATAGAGAACTGTATTAGCAATTTTGGATCATTAGAGGTACAAAGCCGCCAAGTGAAGCGAAGCTGAAAACCTCATAATCAAGCGTAGGCTCTGATAATCAAATCAAATCAACCAAAGGGCAGGTGGTGTGCAGTTCAACCTCCACCCCCCACCCCCGCCCTAAACTGCCTAAGGAAACTCTGGTAGGAGTGCATTTTGGCAGTTTGAAAAAAAGCATGTCACTGCACTCGTAAAAATATTCGGCACAGATGTTACCATAACACCAACCAAACCTCGTTACCATATCATCTATATCCGGTTTACCATATCAAGCAAAATACTGACATTTTGGTGTTAGTTAAGTACCCGGTGCTTATATGACATTGGCGTCAGAAAAAAATCGTGCCAATATGGAGTGTATATGACATCTGTGCCAAATAAAGATGTATTACATTTATAAGTTGTTTATTGTACAGCTTATTGATTTAAAGTTGGATTACCATTTCACCGGTAAGTGATTTATTTTCTTTTTAAGAACATAATTGGTTGGTAATTGTCTAATAAAGGATAGCAGCTTGGTGTGTTTTGCTAAGTGCATATAAATTTTATTTTATGTAATTTTCTTTTGTTTACATTATGTCTTAAATCAGTACATATGGGTGGTGTTTACTTTATGCACGTCAAAGAAGTATTTCTTTTATTTATAAGTAATTTGCTTAATATTTCTGATTTTTTTTTTTTAATGTTTTTACTTTTGTTTTGTGTACTGAGACCAGGGCTGAAAAAAACCCGTTTTTTTAAAAAAAAAGCCCAACCCGTGTGGGTTTTATTGGGGTTTTTTTGGTTTCTTTCAGGTTTTTGAAGTTTTTTGCTGCCATTTCTTTGAACAGTGCCAACTATGTTTAATTACTTACTTGTTATGATTCTGTTATATATGTAAGATAAAATTTGAATTAAATTTAGATTTTCAGACATCTTTGCATAAAAATTAAAAATGATTTGAACGAACTGCAAGACCCAACCCTCACCGTATTAATATAATCCAAAGAACTTGTATTTTTAATTTTTTATGACTACATAGGAAAAATGACTATAGTGTATAAGTTATAATTCATTTTTTTAATAGTACATAGAAAATGTGTTCATAATGTATTATGTATTTTTGCAGTTGTGGCTGTATTTAATAGATTTCAATTTTACTTATATGCAGTGTCTAAAGAAAAAAAGTTTTTTTATTCAGACAGGTACAGACTACAAATGCCTCCTTTATCATTTTCTGATTTTCATCGTATCTGTTATTTTACGTGGTACCTCTTAATAACAAAAATGGGGATTTTTGAGTGTAAAACAAAATGAAATATTAAGTGCAGTTCAACTTTAAAATACTTAATACATTATAAACATATTTTTAAGCAACTGTTATAAAAAAAATTTTGTAAATAAATTATATGGACCTTAATGAATGATATGTAATAGTATATATATATATATATATATAATGCTAGCTAAAGTAGCCGGCGTTGCACAGAATTTTAAGAATGTTTGTTTTGAAAAAATCAAGGATTGCCTGTTAATTTACGTAATTTTCACTCTTTTTTTATTCATTTAATCCAGACGACAGATTACCTACTTACTTAGTAAATATAATCTGTGATCTGGATTGAGACCGAGATTAAAACCTTTTGATGAAAAGTTGTTTCCGAGTATTTTGTTATTTACAGAATTTTTCATTATTAAAGAAAAATGGCAATTTGTCATCTTTATTTCAGTTCTTCACTAAGAATGAGCTCTAGGGACCTAAACCTTTGTGGAAATTCTAATATACATGCATACACAAGAGTATGTATATGGAATAGATTTAAAAATGGCGAAAACAAATTCAGAGAACTTCAAAATGTTAAAATGCCAATTATCTTATCGAGCTTATGCTCAGGTTTTTATCATGTTTCAATGTGCTTTTTCAAACTCGTATGACATTATATATTCACCTGCCATCCATTACATTACATTTCCTAAACCATCCATTACATTTCCAATGTGACGTAATATTAACTTCTTTTTTAAATTTGTCAAACTATTTATTTCATTTTTTATTTGGAAATCTTGCAATAGAAAAGTTATGATGTAATATTAATTTTTTTATATTCGTCAAACTATTTATTTCATTTTTCACATAGAAATTAGTAACATACACATAGTTAGCAACTGCTATAACGTAAAATGTTTAAATTTGATAGGAACTTGCTGTTAAATTGGTGATGTTTTATTAATTAAAAATTAACTATAAATTATTTAGATCCGGATTAATTTAGTTGCCTCGGCTGTGTTTTAATACACATATATGTAACGTTTCACAATCCTGTCTTCCAAACTGTCGATTTGTATAGAATTACAGACGGACAAATTTTCATTTTTACATATTAGATAATGAATGATAAAAAATAGTCATTTTTTCCTTTTGGATAATTTTAATTTGATGAGGTTTGGGTTTTGCAGCTCTTTCAAATCATTTTTATCTTTTTATACAAAGATGTCTGAAAACCTAAATTTAATTAAATTTTTATCTTGCATGTATAACAGAATCATAAAAAATAAGTAGTAATTAAAAATAAATGATACTGTGCAGCAAAAAACTTGTATAAACCAAAAAAACCCAATAAAACCCACTTTTATGTGGGTTTTATTAAGTGGGTTTTTTTAAAAAAGCCCACCCGGGTTTTTTGGGGCGGGTAGGTGGGCAGACAGCCCTGACTGAGACTGAGGGCTGTTTCAATGATTATATTTTTTATATTTACTGTGTTCCCAGTGTCATGGACAGTCAGGGAAATTTCAAAATATATAGGAAAAATCAGGGAATTGACAAATATTTTCTAAAAAATGTTGGAGAAAAAATTAAACATGATCCGATCGTGTAATATGTGAATTTGTCTGAAAGGTTGTGGAAAAAACACTAATTTCGTCAAAGAATCGCGAAAAAATGTGGTTTTTATCAATGGTCGAAAAAAAAACGTGAATTTTACTAAATATCGTGCAAGATGAGCGAATTTTGGCAAAAGATCATGGAAAATGTGAGATTTTTGGCGAAAGATGCGATTTTCGTTAAAGGATCATGAAAAAGACACGATTTTCATCAAAGAATTGTGAAAAAACACTATTTTCACCAATAATCATGCAAAATATGCCGATTTCTTCAAAAGATTGTGCAAAATACACGAATTTCGTCAAAAGATCTTGTAATATGCAAATTTCTTTGAAAGGTCGTGGAAAAACTGCAAATTTCGGCAAAGGATCGCAAATTTTGTCAAAGAATTGCAAAAAACAATATGACTTTTGTCAAATGATTGTGAAAAAATGTGCGTGTTTCGTCAAACGATCGTGTAAAATATGAGAATTTCTTTGAAAGATCATGTAATATGCGAATTTCTTTGAAAGGTCGTGGGAAAACCGTGAATTTCATTAAAGGATTGCGAATTTCGTTAAAGAATTGCAAAAAAAGTGATTTTGGTCAAATGATCATGAAAGAACGTGAATTTTGTTAAAAGATTATGGAAAACGTGAAATTTTTGGCAAAAGATCGTGGAAAATGCGAGATTTTTGGCAAAAGATCATGGAAAATGCGCAATTTTTGGCAAAGGATTGCGAGAAAAATGCGATTTTCGTTAAAAGATCACGAAAAAGACATGATTGTCATCGCAGAATTGAAAAAAATCATGATTTTCACCAAAAAATCGTGTAAAATATTCGAATTTCTGCAAAAGATTGTGCGAAAAATACATGAATTTCATCCATAGATCATGTAATATGCAAATTTCTTCGAAGTCTGATCCTTCGAAAGGAAAGACTGCGAATTTCGGCGAAGGATTGTGAATTTCGTCAAAGAATCGCGAAAAAAAGTGTGATTTTTGTTAAATGTTCGTGTAAAATATGCGAATTTTGTCAAACGATCGTGTAAAATATGCGAACTTCTTTTAAAGGTTGTCCCAGTAGCAGAAACAGTGAAGCACGGAAGCGGGCGCTGCAGATTATTTTAAACCTTGCAGATTAATTCACCAACTTAAAAAGAAATGCTGGGCTTAAAAAAATAGCTGAAATTTGCTTTAAGTCTCTAGATTTACGGTATTTGTTGTATCCTTATATTATATTTTCTTTATAAATGGAAATTTTGCTTACTTTAAGTGTTTCTGTTATTTCTTATGATAGTAGGCTTATTGGGTCACAGATAAATTTTAGTTTGCTGCAGACTGACACAGAAAATTCTGCTTTTGGGAAGGTCGTGGGAAAAACGAGAATTTCGTCGAAGGATCGACAATTTCGTTAAAGAATCGCAAAGAAATGTGATTTTTGTCGAATGATCGCGAAATAAACGTGAATTTTGTTAAAAGATTGTGGAAATTGAGCGAATTTTGGCGATAGATCGTGGAAAACGATAGATTTTTGGCGAAAGATTGTGGAAAATGCGAGATTTTTGGCAAAAGATCATGCAAAATGCACAATTTTTGGCAAAGGATTGCAGGAAAAATGCAATTTTCGTTAAAGGATCACGAAAAAGACACGATTTTCATCGCAGAATTGCAAAAAAAAACATGATTTTTGCCAAAGGATCGTGTAAAATATTCAAATTTCTGCAAAAGATTGTGCGAAATACACGAATTTCATCCAAAGATCATGTAATATGCAAATTTCTTTGAAAGGTCGTGGAAAGACTGCGAATTTTAGTGAAGGATTTTGAATTTCGTCAAAGAATCGCGAAAAAAAATGTGATTTTTGTCAAACGTTCATGTAAAATATGCGAATTTCGTCAAACGATCGTGTAAAATATGCGAACTTCTTTAAAAGGTCGTGGGAAAAACGAGAATTTCGTTAAAGAATCGCAAAGAAATGTGATTTTTGTCGAATGATCGCGAAATAAGCGTGAATTTTGTTAAAAGATTGTGGAAAATGAGCGAATTTTGGCGAAAGATCGTGGAAAATTGGAGATTTTTGCCAAAGTGCCGTGTAAAGAATGCAAATCACTTCAAAAGATCGTGCAAATTTCGTCGAAAGATCATGTAATATGCGAATTTCTTTGAAAGGTCGTGGAAAAAGCACGAATGTTATCAAAGAGTCGCGATAAAATATGATTTTTGTCAAATGATCGCAAAAAAATTTGTATTTCGTCAAACGATCTTGTAAAATATGTGAATTTCTTTGAAAGATCGTGCAAAATACGTGAATTTCACCAAAAGGTCATGTAAAATATACGAATTCCTTCAAAAGATTGTGCGAAATATGCAAATTTCATCGAACGATCGTGTAAAATATACGAATTTCTTCAAAAGCTCGTGCGAAATACGCAAATTTCATCGAAAGATCGTGTATTATGCGAATTTCTTTGAAAGGTTGTGGAAAAAGCGCGTTTTTCACCAAAGGGTCGTGTAAAATGCATGATTTTCGCCAAGATCGTGTAAAATGAGCGAATTTCTTCAAAAGATCGTGCGAAATACGCGAATTTCCTCAATAGATCATATAATATGCAAATTTCTTACTACTTATTCGTGTTATGCACTTCCAATGACCATCTCCCCCACTTCCACACCTGGGGGGGGGGGCATTTTTCGAAATTTTGTCGTCACCCCTAATGTGACATATCGTTGCAAAGGCCTGTAACTGCTTAATCATTTTATGCACTTCCGGTACTCTGCCCATCACTTTGCCCCCCCCCAGGGGGGGGGGGCAATTTCCTAAATTTTGCCGGCACCCCGTCTTGTAAAATATCGTTGCAAAGGCCTGTGACCGCTTAATCATTTTATGCATTTCCAGTGCTCCGCCCATTACTTTGCCCCGCTGGGGGGCACTTTCTTACATTTTGCTGACTCCCGTCATGTGACATGTCATTAGAAAGGCCTGTGACCGCTTAATCATTTTATGCACTTCCGGTATTCCGCCCACCACTTTGCCCCCCAGGGGGGGCAATTTCCTAAATTCTGCCGGCATCCCGTCATGTGACATATCGTTACAAAGGCCTGTGACCGCTTAATCATTTTATGCATTTCCAGTGCTCCGCCCACTACTTTGTCCCCTTGGAGGGCACTTTCTTACATTTTGCTGACTCCCGTCGTGTAAAATATCGTTGCAAAGGCCTGTGACCGCTTAATCATTTTATGCATTTCCAGTGCTCTGCCCACTAGTTTGCCCTCCTGGGGGGCACTTTCTTACATTTTGCTGACTCCTGTCATGTGACATGTCATTGGAAAGGCCTGTGACCGCTTAATCATTTTATGCACTTCCGGTACTCCGCCCACCACTTTGCCCCCCAGGGGGGGGCAATTTCCTAAATTTTGCTGGCACCTCATCATGTGACATATCGTTGCAAAGGCCTGTGACCGCTTAATCATTTTATGCACTTCCGGTACTCCGCCCACCACTTTGCCCCCAAGGGGGGGCAATTTCCTAAATTTTGCTGGCACCTCATGTGACATGTCATTGGAAAGGCCTGTGACCGCTTAATCATTTTATGCACTTCCGGTACTCCGCCCACCACTTTGCCCCCCAGGGGGGGCAATTTCCTAAATTTTGCCGGCATCCCGTCATGTGACATATCATTGCAAAGGCCTGTGACCGCTTAATCATTTTATGCATGTCCAGTGCTCCGCCCACTACTTTGTCCCCTTGGGGGGCACTTTTCTATATTTTGCCAACACCCATCATGTGACATATCGTTGGAAAGGCCTGTGACCGCTTACTCATTTTATGCATTTCTGGTACTCCGCTCACTACTTTGCCCCCCCCCCCTCTGGGGGGCACTTTTCTGCATTTTGTCATCATGTGACATATCGTTGGAAAAGGCCTGTGACCGCTTAATCATTTTATGCACTTACCGCTACTCGCACACTACTTTGCCTCCCTGAGGGCACTTTCCTAAATCGATATATCAGGATATCATGATATAAAGATGCCGATTTATATTAATTCTAGACATATTGCCCAGCCCTATCAAGCAGCCACACTCGCCAACCGTGAATTCAGCAGCCTCAAAATTTCCCCTCCCAATCGCAATGCGTGCTTTTTGACAGATAACTTGCTACTTACACAGTTCCAATGACATGCAATTGCTTTCATAAAGTAAACATGCCACACAATAAACTTAAAGCATTCTACAAATGTTTGAGAATTTTTACTTAGGACTTTTCTATTTCAACAGATTTTTCACTCCAGAGCATATAATGTTATAGAAACCAGATTTGAAACGATGCTCAGTAAAAAAACTACAACATTTTTGAGGTCGATATAACTACAAAAAATCTGCAGTTATAAAACTGCGGTGATTTGGCCGATTCCACTACAGAATTTTTGCGGTCAATGGAACTGCGAAATTTCTGCAGAATTTTTAATATTGATATAACTATAAATTTTCTGTAGAATTTTTGTGGTCAATACAACTGCAAAATTTCTGCGGTTAATAAACTGCAGTAATTTTGTGGTTGTATTGACCGCAAAAAAGCTGTAGTGGAATTGGCCAAATGACCACAGTTTTACAACTGCGGTTTTTTTTATAGAATTTCTGCAGTTCATTTTTAGCTGGGTTGCTATCTTGAATTTTGCTTGAAGGCACATAAAACTGCACAAGTTTTAAAATACATCATGATCACATGATTTTAATTGCATTGTAGATATATAAGGGCCATCCAGTGGAAGCGTTTATATTCACACCCTGATCCTCCTCGAAACCTATACGAGCAAAGAAGGTGTCTTCTACGTGAGTAGGCACAAATGCCTCAAACCATGATACATGATCTTATTCTTGGCATGAATAGATTCTGTCGGGTGTATGTTTGTTACTTTCACACGTAGTCACATTTCGTATTGAATAAACTCCACCATTGAACAGGTTTGCTGACAAAAAATTCTTTACGTTTATGTATTATTATACAATTATTAAGATGCTACTTGGCGCAGAATGATATAAATTTAAAGGCAACGTTAAAAACGCCAGAATATGCCAACAGACTAGTTTTTTAGCTTTTAGAGTACCGTCCTCCGTGCAAAAAATAACGGAAAAGAACACCAAAAATATACTCAAAAACAGGAAATCAATAAATCTTCAGTTGCTAAACATTGCTGGGAGATGAACTCCTCTTTTCATTTTAATTCAGCCAAAATCATCTCTAAAACCACTTCTATATATGAACTTAACTTTGTTGAAGCATTTCATATCTACAAATATTTTGACAATATTGTTAATAGTGAATTCGCTATTATCCCTTTATCAGATTGCTGGAAATACAGTGCTCAAAAAAATTAGGGGAGCAAGCAAAAAAGTGAAGAGAACAGTGCAAAACAGCAATGTATGGGCATAAAATGGATAGTACACGTGTAGCAATGCGCAATACATAAAAAAAGACGCAAAAATGGTAAGGGAGCTTTTATTTTTTGAAAAGATGAAAAGAACACGAAAAGATGGTTTAGGGCAATAATTTGGTTTCATGTAAATCATAAAAAAAAGTATTGTTTAGAAATGATGCAAGATTTTTAATATGGCATGTGGTCTCCTCGAACAGCTAAGACTGCTGCACACCGGTTTTCCATGGATGCAATGAGGTTATCGATAACACTTGGGGAATACTGTTCCAATGCTCGAGAATTGTAATCTCCATGTCCCGGACAGTAAAAGAAGGCCTCGGTCTAGCAGCAATGCGTCGTCTATGTATGTCCCAAACATGCTCGATCGGTTTTAGGTCCGGAGAACATGCTGGTCATTCCATACGCTTTATTGTTTTAGCTTCAAATATGTTTTCCACAAGACGAACTGTATAAAGTCTGGCATTATCATGCATGGAAAAAAAAGAAATCACTAATTACTGCAACATAAAATACGACATGAGGTCTCGGTATCTCGTCTGTATTACTCCGGACCGTCAAAGTGCCATTCCGAATAATATGCAGGCCGGTACGTCCACCTATGCTGATTCCAGCCAAGTGCATCAACCCATCTCGTCTGTAATGTGATCTTTCACGAACGAATGTGGGATTATTTTGAGTGCCTCTTTCTCTCCATGCCAAAACACATCAGATGTCACATCCAGACTGAATCGGGATTCGTCTGTAAACAGAATTTCACTCCAACAACGTTGCCTCCAAACTCGATGTTCAGTTCCCCACCTTCTTTGGGCCGCACAGTGGCTTGAGGTCAACGGAATACAGTCAATTGGCTTAGGTACATAGAGGCCACCCTGATGAAGCCTATTTCGAACTGTTTGGCTGGACACCCTTCGTCCTTTGGCCAAGAACAACTGTGTTTGCAACTGAGTAGCATTGTCCGTACCGTCTCGACGGACTGTGAACAGATTATATCTGTCATCAGTTTCTGTGTTAGCACATTTTCGACCTTGCACTTGTCGATGACTACCATTCCATGTGTCTTGGAATCGATTCCACAGCCTTTCATGGACACTTCTTGCGACTCCAACAGCGTCCACTATACACATCGTTGTGTTTCCCAAAATTCAACTGTCCCGATAACACGCCAAGCCATGGATTGCGGTAAATCATGTTGTTGTGACATTTTCAAGCCACCTTTTCTCAAAACACAAGCTGAGCAATTGAATTTTACAACTGAGGCAGTGAAAAAGACGTTTCTGCAAAATCCCGATTTCTGAACTTATCACCTTTTCCCAGTTTTTGAAGTCATAAACTTTAATTTACGTGTGAAGTTTTCTTTATCTGTTTTCTGCATCACTTTAAATATGGATGTTTTATTTTACGTTACTTATCGGTGTAAATATATGCATAATTTCGTTATAACCATGTGCTCCCCTAATTGTTTTGAGCAGTGTATTTCATGAAATCATCTTTTGCTTAGTTACTACCAGTATTTTTCACATTTTTGTTGGCAAATGCAATTCGGACTGGGAACGCTACACGATATCAGCTCGCCACTATTTGCCCGAATTCTAGCCAGAATGAGTATTATCACAAATAATTTTAACATATGCTATTTACAAATCTTTTTAATGTATAAAAAGTAATTGAAAACTTCGTTGAAAATGTATTTGTTCGCCTATAATATTGCACAGCTAGGCTTAAATTCATTTAAAACTCTTTGAAATACTTAACGCGAACGAAAACGAAACATAAACATATCCTTTTCTGCTGCGTCTTAAAGGTAATATTGATCAGAAGGCTGATTTGCTGAATGCATCACGTCACCAAAGAAACAACCAATCTTATTGCTATTCATACATCAATCAAACTAAGGCTCCCAAATTTTGGGCTGATTCACGTCGCCAATAATCATGGAAGTAGCAATATAACTTTCTACTTTCTTCTGTTATTCTATGCGTTTAATGGCCGGTAGGAGAAAAACGTCTGCGCTTAAAAAGAGATTAGCTCTGCATTTTGATTTTCTGAATGGGTCGGGTCATATGACCGTAATTTCACCACTGAGAATCGCCGCTGTGGTTGTTGTCAAATGGCAAGCTATAAATTTAGCCTAATGTCTCCACCTCGCAAGAGAAATATATATATATAGATATTTATTTTATTAGATCTAATCTAACAATGCAATCTTATTACAAAAAAACTGTTTAGATGGCATAGTCTTTCATTTTTTTTTTTTTTTTATAAAATATTTTTTTTTAAAGTGAGTATGGAAAAGCATTTTTTAGACTATTTTTCTTACCAGATTGTTTTTGCCGGATTTAGAAAATTACACTGAAAAATATCTAATTGTTTCAAAAGATTTCAAAAATGATTTATAGTTTGATCACAGGAGAAATTTCAAAAAGTATTTTCCAAAGCAGGCATTAATTAAATATTTAATGTTTTTTTAAATAAAATTTTAATTACGCGACTTTATTTTCATTTAGTAAGTTACTGTGTTAGAAAATTGAATAAATTAGCATTTATATATTTTTTTTAAATGCCAAATCACAAAACACTGCAACCCAATAAATTCTGTTATAATTCACATGTGTAATGTAATCCTTAGAAAATAATGAAATTAATCTAAATCAGTTGCATCAACCAAAAAATGTTATTAAAACGCATTTTAACAACATAGATATTTTTCGGAAACAATTCAGCGCGGAATACACAGTGGGAATAATAATAATTTCTGTCAAATATTTTGGAATATGAAATTAAATATTAGACGTATAATATTCCACGTATATATTCCACGGGGAAATTTCCAGTTTTAATGAATGTTGTGTAACCCAGGTTCCTTTTAATACTGAAATTACAAGATTTTAGAATCATGTAACATAACTCTTTTGGGATTTATATTTTGTTTATTTTAGATATCTAAATAATCAGAAATATTTACTTAATTGCAATTTATATTTCTAACGGAAATCTCAACTTATTGAGATTTCCGTTAGAAATATAAAGTATAATTTTGAGATAGTTTTTATCTCTTTTTTTTTCTAAATACAAATTTATTTCATATTTATATTAAACAAATTATTCAGCATTATAATTAATTTTTAAAATAGTTGTTCTAAAATCGTATGTAAAACACTTTAAAATGCATAATTTATTACTTTTAATTACTTTATAATTAAGAAATGAAAACCGAACCATTTATTTTTATAAAATACTGAAATAATAGTAAAATGGAATCTGGATTTATAATAGAATCTGCTTAATGTAATATGAACTGAAATAATAATATTACTTAAAGTGATTCGAGAAACTCCAATTTGCTCCCAAACTAAAGTCTCATGTTATTATAATGCTGCTTTTTAAAGCTTGTTTTTTAGAATAATTCAAACTTTCTGATAATCATTTTTTAACACGCCGTGCGACCATTTTTTAAATGCGTCTTTTTGAACTATTTATTGTTTAATCATAATAGACCGAGGCAGTTGCACAAACCATCACCTCATCGAGTTGACGGCTGAAATTCCAGGATTAGTTAAAACTCGATGCGCATATTAAAATGCAACTGGTCTGCCAATTCATATCTTGGTGGAAAACACCTACAAACCCGATTTTAGTGGTTGAATGGCATGTTTTCCATTGTATTTTTTCTTCTCCAGTCCTCCATGTTTTCATACCTTTGGCAGCAGGACAACACAATGATAAACCTACCGATCAACTACTAAAATCGGGTCTGCTGGTGGTTTCCACAAAGATATGACTTGGCAGACAAGTTGCATTTAATATGCTAATCCATTTATTTTTAATTTTAGAATTTAAGCTGCCAACTCGATGAGGTGGTCATCTGTGCAGTCACCTCCGGTCTATAAGGGAACAATTTACTATATACATATAATATTATATTGGCTTTCGATAGCGGTCTTTTCGTTATATGCTAAAACATTATTTGAGAATTCATTTAATTATTTGTTTCTTAAAAATGCAGAAAATATACGGCGTATAGCACCGTATACCCCTCCCCCCCCCCCCCCCAACTACACCATTACCGCCATCTACTCTAGGGATACGAGGGACGAAAGAAACAATTACGTGATGCAGAACAATGCTTGGAATGCCGATGTGATATATACCGAAAAATATGTGTAGGTAAATGCAAGCTGAGTAAAAGTAAATTTGCCGGATGTGGTGAGTATTTCAGGTACTCTACATATATGTGACCAGAAAAGCCACGCACCCGGTTTCTCTGTAACTTATATGATCACACTGCCGAATATTCATAACTTTTTGTGATTTCTATCTTCCCCATGCTTGACGGATCCTTCTAGCAAGATAATGTTCCTCGTTATAAGACCTGCATTGAACTAAAGTAATTTGAAGAACATGCTGATGAACTGAAGTTGTTGCATTATACAGGGTGTCCGGTCTCAACGGTGTCCAATGGCTAATTCCTCAACCGTTAGTCATAGAGATATAGTTCCAATTGCAAAAATGTTTTAAATGAGGTAAAGAAGTATTTTTAAAGCGATTTGGGTCAAGAAAAACATTTCTTAAAAAATTACGAAATTTAAATTTTTATACGGTCCCCAGGTCCTATAAGTGATATTTTGTAAAAATATTCTATTGCACTGACAAGTAAGACAAAAAAAGTCTCATTCCTCTACGATTAAAACTGACCGAGTAATAGATGTTTAAAGTTGGGGTATCTTTTTTGCTGCAAAATAGGGGTCAGTCACAAATTTACTAGAAATAAAAATAATCGTCACATATAAAATTTATCATTAAACATTGAGAGTAAATTAACATTACAATTGTATTTTGAGATTTTTGTTCATTCTGACATATTAAAACAAAATATACAACTTGTACTAAAAATATAATTAAGAAAAATAACAGAAATTTTGTTAAATGATTATAAAAGCAACAGTCACAACTCTTTAGAAAATGATACATAGTTAGATTACCTAATCTAAAACTTAATTAGTAAAAATTAAGGTCATCTTAAAAGGTGTTCGAAGTGACTCCATTCGGCTGCAAGGCAGAAATGTACATGTGAAATAAATTCTTCTTCTACTTTTTTCAACATTGTAGGTGTTACAGATCTGCACGCCATAGCAATACGATTCCACAAATCTGCTAGACTAGTTGATTCTCTTTCATATACCTTATTTTTCAGAAAACCCCAAATGAAAAAATCGAAGGGATTCAAATCTGGCGACCTGGAAGGCCACTCAATACGACCTCCATGTCCGATAATATTATTTCCAAAAGTGCTGGTTAAGACAGTGCGTGGCTTTAGCGATCTATGTGCTGGCGCGCCATCATGCTGAAACCACATATTAGACAAATCTTGTAATGAAACGTAGTCTTCTAAAAAATCGGATACTGGTCCAGATAAAATATCCGCGTATTTTGATGTTAAAGTGTCATCGAAAAGAAATGGCCCAATTAAGGACGTCTTCCAGATACCACACCAAACATTTATGGACCAACGTATTTGATGTTTGTTAGGACGAATAATGTGTGGATTTTCCGGGGACCAATAGTGAAAGTTTTGAGTATTTACGACCCCTTGTCTTGTAAACTGACATTCATCCGTCCACATAATTTCATTCACAAAAAATGGACTTTCATCTTGTTTGTTTAAAATAAAATTACAAAAATTAACTAATTACTTGTATAATTACTTGTTTAGCAAGTAGAATTTGCATTTTGATTTTGGTCTCTAAAATAGTTTTTTTTTTTTTTTTTCAAACAAGTTTTTATAAAGAACTAAAAAGTTGAAATTGAAAAAAGCATATATCATCGAAATGTATATTAAGCAATCCCTGCTCATACATCGTAATGTATCTGACTTCTTTTGTGCGGAACTAAATAAAAAATATAAACGCAACGCGCTTTCATTTGGAAAAATTACATTGTGAATCTCAATGTCTTACATAAATGTTACTGACATTGATTTTAAAAGTTCTGTTTGTAGACAATAATGTATATGAAATGTTTGGAGTGGTCCTGTAAAATAAATATAAATGGTACGTACCTAAAATCATATTAATATTACATTGTCATTGGATTTACATAATTATGTAAAATTTAATCTTGATCGGATATTTGGAAGTGAGTTAAAATTGGAATATAAATTTTGAATTAGGAAAGTATACATACGAACGTCGTAAGTTAAAAGCTTATAAAAATAATACAACTTTTTAAAATAAAATCATAAAAAAAAACACACTCATTTCCTTACAAAAAAAAGATATCAAAATACATTTGAGGACGTCAGTTTCGAAACTCACCTTATCCGAAATTTAAAAAATCGTGTTTCTCTATCAATCTATTCTATTGGTATAACTGTACCAATCAAACACTACAATCTCCAAATTTTCAATGAATACCAATGGGCGCATTTAAAGGTTTTACGCGATTGCCCAAAATTTGATTTTCTCGATAAGGCGAGTTTTGAAACTCACTTCTTCAATTATTTTAACCAATCTGAAAGTTAATTACTAAAAATTAACACTACCGTAATATTTATACGGGGACAGCACCTTCAGTTAAATCGCTTTAAAAATACTTCTTTACATTATTTAAAACCTTTTTGTAATTGGAACTATACGTCTTTGACTAACGGTTTAGGAATTAGCCGTCGAACATCGTTTGGAGTGGACGCCCTTTATAATACTTTAAGCACTTCGTGTACGACCCCTGAAAGCTTGGTCCAACTCATCTGTTTTCAGTTACAGAAAAGTGGTTTAAGTCATAAAATTGAAAATGTCATAACTCGGTCAATTTTAGTGTTAGATGAATGGGATTTTTTTTGCCGTACTTGTTAGAGAAATAGGAAAAGTTTACTAAATATCACTTATAGGACCGGAGGACCGTATAAAAATTTAAATTTCGTAATTTTTAAATAAAAAATTTTCTTGAGATAAATCGCTTTAAAAATACTTCTTTACCTCATGTAAAACATTTTTGTAATTGGAACTATATGTCTATGACTAACGGTTTAGGAATTAGCCATTGGACACCGTTGAGACCGGACACCCTGTATACCACATGATGAATTGTGTCTTTCTCTTTCGAAATCTGATAAAGTCTTCCTCCAGACTTTTGTCAAAGGATAGGCAAAGACAATAGTACATCTCTGTCGTTTTACAGTTGTTTCGATTAAGAACTCTGAAAGCCAACAGTTAATTTGAATGTTTGTATGGTGGGTTCTTCAACTACTTTAGGCATATAAGGCTGGTGGAGTCAATCTTAGGACCACAAAAATGTTTTAGGAATTATATTGTCTGCATCTGTGATATTCCGAGATATTTTGTTTTTAGATTCGAAACCAAATACTAATTGTAATTTAACTTAAAAACTGCGAAATCAGAGAAAAATTTGGTATGCTTTAAGAGGAAATAGCTAATCTTAGGTTGTTTCTCTGTGACGATCTGTAACTCTTTAGGGAAAAAATACAAAGACAGCTGTATAATTGAAAAAAATGTCATGTATTTGTCATTCCAACAGGAAGATATTTAACTTGCCTTTCTTAATTTATTGATTTATTAATAAATTAGAAATTTAGTTTTGATCTGAATTTATTATATATTTACACTGGTTCAGCGAAGGGGGGTTTTCGGGATTAAAACCCCTCACAGAGATAAAAAAAAATACTGTAGTTGCCACTTATATGAATTACTAAAGCAAATTAGCCGCTTTTATGAA
Source organism: Maratus speciosus (assembly GCA_963932465.1). NCBI lineage: Eukaryota > Metazoa > Arthropoda > Arachnida > Araneae > Salticidae > Maratus > Maratus speciosus. The sequence goes on from OZ010789.1 coordinate 156,012,210, forward strand.
TCAAAACTAAAGTTAATATTAAATTTTTTTTTGGCTTATTTGGAATACGTGGCTTTGTTGAATCAAATTCTATTCAATAAAGTGATTCAATTAAACGTGGATTATTGCATTTAAAATTGTGAAAGCGCATATTATATGCATTGGTTAAGTGAAAACTGATCATTTGTTTTGAAAAAGTGCACTGATCATCTTTTCGAGACTCCTTAGGCTTAAAGAATGATCATTTTCCGCCAGATAGACGCTTTGTGTTTAAGTATTATACAGTGGACAGTTTTTAAAATGATTTCCTGTCTTTGCTCTATGTTCGAAATGATAATGAACAATCGACTTCCATAGCAAAACATAAAACGTACGTTTTATAGGTTTCTCTCAGTTTCAAACTTTCCGTTAGAGGTCTTCACTTGCCGAAATTTCCAGCCCAGAGCGCAACCCGATCCGTATACTTTTTCTTTTTTTTTTGGACCGACACTGTATAAAAACTGGCACCGTTTTCTGCTTCGGCCCGGCCTGTACAAAAACTTAATTAGTCCTACCCAGCCAGACTGAATTTCTACAAAACACATATTTTTTCGCTGATACGAAAGAAAAAGCGTCTTTGGCTGCGATATTTATTTTGTTAATGAATCTCTGTTTGTATGTAAATAACACGGTTATTAAAAATATTTTTAATCCATATTCCATGGCTTGGATACTTAAAAATCTGAAAAATGCTATACTGTAGAATTTTCTAAGACGGAATCGCAAAAGAGAGCAGAAATATCCCGTATAGACAATTCCTTTCTTAACAGGTACACCGTCTGTTGTAAATGTATTATATTTTTTCACGTGTATTAGTATAGTAATTTTGAATGGATCAATAAATTTTCCCGTTTAAGACAGTATTTTGTCATAGGCATGTTCTTTTTCACTCGTTTTATTGTATTTTAATTTTATTGCCTACAAATTACTATTGCCTATAATATTTATTGCCTACAATTATATTGCCTAAAAAAGCACTATTCTTTAAAAAAGAATAAAATGAAAATTTTAATTGCAAAACAATGGCAGTTTAAAAATATATACAATTTTTGCAAAAATTGTTGCATCGTCAAAATTTTATTGATTTTTGCACGGCCAGGCCAGGCCGGCCCAATGATTTTATACGGGCTGGTTAAAGTCAGGCCCCGAAAATTTTAGCTTGTGCAGACCTCTGAGAAGAATGAATTCCACTCCGGTCTCGGTCAGGAAAAAGGAAGTTAGGCACGGCCAGATTGTCGAGAACGAAAATTGGCCGGATCCCATATCGTGAGCCTGTCCGGTTTCAAGGTTATGGCCCATACAAACCTCTACACACTCTTTTACGTTTTTAACACTCGCCTAGTCACTCATCCGTGCTCTAACTCTCGTAAATATACTCAGATTGCTCTGTACTTTTAATCTGTTATTTTTCTTTTATTACACCATGAACTCTATTGAAAATGAAGAATGTAGCATATGTGATAACTTTATCGACTTCTGTATATCCAGGCTACCAATTTTCGAACAGAATACTCCTTGTTTTATAAAAAATAAATGTTTATTAAATATCTATGTAAGCAGACAGTACAGGACCAATACATTACGATGATCACACAGATGAGACCACAACTATATACAATTAATTATATGCTTCACATGTATGCGCACCACCTTCATATTATTCTTACGTACATAATACTCCTTCACTATACTATTAAATTGCTTCACTTTCTCGTCCCCGTAGTACCCGAAAAGATTTTTATAACCAACTTTTGGTTTCTTACAAAAACCCGCCGGCCCACACGCACTGCATAAAAAAATACCTCTACCCTTCACTCTCCAAAACAGAATCTCATTTCTTTCCCACATCACGTGTGTCACGTGTTTAAAGGTGCGCCAGCTCTGGCTAAAGAAAATGTACTCCAGACATCACAGCATATGTATTATAGTTCATTTACATAAACAGCTAAAAGTATTTCGTTACATTACTGCCAAAGGGAAAAAATCCTTTCTAATGCATTTTAATCATGTTGCACCATTTAAAACAAAATCAAATTGATACCCAATTATGAAGCGCACTAAAACATGCATTCTGTGGAATATGGGATGCAAAGAATTTATTATTTATTTACAGAGCCACGCAAAAGAATGCCATTACATAATGGTCTACTAATTTAAACTATTTTCTGCATATTTAATTACACTATATGGCCAAAGGTGACCGGTCACTTGCAATTTTAGACATTTTGTTAAATATCTGAAAAATACATGAGGAATTAACCTAAAACTGCAGGTGTGTAAACAATATAGTATAAGTCATATATTTCGGCGAAGATTTTTTCCCGAAACCCCATAGGGGACCGTCATATTGAAAAAGAACGAATATCTTTTAGATAACCCTGTAAAAACTAACGTAGCAAAAGCGTTCAAACTCGAGATTATTAATAAGTGGCTTATTTTAATATGATGTGTTCATTTTTATGAGGATAGCATGCATACTCGTAGAGAAATTAAGGTTTTTTTAAAAACAGTCCCAAATTTCGCCAAGTTGTTTGCCTATAATTTGCAGAGTTCTTAATATAAAAAAATGTTCTTTTTAGAAAATATGATAAACAACATTCTACATAATACCCTGCAATCAGAATGATAGAATAATAAAAATTGTATGAAAAATGAGCAGGTTTACTAAATGATGATTCCCTGCGCATGCTCGAAAGCAATCAAAATATAATTTGCATAATGTGTTACCTAAATAAATAGAGCAACTTTTGTGAATGTCTCAAAAACATAGTTTGAAAAGTCTGATAATAATCGTTTATAGAATAAGTTCAAAATCCGTTATTCCTAAAAGGAAGCAAAAAGATGAGGGGCTGTATCCAAATACAGTAGTACGTGCAATATTGTGTATGCTATATTAGCAATAATCAACGGATATATGGATACAACCCCTCATCTTTTTGCTTCATTTTGGGAACAACGGATTTTGAGCTTGTTCTATAAACGATTATTATCAGACTTTTCAAAGTATGTTTTTGTGACTTTTACAAAAGTTACTCTATACATTTAGCTAATACATTATGCACATTATATTTTGATTGCATTCGTGCATGCGCAGTGAAACCTTTTTTTTAGTAAACCTGCGCATTTTTCATCCAATTTTTATTACTTTTTAATTCTGATTGCAGGGTATTGTGTACAATGTTGTTCGTCATATTTTCTGAAAAGAACTTTTTTTTATATGAAGAACTCTGCAAATTATAAGCAAAACACTTGGCGAAATTTGGGACTCTTTTTATAAAAACTTTAATTTTTCTACGAACATACATGCTATCCTCATAAAAATGGGCACAATATATTACAATAATCCACTTATTAATAATCTCGAGTTTGAGCGCTTTTGCTACATTAGTTTTTCCAGGGTTATCCAAAAGATATCCGTTCTTCTTCAATTTGTTGACGGTTCCCTATGGGATTTTTGGGGGAAATCTTCATGAGAATATATGACCTATACAATACTGTTTACACATCTGCAGTTTCAGGTTAATTCCTCATGTATTTTTCTAGATATTTAACAAAACGTCTAAAACCGCAAGTGACCGGTCACCATTGGTCATATAGTGTATGTTACATTATTTCAAATATACTGAAATTGATATATATGACTGATATTTACTAAAGGGGATGAATGATTAAAATTAAATTGAATTCACATTTGAATAATTTAATTAAAACAGAACAAATACTAAAGTCAATGGAATTTCTAAAGCCAAGGAAATACTCTCAATATGGGTAGATTAATTTACACATTTTCTGTGCAATTTTCGAGATATTTGCTATTTCCCATTTCCTATAAACTTACGGTAATAATCGTTGCTTTAAACAGGATATATTTGCATGAAAATGAATTATAAAAAAAGGTCAAGTGCGAGTATTACCCGCGCAGAGGGCTCCGTACGATAAATATCTTAATTAGTAACTGGGCATTGCATTACACAAATTTTTCATTAAAAGTTGTTATCTAGGCTTTAAAAGCCGATACAACATAGAGTACACCACCCGTGTCTTTATGTCTGCCCAAACCGTCCGTGTCTTTAAGGGTTAATATCTCGGCTAATTACCGAAATTTTTTTTTTCGAAAATCATTAAAAACAGTCCTTTTATACTTCTGCGACGATAGGTACCTTCAGCGCGTCTCAACTCTTTTGCTGAAAGATCTCAAATTGAAATTTGTGTGTAACGGAAAAGTGAGATTTCCTCAAAAACTATGTGACCTAAAGTGATTGCTATAGTTTTCCTGCAAGGTTTAAATTAACGCCTACTATCCCTAATTGTTTCATAATTTTAGTCTCAGCAGATTCGGAAATAGAGGGAGGGGAACATGTTTTTTCATTAGATTTTGCACGATATTTCGGAAAATATAATACCTGAAATTTAAAGAAATGTATTTTTGAGTTCGGCGTTATAAACGGTATACAAAGGAAATATTTTTTGTTTTTCAAGTAACTTAATTAGCCCCTCTACATTTTCCTAAAAATATTTGTGAATAGTTAATAATCTATAAATATGTGGACCAATAGCCCTTATTACTTCAGCTACATAGTTTACGAGTAAAATGGCTGTGACAGACGGATAGACAGACATAAGAGTGATCTTATAAAGGGTCCTGTTTTTACTTTTTAGGTACGGAACTCTAAAAGGATTGGTTTATGTGATATAACGCATTTTACAAATTAGAATTTAGAATTTTATTCTTTTTTTTTTTTTTTTTTTTTTTTTTTTTTAATTCAACAGTTAATAAACATTTCGTTGAGAATTTTTTATGTAAATCCATTGCTGCAACAAAAAAAGTACGTTTTCCAAAATACAACTTTATTTCACAACTGTCTTTGTAAACAAACATATTTCGCAGCATACAATTAAAAAGGGATAATGGCACTGCGTTATCAAACTCCGCTTGCGAAATGCCGTAATTAACTTACAAGCATGCTTGGTACTCCTAGTATATTATCTCTGAAAAACTATTTTTGTCACATAAGCAATGAACTTAGAATAAAAAATAATTTTATTTGTTTAATTTTTTTAATCTTATAAACTGATTTTTTTTATACATTTCTACATATTTAGAAAATATAAAATTAGGAAAAAGTAAAGTACATACATTTCTCGAGAATTTTTTAAAACCCCATAAAATTGCATTCAAACTCTGAAAAATGATAGTTTATAATAGAGCATGAATAAACATAAATATAAACTGAATTTCGTACCATCTTGTACTTTACTTTAAAAAACAAAAAATCCTTAAATAAAAAGTTTTATGACTTTTCTACCGTTATATTTTTACAATCATTATTAAAATAAAATTAAATAATCCCATAGTTTATTTGATACAAATTTTGAAAAATAACTCGAATTACCTTAGACTTTAAAAGACTTTAAAAAACAAAAAATCTTTAAATAAAAAGTTTTATGACTTTTCTACCGTTATATTTTTACAATCATTATTAAAATAAAATTAAATAATCCCATAGTTTATTTGATTCAAATTTTGAAAAATAACTCGAATTACATTAGACCTCGAATTACATAACAATAACTATATGTGAAATTATATATGTTAAACATGGTGGTATTTGGGAAATTTTAGATCTGAATACTAATAAAAAAATGGATGTATTTATAATGAAATATGAATAACTTTTAATGAAAGTGACAATTAATCCAATTGACTCTGTATTTTATTTTATGTCAAAGATTTTGTCCGAATTTTTAGGAAGTATTTTTACACACACATCCACACATGATGACTACATATATATATATATATATATATACGTAAGTGTATGTGTGCTTATGTATTTCTTTATCTAGCAAGGAAAGTTATCAAAATATAATAAAACCTCTTCCAACTTACTCACCGTTCCTATAGAAGCGTTGCTTTATTTTAAGAAAGCTAAAAAACAAATAGGCTTCTGAGATTTAAAGAAGCATTTTTGTTTCTAAAACAAGAGTTTTTATTGCTATGATTTATTTGCTATGTTTTATTTCGCTGCTCTTTAACTTTGAAAACGTTTGCGAATACTTTTTATAGCGAAAAGTCATATCAACATCTTATTACCACGAAATATCGATTTGTCGTAAGTCATCAAATCTCAAGTATACATTTTCATAAATACGTATTGGACAATTGCACAATAAAATATACTACTTACAAACTTTGTATTCAAAATAAATATTACTTGCTAAATGGTACACAAAACATTAAATTATATTTAAAAAAACCTTAAAAGGAATTGAAAATCTATATTCCGAATCACATCCGCAATTGTCATCAGGATATAAATTATGTTAAACAAGCCTAAACTTTCAAAAACTGACACAAACGCCTGAGGGCACAGAAGAATATTTGAAGGGAGAATACTTTTGTACTCTGCCATATCTTTTTTTTTTTTTTTCATATTCTATTGAAGACTAAAACAAAAAATAAGTTAATTAATAGATAAATTAATAAAATAAAATCTAAAATTAATGAAAGGAGACATTACCATTTAAATATCTTGCATAGTTTAATAATTTAAATGTCATTTACTTCCGTGGTAGCAATGCATAGTTTTAATTTAATTGATTTAAAAAAAATGATGATGCCAAAATCATTCAAATATTTCATCTAACCATCTATTATTTGTTCTATTTCTAAAACATTCCATCTATATTATTATTTTCTCAATCAATTACATTTCTCAACTTTTATTATTAATAATATTAATATATATATATATATATGTATAATGAAAATAAGACGAAAGAAGATGCTTTTCCAATATATTTATCTTCTTAAAATGTTGCAGAAAAATTTGTTTCAACTGATAAACATTCAGTCAAGAAATTCCTTTACGTTTCTTATATAACTTTTAGATAATAAAACTGAAGATAAAACTGAAAATACATCTCTAGGATTTTATCTGTTGTCCAAAAACAGACGTGAAGATGGATATTTTTATTATGACAGATCGTGTTTCAATGAAAACGTACTTTTGCCACAATGTGTGGACAAAGTGGTTTTAAGGATAATCTGACATCGACGAAAAGAGGGATTGCTTCATTGAAAAATGGGAAAAGTTCGATACATATAGGCATTTTTCTGGAGCCCATATTTTATTGATTTTTACTTAGGTTGGTAGTTCTTTTGGTTCTTAGAGTTCGTTATGGGGTAATTTTCGTAACCTTTTTTCTGTTTAACAACTTCAAATTCTCTCAAATTTGTAAAAAATGTACAGTCGTGAGAAAAAAAGTATATACCCCCTACTAACTCAGCATCAAATTATAGTAGAAAAAACTTACTGGTACCAAACAACTGAAAATAAAGTCTACTTTGAAATGATGTATATAAAATTTGCTTAGGGGGCATCTACAAATAAAAAACGGTCCAAACTTTATTTTTTTACAATGGCAACACCCAATTTTGATAAGATATTTTAAATGGAAGTATAAGTAAGAGTAATAAGTCTTAATTACGCCCACGAATAACCATATCACAATATATATTTCAAACGGAAAAGTCAAAACATATATTAAAATATTTATTTGCTTAAAAGGCGTTACTAAAAACACATTAAAAGTACATTAAAAACCTATATTAACATGTTTCAACTCCTTCACTGAGTCGTCATCAGAATGTATAGCAGAAATTACAAATACAATGCATATGAAAACTGGTATAATAAAATCTGGTAATTAAAATTACCGGTAATGATATTTTAAATCTTAGGTTCAGACTATGTCTAGATACGAAATTTCAATTGGATGATAACTTTTTGAATTATAAACAGTCAAAATTTAGAGCTTATATTGTTAAATTACATTTTCCTATTTTTATTAATATCTCCTGAAATAATAATCCTCATGTGGTAATATTTTGTATGGTCATAATACTGAAAAATTCAAACATAAGTACGTTGAATTTGCAATTTTTATAATTTTATAATATGAATTATGAAATTAATATTCGAAAAAATCATGAATTGAAACTTACAATTTTTTTGGTGGATTTTTTTTTTTATTATGTCCTGCTTTATGCTAATAATATTTTCAAATTTTTCTTCCAATTAGTTTTTAAATTATTCTTAAGAAAGTTCAAGATGATGGTTTAAAGGGGTGTATAACTGTCTACATAATATGTCTATGATGTGCAGATTTGAAAAAAATAATTTACTCATTTTATTGAGACATTTGAGCTTGGCAATAGTCGAAACATATTAAGTGAGTGAAATGGTCATATTGGCAAGAAATAATACATTAATTCTTACTTAGCCATTCTGTGACTTAGCCATTCTGTAGATTTCAACAATCCTGTACCTAACTTCAATTGGGATGCAGCACCTAAAATATGCTCATTTTTAAATAATCGATTTTTCTGAAATGAATCGTACGAATTTCATGAAAATTGGTATTTAGACTAATTGAAGAGGGCAGAATTTATTTATGGTGTCAAAATCAAGTTTTGCTATTAAAGAAAACAAATCTTGGGTTTTATTTTATATAGAAATGGCCCCCTAAAAAATTTATATGCATCGTTTAAAAGTAGACTTTATTTCGAATCGTTTCGTACCAGTAACTTTCTTCTACGTTAATTCACTGTAAAGTTAGAAGAGTTAGCATTATATAGTTGATTGTATCTTTCATTATATCTAAGATACGATACGGACCTGGCTGAATAGCTTCAGAAAAGTTTTATTATTATTATTATTATTATTATTATTATTATTATTATTATTATTATTATTATTATTATCTTAAATAGTGCATAATTGGGAATAAAGGTGTTTTAATTTCAATTAAAAGGGGCAAAAAGGTTAGTAAAAAATAAAACAGACAACAAAAAATTGTTATTAAAATAAATAGCTATGAACGTGCAAATGGACAAAGCCAAAATACAGTAAAAAGAAAAACATAAGCAAGCACAAAAAGGGCGACATTACTTTACATATAAATAAAAATAAAGTACATATATACTGAATAACAGTAAAAGTACAGCTTTTAGCAACATACGTATTTCTTTGCACTTTTATATGCACAAGAATTTTTAAGGCAATTTTTTGAAAGAAAAATAACTTTTAGCTTTATTAAACCATTCATGTTAGTAGCTTCATAAGAATAACCAAGGATTTCCGCTGTAAAGAAACTATGAGAAATGCATTTTGAAATATAAAATAATTTTTACATTTTTACATAAACAAAAATCATTGCACAAATCGGCGATATTGTAAAATATAGCATAAAAATTTGCTATTATATTTAAAATAAAAAAGCAATATACAGCAGTTAATTGCTTTTTAAATGCCTATTTTTTTCATGTCTTTGACTATCCCTGTCCCTTAAACTGGTTTGATATTAAAAATTATTTCAATGAATAACAACTGTGCTTTTGAAAGTATTCGGTATTGTGCTTAGTAAAAAAAAAAAAAAAAAAAGTAGATACAAAATATCTGTACAAATTATAGTAAGGGATTTTTTAAACTTTCCTGTTTACAAGATTTTTCAAGACAATTTTTTGAAAGAAAAATAATTTTCCGCTTTATCAAACCATTCATTTTAATAGCTTCATAAGAATAACAGAGGTTGACGGTTGTGGATGATGAATATCAGATAGTTTTAACATTTACATTTTAAAATATGTAAAAAAATCTATATTTGGTTAATAAAAATATATCGTAAACGAAAGTAAAATTAGCTTACAAAAATATATGAAGTAAAGAATTTAAAGAGAAGAGAAATTGATTATTTCATATTCATATCTGATTTTAAATCTCATTACAGACATTTATCGACAGATCTTTGTCAAAATATTATGAGACCCAAATTAGAACATTAATTTCCTTCTAAAAAATATATATATTTATATATATCTCTTTGTTGAAATCCGAAAAATAAAAACGATTTTAAAATATTTAATAGCAACAATATCTTTTATATTAAAAAAAAATAGCAGGATGTTACAATAAATTACATATTGCAATAAAATGCGTCTATGGTAAAGTATCACCTGCTTTTTTCAAGAATGTCTTTTTCTCTTTCATATTTAACGCTATCACAACATTTAATTTACTATAAAAAGTTTCAGTAAACTAACTTTAATTATACATTAAAAGAATTTACATCTCTTGAATGCATCATCGACTATTGTTTAAATTACTTTAGAAAACTCAAAAAAAAAAAAAAAAAACGCTTTTTAAGAACTGTTAAAATAATAATAATAATAATAATAATTAATAATAATAATTAAAATATAAAGCAATTGAACAAACATTTACTTAAATTTTTAAATATCAATTTAATGATCTATGAACATGCTAAAAGTTATTTGTCATAGTTAATAGAAACCCATTTTAACAGTAATTTTTTATGGATTTTTTTTTTCTTCTATTGCGATTAATTAAATATACTAAATTCAATTAATAATAAAGTTTTCTTTCTTTTTTAATACTTACATCTTTTGAAATTTACCAATAAAAAATAATTAAAACCTCGATTACTTTGAGAAACCGTTTTTAGTTTTTTGACAACGGAAGTTTTGTGAATTTTCTTTCAAACTTTTAATTGTTTTTCATGGAAATGATTTTTAATATCAAACTAGTTTAAAAGATAATGATAGCAGAGGCATAAAATATAGGCATTTAAAAGAAATAATTGTTGCATAATGTTTTTTTTATTTTAAATTTAATTTACACTATACTTTAAAAAAATTCACAAATATATTTATTTGAAATATAATACCAAGTATTTGCTCAAAATATTATAAGCAAATTTCACAAAAAATCAAATAGAATTATTAATTCTGGGTCAAATTATTTGCTTGATTATTGGGCAATCTCTTATGAATTGCGCCTTACGGTTACCTTCAAAGTGGTTTATCTAAAATCTATAGAACAAAAAAATATATAACACTTTAATAATTTATCCACTGCTTATTCGAAGCATTATTGTTTTCCAAATGCAGCAAAATGGAGACCTTTGAAAGTTTATTTGTGAATTTTAAGGAATAAAAGCATTGATTTATTGTTTATTAAAAAAAGTATTGACTTAAAAAAATAATAAAATAAAATAAATAAATAAAATTCCTTCGATAAAAAACTAGTCTTTTATGCCTAGAGTATGCTGTTTAATTATGGTGAATTGCGGTATTAAACGGTACTAAATTAATTACGATGTTAAACGTGAATAAAATAAATGGCTAAATTATATTATATGACAAATAAAAAATAAATCAGAAAATGCTAGAAGGATATTTTTATAAATGCAATCAACTGAGGAAATTCTTCTGTTATTTCTCTAAGGAAATAACAAAGTGCAGTGTGTCAGAGGTTCTCAACATACATACTATAGGCGGGCAACTGTCGGTTAAAATCTGAAAATGTTTGGCATGTTTACTTCCAATAGATCAATTTTTATATTTATTTATTTGGCTTTTTTATATTGAGATTTAATACAAAATAACGGACTATATTGAAATATTTCCATAAATAATTAATGCTAAACTGCCCTTAAATTACTAAGTCGTACTGCATTATCATTTATTGTTTCGTGTGTATTTTAAACTTACAGGTTTATAAGTTTTCGCATTATGAGGAACGACTATGTAAATAAATTAAATGGAAGAGTATGAATCTCTCTATCTTGTAAAAACAACTGCGACTAAATTCAACAAGTGGAAAACAGTACATTAAATGAGGCAAATGAGGTGCGTTCGTATTATTAGTTTTATAAATATTCAGATCTTGGTGCAATATTTGTTGCATTCTTATGCAAAAATGCAAGAATACAAAATTTATTACGATTATTTATGTTGAATTCAGTGATACGGAAATAATAGGACTCCATATCAAATAGGACGTAATCACCATGGTCACCTAGAATAATTAGCTATCATGGGGTGTCATCGAATTAATTGCGTATGATAGAATTTAATAGAATGAAGAACACTTTTATTAATATTTTTTCAAGTTTTGATTCGATTTTCATAAAATTTGAAATGACCCCAGCGACTATATATATTAAATTTCAAACCATTCAGTTGGGTAGTTTTTGCGCTGTTATATGCAGACACACGGACGGACCAGCCGATGACTATAGGTGCTACGTATTTATATAATAACGAACGCACCTAAAAATGTATGTAGTTGGAATTTTTGTAATTGAGATTAAAATTAACAATATTTAAATTATATATATAATAAATTTGTTATAAATATATTAAATTTGTTTCGGTATTATGTATTTGTAGGCTGTTTGGTATTGTTGTATTGTTACATTACCAATGTTTTGTGTTTGTCATATTTACAATATTTATCTTTTTAGAGCAATAATAGATAATTTTTCTGTATATGATTAATTATAAGATGCTCTTATTTATATTCCCAGACACAAAAACACACACACATACATATTTATAATTAATTTAATGCAAAGTATTTGCGATAACATAAATTGCATCAAGCAGTTTTTGTTTTATCATTTAAGAAAATCTCTTACAATTGTTCTGTCTTAGTTTTAAAAAGTAATTTAAGAATAATAAATTAATTTAAAAATAATATAAAGTGTTCTTATTTATATTCCCAAACTAAAAAACACACACGCATACATATTTATAATTAATCTAATGCAGAGTATTTGTCTAAACATAAATTGAATCAATCAGTTTTTGTTTTATCATTTAAGAAAATCTCTTCCATAGTTCTGTCTTCTTTATTTTATAATTTAAGTTTTAATAATAAAACATAATTGAATGTCATTTAAGCTCTAGATTTGTTATTAGAGGTCCAAGGGTTTGATTTGAAATTACAACAGATTATAATTAGGGGTCGACCGAAAACTCATTTTCGCTTTCGCCTCAAAATCAGAATTTTGCCAAAAATTCGTTTCCGGCGAAAATGGTGTCGAAAATTCGGCCGGACAGAAATTCGACTGAAACTATCTATATGCCTAAAATCTCGTTTCTTCTTTTGGATATTTCCAACATCATTAATATGAGCTGTATCGACTCAAATCAGACACTCTTTTTTTTATTGCTATGAACTTCACTGATGATAAATATCAGACATGACTCAAGACGTGAGTGCAAATTGTAAAGCAAGTAATGCATACATCACTAAATTTCGGAGACGCTTTTCACGTACTCATTAAAAACTGAAGACTTAACAGTAATAGAAAATTTTTAGTTTCAAACCGCAAAAGTGTTTCGAATACTGTTTCAGATGATCGTTTACAAAAATCATTATAAAAGATACATCAAGGTATGCATACCTAAAACGTTTTTTAATTAAAATTCGTATAATTAGAAAATCATTCTGTGTCGTTTATGACATTTTATTTTATATAAAATGAAAAAGTTTTCGTCAGAGGCACAGAGAGCCAGTTTGAGCCACACGTATAATTAAGTAATAAGTATGCAATATGCATCTATACACACGTATATATTATATCACACATATAATTAATTCATAATTCTCAATGTTTAATAGACACGTATAATTAATTAATAATTATGTATATTTATGTATGTATTAATGACTTTAAAAATTTTTTGGACATTTTCGTTTTCGTCCGAAAATAGGAAGATTACCGATATTCGGTTTCGGTTTCGGTCTGAATAACCTGGTTCGGTCGTTCCTTAATTATAGTATTGAAAAAAATATAGTAAATTATCTTTAAGCGAAAACAAATATAATATTTAATGGATCGAAATTAATTCAAAATCAAATATGCTTCCTGATTTTTTTCATTTAAATACAACATCCATTTTTTATCAAATAAGTTAACAAAAAGCACTTTTCTTGAGCGGAGTACTTTAAATTATAGTATCAAAAAGAAAAACAAATGTAGGAAATTTCTCAAAAAAAAAAAAAAAAATCCTCGCACGAAATATAATCTATCCTTAAAATATAATAATACTCTCTCATTGCAAAGTTTTTCACTCCTCTTCACCGCCCAATTAAAGATTAGTGCTATTAATAACACTGAATTACTCTTACGTGACATTAGAAACTCGCATTCATGTCGCAAATTACAGCTATTATTCATCACTTACTTAAGCTAACCATGCATAATAATGATTACATTATTTAGAAGAAAAAAAGATGGTGACACATTTATTCTGGAGAATATTATGTTGAATAAAAAGCGTGTGTGTTTCAAATTTCTTTGCTCTTCGATTTCATATAGGTACCAATTAATGCATAAAAGGGAAATAAATATTATATTTACATATTTTTATTACCATTGAAAGAAGAGTGTAGATAAAAAAATATACGATAGATTTTATAATTTGTTAACAATAATATTTACTTAAAAAAAAATTCACAAAATTTATGATGATTATGATTTACATTTACAGATAAAAGAAAGCTGACTTCTAGGACTCACGTTAGCCATGTGAAGACAATCGCAAACTTATATTAAGCGAATGGCGGCGTTGTTTTCAAATTTCTCGTTTGCATTTCAATATTTGTAAGAGTTTTTTTTTTTTTTTTTTTTTTTTTTTTTTTGTTCATAGGATTATCTAAAATAGATTTCTAACCTGATCATTTTTCAATTTTGGTTGTAGAATTCATTTTCTATTTCTGAACCATGTACATCAGCTTAGAGGTCTGCGCGGGCCGACATTTCCAGTCCCGGCCCGGCCCGTACAAAAAAAATATTGGCCCGGCTCGGCCCGGTAAAAAAGTTAAAAGTTCGGTCCGAGCCCGGTACGGACCGTAGGAAAAAAATTATTGGCCCGGCCCGGTATAAAAGTTAAAAGTTCGGCCCGGCCCGAAAAAAAGTTAAAATCTCGGCCCGAGCCCGGCCCGGCCCGAGTAAATTTCTACAAAATATTGATTTTTACGTCGATTTGGTTAAAAGTTTGTCTCGTACGAGGAGTTCAAACCAAAAATATTTATCTCAACTTTTCTTTTCATGTTTAAAATCTTCATTTTTATAGAAGTGCCGCAGGGTGCGATATTTATTTTTTAATGAATCTCTATTTCTTGTATGTATATGTTTCAGTTATCATTAATATTGTTAATCCATATTCCATGTATTGAAGTGTTACATATCTGAAAAATGCTATACAGTAAAATCTAAGGCTGAATTGCATAGAAAAAGAAAAAAATGCTTTATAGACAAGTTCCCTTCTTAGCAAGTGTAAATGTATTATATATTATTTTCTTACGTAGTAGTATATTAATTTTGCATGGATCAACATGTTTTCAGTTTAAAACAAGATTCCATCATAGACAGGTTCTTTTTCACACGTTTTACTATATTTTAATTTAACTATATTTTAATAAGTGTAGAAATCTACTACTCTTTAAAAAGAATGAATTTGAATGTTTAATTGTAGAATAATGGCGATTTAAAAATGTATGCATTTTTTGACAAAAAATTTGTTCCAAGCCTAATTTTACTGACCTTTGAACGGACCAGGACACGCCGAGACAATGATTTTCATATGGTGTGGGTGAAAACTAGGAATGAATATTTTGGGCCATGAAGATTAGAAATGAAACCAGTACTCGGGTGTGTGCAGAAAAAATAAGTTAGGCCCGGCCCGAGTGCCGTGAATGAAAATAGGCCCGAGCCCGGCCCGTGCAGATCTCTACATTAGCTATCCTATGCGAAAAAACTCATTTAAACACATTGAAATGAAAACGACAAATTTAAAAAGAACGCTCCATCGGTTTAAAGATTGGCTCATAAGAATTAAATTGACATGTACAACAATATAGATTTAAATAAATTCTGCCTTGAAAGTTTGATTCAAAGAAACTATAAGGCCCCATGAAACGGAATGTAAAAAAAAAAAAATCTGATCGATTGCTATAATTTCAGTTCTATTAATTGCAAGAATAAAAGAAAAATATCGTTTCAGTCATTTAAAGTACTTTGTGTGGGATGTATTTTGTCATAAAAGTTCAGCTACATAATGCGAAACATCATAGCATTGCAATTTCATAGCGTAATACTAGCAGTTTCGTCTTTGTATCACTTAATATTCTACTTTACTTTTCTTTACTTATTTTCTTCCGTTTACTTATACTTTTCTCATCTCGCTCATATTAAAAAATACATGTCAACTTCTCTTTTTCAAATCGACACTCAAAAGCACGGATGTACTATATCCAATTAACCTAACATTTTGGCAAAGTAGAATTGTTATCAAAGGAACAGTCAAGATCACAAGCGTTTCAAATCACTTTCTAATAATAAAATGTAAGAACGAAAAAATGCTATATCCGGCCAAATCAAATTTCGTCAGTGTAAATTTCTGCTATGCCCATGGTTATACAGATTTCCATTCACAGCCTAACAGTAAGTTAATAGATTGAAAATAATGGTGTTCAAAGTTTAAAAAAATGGTCGCCTGTAATCGCCTGCAGATCCATATAAAACTGAGCATGCTGTGCTCTGAGGTTTATATTCGGCGGTCAATATCTTAACCAAAATGAATTTTCTGCTTTGACTTTATGCAGTTTTTTTTTAGATATTTAATTCATGAAAGCCACTGAGCCTGTTAACCAGAATTTCATATCAGCTCTATATATACACTCAATTATTATTTTATGTAAAGGTTTGGAATGTTATAATGTCGATATACTGTAATAAAAAAGACAAATGTTTCTTAATGTAAGAAAATATAATACACGGTGTACGAAATGTATCGTTACACTTAAAAAAAAAGTAAAAAATAAACAAACAATGACAAGTGTAAACTAGAGGGCACTACGTCAACCGTATATTATGGCCACCTAAATCTCCTGACACACCTTTGAACTTATTTTTATGCAGATACTTCAAAAACATTGTTTACCAATCTACAATTCGTGACACTGATGAACTGAAAAATCGAAATACAGCGTCCATCTAGACTGTTGATTCTGCAATGCGTCACAGAATGTGGTTACAAATCTCATATGAACTCGCATATAATCGATGTGCTACGCACGACTAATGGTGCGCACATTGGAATCGTAGAATAAAACATTGTAAAAAAACTTTTGATGTTTTGTTTATGGAACATAAAAAACAGTAAGTGCATATTATTTTTTGTTTAATTTTAATTATTTATTTTTAATTATTAAAGTACTACAACATGAGTGAGATGTATGGACTTTTAGTAAAGACGTATGTAACAGAACACTCTACCTAGTATCATTCACTGTCAGGTGCGATACAGTAAGTGCTTTTGCAGGAAAAGGAAAATGTGCCGCCAACAAAATAATGATTCAGAACGCTAAATTCCGAGATGCTTTAAGTGTCTTTGGTACTAAAGAGCACGCATCAGAGGAAACAAAGAAACAGCTTGAGTCGTATGTTTGCCATAGCTATGTCATGAAAAGCACAAATTCTCTGACATCAATGAATTCTGCTATACTATTTTTCTGCAAAAAAGGGGTCTGTGGAATCTCATCGCCTTCTGCCATGTAGTAATTCACCTACCTGTATATAATGAAGTCTAATTACTAAGCTCTTGTTTGGAAAAGTGCTTCGATGCGGATCCTGATTCCTAGATAAGCATAGTTCGATTTCTGGAACAGACAATGGGGGGGGGGGGGGGAGAGCTTATCTACCGGTCCAGTGGTTGGAACTGATGTCATGTTCTTGGCAAGAACATGCATCATGCCATCATTTGTGTGTCTTTTTAATAACCTCATATATATATACAAGCCTGTGCAGAATACAAAACTGTTCCAACTATGACGATGGAAGTTATTTGGACACAGTAATTTCAACCAATGATGACAGCAGAGCAGAAGACTGAGATTTCTGTTATTTATTAATTCGTAAGATACTGAATATAATATTTTCAGCAGTATTAATTATTTCTTGAATTTCTGTGACTTATCCACATGAAAATAATATGGATTAAAATTCAAAACAAGGTTTCGGTTTTCTTTCATCGCAAATGTCTTTTAAACTGTTTATTCGATTGAAAATATTAATAAACATAAAATTAAATATAATGTTAAACATAATGTTAAAATAAAACCTTAATAAACATATAATTTGTATTACGTTTTATGTAAAACAATATTTGTTCTTTCCGTTTTCTCGTTGAAGTCTACTTAATTATGTGATAATTGAAAAAATAATCATACATTACATCTGTGATCGATGACGCCCCTTTATTGAATATGGCGTCTATAAGCTACCACAAATTTCATATTATCATCATGAAATGAACACCTTGGACCATTGTGAATCCAAAAAGTCATATATTATCTTCAGAGATGAAACTAAAAGCACTAATTTTGATTTATGGGTCAACGACTATTTTGGACACCCTGTATAACCGCGAACGAAAATATACTACAACCTCTTCCGAGTTACCCACGATTCCTAAAAGCTTTATTTTACTTTAGAAACTTCATAAACCAATACATTTTAGCGATCTAAAGAAGCATTTGTAAAAACAAAGTTATTTTTGCTTCGCTGATTTTTGGAAACGTTTGCCAGTTAATTAAGCAATTTAAAAGAGAATGCAGAATACTTCTAGAATACATAGATAAGTAAAACTATTCTATATGAAAAGCAACGCGATACATTTTTCATTTTATTAAGTCTTTTCAGCTAATTTTGCGTTTAGTATTTAGTAGCCAAAGACATTTACAGAAATATAGCGTGGTTTAAATGTTTTTCGCGGGGTTTTCATTTCGCATGCTTAGTATACTTTATTTACTATGCAAAATGACAAAAGACACCTGGAATTTTAAAAATGTGGGATGAGTAATCACTTCTTTATCCATTTCGTAAAGCTACTATTGCTTGCAGCTTAATAAAACATAAAGATGAATTTCTGATTTCTGATATAAAATTTAAAATAACTACTGGGATGACGAGCAAATACTTGCAACCTAAAGTTACAACAAATGTTCCATGAAATGTATGAATTTTACACTGATAAACAAGAACGGAAAATCATGTAACATGCATAGATTATGAAACACTTCCCAACTCCAACAGAACATTATTAAGAAATTTAATTTTTTCATAAAAAAATAAATTACAGTACAGCCCCGATTATCCGCGGAATTGGGTGGCAAGGGCACCGCGGATAACAAAAATCGCGGATAATGCGAAATAGACTGAAAATGGGGTGCAAACACGAAAAAAAGAAAATTGAACATAAAAACTATGTTTCAGTATACCAAAAAATAATAAAACGTTTAAAATACACACATATACAGAGTACAGCAGAAACCATTTTACGTTTAAATCACTAAAGTAAAGAAAAATATGCAAGAAATAACATACCATACATACTGTACAAAATGTGTTGAGTTACATCTTTTGAAAACTAGCATGTTGTGGCCACTACAAAACTTTTTTTCTATTTAAATCACATAAACAGCACTAATTGATATCAAGGTATACCTGAATTGGAAGTTTGATGAAAACTCGTGCATTATTTCTGGAGATTGAGCTGTTGCGGAAATCGCAAAAAATACTGCATAGCAGAGCCACCTGTTAATCGATTTACACCAAAAACTAATCAGCATTAATTTATGTCAGAGAATAACTGAATATAATTTTTTATTAAATTTCGTGCATTAGTTCTTGAGATAGAGCGCCTACAAAATTTGTGTCACATACAGACAGGCAGACTCACAGACAGACATTTTGTAAAAACATGTTTTTCGGAATTTCTGACCTCTAAAAAGTGTAAATCCGTCGAAAACCGAAAGTCGAAAATTTTCACTAATCCAATACTTTTGTCTTCTAAAGATAGAAGAAAGTAAGAATCAGTCACTTGTTTTTGCTTCTTGCTTTGGAAACACTTTTTCTATCTCAAAAATGAAGCTATTCTTGATATGCTTCCCTGGAATTTATCATAATAGTCTTATTTAATTGTTAAATATTTTAATTGCTGTGTTTGCGTTTTGTTAATAAAATCAAGAAAAGACATCAAGACTTTGTTATATCTGATATTTTGCAACCGAATCTAGAAATATTCTTCTATTACTTTCGAATGCATGAATTAAAAAAATCGCTTCGCGGATATACCGCACCGCGGATAATCCGCTCGCGGATAATCGGGGCTTTACTGTATACATGTTATCCCAAGTTTATCTCTACGGCTTTGATCCTCCATAAAACCTAAACGAATAAGATAGCGAAGTTCGGTTTTGTATACATATAACAGTAATTCACAATGTTTCATTTATACTAAAAAGAATGTTTTCTTTTCTTTCAGGTACAGCCCAGTAAGATCCGTAACTGGTGATGGGTCCGCCACAGGAGAAGGCCCAGTGTGTGGCCTGGTTCATAGAGACGAAGTTAAATACACAAGTCCAAAGTAATTTCTAAACTAAATACGGACGTTCCAGCCGGATGGTGAACCTCCGCACTGGGCACTTTGTGCCCGTGATTTTCTTGATGCAAACTTTCATGACAGGTAGATTTGATGGGATGGTCCAACTCTTTTGCCTACATATATACCGGATTTAACCTTCTTCGAATTTTTCCTGTTGAGCTCTATTAACGACAGAGTGTACCACACAAGTTAGGGATGTGGATGAGCAGGATTATTTCGGTCATCGCTACAATTCCTGTGGAAATACTCCAATGAATATGACAGGAGATTGAATACCGTCTCGACGTTGTTCGTGCAATTAAAGGTGCTCACTCGGAGCTCGTGTAGCATTACATAAAACTTTGGAACTTGCTGTTCATAGTACAATAAACAGATTTTTGTTATCTAATTTCGTTTAAGTATTATGGACGATCAAAGTTGTAAAGATAAATTTGGAACACCTTGTATATCTAAATAAATAATTTATAATGCACCGCAAACGATTTGTCTCCTTAGGCCATAATCTAACTGAATTCTTTTATTTGTGTGTATGAAGTGTGTAGCATTCGTGGTTCCCTGTACATGAAACACGAACGCTACACGCTTAATTTTCAACAGTGAACCTCATGAACATATAAAAGATACAAGTCAGATACGCGTGTTAGAGCACGGATAGACAGACAAACTGAAATCATAAACACTTTTCAACTATGTGGTGAAGTGTTAAATATGATCTGAGAAATTTTGGTTCTAAAAAAAGAGTACTTTCTTTTAACATATTATGATTAAAAAAGTAATGAATAGACCATGAAAAATCTCCTACAATACAATTTTTTCTATCTTAAAAAGAAATCAGTTTTAAGTTGAATAAAACACATAAAATAAAGATAAAAGATTTATTATTTCATTTATTATAGAGGAACGGCGTACTCATGGCTTCATTTGGAATAAAATCCCAATAGTATTATTTTATTCACTTTAAGCCTGTGTTTGCTTACAATACGAGAATCCTTTTCAATTACTACTTTATTTAATATTACATTAATACATACACATATACCATATCATGTGCATGTACATGCATCATGGAATATGCAGCAAGTTCTTTACTATAAACAATTATATTTTACAGTCGTGGGAAAAAAAAGAAAACACCCCCTACTAACTACATATTAAAACGAATCCAAACTTCATTTTTTTCAATGGCAATACCCAATTTCAACGAGTTATTTCAAATCTTCAGTTCAAACTATTCCTAGGCACCAAATTTCAAGTCATTTGAATGATAAGTTTTTGAATTATAAACATTCAAAATTTAGTGCTTCTAATGTTAAATTACATTTTCATATTTTTATTTATATCTCCTGAAATTATGCTCCTAATGTGCTAATTTTTTGTGTAGCAATAATACTAATATACCCAAACATAAATACGCTGAATTTGCAATTTTTATAATTTTATGATATGAATTATGAAATTAATATTCGAAAAAATTATGAATTGCAACCTACAATTTTTTTGATGGATTTAAATTTATTAAGTCCTGCTTTATGGAAAACCAAAATTTGACGTTTTTCTTCCAAGTAGTTTTCAAATTATGCTTAAAAAACAGCAAAATGATGGTTTAAGGGGCCGTCTATGATAGAAGTGAGTAGATATTTTGAAATTTCTTCTGCTATCCTGTAATCTAACAGGCTTCATTGATTGCTTGAGTGGCGCTGAAGGTGCCTTGATCAAGAAGGTGGCTCTCTCGGATAATAATCCAGTACCGAACTTCAATTTGGATACAGCCCTTAAAATACACTTGTTTTAAAATAATTAATTTATCTAGAACTTATGATATGATTTGCATAAAAATTTATTTTTAGGCTAATTGAAGGGTGTAGAAGTAGTGTGTGTATTGAAGGGTGCATTTATGCTGTCAGAATTGTGTACTGCTATTGAAAAAAACAAAGTTATGGTTCGTTTTAATATGTATATGGCCCCTAAGCAAATTTTATATACAACATTTAAAAGTAGACTTTATTTCCAATCATTCGGTACCAGAGACTTTCTTCTACGATAATTTGTTGAGGAGTTAGTCGGGGGTGTTTACTTTTTTTTCCACGACTGAACATACAAAAAAGTCACTAATTTACATAAATAACTCTTTTTATAATCTTATTTGAATAACTGTAAAAATACAGAACAATGTAAGTTCTTAATATTATGTGAATTACAAAAATATTCTTAATTATAAAATGCTAATTGACGTTAACGAAGTTTAATTACTATTGTTTAGTGAAGTGTAAAGCTTTTAAATAAATCTTATAATTATTAAAATAAATTTCGAGTCAACGAACAAAACGCTTTGAAATGGGTGTCAAATAATTTAATTAAATGTTCATAAAATGGATATTCGCTTAGTGTTCTTCAATTCCGAAAAGATTGTCTTTTTATTTGAAACTTTAGAAGCTCCCTAAAGAAACTGATTATCACAATGAAATAGAAACTTATCATTCTTCTCAAGTTTGGAGATTAAATTATGGATATTTTCAAAATAGCACTCAAATCAAGACCAAAAGCTCTTTAAAGTTTGAAGAATCTTTCAGATTAATCTAAATCTTCAAAGTATCAATGAGTGGCTGAAAACAATAAATGTTGAGAAAAATCCATATTTATAATAGACTGCTATCTAGATGATGAATATACGATGTTTTCCAATTTACGAAGTAGCATTTACTTTAAAAATAATACGAGTATAAATGAACTTTTATAGTAAATAAATTTGAGTAAATTTGAACTGCTATAAGTACTTTTGATGCATAGCTTTACTTGACGATTATCAGAATTGTACACTTTTATATAAATAAAATTTGTAATAAATAGTAAAATGATGATTAACTCAAAGGTACCTACAATAACTTTACTTTAATAGTTCTTAAAGTTTTCATACCGATATCTAAAACTTTTTAAATCGTCATCAGGCTTTCGAAGTTTTTATTTTCCACAATATATTGTTTTATGAAGTGACCTGAAGACGGTATCTTTAAAAAAATCTATTGAGAAAAATCATTATGACACAATTACATGAAAAATATGAAATATCTGAAATGCACTGTAAAAAAAAATTCCGCAACGTTCCTGGGAAAAAATGGGCAGCTGAGTTACCCATTATTTCGAAGAAACATTTCTTGAAAATGACTGGAACTTTACTGTATATGTTAAAAACATTCTACAGAAATGCCAGTAAGTTTCCTGCGAAATACCAGGAATATTTCTGTTGACAGCAAAAGATTACTGACATTTCACAGCATGCGGGATCCGCAGACGATTTTTACATTTCCAGTTGACAATTTTCGCTTTATTATCATTATTTGTTGGAATGAAAAAATATTTTGAAATTGACATCAAAATTATTATTTATAATTTACACGAAAAAATAAATTTTCAGTTAAAATTCAATAAAGTATATATATATATGATATATTGTTTCTGAACTTTGCTTAAAATATAAAAATATATAAATGTAAATAATAATTAGAAAAAAAATCTAGACATAAAATATTTTGGATTTTCGTCAGTAATTATGTTAGTTTACAAGTTAGATAAAATACATATAAATTTTCATGAAAAAAAAATCCTAAACGTAATTGTATATTTTTTCCGAAAATAAAAAAAAAAATTCAAATTTGCAGCAATTCAAAGTGTCAAATATATATCAAATTTAAATCAAATTGTAAAGTGTTAAAATATAAAATTAATTAAAAAAGAAAAAAAAAGTCAAGAGGTAGCATCGAACTCGGGCCGTACGGGTGGTGTGCGAGCCCTCTGCGTCCACACCACGAAAGACACATTGAGAGCTGCAAACTAATGGGTATTTGAAACGTATGCTAAACCTCGGCATCTAATTTCTGAAAATCTAAGGCCCATTTGAAGAAATCCTTTCACAAGAATAATTAGAGATAAGAACTCTAAAACATACTTTAAATTAATCAAAATCGGTGAGAATCATGTTTGATGGTGCCCTGGTTAATGAAGATCGAAATAATAGGTGTATTTTTTTTTACACGGTCTGCTTGTTAAACATTCCACAGACAAGTAGGAGAGATAATCTCTTAGCGATGTCACAGAGGTATTGTATTTTCATCTGAATGGTCTTGACAATAGAGACGTAAAGGATTATGTCGTCTATTGATTTATTTGCATTCCATATTGATTTTTTTACATTCATTTAAGGAATTCGTTTTCGACACTCGCGCGCGAGCAACGGATTATAGCAAAAAAAATAATAAATGGCGGCCGCAGCGTTTTGCTGTTTCTAACTTTTGTTCAGGAACGTTTCAGATAAGAAAACCAGAACTTCACTGAGCTAAATTATTCTAAAAACCTGAGAAAAGGCGAAACGTTCCTGGATTTTACATGGAACGTTACCATTTTTTTTTTTTTTTTTACAGTGAATTTGAACTGCTGTAAGTACTTTTAATGCATAGCTTTACTTGACGATTATCAGAATTGTACACTTTTATATTAATAAAATTTGTAATAAATAGTAAAATGATGATTAACTCAAAGGTACCTACAATAACTTTACTTTAATAGTTCTTAAAGTTTTCATCCCGATATCTAGAACTTTTTAAATCGTCATCAGGCTTTCGAAGTTTTTATTTTCCACAATATATT
Source organism: Maratus speciosus (assembly GCA_963932465.1). NCBI lineage: Eukaryota > Metazoa > Arthropoda > Arachnida > Araneae > Salticidae > Maratus > Maratus speciosus. The sequence continues at coordinate 156,037,192 of OZ010789.1, forward strand.
GTTTTATGAAGTGACCTGAAGACGGTATCTTTAAAAAAATCTATTGAGAAAAATCATTATGACACAATTACATGAAAAATATGAAATATCTTAAATGAAAAAACAAGTTTTAATCAATGTTTTAATTCATATTTAGTAGATAAGTTGGAGTGTAAACAAATCCTAGTTCAACTAAAACTAATGAACTATGCACTTAATGCTTAACCATATGGTTTATCACATTTGATACGTCCTTCTATATTATAAAGAGAAAGTACGTCAATGAGTAATGCTGACTCATTTTGACGGTGGCAGTGACATGACCAACAAATTTCTATTTTACTGCAATTTTTTTTCACCTTCTAAACATTACACAATTTCCATTACTAGCCCGTCGAAAAGAAAAAAAATGTACTTTCAAATACAAATTGTTTGAAAACTGCTTCTCAATTTGCTGATTTTTTATGGATTTTTAAAAAATTTCAGGCATGATTATCTTTAAATTCGTGTGCAACCCAGTTACGTAAGATTAACACGTTGCACTTAAAATAATTTAAATAGTTCAGTATTTGTTTGTTTCCATGTAATATTCCATAACTAAAATAACCAAACAAAATTAAGACTTCACGAATAAACAAACAAATAAATAAAATACGACTAGAAAAGATACGAGCTATGCGCTTAAACAATGAAACACTATTAAAATAAATAATCATTGTTTAACGTCTGATATACGAGTTAAAAATAATAAATATATTACAATTCATCAGACATACAAGTAAAATTACATAAATACATTTAATACAATTAAAAAGCAAACGTTTCGAGCTAAATTTTAGCCCCTTATCAGTGCAACAAAACATTCAAATGACAGAAAACTATATATCATGTTTACAGTTAAAAACTATTAGCAGTTAAAATTAAATAAAGTATAAATTTTTTTTTAAACAATGCTCAGTATTCAGGAGGAAGTGCACATGATTCATTTATCGGCGACGTTTGCTTACGAGTGAACACACCTTCCAAAAAAACTCTACTTTTAATATTATTGCAACCGGATCTGATAACTTTCATATTTGCGAAATTTGGGATATGGTCGGTATCTAAAGAATGCTGTACAATTTTAGACTGCAGGTTTCCAGTTTTGTAAGCACGTTTATGCTCGGCAAGGCGAATGGCGCAAGTGCGACCAGTTTCGCCAATATATACTGAGTTGCAATCTTTACATGGGATAATTGAACCCCTTACTAAGAACCGGTTCAATTTACAGTATTCCATGTAAAGATTGCGACTCAGTATATATTGGCGAAACTGGTCGCACTTGCGGCATTCGCCTTGCCGAGCATAAACGTGCTTACAAGTCTGGAAACCTGCAGTCTAAAATTGTACAGCATTCTTTAGATACCGGCCATATCCCAAATTTCGAAAATATGAAAGTTATCAGATGCGGTTGCAATAATATCATACAGCACGACCGTGCTGTATAGTAGAGCTCAGCCGCATCTTTTACGTTTTGAAACATGATGAAAATGCAACAATTCAATTACAGTCCAAACCAGAAAACATTCAGTGATGAATAATAGCTTGTTGGAAAGCTCTGAATTTAGCGATGTGCCTTTCGACGGTCGGGTCAAAAAATATCCAATATTAAAGGAATGGCAACCATTTAAACTTTACATAGCGCTATATCTTCCATAATTTAACAATATAGAAATCTCTCCTTTTTAATTTTCTAATTAAATCTTTTCTTTTGTGTTGCCACACCCTAAAAATAGCACAATAAAAAAAAGGATAATACGCGTACTTTGTTTTTATAAGTCAATAAAAATTCAGATTCTCCTGATATATTTTTACATCATAAATCGACGTCATTCTAAGCAGAATAATGATCCATTATCACTTAAAGCAATATAAATAGTTTCAATAATAAAAATATCTCCAGTTAATATTCCATATTCCGTAACAAACTTATAAAAGGAACAATGAAATAATATAAATAAAACAAAAATTTAACATCTATGTAATCGCAAAAAATTCAAACTTTACACCGTCGAATACCAGGGAATGTGTACTTCCAAATATAATTTGTTTGAAAACTGCACATCATTTTTCATATTAGGAGTCTTAAGCGCTTTTAAAATTAGTGTTAAAATTTCTAAAAAGCTATAACCAAAATCAAAATAGAAAAAAAAAAGAAAGCTAGCCATTTTTTCGTGAAATAAAGATGCAATAAATAAAATTGGGAATTACGGGAGAAACATAATTAAATGAAAAATAAAGATGTTTAGTGTATATTTAAATTAATTCTCCGTTCTACAACTTTACATTTTCGACATGTTCTATCTTGCTTTCGTTCATTTTTACCCTTTGAAATTTTTATAGTATCAAATAGAAAGAAGGGCTAAGAAATAAAAACTTAGAAATAAAACATAATTTTACACAATCGTCTTCACGATGCAACTTAATCTAAACTAGAAAAAATCGTCTGCTTACAAACTGTCATCTAGAAATATTCCAAATATTAGATCATAGATTTTTTTAATTACTAATATTTAACCAACGTGGCTGGACAAAATCAAATTTAAGTTTTTTGCATGCATCGATAGAATTATTGACTTATATTTAGAGCAAGTAAATTTAAACAAAAAATAACTTTTTCTTAAAAATGACGCGCTTAAAATTTTTCACAAAGCCACTATTAGGCAGAATGACTAAGCAAGAAAAATGTCATTTGATAAATATTTATTTTAATTCTCAAATCTGAAATGTTTCTTCTAGATTTGCCAAAGGACGTCATTTTTATCAAATTTCGTCTTCACGATGCAACTTAATCTATTCTAAACTAGAAAAAATCGTCTGCTTACAAACTGTCATCTAGAAATATTCCAAATATTAGATCATAGATTTTTTAATTACTAATATTTAACCAAGGTGGCTGGACAAAATCAAATTTAAGTTTTTTGCATGCATCGATAGAATTATTGACTTATATTTAGAGCAAGTAAATTTAAACAAAAAATAACTTTTTCTTAAAAATGACGCGCTTAAATTTTTTCATAAAGCCACTATTAGGCAGAATGACTAAGCAAGAAAAATGTCATTTGATAAATATTTATTTTAATTCTCAAATCTGAAATGTTTCTTCTAGATTTGCCAAATGACGTCATTTTTATCAAATTTCGTCTTCACGATGCAACTTAATCTAAACTAGAAAAAATCGTCTGCTTACGAACTGTCATCTAGAAATATTCCAAATATTAGATCATAGATTTTTTTAATTACTAATATTTAACCAAGGTGGCTGGACAAAATCAAATTTAAGTTTTTTGCATGCATCGATAGAATTATTGACTTATATTTAGAGCAAGTAAATTTAAACAAAAAATAACTTTTTCTTAAAAATGACGCGCTTAAAATTTTTCACAAAGCCACTATTAGGCAGAATGACTAAGCAAGAAAAATGTCATTTGATAAATATTTATTTTAATTCTCAAATCTGAAATGTTTCTTGTAGATTTGCCAAATGACGTCATTTTTATCAAATTTCGTCAAAATGTTTCCATGTGTTATCAGGAGTTTCTAAATAAAAAGCCAAATCTTAAAAGAACGCAATGCTTTTTATAAATGAATTTTGGAAATGTTTATTTTAATTTAATAAACTTTTAGCCTAGATTATAATATTGCTTACTACTTAAAATTCAGTATTCAATCAAATTTATGGTATAGTTTTGTCGAAATGTATAATAAAACTAGATTTACTCTTCTAACAACAACAAAAAAATCCTACGATCTCATGCAATTTAAATCATGCAGGAAAGAGATAGATGGAGTTGCAGTATGCCGTTAAAAAGGTTTGCGATATAAAACCATTTATCGCTCAAATTTAAACGTCCAAGAAAGCCCAAACAACACAATCACGTGGGAGGGATTTTGTATTAATGTCTTTTTGCAGTTTTAATTCATTTGTTATAACTGTTTCTTTCCCTAGCTTTTTGTGTGTTTGAGGGGTTGACCTAGGATACTGCAAAGTCCCTTAACCCCTTCAAGGGCAGTGGTTCATTTTTGGTCCACCTAATTTTAATCCCTAAATGAAACATTGACACCAGAAATTTAGTTTGAAAATTTTCGTTTTATTAAGTACGTAAATAAAAGCTTTTACTTATTTTCAAATAAATTTATTTGTGAATTCCGGTGTCAGTCATTCATTTCAGTATTTTATTAATGGAAGTGCCTTGCCCCTAAAAAGGTTAAACCAGAGAAGCGCAGGTAAGTAGCATAAAAATTCAAGAGATTACACTGTAAAAAACTTAGTCTAAGGACTAGTCTGGCGGCCAGTCCTGATTAAAGTATAGGTCAGTATCCCAATATCGGGGTTAGCAATAAGTATGGGGTCATTAGAGCTCTTGATATACACTGGTGAACTAATTTTTCAGTTAGTTTTTGATTAGGGCAATTGGTTGGACCGGTTGATTGAGGTCATTGGTTGGTTAGTTGAAGTTGGTTGATTAAGTTCCTGAAAGGTGAAAGGATCTGAAAAAGGTGTGAAATGATATAAAAAAACTGTTGGAACCAGAGAGAAAAGTAAAGCTCGATCTAAAAAAGTTACAGTAAAAAAATGGCAAATAGTTTCAGTCTAAAAAAGTAAGTAGTGCGTAGAAAAGCAATGCAACCAGATTATCTGTAAAGCTCATGAAATTATCCAAATTTTTGTTGATAGCTGAAAATGTGGACTGAGCTTTACTGGTGCCTTATATTCAGGAATCATATTATCCACTCAAAATGAGTACGGGGTATAGTAAACAGAATATGTAGTTATGTACAAAAAAATTCTGTCAGGTCCAGAATTGTGGATATGATTGCATCAAGTCAAGCTAAAGACCACAAAGTTAAAAGAATGTAAACCGCGAATAAATATTTTAAGTATAACATTAATATAGTCAATTTGTTGTTATTAACATTTCTGGACATAACACATCTAGCATAATAATTTTTATTTCATGTAATTACTGTGAAAAGGGAACCTTATGTCAACGGACTTAAGCCAGACAAGTAGTTAATATATGGTTTAATAGTATATGCTTAGGGTTTTGGGGTTACTTTGGGCTTTGATCTTCCAGGCTTATCAATGACCCTGGAATGGAATTTGGTTCATACGTCGTACTGAACTGACCTCTCAGGTTCTCGCTCATTACCAAATCAGCCTCTAACCTATTCTTATGAACCGACATTTTTAACTGGTTATGAATGTTTGGAATTCAGAATGTGTTAAAAATGAAATTTATTCCCCTGATTGATTTTAAGGCACCAGTAAAGCTCAGTCCACATTTTCAGCTATCAACAAAAATTTGGGTAATTTCATGAGCTTTACAGATAATCCGGTTGCATTGCTTTTCTACGCACTACTTACTTTTTTAGACTGAAACTATTTGCCAATTTTTTACTGTAACTTTTTTAGATCGAGCTTTACTTTTCTCTCTGGTTGCAACAGTTTTTTATATCATTAAAAGTAGAGTTTTTCTGGAAGGTGTGTTCACTCGTAAGCAAACGTCGCCGATAAATGAATCATGTGCACTTCCTCCTGAATACTCAGCATTGTTTTAAAAAATTTTTATACTTTATTTAATTTTAACTGCTAATAGTTTTTAACTGTAAACATGATATATAGTTTTCTGTCATTTGAATGTTTTGTTGCACTGATAAGGGGCTAAAATTTAGCTCGAAACGTTTGCTTTTTAATTGTATTAAATGTATTTACGTAATTTTACTTGTATGTCTGATGAATTGTAATATAATGAAACACTAATTAGAATAACAAAGATTGCTATATTTAGTGAAATCTTTCAAGTTTGACAACTGGCATACGGTTAATACGAAAGTACCAAAAATACTTTTTGGTACAAATCTTGAGTAATCAAAACAAAAATATAACAATTGTAAAAGAGGTATATTGAAGTTTTCAATAAAAAATTTTATTCGTCTATGTTCTGTATATCGGGGTGTATAAGGACCCCCTTTAACCTGGATTTCCTGGGTATTAATAAATGCTGCATATATACTCACGTACCATACATTTACATAAAGCGTATTTTTTTAATTTAGATGTATCAAATGACTGTACACAATGGCGCTTCTGCGCATGCATGTTGTTTAGTAAAAACATAATTAGTGACAATTAAGCATTTACGTCTATTATTGCATGTTGTTTAATAAAAAACATAATTAACGGCATTTAAGCATTTTGGGTAAATCTTCTGTTCTATTCTTATTTTTTTTTAAATATATATTTATTTAAAAAAGATATTTTTTTAATATATGACCCTTATTAGAATTAAGGAACTTTGTGCCATGTCTTTCAAACTTCTTTTACAGCAGTATATAAACCACATTTTGTGTCAGTTGTGTCACAACTATTATTTTCAATAATTATTTTTTCATATATATATATATATACAGGGTGTTTCCCTACCAGACCGACAAACTTTGAGGGGTGATAGTAGACATGAAGACAAACATTATTAAATAGGAAACCATGGGGCGCAAACGTCTTATGTAGGAGCTAGGGGCCATTAAATTTTAAGGTCCAAAACTTCAAACGATGATAAAAAACGAAAAAAAGGGTCGATTCGTTTGAGGTTTTCGCTAAAATCATTCTTTATATCACGATTTTCTTAAAAACTTTTTTTAAAGGTTACGTTCAAAATTTGTCGATAGAGGGCGCTTTAGACTTTAGAGTAACGAGCAACTACTTTTTACCGATATTTTTTGTATGGGGTTAAAATTATTCTAAAGTTTAGACTTTAACTTAAATCTTAAGCCCAAAATCGAAAACACTGGGATCAGGTAACTAGCGAAAATTGAAATGTGAACAGAGGGGGAGGATTTTAAACGCTCATAAACATTGAACAAACTAATCGATTTTGTTGCGATTTGCGTGTAAGTCATTCACTTGGTAATTATTTTATTCAAAATGACGTACAGCTTTGATGTCCTTATTTTTTGATAGGGGGCGCTTCCGACACATCTCCGAAATTTCAATGACATTGCTCCTGTGTGTTTTAACACCAGACCAACATACTTCCACGAAGTATTAGGGATGCAAAGACGACTCGGAATCACACAGTAATGTAACGTTGGAAATGCCTTTTTTGCGAGTTATGGTTATAAGATACAGAGAAAAAAGCAACAGAAAGAAACAGAGAAACAGAAACACGTTAATGTGACAGAAAACAGTTTATTTAAAGGTTTTATTACAAAAAGTCAAATGAAAAGTTGGGTATATGAGACTCCCGTGCCTTCAGTTGAAGACCTCGCGGCTCGTATTTCTGTAGCTGCCAGAAAGCTATCACAGATGCCAGAAATCTTCCAGAGCATAAGGAATCCCATGCGACGCCACTGTCAAGCTTGCCGGACTACTTCTGGTCATAATTACGAACGTGTTTTCTAAGGGTAACTGTCAGTTATATTTTGCTCTATGCTACCCATGTTACATTTTTCAAATCACACCTGCGCATTTGCTATTGAACCAATTTCTTTAAAATTTTTTGAGGGGATTGATATAACTTAATTCTTTAACGTAGTTTAATTTTATAAATGAAATATATAGCCTATTTTTTTTAATCTATTTTTAAAATTTTTTTTCTTTGGTTCCAGTAGACATCACCAGATGGCATTAGATGTCCTGTAGTATGAAGGAATCGGGTACGAAGCAATATATTTTATCATTTATGTATATTTTCTTGTAAATTATTATCATTATTTTTCTTGTAAATTTAATAAGTGATATATTTTAGACAATATTATATAAAATATCCTCCAAGAAGCCTTTTAGTTTTTTCGTAATGCTATTTTATTCTTGGCATAACATGCCATAATGAGAATATTTCCCCAAAATACAGTAAACCTAGAGGATTCCGTTTAGACCAGCTAGGAGAAACGTTTTTTTCGACTAGAAAGACCACGATTGACCTGTTGACCTTCCTTTGAAAGGGATAGGAAAGGGACGGGGCATTTGTTGACATCTCTTCCTTCTATGAAATGAAATTTGTCCCTCCTTGAAAAGAGATCATTTTGCTGGAGATTCAGATATTACGCAACTTTCACTGGTAAACCTCGTTTTGACAAGTTAAAACAACATTTACTCGGCTCTGATTTGTCTAAAAAATATATCCAGTATCTCTTCTTATAAAACACTAAATGTTTCATTCAATATATAACACAACAAATATTGTTCATTCATTGTATGCAAATAAACTAATGAACAGGCAACTTCAAATCTGAAAATTTCGCGAGTATTGATTATCATGAGAAGTTTGGTAACATAATTGTTAGATACCGTTCCTGCTAAAAAAAAAAAAAATGCAGGAATTCTGCTTTTTCAGAATTTAGTGCCGCCCCCGATGAGAAAAAATAATCTTTCTTATATTTTTTTAAAATAGCACTCATTTTAATTACTTTTTTTTCAGTTGCTATGAGAAAATGGCAACAAAAAGATATAATAATCTACTATTTTCTTTTTTTTTTACAATAATGGAGTACTTCAGTTGCCACCATTACAGAAATGTCATCAAAAACTACAAAAATATTAATATCTCAAAAATAAATTATGATGCAGTTTTCAAATAAATTGCAGTTACTATTCTTCCCTATACGAAGTTGTAAAAATTGAAAATGTGCGATGTTTAGAATTTAAAAAAAAAAAAAAAAAAAAAAAAAAAAAAAATGTAGTAGAGATTATCAGTATTGAACGGTACAATGATACATCTGCTTCGTTTAACGGCTGACTTATATATAACGTATCTTTGTTTTTTAGGGATGACATTTTAATTGTTGCCTGCAAGGAATAGAATATTGGAGGTTTAAAAAAAAAAGAGTTGCAAGAACATTTCCGATATCCTCGCTTGCGCACGGAATTATTATTATTATTTTGAACTAGTTCATTTTCTAACTTATAAAAATACACATAGAAATACGAGATTTTATAAGAAATGTGTCAGCAAAACGTGCGCTCAAGGCATTTTTCGGATATTTTTATTAGTTTTTTAGGGTTTCGTTCATCTGACGAAACCCTATTCGTCTCGCTCCTCTGTCTGTCTGTCTGTCCGTCACAGAGCCCGTTCTCAGAAACTACACATGTTGGAGATTTGAAATTTTGCATACTTATAGATGACCACCACACATCATACGACAAATCATAAAATTTTGAAAAAGTCGTACATTTAACCCTTTGGACTCCCACATGTGTATTTTAAACAATTCTTTCTAAGTGAGTCCCTAATTAGGTTGTAGGCATGAAATTTTGCGTACTTATAGATGGACACCTCAGATCAAACGACAAATCATAAAATTTTGAAAAAGTCATTCATTTAACCCTTTGGGCTCCCCCATGTGTATTTCAAACAATTCTTTCTATGTGAGCCTCTAATTAGGTTGGAGGCGTGAAATTTTACAAACTTATAGCTGAACACCTCACATCAAACGACAAACTATAAAATTTTGAAAAAGTCGTACATTTAACCTTTTGGGCTCCCACATGCGTGTTTTAAGCAATTCTTCCTAACTGAGCCCCTTATTAAATTGGAGATTTGAAATTTTGCATGCTTATTATAGCAGAACACCTGAGACCAGGCGACAAATTATAAAATCTTGAAAAAGTCTTACGTTTAACCCTTTGAGCTACCGCATATGTATTTTAAGCAATTCTTTCTAAGAGAGTCCCTAATTAAGTTGGAGACATGAAATATTGCACGCCTATAGCTGAATACCTCAGACCACACGACAAATCATAAAAATTTCAAAAAGTCTTATATTATTTACTCCTCCGTGCTCTAACGTATATTTTAAGCAATTTTTCTAACCTCCGCCCTTTTCACCCGGGGAGCACTTTTCCAACATTTGCCGACACCCCTTTGACCATTCTTTCATATTATGCACCATAGCCTTACATATTTGAGTTCCACTTTTTACCGCCAAGGGCGCCTACTTATACCGGGTGCTATGGGCCCAATCCCTTCGACTAATATATATACGGATAGTATGTAAAACGGAGTTTCGTTCGGATAGAGATTTGTTTAGAATAGAGTGCGCCCCTGGTTGCGAAATGTGGAACTAACAGATTTTTCAAAAGGATAAAGTGTTTTGAAATGAATATTAAACGAAACCCTCTGTGCGATCTGTGATCACACTTACCCACTTGTTATTAATTTAAAGTTAAAAAAAAGAAAATTCCTTTGCTGGTCAACGCGAAAATTCTTGCCACATTTTCTGACTCATTTATAAACATTAAAGCTAGATACTTGTAGGGATGATTATTGAAATGATTTGTAATCGGACAGATTTTTCATTTTCCGATGAATGAATAACTGCATCTTTAGGTATAAGCGATTGTTGTCTCAGAGTGACAGTTTTTTTCTTTTCTTGTGCTTCTCTGTCACGACAAGAAATTCGGTTGACAGACTTGTCGGATTTTTTTTTTTTTTTTTTTTTTTTTTTTTTTTTTGCCTTTACCAAAAAAGAAACTAGTACTTCAATTACGATCTGGAGGTTCGTTGGTTAAGTATAAAAGGGGGAAAGGGGGCAAGTCCCCTCCACTTAATTTAGCTAAATGGATTTTCATGCAGAATTATCCAATTTACTTTATTTTTTTTCTATGTTCATTATGATAAAGAGCTTTCCTGATTAGATTTGGAGATTCATTAGTTAAGTATAAAGGGGGGGGGGGGGGTGTTAGACCCTCTCTTAATTTAGCGATAAGGTTTTTTCATGCAGAATTATCTGATTTGCTTCAAATTTGGTATACCAATTTATTATGTTAAGGAGGTTCCTTAATTAGATTTGTAGGTTCATTGGTTAAGTATAACGGGGGGAAACGGGGGCTACTCCTCCTTCATTTAATTTTTTAGGGCATTATTCTTTGAAATAATAGTATAATATACAATTAGTGTGAATAACCTGTGAGCTCAATGCCATCAGTTTAACTGGGCACTTTTCTTTTTCTTTTTTATATTTTAATCTTTTTTTTTTTTTTTTTTTTTTTTTTTTATGATCTTAATTTGGTACTGACAATAAAAGTAGTTCATATTTAAACTTCATTTGGCATTTCATAAAACTAAATTCAGCGCAGTAATAATCTTTTCTTTTTAAAGTGCAGGTAAAACAAAATCCTTGTTCAAAGTTTAAATTTGGCATTGTGCTAAGCGCGCTTCGAAAGGAGGTCGCGAATTTGCAATGCCGACTTGGTCCGTGCCGCCTTTTTCCAGATAGGTTTTTAATTAATTTTGTAAGATACGGGACGCTTATTGAAAGATCCCCTCAAAGCAAACTAGTCGCGAATGCCATAGTAATTTATGCGATTAATTCAGTCTGTTTTTAACAATTTGGCTTTTATTGCTTTTATACTGCTACTGGGTATGTATTAAACAAATATATAATCCAAAGTTGTTATCTAGACTTTAAAAACCGATGGTACACAGAATACGCCACCCCTTGTTCTCGGCTAATTACTGATGATTTTTTTCGAAAATCATCATCAATTCTTTTATACTTCTGCTACGATAGGTACTTCCAGCGCTTCTCAATACCTTTTGCTGAATGCCCGCAAATCAAAGTTTGTGTGTAACGGAAAAATCAGCTTTTCTCAAAAACTATGTGACCTAGGGTAATCGCTTATGTTTTTCCTTCAAGGTTTAAATTAACGTCTACTACCTGTAATTTTTTCATAATTTTAGTTTCAGTAGATTTAGAAATAGATGGAAGGGGGCGTATTTTTGCACCACTTTTTCGACGATATCACTGAAAATATAATACCTAAAATCAAAAGAAATGTATTTTTGAGCCCAGCTTTACGAAAGCATTCACACGATATACAAAGAAAAAAATATATATATATTTTTTAAGTAACTTAATTAGCCCTCTGCATTTTTCCTAAATATATTTGTGAATGTATAATAAATTGTAAATATGTGGGTCATAAGGTTTAAATTAACGTCTACTACCTGTAATTTTTTCATAATTTTAGTTTCAGTAGATTTGGAAATATATGGAAGGGGGAGGGGCGCATATTTTTGCACCACTTTTTCGACGGGAGGAGGAGGGGGTTCGGGGGGGGGGATTTTGGGGGTAAAGTTAAAAATTCGGATTCAGCGACCCAAAAATCTTAAAATAAACCTTATAGAGACAGTTCGGAGGGGGGAATGGGAGGGCGAATGTAAAAGTGTGAGTGGTTAAGTGGAATTGCGCAACTTAGTTTACGCAGCACCGCGCGCATGTTCCGAGACAGATCCCCTCTTCCGCTTCATCCTACGTCATAATGTCATATACCTAATTTGTTGGAAATTTTGTCTACTTTCTGAATTTATAGATACTTTTTCTCTAAAATAATAAAAAAATTGATTTTTTTAATAAAAACCTTTTTGGGGGGCTTTTTACCAAAATTTGGGGAGGTTGCCGGGGGAAATTTTGGTGGGAAGTTACACATTCGGATTCAACGAACCAAAAAACATCTAGAAAGCTGATTTCCAGTACTACATTAATTTTGCTAGGTAAAATTCCCTATTGCCTGGACTATGAGTATTAAAGGCATTTGGAGTAGAATGGTTTTTCATTTTTAATTTTTGATAAATGAATTACACCTTGATGTAATATAACGATAATTGCTTGGTTATAATAAACTTTTCTAGACTGTGGCGTTTAAAAACTTGTCTCAAATTGAATCAATGCGACAGGATTTTGTGGAAAATCCATTGATTTCACGAAAAATGAGAAATAGTAATAAAGAAAAAAAACTTTTCGATTTTATAGTTTTTGAATTCTGCCAATCATATAAGTTTTTGAACATAAATAAATTCAGAAGTGTGTCAGAAAGTGGATAAGTTTGAATTTGAAAGCAGCCTTAAATATTTGCCTACGCGTTCGGAGCACCAAAAAAAAAAAAGCACAGTATTGAATAAATACACATATTATTCGTTCATTTATAATACAAAATAATGAAAAAAAAAATAAATAAATAAAATAAAATGCTAGTAATACCTTCATAACATTAAAAAAAAATTGAGGGGGGTGGGGATTGCCAGTTTTTTAATAAAAATTTCATGTTTACGCTAGGCAGCGTAAACTCAGTACAATTAAATATATTTCAATTTCTTTTGTACTACATACTATTATTACTCTTACCTGTGCGCTGAACTAGAAATTTCACAATATCTTCAAAATTAATTGAAATATTTCATAATATGTTAAACAATACATATTGTTTATAAAAATTACCGTTTTTTTAATATTTGAATACATGTAAAGTAGTTACATTGTCACATACAGCTTAGATTCGAGTTCAGAACGTAGTGAGTAATATGGAAAGAATTCTGGAAAAATTTCACTGAAATATGTTTAATCCTTTCTGTACCAAATTAGAACAAATTAGAACCCCAACGCCAAGAGAGCTGAAAAGATGCAAAGGCAAAAGAAATCATCCTTTTAAAAATATTTTTGTTTTGTGTAACCAATAATGCTTTTGGAACAAAATAAAGTAATGCATCTATAACTCATTCTAAATTGTATTACTACTAATCGATGTATTAAATGAAATTTATAACAAGTTATTTTAATGGACTAAATGAATTTTATAACAAGTTATTTTAATGGACTTATAATTACCGTCAGTAGGTAAAGGGTTAAAACATTTTGTGTAATGAAGTTTATCGTACATGGAATTAATGGAAAAATTGATTTTCCAGAAATTGCATTTAAAGATTTCTTATCTATATTATTTCTTATCTATAAAATTAGTCTAGAAGTATCAATTAAGGTTTATTAGTGTTTTTATTTTTTTTTTAAACCCACAAGGAAATCATGCATAGAAACACTGTTTACATTTCCCCAGGCCTTCTTGCTCTCTTCCGGTATTTGACTCATTACTTCTTGTTTATTGAATTGTCCCTAATGACTCTTCTGGTAATCGTAGAAATAAAATTAAAACAGATTTGAAATCGTAAACGGTTGTTCCTCAAATTAAATTCTAAAACAAATTTCGAAAATTTCACCAAAGGGGCTATTTTAATGTAAGCAAATATCTTAATATAAAAAAATGATCTCACATCTTCAGATAAACTTAATCTTTCGGAGAAAAAAAATTCTATGATACGTAAAAATTTAAATAGTAACATTAAAATGTTTGAAGTAGTGAAAAAGTGTAATCTAGAAAAAAAAAAAAAGCATACTAAATTAATTGAATAAAAACACTGTATTAAAAAACTACTGTCATGAAGGAATTTTCACTTTGTTATTAATAAAAACTGTAAAACATACTTATAATTTCTTAAAAGTTAACACAAACATATAAAGGTATTATTTATTATAATCCTGAGGTCTTTCAAACGCACACGCGTTCATTTTCAAAGGGAAAAGATGACTGACTATAACAGAAAGCAAATTTAAAAACAAAACAAAATACTACGCATGCGCAAACGAAACTCAGTCATTCCTATACAGAGGGGTGAGAAGATCAGTTCATATTTACAGGAGCTCTTGAAATATTTAGGATGTTATACCAAATCGGGGGAATATTATAAGAAAGACAATTGTTACAAACAGTATCACGCCCAAGCAAAATCTCAATGATCTCACTGATCTTTTCACCCCTCTGTATAGCAATGGACTGAACTTCGCTTGCGCGTGCGATGTACGTATTTTTATTATTATTATTATTTGTTTCCTATTATAGTCAGTCATCTTTTCCCTTTGAAAATGAACGCCTGTGCGTTCGAAAGATCTCAGGATTATAATAAATAATATGTATATGTGTTTGTGTCACCTTTTAAGTAATTATAAGTATGTTTTAAAGTTTGCATACTGAATTATTTTTCGAAATTTGAAATTCAATGTGTAGAAATTTTAAAGAACATAACCGCCTTACACTTGACAAAATTTCTATGAGCTAGATGAAAAATTACATTTTTTGAAAAATTCATGCACGTGTATAATTAAATACATTTATTGTATGAGAAAAATCCTTAGCAAAAATTAGAAATGAAAAGAGTCGCTTGGAAAAATTCAGCAACGGTTATTACGAACATCGCTTCATATTAGTTTACAAATATTAGGAACAATATTTCCATTTACGTATTTCTGATAGTTAATAAATATACTTAAAAGGTTTATTCCTTTCATACACATTAAATACGTGAATTATCACATTGCTAACTAAGCGTAAAACCAACAGAGTAAAAAATGTCCAAGCAGAGAATCGAACCCGAATCCTTGGAATAACGTTCCAATGTCGGTAAGTAGCTCAAACAGTAGAGCACAGGAACGTTATTTCAAGGATCTAGATTCGATTCCCGGCTTGGACAGTTTTTACTCTGTTGGTTTTATGCTTAGTTAGCAATGTGATAATTCACATATTAGCCCCCGATATGCCGTAAAACAAAGTAGATGTATAACTTCTAGACATCGAACATTTTCAATTTTTATACTGCCGTATATGGGGAAAAAAGTACTTTCAAATTGAATTTGTTTGAAAACTGCATCTCCATTTATTTTTGAGGTATTAATTTTTTTGTAATTTATGAAGAATTTTTTTTAATGTTGGCAACTGAAGCATACTCCATTTCTGTAAAGGATTCTGAAAGTAAAAGAAAAAATATTTGGAAAATCGTACTTAATTATTTTTATAGCCATTTTCCCATATCAACCGAAAAAAAAAAAATGTAATAAACGTGGTATTTTGAAAAAAAAAATGAATGATTTCTGATAAAACATGGAGCTATTCTAAATTATATTTAATTTTAAGTTTCTATATTAATACGAGTATTACAAATAAATGAAGGCACATGAATCAATACATAACCGAGTTTTTTGTCGAGCTTCTTGAATGACGACATGTCTTTTTTTGGATTTGTGTATTATTTACCGATAGTGACATCCTATGCATACTTTACTGTAGATGTTGTTCAAGACTAGATCCAGGGATGAGAGTGTTCCGACCCAAATGGTTGATTTCCACCACTAAATTTTAATTGTATTCTTTGATTTATTAAATCTCAGAAATTCTGTCATTAAATAAGGCTAGAAATACCATTAAAATTTAGTGGTAGAAATCAGCCATTTGGGTCGGAGCGCTCTCATCCCTGTAGATCGTAAATGAGGAATTCTTCTTCCGGGTGCGAATAACGTCATTTTATATAAAATAAAAGCGTGTGTTTTAAGTCTTAAAACTGAAATATGTTTTGTACTATCTATATTTATATACATATTTCTTTTCATCGGGGGTGACACTAAATTCTGAAAAAGCAGAATTCCTGTTTTCTAGTTTAATATTCAATAAGTTCGGATGTAATTTCACCTCTGAAAATTAATTGACAAGCTAATTAAATTATACATATACCCTTTCATACGTTTTTGATACTATCATAACCAGAGGATACAAATTGGGCTTCTCGGGTTACGGAACATAGGGGAAAACAAATTGTTTTACTGAAAACTCTAATGGATTTTTTATGCTTAATACATTTTTTAAGACTACTATCTAACATCACCAAAAGGCACTTTTATAAGAAAAATATTACCGTATATTCTCGTGTATAAGTCGAGGAATTTCTGACAATTTTGGTAAGCAAATTTGGGGGGTCGACTTATACGCGAGTCGGTTAAAAAGGCAAAAACAAAAACTTCGAATACTGCAAAATTATGGCTTTTTATGTGTATGAATAAAACAATAATATATAAAATAGACAAATATTAATAATTTATCATTTAAAATTTTTTCAATGATTTGTTTTTGGTTACTTAACCTTTTCGCATTGGCAAGTGAAATCTTTGGTTTGGTTTTGTGCAAAATTTAAGTAAAAAGTTAGGGAGTATACGCGGGTTTTTTATTTTTCCCAGAATTTGCATTTGAAAATTAGGGGGTCGACTTACACGCTAGTCGACTCGCGAGTGTATACGGTAATTATCTATTCAAATAAAGTATTGAAATTTTTTATAAATGATACTTTCATATTAGCCGCACTCCAAAGATTAACACTAGACAAGCCACTTGATGCATCTGTGCGTCATTTATAAAACTATCGTTAAGAAATTCCAAATTCTCCCCAGAAAGTTTGAATTAGTTATTTCTGGCTATTAAAATGATATATATCTTGTGAATAAAATAAAAGAAAATTAGTATTAACATTTTCTTGTGTCAGCTTGAAATTTCTGAATAAAAAAATTGCCCGATCTGGCAACACTGTTTGCGGTCTGTACAACAGTGCTAATAGCAAAAGAAATCACCAAAAGGCACTCAGATTTCGCTACTTACACAAGACGTGTTTTGAGCCCAATAATTTCAGCGCTTGTAATTCAATTACATACCTGTTAAATTTGTGTTTTATTTATATAACATAATATAATATAATATAATATAATATATTTCTTCATTTATGAAGTGTTATTTTGGTTATCGAATATTATCCGGAAGTAAACACTGGTCTATTTATATTGCTTTAAGTGAAAACTGGTAAATCTCCCGTAATCGATCTGCACATGATTGAGATAGATCTTTAAAAGAAAACCATGATTGAAATTTATTTTAAAACCATACAAAAAATAGTAAATTGAGATACAACTTATCATATACATTGAATTTTATTGTACATTTTTTTTTTCTTTATCGACAGTTCAGAAATTAATATTATGCCATGTTTAAAAGTAATTAAATTTCCGAAAAAAAGGGAAAATAATTGCTTAAATTGTTGCCACCGTAGATATGACGTCAGCGTAACCCGCGGATGTGTATTTTTACTTCATAATATAAATTTAAGTGTACCGTGAGGTAAAAATTATCGAAAAACACTAATATTAAAGAATGACTTTTCGATAAAGTAATCAAATCTATATGTGTAGCAATCATTGGCGGTTCCGTTAATAAAAAGTACTTCTCTAAAACTTCTCGACTGATTAAGTGGGAGAATTAATTTTGCCTGATGGAGTTTTGTGTTTCCTTTACGAAATGAGAAACTGTTACAGATGATCGAAGAGTCAATTATAAGATTTTCAAGTCTTACCATGTTTTTGTTTAAATAGCAATCCAAAATTTTGAAAATATTCATGCAATCAAAATCTTTTTTGTAGAAGGACTAGAAAACAATACATAGACAAAGCTCACAAAGTTTTATGGATGAATGATAATATTTTTAGTTATTTTTGAAGTGAGATTTTGGTGTAAAAATAAATTTTGAGAAAAAGACATTTGAACGTTAACCCGGGAGAACTCGCAGCATGAGATTTTCTCTCACCGTCGTACTTTTTTCAAGACTCTTATTTAAACCATTTTTCATTTTAATTAAAATTTTAAAATGTTATTTCAATTATTTTACCTTTTTGTGAATAAAAGTACTAAGCCAAGTAATATATATATATATATATACATATATATATATATATATATATATATATATATATATATATATATATATATATATATACTATATATATATATATATATATATATATATATATATATATATATATATATATACATATATATATATATATATATTAAGCGAATGTAAAGTAAAAGAAAAGCAATTGGGCACCGTGAGAGAAATTCTCACTAGCGAGTTCTCCCGGATTAAATTAGTGTATTTTTACTGTAAATAATGGATTGACTTCTGTTCGAAATATGGTAAGAACAAAAAGAAATTTTAAAATTGTAAAAAAGTTGTACTTGGAAATGAAATAATATAAACAAAATCGATTATTTTTACGAAAGTATTCATTTCAAACGTAGGCTCAAACGTAACTCATTAATGCCGGTTGGCAAGTTTTCTTGCCAACCGGCATTAATGAGTTAACGGCGTAAATGTAAGGCGAACAAAACTTTTAAATTTGAATACCAGTATTTTAGTTTGGAAATTTTCACATTATCTAATCTCAAATTTTGAGCGATTAAATAATTCAAAATTGCCATTTAGGATGCCATTATTTCAGCGTTTATAATTCGATTGAATGTGTGTTAAGTTTATGTTTAACTTACATAATATAACGTAATGTAATGCAATGCAAATTTACTATAACATAATACAATATAATGATTTATAATATGTTATTTTCGTTATTGAATATTGTCCGTAAACAAACACTAGACTATTTATGTTGTTTCAAGTGCAAAGTGGTTGATCTCCCATAATCGATCGGCCCACGATAGAGATAAATCTTTAAAAAATAATAATGCTTAAAGATTATTTTAAAAACTATGAAAAAAATCAGTAATTTGAGACGCAACTTTCGAACCTATTTAATTTAAATGTACATTTTTCCCCTTTTTCGACAGTTTTAAAATTAATATTATGAGCCGTTTAGAAGTAATTAAATTAGCGACAAAAAGGAAATGAATTGCTTGCAACACAATCGCCACAATTGATATGACGTCAGCGCTACTCACGGACATGTACATGTACAGTCGGGAACAAAAAAAGTAAACACCCCTTACTAACTCCTCAACAAATTATCGTAGAAGAAAGTTACTGGTACCGAACGATTGGAAATAAAGTCTACTTTGAAATGATGTATATAAAATTTGCTTAGGGGGTCATCTACATATTAAAACGAACCCAAACTTCATTTTTTTCAATAGCAATACACAATTCTGACAGCATAAATGAACTCTACACCCTTCAATTAGTCTAAAAACAAATTTTTATGCAATTCATACCGCAAGTTCCCGAGAAATTAATTATTTTAAAACGAGCATATTTAAAGGGCTGTATCCAAATTGAAGTTCGCTACTCAATTGTTAACCGAGAGATCCACCTACTTGATCAAGGCACCTTCAGCGCCCCTCAAGCAATCAATGAAGCCTGTTAGATTACAGGATAGCATAAGAAATTTCAAAATATTTAGTCACTTCTATCATAGACGGCCCTTTAAACCATCATTTTGCCGTTTTTTAATCATGATTTGAAAACTACTTGGAAGAAAAATATTAAATTTTGGATTTCCATAAAGCAGGACTTACTAAATCTGAATCCATCAAAAAAATTGTAGGTTGCAATTCATAATTTTTTTTTTATATTAATTTCATAATTCATATCAGAAAATTATAAAAATTGCAAATTCAACGTATTTATGTTTGGGTATTTTAGTATTATTGCTACACAAAAAATTAAAACATTAGGATCATAATTTCAGAAGTTATAAATAAAAATATGAAAATGTAATTTAACATTAGAAGCACTAAATTTTGAATGTTTATAATTCAAAAACTTATCATTCAAATGACTTGAAATTTGGTATCTAGGCATAGTTTGAACCAAAGATTTGAAATATCTCGTTAAAATTGGGTATTGCCATTGAAAAAAATGAAGTTTGAATTCGTTTTAATATGTAGATGACCACCCAAGCAAATTTTATTTACGTCATTTAAAAGTAGACTTTATTTCCAATCGTTCGGTACCAGTAACTTTGATAATTTGTTGAGGAGTTAGTAGGGGGTATACTTACTTTTTTTTTCACGACTGTACTTTTACTTTGTAATATAAATTTAAGTGCCCCATTAGGTAAAAATTATTGAAAAAGACTAGCCTTAAGGGGACAAAGGATCTTCAAACTCATTTTTTATTTTTATTTTTAAATTTCACTTTAAATACTATTCAAGAACACACATACTATATGCATTATTTTATATATTTATCCAACAAGAAATTAAAAAAAAAAAAAACATTCTTGGTGAAAAAAAATGATTTTTCTGGAATATTTAAAGAGTTATGAAGAACTTTTCAAAATGCCTCCATGCGCCTTCCATGTCAATTAAATACCCCAATATTTCTTATGCACATTTGTCATTATATATGCCATAAAACTGCGCATCGTTTTTTAAAACTAAATATAATTGGAAAAGTTAAAGGTAGTTAATTGCAAAAATAGGATGCAAAAATGCTGAAAATTTCATACAATTCAGAAGATGTTTTGTTTTCTTACCTGTATTCTTTATTTCCTTACCTTATTTCCTATTACAATATATAGAATTCGATGCACAGTTTTATTTGAATATATAAAGCAAACTTACATAAAAAATATTGGGGATTTTAATTGATATGGAATTGATTTTGAAAAGTTCTTCATAACGCTTAAAATATTCAAGACAATCCCTTATTTTTTTCCCACAATTTTTTTAAAATTTTATGTGTGATAAATATATGCCATAATGCATATAGTTTGCCCTTGAATAGTACTTAAAAGTAAATTAAAAAAAATAATAATAAAAAATGAATTTGAAGGTCCTTGTCTCCTTAACGAATGGCTTTCCAATAAAGTAATCAAATCTATATGTACTCCAATCATTGGCGGTTCCGTTTATTATAAAAAGTATCTTGTCGACTGATTAAGTGGGAGAATTAATTTTGCCTGATGGAGTTTTGTGTTTCTTTTACGAAATGAGAAACTGTAAAGGAGGCCTTTGGGAAAGTTTGAAAATGCGAAAATAGAAATGAAGCAAGTTACTTACACTGTAGAACTTAATGAAGTTGATATTGCCTCTCTTGAAGAAATTTATCTTGAGTGAACACGATGTATTTATTTTCAACAAGGAAAAGAAAAGAAACTGAAGAATTGCAAATAAAATATGTTTCTTACCATTTTTAAACTCAAGAATTTTTTACTTTATCGACAGTTCAAGAATTAATATTATGTGCTGTTTAGAAGTCATTAAATTCGCGAAAAAAGGGAAATGAATTGCTTAAATTGTTGCCACCTTCGATATGACGTCAGCGTTTCTCACGGATATTGATTTTCACTTCATAATATAAATTTAAGTGTTCCGCATGAGGTAAAAATTGTTGAAAAAGACTAGCCTTAACGAATGGCTTTCCAATAAAGTAATCAAATCTATATGTAAAGCAATCATTGGCAGTTCCGTTTATAAAAAGTATCTTGTCGACTGATTAAGTGGGAGAATTAATTTCGCCTGATGGAGTTTTGTGTTTCTTTTACGAAATGAGAAACTGAAAAGGAGGGCTTTGGGAAAGCTTTGAAAATGCGAAAATCGAAATGAAGCAAGTTACACTGTAGAACTTAATCAAGTTGATATTGCATCTCTTGAAAAAATTTTTCTTGGGAAAACACAATGTATTTCTTTTCAACAAGGAAAAAAAACTGAAGAATCGTAAATAAAATATGTTTCTTACGCATTTTTAAACTCAAGAATTTTATTTTTAATGAAATTACTCTTAAAATGAAATGAAATATTGTACATATTTACCTAATTTCAGCATATTTGATTGTTTAAAAATGTTTTATAAATATTTGTTTTTTAAGAAAATAAAACATTTTCCATTATAATAATTAAAAACATGTTTATGTAATAAAGAATATCTGTTATATGGTAGAAAAGTGTGAAATGTTAAAAGAAATTTGATATAAAGCTAATTTAACGTTTCAACATTTTTGTATTTCATTTAATTATCATTCAAAAGATAATTTCCTTTCGATAATTAGAACATATGGATATAGAAAAGAAAAAATAGTACTTTTTTGTTTTGCTTTATATTTTTTTAACTAGCTTGAAAAGAAAATAAGATGTTTATTTTTTAAAAATGGGTAAAATAAAAAATGAATGATCAACAGTTTTCCCAGTTTGAATTCCCGTATATTTATATATTTCAATTTACTTCACATTCTTTTAACAGTATGATCATCTGAGGATTGTTCTGGATTTTCATAAGAATGCTTGTAAATCTCAGGATATATATATATATATATATATATATATATATATAATGGATGTTGATTTAGCACTCTTATATGTATAATTGTGTAGTTATATTTATATATTTATTAATTCAAATTACATCTATTTATTTTTCCTAATAATTAAAAATGCTAACTTTAAATTGTATTTAAATTTTAGCCAATTGAGGACAATATCATATTAATTTCTTATATAGATTATATTACAAGAGAATAAAGTGTATGCTTTAATTATAAATTTTATTCTTTGTTCTATCCTCTCCCCCAAAATTAGGTACATTTAATTATTAAGAAAGTTTGGTGGACACATTAAATATAACTAATTAATTTCAGAATTTAATTATTACTATTATTATAAACTCCTAAGCATCATAATTTGAATCATTTATTTATTTATATTTAATTATATATATAGTTAAATAATTATGCAATGTTGTCACAGTAATTTAAATATTAATATGTTATAGTGAGGTACATTTATTTGCGTGAAACATTAATTAAAGAATCATCAAAATCATCATTTTACATATTATTTTTATTTAATATATCATTTACTTATTTTTTCTAATATAATGGTATAAATTTATTAACACATTTTTAATTTATTATTTTTAATTGTCATTTATCACAGTATATGCTTTAAAGCTTAATCCAATAATAGATATAAATATTTTTTAATTATATATTAGGTTTTATTCCAAAACAATTAATTTTACGAATAATAAATTCTACAGTTGGCCGCACTTTATTGATTCCTTGGATAGCATAGTGGAATTAATTTTAAAATTTTCTATAGGGGGCGCTGGTCACATATTGTGAGGTTTGTAAATGACTATACTGTACCTTATTACTCCTTAGACCATCATAATTTAAAAAACTTTTTTGGTAACAAGTGCAAATAATCTTTTACACTAGTTTATTTTTTCGCAGCTTGTCTTACCTTGGTTAGAAAGGCTTTCAAATTGGTAATATGTTTCTTATTTCTCAATCCTTTTTAATCGTGTTTTATTTAAAACTTATTTTATTTCTCTATTTATTGGGAGTGCTAGTCCTATATTCGTATTCTTTAGCTTTATAATGGACAATACGAAGATTTAACCGCACACTTTATTTGTGGAACTCACGGCATTTAGGACCTGATGAATCTGTCTTGGTTCTACAAATTTCCATTATTCCTTTTCTCCTATTTTTATTATATGTTTTTAAAATCCATGTTGAAAATGTTAAGGAGAAATGCTTTATAGTCATTGAATAAATTACTTTTTTATTTATAATTTCCAAATTTTCGTTGGTCATTTCTAATGTTTTTTAATAATTATATATATATATATATATATACCTATACATATATATATGTAATTGAAATGAAACCACAAATGTACAAAAAAGTTGGTAAAATTGTAAAGATGATCAAAAGATGAACACTGGAAACCAGAAATGTATGATAAGAAACTATGAATAACTTACAGAATCGTCAGAGGATATATATGTATAATACATATAATCTCGATTTGAAGCTATAATATATTTCATATCCCTTCATTCAATATACTTTTCTAAACATGATTCTATTGAAAAAAGATTGCCTGCAGCCATTTTACTAGGATTTCTGAAAACGGAAATACACGGACCAGCTGAATATTCACATCGCATTACTAGGGGAACATAAATTTTGTACGTAGTAAAATAAAATACGGCAGATTAAAAAAAAAAATCCTAAAAAAATTTCTTTTTTTGTTACGATACTTTTGTAACCTCATTATCTGACGAATTTGTTTTTACACATACTTAATTTAATTGAATGCTTTTGTTTTCAGCTTATTCCTGTCTCATATTTATTCAATATGTAATGAAATTTGTCCTTTTTTTTGCCTTATCTGTTGCAATCTCTTATGACGGCCTTCATGCAGATGTGAATAAATATCTTTTCTTGAATACCATAATGTATGCTGAATAGCTAAAGCTGCTGCTTTTATAATGCATAATAAATATTAATATTTTTAACTGAAGATTTCTTTTCCCTAAAAGAATATAAATAAGTTTGTGTGCTGTTATCTTTACTTTTCCACAAAATATTAATTCTTGATTGTTTAATATTCATGCGTTTGACTCTACCTTCAGATAAATTTCACGTAAAATAAAGAAGGATTCAGATAGATAAAGTTTTAATAAATTAGATTTTTGCCTTCGTAAAATATTACTGTGAAAACTGAATCCATTAAAATGTATGAAAAATTAAAAATTGTTTACAAAATTAATACGCGTATTCATTAAAAAAAGAATACAATAAAAAGAGAATATATTAAAAATAAATACATTAAAAATTAATACAAAGTTAATAAAAGAATTCATATTTGTTATAATGCGATATAATGTAGAATGAAGCTTAGAAAAGCTTAAAAGTATAAGCTGAGAAGATTTAAATAAAATATATATTTTGAAATTGTAACATCTGCTTCATTATTTTAATCGCCTTTGAAGTAAAGCAGTAAACTTTTTAAAGTTCATGTTATATATTTTATATCATTTAAAGGAAATTGCAATTGTGCTATGCATTTCCTACTTGAACTAAATTTGAGCATACCATGTAGTATACTGCGTGTTCACTCTCAGTGGTGTCGAACGTCTAATTTCTAAACCGTTAGTCCTAGACATATAGTTCCACATATGAAAAACTGCTTTAAAAGAGATAAACAAAATATTTTAAAAGTCGTTTTGATCAATAGAAAACTTTCTTAGAAAGTTATGAAATTTAAAATTTTATACTGTCCCCCGGTCCATAAGTGATATTTAGTAAAAATTTTCTATTACTCTAAAAAGTAAGACAAAAAAGTCTCATTCCTCTAACACTAAAACTGACCGAGTTATGAGATTTTGAATTGCATTACTCATACCAATTTTCTGCGTTGTACACAAAGTGCTTAAAGTATTAGAAGGATTTATTTTTCTTGTACATTTTTGCATTGAAGCCAAAGAAACTGACTTTGAGCAAGTTTTAAAGAATTTTTTATTTTTATTAATTAAATTTTAGATTAGATAGTTTTTATATCGCCGACTCTTATTATAACTAATTACTCTTAAGAGGCTACTTCAGTCAAATGAAAAGACGCATTCGCTAATGCTAATCCTATGGAAGAAATTTATAAAGATATCTCGGTCGCATTTCAATATTTTTAAATGATTACTTTTGCATTGAATATGAATAGTTAAGATCGATCTGTATGCAGGCCGTTTTTTACTTTTTCGATTTTGATTGCAGATATTTTTTATGAGTATGCTTTTACTTTCGAAACCGGTTCCGAAAACGAAAGTGTCCTCATAAGAAATACCTGTAAACAAAATCGAAAAAGTAAACAACGGTCTTTGTACAGATCGATCTCAAATATTCATTGCAAAAGAAATCATTTAAAAATATTGAAATCCGACCGAGATATCTTTATAAATTTCTTCTATAGGATTAGCATTGGCGAACGGGTGTTTTCGTTTGACTGAAGTAGCCTCTTAACTAAGGAAGAAGGCATAACTATAATATTACTTATAGTTTATTATACATATTTACAACGGCTGCTAAACGCAGCTCTCAGAACAAATCATTTCTTACAACTGCGCAGAATATTCTCGGCTACGTGCAAAGCCTTACAATTCCAGACTGTCCGTGTATGGTGCTGCCATCTATTAATTCAGATCGGTACTAATTGTTGGTTTGCGATATGACAATAGTTTAATAGCATTTCAAAATATTTGTAAAGAATTGCGGCTGTTGCTTTTTATAATTTCATTTAACAAAAATTCCGTTGTTTTTTAAGTTATATTTTTAGTACAAATTGTATATTTTTCTTTAATATGTCAGAATGACAACAGATTTCAAATTTATATTGTAATATTCATTTTACTCTCAACTGTTATTTTTTTTTATCTGAAAATTATTTATATTTCTAGCAAATATGACCCCTATTTCGTAACAAAAAAGATGCTTCAACTTTAAACAGCTATTACTCGGTCAGTTTTAATCGTACAAGAATGGTACTTTTTTGTCTTACTTCTTAGTGTAAGATATTTTTACTAAATATAACTTATAGGACCGAGAGACTTTATAAAAATTTAAATTTCGTTTTTTATTTAAAGAAATGTTTTTATTGACCCAAATCGCTTTTAAAATGCTTCTTTACCTCATTTAAAACAATTTTGTAATTGGAACTATATGTCTATGCCTAACGGTTTAAAAGTTAGCCATTGGACACCGTTTACAGTGGACATCCTGTAGTATATACAAATCTATAGGACACATACAGGGATGCATAAAATAAGTCGGATATTTTACTGACTATTGATGATAATAGTTAAAATTGGGTTTTCAAAAGTGTTATGTGTTTTACGAATTGTTTACTTAGACCTCATCTTTCACCTTAATTAATTAATGAAGCTTTCTTATTTTGTTCTGAATACGTTGGAAAATATTTCATAACCTGTCTTCGGCGCAGGATTTTCCGTTCTTGTTGTAGTTAACATGTAAACTTGTGTATATTTTTTTAAATGTTTTTGAAAAAGCTTTAACTCATTTGTGCCTGAATTTATGTTGGTAAAATCTCTATAAAATGCCGAAAAATGAACTAGAAAAATACTAAAAAAATTTTTGCTAAACATTCTTTGTATTAATTTGATAAAATGTAAAGGTACTAAATATGGGAATATTGTTGGAATGTTATTCCATATGGAAGGCATGAATACGAAATTCCTCAATAGTAAACAATAAAAAGCTAAAAGTTTTACCTTTATGTTTTGATGTATTATTCAGTTGAAATATATTCTTCGTATGATGAACAAAAAACATTTATTTGAAGATTAGATACACTAGAATAATATGCTGCACACAATACTGATAGGACTTCACAATAAAACAAAACAGATGAATATTCTTGAGACTATAATAAAACACACATACTACAATACATATTAAAACACCCATACACACATAAATAACGCCTGCATTCAACAGTTAAAGGTATATATAAATATGTCTGTAAAATATTTATATATACATTTAATTCTTGAGACTATTTACAAACACAAATATAAAGAAATACTTTGAACTATGTATTAAATATTAGTTTGTTGCAGTTTTTAATGTATAATATTATTCCTTTGGAACATTATTGGATTTTTAATCCAGCAGCATTTTGCTGCACAACTGCTATGAGCCATGGAGGAACACTAACTGTTCTGAGTGTCTGTCCCAGAAAACAAAGAGGATTGTCTGATGCTGCCATCTGGTGGAATGTTCTTGAAACAAAAGAGCAATTCTCTAACAAATATGCATAATATTTATAAAAATATAAAATGCATTATTATATGCTTTGTCTAATTTTATATAAATTAAGCTTTTTAATTGTATATTATATACTCTAATTAGTATTTTTATGGACTACTAAAAAATTATGGCACAGATGTCATATTCGCCCCCATATTGTCGCGATTTTTTTCGGTTGCCAATTTGGCGAAAACATCAACAGCATAAACAACATAATCCAGGTTACCACATCAAGCAAAATAACGACACGTTGGCGCCAGTTAAGTACACGCTGCGTATATGACACTGGCGTCAGAAAAAAATCGCGCCAATATGGGGCGAATATGACATCTGTACCAAAATTATATTTATTTCTTTACAGAGACTAATAACATTATAAGTATTATTAATGATACACTAAGAATAATCGTATTTGAGGCTTAAAGACAATTTATTTCATAATCATCTTGAAAAGGACTTTACATAAATAACTGTCCCTTAAATGACTAATAAAAATAGGTACCCATTCGTGACTAGCACCCAATATTTTGTAAGTTACAAAAATGTATAAAAATAAGCTTGAACATATAATTTCACAATTTAAAACATATAATTTCACAATTTAAAAAAATGCGTATTTCAAAGGAGTCTAAGATTATGACTTATTTATCTAAATCCTTTATAGAAAAAATACCGATAACTTTATTTTTTACATTTCGCAATCTTGAAAATGAAAATCCGAAAATAAGCCTTCATTTAAGCAAATATGTTGCAAATATAAGCTGTCATCTCTCATGCTGCCATCTCTCGGTAATTGATAAAGACATTTATAGATAATTAATTCATACAATTTTCATTTTATAAACGAGAAGAGAATTTTACGCTAGTATTTTTAAATTAAAATACTTAAAATGGTAATTCTATAGAAAACTTACTTTTAGCATTAGTACAATAAAGCATTCACTACTTTATTAAATGTAATAATGGGGTATAAAGAATAAGAAAATGAATAAATATTTTATTAAAAAGTTCGTTATACTATGTCCATATCTCTGCTTCAGGATTATCAATATTTTATTTATTTATTTATTTTCAGTATTTATCGTTCTTGTCATAATTAACATGCAAATTTGCGTATTTAAAAAAACAATAGTTTAGAAAAAACTTTGATATTTTATGATAGGATTTTTTAATTATTTAAAATGGGTAATTCTATAGAAAACTTACTGTTCGCATTAGTAAAAATAAAATATTCGTTACTTTATTAAGCATAATATTATGATATAAACAATCAGAAAATAAATAATTATTCTACTAAAAGTTCATTATACTATGCCCATTATCATCTTCAAGTATCATCTTCAAGATTATCAATAATTTATTTATTTATTTATTTTGAAGTTAACTTCAATCCCATTTTATCAATGAGAAAATTATTAACAATGAAGCTTAACCTGGGAAAACTCGCTGCATGAGATTTTCTCTCACAGTCGTACTTTTTTAAGACTCTTATTTAAATCATTTTTCATTTTAATTAAAATTTTAAAATGTTTTTCAATTATTTTACCTATTTTGTGAATAAAAGTACTAAACCAACCCAAAAAGTTGATATTATATGAATGTAAAGTAAAAGAAAAGCAATTGGGCATTCTCACAAGCGAGTTCTCCCGGGTTAATTCAAAACGTATCTATTACACTAATTCAGAAGGTGGAAAATTAATCTTTTACAAGAAACACAGAAAACTCTTATACAAACGTCTAAATTCATCAACAAATCTTTTCTAGTACGCAGAATTATTTTTCTGTTTGTATACTCCTTAATATATACATTAGAGTTTTAAAAGGTGAAATGTAAGACCCATGGGAAATCTTTGTAGCAGATCCGAATAAATCTTAGAATTTGTACGTGTGTTGGTGAGAACAGAGTTTACAGAGAATCTACGTTCTTAAAGAGCATTTTAATTTTTCTTCACTTATTCGAAAGCATACCAAGATATTTTGACCAAAATATATTTAATTGAATTTCTTTTCAGTAAAATTTTCAAATTAGTCTTTCCCTTTATCAATTGATCTATGCATACAGACTATTTCATCACGAAAAAATTTAAGAGGTGGCAGTACACACATAAATAAACAATTGTTTTATAGGAAACCAGGCTACCAAGGCCATAATCTATTTTTTTAAACAGAAATTCAGCTACTCAAAACCAAACATAACTACACTATAAAAACAGACAAAATTTTTTTTTAACTACAATGTTATAATATATAGAATAATTTCTACCCAGTTATCCACGATTTCTAAAAGCATTTTTTATCTGTAGAAACCTCAAAAAAACAATACATTTTACAGATTAAAGAAATCCCTTATAAAAAAATAAGTTTCCTTTGTTGCCACTTATTTTCGGAACTATCTCCGAGCAATTTTTATAGTGTATTAATCAGTTTTTCAATCCAGAATATAGGGTTTTCGGATTTTATCAAGGTCTGCATCAGCACTCTAATAACAAAGAAGAAAACATAAAACTTGAAACTAAAGTTTAATAATGAAAAAAAAAAACTTAAACAACCGTAAAAAGGTCGTGGCCTCATCGAAAATGAGTTATGTCAAAGCGGTCATGCAATCAGAAAAGAAATTAAATATTAAAATATACAAGGTGAGCTAAAAGTCTCGTCCTGATTATAATAATTCATTACAAATTAACCCTTTGTATAACTTGTTGTATCATTGGATAGGTCAGTTTTAGTAGTTATTTTGTGCAATAAATGACACGATTGCTCCAGCAAGAGTGACTCAGGAAAGAAGGGCTTTGTAAGGAAGACATTTTCGGCCAAAATGGCGTCGATTCAAGAAAAGACTCAATGTGTGGTTTGGTTTCATGAAACGAAATTGCCCATTAATATTCCGTGAGTAATTTGAAGTTGTTATGGATACAACCCACTTGATGCAAAATCAATAAAGCGATGCTATGAGCCAATGGTGTAGTCCCGGAAAATAAAGTGGGGGGACGCTTATAGTCCTGAACATAAGGTCCGTGTCACATGGGTCAAACTTGTTTTTAAATCTTGTCTTGCATCTTGAATTGCCGAAAAAATTAAACATAGTTTAAATTAAATTTAAACCTTCAAAAATCACATTTTATCAGGTTTTTTCTAGAATTATTTAGGCTAGAAACCCTAGGAAGTAGATTACGTCTAACATGTAAGTACAATATGTGAATGTTTTTTAAAGATTGGAATTCTAAAGAGATGAAATTAAAAAACAGGTTCTAAAATCGCGGTTTCATCATGATTTTAGTTGAGCTATTTTAGCAAAGAACTCAAGTAACGAATCTCAATATCGCACGTCATTTTCGATATTTTTAACACGTTATAATTTATTAAAGTTTTCAATTTTGTTGGAAGATATAAAAATTCAATGCTTTTATTCTTAAAATTGTTAATTTATTAGAGAGCTTATCTTTGAAAAAAAAAAAAAAAGAAACAATAGGTTTGGGAAATCTGCGTTCTCCAGGTTCCTTGCGTCCCCCTTGAAAATAAAAAGTAAGGGGACGTTTGAGATAAAATAAAAAAGTGAGGGGACGCCGTCCGCCCGCGTCCCCCCTCGACTACACCACTGGCTATGACAGGTTTAAAGAAACAGGCAGCGTTGTTGATCTGCCCAAAAGTGCAAGGCCTAGTGTGAGCGAAGCAACTGTTGAACACGTTCGGCAATCGTTTCAGTGGAGTCCTGCTCAATCAACTCGTGAAGCATCAAAAGAACTTCAAACATCTCAAACAAGTTTGGTAAAAATTCTTCATAAAAGTCTTAGGTTGCATGCTAAAGCGCAAGTAATGCAGACCTTGAAACCAAATGATTGCCCGAGATGTGCAGAATTCACAATTGAGATTCTGAACAGAATTAATGTTGAAAACGATTAATTAAATCCCGTTTTCTTTAGCAATGAATCCACCTTTCATGTCAGTGGAATGGTAAATAGGCATAATGTCCGTATATGGAGATCAGAGAATCCACATGTTTCTGTACCGTTACAGCGAAACAGCCCTAAATTTAATTGTTTGGTGCTGCCTCATGCATAAATAAATTATTGGGCCGTTTTTCTCCACAGAAAATAACATTACCGCTACTATTTACTTAGACTTACTGCAACTGTAAATTGCACCGCAGCTAAGAGAATGTCAACCATGGATAATTTTTTAGAAAGATGAAGCACCCTCACACTGAAGTTCCTTAGTACGTGATTTCCTAAACGACGCATTTCCGAATCGGTGGATTGGAAGGGATGGACCTGTTAGCGAAAAATAACTTTTATTCAACTCCGTTGTTATCGTCAGAGTTTAATTGCAAAGTTTGTCAACAGTGCATTAACTCTATGCAAACAGCCTAGATGGTAGCACCAAAGAAAATAACTGGAACGCAGCAAAATCTGTTTAAAAGGAACTCTCAAATGATGTAATATTTAACTGTAATTTCATCATCTTATTTTATTGCATATCGATTCATTTCTTCTGCGTATTACGCAGTTGTGAAATATGTAAGGATGCATTAGGAAGCTAAGAACTAGGGCTCCGAAATAGATATTATTAAAACATGGTAAAAACAGTACTGTAAAAGTACCATATCAATTTAAATGTTATATCTTTATAATTTAATAGTAATTTTAACTCGTAATTATTTTTATTTCTTAATTAAAAAGGCGTGATCAAGAAGCCAGTGTTTTTCCTGCAACAACAAATAAAAGCTCTTCATCTCAGTGAGTTAATAACTTATTTAAATAAAATAAAGAACACTGTAAAAAAAATTCCGCAACGTTCCTGGGAAAAAATGGGCAGCTGAGTTCCCCATTATTTCCAAGAAACATTTCTTGAAAATGACTGGAACTTTACTGTATATGTTAAAAACTTTCTACAGAAATGCCAGTAAGTTTCCTGCGAAATACCAGGACTATTTCTGTTGACAGCAAAACATTACTGACATTTCACAGCATGCGGGATCCGCAGACGATTTTTACATTTCCAGTTGACAATTTTCGCTTTATTATCATTATTTGTTGGAATGGAAAAATATTTTGAAATTGACATCAAAATTATTATTTATAATTTACACGAAAAAATAAATTTTCAGTTAAAATTCAATAAAGTATATATATATATATGATATATTGTTTCTGAACTTTGCTTAAAATATAAAAATATATAAATGTAAATAATAATTAGAAAAAAAATCTAGACATAAAATATTTTGGATTTTCGTCAGTAATTATGTTAGTTTACAAGTTAGATAAAATACATATAAATTTTCATGGAAAAAAAAAAACCTAAACGTAATTGTATATTTTTTCCGAAAAAAAAAAATTCAAATTTGCAGCAATTCAAAGTGTCAAATATATATCAAATATAAATCAAATTGTAATAAAGTGTTAAAATATAAAATTAATTAAAAAAGAAAAAAAAAAGTCAAGAGGTAGCATCGAACTCGGGCCGTACGGGTGGCGTGCGAGCCTTCTGCGTCCACACCACGAAAGACACATTGAAAGCTGCAAACTAATGGGTATTTGAAACGTATGCTAAACCTCGGCATCTAATTTCTGAAAATCTAAGGCCCATTTGAAGAAATCCTTTCACAAGAATAATTGGAGATAAGAACTCTAAAACATGCTTTAAATTAATCAAAACCGGTGAGAATCATGTTTGATGGTCCCCTGGTTAATGGAGATCCAAATAATAGGTGTATTTTTTTTTTACACGGTCTGCTCGTTAAACATTCCACAGACAAGTACGAGAGATAATCTCTTAGCGATGTCACAGAGGTATTGTATTTTCATCTGAATTGTCTTGACAATAGAGACGTAAAGGATTATGTCGTATATTGATTTATTTGCATTCCATATTGATTTTTTTACATTGATTTAAGGAATTCGCTTTCGACACTCGCGCGCGAGCAACGGATTATAGCAAAAAAAAAAAAAAAAAAAAAAAAAATGGCGGCCGCAGCGTTTTGCTGTTTCCAACTTTTGTTCAGGAACGTTTCAGATAAGAAAACCAGAATTTCACAGGAAAGAGCTAAATTATTCTGAAAACCTGAGAAAAGGCGAAACGTTCCTGGATTTTACATGGAACGTTACCATTTTTTTTTACAGTGAATAACCTTTCATTTTTAGCTTACACAGCTTCAGCCGATTATTGGATACTGACCACACAGGACTGCTTAGCTACCGAGAGGTAAGCAATATTTTACTTTCTTATATTTATTTTAAGCTAATGAATATTTGATATAAAAATATACGGGCATATACAAACTGCTTTTATATTTCCACACCAACAGACCAACCCCCTGCCTCCCCGCTCTCCAGATATTACTCCTCTGGATTTTTTCTTTTGGTGCTATATCAAGAATAGAGTCTTTACCACACCATTTGTCAACGTCGATGAACAGAGGACTTGGATGCATGCTACTGTGTGTACTGGAACAGAAGACATCTAAAGAGCACGTAGCGGGAACTAGAATACCGCTTAGATATCCTCCGAATTACCAAAAGGACACACGTTGAACTTTACTGAGGTACGTAGTCTTATAAAGAATCTATAACAGTACCTACAACGTATTCAAACAAACATATTTCTAATCGTAGTAGTTTGAGCACAATAAATATTTATAATCAGGGAAAGACTTTTGGATAACCCTGTATGTTTGTGGTGGTGGTTTTCGGCCAGAACTTTGTGTAGCCAAATCAAACTGTTGTAAAACATGCTTTAAGACATCCTACCAAAACGCTCCCTCACAGGAAGAAATGAATGCTGTAACAACAGCAACAAAAAAATGCAACTGAAATATGCTAGTGAAACTAGTTCCAATGAAGTCAAAGTCCTGTGAATAAAGACACCGTACTAACCCACCCACGTTGCCACATTAGGACATAATAGCAAATAATAATAATAATCTATCTTCCAGCACCCAATCCCAATTCATTCCAAGCCTGATCCCAGTAAATACAGTCATCATAATAAAATCGTCCATGTAAAAGCTTTATTTAATACGGGCCATTTACTCATGATCAAAGGCACTCAATCAATAATGCAGACCGTCAGCAAAAAAGGAATTTATAGAAAAAGCTCGGGTATTATGGAGTACCATTTACATTTTTATTTATAAGTCAACATAAAAAAGGGAGATACATTAAAAGTTACTAAAAAACGAACTTTGACTGGTTCTGAACACATTTTTAATGCGTTTAAAGTGGAAGAAAAAATGCATATCATTATTTAGCTTTTTTTTTAAAGTTACACTTTTTGTGTACTAATGGCAACCAGTCGGGTAATAAAGAATAGTGTTATAACGAATATTAAAATTGCAAGAAAAAACACGATTTACACGAATAACCAAAATTATTTAATAAGTAAACATTTGTATATCATCTATAAATTATCGGATTCTTTGAAAAATTGTTTTAATTTTTACAAAAAACATAAATGTAATCTATTGTTTCGGTTCCGCCGCAGTGAAAATAAGCCATACATCAGGCATTATATCCGCTCCTACTCTCTTCCACCCTCCTAATATTTTTCATTGCAAAACAGGCACATTACATCTGCCTCATCTGCTGTACAACCTTAGTAAAAAGCCCATGTAAACGATACGTTGGAGTGGAATGATTATTCGTCTTCACTAGACTAGTGTTGTAACATTTGTCTAGCTGCTATTCCATATTACCCGGCACGCCATCTTGAAAAACACAATCTCTACACTCGTCAGTACGTCAACATAGAGGAAAACTGACTAACACAGCAATATATATAACTGTTGTATTTTATACTGAACTTGGTTAACAAAACTGACAATGGGATTTTATGAATAACTAGAAAGATAGCCCGTCAAAAAGGACGGAATATGAGATATAAAGATACATACAACACATGTGCAAGAATATTTGCTTTTCTGGCTTGTTTCGCAGTGATAGATAAAAATAACAGATTTTAAAAACGAAATTCATTTATGGAAAACTATAATACAGTAGGAGACCACTAATCCGCACAGCTTGGTTCCAAGTGTTGTGCTGATTTGAGGATTTTGCGGATTGCAGGTCATGTCTATATTATAAAATTAGATATATGGCCTCTTTATGCTAAATAAATTGTATAAATATTGAAAAAAAAATGCGTGTGTATATGAAATGAAATAGCGAATAGCTTGCTAAAAAATATGTTGCCAATTTTAATTCTTCGTCAAGACCCCTCAAGTGCAAAAGTACCGAGAATTTAACTTTTGTATCCGACTATATAAAGCGCGGTACTTTTCCAGTATAGTGGCCTTGGCATACTTTTTAAAAGTTTGTCATAATTTGGGCTTCAGAAGTTGAGATTTGTTGCCAAATGATATAAACTGTTATGAAAACAAAATTAATGAACTTTTAAGTTTATATAATCTATAAACATTTTATTTATATCTATACCAGGGGGCTCTGCCCCCTGCAAGCTACGCTCGTCAATCCCCGTTCAGACACCGCAGAATCTAAAAACACGCTAATCTGATCGGTTTTAAAAATATTATAGAAGATTGACTTATACTGAAAAAATATGTGCAGATCTCCCTGTAAACGGGTTTCCATTCAAATTCTTTTGATTTCAAAAATTTAAGGCCGAGTCAGTTGCTGTTAAGACATCCAATGGTTGTTTTCGTGTTTGATTAAAGAGGATCAGTTAAATATTTGAAAAGAAGCTAAAAAAATTAAGTGTACAGAGTCTTTGTCTCCCGGTATTTTAAAACAATTTCTTTAACAATACCCTAAGTCATGTGACTATCATCAACAGTTCCGGGCGAACTACTTCGCTTTTTATATTCCTGGTGCCATTTTGGTACTTTAATGTTAGCCAGGTACAGGTGATAAGTCGCCAAATATTATTCTATCGCCATCATTTCATCTATATTATAATAGTCCAAGTCATGTAACTGCTATAAATAAATACACTCTGATCCCTTCGCTTTTTATATGAAAGTTTGGCCCAGATATCATATACGGCCCCATATTGGCGCGATTTTTTTCCGACGCTAATTGGAGGAAAACATCAACAGCATAAACAACAATATCCGGCTTACCAAATCAGGCAAAATAACGATACTATGGCGCCAGTTATGTACCTGTTGCGTATATGACATTGGCGTCAGAAAAAAATCGCGCCAATATAGATCCGTATATGACATCTGTGCCGAAAGTTTTCCCTTTTGATTAAAAAATTAAATTTCCTTTTCGAATAAAACTACATAAAAGTTTCAATGGTCGCAAAGAATTCTTGGTACTGTTACGCTAGCCGTGTGCAAATCTCGCCAATAGCTATTTTTCAACTCGCAAGTTAGCATTTTTTTTTTTTTTTTCGAGTGGTAAATTAAAACATTGCTTTGAAGTTGAAATTAAATGTCATCGTTTGTTACATCATTTAATATTTGGTCAGATGTCATATGCGAACCGGGTTTGGCGTGATTTTTTAACGAAAATTTGGCAAAAACCTCGTTTTCGAATACCTGTTACGTGCGTATTTTTGGTACTACTTAGTTATCCCGTCGACCAAAAATCTATCACCAAACTATAAGATTAAATGCCAATAATTATTGATCGTAAATGTCACTTTCACTTGACTTTAAGCAAGTTACACGTCTTTACGTCATCAAGTGATTTTTATTTCGACGTTTTATTTGTATATTTATTAATGTTATACTATTTTCATTGTTCTTTCGTTATTTAAAATAAAAATAATGTCAATTCGTGTAATTTGGCGAGTGGTTTGGCGATTTATATAATTTGGCGAAATGGGTCGAAGGAATAACTAAGTAGTACCGTATTTTTTAATTATTTTATATTATTTTTAAAGGAAAATAACCAAAAAAAATAATTAACTATAGAACAAAACAATTTATGTAATTAAAAAAAAGAAAATAAAGTAAATAAACATTTATTATTAAATAAACAACAATGGCCGGGTTACCATGTCAACCAAAATAATGCCATTTTGGCGCCAATTAGGTACCCCGGTTTCTAATATTTTTCTTTTCATTTCGTTTAAAAAAAATAAAGAAATGAAAGCCATTTATTTTAAATGTATATATTATATGTGTATATGTTTGTATTAAATAACATGATAATGAAATACAAAATGAATTATGAAGAAAAGTAACATGATACATTTCTTAGCATACATTTAAGGAGACCCAAACTTCTTGCCAAATTAGTTTAAAATAGTAACCTTTTCTAAAATCTGAAAACAAAATATCTGTTATGATTAAAATTTGAGTTGCCATTATTAGAAAAATGTATATAAAATTAGAAAAAAATTAATATTTCGAAAACTAATTCGAATTTATAAATTCTAATACCGGTTTTGAGATCTGCGGATCAATATTGATTTTTGGTGTTAATTTCATCGCAAAGTATTCCATATTTTAGGAGAAATCACCGTGAAACATAATCAGTTGTTTAATCAGTCGATTCATACTTCCGTTTCATAAATTCGTTTCATTAGGATTTTATATATATAGGGTAGATAGATATGTTGTTGTTTTTTTATATACAAATTACTTCAGTTTGTATATAAAAATAGTTTAATGGCTTCTTAATAGTAAATAAATTGTATAAATATTTAAAAAATACTTGTGTATATGAAACAGTGAATACGTTGCTAGAAAATATGTTGCCAGATTTCATTTTCTCTATCTCACCTAAGCTCCTGTACTGTAAAAGTACCCAAAGCACATTAAAATCGGTCAGTTAGGAGCTCAGACAGTAAGGTGCCGTCTATTGGCTGTTATGTTATTAGTAGCATCGGGATGAAGATGTAAAGACGTACATTTTTGTAAGTTACAGTTTAAATTCTCACCCGTAGATTTCGAAAAAAAACCTTAAAAGCGCGGAGTTTAAATTAAATTGCGGTGACTTCGATTATGAAATATTAATGGTTTTAAATGGGAATCTCGTCAAATTACCTAACTATTGTCAAGTTGGCTTTATACATGAAAACTTATTTTTATCGCCAAATTTGGCGATATTTCGCCAAGTTGGTCAACATTTGGCGCTACTGTGGTAACCCTACATTAGTAATTTTCAACAATTACTCATTACAATGAGGCGGTCCTACCGGAATTGTGAGGGTCACACAGAGACTTGGATTTTATATAAATAGATACGAATTTTATAAAATTTACCAGCAAAAAACTGCAAAAATTGAGAATAAGATTTTATTTCACCACGTCGCTCCAACAACAGGTATCCAAACAAAACTGAGCGTAGTACCTCATGGGAATACTAGGAAGTCGTCTGATAGTTTTACGCTAGGCTGCAATACCGTATGCGACAGATATTGAAGTATTCCATATCGTCCGAACATTCCGAAATATCCGAATTGTACTTATACGATAGTGAAACTCGTAAAACAAATAATTAGCTGTTTTGAATGAGTAACTAGTACGCATACCAATATCATTAAATTGCAAATAAATTTCAGAACCCGTATAAACGAATTATTAAAGAAGTTGGAAATTACACGTCAAGCGGGGCAAATGAGGTGCGTTCATACTATAACTAGTTTTATAAACAATTTTTGCACTGCATATTGTACTGAATGTATATTTTAGTGCACTTCATAAGTGCATATCAATTTAATTCTATTCGAAAGGCTGTAACATTATTAAAATGTACTTGAAATATTTTTTTCCCATTGGCCATAATGTAACGGAAAACTTTTGATTGTCCCTGTAATTAAACTATACATCCGATTTTTATAAAATTTGAAAAGACTCGACAAAATTTTGTAACAATTATATATTTAAAATCTCAGACGATTCGGTTGGGTAGTTTCTACTCTGTTATATGCGGACGGACAGACAGACGGACCGAACGACGACTATAGGTGCAACGTATTTATATAATTACGAACGCACCTAAAAAAAATGGATAAAACAAATAGGAATTAAAATCCATAACATCTAAACAAGCTGGGGTTTTTTTAAGAACACATTATTTAAGTTATTGATAAGTATGTTTGTGATTAAATTTTGCAAATCGTGAGTTTGAAAAGAATATATTATTATTGATTTTTGATTTTTCTGTAATTCCATTTCTATTGGGTATAAAACAGAAAATTTACTATTTTTATACTTACACTTTAACATATTCAAAACTTTCACATTAACATATTCTGAAAATGCTATTCTTATTCATGTGCATTTGTACAGAAGATTAATACAGTGCAGAAAGATTAATACAGATTAATACAGCGAATAAGACCCTGATTTCAAAATTAAATATCTCAAAAACAAAGATCTATAGAATTATGCGGTAAACGGTTTGTTTATTAGCTAAGCTGTAAAAATGTTATACAGAAGTTTCAAAATTTAGTTGCAAAAACCGTTAACAGATCGCACTATAATCGGAATACTTGTAAACTGCTTCGAAATCCAGAGCACTGGCGTCTCATTTCTAGATGGCTACCTACGTAAAAACGAATATTGGGAAAGTCCATTTTTTCAATGTGGTGATGTGCAGAAGTGGAGACACCTGGTCACAGAATTATTGCGTCAGCTTTAATTTTAGAAAATTTCAATTAATAGAATTTTCAATAAAAAGTTTAGAAATCATTATAAGGATTTTTTAAATATTTTATTAAATTCAATCTTTAATACCATATAGTTATTTAAATCAAAATGCATATATTTAGAAAAATAATTTTGTACTTTTTATTTATTTTTTATATTTTTAAATCACGGCATAATATTTTGGTATTATTGTTTATACCTGAATTATTATAAATAAAGAGTAATTTTTCTCTTTTAATTTATTTTTAAATTACGGTATAATACTTTGGTTTTAGCACAACACATATATTTCTTTTCTTTGTAAACAAAGTTTTAGAGACAGAAATTATGCATTAAATTATTTCTTTTTTAAAAGAATTGATGATAAGTCATATCATCAACGTCAAAGCAAAAGTATTTTGGATGCTGCATTCCTTTCGAACACTTCGGATCCTATCGCTAGGAGCTGCACCATATTTCTCTGCTCACTGATGAAAAAAAAAAAAATGAAGACGAGTTTCTAAAATTAAAATTATCTTTTAACTTAATTAAGTTTTTAAAAATAATAACTTTGTATTTTTTCATTCAAACTATTCTTTACAAAAAAAAAAAAAAAAAAATGATTTATGAAACATTATTATAAATGCTCACTGATTTTTTTAAAAAGGGGTTTCTTTTAGCTTAATTAAATTTTAAAACCAGAAACTTTGGATTTTTTTATTCAAACTTTTTTCACAGTTTAAATAAATATAAAAAAGTAAAGATTTCCATTTTTTTCAAATCCTCCTCTACTTGGATTCGATTCCACGATCTACTAATTAGGAGAGAAAAGACATACCACGGAGATATTGGTATTCGGACCGAAGTAGCTTATAACAAAATTTTAAACAAATCTCAATTCTGTCAACACATGGCTCCGCTTCTGCACATTACCCAAATAAAATATTTTTTAAGTTCTTATATAATGATTGCTAAACTTTTTATTGAAAATTCTATTAATTGAAATTCTCTAAAATTGAAGCATTGATGCAATAATTCTGTGACCAGATGCCTCTACTTCTGCATATCACCCCAACGAAAAAGCGGTCTTTCCCAATTTTCGTTCTTCCATAGGAAGCCATCTAGGAATGAGACGCTAGTGCTCTCG
Source organism: Maratus speciosus (assembly GCA_963932465.1). Classification (NCBI taxonomy): domain Eukaryota; kingdom Metazoa; phylum Arthropoda; class Arachnida; order Araneae; family Salticidae; genus Maratus; species Maratus speciosus. The sequence goes on from OZ010789.1 coordinate 156,078,880, forward strand.
ACTTCAAAACACAATTTATAGGCATTGCAATTACAGCACCATCTGTTAGCGGTTTTTACAACTAATTTTGGAACTTCTGTATAGCATTTTTACAGCTTAGCTAATAAACAAACCGTTTACCGCATAATTCTATTGATCTTTGTTTTTGAGATATTTAATTTTGAAATCAGGGTCTTATTCGCTGGGCACCCTGCATATACTGTAAATTGCAAAAAATATTATTGGGAAAAATTCAGCCTAAATTATTATTATATTAACTGCTCTTTTATTTGATTTATAGAGTAGGATTATTCCTCCATGCTTCATAAACATACTTGGTTTTCTATATAAAATATGTAATATAAAGCCTTTATGTAAAATTTTCATTTCGTTTTACCTGTCATTCTTTCGCAGGTGAAATAGTGTTGTATGAACATTATGGCATTTATTTTACATAGATTTGTTTATTACCCGTCTGCCAAGAAGGGTTATGTGTTTCACGCGTATCTGGGTGTGTGGATTTCTTTATACCCTCGAAACTTCTCAACGGTTGAATGGATTTTAATGAATGAGGTCTCTATCAATTCTTCTTAACCGTCCGATAATTATAGGCTAAGTTTTGTTTTTATAAAATCAAAATGTCATCCGTAAAATACAAAATGACGGTAGAGCCGAAAAAAAATTTACGCACCGTATTGAGTGGCATATCATTGGAAGTTTTTTCAAAATGAAGACTATGTTTCATTGACTATTTTACAGTCAGAAGTTCTGTTTAATTATTACACAACCTGGAAGTTGTGTAAATATAATCTCTAGCTTTACTGCAACTCTCACCATCATACACCTCTATAGCCCTCATCAAAACGTTTATAAATAGGAACTAACAATTAAACACAATTAAAAAGTCAGCAATACAAGTAAATAAAAAAAATAGGTAAGTAATATAAAAAATAGTTTTACATTGATGAAAAATAATTAATTAGTTCGCTTTTTACACAGTCGGGTTTTTTTATTTTTTAAATTTAATTTTTACTTGTCTAACATTTACATTTCACTTTGAAAAATCATTGCTATATTCTGCCCCAAGACAGTGTTTTTTTTTTTTTTTTTCTTAAGAGCTTAGTTGTTTTTAGAAATGTTTATTCAAAGAAATATCATTTCCTTATTTTGAAACAAGGTTTTTCTATGCACCCGAATAACCTTGTGAAATTCTGCTGTTATTCTATTCAAAATGTATTAAATTTTTGCTACCTTAGATATATATTGAAAATTGAAAGGTTATTGATTAATCTCTCATTAAAAATAAATGTAAAACATTTTTTTGCTCTTACTTTTTATAAAAAGTTTTGCTGATATAAATTAATTAAAAGACTATAAGTTAAAGGTGTTTTTCACCAAAAAAATAATAATAATAATAATAATAATAATAATAAAATCTATGGTTGGTTCCTACGCCTCAAGTGATTTAATTACGAGGTTTTTTTTTTTTTTTTTTTTTTTCCCTGAAACTAATATTTGCTTTATTTAATGAAGAAATTCTGAGTTTAAATATGGCAGATGAGTTTAAAAATTTGAAGGAGGTTATATTCAGTTTTAGACAAGAAGGTTTGAATACCAGTCATTTTTTCAAAGAAATATTTGCTTTATTTAATGAAGAAATTCTGAGTTAAAATATGGCGAGGATTAAAAGAACTGGTATTGTAATTCTATGGGGCGTAGGTACCCTGTAATATGCATCTTTAAGCATAACTTATTTAGTGGATTCTTAAATAAAAGTTTTGATAAAATGTATAAAACACCAATCTGGATTATTTGATACCATATCCAGTTTTAAGCATTTTGTTAACATACTGGAAATAACAATACGGAAATATGTCTGATATTATGCCTTAAAAATATAATTATAGTTTGAATTCATTATTTCCCTACTTTGATTTATTCAGAGTGAAAGTTACTATACAATTCTAAAACATTCCACTATTATAGGAAAAAGATGACTGCCAGTGCCTTTAACAGTGTCAATTCATAGTACTTGACATGCCTTTACTAAAAAGAGTTGTATTGATGCATTGTTCTCTAAAAATGTTGTGACGGTAGTTTGACTTTGGAATTGTTTATCCAACATTTGAATTTGAAATTTCATCGCTGTAAGCAAATCCCCCAAAACAGTTTGAATTTTAGGCTTAGTTAGTGTTGTGCAATGTTTATTTCAAAGAATATTAGTTTCTTGTTTTGATACAAGGTTTTTTATATTTCTTTAGCATGAGAAATTTTGAGGTTATTTCATTTAAAATAACCATCTTCAAAATTAGGAATTTGCCAATAAAACTTCGCTTGAAATTAATTAAAAAAATAAAAGTACACTTTCCTACATCTTATTTATATGAAACATTTTACTTAACCCTTTATGTCTCAAATTATCAATTTATAAAAATTTTATCTCCTAAAGCATTTTTTGTCAATTATTGAAACTACAATAGAAGATTTACACAATCATTTAATAAATATTAGAAAAATTTTGCCAATTAAAATTAATTAAATAAATTTGTATTTATAAGGATTTTATGCATTATTTATAACTTCACTAAATTTTTTTTATTTAAAATATTTGTTTTAGTATTTTATAGAATTAGGAAATGCACAAATATAATGCTCTTACAATAGAAATATAGGAATAATTCCGAACTAAAACGTTTCACCTACAATCTTTCAACGTCAATAAAACTGAAGTGATGCAAATGAAAAAAAAATCACCATTTTAAAAATATTTTCGCTTTGTTCAGCCAATAATGATTTTTGGAATAAGGTAAAGTAAAGTATCTGTAACTCATTCTAGACTGTATTACTACTAATCGATGTATTAATTTAATTTTATTACAAGTTATTTTAATAGCCCTTTAAAGTACCATCGAGAATAAAGGGTTAAAGAAAAAGAAATATGTTATTTTTAGGATTGTGTATTGAAGGTGCAACTTTGGCCATAAATGTTCAAAATTGGACATTTCACAATAATTTCACAATATTTTTAAGAAATATGTAAAATGTTTTAGTTAATCTATTTTTTTAAATTAATAATTTACTCAGTAGATTCTTAAATGAACATTTTTGACAAATTGTTAAGCACTATGATATCAATTTTTTTAATAATACATTCAATTTTATACATTTTGTTATTAAAGCTGAAAATATACAGCATGTGAACGCATCTATGATAATACAACTTGAAAGAAAAATTCAATCTCTATTTAATTTTACATATTTTGTTTGATTCATTCAGCGTGAAAGTTACTTTGTTTTATTTTAATTCCATTCTTCTAGGTAAAACATGATTTCCGAAGCCTTTACGTAAAGGTATCATTTCGTATTACTTGTAATTCCATTGCTCGCCAAAAGCGATGCATGAAATCATTATACTCCGCAAACGTTGTGACGCTTATTTGACTTTGGAATTGTTAATCCAACATTTACGTTTGAATTTGAAATTTCATCACTGTAAGCAAATCCCCAAAACACAGTTTAGGTTTTAGGCTTAATTACTGTTGTGCAATGTTTATTCCAAAGAATATTACTTTCCTATTTTGATACAAGATTTTTTACGTGTCTTTTTAGATTTTTTAGTGAGAGAAATTGTGAAGTTATTTTATTTAAAATATATGTGCTATAAAATGATATTCAAAATTAGAAATTTGCTAAAAAAACTTCACTTTAAAATAATTTAAAACAGTAAAAGTACGTTTTCTTGCGTTTTATTTATATAAAGCATTTTACTTAAATAAGAACAAGTCGGAAATTATACGTCAAACGTGGCAAATGAGGTGAGTTCGTACTATAACTAGTTTTATAAATAGATTCAGATCTTGGTTCAACAGCATTGAACACTTATGCAAAAATGTTTGAATACAAAATTTATTACGATTATATATATTAAATTCAGTAATACGGAAATAATGTCTCTCTATATTAAATAGAACTCCAACACCATGGCAACCTAGAATCATTACCTACCATGGGATATCTATCATTGAATTAATTGCGCAAGTTAGGACTTAATAGAATGAAGGAAACTTTTATTAATATCTTTTTAAATTTTGATTCGATTTTCATAAAATTTTAAATGACTCGACAAACTTCTGCAACGATTATATATATTAAGTTTCAAACTAATAGGTTGGATAGTTTTTGCGCTGTTATAGACTTACCGATAGACAGTCAGTCAAACGGACCAGACGACGACTATAGGTGCTACCTATTTATATAATTATGAACGCACCTAAAAAATGGTGTTTTGAGGATTGGGTATTGAAGGTGCAACTCTCACCAAAAATGTTCAAAATGGGACATTTCACAATAATTTCACAATATTTTTAAGAAATATGTAAAATGTTTTAGTTAATCTATTTTTTTCATTAATAATTTACTCAGTAGATTCTTAAATGAACGTTTTTGACAAATTGTTAAAGACTATGATTTGAAATTTTTTAATGATACATTCAGTTTTAAACATTTTGTCATTAAGCTGAAAATATACAGCATGGGAACGTATCTGATTCAATACCATGAAAGAAAAATTCAATCCCTATTTAATTATTACATGTTTTATTTGATTCATTCAGCGTGGAAGTTCCTCTGATTTTTTTTTTTTTAATAATTCCACTCTTCTAGGTAAAATATTATTTCCGAAGCCGAAGTATCATTTTGTATGACTTGTAATTCCATTGCTTGCCAAAAGCGTTGCATGAAAGCATTATTCTCCGCAAGCTTATTTGACTTTCGAATTGTTAATCCAACATTTACATTTGAATCTGAAATTTCATCGCTGTAAGCAAATCTCCCAAAACACAGTTTGGATTTTAGGCTTAGTTACTGTTGTACAATGTTTATTTCAAATAATATTGATTTCCTGTTTTAATACAAAAAATTTTATGCGTTTTAAGCGTGAGAAATAATTTTGAAGCTATTTTATTTAAAATACAGGCTGCCCATAAAATAATGTCCCAGTTATAAATTTTAATATATTAAAACCCGGATATAACGCTCTTCCGGAGGATCGGGCTAGAAGAGCGTTAAATGCGGCAGAAGGTTTTCGGGATTTTAAAATTGAGAATATTAAATTATCTGCTTTAATTAATGCGGGGAATCTTTTTTGTGTATTATTTAAAATAGAAACTCCACAGCATAGGTACAAAAACGTTTCCTTCATTTAAAATATCACAAATTTACCTAGTGTTTATGAAGTGTATTATTATTTCAAATCAGAATAAGTAAAAGAATTGTTAGCATTAAAACAAAAGCTATAAAATATATTTAACATTTGTAATAAGAACGTTTATCCTTATATTAAACATAAAATAAAATTATGATAGAAACTAATAATAATATCTTGTTTTTAAAAAAATGTAACATTTGTATACTTGAGCACCATTATAAGGACTATAAACTTTCACTTACTGTTTATTCTGTTTTAGAGAAAAACTCTTCGAGCTTCGTCTGACGGGTGGGCGAACGACCACATAAAAGAGCGTTTTCTACTTTGTTTATGTGTCTTAATATATCTTCATGTGCAGCGAAGGTATCTACTGAAGTGGTGTATAGGCGGGTAGTGCTAAAAGCTTCCATTACTTCAGCTATCGTTGGGATGCGCTCTTGAACATCGCCATCAGAAACTTCACCAGGGTCCTCATCTTCTGCGGCATCCAGCACAGTGTCCCCTATAATGTCGTCGATGCTCCTAACGTTGCTTGTGATAATGTCTTTATCAATGTTAAGGTAATTTTGAAGGCTGTGAGCGTTTGTTGCAAGATGCTCACAAACAGCTTGCCAGTCTTCGTCGTCTATAGGATCTCTTCAGACGACGCACCCTCTCTCATCTCCCTCTTCAGCCGCATCCATATGATCGTCGGCGTCCGTTATGAAGCCAGCCTTTTTAAAGCATTTTGAACTATTTTAGGTTCGATTGCATCCCAAGCAGCGTTAAGGTAGTTCATGGCGTCGAGAAGAGTTAAAGAAGATCGACTACTTTTAGTTTCCATTTCATGTAGAAATCATTTCACTAAACGTTTGCAATAATGTTGTTTAAAAACCTTTATGATCCCTTGATGCATTGGTTGAAGTACGCTTGTGGTGTTTGCAGGTAAAAATTCCAGAGAGACGTTTGAAATATCTGGTATTTCTTGGGGATGCGCTGCGCAATTGTCTACGAATAACGTGACATACCTATTTTGCTTCCCATCTCGACATCAAAATCAGAAACATATTTAATGAACTGCGGACCCGTCATCCCAGACTTACGGTGATGTGCATAGTCACAAAGCAGTCGTTTGATGTTCTTCAAACAGCGAGGTTTGGCCGATTTTCCAATAACCAGAAGCTGTTTTTGTCGCTCCCATCGGTATTGGAACAAAAATGCACAGTCACACGTTCTTTACTGATATTCCCTCCGTGTCAGTGCTCATCTTTTAACTTTGAGAATTTATCAGGCATCGCTTTAAAAAATAAGCCAAATTCGTCGGCGTTATAGATATCACAACTGGCATAGTTTTTGATAAACCTTGGAAGACTGTTCTTTTCCCGCCAGTGGCCGAGAGGTTCTGCTCTCGAAGCTGGTAGACGGGAGGTGCTGGGTTCGATCCCAATCGCGCCCGTCGGCCTAATCGTTCGGAGTTTTCGTGGTTTTCTTCGGACCTTGGATTTCCAAGCGTTAATACGGATTAGGTTCCCTTAGAAAGACCCCCACGAAGGGCACCCCCCCCCTTAGGGCCTATATCAAGCGTGTTGATAATTGGCCGTCATAAACACAACCAACCAACCTGTTCTTTTCCCAAAACTCTGTATTTTCTATGATCACGGCGCGGATTCTCCCCAAATCTTCTTGTACACAATGCCGTGGCGGGTTCGAAATAGGTCTAACTACCCATTAGATGGAGTAAAATCTTCAATATTAGCTTTTGGGCAACTTCTGCAACTTTTTATTTAACTACGGATAAGCTGATAAGTATGCTACAGTGTCTTGATTTAAGAAACCACTCGTGCATAATTTTTTCTAAGACTTTATATTTTCCTGTTTTCACTCTCTTTTTCTTTTAGCCACCAATCGCAGAATTTTTTTGAATATCGTTTCTGTTTTGAAGAAAAGTTCGAAGAAACGATGGCACGATATTCATAAATAACGCAAAATCTTTCTGGCTCAGAATAGGTGATTTTTTGTTATAATTTTTTAGAATTACGAATTTTTTCGAAAGTGTCAGATTCTTTCTTTCCATACTCTTAGCTTCCATGCTGCTCCTAATTGGAGTCGGCAGCGATGCTACTTACTTATGTGTAAATGAAAAAATCGAAAACAGTTTGTGTGAAGTAAGAGACAGACAAGTACTGCTGAGATGGACGGCATAAATTATTTTGTTCTCTGATCCAATGAGAAAAAAAACGCCGCGCCGCCTAATTTTTTTTTGCATAGTCTTCGGGCGTTGGTTGGCTGCCAGTTCAACGTATCCTCTCTCTCCCTCTTTGCACGGGCGAGAAAATGAGAACACCAGATGTAAACCAAAGCACCAAAGCGTAATATCCGGGATTTCTTTGTTCAAAGGACTAATAAAAAGGGCGTTTGAAGCGAGAAAGCGTTAAAAGCAAGGAATTTTATATTGTTCTTATGGGTATGGTTCAAGGTATCGGGACAAATGAGCATAAAAGGCGGGAAAGCGTTTTAAGCGGTGAGCGTTATATCCGAGTTATACTGTAGTATCAACTTTAAGCGTTGTAGAGCATTGGTTCAAGGTCACAAATTAAGAGTAACTCAAGCAGTTTTAGATAAGCGCATGCGCGAGTACTGCTTTCTTACTGACTCACTTACGGTACTACATACGCAAAATGGCGATTCCTGAGCGTAAAGCGTTATCGGTGGGCTGAAGATTTAAAAGCTGTTAGAGCCATGCGATTTTTTCCTCTGTAGCTTTATAAAAGTTTCTATCTACGTTCCGCCGCTACCTAATGATTTGCCTGAGTTGAGAAGCAGAATTGAAGAGGTTATTGCTTCTAATTCACCGGGCTTGTTAACCGAAGTGTGGGAAGAATTGGACTTTAGGTTGGATGTGTACCGTATAACTAAAGGTGCGCGTATTGAACATTTGTAAGTAAAACTAGGTTAGTTTACCTTCAATTTGATGTATGATTTGTAGTAAATAGTCAAAATTAAACTGTTATAATATACCATTGAAACTGGGACATTTTTCATGCACACCCTGTATATATATACGATAAAAGTACATTCAAACTTAGGAATTTGCTAATAAAAATGCTCTTGAAAATGTTTTTTTAAAAAAGTACATTTTCCTACATTTTACTTAATTTGTAAATTCAAGGTGTAATTTTCATAAAAAATGTTCGAAGTTGAACGTTTGACAATAATTTTAGCTAACCTATTTTTTTATTCACGATTTGCTCAGTAGACTCTATGAACGTTTGTTGATAGATTATTAAACAATATAATCAGGCACTTTTTATGATAATTCAGTTTCAAACATTTTGTTATTAAGCTGAAAATATATAGCATGGGAATGTATCTGATAATACACCATGAAAGAAAAATTCAATCTCTATTTAATTGCTTCATATTTTGTTTTTACATGTTTTGCCGTGAAAGTTACTCTGTTTTTCCTGAACAAATTCCCGCTCTTCTAGGTAAAAGATGATTTCCGAAAACTTTATGTAAAAGTTTCATTTCGTTGTACCTGTTATTCCATTGCTCGTAAAAAGAGTTGCATTGAAGCATTATTTTCTACAAGCGTTGTGACCATTATTTGACTTTGGAATTGTTTGTTTATCCAACATTTACATTTGAATCTGAACTTTCGTCGCTATAAGCAAATGTCTTCTAAACAGAGTTTACATTTGAAGCTTAGTTGTTGCGCAAAGTTTATTCGAAAGAATATTAGTTTCTTGTTTTGGCTTAGGTTGTTTTTAACGTGACTCCAAAAGCTTGTCTTATTATGTGATTATTGTTTTGAAAAGGTATCTATCTTAATGTTTAATATTAAAAAAATAGTCAATAAATTTCCGGAATGTAAAAAAAAAAAAAAAAAAAATGTAAAATTATTAATGTATATTGTTTCATGATAAATTCATATCAATTAATAGTTTTAAATAAATGATATACTATCAGGAAATTTGGCTGAAAGTATATTTTTCTGGAGAAAAAAAATATATGAATATATTTTCGATAATATGCGGTAAAACGTAACTTACACTAATACATTTATAATTACTTTTAGTTGTCATTTTCTTTCATTCATTTAGCGTGGCTGTTGCTCTATATTTCAAAAACATTCCAGTTTTCTATATAGGATAGTCTGAAAGACTTTATGTAAAAGTTTCATACTAATTGTCATTCATTAGTCGACAGATTAAGAGTTGTTGGCAAGTCAAAAGCATTAATCTACGTGAATTTTGCAACATTTATTCTCTTCGATTTCTTTATCCAACATTTGCATTTGAAAATTTCATTTCTATGAAACATAGATCGTATTTGAAGCTTAATTTTTGTTAAACAATGTCTATTTAATAATATATTACTTTCTTATTTTATCAATCTTGACTGGGAAAAGAAATTTGATGTTCATGTGTCTGTATGTAATGTGTGTGTGCGCGAGATGACTAGGTAAATCTATCGCACATAGAAGTCTGCAAATTTGGTTCAGATAGACGAAGTCAGGTGCGAAAGCAGAGATAGATGTTTCTTTCTTTCTTTCTTTCTTTTTTTTTTTTTTTTTTTTTTTTTTTGCCGAGATAATAATCAAAAACTGTCACCGAATTTTATAGACCGAGTTTCAAATTTCCTAAATCCTGTGTTATATTCACATCCACTCATGTCAGGTTTTTTTTTTTTTTTTTTTTTTTTTTTTAAGCACAAGCTTGAAGACCAGAGAAAAACATTCCGATTTTTGAGCATTTTTAAATCGCAATCGCCGGAGTCGGAATGGAGTTATCAAAACAGAAAATATCTGCGTTAGAATTTACTTTCGGGTTATTCTTTATTTTAATAAAATTATAATAATACTAGGGGTCTCTGTCCCTTACAAGCTACGCTTGCCAACCCCCGTTCTGACACCGCTGACTCTAAAAGCACGCTAATTTGATTGGCTTTAAAAAGATTTCGAAAGATTGAATTACAATTTAAAAAACAGTAACGATCTCCCTATAAACGGGTTTCTATTCATTTCTCTTTGATTGGGGAATTTTAAGGCCAAATCAGCTCCTGTTAAAAGATACAATGGCTGTTTTCATCTTTGATTAAATAAAATCAGTTAAACATTTCAAAATAAGCTAATATAAAATTAATTAAGTAAACAGAGCCTTTGTCTCCCGGTATTTTTTAACAAAGCGAAAAGAAAGTTCTTTTAAATAAGACATTTTAAATGTATCATTTTTAATCTGACGTAATTTTCATCAAACGTTTCTTTCTCTTTTTAATATTCACGTGAAAATACTTTTGTTAGATAGAAATGAAATATTATTTGCGCTGTCATAACAAAAATAGTCGAAAAGATCATATCAAAATATCAAATAAATGTCTCGCGCAATTTTTAAATTTAAACTTTTTTGCAATATTAATTTGTTAATTTTATGTAATAAGTGTAATGTGACGTAATTTCTACTATTAAAGATTTCTAACTCATGTTAATGAATTTATTATTTTACAATATCCTTTCTCTTTTAAAATTCACGTGTAAATATAGTTTTTATGACGTAATTCTCAATAAGTTCTTGGTTTTTATACGTAATTATTTAATTTTAATTTGAAAAGTTTTTTCTGTTTATAATAGTCATGTGTAAATAATTTTTTAATTTGAAGCAAACATTATTGTTTGCGCTGTTTATACAGTTGGCAACAGTTTAAATTAATACTTAATTATTAACTTAATTTCTAAAATAAGTAAAAAATTTTCCTCGATATGTTGAAAATTTGAATTTAAAATAGAAATAAAACCTCAAAAAATGAGTAGAAATAAAAAAAAATAAATGTAGACTGCACACCAGGATATTCTAATGTATAAAATGATCTAAAAAGATTTAAATTTCCAAGTATAGTTTTACTCCTGTAAAACTTTTTTAATGGAACGATTTTGTCCAACTTTAGCATTAAATATCTTTTTAAATAATTCTTCGATTTGAAAACTGTCTGCATCAGCTTTTTTATCAAACATTTCTCTATAATACCACCGAGTTTCATATTTTTATGCAATATTTATTTAAATATTAACGAAGAAAGACATCCGGCCACAAAAAAAATTCAAAACCGGCGGTGGCGACGGTGACAGCCTTAGTTACTTGTTTTAAGAATAGAGAAAAACTACATAAAAGTTGCCATGATCGCAAAGAATTCTTGGTACTTTTATGTTAGTCGAGTGCTAATCTCGCCAATAGCTTATTTTTAACTCGCCAGTTACCATTTTTTTTCAAGTAGTAAATTAAAACGATACTATTTGGTTATCCCATCGACCAAAAATCTATCGCCAGACTATAGCCTTTAATGGTTGATCGTAAATGTCACATTCACTTCACTGTAAGGAAATTACACGTGTTTACGCCATCAAGTGATTTTTATTTCGACGTTTTATTTGTATTTTTATTAATGTTATACTAATTTGTTTGTTCTTTTGTTATTTAAAATAAAAATTGCGTCAATTTGTATAATTTGGTGAGTAGTTTGGCGATTTATATAATTTGACGAAATTGGTCGACAAGATAACTAAGTAGTACCATTAAAACATTGTTTTGAATTTGAAATTAAATGTCATGATTTCTTGCATTATTTAACACGTTCACGCCGGCGTCACCGGTGGGTCACGCTCGACTGTCCAATCAGGCGGCGTGCATCACCGGTGGGTGACGCTTGAGTGTTCCATAGAAGGCGTGTGCTACATGTGGGTCACATTGGACTATGCTATAAACGGCTTGCACTACAGGTGGGTTACACTTGAATATTCGAAAATTCAGTAATAAAAACAATTTATTACTGAATGACTGAAACAATAAACTTAATACATTCACGACGGGAAACGAAAATTTTCGTTTTCATTCAAAAAATATCATTGACTAAGGGCGTGGCTTCTACCTTACAGAAATGCATTTAAATCATGTTGCCCATATTTCTCTAGATTGTAAGAAATTTTATATTAAATTCGCACATATGTAGTCAATAAAATCATGTCGCTAAGTAATTTTCTTACTCTTTACGAATATTCAGACTTTCACAATCAACTTTGCTTGTTATATTCGAGTTCAAGTCAATAAATATGGGCGGGTCATTACATACAGTGTCTGAATAAGCGACAGTAACGCGCCGCCAGATGAAGCAAAATGTGAATTCGAGCGCCGTCCCACAGCGAAAAATATAAATATCGGCGCCGGCGTAAACGTGTTAATTGGGTTAGGCGTGTTTTTTTTTTTTGTTGTTGTTTGTTTGTTTTTTTTGTTGTTTTGTTTTTTACGACAATTTGACGAAAACCTCGTTTTCGCCATTCAACTTTCAAAAAAATCAATTTTTGCGTTTTAATTTATTCCGAATCTTTAAACATTGCTGAATGATATGGAAAAAACCGCATTCAAAAATCTACATTGTTTCTTGAGTTATAATCATTCATAAACATCTAGTATAATGGAAGATATTTGGATGCCAGTTACATATGTATTTTTAAATTATTTTCTATTATTTTTAAAATGAAATAACAATAAATAAAAAAAATAATTAATAACTATAGAACAAAACAATTTATAACACTTTTTAATAAAAAGAAAATAAATGTAAATAAACAATTATCAATAAATAAGCAACGATAGCCGGATCACCATGTCAGGCAAAATAATGCCAATTAGTTAACCCGGTGCGTAAATGACATCTGCGCGTAATATATTTCTTTTCGTTTCGTTCAAAAAAAAAAAAAAAAAAAAAAAAAAAGGATACAGCTTTAAATGAAAGTTTTGTATTAAATAAAATGCTAACGAAATAAAAAAAAAGCATTGTTCTTAGCATACATTTAAGGGAGGCCAAACTGGTCGCCAAATTAGTTTAAACCTTTTCTAAAATATGAAAAAAAAAATCTATTATGATTAAAATTTGAGTTGCCATCATTAGAGAAAAGTATTTAAAATTAGAAAAAAATTAATATTTCGAAAACTAATTCGAATTTAAAAATTCTAATACCAGTTTTGAGATCTGCGGATCAATACGGATTTTTGGTGTTAATTTCATTGCAAAGTATTCCATATTTTAGGAGAAATCGCCGTAAAACATAATCAGTTGTTTAATCAGTCGTTTCATAGAATCGTTTCATAAATTCGTTTCATTTCAGTCGTTTCATAAATTCGATTCATTAGGATTTTATATATATAGGGAAGATTTACTATCTGAAAAATATATATTATGTAGATCGTTTTCATATTAGCCTTTTTGAGCTGCTTTCATTTTAAAATCGCAATTGCCGGAGCTCGGATAAAGTTACATAAAAAAGATACCTATTTTTAGAAGGTATTTTCATGATACTGAGGGTATTTTTTACTTTAAGAAATATGAATATTTAATATTTCAAAAAAGATTTCCTGGTGGTCGATTTCATATTTTCCGTTTATTCTACCATTTCAAATTGCCATTCCCGTAACCCGAATGAAAATATAAGAAAATTAAAAAAAAAAGCTACGGATATAAGGTAACCTTTATACTATCAACGGCGGCTTTCATTTAAAATACAATAGGAATATTTGCTTTTTCAACATAAAAAATAATAATAAAAATAGTTTTTGGAGGTCGTTTTTATATTTTCCTGTTTTCTGCAAATTCCCATTTACTTGGCCCAGTTGGACACACACACACACACAAAGAAAAAAAATTACCAACTTCTATGCGGTTCCCATCTCTGGGTCCGGGCCAGGAAAAATAAAATAGAATTTTCATAGGCACACAGTTTCTTGACTCTTTAAGCGTCCTGCACTGTAAAAAATAAATAAAAAAGAAAGAAAGAAAGAAAGAAAAATCTGTAAATTTACTAAATTTTTTTTCTAGGAAACTGAAATTCTTAGAACTTTTTATTTAACGGCAACAACAAAAATTCATGTAACAGATATAATTTTGTACTGTAAATCAAAAAATCTGTAAAGTTACTAAGATTTTTTTTTTAGGAAACTTGGATGCCTAGAACTTTTTATGCAACTGCAACCCGGATTACAGATAAAATTTTAGTAAGATTACTGTGATTTTAGTAGATTATTTTGTGAAGCTACAGATCTCGGTAGCTTCACAAAAACAAGTTTTGTAGAATTAAATCTTTTTCTTTTGTACAGTGTATAGATGAAAGTTTAGTAAGCATACAGATTTCAGTAACTTTACATCTGTAGAATTACAGATTTTTTTTATATAATATGATCGTCTTTTTCCGTCGCGTAATTTTATTTTTCCGAAAGCTGATTTATTAAAAAATTTATATTAATGTCAATTTTTCCATTGTATAAGATAAATAAATATGTAAAATAATGAAATACAAATCTTCATAACAATGATTTTCAGAGCTATTTTATATGAACTGCCAAACAAACATGAAAAAGGGTTTTAAGGGAGTATAGGACATTTAAACTTTAAAAAAAAATCAATTTTTGTGTTTTAATTTATTCCGAATCTTTAAACATTGCTGAATGATATGGAAAAAAACCGCATTCAAAAATCTACATTGTTTCTTGAGTTATAATCATTTATAAACATCTAGTATAATGGAAGATATTTGGATATTGAAACTTTAAGATGCGTTTTCTCTGATTAGTAAATTTTGAATTTGCGCGTACTATTATTTTCAAACTATATAAGCTATAGTTTTTTTTTTTTTTTTTTTTTTTTTTTTTTTTTTTTATCACATATGCGTTTTTTTATAGTTTATATGCTAAAACCAAAATAATTGACATACTTTGTTTTTTTATTTTTTGAACTTAAAAAATGAGATTTTGTTTTTTTATTCGAAATTTTTTAAATGTGTGTTAAAAAGAAATTTTAAACATTACTTTTTGTATATATTTTGGTTTTAAATTAGAGATGAGTGTTTTATGATTCTATTTTGAACATAAATAGTTTTCTATATTCATAATTTACAATTTTATCATACGCGCAACACTTTTGTATTACAACATTTATTTTTTGGTGTAATATACTTCAGAATATATACTTGAGGCAGAAAGGAAAAAAGAAAAATCTGTGATGTTTTTGATCGTTTTCGACAATCTCAAAGGTCCTATGTTCCCTTTTAAGCAACAAAAAATCAAAGTGAATGTGTTAAAAGTTTTATTTTTATTTAGTTTTATTCATTTAGTATAAAAGTTATTTTATAATTCAAAAGTTCCAGTTTCCTTATGTAAAACATAATCATATAATGCCTTTATGTAAATGTTTCGTGTCGTAGTATCTTTCATTCATTAGACGGTAAAACAGAATTACTAGCAGATGAAAAGCCTTATTCTCTGCAAATGTTGAGACATTTATTTGACCGGATTTGAATAGCTAACAGTTACATTTGAATTTGCAATTTCATAGTTATAAGTTAATAATAAAATTTATATATGAAGTTTAATCGTTGTTGAAAAGTTTTTTTTTTTTTTATTAAAAATTTTAAATTTTTTTATCCGCAAAATCTTTCTTGGTACATTGTAAATAAACGTTCAAGTGCAAGTATTACTCGCGTTCAGAGATTTCCGTACAATAAATATATGAAATATTAACTGCATTATTCAAAAAAATCGTTGCTAAACGAATAATAAGACTTGTATGCTAGAAAAGTATGAGTGGGTATACCACAAAAGTTCAAAGACATTTGAAGCCTAAATAATATCAAATATTGCTATTCTGTGTATAACTCTTTATTTAATCTTATTCTAATCTGTTTAAGATGAAATTAATTCGGTACTGACAATAAAAGAAGTGTAATAAATAAATGCAATAAATAAATTTAAACTTCATTTGGCATTTCATAAAACTAAATTCAGCGTAGTAATATTTTTTTCTTTTTACAGTGTGTAAAAAGAAAAAAAGGGTTTTGTTTTAGCTATAGCTAAAACAAAACCCTTATTCAAAGATTAAACTTGACATTGAGCCAAGCGCTCTTCGAAAGGAGGGCGCAAAATTGCAACGCCGCCAGGTCCGTGCTGCGTTTTTTTTCAGATAGGTTTTTAATTAACTTTTAAAGTCACAGGAGGAGTATTGAGAGATCCACTCAATGCAAAATAGTCGCGAATCCCATAGTATTTATGTGATTAATGCTAATTAAATTAGTCTGTTTTTAACAATTTGGCGTTTATTGCTTTTATACTGCTACTGGGCATTGCATTACACAAATATGTTATTAAACTTTGTTATCTGGGCTTTAAAAGCCGAAAGGTAAATACAGTGCACCGCGCCTGTCATTATGTATGTCTAAACCGTTCGTGTCTTTAAGGCTTAACATCTCGCCGAATTAACGACGATTTTTTTCGAAAATCATTATCAACAATGCTTTTATACTTTTACTACGATAGGTAACTCCAGCACTCCTCAAAACCAGTATTAAAATTTGTGTGTAAAGGAAAAATGCGCTTTTCTCAAAAACTATGTGACCTAGGGTAATCGCTATAGTTTTTCTGCAATATTTAAATTAACGTCTACTGTCTCTAATTTTTTAATTAATTTAGTTTCAGTAGATTCGAAAATAGAAGGTGGAACATATTTTTGCAATGCATTTCCGACGATATCTCTAAAAATATAATACCTAAAATTTAAAGATATGTATTTTGTGTTCAGCGTTGCGAAAGCTTTTACATGATACCCCACACGATATACAAAGAAAAGATTTTTTTTTTTTCGAGTAACATAAATAGCTCCTCTACATTTTCCCTAAATGTATTTGTGAATGTTTAATAATGTGTAAATATGTGGATCAATAGTCTTTATTAGTTCCTCCAAATTTGAACTTTCCACGTTCCATAATTTACAAGTAAAATGGCTGTGACAGACGGACAGACAGACACAAGAGTGATCTTATAATGGTTCCGATTTTACTTTTTAAGTACGGAACCCTAAAAATTAGGCATGGTTTTAAATATAACACTGAATGCTCATAAAAGAGTATTTAAAAAGAAAACTATTTTTACTTTTATACTTATTTTCATATTATCTTGTCAACCATTGTTATACAGGATGTCCCAAAAAGATCTATACAACTTCAAAATTTTATTTAAAACTAGTATGTTGTGGCCATCACAAAACTTTCTTCTATATAAATCACGTCAATTAAAATCATTTAAATAGTACAAGAAATTACATTAATTTAGCACCAATTCATATCAAAGTGTATCTGAATTTGAAGTTTGATAAAAAATTCGTGCCTTAGTTCTTGAGATAGAGCTATAGCGGAAATTCTGAAAAATGTAGCATAGCAGTGCCACCTGTTGAGTGATTTACACCAATACATGAACAGCAATAACTGATATCCAGGTAATTATGGATCTGAAGTTCGTTGAAAATCCAAGCATTAGTTCTTGAGATAGAGCTATTGCGGAAATCACAAAAACAGCATAGCAGCGCCACCTATTGAGCGATTTACACCAAACTGTATAAATTGTCAGTTCATGTCAAGGACTAACTGATTCTAAAGTTTGATGAAAATTCGTGCATTAGTTCTTGAGATACACCTATAAAGGAAATTCTGAAAAATACAAAATAGCAGCGCCACTTGTTGAGCGATTTACACCAAAATGTACAAAATGTCAATTTATGTCAAGGATTAACTGATTCTGAAGTATTAAAATATCTAGAAAGGGTGAGTTCGCGATTAGCATGAAGCTAAGGACCCAGTATAAATATAAAATTGTTGTACCAAAAGTTTTTACATCAATAATGAAAGATAGAAATTTATTTTCTTACCTTTCTGGTAAAGCAGACATACGCTGGTTTCCTTCATGTGGAAACAACCTATAATTTTTTATTTAATGAGTAGATGTTGTGAATCGTGAAAAATATCTTCTTTGAATAATGCAGATGCAGTTGTAGAGAAAAAAAAATATTTAATTCTTGAAGAATATCTTGATTACATGGTTCCACACACACACACTAAAAAATATAAAGTAAAAGGGTTAAATATGAATACTATAAGAGTAATGACATTGGAAATCCAGTAGGAGACCTTAGTCTTCCATAAGACAAAGAGTTAACGCACGAAAAACCGTGCGTCTTGGCCTCACAAAATTGGGCCTTCAAGTGAAGAAGTAAAAAGGGGCCCACAAGAGTTAAAACAGAGTAAAAAACCTGAAACAATACAGACTGCTTAACAAGCAAAAAAGGTTCTATTTAAAATGAGTCTATCAGAAAAGTTCTGTAGTGCTGCGATCTGTTGTCGCCTTTTCGAAACAAAAGTCTTTTACACAATCCTTCGCTAGTTTGTGATCTTACGCCACCATAGCTCAGGGAAGTGTCGCCATCTTGGAACATATTTCACAACTACTAAAAACGCGTTGCATATTTCACGAGGAAATTGTCATTTCACAAGCGAGGTGATGTTGGACATAAAATCACTTACACTGTGACGTTTTCCAACACCCCCGCTTTTTATGTCAAACCGACGATCGTAGAATGTTTAACTTGTTTCTCAAACACTCGAAATGAGGCTTAGGCAACGGCTTGGTGAGCACGTCTGCCAGCATTAACTTCGATGGGCAATAAGTTATTTTGATTATACCATTCTGGCATAGATGTCTGATGTGGTGATACTTAACTTCCACGTGTTTAGTTCTTGTCTGTGCCTTTTCGTTTTCGGTCAATCTTATGGCTGATAAGTTATCTTCGTACAATGTTACGGGTAGTTGTTGACACAGTTCGAGGTCATTTAACAGGTCTAACAACCACGAAATCTCTTGACCTGCATTAGAGGCAGCGATATATTCAGCTTCCGTGGACGAGAGTGCTGTGCAACTCTGCTTCCTCGATGACCATGCCAATATATTATTTCCTAATTTAAACAAGTTTCCAGTGGTTGATTTCCTGTCTATTCTGTCGTTCCTCCAATCGGCATCGCTATATGTCGTTAGGATTGGAGGTTTTGTTTTATCTATGACGAATTTAAGATCTTTGGTAGTAAGCAGATATCTAATTAATTTCTCGATAGCTTGCCAATCGACTTCCCTTGGGGATTCATTCCTTCTTCCCAGGATGTTAAAGACTGATGCTATGTCGGGTCTAGTTAAAGTTGCAATGTATAGAAGCCCTCCTATAGCCTGTCTAAATTTTACGTTATCTCCCATTAGTTTCCCGTTTGGATCTAGATTAAAGTAGTTAGTATTCATGGGTGTATACGTAGGCTTACCATTTAACAAATTGAATTTTTCTGCGATTTGTATTATTTTGTGTTCCTGGTCTAATTCTAGATTACCGTTTGCTGTTTCCTTTATGTTTATGCCTAAATATTGTGTTACTTGACCCAAATTTTTGATTTCGTATTGCTTTGATAATTCAGTGTATATTTCGTGTGTGTCTGTTTTGTCTCCTGCGACTAAGATGTCATCAACATACACTATTATGTATGCGATTTTTCCATCTTGGACTCTTTTGTACAGACATTTGTCTGACGCGCATTCAACGAAATTTAGTTCTTTTAGAGATTTACTTATTTTTTGGTTCCACGCCCTAGCTGCCTGCTTAAGGATGTAAATCGCTTTGTTTAAACTACACACTTTATCTTCTTCCCCTTTTGTTATGTATCCCTCTGGCTGATGCATATAAACCTCCTCTTCTAAATCGCCATGTAAGAAAGCAGTTTTGACATCTAGGTGAGTTATTTTAAGATCTTTGTACACCGCTGCGTTTAGGAATGCTCGCAGGGTGGTATGCGCTACAACGGGTGCGTAGGTCTCGTCGAAATCGCTTCCATATTTTTGAGCATATCCCTTAGCGACCAATCTGGCTTTATATCGCTCTATAGACCCGTTGGCTCCCCTTTTTGCCTTAAACGTCCACCTACAACCTATGACGCGTTTTCCCGGGATAGGTTTTATCAATCTCCAAGTATTATTTTGCTTCAGAGAATCTATTTCCTCACTAGTGGCTTTTAGCCATTTATCTTTAGTTTCTGCGTCATTGATATTTTGTAGGTCTGTCCATGACTTTGGCTCCTGAATTTGACACAGGTTTGCGCTTATTCCATAAAGGTTAGGTGGTACGCCACGATTTTGTCTCTGCGATCTTCTCGGCTCAAGGGATGTGTCGGTCGGGGTGTTATTCTGATCATCGTCGCGCTCTTCTAGATCAATTTCAATATTATCTGTGGGAGTTTGTTCGATGTTTTGATTTTCTTTGGCGGGTATAATTTCTTCATCTTTTATACCTTCTTCGAAGAATTTTACGGTTCTAGATATTATAATTTTATTTTCACCCGTATATATCCTATAGCCCTTGCTTCTGAAATCATATCCCAACATTATTCCCTCGATGGCTTTCTCATCTAATTTATTTCTTTTAGGTTTGTCGACATAGGCAAATGCCTTACATCCGAATGTTTTGATGTTCGAGAGATCGGGTTTTCTTTTATGCCAAAGTTCATAGGGTGTCATGTTATTTTTGTTAGCCTTTGTTGGTAGACGGTTGATGAGGTAGGTGGCGGACATGACAGCTTCCCCCCAGAATTGCTTAGGTAACTTGGCGTCCGACAACATGGTTCTAGCCATTTCCACTATCGTTCTATTCTTTCTTTCTGAAACGCCGTTCTGTGGGTTAGAATAGGGAACACTCAATTGACGCTCTATCCCGTTTTCTATCAGGCAGTTTTCAAATTCGTCACTGATATACTCTTTTGCGTTATCGGACCTTATTGCCTTTATCAACTTGCCAAATTTATTTTTTGTTAGCGCTATGTATTCTTTCAGTTTGATAACGGCTTCCGATTTATGCGCGATTAAGTATGTTATTGTGTACCTGCTATAATCATCCGTAAATGTTATAAAGTACCTTTTCCCTCCTATCGTTTCAGTATTCATGGGGCCACATATATCGGAATGTGCGAGGGTACCGATGTCTTTGCTTCTGTTTGTGGCTACTTTAGGGTAGGGCAGAGCGGAAAGTTTCCCTTCAATGCACTTGGTGCATCGCGTGTCATGTTTACATTTGTTAATTGTTATCCCATTGGCT
Source organism: Maratus speciosus (assembly GCA_963932465.1). Taxonomy (NCBI): domain Eukaryota; kingdom Metazoa; phylum Arthropoda; class Arachnida; order Araneae; family Salticidae; genus Maratus; species Maratus speciosus. Next base: position 156,100,034 of record OZ010789.1, read on the forward strand.
AATTCATGATTAACAAGGTATTTAATATCATCAAAATTTTTGTGTCCGAGTCTTCGGTGCCACAATGAAATACAATTTGTATTGTTACAGAAAGCTTGAGTACTTATAGTATAGCCGTAATCATCTTCAGGGTTTAATACGTAGAGATTATCATTTAATTTAGCTGTCAAGATTATATTATCATCTTTGACAAATAAACATGCATTTTTCTCGAAAATTACCTTTATATTATTTTCAGTGGCTTTCTTAACTGACAATAAATTGCCCTTTAGTTCTGGACAGTATAATACGTTTCTTAGTGTAATGTAGTGGTTTTTGTCTGTTTTTATTTTTACGTCGCCCATACCTTCCGAATTGCTGGACAGATAATTACACCTGTTTATTTTCTATTTAATTTACATCCAAAATTGTTAATTGGTCCAAATCATCCAAGCAACCTCATAGTAAATTGGTATATAATTTTATATACCTTAGATAAATTCAAATAACATAAGTGATCGTAATTACATAATTCTAGTAGAAGAGCAACGCGAAGCATTAATAAAATTAAATTATAACTCGCGTCAAAATGTAATTATTAAATTTAAATAATTACGAATAAAATTAAGAGTTTGCGTTGTGAATTATTTAGACGAACTCTTCCACTTATGAATTAAACTAAAATTTAAGCTGTAAAAATAAATTGACACACCTTAAACATTATCAATTAAATAATTACAGAAACTTTTTAAAACTTGATTAAATATTTTATTTACATTGAACACAACTATATACAGAAATACATAATATTAATTCAAAAAAAAGAAAGCAATACTTTTGTTTGCTTCTCATTATTTTATGTATATTTAATCTTTAAAAAAAAAGACAATATTTTCATTTACTCTAATTATTATATTTTTTTCATTTTGCTAAAAGAATAATTCTCTTTCATTTTTAAATTACCTTAATTTTATTTAATTATTGGTTTTGTCGGATCTCAGATTACTCTCTACCATAAAATATCAGAAAAGGATATTTATAATTTTTTATATGATTTTAAGTGGTAAAGGAAAAAGTTTAAAGTCGTACCTTTTTTTAATATACGGGATGGTGGCCTTTATTCATCAAATTCAGAGTTGTCGCGTTGCTTAGGATCATATTCATATGTCATCCGGAATTCGCTTCGTATCAGAGCGGCAACATCGGGATGGCAGGATGCATAGCTACGGACCTCTGTAGAACAATCCTCTTTATTTTAACATCAGGAAGACATCCTCAATTTGGCTTGCTTATGCTCACTCCGATATGTACATCAGGAAGACATCCTCAATTAGGCTTGATTAGGCTCGCTCCGATATGTCCATCTCGCCTGGGCATTACTAGGGCTTTCAGGATTCATTGCACGGGTTTTCAGGAGAGCTCCTGCGTCCTCTACATCTTTTTTCAGACTCTCTTTTTCAAACCTTCTTCTTCTTGCACACCAACTCCTGCAGTGGGTGGAACTATTTTTGTCTAGTCCACTGTTATTGGATGTGAGAAGATTTTTTATTATACTTCGATAGGTCTATTAGTTAACAGTCTGCAAATGGCCCCTTACATATACTTTAATATTATTATCTGCCTTAAAGTTTGGGTGGTCTGAAAAGCCATAAATTTATCCCAACACTTTTATTAAGGCCATAAATTTATTCCAACGTTTTTATTATTTTACGATTTCTAATTATACACCACTTTCCATTGGCTTGTCATAAAACGACACCATGGCGTCTGGCTATTGTTGTTGTCTGAGATCCGAACTCTATTCAACATTATACATTCATTTTACAATACAACAATTTTTTAAAAATATATATTTAATATTTAAAATCAACTTAATAATTTTTGTATGAACTTACACTCTTATTTTACTTAAATATATAAACATTATAATTTTACACTCATAATTATATTTTATAAAAAATATTTATACAAACAGAAATAACAAATTACGCAATTTTACTTTGATTTAACCAACATGGTGCGGGAACATATCATAGTTATATGTTGCCCAGCACGAATTAAGCATTTTTACTTTCTTCTATCTTTACAAGAAGAAAGTATTGGTTTCATGAAAATTTTCGAATTCCAGTTTTCGACGGATTTACACGTTTTATGAGTCAGAGATTCCAAAAAACATGTTTTTACAAAATGTCTGTCTGTGAGTCTGTCTCTCTGTCTGTCTGTCTGTCTGTCCGTCTGTCTGTCTATCTGTCCGTCTGTCTGTCTGTCTGTCCGTCTGTATGTGACACAAATTTTGTGGGCGCTCTATCTCAAGAACTAATAGACGAAATTTCACAAAACTTCATATTTAGTTAGACCTTGATATAAACTGGAACTGATTAGTTTTTGGTGAAAATCGCCCAACAGGTGGCGCTGCTATGCTGCATTTTTAACGATTTCTTCAATAGCTGTATCTCAAGAACTACTGCACGGATTTTCATAAAACTTCAGATTCAGTTAGTCCAGGATATAGTTTGGTGCTGATTACTTTTTTGTTAAAATCGCCCAACAGGTGGCGCTGGTATGCTGCGTTGTTCATGATTATCGCAATAGCTCTAACTCAAGAAAAAATGCACGAATTTTCATCAAACTTCAGATTCAGTTAGTCCCTGATATAAATTAGTGCTGCTTAATTTTTGGTGCAAATCGCCCAACAGGTGGCGCTGCTGTGCTGCATTTTTCACGATTTCCACAAGAGGTGTATCTCAAGAACTATTGCACGGATTTTCATCAAACTTCAGATTTAGTTAGTCCTTGACATGAATTGATGTATAAATTAGTGCTGTTTAATTTTTAGTGTAAATCGCTCAACAGGTGGCGCTTCTGTGCTGCGTTTTTCACGATTTCCACAAGAGCTGTATCTCAAGAACTATTGCACGGATTTTCATCAAACTTCAGATTTAGTTAGTCCTTGACATGAATTGATGTATAAATTAGTGCTGTTTAATTTTTGGTGTAAATCGCTCAACAGGTGGCGCTGCTATGCTGTATTTTTTGCGATTTCCGCAATAGCTTTATCTCAAGAACTAATGCTTGGCTTTTCAACAAACTTCAGATTCAGGTATACCTTGATATCGTTTAGTGCTGTTTACTTTTGGTGTAAATCGCTCAACAGGTGGCGCTGCTATGCTACATTTTTTCAGAATTTCCGCTATAGCTCTATCTCAAGAACTAATGCGCGAATTTTCATCCAACTTCAAATTCAGATATACTTTGATATGAATTGGTGCTAAATCGTTGTTATTTCTTGTACTATTTAAATGATTTAATTGACGTGATTTATATAGAAGAAAGTTTTGTGATGGCCACAACATACTAGTTCCATTAGCGATTGTTATATTCCCAAAATTCCCGGCTGTGAATGTAGCAAAATTTGTTTTTGCTGATGCAACGTGCCTGGTACAACCCGAGTCAATGATAAATGTGTTTGGATCTGTTGTTTGTGTTTGGTTAATTTTTACTGACTCAATTTCAAAATTGTTTTCCACTGGGAAGAGAGGAATGATCGATTGGTTCACCTCATCCTCTATATTTGACTTGCTGTTGAAACAGAAATTCGAGGAGTTGGTTTTACTACCATTGTGTTGATTTTTGGTGTTTACCGAATTGGCTTTAAAGTTGGCATGGTTGTTAAATTTATTACTGTTATAATTTTCACTTCTTTGGTAATTGTTTTTCTGTTTGTTTTTCAATTTGTAACATTCTGAACGAGCGTGCCCATCTCGTTGACAGAAGCTGCAATATTTTTTGTTTCCTTTATTTATAATTTTATATGCTGTGTCCCTTGGTCGTGTGCTGGTGTTTTTGTATTCGATTCGATGAGAGTACTCGTCGATGAGTTTGTTTTTTACAAACTCGAGGTCTAGATCCTTTTCGTCTCTAGCCTCCATGCTCGTTATAAGAGGAGCATATGACTGAGGCAAGCTGCAAAGCATAAGAGCCACGATGTGCGAATCATTTATGAGCTCTCCAATGGCAGCGAGTTTGTCGCGGATAGTTACAATATTGTTGATATGTAGATTTAAGTCTCCGCCCTCATTGAGCCTTTGCGAATATAGTTTCCTCAAAAGGAATAATTTGGATGATAAATTCGCCCTTTGGTGAACACTTTTTAATCTTTCCCAAATTTCTTTGGGAGATGTCAAATGTCTGATGTGCACAATTTGTGTATTTTCAATGCACAAACAAATTATGGCTTTCGCCTTAGTCGCGTTTTTAGTATATGTATCATCGGGTGTGGCAGGTGGAGATTCTGTTATATATTTGAATAAATCGTCTTTAATTAACAGATTTTCTAATTTGAAACACCAATGATTGTAATTATTATCATTTAGTTTCTCTACTGCCGTAATTTCTTTTGAGGCAGACATAGCGTGTTATTCAAGTTTTATAAATTCTTTGATAACAAATATATTTACTATAAGAAGTTTGTGACTTTCTTAAAATAATTTCTTAGAATATGTTATAAGTATAAATAAAATGATCAGTTATTCACAATAATCAATCAATATTCGTTCACAATAATACTCTTTTTGCGATATTATATATATCGTTATTTATTCATGCACATTTATTTTTATTTTCATGTATATATTTCAATATTTCATATCTCATATGTGCATCTTGTTCATCATTTTATCACAATCAGATAAACAAATTTTTATTACTGGGGTTTTTTTTTTATTTATTTACTTTCCCTTTCAACTCAGCCTTCATAATCTATTAAAATATCTAGAAAGGGTGAGTTCGCGATTAGCATGAAGCTAAGGACCCAGTATAAATATAAAATTGTTATACCAAAAGTTTTTACATCAATAATGAAAGATAGAAATTTATTTTCTTACCTTTCTGGTAAAGCAGACATACGCTGGTTTCCTTTATGTGAAAACAACCTATAATTTTTTATTTAATGAGTAGATGTTGTGAATCGTGAAAAATATCTTCTTTGAATAATGCAGATGCAGTTGTAGAGAAAAAAAAATATTTAATTCTTGAAGAATATCTTGATTACATGGTTCCACACACACACACTAAAAAATATATAGTAAAAGGGTTAAATATGAATACTATAAGAGTAATGACATTGGAAATCCAGTAGGAGACCTTAGTCTTCCATAAGACAAAGAGTTAACGCACGAAAAACCGTGCGTCTTGGCCTCACAAAATCGGGCCTTCAAGTGAAGAAGTAAAAAGGGGCCCACAAGAGTTAAAACAGAGTAAAAAACCTGAAACAATACAGACTGCTTAACAAGCAAAAAAGGTTCTATTTAAAATTAGTCTATCAGAAAAGTTCTGTAGTGCTGCGATCTGTTGTCGCCTTTTCGAAACAAAAGTCTTTTACACAATCCTTCGCTAGTTTGTGATCTTACGCCACCATAGCTCAGGGAAGTGTCGCCACCTTGGAACATATTTCACAACTACTAAAAACGCGTTGCATATTTCACGAGGAAATTGTCATTTCACAAGCGAGGTGATGTTGGACATAAAATCACTTACACTGTGACGTTTTCCAACATGAAGTTTGGGGAAAATTATTGCATTAGTTCTTGAGATACAGCTATAATGGAAATTCTGAAAAGTGCAGCATAGCAGCACCACCTGTTGAGCGATTTGCACCAAAACACAAACAGCACTAATTCATATCAAAGTATATTTGAATCTGAAGTTTGATGAAAATCCATGTATTAGTTGTTGAGATAGAGCTATTGCGGGAATCGTAAAAAATGCAGTATAACAGCGCCACCTGTTGAGCCATTTACACCAAAATGTACAAAACTTCAATTCATGTCAAGGACTAACTGAATCTGAAGTTTGATGAAAATCCGTGCATTAGTTCTGGAGATTGAGCTATTGCAGAAATCGTGAAAAAGGCTGCATAGCAGCGCCACCTGTTGAGTGATTTACACCAAAAACTAATCAGCACCAATTTATATCAGGGACTAACTTAATATCAATTTTTGTTAAATCCCGTTCATTAGTTCTTGAGATAGAGCGCCCACAAAATTTGTGTCACATACAGACAGACAGACTCACAGATCCACAGACTCACAGACAGACATTTTGTAAAAACATGTTTTTCGGAATCTCTGACCCCTAAAACGTGTAAATCCGTCGAAAACCAAAAGTCGAAAATTTTCCTGAATCCAATACTTTCTTCTTGTAAAGATAGAAGAAAGTAAAAAATGAAAAGGCTACAACAAATCTGGTTACAACAATAGATAAAAATAACTCAAAAAGTTTTTTCTGCTGCCTTAGTAAACTTCAACGTGAGATCCTTTCGTAGCACGAAAAATATCCTGACGATATTCAGATTAAATTCACGAACGTTTTAGCGTGCTCACATAAGTGTTCGATTTCGATCGACAGCAACCGATTGACATCAATCGTTCGATGATTTCTTTGAGTTTGAGTATCGGATTTTGTTTCGATAAACCACTCGACACATGAGCTTTTTTCAGGTGATCCGCAGTTTTTGAATAACTGAAATCTTTATTAGTCGTTTATGTGTTGAGTCGACCATCTATGACCGGAAACATACTGCAGAAAAAAACTTTTTGAATTATTCTAACTATTGTTGTAACTAGTTTTGCTGTAGGCCTATTCATTTTTTTTAAATAAAATTTTGAAGATTTTTTTGGGACACCTTGTATTATGAATACAATGTATTGAAATTGTATTTCCCATAAAACCTATTCAAAATTAGATGCAAAATATCACTAACGGAAGTTCTCGGGTATTATAAAATGGTAGGTCAATATAGAATACTTCAATATCTTGCGCATACGGCGTTGCAGCCAAACGTAAAACTGACAAACGATTTCCTAGCATTATTGTAGCGGTAAAAAAAAGGGAGAGAGTATACGGTATAGGCAGAGGGTATGAGAAATTTTCTTGATCCCACCTTAGGCAGAGTTTACTGTATTTCTTATAACCGTATTCCATGCCACCCGACTGGGGCTAGTTCATAGCTGGAGTATACGCTAATGCTTTATTTAAAAAACATAGGGTATACGGAGGTTCTTAAAAAAATCCAGAAGATACACGGCTTATACCACCGCATACGCTTAACTACATCCCTGCTTTCTAGTATTCCTATGAGGCACCGTGCTCTATTCTGTTTGGATACATGTTGTTGGAGCGACGCGGTGAAATAAAATCTTGTTCTCAATTTTTGAAATTTTTTGCAGGCATATTTTATGAAATTCGTATTAATTATAAAATCTCATTATCAATGATATTAACCAAATTCTGTATAAAGTTGCATAATATTTATTGCTGTGTTAGCTCCTTTCTCGCTATGTTAATTTGTTGACGAGTGAAAAGGTTATGTTTTTTAACATGATGTGTCGGGGAGAATATGGAATAGCATATAGACAACTGTTTCAAGACGATCTAGTTAAAACGAATAATCATTCCACTCCAAAGAATCGTTGAGGTGGGCTTTTTACTATGGTTGTACAGCAGATGAGGCAGATGTAGTGTGCCTGTTTTGCACTGGAAAATGTTAAGAAGTTGGAAAAAGGGAGGAGTGGATATAATGCCTGATGTAGGCTCATGTGGACTGTGGTAGTGCCTAAACAATAGACTACATTTGTCGTTTTGTAAAAAAAAAAAGAGCAATTTTTCAAAGAATTTGATGATTTATAGACGATGTACTAATGTTTACTTATTAAAAAATTTTTACTATTCTTGTAAATCGTAGTTTTTCTTGCAGTTTTAATACAGTAAACTAACTCTCTGTAAGGCGGAGTCTGTGTAAGACCGAAATCTGTCTAACTCGGAAAATTTTCAAGTCCCTGCGAATCCATAGACATAGAGTAAAATTTGTCTGAGGCGGAATATTGTCTACTGCGGAAAATTTTCTTGATCCCGATCGATTCCGCCTTAGGCAGAGTTTACTGTATTTCTTATACCGTGCAACCCGACTGGTTGCCATTAAACGAAATGTATAACTTTTTTTTAAAGCTAAATATTGATAAGTATTTTTTTTTCCTTCCACTTCAAATGCATAAAAAATGTGTTAAGAATTAGTCAAAGCTTGTTATTTACTAACTTTTATTGTATCTCATTTTTTTTTTTTTTTTTTTTTTTTTTTACGTTGACTTAAAAATAAAAATGTAAATGGTATTCCATAATACCCTAAATTCCTCTATTTGAAATTATTCTTTTTACTTTTATTAGGTGTGTTGGTGTTGTTTTATGACGGTCAATTATCAACACGAGGGACATAGGTCCGAAGGGGGGGGGGGTGCCTTCCGTGGAGATCTTTCTAAGGGAGCCTGACCCGTATTTACCCAATTAAAACCAAGGTTTGAAGAAAACCACGGAAAACTCCGAACGATTAGGCCAACAGGTGTGATTGGGTTTGAACTCAGCACCTCCTGACTACCACCTTCGAGAGCAGAACCTCTCGGCCACTGGTGGATCCTACTTTTATCAGGATTATTTGAGCATTTTTTTAATGCAACATACGAAACATAATATAAATTATTTTATAACGTCTTAAGTTTTCTAATTTTAATAATAAGCTAAAGTCATATAACATCTGAATGTGTCTCTAAATTTGTGGTGAAAGGAAAATGAGTAAATTCATACATATCTCATTTTAATTGTTATTTTGATTAATTTATTTAGCGTGAAAGTTATTTTCTATTCAATAAGCAATTAATTTTTCTGTGTAAACGGCGATCTTCAAAGTTTTTTTTTTATATAAAGTTTCGTTTCATAGAATTTGTAATTTCGCCACTTTCAAAATAGAGTTGTATGCAAATGAAAAGCATTTTTCTCTGCGAACTTTGGGAGATTTATTTAACTTCAGATTTGCTTTTCCAATATTTACAATAGAATGTGAACATTCGTTGCTAAGCAAGTCTTCTCCCAACAGTGTTTGCATTGGCAGCTTAAATCAGCTTTTAGCAGCTTGTTGTTTTTAGCGATGCTTCTTTTAAAGAATATTACTTTCTTGTTTTGGCATTCTGATTTTCAATGTATCTCTATTTTGGAGACTCCGTATTGAAACTGTGGTTTTATAGAAAAAATATTCGGGACTAGGCATCTGATAAAAACACTTTTCTGTAAAAACGAGAATGACAGATCACGCATTTGACATAGATTATGAAACAATTTCCAATGATAATGGCCTATTTTTAAGTGCCATTTTTTCATGCAATGAAATAATTCATATATATGTTTATATATAAATAAATGATTTAAAATACTCAACTCATCAAAATTTCATCTCCAGCAATATTTATACGTACTGCTTAGAGTATCTGCATACGTTCGGAGAGAGTTTTTTTAAATGTACAATATTGAATAAATACATTTATTTTAGTTCAATTGTAATACAGAATGAAAAAAAAAAAAAACACATAAAATCCTAGCAATACTTTCAAAGCATTTTTAAAAATAGGGGGTTTTTTAAACCATTTTTAGCAAAATTTCATGCTTACGCTACACAGCATACACTCAATTCAACTAAATATATTTCAGTTTCCTTTATACTACATTCTACTATTATACTTACCTATGCACTGAACTGGGAGTTTTACGATATCTTCAAAATTAACTGAAATATTTCGAAATATGTCAAAAAATACAAATTTTTTTTTTTTTTTATAAAAAATTACCATTTTTTTATATTCGAGTACCTATCAAATATATAGTATCTAATTTTATCTGATAATAAATTATTAGTTAGCTTCATTGATTTATGAGCGTGAAAGGTTTTCTTCTATTCAAAACACAATTCATTTTTCTGTGTAAACGGCCATCGTCAATTTAATTCTGTTTGTACAGTTTCATTTTATATAAGTTGTAATTTCGCCACTTTCAAAATAGAGTTGTATGCAAATGAAAAGCATTATTCTCTGCGAAGTTTGGGAGATTTATTTGACTTCAGATTTGATTTTCCAACACTTACAATAGAATTTGAATTTCGTCGCTAAGCAAATCTCCCCCCAACAGTGTTTGCATTAGAAGCTTAGTTGTCTTTAGCTATGCTTGTTTTAGAGAATATTACTTTCTCGCTTTAGTTTTCTGATTTTCAATGTATGTATATTTTGGATACTCCATATTGAAACTGTGGTTTTCCAGAAAAAATATTCGGTACTAGGCATCAGATAAAAAAAATTTTCTATTAAAACAAAAATGACAGATCACGCATTTGACACAGATTATAAAATAATTTCCAATGATAACAAACTATTTTTAAGCTATTTCATTTTTTTCATACAATGAAATAATATATATAAATAAATGATTTAAAAACACCCAGCTCAGTAAAATTTCATATCCTGCAATATTTATGCATACTGCTTAAAGCATCTGCTTACATTCGGAATGCCTTTTTTTTTTAAATATACAGTATTGAATAAATACACTTATTTTAGTTCAATTGTGATACAGAATGATAAAAAAACATAAATTCCTAACAATATTTTCAAAGCATTTTAAAAAATAGGGGGTTTTTTAGTCATTTTTAGCAAAATTTCATGCTTACGCTAGACAGCGTACTCTCAATTCAACTAAATATATTTCAGTTTCCTTTTTACTAGATTCTCCTATTACACTTAACTGTGCACTGAACAGCGAGTTTTAGGATATCTTCAAAATTAACTGAAATATTTCGAAATATGTCAAAAATTACATATTTTTTTATATTCGAGTACCTGTAAAATAATATATATTATTATAACTACTAATATCAAACAGTTAGTTAGACTGATTGATATATTTAGCATGAAAATTATTTTTTATTCAAAAAACATTAGTTTTTCTGTGTAAACGCCGATTTATAAAGTCTGTTTGTACAGTTTCATTTCATATAACTTGTAATTTCGCCACTTTCAAAATAGAGTTGTATGCAAATGAAAAGCATTATTCTCTACGAAGTGTGTGAGATTTATTTGACTTCAGATTTGCTTTTCCAGCATTCACAATAGAATTTGAACTTTCATCGCTAAGCAAATCTCCTCCCAACTGTATTTACATTAGAAGCTTAGATGTTGCTTTTAGCGATGCTCGTTTTAGAGAATACTATTTTCTCGCTTTGGCATTCTGATTTTCGATGTATCTATATCTTGGAGATCTCGCCCCGTATCGAAACTGTGGTTTACTAGAAAAAATATTCGGTACTAGGCATCTAATAAAACTCTTTTCTATTAAAACAAGTATGACAGATCACGCATTTGACATAAATATACAAAACAATTTTTAATAATAACAGACTGTTGTTAAGTTATTTCATCTTTTCATGCAATAAAATAATATATATATATAAACATATATAATAATCACTTATAAACAGATTAAATTAAATAATGCTATAAAAAGTGATAAAATATCTTTATAAAGATTGACGATCGTTTCGTCGCACAAACGGTGACTTTTTCAAAATCATTCCTGAATGATTTTGAAAATGTCGCTGTTTGTGTGACGAAACGATCGTCAGTCTTAATAAACATATTTTATCACTTTTTATAGCATTATTTAACTTAATAATATATATAAATAAATGATTTAAAAACACCCAACTCAGCAAAATTTCATCTCCGGCAATATTTATACATATTGCTATGTGCATACGTTCAGACAACTTTTTTTTTTTTTATGTACAGTCGTGGAAAAAAAAGTAAACACCCCTACTAACTCCTCAAAAAATTATCGTAGACGAAAGTTACTGGTACCGAATGATTGGAAATAAAGTCTACTTTCAAATGACGTATAGAAAATTTGCTTAGGAGGCCATCTACATATTAAAACGAATCAAAATTTCATTTTTTTTCAATGGCAATACCCAATTTTAACGAGATATTTCAAATCTTTGGTTCAAACTGTGCCTAGACACCGAATTTCAAGTAATTTGAATGATAAGTTTTTGAATTATAAACATTCAAAATTTAGTGCTTCTAATGTTAAATTACATTTTCATATTTTTATTTATAACTTCTGAAATTATGATCCCAATGTTTTAATTTTTTTTGTAGCAATAATACTAATATACCCAAACATAAATACGTTGAATTTGCAATTTTTATAATTTTCTGATATGAATTATGAAAATTAATATTGAAAAAAATTATGAATTGCAACCTACAATATTTTTATGGATTCAGATTTATTAAGTCCTGCTTTATGGAAATCCAAAATTTCACATTTTTCTTCCAAGTAGTTTTCAAATTATGCTTAAAAAATGGCAAAATGATGGTTTAAGGGACCGTCTATGATAGGCGTGACTAAATATTTTGACATTTTTTATGCTATATTGTAATCTAACAAACTTAATTGACTGCTTAAGGTGCCTTGATCAAGAAGGGAGCTCTCTCAGTTAACAATCGAGTACCGAACTTCTATTTGGATACAGCTCTTAAAATACGCTCGTTTTAAAATAATTAATTTTTCGGAAACTTATGGTACGAATTGCATAAAAATTTGTATTTAGACTAATTGAAGGGTGTAGAGTTCATTTATGTTGTCAGAATTGTGTACTACTATTGAAAAAACAAAGTTATGGTTCGTTTTAATATGTAGACGGCCTTCTAAGCAAATTTTATATAGGGGAGATGGGGGCACATGTGAACAGGGGGCAGATGTGAACATCGCAATTTTTCAATGGTTATTGTAAGTTTTTTTATTTGAAAAAAATTACTAAAGATGACAACACCTGTAGACATACGGTAAAAAATTTTTGAAGCTTTTTGACCTTTTGTTTGTCCTCTGTAGCCAAAACACTGTTTTTAGATCTCAAAAGTAAACTCTTTGTTCCGAGTTCATAAGCGTTTAACTTTATTTATTTATTCATTTATTTGAATTTGAGTGTTTTAACATGCACTATGAATATTAATAAATATTTTTAATACAGTTCTTTTTCTTCTAAATTTGAGAAATGATAATAATTTATCAATTTAACAGAAGCAGCAATGTGGGGCACTTGTGAACAGACAAGTTGGGGCAGATATGAACAGTACTTAAGTGCCCCAATAATCATTCTGTGATTCTGTTCTTTTCAGTTAACTTAATGATAAATAATGTCCGTTCCATTACCTATAATTTTCCTGAAATAGAAGATATTTTCCTCACACAAAGTTGGTTTTGCATTGAAACTTCATCAAACACATCTTTCAGCAAATACATAAAGAGCAACAAGCTCGTTTACATTCAATTGTACTTTAAATATATTCAATGTTTTCTAAAATCCAGTAAGTGTAATATATTATTTTACTAAACAGTTTACAACAATATTTTTTATGCATTGTTAATACAAAAGTATTACCCTGAACAACTTTGTAAATTTTTGTATTACATTTGTTCTAAACTTGCAATGATGGCTTACTTCCATATCTAAAACAGCTATGTATATGACGCTTTGAATGGAGATACATATGAGTAATATTTTAAGAAAGTAAAATTTTTAAACTGATAACTGCCGTAAAATCCCTATTGTAACCCCTCTCTCTTTCAAAAGGAAAAGAAGTTAGGGGAGGGGGGGGGGGTTATAGTCGAGATTTTTTTTTTAATCATTAAAACCCCTTCTTTATCTATAATTTACAAGTAAATAAGGCAAATACAGCAGTGGAAATCTTTCGTATTTCGGCAGATTTGAGATAAATAGTATGTAAAAGCCCCCTCCCCAAAAATTTCCCCAAACAAAAACCCCTAAGCAAAATTTAAGTTTTAATTTCTTTTTTAAAATTGCTTCTTTATTTTTTTATTTTATTTCAGCAATACTTAATGAATCATCTAAGCTTCCCCCCCCCCCCCAAAAAAAAAAAATCTACTTATTTTCATTTTATAATCTTTTGCTTAAACATATCACCCAGTAACTAGAGAAATGTGTGTGTATATATATATATATATATACTTTTTTATGGCGAATTTCACAGGTAATTAACTAATCATTACGATGACAAATGAATAACAGAATAAAAAGCATGTCAAAGGATATTTTTCCTTGTGTTCACATGTGCCCCACGTGTGTTCACAACTACCCCGCTGATGGGGCACATGTGAACAATTTTTCGAATTTTTAAAACTATTAAAAAATGTAAGAAGAACTCTACAGGTTATTTTTAAAAAATTACCATGTATAAAAGAAAGTTCTATTTACTATATTGAGTAGGTTTTGTTTATAGAAATTAATCCAGTCATGAGAAAAAGCTATATTTATGCGAACTGTTCACATGTGCCCCCAACTCCCCTACATCATTTAAAGTAGACTTTATTTCCAATCGTTCGGTACCAGTAACTTTCTTCTACGATAATTTGATGAGGAGTTAGTAGGGGGTATTTACTTTTTTTTCACTCAACTATACAATATTGAATAAATACACTTATTTTAGTTCAATCATAATACAGAATGATAAAAAAACATAAAATCCTAGCGATATTTTCAAAGAATTTTAAAAAATAGGTGTTTTTTGGCATTTTTAGATAAATGTCATGATTACGCTAGACAGCGTACACCCAATTCAACTAAATATATTTCAATTTCCTTTATACTATATTCTACTACTACAGTGCGTGTCAAAAGTTTAAGACAACATAAAATTTCAAAATAATATTTTATTCACATGACCTACAAATTGTAGTTTCAAAAATATATTTAACAGATTTATGCTTTAAAATTTATCTCAAATAATAGAATTTAGCAAACGAACAAAAATGAGCGTGTCAAAAGTTTCACTACAGTAGTTCTTTATTCTTTAGTAGAACAAGAATAAAAAAAAATCCTTGATTATCGCTCCATTCTGCTGAATTACTTTAAATACACTGTCTTTCATCGATAAAATGAGGTTCTGTTTTGTTTATGATTCAATTTTAAAACCACGCTTTATCAATGGTATCTTTCAAATCTTTGAATGAAAAATATTGCTTTCCCTTTTGATAAACTGCATGAGAGAGAATTCCCCACATATTTTCTATAGGGTTTAAATCTGGGCTAATTGCCGGCCATTTCAAAACACATACTTTTTTCGACTTAAGCGACGTTGAAATTGAGTTTGAGGTATGGATCGAAGCATTACCATGTTGAAAAAACCATTTTTCTCTCCCCCCCCCCTCCCCCCCAAAAAAAGAACCTCGGCAACAGGAAGCAAATGATTGGCAAGTGTCTCTTGATAGTTTTCAGAGTTTTCATAACCACTGATGAATCCTAGAGATATCTGATCGCTGAAAGAAATAACCCCTCATACTATTATACTACTTACTAAGCCCACCAGCGGCTGAGAGGGTCTGCTCTCGAAGCTGGTAGACGGGAGGTGCTGGGTTCGAACCCAATCGCGCCCGTCGGCCTAATCGTTCGGAGTTTTCGTGGTTTTCTTCGAACCTTGGATTTCCAAGCGTTAATACGGGTTAGGTTCCCTTAGAAAGACCTCCACGAAAGGCACCCCCCCCTTAGGGCCTATATCCCACATGCTGATAATTGGCCGACATAAATACAACCAACCAACCAACCAACTATTATACTACTACCACCATGGTGTCGGCTAAATATACTCCAAGGTTCTTTGTGGAGATCATGTCAATAATACTTCAACCCATCAAGGCCATCGAAGTTACATTTTTTTAGATCAGTGGGTATGATTTTCATCCACTTATCACCAAATTACACATGCTCTTAAGTCCACTGCAATCTAGATTTTTTATGGAGTCGTCTCAGACATGGTAACCGAACCCTTTTACGGTTTTTGATGTATTCCGATTCCAAAACTCTTCTATGAACAGCTTTTTTCGATATTTGTCCTCCAATTGCATGTTTTATTTGCGCAAGAGAGTAATTACCAGTTGAAGCCAAGTTTCTGATGCGGCGGTCACCGCGCAAATTAGTCACTCGTTTCCTTTATGAAGTAATTTTCATTTGAAATCATTACCACGAGCCAAAACTTGATGAATACCTCGTTTTGATTTCTTTAATGCACTTGCAATTTCAGAAACATACTTATGTTTTGCTCTCATACTCAAGATATTTATCACCTCCTCCTCTAAAAATTCTTTAAGGCAATTTGTACTAACTCAAAAACAACAATTGACTGCTTCTTATACACCCGGAAATCGTTTGCGTGCGCAACCGCTTACACCAGTTTGTGAAATTCGCATAAAAACGGTTTTGTGCTTAAACATTTGACACGGTTATTTTTGTTCTATTTTTAAACTCCATGGTTTGAAATAAAATTTAAAAGATAATTTTATTGAATATGGTGGTAAAACTGCTATTAATAACATATACAAGACATATATTGAAACAAAGTTAATATTTAAAGTTTTATTTTTAAATTGTTATTGTGCTTAAACTATTGACACGCAGTGTATTACACTTACCTGTGTGGTGAACTAAGAGTTTTACGATATCTTCAAAATTAACTGGAATATTTCGAAATATGTCAAATATTACATAATTTTTATAAAAAATTACCATTTTCTAATATTCGAGTGCCTGTAAAATATATATCTAATTATACCTGATACAAATGATTAGTTAGTTAGCTTGATTGATTTATTTAGCATGAAAGTTATTTTTATTAAAAAAACATTTCATTTTTCTGTGTAAACGACGATTTATAAAGTCTGTTTGTACAGTTTCGTTTCATATGACTTGTAATTTCGCCACTTTCAAAATAGTGTTCTATGCTATGAAAAGCATTATTCTCGGCGAAGTTTGTGAGATTTATTTGACTTCAGATTTGCTTTTCCAGCATCTACAATAGAATTTGAACTTTCGTCGCTAAGCAAATCTCCTTTCAACTGTGTTTACATCAGAAGCCTAGATGTTGTTTTTAGCTATGCTTGTTCTAGAGAATATTACTTTCTGGCTTTGGCTTTCTGATTTTCAATGTATGTATATTTTGGATACTCCGTATTGAAACTGTATTTTTCTAGAAAAAAATATTCGGTGCTAGACATGTGATAAAAACTCTTTTCTATTAAAACAAGAACGACATATCACGCATTTGCTATAGATTATGAAACTATTTCCAATGGTATCAGAATATTTTTAAGCTACATTCGAACTCGGTTAAGACGCGTTTCAAGGGAGTGGGCAAAAGTCGCGTATTAAGCGGGAACGCGTATTAAACGTGATTTGTATAATGTTGCAGAAACTGGGGTTATTTACAATATCTAATCATCTAAATGAACTTTAGAACTTTCATTTATATGTTTACGATCAAATTTGTATATTTTAGTTATACTTAGATTAAAATTTAACTGAATTTAACTTTAACTCTTTGTTTCTTTTTACAGAACCAAATGGAACAATAACTGAAAAAAAGTGAATTCAAACATTGCATGCATTCATCTATCTCTCTCTACTACAGTAAAAACATACACGATGCGATAGAGATAAAAGAATGTTAGGACGCGGGATCAAACAAGAATTGTAGTGTTGCTAATTTAGCGGGTTTTTAAAAATTCAAATATCTCTCACTATTTCCGATTAGCAATGTTCGCCTTAATTAATTTGTTATTAAATAAAGTAAATATTATTATTCGTAAGCAGTGTTTTTTATTTGAATATAAAAAAATCTGATAAACTGGCAAAACTGAAGAAGAGACAATGAATTCGCGTCTTAATCGTGATTTTTTTTTTTTTTTTTGCCTCAAAGGGCCGAAAATCTCTCGCGTATTAAGCGGGATCGCGTATTAACCGTTCGCGTATTAAACGGAATATTTTTGCATTAGCTTTATGGGCGATATTCACGGAACCGAAAAAATTCCGCGTATTAAGCGGGTTCGCGTATTAACCATGAGCGTCTTAACCGTGTTCCACTGTATTTCATTTTTTTCATGCAATGGAATAATATACCTCTAATTAAATGATTTAAAAACACCCAAATCAGGAAAAATTCATCAATTGCAATATTTTAGCACACTGCTTAAAATATCTGCTTATGTTCGGAGCTCTTTTTTTAAGGTGGTAGGATACCTTTGAACATGCCTAAAAAGTAACAAAAATATCACTATGTTCCATGATTCAAAACTTGTGTAATAAGTCAAAAATAAAAATGATTTAGATTTAGATTTAAATATATATATATGCTTGTAAATTCATAAATAAATATCGAAATGATAAGTTTAAAAATGTATATGATAATACAAAAAAAAAAAAAAAAAAAAAAAAAAAAAAAGGTAGCACGTCTTGAGCGCATGATAAAATCTGAAAATATGCATATAAAGAGGAAGTTTTGGCGAAAATAAATACATAATAGTGTTACCTTTATACTGAAACCAGAATATTTGAAAAAATATTGACTAAATTAAATAAATTAACGTAATAATTTGAAAAATAAAAAAGTTTCTTACTTTTCTGGTTTTAAGTTGTAGATAATACAGAAATGAATATGTGGTGAAAATTTCTTTTGATTGTCATGCATAGTTTTTAGTAACACTGCGAGCAGAATCAAAATTCATGGTTTTGAATAAACGCGATAAAAAGTTTAATTATCCTATGTAGTCTTAATATGTACTCTCAATAAAACTCCCATAATCAGTAAACTAATGGGAATTTTTTAATGCGGTTTTTTGCATATTGTTCAGAAATGATTACGGAATCAAAATATGTATTAAAAAAATTCGAACATTTTGAAGGTTTAAATGTATCCCACTCCTTAAATGTACAATATTGAAAAAAATACACTTATTTTAGTTCCACTGTAATATAGAATGATAAAAAAAAAATCTTTAAAATCCTAACAATATCTTCAAAACATTTTAAAAATGGTGTTTTTTTTTCCTTTTTTTAGCAAGCTTTCATGCCTACACCTGGCAACATACACTTAATTCTCCTAAATATATTTCAATTTCCTTTGTACTATGTACTACTGTTGCACTTACCTGTGCACTGAACTAGAAGTTTTACGATAGCTTCAAAATTAACTGATATATTTCGAACTATGTCAAAACTAGTTGGATGTACCAATCTCAAAATTTCCTTATATCTCATACAAGTTTATACTTCAAAATTCTCTGTCACATCACTGCCAGAAGTAAATTACAATCTATGCAAATCATGAGAATTCTAAAGATAAGAATGTCCGTGCATTTGTTCTTGAGATATGACTATCGCTAAAACCGTGTAATTCCTGCGTAGCAGCAATCCTTCTTGCGTGATTTTCAACTTATGTCAAATCAGCAACAACAACTATCTGTCAACGTCTAACTGAAGTTGAAGTTTGATGAAAATCCATGTATTAGTTTTTCAGATAGATTATTGCGGATATCTTCAAAAATGCAGCTTAGCAGCGCCTCCTGTCACTCGATTTACAACCAAACATAATCAGCACCAATATTTATTTATCATGGTATATTTGAATCTGAAGTTTGATAAAAATTTGTGCATTAGTTCTTGAGATCTATTGCAGAAATCGTGAAAAATTCAGCATAGCAGCGCCACCTGTTGAGCGATTTACACCAAAATATAGTCAAAACAAACTGATATCAAGGATTAACTGAATATGAAGTTTGATGAAAATCCACAGATTAATTCTTGAGATAGAGCCATTGATGAAATCGTGAAAAATGCTGTATAGCGTCGCCACCTTTTAGACTATTTACACCAAAACGTAGTAAACTCTAACGCATATCAAGGACTAACTGAATATGAAGTTTCATACAAATCCGTGCATTAGTTCTTGAGATAGAGCTATTGCGGAATTCGTGAAAATGCAGCATAGCAGTGCCGAGCGATTTGAACCAAAAACTAATCAGCACCGATTTATATCAGGGACTAACGGAATATAAATTTTAATTAAATTCCGTGCATTAGTTCTTGAGATAGAACGGTATCTGGCTGACATAATTCACTCTTATTTGTTTGACATGGCTACAAACTGCAACTCTAGTTTCCTTCATCCGAACTATAAGTGTAATATTTACATGATAAAAGTGTGTGTATCACACTTTAACTCATGTATACCATATTCCGTGTCTTCACACACTTTCTTCATGTAAATGCTATAGTTATAGCTAACATGAATGAAATTGGAGTTGCAGTTTGCAGCCATGTCCAGCAAACAAGAGGGTGTTATGTCAGTCAGATACTGCACGGATAGCTCAAATGGTACACTAAGAAAGAAATTTTTTTTTGATTTTACAGTATAATACTGGCAGATGAGGCACCAGTTTATAACCGTAAAATAAACAGTAATATACCGTCGTATAAATGAATTTAACCGTATATTACTGCTTAACGGTAAATTACTTGCTTATTTAACCGTTTACTAGTTTATTTTATGGGTATAAACTGGCGCTCCAGCTGCCAGGATTATACTGTAAAATCGGTATTCTTTTTTTCAGTGTAGAGCATTGGCTCGGCAAACAAAGGTATCCAGGTTCGAATCCTGGTCTGGACATTTTTTACTCTGTTGAAAATTAATGCTAACTCTGCTACTCCAGCTACGAATATGGTTTATTCAATTAAAAAACTTCCCTTCTGTTAATTTACCGCTATATTTCGTTTGATTCAAGGTTCGTTGGGAGAAATCTACCAGCGTAGCGGGCGATGCCTGCTAGTATTATTAAAAAATCAAAATAGTTTACTGAAAAGTTTTCACTTAAATTTGTCACATGGCCAAAATTACAAAAGCGTTTGCACAGAGCATATTTAAATTAAAGCTTAAATGCATAGCAGATAAAAGTATTACGACGTTAACATAAATCATCATTAAATTATCAGCATACACATTACATCTAAAAATACCTCTCTATTTTTATTGTACCACTTATAATCCTATGACAATTTCGAACACGAGCAAAAACACTTGTGACTATTCATTGGTAATTTTCAATAATGAAAGCAAAAAATAATAAAACTAGATGAAACAAACCATTCATCGGATTCATCGGAAAAGTACTTAAAATAGTATTGGCTGAAACTCAATGCTGAACGAAACTAGAATTCTTGGAAAAAAGCTAAAGTTACAAGGATCTGCTTAAAAGATTGAAAATAGATATTCCTTGAAAAAATATACCTTAATGCATCTTTTCAACAAAACAATAATATAAGACTGCGTCGTATTTTCTAAGAAAAATGATATTACATTCGTTTACGAAAAACACAATTTTAATTTTGGGAGATGAGAAATTGACAGAAACGAATGGGTTTTGTGAAACAATCTTTTGACATATGTTATTTTGTATCAAGATTAACTTTTTTTAAAATAGGGGGGGGGGATTACAAGTCGAGCAAGTTTCACGTATAAATATGTAAATATTTAAAAAAAATCATAAGTTCGCTTCTGTAATGGAAAAAAAAATTACATTAAAAACTTAATGTTATAAGTTGTTATGCATTTCATCTCTAAGGTTTCCGATTAATCAATATAAACCTTTTTTTAGAGGTATACAACTTTAAAACGAAGTAAAAGACATAAAAATAACGTTAATGGCTACGATATTGGTTTTATTAAATAAATAATTTTGTGCTAATAATGTTTAAAAATAGGGGTCTGGAGGAATCCTTGACCGGAAAAAATGGAAAAAGACTCTTGTAGATTCTTCGGATGACGGCATCTGACTTCATAAACCAAGTTTATATACAGTAGAACCTCTTTTATCCGAAACTCTCGGTTAACCAAAATCCATTTTTAAAGCTCTTTTTTTTTTTTTAACTATCAAGTTCTTTGTGAGCAAAATCCGTTTTGAAAGCTTTTATTTATTTATTTTTTGAAACTATCATATTCCTTGTGTGCAAGGGATCCTTTTCGAACTACGAGTACATATAAATATTTTCGATCCCCTTTCATAGAGTTCCTTTGAATTAAATTTGAGCTGCCATAACGTGCGGAGTGGAACGAAGAAAACGAACAAAATAGCAATTCTGAAGCTTTTGAATGTTTTGCAAAAAGTTCGGAATGGTTGGAACAGCAAAAAAGACTGCGATGCTGGTGAACTAATAATATTTAAAAAGTCCCTGATAGAGCTTCAAAGCAAAGGCAATCGAAATTGCGACAAACAAAACATTTTTCAAACCTTGTGATATGTATAAAAGATATTTATTTCAAAATTAAAATTCAGGTAATTTATTCTTGTTTCTATTTTGTTATTGCTTTACTTGTATTAAGCACTTGTTACCATAATAAGAAATATTGTATATATTTCTTCTTAATCTCAAAATTGAAGCATTCTCGATTATCCGAAAATTTCGATTTTCCGAAAGATTGTAGGCCCCAATTACTTTGGATAATCGAGGTTCTACTGTATATAATGTTTAAAAATGATTTCGGGCATATGGGCGCTGCGGCTGCCTCGAATGAAGAGCTATGTGGAAGTCCAATTTTCGACTAGTACTTTATTGAGCAGCTTGATCGTATATAAGCAATAACGCGGTGAATGTTGATTTCCAAGTGGTTCAACGTCTGTGGTTTATCAGCGTAGATCAACGACTTCACATATCCCCACGGAAAATAATCCATTGGTTTGAGATCACATGACCGTGGAGGTCAGTTCACAGCTCTATCATGTCAAATTATGCGCTCACCGAATATCTCCCGCAATAAACAGATGGTGTTCTGCGTTGCTCTGGCGTATGTCTATTCATGGTGAAATGGCAAAATACACACTGAGCACAAATAATCTGTCAGATGTCAATTGACTGTGACTATCGAAAGAGTGTTGCAAATTTCAAAACCACACTTCTAAAAAGAAACACCTTTTGTATAGGGTGTTTCTAAATGAATATCGGGTTTTTAACGTTTGGTAGTATTTATTACATAAAACTTAAAATTATAATTAATACATAAAATGAAAGAGTAATTCAAACAGTTTTATCTACAAGCTTACAAGTGTTCAATGTGAGCACCTTTCGTCACACGGCACACATCAAGTCGATAGCTCAGTTCTTCCCGAACGTTGACTAGTGTTTGTGGGTTGCAAAGGCAGCCGGTATTTTCAAACTGATGTCACCATCTACGAACGTTATTATCATTTGGGAGATCACATCTGAACTTAATTTAGAACGCACGTTGCACAGTAACTACAGATTTGATCTTTGCAAACTGCATAACACAAAACGCTTTCTGTTCACTAGTCGCCATTGTTGTTACTAGCGTTTTCTAACGGATGACGGAAGAAACATTGCGTGAGCATGCTCATGCACAGGTACGAACAAATTGTTTGAGTTGCTATTTCATTTTATCTATTAAGTATAATTTTAAGTTTTATATAATATATACTACAAAGCGTTAAAACCCCGATATTCATTTAGAAACACCCTGTATATTTAAGGCTGAAACACTGTTATGTATCTAATATGAGATAATTGAATTCTTTCATTAAACTGTAATAACATTACTCAAAAGCCATTTTGTATCTGATTTGTAACAAAAAAAATTTTAATGTATTTTTGCATGTAGAATTCGAATCTTCTATCAGAAATTTTCTATCACGTCGGGTTTTACAAAATTTTAGAATTTAATTTACACACACGTGGTAAAATAGGTGGTGAAAAGTTAATTATAATTTACATTTTTGGTTAAATAATAAGGAAATGAATGACTATGAATTAGCATTTATCTGGATGCTTTTTACTGAAAAAAAGTGTCTATCAAAAAATTCAGCACTGCCATCAAGAAAGACATCAAACTGTTTTGAAAAATAACGGAAACAAATGTATTAACATTCATTATTAACATTATGGGTTTTTGTGCAACAGTTTGGAGCTCGTATTGGTTCATTCTTTCTGTTAACTAATCAAGAAAACTATTTTACTGATAAATATTATGTTTTGGTTGTATTTCAAACTGTCAGTTTTTGCCAAACATTTCACTTTTGATTTTGTGTAACTGTCCTGTATCTAATAAATGTCACGTGATAGAGAGAATCTGATTATTCCACTGAATTCACCGTAAAATGCATCAATTTACAAGCCAGATACAGAAAAAAAAGTTAAAATTGTTGACTAGTGTATTAGTAACAAGGTTTTTTTTTTAAATCTTTCCGGTCCCTGGGTCCCCAAACGGGAACCTCTATTCTTTTCCTTATAAAAACTAAAATGTCCGATTTTTTTACATTTTCACATCACTTCTTAATAGCTGAATGATTTTTACGCTCAAAGAAAACGAATAAATGGCATCATCTAAGCTGATTCCCCCACAAAATAAATGTTAATTTCATCTGCGTTCGCAAAATTTCTAAAAATAACCCAAAAGACAGTATGATCAAGAAAGTGAGAAATTTTCATAAGTATTTAACTTAAATCTTTTTCAATAAAAAAATTTGAGTATTTGTAGATTATTTACGTGTTTAAATTCCTTAAATTTGTGATTGCGTTAATTTAGGTTAATGGTTATTAAATTGATGTTTTTAAGGGGGCTTGTAGTTCTAGATCCATATTTTTTAACCTAAATTACTAAGCGCCTAAAGGATCAATTTCAGAAAATATATTTTTCCTGTCATTTACGATGTCATTTTGCTTGGAAAAAACAAAAGAATAAGCATTTGTATTATTATTTTAGCTTCGGAAGTGAAGAGGTTAAAATGAATCAAACGAAAAAAGCATGTATTAAATATTTCAATATCTGAAATCAGAAAAGCAGAAACTACTAATCCTAAATTGCGAAATATCTCGCGAAGAAAAGTTCTAACGTAAATACGATTCTAGAATACATAATACCCCCAGATCCAATTTCAATTACGAGCATAATTTATTGATACTCCAATAGTCATTCAGTGCCTTTCGTTAATGCCTAAATCTTTTTGAGAAAAAAACACGCAAGATTACTCATTGTTAATGGCATCTTGTTGTAATTAATAAAAAAATACATACTTTAAAATTGTTAAAAAAAATTTTTAATAGAGCAAGCATCGCATTAACATTAAAAACTAGTTGGATGTGCCAATCCCAAAACTTTCTTCTATCTCATATATTTTAATGTTTCAAAATATTGTTACAAATGTGAATATTTTATTTTTATTAGTTCAATACAATATCAACTTTGACTTTCATCTTAAATTTCTGCGTCAGTCAATTAATCGGAGTAAAACGAGTTAATCTCGATCATGATGTTTATTAAAAGCAATAAGTTTTTCGTTATTCTGTTGTATATCAGCTGTTCGCGAATAGTCGGCTTATCAGGATGGGAAGTTTCCGTCGATTCACAAGCCACCGGTGTACAATACAACTACGAAAAATCAAGAAAGTTAGACAAAAAACATTATTATTAGTGCCTCCTTTTGGAGGAATATTTCCAAATTCACGGAGGACCTTCTTGCCATGGCAAAAAACACACACAAAAAATTTGGTTCAATTGTATGTATAACTTCATACAATTTTCGATGGTGCAATATTAAAAATGCACAAAAGCCGCTATTACAGCGCCCCCTACCGGTAATTTTTTTCCAAATTCAGGGAGGACCTTCTTGCTATGGCCGAAAACTTATACAAAAAATGTGGTTCAATTCTATGCACAACTTCATACACTTTTCGATGGTACAATATTCAAAATTCATATAAATCGCTATTACAGCGCCCCCTACCGGCGGTTTTTTCTAAATAAGAGAGGACCTGCTTGCGATAACCAAAAAGTTTTAAAAAAAGTTTGGTTCAATTCTATGCATAACTTCATTCACTTTTTGATGGTACAATGGCAACTCACGGACACACGGACAGACAGACATTTTGTATAAACATGTTTTTGGGATCTCTGACCCCTAAAACGTGTAAATCCGTCGAAATCCGGAAGTCAAAAAAAATTTCGATTACAATACTTTCTTCTGTTGAAGATAGAAGAAAGTAAAATAGTTTACGTTTTATTACTCAATTTTTTACTGTTCAGCAATTATATAAGTTTTCTCTGTCGGATACGAAAGACATTTTACAAACAACAGTGTTTTTTATTAATGTGTCTTTATCGAAACCTAAAATGGTTGGATGCATTGAAAGATGAAGATTCTTTAACCAATCTTTTGAATCTTTTCAATACTGGTAATAAAAGAAACCACCCTAGTGTAGTGGAGTTATTTTATTTAATGCATGTTTGAGCGGACCTTTTTGACAAGCCGATAATAACTGTAATCCAGATAATAACAATACTATACAAGTAAATTAAGAAAATTTACAGTTTCATTGATCAGTATTTGTAGCTTTAATTTGATATTCAATCAATTTATTATTATTATTATTTGCTACTATGCAATACTATAAACTTTGTACTTATTAAACCTACTTTCTCTATTGAATTCCAAGTCTTCTTAAAAGCAATACTACTCAAACTGAATAATGTTTATGAAAAATATTATACCAGAAAAAGATATTTAGTTAAAAACTTAACGTGACAAAAAGTAAATTGTGAAATTCAAAAAAATTCCTTTTTTCCCTTTCCTTTTCTTTTTCTTTTTCTTTTCTTTTCTTTCTTTTTTTTTTTTTTTTTTTTTTTTTTGTTAATCGTGTTATCTAATTCTAATCATCAATCTTTCTTTTTTACTTTTACTTTTTGTTTTTACTTGTCGTAACAGAATTATGTATTTAGATATTATTCTTTTTTCTTTTTTTCTTTTTGTTATATAAATTAAATTCTAATCATCAATCATTATTTTTACTTTTATTTGTCGTAACAAAAGTGTTGATTTTTGTTTGAGAACATTACGATGCCAATCTTTATTTATTGCTAGTCGTTTGTTTTAATTTTTCGTAGTCTTGATAAATGAAATAAATACATTCTTTTACGGACCATTAACGCGTGGGAATGGATAGTGGAAGCTTATTCAGAAATTGTTTCTGAATGTAATAATTTATTCCTCTAAAATGTACAGTAAATATATATAAAATCAATGAAGCAGAAAGGAAATGAGTAACCATTCCAAAAACTGTTTTCAATCATCTATTTATGTGTCGCCATTGAAACAACATATGTAGGGTCATGTTGGCCACACGGGCAAGTTTGCTCATCCGCGATATTTTTCAAACTATCCTGTAAATGGCATTACCAGAAAAGAGATATGTGTTTTTTCATTTCTTCTTTCTCTCATAACAGTGTCAGCGGCCATGAACCAATCAAACGAAAGTCACTTCAAATTTTGAAATGTTCACTCAGTAAGTTTTTTTTTTTTTTTGCAATTATCCATCTGATTTACATTTAAATTAAGTTTCATTTTGGTGAATAGTAATCTAAAAGACTTGTTCAGCGCTTATTTTTTACCTACTGATTTAAAAAATTATTAATAGAATATTTAGAAAAGACGATCAAAAAACAATATGGCGATATGCAGCTAGTTGGGCATGTTGAACCGTAGTCCAAGAGTTTGTTTTCTACATTCATAAGTCTATAAAAGTCAATGAAATTGTAGATTTATCTGGGTTAAGCTTCTATCAGATTCACCAACTTTTCAGCCGATTTTAACCACAACTTTTTCCAGTTGAAAGGGAGAAAAAGGTTACAATTGTCGTTGCTAAAGTTGGAGGAAAAACAGTACTACTAGTACCAGCCGTCAACATTTATCGCCTTTTCGTATCAATCGCTTATCTCTGATTCGCTGAAATGTTGAAAGGTGGGAGGAAAAGTGGCGGTTAGAACAGACTTTTTTGAGATGCGGATAAAAAGTTGGGGATATTGCTGTTTGCTATCACACTGGGTGTCGAAACAATCTATCGCGAAAAGTTGGAGGAAATCAAGAGTTGGCTTAAAAATTCCTTGAAAAGTTGGTGAATCTGATAGAAACTTTTACTGGACAGAGCGGTATTAACTAAAAGGCAAACAAGACAAAGGTGGATTGAATATACCAGATGCAGATATTGGACACACGAATAATGTGTCACTGGGGACAGGCTATTTTACAATTGCATTCATTGCTATGATGAGAAAGATTTCGACAAAGACAGTAGTAAAGTTACAAAATATCTTTTTGTAACTTTTGTATCTTTTATGTACCAAATTAAAATTACATTTGATATTTTATATGTGTTTGTTAATTCCATTGGCCAACGTACCACTTTCGAAGGGGAAGTTTTCTCAGTGACTTGATGTCTTTTCAGTGTTCAATTCAGGCACTTTTCTCCGGGAGAGATTTTTGTGGCTCCGGGAGGGGACATTATAGAGTTCCGTGGGGATGGGGGGGGGATTGCACTTTTTTACCGCTGAAAATACAAAATCTCAAATCTACCGGGGGGGACATCACATTGCTCCGGCGGGGGGGGGGGGGGGGAGAATGTCCCCCCGGGCCACCCCCTGAATTCAACAATGTGTCTTTCTGAGCCTCATATAGAAACGATTAATTATTATTTTTTAAATTTTTACATTTGGTTAAGCTTTCAGATGCGCTGATTGTACAAACTGAAAAATAAAGAAAAATTAAAATTTAATAAAATAAAAAATAAAGAAAACCAACAAGCCCCAGTCTACCCTACAGAAAATGTGCCTAAACTTCAAAATTCAATAAAATTTAAATTAATTTAAAAATAAAATTTAAATAAAATGAATAAAAATATGAAATAGAGGCATTTTAATAAGGTAGCGCTTAAGTTTAGTATATAGCACTTTTAAAAATAGTCCAAATTTCAATAAATTGATTAGGTTAGACTGTCTCTTTCTATAAGATTGGTCTAAATTCAAAATTCTAAAACGCAAATTAAACTAATCTGTTTGAATTAAACATATTGAAGAGCAAAACCTTAGTAACATTTGATTCAGATTTAAACGTTAGTTTGAGAATTGTTACAGGCTAAGGCTTGAGAAAGACATCTATTGATTGAAATGTAACACATTTTCCAAATATCTATATGTTGAATTTGTGTGTTTGCTTTTGAAATGATTTTAATATGCTTTTGATTTTTGTTATGTTAAATTATTTTATACGCTGCAATGCCAACGGTGCGGATGGAACATATCATTTCTTTTATTTTAATAAAGTGCGCTGCGATTAGAAAATTACAGAGTGGGAATTAAAAACTGTTGTTTATTTCATAGCGGTCTTAGAACTCTTATTTCAATAAATGTGCAAGAAAAGTGCAGCATAATATTTTTACTTTCTTCTATCTTTACAAGAAGAAAGTATTGGATTCATGAAAATTTTCGAATTCCGGTTTTCGACGGATTTACACGTTTTAGGGGTCAAATATTCCAAAAAACATGTTTTTACGAAATGTCTGTCTGTGAGTCTGTCACTCTGTCAGTCTGTCCGTCTGTCTGTCTGTAGTATGTGACACAAATTTTATGGGCGCTCTAGCTCAGGAACTAATGCACGGAATTTAATAAAAATTTATATTCAGGTAGTCCCTGATATTAATTGGTGCTGATTAGTATTTGGTGTAAATCGCTCAACAGTTGGAGCTGCTATGCTGCATTTTTCCCGATTTCTGCAATAGCTATATCTCAAGAACTAATGCACGGATTTTCATAAAACTTCAGATTCCGTTAGTCCTTGACATAAATGGATGCTGTTTATGTTTTGGTGTAAATCGCCCAACAGGTTGCACAACTATGGTGCATTTTGCAGGATTTACACGATTTCTGCAATAGCTCTATCTTAGAACTAATGGGCACATTTTCATCAAACTACAGATTCAGTTACTCTTTGATATGAAATTATGCTGACTACGTGTTGGTGTAAATCACCCAATAGGTGGCGCTGCTGTGCTTAATTTTGCACTATTTCCTCAATAGTTCTATCTCAAGAACTAATGCACGAATTCACATCAAACTTCAGATTTAAGTATAACTTGATTAATATTGCTGCTGATTATGTGTTGGTGTAAATTGCTCAACATGTGGCGCTGCGATGCTGCATTTGTCAGGATTTGCGCAATAGCTCTATTTCAAGAACTAATGCACGAATTTTCCTCAAACTTCATATTCAGTTAGACGTTGACATAAGTTGATGATAATTAGGTTATGGTGTAAATAACCCAATAGGTGACGCTGCTATGCTGTATTTTGCTGGATTTACACGATTTCAGCGGCATTCATACCTTGAGAACTAATGCACGGAATTTCATCTTTTTAGAAGCCATTTAATTTGGCACTGTGATACCAAATTTTGAAGTATTGACATGTATGAGATAGAAGAAAGTTTTGTGATGGCCACAACATACTAGTTAAAATTTTAAATAGAGAATAAAGAAGTTACGTAGTTACGTAGTTTAAAGAGATTAAGTAGTTGACCTCTAGAACGCAGCACATGATTAGAAAATCACATTTTTTTTTTTTTTTTTTTTTTTTACTTCCAAACAAATAGCCTTATTTCCAGATAGACTTTTTTTTTAAATTTTGTCGCTTACACCCTTTGGCTTCTGGGGTAAATTAGATTTCATTAATTACGTCGAAATTCTGATAAAAAGTTATTTAATTTGACAGCAGTTTATGCAAAAAGACATAATTCCTTTGAAATGATCCTTTTAGTTTTACATAGCACCAGAATTATATGTCCTTGAAATAAGATTTAGATAATTGCTTTTTTACTGGAAATATGCCGTATTTCATTTCATATTATAAACACAAAACTGAATGGGAAATGAATATTGTCTCTTCTTAATAAGAATTTATTGTAGAGCGCTAACACACAAATCTAACTTATAATTATTTACTGTTAATTGATTCTTCCGATAATTTAGAGATTATGAAATTACTTTACTTTTAATATTTCCAGCAAAGCAGATTCGTTTGCCAAACTCTATATAAATATATAACAGATGTTACATTTATTTTCTAAAATGTGTTTAAATGTGGGTATCAATTATGTATTTACATTAACATAAAATATAGAAATGTAAACTTTATTCCAGATATAATCTCGGAGCGAATTAGTTCGCATATTTTAATTAAAGAATTCTCGAAAATAATTTTCTTTAATTATATAATATATGGAATGTTATCCCCTTTTCTGCGTGTGTAATTAACTATCATTATATGCAGTGAAAACGTATTATTACTTTAAATGAGGACATTTTAACGTATCTTTAAGAGAAACGAAGAACCTATTTATGTTAAAAATGATAAAAAATGTAAATTTATAATAAAGAGATTTTTTTCTGTTAATTTTGTTCAAAGTAAACCGATATTTTCTTAATGAAAGCACAGAAAAATAAAACAGAAAAGTAAAATTTTTAATAACAAAAAATGTGAGTTTCTAAAAGCGTTTAAAAGTTTTTATTATTATTATTTTTTTTAATTATAAAGCTAAGTATCGTGCTAAATTACCTGATAAACACTGTAAAGTATATCTTATTAACAGTTAATATTTTTCTATAATAATGATGGCGTACCTGTTATTTTATTTTTCTGAGTAAGAAGTAATGGAAAAATTAGCCAAGTGAAAAACTCGTTTTTTTAATATAATGAGAAATTAATCAAAAATAGATTAGAAAGCCATTTTTTTGTCTTCTGATAATTTTGAAATGATAATACTCGAAGGGATTTTTCTGTGAGTTTATCTCGCGCTCAAAGTGTAACTATTTAAATTGATATAATTAATGCCGTGTTTCCATTGTGGCATTTAAAAGATATTGTTTAACATATTTTTTAAGTTATAAGATACTAGCAAACCCCGCGGCTTTGCTCGCACAATAGTTGAAATATGCCAAGTGATATTTGCAAGATTATTTTTTATTAGAAGAACACTTTTTGGAATAAATCAAAAAATTGCAAATTAAGCCACAGTTTGACTAAAGTTCATTATAAAAGCGCAATAGACAAAAATGAGATGTTAATTAATAAGAAGAACTAAAACTAATTCCAAATAAATGATAATTTAGAAAGTATTTTGAGACTTTTATGCTCATTTCATACACTCATTTCAATATTCATTTGAAGTTTTGAAATTTTTAGAAACCATCTTAACACATTTACAAACCTAAAATTAACCATCATGTCAAATTCCAAGCTTCTTGTCTAACAGTCTACCACCTCTCTGGTGTTAGTGGCATCAACATAAAATGCCGAAACAGAGTTGAAATAGAATGTCTCAAAAAATGTTGAAACAGAGGTTGTCACCATTAATTTGCCAACAACATTAACCTTGAAAGCGGTTGGTGTTTCCTAATATTCTATAGAAAACGGAATTTAGATGTTTTTAAAGGTTTTCTTGTTGTTCCTCCCAACCAGGTGGTAGTGACACCGGCATAAAATGTAGCCCGAATAGGATCAGAGAATATCACTCTTGATTCGCAACCAATAACTTCTGTAATCGGTTTATTATTTCCTGAGATTACGTAGAAATTGTAATTTAGGGCTCTTTTAGAATGCTTTTCGCTCCTTCCCTTCGCTTCACCCCGCTTTCAATTTCGAATTTATTTTCGACAGTTCTTAGAGGACATTTATATTTTATAAGTAACTACCGTGCTACATTTAAAGTTTCTAGCCTCTTCAGTACCGCAGAAATCGCAATTTAGAAAGATATTTGCTTCTGCAACCCTCTAGGGGTTGTGGCACCGACATAAAATATAGCTTATATTTGAGAAGGTTCAATCCCCATGAATTTGCAACCATTATGTTTGAAATCGGTTTCGTATTTCCTACGACTGCATACAAATCGTAATTTAGAACGCTTATAGAACGCTTTTCGCACACTTCATTCTTTTAAATTTGGAATTTACTTTCGACAATACTTAGAAAGTATTTGCATCTTTGAAGCAATTACCATTCCAAATTTCAAATGTTAGACCCCCTCTTTAACACAAAAAAAAACGCAATTTAGAACATTTTTGCTCCTGTAACCTCCAGGTGGTAGTGACAACAACGTAAAATATAGGCTATGTTAGAGCGGGGACTGTCACCATCAATTTGAAACCATTACTTCTGAAATCGATTTATATTTCCTGAGATTGTGTAAAAATCGCTATTTACAACGTTTTTAGAACTCTTTTCGTTTATTTTCAGCACATTTAAATTTCAAATTTTTAAGGAACTCTTCTCAGAGATCATTTACATCTCATAAGTAATTACCATGCCAAATTTCCAGTTGCTAGCCCCTTCAGTATCACAAAAATCACAATTTAGAACGCTTTTTAAAATGCAACCGCAAGATGGTAGTGACACCGACATGAAGTAGATCCTATATTAGAGCAAGGGCTATCATCACCAATTTCAGACCATTAGTTTTGAAATCGGTTGGGTACTTTCTGAGATTGCGTAGAAATCGCCATATAGAACGTTTTTAGGGTTCCGTACTTAAAAAGGAAAAACGAAACCATTATAAGCTCAATCCTGTGTCTGTCCTTCTGTCTGTCTGTCACAGCCATTTTAATCGTAAACTATGGAACGTGGAAAGTCCAAATTCGGGGAAGTAATAAAGACCATTGACCCACATATATTCAGATTAATAAACATTCATAAATATATTTAGTAAAAAAGTAGGGGGGCTAATTATGCTACTTGAAAAAAAATCTTTTCTTTGTATATCATGTGGGGTATCCTGTGAAAGCTTTTGTGATGCTGAACTCAAAAATACATTCCTTTTAATTGTAGGTATTATATTTTCAAAGATATTGTTGAAAATGTAGCGCAAAAATATGTCCCCCCCCCCCCCTCTAATTCCGAATCTACTGAAACTAAAATTATGAAAAAATTAGAGGTAGTAGACGTTAATATAAACCTTGCCGGAAAATTATAGCGATTACCCTAGGTCACATAGTTTTTGAGTAATTAGCATTTTTCTGTTATACACAAATTTCGTTTTACGGGCATTCAGAAAAATTGTTGAGCATCGCTGAATATACTTATCATTGCAGAAGAATAAAAGCATTGTTGATAATCATTTTCGAAAAAAATCATCGGTAATTAGCTGAGATATTAACCCTTAAAGTTACGGTCAGTTTGGACATACACAAGGACAGGGCGGCGTACTCTATGCCTAGTTAACGACTTTTAATGATATATATATGTGTAATGTAATGTCCAGTAACAGTATAAAAGCAATAAACATCAAATTGTTAAAAACATACTAATTTAAGGGGTCTCGGGACTCTAAAAAGTGGAAAAAATGAAAAAAAGACCATTTTCAACATTTAATGTCTTAAAATGTATATGATTTTAAAACACAATTTTAATTGGAATGAAAGATATAAGTATGTTCTTTCGTTTCATGTATTTAAAAAATTGCAAGATACAGAATAAGTATTTATAGGGGGCTCGAAACTGTTAGACGTTCGTCGAACAAAAAATTGGCATAACAGTTTACGCGCAGGATTACAAAATAAATAATGCAACTAGAATGAAAATTTTGGTGCTTACTTATACTTCAGATTGTAATAATTTCCCTGAACTTAAATAAATTTGTATTTAAAGCATTTTTATATTTTTAATGCAATGCTGCATTTAGCTAGTACAAAATTTTGAAAATTTCAACAGTAAAATCACCTAAAAAAATTTTTTTTTGAACAATAAAAAGGAAATTTTAGGTTCAGTTTATACAGACTAACATGAAATATATGTTTTGAAAATTTCATGAAAAAATATTCAGAAGTTTTTGAGGTATCCTGCGCGTTATACCCAAAAACGCCATTTGGAAAATAATGACTTTAAAGTTTCGGAAACGCGCTTCAACTATTGAGCGGGTATAATTCTAAAAGCCAAAACTTCTGTTCTAATGGGAATTTCAAGGAAACAATTATATCGAAATATTCAGAAAAGATAGGAGTTTAACATCTAAAAAAATAAAAATTTCTTAAATTTTGAAGCTTTAAGAGTCCTGCGACCACTTAATCCTTTCCGCACGGAGTAATTCTATTTATAAACTTATGAAATAATGAACTGACACCCGATTTTATAAACGAATTTAATAGAATATACGAACTTGCTTATTTTCACGTACATGATAAAAGGAAAATTTTAATTAAATATTCTTGGTGCCATTTGTCTGTTTTGGAATTAAAATTAGGTGTCCGCTTTTTAAGGGCATCGCCCTCGAAATAATTATTTAGAATGAATCGCATAAATACTGTGAGATTCGCGATAGTTTGCGTTGATTGTATCTCTCAATACGCCTCGAGTGACTTTAAAAGTTAATTAAACACCTATCTGGAAAAACGCGGCACTGACCAAGGCGGCGTTGCAACTTTGAGACCTCAATTCGAAGCGCGCTTAGCACAATGCCAAATTTAAACTTTGAACAAAGGTTTTGTTTTAGATACACTGTAGAAATAAAGGTTATTACTACGCTGAATTTAGTTTCATGAAATGCCAAATGAAGTTTAACTATGCACTGCCTTTATTGTCAGTACCGAATTAAGTTCAACATAAACAGATTAGGATAATATTAAAAAAAGAGTTATACGAATAGCTATATTTGATATTGTTCCATATATCTCTTTGAACTTTAATGGTATACCCGATTACACTTTTCTAATATATACAGTTATACCCAACCCTACGTTATATACAGTTTTTTAAAAAGTCTTAGTATTCTTTTAGCAACATTTTTTTTTTTTTAATGTATAATACAATTACAAATTCATATATTTATTCTACGGAACCCTCTGTGCGCGAGTAATGCTCGCACTTGACCGTTTATTTAGAACTCTTTTCGCTCATTTTCACCCCTTTTAATTTTCGAATTTTTTAAGGAATATTCTTAGAGATAATTTATATCTTATAAGTAACTACCCCTCCAAATTTCACGTTTCTAGGCCTTTCAGTAACACAAAAAGCGCCTTTTCTAACTTTTTTTTTTTTTTTTTTTTTTTTGCTCCTGCACCCCCTTTGCGGGTAATGGCGCCGACATAAAATTTAGCCTATGTTGAAACAATGGTTGTGACTATCATTTTGACACCATTATTTTTTAAATCGATTTGGTGCTTCTTGAGATTGCGTAAAAATCGCCATTTAGAACATTTTTTAGAACGCTTTTTGCTCATTTTAACCCCTTTTAAATTTCGAATTTTTTAAGAAATATTCTTAGAGATCATTTATATCTGATAAGCAACTTCCATGCCAAATTCCATGTATCTGGGCCCTTCAGTAACACAAAAATCGCTATTTCGAACGTTTTATTTTTTGCTCCTGCATCCCCTTTAGGGGTAGTGGCACCGAGATAAAATGTAGCCTATGTTGGAGCCAGGGTTACCACCATCATTTTGGCACCATTATTTTTTAAATCGGTTTGGTACTTCTTGAGATTGCGTAAAAATCGCCATTTAGAACGTTTTTTAGAACACTTTTTGCGCATTTTCACCTCTTTTAAATTTCGAATTTTTTTTAAGAAATATTCTTAGAGATCATCTATATCTAATAATTAACTACCGTGCCAAATTCCATGTATCTGACCCCTTCAGTAACATCAAAAATCACAATTTCGAACGTGTTTTTGCTCCTGCACCCCCTTTAGGGGTTGTAGCACTGTCATAAAATGTAGCCTATGTTGGAGCAAGGGTTGTCACCATCATTTTGACAGCATTATTGTTTGGTACTTCTTGAGATTGTGTAAAAATCGCCATTTAGAACGTTTTTTAGAACGCTTTTTGCGCATTTTCACCCCTTTTAAATTTCGAATTTTTTAAGAAATGTTTTTAGAGATCATTTATAGCTAATGCCTATATAAATATAACTACCATGCCAATTTCGATGTATTTGGGTCCTTCAGTAACACCAAAAATCACAATTTCCGACGTTTTATTGCTCCTGCACTCCCTTTAGGTGTTGTGGCACCGACATAAAATGTAGCCTATGTTGGAGCAATTGTTGTTACCATCATTTTGACAACGTTATTTTTTAAATCAGTTTGGTACTTCCTGAAATTGCGTAAAAATCCCCATTTAGAAATTTTTTTAGAACGCTTTTCGCGCATTTTCACCCCTTTTTAATTTCGATTTGTTTTAAAAGTCCTTAGAGATCACTAGTATGTTATAAGTAACTACCATTCCAAATTTCATGTCTCTAGGCCCTTCAGTAACACAAAAATAGCATTTCTAGAACGTTTTTTGCTCCTGCACCCCTTTTTGGCCAGTAGTACGGATATAAGATATAGGCTATGTTTTAAGTTGGACTAACATAGTGAATTTGATATCATTACTTTTGGAATCGTTTCGGTAATTCCAAAACTTACCTCCTACAAATAAACAATTTTTACCTCTTTATAATATTACTAGCAAACCCCGCGGCTTTGCCCGCGTAATATTTGAAATATGCCAAGTGATATTTATATGTCTAATTTTTATTAAAAGGTACTAACTAAATTTTTATTTTATTAAAAGGTAATATTTTATTCTATTAAAAGGTACTTATTACTTTTAGGTATAATTTAAAAAAATTACTATTTAAAACACAGTTTGATTAAATATCATTGTTACACTGCATAAGGCAGAAATCAGACTTAAATTAATAAAAGGAAATAAAACTAAATAAATAATAATTTAGAAAATATTTTGAAACTTTTATGCTCAATTAATACGCTCATTTCAGTATTCATTTGAAGTTTTGAATTTTTTAGAAACCATCTTCTTACATCTTAAAATTAACCATCATGTCAAATTCCAAGTCCTACCACCTCTCACAACATAAAGGGCTATGCTGAAATAGGAACTGTCACCGTTAATTTGCCAACATTAATTTTGAAATTGGTTTGTTATTTCCTAATATTCCACAGAAACGTAATTTAGAAAGCTTTTAAAGGCCTTTTTTAGAGCGTTTGTTGTTCCTGTGAATCCCAGGTGGTAGAATCATCGACATAAAATATAGCCTGTGTAGGATTAGAGACTGTTACCATTGATTCGCAACTATTACTTTTATATTTGTTTTTATTTCCTGAAATAGCGTAGAAATCGTAATTTAGGACTTTTTTAGAATGCTTTTCGCACCTCCCCTTCACTTCACCCCTTTTTAATTCGAATTTATTTTCGACAGTCCTTCGAGGGCATTTATATTTTATAAGTAACTACCATGCCATATTTAAAGTTTCTAGCCTTTTCAGTATCACAGAAATCGCAATTTAGAAAGTTTTTAGCTACTGCAACCCTCTGGTGGTAGTGGCACAGACATAAAATATAGCTAAGAGTAGGTTCTATCACCAACAATTTGTTATCATTAATTTTTTTAATCGGTTTGGTATTTGAAAAGATTACATAAAAATTGTAATTTATAACGCTTTTCGCTCACTTCATCTTTTAAAATTTGAAATTTTTTTTCGACAGTAAGTAAATAACATGCCATACTTCAAAGTGTTAGACCCTTCAGTTATGCAAAAAACGCAAATTAGAACATGTTTTGCTTTTTCAACCCTCAAACGGTAGTGACAGCAACATAAAATATAACCTATGTTATAGCAGGGACTGTCACCATTGATTTGCAACCATTACTTTTGAAATATCTTTGGAATTTCCTAAGATTGATTAGAAATCGCAATTTAGAACGTTTTTAGAACGCTTTTCTCGTATTTTCACCCCTTTTTAAATTTCCAATTTTTTCGAAACTGTTCTTAAAGATCATTTATATGTAATACATATGTACCTTGCCTAATTTTAAGTTGCTAGCCCCTACCGATCACAAAAATCGAAATTTGGAAGGCTTTTTTGCTCCGGCAACGTCTAGGTGATAGTGATACCGACTTAAAATGACGTCTATGTTAGAGCAGAGGCTGTCAGCATCAATTTCTTAACATTACTTTTGAAATCAGTTTGATTCTTCCTGAGATATTGGTGACAAATCGGCATTTAGAACGTTTTTAGAACGCTTTTCGCTCATTTTGCTCCTGCATCTCCTCTGGGTTAGTGGAAACATATATAAAATATAGCCTATCTTCGAGAAAGATCTGTCACCATCATTTTAACACCATTATATTTGAAATCGGTTCAGTATTTCCTGAGATTGCATAGAAATTGCAATTTAGAACGTTTTTTACAACGCTTTTTGCGCATTTTGACCCCCCTTTTAAATTTCGATTTTTTTAGGAAATGTCCTTAGAGATCGTTGATATCTTATAACTAACTACCACTCTAAATTTCACGATTCAAGGCCCTTCCGTCACGCAAAAACCGCAATTTAGAACGTTTTTCTCCTGCAGACCCTTTTGGGTGTGGCACCGACATAAAACATAGCCTATGTTGGAGCAAGGATTTTCACCATCATTTTGACGCCATTATTTTTTAAATCGGTTTGGTATTTCCTGATATTGTGTAGAAACTACCATTTAGAACGTTTTTTAGAACGCCTTTTGTGCATTTTCACCCCTTTTAAATTTCGAATTGTTTAAGAACTGTTCTTAGAAATCCTTTATATCTAATAAGTAGCTGATATTTCAAATTTCATATTTCTAGGCCCATCAGTAACACATAAATCGCATTTTTAGAACGTTTTTTGCTCCTACACCCCCTTTGGGGTAGTGGCACCGACATAAAACATAGCCTATCTTGGAGCAAACGTTGTCACTATCATTTTGACACCAATATTTTTTAAATCGGTTTGTTATTTCCTGAGATTATGTAGAAACTACCATTTAGAACGTTTTATTAGAACGTCTTTTGTGCATTTTCACCCCTTTTAAATTTCGAATTGTTTAAGAACTGTTCTTAGACACCATTTATATCTTATAAGTAACTAATATTCCAAATTTCATATTTCTAGGTCCTTCAGTAACGCAAAAATCGCATTTTTAGAACGTTTTTTGCCCCTGCACCCCCTTTGGGGTAGTGGCACCAACATAAAATATAGCCTATGTTCTAAGTTGTATTAACACCATCATTTTGATACCATTACTTTTGAAATCGGTTTGGTATTTCCTGAGATTATGTAGAAACTACCATTTAGAACGTTTTTTAGAACGCTTTTTGTGCATTTTCACTTCTTTTAAATTTTGAATTGTTTAAGAACTGTTTTTAGACACCATTTATACCTTATAAGTAACTAATATTCCAAATTTCATATTTCTAGGCCCTTCAGTAACGCAAAAATCACATTTTTAGAACGTTTTTTGCTCCTGCACCCCCTTTGGGGTAGTGACACCGACATAAGATATAGCCTATGTTCTAAGTTGGGCGAACACCATCATTTTGATACCATTACTTTTGGAATCGGTTCGGTAGTTCCTGAGCTTATCTCCGACAAATAAACAATTTTTTCCTCTTTATAATATGAGTATAGATTAGTATTAGTACAGATTAAGCTGCAAATATTATGTCATCAAGGATGAAATTTGTAGTTAATAATATTGCCATCTTTAACAGCGTATTATTTGACATTGGCTTAATATTTTACCGCTCTGTTTTCTTTAGCCCCCGGTACGGTATGCTATTTCTTTCTCCCAGCTTATTTTGTGTATTCCAAAAAATAACGTTACCTTACAGAAGCCAGCAGTTAAACAAAGCAGTACGATTAAATACTCTACAGCAATTTTTTATACTTCTAATCATCGCACATTTTCAGTTTTTATACCGTCGTATTGGAAAAAAAAAAGTTATTTTAAATGCATCTTGTTTGAAAACTGTATCTCCATTTATTTTTGAAATATTGATTTTTTTGCAGTTTTTACAGCCATTTGCTTAATAATGGCAACGGAAGTATTCCATTCTGTAGAAAGTGAAAGAAAAATAGCAATTATGTGTTTTTGTTGCCATTTTCCCATAAAAACTGAAAAAAAATTTAAAATACGTGCTATTTTGAAAAAAATATAAATGAAGGATTTCTGATAAAACATGGAGCTATTAGAAACTAAATTTAATTTTAAATATCTATATTAATAATACAAACAAATGAAGGCCTGTGAATCTTGAGATAGCCAATTTTTTTGTCGAGTTCTTTTGAATGACGAAGTATGTTTTCTTTTGGATTTGTGTATTATTCAGCGATAGTGACGTCCTAAGCATACTTTCCTGTAGATGTTGTTTAACGCTGGATCGCAAATGATGAATTCTTCAGCGGATGTGGATGACGTCACTTTACGTAAAATAAAATTGCGGGCTATAATTTTAAAACTGAACTACACTAGAGTCCCGATTATCGGAGTTTACGCTTTCACCGTGTTATTTTTTCCTGCTGGACTGATGGCTTCCATTATTATGAAACAGTTATTATAAATGAAGTGTTAGGTGAAGATGAAAGAGCAGCAGTAAAAAGTTAGAACTCTGATTTTCTGGTCAGAATGGAGGAAATAAATGGCCATAATTTTTTTAAATCAGAGTTCTAACTTTTTCGACTGCTCTTTCATCTTCACCTAACACTTCATTTATAATGACTGTTTCATAATAATGGAAGCCACCAGTCCATCAGAAGAAAATGATTCTTTCCAAAGGTATAAGTTCGATTAACTCGGATAATCGGGACTCTACTGTATCTATATTTATATACATATATTTTTTTGTCATCGGGGGTGACACTAAATTCTGAAAAAGCAGAATTCATGTTTTCTAGTATTTATTTATTTATTTATTTTTTAAGTTACACATCTCGCCTGTTTTAAAAAAAATCATTGTAAACTCTAAAAAATATTAAAGACTTAAAAAAAAAATTAATTTTGTTGAAAATCGCATTATTTTGAAGTGTGAGTTCTTACGTAGAACTACTGCATTGCAGACCGCGCATCAGTAGTATATTTCGCTCTAGTGTTACTACGCAGTAGACAGTATCAAATTGGTTCGCAAATTTCGTGCAGGTAACTTTGACCTCACAAACGAACCATGCGGTCGCCCAGAATCAAAAGTCAGGAATAAAAACTAAGGGTCACCGTTGAGTCTGACCAATCTCAGAGTGCCTATGAATTTTCGTTGAAGTTTGAATAAAATAATTCCTTATATTTGTAAGTTATCAACTAACTTTGCATTTTTTTTCTACAAATTTCATCCTTGACGACCTGATATCATACGCGCAGAAATAAAGTAATGAAAAAGTCACTTATCCACATGATTATTCAAATATAATTTAAAATAACTCAAATAAATTTTTTATATATGCGGCGAGAAAGAACGAGACGCATTGCGGTACTACCATCCCTATCTCGGCTATCAGGTGATCAAGATAGGTGTGTTTCCACTAGTTGTCCAACTGTGATCAAGTTAGGCTTAAAAGCTGCTGATATAGGTTCAGCCACCCATTGCTTTAGTTAGTTTCTATATGAGACTACATTTTATATCGCAGCATAATTTTAAGATAAAATTTTTAACATTTATTTCTAAATTCAAACAACTCCGAATGTAGTCTTATTTAGCAAAACATAATCTTTTATTTTTAAATGAAAAAAAAAACACTTTTTTCATAAAAAATGTGATCAAGATAGGCTGTTTTCCACCGATTGTCGAACTGCCATGTGATCAAGATAGGCTTAAAAGCTGCTGACCTAGGTTCAGCCACCCATTTCTTTCATTGGCTTCTGTATAAGATTACATTTTATAACCGCAGCATAATTTTGAGATAAAATTTTAACATTTATTTCTAAATTCAATCAACTCTAAATGTAGCCTTATTTAGCAAAACATAATCTTTTATTTAAAAAAAAAAAGAAAAAAAAAGAAAAAAGATTGAACACTTTCTTTTTTATAAAAAAGGGTGATCTAGATAGGCTGGTTTCCACCAATTGTCGAACTGCCATGTGATCAAGTTAGGCGTAAAAGCTGCTGACATAGGTTCAGCCACCCATTGCTTTCGTTGGCTTCCGTATGAGATTACATTTTATATCTGCAGCATAATTTTGAGATACAATTTTAACATTTATTTCTAAATTCAATCAACTCTGAATGTAGTCTTATTTAACCAAACATAATCTTCCATTTTTAAATGAGAAAAAAATTGAGCACTTTTTTCTTAAAAAAAAAGGTGATCAAGATAGGCTGGTTTCCATCAATTGTCGAACTGCCATGTGATCCTAATGTTTTGTGTATGACAAGAGTATTTTAGATTTTATTAGAAAAAAATCCTCAAAATATAAGGTTTGATGTTAATAATATAAATATGTATGTTGATCCGATTTTAGCTTTAAATTACCATTAGTGGATGATTATTTAATAGGCTTTTTTCCCTTCATAAAATGATCCATATAGTAAACACTGGTTTCAGTTGTTCCATATTATATGTTAGTATTGTTTATATGTTAGTATTTGGTATGTTAAATTACAACGACACAGTAACACATCTGCCGGTTATGAAAATGGCTTTATTGGAGACCTTTCTTGCAATTTCCGAACCTACTTATTGACATTTTCGATATCTCACTCACTCCTAATTTCGACATGCTAAATCACAGAATAGAACACGCCTAGACGAAATCTCTTACGTCAATTTCCTCAGAACTATTTGATGGGCGTCCTATGT
Organism: Maratus speciosus; assembly: GCA_963932465.1. Taxonomy (NCBI): domain Eukaryota; kingdom Metazoa; phylum Arthropoda; class Arachnida; order Araneae; family Salticidae; genus Maratus; species Maratus speciosus. The sequence goes on from OZ010789.1 coordinate 156,143,200, forward strand.
TATGTGTTTGAAGCGAGCTTTTGTCGAAAAGGCTAAAAAAAGGTAACATTTTGCAGAACCTTTCAAAAAGAATAAATTAAACAAATTAAACATGGTAATATCTGGTAAAACTTCTGTATAGTTAACACCTCGGAACATTTCCGTTATACAGAGATGGACACTATTCAGTGGTAAAAACATATACAGTGAAATCTCCCTGTGCGACCACCTCCATTAAGCGAACACCTCCATTAAGCGACCACCTGCCTGAACGACCATTTTTTCATTAAACGAAATTTATTCCCATAGGATCAATATTAATTTTGCCTCTATTGAGAGACTATCCCAGTTGAACTCCCTCCAATGGACAATCCATTTCTTTGAAGAAAATGAAACAAATTCCGTTTTTTCCTGGTCCCTTGAAGAAAGTTTTATTAGAAAAATAATTCCGGAGAGCATATTATTCATCAAACTTCTGAACTAAGTTTAGAATTTTTATTTATTCCGGTAACTTTTAAGTGTTTAAACCCCTTTGTGCCTTTTTAGGCAATGAATTTAACCCTGATGACAAATTAAGGATGATGGTCAATAAACTCCCCTGCTCTATTCTGTCAGGAAACTCTCAAAGAAATAGATAAATTAATGAAATCGTCATTATTTGTTCCCGTCCAAAAAAATTGCATGTATTTACTAAACTCGATGGGACTTGGAAACAAAAGTTATAAAATATAAAACCATAAAAACAAAGCAAACGTCAATTTATTCATTTTTTAAACTCTGCAGTTATTAACTTATGTAATTAACTTTTGTTTTGATACTTAAATTTTCATATTTTTTTCCTAATGTGATAAATAAATTTTAATAACATTGATTGTTGTTACCTTTAACAATTAAAATCTAGATTTAAACATGACCTCTATTAAGAGACCGCCTCTCGGAGCGACCAATTTTTATTGGAACGGAACGTGGTCGCATTAGGGAGGTTTTACTGTACTTTATTGAGGATTGAAAAAGTGATCGTCTGTCTTCGAGAGAATCCATTATGGAAATTGTATTATATTTCTATTTATAACAATAATACTAGTAATAATAAAAATTTCATTGCAAAAATCGTTGCCATAATCATTATTTACATTTGATCATATTTAAATGTAATAGCCTAAAGGAGAATACGAAAAATTTGCCCATTTAAATTTGAGATATGTTCACGCCTCGGAAACAGTGCCCCATCATTACAGATTACAGCATACGGTTGAAGAATCTTGTTTTAGGTAGCTTTCTTTACAAAAAGCTACCTATTGCAGCCGTTCGGAGGAAAGCGATTTCAAAAAATTTTGGTATATTTTCATCGATCATGACCCCCAGACCCCGAAACCACCCTCCGTTCAAAATTGATATATATATATATATATATATATATATATCAATATATATATATATATATATACAGGGTGATTCATAAAAGATGGGCAGAACTTTAAGGGGTTATAGTACACTTAAAGACAAATAATATTAAATAGGAGACTAAGGGTCCCAGACGTATTCCCAAGGAGATAGGGGGCATTAAAGTTTAGGGTCCGAAATTTCAAATGATTATAAAACATGGAAAAATTGGTCGATTCGTTTGCGGTTTTTGCAAAAAATTTTCTTTATGCCAGTATTTTCTTGAAATAAAATTTTAAAGTTCAATTTCAAAAAATGCCGATAGGGGGCGCTTTAGACTTTGGAGTAACAAACAACTATTTTTTAACGTTATTTTTTGTATTTCTTTAAATGATTTCGAAAGCTTAGACTTAAACTTAAATTTTGATCTAAAAATCTGAGTCCTAACGAGTAGTTAAGTAGCGTAAACTGAAATTTGAAATTTGAAACCCTTCTCCCCCCAGAACAAAAATCAGTTATTCCCGATCTTTGTGTCGTAGATTAGGCTCTAACTACTGCCACGTTTTGCTAAAATTATTCTTTATGTCAGTATTTTCTTGAAAATAAATTTTAAAGAAAATTTTCAAAAAATTCCGATAGAGGGCGCTTTAGACTTTGGAGTAACGAACAACTATTTTATACCGTTATTTTTTGTGTCTCATTAAATGCTTTCTAAAGCTTAGACTTAAATTTTCAGCCCAAAATCTGAATCGTTAGACGTGGTTAAGTTTCTGGGGAGAGGGGTTTGAAATTTCTACTCCTGAGCACAGTTCAGTTTACCATGTCCACACATTGTGTGCTGTGATACGAGGTAAAAAGACACAAATTAAGATTATGTTACCAAAGCATATTTATTAACATGTAATTACAATAAATGTTCAAAATTGTGACCACCAGAGGTTATGCACGCAGAACAACGGCGAAGAATGGAACGGCGAACATTCGCGAAAACATCAGGCCTTTCGAGCACTTCCCCTACAGCGGCGGAAAGTCTGGCGACCAGTTCCTCCGGGGATTCAATGGGTGTCTCATACATAAGAGCCTTCAATCGTCCCCAAAAAAAGAAATCGAGGGGTGAAAGATCTGGCGAGCGAGCAGGCCAAGCAACAGGACCACCTCGACCAATCCATCTGTTCGGAAATGTGATGTCCAGATAGTTGCGGACGTCTCGTACGTAATGGGCTGGCGCTCCATCGTGCTGGAACCACATGACCCGCCGGATGCGTGGAGGAACAACGTTTAACAGGTCTGGCAGCACATGTTGCAGAAATGTGAGGTATGTTTTACCGTTGAGGCGTTCAGGAAGAAGGTACGGTCCGATTAGGTGGTCTCCGAGGATTCCTGCCCAAACATTGATGGAAAAGCGTCTCTGATGAGCATGTGGATACGTAGCATGTGGATTGATATCCGCCCATACATGTGCATTGTGTGTGTTAAATGTACCTTCACGTGTGAAGGTACATTCGTCGGTGAAAAGCACAGTTCGTCCAAAATGTGGATTTAGCGCGTTCTGCTGCAGAAACCAGCGGGCGAATTCAATACGATTTGGATAATCCCCTGGAGACAGTTTCTGGACTCGTTGCACATGAAACGGGAGCAAATGTTCATCCTTCAGTACCCTCCAAGTCATGGACTGTGTGGTATCCACCTGCCTAGCCACTGTTCGTGTACTTGTACTTGGCTGCGCCGCTACTACATCCAGAATGGCTTCTGCAACAACTACTGATTCGTCCTTTTTTGCACGACCTGCATTCGACCGGGAAGCGAGAAATGATCCCGTCTCACACAACTGTCTGTGCAAGCGCTCGAAAGTTTTGCGGTTAGGCAACCGCCTGTTGGGAAATCGCTCTCCGTACATTCGTTGTGCCTCTGCACCATTTCAATCTGCCGCTCCGTAAATTAAATGCATCTCAGCCTTTTCCTTATTCGTGAAGGGCACCATCTTCCGATTCATTACTACAGCGACTTACACTTGACTCACCGTTCAGTGGTTTTTATGCCTGAATCGTGTCGAAATTTTGCATACGTGTTCTTCTTCTTCCCCATTTGACATTTGCATACTTTCTGTTTCCTTCTTCACCCGGTGACTAGCGTCAGGAATGGAGCTTTAACGTTTGCATGAGCGACGTTTCCAACTGTGCCAGTGCCTTTATGAGTGAATTCCGACTATGCAGTCCTTGACGAAAGTTGTATTTTTGCCTCGTATCACAGCACAGAATCGTTGGGCATGGTTAAGTAGTGCAAACTGAACTATGTTCAGAAGTTGAAATTTGAACCCCCTCCCCTCGCTACTGAACCACGCTCAGCGATTCAGATTTTGAGCTGAAAATTTAAGTTTAAGTCTAAGCTTTAGAAAGCATTTAATGAGACACAAAAAATAACGGTATAAAATAGCTGTTCGTTACTCCAAAGTCTAAAGCGCCCTCTATCGGAATTTTTTGAAAATTTTCTTTAAAATTTATTTTCAAGAAAATACTGACATAAAGAATAATTTTAGCAAAACGCGGCAGTAGTTAGAGCCTAATCTACGACACAAAGATCGGGAATAACTGATTTTTGTTCTGGGGGGAGAAGGGTTTCAAATTTCAAATTTCAGTTTATGCTACTTAACTACTCGTTAGGACTCAGATTTTTAGATCAAAATTTAAGTTTAAGTCTAAGCTTTCGAAATCATTTAAAGAAATACAAAAAATAACGTTAAAAAATAGTTGTTTGTTACTCCAAAGTCTAAAGCGCCCCCTATCGGCATTTTTTGAAATTGAACTTTAAAATTTTATTTCAAGAAAATACTGGCATAAAGAAAATTTTTTGCAAAAACCGTAAACGAATCGACCAATTTTTCCATGTTTTATAATCATTTGAAATTTCGGACCCTAAACTTTAATGCCCCCTATCTCCTTGGGAATACGTCTGGGACCCTTAGTCTCCTATTTAATATTATTTGTCTTTAAGTGTACTATAACCCCTTAAAGTTCTGCCCATCTTTTATGAATCACCCTGTATATATATATATATATATATATATATATATCTGACCTATGTCACACTGTAACTCTCGTATTTATGAACCGATTTAGATGTAATTCGGTGTGTACATAGTACATACCAATGTCTCGACCGAGTTCGTTGGCCAGCTTCATCCGCCATTTTGTTTCAAAATGGCGGCCATTTAAAAATTTAAAAAAAAATTTAAATTTGAAATGTGGTACCAAAAAATTGAAAATGGGAAAATATTTTTTTCTTATGTATTTGACCTTTATACAAAGACTCCGTAGCAGTTTTTGTTTCGTCTATATCTTAAAAAATGGCTGAGTTATAGCATTTTGAATTTCTAGCGAAGCTGACATTTTGAAACGTCCTGAATTTTGTCACGCGATAAAAGGCGTATTTATGAACCGATTTGGATGTAACTTCGTTTATACATAGTACAGACCAATGTCTCGACCGAGTTCGTTGGCCAGCTTCATCCGCCATTTTGTTTAAAAATGGCGGCCATTTAAAATTTTAAGAAAAATTTAAATTTGAAATGTGGTACCAAAAAATTGAAAATTGAAAACATATTTTTTTCTTATGTGTTTGACCTCGATAAAAAGATTCGGGAGCAGTTTTTGTTTTATCTATATCTTAAAAAATGGCTGAGTTATAGCATTTTGAAATTCTAGTGTGGCTGACATTTTGAAACGCCCTGATTTTTGCCACGTGATAACACATGTATTTATGAACCGATTTGGATGTACCTTGGTGTGTACATAGTACATACAAATAACTCAACCGAGTTCGTTGGCCAGCTTCATCCGCCATCTTGTTTCAAAATGGCGGCCATTTAAAAAAATTTAAAAAAAATTAAATTTAAAATGAGATACCAAAAAATTGGAAAATGAAAAAGAGTTTTTTCGTATGTGTTTGACCTTAATACAAAGATTCTGGAACAGGTTTTGTTTTGTCTATATCTAAAAAAATGGCTGAGTTATAACATTTTGAATTTCTATTGTGGCTGACATTTTAAAACGACCTGATTTTTGTCACGCGATAACAGGCGTATTTATGAACCGATTTGAATGTAACTTGGTCTGTACATAGTACATACCAATGTCTCGACCGAGTTCGTTGGCCAGCTTCATTCGCCATCTTGTTTCAAAAGGGTTGCCATTTTTAAAAAAAATGTAATTTAAAATTTAAAATGAGGTATTAAAAAATTGGAAAATGAAAAAAATTTTTTATGTGTTTGGCCTTAATACAAAGATTCTGGAGCAGTTTTTGTTTCTGAAAATTTGTTCTTTTGTTTATATCTTAAAAAGTGGTTGAATTATAGCACTTTGAATTTCTATCATGCTAACACTTTGAAACGATCTTGTATTTGTCTTGCGATACCACACGTATTCGCGTATTTCGATGGAAGAAGGCATGAGGATAGTATACATCAATATCTCGACCAAGTTCGCTGGCCAACTTTATCAGCCATCTTGTTTAAAAATGGCGGCCATTAAATTAAAAAATATATATATTTAAAATGAGGTGCAAAAAAATTAGAAATTGAAAAAGGTTTCTTTCTTAAGTATTTGACCTTGATATAAGGATTCAGGAGCATTTTTGTTTGTCTTTATCTTAAAAAATGGCTCAGATATAGCAGTTTCAATTTCTGACGTGGGTGACATTTTGAAAAATCTGACTTTTTGCCTGCGACAGCACTCGTATATATCAACCGATTCCGATGTGAGTGAGCATGTGCACAGCAATTACTAAGGTCTCGACCAAGTTCACTGGTTAGCCTCATCCACCATGTTGTCTTAAAATGGCAGGCACTTTAAGAAATCGCCGAATTTGGCAGCCAAATATAAGTTACTTTAAATAAAAGCAGCTTGGATAAAGCTGACTAATTTCGAGAAATTCTCATTCATAATGATTTAGTATTGATAAAAATTAGTATTGAATCTCCTACATTCGGTTTCCACTTAATTGAGCTTCGTGTGTTTGAATAATATAAGTTGGCTTTTTTAAAATAAGGAATATGAAAGCTACCTCTTCCTCCCGGCACTGGCCGGAAGGACTTTTTCTTTTTCTTTTTCTTTTTTTCTTTCTTTTTTTTTTTTTTTTTTTTCATTTCTGTTTTGTAAAATGATTCTCTATATCATACAGTATGGAATATTATACAAAAACATTGATCTAAAATTTTCAAATGCTTCAGAAGCAAAAATTAGTTTTTGGAATACACGTTTTTGGCCAATAAAACTTGTCTTTGAATTGATTCAAATAGAAAAAAAAATGGCTAGATATTGCCTTGTTATTTTCAGATTAGACTGTTCTTTAAAAAATAGTCAAATCTAAATCTCATTTAGTGGTACTTATTCATTATTACAATGTACCATTTATCTTTTCGCTCTTTATCTCAACATTTATCTTTAATTTAATAACCATATTTACATCTTTATGGTATTTTGTAAGTAAGATAGTATTTAGATACTAATTATAATTAACTTAAAAAATAAAATTAATAATGTAATTTTGAATTTCATTTATCCCAAAATAAATATGATTTCTAAATAAAATAAATATATACTAATTTGTTAAAAAATAAAAATAAACAAAACACGAATTTAAATTTTACAGTAACATAATATTTTTAAAAAATTCCAAATTGCTTGCGCAAAAACACCTTATACGATGATTAAACGAAACTTTTCAAAGCTTTTGAAAAACATCTTGATTACCTGAAGTTTCCCCCTCCCCCCCGTCTTGCTCTCTTTCGAAGGAAAGAAAAACTCGTTATTTGGTACAGAAATTTCTTTTTAATGATTACGATATTTTATTTTCCTGCTATAATGATTTCACGCTCGATTCAGAAAAAAATTAATTATGTCGGTTTGGCTCAAGATTAGTGATTTTAAATCTCCAAGTGAAAAAATAAAATTCTTACTTTAAAAAGATTAATTACACAGAATGAGGCTCATTATTTTTAATTTAACAAAAATACATTAATATTCAGGTAAAGTAAATAATTTATAATAATCTCCATATACAGTCCTTGCAAAGAATGCATAATTTATATTCGCTTGGGGATTTTTACGGTTGTTGGTATATTTACCTAAAAGTCAAGTTATTCTGTAAAAAAAGCAGATAATTGGACATTTTTATTAGAGAGATAAGTTAATTGTCATTGAATTTTACTCTACCATTGACATTAATATTCTTTTATGTTAGAAGAATGAAATTACATACAGAGAGTTTTATCTTGCATACACATTCATGTTTTTTTTTTTCAGTAAGTGGTGCATTGCAAATAGGTTAATGGAACAGGGTCTATTAAAATCATATATTATCGAATCAAAACTTGAAATAATTTAATAATAGAATTTGAATTTCAAATTGGCCACAAATAAGGAAACAAAGTGAAAATCTTTCTAACCGAATTTCAGTGACGAACATTATACAATTCGTTCGTGTATATATACATATTTTAAAATTACTGTATCATCGAAAAAGGTGTCCCTGATTTAAAAAATAAATTGTACTGTAAATATGCAATCAATCGGTACGAAACCAACGTGAAATTGTAGAACATCACATGAAGTTTTGGTAGAGGAGAAGGTGTAAAAACGGGCACAGGTGTAAATATGGGCACCCCTCCCGAAGTGGCCATTGGAGGTGCTGAAGACTTGGCGATAGGATTGTACATGATGCCACTTGTTGATATAACATAAGAGAGAGCAGTTGGAAGTATTTTTTTCAAATATTGTGAATGCAGCGTGAGTTATTATGCGAATTGGTGTTTGTTCGGAACTGCAAAATTTTGACAGGTATCTGAAATCGTTTTCTTTTCATGTCCTTATAGTTAGTTTTAAATAATTTCAGAGTGGTATCGGGAAAGCGAAGATCCTAAGCTACTTTTAGAAGCATACCTTTAGTCATGCACGTCTTTACGTTACATGTGAAAGTGGCCATATTTCTTAGTTGGGGTTGGTGTAAATATGGGCCCCCTCTTTTTCCAATTATCTTGATATACAAGCACATTAAACTCTAGCTATGCTAATTGATGAGGCTACTCAAACACCACAATGTTCCCCGGGAACTTTAAATGTAGTTTCTTCGGTCGACATATCTCCTGTCCCCAACATGAAGAAGAGAGCGACTACTCGTGGACGCAAAGCGGCAAGGTTCAGCGTCATCACTGGATTACCATGCAAGGATCAGTTGACCAAGTCGCTTCACAAAAGTGCTTTCAAGAAGACATCCTTGAGTTATCCCGGAGTAAGACACCGATCAGGAAGCAGGGGTGGGATGACTAAAGGCCTTAAAAAAATCGACGCACGAAACGATACGATTTATCCATAGGACTCATCACCGACCCTTTTCTTGTGTACAGTGATGATGATATGAACCTGCATATATACGATGGGACTAAACCAGTCTCGAGTGATGCAACTTGCATCTTTTGTGATGGAAAGTTCTGTGAAGACACTCGCAGAGAAGTGTGGGTTAAATGTGCTATGTGCCAAATGTAGGAACACTTAGATTGTGCCGGGCTGAAAGAACCAGTTATGCTTTCGATTTCTGGAAATAATTTTGTTCTGAAATAAATAAATCCTCTACCATTTCGTACTGCTTTACCCTGTTTTAGAACATTTTAAACTAGTTTTTGTGATCTTTACTGAAGAGGGCCCATATTTGCACCCATTGTTTTCTGGTGCTTCTTTCAAAGCTTTTTGTAAATCTTCGTTTCTGAATTGAAAAAAATTGATATTAATCATTGTTTTGCATCCTCTCATTTAGTAAACTTGTTATAATTGTTGATGAAGGTCAAAAATCTAGAAAAATTTAAATGAAAGTCACTTTAAAAAGTCAAAAACAAAAGAGGGTGCCCATATTTACACCTTTTCCTGTAATGGTGATTGCGTTGACCTTGACGTGACTTTGCGCAGGCGCCGACGCCACTTCGTGACGCGATGCCATTTCATTCATAAGTCAGTTTACAACAATCATGGTGAGTGTACAGCAGAAAGCGCAGTGCGTGTTGTGGTACACCGAGTTTAAATCTGTTATTGTAGCACAACGTCATTTTCGGCGTCCGTATGGAGAAGATCCACCTACAAACAAAACTATTGTCCGTTAGTTTAACTAGTTTATAGCACCTGCAAAAAGAGATCGACTACCGCTTAGATGTTTGCCGAGCAATAAGGGAAGCCCATATTGCAGTTTTCTAAGTAATGTAATAAACTTCACAGTTTTTTTCAAATCTAACAGTGTAAAAATAAATGGTTTATCTTCATAAAGGTCTTAGTTATTTTAATTTGAAATCAGGGACATCTTTTTCGATGACCCTGTTTGTCCGTTCACATATTCCTTTTGAACGGACCCTTTATTTATATGACATTTATTAGGTAAAAATTTAATATATTATTGTCTTCAACTCGTGAAAAGGACGGCTATGGTCAACAATGGTATTTAAAGGTATGGGGATAATATGCTAAAGGATTTCCCGAAAAACGGCAAGAAATGTGCCCTATACGGTTACGGCAACTCGTGCACAATAAATAAATATCAGTACATTAAATTAATGTGAGAAATATTAAAAATTTTTATTTCGCGAATCGGCATTTTCGTCCCACCGGCCAGAAAATGAAATAGATCAGTCGTTTAAAATAAACATAGACAAACTTCTTCCTGCTCATAAACATCAACAACATCTTATATATTGTTGGGTTGGTGACTGAGAGGGATACAGCAACCCTCTCTCTTGTCAGTATGACAGTCTCATGTTCGTATAACCTGCACAAATTGCGTTAAATCTGTAATATTTTTTATCTATGGTAATATGTACAATTTTTTTTCTAGTTTAACAGGTGTGTCAGCTGTTTCCACGGGTCTTGGATGTTATTGAAAACAATTGTAATTTTTTTTTTAATATGTTATTTCTGTTGTGGTTTCATGCATTTATATTTAAATAGTATATTATGTCGGAAAATAGTATTGTTAACAGTATTCCATTTTTTTTTTAATTTCTGGTACATGTATATACTTGATGAATGTATACCGCAAAACTAAATGTATATGTATATTAATCTTTCACTCTTTCCTCTTTGGCACTATTTTTTTAGGACTTTAATTTATTTGTTTTGCTGGTAAAAAGTTTGTTTAGCAATTTGCTGTAAAAGGCTTTGTTGAAATTTTACGCCTTTTAAATCTTTTGGTATTCTAAAACTAGTTGGATGTGCCAATCCCAAAACTTTCTTCTATTTCATGTATATTAATATTTCAAAATATTGTTACAAATACCAATAATTCATTTTTATTAGTTTTATTGGTATTTTTGTTAGAATTATACATAACTTCATATACTTTTCAAGGGTACAATATTGAAAATGGCACAAAATCGCTATTACAGCGCCCGATACCGTCGGAATTTTTCCAAATTCAGAGAGGACCTTCTTGCCATGGTAAAAACATATATAAAAAATTTGGTTCAATTCTATGCATAGCTTCATACACTTTTCGATGGTACAATATTCAAAATGCGCAAAAATCGCACAAAAATCCCTATTATAGCGCCCCCTACCGGCGGAAGTTTTCCAAATTCAGGTAGGACCTTCTTGCAATGGCCAAAAATATACAGAAAAAAATTGGTTCAATTCTATGCATAACTTCATACACTTTTCGGTGGTGCAATATTCAAAATGCATAAAAATTGCACAAAACTCGCTATTACAGCGCCCCCTACCGACGGAATTTTTCCAAATTCAGGGAGGACCTTCTTACCATGACCAAAAACATACACAAGAAATTTGGTTCAATTCTATGCATAACTTCATACACTTTTCGATGGTACAATATACAAAATGCACAAAAATCGCTATTACAGCGCTCCCTACCGGCGGGTTTTTTTCCAAATTAACGGAGGACCTGCTTTCCATAGCCAAAAACTTAAAAAAAAAATTGGTTCAATTCTATGCATAACTTCATACAATTTTTGATGGTACAATGACGACATACGGACACACGGACATACGGACACAAGGACAGACAGACATTTCCTATAAACATGTTTTTTAGGATCTCTGACCCTTAAAACGTGTAAATCCGTCGAAAACTGGAAGTCGAAAAAAATTTCGATTACAATACTTTCTTGTATTAAGAGCCTACTTCAGCCAAATGAAAAGACGCATTCGCTAATGCTAATCCTATGGAAGAAATTTATAAAGATATCTCGGCCGCATTTCAATATTTTTAAATAATTTCTTTTGCATTGAATAGTTGAGATAGATCTGTATGCAAGCCGTTTTTTACTTTTTCGATTTTGATTGCAGATATTTTTATGAGGATGCTTTTACTTTCGAAACCGGTTCCGAAAATGAAAGTGTCCTCATAAGAAATACGTGTAAACAAAATTGAAAAAGTAAACAACGGCCTTTGTACAGATCGATCTCAACTATTCAATAAAAAAAAATCATTTAAAAATATTGAAATGCGACCGATATATCTTTATAAATTTCTTCCATAGGATTAGCATTGGAGAACGGGTCTTTTCGTTTGACTGAAGTAGCCTCTTAAAGATAGAAGAAAGTAAAAAAGATCGTCGATGGGGAATATTGTAAAGAATGTCACATTTTTTTATTTCGTGAACTGGCATTTTCGTTCACCAGCATGAGCGATTTTATCTCTAGCGTATTGCTACTTTTCTCTAACCGGCCAAATTATTTTCTTTACACTATTGAGTATGTGTTCTTTTTCCGGAGCTATATTTTCATTCTTCCAAACGCTCATTTCACCAACGCGTGTGGTGTGAAGTAATTGCGTCATCGCTTGACACGTACAGCTATGGACGTATCCGTTTGTGTCACAGAATTGACGCTCTGTTGTTTTTATTGTTCTTTTAGATATCTGTGCCTTTTTTTTTTTTTCTTTCAAATCATTTTAAAATTCACTTCCTTTTACATCGAAAAAACCCGTTTTATAAAATTTAAGTTCTGAGCGTATCATTTAAAATCAGCTAGACTCGGATGGAGATCTGCTGAGGCGATGTCTTTCTTTAAGAAAATTTGCCGTTTTTTAAAATTTTTAAATGATATTTCTGATTTCTCCACATTTAAAAATCCTATGGGGTTTGTTGAATTAATCCAGAAAATATTTCTAAAAAGATGGCGAAGGTGATAAATACCTTTTTGTTATTTTATTAGATGAAAATAAAAGAAGATTTTTATTACAAAGTGTTGTCTGCACAGCCTCCATATTTCAGTATTCTAGAACTCTGAAAGAAATTTTAGTTACATTTTCTCTTCCAACAATCATAAAGAATGGCAGGGTATTGCTCCTCTTAAAAATTATCACAACTAAAATTTACCTCCTGATCTTTTATAACGGCTGAATAATATAAGTTAACAAAAATTAGTTCTATCACAACTCTTTAATTTTTAACGACCCCTTCTTTATATAAAAAGAATTACTAGACAGCACAATAATTTTACCGCAAGCAATCATTTGAAAGGTTAAGGGTACGATTTCAAAAAATCCCTGCCGGCCCGGCCTACAGGCAGAGGTAGATTTCGAAGTTAAGTATACTAATTTCACCAACGAAAACTAAATCAGGATTAGAGATAAATCCACTTTAACAGTTTTATCTGTCTGCTTTTGACGAGTTTTTATTTCCTTTTTATAAAATAGCTGGTTTTATCAGAATCATGTTAAGGCGATATTAAAAAAAAAATTTCCATACTCAACAACTCGAAATTTTCTGGCAAATATTCAGATTCATTTTTAATAATAATAAAAAAAAAAAATATGAAACATGCTGACGTGATTTTTGAAAAGATTTATAAGCGACCTGTGTTTTTATTTTTGTTTCAATTAATTAAAACTTGATTAATAAACAATTATTTTCTCATTAGGGCAATATTTTTCATTTCTAACACAATCGCTTCGGGAAATTCTGTTCAAAATGCCCACTTTGACATCCTTTTTTGAAATATATTCTGCCTCTATCAAAAAATCGATCATTACTGTACATTATATAGTTTTTGAATAAGAGAATCTAGCAATTGGATGCGTTTGAGAGCAAAAATGAATTTAAAAATGAGTAAGAAAATAGACAGTTTGGATTTGAATGCACTCTTAATAAGATGATTTTTTTCTTAAACCGCTATGTATTTTTAATTTGTTTTCGCTGTAAGAATTGGCCCTATCAAAAACTTGTCTGTATAAATGTTGAAGACAATATTAAGAAGATATATGATAAATTCATGGAGATTTTATATCTTGTGAACTGACGGAGTTATGAAATTTTTTCTTCTTCAACCCTCCTTTTCTGGTTTCGTTTTTATTTTATTTTTATTTTATTTTATTTTTTTTTTTTTTTTGCGGTACGAATTGGTCCTATCAAAAACTTGTGAATATAAAAGTTGTAGATAATATTAAGGAGATGCATAATAAAATTATTGGATTTGATATTTTGAGAATTGACGAAGTAAGGAATTTTTTTATCCCAAAAACCCTATTTTTTGCGCACCTTGAGCCTATTTTAAATTTTATCAAAAATCTGTGATGCATGAATTTTTTGCGCTATTTTTAGAAGTAATAAAAACTTTAAACTGATTTGATATGTACAAAAATTAAGAAGTTATGGGGGTTTTTCGGTTTTCACAAAACCCCTCCCTATTTCCATCCCCTTTGTCCGCTTTTGCCCATTAACGAACTTGACCGAGATTTTATGTCCCTTGATTTTATGTATCAGTTTGGAAGATATTTGTGCAGAATTGCGGAAGTTATCGTGTCCAGAAGAAAGTGATAACACAATTGCTTCGGGAAATTCCGTTCAAAATGCCCACTTTGACATCATTTTTTGAAATATATTCTGCCTCTATCGAAAAATCGATCACTGCGGTACATTATATAGTTTCTGAATAAGCGAATCTACCAATTAAATGCGTTTGAGAGCAAAAAGGAATTTAAAAATGAGTCAGAAAATAAGCAGTTTGGATTTGAGTGCATTCTTAATGCAATGATTTTTCCAACACAATCCGCTTCGGGAAATTCGGTTCAAAATGCCCCCTTTAACTGCATTTTAAAAAATATATTCTGCCTCTATCAAAAAATCGACCATTACGGTACATTATATAGTTTCTGAGTAAGAAAACGTACCAATTGGAAGCCTTTGAGAGCAAAAATGAATTCTAAAATGAGTCAGAAAATACGCAGTTTGGATTTGAATACACCCTTACTTAGATTATTTTTTTCTTCAACCGCTATGTATTTTTAATTTGTTTTTGCTGTAAGAATTGGTCCTATCCAAAACTTGTCTATATAGATGTTGTAGACAATATTAAGAAGATATATGATAAATTCATGGGGATTTTATATCTTTTGAATTGACGGAGTTATGGATTTTTTACTTCTTCAAACCCCCTTTTTGTTTTCGTTTTTAATCTTTTTTTTTGCGGTACGAATTGGTCCTATTAAAAACTTGTGAATATAAAAGTTGTAGATAATATTAAGGAGATTTATAATAAAATTAATTGGAATTGATATCTTGAGAATTGACGAAGTTATGAATTTTTTTCTCCCAAAAACCCTATTTTTTGCGCCCCTTGAGCCCATTTTTAACTTTATCAAAAATCTGTGATACATAAAATTTTGGCCCTATTTTTAGAAGCAATAAAAACTTTAAACTGATTTGATATGTACAAAAATTAAGAAGTTATGGGGGGTTTTCGGTTTTCACAACCCCCCCCCCCCCCCTATTCCCATCCCCTTGGTCCGATTTTGCCCATTAACGAACTTGACCGAGATTTTATGTCCTTTGATTTTATGTATCAGTTTGGAAGAGATTGGTGCAGAATTACGACAGTTATCGTGTCCAGAAGAAAGTGATTATATATATATATATATATATATATATATATATATATATATATATATATATATATATATATATATATATATATATATATATATATATATATATATATATATATATTAGATAGATAGATAGATAGATAGATAGATAGATAGATAGATAAAGTTTTTTACTGAGGGTGGTTTTGGGTTCTAGGGGTCATGATCGGTGTAGATCTGCAAAAATTTTTCAGAAATTCTAACATAGGAACGATCCCAATAGGTAATATTTCATACGAAATCTACCTAAAATGGCACCATTTATAATTTACACCGATAAACTCTTATGACAACATAAACCATGAATATTTATAAATTGAAAACAAAATCATATGGGATATAATTATAAATAGATATGGCTATTCTTCGATATTCTAATCAAAATGTTACATAACAGAGCATATTTTCGAGTGTGTCGAAAAAATAGAAAATAATGTGATAAAAATATTTTTAAAAAGTAAGATTATTTTAATTAAAATTTAATTTAAAATTTACGACTTTTCTTTGCATATTTTGTTTGGATCAGTAATCTATTTTTTTTTTTTTGCCTTAACAAATTGTGATTAACTTGGTTTTTAACTAAAACTGTTAAATTAAAGAATAAATTACTTTGTTTTAGCATTAAGTTTGTAATATTTTTAATGTCTCTCAGAAAGTGAATTTAATTTTATTAACGAAATGAATTATTTTACACAACTCAAATGTTTACCTGGTTTCATGCATACTTCAATAAGTGCGGGCAAAAAATGGCCTCCCTTGGAAACCTGCACTAAACATTCACTGTATATGCATATAAAAAAAAAAAGCTTTAAAATTGTTGTATTCTATTTCAATATTAAAAAATTCGTTAAATCTGATCGATAGTACCTGCTCTTAGTGCCTGTTCTATTATCTATGTTGGAGAATTTTTATTTTTCTATTTTAATTTATTTACAAATATACTTTAGACCTTTTTTTTACTGCAGTATGAGATAATAATGTGTTTGCGTTATGCCCAAGTAATTATTTACTGTATCCAGTTTTTAAATTGTAATTTTAACTGTAAAAAAAATATTAACATGCTAATGAATTGAAAGTATCATTAACTTAAATTTAAAAGAGTAAAGAAAATTTTCCTGACTAGAAAATTAATAGATAATTACTATTCGAAGTAATAATGATACGCTGCTATTTCTACGCAACTGCTATTACACTCCTACTTCTACTTATTTTTTGGAAAAATAAAAAACAAAGAATATTTTGTTTTAAGAATATACTATATTTAAATGAATATTTTCGGGAAATAGATATGGACCAGTGGATCCGTGCGAGGCTCTCGCACTGCAATCTTTGAGGTTAATTGCTGATACGTTTTTCACATTAATTTTTAAATAACTGCAATTTTTAAGCAAACAACGTATTTTAACGTAATATGAGTCTATTAAACATACAGGAGAAAAAATTAGTCACCCTTGAGCGGTACCACGATGATTTCATAATAATCTCTCACTTATGCGCGACAAAAGGAGACAAAGAAATTTTCGCGCACAAGTGAGATTCGCGCATAAGTGAAAAACCATAAAATAAGCTTAAACGCGAAAAGTTAACATAACTAACACTAATAGTACACTACTAATGCACTAATAAATAAATATGCACATAATTTTCGTTTATATACTGTAATTTAATAAGAATGTAAAAATCCAAAGTTGTTACATACGTTCCAAACTTCTGTTAAATTTCATTTTCTTTACAAAGAAGTCATCAATAAAGGTTTGTTTTTGTTGATTCTGGAATACGGAAATGATCAGCTAACGCTGTTTTTGATTTAAAGCATTTTTCATCAAAATTTTTTATGATATCCATTTTCAAAGAAAGCGACAAGTTCGTACGTTTTGCCATTTTTTATACACTGTGCAGTACGTAAGCGAATGGCGTAGTAACGCAAACCTAAAGCTTGTTCCGCGAGCAGTACTTACCGTCCACACCGATTGGCTGCGATTTTTAGTGACGTCAACATTTTCGTATGTAACCCGTTCTCCCCCCTCGATGTCAATCACAAGCGAAAAAGAATGCGTTCTTGGAAGAATCCGAATAATGGGTTAAGGGCGTGTGAATGCATCCCAAGACACAGAACAGGAAGGATACATTATTGCGATAAGCAAAGCGTGGCGATTTTACTAAAACTTCTTTTTTTTTCGCATAAGTGAAAGGTGCATTTTAGGTTTCGCGTATGTATAATATTAAGGAAAGAAGTTTGTGAGTGTGTGAGTGAGTGTGTCGACGGTGTTCTGAAGGGATCGCTGCACGTAGAGCTTACAAAATTTGGGGGAAAAGGTACGTCTATATATGAAGTTTTACACCTCGAAGCCCGATTTTCAATGTTTTCATTAGATTTTTTTTAATTTAATTTTTTATGCGATTTTTAGCGCTTTTCTAAGTTTTGAGGCGATTTTTCCACATTAGTGAAAAGAATACGGTTTCTTGCTTTTAACCCAATATAGTAAATTTTGTTCTCTTTTAAGAAAAGTTTATTTGGAATTCGTACAGCGATTTTTGAATTTTTAGCGCATTTTTTATGCGATTACTGAACAGCAGTTAATGAGTCTTCATACCTATAAAGGGCGTTACCGTAGGGGAGACACAGTTCTGTCGCCAAATACCGCCAAGTTTGTCGCCAACTTGGCGATATCTCTAATATTTCACCAAATTCTCATAGACTTCCACTGTAAAACAATAGGGTTTACTTGCTTACAGAAAATCAACAAATTGAGATAGTTTAATGCAACAAAAACTAATATTAACTTAAGGAATTATATTAATTCGCTTTTTCCACATAAGGGAAAAGAATACGGTTTCTTTCTTTTAACCCAATGTAGTAAATTTTGTTCTCTTTTCAAAAATGTTTATCCGGAATTCGTACAGCGATTTTTGAATTTTTAGCGAATTTTTTATGCGATTATTGAACAGCATCTCCATACCTATAAGGGGGGTTACTGTAGGGGGGATCCAGTTCTGTCGCCAAATAACGTCGTTTGTCGCCAACTTGGCAATATATCACCAAATTTGGCGACCAAAATTAGTCGCCAAAAGGGACGCCAACTTGGCGATATCTCTAATATTTCGCCAAATTCCCATAGACTTCCACTGTAAAACAATAGGGTTTACTTGCTTACAGAAAATCAACAAATTGAGATATTTTAATGCAACAAAAACTAATATTAAATTAAGGGATTATATTAATTATATTTAAGTGAGTCCAAGTAAATTAATTACGAATAAAAGTAACATGATCTAATGCTTAGCAGGATTTCCAAAACATAAATTTTAAGAGAGCCCACAGGTCAAAGAAATTAGACTTTTATCCAATTATAGTAAATTTTGACTTTCGTGACTTTTGAACTTTTTGTGATTTTTAATGCAATTTTTACGTTTCTTCGCAATCTGCTGCAATTTTTTGACATTCCATTTTTGACCTAAAGTACATTCTGCCGTCATTTCAATAAAGTTTATAAAGTTTATTCGGATTTCGTATAGCAATTTTCGAATTTTTCGGGAATTTTGTATGTGTGTCTTTTTTAGCGATTTGCTACTATTTTTCCATATTAGTGAAAAGAATCAACTTTCAATCTTCGAACACAATATATAATTTTTTTTTTCTCTTTTCAAAATTTAAGAAGGGATTTAAAATTTTTTCGCGATATCTTATTGTGATTTTCAGAGCTTTTTCGTAATTCCTGCTGTTTTTTGACGTACCCGGGCAACGCCGGGCAAGTTCGCTAGTAAATGAATAAGTGTTAGCATTGTTTTTCTATTTCTCTGGCTGGGCCCGCGGAAAAAACGTGTATATCAGAGGTCGCGTATAAGTGAGAGATCACTGTACTTTTACAGATTACGTTGCAGAAATTTCACGTCGTACCAGTAAACCGTGCTTGGAACTTCCGCTCTGTGTTCGTATCAGTAACGTGAAATATGAAAGTCGTTCTGAAGTAGGGGAACCATGCGTTAAAAAAATAATTACAGGGATGTGTCAGAATGACAAACAGATGCTATCATGTTGTGGCGTGCCAATGGCCACACAGTGGACGAAGTTGCCCGATATGTTCGTGCATTGAGTTGACTGTCTAACGTATTTTCTTGGAATGATGCGCCCCTGTTGGCCATGAAGCATGGCGTCAAAATTGAGGTTGAAAAAGGAGCTTAACGCAGAGTGATCATAAGCAATTCTCACGCCTTGTACATGAAAATGGTTCCAAACTCGATAGAAATTACTGCAGTCAGCGAATGAATGTTTATTCAAACCTGTTTCTCAACGAACATTACGAATTACATGCAATAAGCAATTGCACCAAAGTACTTCACAAGATATAATTACTCAGAGAAGTACATAAAGTTATACGTCTGTCTCGGATAAAAAAAACGCTGCACGTGGACTGTGTGGAGGTGCGCAGGAGAAGCTGACCGGAGGTGAGCAGAGTGGTCCGATGAAACACACATTTGCCTTTTTTGTGGATGACACTAACGTTTCGAGTGAACCGACGACTGGCCAAATAAGGTATTCAAGTGTATGTGTATGAAGGCTGTAGTTCGACCGGGGATGATTCTATGATGATTTAGGGGTGTTTAACATAGCCTGACTTGGGACACTGATTCAGCTGACCATTAGCATAAACCAGAATGTTTATTTGAACATTCTCGGTGATCCCTACAGTCTGAATCTTCTTGGTGAATATGCCCTTGCTCTATTTTCTAAGGTAACATCAGTCTTGTTCACAGAGCTGCATGCATACGTGAATGGTTTGATGAACAATCACACACCATATAGCACTTCCACTGGACCACAAAACCACTTGAGCCGCTATGGAAAATCTAGCAATCCATTTGGAATAGTCACTAAAACCCCCTACATCAGATTCCCTACAAATTTTGTGGACTTACGTGATCTGCCCATGAGCGATGTCTCCTAAATGTGTAAATGTTTCAAACATTCTTTGAGCAGTCTAAATAAAAATTCAAAACAGCTATCTTTGATTTACCGTTGGGAAAATATACATTAAAATTTGCTATGAGATTTCGGCTGTAACTAATAGAAAAAATTGACCGGTCAATGATACTTTGCATACAAATAATAAATAATATGATAAATGGCTAATTTCAACCCCGCATTCCAGCAAAAACTTTCTCTATTTGGCGAGTAATTTTGTCTGTGTTTTTACCGGCGCGACGCCGGCGCATAGATACAGAACTGACAATAGAGAAACATCGCATAATTCTTTCCATGCCTTTGGCTGTTCCTAAACTGAATTGGTGTTGAGTCGGTATTTCAATTAATAGAATAATGTAAATGGCAGGGTGCGACTGAACATGAAAATTTACATCAATCGTTCAGCAACGCGGATAAGAATCTCGACTGTATTGGCACACACACAAGAAAGAGCAGAAACTGAGCACTCGCAATTTGGCGGGTCTGATTGTTCATTTACTCGCCAAATGAAGCATTTTGTCTTGATTTGGCGCAATGGCGAGCGGCAGCGAGAAGCCTGGTCGGATCTAACAAATACGATAGCTTGCTGTAGAATAATTTTGAAAAAGAATCTGTCCAAATTTTCACATAACTTCTTACATTTTTTACTATTTCGTCAATTAGGGATTTCACATCACATGCGTTAGAATTAAAAGGTCATTAAAACAAGAAAGGTTTTTGTTTCGTTCTTTTCTGTCGTATACAAACTTGAAAATATATTAAAAGAAAATCTACATAAGCGTTTATAGCTGGGCAAAGAAATAAGTTGTCTTTAGGTAGGAGGGGGGGAGGGGGGGGGGACAGTTACGAAATCATACGTGAAACAGCTGACATTAATGTATATTTTACTCGGGAACAAAGGATTTTGATACTTTTTTAAGTTTGTCGGAAGTTAACTTATAAATTTTCGTGAGACTAGAAATAAAAATATTTAAAAATACGACAGCTACGTGATTTTTCAAAAAAGTAAAAACGAAATCTAAGATCTAAGGGCGATATATATATATATATATATTTATTTACGCAACTATTGAATTTTTCTTTTGTCGAACGATTAATTAATAATTTAAATTTTGAGAAAAATATTGAATAAAGTATTAAAATCTCTTCAATATTTCCAGAGAACATTGTACATCAACATCAAGCTGTTTTACATGTGATTTCTCAAATGCTGTCGCTCTCTGAACATTTATAGATTTTATAGTATTTTATAGTTTTTGAAAATGCTAAATATATTCAGATTTCATAACTTTAAAAACTTTTTTTACATCATTAAAAAGACATTATTTAATTTTCGTTCGTTTTTTATCAGATGTTACTTTTTGAATAATTTATATAGCAGGTACATGTTTTTAAAAGTTTGACACAGAGAAAATAAGAAATATTTCGTATTGTCTTCACTTTTCATTAGTTAGAAAAGTTTTAAAAATAATAAATAATTTTATTTTTCATTCAAAAAAAGAAGAAGCAGCAATCAATAAGGAGACATTGTCAATACAGATTAAAAATAACAACGAATGTAAAATGTAATGTTATCAAGTATTTTATTTCCTTATAAAAAAAGCAATTTTTTAAGAGATTGTACAAAAGCAATTAAAGTTATTAAATATTTAATGCTAAAGTTTTATTGAATGATCATCTGAAAAACGTATTGATTAATGTTAAACGCCAATGACAAAAGTTCTTCGTTATTTGGCAAGCTTTGCAGAATTTAGAGATCAAAATGTATTGTAGGGGAAAAATACCTCTCTGTCCAAATTTTCACTTGTGACAGCATATTATCATATCAAAACAATGTCAGTTTAAATAATATAACGCACTTTTCGTGATATAAAAAAAAACTTTTAAAAGTTATCAAATCTTTATATATTTGTTATTTTCAAAAACTATCAAATTAAAATAATTGTTTATGCAGAAGAACATAAGAAAACTGTTCTTTAGAACAACCCCGTCAGTCCAGCTTTGATTTTACTTTTTCTCTAAATTCCTTTCCTTGGACAGAAGTGCTTTTTTCAGGATTTTGAAATATAGATGAAAAAAAAAACCTTAAAATTTATAAAGAAACAACAATTTTACTAAAAAAAAATTTCAGAAATGATTAGAAAACAAGAAAACAAAAAGTGAAATGCTGTTTCTTGATTTAAATATTTTTTGTTATGTTATTTTAATAACACAAAAAAATTCAATTTTGAACGATTTTCTCAACAACAATTCATAGACTTCATACGTTTTCTATTCGAAGTTGTATAAAATATTAATAACAGAAGCTGTGTTGCACAAAAGTACCTGAAAACTTTCTTTTTTCTATCCTGTAAATGAAGTGATGATAATTCGGACACCTGAAGTTATTGGGTAATGAAGAGATGCATTCCATCGACTATATCTAGAAGTACATCTATATGTAGGACCAACAATCAACTGGTCATATCGTATATATCATATGCCGTATATTCGTAGATATTTGTATTTTTATCGTCTTAAAAAGTTTTGAGAAGTGAAAATTTTGTTTTCTGCATTTCTCAGTTGTTGGATCCGTACTTTTAATTCTGAAACTTCGCATAAATGTCCCACGCTGTACAATTTTCGTAATCATAGCGTAATTTTCTTCAGTAATTGTGTGATAATTACCCCTGATATTGAAAACCATTGAAAGGGCCCATAATACGGGCCTGCTTGCATTAGAGGATTTTTCCCTTTCCATTTGTAAAACTATTGATTATGCTTACTGAAGTAACATAAAACAATCGCCTCCTAAATAAAATAAAACATGCTACTGTATACATCAATGCCCAGAATGCATGAAAAACTATGTAATTTTGTATGTAGTGGCTAAAAAAAATGGAGATCCATATAATCACCCTTAATTATTATATAATATTAAAACAAGAAGTATAATTTTTTTTCGCCAAATTAGTAAAACGCCAGTAGTTTAGTAGTTTTCGCCAAATAAAAAATATTCTGGGTAAAAAGTAAAATACGTTGTATTTCTTTTTGAAATAGATTTTTTTAAAACATTCAAGAACTGTGATTTTTTGTTAACAGTTTACGCCTCAATTATATTATCTTCAGAAAAACACAGTTTTCATATTGTAGGGTAGACCGGTGTACGTTTACGCATGGGCACGTTTACGCAGTGCACTTTATACGAAACGAGTTATAACTGACGCGCCATCAGTCATGACAGATTGATGCTGCTCCCTAGCGGGTAATCTCATACGTTTTTGAGCGTCAGTCGAGCTTCGGTCTAGAATGCGGAAAGGATAACCTGTTTTCTATCAAGGTGAGTAAAATTTGTGTTGAACTTATTGAAATTTATTGTGAACTAATAATACTTAGTTAAGGATAAACAAATATATGAACATTAGCAGAATTTTTTCTTTTTTTGAGAAGTGTATTTGTATGAACAGAAATGTTATTAATTTTCGTTGCACGTTAAAAATAAATCCAAACATGGCGACAGGGCACCTTTAAGCATTGACATCACACCTTTACGCACATTTTTACTGCGTAAAAGTGCCAAGCAAAAGACTCGGTTCAATTTCTTAGATAAAAAAGGTGGTCCCATGACAAGTGTGCAAAAGAATATACTTTATTTTTTGTTTGTAAAAACTGTAACAGCGATGATGAAGATGATTAAATAGTTTCTGTTTTCTAATAGCAGTAAGCCCTATGTTTTCAGCTTAACCTATAAAATGTTCTTTAATTAATTCTTTTTATTTTTTTTTTTAAACAGTGTGTTTTAAGTTATAAATAAAACATTTCAATTTGATTAAATATTTATTTCACTTACTCCTTGATATCACTTATAATATGCGTAAACCTGCCACACTTGATGCATCGCAAAATACTTGGGCCATTTTTTATTTATTTATTTATTTTTTTTTTTTTTCGGTTAAAAACACAAATAGGGCAACAAGTGAATACACAAATTTTGACTTTATTAACTGCGTTATAAAACCGCAATGTCTACAATTTCCTAAGTTAAAACATAAAAATTAGAATATTCATCGAAAAAAAAAAAAGGCGTAAACGTACTTTGGCCTACCCTAAATAATGCACCGAATGAATCGGAATATATATTTTTTTTTAATTTCACAACAAAATTACATCATAAAAAAAATCTATATTTCCATTTTGAGTTACAATTTTCTTGACTTCTCTTTTCGAATAGCTTAGTAATGATTATTTTAAAATTTGGTTGCATAATGTCTTTTACAAATTTGTCACTATTGAACCCCAGATAGAGGCAAATAAAATTATTTAAATACAAAAGTTCTGACTATAAATAAGTTGTCTCATATATATTGAGCGATAAAAAAAGTTTATCACCCCTTTTTAGGTAATGACTAGTGTTACCAGGTGTCCCGATTTACGCAAGATGTCCCAATTTTTAGGGCCTCCTAGATCTGTCCCGTGTAACCACTGCGCGGGACTCCAAAAGTCCCGATATTTTATGATGCACAATTTCGCTAAATTTCTTTTAGTAACGTGCTATTCATTAGTCTGCACCGAGTAGAATGTAATACAGTAAAACGTTTGAAGGAAGAACCTACCCAAAATGAAAAAATAAATATATATATAGATCTATCCTTTAGAAATATGTCTATCTAGACGGAAACATATCTATAACGGAATTTTTTGCGGTTCCTAAGCGATACTGTTTTCACTAGTTTTACTGTACTTTACTCAGCAAACCATGTGTAAATGGAACCTGTTTATAACAGAATTCTGTTTTTTTAATAAAAATTTTATTGCTTCTACAATAGGAATACTATATACAATTATTCCTGTTAGATTGGAATTTTGTTTCAGTCGCTAGCAATTCTGTTTTATTAAGTTTTACTGTTAAAATTTATTTAGTATAATTAAACCTGATAAGGCGGAATCTCAAGCGGAAGGTAAAAATTCCGTTTTAAACTGGCTTTTTTGTTACCATATATAATTGTATGGTATTCCTACTGAAGGGACAATGACATTTTTACATTTAAGGCACAATTCCTTTATAGACAGGTTACGTTATAATAGGCTTTACTTCATTTTTATGTTCCGATTTTGAAGGCTCTGTCCCACTTTTTTTTTTCTCCCTGTCTCTCTTTTTGTGACACTGGACATGGCAACACTAATAATCACACAAACATAAAATATTCTTTGTAATAATGATCATTTAAGTACAACCATCAAAGAGCCATGATTAAAAATTAACATTTTAATAACTCATGATTATTTAGATAGACAACACAAGTGATTATATGTAAAAGTTTTAATAAAATCTAAATTTCAAATTATTTACTACTTAAAACCTACTGAGTTGAGGAATAATTCATGAGCGTGTTTTTCATATTCTGAGCTTGCCTATTGAATGAATCTAGTTCAACTCATTTTTTTTAATAAAAATTTATCTGCTTCGGTAATTTGACGCTGATTTTCATGAAGAAGGTATTCAATCGTATTTTATCGAACTTCATTGGTAGTCCACTGCACTTAAAAAAAAAAATATGCAAACATTACTTAATCTATTAAAATATAATCTGACCGGAAGCTAAAAAAATCAATAATCACTTTCGAGTTACCCATGATCCCAAAAAACGTTCTTTATCTTTAGAAACTTTGGAAACTAATATATTTACGAGATTTAAAGATTCATTTATAAAAGAAAGTTTCTTTGATTGCCACTGATTCTCAGAAACGTTTCCGAGTTTTCTAAACCTAGACTATAGGTTTTTCCGGTGCTATCAATGCTCTAGTAAACATTTTCACGTTCAATAAACAGGTTTTATAGACAAACATTATAAATTAAAATTATTAATATTAACATTAAAATTAATATTGTTTTGTTAATCTTGCAGGTATAAATTCAGTTACACATCTGAAAATGTTTAATTGAGAATTAATTGCATCTTAAAAACCAATATTCTGATTTGATAAAACTTATTAATACACTGCAAAAAAGAGTACATGGATGCATTTTCAGTGGTAACAAAAGAAACCTTGTTTTCATAACTGCTTCTTGAAATCTCAAAAATATATCGGTTTCGGGAATTTCTAGAGATAGGGAAAGCTTTTCGAACAGTGGGTAATTTATATTATATTTTTTAAGATTAAGAAACATTTATCCTTTTTTACAGTGTATATAATCCATTCTTATGGTCAAATTTGCCAATTTTGCACCGTGAAAAAGAGGTTTGAGACAGTTCTCTTTCTTCAAACACAGTACAAAATTATACAAATCACCAAACTATTCGTCGAATTATACAAATTGACATAATTTTTATTTTAATAAACGAAAGAACAAATAAACTAGTAAAACATTAATAAAAATACAACTAAAAAGTCTATTAAAAATCGCTTGATTACGTAACAAACACGTGTATCGTATTTAATGGCAAATGAATGTGACATTTACGATCGTTTATTATTGTCATTTAATTTTATAGTTTGGCGATAGTTTTTTGGTCTACGGGATAATCAAATAGTATCAGTAAATTATACTATAGATTCATAATTATTAGTATTCCATGAGTTGAAAATAAGATATATTGGTGATAACATAAAAAAAATATATTTATTATTGCAAAAATATTCAATTTAAGTCATCTGGTATTGCACAAAATCGGGTTTTGTTCGAAATAAAAGAAGTAATTTAAATATATTTCATTATCTACATCAAAATAGTCTATTATAATTCACTTGTTTGCAGTCTAGACACACTAATTCTCAATCATGCAGATATAAATAGCAGAAATTAATTTTCGAAATTCGATTTCGGAGAAAAGATTTCAGTATTTCTTTTGAAAAGCCGATTGAAATCTTAAGATCTCCAAATCGATTTAATTCCTTTTCTAAAGAGAATATTTTTCCTCAGTATTCTGGAGTTAATTCGATTCCTTCTGACATAGATTGTTCTTAAATGCATATTGTAATTGTATTCTGTTTGACTTTGGAAAGAATTAGATTTGTCTCACTCAAATGAATGGGATGCTTTTAGGGGAATAGGAAACTTTTGGTAAACAAGTTTTGTTTACGGTATGTATAAATATTAAACAGACATACATACAATAAATAAAATATACAATTAAATTTAAAAATCAAAAAACCCAACTGCGTAAAAAGCGAACTAATTAATTATTTCTCATCAACGTGAAACTATTTTTTTTTCAATTCCTACTGTTAGCTCACACTCTCGCTATATATATATCTTGTTCAAATTTTCAATCGTTAGTAAAATACTTATTATTCATCCAATCAAGCTCAAATAATTTATTTTAAACTTGTAGTGGATGACACTTGATGTTAATCCAGTTTTTTCAAATATTAATTCATTAATTAAATTAAATTCATTAATTTTCAATAATCGAGAGAGCCCTCTTCATGATCAATGTATTTTAAGACCGAGAGAGCTCTCTTCTTGATCAACGCATTTTAAGCGCCACTCAAGAGGTAGGAAGAATGGGAGAAAAAAAATTCTCTTATTGACCTAAGTAGGAATTGACTTAAAATATTTTTTTATATTACTTGTTTATATTACTTACCTATTTTTTTATTTACTTGTATTGATGACTTTCAAGTTGTTTTTAATTGTTAGTTCCTATCTATAAACACTGTTTTGATGAGGTTTATAGATGCCTAGGATGGTTAGAGTTGCAGTAAAGCTAGAGATCCAATATACACAACTTCCAGTTTGTATAATATTTTAACGGAGCTTCTGACTGTAAAATAGTCAATGAAGCATCGTTTTCATTTTGAAAGACCTATCCAATGATATGCCACTCAGTAGGGTGCGTAATTTTTTTCGTCTCTACCGCCATTTTGAATTTACAAAAACAAAACCTAGCCTATAACCATCGGGTCGTTAAGACGAATTTATAGAGACCTCATTCATTAAAATCCATCCGGCCGTTGAGATGTTTCGAGGGTATAAAGAAATCCACATACACAGCTACACGTGAAACACACAACCCTTCTTTTCAGTCGGGTAATAAGCCCAACTGGAGTGAAAAATCAACCAGAGCCAGGAGTTTTTCACTTCAGTTGGGATATTGTATTTATCGTATGTATGTCTGCTTAATATTTATACAATATACCGTTAACAGTTCAATACCCCAGCTAAAAATGAACTGTAGTTTTTTTACAGAAATGAGGTATTTTTCAAGTTTTTCTACGGTCAACTGTAGTTTTTTTTGTAGTGCAGTATCAACAGTAAAAACACTTCAGTTATTTTCCAGTTATTGACAAGTATTTTTTCAACCCAAAATTTAAAAAAATAGTAAGACTTTATGTCTACAGTAAAACGGCAGTGAATTTCAAGTGATTTTATAGCAATTAATTCACAAAAATTTTCGGTGATGTATCTGCAGTCTGACTGCAGTTTCTGAAGAACTTTACAGGTCTTAATTTTGTAAGTATGATTATTATAATAGTAACTACAGTATAACAGCAGTTACTGTAAGATTCTTTTGCAAGACACAATGCTGTATGATTGTGTGATATTTCCCGAATTTTCTAAAGTGTTTAAAATTGTTTTAATTTTGTGAGAGTTGCATGTTATGAAACACACTTTTTAAATACTAATGATAATTAATACTCTTTCCAAGACTTTTAAGGACTTAATTGAAAGTCACATTCCTACCTAACGCAAAATTTTTAGTTCCTCTTTCATTTTAAGCTAAGATAAAAAAAAAATTAAATTTCACTATGATTTTCAAAATCAGAGAAAAAAAATTAGTTAAATTTCAAAATCGAGGGAGGGGCAGTGGCATCAACCCACCTGTGCCCCTGCCCACTACGGAAAATACTTAGTTTTTTTTTAACTTACTCTAAACGAATAAATTTTGCTATTTTTTTTTTTTTTTTCAAAATCGGAGAAAAATATTTTAATTAAATTTCAAAAGCCAGGGGAGGGGGGGGGGCGGGAAATGAGAAATTTCTTCATTTTTTTATTGTAAGTTACTCGAAAAGTATACATTTTACTATGTTTTTGAAATAGAAGAAAAGGAAATTTTAATTAATTAACTTTTGAAATCCAGGGGGTGGCAATAGGTTTCTCCTACCCCCTACCCTATCCCTAACTGAAAATTCTTAATTCATCTTTTATACTAAGATAATTAAAAAAAATTCAGTATGTTTTTCAAAAGCGAAGAAAATAGTTAACATTTAAATTCAAGGGAGGGGCAATCGCTCAGCTATGCCCCTTCCCCTAACAGGAAATTCTTAGTTTCTTTATTTTTAGTTAGTCGAAAAGAATAAATTTTACTACTTTTCAAAAGTGGAAAAAAATAAATTTTTATTAGTTACATTTTAAAATCCAGGGAGGGGAGGGCAATGAACCTCTCAACTTCCCCCCCCCCCTCCCTCCCTCTTAATGTAAAATTTCTCATTTTTCTATTCTAAGTTACTCGAAAAGTATAAACTTTACTATGTTTTTGAAAACAAAAGAAAAAGAATATTTAATTAATTACATTTTTAAATTTAGGGAGGGGCAATAGCTCTCTTCTAACTTCGTTCCCCTAAGAGAAAATTCTTAGTTATTCTTTTATTTTAAGATAAGAGAAAAGATCAAATTTCACTATGTTTTTCAAAAATCAGAGAAAAAAATAGTTACAATTTAAAATCGAGGGAGGGGCAATGACTCACATATGCCCCCTTCCCCTAACAGAAAGTTCTTAGTTCCTTTATTTTAAGTTATTCGAAAAGAATAAATTTTACTATGTTTTTGTAAATTGGAGAAAAAAATTGCTAATTAAATTTCAAAATCCAGGGAGGGGCAATGAGTCTCACCCCCCCCCCCCCCACACACACACACACACCACCACCACCACCACCACCCCTTAACTGAAAATTTCTTATTTATTTTCATTTTAAGTTACTCAAAATATTTACATAATGTTTTTGAAAACAGAAGAAAAGCAATTCTTATTAATTAAATTTTAAAATCAAGGGAGGGGCAATAGGTCTCCCTTGCTCACTGTCCCACTATCTTCATAACTAGTTTTTAGTTCCTCTTTTATTTTAAATTACTCGAAAAAAATTTACTATGTTTTTCAAAATCGAAGAAAATGGAAATTTAATTAGATAAATTTCAAAATCGAGAGGGACAGTGGCCCAACCATTCTTTTATATGTCGCCCATGATTAGAAATTAGAAACACAGGTGGGTTTACTCATTGCATATTGCATAAATTGTCTTTCTTCCATATCGGACATACATATAACTTCCAGTTTTCCACTTTTACCTCATAAAAACAAAGAAGAACAACAAAAGAATAGTATAATTTTCTTCCTTTATTTTATTTAAATTTCTCATTTGGACATATGATTTATTTTTCAACCCCTTACAGCTGAATGTCTAACCCCATGGTTTCGTTGCAACTGCAGGAGAAGCATTAAAGAAACACCTCAACTCACGGAAACGCCGGCTTGTTTATGAAAATCGGCGCGGAGTACCACGTTGATGTTTTTTCGCGAGGTGTTCGTGGTCGAGGTAGGTTGCTGTCGGCCCGGCTCCGTGCTTCAAGTTGTGGTGTCCCCGTTTTGTCTCTAGAGCTACAGGTTGTAGTTTTTCCCTTTTTCATTATTGCTTTTTGTTTCAACGTGGTCTCCAGCCCTGTGTGGCGTGGTAAACTTTCCGCGTTTGTAAATGTTTACTTTTTGCTGTGTTTAAGAGTTGTTTATTTTTATTTTTTTCTCTGACTCGCAGGTCGAGGACTGGTTGTGTTGTTTTTATCGTTCAGTATGTCGTCCATTTTTACTATTACAGATGCGAGTGCTGGTGACCCAGAAATATTTGTGCAAGAAGTTAGTAGTCCTTCGCAACAGGTTACTTATGCGTTCGCAAATGGAGTCTCCAGTGTTTGCGTCTTTCTTGAAGCGACTGAGGGTAAGATTCCTCGAAATAGGCCTGTGGCTTTAAAAGCTGATTTTGATAAAATAGTTGGTCCAAATGCGCCTTTAAAAATTCGTTTTACCAGGACGGATAAATTGTTAATCGAGACGTCTGATGCTCAATGCGCTCAGGCGGTCTCTGGTATTGACAAATTACTTAATGTGCAGGTAAAGGCGTATATTCTACAGGAAACTATCACGTCACGGTTTGTCTTACACAATATCGATACGAGTATTAGTCTCGAAGAGTTGGGAAAGGAAATTCAAGCCGAAAATAAGCTGAAGGTTAAGGATTTGCGGCGTTTTACCAGAAAGGATAATGGTGTTACCAAATTAACGGAAACTGTTTTAGTGACTATTTACGGCACATTTATTCCTGAAAGGATCAAGTTGTTTTATATGACGGAAAGAATTAGACTTTTTTATGACAGACCACGCCAGTGTCTTAACTGCTGGCAATTTAACCATGCTACCAGCAAATGTCCGAATGAAACCACCTGCAGGAAGTGTGGGGGTAAACATGCGTCTGCCACATGCAGTACTGCCGAGCTTACTTGCTCTAATTGTCAAGCCTCCCACCTGGCGTCTGATCTGAAGTGTCCAGCCCGACTAAGGGAAATGGATTTCCAAAAATACAAATCTGATAACCATTTATCAATCACCGAAGCTCGTAGACTGTATGCTAAGATTTCTAATCCAAAAACGTATGCTGATTCTGTTAAAATGAACTCTGAAGTAACCTTGAACCCTACATATGTAACTAAAGCAGATCTCGAGCAAACGATGGAGCTCTTTTTTCAGCGTACTCAAGAGTGCATCCTTAATGTGTTACAACAACAAACAAACTTATTCATACAAACCATGGAAGGATTGGTTAAGTCTTTCACGGCGGCCTGTGCGGCCAATACACGGTCTGCTGGTGCTTCTAAAGATACGGTTGGCAGCTCTCCCTCCGATCGGCCGAAGAAACTAAAAAAACAAAAGGTGACGGCCCAGCGGCTATCCTTAGCGAACTGTCGGGAACAGGTTTACAGTAAAACGAGCGGAAACGAGTTTGTTCTGAAATCGGGCTCTGAAGAAGAGTCTGGTGGCGACGACATGGAACAGGTTTAGCGCCCCCTCCTTCTTTGTTTTTTTCCTTTTTTGTGCTGCCCTTTTTGGTGTTCGCCTGTTTGGACTTTTTGTTGTTTGTGTGTTTCCCAGGTGTTCTTTGTCGTTTTATTTATGGTGCAGTTTTCGATCCCCTTTGCTGTGATCCAGTGGAACTTCAGAGGCGTTAAAAATAAAGTCCATTGGTTGAAGTGTTCCCCTTTTTCGAAGGCCGATGTTTTTGTTTTTCAAGAATCTTTTCTTAGAGTGGATGATTCCTTTGCCTATCCGGGTATGGTGATCTATCGTCAGGACAGAGCTGGCAGGGGTGGTGGTCTGCTCACTGCTGTGAGTAGGAGGCTTACCTCTGTAATGCTCGATTTGGGCTCTCTTAGCACCCAGGGTGTGGAGGTCCTTGGGGTTAGGGTTTGGATGGCAAGACGGTGGGTGACTATCGTCAATGTTTACTCTCCCGAGGGTAGAGTTAGTGAATCGTGGCTCCAGCAGTTTACCAATAAGATTTCGCATCCCTTCCTGATTCTCGGTGACTTTAATCAAAAGCATCATGCCTGGGGCAGTTCTTGTAACACTTCGGGCTCTGAAGAGATTCTAAACTGGCTTCTCAACAATAATGTTTCCATTCTTAATACAAATCATCCAACTCACGTCACTCATTCTGGCTCTGCATCATTGATTGACCTCTCTTTTTCAAGCCCTGATTTTTTTCGGATCACTGACACATACGTTCACCCTGATCTGTTTGACTCTGATCACTGGCCTATCATCCATAAAATTAACCATGTTACTACGAACTACCTGCATACTTCTACTAATTGGGATGGAGTCAAGTCTTGCCTTAATCGGGCCCTGGATGTTCATGACGTCACCTCATTTGAGTACCTCCATAAGAGCTTTCGAGAGGTTCTTTCCCATAATTCTTTCAAGCATAGGGTGCAGCGTCGAGATAACCCCCCCTGGTGGGACTCACGTTGCGCGTGGCTCCTCGGCCAAAAGCGGAAATTCCTGAGATTAGCCAGAATAAACTTATCGAGCGATTGCTGGAAATCGTATAAGTCTTATGCTGCTCAGCTCAAGCGCTACATGAATTATCAGGCTCGCAATTACTGGGGCGATATATGTGAAAAGGCCGCCAAAGGTACTATCTATGGAATCATCAAGGCTTTAGCCAAGAGGAGTAGCTCTGAGGAGTCAAATTTCTATTTGATGGACGGGACTGAAGAGCTTCTCGACAGGTCTGACCAAGCCAATGCTTTTGCCGAGCAATTTCGAAGCACCCGTGAGTTCTGTAGTATCCCTTTTGATCTCAGCAGTTCGGATGAGCATTGGAACAACCCGATCACGTTCGAAGAGCTGAACCGTGCAATTCAGGACGCGAAGAATACCACCCCTGGCGAAGACGGAATTCCGGCTCGTGTTTATAAAGCTCTTACAATTGGAAACAAACAAAAGTTGCTTCGGCTTTTTAATGATAGTTTCATGTCGGGTAGTGTTCCGGATTGCTGGAGAACGGCGGTGATCCTGCCTATCTGGAAGGTTGGGAAACCTAAAGGGTTTCTTAGCAGTTACCGACCCATCGCTCTCACGGCTGTGGGGTGCAAGATTATGGAGCGCATCCTCCTCAAGAGAATCCTCGACTGGGTTATGCCTAGACACCTTTTCAATGATCGACACTTTGGTTTTCTCCCCAATAGCGACTGCACGAAGGCTTTGAAGCTGTTTTACTTAGACATTAAGCGTGCCAGATTGGAGAGGAAGTACATCATCGCTCTCAAGCTTGACATCCACGCGGCGTATGACTCTGTATGGAGGGATGCTCTTATTTACAAGATGGCTAGCCTGGGCATTGCTGGAAGAACGGCCTTGTGGATCTTAAAGTGGATCGAGATTAGGAAGATCAAGGTTAAGTGGAGAGGTGTTTTCTCTCATCTGGTGAACTCTTTTCGTGGTGTGCCGCAGGGCAGCGTCCTTTCGCCCATCTTGTTCATGATCTTCCTGTGGGATTTATTCGAAGCTGTTGATTCGGGGGTCCAAATCATTGTATATGCCGATGACATCCTTCTCTACTTTTCAGATCTTTCCTTAGAAGACGCTTTTTTGAAACTTCAGGAGATGCTTAACAGGATCAATGCTTGGTGCACTTATTGGAAGCTTGAGCTCCGGCCTGATAAATGCTCGGCAATAAATTTCTCTCGGCAAAAGGATCTTCCCCTGCAGAATTTCAGTCTTCATGGATCAGACATCCCGTGGCAGAATACTACAAAGATCTTGGGTGTCATTTTTACTCACAACCTGTCTTTCAATCAGCATATTGAGTTTTTATGTAAAAAATGTATGAAGCGCCTTAATTTATTAAAAGCTGTTGCCAGTCCTCAGTGGGGAGCGAAAACCGTCCATCTCATTCCTTTGGTCAATTCCCTTATTCGGGGCGTTATTGATTATGCGTGTCCTGTGTACGGCGTTGCAGCTAAGACCTCTCTAAAGAAGCTGGATGTGGTGTATAATGCGGCCCTCCGTTTTGCGACCGGCCTGCCCAAGTGGACTCCCGTCTTCAAGCTTTATCGTGAATCCAACCAAGCTCCTCTTAGTTTTCGACGAAGCTATCTTACCTCTTCCTTTTACATCCGGTGTACGTCTGCTGTTAATTTTGGTCGTCCCTGCTCCAATTATTTTCCTGATGGGTTTTCTTGGACTACAGACCATGCTATTGTGACTCCTGATATGCTGATTACTTCTCACTGGCCTTGCGGGAGCTTAAAAGATGTCTGTAAGATCATAGTTGATGAGTTGCCGTTTCAAACTAAAAATCTCCCTCCCACTGCCATCAGTCAGTGTTTCAGTCTGTACATGGATGAGTTCCGTCATCTTACCAATTCTTGTTTTATCGCCACGGATGCTTCGAAGAACGATTTTAAAACTTCTATTGCTGCTGTTAATATTACTGAAGATACATCCTGCGCTTACCTCACCCATCATTTAAACTCTACTTTTACTGCAGAAGCTCTAGCCCTTAATCTGGCTGTCCAGCACTTTCTTATCAAGAGTTACAACTACTTTATTTTGTCGGATAGCAAGTCTGCCCTTGAAGCTTTAATACATATTAACCATAGGTCCCCAGCTGTCATCTTAGACCTTTTCCAGTCTTTATGCAGCGTCCGTGGTTCTGTGTGTGGGATTACCTTGATCTGGGTCCCTGGCCATGTTGGTATCCTTCCTAATGAGAAAGCTGATAATCTGGCTAGAAATGGCCCGTATGCGGTTAGCACTTATAGTGGGGTGGCCCCTGAAGACTTAAAGAGGCATTTAAAGGATCAGCTTCATGCTAGCTTCCAGAGCTGGTGGAATGATTGTAAATATGCAGTCGATTCGCCGTATCTTGGTCCGAATATTTATAAGTGGACGCATAACCGTAAAGAGGATGTTTTTATTGCTCGTTTCCGGACGCAAACGGCTGTCACTGACAGGAAGTTATATATTTTCAAGCTTAGTATTTCTCCCACGTGCTCTCTTTGTTCTACGGAGGATGGGACGGAATTCCATTACGTTTTCAAGTGCCCGGCTTTTGATGCTGAAAGAACGATGCTACGGGATGCCATGGCATCTGTTAATTTCTTTCCTGATGACTGGACTGACTTTTGGGAATGTATCAACTCCAATCGTCATTGTTTTCGTCTGTTCATCAATCTCTTCCTCGGGAGCGGGCGTTTTTAGTCGCCTTTTTCCGTTTATCCTTTTTCGCTTGTTTCATCACTCTTTCTTAATAGCTGTGTTGTCTTTTTGTTTTTGGTGCTGCTTGTCTGGATGAGTTGTTGGGCTCCTTCGTTTTAGGTTGCCTCTGGTTTATTGTTTAGGGTGCGTCTTTTTTGTGTTTTTCGGGGTAGTTTTTGTCCTCTTGTTGGGGTTATCAGTTCGTGGTTTGTTGTGTGGGCTGTCCCACTTTGTTTCTGGTGGTAAACTGGATCTTTTGGTTCCGTTGGTTTGGGTATATGTGATCATTTGAGGTCATGCCGGCCGGAGCCGCAGCGCCTACCTCAAAGCTCAAATAACAAATAACAAATAACCACGTTGATTTGCTGAAAGAAGATCATTTATTTTGCAGTTTGGCGAAAAATATCACCACTGTTTATTGAAATAAAGTGGCTGTATGGGTATTTTTACATTCTTAATCGAAAGAAATTAATTTCAGATCCACACGATTGAGTTAATTTGAATAAAGTGATAACGATTTATAAACCACCGCAATTTTTGTACAATCATCGTTAGTATTTCAAATCCAGATGAGATTGTACTATTAACGGTTAATGCATGCAAAAAAAAAAAAAAAAAAAAAATTAGGTCCATTTCATATTAACAGGATTAATTAAATTCAAATGTCATCCAAAACATTTGATAAAATTTTGTTTCTGACAATCCAGATAGTTCGATTTTACTTGATTTAGTGCACTTATCTATTTATAGTAATTAACAATGTTTTATTTCAGATTTACACTTGCTTCAATCAGTATGTTCTTTTAGATTAGGAGTTTCAGAATTTTTAAATATCTTACACAGATACTTATCTGTGCTTTGTATTAAAGTATGTTTTGATGTTCAGTTACACAAAAAATCAATACTGAACTTCAAATTATAACTTGATGCCTGTCTAGGATACCTACAATAAGTGCATAACATTTCACAGGTAAGTAACTTATTTTCTTTTTAGGAATGAAAATGTTTTATGTAATACAAAGCGGTTTGACACATTGTGTTAATAACATAACATAGAGTTAATAATAATTTTTATTTAATGAGTACGTACTCACTAATTATGTAAAATATTAAATTTTTTAAATGAAGCAATCTCTTTTTACTGTCATATGAATTGTGTTATTGTAAAAAGAAAATTTACACTTCTGAATGGTAATAGGGCCAAATTAGTTTTTTTCGTCAATTATGACACTTCTCAGAATCAAATAATAAAGGCAATATTTTGCAATATTATATTTCTATTCTACCCACTGTTAAAATTCAGTTTTTTCTTGATACTGATTTGTGAAACTCGTGGGATTTTTATCATATGGTCGATGAATGAATTTAGACTTTCAGAGCACTTTTTCAGATTTTCCCTGCAAGCGATCGAAGAATTATTTTTTTTCCACATGACAGAGTTTTCATATGCGTTTAAATTTTTTAAATGATTTTTTCATTTATTAAGAATGATATTGAATGAGCTTAGTACACCGTCATGTTACAATACACACAAGCTAATGTTAAACCACTGAAAATATCCTTAATTATTTAAAATGTTTTTTTGCATAGGAGGACATTGAATGAGCTTAGTACACTGTCATGTTACAATACTCACAAGCTAATGTTAAACAAATGACAATATCCTTAAATTTACGTTAACACTTTGGCTGCCGCCCATTTTTCAAAATCTGTTCACAGGCATCGAATGCGTGACTTAGAGATCTGCACGGGCAGACCCGTGGCCCCAGAGTTGATTTCAAGGGGTGGTCCGGGGGGGGGGGACATTCCTTCCAGAGCAATGAGAGCTTCTCCCCCACCCCCACCCGGGCCACCCCCTGAAATCAACTCTGGGGCGTGCAGATCTCTAAGTCACGCATTCGGTGCCTGGGAACAGATTTTGAAAAATGGGCGGCAGCCAAAGTGTTAAGGTGAATTTTTGATCAAAATCCGCAACTAATGGATTTCTCTTTCTTGTCCAACAATCAACTGGCAAATTTCACAAATTTTTCTGATGACTTAATGACTATTTTCAGTTTTTTTTCATGCAACTGATTGACAAATTTTGCAATATTATATTTCTACCCACTGGTAAAATTTAGTTTTTTCTTGATACTGATTTGTGTGAGCTTAGTACACCGTCATGTTACAATACACACAAGCTAATGTTAAACCACTGAAAATATCCTTAATTATTTTAAATGTTTTTTTTTTTTTTTTTTTTTTTTTTTTTGCATAGGAGGACATTGAATGAGCTTAGTACACTGTCATGTTACAATATTCACAAGCTAATGTTAAACCAATGACAATATCCTTAAATTTATGTTAACACTTTGGCTGCCGCCCATTTTTCAAAATCTGTTCCCAGGCGCCGAATGCGTGACTTAAGAGATCTGCATGGGCAGACTTGTGGCCCCAGAGTTGATTTCAGGGGGTGGTCCGGGGGGGGGGGACATTCCTTCCAAAGCAATGAGAGCCACCCCCCCTCCCGGGCCACCCCCTGAAATCAACTCTGGGGCCACGGGACTGCCCGTGCAGATCTCTAACTCACGCATTCGGTGCCTGGGAACAGATTTTGAAAAATGGGCGGCAGCCAAAGTGTTAAGGTAAATTTTTGATCAAAATCCCCGACTAAAGAATTTCTCTTTTTTGTCCAACAATCAAGTGGCAAATTTCACCAAATTTTCTGACGACTTAATGACTATTTTCAGTTTTTTTTCATGCAACTGATTGACAAATTTTGCAATATTATATTTCTACCCACTGGTAAAATTTAGTTTTTTCTTGATACTGATTTGTGAAACTCGTTGGATTTTTATCATATGGTCGATGAATGAATTTCGACTTTCAGACCACTTTTTCAGATTTTCCCTGCAAGCGACAAGGTACAAGTGTGCTGTTTTTTAAACATTTCCGCCCAGTGACCCTTTTTATCTAGAATCAACACTAGGATAGTGATGATTCTAGAAAAAAGGACTGCTGTGTGCGAATTTTTAAAAAAGGGCACTCGCAGAACAGAAGTGTAAAAATCTAGGCGCCAGCAGGCAGTTTCTCACCACTAAATTTTATTAGTTCTCTTCACTTAAATTCTTACAAAAAATTTAGGTGAAATATTAGACAAAAAATAACAAATAAAATTTAGTGGTGAGAGACTGCCCATTGGCACCTAAATTTTTTTCTTGCATTCGTGTACCTTGTTCACAAAAAATAATTTGAATTGGTTTTCTTAGACTCCTTTTTTATTAGTGGTGTCCCGAGTAGTACTTTGGCCGAGTACCGAGTACTCGGCCACTGACTACTCGACCGAATACCGAGTAGTTGTGTAATAAGAAAAACTTACTTTTATTTGTATGTGTGAAACTAAATTTTAATCTTGAATTATTTTATGAGGGGTTTTTGCTTAACTTTTTTTATATTTTGTACACATATTGTTAAATACTGAGTAAATAGTTTTATGAATTATTACATATATTATACATTGATATTCGAATAACTTTTTACTGATCAGTTTGAAATTCTTACAACTACTCGGTATTGGCCGAGTACTCGGCCAAAATTTCGCCGAGTACCGAGTACTCGGCAAATTGGCCGAGTATGCCGAATACTCAGTATTTACCGAGTACTCAGTACAGCTCTATTTTTTATCAATAAAATTTTGCAATGCTTTCCTGTGACAGATTGAATTTTGCGATTTTTCCCCCATTTAATGTTATTATGCATTCCTTTTTTTAAATATTAATATTCAATAACTATTTTTCAATTATCAGTTAATGTGACTTATTTAGCAGTTTTTCAGCTGCAATCGGTCGACAAATTTCACATTTTTTCCTGCCACCAACTGAAGAATCTTGTGAGTTTTGTCTCGATTGATGAATTTCATGACTGATTTCTGCAACAGGTTGACAAGTTTCACAATATTTTAAAGCAGCCGACTGAAGAATTGTTCTGGGTTTGTTTTTATTTTTTTCAATAATGGTTGTTGGTTGTGTTTATGATGGCCAGTTATCAGCACGAGGGATATAGGCCCTAACGGGGGGGGAGTGCCCCCCGTGGGTGGTCTTTCTAAGGGAACTTAACCCGTATTTATGCTTGGAAAACCAAGGTCCGAAGAAAACTCTAAAAGATTAGGCCGACGGGCGCTATTGGGATCGAACACAGCACCTCCCGTCCTACCAGCTTCGAGAGCAGAACATCTCGGCCACTGGTGGGGCTTTTCAATAATGGACTGGGGAATTTCATAAATCTTTTCATTGAGTGAGTAATGATTTTTGCAATTTTTTTCACGCTACCAATTCTTGAGTTTTGCAATATTTTATTTCTACTGATCGGGGAAATGTGCGGGAGCTTCCTTGCGATCGATTTGCAAAACTCGTGCGATTTTTTTCATATTGTCGATGGATGAATTTCGCAGATTTTCACCACGTCCGATCGAAGAATTTCATTATTTCTCTTACTTTTTGAACTTTTTTAATATTTTCATCCTTTTAGATTGGATTTTTTTACAGAGCCCTCCGATAAATGTCATTTATAATATATAAAAATTTCATAGAGAAGTGAGGGTGTATTCCAGGTGGTGCAACCCCCACTTTTCAAAATTTTGCCGACATCCCTCATGTAACTTGTTAGAAAGGCCCCATCACCACTTATTTATGTTATGCACATCCGGCTTTCCTCACCCGCTTTTGCCCGCCCCCCACCCCCCCTCCAAGGGGGAACTTTTCTAAATTTTGCCAACATGCCTTGTAACATATTGTTGGAAAGGCCTGTGAGCACTTATTCATGTTGTGCACATCCGGTTCCCCCCCCCCCCCCTAGGGGGCACTTTTCTAAATTTTGCAGTCACCCATCATGTGACATATTGTAGGAAAGGCCTAATACCACTTATTCATGTTATGGATATCTGGTTTCTCCCCCCCACTTTGCTCCCCCTGAGGGGGCACTTTTCTAAATTTTGCTGACACCCCTCGTGTGACCCATCGCTGGAAAGGCCAATGACTACTTATTAAGTTATGCACATTTGGCTTTCCTCCCCACACTTTGCCCCCTCCAAGGGGGGAGGCACTTTTCTAAATTTTGTAGTCACCCATCATGTGACATATTGTTGGAAAGGCCTAATGCCACTTATTCATGTTATGCACATCCAGCTTCCCTCCCCCACTTGCCCCCCTCAAGGGGGGCACTTTTCTAAATTTTGCAGTCACCCATTATGTGACATATTGTTGGAAAGGTCTAATACCACTTATTCATGTTATGCACATCCGGCTTCCCTCACCCCACTTTGCCCCCCCCCCAAGGGGGGCACATTTCTAAATTTTGAAGTCACCCATCATGTGACATATTGTTGGAAAGGCCTAATACCACTTATTCATGTTATGCACATCTGGCTTCCCTCACCTGACTTTGCCCCCCCAAGGGGGGCACTTTTCTAAAGTTTGCAGTCACCCATCATGTGACATATTGTTGGAAAGGCCTAATACCACTTATTCATGTTATGCACATCCGGTTCTCCCCCCCCCACTTTGCTCCCCCCTGAGGGGGCACTTTTCTAAATTTTGCCGACACCCCTCGTGTGACCCATTGCTGGAAAGGCCAATGGCTACTTATTCAAGTTATGCACATTTGGCTTTCCTCCCCACACTTCCCCCCCCCTAAGGGGGGCACTTTTCTAAATTTTGCAGTCACCCATCATGTGTCATATTGTTGGAAAGGCCTAATACCACTTATTCATGTTATGCACATCCAACTTCCCTCACCCCACTTTGCCCCCCCCCCCAAGGGGGGCACTTTTCTAAATTTTGCAGTCACCCATCATGTAACATATTGTTGGAAAGGCCTAATACCACTTATTCATGTTATGCACATCCGTCTTCCCTCCCCCCACTTTGCCCCCCCCAACGGGGCACTTTTTCTAAATTTTGGAGTCACCCATCATGTGGCATTTTGTTGGAAAGGCCTAATACGACTTATTTATGTTATGCACATCCGGCATTTCTCCTCATATTTTCTAATAAATTTTTAAAAGGCTACAGTCAAACTGCAAAAA
This sequence comes from Maratus speciosus, assembly GCA_963932465.1. Classification (NCBI taxonomy): domain Eukaryota; kingdom Metazoa; phylum Arthropoda; class Arachnida; order Araneae; family Salticidae; genus Maratus; species Maratus speciosus. The sequence continues at coordinate 156,185,234 of OZ010789.1, forward strand.
AAAAATGTAGTTGGGAGACTGCGGTGATTTGGCACAAATCCCTGCAGTTCTTTTGAAGTCGACATAACTATAAATGTACTGCGGTGAGTGTGTAGTTATCAACTACACATTTACTGCGGTTAATTTATAGTTATGTCGACTTCAAAAACACTGCAGGGATTTGTGCCAAATCACCGCAGTCTTCCAACTACATTTTTTTTAAAGTTTCACTGCAGTTCATTTTTAGCTGGGACAGGCGCTATTTATGTGTGTTTTGTTATATATTGTAGTGTGTGTGTTTTATTAAGTTTTATTTAGTTTAAGGGGTCTCAAGACTCTTAAAATTGGTAAAAAAGAAAAAAAAAGGATCATTTTCAACATTTAATATCGTAAAGTGTATATGATTTTAAAACACAATTTTAATTGGGATAAAATATATAAGTATGTTATTTCATTTCATGTATTTAAAAAATTACAAGATAGAAAATTAGTATTTACAATAAGCTCCAAACTGTCAGACATTTGTCGAACAGAAAATTGCTATGACTGCTTACGCGCAGGTTTACAAAAGAGATTTTGCAACTAGAATAAAAATGTTTGTGCCTAATTATACTTCAGATTATAATAATTACTCTGAACTTAAATAAATTTGTATTTAAAGCATTTTTATATTTTTAATACAAAGCTGTATTTAGCTAATACAAAATTTTGAAAATTTCAACAGTATAATCAACTGAAAAAATATTTTTTTGAACAATAAAAATTTAATTTTAGGTTCCGTTTATACAGACTAACATTAAACATATGTTTTGAAAATTTCATGAAAAAATATTCTGGAATTTTTTAGATATCCTGCGCGTTATGCCCAAAAACATCATTTGGAGAAAAGGGATTTCAAAGTTTCGGAAACGCCGCTTCAGCTATTGCGCGGGTATAATTCTAAAAGCCATAACTTCTGTTCTAATGGGAATTTCAAGGAAACAGTTATACCAAAATATTCAGAAAAGATAGGAGTTTAACAGCTAAAAAAATAAAAAATTCGAAAATTTTAAAGCTTTAAGAGTCCTGAGACACCTTAAGTCAAATAAAATAAATTATAAGTAAAAAAATTATAAAGTAAATTATACTATGGATTCACAAATATCAGTGTTTGAACAGTTGAAAATAAGATATGCCGGTGATGACGTAATATATATATATATATATAACAAATCGTCATCGATTTCCAATAATTGAAATTAAATTTATAATATAGCAAATATTCATAACTCAGACATTTAACAGAATAGAGAAGGAACATGTAAGTAGTAATACAGAATTTTATTAAATGCAACTAATTCACTAGCATGTTGCTGGCAATAAATCGATATGAAACATATGAAAAAAAAAACAATTTTTGATAAAGTCTGATTAAAGACAATAGATAATAAATCCAGCTAAATAATGTTGAACCAGAAAAAGCCGTAACATAAACATACAAGAGATAAAATTGATGAATGAAGCCGGAAGCTTATAAGGTATTTCACTTGATCACGGGTACATAAAATACATTTATAAGCAAAAAACATAGTCGATTTCTGTAACGGAATTCAGCAATATATATATATATATATATATATATTATTGAGGTAGAATTTGAGCCATCTGTATTTTACAAAATCGTGTTTTGTTCGAAATAAAAGAAGTAATTTAAATATATTTCATTACCTACATCAAAATAGTCTGTTATAAATCACTTTCTGTTGTCTAGACACACTAATCTCTGATCAAGAAGATATAAATAGCGGAAATTAATTTTCAAAATTCGATTTCGGAGAAAAGATTTCAGCATTTCTTTTGAAAAACCGATTGAAATCTTAAGATCTCCAAATCGATTTTAATTCCTTTTCTAAAGAGAATACTTTCTCTCAGTATTCTGAAGTTAATTCGATTCCTTTTGACATGGATAGTTCTTACATGCATTACAGTCTGTTTTGACTTTGGAAAGAATTATATTTATCTCACTTAAATGAATGGGATATAACATGCGTTTAGAGGAATAGGAAACTTTTGGTAAACAGGTTTTGTTTAGTTTAAGTCAAATAAAATGAATTATAACTAAAAAAATTATAAATTATACTATGAATTCACGAATATCAGTGTTTGACGAGTTGAAAATAAGATATATCGGTGATGACGTAATATATATATATATGTGTATATTATTGCGATAGTATTGAATTTGGGCCATCTGTATTTTACAAAATCGTGTTTTGTTCGAAAAAGAAGAAGTAATTTAAATATATTTCATTATCTACATCAAAATAGTCTGTTATAAATCCGGTGTTTGTAGTCTAGACACACTAAATGTCGATCACGCAGATATAAATAGCAGAAATTAATTTTCGAAATTTGATTTCGGATAAAAGATTTCAGTATTTCGTTTGTAAAGCCGATTGAGATCTTAAGATCTCCACATCGATTTAATTCCTTTTCTAATGAGACTATTTTTCCTCAGTATTCTGAAGTAAACTCGATTCCTTTTAACATGGATAGTTCTTGCATGCATTAAATTCTGTTTTACTTTGGAAAGAATTATATTTATCTCACTTAAATTAATGGGATACAACATTATTTTAAAAGAATAGGAAACTTTTGTTAAACAAGTTTTGATTTGTTTAGGTCAAATAAAATAAATTATAAGAAAAAAAAATTATAAAATAAATTATACTATGGATTCACAAACATGAGTGTTTGACGAGTTGAAAATGAGATATATCGGTGATGATGTAATATATATATATATATATATATATATTATTGCGATAGTATTGAATTTGAGCCATCTGTATTTTACAAAATCGTGCTTTGTTCGAAGTAAAAGAAGCAATTTAAATATATTTCATTATCTACATTAAAATAGTCTGCTATAAAACACTTGTTTGTAGTCTAGACGCACTAAATCTCCAATCACGCAGATATAAGTAGCAGAAGTTAATTTTCGAAATTCGATTTCGGATAAAAGATTTAAGTATTTCTTTGAAAAGCTGATTGAAACCTTAAGATCTCCAAATGGATTTAATTCCTTTTCTAAGGAGAATATTTCCCTTCAGTATTCTGGAGTTAATTTGATTCCTTTTGGCATGGATAATTCTTACATGAATTAAATTCTGTTTGACTTTGGAAAGAACTATATTTATCTCACTTAAATGAATTGGATAGAACATGCTTTTAGGAGAGTTAAGAAACTTTCGGTAAACAAGTTTTGTTTTAAACTGTAGATAAAAGTCACTTCAAAATATCAAAATACTCAGTTATTGCTATAAGTGATAAACATACATTTTAAAAAGGCAAAATTCCTTTATTTATCGACATTTCTACATGTTTCATTGCATTAGATGGCAACATTCACAAAAAAAAAAAAAAAATGATAAAAATGTTTTAGCAAAAATTCAAATAGAAGAACTTGTAAACAAAAATCACGCGAACACAAGGATAATGAAATTAACTGCAATATCAACATATACTGTATAGCAGACATCAAATGCAGCAAGAAAACTACATCTCTGGCCAGACTATACAACAGAGAATCTTCACAAATAGATTTTAAAAACAGTAGAATAATTTATCCATCAAGATGTTACATGCCATCCATCATCAGAGAATCAATAGAGATCTTCTTAGGCAGTGACAATATTTGCAATGATACAGTGTCCATGGAGCTCTCTAAAATTTGGAAAGGAATGCTATACAGAATCATAAAACATTAATGTAAAATAATTCACGTTCACAAATTTACATTTATACTATCTTCTATCTTTACAAGAAGAAAGTATTGGATTCGTGAAAAATTTCGACTTCCGGTTTTCGACGGATTTATACGTTTTAGAATGCTCAGAACACGATTTGATGGTTTTTAGAAAATGTCTGTCTGTGAGTCTGTCTGTCACTCTGTCACTTTGTCACTCTGTGAGTATGTATATGACAAAAATTTTGTGGGCGCTCTATGTCAAGAACTAATGCACGGAATTTCACAAAACTTCATATTTAGTTAGACCTTGATATAAACTGGACCTGATTAGTTTTTGGTGAAAATCGCCCAACAGGTGGCGCTGCTATGCGGCATTTTTCACGATTTCTTTAATCGCTATATCTCAAGAACTACTGCACGGATTTTCATGAAACTTCAGATTTAGTTAGTCCAGGATATAGTTTGGTGCTAATTACTTTTTTGTGAAAATCGCCCAACAGGTAGCGCTGCTATGCTGCATTAACATGATTATTGCAATAGCTCTAACTCAAGAAAAAATGCACGAATTTTTATCAAACTTCAGATTCAGTTAGTCCCTGATATAAATTAGTGCTGTTTAATTTTTGGTGTAAATCGCCCAACAGGTGGCGCTGCTGTGCTGCATTTTTCACGATTTCCGCAAGAGCTGTATCTCAAGAACTATTGCACGGATTTTCCTCAAACTTCAGATTTAGTTAGTCCTTGACATGAATTGATATATAAATTAGTGCTGTTTAATTTTTGGTGTAAATCGCTCAGCAGGTGGCGCTGCTATGCTGTATTTTTTGCGATTTCCACAATAGCTTTATCTCAAGAACTAATGCTTGGATTTTCAAGAAACTTCAGATTCAGGTATACCTTGATATCATTTAATGCTGTTTATTTTTGCTGGAAATCGCTCAACAGGTGGCGCTGCTATGCTACATTTTCAGAATTTCCGCTATAGCTCTATCTCAAGAACTAATGCACGAATTATCATCCAACTTCAAATTCAGATACACTTTGATATGAATTGGTGCTAAATCGTTGTTATTTCTTGTACTATTTAAATGATTTAATTGATGTGATTTATATAGAAGAAAGTTTTGTGGTGGCCACAACATACTAGCTAATATTGCAATTAATTTCCTTATCCTTGTGTTCGCGTGATTTTTGTTTTTGTATACTAGTTTTTCGATTTGAATTTTTGCGAAAGTAATTTTATCATTTTATTTTCTTGAGAATGTTGCCGTCTGATGCAATGAGACATGTAGAAATGTAAATAAATAAAGGTATTTTACATTTAGTCCAGTCAAATTAGGCAGATTTTGGGTCATTTTGGGACATAATTATGAGAGTTTCGAAACTTGGTGATATTGTTTGGGAGTCTCTACTAATGAACATACTAAAAGTTCTGATGAATGGGGGGTGAGCGCGAGGGGGAGGGGGTAAAAGAAGGTACCATTTTTCGGTTTTTTGTTAATATCTCATAATCTATAAGTCCTACGGAAAAATTTCTAGTACAAAAGTTAAAGAGAATTAAATTCTCTACAAAATAGGTTCTATACATTTTTCTCTAGAGTCCATAGTTAACGAGATAATCGCATTCAAAAATGAAGAAATTTGCCGAAAGTCACACCAGTGCCAGAGAGCGAGTCAATGGCACTTGCATTGCATCTATTTAACTTAAATTTAAATGACCGTTAATAAATTTTGTGGTCAGGTGAATGGAAGCCTGAACAATAACTTCAACAAATGACATATTTCTTAACTATAGATCATGTTATATAGATTATACGTTCCGTAATCGGGTTTGAAGTCATTTTAAAAAGCATGGATTAACGCCAATTTAATTTCCTTCTGTAACTTTTGTTTGGCACAGTTTTTTTTACATAGATTATAGACATGTTGAGCCTTCAATCCGTCAGGACCAAAGAGGAATACGAAAAGTTTGTTCGATAGAGCTATTTCACGATTAGACGCAGCGACAAGTTTTGGACAGGAGTTTGGTTTGATATAACCATTGAGCAAAAACTAATGCTATCTATGAAATGCTCTGTAGGGCTCACACATGGACGAGGAATAAGCGCTTCATATTTGTACCGCATGGAAGAATTCTGTGGTTTAACTCTTTCTTCTGGTGAACAACATAAGGATTTTCGTGAAGCTCGGATGAATAGAGATGTTGCGGATATCTCCAAACATTCAACTTGGTTTGAAAATCACCCGCCCTTTCTTCAGATAGATATAATTATATCAATATCTACTGGGGTTATTGGAGATGAAACTATCACCTGCTTCAAAACTTTGGAAATCGGGAGTAAAAAGATGATTCAGGTGTCTAGCAAATGTTACTCAGATGGGAAACTAACTCGGAAAGGTCTAGCACAATCACTCAACCGTATGCACAATTCAATAAAATTTCATGATACTACTAAAACTGTGGATCCTCTAGTTATATTTCAACGGATTTCCTTGAGCAAACGTAGTAATGATGATTTAGCAAATTATCTACAATATGAATTGACTCCTTATCCTCTCTCGCTTTTCAATGATTGCGGAATGTGCGAGACAAAGAAAAGTGCTTTGTGTCAAATATTTGAACAATCAGGTGAGATATTATACCAGCAACAAACAATAGTTGTGGATGGTGGCATCCTGTAATATGAGGTGGTGTGGAAGAAGGGATCAACAATACAGGAATTTGCAACACCTAAATAAAGTACGTTAAGAAACACTATTGTGGAAAAATAATTGTTTTCGATGGATATACTGACACTGTAAACAGTAATAAAGTAGCTGAACAAAATAGAAGGTGCTCAGTGAAAACTTCAGTTGACATATATTTTGAAGAAGATACTGTCATCAGTGTTCCCTAAAATCAGTTTCTCTGAAATAAGAACAATAAGACAATGTTAATTCCCATTCTATCCTCTAATTTAAATGACAAAGGAGTCTCATGACAGCAAAATCCTAATAATGCCGCCACTCTGACTGTTCAGATTGCTATAGATGCACTGAGTGAAAGTGATAACGTTACTGTTGTTGACAACGTTGCTGTTGGACAGGATGTGGATATAATTGTTCTTCTCATAGGCTTAACCTCTTCAGATAAAAATATATGCTTACAGATACAGCTGTGGTAGAGAAATGAACTGTCTCCTGAGATTTGGGGTTGGAAACGTAAGTTCGTTCATACGTTAGTGCCTATCACAACAACCGATCCTGTTGCCCCTGGGGGCAATACTAAACCTCATTCAGTGTACAACTGGTTGTAGGCAAAAATCTTAAGCCTTAGTAACATTTGCTAGACACCTGAATCATCTTTTTACTCCCGATTTCCAAAGTTTTGAAGCAGGTGATAGTTTCATCTCCAATAACCCCAGTAGATATTGATATAATTATACCTATCTGAGGAAAGGGGGGGCGGTGATTTTCAAATCAAGTTGAAAGTTCGGAGATATCCGCAGCATCTCTATTCATCCGAGCTTCACGAAAATCCTTATGTTGTTCACCAGATGAAATAGTTAAACCACAGAATTCTTCCAGAGCGGTACAAATATGAAAGGTGGCTGTGGCGCCCAGACCCCACTTATTCCTCGTCCATGTGTGATCCCAACATAGCATTTCATAGATATCATTAGTTTTCTTTCAATGGTTATGTCAAACCAAACGCCTGTCCAAAACTTGTCGCTGCGTCGAATCGTCAAATAGCTCTACCGAACAAATTTGTCGTATTCCTCTTTGGTCCTGACGGATTGAAGGCTCAACATGTCTATAATCTATGTAAAAAAAAAAGTATACCAAAGAAATGTTACAGAAGGAAATTAAATTTGCGTTAATCCATGCTTTTTAAAATGACTTCAAACCCGATTACAGAGCATATAATCTATATAACATAATCTATAGTTAAGAAAAATGTCATTTGTTGAAGTTATTGTTCAGGCTTCCATTCACCTGACCACAAAATTTATTAACGGTCATTTAAATTTAAGCTAAATAGATGCAATGCAAGTGCTATTGACCCGCTCTCTGAAACTGGTGTGACTTTCGGCAAATTTCTTCATTTTTGAATGCGATTATCTCGTTAACTATGGCTTCTAGAGAAAAATGTATAGAATCTTTTTTGTAGAGAATTTAATTCTCTTTAACTTTTGCACTAGAAATTTTTCCGTAGGACTTATAGATTATGAGATATTAACAAAAAACCGAAAAATGGTACCTTCTTTTACCCCCTCCCCCTCGCGCTCACCCCCCATCCATCAGGACTTTTAGTATGTTCATTAGTAGATCTTTCCAAACAATATTACCAAGTTTCAAAACTCTCATAATTATGTCCAGAAAAAAACCTAATTTGACTGGACTAATTATGTTTATTACTTATAGCAATAATTAAGTATTTTGAAGTTTTGTTTTGCTTAAGTTAAATAAAATAAATCATAAGTAAAAAAAAATGTTTTTAAGTCAAGTTTTTGTTATAACGTAGCAACACGAAAAAAAAAAAGTTGAAGGAGATGAAATAAACATCATTTTTAAAAGAAATAAATTAATTTGGAATTGGTTTTTTATCACTTTGTTTAAAAAAAATAAAATGGTTATACAATTGTAAATCCGTCTTTTTAGCATGAAAAAAAATCTATCAACGTCTTCGTGATGATCGAACCCACATCCATTTACACCCTTCGCGGAACTGAAAAATTCGCATTTACCAACCATGCCACAGTTCATTCGTGGAACATCACCTTAATTCTGAAGCAATGAATGACATTTACGTGAGCACATACGTGATGATATTTACGTACCCTTATTAGAGAAATATCCCCCCCCCCCCCTGAGGGGTGGTGAAAGCAAATTCCAATTTTTTATAAAAACTAATACAGCAGAACCCCGCTAATCCGAACTAATTGGTACCGATGCCTGTTTGGACTACAAAATTCCGATAAAAATAGAAAAGAAAAAGATGCGTGCTAAACAAAATGTAAGTTATAAGTACTCAGTAGTAAGTAAATAATCTCTAATTCGACATCCTGAGGTCCGGCATGCTGAATAATCTGCCACGACTTTAGGAAAAATTATTATTCCTTGTTTAATCATTCCTGATGTTTATAATAATCCAATGGAACTTCAGAGTGAGGAATTACGTAACAATCCATTACAAACGGTTCAAAATCGCGAATCTGCAAATAGCTCAGTCGCCATGTCGACGAGTGGTGAAAAAAAAATCATTTCTGTAGATAATTAGCGAATTCATACTGTTGAAAGGAAAAATAAATTTTTATCATCCGTATTAAATACTAATACTTTTTGCATTTTAGAAAATAATTTTATAGTACTGGCAAGCAAACTGATATTCGAGATTTTTTTTAAAGATGGGTTCTGCAAGTGGGTCTACAGTCACGTTTTCAATTTATATTTTTCTACATATGTTGTACTTTTACATTATTGAGTGTTTTGTGAATTCTGTTCAAACTGTTTAAAGAAAAAAAAACATGCTTTGCTGCCATTTTTTGTTTAATTCTAATACGTTTTTCCCGACACTCACCCTGTAAAAAAAATCGACTCGAATTAACCGGAATTTCAGATTAGCGGGCTTCTACTATATTGATTTTTTTAAAAACTAATATTATATTGTCATAGAAAACACGCCACACTACCAAAAAAGAAAAAAAAAAGATCAATTGTAGCACAGGAAATATGTTAAAATTGCATTGCAAGATTTGAGAGGAATTGACAAACAAGAAAAGCTAAATAAAAACTTGTAAAAATAAAGCCTTTCCTTGAAGTTATTATTATTATTTCAAAGGTTAATTATGATTTTTCCTCACGTAATGATAATATAAAAGGCTTTTAGCGATATAGGAAAATTTGGTAAATACACTCTATTTAGTTTCAATCTGACTCAGCAGTCTTTTGGTGAAATAATTTACTTTATTATCATTTAAATTTTTTAAAATGGTTTATTTTAGTTTTTTTTCTTTCTTCTGTAAATAGGATTTAACACGCTTTCAGTGATATAGGAAAATTTGGAAATAAGTTCTGTTTAGTTTCAGTTAAAATATCGAAGTCGGCAGTATCTTCGTGAAATGTTTTTTATGAATTAAGTTTCTTATTTTTCAAGTTTTTTAAATATTAATTATGATTTATTTCGAAATTTTTCAGGAAACAAAAAAACTTAAATCTCAGTTTTGTAATAAATATGCCGCAAATTTTGAAGGATTTCCTATATCACTGAAAATAAATTAACTAATATCCAATCAATTCACATACACAAAGTTAAATAAGAAAACTTAAAAAAAGAAATCAGTTCATCCCTTTTTCTTTTTTTATTGTCAACTAGTTTTAGTACAAAAGGTTTGGATTCGGTTTTTCTTTTAAAATCAAAGATCTTTTACTTTAATCAAAATTTAATTATTTTATTAAAATTTAGACTCTAATTGAAATTTCACTTTTTAAAATCGAATATATTTATGAAGAAAAATATAATGTCAAATTCTGCAATTAAATTATGGTACGCATTTTAAAATATATAAAACACGTTACATTTTCTTTATTAAAGAGCTTCATTAAGTAACAAAATATTTTAAAAAACAAATTGCACTATATAATCCTTCCATGAAATAGGTATAAAGTTAACTTAAGTCAGCAGTGTATTTGGTCATTAACCGTTATTTAACACTTTAAATGTTTCTACTACTGTAAAAATGCCATCGTTAAGTTTCATTTTATAAAAAGGATAATGGAATTTCGTATCTAGAAAAAATTAGTTTAAAAAGTTACAAGCAGGAGGAAACTCAGGTTTATTTCTAATATTTGTATTTAAAAACCCTTTACAAATAACAGTCATGATAGTGCACGTTCAGTCTGCTTTTCTGTAATAAATCACAATATAATCATGCTCTGTACAAAATCCCGAAACATATTAGCCGGAATATTACAAATATATTTGGGATTTTTCAGCTCCGACATACTTCTGATGTTCGAATAATAAACGGTATTCATTGTTAAATTATTGAATCACTCTAAAAAATTACTTGGCTTGAGATCTTGTGATCTAAATGTGTTCATGAAATGGTAAATCTTTACCAGCAACTCTTTTATCCGTAAACCGTTGCCGTAGTATAACAGTTTCGCATATTAAAATTTGAGGTGGATCCTGTTCTTTTTAACCCGTTTGGGTCCGATTTTTTTTAATCAATTTACGTTAATATTATTAAACGCAGTTAGTAATAATAAATCACAAAAGTTACGGTTTACTTATAACTTATATGTCCTTTACTGAAATCTAATTCGATAATCTAAGTCTCATTGACAACTAAGAAGTACCAACTTTACTCTATAAACTATGCAATTGTGGTTACGTTACACGTTGTGGTACACGTTAAAGGTATTTGCGAAGGTGCATCGCTCGAACTATTAAGCTCTATCAGGTAAAAAAAAAAAAAAAAAAAAAAATTACTATGAAATAAATTTTGCAAAAATTGACTTTTAGCTGGTTAGAATCGGTAAATATCCTACGGTGCGTCGTCAGATACGATTTTCAAAATGTCATGAAACCTTAGAGTGTGGAATGTGGTTGCATATGCTGTACGAATATCTACGGATATGTACGAATATGTACGAATGTCACTTACTGAAATCTAATTAATACAGTTAATTTTGCTTGGTACTATTCATACAAAAATAGGCTAAGAATGTATTCATTGACAAATAAAAAATACAAACTTTACTCTATGAACTATACAACTGAGACACGTCAAAGGTATTTGCGTAGGTTCATCGCTCGAACTATTAAGCTCTATTAGGTAAAAAATAATTGCGATGAAATAAATTTTGAAAAATTGACTTTTCATTGAAAAAAAAAATATCGTCTTCACCTAGAACGAATAGGTAGTCATTTTCGGAATCCCTAAACTAGAAATATAGATTTCCGAGCTATGCGAATGGAGTAAACAACTAAGCTGATTAGACGAAATGATCTAGAATTTCTAATCTCTTGTTTTCTCGGTGGCGAAACGATAATGATTTGTTTCAGTAGCGAGAAATTATCACTTGACTTCTGGAATGGTTTCATAAGCTAGAATTATAGTTACTTAAACTAACCTCTTGTGTTCGCATCTATTTGTAGAGATTTTATAATAAGTTTGACCACGGGAATATAGGAAAACGCTCTTGATTTCTAGTAGGAGACTCTAGAACTCTCTAGCAAAAGGAACTAGAATTCATAGGGATGACATGGAACTATTTTTTCTAGAGCCAGAATTTAGATTCTAGATGCCAGAACCATTTTTTTTTTCTTCGTGTTGGCTATTTAGAGTAGGTAAATATGCTACGGAGCGCTGTCACATACGATTTTCAAAAAGTATTGAAACCCTAGAATATGGAATATGGTCACATATGCTGTACGAATATGTACGGATATGTCATTTACTGAAATCTAATGAATATAGTTAATATTGCGTAGTACTATTCATACGAAAATAGACTAAGAATTGATTCAATGACAAATAAGTACCAACTTTACTCTATAAATATACAATTGAGACACGTCAAAGGTATTTGCGAATGTTCATCGCTCGAACTATTAAGCTCTATCAGATAAATATTAATTGCGATGAATTAAAATTTAGAAAAATCAACTTTTGGCTAGTTAGAATCAGTAAATATCCTACGATGCGCAGTCACGTACGATTTTCAAAATGTCATTAAACCTTAGAATATGGAATATGGTTATATATGCCATACGAATATGTATGGATATGTCATTTATTGAAATCTAATGAATGAACAGTATTCTTGTGACGTCACAATGAAAATCAGGTGGTGTAAAAATAGCGGATAGCGCGTCATTTTATGCAGCATAAATACAGGTAAATGCATGCGTAAAATACTGCATATTTATTTTGTACGAAGTATTTTCGATCGATACTTAAATACATATTAATTAAAATTCATATATACGTATTAACTAAAATTATTATTATTTTTTTTTAATAAATCAAATGAAAGATATGCATGCCATTACTTTAAAATAGAAAAAAGAATTCATGTATAATCCATATCTCCCCTGAAAAGGTCTAAAACATGGTATAAAATAAAATATAAGCTTACATTTTCTAAACACAATTCTTTTCAATAGTGCGGTTATGAACGTTATTTATTCCCAAGCAGACGAATTTTTGTATCCTCGAACCCAAGGGGAGAATATAGTTAATTTGCGTAGTACTATTCGTACGAAAATAGGTTAAGAATGTAATCATTGACAAATAAGAACCAACTTTACTCTATTGACTTTTGGTTAGTTAGAATCGGTAAATATCCTACGGTGCGCCGTCACATACGATTGTCAAAACGTCATGAAACCTTAGAATATGGAATGTGGTTACATATGCTGTACGAAAGTCATAATGTATTGTATTGTATTGTATTTATTTATTTTGATATGTTACCTTAAAAAAAATCGGAGTGTTTTAATATTTAATATTAATGTGAAAATAAAAATTCATAAGTTTACAAAATATTGTAAAGTTAAAAAATAAACAAACATTAAAATAAAATTATAACAATCGACGTTTCTGTCATCATCTATGACCATCTTCAGGAAAGAGTTGTAACGTTGCTTTTAAAGAACAAAGTCAAGTCGTCTTGAATTTGAAATTTCGTTAAGTTTTCAAAGGATAATCGTTTCAACAAATCATAAGAACAGAATATGCAGTGACGTCATCTATCGGACGTAAACAGAATAAAAGTTTAAACGAATTAACGATGGAGTATGTATTGGTGACATCCATCAGGTGAAAACAGATCTAAGAAAAATCGAATAAACAATATGGCATGCAGTGGCGACATCTTGTATAAAATGACGAAAACTATATTTATATTCACCTTATGATTTTAACGTTTCGCAATGTACAGCTATTTATGTCTCTAGCAAAGTTCATCTCTTTTATTCTATTTTTTCTGTTCTGCATTTTTTTCAACATTTTATACGAGATTTCATCACTGCATGCTCGGTTATTTGATTTTTCTTATGTCTGTTTTCATCTGATAAATGACCTCATTGCATACTTCATCGATAATTTGTTTAAACTTTTATTATATTTTTGTCCGATAGATGATGCCATTGCATATTCCGTTCTTATGATTGGTTGAAACGATTATCCTTTGGGAACCTAACGCAATTTCAAATTCAAGACGTCTTGACTTTGTTCTTTAATAGCAATGTAACAACACTTTCCTGAAGATGGTCATAGAACGTGACCGAAACGTCTATTGTTGTAATTTTATTTTAATGCTTGTTTAGTTTTTTACTTTACAACATTTTGTATACACCATTTAGTAAGCTTGTTAATTTTTATTTTCGCGTTAGTAATGAACTTTTTTTATGGTGTAAATGCCCAGGTCTTTTTAGGTGCGTTCGTAATTATATAAATACGTAGCACCTATATTCGTCGTTCGGTCCGTCTGTCTGTCTGTCCGTCCGTCCGAATATAACAGAGCAAAAACTACCCAACCGAATAATCTGAAATTTTAAATATATAATTGCTACAAAATTTTGTCGAGTCATTTCAACTTTTATTAAAATCGATGAATTACAGAGACAGTAAAAAAAAATCAGTTTCATTACGGCCAATGGGAAAAAAATTATTTCAAGTGCATTTTAATGATGTTACAGCCTTTCGAACAGAATGAAATTGATATGCACTTATGAAGTGCACTAAAATATGCATTCAGTACAATATGCGGTGCAAAAAATAGTTATAAAACTAGTTATAGTATGAAAGCACATCATTTGCCACGTTTGACGTGCAATTTACAACTTGTTTTATTATAACATTGTTTTTATTTCACAAAACATAATAGTTTTTTTTTCTTTTTTTAATCTTCATCATTTGTTTTTCGAGTACATAATAGTCGAAAGACAAAAGGCGAAAAATTGCCTTCAAAGAAATACTTGATCTTCAGGACACGTTTATTAGGCTATTTCCTACATCAATTGATTACAAGGACTTGCATTTAAAAAGAGATTAAGAAACGCTTCCTCGCATGCTTATTGTGTTTGATCGAGTCATTAGAATCAAGTTGTTCATTAGATTATTTGTGTCTGTTTCTGATGTTCGGAGGAACAGTTAATTGTCATAGGAAGATCCTGTCTAATCCAATTCTTTTCCTTTCTAACAAATTCAGCTATGCTATTTTAAGAAAAGGCGTAGCGGAATTAGTTCTTTTTACATAGATTTTTTATTTTTTTTTTTGCGTAAGTTACAACAATTTCATAGGTGCAATTAAGCCATTAATTTTAAAATTGGAGGAAGTCCTTTTTTTTGTATTAGTTAAAGCTAAATCTTACTGCAAAATAAAATAAAATTTATGTTTTTACTCAATTCACATTAACTATCTATTAATATCAATTTGGCCAACGATATTCTAAATGCGTTCCTTTTTAAGGGGAGGCAAATCCACTTTGAATGGAATTATATTTTAGTTTCATAACGGGGCATACGAGATCTGTAAGCGTAAGTCCATTTCAATCACCAGAGGATGCTGAAACTCCGCCGAAATAATTCTGACCAATCGTGTAAACCCTGAAACAAAACTCTGACCATGTGGACAGATTAGAAATCAGCTTATTCAATGCTAATTTGAGAAGGGTTTGTGCTAAACAATTTGGCTAAAGCTGGTTACTCTTTTTCGGTGGATTTTGAAGAAATGAGCAGGCCGTTATATATATTACGTAGGCAACGTTCCATAATATTAACAAGCATAGACTGAATTTCATCATGGATGCTTTAACACTAGAAAGCCCGCGAACAGTCATTTTGACTGCTTCTAAATGAATATATCTCAGTTCGAACCAGAATTTTTTTTTATAAAACTAATTTAAAAGATAGAAAGAAAAAAAACTAGTTAAACCGATAACTTAATAATTTAAAATAAAAATTCTGGTGTGAAATATTTTTCTAAAATTTGAGTAAAATTCTCGGTTTTTCTAGTGTTAAACCTCTTCACTATCTAAATTAAGAAATCTAATTATATGCATACAAAAATTAATTTGGGCCACTTTTTTTCTGTAAAATTATTATTTCTTTTTGTTTGTTTTATTGTAACTTTTCTAAAGAAGAATGAAATATTTAATTAAAATCAACAAGTAAACAAAATATTATTTTGTTATTATAATTATATTCTAGTCAAAGAAAATCAACGTTGTATACAAATCAATGCTATTGAAAGTTGGGAGAAGTGTGGGTGCATACAAAATCCATGACATTTTCAGCTAATATGAATAATCATTATTTCACATTAAATTTACATGAAACAACAGCACAAAAAATATAAAACAAGCATGAAACAGGAATTATGCTTTTTCAGAATTTAGTGTCGCTCCCGATGAGAAAAAAAAAAATCATTATTATTATTACAAGGTGGAACCCGGCGAATTTCGACGAAAGAAAATGTTTAAGGGGGATTTTCATTCAGCTTCGGAATTCTCCTCCGTAATGTTAAGCCTATGGACTTTTGATGCATTCGTATATTTAAAATATCTTCTCGGGAAATTCATATTTTTAACATCTTTTTTCTGCGCACTCTTCTTAAAGGATGTCTGTTTTTTTTTTTTCCTTAGTTTTCAAAATATTTCTAAAAACTATGCAGAATTTAATATTTTGTGTGTTAAAAGCGGGCGAACTGTGAGTAAGATTTTAACACTTCCTATAAAATGAAGTCTATACATTAGAAATATTTTAAGAATTAAGAAAAAAAAAGAGACATCTTTTGGGACGTGTAGACAAAAAATAGAAGTTAAAAATATTAATTTCCCGAGGAGATATTTTGAATATATGAATTCATCAATTGCCCACAGATTTTACATTAGTGAGGGGAAATCGGAAGCTGAGTAACCAGCCCCCTTAAGAAGGAACTGTTTCATTAATTTATAATATACTTACAAAGTTAGTATTCCACCTCGTAATAATAATGATAATTTTTTTCCCTCACAGGGGGTGACACTAAATTCTGGAAAAGCAGAATTCCTGCTTTCTGCCTGTTTTACTTGCGATTTTTTGGATCCGATTTTAAATTTTCAGATATTTAATAAAATGCATCTTATATTGGTTTGTCTAACTCTCAAATAAATATTATTTTAACCCAAACGTCACTCCTCTTCTATAAAGGCACTCCAAATTTTTGTAAAACTTTGCGTTTTATCGGTGTTTTAATTGCAATTTTAATTGCATTATTTTCAAAAGTGAAGCATTTCCACCTATGAAGAATTTACAAGACGCTGGAGTGAAAATGATTCACATCTACGAAACTTATTTCAAATTTTAGACTTAAAATTCACGGTTTTATTTTATATAAAATGACCTCATTTGCATTCGCAAAAAAATTACACATTTATGATCCAGTCTTAAACAACATCTATAGAAAAACATACATTAGAACATCACTATCGCGGAATAATACACAAACCCAGCGAAAAGCTATGTCGTAAACTCGACAAAAAAGTCGTGCTTTCTAATGATTCATATGCCTTCATTTGTTTATAACATTAATATCATACTTAAAATTAAATATAGTTCATAATAGCTCCATGTTTTATCAGATATCATTCATTTATATTTTTTCAAAATAGCACACATTTTATTTGCAATTTTTTTCCAGTTGTTATAAGAAAATGACAATAAAAAGTTATAGTAATCTACTATTTTCCAACTATTATCCCTTAACTTTCTACAGAAATGGAGTTCTTCAGTTGCCACCATTACAGGAAAAGCATTAAAAATTACAAAAATTGATATCTCAAAAATAAATTGAGATGCAGTTTGCAAACAAATTGTAGTTAAAAGTACTTTTCCCCCTATACCGAGGTGTAAAAACTAAAAATGTGCGATAATTAGAAGTTAAAAAAATTGCAGTAGCGATTATTAATCGTACAATGATATACTTGCTTTGTTTTACGGCTAGCTTATGTAACGAAACTTTATTTTTTAGAAACGACACTTTAATTGTTCCCTGAAAGAAATAGCATATCGGTCCTAATAAGTCTGTTACTCTTTACAAATATTTTTAACTCCTTCTAATGCAAACAATTAAATATCTGCAAATAACATGAAATAAACTTCCGCCACTTACAAAACTAACCGCTCAATTAATAAAATAAGTATGAGGTGAAATTTGCATTTTAAGATAATATCTTTTAGTAATATAGATACCTACTTTATAGGTAATTTATCATTGCTCATAAGTTTTTTATAATACTCTGGAGATTATATTATTCTGAATTTACATAAATACTCAGAACTGTTTTTTTTTATATAGATTTTAATATTAGAAAATGATTTAAATTTAAAACTTAAAAATTTTAAATTTAATCTAAAAAATTTTTAATAAACCGAAATCTCTGTGGAGAATAAATAAATAACATTTTATTACACGTTAATAATTTTCAATATCTTTGAAATTATGCGAATCACATCTTGAATTTGAAATAATTTCGTTTAAAGATTTGACTAATTTAATAAAATATAAATTGACCTATAATAAGTTAAAATTTAACGAAATGCAATTTTCTAGGAATACAGAAGAAAATGCGAAATATAATTAAATAATTTATCGTAACCAATGATTTTTAAAAAATTCTCCATAGATCATGCAATTCGCGTAGGCTAATTGAGAAATCCGGCTCTTTGCAAACAGCCTAGGCTCTTTGCAAAGAGCCGGGCTAATTGGAGAATCCATCTCCCCTTTTCCAATTAGCCTGATATTTTTCAGGCTTATTGCAAAGAGCCTAGAAAGCGTTAGGCTAATTGAAAAATGACCACTTATTATCCGATCAGGGTGATATTTTAAGCTCACAGGCTATCAAAGCCTGAGAGCTTATGTGCCCGCCGATTCTGAATGTATGTGTGTACGTACGCACGTACGTATGTACGTAACACGATAACTCTTGATAGAAATATCCGATTTGCTTCAATTTTTTTTCTAGGTTCATTCTGATAAGGTGCTTCCCTGATTAGTTTTTGGGGTTCATTGGTTAAGGATAAGGGTCGGCTAGACCCCCCCCCCCTTAATTTATATAAATGGGTTTTTCATGCAGAAATATTCGATTTGCTCCAAATTTGGTAGACCGGTTTATTGTGTTAAGGAGCTTACCTGATTAGATTTGGAAGCTCATTATTTAATTATAAAGGTGGGGAGAGGGGGCTACCCCCCCTTAATTTTGATAAATCGGTTTTTCATGATGAATTATTCGATTTGCTCCAAATTTGGTATACCGGTTTATTAAGTTACGGAGCTGCCTTGATTAGATTTGGAGGTTCATTAGTTACATATAAAGGGAGGAAAGGGGGGGGCTATCCCCCACCGTAATTTAGATAAATGCGTTTTTCATGCAGAAATATGCGATTTGCAATAAATTTGGTATACCGGTTAATTATGTTAAGCAGCTTCCCTGATTACATTTGGAAGATCATTATTATGCATAAAGGGGGGGAAAGGGGGGCAATTGACTCTCCCCTTAATTTAGATAAATGTGTTTTTCGTTTAGAATTATTCGATTAGCTCAAATTTGGTATACTTGTTTATTATGTTAAGGAGATGGCTTGATTAGATTTGGAGATTCATTAGTTAAGTATAAAGGGAGGAAAGAGTGGGGGGGATAGCCCTAAATTTAGATAAATGGGTTTTTCATGCAGAGTTATTCGATCTGCTCCAAATTTCGTATACCGGTTTATTATGTTAAGGAGCTGCCTTGATTAGATTTGGAGATTTATTGGTTAAGTATAAAGGAGGGACAGGGACTAGTGTCCCCTTAATTTAGATAAATGGGTTTATCATACAGATTTATTCGATTTGCTTCAAATTTGACATACCAGTTTATTACGATATGGCTTCCTTCATTTGATTTGGAGGTTCATTGGTTAAGTATAAAAGGGGGAAAAGGGGGGCAATTGCCCCTCCCCTTAATTCAGATAAATGGGTTTTCATGCAGAATTATCTGATTTAGTTTAATTTTTTTTTCAACCGGATCTGAACTTGAAGGTTCCATTTGAAGTCAACCCGAAAACCGACCACAACAAGGTTTCGGATTGAGTTCAATTAGAACTTTCATGTTCGGATCGGGTTGCCGGTGGACGGATATTATTTTGTCTGGCTTGCATCGGGTTACAGTTCTTTGGAATATTTTTGTAGGTTAACATTTGGTTCGGGACGGGTTTCAGGCTGACTTCGAATGGAATTTTTAGGTTCTGGTAGCGTTGCGTGTCCACGGAAACTAATTTGTCTTGTTCGGATCCGGTTATGGATCTTTGGAATATTTTTGTCGGTTATCAGATTTGGTTCGGGATTTCGGGTTTTTTGAAATGGAACTCTCAGCTTCGGGTCGGGTTGCATGTAGACGGAAATTATTTTGTCTTGCTCGGAGCGAGGTAAGGTCTGTTGTAATTTATTTTTCGGGTTTGGGTAGGGTTATGCGTTAATAAACCTAATAAAAAGAAAATTGCCCAGTTAAACTGATGGCACTGAGCTCACAGGCTATTCACATTAATTGTATATTATACTCTTATTTCAAAGAATAATGCCCCTCGAAAAATAAATGAAGGTATTAGTCGCCGTTGCCCCCCTTTCTACTTAACCAAAGAACCTCCAAATCTAATCAGGAAAGCTACTTAACATAATAAACTGGTATACCAAATTTGAAGCAAATCAGATAATTCTGCATGAAAAAACCATTTCACTAAATTAAGGGGGGGGGTATTAGCTCCCCCATTTCTCCCTTTAGGCTGAACCAATGAACTTTCAAATCTAATCAGAAAAGCTCCTTATTAGAAGGAACCTAGAAAAAAAATTAAAATAAATTAGATAATTCTGCATGAAAACACATTTATCTAAATTAAGGGGAGGGGTAATTTCCCCCTTTCCCCCTTTTATACTTAACCAATTAACCTCCAAATCAAATGAAGAAAGCTATATCGTAATAAACCGGTATACGAAATTTGGAGTAAATCGAATAACTCTGCATGAAAAACCTATTTATCTAAATTAAGGGGGCGGGGTCTAGCCCCCCTTTCCTCCCTTTATACTTAACTAATGAACCTGTAAATCTAATCAGGGAAGTTCCTTAACATAATAAACCGGTATACGAAATTTGGAGCAAATCGAATAACTCTGCATGAAAAACCCATTTATCTAAATTAAGGGGGGGGGGGGCGTCTAGCCTCCCTTTCCTCCGTTTATACTTAACTAATGAACCTCCAAATCTAACCAGGGAAGCTCCTTAACATAATAAACCTGAATACCAAATTTGGAGCAAATCGAATAATTTTGCATTAAAGACCCATTTACCTAAATTAAGGGGGGGGGGGGCTATCCCACCCCCACCCATTCCTCCCTTTATACTTAACTAATGAAACTACAAATCTAATCAAGCCATCTCCTTAACATAATAAAGAAGTATACCAAATTTGCACTAATGGAATAAATCAACATGAAAATCACATTTATCTAAATTAAGGGGAGAGGCAATTGCCACCCCCCCTTTCCCTCCTTTATACATAATAATGATCTTCCAAATGTAATCAGGGAAGCTGCTTAACATAATTAACCGGTATACCAAATTTAGAGCAAATCGCATATTTCTGCATGAAAAACCCATTTATCTGAATTACGGAAGGGGGGGATAGCCCCCCCCCCCTTTGCTCCCTTTATATGTAACTAATGAACCTCCAAATCTAGTCTCCAAATCTTTAACTTAATAAACCGGTATACCAAATTTGGAGCAAATCGAATAATTCATCGTGAAAAACCGATTTATCTAAATTAAGGGGGATAGTTCCCCTTTCCCCCCCTTTATACTTAAATTATGAGCTTCCAAATCTAATCAGGGAAGCTGCTTAACACAATAACCCGGTATACCAAATTTGGAGAATATCGAATATTTCTGCATGAAAAACCCATTTATATAAATTAAGGGGGGGGGGGGGGGACTAGCCCCCTTTATCCTTAACCAATGAACCCCCAAAACTAGACTGAGAACAGAGAAGGACCTTATCAGAATGAACCTAGAAAAAAAAATTGAAGCAAATCAGATATTTCTATCAAGAGTTATCGTGTTACGTACATACGTACGTACGTACGTACACACGTACATTCAGAATCGGGGGGCACATAAGCTCTCAGGCTTTGATAGCCTGTGAGCTTAAAATATCACCCTGATCGGATAATAAGTGGTCATTTTTCAATTAGCCTAACGCTTTCTAGGCTCTTTGCAATAAGCCTGAAAAATATCAGGCTAATTGGAAAAAAGGAGATGGATTCTCCAATTAGCCCGGCACTTTGCAAAGAGCCGGATTTCTCAATTAGCCTACGGCATACATAATTTATTTGTGAGTATTTATTTCGGACTTTATTGAAAGTTTTCCTTTCTATGGATATCTCATATGATTATTTTTTAAATAAAAGTCTGCTCAAAAAATTTTGTGTTACTCCTTGTTAAGAAAATATGTTCTCCTCATGTAAATAAATTTTTGTTGTAAATTAATTTGTATCTCAAATTTCAATAACAAATTAAAGAATAAAGTCAACTTCATACATTTTCGAGTTTATTTGCAAACGGTTTCACACACACACACACATACATATATACAGTGTGTCCACGTATAACTTGACCGACCTTTATTTTTGCAACCGTTAGTCCTAGATGTATACTTTCAGTTACAAAAATGGTTTAAATACGGTAAAGAATTATTTTTAAAGCAATTTGGGTCAAAAACAACATTTATTAAAAATTACGAAATTTAAATATTTATACGGTCCCCCGGTCCTATAAGTAATATTTAGTAAAATTTTACTGTGACACTAACAAGTAAGACAAAAAAAAAGTCTCATTCACATAACATTAAAATTGACCGAGTTATCAAACTTTGAAATGCATGACTTATACCGCTTTTTTGCATCTCAAAACCAATGATTTCGGACATGCTTTCAGGGGTCGTATATAAAGTACTTAAACTTATTTCAAGGTATCTGCGCTTTGAAAGAAATCGTACTACCATTACGATTGAATTAACTTTTATTAGTTAAGTTTCAGATTAGTTAAAATAATTGTATTTTAACATATGTTTTATTTTGAAGGATATGAGGCTATGATTTCTTTAAATATATATATATATATATATATATATATATATATGTATATATAGTACAAAAAGTTTATATATATATATATATATATATATATATATATATATATATACATGTGTTATTTTCATAAGGTTTTATTTAACTTGCAACGATCGTCTTTGCAATTTAAAATTTGTACTCGAACTTTAACTCACTTTCAAATGTCCGATCGAAGTTAAATTTTACATATTGGATTAATTCCGATGACAATATAATATTATTTTGTTTTTCGACGCTTATCATCTTATACATTCTGTTTATGTAAGTATCGTCTGCTGCATATTCCGTGGTTTCGTGTGCTCCGAATCCATGTAAGTTTCTTGTTCTTTTTTTCCGCATGTGGCAACACTCTGTGTTTTATTGTTTTGATTCGTGTTGTTGTAGAATGTGAAAAATGATGGAATGCAGTAAGCCGCTGTTGGCTCGCAAATATTTAGTGTTATAATAAATTCGTGTTTACAGTCCGCTTTGGGGTTTATGTGAACGAACCAGTAGTGTAAGTGATTGTAGTTAAAAACACAATATCATTTGTTGGTACAAGTCTAGCCGGAGCGCTGGTGAAAAATAAAAGAGTACAATCGAACAATTTATGAACTGCCCTATGATATCGTCTGTCGATGGAAATCGTGTGATATCGAAGGAAAAATTATCTCAGGTTGTGAGGTAAGTTAACTTTGAACATTCTATTTCATGTCTAAAAATAATTTTTATTTAATAGTGTAGAATTATTTTGAAAGTATACAGTTTAGATATTTTAGAACTAGTTTTGGGCTTGATTTAAGCAAAAATGAGTGAACTGATATCTTTAAAAACAAAAAGAACTGATCTACGGAGAAGTGTAACAAATTACATTAAGAAAATCGAAAGTATAATCGCAAGTGATGACATTAATGTAATAGAATTAGAAGAAAATATTGAATTATTAAAACAGAAAGAAACGGATCCAAAAAAACTGGATAGGGAAATTGAAGTTTTAATTACAGAACCTAATCAATTAGAAAGTGAGATAGATAGCGCACAGGAAATCTCAGATAAAATTGATTTGTGGAAATTTAAGGGTGAAAAAATATTGAAAATACAAAATGCTGAGTTAAATAAGAGTGAAATTAAATCTGATAGTGTAATTTCAGAAAACGTGTTTGAGAATATTAAATTACCTAGGATATCATTACCTACTTTTGGAGGTAATATAACAGAATGAATAGCGTTTAAGGATCTTTTCAATGCATGCGTAAACAGCAATACAAGTATATCTAATGCTCAAAAATTGCAGTATTTGAAGGCTTCGTTGAAAGGTGAAGCGTATCGCGTCATTCAGTCTATTCAAATTTCGAATTCTAATTTTGAGATTGCATGGAATCTATTAGACGAAAGATATTCAAATAAGCGAGAACAAATATTTGCATATATTAAACGATTTTTAAGTTTACCAACTATTCAAACAGAATCAGCTATTGCTATTTTAAATATAGTTGACAACATTAATGAAGTAATTTGCTCATTAGAAGTATTGAACCAAACCATTGACAAATTTGGTGATACATTAATGACTTATTTAATTTTGCAAAAATTGGATCCTTCTACAAAATTGTGGTGGGAACGTCAGCTTAAAAGCGGAAATATTCCGAAACTTAAAAACTTAATCGAATTTCTTAAGAATTACGCAAGAACTCTTCAAAATAGCAAGCTAGTGGTAAATGAGGTACCTAAATATGTAGTTCCTAATAAGAATAATGCTTTTGTAGCTACGTTAGGTTGTGGTTATTGTAAAGAAGACCATAGTTTAGCTAAGTGCTCGAAGTTTTTTAATTTACCTGTTCAACAACGAATAGATTTCGTAAAACATAATCATTATTGTTTCAATTGCTTATCTAATATGCATTTCCTCAATAAATGTAAGAGTCTAAATACGTGCCATCATTGCTTTAAGAAACATCATAGTGTTTTGCACATGGTAAATTATTCAAGAAATAAGAATCAGTCAAGTAGTATGTCTCCACACGCACAAGAATTTATCTCTAAAAAAGTTGAGTCAGCAAGTGAAAATTTTTCGTCTACAGTCTGTGCCTCTCATTATGAGTCAAACGAAAATTGTAATCAAAAGAGCCATATTTTGTTGTATACCGCATTAGTAAAAGTTCAAAATTCTAAACAAGAGTTTATAAAATGCAGATGTTTATGTAATACTGGCTCTCAGAGGTCATTTATTTCACAAGAATGTGTAAATAAATTAGGATTAAAGATCAAAGATAGTTCTATCTCTGTGTCATGTTTGGGAACATTTAATACTGTGAGTAATGGGGAAGTTGATTTATTATTCACTTCTCACTTCAAAAGTGATCTTAGAGTATCAACATCAGCATTCGTGATGGATAAGGTGACAGATAATATTCCCTATGCGTCTTTGCCTTCAGTCATTTGCAATAATTTCAATGATTTAATGTTAGCTGATACATTATTTTTCAAATCACAAAAAATTGACATTCTATTTGGCGTAAATGTATTTATGCATTTAATGACTGGAGAAATTGTCAAACGTGAACCTCACCTTCCATTTGCATTAAATTCGAGACTTGGTTGGATAATATCGGGTACTACAAATTTTGAAACTCTGGCAACTGATCCAGTACGTGTAAATCATTTAAGTACAAAAACTGACGAGTTAGTAAATTCATTCTGGGAATTAGAAAAAATTCCAAATGTGCAATCTTTAACAGTTGAAGAAAAACTTTGTGAAAGGCATTTTGAGAGTTCTCATTTCAGGGAAAAAACAGGCCGCTACTCAGTCGCATTACCGTTTAAACAGGATCGAGTTAATTTAGGTGATTCTCGCCAAATGGCACACAGAAGATTTCTTTATCTTGAGAAGAGATTAATATCCATGCCAGAAATTTACAACCAATATGTTCAATTTATGAAAGAATATTTATCTCCGGACTACATGGACCTTGTTTCAAATACAAATCGTGAATTAGAGAATAAACATTATTACATCCCACATCACTTCGTCTTGAATAGTTCTAGTTTAACCACCAAATTAAGAGTAGTTTTTGATGGGAGTGCTAAAACAACAACAGGTGTAGCTTTAAACGACACTCTAATGGTAGGTCCCAAAACACAAGATGACTTAATTTGCATTTTATTAAGGTTTAGATTTCATAATATTGCATTCACAGCTGATAAAAGAATGATGTATTGGCAGGTAAAAATTCATTACAAAGATAGGGATTTTCAGAGAATATTATGGAGAGATAGTCAAGATAAACAAATACAAGTTTTTCGCTTAAACACTGTCACGTATGGAACTGCTGCTGCTCCATATCTTGCAACTAAAACTTTGAGTCAGTTAGCAATTCATGAGGGTCTTAATTTCCCAAAAGCAAAGACTGTAGTTTTAAGAGATTTTTATGTTGATGATGTTTTAACTGGTGTTGAGAATAGTCAGGAAGGTACAGAATTGATATATGAATTGCAGAAAATGCTAAAAAAAGGTGGGTTTGAGTTACATAAATGGTCCACAAATGAACCATCACTATTCAAAAATTCTGGGTTAGCAAACACAATTAATGATAATATGCATAGTGTAGTGGTCAATAAAGCCATGAAAGTTCTAGGAGTAGAATGGCATCCTGATAATGATATGTTCAATGTAATTTCAGTGATATAGATTATCAAAGTGTCCCTACTAAAAGAATTATTCTGTCATTTGTATCAACGCTTTTTGATCCATTGGGATGGATTGCACCTTTTGTAAATCTAACTAAAATGATCCTTCAAGAACTGTGGAAATTACAATTATCATGGGATGACCCAGTACCAGAAAATATTGATCAAAAGTGGAAAATTTTGTGCCAAGAAGTCAAACTCTTAAATTCCATATATATACCTAGAAAAGTCATCTTGACCAATTATTTTCGATGTGAACTTCACAGATTTTGTGATGCTTCAGAAAAGGGTTATTCAGCAGTTATTTACGTTAAAACTTGTGATAACTCTAACACTGATGTGAAACTTTTAGCAGCTAAAACTCGCGTAGCACCACTTAAACCTATCACGATTCCAAGACTGGCATTATGTGCTGCAGTATTGCTGGCACACTTAATACAGGCGGTTAGAGATGCATTACATATAAAACCTGATTCTGTGCACGCATGGAGCGATTCACAAATTGTATTGTCATGGCTAATATTAAATCCTAAAAGATGGCAAGTCTTTGTAGCCAACAGAGTATCTGAAATCCAATCCATTTTACCAGCTGAGAATTGGAACCATGTGAACGGAAAAGAAAATCCTGCTGATTGTGCATCACGTGGGTTGCTTCCTGCAGAACTACTGTCCCATGACTTGTGGTGGAACGGCCCACCTTGGTTAAGAAGCAATGAGGTTCCCGTGCATGAACCTATTACCATAAATGAAGAAGAATTACCAGAAGCACGTAAAACATTATCATTTGTAGTTAAAATGTAAAAGAACTTGATATTATATCAAAAATATCTTCGTGTTCCAAATTGCAACGCATATTTGCTTGGCTATTGAGATTTATCTTCAATTCAAAGGTAACACTTGAAGAAAGAAATACATCCTTTTTTTCAAGTAATGAAATTCAAGCCGCAACACGCTGCATTATTCGAATAGTTCAACAAATGAACTTCAATAAAGAAATTCAATGTTTAGAAGCTGGAAAAGAGCCACCTACAAATAGCAGTCTCGTATGTTTGTGTCCAATTTTAGATGATAACAAAATATTAAGAGTAGGAGGAAGATTGAAAAACGCACAGCTGTCAGAGAATGAAAAGCACCCAATCTTATTGCCATCAAATCACCATGTGACTAAGATCATAATTAAACATTTTCATGAAAAATATTTCCATGCAGCTCCAGAGCTTCTTCTTTCTTTAATTAGACAGAAATTTTGGATCATTACTGCTAGGTCTGTTATTCGGAAAATAGTAAGAACTTGTGTTACATGTTGCAGATATAGAGCTCAAACTGCAAAACAAATAATGGCTAATATTCCAGCATCTAGGGTAACACAGTCACGACCATTTTATCGAGTTGGGACAGATTTTTCAGGACCATTCATGATTAAATATCGTGCAGGACGCGGACTAAAATCATTTAAATCATATGTGTGTGTATTCGTCTGCTTCGTCATCAAAGCAGTCCATCTTGAAGTTGTAGAAGATCTTTCAACAAAGGCATTCTTAAGTGCATTAAAACGATTTATTGCAAGAAGAGGGAAATCTTTTGAGATTTTTAGTGATTGTGGAACCAACTTCAAAGGTGCAGAAAAAGAAATCAAAAAATATCTTTTGCAGTGGAAGCAGAATGAAGAAATAAACAAATTTTTGTCGTCAGAGGAAATACGCTGGACTTTTAATCCGCCTTCTGCTCCACACTTTGGTGGACTTTGGGAATCTGCAGCAAAATCAATGAAATCGCATCTGAAGAAAACCGTTGGTGACACTGTGTTAACCTATCCTGAGTTCCAAACCTTGATTACGCAAGTTGAAGCTTGTCTCAACTCTAGGCCACTGTGTCCCTTATCATCTGACCCAACAGACTTAACTGCTCTAACGCCAGGTCACTTCCTAGTTGGAACTTCTCTAACTGCCATACCTGAACAAGATCTAAGTCACAGTCCTTTGAGTCATCTTGATAGATGGCATGTGAGACAGTTTATTCTTCATCAATATTGGAAAAGCTGAAGTCGGGAATACCTGTCTAAACTTCAGCAAAGACCTAAATGGCAAAAAAGTCAACGAGATGTAGAAGTCAATGACTTAGTCCTCATCAAAGATGTCAACCTTCCACCACTTAAATGGAAGTTAGGACGAATAATAACTGTTCATCCAGGTTCAGACAATAAGGTCAGAGTTGTTACGATCAAGACTATTAGTTGTGTCATCGATCGTCCAATAGTGAAACTGTGTCTCTTCCTATAGAAACTAAAAACTGTGAACTCAGAACAGTCTAATATTTTTCTATTTTTTGTATTAATTTGTTTGTGTTATTAATTGTTCTTCCATTATAGTTATAAATTGTAAGCAACTAACTACTTTTTGAAATCCCAGGGGATTTCAACGGGCCAGAATGTTTATGTAAGTATCGTCTGCTGCATATACCGTGGTTTCGTGTGCTCTGAATCCATGTAAGTTTCTTGTTCTTTTTTTCCGCATGTGGCAACACTCTGTGTTTTATTGTTTTGATTCGTGTTGTTGTAGAATGTGAAAAATGATGGAATGTAGTAAGCCGCAGTTGGCTCGCAAATATTTAGTGTTATAATAAATTCGTGTTTACAGTCCGCTTTGGTGTTTATATGAACGAACCAGTAGTGTAAGTGATTGTAGTTAAAAACGCAATATCACATTCTTATATTTGAGGATAACACAAAAAAATTCGGATTGATTACCGTCAACAAGTTTAAGAAAGAGTTTTAGATTAGATAACACAAACCTGCGATGTTTGTGTTTTTTAACTTTTATAATTACGTTTTAAGTATTTTTTAACGCTGAATAAAAAAACTACCTTCACTTTTAACCATCATATCAGGATTTTTCGCAAATCGTAATTTTCAAGGTTAAAAAAATAGCGAAAAATCTGATAGAGGAGAAGGTGTAAAAACAGGCACAGGTGCAAATATGGGCACCTCTCCCGAAGTGGCCATTGGAGGTGCTGAAGATTGGCGGCCTGGATTGTACATGATGCCACTTGTTGATATAGGATAGAGCAGTTGGAACCATTTTTTCAAATAGTGTGAATGCAGCGTGAGTATCGTGCGAATTGGTGTTTGTTCGAGACTGCAAACATTTGACAAGTACCTGAAATTGTTTTCTTTTCATGTCTTTATAATTAGTTTAAAATAATTTCAGAGTGATATAGGGGAAGCGAAGATCCTAAGTTACTTTTAGAAGCACGCCATTAGTCATGCTCATCTTTAGATTACATTTGAAAGTGATCAACTTTCTTAGTTGAGGTTGGTGTAAATATGGGCCCTTCTTTTTCAAATTATCTTGATATACAAGCATATTAAACTCTAGCTATTCTAATTGATGAGACTACTGAAACACCGCAGTGTTTCCCGCGAACTTTAAATATAGTTTCTTCGGTCGGCATATTTTCTGTCCCCAACACGAAGAAGAGAATCACTATACTCGTGGACGCAAAGCGGCAAGGTTCAGCGTCATCATTGGATCACCATGCAAGGATCCGTTGACCAATGCATGATAACTTTGATCTCAAATTTCTCAGTGAATATTGGTACGTCGATATTGGTGTCGTACAGATACGAAACTTTTTGGGTTTGCAATACTTTTGAATAGACAAAACGTCCCTAAATATAAGTATGTGGACCCGGAGGCTTTATAAAAATTTAGGTTCTGTAATTCTTCACTAAATTGTTTTTGTTTGGTTCAAACTTTTTTTTATCTTAACTCTGCACCTAACTTTGACCACTTTTGCAATTGGAAGTACACTGTAAAAAAAATCATCATCATTTTTAATCAGAAAAACGGAAAAATTTCTGTAATTTATGGGTAAAAATTCCCGTAAAAAACGGAAATAGTACTGGCGTCTAGATTGCCAGTAGTATTTCCGTTTTTTAGTCCTTTTTTTTACATCTATGATCAACGGTTGCGAAAATAAAGGTTGGTCAGTTTACACGTGGACACCCTGTATATATATATATATATATACATACATAAAGTGGATGAACAGACTGGAGAGAGTAGAGATCCTTTCAGATATGAGGGGGAGAGCCGGGATCATGTAATTTATGAAAAAAATAAAAAGTTGAATAAAAATTATAAAATGTATGGAAACTACAGTAAAAACAGTAATTTTAATTGTTATAAATATGTTATGGATTCAACAGTGAGTGGTAGTACTAGATATAAAACTAGATATGTTTACAACAGCAAAATTTCAGATATAAAGGAGAAGGTAGAGAAGACCAGTATGGTAGAGAAGAAATATAAAACTAGATATTTTTACAATAAAAGTATGAGAAATGAGAGGGGGAAAAATTATTTAAAATTTAAGAAGTGCAAAGATAAAAGATGTAAAGTCTGCATCCATGCTGAAAAGGATAACTGTAATGCCGTGGATGAAAATTGTGTAAACTTTTGTAAGGTATTTAACTGTGTGTATAGATTAAAATGTAAAATTTGTAACATGTCTTACATAGGACAAACGTCTAGTCCTTTTAATATAAGATTTAACAACCACAAAAAAGATATAAGAAAGATAACGAGTGCGAGGGAAGAACAGGAGATGGAAATAGTACATTTTGCAAAGCATGGAATTGATAATATTGAAATATCGATTTTGCATATAGTTGCAAACAAGGCTGAAAGACTAATATGTGAAAGGAATATGATGGCTAAATACGGTACAGTGTACCCTTATGGTTTAAATGTTATGTTTGATCAAATTAATGTTTTGAAGAATTTTAGAAATACAATATTGAAAGAGTCAGTCTATGAAAAAATTAATCACGATTTGAGTTGTGAGTGTGAGTTACATAATAAACAGGATGTCAAGGT
The DNA here is from genome assembly GCA_963932465.1 of Maratus speciosus. Lineage (NCBI taxonomy): Eukaryota > Metazoa > Arthropoda > Arachnida > Araneae > Salticidae > Maratus > Maratus speciosus. The sequence continues at coordinate 156,216,677 of OZ010789.1, forward strand.
TAATGATCTAATTTGTAGTAAGGATATTAAAAATGCTATTGTCAATATTAATTCCGGCAATATTGTTAAAACAATAAAATACATAATTTTCAATGTGAAAAAGAAATTAATTCCCGATTTATTGAGAGAATTATATGAACATAAAGGTAACGGAAATATAGATATAGGGTTTGATCTGTTGAGATTCAGAATAGGTAAGCAGAAACTTAATGGTTACATTGAGTTGAAAAACAACAAAGTTAATATAGAGAATAAGATTTATTGTGTATTGGATTACATGGGGCACCATTTTAGGGGTGCTAATTTTAAGGGAATTTTAAATAAGTATAATGAATACCTGCCGGATAAAAACATACATATTATTAAAGCTTACAAATACGATAAACCATTAGGCAGAGTTATTTTTAACTACAACAGTTACTCTAGGAATTTACAGAGTTGTATTGAGAACAGTATTTGTCATTGTAATAAAGTTGAATATAATAAATACGTTAATTCAAATTACGGACATATTCTTACCGGGGATCTTACTATAGTGGCAGACACAAATCTCAGAAATTACATGAAATATGGTACAAAATACAGATTGAGGAGAGTTGTGAGTAGAGGGTTAGCTATAAAACGTTTGTCAAATAATATAGATATCTTCATTCAAAAATTAATATATAAATATGGTTTACCAAAAAGCGTTTTTGAGGAATGGAGGCACTATATTTTAAAAGAATTTCAAGGCTTTTACCAAAAAGATTTTGAGGGTGTCTCGGGAGAATCTTACAAAGATTTGATTAAATCAGTAAAAAATCTACAGGATGATTTTATCATTACGTATGTGGATAAAGCTAACACCAACTATGCTATAATATGTAAAACATTATACGGAGATATTCTAAGGGAAACCTACAATAATGAGGGAAATTATCAACTACTAAAAACTACTAAACAAGTTATTGTAAACAGAGTGAAGGCGTTTTATAAAAAAATAAAATCAAAGCAAAATAGTGTGGAATTTCCTTATCTTGTAATGATTCCAAAATTCCATAAAAACCCAATTACTTTTAGAACTGTAACTTGTGGGTTTGGTTCTTACCTGGAATGTGTAAATAAAAAATTGCTGAATATATTACAAAAGATTTTCGATCAGGTTATAAATGAATATTCTTCGATAGTAATAAAAAATAGCTATGAACTTATAAAAAGTTTAAAAAAGCTGAAAAAAATTACAGGATTATATACATACGATTTCGAGGATTTGTATAATAGCATAAATTTAGATGATTTGAAGTACAGAGTTATGGATTTTTTCAAGAAATCTAAAGAGAAAGATATCAGTATTGAAATATTCACCGATTTATTTCAATTTGTTGTTTACGAAAATTATCTGTATGAAGGGAAACAAATATATAAACAAGTGAGAGGTATTCCAATGGGGGGGAGTTGTAGCTCCATCCTTGCAGATATTTATCTGATTACATATGAAGCCGGTTTATTGTTGGAAAAAGACTTAAAGATATACAGATATATAGATGATGTTTTGGTGGTTGAGCTGAATAACAATAAAGAAATTTATCAATTTAAATGTTATCCAGACACTTTGAATTTAAAGAGTGCTTCGGATGATCAGGGCAGTGTCAACTACTTGGACGTTAATTTGGAGATTATAAAAGGAATTTTAGTATATAGTATTTATGATAAAAGAAATTATTTTGATTTTGATACAATAAAAATATTAAACTTTAACAGTAACGTGCATGTTTCAATTTTTAGAAATATATATTTAAATGGTTTAAATCGTATTGCAAATTTGAGCTCAAATGTTGATAAATTGGTTGGTGAAATTTATAACCTTTACATAAACGCCAGTAAACAAAATTACCCAATACATTTTCTGAATGATTTAACTTTCAATTTTATCAAGAAAAAAAGCTATCGAAATAAAATATTGGAATTGTTCGATGATGGTGATTTATCGATACGTGATTCCTATCGAAAATAGCTTAGCGGTGTGGATATTCACAGACTTCATTTGACGGCTTTCGGGTTAGTTTGTGGTTTTCATTTCTTTCAATTTTTATTTGTTTGGTCTCGGCAAGTGAGGGGGAATGTTGTGCACGTAAAACATGTTTAACCCCGCAGTACAAGTCATAAGCCTTGACCACTTGTCTTCATGTTTAGTTCTTTCTTAGTTACTCTTGGTTTTGTTAATTATTGTTTTAGTTACAGTTTGTTAGATGTTTTTTCGTGTAATAAATTATGTGAATTTGGATTTTTCAATATACATACATATATATATATATATATATATATACGTATGTACTATAAATTCTGAATAAAAATAAAACCAACTGCAATTTCAAAATTTCTTAATTTAGTTCCACTACGCTCTAAACCAGAGGTTCCTAACCTAGGGTACGTGGCTGGATTCTTAGGGGTACGTGAAAATAATATCGGGAATGGCGAAAATCACAAAAATGTTTTAACTAAAAATACATAAAGGAAATTGATAGTTTTAGCTGACAAAGTTAGTCTTATGTGTAAATCCAATATGTTACACTCAAAATGAGGGAAAAGGCCCACTACACCTAATAATTCATTGATAATACAATGTCAGTAACTCCGCCCACTGATAAGCATATTGCATGAGTACTTATATATTTCCCCCCATCTTCCCGAAAACTTCAATTAATTATTATGCAATATTCTTTTCTCACCACTTTTTTTATTCTTTCGTGTTTACTAATAATTGCAGAACTGTTTAATTACGTCAAACATTCAGATGTTATGGTCTTTTCTTAAAACGTGTTGATACATAATTATCGTATAATTTTTAAAATTTCTTTTAATGCTACATTGATTTTTCTTAATGTTTGGCTATCTAAAATTGCGTGAATTCATAATAAGACCATTTATATCTATTTAATAAATAATATTACGTAAGAGAAAATTCAGCTTACTTCCAGATAGTGTTATTCCAATTTTTTCGGGGTGACAGAAGGTCAGCTCTGAGAAAGCTGAAAATAATATTTTATTTTGTGTGTGATATGTGTCTTCGTTTGTTGAAGTGAGCACCAGAAGCTTCGGTTGTAGGCTTATGCTTTAATATAAATTCAAAGCAAGTTATTATTTACATACATATTCTTGGTTAATAGTACTTAAATGAAAAATTAAATTTAAATTAATGTTGTAATTTAACATGGGCGTGGATTCAGAGGAGCTAATCTTACGCTTCCAAAAAGGGTTGAAAAGACCATGTTACAGTAGGTCTCCATGGCACAAAAACCACAGCCCATCTGAGGGGATTTAAAAGCTAAGTTCAGGGTTTCAGCTCAAAATCAGTTAGCTCATACACACAGTGGGGATTGGTCTGTAATGAAGACCAGTTCCGAGAATTCCTGTGGTGTCGCCACCTCGTGGAAACTTAAACAAGATGATATTAAAATCTATCATTTGAAGTCTGATGGAAATACTGATCCGACAAGTAGCGACTTCCATGAACATACCTCACAAGCTAAATCGATGGAACTCTATTTTTAAAACCTATTTCCCAGGCTAATGTTATAAAAAGCGATAATCCGTTGACAGCTTTGACGTAAATTGCGTTACGTCCTCTCATTTCAGTAATCAACGACAAATGACGTACACCGCATACGTCGTTCACTACACAGTAATGGTTGCATATTTGAACCGTATTGGTCTGTGATATGCAAATGATACAACAGGGCACTGGACAAAGCTGAGTTTTATGACACAAACATTTTGCACCGCATAGTCTGGTATATAGCCCTTCCCGGCAAAATTAAGCCTGGAGGTCAAGAGGTTAACTTTAAAATCAAGGCAATGTCAATGTAATTTATATCGATTTATTATATGGTTGTGATAAGATTACAAATGAAAAAAAGCATGTTGAGTGGAGGGGAGAGGATGCCGTGTTCATGAGAAATGGGGGTACTCCGAAATGAAAAGCCTAAGAAAGGGGTACGCGAAAGAAAAAAGGTTGGGAAGCGCTGTTCTAAACAAATACTGTATAGCGCTGATTATCGGCAGTCCAATTAACCGAAGTGCCAATTATCTGAACAGAAAAAAAATTAAACCAAACTTCCATTTATCCGTACAGCCTATTTCTTTCAAAAAAATTTTAACCCGGGAGAACTCGTTGCATGAATTTTCTCTCACAGTCGTACTTTTTTAAGACTCTTATTTAAATTATTTTTCATTTTAATTAAAATTTAAAAATGTTTTTCAATTATTTTACCTATTTTGTGAATAAAAGTATAAGCCAACCAAGAAAAGTTGATATTATATGCATGTAAAGTAAAGAAAAAGCAAATGGGCATTCTCACTAGCGAGATCTCCCGGGTTAATGATGATGAGATTGTGGATGAGACTTAAGATGAAAAAGAAATTGAAGAAATGAAAACGAATGCTCTAAAAATGACCCAGGTCCATCACATAACGAAGCCTTTGAATGTTTGGAAACAGCTATGAAATGGCTCGAACGGCAGAAGAACTCTGATCCTATTCAACTAAAGTATTTAAGAAGAATTCGAGATATGACAGCATTGGAAAGAACGTCTTCTTTGAAGCGAGCAACAATCGAAAGCTTTTTTTGCTTAAATTATAATCTCTGGAGTTCAGAAAATGATAAAAAGAGAAAAAGAAAATTTTAAATGATAAATGATAAAAAAGTAAAAAAAGTAAAAAACAGTTTTTAAACACGATAGCACTAACTGGTGCTGCCAGTCCTAAACCTGGATAAAGTGTGAATGTTTTAGTATAGTCAGGAACATCCCTTTAATTATCTGTCTATTTATTCGAACTTTTGATTATTCGAACTAGGGTCGGTCCCGACTTGTTCAGATAATCGGCGCTCTACTGTACCTAAAAAATATGAGCAATTAGGATAAATTATCACTTGTTCAGCCTTCTTTAATGATTTTTTTTTTATATTTAATTTTATTTTTCAGAACACATCTAGAAAACATGCATTCTTTAACTCTTTCGAAACTGTTTAACATTTCTGTCAAATTGTTTAAGTGGAGAAAACTAAAAGAAACCTAAGAAGCCCATAGTTTACTAGTTTTCTTCAAAATTTGCTTTATGTAAACCAATCAATCCAACCCAGACTATCTGAGTTAAAGATGCTCGATAGACTGCCGGTGTACAAAATGTAGATGAAAATAGTTTTTAATTGAAAACCAATAGATTTTTTACAATTAGTGCATTTTCTTAGCTTTTCCACCACTTACACCAAAATTCAAAATAGATACTATCTTATTAGCCGCACGCCAACGGTTAACCTCGAAAGATTTAAACATTATTGGCAAACTTTTTGATTTTGTTTACTTCAATATTTAAGCGGATAATTTGATTACCACATGTTTGTTAAATTCGAGTTGTATTTATTTATTTGTGAAATTAAAAAAAAATTCCTTTAGCAGTTTAGCTACGGAATATTATATGAACACAAATAAATTGTAAATTATTTACATTGTTTCATATCATTCATTGGTTTATGTCACACATTGGTCCATATTATTTTCCAAATATTCAAGATAATTAAATTATTTTGATTTTCTGAGATGGAAGGTATGATATTGATATAACCACGTGTACTACATTATATCTGCTATTTCCACTTGTAAATCCGCTCTAGTAAAGGATCACACTGTAAAAATTTGCTGCAGGAAAATTACTGCAGCAGGGGCTGCTGGCAAAGACACGTAAAATAACGGGCTATTTCCTTAGATAAACTGGCTTTATCCGTAGATAAATGGGTTTAGGTCGTAAAAAGTATGCAAATTAGGGTATTTCAATGTTTATTATGAGAAAAAACGGAACTTTTCGTAGAACTGCAGCAGTAATTCAAGGTAAAATACCGTGAATTTAGATTTTTTACAGTACATTTATGTCACGCAAATTTCATGTTTTTCTAATCCACCCTCCCCATAGGTCACAAGTTGTCAACAGCCCAATTGATAATTATTATCCTGCTGTGACATCATATTTTTTGCTATTTTTTTAATTAAAACAACTTTGCAATTAGTGTTAAAAAAAGCTACATATTATTTACTACCTATTAAAATAAATATTAGAAAACTGTAAAGATCCTGTGCGATTTTGTGTCAAACTGTTGCCATTCAAAGGAAATGGACAAATATGCAGAATACTAGCTAGATACAAATACGTAATTTCGATGAACTTTATAAATTTGCTTTCAAACGCTGCTAACTATTGTTTTCATACTCTATAAACTGTAAAAAAAATTGCCAAGTTACTAAAATTTTTCTAGGAAACTCGTATTTATAGAATTTTTCATGTAACGGCAACAACAAAAATTCATGTAACAGATATACTTTTGAACCGTAAATCAAAAAATCTGCAAGGTTACTAAAAAATTTTTTAGGAAATTAGGATTTCTAGAACTTTTTATGTAGTTGCAACCCGGGTTACAGATGAAATTTAAGTAAGATTACTGTAATTTTAATAGATTCTTTTGTAAAGCTACAGATTTCTGTAGCTATAAAAACAAGATTTGTAGCTTTACATCTTTTTTTGTACAGTGTACAGATAAAAATTTAGTAAGCATACAGATTTCTGTTACTTTACATCTGTAGAATTATAGAATTTTTTTTTTACAGTGTATGTCATAAGATGTTAATTAACTTCACTCCCCTTGTCACATTTTATAGACTTTCTCCTCTTCAATGGATGAATCTAAGTGGGAAAACTTATAACTAGCTTGTTATTTAAGATCATATATCATCGTCACTAACATGATCATCTCATTACAACCACAACTATCCTACAGGCATTTTACAGTCATTACTGATCACGTAGCTATCATGTCCTGTGAAAAGTACCCAGTGGACATCCAGACATCAGCAAATGCATTTTATTTTCAATTATATTTCCCTTGAAAAATTCAGTGGATAATTTTGTTAGACGATGAATTGTCCTAATATCTAGCTGATCTCCGCAATCATTCCATAAGCTCCCAAAAATGTTCTAATGATTCATCCGTAGAAAGTCCACATGTGTGACATTTTGACTTCCTGTGACTGTCTACTAAAGTATATTTAGACCATCCACCGAACACCAAGTATCCTAAATATGATGTCCTCTGGATGGATTTAGGTTATTATCGTGTTGTCTGTGACCAAACATGAAAAGGAAAAAATAAATGGTATAGGCTAGTGCAATTTAAGTTGTATAAGAATATCTTTTATACACGTCTCAATTAATTAAAATTCATCAATATGTTATAATAACACTTTGTACATTTAGCTGCAACTTTCTTTTTCTGTTAAATTTAATATTGTTTTATCTTCGGATGCAGCTAAAAAAATTATACCTTTAGCTCCGCAAATTAAATTACAACAAACAGAGCTTTATTATTACGATTCAAGTTCTTGTATTAAAAAAAACTCCTTTACACGTGACTGTAACAGTGTGCATACAATTCTACCAGAATTTTTTAAAAGATTAATTTGTATTATTTGATCGCAGAAGAATATTCCTAATTTTGCCATGAATTAAATAGAAATTTTTTAAATCTTAAATAGTGATGCCAATCTTCATGGAAATTTCAAGGAGTTTGCGAATCTTGTTGTATATATGCAGGGTGTTGCAAAATTTGACCGCCAAACTCAGAAGGTTGATAGTAGGCATTAATAGGAAGAAAAAGTATAGTAGAACTTGGGGTTGCAAACCACTTATTTAACCCTTCACTGCACGACGTGCCACATGTGGCACATACCTAAAAACACTGTAATTCTTATTATGTGCCATGAATTTGGCCAATATGATCTCTATCTCTGATCAAGAACAGTCCAAAGAATGGAATAAAACTTATTTTGTCCATGTTAGATGGCTGCATTTGACAAAAAATTAGATTTTGTTCTTCGGAATCAAAAAATTTTTCGATTAAGCTATTACGGTAAAATTTACTTTCATTATTTTTTCTGAATTCTTAAAAATATTTATATAAAAAAAGTTGCAGAGTGTTAAGCAGACAAAATTTATTAATTTAAGCTCATTTAGTTGTAAAATATAGCAAAACAATATTTTAAAACCCTAACTGTGTACATAGCGTACGCGCCATAGAATATCAAATTTTTGCTGAAAATTTTAAATTTAATTTTTCTTACTATTTTTCCCATTATTAGACCGATATATAGATTTCATTTTTTTTTCATACAAATAGATAAAGTCGTGCAGTGAAGGGTTAATCAAAAATGCAGGGTGTTCTACCCTAACTCAATTTGGGTTGGCGGTAATAACTTTCAAAAAACTAAAGTACATTATACTAAAACTTTCAATAGACATTTATCACATTTTTTGTAAATGTGGTAATAAAAAAAAGTGGTAGAAGTTTCAATTAGACGCATCAACAGTAGGCACCTGATGCTGCACATTTTGGACTGCAATTACCAGTTCATACGGTATCATTGATTGCTTGAGCACCCCTTTTTCCAGAACTTTTCGTGATGTTGCAATATTTCACGCAAAAGAAGGTACACATCGTTGCATTTTCATTGCAATATTTTATTTTTCTCAAAATTATTAGCGTCAACCCAAGATTAGTTAGGATGAAACACTCTGTAGTTCTGACAAAATAAGTGGTTTACGACCCCTTATTCTATGCCAATTTTTCATCCTCTTGGTGGCCAACTAACAGTTCTCTGAATTTGTCGGTCGAATTCGGCAACCCTCTGTATATATATATACTAATTATCGGTCATTTTCATTACTTTTCAATAGTATTATTGTAGAGAAAGTTTACATATATCTATATGTTATTTTTGTATATAAAGTATGTTACATTATTAGATCTAATTCCGCGATTTCCTTACCTTATTCCAAATTACTACTTTATATTGACTAAATCCTTATTCTTAAATAATCTCTATCGTTAATTCTGTTAAATTTCCTTTAATTTAATGTCTCACTTGTCTAAATTACTTAAATATTACACTTTTAGCATTCTTAAATTAAATTTTCCATTTCCGCTCTTTTTTCTTTTAGAATGTTCTTTTAGCAACCATTTTATTTTCCCTTCCGAGAATTTTACTTTCCCGCGCATATTCCGGGGTTATCCTTTTTACCTTCAAATTCATCCACTCGCTCTGTCAGTACTCTTTCCATGGCGTGCTATTCTTAATTATTAATTGGTTGAGAGCGTGACCTACGTCATAATTGTATTACGAGGGCTGTGTGATAAGTACCTGGCCTGGACAAGAAAAATGCATTTTTATGTCTAAAATGAGATTTATTTTTCAACATAATCTCCTTTTAGTTCAATACACTTAGCCCAACGTCTTTCTATTTTTTGTGTCCCCCTCTAAAAAATACGATTTCTCTAACCCTTCAAAAAAAGCGTTTGTTTCAGCAATAACCTCATCGTTAGAGTCAAATTTTTTCCCACCGAGCCATTTTTTCATATTTGGAAATAGAAAATAATCGCTAGGGGATAAATCTGACGAATATGGTGTATGCGACAGCAATTCGTATCCTATTTCGTGGAATTTTGCCATGGCGACGACACAGGTGTGCACGCGTGCATTGTCTTGATGAAAGAGAATTTTTTTCTTCGCCAAATGCGGACGTCTTTCTTTCATAATATGGTCGAAACGATCCAGTAGCCTGGCATAATATTCTCCATTGATCGTTTTGCCCTTTTCAAGGTAATTGACGAGAATTGTGCCACGTGCATTCCAAAACACTGTAGCCATGACTTTGTTCGCAGATAAAGTCGCCTTAGCTTTTTTTGGCGCAGGTTGTCCACGAAAAACCCACTGTTTGGACTGTTCTTTAGTCTCTGGCGTACTGTGATGAATCCATGTTTCGTCAACTGTTATGAACCGACGCCAAAAATCATTTGGATTGTGCTTTAATTTTGCCAGACACTCTTTTGAAATTGACACACGAGTGTGTTTAATGTCAATAGTGAGCAATCGCGGCACCCTTCTTGCCGAAAGCTTTCTCATATCCAAACGAGTTGTTAAAATATTTTGCACCTATTCAATTGAGATGCCCACAGTCTCAGCAATCTCGCGCATTTGCACTCTCAGATCATTTATAACAATATCGTGGATTTTTTCGATCATTTCTGATGTCGTAACCTCATTTGGACGACCTGGGCGTTCTTCATCAAAAATGCTTGTATGGCCGCGTTTGAATTCAGCTGTCCAATATTCTATGGTTGATAACGAAGGTGCAGAGTCCCCATAAACTTCGCTGAGTTCCGCTTTAATCTCGCCATTAGTTTTCTTTTTCAAAAACAGGTATTTTATCACTGCTCGATATTCAATTTTCTTCCATAGCTGAAATATCACCAAAGTTGTTCTATTGAAATGGCTACCACTCACAAACTAAACCACGTAGCCACTTGGCGATTAGCCAAGTTTGTTGTGAAAGGTCACCATTGCGAAATAGATCATTTTTTAAACTCTAGTTGCGCCATCTCTGGTCGAGGACAGGTACTTATCATACAGCCCTCGTACTACGCTAGACGCTCAAAAAGCCGATGCTAGCTGTGTTTCCGCAGATTTTGGTCGTTTTTCCATTTGTCATACCACCCACTGGTCACCGTCCGATGTATTTTATTATCTCTAACTTTGCTTACCTCCTAAATTACAACGATGAAGCGATGGCTGAATATCTCTGTGGAACCTGCGTCGCCTAAAGATGTTAAAATAAAATCCTGAGTTGACTTTACGTTTTGTTTCAATCATTCTGGAGAAACTACACTGGAGAAATGCATTCCATGACCTCCACTCGTTGACTGCAACAACTTTCGAACAATCATGTTGATCTACTACAGAAGCGTTCCGTTTTAGCTTATCCTAATGCACGACTTTAGATTGATTATTCAATCACTACCGTTTCGAAGTTATTTCCATTTTCGAATCATCATATAACGTCAATGTCGTAACTTCAACACGACAGGATTTCCAGTATTTTCGTAATATGTATATATATGTTATTTTTCAATTAATATATAACAAAAGCTATTGTTCAAGGTATTTATACTGGGTTTAAATATTTAAAAAATAATGTTTTTAAAGGAAAAAACATAAGTTATTTTTATAAGAAATATTAAAGCAGAAAAAATTTATTTTGAATTTGGACATTTTGATTACATAGTTTAATATATGTTTACTCGTTTTTACAAAGCTTATTTTCGTCTCTTCCCGTACAATGCAGTAAAAATATATCCAAAAATTAATAGACCTCAGAACAAGCTTATTAAGTTGTTTAGGAAAGTAAATGTTTTATTTCATCATCATTTCGTTGAAATATGATGAAAACAACATAAAAAGTGCTTCTTTGAAAACATTTGTTTAGATGTTTCAAGTTAATAGCTTTAATTTGAAATCGTATTAATTTTTTAGAATATTGAACAAAATCAACGTTTTATAGATGACAAGTTAATAGCTTATAGAAATACTCTTAAGGATTTTCTAGGAAAATCGAGTGATTAAAAGAATACCATAATATTTAACTTTGATATATCTGTTGACCACGCAATCAATTACGAAATGTAGCGAGTTTTTAGTTCGGTATACGTAAATAAAGTCTTTAACAAATTGACGCATGGAAATTCATTTTCTATCAAAAGCGCTGAAAATTCTAAAAATATTTTTTTATTTTGCTACGCGTTGTTTGTATTTTTTAAAAAGATAATTGTGTTTGTATTTAAAAAATACAAACACAATTATCTTTTTTCATCTTCACACTATTTTTGTAATTATTTTTTCTTTTTTTACCTAGAATAAATGAGTTTTACGTTGTAAAACACATTAGCTTACAAAAGTTAAGGTAAAATGAGAAACATTAAATGTAGTCGATTTTTTTACGGAACCATTATTTATTTATTTTATTTCTGATGAGTAATTTTCGAGTAAATTAACACTGATAAAGAAGACATTTTTTCTTGGAAAATTTTAACAGATTTAAGTAACCATACCCTTGGAAATTCAGGAAATATTCACAAAAAGGTGAAGTTCGTTTCCGTTTCAGAGATATCTGTGTTTATATATATCTCATTATGTTATTTTATTGCCTTTTAAAGTGCCTTGTTTCTACAGTCTAATGACCCTGAAAGTGAACAAATATCTGCTACTTATAATACATCTAGGCGCCAATACGATATGTTTCGTCCATGTGAAAAATGCAGCACAGCAGCGCCAACTTTTGGGCGATTTAAACCGAAACATAACCAGCACTAATTCATATGAAGGACTATTTTAACTTTGTATAATTTTTTACAAGGGAAGGAGAAAGCAGAAATAGATATACAGTAAAACTTCCCTAAAGCGACCACGTTCCGTTCCAATAAAAATTGGTCACTCCGAGAGGTGGTCTCTTAATAGAGGTCATATTTAAATCTAGATTTTAATTGTTGAAAAAAGATAACAATTAATGTTACTAAAATTTATTTTTCACATTAGGAAAAAATATTAAAATTTAAGTACCAAAACAAAAGTTAGTTACATAAGTTAATTACTGCAAGGTTTAAAAAATGAATACATTGACGTTTGCTTTGATTTTACAGTTTTATCTTTTATAACTTTTATTTCCAAGTCTTTTCGAAAAATGACTTTTTTTTTTTTTTTTTTTTTTTTTTTCGACGCGAACAAATAATGACGATTTCATTAATTTATCTATTTTTTTAGAGTTTCCTGACAGAATAGGGCGGAAAATTGACCGTCATTCTTAATTTGTCATCAGAGATTCAACCATCATTCATTGCCTAAAAAGGCATAAAAGGGTTTAAACACTTAAAAGTTACCGGAATAAAATAAAAATCTAAACTTAGTTTAGAAGTTTGATGAATAATGCTGTCTCCGGAATTATTTTTATAATAAAACATTCTTCAAGCGACCCAGGAAAAAAACTGAATTTGTTTCATTTTCTTCAAAGAAATTGGTCGCTCATGGAGGGAGTTCAACTGGGATGATCTCTGAACAGAGGTAAAATTAGTATTGAGCCTATGGGAATAAATTTCGTTTCATGAAAAAATGATCGCACAGGGAAATTTCACTGTATATAGATATAATAATGCAGGGTTCGTACACCTTTCTTTAAGTAAAAATCAAGCACTTTTAAATACTTTCAAGGACCAAAAAGAAAAATTAAGGACCTGCAAATTAAATAAACTAATAAATTATAATATGCATTTTTTAATAAAAGGTTTCATTTTTGTAAATACAAGTTCAAATGGCCGGGAAGGGGGAAAGGATTTCAGCGTGTGGCAGTAGAAATTTAGAAAATTTTAAAATAACAAATACAGCAGACGAAAAACTAGTCGGATGTGCCAATCCCAAAACTTTCCTCTATCTCATACATGTTAATTCTACAAATTTCACTATCAGAGGGCCAATATTAAGGCTAATGTCAGACGAACGTCTTTTTGCACGCTTTTTTCCTTACGTATTATCCCTACACAATGCTAGCGGCATTGTGTAGGGATAATACGTAAGGAAAAAAGTGTGCAAAAAGACGTCCGTCTGACATTAGCCTCAGTGGCAATCTATGCCCATTATGAGGATTCGAAAGATATGAAATTCCGTGTATTATTCTTGAGATATGACTATTGCTAAACTAGTGTAAATCCTGCAAATTGCTGCAGATCAGCTCCACTTGTTGGGTGATTTACACTAAAACCTAATCAGCAAGAACTTGTGTTAACGTCTGACGAAATCTGAAGTTTGATCAAAATCCGTGCATTAGTTTTTGTGATAGAGCAAATGCGAAAATCAGGTAAAATGCGCACAGCAGCGCCATCTATTGGGCGATAAACACCAAAACCTTATCAGGAACAACTTCTGTCAACGTCTAACTGAATCTGAAGTTTGATGAAAATTAGTGCATTTGTTCGTGACATAGAGCTATGGCGGAAATCATGAAAAATTCAGCATAGCAGCGTCACCTGTTTGGCGATTTACACCAAAACATAATCAACCCCCTATATTTATCAAGGTATACCTTACTATGAAGTTTGATAGCTTTCATTCAAGGATGTTGTGCATAATTTTTTAGGCAATTGGAAAGCTACAAATTACAGTGTTCAAAATATGGTAAACAATTTTAAAAAGGTAAATTGTCACATACCATTAAAGTTTCTTTTCTTGAACTTTCACATTCACTTTTTCCCAGATAATATGGGAGCAATTAGTGACGAGCATGACATGCACCAACAAATTTCTGCTATGGAGTCTTGTTATCGATCGCAATGGAATGCAGCAATCTTTACAGATTACTGTTGGTTCATTAACCCTTTCCGGCACAGTGTGCCCGGGTCGGGATACGTAATTTTAATTCCAAACTTAGGAACGGCACCAAGAATATTTTAGCAAAATTTTGCTTTTACAATGAATAGTTAAAGTAACGTGTTTTAATTTCTAAAAAAGTCGGTTTAAAATTCCGGTGTCAGCCAATCATTTCATCATTTTGCAACAAAAATTGCCCGTGCCGGAAAGGGTTAGGGGAAGATACTGAACATAAATATAAACGTAAAAATAGGTATTAATGTACTCAAATTAATGCACTCAAATTGTGTTCAGCTGCGTAAAATGTGTGTAAAATATATGGAAAATGTGTATAAACAGTGTACATGTATACTGATGGTAAATTTAACATTTGTGTATTATTATTATGCATTATTGTACGATCTCCTAAATTGTGGTATATCGTGATAAAGTATAAATACAAAGGTTACTATAAAAGTTTTGCAATACGGATTTATTTATCAAACTTTTTCAAAGTAATTTCCGTTACAAGCAATACAGTTCTCCAAACTCCAAAACCAGTCCTTAAACCAGCTCTGCCAAGTTTCACTTGGGAGTAAGGAACACTCATTGTCTCAAGCCCTCAGAAGTGCCTCATCACTGGAAAACCGAATACCTTTCTGCTTCAGTTTCATATGCGGGGACAGTACGAAGTCGCAGGGGGAAAGATCTGGACTGTAAGGAGGATGTTCAAGAAGTTTCAGTCCTGTAGTGTCCAAATATTCAATGCAGGCTTTGGTCCGGTGAGCTGGAGTTTTGTCATGATGGAGGAACCATTTGTTCATTCTTGACTTTGGTTACAGGTTCTTCTTAGATTCTATGACTTTAGGTAGGCACTGTTCATTGTACCACTTAACAGGTAACTGTCTTCTGTACGTCCAAAACGACACATTCAACAATTCCACTCGATTTGAAAAATACAGCTATCATTATCTTTTTTGGCAGATCGAGATTTTCTGACAGCTACCGGTGTGTACTCATCATCAAAGACCCAGATTTTGTTTTGAGACTTAGTCGGCACATTTTAATAGTATAGCCAGGTTTTGTCACCTGTCACGATGCTGTTCATACACCGAGATTATCCTTTACCAAACATTTTTAGCATCTCCCAGCACCAAGTCACATTTCGTGTCATCTGCTCCTCAGTCAGTCTATGTGGCACCCAGAGACAACACAGTTTCTTGATGTGCAAATGATCATGCAGAATTGAATGAATTGCAGGTGCATTTAGTCCCAAGGTATCCTCTATATGCTTGTAAGTTATTCGTCTGTCTTCGTCAAGCATTTTCCTCACAGCAGTAATGTTTTCCTCCGTAATTGACGTTCGGGGCCTCCCCCCGCTTTCAGTGTCCTCCAGGGAGAAATGTCCTCTTTGGAATTCTCTGTACCATCTGTGTATAGTCATACGATGTGAATAATCATCACCAAGTGCAAGAGTCATTTCTTCTAAGCATTGTTTTATGTTTAAGCTACGCGCGAAGTTATACCGCAAAACTGCCTTTATCTCACTTCGTGACCAGGACACCGCTGGAAGAACTTCACACGATCACAGCTAATGAATAACTGAGCCTACAGACTTGTGGTTACATGAAGGTGCATAAGTATGAACCTATGTCAACACGCAGCCACAAGCAGCCACCTGCGACTTTTTGTTTCATCATATTGCAAAACTTTCCTAGTACCCTTTGTACATATCTTTCGTTTAAGAAAAAATAAGAACCAAGTAAAAATTTCTAATAACATTTTTATTTACTCTAGAGTGTATATATGGAATATTAGCTTTAAATTTAAGAAAAAAATAAAAAGTCAATTTTTGTTTATCAGTGCAATTAGAAATTTTTCCATAAGTCTATCCTTGAAGAGAGAAAATATATGTTAAGATTTATAAAACAATAAATAAGTATTTAGGTTTTAAAACTGAGCATTGAATTTGAGCATTGAATCCGCACCTATCTAGAATACACGAGTGTCATCGCTTTTCCATACCAGAAATAACGTTACCGAAATATGCTCAAGATAAAAAATGAGTCTGGTAATACATTTGTTCTATGCATAGAACCTCGAAGGAGCTATAGATAAAACTGGCTTGGAGAGGTCGAACATTATCATGCATAACGATGATAATATTATCAACAGTTCTAATGCCACAGCCTATGTCTGTCACGTCATGCTCGGCAGTACACATGCATTGTGCTGCCGATAATAGACACATGAAGTATAAATAATTACGTATAAATAACTAATATTATAAATGGAGTATAGTATAGATTTTCAGTATAAAATCAATTGTACTTTGCTTATATGTATTATTTGTATCAGCAGATGTGCATTAACCTGATGCGCCTAAATGTCTGCAAGTGGATAGTGACGTATTTTAGCTGGTGATTATGTAGCGAAAAACTTACATTTTAGGGTTTCTAATAAAGTTTTTTTTAATATAAGGTATCTGATACTAAAACAATGGTGTTCTAGAATTTCGTAAATGATTTTTTTCTCTATCTCTCAAAATTTTTGAGATAAGATGAAAAAATGTCTCTATCAGTCGCTGGTATATAGTAGCGCATAGTCATTTTACTATAGGTTTAGTTTGGGAATTAAAATTTCCGTTCGACTTTCTATTTTATCTTTGGTGAACTGTAAAATTAAAAACGACTCGAACAAAAAATGCCAGCTGAATAATAATTAAAAAGCAGCAAGCATTTATTTTTATTTTTACGTTTGTAAGAATGTCTTTGCAAATGATTCGCATACTTATGAACGAAATTTTAATATTAAGGAAAATATTACGGAAAGATGAAAGTCACCCGAATGGATAATGAATTTCAAGAATGCTTTCTTTTAATTAAGATTTCTCAGACTAAAATTCCAGGAAATTTTCTGCAGAAAATGAATTGTAAACACAAAGAAATTAATATGCTCCTGGGTTAATTTAGAAAGCTCTTTCGTCTTCCAAGGTAATTGAAGATTTTTTTTTTTTGTTGTTGTTTAACTTATTAGAAGACATTTTAAACTTTCCCGGAATATTGCTAAAATATACATGGCATATCGAATAATTTATCTTGTCTTAAAGCTAGATTAGTTATTCAGAATTTTCAGTTTCATATGTCTCATTATTTTGTAACAAAAGTAAGAAGAGTTATTATGATATTGTAAAGTTTGATACGTTTTATAAATTTGAAAAGCTAGCATTTGTTGTTTAACTGGATTTATTTTAAGACGGCACCAGGTAAGAATAATTGTAGTGTATATGAAGTAGAGCCCTGCATTCAGTTGTGTTACCTGATTTTACTACGAATCCGACCCAACCGGCGCGGATCGGATTAGGTCAGGTTAGTACAGTTTGTCTTCTTTACAGTTCAGACAAAAGAATCTTGTGAGTTTCGAGTCCTTAAGCTTAAAAATTTTGATGAATGGCAACCCGAAACCTAAATTTTCAAATCCGGAATCGAACGGAATCCGAAGATAAAGAAAATTAAATGGTATTTTATATAACTATGGAAAAGTAATTTCCAATCATATCTCGAATAACAGTTTTATCCTTTTTTTTCCTTTTATGAACTCATATACACTCATTAATTTCCGAATATACAGATTTTTTCATTTGAAAAATATCCAGACTTTTATTTTGAAAAATCGGGTCATTGCGACCAAGACCTTAAAGTCAAAACCCAACCTGAAACCAATCCAAACCTAAAATATTAAAGGTCGATATAAGCCGCAATAACAAAAATAAGTCAACACGACTAGACCCCAACTGCAAGTCGAGTCAGGATATCGTAAATGTGGGTTTCCGGCATGATGTATGAATCTAGTTCAGACTGATTTTAATAGTTTCGGATTCGGGTTGGGTTATTACTGTCAGATCGGGTTCGTATTAATCCGATTTATCAAAAGAAAATCCGGAATATATTGTTAAAAAAACTATACATTTCAGTGAGTGTGGATGTATATGTATTCTTTTTCCCACACAAAAAAAAAAATTGATACTGGAAAAAATAATTGTGAAATATATTTTATAATTGCATTAAAAAATATTCGGTACTTTTCGGTTAGCCAGGCACCAGTGTTATATTTACATACATATATACATATATATGCACATATATGTACATATATACATATGTATGTATATATTTATGTGTGTATGTGTACATATATATATGTACAGTCGTGGAAAAAAAAAGTAAACACCCCCTACTAACTTCTCGACAAATTATCGTAGAAGAAAGTTACTGGTACCGAACGATTGGAAATAAAGTCTACTTTTAAAGGATGTATATAAAATTTGTTTAAGGGGCCATCTACATATTAAAACGAACCATAACTTTGCTTTTTTCAATAGCAGTATACAATTCTGACAGCATAAATGAACTCTACACCTTTCAATTAGCCTATAAACAAATTTTTATGCAATTCGTGCCATAAGTTTCCGAGAAATTAATTATTTTAAAACGAGCGTATTTTAAGGGCTGTATCCAAATTGAAGTTCCGAACTCGATTGTTAACCGAGAGAGCCGCCTTCTAGATCAAGGCACGTTTAAGCGTCAATGAAACCTGTTTGATTACAGGATAGCAGAATAAATTTCAAAAATTTACTCACTTCTATCATAGACGGCCCCTTAAACCATCATTTTGCCGTTTTTTTTAAGCATAATTTGAAAACTACTTGGAAGAAAAATGTGAAATTTCGATATCCATAAAGCAGGACTTAATAAATCTAAATCCATCCAAAAAATTGTATGTTGCAATTCATAATTTTTTCGAATATTAATTCATAATTCATATCATAAAATTATAAAAATTGCAAATTCAACGTATTTATGTTTGGGTATATTAGTATTATTCCTACACAAAAAATTAGCCCATTAGGAGCATAATTTCAGGAGATATAAATAAAAACATGAAAATGTAATTTAACATTAGAAGTACTAAATTTTGAATGTCTATCATTCAAAAACTTATCATTCGAATTTCTTGAAATTTGATTTCTAGGCATATTTTGAACCGAAGATTTGAAATATTTCGTTAAATTTGGGTATTGCCATTGAAAAAAAATGAAGTTTGGATTCGTTTTAATATGTATATGGCCCCCTAAACAAATTTTATACACACCATTTAAAAGTAGACTTTATTTCCAATCGTTCGGTACCAGTAACTTTCGTCTACGATAATTAGTTGAGGAGTTAGTAGGGGGTGTTTACTTTTTTTTCCCACGACTGTACATATATGTTCATATATATGCATATATGAATGTAAATATAACACTGGCGCCCGGCTAACCGAAAAGTACCAAATATTCTCTTTCATTTTCGATTTTCGGTCAGGTTGGGGTTTAAGTATTAGTTAGGTTCCAGGTCAGATTTGGGGTGGGATTTTTTTGTCGCATCCGGATACAATCAGACCTTTGCAATTATTGCAAATATGTCGGTTGAAAGATGTTTTCTCTTAAATGAGGAATTTCTTAACTTGTCTCATTAGGAAAAAATCAAATGATGAATTAAGTGTATTGCCATTTTAATTTCAGCATATTTACAGTTAAATAAAAAATAAATTGTCTAGCATGAGACTCGTATTTATTATTTATAGACACCTAAAGTTATTCAAACTGCCCTCTATTATTTATAGTAAAAAAAAAAAAAAATAATAATGAAAAACAAAAAGAAAAAAAATGTTTTTCTTTGTATCTGGTCTGCCTGCGATGGCTAGGAAGATCTATCGAACTTCGAGGTTTTAAATTTTAAATAAGGATGATTAAAGGCAAGTCCAAATGCACTAAAGATTCTAATTTTTCGTTTTTTTTTTTTTTTTTTTTTTTTTTTTTTTTTATAATTTCTTTACTACACCTATTATGCCTGTGCATCTTCAGACGTTCTGCGTTCCTTCATGCAGATCAAAATGAAAAATTTAAGTTTTGAAGAATTCTACATTTTTAAATTGCGATCGACAGGTTTCCCCGTATATTTTTTCCCTGCAACAACTACGAAAAGTTGTTTTACATGTTAAGTTCTAACGGTATCTTTCGTTTCAAAAAATTCAATACTTACAATTTTTTTAATACATAAAGCATTGTTTTAATTTACCACGCGGAAAAAAAATGCTCACTGGCGTGTTAAAAAAATACTATTGGTGAGATTTGCGCCCGGCTAACATAAAAGTACCAAGAATTTTTTGCCATCATGGCAAATTTAATGCAATTTTATTCGATTTTTTTTAAAATTGAAATAGAAGCTTTGCATATAAAAAGAGAAGGGGTCAGCCCGTAGCTGTTTAAGACAGTCACATGACTTGGACTATTATAACACAGATAAAACGATGGCGTTGGAACAATATTTCGCGGTTTATCATCAGCGCCTGGCTAATATTAAAGTAATTCTTCAATTTTAAAATGTTCCAATTTCAATGGTATAGCATAACAATTTAATTTAGACTATTTATAACAAATTCTACATCAAATTGAAAGTAAACTAACCTAGTTTTTCTTACAAATGCTCATGTGCACCTATTGTTAAACGACACACATCCAACATGAAGTCCAACTCTTCCCACACTTCGGTTTGCAAGTCCGGAGTAATAGAAGCAATAACCTCTTCATTTCTGTGTCTCAACTCTAGAAAATCATTAGGTAGCGGCATAATGTAGACACGATCTTTTATAAAGACCCAAATGAAAAAAATCGCATGGCTCTAACGGCTTTTAAATCTTGACTGAAGATTTAAATAGTCCATCAACAACTCTCCACGCTCAGAAGTCGGTATTTTGCATATGTGGCACTGGCACTGCAAACTTGTAAATAACAAAGGAGTACTCGCGCACATGCTTATCTAAAAGTGTTTGAGTTACTCTTTATTTGTGACCTTGAACCAGCACTCTACAATGCTTACAGTTGATACTATTAAAATTTATAATTGGGACATTCTTTTATGGACACCCTGTACTTTATTAATTTGTAGGAAATTGAAAAAAAAAATCTTTCTTTTGAACCAAATTAAAAGAGCTAACCACATAAAATGAATTTCTAAAATTATAATTTTAAATTCATATAAATATAGTAAAGTGAGGACAGACGCCGCGGTGGGACAGATGCCGCAGAGATTGTATTGGTGACACTAGCGCTCCGTAGACCAAATTAAGAATTTCGTTGTGTGTCTAAATGCTATCTGCTGTATTGTATACGTTTCCATCGCTTAATTGTCAGTATTTACATATTTATGCCGGTTTTTATGGTTCGAACCTGCATGGTAAGCTGCTAAAATTATTCTAATAAAGTTTTATAACATATTTTAAGCAAAATAAACAGAGATTTCATCCCAAAACCAATTGCAACTGTAGACTAGATCCTCGTAGAATATAGACATGTGCTTGTCTTGCTCTCGTATCGCTCACATGACACTAAATGGCGACGCGGCATCTTACCCACCACTTTGGGACAGATGCCGCTCCGAGCTTAAGGGACAGATGCCGCAAAATATATTTTTGTTTTTAAGTTCAATAAATTCATCACGGCGATTTAAGTAGAACTTACATTTAAATGAACGTATATTAGCGCATTCTGCTACTTATCAAAATATTCTTAGCAGCAGTGGTTGTTCACCAAGTATGAATAAGGAAAACGTAGGCCGTTTACAATTCTCACCATGTAAACTATTAAACAATGGTCAAAAGATCTATACAGCCAAGTAAGAGAAAGCAAAATGCTGCAAATATTACAAGCGCAGATTTTATAAACAAGAAAAAAGAAGAAGAAAATAAAAAGCAAAAGAAGCAAGAACGCGCCAAAGAACGACAGCTTGGCGGAAGTAAAATGTGTAAAAAAGGGAAGGGAAAGATCAACTTGAAAACACCTGACTTGAGGAAGGAACTGAAATGTGAGTCATCTTCCGACAGTGACGAAAGCATTCCTCTTATGGATTCTGAAGGCAGTATTGGATTGGAATTTGATGACTCTGAATGTGCTGAGTGTCTGGAGTCATATCAAGAAACAAAGTCTAAAGCGAACTGGATTCAGTGCATAACATGCAATCGATGGCTGCATGAAACATGCTCACTTTACTCTTGCAACGAAAAGTGTGGTGATTGTGGGCGAATAGAAATACGAAATGAAAAAAATGAGAAGAAAAGCCAAAAATAAAAAGACTACGGCCTAAAATGAATGGAATTAATACTTAAGAACAAACTACAATGGTCGCTTGGATATAAACAAGTGTTTTATATCTTTTTTGTAATTATGCTGTCTATTGTTTCCAGTGAAATGTTTTTTTCTTTTTTTCCCTTGAGTTTTATTTTTTGAGCTTGCACTTTTGAAATTTCGTTAAACTTTTCACAATTTAGTGATATGTATAATTTATGTAAGTTTACTGTTATTTATTTTCATTTTAAGTAGTTTGAGGAAATAAAAATGTGATTTACTTGGAAAAAAATAAACAGCATAGCTTTTTTCTCCGTGCGTCATCTGTACCACACCCCATGCTGCATCTTACCCAGCACATAAAAAATGATGTTAAAAAAGGACGTTTGGGAAAATACTTATGCCTGCTTTATTAAGAGGGCTTTAGCTTGTTTAACATAGAAATTTAATTCTAAAGGGTGTGATTAAGGATTTCTGGCATTTAGTTTGTTGTTTTTTGCTTCATTGTACATTTTAAAGGAAGCAAAGTAAAACTGCGGCATCTGTCCCTACTTTACTATACATAGAATACCAATAAAAAAAGTAAAGATTCAAATATTTCAGTTCTTCGGCATTTTCAACCATGCATAAAATATGTTTCGATATTTGAAAAAAATAACTTATAACTGGGACATTCTTTTATGGACACCTTGTACTTTATTAATTTGTAGGAAATGGGAAAAAAATCTTTCTTTTGAACCAAATTAAAAGAGCTATGAAAATAAAATGAATTTCGAAAATTATAATTTTAAATTCATAAATACTTAGAATAGCAATAAAAAAAGTAAAGATTAAAATATTTCAGCTCTTCAGCATTTTCAATCATGCATAAAATATGTTTCGATATTTGAAAAAAATAAATTATAACGGGGACATTCTTTTATGGACACCTTGTACTTTATTAATTTGTACGAAATGAAAAAAAATCCTTCTTTTGAACCAAATTAAAAGAGCTATGAAAATACAATCAATTTCGAAAATTATAATTTTAAATTCATATAAATACATAGAATAGCAATAAAAAAAGTAAAGATTCAAATATTTCAGTTCTTCGGAATTTTCAATCACGCATAAAATATGTTTCGATATTTGAAAAAAATATTGAAACGAAAACATATTTTTTTATTATATTTTTGTTCGTATCGTAAATCATAATTTATGTCTGAAAAGGTAAATGACTTGGTATTGCAATAGCTTAAAGTCGAATTGTTTTCCATCTATAATATAATATGTATGATTTACAATGTTGGGGAAAAAGTGAACTTTTCC
Organism: Maratus speciosus; assembly: GCA_963932465.1. Taxonomy (NCBI): domain Eukaryota; kingdom Metazoa; phylum Arthropoda; class Arachnida; order Araneae; family Salticidae; genus Maratus; species Maratus speciosus. The sequence continues at coordinate 156,240,398 of OZ010789.1, forward strand.
TACTAACAGTATCAGAAAGAAAGGTTGAAAAATTATTCCGACATCACTGGATTTTGTATAATGCTGCTATCATTTTTTTCCTCGTTTCTTTTACAGGTATATTCATATAACTATATAGTTGTAACTATGCATAACTATATAGTTGTAAGGACCTTGAATATCATTTTTAGGCTTTTTAGGGTTTCGTACTTAAAAAGTAAAAACGGAATCATTGTAAGATCACTCCCGTGTCTATCTGTCTGTCACAGCAATTTTATTCTTAAACTATGGAACGTGGAAAGTCCAAATTGGGGGAAGCAATAAAGACTATTGACTCACATATTTACAGATTATTAAATATTCACAAATATATTTATGGAAAATGTAGAGGGCTAATAAAGTTACATGAAAAAAAGGATTTTTTGCTTGTATATCGTGTGAAAGCTTTCCTAACGCTGAGCTCAAAAATATATTTCTTTTAATTTTGGGTATTATATTTCCAGAGGTATAGTCGAAAATGTAGTGCAAAAATATGTCCTCCTCCCCATCTATTTCTGAAACTAAATTATAAAAAAAAAAAAATTAGAGGTAGTAGACGTTAATTTAAACCTTGCAGGAAAACTATAGCGTGGGTCAAATAGTTTTTGTGAAAATCGCATTTTTTCGTTCCATACAAATTTTGATTTGCAGGCATTCAACAAAGGTTTTGAGGCGTGCTTGAGTTACCTATCATAGAAGAAGTATAAAAATATTGTTGAAAATGATTTTTGGAAAAAAAAATCGTCGGTAATTAGCCGAGATATTAATCTTTAAAGGTTTGGACATACATAATGACAGGGTCGGCGTACACTATGTACCGTCGGCATCCTGCATCGTTATGTTTGCCTAGCATTTCGGCCCAAATTAACTTTCGGTGCAACTTGTCTATCTGCGGCGCTCCATTTTTTCCCCTTTTTGCTCCCCCCCCCAAAAAAAAAAATCCATTTTCTTACGACAACTCTGCACAAACAATTCGGCTTCTAAACCCCAGGTCAATCAGAAGTAGTTCGGGCAGCGGTGGCCTAGTTGGCAGAGCATCGAATCCACTGCTAAGGCCGCGGGATCGAGGCCTACTGCTGGCTAAATTAATATATTTGCTAAATAAATTAATATATACTGCTGACTAATTAATATATTTAGTGTACGGAAAAGCTCTGTAAGCGAGTAATACTCGCACTTGACCTTTTATTCATAACACAGATTAAAACTGGTATAAGTAAATCGATTTAAACTTTACTTATACGTTGCGTTTATTTGATGACAATATTTATAGAGTAATAAAACTGAATCTTGAATTTCAAATAATGATTGATTTACAATTGCCACTGTTTAACCGAACTGTGTTATTTCGAAAAAAAGTGATAATGATATTCAAAACGATATGGGCAGGAATTTTCAGTCGAATTAATAAGTTTAATTATCAGGTAAAAACTTTTTTTTCATCTTCTAAAGAACTTATAGTTGCTTAGATTATATTAAAAAATAAAATTATATAATATTATAATAATTAATTTATCATTCGAAGAAATGATATTTTGAAGTAACTTTATCTTTAAAATAAATATACTTTTTTTATTTTTAAGAAAAGTATGAAAATTATACTCGCTGCAAATTATAGTGCAAATGGCATGCAACTACTTTGAAGAGATATTTTGAAAAAAGTTCAAAAGTTTTTCTAGTTTTATAAAGTAAATTACTATTTCATAACTGCTATCTCCATTACAGAATTCTTCACTCTAAATTACAGTTGAAGAGAATTTTAATAAGATCATCCTGGAATGGAATTTATATAAGTGGCTTTGAATATTCATAATTATCAAGTGAAAAAATACCTTGCAATAGAACTTTTCTTAATAACATTACTTTTGTACGCACATGACAATTCCATTAAATTTATTATTTTTGAAAAGATTAATGTTACTTCCATATTCATAAGTCAGTTAATTTTATAGTGTTGTTGAATACTCATTACTTTTGAACTGGTGCCCAAACTTTCCTAATAGAAAACATGTACTTCTTCGTACTTTTTAAAACATTTCTTGTCAGATAAGTGTTTAAAAAATACAAGTTTCAAAATAATAAGTCTAGAATATCAAATGTGAGTCAAAAATATGACAAGGATTTCAAATGCTTTAACGACTTTTAAAAAGATCATTGTTGACTGGTTAGCTTTTAGGGTTACCTGAAAAGAAAAGAAAAATGGAATCCTTATAGTCACGCTTTGGAAACTCCGATTATATAAAAATAAATAAATAAATAAATAAAAATACGTATTAAAGTGGCATAGAATTATAAATTAATGATTTTTGGATTTTTTCCTTTACAGTTGCTACACACTGTAAAAAAAAAAAAAAAATACTGCCAGTTTTCCGGTAGGAATCGGAAAAAAAATTGCCCTTATCGTACCGGAATAATTTCCAACCCAGCTCGGAATAAAATCTGTAAAATCGGAATAAAATCCCTAAAATACAGTTTTACTGACTATTTCTTTATTTTTACGGATTTTATTCCCAGCTGGGTCGGAAATTATTCCGATACGATAAGGGCAACTATTTTTCCGATTCCTACCGGAAAACTGGCAGTATTTTTTTACAGTGCAGGCATGTGGTCATTTGGTGTAGGGAACATGGCGTTCACCCTATAACTGCGAGTACCGAGGTTCGAACCCATAAGAAGGCAAGATGATAAAACGATTGTGTTAAAGTGCAACACGAATACCTTTTCCGTATAAACATGCATTAATATACATAATAATAATGTAGATTTAATATTGAGTTATTGGTCATATTTACTTCTAAAACAAAAATTTTCGTCTTGAATAGCGGAAAATGTCCAATCTTGAAAACGATAGAATAAGTTTTACGATAGTTTTCTCATGGATTTTTTTTTCTTAACAGTGTATTTTAATATTTTTATGTTATCACGGTCAACAGTCAAGTTTTACAAAATTAACATTATACGTACACACTAATATATTTTTTTGCAGGTGAGATATCAACATCCTGTTCAGTAATATATTTTCGAAATATAGGTGTTCTTCATTTTTAAAACTTGCAATTTTTCATGTAAAATTTCTGCTACTAACAACATGGGTCAGAAAAGATCAAATTAATAAATGTACCGCATCTTTCATAAGAATTTATTTTTTTTAATTACACGAATGGCAGAAATATTCTTTTTAAGTAAACTCTACACGAATGTCTGTTATTTAGTAACAAAATATTCTAAGCATTTCAAAATTTACAATGCAACAAACAAAGGAGTTTAAAAAAGATTTGATTCGCAGCTATAACAGTTGAACTTTCCTTTATTCATCAAGCAACTCTTCAATAGAATTCAAGGAAACTGAAAAGTGTGGCGCAAGGGAAATCCTACCAAAAATTTAAGGAAATTTACTGACTCCTCTTGTTTTTTCAAAATCGAAATGGAGATTCACAGGAGGGCTTTAAAATATTCTGTATTGGGACAAGAAAGGTTTCAAATGACGAAACCTGACTAAAGTTTGATAGAGGATTACGGAGTACTATGTAATTAATTTACACAATTATTTTTTTGTATTTATTTTATTATGAAGTATTATGTATGAAGGGATATGGTATGTCAAAAGTTAATTTATTGAATTCCTTGAATAAGTAGAGGTTAAAATAACAGCATATGAACTTTAATATAATTCTATAAAGATAATTTTACAAAGCTTCGCTGGTAGCTTCTTCAAATATATTACATTTTTCACTTAAAACATATAATACACTTTCTTTCGAACAGTCCGATTAGTCCTAACAGTGCCCTTATTGGCATTTCATGTGTCGACACTTCATGAATCATAAAAATTGATAGACTGGCTCTTTTCTAATTTTGAAGATCTCCAAATCTTGATCTCGTGATCGTAAATTTTCATAACTCATGCTTTCAAACCATGTATAATAAAAAATATCAGAGCGTCAGTTAATTTGATGATCACGCACCTCATAAAGAAAATAGAGTATGTTTAAATTCAAATCCTACATGTACATCAGAAATATTTTTTTTTTGTTTGTTTGTTAAATTGTAAAAAATAAATGACAAAAGTTTAAATAATGCACTAATAATATTGGCAAGAAATAGAGTAGACTCCCTCTTATCCGGCCTACTCTTAATCGGAACTCCGCTTTAACCGGCCGATTTTTTCCCCAAAATCAGGCAAAATTCTGGGATGATGGCTTCGAAAACTCAGCTTACGCTTTCGAGTTGAAGTTCAATCGAGGGGAAGGAGGTAAAATTTAGAAAGGAGAATGTCGGGTTCTAAATGGATACGTGTTGACCTTCACCAATGTTGAATTCAGGGTGTGGCCCGGGGGGCGGTGGAACATCCCCCCCCCCCAGGAACAATGAGATGTACCCCCGGAAGATTTGAGATTTTGTGTTTTTAATGGTCAAAAGTGCAATCTCACCCTCCCCCGGAATTCTACGTGGGTGGTTCAATAATTATTGTCCCTAGTGTATATAAAATATTTGTACTGCGATGGTTGATGTAGAATATCAAAGATGTCTTAAATGCCTATATGCTAAATTTCAGAACCGTAACTGTTATATTAACATAGTAATGGAGGGAGGAATGAAGTTTTAAAGACCTATTTTTGAGTGAGTTTTTAAGGAGGGGGTGAGGGTGAAATGCTGGTTGGGAGCTTATGAGGCTACATTTGTGACAGTAGATGAGATGCGTCTACATCACTATGATTCCGAGTCCAAACGGCAGCAGTTATGTCTCATCCACTGTCACAAATCTAGCCTTATAAGCTAAAAACCAGCCTTTCACCCCACTCCCCCACTTTCACTTCTCTATCTAAAACTATGTGAATATAGCAGCTACGGTTTTGAAATTGAGCCAATAGGCATCTAAGACACTAGGCTTTGATATTCCACAACAACCATTGCAGTACAAATATTGTGTACACACTAGGAACAGTAATTATTAAACCACCCTCGTATAATGTCTGATCTATGTGCAAACTGCTTTGTACAAACATTTAAAAAACTTGAGGGATGCGAACAGATTACCGTGGAAGATGCATAAGAATTGTTTGAGTCTGATGAAGATCTCAAGCATAATACATTATTTGACTAGGATATAATTAGGAAAGTAGCTGATGTTGTTAAATACGAAGACGATCCTGATGACGATTCAGTTAAGTTGAGCCTGCTATAATTCCTCATACGTAAGGTAAAATCATTACAGTTGGTACTACACTATGTTGAGCAGCTACTAACAGTTTCCTCGGTTAAACCTATGATGTTAAAAAGATGGAGAGATTATGCTGCAAAATGTCGGACATCTTGCGTTCAACAGAAGAAGATCACTGATTTCTTTATGATTGATTAACTTAAATATACATAATGTAGAACAATTTCAACTTCTTATAAAGGTGTTTGTCACGATTTTCAATAATTCAATTTGAGTTAAATATTTTTCATTATTTGTTATCAGTGATAATTTTTCTTTCGATTCAGTTAATTATAACTAGTATTCATTTCACAAAATATAGAAAATATGTACTTTTTTAAAACTACGCGAATTGAAAAACTAAATGCATCGTACAGGTTTAATTAAATTAGGCAGATACTTATTACATATTTTTTTCTTTACTTCTTCGCTTTAAACGGGTTTTCTCTTAGCCAGCTAATCCTCGGTTCCGTTTAGGCCGGTTAAGTATATCTGTATCGACTACTGTAGTACAATATTAGAAGCAACATTTGAATTCATTCTCTTGCATTTTAACAATCGAATACCGAACTTCAATTTGAATACAGCGCCAAAATAGGCTCATTTTAAAATAATTAATTTCTCTGAAACTAATCGTACGACTTTCATGAAAATTTGTATTCAAGCTAATTGAAGGTTGTAGAACTTATTTATGGTGTCAAACTTGGGTATAGCTGTTGAAAAAAAACAAAGTTTGAGTTCATTTTGATATGTAGATGATCTCCTAAACAAATCATTTAAAAGTAGACTCTATTTACAAACGTTTGGTTCTACAATAATTTGTTGCAGAGTTAATAGGGGGTATTTACATTTTTATTCCACTACTGTACAAGAATACCACTGTACCTATAGATTGGTTAATGATATGTTGTAACAAACGTGTTTGCTATTACTAAGTCTAGTGATTGACAGAAAAAGTCTACAAAAATTTAACAACAGGAAGTAGGTTATTTACAAGAGGGGCACCTCTAACCATGAAAATCGGTAAAACCACTCTTGTAACTTTGTCATTTTCGTCACCACTAACCATAAAAATCGGCAAAACTCTTGTAGTTTTGTTATTGTCAAACTTAGAATAATTATTTTTATATCAAACATATGCTTTTTATTGTAAAGAAATTCATTTCAACTAATAAAATTGCTCTCTGGCATCAAAATCCATGCCGGCAATGAACAATATAGGTACAATGCGAGTTATTAGGCTAAAGAATACAGATATTAATTTGTAACTATTTATTATCATAATACATTTGAACTGTCCTGTAGACATTACTATATTTTTCTATAAAATATCTGTTCTACAAAGTACCCTTAAAAATAAGTTAATAAAAAGTGCAGCAATATTGGGAAAAATTATCACTAGGTTATTATTCTATTAGCCATCATCACTGCTCTCTAATTCATTTAATACCTAGTTGTCACGATGTGTAACTTGCCATGATTAACATGCATAACTGCATGGAAGTCTGTATGTTCTGCATGTGGTACTGTTACTACTACAATCCGTTTTACAATTATACTGTATATTTTTCAGTAAAGTGCCTGGCGCAGCATTCATACCACACATTACTGGTACACGTTCATCGCCATAAAGTGTTCAACTCCACCTCACAAGATTAATTTCAGTAGCCATATTCATCTGTAGCATGTTCAAACTCTAATCTAATGAAAGTTTGCGGAAGATTCTGTTGGAGGAAAATAGTCTGGATGAACATTCTGATGGTTTGGCTGAGACGATTTTCTTTGTAAGTACCTGATAACGCAAGGCTGCCAAAGAACTTGCACGGTTGCAACCATAAATAGCAGCCTTCGCTTGATTGGCAATAATTACAAATATCAATGGCGTTCTTGCTTGGTAATAGAATGAAGCACACGATCAATTCAGCTCTCGTGTACAATCCATGAAATATTCCTTCGCCGTTTGTTGTCATCGTATCTTGATCTACATTATCAGCAGCAAACAACCACGAAGAGTCGAACAGCTGTTTACCTTTAAAAAACTAATCTGCTGTCCCACAGCTGTAGGTGCTCTTCTGAAATCAGAGCAGTTCACTATACGATGGATTGTACCCCACCTTACTAAATGTTTCAAACAGGAATTTAGACTAATATTGGTGATAGCATCTGTATTTCTAAACCAATGAGAAATGGTACAATGACAGCCAATTGTTTGCTGTTTGTACTATGGAATGTCTTATACTAGCCACTTGCATTTGAATTTACTTCCGCAAAAATATTTTTTCTAAACGTTTTGTACGGATTCTGGAATGAAATCGAGTGCAAGAGTTGAGTTATATACTAAACTTTTGGATATTAATCAGTAACAGGGTTTCTTCGATTCTGCTTATAATTAACCTTGCTGCAATATCAATTATGGCTTTATTTTATTATGCCTTTTCTTCATCATTTTGCACTTTTAAAGCTTTGTAGAAAGAATGGAGTATTTGGGATTTCTTCTCTCAAAATGTTAAAATGTCGTTTAAGCCGTTCCCAAGAATGATGAAGAATGTGTCCTCGTTTTGTTCCTAACAAATATTTGTTATCAGGAGACGAATAGTTATTATTTAAGAATTTCTTTATTTTTTTCTTGAAGATCTGAAACTTTCACTTGTTCACACATTTCAAGATACCACACATTCTTAAAAAAGCCTGTTCTTTAGTACCATCTTTAGAACTTTATATTCAAATTTCCTCATGCTTTTCTTCTGAACTAGGTGAATCATCTCGAAATTGACGTGGCAAATCAAATACGATACAGAAATTCAATAGCGCCAACTTTTCAAAAAAATTAGGTGGGCTCAAAAATTTTTGAGTTCTTAGTATGTAGGGAGAGAGGGGGAGGAGCGAATGACTAAAGATGATAATTCGAAATTAAATTATGTTTTTTCTAAGCAAATTTTTAAATTAGTATTATAATTTAGGCACAGATGTCATATTGGCACGATTTTTTTCCGACGCCAATTTCGCAAAAACATCAACAGCATAAACAACAACCTCCTGGTTACCATATCAAGCAAAATAACGACACTTTGGCGACAGTTAAGTACCCGTTGCGTATATGACATTGGCGTCAGAAAAAATCGCGCCAATATGCCATACATGCCATAATTTAATTATACTTTTATAAATAATTTTATAAAATTATATTTTTATAAGCTCTTTTTATAAATACATTTATATTTATATTAAATAACATTAGAATTACAGACTATTGAGAGTACAAAAAACTAAATATCATGAAAAGCATACATTTTTGTCACCTAAGTGCTTTATCAATTCAAGACATCAAAACAGAGGGAAAAATAGGCAGGAAATTTGTTGTCGTGTGAAATTTAACTGTACATCCGCTGAAGGGCTTTTAAGTACTCCTGTAAATCTAATGGATGTCTTTACTATTTTTCAACAAAACTATTTCGAGAACGTTAATAGAACAAAATTTCATTTCAGCGATTAAATAATTAAAAAAATAAATTACGAATTAAATAAATTGAAATTGAGTGGGAGGAGAAATCAAATTATTGGGTGGGCTTGCGCTCCACGGGTCCATACAAGTTGGCGCAACTGCAGAAATTCGCACTACATACGTACTGATATATGCACTCAGTTGCATGAAGATCTCTGCCATAATACCCAATCCTATCTTTTAGGCCGGCTTGAAAGTAACCCACTTCCGATTGTTAGGTTTTCATGGTGTTTCCCTATCGATCAGTACATCTAGTAATGGAAAAAATCAGTTTACAGACTTTTTGTTGGAATTTGTTATTGTTAGGGGGTTATTTTTTTCTATATTGACCCTTCTACTTGACGTACCTGGGAGCAGCTCTCAAAATTTTCAATTTACACTGTATAATAAACAGGAAATATTCATTTAAAACTGTATAAAAACAATCAGTAATCATCATCTAACACGTGAGTTAAAAATCCACTAGTTTAAAACACGTTTAAAGTCGTATTTTTTTGTGTAATGTTTAAAAATAAGAAATAACAAATTAACATGTCACAACTACCCAATCCCCCATTTAGGAACTAATTAAATTTTATTTTTTTCTTCATTTCTAGCATGTAAGCTTCTGACATGAAATGAAAATCAATTTATGAGTCATTCTACATTATTGCACTTTCAAAAAATTCTTTCAAACTTAATACTATAATGCATTTACGCAATTTCAAAAGCTATTTTCAAAAATAAGCTGTCGACATTAACTTCTAAATTCTCTACAATCCTTTTGTTTATTCAATTTTCAAAGGATTTGTAAGTGCTTCATAAAGATTACAGATCAGAAATACCATATATTTAGATACAGCTTATTGTTGTGATGCGAATGCATTTATACTGAAATATTTAACTAAATGCCATTAGCAGCATCCATTTTTGAAAATAAATGCATAAATGAATTCTAAATATATGAACACGTTACACCGACAAAGATTGTATTCTCACCCATTATTATTGAGAATTTTGAAATAAAAAAAAAGAGAGGAACTAAACGATTGTATTTTATTTAGTACCATGGACCTAGATACAAAGAAATTATGTGGCTCTATAGATTTTACACTGAGTGATTTCACACGAAATTGACTTCATTACAATTTCACGTGAAAGGTGATATATTTGTTATCGCATTTAATCCTTTACAAAACGACTAAATCTGGGCGTTGTAGTTGAATAAAAACATTGTATTTTCTTCATTTATAAAATAATAAAAGAATTTGGCTACAAAATTACAGTCGTGCTTGGAGAACGGTTTTTCACTTTGACGTCTCACGCCTTCTTTCTTCTGAGTTCAAAGTGATTATAATAACAACAACTGGTGTAGTCACTCAATCCATCTGATTAATAAAAGTTATATTAAAATAATACAAGGCGTGTATTTTAAACAACTACCGTTTTGATATTAAAAACCATAAGCTATTTTTTATCAATGTTATTTTTACAAGAAAACCTAGACCTTAATCTGCTTTTCAATATAATATTCACCTACATTGATATTTATCGTGTCGCATGACCAGCTTTTGTATCCCATCATCATAAAAATTTACCTTACTGTGCAAACCACTGCATTCCTGCCATTTGACGTCGTCATCGCTTTTGTAGTGCTGGCTTCCAAGGTGCTTCTTTAAATGCAGGAACAAATGGTAGTCACTTGGCACTAGGAAAGGACTATACGTAGGGTTATGAAGTTGTTTCCAATCATATGACTCGATGAGGTCCTGGGTTCAATGGTCCACGTGAGTGCCAAGTGACTACCTCTTGTGTAATAACCTGTAAATCACACCAACCATTTTCGAATTTTAAAAAACTGTATCAGCATTTAAAAATCATAAGACGAAACGCATTTCACCTTGATTTAACATAAAATATATATAATGTGAACTTTAAAAAGTACACAATCTTACTTAAAAGGTGACTAAAGTGATGAAAAAGATGTTACAAGTTTAAAATATACATTTTATTGAAAACTTCTTAGTACTTTCAAGCCTTCCAAGTTCATCATCAGAGAATATCTTAATAACTAAATGTTGTTCATTTATACAAATACGTCATTTTGTTGTGAAAATGAGAGAGCCAATAATTTCTAGAGTTGAAAGTAGAAGTAGCAATAGCAATTTCTTGGATTGAATTTAATTAGAGGAAATATATGTTATTATTATTAATTGCAGTTCCATTTATTTTACAACATCGCTCTGTTTCTCATACGTCACTTTCCATGGGTAGAAGAAAATATTTAACTTCCGTACTTTAAATTTTAATACGTCACTTTGCTCAGGTTTTCAGGATTTATTTTCAGGATATTGAACCATAAACTGGGGATATTGTACGATAGGGCGTCGTTACATACTTGATTGTTTTTACACAGGATTTCTATGGATTCTCTTATAGTGGTTGCGTAATAATTGGATGTTGGGAATATGATTTTTGCATGATCAAAATCTATTGTGATATTCTGATTGAAACTTTAACGAGAGAGAGCTGTGGATTGATGACAAAATTTTATATCAGCTTTATGTTTTTTTATTCTTTCTTTGAGTTTTCTTTTGGTCATTACGATGTACTCCATTAGTCAATTACTGTCAGTTCTAAAAGGAATGGTATATACACTAGCTAATTCATCTTTCCGTGTTGGATCTAATTTCGTACAAATTAACTCGTTTAATTTTCTTGGTGGACAGGCTATTAAATTTATATTGTGTTTCAGTAGAGTATATCTTAATTTTTCGTACAGACCAGGGAAATAGTTATACTTTTAAATAATAAATATTTTATATATAATATGGCTAAATATTTTTCTGAACATACTTTAAAAGCTCGTCTAATATAAAATTTATAAGCTACAATTTTATATAAAAATGGTGATGAAGTATTATATGGGATCGTATTATTTGTTCTGATCGGTTTTCTATAAACATTTCTGTCAATGTTGAAGTTTTCGTTGTTTTTAATTTAATTAACGTCGAGAAAAGGTAAACTTCCATCTTTCTCAATTTCAAGAGTGAATTTTATATTATCATCAAACTCATTTATTTTATCAATAAAGAGATGTAATTCATTCAAACTATTTTCCCAAATAATAAAAATATCGTCTACGAACGTGTACCGTACCCTAGGCTTTAAATCAAGGTCAGCTAAAATCCTCATTTCTAAAGGTCGTAATTTAATTTCGGCAAAAAGCCCAGAAATAGGAGAACCCAATGGAGCGCCTTCTAATTGTTTATAATATATTAAGTTGAAAAGAAAACATTATTATTTGTAATGAGGTTTAAACCGGATTTTATTGTGTTTTTTATATGTACATCTGATATTGGACCTGTATCAAGAGAATATTTTATGAAAGATTTGATTTCTTGCACATTAATCGAGGGATTACTATATCTAAACTTACAAGAATGCTTTCCCCGGTAATTGTTAGACCTTTTATTTTATCAATAAAGTTGTTAGTAGAGTTTAAAACATATTCAGAATGTGGTAAAATGGTTTTTAAAAACTTTCATAAGCTTTTTCAAGAAAGTATGTAAGGTTATTGCTTTGGCTACAATAGGTCGTAGGGATAAGTTATCTTTATGGGGATAATAGTTTGAATGAATTACACCTCTTTCTTGATAAAATAAATGAGTTTGATGATAATAAACAATTCACTCTTGAAATTGAGAAAGATGGAAGTTTACCTTTTCTCGATGTTAATTAAATTAAAAACAACGAAAACCTCAACATTGACAGAAATGTTTATAGAAAATCGATCAGATCAAATAATACGATCCCATATAACATTTCATCACCATTTTTATATAAAATTGCAGCTTATAAATTGTATATTAGACGAGCTTTTAAAGTATGTTCAGAAAAATATTTAGAAAAAGAGCTTAATACCATTAGAGATATCGCTGAGGAAAACGCCTTTTCAACAATCCTCATCAATAAACTTATCTATGAATTCAGTATTCATGACAATATCAAAAAAGTCAACCATAAAGAAATGATATACAAAAAGTTTAACTATTTTCCAGGTCTGTACGAAAAATAAAGATATGCTCTACTGAAACACAATATAAATTTAATAGCCTGTCCACCAAGAAAATTAAAAGAGTTAATTTGTACGAAAATAGATCCAACACCGAAAGATGAGTTAGCTGGTGTATATATCATTCCTTTTAAAACTGACAGCAATAGACTAATGGAGTACATCGGTATGGCCAAAAGAAAACTCAAAAAAGAATAAAAGAACATAAAGCAGATATAAAATTTTGTCGTCAATCCACAGCTCTCTCTCGTTTAAGTTTCAATCAGAATATAGCAATAGATTTTGATTATGCAAAAATCATATTCCCAACATCCAATTATTACGCATCCACTATAAGAGAATCCATAGAAATCCTGTGTAAAAACGATGAAGTATGTAACGACGCCCTATCGTACAACATCCCCTGTTTATGGTTCAATATCCTGAAAATAAATCCTGAAAACCTGAGCAAAGTGACGTATTAAAATTTAAAGTACGGAAGTTAAATATTTTCTTCTACCCATGGAAAGTGACGTATGAGAAACAGAGCGATGTTATAAAATAAATGGAACTGCAATTAATAATAATAATATATATTTCCTCTAATTAAATTCAATCCAAGAAACTGCTTCTGCTATTTCTTCTTTCAACTCTAGCAATTATTGGCTCTCTCATTTTCAAAACAAAATGACTTATTTGTATAAATAAACAACATTTAGTTATTAAGATATTCTCTGATGATGGGCTTGGAAGGTTTGAAAGTACTAAGAAGTTTTAAATAAAATGTATATTCTAAACTTGTAACATCTTTTTCATTACTTTAGTCACCTTTTAAGTAAGATTGTGGACTTTTTTATGCTCATGTTATATATTTTATGTATCAGCATTTTTGATGCTGGGTTTGTTCTAAACTTCAAAAACGAATTTTTTCCGTATTAGAAACCTAGCTAAATCGTTTTCTTTTACCCGATTTAAAATAGAAAAAAAATTTCCTAAAAAATCGTTACTTCGTCTTCGATATCGTCCATAATCTTGTTGCTGAATAAAGATTCGTATAGGCGAGAATTCCGATTACTGAATATTAATTTCGAAAATTGATTAAACCTATGAAAACTAGTCCAGACCTAAGTAGATCGTTTTTTCGTATACGAATAAGGCATATTTCATGAATATCGTCGGAACTACTTTCAATTTATACCATCATTTAAAGCACTGAGTTACTTTTAATTACATAAAACGAAATGTCCCTGATTGGCGACCAACTTAGATAATTTTCTCTTACTTCAATTAGTATAGAAACCGATTTTTGAGAAAATCATTCTAGTCAATTTTGATGTATTGTAGCATTTCTAGTACTGAGATTAATTTAACCTGTGAAAATTAACATATCTAAATTCGGGACCTAGATAACTCATTTTTTCATGCTCGAATTAGTGTAGAAGACATGCTTTGTTCAAATCGCTTGAGCATTGTTCAATTTATAGCAAACAGCATTTTCAACACTGAGTTTGTTTTAATCTCTCAAAACGAGTTTTCTTGAATTCGGAAACCTAGCTATGTGGTTTCTTCGTACTCGATTTAGTGTGGGAGGCAAGTTTCGTGAAAATCTTTCCAGCTGTTTTCGATATCATTCATAATCAAGAAATTTGCTTGCTTTTTTAATATATATGATGTGCTCATTCTGGTCAAAAATGGATTAGTGCCATTTGCAACTATCGTGCATTTAAAACAAAAAAAGACTAATACTACTAAATATTTAAAAATATTTTTTTTCAAGTGTGGGAAATTGTCTGTGTTATCTCAGAATATTCCAATATTTTGAAACAGATAAACTTTTTTTTAAAATTTCTTTCAAATATTGTTGTTTTATTTTATTATACTGGGTGTATCAGAAAGAATGACCTGATTAAAAATGACAATTAGTTCGTTGTAAACAATGATTGGAAATCACGCTTTAAACATAATACAGGACAAAGATTAAAGTTTTGTTTGGGTACCTCATAACTGTTCTAAGTGACTTCTTTTACTCATACACAAAGAATGCATACGTTAAACTAACCAATCCATGATTAGTTTAACGTATAATCCATAATTAGTTTAAAGTTATCCATATATAACCAAAAAGCCCAATTCAAGCCAGATATTGTGAAGCAAGTTCATAGAGACATTGTAGTCAGCGCATTCTCTGTGTTCACCTTCAGTTCGTGTATTGCTATCCTCTTCGCTACCTGGGTACATACCGGGTGTCCCAAAAAATGACCGATGATTTTAAAATTCAATAACTTGCAAACGGTGACAGATATTAGAAAAATTCTTGCAGGAGTGTTATATAAGATGTCAGGAGTTTGCATGCTGCGATTCTGAGTCTTAGTTACAAATAGCGTCGATAGATGGCGCTGGAAGCGATAACCGCTAAATCCAGGCTCGATTTTTCGGCCTCTCTCTTCTTCCATGCGAAAAAAGGAGATGAAAATGTATTGAATGGATCCCGCACTGTAAACTAAAATGTCTGAAATTCAGACACTTAAGTGTCTGAAACGTAGTGTTCAATTTTCAGACGTTTTAAAATGTCTGAAAATTTTCAGACACTTCTTGCGTCTGAATTTCAGACACTTAAGTGTCTGAAACAGGAGTGTTCGATTTTCAGACGTTTTAAAATGTCTGAAAATTTTCAGACACTTCTTACGTCTGAATTTCAGACATTTCAAATGTCTTAATTACGGCCATCTTTGTCCCGTTATTTTTCGCCAATATGAAGCCATCTTTGACCACTTTTCTTTCTAAGCCATATACGCAGCCATGTTTGAACACCTTGAATATTTTTTTACAAATGGGAATCATTTGTTACCATAAAGCAAAGTTGATTGCAGTGTGGGAAAACTGGGATATTTCTCTGCCCCCTGATTCTAGGGCACCCCAAATTGGGTATGAAATTTTCATAAAGCTGATATTTTAAATATGTTTTCACCTTGTGATGATTACAATCAGTATATTCACCTAAATATATATTTATGTGATATCATATATGCCCTACAGCGTCAAAAATGTTAATTACTTTTAAAGACAACTTTAAATGAATTCTAGGCCAGAGACCTGGTATTTTTTCTCCCCCCCACCGCCTTCATATACTGTTACAAAAAAAAAGAAAAATTAAGCCTATTCGATGTCATCAAATACATATTTGGACAAATATATCCTTTTCTTTAACCTAATAATGATCTAAAAGTGCAAAATATTTATTAAAATAAGTAAAAGGTCAAAACAAATTTAAAATATCAGCTTTATGGAAATTTAATACCAAATTTTGGGGCCCGTAAAGCAAAAGGTCCATAGAAACAGCCCACTTTGTCCACGCTACAATCAGCTCTGCTTTATGGCAACAAATTATTCCCATTTATAAAAAATGATTCCCCCCTTTCGGAATGAAACCCATCCCTGTTTCGTCGAACAATTTTCTTCCCATTTAAATTAGATATTTCCAGTGAATTAATTTGAGCATTTTTTTGCATTTTCATATCTGTGTTAAATAAAATCTAACGCTAGATTCCACAAAATTGGAAGTATATGAGATTCCAAAAATTAAAAAGATTGAGGAAGAAACTCTTACTTTTTTTTATGTCTCTTCGTTTTTATTATTATACTATTTATCATACCAAGAAATACAGAAACATTTGATAACCGCATATCGGCGGCTGAGGCGAACAGTAGTTATAGGATTCTGGATGGACAGCATGTCTATTTGACACTTTTTAAACGATAAATAATATAGTAAATATCACTGTACAAATCTATTTTCGATAGTCTTAAGATTTTTTTTTTTAATTTGACAAAATTTACGAAGTTAATTTTAGTAATATGTGAAACTGCTCAAATGATAAAGAAAATCCTTGATATAAAAAATTAACTCATTATCTCTGTCTGTTAAAATTCTCTGGTTAATTTATATTCTGCTGTATTGGGAAATAGGAACAATAAATGAAATCGTATTTTAAACCTTACTGTGTAAGTAACATTGACTTTTGGGTATGTTGCAGATGTGCAACATGATGTTACTAAGGGTTAACCTTGTAGCATCTCAATGCAAGTTTATTTATTACTTTATTTATTTTTGGTCATAAAAACATACTAAATTTAAATGCAACTAACATAACGTGCGTTGAGGTGCTACATTATCAAATACAAAACAAAATAATCCTAAAAATCCGATCCTCCCCCCCCCCCCCCTCACAAAAAAATAAATAAATAAAGTAAAAGTCATTCTTTATTGTTATGGGTCTCTCTTCCTCTCCCCATATTAGATACATAAAAAGTGACTTAAGATCGAAGTCAAAAACATTTTCTTTCTGTTAACATGACGTTAAAAATAACTTACTGCGCTAGAAATTAAAAAAACAAATGATGATAATATAAAAATATATGTGCAGATCAAACATAATTATAAGAATATTTATATTTTCAAACCTCATTACCTTACCAAAGTATTAAATATCAGCACATTTTTTAATAGGATTTTACTCAACTTGATTTTTAAAAATTATTTTTTAGCACAGCTTGGTATAATTACGATGTTTTTTAGCATAGCTTGGATTAATTACAACGATTTCTATTCCTTGTTTAAAGTATATTTTCAAGATGACTCTGCGGCTTGAAAATTAAATATGTTGTTGAGATGGAACACAGAAAATCAAAGCAGATTTTGTACCTTTTAAGCAAGCTTTCAGTAGAATTATTTAAAAAAATGAATACTAAATAGGTAGGATTTATTTTCCATTGGAAAAACTAAAAAATATTTATAAAATATTGAGATATTCCAAATAACTTCACTCTGGTGCTTTCACGATTTCTTTTTATGTTCTACATCCATCATATAAAGCAATCACAACATTTATCATACATAAGTTTAAATTTGATAATATTGCAAAATTTACTTCGAAAATATACTCTGTAAGAGAATTAAATGAAATGATACTCTTGTCATTGTTGCAAAAAATGAAAATTAATATGCAAGATTATATCATAAATACAAAGTGTACTGAAAATTGAAAGGAAAGAAAAACAAAAACAAGTGATGATAATATAAAATTATATTTGCAGATCAAATATAATTATAAGAATATTTATATTTTCAAACCTCATTACCTTCCCAAAATATTAAATATCAGCACATTTTTGTTAATAGGATTTTATTCAACTTTATTTTTTTAAATAATTTTTTAGCACAGCTTGGAATAATTACGATGTTTTTTAGCACAGCTTTGATTAATTACAATGATTTTTATTCCTTGTTTAAAGTATATTTTCAAGATGACTCTGCGGCATGAAAATTAAATATGTTGTTGAGATGGAACACAGAAAATCAAAGCAGATTTTGTACCTTTTAAGCAAGCTTTCAGTAGAATTATTTTAAAAAAATGAATACTATATAGGTAGGATTTATTTTCCATTGGAAAAACTAAAAAATATTTATAAAATATTCAGATATTCCAAATAACTTCACTCTGGTGCTTTCACGATTTCTTTTTATGTTCTACATCCATCATATAAAGCAATCACAACATTTATCATATATAAGTTTAAATTTGATAATATTGAAAAATTTATTTCGAAAATATACTCTGTAAGAGAATTAAATGAAATGATACTCTTGTCATTGTTGCAAAAAATGAAAATTAATATGTAAAATTATATCATAAATACAAAATGTACTGAGAATTGAAAGGAAAGAAAAAAAATGATGATAGTATAAAAATATATATGCAGATCAAACATAATTATAAGAATATTTATATTTTCAAACCTCATTACCTTCCCAAAATATTAATTATCAGCACATTTTTCAATAGGATTTTATTCAACTTTATTTTTTAAAATAATTTTTTAGCACAGCTTGGAATAAATCATATATAAGTTTAAATTTGATAATATTGAAACATTTACTTCGAAAACATACTCTGTAAGAGAATGAAATGAAATGATACTCTTGTCATTGTTGCAAAAAATGAAAATTAATATGTAAAATTATATCATAAATACAAAATGTACTGAAAATTGAAAGGAAAGGAAAAAAATGATGATAATATAAAAATATATGTGCAGATCAAACATAATTCTAAGAATATTTATATTTTCAAACCTCATTACCTTCTAAAAATATTAAATATCAGCACATTTTTCAATAGGATTTTATTCAACTTTATTTTTTAAAATAATTTTTTAGCACAGCTTGGAATACATCATAAATAAGTTTAAATTTGATAATATTGAAACATTTACTTCGAAAATATACTCTGTAAGAGAATGAAATGGAATGATACTCTTGTCATTGTTGCAAAAAATGAAAATTAATATGTAAAATTATATCATAAATACAAAATGCACTGAAAATTGAAAGGAAAGAAAAAAAATGATGATAATATAAAAATATATGTGCAGATCAAACATAATTATAAGAATATTTATATTTTCAAACCTCATTACCTTCTCAAAATATTAAATATCAGCACATTTTTCAATAGGATTTTATTCAACTTTATTTTTTAAAATAATTTTTTAGCACAGCTTGGAATACATCATATATAAGTTTAAATTTGATAATATTGAAACATTTACTTCGAAAATATACTCTGTAAGAGAATGAAATGAAATGATACTCTTGTCATTGTTACAAAAAATGAAAATTAATATGTAAAATTATATCATAAATACAAAATGTACTGAAAATTGAAAGGAAAGAAAAAAAATGATGATAATATAAAAATATATGTGCAGATCAAACATAATTATAAGAATATTTATATTTTCAAACATCATTGCCTTCCCAAAATATTAAATATCAGCACATTTTTCAATAGGATTTTATTCAACTTTATTTTTTTAAATAATTTTTTAGCACAGCTTTGAATAAATCATATATAAGTTTAAATTTGATAATATTGAAACATTTACTTGTAAAATATACTCTGTAAGAGAATGAAATGAAATGATACTCTTGTCATTGTTGCAAAAAATGAAAATTAATATGTAAAATTATATCATAAATACAAAATGTACTGAAAATTGAAAGGAAAGGAAAAAAATGATGATAATATAAAAATATATGTGCAGATCAAACATAATTCTAAGAATATTTATATTTTCAAACCTCATTACCTTCTAAAAATATTAAATATCAGCACATTTTTCAATAGGATTTTATTCAACTTTATTTTTTTAAATAATTTTTTAGCACAGCTTGGAATACATCATAAATAAGTTTAAATTTGATAATATTGAAACATTTACTTCGAAAATATACTCTGTAAGAGAATGAAATGGAATGATACTCTTGTCATTGTTGCAAAAAATGAAAATTAATATGTAAAATTATATCATAAATACAAAATGCACTGAAAATTGAAAGGAAAGAAAAAAAATGATGATAATATAAAAATATATGTGCAGATCAAACATAATTATAAGAATATTTATATTTTCAAACCTCATTACCTTCTCAAAATATTAAATATCAGCACATTTTTCAATAGGATTTTATTCAACTTTATTTTTTAAAATAATTTTTTAGCACAGCTTGGAATACATCATATATAAGTTTAAATTTGATAATATTGAAACATTTACTTCGAAAATATACTCTGTAAGAGAATGAAATGAAATGATACTCTTGTCATTGTTACAAAAAATGAAAATTAATATGTAAAATTATATCATAAATACAAAATGTACTGAAAATTGAAAGGAAAGAAAAAAAATGATGATAATATAAAAATATATGTGCAGATCAAACATAATTATAAGAATATTTATATTTTCAAACATCATTGCCTTCCCAAAATATTAAATATCAGCACATTTTTCAATAGGATTTTATTCAACTTTATTTTTTTAAATAATTTTTTAGCACAGCTTTGAATAAATCATTTATAAGTTTAAATTTGATAATATTGAAACATTTACTTCGAAAATATTCTCTATAAGAGAATGAAATGAAATGATTCTCTTGTCATTGTTACAAAAAATGAAAATTATTATGTAAAATTAAGTATAATATAAAGTATTGAAAATTGAAAAAAAAAAAGAACTTAATAATGAAATATCATTTGAAATTAGATTCTTTTTATTTATGTATGGGCATTTGTTTATATAGATTAAATGATAATTGCAATTTGATCAAGCTATTTAGCAACCATTAATATGTATATATATATATATATATATATATATGCATTGTTTTTTTTTTTATAACAAGCAGGGAAAATTACTTCTGGACTACAAAATATTTATTTATAAAATAGAGGTTTAAAGAAGTATTAAACAAATTCATTATTTTGAAAAGGATATGCATTTATTGAAAACACACAAATGAACACACAAGCCTTTTAAAACAAAACTAATTTTATTGGATGTAAAAAAGAACCAAATATGCAAATTATTAAATAAAAATAATTTAGATTATCAATAGCGTTATATGTTTAATTATATAATCAAAGTCACTATTTTCCTATAAAATTTCTGCGTGAAATAGAGTTTACATAATCGTACAAAAGGGTTCTTTCTTACCTTTTACCAATGTAATCCATTTTCACAAAAATGAAATAAATTATTTCACGAAGTAGCGATAAAACACTATTTTTAAAAAAGTTATATGCACTTCAAAAATATTATTGACACTGCATATTTCTATCGTGATACTACATATTTTTTTAATGCGCTAGCATTTCTGAACACACAGTCAAAAGTAACCGGACATTTCTGTAAGAAGAACGTGATACGTAGTGTACATCCAAATACATGGTGTTTCAATATTGTAATAATATTTCTGTCTTGCACTGCACAACTAAAGAAAACTGCATTTAACTAAAGAAATCAGGAGCTCACCACAAAAATAATCGTCGTTTAAAATCACTGTCACATGCAATATTACTGGGCCAACAATCTTACATTACACACATCATCACAAAAGAAGTACCCTCTCAGCATATTTTTCCGCGCCCGTTATTTTTCCGTTAATGACGCAATCGTTGGCTGAGAGACTGGCAGCTCAAACTCGGTCCTGATTTTCAGAATGAATTTCAGTTGATTTTTATCATCGGGAAATGAAATAATGTAGGAATAACGAATACAAATTTGTTTTTTTTCTTCATTAGTATATTTTTTAATGCGTTACAATTGCCCATTATAAGATATAATTATTACAGTTAGGACGCTTTCAGACAAAGGCATAAAATAAATATTTTGTCGTCAAACTTTCAAATAACTTATCAAATTTTAATAAATTAGTAATAAATTTCTACATTTCAAATTAAACTTAGTAAATCCAGGGATTATTTTAATACAGCGACTTTTTATACCATACTTTTTATTATATAATTATAAAACAGTAATGTGTAAATATGGCAGAAGATTTTTATTAAGGGACATTGGCTTAGCATATGGGAAGCAGAGGAGAATTACCCCGATCGAAACTAGTTAAGAGGCTACTTCAGTCAAACGAAAAGACCCGTTCGCCAATGCTAATCCTATGGAAGAAATTTATAAAGATATCGCGGTCGCATTTCAATATTTTTAAATGATTTCTTTTGCATTGGACAGTTGAGATCGATCTGTACAAAGGCCGTTGTTTACTTTTTCGATTTTGTTTACAGGTATTTCTTATAAGAACACTTTCATTTTTGGAACCGGTTTCGAAACTAAAAGCATCCTCATAAAAAATATCTGCAATGAAAATCGAAAAAGTAAAAAACAGCCTGCATACAGATCGTTCTCAACTGTTCAATGCAAAAGAAATCATTTAAAAATATTGAAATGCCACCGAGGTAGCTTTATAAATTTCTTCCATAGGATTAGCATTAGCGAATGCGTCTTTTCATTTGACTGAAGTAGCCTCTTAAGGCGGCCAGCAACTGTTGCATAAAAATTATAGCACGAAATTATAATAGCCACTAAGGTAGGGTCGCAGTATTTTAAATTGCTTCTGGTGCACAAAAACCTACGCTAAGCCATTAGGTGAGCGTGTGTGTCGGGGGAAGGGGGTGGTGGCTAGCTGGTACGTTATTTTAATACAATTATTTGGAGAACTTTATATTTTGTGAAAGGCAATTCTT
Source organism: Maratus speciosus (assembly GCA_963932465.1). Taxonomy (NCBI): domain Eukaryota; kingdom Metazoa; phylum Arthropoda; class Arachnida; order Araneae; family Salticidae; genus Maratus; species Maratus speciosus. The sequence continues at coordinate 156,263,251 of OZ010789.1, forward strand.
TAATTACTTTATTTGCACTAAAAATAACTTAGTTCCAAAACTTAGTAAATGAACTAGTATTACAATTTTGACAAACGCCCCATGGTCTAATCACGTTGCTTGTTTTATAAAGTAATACCAAATTTAATGCATAGAATTTTAAACGTCTTTCAAACATTCGAAAACGTTTTCTAAGTCTGCTGACATTTTATATTGCAATACAATTGTATATACAGTCATCATACATATGATACAATTGTATTACATTCAGACACTTAAGTGTCTGATTTCTAAATGTCTTAATTTCAGACGTATTATCATTTTTAAGACACTTTTTTTAGTTCATCCATACCATGATCACAGTAAGACACTTACGTGTCTTAAATTTAGACATCTATGATGTCTGAAATTTCATATTCAGACACTTAAGTGTCTGAAATACTTTTTCAGTCACATACGTGTCTGAATTTAAGACGCCTCTATTTGCAGTGCGAAGTACCAGAAATCGGGTCTGGACTGAGTACCTATTGCTCTCAGCGCCACCTATTGTTTGAAATTCGAACTAAAATAAAGAATAACAATAAAAAAAATTCTGACATCACACATAACCCTCCTGCAAGAATATTTTAAATATCTATCACCGTTTGCAAGTTACTGAATTTTAAAATCATCTGTTATTTTTGGGACACCCGGTATGTGGACCTCTATTCTTTTCCTTATAAAAAATAAACTGTTTAATTTTTTTTATATTTTGATTTTATTTCTTAATAGCTGAATATTTTCTGCTTTAAAAACAAACCAATAAATGGAACATCTATTCTGATTTCCTCATAATCTGAGTTTGCAAAATTCCTTCAAGGCTGTGTGGCCAAGAAACTGAGAAAATTTCATACTTATTTAACTTAAATCCTTTACAATAAAATGTTTTGAGGATTTGTATAACATACACTCGTTCAAAGACCTTAAATTTGTGACTCCGTGAATTTAGATTAGTGATAATTCAATTGATGTTTTAGAGGAATTTGTAATTTTAGATCCCTATTTGTGAATCTAAATTACTAGTCCCCTAAAGTATCAATTTCCGAAAAATTATATTTTCTGTCATCTACGATGTCATTTTGTTTGTTTAAAACAAATCAGTAAGTATTTGTAGTATTACTGTAGCTTTGGAAACGAAGAGGCTGTAGGCAAATAATGCATATCACAGTAAAAAGCTGCCAGAATGAGTCAAGCACAACGCACAAGCATTTAAGGCTGTTATAAAATCCAAAAGGACAACTTTATGACATAAGTTTAAATTTATTTTTGGTAGGAAATGCATGAAACTAGCAGTTGCTGTTGTTTAGAAACTATGTAATTGAGCTGTTTTTTCCGTTCTTTTGTAAACGCAATAGATCTTTCAGAAAATAGTGTCAAAGTTGACGTTTTGAACCGAAGTTCCCGAAGAAAGCAGAAAAACCCGTCAGCGAAGGGAGAAAAACATCTTTGTCACGTGATCAAAATCGCTTATAACTCAATAGGTAGTTTATTCATGAAAAAATGGAAAACACAGTTCGATTCGAAATCGCTTCCATAGTCAAACCTTCCAATTTCATATCTTTCCGTTAAAAAATGAATTTGTAAATGTGTCAAAACGTTTTTCGCTTGTTGAGCAAAGCAGTTGAGAAAAGCCATAAGTCAACATTTTGGTGTCTCACCCGAGTGAAACGTATTTCGTATCAGAAAATGATTTTAATGAAATGTGTCTTGTTTATAAGTGGTTCTTTTTTGTTTTAAATAGTTCTGATTTAAAGCATATTTTAAATGAATTTGACTCCAGAAGAATAACAAAATGTTGACGTCTATCTATTAAAAAGTTCAATTAAATAAAAGTCCTTATTTTGCGATTTTTTTACGAACGACATTTTGATGCACAATATCTTCCGAATCGAGTGTTTAGTTCTAAAAGGCTCTGTCTGCAATTTATTCCCGTTTTAGTAATAACTCCCCGGGCCCACCGTAGCCGAGTGGCCAAGACATCACACCGCTAATCGCTTGCGAGTATAAGTAGGTGCGGGTTCGAATCCCGCTGGCTCCGTTTGAGACTCTTTGTGGAGCTCCCGGTTGTATTTCTCTGTGTTGTAAATTTCCTTGTTTGTCCTATCTCGTCACTGTATAACCTCTTGAGACCCAAGATATCATTTTTCGCGCAAATTTTACCATTTTTAGGATTAAGGCTCTTTATGGGGCTAGAAAACTTTATATATATTCATTTATTTTTAAAACTAAAAAATATATAGAGTTTTGGCGTGTCCAATATAATGGACATTGGGTCTTAGTCCTGTAAAAACCATATTATTGAATTACATGATTCTGAATGAAAAATTCTTAATTGCAAAGTATTATTTCATTATAAATGTGTTTTTATCGTTCATACATCACTTTTAAATATTGCACAATTATAGTTTTTTCATTATCAAAGAAAAAAAAGTATTTTTGGATGAGATTTATTTGAAAAGTAAAAATCAATTTAGCGATTTTTAAATATCTTTTTTAAAAGGAATTAAAAAAAAAATTTTTCACATCAATAAAAGTTTTTCTTCTAAATAAAATTATAAATAGTTAGTGGCACGGTCATCACAATTGACATTTAGATGCCAAAAGGAAATTAAAAAGAAATAAAACGCAGTTTATTTATAATCTTAAATTATTATCTTCAGTTATATTTCCTTTCAATATAAATGTGCTTTTATCGTTAATACATCACCTGTAAATATTGCAAAATTTAAAATTTTTTCATTATCAAAGAGAAAAAGTATTTTTAGATGAAATTTATTTGAAAAGTATAAATTTATTTAGTAACCTTTTTAAACAGTTTTTTAAAAAGGAATTAAAAAAATCCATCTCATCAATAAAAGTTTTTTCTAAATAAAAATTGATAAAGTTGGTGGCACGGTTATCACATTTGGCATTTGGATGCCAAAGGTAATTAAAAAGAAATAAAATGCAGTTTATTTATAATCTTAAATTATTATCTTCAGTTATATTTTCTTTAAATTTTTATTTCTCTTTAAATTCGATTAAATTAACTAATTTAATTATAAACATCTTAAGAACAGTAAAATAATATAAAAAGCTTGCATTTATTTTTTATAGCTAAATGAATATACAAATACAAGTTGCATTTCATGGTTACTTATTTTACATGCTTACTTATTTTATTTTATACTTATCAAGTAAGATGAGTTCGCTACATAGGCTTCAAAAACCAGATTTTTAGCGTCAAGTTCCTATTTCTTTCACTACAAACTTTGTTGACATCAGAAGTGTGTTTTTATGGTTTATATGTCACTTCTAAATATCACATAAATTCCATTTTTGCATCATCAAATAGAAAAAGTGTATTTTAACTAACAAACGTGTTGATCAATTTAGTAATAATAATAAAAAAATAATAACATTTTGTTTTGTTTTTTAACTCTTCTCAACACCAATAATTTGTTTGTTAGAATAATGATAATAAATAGTGGCACAGCTACCACAATTTGCAAGTAAATGCCAAGAAGAAATTTAAAAGAATCAATGAATTTATTTAGAATCTCATACCGTTATCTTTAATTATATTTTTTAAAGTTTTTTTGCTAATTAAATATGATTAAATTTATTAATTAAATTATGAATAGTATACTAACAGAAAAATAATACCAAAAATAGTTATAAATAAGAATAAAACATAATAAAGGGTTAATTAACCATATTTACCAAATGTTGGACAGAAAAAAAATTCACCGAAATCTAAAATTTAACAATGTACTGACTTAGAACAAGAAATTTCTCAATAAAAATATACATTTCTATGATAATATTTATTTGTTTATTATTTATTTAAGAATATATATTATCTATTTCTGTATCTATTATTTGTTTCACTACTGTGTTGATTTTTAAGTAAAAACTAATGTATCTCTTCAGTATACAAAAAGAGTCTAATATGAATAAAAATAACTAATGAAGACCTAATGTCCAATAGAATGGACATTAAAAATAAAAGTTGTTTATTTTCTAAAATATAAATTAGGTTACTTAAACTGCGGTGTCATTTCATTGATACAACACTTAACATTAGATGTCTGTAGCATTAATATCAAAATATTTTATATATATATATAAAATTAGCATTAAAACTGTCTGCTTACCTTCAACTGTCTTTCTCTTGTTGCCTTCTACATTCAAAGGATTAAAATACATATTTAGTTGCAATTTTTTTATTGTTTCGGCATACAGATAGCAGCACTAGACTATCTAGTATAATGGACAGTAAGTATTTACAAGTTCCAACTGAAATTAAGTATTTTACATAAAAAATAAAAATGTCCAATAGAATGGACGCGGGGTCTCAGGAGGATATATTGACGATGACTTATGAGCGGACCCTTGACGCCAAACTCACAGGTCAGATGTGTGTTTATAAAATGTCAAATGTTAATAACTCCCCACCTCATTAAAATTCACTCACAGTACGTTTCATTTATTACGATGAGGCTAGCGGCTGCCATCGAAATACTCAAGGCCAGAGGACACGAGTTGTGACGTTATCACTAATCGACCAGCTCTTCACTAGTGTTCGAATTCCGACCGGAAGATTTTGAATTGCAATTTTCTTTTATTTTATTTGTGGAATATACATCATCTTATAAAATAATAATAACTATTTAAACTTACTGGTGAGAATTCGGAGTGCCTAAATAAAAATTCAGCCAGATGCGGAATGCCACAGTGTTGCCGCATCTGGCTGATTTTTTATTGGAGGATTCCAAATTCTCACCAATAAGTTTAAATAGTTATTATTGTTTTATAAGATGATAGATATTCCACAAATAAAATAAAAGAAAATTGCTATTCAAAATTTCCCGATGGAATTCCAACACTAGTGAGAAGTCGGTCGATTAGTGATGACGTCACAACTCGTATCCTCCGGCCTTGAGTATTTTGATGGCAGCAGGCTAGCCCAAAACAGGAAATATTTGAGTTTGAGACAACTCCAGTTGCAGAGGAGACACAAGTAGAATCAGTCCGACACAATGCGAGACCTACACGAATTTATTTTGCCTGTATTTAGACAGCAATAAAAACATAAAACTTATTCATGCAGATTCAATTATAATGTGAGGATAAATGATTTTTTCATTTTATCGATATTCAGTTTTTTAAACACCGGTGTAAATCAGCGTATCTCAACTGGTATTTCACGTAAAGCCCCGCAAAGTATCGGGTAACCCAATTTTACTCGAACACGACTAGTAGTTCTAGTCCGGTTTAACGCTATGCTTTTTTAATTATGAGTCTGGTTCGGTTCGAGACTAACGGAAAATACAAGCTGCCTTACTGTCTTGTACTATCAGTTGAACACATTGAACGCGAAACGTAATATGGGCAGACTGACTTTTACGTTAGTGTCGATTTGGCGTGAAATGGACTGTCAGGTGAATGTTTTGTCTTTTGCGTGTGACTAAAATGATCCGCTCTGAACAGTTATGAATTGAACAAACGAAATTGAACTTCCTTCATTATTGTACAGTAGAACCTCGATTACCCGAAATAATTCGGACCGACCATCTTTCGAAAAATCGAAATTTTCGGATAATCGAGAATACTTTAATTTTAAGATTAAGGACAAATATATGCGCTATTTCTTATTATGGTAACAAGTGCTTAATAAAAATAAATCAATAGCAAAATAGAAGCAAAAATAAATTACCTGAATTTTAATTTTGAAATTAAGTACCTTTTACATATTTCACAGGAGTTTGGAAAAAAGTTTCGTTTGTCGCAGTTTCGATTGCCCTTTGCTTTTCAGCTCTGTCACGAAGTTTTTTTAATACCATTAGTTCAGCAGTATCACAGTCTTTCTGCTGCTCCAGACATGCCAAACTTTTTGCAAGACTTTCAAAAGCTTCAAAATTGCTAATTTGTTCGTTTTCTACGCCCACAACGTTGTCCTCTTCTTCACTTTGATCAATGTGGTAGTAAAAAAAAAAAGAAAAAGCTTTGAAAATGGGTTTTGCACACAAAGAATGTGATAGTAAAAAAAAAGAAATGAGAAAAAAAGCAAGCTTAAAAAATTGATTTCGGTACACTTCTATTGTCAGTGGTTATAGGTTCATTCTTTCTGATACATCTTGTATAGTCATAACATTTACGTTAAAATATATTGCAAATTATGTGCATTAAAACAACATTAAATTTTATGTTTTGATTTGGTAATATGATTTTTATGTTAAAATATTTTTTTTTTTCAATATCGTTTTCCCCCGTAATTTTAATAGTTTGACTTGGAATTATAAAATATTATTATTAATTTTCTTCTTTTACATTTAAAGCATAATAAAATTAAATACAAAGTTCTTTCATTCTTTATTTCCATTAAATAATTCAGACATTTTAAACACTTCAGCAATAAATACAGAATACTTCTTATTTATACTCCAACTTTTAAAATCCCCTTATACATATTTACGTCTCATCCTATTGGCGCATAATTTTTCCATTAAAATTTAGTTTTCATCACGGAAATAAGACATAAAATTTTAACATAAACATTTTTAAAAATCCGAAAATCATTGAAATTTTGAAAATCCGAATGTTTGCGCGTGGCATTAAAAAATCAATCCTAAGTTGTTTTGAATTTAAATGCAGATTAAATTGTATTTAGGTTTTTCATTATCTTTAGAAGTGATGCATGTTGTGGACATTTCCCAGTGAATGAAAGGCTCATGTATTTAATCAAAACTTTATCGCTTAAAATCCTAATTTGAATTTTAAATTGGCTTCAATTTCAATTTAAGTTACCGTTGCTACTGAGGAGCATGCGAACGGTGTTTATCAGGAATAAACTAAATTTTTCCAAGTTATATTTATATTATGTTTAATTGCTTTCTACTCAAAAAATAATTATCTTATGAATATTTTTAAACGTATGCATAAATATGCACATACAATTACACGAAATTAAGTATAAAAGTGTTAATGAATAAACATTAACTTGTGTGCGTGAAATATGTTTGCTTATTTTAATTGAAAACAAAACAGAATTATTCGCGTTAAAGTGCAGTCACAGGAAGAAAGGAAAACGAAAATGTTAAGTCTATGGGGGCGTTATTTTCAAATATCTCGCTTTGATTTTAATATTTTTTAATATATATATATATTTTTTTTTTTTTTCTTTTGCATAGGAGGAGGCTGAGGACGATCTACAACCGGGCTAGTTTTTACTTTTTCAATTTTGGTTTCAGATTTTTTTTAATTACTTTCACTTTCGGAACCGGTTGGAACCGGTTCTGAAATTCAAACTATCCTAATATAAACAAGTTGGAAATTGCTCGTCAAACGTGGCAAATGAGGTGCGTTCGTACTATAACTAGTTTTATAATTATTTTTTGCACCCCATATTGTACTGAATGTATATTTTTTTGCGCTTCATAAGTGCATAGTCTGTAACATCATTAAAATGCACTTACAATAATTTTTCCCCCATTCCCCGTAATGTAACGGAAAACTTTTGACTGTCCCTGTAATTAAACTATACATTCGATTTTCATAAAATTTGAAATGGCTCGACAAAATTTTGCAGCAATTATATATTTAAAATTTCAGACCATTCGGAAGACTGTAAAATCATTAAAATGCATTTGCTATAATTTTTTCCCATTGGCCGTAATGTAACGGAAAACTTTTGGGTGTCCCTGTAATTAAACTATACATCCGATTTTCATAAAATTGGAAATGGCTCAACAAACTTTTGCAGCAATTATATATTAAAAATTTCAGACCATTCGGAAGGCTGTAAAATCATTAAAATGCATTTGCTATAATTTTTTCCCATTGGCCGTAATGTAACGGAAAACTTTTGGGTGTCCCTGTAATTAAACTATATATCCGATTTTCATAAAATTGGAAATGGCTCGACAAAATTTTGCAGCAATTATATATTAAAAATTTCAGACCATTCGGAAGTCTGTAACATCATTAAAATTCACTTGCAATAATTTTTCCCATTGGCCGTAATGTAAAGAAAAACTTTTGACTGTCCCTGTAATTAAACTATACATCCGATTTTCATAAAATTGGAAATGGCTCGACAAAATTTTGCAGCAATTATATATTAAAAATTTCAGATCATTCGGTCGGGTAGTTTTTGCTCTGTTATATGCGGACGGACGGACAGACAGACAGACGGACGGACAGACGGACAGACAGACAGACGGACGGACAGACGGACAGACGGACTGAACGACGACTATAGGTGCTACGTATTTATATAATTACGAACGCACCTAAAAATCTGAAATCAAAATCGAAAAAGCTAGGTACTAGAAGCTAGAACTAACCCGGTTGTAGATCGTTCTCAGCTATCCTATGCAAAAAAAAAAAAAAAAAAAAAAAAAAAATCATTCAAAAATATTAAAATCAAAGCGAGATATTTGAAAATAACGCGCCCATAGGCATAGCATTAACGTTCGAGTTTTTCTGCGTGACAAGTATGGCCTCTTAAGATTATGATGTACGCTAGAACATTGCATGCATACATAAAAATAAAAAATCTTAATTGTATAAACCTGAATTTCACAACTCAGTGTGAGGTTACGAGCTACGTATAGTGCCTAGAAGACATAGTGTGGCAACAGACCAACCAAAAAGTGTTAAAAAATTGAATCCGATAAATGTTGAACGATGCTGAGCGATAAATGGCGATCGCAACGACATCTTGGTCATTCATAAGATGTAGTTGAAAAAGAATTGCCAAAGATGTCGTATTGGAAAACATCCTTTACGTGTTCTCAGCACATTCAGAAAGGTGTTTGCTTCATACGTTCATTAAATGTTGCTTGCAAGTCTTACTGATGATTTTCTGATACGGTCGAAATAATTTATAGTGAACTACGCCTTTGCGAAATACCAAATATTCAAAAAAGTATTGAAAAATCAGTCAAGGAAACTCTGGAAAAATTTTCGAAAGAATATTTTCATCATCAGTTGTATTCAACACATGAAAAAAAAAAAAAAAAAAAAAAAAAAAAAATAGACCACGATTTATTTCGCTCCATGCAAAGCGCCTCTTTCTGCTGGGTGGTTCAGTTTCTTTTGCAGAAATAAAAAAATTGGCTAGATGTTTGGATTGCTTTAAAAGAACCAGATTTCGTACGTTGTAAAATCCGTTTGTTTCCTCACACATAGGCGAATAATGCAGCTTCTGAGGGAAAATACTTTGAATAAACTTTTCTTTCATGCTAACAGGATATCCTTTATTTGTTTCAGAAAGAACGCAAACATATAGTTACACCTAATGCATAGCGCGAAAACGACATGACTTTCTGGGTATAGTTATAAAGAACATGAAGCATGAACGTCACATCTAAAATTTAAAAGAGGCCCCTAAATGAATGGGGCTCTGAATTCAATTTTTTTTTTTTTTTTTTTTTGCATTGCGTTTTCCTTTATTTATTTGGAGGGAAAAGTTTGCCTAATGAAAGAAACTATCCACACTAACCTACTTCAGAACTTATCTAATCGTGAAACATGAATGTGATCAATCGGCTAGTTAACCAATTACTTATTATCCTTCTATGTTGGTTATAGAAATTGCGCATGTAACTGGACATACAAGAACTACTCTAGCCAGAGTATATTCAGGGACATAAAAAAGGTTGTTTAACCCTTATGTCAACGACCGGATACCTTTTTGCTCTTTTCCTCTCGGTTTCAGGGTCTTAACGGGATCCGGGACACAAAAATCTGCAAATTTTCTTGTAACGCTCGATTCCTGATAATCGTCAGAGGTGTATTCCTCGGTTATAGATAGATCACTAATTCTTTTAACACAGAAAACGTAGTTTATTTACAGAGTACATAAAGACGTTATAGATGGCAGCACACTATATATACAATTAATTATCGGTTTCGCATGGATGCACAACACCTTCGTATTATTCTAACACACCAAAACCTTCACTTCATTATATTATTAAATTACTTTGCTTTCTCTTGCCCGTAGCATCCCAAAAGATGATTATAACGAACTTTTGGTTTTTTACAAACACACCACCGCGCTCACAGCCGGCATAAACAATACCTCTACCTTTCACACTCTGAAAACAGAATCCCCATTAGTGATGGGCGATTCTCGAGATTTTACCAATCGAGAAAAATCGTCATCGTAAAAAAATACAATCGATACAGTCATCGATTACTTCCCGGAATCTACAATCGAGACAATCGAGATGTTTTTACAATCGATTATTGATTATTATTTTACAGGCTCATAGAGTAATTTTTAAGTTTTTAGTAAATACGTGGCAACTAAAGATAGATGGAGTAAAACAACATACCAAGAAATCGATGTAAATTTAACACTGAGATGCTCTGAAAAAAGATCTTCCTTTGAAGCTAAATGAAAGGTTGTGAAAAAACAGAAGCAGTAATGTAGTTTGCTGCTATCGTTTTCATTAACTCTTTCATTCAACTTCAATTGATGGAGGGGCACCTGATATGAAGCCTTTAGAAAGCTGTATTCTAACATTTGTTAATAATCTTAATACAACTTGTTATGTAATACATCTTATCAGTTTTTAAGCCTTCTGAAAGAAATGTTAATCCCTAAACCTACCCCCTTTTCTGTACTAATGGTTTATGACAATTAACAAATTGTTAGAAATGCGTTTAAGAAATTAACTTTAATGTTACAACATCTCCGCTATAGTATTTATCTTTCGAATATTATGTGCCATTCTATATTTTAATACAGGCCAGTAAACTCTAAATGATTAATATCTTTAACATATGTTCCGTATAAATTTCTTTAATAAAGTGTGCATACTAATGTTTCGATAAAACACTGTAAAACATTTTAAGTTTGTAATGTTTGAGCATATTAATAATAAGTATCATGGATTTTCATATCAAATTTTATTTTATGTATGGCAATGTGTATTATGTATGCAAGTCTAGTAAATTGAGAGTACTACAGATGAACCAGATGCTAGCAAAATGAGTTGAACACGTTAATCCCAACCCCTCAGAATTTTTCAAAACACTATTTTCAAACAAGTTTTTCAAATATAAGATCAATATGTTATCAAGAAATATGTTCAAAGTTTTAATGGTAAGAACAACGCTATTTTGGAACGCTAAATAACTTAAGAAAATACTTTCAGTTCATTTACCTACTTTTCAAAATATTATTTAAATTATTCAAGGATTGTAATATCTTTTTGCTAATTTTGTTTTGTTATAAGTTCCCTTTTATTTTTAATGAAAGTGCGATGTCTAAATCGCGTAATTATGGCGCATTCGATAGAATTGAATAGCTTTTTCACATTTTCGATAAAGGCAAAAATTTGATACAAGTTAAAGTTCCCCTAAATATCTAATGCTGTAAGATTTCCCGTTGATCGAAAAAAAAAAAAGAGCTTTATCGAAAAAGGGGAAGAAAAACCAGACAAATATACTTGCTAAAAATGGAATCTGTGTAAACCGGAAACTGCTTACCACTCCCTATCGATGCCAAAATGATTCTTTAAATTTGCATTCCAATTAAAAATAGTTACTTTCTGTCACATTAACGAACTTATTTTTATTCTCAAGCGTATTAGCTAGGATCGAATTTTTTCCTTTTTCGCTAAACGCAAATGTTTCAAATTTTCGTAAATGCGAGCCTAATATTTGGGAATTTCACCATTAATCGAAAACAAAAGAACTTTACCGAAAAACAGAAGGATAACCGGACTCATATACCAGCTAAGTGGGAACCTACCTAAGACAGAAACCGGTTTCCATTCCCTAATGATTCCAAAATATTTTTTTCTGTTTGTACTTGTACTTAAATCCAAAGTAGTTATTTTTTGATTCATTTAAAAACTCAATTTTATTCTCAGGTGCATTGTATCCAAAAATGGAAGGATAACTGCATAAAGATACCAGCTAAGAGGGAAACTGTCTAAAACGGAATTGGTCTTTGGTCCCTAGCGATTGAAACATAACTCTTCGTTGTCTGTACCCAAATCTAAAGTAGTGCCTTTCTAACTCATTTTTATTCTCAGGTGCATTAGCTAGAATCGATTTGCATTTTCACATTTTCGATAAAAGTAAAAGGTTTGATTGAGGAAAAGTTCCTAAATGTTGAATGCGTGTCTAATTCTGTGGAATTTTCTGGTTGGTCAAAAGAAAAAGAGCTTTATCAAAAAATGGGAGGATAACTAGACAAACCAGTTAAGACGGAATCTGTCTAAAACGGAATTGATTTCCAGGTTCTAAATGGGCCTCTAACATGGCTGTTGCCCATCTGTACCTAAATCCAAAGTAGTATCTTTGTGAGACATTCACGAACTCATTAGAATCGAACAGCATTTTCCTTTTTTCGGTAAAGGCAAACGATTTAATACAGATCAAAGTTACCCTAAATGTCTAATGCTGTAGAATTTCAAAGTTGATCGAAAACAAAAGAGCTTTATCGGAAAGGGAACCAGACAAATACATTTGCTAAGAGTGAACCTGTGCCTGTCTAACAAGGAATTGGTTCCAATCTCTAGCAATAGCTAATGAAGTTTGATTAAATTCCTCGCATTAGTTTTTGAAATATAGCAGCCTGTTGGGCAATTTGCACAACAAACAAATCAACACCATTTTACATCTAGGTCTAACTGAATATGAAGTATTATTAAATTTTGCGTATTACTTCTTGAGATAGAGCGTTATCAAAATTTTTGTCACATAAAAGACAGATATTTTCTAAAAACTGACCAATTTATCATGAATCCAATACTTCCTTCTTGTAAAGATAGATGAACGTAAAAATGGAAAAATGCCCCACACAAACTGAATTAAACCCTTTTCAACTTAAATATATGTAACAAAATCACACGCCTCCTAATCCGTATCCTTCTTTGAGAAACTATGACTTAAACCAAAAACGCACCAAGTGTCAATATGACTGTGAAAGCTAAATAAATACCCAAAGAACTTCTAACTCATAAGAAAGGGATCCATTACTGTTTTTCTAAGCTGGGATTTACATCACATTCATTTCGGTGACTTCCCTCCTTTACGCTAGCCAACCCAGCCTACGTAATCATGACGTAGATGGAATATGCTCATTCATTTCTCTCTTGCTCTCTCTCTCTCTCGCACCTCAACTAAAGTCTGCTTGATGCAAACCTTTCGTTTATCTCGAGAGATACCTCTCCTCCATGAAAACCTCTCGCTTACCTCGAGAGATACCTCTCCTCGATGAAAACCTCTCGCTTACCTCGAGATATGTCTTCTCGGTTCTAACTAAGGCCGAGAATGGGAAATCACTTTTCTTCCATTCTCGACATGTTACTCTCGATGATTGTCAAGAAAACTGATTTCTCGTTCTCGGTCAAGAAGGGCCGAGAAGAGATATCGAGGGGAGAGCTGGAAAGAGAGATAGGTATGACAATGAGCAGTGAAATGATGGAGCCTTCCGATAAATATTATGTATTAAATAAAAAAAATTCAAAGACAGAGATTGGTGAGTTTCGGGGGGCGCAAGAGTGGACACACGGGGGTGGGGGGGATTTTCAAATTTTTACCGAACACGTCATGTGATACATCATCGGAATTTGACAACCCTTTCATATTATGAACCTTTCTCCCATTCACAGTTGAATTTCAGGATGCGGGGGGTGAGGGTGTGCGCGGACAAATCTTTAAAACTGTAGCGATATCTAGAATAATTATCATTTAAATGGGTTTTTTGTCGGAGCCTTCAGAAAAATAATACTTATTAAATATAAAAATATTAAGAGTTGGGGAAATTCCGGGAGTATTCAAGGGGCGTGAGAGTGGACCCACAGGGCTGCAACTTTCAAACTTTTATGAAACCTCTCATGTGATATATCTTCGGAAATCTTTCTGACTACTCTTTCATATGAATCTTTCTTCCCCCAAAATTGAATTTTGGGGGTGGGGAGGGGCGAACAAATTTTTAAAACCGTAGCGATTTCTATGATAAATAGCATTTTAGATGTGAACTTTTTTTATGGGGTCTTTCGGTATTTATTATTTATTAAACATAAAAATTTTGAAAGTGGAGGCTGCATCAATGCCGGGGCGAAAGAGTGGACCCACTGGGGAGAGGGGTCGGGGAAGCAATTTTCAGACATTTTTTGAACCCGTCATGTGACATATCATAGGAAAGCTCTTGGATAACTCTTTCATATTATGAGACTTTCATCTCCCTCTCCCCAATTTTGGTCTCACTGTGAGGTGGAGGGGGGGGGGGGTCGTTTTCAAACTTTTTTGCATTCTCATCATTTTAGATCGGATTTTTTTACGGAGCCACCCGGTATTATTTATAATACATGAAATTTCAAAAAGTTGGGTTGTATTCCAGGGAGTGCAGTAGTTGGCCCCTTGGGGTGGGGGGGGGGGGAGCACTTTCCTAACTTTTGTCGACACTCTTCATGTGATACATCATTAGAAAATCCACTTATTCATATTATGCACCTACCTGCCCTTTTCCCCACTTTGCCACTGGGGCATTTTTAGGGCTTCGTTCATCTGACGAAACGCTACTCGTCTCGCTCCTCTGTCGGTCTGTCTGTCTGTCCGTCCGTCCGTCCGTCTGTCTGTCACAGAGCCCGTTCTCAGAAACTATACATGTTGGAGACTTGAAATTTTGCATACTTATAGATGAACACCACACATCATACGACAAATCGTAAAATTTTGAAAAAGTCGTACATTTAACCTTTTGGGCTCCCACATGTGTATTTTAAAAAATTCGTTCTAAGTGAGCCCCTATTTAGATTGGAGGCGTGAAATTTTGCATACTTATAGCTCAACTTCCCAGATTACGCGCCAAATAATAAATTTTGAAAAAGTTTTATGTTTAACCCTTTCAACTCCAGCTCGTGTATTTTAAGCAATTCTTTCTAACTGAGCCCCCAATTAAATTGGAGATTTTAAATTTTGCATACTTATAGCAGAACACCTGAGGCCAAGCGACAAATCATAAAATCTTGAAAAAGTCTTACGTTTAACCCTTTGAGCTACCACACATGTATTTGAAGCAATTCTTTCTAAGATAGTCCCTAATTAAGTTGGAGACATGAAATTTTACATACGTATAGTTGAATACCTCAGACCACACGACAAATCATAAAATCTTTAAAAAGTTTTATATAATAATTAACCCCTCCGGGCTCTAACTTGTCTATTTTAAGTAATTTTTCTAACCTCCGCCCTTTGAACCCGGGGAGAAATTTTCCAACTTTTGCCGACACTTGAACCTTCTTTCATATTATGCACCATAGCCTTACATATTTTAGTTCCATTTTTTACTGCCAGGTGCGCCTACTGATCTCGGGTGCTATGGGCCCATTCCCCTCAACTAATATATCTACGGATAGTATGTAAAACGGGTTTTCGTTCGGATAGATGTTGGTTTAGAATCGAGTGTGCCCCCTGGTTGCGAAATGTGGAACTAACAGATTTTTCAAAAAGAAAAAGTGTTTTGAAAGGAATATTAAACGAAACCCTTTGTGCGATCTGTGATCACACTTACCCACTTGTTCTAAATTTTGCTGACACCCCTCATGTTACATATTGGAAAGGCCTGTGACCACTTATTCATGTTATGCACCCCCCCCCCACTTTGCCCCCCACGGGGAACTTTTGTAAATTTAGCCAAGACCCCTCATGTGACATATCGTTGGAAAGGTCTGTGACTACTTATTGATATTATGCACCTACGGTGTCCACCCTCCCCATTTTGCCCCCACGAGTGTACTTTTCTATATTTAGCCAAGACCCCTCATGTGGCATATCGTTGAAAAGGTCTGAGACTACTTATTGATGTTATGCACCTCCGGTAACCGCCCCCCCCCCCCACACACTTTGCCTCCATGGGGATATTTTTCTAAATTTAGCCGAGACCCCTCATGTGACATATTGTTGGAAAGGTCTGTGACCACTTACTCATTTTATGCACCTCCCGCGGTCCTTTCCTCCCAACTTTGTCCCACGGGGGCCATTTTTATAAATTTAGCCGGGAACTTTCATGTGACTTTTCTAAATTTACCTGAGACCCCCTTGTGATATATTGTCGGAAAGGTCTGCGACCACTTACCCACGTTATGCACCTCCCGCGCCCCTCCCCCCACTTTGCCCCCACTGGGAGGGCATTTTTATAAATTCAGATCGAAATCCCTCATGTGCCATGTGACATATAGTTGGAAAGGTCTAATGCCCCATGACGACTTATTCCTATTATGCTGCTGCTGTGCTCCTCCCCTCACCTTGACCCCCCCCAGGGACCCGGTTCGAGATTATTTTTTTTACAACATTTTATAGTCCGTGCACACCACGCCTGCTATACAGTGCCTTATATAGCGGGAAGCCAGTTCGAGATGTCATATTATAAGATTTCGTATAAATTAGAGGCCCCGACTAAAGGAAGGGCCCGCTAGCGGGCGAAACCACTTAGTCCTTATTAACGCCGACTCATTCCAGTTTACCTGCAGACGATTCTTGATAAATTTATGAAGTATAAAAGCAGTTGGCAAACTGGAGTCATCGAGAAAATATTTACACAATCGAAAACTATCGAGATGTCCATACAATCGAGAAAATCGAGAAAAACATCTCGTTATCGCCCATCACTAATCTCCATCTCTTCTCTCCCCGCGCCCATGTATCACGTGACAATGGCTTCTGCACAGGTTCTGAAGAAAAGTTTTCCAGACATCACACCCCCCACCCAAGATTGAAAATAGGGGAGGGAGTCTTACATTTTCTATCTGACATCTAGTCAGGAGACGTCCTCATACTTCATTTGTTTTTAACAAACTACCCAAATGAATACTACAAATTGATAAATACATACAAAAAAATACAAACTAAATGCTTGAGGTAGTCTGGACACACCGCTTATAGCTCTTCTTATCTACTAATATAACAAAAGGAATTAATACTTGATAATATACAATAATAAATGCAATGACAAATAAAACACATGTAAAAGGTAACAAAAACTGCAGTAACACATTAAATTAATCTTGAATACCAATTTAAAGTCACTAAAAAAACCAGTCAGTTATCAAACAGTTTATGAAAGTTTTTTTTATGCGATAGTCTCAAGCCTGGACAAAGCATCTGTATTTATCAACTTGGCACCAGGTTGGTGCGAAATCACAATGTCATACTTTTGCAGTGCTAATGCCCATCGCTGGAGTTTGGAAGATTGGGGGACATTTTTGGCGATGAATGTTAATGGATTCTGATCGGTTATAAGTTCCACAGGTGAACCAAAAATTCACGTTTCTAACTTCTTTAGACTCCAGATGACCGCATAGGCCTCCCTTTGAATAGCCGGCCAAGCCTGTTGAGTTTTGGTGAGCTTTTGACTGGCATAGCTTACCGGGTGCAGTGCTCCGTCTTTTCGCTGTGATAAACACGCGGATCAGTTAGAGGATATGCTACTTCAGCATATTTGGGAATGTAATCTCTATAATAATTACAAAGACCAAGAACACTTTTCAACTATTTTTTCGTTTGAGGCACTGCTAATCTTCGAATGGCCTTTACTTTTCTGGGGTCTGTCCGATGACTACCGGACCCGATGATATGTCCTAAATACTTAATCTGAGGTTTTGCGAATTCACACTTTTTTAAGTTAACTGAGAATCGTAACTGTGATAACCTAGAAAATATCTTTTCTAAATGCATCAGGTGTTCAGAAAATGTTTCAGAAAAAACGGCTATCTCGTCTATATATGTTCTGCCGAACTCCTTGTAATCGGACAGTGCTTTGTTCATCTCCCTTTGAAAAGTCGCAGCTGCGTTCTTGAGCCTGAAGGCCATTACTTTAAAGCGATACTGAGCCCTATGAGTTTTAAAGCATGCTAAATTTTGACTCTCTTCTTCCAATGGTATGGCCCAATACCCTTTCAATGTCTATGGTGGTTATCACATTGGCCCCGCCAATACTGAATAAAAGATCGGCGGCATTTTTCATTGGGAAATCATCAGTTTTCGTAATAGCATTTAGTGCTCGAAAATCTACGCATAGGCGCAGGCCCCCGCCTTCTTCATCACTCACACTACTGGATGTGGGGCCTCCGCCTCACTTTCTTCAATCAGACCTGGTTCCAATAGCTCCTCAATTTGTTTGTCTACTTGCGGCTTTAAGGCCTCGGGGATTCGGTAAACGAACTGCTTTTTATTTTCTGCGTCACTTTTTCGTATTTTATGCTCTCCTACTTTGGCTATTTGCACTTTTCTGGAAAATAACTCTTTATATTTATATAAAAAAATCTACGATTTTTTCCCTCTCTACATTTCCTAAATGACTCTGATCAACTTCCTCTATATTGAATAAGTCGGAGTTATCTTTTGTACTGGGGGTGGGATGGACCTCCCCTAATTATTCCTCATTTTCGAAGATCACTCTCACCGCCTGTACCCTAGGAGTAAATTTTCTGATCTTATTTACGTGGACATTTCTAACATTCCCGTTTATTAATTTCCCTTTGTAAGAATCAGGGTTGCAGCGCGCCACTATTTCGGCTGATCCGGTCCACCTCGCGTAAAGTTTGTTCGTGGTGTCCGGAATTAATAAATATACCTGGTCCCCGATCTAAATTCCTTGTAAATCACTCTTCGATTAGCGTACTTTGCATACGAGCTTTGCTTAACCTCCGATACTATTGCCGCTTGTTCCGCTGCCCTTTCCAAATTAATTTTTAACTCATGGAGGTATTCGGTAGCGCTCTTTCCTAGATTTATGGGTAGTGGGATTTCGCCTGCCCATGTAGATTTTAACACCGCCAGTGGCCCCCTGGCCTCCCTTCCGTACATTAATTTGAATGGCGATACGCCCGTAGTGCTATTCGAAATTTCTCTGTACGCAAATAATATATAGGGGATATGTTTATCTCAATTTTTAGGGTCCTGCGAATTACATGGTGTAACATGCGTTTCAATACCTGATTATATCGTTCAACTAATCCCGAGCTCGGTGGGTGCCCCGGCGTTGCATATCTAGGAGCCGCCCCCAGCCTAGCATGAAACTCTTGTAATAACTCTGATGCAAAATTTCTGACCTGATCACTCTGACAATTTAACATAACTCCGCGTTTCTGAATCTAATGAACTTAATAATCTATAGGTAACAATTAATTCATTAAGCGTATCAAAATCATTTACTTTCTAAGCTCACAATAAAAATTCCAATTCGCTCGGATTCTGCTTACAAATTGTAAATGATTTTCATTTTTCATTCTTTTTGCCGTAAGGAAATTTTCCAGACAAGCTTCCGTAGTAGGTTGAAATTCTTTAAAAATTAAAGCCTTAATATTAGGATAACTCTTGATTTCATCTGTGTTTACATAAACTAATAAATGTGCCGCGCGTTCGCCTACTAAATTTAGTAAAATTTCAACTTTTAACTCCTCCGCAACAATTTTCATTTCGAATGCTTTTTTGAGCGAGCAAAAAAATAAATTCCACGCTTCCGGTTTACTCGGGATTGGCATGTTCAGAGTTCTAACACTTTTAATTAGGGATTCTAAAGAATTAGTATGGGATTTTTGTCCATCCCCTCCGGGTCAGAATTTTTATCCTCAGACTGAATCTTCTCCATTTCTAACTCGTCTTTCTTAATTGCTAATTTCGTACGCTCTAACTCTAAAGCAGTGTTTTGTTCCGTTTTCACATTTTCTCTTTCAATTCTAAGTATCTCGGCTTCACGTTTTTGTTTTTCTATTCTGTCTGACACCGTAGTATTTAAAAATTCTCTTATAAATTCAACGTCCTTAGTATATTGATCGCTTCCCTCAATGAGTGTTTTTAAATCTATTATTCTGTGACCTCTACTTTTAGACCTAACTCAGTTGCGACTCTCTCGTCTTAAATGAATAAATCAAGCAATAAATGTCATAATATAAATCGCATTTTTTCCTTTGATATGCTTAAATCAATTTCATAATAATAAATTACATATTTTTCTCTCGTCTACTTAAATCATCTATATAAATATACGAATCCCATAATAATAAATTACATTATGCTCTCTGATCTACTTAAATCATCTTCAAGTATTTTCTTATTCAGATTATCTTTAATTAAAAATAAATAAACATGCACCTTACTTCTTATAACAGCTCTCGTTCTCGTAAATAGAGCGTGTAACGCTCGATTCCCGCTAATCGTCAGAGGTGTATTCCTCGGTTATAGATAGATCACTAATTCTTTTAACACAGAAAACGTAGTTTATTTACAGAGTACATAAATACGGTACAGATGACAACACTATATATACAATTAATTTATCGGTTTCGCATGGATGCACAACACCTTCATATTATTCTAACACACCAAAAACTTCACTTGACTATATTATTAAATTACTTTGCTTTCTCGTGCCCGTAGGACGCCGAAAGATTTTTATAACCAACTTTTGGTTTCTTACAAACACACCACAGCGCTCACAGGCCGGCATAAACAATAGCTCTACCTTCCACACTCTGAAAACAGAATCCCCATCCCTTTTTTCCCCCCGAGCCTACGTATCACGTGACAATGGCGCCAGCACAGGCTCTGAAGAAAAGTTCTCCAGACATCACATTTATAAAAAAAAATTATTGCATTAAAAATTTCTCTGTTTGTTCCGTCTTAAAATGACGTTTAAATCATGCTTCTATCTTAATTGGAACAGGAAATGTTTTTTTTTTTTGTTTTAGTTTGTTTTCAAAATCTAGCTTTCAAGCAATGGTTTTCATGGAAACGACTGCTTGCAAAAACGTTTTTTTCTTCATGATGGGTTTTTTCACCATTATTCGCATTTAAGTTGCTATAGGTCAAAAACCGTTAAAGATAAATCGTTTAAATTGGAACATGTCTTTTTCAATTGTTTTACTTTAATTTTGATTAAGCGAATTTGAAAAAATATTTACTTTTAAAAATATCATTTTTTTAAGTTACATCATTTTTTTTAAATTTTAATTAAATTAATATTTTTAAAAATGGTGAATCAAAATTAAAACTTATATATTTCTGTTTATTTAAATGAAAAAAAAAATTCTACAAACTATATTTCAAGTTATAACGATTTTAAATTACCCCACTTTTTTAATAAATTTTAAACTAATTTTAAACTATTTTTTTTTTTTTTTTTTTTTTTTTTTTTGCATTAAGAGAAGTTTTATCCTGTGATTTTGTTTACAAATAATATGTTTAACCATCTAAAAAATTTCAAAATTTTAACTCAATAAATAAAAATTATTTTAAAATGTGTCAGGGACCCTTTAAATCAGGGTTGGCAGGTTTTTGACACATGTCAGTTTTTGACAGTTTAAACTGCGGTTTAAACCGTCATGTCAAAAACCCCTTGTCAAAAACCTCGTCAAAAACCTCAAATACTTACAGTGATCTGTAAAATTTCACATTAAATGTCACACATTAGATGTAATATTTAAAATTCACTATTACTGTAATTGTATAATTAGTATATAGTATTAGTAATAATTACAGGGTTGGCAGGTTTTTGACATGTGTCAGTTTATGTCAGGTTTAAACCATAGTTTAAACCGTCATGTCAAAAACCTCAAATACTAAATTGATCTGTAAAAATTCAAATTAAATGTCACACTTGACAACATTACATGTAATATTTTAAATTCACTCTTACTGTATGTCAGTAATTAGTACATAGTAAAGTATTATTGTTAAGTACAACTTTTTAACAGGGTAAAATTTTTATTTATTTTTATTTTATTTTTTTATTTATCTTTTTTTTTTTGTAAAATTGTGTTTTTCTAAAAAGTAGACATTAAGCTCACCTGAGCTGTACATTTTTTCTCTTACTTAAAATTGTTTTAATTTCGCTTACTTTTGAGAGCTTAAAGCATTAGCTAGCTTTTTTATGGGGGAAAAAAAACTTAGAAAAGTGTAGATTTTTTTGTATGTATAACAAGATAATGTGCATCAATGTTATTCTAGTCTAGGCAATAACCATTCCATTCAAAATTGAAATTGGATTATTAATTTTAAACATTTACAAAATAAGAGAAGTAATTAAAAAAAAAAAAGCTTAAAGTCAAAATCTTTTTAAAACATGCTTTCTTTCAATATATAAAAATGTTTTCGATTTTAAAACTGAACAAAATTGGCTCGGTCATCTAAAAGAAAATTCCTGTAAGCCCATATTGAAAAAGTGCATAATAGAAGGGATCAAATCATGAAACCATACCATTGTTTGGCTTATACTTTGCATCCCAACCATCAGGGGCAAGGGTTGACTGCTGTATCAGTTGATTCAGCTCGCGCTTGAGCTACGGAGAGAGTTTATGGATGCTTACCCATACTGATTGTGTATGAAGCTAAAGAATCCCCTTTCCAGTCTTCTTATTTCAGTGCTATAGGGAGGACTCCATTGTTTGGTGGAAAGGTATCACTAAATGCAACAGCTTTTTGAGCCTGCTTCAAAACTTGCTCATCTAGCAATGCTTTTGCTATCAAGTCCTACTAGCTCAGCATCAATTAAGAGACAAGATTATTTTCTAACGCTTCATACACTCTGAACTCAAAAATCTTTTGGGTGTAAATAAATGTGCTAAACACGTGGTGTGCTGCAGCATGCTGTGTGGTAAAATTGATCCGGATTATTTAATTGTGCAAAATTATTTTCTTCTGGTTGAAAAATCCAAAAAAAAAAAAATATATATATATTTTATTGCAAATAATATATTTTTTAAATTATTAAATTTCAATAAAAGATCACATAAATCATTGACTTATTTAATGTTTATCTATTGTTAAAATGTTTTAGCGTGTTACATGTATTTGGCAGTTTTCGACGGTTTAAACCAGTTTTTGACAGTTTAAACCAGTTTACGACAGTTTAAACCAGTTTTTGACGCTTGTCATGTCAAAAACCACTTTTTGACGTCAAAAACCCAACCCTGCTTTAAATATCAAAGAAAACTCCAATGAATTTAGATCTACTTTCCCCCGCCTCCTTTTTAGCTCACAGGCTATCAAAGCCTGAGAGCTTATGTGCCCGCCGGTTCTGTATGTACGTACGTATGTACGTACGTAACGCGATAACTCTTGATAGAATCATCCGATTTGCTTCAAATTTTTTTTTTCTAGTTTCGTTCTGATAAGGCGCTTCCCTGATTAGTTTTGGGTGTTCATTGGTTAAGAATAAAGGGGGAAAAGGGGGGTTAGTCCAACCCCCCCCCCCCTTGTGAAGGCGCCTACCTTCACATATTAATATTAAGACTTTTCCTCTTTCCCCCTTTAAAATTACATTTTTTTAAATTCTTAAATTTAATTATCTGTCTGCATTCGGATTCAATCTGTTTTTAGCGCTCTTTTCCCTTCATAAATTAAGCATTCAATTCTCAGTCTCTTTAATATTTTAACCGCAGCGCACTACAGTTAAAAGTAAAGAAATCATTTCCTTTTCTCGCCTAATAACTGGATTCTAATTTTCATCCTTCTGCCTTAGTTTTGATGATATGCAGAAATTAGTCAGACATATTACTTCTACATTTTTAGCCGTTGGTCCAGATGTAAGATATTAGTCATTTCAGTTATTAACCCTGTCTTTATTTTGTTTTGTTTATTAACGGGCGCTTCGGCCGCTTCAATCCCATGAGAACTTTGGCAAACCTATCGAATGTCCTTTTGCGGTTTATGTGCTATAATTACTAAGTAATCATCTGGCGTTAAATAGTTCTTATTAATCTTCTACATTCCCCATTCAATTTCAATTATTGTACTTTGACCACATGTCTTCCTCTCTTTAATCTCGCCATATAGTGTATATATTTGGCGAAATTGTGTATGTAAGCTTGCCAACACTCCAGATTTCGAGAAAGTGTATTTTGATGATATGCAGAAATTAGTCAGACATATTACTTCTACATTTTTAGCCGTTGGTCCAGATGTAAGATATTAGTCATTTCAGTTATTAACCCTGTCTTTATTTTGTTTTGTTTATTAACGGGCGCTTCGGCCGCTTCAATCCCATGAGAACTTTGGCAAACCTATCGAATGTCCTTTTGCGGTTTATGTGCTATAATTACTAAGTAATCATCTGGCGTTAAATAGTTCTTATTAATCTTCTACATTCCCCATTCAATTTCAATTATTGTACTTTGACCACATGTCTTCCTCTCTTTAATCTCGCCATATAGTGTATATATTTGGCGAAATTGTGTATGTAAGCTTGCCAACACTCCAGATTTCGAGAAAGTGTATTTTTTTTTAGTCAGACTAGCTTCTGAACTCGCATGATGTGAATAAAAGGAAATGTAATTCTTTGCTCCCTTCTCCAACATTGGCCGTGTAATTCTCGGCGGTGGTGGAAACGATCCCGGTGCACAATAAAGACCTTCAGAAAACTTCTACCTTTTATTATCTCAGCAGTTCCTTGCCTCGATCTTGAAATAATTAACAATTGATTTTTTGCCTTAGAGTCTATATTGAAGCTTAGCAAAATGAACCACCTGTGCAACAACAAATAACTATTTTTCAAATACTGGACAACTCCTTTACACCCCTTAATTCAGATAAATGGGTTTTTCATGCAGAATTATTCGATTTGCTCCGAATTTGGTGTACCGGCTTATTATGTTAAGGAACTTCCCTGATTAGTTTTGGGGGTTCATTGGTTAAGGATAAAGGGGGAAAAGGGGGGTTAGTCCCCCCCCCCCCTTAATTCACATAAATGGGTTTTTAATGCTGAATTATTCGATTTGCTCCGAAGTTGGTATACCGGTTTATTATGTTAATGAACTTCCCTGATTAGTTTTTGGGGTTCATTGGTTAAGGATAAAGGGGGAAAAGGGGGGTTAGTCCCCCCCCCACCACCACCCCTTAATTCACATAAATGGGTTTTTAATGCTGAATTATTCGATTTGCTCCGAAGTTGGTATACCGGTTTATTATGTTAATGAACTTCCCTGATTAGTTTTGGGGGTTCATTGGTTAAGGATAAAGTGGGAAAAGGGGGGTTAGTCCATCCCCCCCCCCCTTATTTCAGATAAATGGGTTTTTCATGCAGAATTATTCGACTTGCCCCGAAGTTTGTATACCGGTTTATTATGTTAAGGAACTTCCCTGATTAGTTTTGGGGGTTCATTGGTTAAGGATAAAGGGGGGAAAGGGGGGTTAGTCTACCCCCTTAATTTAGATAAATGGGTTTTTCAGGCAGAATTATTCGATTTGCTCCAAATTTGGTATACCGGTTTATTATGTTAAGGAGCTTCCTTGATTAGTTTTGAGGGTTCGTTGGTTAAGGATAAAGGTGGAGAAGGGGGGTTAGTCCACCTCCTTTAATTCAGATAAATGGGTTTTTCATGCAGAATTATTCGATTACCGATTTTGGTATACCGGTTTATTACGTTAAGAAACTTCCCTGGTTAGTTTTGGGGGTTCATTGGTTAAGGATAAAGGGGGAAAAGGGGGGCTAGTGCACCCCCCTTAATTTAGATAAATGGGTTTTTCATGCAGGATTATTCGATTTGCTCCAAATTTGGTATACAGGTTTATTATGTTAAGGAGCTTCCCTGATTAGTTTTGGGGATTCATTGGTTAAGGATAAAGGGGGCTAATCCCCCTTCACTTATTTTTTGAGGGGCATTGTTCTTTAAAATAAGAGTATAATATACAATTAGTGCGAAGAGCCTGTGAACTCAATGCCGTCAGTTTAGCTGGGCACTTTTCTTTTTTATTTACAAAGGCAGGAGAGTTACGTTTTATGAAATAGAGGTGTTTTAAATACAGTTTACGGTTCGCGTATGTTAAAATCACAGCATGTACCCGGGTACATCGGTCATTGGAGACAAGGGCAAGTTTTGTGCATTTACATAATGGTTAATCAAATGTATAAGAACTCGCTTAAGTCACTTCCGAGAATAATATTTGTAAAATTTATATCTTTCAATGTATATATAGAATTTAGAAAAAATCCCCAGAATAAAGAGGGTTCCAAAAAGATACTGTGTTTTTCCTAGTTTCCAGGATTCATGGAGTCCTAATGACTTTCACTTGTCTCATTAATACTAAAAGATAATAATAATAAAAAAAAAGCTAAAATCTTAAACAACGATTTTACGCACATATAGTACAGACACGACAAAAAAAATCCATACGATCGCTTCGAGTATTCCTGGATCCCCTTCCTCAGTGAGAGAGAGAAAAAAAAACAGAGAGAGAGAATTAAAATGGGTTCGAAGAACCCCTCGGTTATAGTCCCGAGTACTGGCTTATGGACTGATTGAAAAGGCGAAAACAAGAGTTTATATATCTTTAAGGAATGACATAATGGACCAAAACCAACTGGGAAAAAGGAGTCACTGCGCAGGATCTCTTCACACTGGCGAAAGAAAAGGGGTGCTGGTCATATTCACTAAGGAGGAAGTATGCTTATGAATATAGTCCGCTTCGTAAAGTCTAGATGAAAAATTGAGTTACATTTTTAAATAATTTTACCTTCTGGATAATTAAACTGGTGGTTTGAATTCCAATAATGTTTCGCTATTGTAGATTTCTCAAATTTCTGCTTTCTAACGTAATTCTGGTGTTCTTTCATCCTAATTCTAAGTGTACGCTTCGTCTGCCCAATGTAAGAGAGGCCGCACTCACAAAAAATTCTGTAAATGTCCCAGGTATTATGGTCTTCAATAGGATCTTTAAGATTAGAGAAAGAAATTTTATTGGTTGGAGAGTAAACAACTTTAAAACTAAACCTATTGAGAATACGAGAAATTTGTGTACTGATTTTAGGAAAATAAGGCGAGACATTAACAGTTTTAAATTCTTTATTTGCCGGAACAGAATCGGTGATTATCTGAGATTTAGATAAAATACGGTTAATGATATTCAAACTAAGCCCACGATCGATGGCAACTGCTTTTATACAGTTAATTTAAGCATATAGTTAATAAAAGCAGTTTGTTATTTGTGCGTAAAATCGTTGTTTAAGATTTTAGCTTTTTTTCTTAAAATTCGCACAAAGTTTATCTATGCTAATAAAAGATAATAGTTTATTGCAAATTTATGCTCTCTTCCCCCCTTAGTGTTATATTTATTTAAAAACATTTTATAGTAAATCAGATTGAAACTTATGCACCATTTCATGTGTACAAAACTACATGGAATTGTTCGTTAAAAAATTTTAATTTAAAAAAATGAAATGGCTGCGATATACACTCTAATTTACCGAAAACACACATCGAAACATTTTTTTTTTTTTTAATCTTCAATAATGATATTAAATTTAAAGCAATTTGACTGAATTTTGCTTTTATTCTTTTGACTTATATTTTTATTACTATGCTTAATGCAAACAAAATAATTTCACTTGATAAATAAAGTTACATTTCCTCTCTTATATACGTCTTTTCCTTAAAATACGTAGAAACGTTATACTTGAAATAGAAATTCTACATGTTTAGAATTAAAAAAAATATATATATTTACTATAGATTGAAAAATTTGGACTTTTGAAGTATTTTATCTTTATAAAAAGAACACGTTATGTTTGTTTTTAAAATTTCCGACCTTTTAAATAAATATTTTAAATTACATTTTCCGATTGTTTACTTGCGGTGATGTTTGTTTCTCGGTATTGAAATATTTCTTTTGAAAAGAAAAGGTTAAGGCAGATACCAGTTTTTAAAATTGTATTTACCGTAACTGTTTCAATTCGCTGATTTTTCATTTTCGTTTCCGTAATAACAACTCGGTAAAAGAAATATAAAACAAATAATCTTTAATTATAGAGAATTCTGAATTTATTTTTCCATGAATGATTTATTTTCCTTTGAAGAATCATGAATGTTTTTCCTTTTCCGTTTTTGGAATTCATATAACGCCACTTCAGATAAACTTAATAGAATACTTTTTATTTAAGGAATATTAATTTATCTAAGTAAAATTAATGCAAATTAAAGATGTTTTGCAAAATATATGTTTTAAGAACATACATCACATGAAAAAAAGAAATCTGCGATGTATCTCGAGTTGAAATATTTTGAAATTATATTTCCTGAAACTGTTTGAAATTCATTAAGATATTTTTATGCATTCATTGAGAATTTGGTTTGTGCAAAATACGTACTTTGAAGGAAAAATACAAAAACAATAATCTTAAATTATGAATAGTATTTTCGTGAATTCATTTTTGTATGGATAATATATTTTCCTCTCTTTTGCTGTAAATGATTTAATTTCTACTAAAAAGTTAGAAATGATTTTTATTCTTCATTTAAGGAACTGTTTTAATAGCTAAATTACGAATAACTAAGAAAAAAATTTCTTTTTGTTTTGCAAAACAAATCAAGTAATGAAATGGAATATACAGACACAGATATTGTTTTTTCCTTCTTCGCTGCTTCTCTTGGAGAGAATATGGTGTAGTATTAATACTCAATTTTTCATCTTTCACACTTCAAGGACAGTTTTTAAGAGCATTATCCCACTAGCATGGAAAATAAACAGATAAATAAATTTATCAATAAGTGGTTAAAAATTTTATAGGGTAATTCCGGGATTTATGCCGCACATTTTTTTGAATTTGTGTATAAAGTCCCATGGTGGATATAAAAAAAAAAAAAAAAAAAATCATGCTGTGCTATTTAATGTTAAATATACAACACGTATAGTGCGACAAAATATTCAAAACAAATTATTAATATTTTTTATCGATTTTTTTTCTAAAACATTACATTGCGGCGTGTCACCCTTATATTCAGGATGAGACGCCACACTTGTGTGGTAGTAATGCCGCGCTTGTAATAAGAACAAAATGAAATTATAAATAAAAATATTTTAAAAAAATATTCACATCTGGACTATAATTAACGATGTAATAACAAACGGAAACTAAATGAGTACAATGAAACTTATTAGTAGATTCAAATTAATAACTGTTGCCTACTTTCACTATTAAAATTATCGACTTATTTTTTTTTACATTAAATTTTAATTGTTATTTCAGCAACAATGTAACATCAATGTATTAGAAAAGGAAAAAAGGAAAATTGTTTTTACATAATTTATAACCCTTTCGGGATCTTCGGCTTTTACACACATTTTATTCCGTTGGTACCACTTTTTTAAAAGAAGTTACCTTTGCTTAAATAATCATGAAAATGCTCTAACAAAAGAAATATTACTTATCTTTTTTACTGGTGCCAGAAACAAATTTTGTAAGCTCTTTATAAAGAAGCTTATATGCACCTATGGACCCGAATGGGTTAAAAGATCTGTTTTTTTCGACTACAATCTACAGAAAAAGTTTCGAAAATGTACAGTCTTTATGCAACTACATTTAAATACATGATGCAACGAAGCCAATTACACTTTCTCTTTTTTAGAGTAGTTTGCAAAGAACGTCTGCTTTACGCGTAATCCAGTTTTTGGTTATTATCATCTTGACTTACATCTTTCTTGACCTTCTTACTTTTTATTTTCCCCTTTTTCTCCTTTGGTTTTAGTAAACTTGATAACATGCCTAACATGGTTAGTCTGTGCGAAAAGAAAAGGAAAAGTTAATAACACTTAATCATCCCATACAAAAGAAACTGCGGCGTATATACCGGAATATCAGTGAGGCATGTATCCCATTTGCATGGTGCAGACGTCGGCCATCACAGTTACCCGCCATCGCTAAGGGGAATGGCGTAACCATACACACAGTACTCTATATAAAGGCCACACTTAGTTTTGACTTTGAAATCATGCATGCATTTAGTAATTAGTGTATGAAAAGTATTTAAACATAACGTGTTTAAAAGTTTGGACAGTGAAATCATGCACTACCGTCAAATTAAGGATTGTACTTCTACAAGTAAAAATCCAAATGGGATTCAGGCTATATACTGGTTAAAATAATCTCATTGCGGATCTATACTGTGCGTTTGACGATCATCTATCGATAATTACAAGAAATACAAGGGGTGCGGCATATATCCCGTATGCGGCGACTCTCCCGGAGTTACCTTATACTTTTCGCTATCAAATAGTATAAGCGTTTCGATACAAGCAATGTAACTTACGTGAAAGTAAAATTTTTACAGTTATTTGCTGTTAAGGTAAGCATTTGATCTAATCGAATTTTTCACTAAATATGTGCAAGAGTATAAATAATTCTAAAAAAGTATAAAATTAAAACACGTACACTGTAAAAAAAAAAAAAATAAAATAAAATAAAATAAAAAAAAATAAAAAAAAAAAAATTAAAATTAAATCTACAAAACTAGTTTTTGTAAAAGCTACAGAAATCTGTTACTAAACTGTAAGCTTACTAAAATTTTATCTGTGCACTGTAAAGAAATTTTCAAAAATAATTTTTGTAAAGCTACAGAAATCTGTATGGTCACTAAAATTTTATCGGTACCCAGGCTAATTACATGATTTTTTTTGCAGTTACATAAACAGTTCTAGGCATTTCAGTTTCCTAGAAAAGTTTTAGTAACATTACAGATTTTTTTTTACAGTGCAATGTTTTTTTTTTTTTTTTTTTTTTTTTTTTGTTACAACTACATAAAAAGTTCTAGGCATCCCAGTTTCTTAGAAAATTCCTTGTAACCTCATAGATTTTGTTTACTGTGTAATGCGCATTATTCTATTTATTCGCCATTTAGTAAATAAATCCATTTACTATTATTTCTCCGCCAATTAAATAAATGATGAGAAAAAATATTATGTGCAAGCACTTGCTTTATAAAATATCTGTGGAAATATGTTTTAATATATTAAATGGATAAAAATTATATAAGCCGCATGTCATGTTCACGTATATATTATTTTTATTTTATACTCAACACTATAAAGTAGAATATCGTACGTAATATGACAGATTATAACTGTAGCTTACATTAAAGACCTGCTTAGAGAGTAGGTATTAAATGTAAGATAAATGTAAATAGAAACGTAAAATGGATTTTATACAATATGAAAAATTTAATGTATGATATAGTGTAAAATTTCTAAAGGTACAAATAGGTGGTTATCAAAATATTGTAAACAGTGAGTTCTGGTTACAGAATTTTATAACTGATAATAAGGTTTAGAGAAGTTTACATTCGGAGATCCGGAATAAATGAGAATTGGTTTTCATTTTGTAAATTTGTTGTCAGATGTCAAAATTGTCGGGCTTTAAACGAAGCTAAATATTTGGTATGTTTGGAAACAGCTTCATTCAACAAAACCACACAAAGGTAAAGAGCTACAATCCCGAAAGTCATGTAGGAAGATGGAATAAAAGGGAAAATATTCCCAAAAAAGCATATAATAGCTGTTGTTTAAAACACAAGTTCAGTGAAAGATGCTGGCTGATGTTGAAGGGGAGTATAGGATATAAAAACAAAGCCACCGTAGCTGCACAATTACAATTAGAAGAGAAAGTAAACATTAAAACTACAACAGGGTAACTACGCATAAACTTTGGTCGTGCGGCTCTTGGTGAAAATGTGATATTATTGGAATAATTATCATTTAATTTTTTCTTCTCAATTGGACACTGTAACCACCATATGATACAGATTATATAAAAAAAAAAAATCTATGAAACAAGATATATCTCAGCAGCAATTTTATGGCTTCCACATTTAATGCAGTTCCACTCCAAGAACAACGTCGGAAATAGTCCGTCAAACGTGGCAAATGAGGTGCGTTTGTACTATAACTATTTTTATAAATATTCACATCTTGGTGCAATAGCTGTTGTACTCTTATGCAAAAATGCATGAATACAAAATTTATTAAGATTATATACATTAAATTCAGCAATGCGGAAATAATATGCCTCCATCTGAAATAGAACGTAATCACCATAGCAACCTTGAATCATTACCTATCATTGAATTAATTATGATTGGATTTAATAGAATGAAGATAACTTTTATTGATATCTTTTTAAATTTTGATTCGATTTTCATAAAATTTGAAATGACACGACAAAATTCTGAAAGGATTGCATACATTAAATTTCAAACCATGCGTTTGGGTAGTTTTTGCGCTGTTATATACGGACAGACAGACGAACGCAACAGACGACGATTATAGGTGCTGCGTATTTATATAATTACCAACGCACCTAAAAACCAGAGTAACTAGAATTGCTTTATTATTTTTAACTTAATCTGATTTATTGGTAAATATATCATGCGATCTGAATTTTTCCAACTGAGTGAAAAAATACCCAAACTTAAATTGTATTGGCAATTTAAGTCAAAAATCTGGTTCGACTCCTGGCTTGGTTATTTTTTCACTCGGAAAAAAATCAGCTCCCTTAACTGGAAATGAATGTGTTGAAATATTAACCAACCATATTTATCCGATAGTCCAAAGATTGCTGCAGTTTTCCTCGGCAAGGTAAGGAGTCTATTTATACGATAGCTATCAACGCGCGTAGATAGATCGTTGTGTGCTTGGGGAGCATGTAGACATAGTCATTTGGCTCTCACAGCTCTTTGATCTTAATATAATTGAGACACAGTAGTCTGTTTTGAAATATAGAGAGCCTTTACAAATATGTCTGAGGGAAATTTAGAAATATCTCCACGAGGAATATTATAATCTACCTTTAGCCAGGATTTGTACAGTTCAGGTTATAGAGGAATTTAAGCATTATTGTATGCTAAAGACGATTTTCGTAGTGAAAACTGGTATTTTTATCATATTGATCTTCACCTGTTCATAATTCCTAGAAATTTAAATGTATGTTACAGTAACAAGCAACTAGTAAGTCGAAACATTATCAGGAAAAAGAGAAGATAAACATAGTTTTTGCCTTTGATAAGAAAAAATGTTTTATATATTTAAACAGTATTTAGTAAAGAATGCGTACAGCAACTAAGAAATACATAAAAGAAAACTAATCTCGCTCCGGTTAATACTAAAATGGTTTTGTGCAAAAATCATTTAAAGGCAATATTCAGCTAGCCAATAAAAATTAGATCTTATTTTCTAAATTCATTTATATTTCTAAGAAATTAAAAATAATTCACTGTAGACTGTTGAGCTCTAATCTCAACTGTTTAAGACTGTTTGAGTTGCGATTAGATCCTGCAGCAATCATATTATTTCATTAAAAAAGATATTATTGTGCTTTACATTTTTCTTATGTTTAAAAATGTATTTCTTACATAAAAGTGCAGGATTTTTTTTTAATTTTACGATTATTTTACAAGCCTTTTGATGCGACATTTTAAAAACGAAGAATGGTCTTTTTTCTTCTTTCAAGATACGGCATTTTTCTTAAATTATTGAAATTTCAAAAACGCCTACGTTTCCTTTTTGTTATTTTAATGTCTATTATGTATGTTTAAAATAATTCTTTTATATGTTTTACAACACTTTGTGAGATCGTGCTTTCTTGACACTAAGAACGGGAGGCTATTAGTAAATATATCCGGGCAGTACAATAGCCTTTCATAGAAAGGAATCCACGGAGAGGATAACAAAATTTATCTTTCATCTTGAGAAATGTCCAAGGGTGTGTGAAAGAGTAAATTTCTACATATTGGCGAAATTACGAGGCTTGGATGATGTCACATCTGACGAATAAGAAAGAAGTTCTTTTGAGTCCTTGGCTTTGGGCAGGAGACAGTGGCGTAGCCAAGGGGGGGGGGGGGGGGGGGGCGGGGGGGGTCCAGGGGGTCCGGACCCCCCCCCCCCCCCCCGAAAGTAGACCTGGTTTACTGAATCATGGATACAAATACAACAGTAAAAACTGCTAAGACAGAATTACAAAGAATCTATAAAAAATTCCGCTTTAGAGAGGTATTCGTCTTAGAAGGTGTACTATGAACTTTTCCGTTTTAGGCAGATTTCCGTTATAAATACTTTCCGTTTTCACAGTATCCCTTAAAACTGCTAAAACGTACTCACTTCCCAAACTTTTTTCTTTCACGTTTTCTTAGGTTTTTCATTTCGGAGTACCCCCATTTCTCATAAGCACGCTCCCCTGCCCCCCCCCCTCCCCCTCCACTCAAGAAGATAACGTAAACATGCTTTTTTTCATTAGTAATCTTCTTATCACAACCATATAATAAATAGATGCAAATTACATTGATATTCCTAACATTTTTGTGACTTTCGCCATTACCGATATTATTTTCACATAACCCCAGCAGACCCGCCACGTACCCCCAGGGGTACGCAACCCCAGGTTGGAAACCGCTGCTATAACACCACCTCTGAAGAGCATAAATCTATTACAGGAAAATCTGTGAAGATGACGTATCTCAAAGGAAAACAATTCAAGGTTAGACGAAAACAACTCTATATATTTGTGCTTGATAACGTTTGAAACCTATCTGAAATGAAACTTGTTCCAACTGTGAATCCTTCTTGGCAGGTTTTCTGAAAACACGGAATCCTCTCATAAACAAACACATTTTAATGTCCCGAGACAGAAGGATAATTATGCAAGTATACCTGCTATTCCGTTTATACAAATTTACTGTAACTAGATTAAACGTAAAACTTCTTTATCTTGGACTTCGATGGGGTTCTGTTGTCGACACTTATGGGAAAGAACAAGTTTATATGAGCGCAATAATGGTACATTGGTTGAGTTTCGTGACCCTTATCTTTGTTCACTTTATAACGGACAATATTAACAATTACTTAAAATCTGCTGCCTGCAATTAATAAAAGTAACTTTATTTTTGGACTACTTATTTGCTACCACTTTCAAAATACACTGGCTAAAAAATTAAAGGAACAACCATGAAAAGGTGCTTTATGTTAATTCTATTAAGGGAACTTCCATAAAGGTAACTCAATGTCAACGTTATCACGTAGTCCAATGTGATTAACATTCGCTACAGAAATATATGCAAATTTTTCAGCCTCAGCCCATTTTTTCGGTTCACCTGTGAAAAGAAGCTCACGTGGGTAATTTAAAGTCTAATTTTAAGGATTGTACGTGTAATTAGGTAAAACTTTCGCTTCTAGTAGGTGGAATATGTCGTCCAGAAGACATTTGAGCGATTTTGAGAAATTGCGTGTGATAGGGAGAATGGAAGCAGGACAGACAATCTTAGGGGTCTGTAAAGACTTAAAAATAGAAAAAAACGTCATGTCGAGAATCTGGAAACGGTTTAAAGACACTGGTATAATGTCCACAAACAACCAGGTCAAGGTAGAAAACGTACCACAATAGGCTCTCAGGAATGTAATTTGCCAACGATTGCTAAAAGAAATAGGCAATTGATGTTAGTTCAGACTGCAAGGAGTTTGCTGCAGCAACAAGAACTCGACTATCCTGGTTTACTGTGAGTGACAGGCTGCATGCAAGGAAACCCATGATTTGTGTTCCACTAACTCCGATAGCGAAATGCGCCCGGTTAAAGTGGTGCGGAGATCATCGTCATTGGAGTACCACGGACTGGAGCCGAGTTCTCTTTACCGATGAATCCCGATTTTGTTGAGAGAGTTTATGTTACCATATGAAGGGAGAAAATCACACGCTATAAGGCTGGAAACATCCGTGAAAGGCATCGATACAAAGGTCATGGAATCATGGTATGGACGGACATA
Organism: Maratus speciosus; assembly: GCA_963932465.1. Taxonomy (NCBI): domain Eukaryota; kingdom Metazoa; phylum Arthropoda; class Arachnida; order Araneae; family Salticidae; genus Maratus; species Maratus speciosus. The sequence goes on from OZ010789.1 coordinate 156,298,792, forward strand.
ATTTTGAATGGCCGCAGTGACCGACACATTTTTACCAGTGCAACTGTGAATGTGAAATATACAGAGATGAGGTTCTTGATCCTCCTGCCAAGTTGTTTAAGGGTGCAATCGGAAGATTCGGAATTTTATGATTATTAATGGTCTAGAATGGCGTTACCCCCTTCCACGGAACTCCTAAGTGTCCCTTCTAGAGCTGCATAAATCTGACCTGCCCGAAGCTTACTGCTGATTGGAGAATGCTCTAAAACTGTTTCGAACCATCTAAAATAAATTGGCTGGGAAGTACAAAAACAGAAATCACCATGAACCGTTTTTTACACATTCTAATACTTCCAGAAAAGTGCTAATACATCAAAAATAAACAAACTTATTACAAAAGTTTAACTTCCTTAAAGACGACCAGATATCGGAAGCAACTATTAGATAGAATATGGTATCAAAAGTGGCGAGACATGAAACATGGAAACCCAAAAGAATTACGGCTGAATAAGACAATTGTAACAAAACTGCTTTTTCCAGCATGAACTACATTTGATGTGTTTGCTTCTTTCATTACTAGTTTCTGTAGCGGAAAATGCAAGATCTTTTTCTTAAAGTTAAAACCTTCCACATAGCATTTTTAGTTTGCAGAAAATTTGCTACAGTCTTGCTTTGAAAACCTGCGAAGTTGCAGTAAGCTCAGCATGACAAGACTGAAAGTTCATAACAAGATTGCAGCAAGATAGCGCAAACGCCGAAGTCACCACACTTTGAACTTGCAGCTAACTTGTCGTGCAAGTTAAATTTATACTGTATCAAATTTATTGCAAACTAACGACAAACAAGTAATCAAAAATACTGCAAACTTACTGCAAACTAGTAATATTTCCATGTCACACTATAAGTTTAACTCCTTCGAAGGGGTCCATAGACCTGATCAAGTTTATTGATGCGAAAGCACCGTCAGAAGGTGCATGCATCGGTTTTATCACTATAAACAAATTTAGATAATATTTGTACTTTTCATTTCGAGCATTTTTTGGTATTTAATAAGTATAGCGTTTAGAAAAAGTGGTGCCTACCGAATAAAATTTCTGCAATTTCTGCGTATGCGCTGATTGTCTATTATATCAATAGATGGATTTTTTGCTTTCGTCACTTTCGTGAATTAAAGACAGTCTTGCATCAGTTTCACGACAAACTACTCATGCAAGTGGGTGATGGTATACCTTGCGGGAGATTTTCTACGAATTTCACAATTCAAATTTGTCGCGGCAAGATAATATCAGAAAAAATCAAACTTGCTGTTAATGTTCATGCTATCTGGGTTATTTCAAAAACTGCCATGGGAGTGCGGCGGGTCGCATGAACGGCTCATGCAATTGACACTTATGTGAAATCATTATCCAATATCTATTACAGCAAAAGTTCTTAATTCAATGGCAAGAAATTAAACATGGAAAAGGCTGTCTTAAACTTAACCACTTGATCCTAACTTTATTGTAGGCAAATGTTATGTAATATGAAACTTGATTTAACCCATTCGCTGCCAAAACTATAAAGTAAGAATTTTCAAATTTTTTGTTAAAACTCGTTTGCTACCACAAATTCAGAAAGGTAATTTTCGCTTTACTAATACAGCGAAATTTCTGCCAATAAATGAGGCAATTTTTTAAATTCTAAAATAATGTTGACAAAGTAATTAATAAATTAAAGCCACGAGTATACTCGTGGATGACAGCGAATGGGTTAATTAAATTTAACTCTTCATTATGCGCTCAGCTTTTTACATCATAGTTAATCTTTTTCATTGCTAAATATTAATGTAACTTCAATGTATTATTAGTTGCAGTTATAGAGATTGGCCTTACATTTATTATCCATGCTTTTTTTTAAATTAAGAAATTAAATAAGGATATACCTAAATTCTTAATGTTACTCCAAATACTTCTATTATACATACACAGTCAAGACAAGATTGCAAGAAACTGGTAAAAAGCTCCATTTTAGACAGGCTTCCATAGAAAGAAGTGTAATTAATTATGCTTCTAAGGTACACTACCTCAATAAGATCTATTGTTCGTTTCGCAGGGATTCTGAAACTCTTCCGTTTGAGACAGGATTCCGTTATAGAAAGATTCCACTTTCACAGGCATGTTTCACTAAAGAACGATGAAAATCCCCTTTCAGACAGGTTTTCAGCAAATTTAATTGTATCGCAATTCATATTAAGACCATGTAACGGTTCCATTAAAGACAGGATTCTGTTATAGACAACTACTATTTTGAAAAGTTTTATTCTATTCATATGACATAAATAAGTATATTTATATAAATACACAGATCTTGTAAAATTGAAACCTGCCTATAACGGAATTCTGTCTTAAACAGAAATGTTCCATAGTGCTACGGTAAAGAATACTATACCAATACACCTGATAACACGAAAACCTGTGTAAAACGGAATTTTCCAGCAATATTTACGATTTCATCTTGACAGGTTTTACTATATATATATAACCTGAAGGAAAAATTCTGGACCCCCCCCCCCCCGAAACGAAATCCTGGCTACGCCACTGGCAGGAGATGAGAAAAATAAAGTGAGTCCCTGAGTTTTAGCAAGGGAAGCTGGACAGTAGAACTTTGATTTTTGATAAGTAATGTGTATAACATCTTTCAGGTGGATATTGTGTGTGATCGTATACACTCATATGGAGTGCTTTTTATGCAAGAATTTGTTGAGCAATGTGAGAATGTCTCACAATTCAGTGTAATTTTATTTTTATTTTTATTTAATTTATATGTTCTCAAGATTTAAATATTCTCAAGAAAGATATTCGTTATATTTGAACTTTATTTTTGTACGAGCTGAAAAGAGTTAATGCTTTGGCCGCGTCATCACAACTTCCTCAAGTAAGCTGTACGCAAGACATACGTATTTTTTTTTTCCGGAGACTTTGCACAAGCTATGCTACAAGAGTAGTTCTAGAAAATTCTTAATGAAACTTTAAATATTCCATAATAACACACAAAAATTTAGATGAATTAATTTGATTTCCAAAACTATTAAAGTTGGTCTTAAATTCCAAATTATATCCATCGTTAACCACTAAAAGTGTATCCCATCTTTGAAAAAACAGCCATGATTAAAATAATAAGTTATCTAAATCTTAAAGATGTTTACATTTTTATTTCTGTGTCGTATCGAAATAAAATATCTGCTTCTTTTATTAAATACTCCCACTTTTAGGATTTTTTTCTTATTATTTTCAGTTATGTAACTTTATATTTAGTTTAAAAATTCTGAATCTTAATGTTAATAATTATTTTTATATGCGGAAGAATAAATATTGTACGTGAAGATACGAAAGGTTGTACGAAAGGTTTTAAGATTTTTCCTTAAAAAAAGGGTGAATCAAACCATAAACTTCAGCATTAATTAGTTTTATTTAAAATCCAATTCTCAATACTTAACTGAAATAATTATACATTTTTACACTAACATGTTTGCAGAATTATTTCTTTTTTTGTCATTCAGTAGACTAATTTAATTTATAAATTTAATATGTTAAAAGCAACGTTTAAAAAGACTTTTTTACTGTAAATAAAGATAACTGAAGCAAATGATTTCTCCAAATATTTTTACTGTACAGAAAAAAGGTTAGATTTTTTGATTAATTTTGTTTTAGAATTAAATTTTCTTTTTATATTTGATAAAAGTAAGATAAATTACATTTATTAGTGATCGTTGAAACTACTTAATTTAATTTTCTGCTGTTTAAGCTAATAAAAGCTGTAAATTGAAATGTATGATCTTAGATATTTTACATTACTACGAAATAAATCATCTCTATTTAATTAAACGTATATTAAAGACATGCTTATATTGAATTAAACGTAAGAAAAATTCTAAAAAAAAATCTAATTTTATACGATTATTTTCTAAAGCTGCCTTCTTTTATACGTGAATAATTAAAATAAATTTGTTTTAGTTTGAGAATTATGTATCATAGATGTATGAAAAAACTCTATAAAAATTTCATTTCTTGTTGCCTATACCTAATGAAATATATACAAAGACCATTGGAGTCCACAGGTATCAAGCGAGCTGGCTCTGTATTCCACAAAAGGTTTTCCAGCGACCAGCGCGCATAAATACAGAAACGATACTTTTAGCTCAAATTCAGAGCAAAAACGGGTAGTTTTGCTTTATCGGATAATGATTGAACATTTGTAATTTGTGGAGTTATCAACAGATGACTAATTATGGTGAACAGTTACTAAATTTTTAACATTAAGTAATGAGGACCAAATTTTCCTTCTGCCCTAAAAGCTTATGGTGCAATTCACCTCATCACCAAAACTGCTCACCTAGTTATTGTGCAGTTCATTGACTAAGAGAGTCTTTGCTTATAATTTATTTTTTAATAGTCTTTCTTTGAACTAGCATGCCACTGTTTAATTTTTTGTTTCCTGTACCTTATCATATGGTGAACAACTGCTAAATTCTTAATCCGGCAGTACTCGTGTGTCGGATTTTTTGATGCCATATAAATTATCTTATTCTAACTCCTGTCTCCTTACAAATACAATGGAGAACAACCATGTAGTTGACTTTAAACGTTTCTCCTCCCCCATAGTGAAGTAACAAGATATCTCCGTTTTTCCTTTAGGTACATTTTTACAGGCAATGTTGAAATTGATGTAAATGTCTGCGCAACGATCAATAATGTCAGGTCAGTGTTGAATTCAGATACTTTTTTCCGGGAGGGATTCCTGTGGCTCCGGGGGGGGGGGGACATAACAGAGTTTCGGGGGTGAAATTGCACTTTTTGACGATTGAAAATACAAAATCTCAAATCTTCCGGGGGAGGACATTTCATTGCTCCGGGGTGGGGGAGGGGGGATGTCCCCCACGGACCACTCCCTGAATTCAACACTGTGTCAGATCATTTTTACTTTTCCCCATTATTCCAAATCTCACGAATAAAACTTATAATTTAAGTAAACAGCAAATTTATAACTTCATTGAAATGTAATGTCCAACTATTAAGTGAGAAATGTTTCTTATTTTACACTTTCTGTATGCGGGTGGCCGGCGGCAAAAAGACCGGGCGCGACTAATAACATTCTGAAAAAAGACGCGACTATTCTCGGGTTATTACTATAAGTAATTCGGACTAAATTTTCCTTCTACTCTAAATAGTTCATAGAAGGTACAATTCACCTGGCCACCAAAATTGCTCTCCTATTTATTGGGCAGTTCATTGACTAAGAGAGACTTAGTTTATTATTATTATTATTATTATTATTATTTTAATATAGAGTCTTTCTTTGAACTGACATGCAAGTGTTTAATTTTTTGTATCCTGCACCTTATCATATGGTGAAAGCTGCTAAATATTTAACATTAAGTAATGAGGACTAAATTTTCTTTCTACTCAAAATACTTCATAGAAGGTACAGTTCACCTGGCCACCAAAATTGCTCTCCTATTTATTGGATAGTTCATTGACTAAGAGAGACTTAGCCTATTATTATTATTATTATTATTATTATTTTAATAAAGAGTCTTTCTTTGAACTGACATGCCAGTGTTTAATTTTTTGTATCTTGAACCTTATCATATGGTAAAAAGCTGCTAAAATTTTAGCATTAAGTAATGAGGACTAAATTTTCCTTCTACCCGAAATACCTCATAGAAAGTACATTTACCTGGCCACCAAAATTGCTCGCCTATTTATTATGCAGTTCATTGGACTAAGAGAGACTTAACTTATTATTTCTTTTTTTAATAAAGAGTCTTTCTTTGAACTAACGTATATGTTAGTGTTTATTTTTTTGTACTCTGTACTTTATCATATGGCGAACAGATGCTAAATTTTTGTCATTAAATAATAAGAGCTAAATATTCCTTCTGCTTTAAATAATTCGTAAAAGGTGCAATTCATCTGGCCACCAAAATTGCTGTCTTATTTATTGTACAGTTCATTGAATAAGAGAGACTTGGGCTATTATTTTCTTTTTAGAAAGGGGTCTTTCTTTAAACTAACATGTCAATGTTTAATTTTTTGAACCGTGTACATTATCATACAAAGTCAGAAACAGTAGTTAAGAAATGAATAAATGAGGATGACGTATACATAATGCGTAATATATGTGGCTCATTCTACATGCTCTGGGGTCTATGGCGCAGTTACCTCAACAAATTTTATTTCTACTGGCTGTAATATTTTCCACGGGGTTTCCCTTTTATTGATGATCAATAGTTAATCCCGCTACAGTTAGTTTTAATGGTATAGTTTCATTTGCACAAATGTCTCAAATGGCTTCATCAAGTGAAAAGCTTCAAAATGGTTATTAAAAAAATATGCGAAATTTAATTTTTTATACGGACCCTGGACTCCATAAGTTACATTTACAAAAACTTTCTATAACCTCGACGAACATGGAGAAACTTTTTCTAAAAGTAGTATCTTTGTATAAGCAAAACTTCCTGAGTTATAAAACTTTGACTTTCCTGAATTTTCAGCATTTGTTTGGCTCGGAAAACTAAATGTACAATTTTTTTGTTTTTTAATCAAACAAATGTTTATTCAAATCTTTCTTTTTTTCAGTAACAAAGTTTATCTGAAATAATTTGTGAATAGATACATGAAGACTTTATACAGACTTTTATTAAAATCGGCATGAATTATTAAGAGCTGAAAATAAGAGGACTATAGAATCATACCTTATTAGAGATCTAATTAATATGAATAGCGGTAGTCTTTATGGCAGATTTGGAACATCTTCGATTTTGATACGCGGATGCTTTTCAAAGAACTTTCCCTTATGTATATTTGCCTTTCAAGATGATTGTATAAAACTTCGAGAAAGTTTATTAGAAATTCTAAATAAAATTAGGCATAAAATTTATATATTATATGCGGTACAAAATAATTAGAATTTTCCAAATATTTAATATATATATATTTATTACGAAAAGAAAACAATTTAAATTTCGTGGAATGTATATTTATATTTTATGAAATTTTAAAAATTTCCCATTTTTATTGTCTTTTATAAAGCTGATCACCATTAATAAATCTAGTACTGTAAAATCTGAATTTTATGAAACCTTCTTATTAACCCCTAAAACTAGACAAGTGGGTAAGTGTGATCACAGATCGCAGAGGGTTTCGTTTAATATTCCTTTCAAAACACTTTATCCTTTTTCAAAATCTGTTAGTTTCACATTTCGCAACCAGGGGGCCCACTCTATTGTAAACAAACCTCTATCCGAACGAAACTCCGTTTTACAACCTATCTGTAGATGTATTAATCGGGTCCATAGCACTCGAGATAGTTAGGCGCCCCCTGGTAGTAAAATTTGTAACTAAAATATGTAAGTGCATAATATGAAAGAGTGGTCAAAGGGGTGTTGGCAAAATTTAGAAAAGTGCCCCTCGGGTGAAAAGGGTGGTGGTTAGAAAAATTGCTTAAAATATAAAAGTTAGAGACCGGAGGGGTAAATATAAGACTTTTTGAAATTTTTATGATTTGTCGTGTGATTGCAAGTGTTCAGCTATAAGTATTTAAAATTTCAAGTCTTCAATTTAATTTAGGGGCTCAGTTAGAAAAAAAAAAGTTTAATATACACAAGTTAGAGCCCAGACAGTTAAATACATGGCTTTTTCAAAATTTTTATAATTTGTCGTTTGATGTGAGGTGTTCAGCTATAAGTATCCAAAATTTCAAGTCTCCAACATATATAGCTTCTGAGAACGGGCTCTGTGACATACAGACAGAGGAGTGAGACGAATAGGGTTTCTTCAGATAAACAAAAACCTACCAAAAAAAAAAAAAAAAAAAAAAAAAAAAAAGCGAAGAAGAAGAAGAAGCAAAACAGAGTGCATTCACATTGAGCACACATTATCCTTTTAGGCTGATTTATTTAGAAATCAACCTATTGCAATCAATATACATATGTATATACACGGTGTCCAATAGTTAATTTCTAAACCGTTAGTCATAGGCATATAGTTCCAATTACAAAAAATGTTTTAACCCCTTGAGGGGCACCGGTATATATTATATACCACCTATGATTAATGAAGTTTTACACCAGAAAAATTTTATTAAATTTTACTTTTCTAACTTTGGTAGAAAAAAGCCGTAAAATTGCTTTTACTTATTTTGAAATAGAATTTTTCAAAGATTCCGGTGGGAATTAACATTTCACAAACGTAATTGCTTGCCCCTCAAGGGGTTAAGTGAGGTAAAAAAAAAAAAAAAAAAAAAAAAAAAAAAAAAAAAAAAAAAAAAAAATCGCTTTGTCCAATAAAAACGTTTCTTAAAAAGTCATGAAATTTAAATTTTTATACGGTCCTCCGGTCCTAAAGGCGATGTTTAGTAAAAATTTCCTATTACACTAACAAGTAAGAGAAAAAAATTCTCATCCAACTAACACTAAAATTGACCGAGTTATGAAATTATGAATTGCATGACTCATAGTAATTTCCTTCATCTGAACACATATGAGTAGGGGCATGCTTCGAGGGATCGTACACAAAGTGCTTAAAGTATTAGAATGATTTATTTCGCGTGTACATTTCTGCATTGCAGCCGAAGTGAGTCCCTTCGAGCAAGTTTTAAAATACTTCAATTTTTATTAATTAAGTTTTAGATTAGATAATCTAATAGCACTTTAAATTATGTATCATTTTGTAAAGAATTGAGACTGTTGCTTTTCATCATTTCATTTAACAAAAATTGTGTTTTTTAACGTATATATTTAGTACAAGTTGCATATTTTTCTTTAATATGTCAGAATGAAAACAGATTTCAAATTTAAATTGTAATGTTAATTTTACTTTTTTTATATAGCAGTTATTACTCGGCCAGTTTTAATCCTAGAAGAATGGGACTTTTTTTTTTTTTTTTTTTTTTTTTTTTTTTTTTGTCTTACCTCTTAGTGTAATTGGATATTTTTACTAAACGTAACTTATAGACCGGGAACCGTATAAAAATTTAAAATTCGTAACTTTTAAAGAAATGTTTTCATTGACCCAAATTGCTTTTAAATTACTTCTTTATATCGTTCAAAACATTTTTGTAATTGGAGCTATATACCTATGCCACATGGTTTAGGAATTAGCCAATGGACACTGTTGAGAGCAAACACCCTGTATAATACAAATCTTGTCATCATGATAACGTCCGAAATACTTAAGCAATCCTACCTAATTGGGACATTCTAATGATTTTGCAAATACCTTGGACAAGGGGGGAGACTCTCCTGGTGCCCCCAATCGGCAAGATGACGTCAAGTCACACAGAGAAGAAGGACTCTGTGGTCCGGAACGAGACACTTAACCCTTTCACTCCCAGTGAGTCCAAATGAAATCATGACATTCCTGATTTTTTTTTCTATATATCCGGATGCTCCTATATTATTTCAAATAACAGAAATAAAAGCTATGTATAATCCCCAATAGTAGATAAAAAATTTGTTTCTCTTCGATAGATGACAGCACTATGCAAAGAAATGATTTTAATATTTCTGATATGAGATCCAGTTCATTGCGCAAAAAGGGACATGAATAACATTCATTATATATAGATTTTATAATTAATAAATGTTTTTATTTTTTTTTATATTGTATTAAAATATTTTTTTATATTGTATTAAAATATGCTTCTTTAATACAATAATAAGTTATTTTGTCTAGTTTATATAAATACATTTTTTTTAATTTTTTTAATTATTTAATTATTTAATTAATAATTAATAATTTATTATTTTTATTATTATTTAAATTTTAATTAAAAAATGAAAAACAATTTTTTTTCTTATATTGAGCATAAAATCAACCTATTTTAAGAATTTCAGAATTGTAGCATACACAGGTAATGTATGGGACTGAAAGGGTTAAATGTGGAAGGTGACCACCAGCAGGGAACCCGATGGAAGCAGGCACTGAAAAATCTTGTCCTCGACGATGTCCCCAGTTAAATGATTCAGTGCTGGGCTCTGTAGGTCGAACATAGTAGCCTGTTTGAGAGGTTTTCCCACAGCTTTGTCTTCTAATTTCCTGATGTTTTTCAATCGGCTCCTTGGGGGTTGAGGTTGGTACTTGCTTAGTGAGTACCATGCTCTCAAACCGGCTACCGATGGTGGGTGCTTGCGGTTTGGCATCTCTTCAGATGGTGCTCAATCGACTCTTAGGTGAAGTAGATGACGGGGAGACTGGTCAGGGTGCCCTTTCCTCGTGCCGACTGCTGTGTGGAAGGAGACCGGGAGTGGAATCTCTGGGCGGCGGTTTCTTAAGCTTCAGACAGACTATCGTGCTACTTGAAGATTTTAGGTGCGTTCATAATTATATAAATACGTATCACCTATAGTCGTCGTTCAGTCCGTCTTTCCGTCCGTCCTCATGTAACAGAGCTAAAACTACCCAACCAAATGGTCAGAAATTGGAAATATATATTTGTTGCAAAATTTTGTCAAGTCATTTCAAACTTTATGAAAATCGGATGTATAGTTTAATTACAGGGACGGTCTAAAGCCTTCCGTTGCATTACGGCCAATGAGAAAAAAATATTTCAAGTGCATTTTAATGATGTTTCTGGATATCCTGGAAGAAGGAGAGAGCTTCCTTCATGTTCGGTCTTATCTTACCTCCTGACCCATTGTCGAATTTATCGTTGATCCTCCCGTCCTTTTATTAAAAACCACAAATGGGGTTCGAAGAGAAAGGTGTTATTGCTTTAGCAGAACGTTCAGCTATTTTTGCTTTCTAAACGCATCCTCCTTCCCGTGAAGATGACGGAGTTAGGGTGTCGGAAACGGGCACTTTCGTACCTAGGTAGGAATTCTGCACTAAGTCCAGCTTACTACTCTACGTACTACTCTACTTACTATGCGGTCAACGAGGGGAGTGCCCATCCTTCTCTTCGTTCCGGACTGGCAAATACTCTGGAAAAGGTTACTACAAAAGTTTAATCCAGAGTACTACTACTTCTACTTCCAGCTACCCTAACAATTATAGACTCTCCCATTTCAAACAAAGTGACTATTTTTAATGAATAGAATGGCAATTAATGAAAATATTTCCTGTCGATGGTTGCTGGTTTTCCAGACCGAAAATACAAGGAAATTTAAATAAAATGTATATTTTAAATTTGTAACATCTGTATTATTATTGCCTGTCACCTTTTAATTAAACAGAAAGCGTTTTAAAGTTCATAGGGTATAGTTCCTAAACAATAATTTGTCATAAAATATAAATTATATGACATACAAACTGATTAAATTTTTTAAATTATTTAAAAATATATTTAGATAACATTTTATTTTTTAAAAATATTTAAATTGTGAAGAATGTATTTTTACATTTTTTATGGAAAAATTAAAAATCTCTTACATTTTAGTACCTTTTATAAAACTGGTAATCTTTAATAAATCTAGTATTGTACAATCTGAAGAACAAGACCTTCTAATAATAACTCACAAAACTGAAAAGAAGAAGAAGGAAAAGAAACAAAATGATGTGCGTTCACATTGAGCATAGTCTTCATTTTTTATTTAAATTAACTTGATTCATAAATGTAAAGATGAAATTTTGTATCAGGTTTTTCATTCATTTCCAAAAGTTATAGAATTGTGAAAATTATGTACATAGGTGAGTTTTTGATGATATTGCAACATTTTAATATTTTTAGAACTTGTATATAAATTAATTTTTAATACTTTTTCGTTAACGCAGCGCAAGTGATAAACCGCTCGATATTCTTATAGGGTACAACTGTATGAGGCATTCACACAATCCTTTAACTTTTAAGTCCCTGAATAATAATTTTTATTTTAGTAATATATATATATATATATATATATATATATATATATACTGGGGGACATCCCATTGCATGACTGTATAACAATATTAACGAGATAAATAAGTTTTCGACGATGTTGGGGGGTGCAAATAATCCAGAAATTCCTATACCGTACCGTGTCACTGCCGCTGATTTTTAAGTTTGGAGCTGTCTGTATAAAATTGTTTCAATAAAAGGAGTAATTCGATGTAATTTTTTCCCCTTAACTGGGACTATTTTTTTATATAAATATTTAAAAAAAAATTAACCTGCACACATTTTTACAGTTGTTATTATTTTTTTTAAACTCTGTCCGGGGGTTTTAGATTCCTTACCGCCCCTCTTGCTAAAATTATACAGAAAATAACTTCAGATACAGCCACAGAATTTTTTTTTTTTTTAATTTTTCTCATGCAGCATGCTAGAGAAAGAATGGCTAAAATTCTTTGACGTGAAATTTACAGCAGAATTTGAATCAGCATTTAAATATCAATTTCAAGCATCGTGTTTTTATTAGCTCACAGGCTATCAAAGCCTGAGAGCTTATGTGCCCGCCTGTTCTGTATGTACGTGTGTATGTACGTATCTACGGAACGCGATAACTCTTGATAGAAACATCCCATTTGCTTCAATTTTTTTTCTAGTTTCATTCTCATAAGGCGCTTCCCTTATTAGTTTTGGCGGATCATTGGTTAAGGATAAAGGGGGAAAAGGGGGGTTAGTCCACCTTCCCCCCTTAATTCAGATAAATGGGTTTTTCATGCAGAATTTATTCGATTTGCTCCGAATTTGGTATATTGGTTTATTATGTTAAGGAGCTTCCCTGATTAATTTTGGGGGTTCATTGGTTAAGGATAAAGGGGGGAAAGGGGGGTTAGTCCACTCCTCTTAATTCAGATAAATGGATTTTTCATACAGAATTATTCGATTTACTCTGAATTTGGTATACCGCTTTACTATGTTAAGCAGCTTCCCTGATTAATTTTGGGGGTTCATTGGTTAAGGATAAAGGGGGAAAAGGGGGGGGGGTTAGTCCACCCCTCTTAATTCAGATAAATGGGTTTTTCATACAGAATTATTCGATTTACTCCGAATTTGGTATACCGCTTTACTATGTTAAGGAACTTCCCTCATTAATTTTGGGGGTTCATTGGTTAAGGATAAAGGGGGAAAAGGTGGGTTAGTCCATCCGCTCCTTAATTCAGATAAATGGATTTTTCATGCAGAATTTATTCGATTTACTCCGAATTTGGTATACCGGTTTATTATATTAAGGAACTTCCCTGATTAGTTTAGGGGGTTCATCGGTTAAGGGCAAAGGGGGGAAAGGGGGCTAATCCCCCTTCACTTTTTTTGAGGCGCATTATTCTTTAAAATAAAAGTATAATATACAATTAGTGTGAATAGCCTGTGAGCTCAATGCCATCAGTTTAGCTGGGCACTTTTTTAGCTCACAGGCTATCAAAGCCTGAGAGCTTATGTGCCCGCCTGTTCTGTATGTACGTGTGTATGTACGTATGTACGGAACGCGATAACTCTTGATAGAAACATCCCATTTGCTTCAATTTTTTTTTCTAGTTTCATTCTGATAAGGCGCTTTCCTGATTTGTTTTGGCGGTTCATTGGTTAAGGATAAAGGGGGAAAAGGTGGGTTAGTCCACCCCCACCCCCCTTAAATCAGATAAATGGGTTTTTCATGCAGAATTCATTCGATTTGTTCCGAATTTGGTATATTGGTTTATTATGTTAAGGCGCTTCCCTGATTAATTTTGGGGGTCATTGGTTAAGGATAAAGGGGGAAAAGGGGGGTTAGTCCACCTCCCTTAATTCAGATAAATGGGTTTTTCATACAGAATTATTCGATTTACTCCGAATTTGGTATACCGCTTTACTATGTTAAGGAACTTCCCTCATTAATTTTGGGGGTTCATTGGTTAAGGATAAAGGGGGGAAAAGGTGGGTTAGTCCATCCGCTCCTTAATTCAGATAAATGGATTTTTCATGCAGAATTTATTCGATTTGCTCCGAATTTGGTATACCGGTTTATTATATTAAGGAACTTCCCTGATTAGTTTAGGGGGTTCATCGGTTAAGGGCAAAGTGGGAAAAGGGGGCTAATCCCCCTTCACTTTTTTTGAGGCGCATTATTCTTTAAAATAAAAGTATAATATACAATTAGTGTGAATAGCCTGTGAGCTCAATGCCATCAGTTTAGCTGGGCACTTTTTTAGCTCACAGGCTATCAAAGCCTGAGAGCTTATGTGCCCGCCTGTTCTGTATGTACGTGTGTATGTACGTATGTACGGAACGCGATAACTCTTGATAGAAACATCCCATTTGCTTCAATTTTTTTTCTAGTTTCATTCTGATAAGGCGCTTTCCTGATTTGTTTTGGCGGTTCATTGGTTAAGGATAAAGGGGGAAAAGGTGGGTTAGTCCACCCCCACCCCCCTTAAATCAGATAAATGGGTTTTTCATGCAGAATTTATTCGATTTGTTCCGAATTTGGTATATTGGTTTATTATGTTAAGGCGCTTCCCTGATTAATTTTGGGGGTCATTGGTTAAGGATAAAGGGGGAAAAGGGGGGTTAGTCCACCTCCCTTAATTCAGATAAATGCGTTTTTCATGCAGAATTTATTCGATTTGCTCCGAATTTGGTATACCGGTTTATTATGTTAAGGAGCTTCCCTGATTAGTTTTGGGGGTTCATTGGTTAAGGATAAAGGGGGAAAAGTTGGGTTAGTCCACCCCCCTTAATTCAGATAAATGGGTTTTTCATGCAGAATTTATTCGATTTGCTCCGAATTTGGTATACCGGTTTATTATATTAAGGAACTTCCCTGATTAGTTTAGGGGGTTCATCGGTTAAGGGCAAAGTGGGAAAAGGGGGCTAATCCCCCTTCACTTTTTTTGAGGCGCATTATTCTTTAAAATAAAAGTATAATATACAATTAGTGTGAATAGCCTGTGAGCTCAATGCCATCAGTTTAGCTGGGCACTTTTTTAGCTCACAGGCTATCAAAGCCTGAGAGCTTATGTGCCCGCCTGTTCTGTATGTACGCGTGTATGTACGTATGTACGGAACGCGATAACTCTTGATAGAAACATCCCATTTGCTTCAATTTTTTTTTCTAGTTTCATTCTGATAAGGCGCTTTCCTGATTTGTTTTGGCGGTTCATTGGTTAAGGATAAAGGGGGAAGAGGTGGGTTAGACCACCCCCACCCCCCTTAAATCAGATAAATGGGTTTTTCATGCAGAATTTATTCGATTTGTTCCGAATTTGGTATATTGGTTTATTATGTTAAGGCGCTTCCCTGATTAATTTTGGGGGTCATTGGTTAAGGATAAAGGGGGAAAAGGGGGGTTAGTCCACCTCCCTTAATTCAGATAAATGCGTTTTTCATGCAGAATTTATTCGATTTGCTCCGAATTTGGTATACCGGTTTATTATGTTAAGGAGCTTCCCTGATTAGTTTTGGGGGTTCATTGGTTAAGGATAAAGGGGGAAAAGTTGGGTTAGTCCACCCCCCTTAATTCAGATAAATGGGTTTTTCATGCAGAATTTATTCGATTTGCTCCGAATTTGGTATACCGGTTTATTATGTTAAGGAGCTTCCCTGATTAGTTTTGGGGGTTCATTCGTTAAGGATAAAGGTGGAAAAGGGGGGTTAGTCCACTCCTCTTAATTCAGATAAATGGGTTTTTCTTGCAGAATTATTCGATTTACACCGAATTTAGTATACCGCTTTACTATGTTAAGGAGCTTCCCTGATTAGTTTTGGGGGTTCATTCGTTAAGGATAAAGGTGGAAAAGGGGGGTTAGTCCACTCCTCTTAATTCAGATAAATGGGTTTTTCATACAGAATTATTCGATTTACTCCGAATTTGGTATACCGCTTTACTATGTTAAGGAGCTTCCCTGATTAATTTTGGGGGTTCATTGGTTAAGGATAAAGGGTTGAAAAGGGGGGGTTAGTCCATCCCCTCCTTAATTCAGATAAATGGGTTTTCATGCAGAATTTATTCGATTTGCTCCGAATTTGGTATACCGGTTTATTATGTTAAGGAACTTCCCTGATTAGTTTTGGGGGTTCATCGGTTAAGGATAAAGAGGGAAAAGGGGGGCTAATCCCCCTTCACTTATTTTTTGAGGCGCATTATTCTTTAAAATAAGAGTATAATATACAATTAGTGTGAATAGCCTGTGATCTTAATGTCATCAGTTTAGCTGGACACTTTTCTTTATTGGTAGTCTTACCGTAAGGTTTATTCCTGTACCTTTCGAGGTAAATAATTTTTTTTTTTAATTTTATACAATGTAAATAACTGTTTCTAAAAATCTGTTAACATTCTGGCTGTCACTGAGTCTTATCATGATTTGCCTAAAAATAGGTGGTAATTAACCTTACCGTCCCTTTTTTTCCTATACCGTTTCTCTTTTTTTCCATACCGTTACTTCTTTAATACCCACTTTAAGACAATGTTATACCAAAATTTTGTACTAAAGTACTACATTGTTATTATTTCTTATTTGAATGTCCTGTGGGTACTATGCAAATTCATTATCAGTAAAAATTTTGAAGAAAATAAAAAGTTATAGTGGTAAAATGGTAAATAAAATTAAACTCGCAAGTTTAACTTAAACCTTAGTTAAACAAAACAAATTTCACTGCTGACCATTTTTTCTTTATTTTGAATCATTAAGGCATTCGTCTATTAGTTTAAAATGTTATTTTAGAGAGTTTAATTTCACCAGATTTTTATTCCTGAAAGTCAAAAGATTGTCAGAATGCCCCATATATGTTACAATAATGGAGTAAATTATGCGCCAATTCTCTCTAGCAAAAATATGTAAATTGGGAGTGGAACTGCAGCAATAAATTTTTTTTAGCTTTAAAAATTAGAAAATAATAAATATAAATAAGAAGATAGAGCATGTGATTCTTAAAAAAATCGCTTTTATCACTTAATAGTTTAATGATAACAAAATGATGATTAACTTGTTAACATTGAGAAAACAATTCAGAAATAGGTAATTTATATGATGTACTTTTACTTTCCTGTTGCCATATGTGAAACTAGTCGGATGTGGCAATCCCAAAACTTTCTTCTATCTCATACATGTTAACACTTCCTGAAAAATGCGGCACAGGAGCACCACCGGTTAGATGATTTACACCAAAATCTAATCAGCAACAACTTTTGTAAACTTCTAACTGAATTTGAAGTTGCGCGAAAATCCGTGCATTAGTTTTTGAGTAGGGCTATGGCGCAAATCGCAAAAAATTCTGCATAGCAGCGCCGCCTCCTGGGCGATATATACGAAAACCTAATAAGAAATAACTTAAGTCAACTTGGTTACTAAATCTGAAATTTGCTTAAAATCCGTCCATTAGTTCTTGAGATAAAACTACTGCGGAAATCAGGAAAAATGCAGCATAGCAAAGCCACTTGTTGAGCAATTTACACCAAAACGTAGTCAGCGCCAACTCATATCAAGGACTAACTGAATTTGAAGTTTGATGAAAATACACGCATTAGTTCTTGAGATAGAGCCATTGCAGAATTCGTGAAAAAATGCAGCATAGCAGCGCCACCTGTTGGGCGATTTGCACCAAAATGTAGTAAACACCAAATCGTATCAAGAACTAACTTAATCTGAAGTTTCATAAAAATCCGTGCATTAGATCTTGAGATAGAGCCATTGCGGAAATCGCAAAAATTGTAACTTAGCAGCGCAACCTGTTGAGCGGTTTGCACCAAAAACTAATCAGCACCAATTTATATCAGGGGCTAACTGACTATAAATTTTTATTAAATTCCGCGCGTTAGTTCTTGAGATGCGCCCACAAAATTTGTGTCACACAGAGACACACACACACAGACACACACACTCACAGACAGACATTTTGTA
The DNA here is from genome assembly GCA_963932465.1 of Maratus speciosus. NCBI lineage: Eukaryota > Metazoa > Arthropoda > Arachnida > Araneae > Salticidae > Maratus > Maratus speciosus. Next base: position 156,316,548 of record OZ010789.1, read on the forward strand.
AAAACATGTTTTGGGGATCTCTGACCCCTAAAACGTGTAAATTTGTCGAAAGCCGGAATTTGAAAATTTTCACGAATCCAATACTTTCTTCTTGTAAAGATAGAAGAAAGTAAAAAGAAAAGTAAGGATGTATGACTTAATAAATTCACTACTTCACGCTTTGTTTTTATTCTTATATTAATTTTTACCTTGGAGACATTTTTGGTATCAAATATTGAATTATTTTTTATTAAAATGCTAAAAATTAAAAAGTAATTGCATCAAAATAAATTAGTGTCTAAGAAATAAAACTGTCTTTTTATAAACTAATCCATCTGAAACTGTCAGTATATTTCTCATATTTACTTTATTTAAAAATAATAATAATAATAATAATAATAATAATTGTAATCAAACGTAGTATGGTACCTTAAATTAACATTTTTCTGTTGTAATCAATTACTCTTCCCATTTTGAAAAAAAAATAGTAATTTTTTTTTTTTTTTTTTTTTTTTTTTTCACCTAGCTGTACAGTCCTGCATCGGTAAGAAACCCGATTTCAATCGAAGCCAATCTTTGTTGGAACTATTTTTTTTCGTTGAAGGTCGTGTTCCGGTCGAGTGTACTTTAACTGCTTCAGTAAGGCTCGGTTTAAAGTTGATTTTGGATTTTGGATTTTGACGGGTCGGATTCAGGTTAACTCTATCTTTTCTAGTATAGAGTATTCAATGAAAGGAAAGGTATATATTTGAATATGAATGTGTCTTTACACGTTTATTATTTTCTTCTATCTTCAATAGAAGAAAGTATTGTAATCGCAATTTTTGTGCCATTTTCAATATTGTATCCTCGAAAAGTATATGAATTTATGCATAGAATTGAACCAAATTGTGTATGTTTTTGGCCATGGCAAGAAGGGCCTCCGTGAATTCGGAAATATTCCACCGAAAGGGTGCGTTATAATAGCGATGTTTGTGTAATTTTCTTGAATTTTCGTAGTTGTATTGTACATCGGCAGCTCGTGAAACGACGGAAACTTCTCATCCTGATAAGCCGACTATTCGCAAACAGCTGATATACAAGAGAATAACGGAAAAATATTGATTTTAATAAATATCATGATCGAGATTAACTCGTTTTTACTCTGATTAATTGACTGAAGCAGAAATTTAAGATTAAAATCAAAGTTGAAATAGTATTGAACTAATAAAAATGAAATGTTGACATTTGTAACGACATTTTGAAATTATTAAAATATAAGAGATTGAAGAAAGTTTTGGGATTGGCACATCCAACTAGTTTTTCTACATAAAGATAAAATTTGTGCTAAAGACGTGATTGCTTACTATTTTTTCATAACTGTATTAAATTATGCATCTTTTTATTTTTTCGAGTTTCATTTCAGATTTTGGGACAACAAAATTTTTTTGTAGGGTTTCGAGTCGACGAAACTTTTTTTCGGGTGCCACTTAACCGGCTATTTAAAGGATTTGTAGAAACTAATAAGTTATTCCTTAAGATTTATATACAGTGTAACCTCTGAATAACGGTTACCAGTTTGACCGATGAAAAGTGACCGCTATTCAGAGGTGGGTGTTATTCAGAGGTTTCATTTAAAAAAAAAATCATAATTACATAAATTTAAATAGAAATACACAGTCATTTTAATTAATCCTCATTGTTTTAATACATTAAAAAACAGTGATTTGCAGTTGCTTTTTTTTTTTTTGCAAAAATTTTTCTCCAAAGAATTAATTGTATGAGTAATATGTAATTAGCTGTACAACTCATCATTATAATGATTTAATGCAAAATTTTTGATTTCACGAAGGTTCGTCAAAAATTTGGCATATGTGTTAATACTGGAAATTTTAGTTTGATTCTATAATCTTTTCCATATCCCCTTCCGCATCACTTTTTTCTCCCCCTCTCCTATCTTCCACTATTTGCTGTATGAATCAAATGTAACAGTAACTGCCAAATATAAAAGTCCTTTTTTTTTACATAGCTCTTTTGTCCTGTATCGGGGAGGGAAACTCGATTTTAACCGAAGCCAATCTTTGTTGGAGCTATTTTTTTTCGTTGAAGATCGGATTCGAGTCGGCTAATCGGTCGGTAAAACATGCTGACCTCTTACAGAGGTTAGCATAACTTTTGGAAGTATGCCGCGAAAATTTTATGTTTCTGCAAGTACATTCTAATTCAGATCTTCCCCAAAGAGACTTAAGTCTGGATTCCTTTGGTGAAGGATCAATTGCTCTTGTCACTTTGAAAAAAAAAAATTAATCCTTTTTTTTTTCACCTAGCTTTATAGTCCTCTATCGGGGAGGGAAACCCGATTTTAACCGAAGCTAATCTTTGTTGGAGCTATTTTTTTCGTTGAAGGTCGGGTTCGGGTCGGCTAATTGGTTGGTAAGTCATGCTGGCCTCTTACAGAGGTTAGCATAACTTTTGAAAGTATGTCGCGAAAATTTTATATTTCTGCAAGTACATTCTAATTCAGATATTCCCCAAATAGACTCAAGACTGGATTCCTTTGTTGAAAGATCAATTGCTCTTGTCATTTTGAAAAAAAAAAAAAATCCTTTTTTATTTTTCACCTAGCTCTATAATCCTGTATCGGGGAGGGAAACCCGATTTTAATCGAAGGCAATTTTTGTTGGAGCTATTTTCTTCGTTGAAAGTTGGGTTAGGGTCGGCTAATTGGTTGGTAAGTCATGCTGACCTCTTACAGAGGTTAGCATAACTTTTGGAAGTATGTCACGAAAATTTTATATTTCTGCAAGTACATTCTAATTCGGATATTCCCCAGATAGACTCAAGACTGGATTCCTTTGTTGAAAGATCAATTGCTCTTGTCATTTTGAAAAAAAAAAAATCCTTTTTTATTTTTCACCTAGCTCTATAGTCCTGTATCGGGGAGGGAAACCCGATTTTAACTGAAGCCAATCTTTGTTGGAGCTATCTTTTTCGTTGAAGGTCGGGTTCGGGTCGGCTAATTGGTTGGTAAGTCATGCTGGCCTCTTACAGAGGTTAGCATAACTTTTGAAAGTATGTCGCGAAAATTTTATATTTCTGCAAGTACATTCTAATTCAGATATTCCCCAAATAGATTCAAGACTGGATTCCTTTGTTGAAAGATCAATTGCTCTTGTCATTTTGAAAAAAAAAAAAAATCCTTTTTTATTTTTCACCTAGCTCTATAATCCTGTATCGGGGAGGGAAACCCGATTTTAATCGAAGGCAATTTTTGTTGGAGCTATTTTCTTCGTTGAAAGTTGGGTTAGGGTCGGCTAATTGGTTGGTAAGTCATGCTGACCTCTTACAGAGGTTAGCATAACTTTTGGAAGTATGTCACGAAAATTTTATATTTCTGCAAGTACATTCTAATTCGGATATTCCCCAGATAGACTCAAGACTGGATTCCTTTGTTGAAAGATCAATTGCTCTTGTCATTTTGAAAAAAAAAAAATCCTTTTTTATTTTTCACCTAGCTCTATAGTCCTGTATCGGGGAGGGAAACCCGATTTTAACTGAAGCCAATCTTTGTTGGAGCTATCTTTTTCGTTGAAGGTCGGGTTCGGGTCGGCTAATCGGTCGGCAAATCTTTGAGATCTTAGATTAGTCTAAGACAATCTACTATTCTTATTCTAATTCAGACTTCCCCAAAGAGACTCAAGTCTGGATTCCTTTGGTGGTAGCCACATTAAACTGCCCTACAAATTCTCCTGATATAGACTGAATGTCAAAGAAATTTAGAGAACCTTCCATTAACTTTAAATCTACTTTCTGTTCAATAGGCATCCCGTTCAAAAGAGTACAATTTAGAAATTTCTTCACTAATTGGTAATTAAAGCGACTAAATGAATAGTTGCCGTCCGACATTTCAGATCAAAATAAAAAATAAAGCTAAACCCTACAGCGGAGCATTCTATAAAGATAACTTCATGCGACTGCAGCTCTGCTGTCGGCCTCTTTGATGTAGGGAATCTTTCTCGCAACGCGAGAGAACGAAAGAAATGGCAGATGAGTGTTCCTGACATGTTTATCACATACTTTGTAGGGATTTCTTTTGTTGATTTTATGCGCTTTGCTTCCTACCTTTGAAATGCAATTAAAAAAGGTCACAACTGACAACAAAGACTTTGGAAAAGAATGCCCAGAAAAATAAATTATGATTTCTCGTCACATAATTTTAAAATGTGATCTGCACGCTGCTTTAAGGTTCGTTTAGATCATATTCTGTGGCGGTGGCTCTTTTTCGGCTTCTTTGATGTTGAAAATCTTTGGTGCAATGCCGGAGGATGAGAAAAATACTGAAAAAGGTCCCTGATATGCTTATCGTCTACCCTGCGCAGAATTTCTTTACTTGATTGCTTTGCTTCCAAACGTTTAAAATGCAATGAAAAACATCGCTACTGACAGCAGAGACATTGGAAAAGAAAGCCCATAAAAGTAATTATGACTTCTTGTCAAAGAATTTGAAAATATGATCTACATTCAGCTTTAAGTTGCGTTCGGATCACATTTTGCTACGGCTGTTCAATTTTTTGCTTCTGTGATGTGGGTAATCTTTGTCGAGCTGCAACAGTGGAGGGCTCCGGATGGAGTAGAGCCTCTGACATGTTTATAATCTTCCGTGAGGAGAATTTGTTTTTTATTTTGCGCGCTTTTCTTCCAAACCTTTGATAAGCAATAAAAAGGGTCACAATTGACCACAAGGCCTCTTTTTACTTTTACTTTTACTGGCCGAGAGGGACTGCTCACACTAGGAATTATGTCTGTACAGCATAAATGTCCCGTTCGGTCCCCTTTATTGAGCTCTTTAAAACAATTACAAAATCCAGCCGAAGCTGAGCCCGCCAATACGTGCATCAGAGGGCGGGGATGGTATATACAATATGTAAATAAATGTGACAGTAACAAAGTTTATAAAATGACAATAAAGAAATTATGTAATACGATATTATACAAAGTAAGACAATATTATACAAAGCTGCTGCAACTCGACATTGGGCACTGAATAAAGGGGAACGCGAGCTCTGTCTCAGTGAGGGAAGAAAATTGAAAGGTCACATAGAAAGTTAAAGATGTAGGGGAGACTAGGGAGGGTTGACCCACATTTTACAAAATGATTTTTTATTTTTTAAATATTGAACGCAGAATAAAGTTTTATATATCAATTTATTCGTTATACAATCAGTCATCAAAATAAAATTGTTACATAAGTGTAACATATAAGAAATATGAAAAATGATTGATTTTAATCATGAAAAAATAATGGGTCAAGGCTCCCCACCTGTGGGAGGGTTAACCCACTATATGGGAGGCTTGACCCACTTTGTTTTATATTGCAATATTTGTGAAGTGAAATAAAATCAGTTCAAAAAAAGCAAAATAGCTTTAAGCTACATGCTTTAATTATGATAAAAAAAATTTTTTTAATCTGATGCTTAAACAAGCCTGTTGCTACGCAATCGCAAGTTTGAGGAGAAACAGTTTGTTTTAAACTGGATTTTGTCTGAGCAGGTATAATTATGCAGCAGGGAAAATCAATTTTAACATTTAAGGCAGAATTCTGTTAGAGACAGTTTCGGTTTTCATAGTGTTTCATGTTAATTATGTACGGATTTAGGAGTCAATGTCCCGCTTTTTTTGTCACCTTGTACTATTTTTTGTGACATTCGACCTGACAACTCTAGTTGTCACATAGTTTGACTTCATCTCACAGTATTCACCCTGGTGAAATTTTGCCTGCATACCTTCCTAAAGTTTTTCGATCGATGCTATGTTCTTTTGCAGTCGCATTAGTACTTTCTGTACTAAAACGTTGAAATAAATTACTGGCACCGGAATTTAAAAACAAATTTATTTAGAAATAAGAAAAATGCTATATTTCACATGCATATTAAATTGAAAAGATTTTAGCAAAATTCTGGTGCCATTGTGACGTTTCGGAATTAAAATTAAGTGGTTTTGTAAACATACCACTGCCCTTGAAAGTGTTAAGACTGCTGCTTTCATCCTTTCTAGTCCAGGCTTTCCCACTATTTCTATTTACCTATTGTAAGTAATATTTAAATGGAAAAAAGTTCCTATCAACTTTCCCATTTTCTGGCAATTTTTCACATCTTTCTTTAGTCAGTTTTAAACATTTTCTTTTCCATCACCCCATTTTACTGAAGCTTTACAGGACAAATTTACATTATTTCATATGTATAACCATTAACTTTCATTATGCACAGTGCATAATAAAAAGATTTCAAAAACCACTTAATTAAGGGAGCCTTGAGCATCTGGTCAACACTCCCTCACATTGACTGGGGTCAAGCCTCCCTATGTAGACCTTTTCTAAAAAATAGCACATTGTTATGTTAAGCCTAACTTACTGTACAATCTTTATGCCTGGAATGAAAGCTCTGTATTTCTGCATTACTTTAAACCTACTTACCTATATTTCTATTATATAATTTATTCGGAAAAAGCTTACAAAATATTTCTAAAAATCACAACTTTATGTTGAAAACGCCACACACTTGATTTTTTCCACACCTATTTCGATTATCTGTATGAAACGAAGACTGTTGTTTGAGCATTCCAGTAGCTTTGGTTGACACCTATTGATAAAACTCTGAAATTCTTTTAAATATGAAAATTGATGGGTGGGTCAAGCCTCCGTATGGTCAACCGTTCCTAGTCCCCCCCTTATAATTTTTAATAACGTTTTCAATTAATTTTCAGCAATGAAATTACGCTCGACATTGTTGAATATTTAATATGTGATTTATCACATTGCTAACAAAGCTTAGAACCAACAGAGTGAAAAATGTCCAAACCAGGAATTGAACCCGGAACCCTTAGAATAGCGCTCCAAGTGCTCTACCATTTAAGTTACGAGGACGATACCCAGCTTAGCATATCTCACTCACATGAAAAATCACATATTAAAGATGTTTTTAAGCTTTCAGAGCAAAGTCGAGCGCAATAAAATATTAGCTATCCAACTATCTGGAAGTACAGGAGGGCGGCAAATATGCGAGCGAGTTCTTAAAGAATAATTACAGAAGTAATGAGAGTCAAGTGCAACACCACCGCACTCACAGAGAGGAGAAATGGCTCTTTTGAACTTACAGAGGTATGCCCCAAATGTAAAGACAAGAGAAATGATTTGTCACATCTCGCGACAGAATGTGATCCGAATGAACCTTAAGGATCATGGTTAGCAGTGCCCAACACTGCTTTCTTGACCATCGGCCCTGAAGTATTATACAGCACATGTCTCGGTCAGGTGGTCAGCAGAACGCCCCCACCCACAGTGTTTACTTTCCGAGCTAGTTTAGTATTGAATTGATCAATTCCGGAAAGATTTAAAGTTGACTAAATCTTGCCCAATCCAAAGGCGCAACAGTGTGATGCTCTGATGACTGAGCCAACACGTACTTAATATTTTCAAGTAGGTACTGACTAAGCTGCTAGGCTTCTTAGATCAAAACTAGAAAAAAATTAACATTCATACATCTCTGCTTCCATTGAAATGGACATATAGATGGAGTTGTTAGTTCAATATATAAGTCGCCTGATGTTCCTTTCATTGGTTTTATAAAATGCAAAGTTTTTACACTGAATATCAAGTCTACCGTGGATAAAGAAAATCTCACATTGCAAATGAAATTGCGCCAATGATACCTGCAATTGTACAAAATATCAAACGAGATACCAAATGTTATTTGGAAATTCTGGTTTACGATGAAATATTGCCAGCAAAAATCCTACTTATTTTCTGCATTGACATTTTTTTAGCCGCCACTTTAAATTGAAGTCGCTTTTTAATTACAAACGTTGTACAAGTTAATTTTGAATGACAATCCTCGTCTTATTTAATCGCAAAAATTTACACTTAAATAACGCGATAATTTTTTTTTTCAAAAATATTAGAAACAAAAACATAAAATTTGGCAGCTATACAAACTCGAATGTCTTCGTGACTCTCAACACTATCTCTCACCTCCAAGAAAAGTGACACATTTCGAGAAAAACACATTTTACAGGAGAGACAAAAGAAGCTTCACATGTTTGCACTGTAAAATGAAATTATTGCACTTTGCTCTAGCACCTAGCAGCAGTAAAAACATGCATAAAAGCTTAAACCCCTTAAGAATGAAGACGTAGATGAGTTTTGGAGGATTGAGTAATTTTTCCTCCGCACAAAATTTGTCCCCCTTTGTGGACATATATGGACATATAGCATAATAAATTGATCTTCCGAATAACTATGAAATTTTTCCTGTACCAAGATGCACCTATGACAGACCTATTAGTAGAACAAAACGCAAAATGGATTTTTGCGAGTGTGTGAGTCACTTTTCTTGCGGTTGAGCGATACTTTCAAAATAGCAAGATAGTTGTCTTTGCAAAATATCTGTGTTTATTTCGACTTAACACATTTCTTATGACACAGTAAAGTACAGTACTTTCGCAGAGCGATTATACCTTATTTTATTTATTTTTTTAATTAAGTTAGCTTCGAATGTGAAAATTATAATACATTTTCGATACTAATATTCGACATTTTTAAATTTTAAAATACAGTAAATTCTGTCTAAGGCGGAATCGATTGGGACCGAGAAAATTTTCCGTTGTAGACAATATTCCGCTTTAGGCAAATTGTACTCTATGGCTATGAATTCGAAGGGACTTGAAGATCTTACCGAGTTAGACAGATTTCCGTCTTACACAGAGTCCGCCTTACAGAGAGTTTACTGTATAATAAATATAAACATAAAGCTGTTACATTCTACACATCTGAATTAATAATGTATAGACCTATTAAACAATTGGACAATGAAGTCATATCATCAGTTCTGGAAACCTATCTACGATCCGTACACTACTGACATTTTCAATAAGAATTTAATTTTCACTGATTTAACATAGAATGAAATGTATTAGCATAAAATTAATACCAATATCATTAAAATTTCGTAATCCATTTAATAACAAGATATTAAAAAAAACACAAGTCACAATATTAAATCACGAAAATCAGTTTATATTGCACATTTCAGTTTTCAACACATTTTTAATTAAAAGCAGATTAAATTTTGGGTTGCAGGTTTTCAATGCATTTTAGAAGAAGTTTATGAATTGGAACCTCTCACTGAATCTAAGTACCGCGTAATTAATCAAAATTTTATCGCTTAAAATCTAATATCCTGCGTCAGATTTTAAAGCGCATACAGTTTCATTTTTAATTACTCTTTGCTATCGAAGCGTATTTGAGTGATTTTGAAAAGAAAATTATTATTTCCTATCGAACTTTAATTACATTATAAGTATAACTCTCTAACTTGCAAATATTCATCGTAGAAATTTATAGTTACCCTTTACTTAAAAAAAAATATTCGATAACGTCAAGTCTATCCGAAGCGCAAATAAAACCATCTTTTTATTTTTTGATTTTTTTTATTTTTGTATTAATCCGTATTTCATTGCAGTTGGGAATGAAAACTCTATAATTATATTTCTTATATGAATTTTGACTTTTATGTTGAAAAATAAAACACATACATATTTTTTATATTCTAATATATACTTTTTTTCCAAATTACAAGGAGAGGGCCAACCTTGTTCATCACAGATTTTGATTATTTTAATATATGTTGTAGGGTAGAGACCCCTTAGTCTCAGGTTCAACGGATTTTATCCAACGCTCCTTAGTTCTTGAGAAACCGGGGGGTCTAATAGTAGTACACAACTTAAATACCTACTTTGGAACCGAAACTATAGGTTGGTCGTAGCTCAGTTGGTATGGCGTATGCCGGCTGATCCGCGGGCCCGCGTTCGATACCTGAACGCGCTACATTTGTTTTTCTCACTTTTTGTTTTATAAATATACTTGTAAGTATAACTTAATAATCTCATTGTCAATTAAAATTTATAATATTGTATACAATTATAACTTTAACCTATTTAATTTTTTACTTTTAACTAAATAGTTGTATACTGTTACATCTTAAAGCTGTTAATTTTTTTTAAATCACTTCTAAAATTTATTTCATATATTCTTTATCGATGCAATGATATTGAGCAAATGTGTCAATTCGTGATTTTAAAGAAACATCATTTACGCATTGCTTTAACAAAGGAAGTCAATGCGATAATACTATTATTCTGTTTTTAAAATAACAAGCATGATTATATTAAAAATTAGCATCAGAATTAAATTACAACCGATTTTTTGCATATTAAACATTTTTTAATTTGTAATGTGTATGCTTGCTTTTTCAATTATTTTGATTTCCCCTTTATCTTATTTCTGCTTTTATTTTTATTTCATTTGAATATTCTTTTATTTTATCCTAACTAGATGGCACCACAACAGATTTTGTCACGATTTTGGAATTTTTATCATTCAATAATAGATCCAATTTCTTTTTAAACCTCTTTAAAGGAAGAGAAATAATAGTTTAAAAATAAAAAATGATAAATTTAAGTTTGTTAACATTATAATTAATGTATGATATTAAAATTTTTAATTAAAATTATTAAATTATAATTACAAGTATATTTATAAAACAAAAAAATGAGAAAAACAAGTGTTGCACGTTCGGGTTCCGAACCCGGGCCCGCAGATCAGCAAGCAAACGCCGTACCAACTGAGCTACGATCAGTCTATCCTTTTTGTTACAAAGTAATTATTTAAGTTGTGTACTACTATTAGACCCCCAGGTTTCTCAAGAACTAAGAAGCGTTGGATAAAATCCGTTGAACCTGAGACTAAGGGGTCTCTACCCTACAACATATATTAAAATAATCAAAATCTGTGATGAACAAGGTTGGCCCTCTCCTTGTTAAACAAAGACTGGAGATTCTTTTGAAAAAATGGATTTCCAAAACTGACCCACAAGAACCAAAACTTAAGCCGAAACAATTAAAATCCGATCGGAAAGGGAAAAAAGTACTGCCAACCCAACCCAACCCGACCTGACCCGACCCAAACAGCGGATAGGGAAGGAGTCGGGAAAAATCGGATTATTCTATCTGATGCTGGACTGTGATACACATTCTTTTTAAATCGCATTGTTGTCGATATCGATTATTTTAACACGTAGTAAAAGATGATATATTAACAAATTTTAGCTGTCCTTGTAAAAAATATAACCCTTTAGGACAGAGAGTCTTTTTGGTAGAAATTGAAAGTTTGGGTGGTTTCCCCTTATCGATACACACTCAGAAATGAATACTCAGATTTCACGAAATTTTCTTTGTTTTTGACGAAACAGTTTCCTGGGAAATGCTCCGAGCGAATATTTCGTCAAATTTATGAAAGTACTTTCTTCACTTGCTTGACGATATAAATTTCGTCAAAAGTTGGCTAGTGGCGCCATCTATCGAACAGTTTGGAAACTCCTTATTGACAGGGGGAAGAAAAAATTCATTTCGCGTTTCCCTCGGCGTGATTCGAACCCGAGGCCTTTGGCGTGGGAGATCGTTGCTCTTCCAACCTGGCTATTGGGGACTTGTATAGGTTTGCTTTTAGATTGATGCAATGATTTCTGCTGCGTGTTTATATTTTTATAAGGTAGATTGTAATTTTATCGGTGCTGCTGTAATTTCTGAAAGTTATAAGTAAGGTTATTTATTATTATGGTTTTCTCATGGTCGATGAATAATTATAATATGGCTTGATTAAATAATTTATTAGTGAAATTTTCTTTGCTCAATGAATGGTTAGAATATGGTCTGGTTAATTTGTTGCTCACAAATAACGAATTGGAGAAGTGCATATTGCTTGAGATTTTATCACTTTGAGTAGAGGGATAAGATTTTAACACTTTACTGTTTATAAAGGGGAGAGGGATCAATTATGTTTATTTTTAATTTGATTGAAAAGAGAATATACTTCTTAAATAAATTTTTAAAAAAGATATCCTGGAAGTTTGAAATTTTATTGACCAAATTTTCTTTTTGAATGGTTTTGAAGAACACGGGAAATTTATTCTTTTTTAATTAAAACATAACGAAGAACATATAAATAAATAAATAAATAAAAATAATAATAAGCATTCCTAAAAATTTTAACAGCTAAAACAATAACTAATGAAGCAAAAATAACTACCTACATTTCAGTATTTTCTGAAAGGCACTAAAAAGTGCTGTTTAAAAAAAAATTTCTAAAGGACTAACATAAACAATCAAATATCTGCTTGCTAAAATCGCAGGATTTGAAGAGGTATAGCAACTGTTTCCTTAAAATGCATTGAGTCTGACCGTGATTGAGGCAAATATTTGAGAGTTTAAAAATATTTAAAAAAATACCCTATGTCAGGTTATGCCGAAGGAGGACCCACACAATTGTGTGGGTTCGGCCTTAGTGCAGCCGTTTTTGGATTAAATCTACACAATTGTGTAGTTTGGGATTATGTGTGCAAACATCTAAAAATAAAAGTTTAAGCAAAAAATGTTGTTTTTTATTGAGATAATTTTCATCAGTCACAATGCAAATGTTTGAAACAATTTTTGTTTTTGGACAGACCACTACAATTTCATTTTCTGAGACGTGCTCAAATGCTCGCACCACTCTTAAGAGCCGTTGACAAATGGTATGCCTTTCACGCCGTTTGGACTGTGCCTGATCCTTCAATTTTTTTTTTTTTTTTTTTTTTTTTTTTTTTTTTTTTTTTTTTTTTTTAGTTTTTCCAGCAGCGGTATTTTGTTAAAATACCGATCGAAGTGCATAAAACTAGGTCTGATCCAGAGTAAGGACTACAGCAGGTCCTAAGCCTAGATCCTTGTGAACCAGATCTGTACTTTCCCACTGATATATTACAAAATTTAAAACTATCCCAGATGATGCTGTTACTACAAGGTGTGGTTTGTTTTTTACATACTACTTCACTGAGGCACGTCCTAAAAAAAGGAATCATCTGCTCATCTATGGAAAATTTTCCCTGATCTCCTAGTAAATTCAAGCAGATACTACGGAATATGTCGAGCATTTTCTGAACTTTTCATAACTAATTATTCTTTCCTGGTGGTTCACTTGCTGTGTCGACAAAATAGAATGAATTTATCAAATTTAAAAATCTATCTCCTGGTATGCATATAACTCATATAAAACTTATAAATTATATATGGCTTCAGAGCAGAAACATACAGTTCGTTACATGTGCATATTATATATCTAATACTATCCGTTTTAAATAGAAATCATGAATAGTACAAACCTATTAATTAAAAATTAATCCGCTTTAAAAATGTAATCAATAAATTTCTAAAAACATAAATAAAAAAAAATCACTTAAAACTAAAAATTTTATATATTAGGAATTGCAACTATTTTGGAAATGGTAAATGCCGGAGCCACACAATTGTGTGAGTCATTTTATTTTCAACTTTTGTAAAGCCTAATTAAATTTATCAAGGACAAAATCAATTAAAATCATGAATAAAGTATACGAAAAGAAAAATTAAATCTAAGCAAACACTAAAAATTATATTTAAAAGAAATTACGACAGTTTATACTTTTTGTCTATTGCTGTCAGATGATATAGTCTTTTTAAAGGCAGAAAATCTCACCCTGTCTTATCAAAATATCTGAAGCCAATTAACTCATATAAATGTGCAGATTTGGTTTTAAATCCCACAAAAACGGGAAATAGTCTTTTACTTTTACTTTAGTATCATCCACACAATTGTGCGGGTCAGGACTTAAAGGGATAATATTGGACTTTTATTTTTTCCTCGAGCAATAGTGATTCTAAGGCTGTGCACATTGGAAGGAGAAATCTTAATACGCATGCTTGAATTTTTTTCAAACGATAATTCCACGAATTCCAGAGAGCCAGTCGTTGCCTGCTGGCCGCCGAGTGAGGTGCTGACATATGTGTTCATTTGATTTTAATTTCTCTCAAGATAACTGAACGGGTTGAACATAGATACTGAATCAAATTTTGTGAAAGCTTGGTGATTCTCAAAGCGAAACAATTCGTAAGATTCACCAGTTTTCCAGCTCATTCATTGTACTTGATTCAGACTTTCTTGGCAAAACATGGAATTCCATTCGTTCGGCAACTTCCATATTCTTCAGACATGGCTCCTTGCGACTTATGGTTGTTTCCGAAATTGAAGACACCATTGAAATGATCCCGTTTTGAGAGTAGAGATGAGATGTGGAGAACGCGATGTTGGAATTGAGCATCATTCCAAAAATAAACCTTCCAGAAGTATTTTTGCCAGAGGAAGGAATGGTGGCTAAGTGTGTGGAGGCGCAAGAGGCCTACCTTGAAGGGGATTAGGGTACCAATCCCGTCAGGTAACTTATATATTTTTCCGGACGAAGGTCGGATGCTTTCCACACAGGCCACGTATGCACAATTAGACGACTATTTTAAAAATGTAAAGCAGTGTTGTGCACATTACTACCATGTTAAAATTTCGTGATGATTGGTAAATTTTTACGAAATTTAAAACCTATAAATTCATAAAAAAAGACTTATACACCCAGAGAGAAAAATATATCTAGATCCTAACACTATAATAAAAAGGACATTTGCAGGCCAAGACCTTGCACTGAAAAAATGTCTATGAAAATTAAACTCCCCATTCAAGATTTATGCTTGGACAATATATATATATATATATATATATAAATTAAACTTTCTGTACAATAATACCATTGAAAGATAATGAAAATGACCAATAATATGAATATAAATTAATTATATAAGCTCCTTTTTTGAAAGCCGGTTAATAGTTACATATCTCGTAAATAAAAGACAAAAATCAAGATTACACACATAATTTAAAACATTATTTGACATTATAATAATATTAATTTGCATTTCACATCATACGCGTGCATTTAAATATATCGAAATTCTTCGTAGTCCTGTAATATAAGCAGTAAAAAGAATTTATCATGCGTTTGAAAACACATATGTGCATAAAATTATTCATTATTCAAGAAATTAAATAAAAACAATCAAATATTGTTTATTCATTTTTTATTTTTTTAATTATATTTTTATGATTATTTTCAGTAGCAATCATAGTAATTTAACTTAATTAATATTACTTACAACGTATGCTTTCTTTAATTTTTTTCTGAAATTGAAAATAATTCATGCTATTTTTAAACTTAAAAATTGTTACAATAACGTAAATTTAAGCGATCAAATGATTTTCTTAAATTTTCTGGCAAAATATCTTTATAAACATTAATCATTTCGTTTATTTTAAAATCTCCTCTTTTTTAAATAAATATTTAGAAATTATTTTTCGGAATTTTAATGTGTTATGATGTTTATTTCTTGTTATTGAATATTTTCTTTAATGTATTTTAAAAAATAGTTTTTAAAATTTTGTTTACTGTAACTGTTTGAAATTTGGTGATTTACATTTTTATTGGCATAATAAGATATTCATAACATAAATAATAAATGCGCATAATTCTTAATTATGGAGGTTGCTTATTTTGAATTTAGTTTTCTGTGTGTCTTTTTCTATAAGTGCTTTTTATCCTTCTTTGAAAAATTAGAAATATATTTAATTTTTCATTTTGGAGTATA
Source organism: Maratus speciosus (assembly GCA_963932465.1). NCBI lineage: Eukaryota > Metazoa > Arthropoda > Arachnida > Araneae > Salticidae > Maratus > Maratus speciosus. Next base: position 156,332,097 of record OZ010789.1, read on the forward strand.
AATTAAGAATATTGTTGTTTAGTGAGTTAATAAAACATTAGATATAATAAACATGTCCGGAAAATTTTGTTGATGATTCTTGGATGACATCTTTTCAAAAAGAAAGAAAAAGAAAACTTTAATTTTTCAACATTTTTGTGTTACGATCTTATCAATTTTCAATAAACATAAAAATAAAATTATTTTTCTAACTTATTTGATTTAAGTACTGCTATCCCTATTAAGAGTTATTAGTGCAACTTTCACATTGTATACCAAAATAAATGTTTTAAGGTTAAAAATAACGTAAAAGAAAATTTACTCTTCAGTTTACTATCTGGAATCGAAATTCTGAAATTTTTGTTTTTTAGTATCCTTATTTACGTCATATTTGAAGTAACCAGTACAATTAACAAGTTCCTAAATTTAAAATTTAAATATTAAATAGCCAGGGTCAGGATTTGACCGAGTATTGTTGCTAACTTATGAAGTTTATAGCTTCTGTGATCCACTTGTATTTTATTTATTTTTAAATCTAACAACAAATACAGGGTGTCCAGGATAAAAGTATCCAAAAGGTACGGCTTATTTTAACTGAACTACCCATTAAAATTTTTAAAAAAATATTTAAATAAAAATAGCATCTCACAAAGTTTTAACCCTTAAATGCCGGGTGTTGCTTTTCGGCAACATACCCAATTTAGTCTTCTAAAATACTGTTAGAATAATTTTGAAGCTATAATGTCTAACGTTGCCAATAATATACATTCTGAAAATATTATTAAATCGATTTTCAACATGTAGATGGCAACACTTGTGCTGTTTAAGACTAAAGATAGATTTATTTTTTCAATTGTTGCTACTTGTTCTTTTTGTTTTGTTTGGAAGCTTGCGAAATACCATATTTTGATCTGTAGTGAGCAAGTAAAATTTATTCCTTATCTTAGTTCCTAAAATTCTTGTGTGTTTAATGTTATAGAATTTTATGGAGGAAAATTATTTTTTCAATTAAAGACCAGTATTGCCGATTAGTAACAAACTGTTTTTTAGCCGTAAACCATACTTAAAACAAAATATGATTTTTTTAAGTATTTTTCCCATGATTTATTTAAAAAATGAAAGCCGAAAAACATTATTAAGATGATTTTTGAAAAATCAGGCATTTAAGGGTTAACATCACTACACTTCGATGTGTACATCTTCGGTAGCACGACAAACGTCTAAACGGTAATCCAGTTCTCACCAAATGTTTCGTAACATATCAGGAGTTATTAGACAAATAGCTTCTATGATACGCTTTTAACTCTCACCCAGAGTTTCAGTTTTTTGTTTTGTTCAATGTTTTAAAATCTCGGAGGGGTTTCCAAACCTCGGAGGTGAAGTCTATTATATTCGAATGGGTAGTTCTATAATAACAAGCCATAACTTTTGGATACTTATAGCCCGGACACCCTTTAATTGACATACAGACATAGAAACAAACAAAATTTCTATAATGAGCATGCAGGTATTCAAATCATCAAAAATTTACAGAATGTATAGTCTAGGTTGATATGTTATTAGTGCAGTGAGATTAGAATTCAGTCTGTGGAAGGATTGAAACCTTATTTATGTTCTGTCAATCGGAAATAAAGATACATTATGGATAATACATTGACTATTCCTATTACTCTTATGCAGTTAATTATTTTATCTATTCGATCATGTCTTTTTAACATAAATGGAAAACAAAGTGATAATATCTGGTCTGATGACTTCTTCATACGAAATGTAGAAGGTAGAGGGCAATTTAATATACAGGCTACCCATAAAATAATGCCCAAGTTTCAATGGTATATTATAATAGATTAATTTAGACTATTTACAGCAAACAATACATTAAATTGAAGGTAAACTAACCCAGTTCTTCTTATAAATGTTCCATAGGTGCACTTTTAGTTATAAGGTACATGTCCAACCCAAAGTCCAATCATTGCTACACTTTTATTAACAAGTCTGGAGTAATGGAAGCAATAGCCTTCTTCAATTTTGTGTCTCAACTCTGGCAAATCATTACGCAGAAGCGAAAGGTAGACACAATCGTTTATAAATTCCCAAAGGAAAAAATCGCTGGTAGAGTACGCTTTAATATCTTCAGCCCAGCACTAACGCTTTACGCTCATGAGACGCCATTTCGCGTATGTGGCACTGCAAGCTAGTGAATAACAAAGCAGTATTCGCGCATGCGCTTCTCTAAAACTGTTTGAGTTACTCTTTATTTGTGGCCTTGAACCAACACTCTACAACGCTTACAGTCGATACTATTAATATTTATAACTGATTCATTCTTTTAGGAACACCCTGTATAATGCAGAGAAGCTGCCAAACGCCCACATGCCCAAAGTGCCAATAGAGCTGTATTAAATTTTAATAAGTAACTTCAAAAGATCCCGTGACTTAAAATAAAACGGTCAATATATCGATAGACCTGAGTATATACAACTGCGTTATTGTAACGTATCAAAAATACTTTAAAAAATTGAAGAACGACTTAATTAATAAGTCTGCTGAATTAGTGCCTCCCCCCCCCCCCCCAAAAAAAAAAAGAAAGAAGGAAAAGAAAACTTAAAATTGGTATATTTTTAAGTCTGAGTTTTTAAAACTGGCACTTGGCGGTTGAAAAATGCACCCATCAAAAATAAAACATAACATTTATTTTTGTCTTGCATATTTTTTCAATTATTGAACCCCATTTTTGATTTGTCTTAAAAATGAATTCTGAACAAAAATTCGGAAGTTATTTTAATCTTTACTTTTTATAATGACATCTAGTACGATTAAATACATAAAAAAAGGAATTAAAGGAAATTTATGGATTTAAAATATTCTCTTCCTTTAATATCTTTACTTTTCATAATAATGTCTAGTACGAATAAATACTTAAAAATATTAAAAAAAGAAATTTATATATTCAAAATATTCTCTTCCTTTAATATCTTTACTTTTTATAATAACATCTAGCACGAATAAATACATTAAAAAAATTTTTAAAAGGAAATTTATATATTCAAAATATTCTCTTCATTTAAAATCTTTACTTTTTATAATAACATCCAGTAGCACTAAATACATAAAAAAATCCAAAAAAGGAAATTTATATATTCAAAATATTCTATTCCTTTAATGTCCTTACTTTTTATAATAACATCTAGTACGACTAAATGTATGAAAAAATCCAAAAAAGGAAATTTATATATTCAAAATATTCTCTTCCTTTAATATCTTTACTTTTTATAATAACATCTAGTACGACTAAATAAATTAAAAAATCCAGAAAAGGAAATTTATAGATACAAAAGATTATCTTTTTTTAATAACGTGATTTATCCAAAATTATCCGGGAATAAAGAACTAGCAATAGCTATAAATTTTTATTCAAACTCGCATCCTTTATTCAGTACAGATAATAAAAGGACTGTCGGATTATATCTTAGAGATCTAATTAATATCACAAACGATAGTCTTTATAGCAAATTCGGAATATCTTTGATCTTCTGTTCGCAGATGCTTTTTCAAAGAACTCTGCATCTTCGGGGTAACTCTATAAAAGTTACACAAAGTTTATTTGATATCTTAAAGATTAATTTCGACATAGAAGATATGCATCTTTAGATGTAAATTGCCTGTGAACTCCCGATTCGTCCCAGAAAATATTTAGATGAATATATTTATTTTTTAAAGGCTTAAACAAAAACCCACTTTTATTAGTGTACTTAAAAGACGAAAGAAATCTAATTTAAAATTCATATTTTATAAATAAAAATTCCCGTTCTTTATATGACGCCGTATTTAAAAAACATTATAAGTCAGGTAATTATGTGAGGTCTAACGTCCTGAACGTCGTATACTTAACGTCAATTTACATCTGATGCAACGTCGTATGCTTAATCTAATTTACTGTTTAATTTATTTTATTTTCGTTATGTATTGTATTTATCTGTATATCATTATCTACGTAAATTGAATTATGGACACATTCTCTTATCTTTGAGATTAAAATGAGTGAAATGTATAAAAGGATATTCCCAAAGAGAGGCTGCTATTGACCAGTGGAACAAAGATAATACAACAGTCAGATTACTTGGCAATGAAAGGGAGAGTTGTGAACGAAAGATAATCTTTTTTGATGACATGTCAGTGAAGAAAGCGGGCAGAAGGATGCATGTGGTGCCGTGGGAATACACAAAAAACCCAAAGTTTGGAAAGAAGAAGGGAGAAAGAAAGTAGAATTCGAAAGTTTGGAGCGGATGTGGAAAGTAGTTGCTCGTGCTGTGGGCACACATTGTTTCTTTGAGAAGTGTTTGTATGTGCAAAGAATTCGGGCTGACCTGACCGGTCGTAGCGTTGGACAAACCAAGTTTAGTAGAGTTAAAAGAGATGGGAATAGCGTGGTGATAGTAAATAACTTAGCTCGTAGATAATGTCCCAAAGTATAATGTAACTTAGTACAGGATCTCCTATATCCGGGCATATAAATGAAAATATTGTGTTTAATATAATTATTTAAGAATATTGTAAATAGATCTTCCCTTTGATATTATTTGAAGTATCCTAGTGACTAATTCCAAAGCTTCTTACATCGTGTCCACTATCTCGCACCTATACCGGTGGTGACCGCATATCAGTTAAGGAGTATGTATTTATATTTTCATATGTAGTGGATTAAAATCGAAGTAATAATTTTCACAACATCGGCTACGTCGATTGCAAAGTAGTTATTGTAAAAACAATACATTATAATTTCAAAATTAATAGATTATTAATCAAAAGATTAGAATATTATTTCTTTTTTAAGGTGTGGCAACAGTAAGCACAAAAAAAAACTTATATTACTGCAACTGTTTCTTTACGTAATTGTAGAAAAAAAATTCTTATTGAGTCACGTGGCAGTCGATTTAAAACAATTCACGCCTAAAAATGATTTAAATTACCTAGTATTTCTAAGTTGTTTTCTCGGAGCATAATCAAAATTTAATTAAAATTAATCTATTTATTGGTAATTAAGTTAGAAAATAAAAATATTGTATTTTTATTGGGCCCACGCAATTGTACTACATAATTTCTAGCACTCTTGTACCTCAGGAACTCTGTGAGAAATTGATTAAAAATTTTCATCTTTATATTCATGAACATATTTAAGTTAAGGTATCATATTATTTCCTATATTAACCCCTTGGGGACGAGCGACCGGCATTCGTGCCGCTTAAAGTGCTCAGAATCGAGGATTATTCTCACGAGTAAAATTTTATTGTAAATTTTGCCTTATTTAATCCGAGCATTTTCCCGATTCAATTAGGCAAAAATTTCTGTTTTAAAAAACCGGTGATTAACGATTAAAAATTCTGTAAAAGACGCCCGTCCCGAAGGGGTTAAAAGGTCTTTTTTGTGAAAAATTCCGATTTTCTTTACTATTCTTTTATTTGAAAGAGCAATCGTTTAAGATTCCAAATCTGTTTTCATTTCTTTTCTATGATTACTAGAGTACGCGTTATGACTAATTTAATAAATAGGAGGTAATGAGTAAATACCAGAAGGCAGAAGTGGGCGAGAGAAGGTCAGGAGAAATGTAAATAATGGACCTATGCGTCTTTTTCTTACTTTTTTTAATTTAAAAACACTAATAAACCTTAATTGGCATTTATAGATTAATTTTGTATCTGAAAGATATATATAAAAAAAATCTTTAAAGGCAATTTCTGAGAAATAAATTTTCAAGTTCGGTAAACTTCATTACATAAAATTCATTAAGCATATTTCAGTAAAATTTTGTTAGAATGAAATCCCTATTACTCAATATGTTCTGAAGTAGAGTAAGTTCTGTGTGATAATCTAATTATTTTACAGGTCAAATATAAAAAATTGGTAATTTTTAATTAAAAAAAGTATTTGTTTACATATTTTGAAGTATTTCAGATCATTTTGTAGATATGGAAAAATCCTAATTCAGTGTGCAGGTAAATGTAATACAGTTGGACCTCGTTATCGCGACGACTGGTTTTCACGTCACTCCGCTTATCGCATCAGTTTTCCCCGATCCAGTTTTTCCACAAGTCCCGATTTTCTGTTTATGATTTTAATGTAAATAAACTCTGGATTTTACGTCGTTGAATAATTTTCAACTCCGGATATCCCGACGGTTTAGGAAAATTGTCAATTTTTCGTAATCCATTTTATAATCACGGAAATTAAGCGGTAAGAAATGTCTTAGCCAAACTTTTCACAAAAGTGCCTAAAATACCCATTGGGATAAATGAGAAATTTTATTTCAATCCTTTATCTGGATAAATAAACCCACACACTATGAATGACCCACTTAAGCTCCAGATAGACGTATCAGTCTACTCGCGGTTTTTTTGTTTTGGTCAGGCGGTGCTTTCTTGTGGTTACACGGCGTTTTCCATCCGTCTAAAATCGAAGCATTGCATTGCATGGAAACGATCAGAAATTATCTGACATCCATTTCTTAAATAACGAATATTGATCACAATTCATTGCATAATATTAAAAATAGAATTGTAGGAAGCACATCTAGGAATAAGCAAACTTTAATTCGTCAATATTTCAAATAATAATAAAAAAACAAGTCATCACAAATTTGATTTTTATACTTTTCAATTTTGTTTTTGTGTTTATTTTATTTAATAATGATGTTTTATTACTTAAAACTGGCAAGAACAGTTATGAATTTAAGATTGTCCTAAATTAATTCAAAATGCAGCTTTATATACACTTTTTTTTCTCCAACTCCGGTTACCGCGACACTCCGCTTATGACGACACTTTTTTCGGGTCATTCGAGTGTCGGGATAATGAGGTTCGACTGTAATAGTATGTAGCATAAAGGAAATTGAAATAGATATTGTTGAATTGGGTGTACGCTATCTGACGTACACGACGTACGCTATCTGACGTAATTAAATTTTGCCTATAAAAATGGCAAAAGAACACAATTTTTTAAAAGGTTAAGAAGATATTGCTAGGTTTTTATGTTTTTTTCACCATTCTATATTACAAATAAACTAAAAATATGTGTATTTATTCAATATTGTACGTTTTGTTTTCATTTTAAAGCGCTTCGAACGTATACCTTAAATTAAAGCGTGTAAAAAAAAAAAAAATAATAATAATTTTATGTTAACAATAAGGAATGCTAAAAGTTTTAGGAAAATTTTTAAATTCAAAGATAATTCGTAGTTTTCGGAAAAATTAGTTATAAAATATATGCAAAATTTTCAAATATTTGCATATTACAATTAAAATCTTTGAAATATCAAAAAGTAAAACATAAAATATATTCATGATAAAATGATACTGATTAAATTTCATTTTCCGCAAAAGTCTGTTAAACTGCTCTTTAGAATACGTATAATTTGACAAGCAAAACTTAGATAAAATATTAAAGCAAAATTTAAAGACATAATGACCAAACCTCTCCTGAAAACTGTCGTAATTAGAGACAGTTATTTTTCGAAAAGTAAGTGAAAATACAAGTTATGCAATAAACAGGTAATTTACTTTAGACTGATCACTTTTAAGGCTGTTCTCGACTGCTCTGCTCAACAAGCGCAAAACCTTTTGACACATTTACAAATTCATTTTTTAACAGAAAGATATAAAATTGGAAGGTATGACTATGGAAGCGATTTGAAATCGAACTGTGTTTTCCATTTTTTGATCAATAAATTACCTATTGAGTTATAAGCGATTTGGATCGCGCGATAAACACGTTTTTCGCCCTTTCTTGAGTAGTTATTCTTCTTTCGCGCGGAAGTTCGGTTTAAAACGCCCACTTTGACACTATTTTCTGAAAGATCTATTTCGTTTGCAAAAAACGGAAAAGCAGCTCGATTACATAGTTTCTGAACAACAACACCTGCTAATTTCATGCATTTCCGAATAAAAATTAAAACGTTGCCCTTTTCGATTTGAGAACAGTCTTCAACGTTTGAGATAAATGATATGTCTTGAAAATGTATTGGTTTCTGTGGTTTATAAAGATAAAGAAAGCTTTTCGAAATCCTTAGTAACACGGAAGAGGTTATTGTGTATTTTCGTTCGTGTCTATATTATATTTTCTTAGATTAAAAACATCTCATCTTTTTTTGTACTGTGCATGTCAAATGAATCATAATACGTATCTTTCTACGCACATAGAACATTTATGTTTAAAATGGATTAAGAAATATAACTATTAACTCTTTGAAGGACGATGGGATGTATAATACCCTGCCTAATTAAAAAAAAAAAAGATTTACACCAGAACCGTTTAATTAAATTTTACTTTGACAACTTTGGTGAAAAGAAGCGGTAAAATTGTATTTTCTTATTTTCAAATAAATTTTTTCGAAAGATCCGGTGTGAATTAAACATTAGAGAAACAAAATTACATGCCCCTTGAAGGATCAATACTTGAAAAATTCCTCGTATCAGGAGATTAAAGAATTTTTCGTTTTCCTAACTATATCTAAGTGACGTGAAATGAATATTCGGTTTACATTTGCATTCTAGTCAATCTCCAACAGTTTTCTATAGTATGTGAATTAATGTGACTCAGTTTAATGAAGTTTTGAACTAGAAAAGTTATTTAATACATCATTAATTATTACCTAATTATTGTTATTTATTCAAAATTCATAAGTGATTGGGATCACGAAAACAATCACAAGCAACCTTTTTTATTAATTAATGGTAATTCATTAATCTTTATTAGCGCGATTATTATCTATTTTATTTTGAAACTCGCGTTACCCTTCAAACAGAATTTGTTTTTTGATTACGATCACATACTTAATTGATTTAAGATAAATTAAAAATGTACCACAACTGACTTGTCAAAAGTTCTTGGTAGTGTTGAACAGATTTTATGTAAAAAAAAAAATACCAGTTAATAAAAGTGTGCTTATATCTGTCCAGCACTTGTTTAAAAAAGAAAATTCATGTAATATGATGAAAATACTTCTAAAACTAAATCAAGTTTATTGCTTTCTCATCTTTGGTTTGTGACATTCTCTTCAGAGCTATCAACTGAAAAGGGACTCATGATACAATAGTAAAAACACAATTTAGTTATAAAGGTAATCAAGGAAGTAGAAGTGGAGCGAGTAAATTTAAATGAAGACAGTGAAAAATAAGTTCAATTTTATAAAAGACTGGGAGGAAGAAAATCCTTTCCCAAAACGTATTAAATGTAACTTTCTTAGCTCGGATCCATATGACCTCACCGTTCGTTCTACAGGAACCTAAAAAATCACTTTAGTAGGTAATAACATTATAAATAGAATTCCGTGGATTTTGATGTCTCTTTTCAAGTAGAAAGATCATCTTCTTACCAACTTGGTGAAAACTCACAGCTGAAGTCTCCGTACAATTCCTTTTATGTGGAAGTATATGGTAACCCCACTGAAAATGTTTGTTACCAGGTCTAGGACTATCACGTTCCATGATGCTCCACTTCAGTCTTCGGATTATATAAAGTACTAATACTACAGAAAAATACGAACATCATTACATGCGATTTACGTATAAAATACCAAACTGAGTGCAAGGTGTTCAATAAGTCCATTCACATTTCAAAAATTTATAAAATTATAATAATAATAATAACAATAATAGAAATAGTAATAATAATAACAATAATAATAATAACAATAATAGTAATAATAATAACAATAATAATAATTATAATAACAACAACAATAATAATAATAATAATAATAATAATAATAATAAATGTCGTATCGGATTGAAGTTTCAGAGCCGTGCTTAAGAAATGGCAAATTGGCCGATTCTACAGGGCCGCTAAAAATGAAGACGGCTAAAGCACATAGCAAATATTTTTTCGCTTCAATTTTAAGTCTTCAAATATCTCTGGAAACATAAAAAGACATTAAAAATATTGTTTTCTTGAAAATTCGCTACTTTCTTTCGGTTTTAGATTATTTTCTCTGTCTCTGCTTTGGGCCATATTTCTGAAGACACCTTGTGTATCTAAATTTTTTTTATTACAGCTGCCTTATCAGCCTTCCTACCTATTCTGCTTTAAAAATATTTTTTGTTGTTTTCGAGATTTCTGGAAAAAATTTATTATCGAAGCAGAAGAATCGGTATTTTCAAATTGGATGCTGTTAATCAGAATAGCAAAGTGTTTTATATGTTATAATATCTACGTCAACAACTATTTTTTCATGTTTTGTACCAATATAAATTGATTTGGGTCGAATTTTTATCTATTCTTCGTTTTGATAGATTTATATTCAATTGTTCATAGAAGTTGTTGAAATTAAAACAGAAAATAGCTGACAGTGTATCAGTAAATGTATCTCTTTATTCTATTTTAAGTTTGAGTACGTATTAACTGACATCTCTATTTGACCGCCTTTTAATTTCGACAGACGTTACAGAGATGACCATTCCTTTATGGAAGGATGCCCCGCCCCAAGGCTACTAAAACACTTCACTCAAGGCCGCAAAAATCTTTTGCCGAGGGTTGCTAAAAGCCTAAGAAAGGCGTTGTGAAGTTCGTACAAATATTTATTAAACAGTCGATTTTTTGCGTCAAAAGAAAAATCTGTTAAGATCTATAAGTAAGTTCAGATTTAAAAACTCTATAAAAATTTCACAAATTGTCGTATTGGAGTGTGGTTAACAGCATTAGCCACGTCGAAAACTGGGATATTCCGTGGCATTTTTTTTTTTTTTTTTTTTTTTGAATAATCAAAGATGTCTTTAAGTTCGCCCACATTTGAAAAAGTCATACAAAATTAACAAATTGTCATATCTGTGCGTGGTTTGAACCATAAGACTTGGCTACAATTCTATTATTTTTAACACAATCATACTGATTGGAAAAGTTATCATACGAATTGAATTTTTTCAAGTGAATGCCTGAAAAATGCCCAATCCGGGAATCGAACTCAAGATCCTTGGCTTACGTTGCCTGCTCCTACCATTTACGCTATCTGGGTTGACAAGCTGCGAGCAAATTTCGCTCAGATAACCTTATTGGTAATAATGGCTATAATGGTTAGAATGTCTGTTGGAAAAGACAAAAAAAAATCAAAGAATTTTTTGTTGTTGTTGTTGTCTCAAAACAGCCGCCATTTTCACAAGTCTTTTGTGCGAAACACACTCGTATACGGCAATTTGTTACTTCGTTAATTATTTTGTGAAAGTAAACAAATTTATGGGAAGCTGTATTATATTTATAGAATTCCAAATAAGCCATTACTACAAGAAGATAAGAACTGCATCTTGTAAAAATTATGTTTATGATACCTTTTTAGAAAATACCGTTTGGGAAGTGTAGCGATATGGTTCTATTCAATTCAATTTCATTCTAAATCCTTTAAAGTATTTTTTTAATATATATTTCTGCGATCTGTTATTAGTAATTAAAGTAAATATTATTACAGAAAAAAATTATTATATAGTGGTAATCAACAGTTAAATAATAATATTATTTTTGTTGTTGCTGTTGTTATTAAACCACTAAAAAACAGTCAAATGTTTGTTTCTGTAGTAGTAGACAAATTCATCAACTAAATTATTAAATACTAGCAGACCCTCCCGGCGTTGCCGGGTTTGTAAATAATAACCTTTTACAAAACTTAAGTTTGTATGATTTTATATCTTTGGAAATTCTTTTAAATGAACCTAATTTCGGAGGCTCCATTGCCTTCCGCAGTGTCTAATGTGTTCCCATCAAACTTCTTTCCGAACGAACTTGTAATCTAGATCCCCACTACATTTGGCAGCATTTACCGGAAGTGCTCGCACGCGCCGGAGACAATCGAAAACCAAGTTGAGTGAGCCAAACCTCGTAGGAATCAAGGCCACAGAAACAACAACAACAAAAAAAAACAATGCGCCATTAATGTTAGAAAATGTTGGTAACTAAAGTCTAAGATAAAATTTCATAATACAGAAAGAAGCTGAATTGTAATCTAAGTTGAAGGAAGCAAATCCCGTTGAAATTGGGCCCTTAAACCCGAGGAAATAATGCGCCACCAAGCGGTGGAAGATGCTTCCTCACCTTGTAAGTTTTATGAATCACTGTTAGCATTAACACAATATTTAATAAACGGATGAAATCCCTTATTTAAAGTTATCTTTAAAGTAACGCGATTTTTAATTTACGGCTGTAGTGAGTAGACGTAAGTTAATGCTGAAAAAGGAGATTAATGTTCGAAAAAGGTGGTAGCTGAGGTATAAAGAAAGACCGGGCCCTGGGGGCCAGGGTCTTAACTGGAATGTAGTTGGGTATAAGAAAATTTTTAGGGGTTTTAAAGTAGCTAGAAGACGCTAAAACTATGTTAAAGAAAATTGCAATAGAATAGGATAGTTTTTAAAGAAGCTGCAACAAAGGCCCCATGAAGACGATTAATATTCAAAATTGGTAGTAGCTGAAGTCTGCAAATTTTTTTGTCGTTCATGTAGTAGCTCGAGAACCTAAGAAGTTGTTAGGAAAAAAAAGTTCGTGATTCGGACCATTTTTAAGGGAACTATAACAATGGGCCGAAAAGGGCCCAATTGTTAGTTGAGAGCAGGGCCCTAACATGAAAACATGTTTAAATGTTTTAGTACTTAGCATTTTAGATCTTCAATTAGTCAAAATTAATCATAGGGTATGAAATAATTATTAGAATAATATTTTAAAGAAATGAGAAAAATTGGGGTTCATGCTTAAAAAGGGGCCCTAGAGCTCCAATAAAAATATGAGGGTGTTGGTCTAGGGGGAAGAGTCCAAGACTCAATTTTAAAATCATGCAATGAGAAGATGAGAAAATTAGGGTGTAAAAAATGCATCGCACACAAAAAGTTCAAGGGGCCCCTGATCGGGCCCTACAGGACCCTAAGGTGCCCCAGGAATTTAACTGGAATATAGAAACTGGAGAATAACTAAATGGAAAAATGGTTCCAAAAATGAAGATCCGATTAAGAGAGGCAATTTATTAATAATTTATGGTGCAAAAGCTTCATGGGGCCTTGTTCCGGGCCCCAAGGCGGAAGGGACTTAAGTGGCATGTAGTTTGCTATAAATACACTTTTTAGTAGTTTTTAATGTAATCTGAGTACGCTAGAACTATGATAAAGAAAATTGCAAGGAATTCGGATAATTTTTAAAGAAGATGCACCAAGGGCCCCAAGAAGACGATTTATATTCAAAATTGGTGGTAGTTGAAGCCTGAAATATTTTTTTTATCGTTCATGTAATAGCTGGAGAACCTAAGATGTTGTTAGAAAAAAAAGCTAGTAAATCGGACTATTTTTAAGGGAGTTATAATAGGGGGCCCAAAAGGGGCCAACTGATAGTTAAGAAAAGGCCCTAACATGAAAATATGTTACAACGTTTTAGTACTTAGCGTTTTAGATCTTCGAGATTAAGCATAGGGTACGAAATAATCATTTGAATATAATTTCAAAGAAATGTGCAAAAAATTAGGGAAATGCTTAAAAAAGGGCCCTAAGGCTCCAATAAATATATGTGAGTGTTCGTCTAAGGAGAAGAGTTCAAGACTCAACTTTAAAATTACGCATTGCGAAGGTGAGAAAATTAGGGAGAACCTAAGATATTGTTAGAAAAAAAAAACTAGTGAATCGGACTATTTTTAAGGGAGTTGTAATAGGGTGCCCAAAGGGGGCCAACTGATAGTTGAGAAAAGGCCCTAACATGAAAACATTTTACAACGTTTTAGTACTTAGCGTTTTAGATCTTCGAATAGTTGAGATTAAGCATAGGGTACGAATTAATCATTAGAATATAATTTAAAAGAAATGTGCAAAAAATTGGGGAAATGCTTAAAAAAGGGCCCTAGGGCCCCAATAAATATATGTGAGTGTTGGTCTAAGGAGAAGAGTTCAAGACTCAACTTTAAAACTACGCATTGCGATGGTGAAAAAATTAGGGTATGAAAAACGCATGGCACACAAAAAAATTTAAGGGGCCTTGGACCGGGCCCTACAGGACCCTAGACGGGCCCATGGTCTTAAATGGAATGTAGATACGGGAGTATAACTAAATGGAGAAAGTATCCCAAAAATGAAGATCGGATAGAAAAGAGGCATGTTATTAACAATTTAGTGCACTAAAACTTCAAGGAGTCCTGTACTGGGCCCCTTGCAATGGCGCCAGGGTCTTAAGTGAAATGTAGAAAGGGGGCAGAAACTGAAAGTATAATTCACCCGAAAACGAAAAAGATCGTATAGAAAAGAGGCATGTTACTAACGTTTTAGTTCATAAAAACTGAAAGGGGTCCAGGGGGCCCGGCCCTTAAAAAATTAAAAATCCGAGCCTCAGGTGTATCAGGACCTGTCTTGGACTAATCACATCTGAATCATCATGGACTAATCACATCTGGCAGCCAGGCTGCCAACAAAACTGCTGTAAACCTTAGAAGTTGCCGTCTTTAATAGTGTTGTAAAATTTCTCATGACTGGTAAAAGTTGCTTTGCTATTGGTTGCATGGTGCACGTGACAGAAAGAATTCGATTTTTACTTCATATGTTGCTTGATTTCGATTTTACAGATCGATACTTGAAAAATTACAACATAAAGTGTAGGAAATATCACAACCTTTTTTTTTTCAGTTAGGCCGCACTGCGGTCTGTTTTGCAATGATCACAAATGAATTTAACATTAGAAGTTCCAAACTTTAGTCATTCATAATTCCTGAACTATTTCACTAAATGATTTACAGTTTGATATACTAACGTTAAGGTTACTGGAAAAGCTAAATAAGATGTCAAAATCAGATGTTAGTTTTCGGAATTTCAGAGTTTGGTATAGTTTAAGAATGAAGGCGACCTCTAAACTTAATCTTAAATCTAAATTGAAAAAAGACCGATATTTCTGTGTCAATTTAGAGTTTAAAATGTATCGGGGATCTTTTTTTTTTTTTTTGCCGACTGTACCAGTAGTGAAAATGCTAACATTCTTAACAACAGAACTTTACACAATTAATACATAATATGCTTTTAGCGTTCCGCAATATTGAATGAAAGTCTTAAAGTAGCAGTGTAATTTTATTTATACAACCAGCAGACCCACCCGGCGTTGAACGGGCCCGTGATGAATGAACCTCAAATTTGTATGATTTTGTACCTTTTGTCTGAATTTTTATTTTTAAATATAAAAAATCGCAAGAAAAATATTAAATTGAAGATTCGTACTATTTTGCGTAAGTTGATTTTGGGAGTCTATGCGTACCGAAAGCGAGCGGAACTGCGACAAAACACTCAGGTTTTTACTGGTTTCGTGGACATTTTCAGACATTTTGTTTTGTAAAAAATATTTGTACCTCTCCGAACGTTTGAAAATTTTTATAGTAGATGTAAATCTGGTCTATTTAGATGCTTCGATAAACATTGTGTTAAAATAAGGACGTTGAATAAAATAATAAATTAAGAAATTTGCTTAATTTAATATTCGAAAATAGTGGGTAGTGCAACCTTCCACCGACATGGAGCGCAATATCTTCCATACAAATATTACTCTACGAAACAGTGGTCAAAGGGCTGTTATAACTTACGTGAAAATTTCAAGTCGATCGGTTAGTTCGTTTTCCAAATTTTAACGAATTCGCGTTCATTCTCTATTAAAAAAGGCGTTTCTTTTTCTTTTTAAAAGTCGATTTTTTTCCATTTCGAACAAAAAGTTCTGAATCAATTTTTTTTAATTTACATACTCTTAATTAGTCTATAAATATAGGCCGAGAGGCTAAAGTATAAAATCTGTAAATGCTGTATTTTTAAAATTTTGGTTTAAATTTGAACTCCCATTAAAATTTTACCCTATGGTTTTTATCTCCTCTCCAAAATAAAAGTCGGTGTTCTTCAAAGCAGAGATAATGTCTGTAACTTTTAAAAAGTAGCATATATCTCATGACTCCCTCAAAAAACGGCATATAAAAAGTCAGAAACGCTAATTTTTTCAAAAGAAATCTAGAGCCCCTCCCTCCCACCCTGGAATTTCACGCAGCATTCTTTTTTAAACTTTATCTTTTGTGTTATAAACGTTCTTAAAGTTTCAGACAGATCGCCTTGCTAGATTTCCTAATTTTAACAAAATCCCGTTATGTTAGTTCCACATTCCACCACCAGGGAGCGCACTCTATTCTTAACAAAAGCTCCTTTACACAACCTATCAGTAGATATGTTACTCGATGAGGTGGCGGTCTTCAGCAAAAATTTAAGATATTTGTTGAAATTACTATTCGGAAATAGTGGTAACTTAACTTTTGTCACATTTATATGTACTAAGTAGCATGTTTGTGAGGACTCCGTCAAAAAACCGCACCTGAAACGGTATGAAACGCAAAGGTAAAAAAAAGAAATATTTCACCCCTCCCCTCCCCCCTCCCCCACCCACCTGCCCAAAATTTCACGCGCCATTTTTTATAAACTTTTTCTAATGTGTTATAAACTATCTTAAAGTTTCAAACAGATCGCTTTGTCAGATTTCCTACTTTAAATGAAATCACGGTCTTCTTAGTTCCACTTTCTACCACCAGGGAGCGCACTGTATTTTTAACAAAACTGTATCTGAACGTAACGCCGTTACACAACTTATCAGTAGATATGTTACTCGAGGGGGTGGAGGTCTTAAGCAAGAAATTAAGATATTTTTTAAATGATTATTCGGAAATAGTGGTAACAAACTTTTGACATTTTTATATTTAATAAGACTCATTTATCTCAGGACTCCATCAAAAAACTGCACAGGAAATGGTAAGAAACGCAAAAGTTCTCTATCTAAAAAAAAAATCTATCGCCCCTCCTTCTCTCCCCACCTTCCGAAATTGTACGCGTCATTCTTATATAAACTTTTTCTAACGTGTTATAAACTATCTTGAAGTTTCAAACAGATCGCCTTGTTAGATTCCCTACTTTAAATGAAATCGTTGTCCGTTCGTTCTACATTCCACCACCAGAGAGCGCACTCTATTCTTAGCAAAAGCGTATATGAACGAAACCTCTTCACGCAACCTCCCCGTAGATAAATGGATGGGCGGTCTTTACCAAGAATTTAAGATATTTGCTGAAATTATTTTTCGAAAATAGCGGTATCAAGACTTCTGAAATTTTTATCTCGAATAAGTAACATTTATGCTGTATTTTTACAAATCGCACGCCGTTCTGAAGAATACTACAATAAAACGTAACGTGACTACCGTTTAAAATAAGCATATAAAAGAAATAAACCAATTAGTGAAATTAGTGCCCCCCCCCCCACTCATAAATTAAGGGTGCAAAAAGTTCTGTACGAACATCCGACATGAGTTCCCACTGTCTGCGGCACTGTGTAGTAGGCGGGCGATAAATTCGGAACATTTTTTTGTATTTAAAACATAAAAGAGAGCAATTAAAAAATGCGTTTAAAAATGTCTTTCAAAAAACACTTCTGAAAAAAAAATCTTTATCAGTATCAAAAATGAAAATTTAAATTCTATTAAAATTGTTGCTACCCGCTACAGCAGCAGAAAGCATTAGAATGCAAGGACTTATTGTTGCCAATTTCTAATTTTAGTAAAAAAGCCAGTAAGGAGTATTCTAATCTTTTATTTAACGTTTAAAAAACACATTTCTTGCTATTTGAATAAATCAGCATCAAACAGGCACCTCCAATTTTCCGTAAACCAACAAAATCGCCGATTTTTTAGCAGATATTATCGCTCAACCAATCAAAGTAGAAAAAAAAAAACAGAAAACAGTGTGGCAAACAAAAAGCCTGCCAGGTTGTCAAGGTGGTTGCTAGGTTGTGACATCATTTGAAACTAATCCCTTCTCTTAAACGCTCATTATTATTAAATATGTTTTCAAAGCATGTGTTTCACCTTCATGCTAAAATTTAATGTTTAGTTGAAAAAACAGTCACTCTTGAAACATTAAGCACTCAAATTGGTTTATTTAATTGTATCCCGGTTTACTTAATTATTTCTGCGAAAGCTTTGTACAACCAACCAACCGAAAGCTAGCGGAAACAAAGAAACGTATTTTTGATGAGCTGTGCTTTATGAACCAACCAACCGAAAGTAATCTGAGGGAAAAAAGAAGTACTTTTGATGAGAGTGATGTCCGAATATTAATTAATTACTCAGCTAATAATTAGAATATTAAAATTCTGAGAATATGGTGCATTAGAAGAGGCCTTGGATTATTTTCAAAAAGTTTTTGAACCTCGTACGTGCTGTAGATTTTGCTAGCCATCGCACACAGACAGACACACAGACAGACAGATAGACAGAGCGATTTGTTCTTTTATTAGTATAGACATAATAAAGGTAATGCTTTTTTTCAGTATATAATTTTAACTTTTAAAATAAATGAAATTTTTCATAATAAAAGCTTTCTTAACGTTTTAAAGAACATTTTACGTATCAGAAAGATGCTTTAGTAATGTAAGACTGGGACATAAAATTAACTGAAAACAGCTATTAAAATTTGAATATACTGGATATTTAAAATCTAGAACTATAAAAAATATAACTGTTATATCCTGGAATTTTATTACCAGTTTTGTAGTTTATTGTAAAAACATAAAATTTCTCAATACCTTTCATAAAAAGAAGGAAACACAGTTTATGAAAAATCACATCTTTACTACAGAAAATAAGTGTTAAAGTAATTTCTAAAACTTTTCTCTCCCATAAAACGGTTTTCGAGATAAGAATGATTATACAGATACTCACTTTCCTTCTAACATAAAAGTGTTAATACAGATTAATATTTCCTTGCTATCTAATGCAGTTTATAATTTCTACAAGAGTGTAGTAACATAAATCTCGTTTAAATTTTCAAAACTAAAATTATTGAAGAGTTTTGGCCTTTTAATAGTCAACCATTATCAACTAATGCTTAAAAAATATTTTCACGCATATCCTCAATTATTATATCAGTAAAATCAGTTTTGACTTTAATGAATATTTTTGTATTGGCTTCACAATGTCAATATTTATTTTATATTTTATAGACCAAATTATTATGACAGATTGTCTTAGAAATGCCTTTTTAATTTTTTTTTTATGTTACTGATCTGTAATTCTATATTTGCTAAAGTAAAATAAATAACTTTTCCTTTTTTAATGAAATCAGGCCATTCAATCCGACTACTTATTGCAGATGTCTGATATGCTTCCTGTTTTATAGAATGAGGGGTAAAAATTCCTTTAAAGTGAAAACTTTAATAAATGATTTACATTTAGTAGATTTAGTACATTTTTTTATATTTTCCTTCAACTACACAGGAAAACATTTTTGCTATATTCATATTAGCAAGTGTTTAATAGCCAAAATAATCTGTATTTATAGCGATCGTTTTTTAGGTGCGTTCATAATCATATAAATACGTAGTACATATAGTCGTTATCTTGTCCGCCCGTGTGTTTGTCTGTCCGTCTGTCGACATATAACAGCGCAAAAAGTACTAAACCGAATGGTTTGAAAATTAATATATATAATCTTTGCAGAATTTTGTTGAAGTATTTCAAGTTTTATAAAAATCGAATCAAAACTTAAAAAGATATTAATAAAAGTTTTCTTCATTCTATTAAATCTTATCATACGCAATTAATTCAATGATATCCAATGATAGGCATTGATTCTAGATGATTGCGTCTTATTTAAGATGGAGTCATATTATTTCCGTATTGCTGAATTCAGTATATATAATCGTGATAAATTTTGTATTCATGCATTTTTGCACAAGAGTGCGGAAGCTATTGCATCAAGATCTGATTATTTATGAAACTAGTTATAGTACGAACGTACATTACTTTGCCACGTTTTACGTACAATTTTAGATTTATTTATTTCGATTGTATCAATGTTGAAATGCGTAGTTTAATTAATGTCTGTCAAATTCGTATTGTATTCGTAAATTCATTTGGCAAGTCATTTGCGGAATATTACACGGAAACAAATAAATACTGAGTTATCAACATTATTTTTATCGCAAATGGGTTAATATTTTATAACTGGGTTGCATGTTTCTTTTTGAGATACATTTATAAAAATTCATTCTTGAAAAATATTTAAAAAATATTTTTAAAAAGTAAACTGAGATACAGTTTTAAAAGAAATTGTATTTGAAAATACAGTAAACCCTCTTTAAAGCGACCACGTTCCGTTCAAATAAAAATTGGTCACTCCGGGAGGTGGTCTCTTAATAGAGGTCACGTTTAAATCTAGATTTTAATCGTTAAAAAAAGGTAACAATTAATGTTTCTAAAATTTATTTTTCACATTAGGAAAAAATATGAAAATTTAGGTTTCAAAACAAAAGTTAATTACATAAGTTAATTACTGCAGAGTTTAAAAAATGAATATATTGACGTTTATTGTGATTTTACGGTTTTATATTTTATAGCTTTTATTTCTAAGTCCTTTCGAAGTTCAGTAAATAAATGCATTTGTTTTTCTTTTTTTGGACGGGAACAAATAAAGACGATTTCATTAATTTATCTATTTCTTTGAGAGTTTCCTGACACCGTAGGGCAGGGCAGTTTATTGACTGTCATTCTTAATTTGTCATCAGAGTTAAATTCATTGCCTAAAGAGGCACAAAGGTGTTTAAACACTTAAAAGATATCGGAATAAAATATTTAAAAAAAAATTCTAAACTTAGTTTAGAAGATTGGTGAATAATGCGCTTTCCGAAATTAATTTTCTAATAAAACCTTCTTCAAGTGACCAGGAAAAAGCGGAATTTATTTCATTTTCTTCAAAGAAATTGGTCGCTCATGGAGGGAGTTCAACTTGGATAGTCTCTGAATGGAGGTAAAATTAGTATTGAGCCTATGGGAATAAATTTCGCTCTATGAAAAAATGGTCGTTCAGGGAGGTGGTCTCTTAATGGAGGTGGTCGCAGAGGAAGGTTTCACTGTATGTGTTTCCGTTGTATTCGACGGTGTAAAATTTTATATTGCATTACATTAAAAAAAATTGCGATAAAATAAATTTGATTGAAAAATCATTGCTGGTGTTGATATGATGTTAGTGTCACTCACGAAAATGTCTGTGCTTTAAAATGTAACTAATATCTCCCATAACTACTTTTACAATTTTATGACTATTTTAGGATACAGAAAATTTATTTAAATTTTAATTGAATTTTTAGAAATTTGTAATTATATTTGGACTAATGTAGCTGAGAAGTACTATCTGCATTTTAATAAAATAAATGAATGCCTACTATATGCAAAATAATAAATATTGAGTTAACATTTTTTAGAAAATTCCAAGCGTGTCAATTTTAACTCAGTTTTCACTTTTTAATACATATTTTTTTTCTTTTTCAAATTTTCGCGCGTACAGCACAATTTTTAAGATGATCATAAAACTCTATTAATAAAACAATATTTTAGAAAAATATAAAAATATTTTATTATTATAAGAATCATAAATAGCTTTATTTCGTTGTAAGTAAACAAATTAATCCAGTAAATTAGATTTTCAGTCTCATTATTTTCTCCAATTTTAAATCACGGTAAACAAAAAGGAAATCTTTTTGCTTGTTACTAAACATATCTTTTTATCCTGCTTTCTCCACTTACGAAAAGAAAAATAAAACAAATTTAAAAATTAAATATAGCATTTTGAACAATTAACTTTTATTTTTTTTTAGATGTGATTCTTTCTTGAACATATTTCTTTTTGATAGTTATTTTGCTTTAAAGTTGCCTTTAAAAAAGCTTCTGTCACCAACTAGGGAAAATAAATAAAGGATTTAATAATTTATTAGTACTTAATTAATATTTAAAAGAACGAAACTGCTATCGCTTTTATCATTATTAATGAAAATGATATCCCTTTTTCTGATCATGATATTAAGCATTTCAGTTTAAGAAGCTAATATTATCAAATCTGAGGAGGGGAGGGCGGCTCAAGTTTTGTTTGTTCTATAGCCAATTATATTTAGTTCAGATGGGAAGCGTAAAGCTTTAGTAATCTGGTAATCTAAAAAAAAAAAAAAAAAAATTAAGTGAAAAGAGGTTTTAATTAAATAAATCATAAACAGTTTTATTAGGTTAATAAAATCAAATTAGGCGATCAATGTGATATTCAGTCGCATTATTTTCTTTAATTCTAAATCACGGTAATTAAAGAAAAGATTCTTCTCGCTTGTTACAAATGAAATACTTTTAACCTGCTTTCTCGAAAACAACAGAAAAAAAGTAATAATAAATATCAAACAAAGCACTTTTAATAATTACCTTTGATTAGTTTATTTTTTATATGAGTTTCTTTGTTGATCGTATCTTATTTTTAGGGTTCCGTACTTAAAAAGTAAGAACGGAATCATTATAAGATCACTCCTCTGTCTGTCTGTCCGTCTGTCATGGCCATTTTACTCGTAAACTATGGAAAGTGGAAAGTTCAAATTGGCTGAAGTAATAAAGACAATTGACCCACATATTTATTATTAACCCTTCACAGATATATTTAGGAAAAATATAGAGGGACTAATTAAGTTACTTGGAAAAAATATTTTCTTTGCATATCGTGTTAAAGCTTTCGTAACGCCGAACTCAAAAATATATTCATTTTAATTTTATGTATTATATTTTCAGAGATATCGTCGAAAATGTTCTGTAAAAATATATCTCTATTTCCGAATCTAGTGAAACAAATATTATGAATAAATTAGGCGCAGTAGATTTAATGTAAATCTTGCATGAAAACTACAGCGATTACCCTATAGGTCATATAGATTTTGAGAAAATTACATTTTCCCGTTACACACAAATGTCGATTTGCGGGCAGAGGAGTTGAGCAGCGCTGGAGGTACTCATGGTCACAAAAGTATAAAAGGATTCTTGATAATGATTTGGGGTGGGGGGATGTCGGTAATTAGCTGAGATATTAACTCTTAAAGACACACGGACGTTTTGGACATACATAAAGACACGGGCGGCGTATTCTATGCTCTATCAGCTTTTAAAGGCTAGATAATAACTTTTAATGATATATTTGTGTAATGTAATGCCCAGATACTAATTTAAATTTATTGTGCGGAACCCTCTGTACGCGAGTATTACTCGCATTTGATCAGTTATTTTAAACTTATTTTATTTTAAAGGTACCTTTCGAAAGGCGTTTCTATTTCTAAGTAATATATATATATATATAATTTAATAACTTATTAATTCTTAACTGATATTTAAAAAACGAAACTGCTGTCGCTTTTATAATTATTAATGGAAATGGTATTCCATTTTTGGAAGGATTTCAATTTAAGATGCTAATATTCTCATGTGAGCTCAAGTTTTGTTTATGCTTTTAAAAAATATATATATAGATATATTTCAGAAAGAAATCGTAAAGCTTTAGTGACTTCAACAATTTTTTTCAAGATAAAAATATATTTTAATTAAGTAAGTCATTAACAGTTTTAGTTCGTCGATAAAATCAAATTATCCAGGAATAATATTTCCAGTTTCATTATTTTCTCTATTTTAAATCACGGCAATTAAAGAAAAGATTCTTCGAGCTTGTTATAAATGAAATCTTTTTTACTTGCGTTCTCCAGAAACAAATAAAAAACAAATTTTGATTTTAAATGAAGCTCTTTCAACAATTAACTTTTATTTTATTTTATTTTATTTTATTTTATTTTATTTTATTTTATTTTATTTTATTTTATTTATTTATTTATTTTGCATTTGTTTCTTTGTCGATCATATTTCTTTTTTATAGTTATTTTATTTTGAAGATACCGTGAAAGACTTATCCATTACCAAATAGAGAAAATTAATATATTATTCAATACTTATTGGTAACTAATATTTAAAAAATATATATTGCTTTTATAGTTACTAATTGCGTGGCAACCCGATGTGTTCCTTTTGAATTACATGAAATTATTCGATAGCAAGTTATTAAAAAGCTCGCACAAAATGCCCATAGCGATCGTATTCTCATACCCAACAATGCGTTGCGGTCAATTGAACCGCTTGCCAGCCTTAGTCGTGATGACGATCAGGACTTCCCCACCTTCTAAACGAAAGAGGCATGAACCACCATAAACGCATCATTGCGGTTTTTTTTTATTCTAATTTTGTATATTTTCCCCCTTCATTTTAAAATATGTTCTCTTATTTTTCAATTTATTTTTCTCGACATCGTTCCTGCCTGTGCATGGTTACGGAATTTGTCCACTTTCTAAAAAAAAATCTTACGTTTTTTAATCATTTCCAGTTCTTTCAGCTTCCTGCGTCACTTTTTGGCCTCGGAACTTGATTCGCTGCTCTCCTGCTGCCTCATTGGCTGCAGAAGATGCACGTCAAATCCGACAGTGACTCTCTATAGCGCCTAAAATAAATAGTGTGGAAATCGGAAGCGACTCAAGAGTGAAAGGTTCCATTCTCTCATTGGTTGATCAGAAACCGGTCTTGGCTTGCTTCTCATGTATGATTTGGCGAGCACTTTGAGAAATATCGTACCTAGTTAATTGATGCTATTTTGGGAAGAGATTTCTGTGGACGAACTTGTCCAGTGGTTAACGCGCTTGTCTAGCAAGCTCAAGTACGCAGGTTCTATCCTCCCTGTTATTTTTTTATTT
The DNA here is from genome assembly GCA_963932465.1 of Maratus speciosus. Lineage (NCBI taxonomy): Eukaryota > Metazoa > Arthropoda > Arachnida > Araneae > Salticidae > Maratus > Maratus speciosus. The sequence continues at coordinate 156,356,670 of OZ010789.1, forward strand.
GTGTTTTGTTTCGATTTTTATTAAGTTGGTTAATAAAGATTTATCGACTTTTATTATCCGTTCATTTCCAATTTTTTAAATTGTCAATTAGATAATTAAATAAAATTTTGATTAAATTAAGTTTTAATTGTTATTAAATTAAATGAAATTTAGTTTTAAATAAAATTGAAATTTAATTTTTATAAAATAAAATAAAATTTAGTTTTAAATAAATTTCAAAATTCATATAAGCTATTTTTTATGAATTAAAGTGAACATTTATTGTAATTAAATAATAATATATCCTAAACTGACATACATTATTTTTTTCCCTTATAACTTTAGTATCAGATAAATATTAAATTAGCAAAATTAATTTTTCAAAGTTTTCTTTTAAAATTAATTAGTATTTTTCATACAGAAAAACTTTATTCATTTATTATCAAATGCTTTGTAATTTTTTATTACGTATAAAATAATGTTAATGAAATTAATTTTTAAAACTCATATTACTTATAAGCTATTTATTTCAATTTCTTAAAATGAATATTTTTGGAAATATAATGTTATTTCTTACACTTATATAAATATTTTTATTTTTATCTTATATTATTTAACAATATACCTGAATACATAACTATATTCAGTTTATTTTATTTGAAAGTAAAATTTTATTAATTTATGAATTAATATTAATAATATTATTAACTTAGCAAGTAATTAATTATTTAAACCAATTTGTAATAGTTAATTGTTAAATACTTTTTATTAAAATTTCCTAAAAAATTTTAATTGTTGTTATTAAAAAATTCTAATAAACTACTTTTCAAAACAATATATATATTATATATATATTATTTGAAAACTCAGTCAAAAACATAAATTATTTTTATTAAAAAATTATTATAAATTTCCCCTTCACTATTACCACCCTAAATATTTGAAAACTAAATTAAAGACATAAGTCCAAGTAATCATTAACTAGAAATATTTAATGCGACAAAATACATTATAAAAACTTCTTATAGTTTTTAGTAGTTATTGCTCAGATATTATTGTTTTGGGTTCCAACTTTTTTTTTCTTCTTTTGGGTGTGTGGAAAAAAAAAAAAAAAAAAAAAAAAAAACTGTCATTATTATTTAATTTATTTTTTCATTATATTTCACTACAAGTGTGAGCTACAATTTGTTTTAGCTTGACCTTTTTCATTCACTATCTATGAAACACTTTATTTTTAGATTTTTTTTTTTTTTTTTTGCCTTATTTGTTATTTTGCAGCAATAATAAATAGATATTAATATTGCAAATTACTATAAGGGCAAGGTAGAATTTAGATGATCTAAATCCCTTTCTGACAATTTTGATTATTTGAGTACTAGTTTGGCCATTTAATTATTTATATTTACGCATACAAAGTGCCATGAAAAAAAAAAATGCATGAAATTTGACTGAGTATTTTTATTAATTATTTTTTATATATTTATTATTTTTTAGAAACACATCAGCTATCAAGTTAGGGGAGGGGGAGTGCTTGAGTTTACTGTTCTTTGCACAGATAACTACAGTCAAAACACATAGGTAATTAAATGCAGTTGCGTAGCCAGGATATTATTTCGGGGGGGGGGGGGTGTCTAATCCCCTAAGCTTCTCTCCTCCTGATGCAAAGCTATAAATTAAAAACTATTAATTTTACTTTTCGTATAAATATCAATTTTATACTTTTAAAATATGGGATATGTTTTATTATTATTTTTTTTTAAGTCTAAATTTACATACACCTGTATATACAAAAGGAATAATGTGTAATGTGTAATTTAAAAATAATAAGTCTAAAATATTTAAATTGATTACTTTTTTAAAAGAAAGTCAGTTTTATCAATTTTTTGCAGGGAAAAAAAGATATTTTTAAAAATACCATATCATTGTTTTCCGTGAATCACTTTATATGAAAAATAAATTTAAATTCCTTACATGTCGCAAACAAAATTTAATATGATTGCAACATAATACTTGAAATAATCTCAAGTGACAATTGGCGATTTGTTTTGGTGGTGAAATGAGATGTGCCCTCTGATTTGTTAGGAAGAAATGTCTACCACTGCTCAATAATCAGGTCTTGTAACCTTGAGAAGTAAATCGCGGAATTCTTATTTCTTCTCAACCAATGGGAGAATGGAACCTTTCACTCTTGAGTCTCTTCCGTGGAAATCTACTATCCAAACAGTGCAAAAAATTTGTATCCCTTAAATGTGCAACGATGCTGAAATCCAAAGAGCCGGTCACAGAGACATCTGCGGTATATTTTTAAGTTTCGATGTAAACACTATGTTATTACCAAAGACTTTTAAGATCTCTTAAATAAGATTTGTCTTAAATGTCTTTGATTATTACAGCATCTAGATAAAATCGTTTTGGAGTTTTAGAAAATATCCCACAGATGTCGCTCCGATCGACTCTTTGGATTTCAGCATCGTTTGAAATTTAAGGGATCCAATATTTTAACACTTTTTTAAGTATTACTGGGATAGCTGATATCCACACCATATATTCTAGGCGCTGCAGATTCTCCACGTTACAGCTCTCTTTCACATCCGCTTTTCAGTCATCTCAATCCTTTCGCTTCGCTGGATTTTTACCTGCAATTTGATTGGCTCCGCCAAATCCTGTCCGGATTTTTCTCCAAATTTGATTTTTTTCTTACTAAATCTTTATTTTTTTTATGTTTATTAATGTTTTATTTATTTTTTTCTAAATTATTTTTCACTTATTTAATTTATATTTGACTTCTTTAATTTATATACAACAAGTAATATAAAAATTTTGTTTTTAAAGTCAATTCCTACTTAGGCCATCAAAGAAAAATTTAATATAATCCCTTAAGCTAATATTAGTTTTTGTTGCATTAAAATATCTCAATTTGTTGATTTTCTATAAGCAAGTAGGTTTACAATGGAAGTCTATGGGAATTTGGCGAAATATTAGAGATATCGCCAAGTTGGCGTCACTTTTGGCGACTCATTTTGGTCACCAAATTTGGTGATATATTGCCATGTTGAAGACAAACTTGGCGGTATTTGGCGATAGGTCCCCCCTATGGTAACCCCCCTTAGATATGAAGATGCATTAAATGCTTCAATAACCAATGACCGCCATTTTGTCTCCCTTGAAAAACTAAAATTAATTAATTAAAATTCAATTAATGAATTAAAATTTGAAAAAACTGTATTAACATCAATTGTCATCCAGTACAAGTTTTAAAAAAATTATTTCAACTTGATAGGATGAATAATAAGTATTTTATTAACGATTGAAAATTTGAACAAGATATATAAATAAATAAATAAATAAATAAATAAATATAGGGAAAGTGTGAACTAATTGTAGGAATTGAAAAAAAGAAAAAAATGTATGGCTCTGGGGCCTTTTTCTTTTCTTCCCTTACCCCCTGTTTGCTTCGACCAACAAAATTCTCAGTTTTTTCATGCAAATTCCAATTAATGCACAACATCTACGCATCCAGATTACCTGATTGATCAACATCGAAGGGAAGTAAACGAGGAGCATTGCGACTCTCTCAGGAAATCCATAATCTCCAGCATTGGTTCATTGGTTGGGATCATTCCGTTCTTTTGGGGAAATGAAGTCTAATTTTATTTTAAATTTAGAAGGTAATTATAGTACTAATTTTATTAAATACAATATTTCAACTAATAAATTATTTTACAATTTAAGTCAAAGCTTTACCAGTAAAAATGCACTTATTCTATAACTTTATTTGCCTAAAGCTTTTCGTTCTTCCAACATATGGCTTATGATTTCGGAGTTGGGGAAATGACGTCATTTGGGTGAGCTTATACAAAAATGGCTTTGTTTTGGCGAATTTATTCAAAAGTATTTTATATTTATTAATTAAAATAAATGCTTAGAGAAATATATTTTTTTTTTTAATTTTATTTTGAACGACTTAGTGAAAAGTTTTAATCGCCATCTTAAATAAACAGTTGAAAATCTCTTTTTCTATTTTAAATTAAATTCAAAAAGCTACGATGTATTTGCTTTCTTTTTAAGTGAATGGAACTTATTAGCCCCCGAGATGCTATTTCTTTCGGCCAGCAATTCAAGAGTCGTCTCTAAGAAATAACGTTCCGTTGTATAAACCAGCCGTAAAACAAAGCAGATGTATCAATATTGCACGGTTAAATACTCTACTGCAATTTTTTTAACTTCTAAGTATCGCACCGTTTCAATTTTTATATGTATTGGGAAAAAGTACTTTTAAATGCAACTTGTTTGAAAATTTCACCTCAATTTATTTTTGAAATATTATTATTATTATTATTATTATTTTGTAGATTTTAGCGCCAATTGTTTAATGTTGGCAACTCAAGTACTCCATTTGTGTAGAAAGTAAAGAAAAAATAGTAATTATATCTTTTTGCTGCTATTTTCCCATAACAACTGAAAAAATATATATATATAATTCAAATACGTGCTATTTTGAAAATATATAATTGAATGATTTCCGATAAAATATGGAGCTATTATAAACTATATTTAATTTTAAGTATCTATAATAATATTACAAACAAATAAAGGCATATGAATCATTAGATAGCCCTTTTTTTTGCTGGGTGTCTAGAATGACAACATCTCGTTTTTTGAATTTGAGTATTATTCAGCAATAGTGACATCATATGCATACTTTACTGTAGCTGTTGTTTAAGACAGGATCGTAAATGTGGAATTCTTCAGCGGATGCGAATGACGTTATTTTATATAAAATAAAAGCGTGTGTTTTAAGTCTTAAAACCGAAATATATTTTGTACTATCTATATTTATATAAATATATATTTTTTTTTTCATCAGGGGCGACACTAAAGTCTGAAAAGGCAGAATTCCTGTTTTCTAGTCATTTATTTCCATGTTTCAGTCGACAGACAATTTTTTGTTTTCTAAATTTCATCCTCAAGTGTTGCCTTTAGCAATTTTTAATATACATTAATGGAATTAGTATTAATTGTAGAAACATTATCATATCTGCTCATAATTCTGTTTCTCTTGTAACCAATTTTATTTAATTGAGACGAAAATTGTAAAGGTTTAATAACCTCAATAAAATTTAGAAAAGACGGAAAATTTATTTCAATTGCGTAAGTCAGTTTCATTTTGTTGAAGAAATCAAAATTCTCTAACGAATAAGATTTTCAGTTTCATTTTTACTTCTAATTTTAAATATCACGCTAATTATGAACTAGAATTTTCCTGTTTGTTGCAGCTAAAATCTTTTTGTCATCATTTCTCCGGTATATAAAAATGCTGAAATTGATTTTCGTATCAAATAAAGTGTTTTCTACAATTAATTTTGATCTCTTTTGTATTTCTTTGTTGAAAAATCTTTTTATGATACTTATTTAATTTTAAAATATATAAATAATTTGTTTGTTTTTTTTTTTAAGAGGGAAAAATAAATAATAGATTTAGTTTAATTATTCCTTAACTAATATTTTTTTAAAGGAAACTGCTATCGCTTTTGTAATTATTAATAGAGAGGAAAGAACGTTTTAGAATAGTTCCAGTTTTAGAAGCCAATTTTATCCCAACTGTTCATAAATTTGATTTACTATGGTCCATTTTATTTATTTTGGAAAAGGGTTCGTAAAATCGTAGTAACTCTGGAAAGCTTAAAAAAAGGATAATATTATTTTTTAGTTGTGTAATTCATAAACAGTTTTATAGCGTAAAAAATCAAAATAAACTGGTGAATAATATTTTCAGTCGCATTATTATCTTTAATTCTAAATGACGGTAATTAAAGATAATATTCTTGCATGCTACTAATGAAATCTTTTTAACTTACTTTCTCCACAAACAAATAAAACAAATTTTTATTTTAAATAAAGCTCTTTCAACAATTAAATTTTTATTGCATGCATTTCTTTGTTGATCATATATTTTTTTAATAGTTATTTTATTTTAAAGATATCTTGAAAGATATTTGTGTTACCAAGTAGAGAAAATAAATATATAAATTAACATTTATTAGTTCGTAACTAATATATTTTTTAAATATCACTTTTATATTTATTAATGGAAATGGTATATACAGTGTGTCCACGTATAACCTGATTGACCTTTATTTTCTCAACCGTTGGTCCTAGATACATACTTCCAATTACAAAAACGGTTTAAATAAGGTAAGGAATTATTTTTAAGGCGATTTTTGGGTCAAGAAAAACATTTATTAAAAAATTTAAATTTTTATACAGTCTCCCAGTCCTATAACTGATGTTTAGTGAAAATTTACTGTGACACTAATAAGTAAACCAAGAAAAAGTCCCATTCATCTAACATTAAAATTCACCGAGTTATGAAACTTTGAAATGTATGACTTATATTAGAGTACAACACAAAAATATCCGGATAGATTATCGTCAACAAGTGTAAGAAACAGTTTTAGATTAGATAACATAAACCTGCGATGGTTGTGTTTTGTAACTTTTATAATTAAGTTTTATGGATATTTTAACGCTGAATAAAAAAAGTATCTTTACTTTTAACCATCATGTCACGTTTTTCGCAAATCGTAAATTTCGAGGTTAAAAAATAGCGAAAATTCTGATATTATAAAATAGTTGTAACACATTTTTATTCAGTTTAATTTTATTTAATTCAATAACTTATTAATTGTTTTGACTTATTCTGGGTTTCTTACAGCTAAACAGCTCAGGGGTCCGATGAGGTTGGGAAGATAGGGGGGACAATTTTAACTTTGAGCTTTTTAACTTTGAAATTTGCGATTTGATAAAAATTTCTGACGTGATGGTTTGAAATGAGGGTCACTTTCGGATTCAGCTCTAAAATACATAAGAATCAATTTTCAAAAGCTAAAAACACAAGCATTACATCTATTTTATAGTATCAAATTTTCGCTATCTTTTCTTTTTTTTTTCTTTTTATTTACGATTTGCAAAAAATCTTTACGTGATGGTAAAAAATAAAGGTCAATTTCGGATTCAGTGGTACATAATAGATAAGAATCAATTATCAAAAGCTAAAAAACATGACATAACCCAACTTTTGCAGGCTAGTGTAACCTAATAACGTTTTAAAATATGTATCATTTTATAAGGATTTGAGGCTGTTAATTTTCATCATTTTATTTAAGAAAAATTCTGTTTTTTTTTCTTCTTTTTATATGTTTATTACAAATTGTATATTTTGCACTAATATGTCAGAATGATAATAGATTTCAAATTTATATTGCAATGTTAATTCTTCTCTGAACTTTTTTTAATAAATCTGACGAAATTATATTTCTACTAAATTTATATATGACCCCTTATTTGCAGCAAAAAAATATGCTCCAACTTTAAACAGCTATTACTGAGTCAATTTTAATCGTAGCATAACGGGATTTTTTATTTATTTATTTATTTATTTTTGTCTTACTTGTCAGTGTAACAGGAAAATTTTACTAAATATAACTTTTAGGACTGGGGGATCGTATAAAAATTTAAATGTCGTAATTTTTTAAGAAATGTTTTTCCTGGCACAAATCGCTTTTAAAATAATTTTTACCTTATTTAAACCAATTTTTATAACTGGAAGTATGCATCTAGGACCAACGGTTGAGAAAATAAAGGTCGGCCAGGTTATATGTGGACACCCTGTATATATTTTGAAGCATTTCGATTTTAGAAGATAATATTATCGTATCTGTTCATAAGTTTTGTTTGTGTGTGCTATAACCAATTTTATTTAAATGAGACAGAAATAATAAAGTCTTAGTTACGTCAATAAATTTTATAAGAGACTGAGAATATATTTTAATCGTGTAGGTTATAAAAAACGTTATTTCGCTGAAGAAATCAAATTTATCTAATGAAGAAGATTTTCAGTTTCATTATTGCATCTAATTCTAAATCATGCCATTAAAGAATAATTTTTTCCTTGTTTCTTACAGCTAATATCTTTCTATCCCCATTTCTCCAGCTTATATTAAAAAGAAAATTCGAAACTGATTTTGATATCAAATATGATAATTTCTACGATTAACTTTGACCTTTCTGTATTTTTTTATTGAATAATTTCCTTTATGATACTTACCACATATTCTGGCGTATGACGCGCACTTTTGGTACATGAAAATTGGTCGAAATTGGTCTGTGTGCATTATAAGAGGCATTCTCACAATTTTTTAACTTTCAGGAATAAAAATCTGGTCAAACAAACTTACTAAAATAACATTTTAAACTTATAGACGAATGCCTTAATGATTCAAAATAAAGAAAAATGGTCAGCAGCGAAATTTTTTTTTATTTAACTGAGGTTTAAGTTAAACTTGCGAGTTTAAATTTCCTTACCATTTTACTACTATAACTTTTATTTTCTTCTTACTTTTTACTTATGAAGAATTCACATAGCACCCACAGGACATTCAAATAAGAAATAATCATAATGTAGTATTTTTAGTACAAAATTTTGGTATAACATTGTCTTAAAGAGGTGTTAAAGAAGGGACAGTAAGGGAAAAAAGGGGGTCGGCGGTATAGGAAAAAAGGGACGGTAAGGGGGAGGGGAGGGAAGATGGTAAGGAAAATTACCATCTATTTTTAGGCAATTCATGCTAAGACTAAGTGATAGCCACAATGTTCATTGATTTTTAGAAACAGTTATTCATATTGGATTAAATAAAAAAAAAATAATTTACCTCGAAAAGTGCAGGAATAAACCTTGGGGACGGTAAGACTACCAATAAAGTCACGATACTTGAAAATGATATTTAAATTCTGCAGTAAATTTTATGTCAAATAATTTTAGCCATTCATTCTCTAGCATACTTCTGCATGAGAAAAAAGTTGAAAAAAATTCTGTGACTGCATCTGAAGTGATTTTCTGAATAATGTTCGCAAGAGGGACGGTAAGGAATCTAAAACCCAGGAACAGAGTTAAAAAAAATAATAACAACCGTAAAAATGTGTGCAGGTTAATTTTTGGCTACACATTTATATAAAACAATAGACCCAGTTTCGTAAAAAAATTACATCGAATTACTTTTATTGAAACAATTTTATACAGACAGTTCCAAACTTAAAAATCAGCATCAGGGACACAGGACGGTATAGGAATTTCGTGGTATATTTGGACCCCAACATCGTCCAAAACTTATTTATCTCGTTAGTATGGTTATGCAGTCATGGAATGGGATGTTTTCCAGTATAAGGAAAAAAAAAACAAGAATATGTACTAAAATAAAAATTATTATTCAGGGACTTAAAATCAAAGAATTGTAAGAGTGCCTCATAAACCGGTTATAAAAATGTAAGATTCAAAGTATGAGAATAAAGATTTTAAACTTAATGAACATATTCAAGGTTCGAGTGGCACAGCTGAGGTTTATTCCAACAGAGCAAAAAATATCTGGACCATGACTCGAACCTGGATACCTTGGCTTGCTGTGCCAATGCTCTACCTATTGAGCTATCTGGACGGATCCCGGCTGACATAATTCACGCTTATTTGTTGTATATGGCTGCGAGCTTCAGCGGTAGTTTCGTTCATCAGAGATATAACTATCTTACCTAATATGTACATATAACTAGCTATAACCTGGATACCTTAAATTGCTGTGCCATTTTTCTATCTATTGTTCTATCTGGACGGTACCCGACTGTCATAATTCACTCTTATTTGTTGAATATGGCTGCGAGCTGCAGTGGTAGTTCCATTCATCAGAGATTATAACTACAGCATTTCATTATGGACGTGTGTGATAGCACGGAAACTCATGTATACCATGTAATTAGGTCATAATTAAGAGAAAAAAACTTTTTCAACTGGATAAACCATATTGAAGGTTGGAGCAGCACAACTGGAAAGGTTGGAGCAGCACAGCTGGCTGACCTTGGCTTGCCAGGTCCGACAAGCCAAGTATCCAGGTTCGAGTCCTGGTCTGAGCATATTTCGCTTTGTTGGAATAAATCTCTGCTATACTACTCCAAATCTTGGCTATGATTTATCTAGTTGAAAAAACTTCCTTCTCTTCATTATGACCATATTACATGCTATATAGGAGTTTCCGTGTTACCATGCACTTCCATCATGTAAATGCTATAGTTATAGTTCGGACGAAGGGAACTACAGCTGTAGTTCGCAGTTAAGTCCAACAAATAAGCGTGAATTATGTCCGTCAGATACCATCCGGATAACTCAATCGGTAACATTGGTCACGGCAAGCCATGGTGTCCTGGTCTGGACATCTTTCGCTCTGTTGGAATAAACTTAAACTTCAGCTGTGCTACTCCAACCTTGAATATAATTTATCAAGCGGAAAAAATTTCCTTCTCATTATTATTACTTAATGAACATAACATTTTTACAAAAAAATAATAATAATAAATAAATAATAATAATTGCTATCAGATTACATGAAAAGTAATACTTTACAATAACCTTTATTTTATATTTTCCTGTATATTTTCAAATATTCTGTATACCATGACGTTTTTTTTTTTGTTTTTTTGTGAAGAAATGGCGTTATACGGCGAATTTTGAGCGTTTTATATGGCGAATATGCGTGTGTTATAGGTGAATTATGCGCGTCTTATATGGCTAATTATGCGCGTGTTATACGACGAATATTGCCCGTGTTGTACGGCAAATTATGGGCGCGTTATACATTAAATATAGACAGAAATAGAAAAACGAAGTCTGAAAGTATAGGTGTGCGTTATACGCTGGTATATACGGTATTGAATTTTTTTAAAAACCTTCAATTTTTTTCTCAAGTAGGAAAAATAAAAAATACATAAAAAATAAACTGCTATCGCTTTTGTAATGAATGGAAAGGAAAATTTTTCTTGGAATCATTCCAGTTTTAGAAGATAATAATTATCCCACATGTTTATAAGTTTCGTTTGATGCATACAATTTCATTTATTTATTTAATTATGTAATTCAAGAACAATTTTATATCGTAAAAAATCAGATTAAGCTAGTGAATAATATTCTCAAGTCTCTGTGTTTTCTCTAAATTCTAAACGATGGTAATTAAGAAAAGATTCTTCGTGCTTGTTACTAAAGAAATCTTTTTATCCTGATTTGTCCAGCTATAATGAAAAGAAAAATGTTATTATATTTAATAAAGCACTTCCTTTTCTTAACATCTATTTTTTACGTGTTTTTGTGTGTTTCTCCGTTGATTATGTTTCTTCTCGATAGATATTTTATTTTAAAAATACCTTGAATGGCATTTCTGATACAAAGTAGGTAAAACATAAAACGATATACATAATATTTTATTAGTTCAGAACCAATGTTTTAAAAAACGAAATGGTTGTAGATCTTATAACATTTAATCAAAGTGATAACTTATTTTGAAAGAATTTTAATTTCAAAAGCTAATATTACATATCTGTTCATAATCTTTTTTTGTGCTATGGCAAATGTTGAGAGGAGAATTGTAAAGTCATAGTAACCGCAACACATTTTACAAAGCTATGAAAATATATTTTGATTTGGTAAGTCATGAATAGATTTATTTCATTGAAGTAATCAAATTTACCGGACAATAAGATTTTCATTCTCATTATTTCCTTTAATTCTAAATTGATAATTAATGAATAAATTTTTCTTGTTTGTTACGAATGAAATAATTTTATCCTGCCATCTTAAGTCATAAAAAAATCTGAAATGAATTTCGATGTTAATTAAAGAGTTTTCTACAATTAACTTTGAAACTTATTTCAATTCCATTGTTTCCATTTATATTTTGTACCATTTTGCTTTCTAATAGTTATTATATTTTAAAAGTACATTGAAATAAGTTTCTGTTACCAAGTCGGATGAAATAAATAACAGAATTAATTTTATTAATTTTATTAATTTCGCTTTTATAATTAATTATGGGATTCTGATCACTTTTCTTAATATTCCAAGGTCAGAAACTCATTTTATCATATCCGTTCATAAATTTTATTTACTGTAAAAAAAAAAAAAAAAAAAAAAAAAAAAATTTTTTTTTTTAGAAGGAAATCATTAAATATCTAAATTTACTGCAGAAATCAAATGAATCCAATAACTAAGATTTTCAATTGAATAATTTAGTATACAGTATATTGGGAGGATCTAGGCCCTTTAGAAAAACCCTTTTAATGTCCTAACTCACAATTCACGCGTGGGGAAGGGGGGACTCCACTATTTTTCTACCTGCTCTTAAACACCCTAAAATAAACCCCTTAACCTATACTCTCATAGTTACAAAGTACATTAAATTAAATTAAATTAACAAATAGCGTGATGTCGCTAAAATGTCCTGGCTAGCCCGAAGATAACAAATAAAACCCTTATTGTCTTAATTAAGAACGGGAAGGAAACGTCGAGACCCCTCTCGACATGTGAGGTTCAAGATATAGCCCCAATAAATAAGGCTACAAACCAGCCCTGACACAAACTGACAAAGCTATTGTACTCGTCCAGTCTTTTGGACTCACATAGTAAATTCTCAATTTCGGTAGAACCAATTTAATTGCACCGTAAGACCACCTTGTTCGCCATCTAAAATCTTGGGAAAAACAGAACTAAACTCTATACATACATATTAAACCTTTTTAAAATGGTAATTAAATATAAAAAATAAATCAGAAAAAATAAATAAATAAATAAATAAATAATAATAATACCACAATAAATGTTTTACAAAGTCTATTTCGAATTGTTGAACACAGTTCTGTTCAACACAGTAACATGTCGTTTAAATGAATCATGTTTGGAGAATATTGATTTAATTCGCTATACTGAAAAAGTGAATATTTTTATAAAGAAATGAGATAATATGTATATTTTTAATAATTCTAAACTGAAAAATTCCTTAAAGTCATAGCCGTTGTAACGATATTTTACTGCAATTCTAAATGCATAAACACAAGAAAAGAAACACTTTGAAACGTAGTTGAAAATTGTTTATGAATTCGGTTCGCTCTGACTGGCATGAATATAGTCGGATTGCCATGTAATTTATGTATGTTTTGAGGATTCCTTTGGCATGTTCAGTGCTGAAAATGACGTATGTGGCACTGGCAGTTCGTTTACAGGGGCATCCAAGATAATTCAGATACATAATGGTCTATGAGGAAAAATCATTTGTAATATGACCTATATTTAAAAGAAATTGAAATTTATATATGCATTACTGAAGTGCACTCCAAGATGTTTAGTGGTTTAGTAGAATATGGCGAGAATCGCATTTATCGTTCATTTACGGGGACACACACACAAAATTCGGTTAACACTAGTCTCTATGAACAAAAATTGCTGGAAGTGCGTTTTTTGTTCTGGTATGTGTTTTTACATTTAATCAATATTTTGCCCACTAGTTGTTGTGTTTAAATTCTATAGATCGTATACAGGGCTGCACAAACGAATTCATATCCCATTTATAGACAGAAATTGCTAAATGGGAATTTTCAAGCGAAATTTTTTTTTTTCAGCAATGTCATCAAAACACGCTCGCACAAGTTCGAATAGACAAGTGAGACAAGTCAACAAACATTTATTTAGTAGGTGGCAATGGGACGTATGCCATTTTTCTCAAAAATCCCCTTGACCAATCAAATTTTGTTGGCCTTATTTTGACACCCTCTTATTTTTAAAGGTACTCTAATTTATAACAGTTCTCATGGTTCCTAGAGTTGCAAAAAGCCCGGTTTATTCCCAGATTTAAACCGTATTTTTTCCAGAATTTGAAACTCTACATTTAACATGGAGTAGAAATTCTTTCATTAAAATGCTTGGTGTGTAACCGTAAAAAAATAATAAATAAATAAAACTGTTTATAGCTCAAAACCTTCGCTGGTTTAATAAAATTGTTGCGGAAAAATTTACAGTAAAAAATCCCTTCAGTTGTTGTTGAGAAATTTGCTCACACGCATACATATATTCATACATACATATGCGTACATATATACATAAAGGCGAAATCAGAAACTTCTTTCGAAGTAGCTTAAAAATTAGAAATAGTATCAGAAGAAATGTTACCAAAGCAACGCGAAAGAAATGCATTTGATTATATTGAACATACTGTTTTTGAATTAAAGACAAAAAATTAACAATATACTTTATAATAATAATATTTAATAATAACTTTTAGTACAGGAAATATCTTTAGCAATAACTTACATTTTAGAAACATTAAAAGTGGATACATAATTTTTTATAAAGTATTCTAAAAATAATCTTCCTGTTTGGTATAGAAACAGAGTAAAATTTAAATTATGTTTCAGATTTTAAAAGAACCCTTTCTGCCATTTTCAGCCAAATTTAATGCTTCGAAAGTACATTAAAATCTTGAAAATCTGAAACATAAAATTAAGCGAAGACAGCTGTTAAATCTAAATGCGTTACAGTAAAGAAACTGAAAAGCCACAAAAAATAATGCACGTGTGATAAAATCGAAGGTGAAGCTTCAATTTTACAGCAAACTTCTTCACACAGTTTAAAAATCATAAACACGCCTAATACATTTTTCATTTTAAAGAATAAAAATTCCTATCTGCAAAATGGAAGTTTTAGTATAACAGTAAAATTTTAGTTGAAGTTAAGAATTACATAAAATTTAATATATAAAGTAACTAGTTTCCGATATAATGTAAAATAGTAATAAAGTACGGAAATTGTACGTTATCTCAACCAATAACTTTTATAACCTTTACTAGCATATGTTGTGATAAATTCCACTGACTTTTTCATAAATAAAACCATTATATAAAGTTTTGTGTTTAGTTGCTAGTTATAATAATTAGAAAGATAAATAGTATAACTGTTACGTTACTTTAACGAAGTTAATTGTTACTTTATTATATTATTTCTTTAACAGTTATGATTTAGACTAGAATGGATATTTTTTGTATTAAAATGTGTACCATAAATATCGGTTTCATTGTTTTCCATTAATTTTTCATGTCCATCTAGTGTTATAGTTCTTCATTATTTTTCATTTTAATTTATGGCACTGTAAAAAGTTTTGTATAGAAAACTAAACACACAAGATTCTTATTCAGTCATAAAGGGTATTTTTTTAAAATTCAAATCCATTTTTTTGTCATATCTTTAATAATAAAGAAGATAGTTTTAGAAAGTTTTCAAAAAAATTACTTTCTTCTTTGTACGAAGTGCGTTTACGTCACTAAAAGTTAGTGTTTGTACAGTGGATTGTTAAGTAATTGACATCGACCGAAGGTTGGGGAGGGGGGGGGGGGCTAAGAGAATGAGCTGCGGTATTTCCAAGGGATCCTAACCCATATGCAATGCAGGTTTTAAAGAAAATGACGAAAAAGTCCGAACGGTTAAGCCGACAAGTGCGACACTGGTTCGATCCCGGCACCCCCTGTCTACCAGATTTTAAAGCAGAACCTCTGCGCCGTGCTGGGCCAAAAAAGTTCTCCGAATGCAAAATAATTAGATTAATGACACTGTTTGTTATGTTAGCTACATTCCACAATATTATCCATCTAGTTCATATTTGTTTGGAAACAAATGGTGTCTACTTTCACTACACTAAAAAAAACGGACTAAAATACGGAAATTGAAATGGCAATCGAGACGCCGGTACTATTTTCGTATTTTAACGGAAAATTTCCCCCGTAAATTCCAGAAAAACGTATTTTTCTGTAATTTGCGGAAAAAAAATTACCGTTAAAATACGGAAATAGTACTGGCGTCTCGATTGCCATTACAATTTCCGTTCTTTAGTCCTTTTTTTTTTCTTTTTTTTTTTTTTTTTTTTTTTTTTTTTTTTTACAGTGTACTTCTTGTAATATCGTTCTACATAAAGAGCAAAGTAATACGATTTGACATTTTTCAACTTACTGAAAAAGGTGCCCAGACCTGTAGTCGAACCAAAGAGCAAAACATCTGGCTTAATTTGGCATTGCTATATCTATTGAGTAAAATACCTGATTTGTACGGTATTATTCTTTCAGGCAGAACAAAAAAAGTCCCTTATAAACAGGTTCTGGTTTCACAGATTTTGTAGTATTGAGTTTCACTCGATGCAGACTAAAGAATAGCATGGTATGAAAAGAAAGAAAAAAATTGTATCCTGAAAAATCGGGAATTTTAGTGTCCCTTTCAGTCGTTACACGGGACGAAACTTGGAACTCCTGAAAATTGAGACGTCCCGCGTAAATCGGGACAGCTTCCAGTGGTAACACGAGTTCGAACACAGCATCTCCTGTTTCCCAGCGTTAAAAGCAGTACCTCTGTTGAAAATTTAAGTCATGTTTCAGGTTTGACTCCTGGAGTGGACACTTTTTCACTCTGGGAGGTTCTGCTCTCAAAGCTGGTAGACGGGATGTGCTGGGTTCGAGCCCAATCGTGCCCGTCGTCTTAACCATTCGGAGTTTTCCGGGGTTTTCTTCGAACCTTTGGTAACCTTGCGTAAATACGGGTTAGGATCCCTTAGACAGACTCCCACAGAGTGCGACCCCGGGCCTATATCCCTCGAGTAGAAAATCGGCCGTCATAAATAACACCAACACACTCTGTTTTAAAAATGTCAATTCCTATGATATCATTACCAATCAGTTTGATGGAGTTAAAAATAATAAAAAGCAAAGTAAGTCTGCTATAAATTTAGTTAAATTATTTTCAATATTATTAAAGTTTTGAACAAAAATTTAGGCTCTTAATGGTGTGAAGCATTTTGAAAAAAAATGGCAACCCTGTTTTTTACATCCAATAAATGTTTGCTATAGTGTGTTCTACTGATTCTTAATCCTTAAATGCCGGGTGTTGCTTTTCGGCATCATACCCAATTTAGGCTCTAACCCCCTCACTGACAAGCCCATGTTAATACGTTCACTAAGCTCCAGGTTTCACTGCAATACAAGCAATATTTAAAGTAATATAATTCTATGGATTTAATGTATTTTCAATACATTGAACAATGATTAATATTTCCAAGGATCGCATTCATATTCGTTATTAAGTTTTTTTTATAAAATTCTCAAAGAATCATTTTTTTTAGCATTTAAAACAAAATGAAGAGAAAACAACATTACAATTCTGCCCTTTTCCAAGACAGTCGGAGGGTTAAAATACTATTAGAATAATATTGAAGTTGTAATGCCTAATGTTGCCAATAAAATACATTCTGAAAATATTATTAAATCGATTTTCAACATGTAGAGGGCAACACTTGTGCTGTTTAAGAATAAAGATAGATTTATTTTTTCAATTGTTGCTACTTGTTCTTTTCGATTTGTTTGGAAGCTTTCGAAATACCCTATTTTTTTCTGCAGTGAGCAAGTAAAATTTATTTCTTATTACAGTAATTCTTGTGTGTCTAATATTATAGAATTTCAGCAAGCAAAATTATTTTTTCAATTAAAGACCAGTATTGACGATTAGTAACAAACTGTTTTTTAGCCGTATACCATATTTAAAACAAAATATGATTTTTTTAAGTATTTTTCCCATGATTTATTTAAAAAATGAAACCCAAAAAACATTATTGCAATGATTTTTGAAAAATCAGGCATTTAAGGGTTAAAAATTATAAGCTTCATCCTCTGAAACATCCTGTATTTAAAATTTCTCAAGCAGTTAAAGTTTTGAACAAAATTTGGGTCCGTAATGCTGTAAAACATTTAAAAAATAATGGATTGTGGCCCTGTTTTTTAGATTCAACAAATGTTCGCTATATTGTGTTCTACTAACTATTAAAAATTATTAGCTTCATCCTCTGCAACATCCTGTATCTAAAATTTCTGAAACGGTTTCTAAGGAATGCGTAATTTTTTTTTCTTTTACTTTCCAAGCACATGGCATAAGGAGAGTATTGTAATAATTTGCGTCTGTGTTTTAGAGAGAGAGAACACGACAATTCTAAAAGGTTTTTTCGATTAATCTCCAACTTGAAGAATATATTACAAACCACCTATATAGATTTTAATAAAAATCGGTTGGTGGATTAGACATTTAATTTATTTTAAGCCATTTACTAGTCTGCGATAGATTTCAATAGAGTAAATCACCAAAGAGTTTTAACAAAGTATAAGGGACCGTATAAGGGAAAGTATAAGCAATGTGACCATGTAATCAAGCCTTCGTCTCCAATTTCTAAAACGTGGCTGAGAGGTTCTGCTCTCGAAGCTGGCAGATGGGAGGTGCTGGGTTCGAACCCAATCGCGCCCGTCGGCCTAATCGTTCGGAGTTTTCGTGATTTTCTTCAAATCTTGGATTTCCAAGCGTTAATACGGGTTAGGTTCCTTTAGAAAGACCCCCACGAAGGGCACTCCCTCCCTGGGCCTATATCCCTCGTGCAGATAATTGGCCGTCATAAATACAACCAACCAGTTTCTAAAACAGGAGGTCCAGTGTTTGAACACAGCCGATCAGAATTCATCAGTAATTTGTTCAAAAGTCTTTTTTTAGCTAGACACTTACACTAGTGTCCGGAAAATTGAGTAAAGTTACTCCAATATTTGATATTATTTACACAATTAGAAAAATCTTCGACAAATATTATAATTTTTAGATTTGATAAACTTTTTTTTATTTCTTCATCTCTATTTCTTATTCATACGCACCTGCAGATGCACACCAGCTTTATCCATGTATAAGTGATTGTTCACTTTGGCATATACCAGGTGAGCCAAAAGTTCGTTAAAACTTTAAAAACTCATAAAAAAAAGAAGAAATTAAGATAAAGGAGTGCGGCTTACAGCAAAGGGCTCACAAGGTAGTCGATATTTTTTTAGCAGCAAGAAAAAAAAAATAGTTAAAAAATGACATGTAGAGGGCGCTGACGACCCGAAACACAATGAACACGTACTACGACACAACCTGGTTGTGTCGTAGAATGTTCTGGAGGTCATGTTGAACATTTTTTATTGGAAGAACAAATGAATGGAGCGTATTGTTGTCCTGTTCATTGTGTTTCAGGTCGTCAGCGCCCTCTACATGTGTGATTTTTTAATTTTTTTTTTCTGCTAAAAAAAATCGGACTATCTTGTTGCAAACCGCACTCCTTTATCATAATTTCTTTCTTTTTTATGAGTTTTTAAAGCTTTAACGAACTTTTGCCTCACCCAGTATTATGTGTCTTTAAGTTTAATGTCATACTGCTAAGAAAATAACGTACCAATATTAACATTACGCTTGATTTATTTCCTCCAGAATGCATTTAAAACTTCACTAAATATTAATAACCACATCTGAAATTTTAATGAAGGCTCAACAAAAATACGTTAACATTTAAATGCGAATAAACACTTAAAATAATGTTAACATTTGAATAGTAAAACTTTTTCTATTTAATCAAACCATGTCTGTGTTAATATGTATGTTTTCAAATCCAATGATTTACGGTCATGAATACAGACATTACATTATACATGTTTAATTTTGCCATATAAATAACTTTTCGTTTAAGTTTTAATGTACTTTTTACTAAAGCTTTTCTAATTTTAGTTTTAATATAGTTTTGATTAACCCTGTAGTAAAAAAATGTAATATCTTGATTTATTTCCTTGCATTTGATTTCAAAGATGTTACAAGTATCTTATACATAACAATTTGTAATTCATTTTTGTTTTGGTAATATACTATATCTTTAAATGTAAGTAATATAACCCTAAATCAACGTACGTGAATTTATACAATAATTGGATATTAAAAAAATAAACGGTCAAATGTGAGTATTACTCGCGATCAGAGGGTTCTGTACAATAAATATATGAATTATTAACTGCATTATTAAAATAATCGTTGCTAAAAGAATAATAAGACTTTCTAAAAAACTATACAAAGTAGACTTGGGTATAGCTATACATACTAGAAAAGTATGAATGGGTATACCATAAATGTTCAAAGAGATATGAAGCCTAAATTCTATCAAATATTGCTATTCTATATAACTCTTTTTTTTTTTTTATCTTATACTAATCTGTTTATGATGAACTTAATTCGGTACTGACAATAAAAGTAGTGCATATTTAAACTTCATTAGGCATTTCATAAAACTTAATTCAGCGTAGTAATAATCGTTTCTTTTTACAGTATATCTAAAAAAATACCTTGTTCAAAGTATAAACTTGGCATTGGGCTAAGCGCGCTTCGAAAGAAGGTCGCACAGTTGTAACGCCACCTTGGTTCATGTCACGTTTTTCCAGATAGGTTTTTAATTAACTTTTAAAGATACAGGAGGCGTATTGAGAGATCCACTCAATGCGTATGTCAAAACCGTTCGTGTCTTTACGGGTTAATAACTCGGGGTTAATAACTAATGGCTGACGAGTTTTTTTCATTTTTTGAAAATCATTATCAATAATGCTTTTACACTTCTGCTACGATAGGTACCTCCAGCTTTCCTCAACATCTTTGCTGAATGCCCGCAAATCGAAATTTGTGTGTAACGGAAAAATGCGCTTTTCTCAAAAACAATGTTACCTAGGGTAATCGCTATAGTTTTCCTGCAAGGTTTAAATTAACGCGTACTACCTCTAATTTTTTCATAATTTTAGTTTAAGTAGATTCGGAAATAGAGGGGCGGGGGACATATTTTTGCACGACATTTTCGACTATATCTCTAGAAATATAATACATAAAATTAAAATAAATGTATTTTTGAGTTCAGCGTTACGAAGCTTTTACACGATATACACAGAAAAGATTAATTAGCCTCTTTACATTTTCCCTAAATATATTTGTGAATGTTTAACAATCTGTAAATATGTGTGGTCAATAATCTTTATTACTTCCCCCAATTTGAACTTTCCACATTCAACACGTTTCCACGTTTACAAATAAAATGGCTGTGACAGACACACAGTCACAGGAGGGATCTTATAATGATTCCGTTTCTGCTTTTTAAGTACGGAACCCTAAAAAGAATTTCTTAACTAATTATTTTAATTTAAGAACGTAGAACGCAGATATTTTTAACAATTAACTGCATCAGAGCATTCAGGAATAAAAAAACACTTTTTAAATTTAAGCATTCAGCTGAAATTTACTTGTTTAAAAAATATTTTAACTAATTATAATTAGTTACAAATATTTTTTAACATGTGTGATAATTATCATACATGTAAGTGGAAACTTATACTTTAGTAACATAAAATTTTCTAATTTTATCTGCTATAGTTTGTGCCATATTTTTCAAAACAATAAACAAAAACCTATTTTAATTAAGACTTTTTATTATATATTTTTTAAAGAATCTCTTGAAACTTAATTTAAGCGTATATATTTTCATTATGACGTGAAATTAGAATGTTCATTTATTCCTTGAAAGTTTAATCAGTTCTAGAAATGCCTAATCTTAAAAGTTTTTAAAATGTTCGTTGAGTTTAAATATGCTTACAAATAAATTAAAAGGATTGAATTATCACGAATGAATATCATATCTTTTAACCATAAATGTGCATTTATTTAATTGGAAATTTTTGTTCATATAATTGGAATTTTAAGTTTTGGTTTTACTTTTTATTTACTATTTTATATTCATTTATAAGTTTGTGATTTTACTTTACAATATAGAATTTCGCCTTTTACTTTTATAACTGAAATAAAAGAGGAATAACTCTGGAAATTCAATATTTTTTACTGAATTATTTTTCGTTGAAGTGTCTTGCAGTTTTAAACAATTTTCTCACTAGGTAAAAAAAAAAAAATAAAAAAAAAAACAAACAATTAAAACTTAAGAAACTCCAACAAAAAATAGCTCGGTAAAAAAATATTCAATTTCTGTAGTCATCCCTATTTTATTTCTGTTATAAAAGTAAAAGGTTAAATTTCGTAATAAAAAGTAAATTTTCAAACATATAAATGAATATAAAATAAAGGAAAAGGAAAATCAAATCTTAAATTTCCAATTACATGAACAAAATTTTTGAAAGTAAAATTCATATTTATGGTTAAAAGATATGATATTCATGTGAAATTTAATACCTTTTAAATTATTTGTAAACATTTTTAAACTGTTGGTTGCGGTATAATACTTGCACTCCAGCTGTCAGTAGTTTACCATAAAATCAGCAAAAATAAGCCGTGAAATTCTCAAACATATAAATGAATATAAAATAAAGGAAAAGGAAAATCAAATCTTAAATTTCCATTTATATGAACAAAAATTTAGAAAGTAAAACTCATATTTACGGTTAAAAGATGTAATATTCATGTGAAATTTAATACATATTAAAATATTTGTAAGCATCTTTAAACTGTTGGTTTTGCGGTATAATACTAGCACCCCAGCTGTCACTATTTTACCATAAAATCAGCAAAAATAAGCCGTGAAATTCTCAAACATATAAATGAATCTATACTAATAAAAGAATAAATCACTCTGTGTGTGTGTCTGTCTGTGTGCGATGGCTAGCGAAAACTACCGCACGTAGAAGTCTGTCAGATGTGATTAGTCCAAGACAGACCCTGATACACCTGAGGCTCGGATTTTTAATTTTTTAAGGGCCGGGGCCCCTAGGCCCCTTTCAGTTTTTATGCACTAAAACGTTAACATGCCTCTTTTCTATCCGATCTTCTTCGTTTTTGGGGTGAATTATCCTTTCAGTTTCTGCTCCATTTCTACATTTCACTTAAGACCCTGAAACCCTTGCAAGGGGCCCAGGACAGGGCCCCTTGAAGGTACAGTGCACTAAATTGTTAATAACATGTCTCTTTTCTATCCGATCTTCTTCGTTTTTGGGGTGAATTCTCCTTTTGAGTTTCTGACCCATTTCTACATTTCAGTTAAGACCCTGACACCCCTGCAAGGGGCCTGGTACAGGGCCCCTTGAAGTTTTAGTGCACTAAATTGTTAATAACATGCATCTTTTCTATCCGATCTTCTTCGTTTTTCGTGTAAATTCTTCTTTCAGTTTCTGCCCCATTTCTACATTTCAGTTAAGATCCTAGAATCTTTGCAAGGGGCCCGGTACAGGGCCCCTTGAAGTTTTAGTGCACTAAATTGTTAATAACATGCATCTTTTCTATCCGATCTTCTTCGTTTTTGGGGTGAATTCTACTTTCAGTTTCTGCCCCATTTCTACATTTCAGTTAAGATCCTGGCTCCCTTGCAAGGGGCCCGGTACAGAGCTCCTTGAACTTTTAGTGCACTAAATTGTTAATAAATTGCTTCCTTTTTATCTGATCCTCCTTTTTGGGATACTTTCTCCATTTAGTTATACTCCCGTGTCTACATTCCAATTAAGACCATTAATTCTTAAATTTTTTGTGCGTCATGCGTTTTTCACACCCTAATTTTCTGACCTTCGCAATGCGTAATTTTAAAGTTGAGTCTTAAACTCTCTCTTTAGACGAACAATCACATATTTTTATTGGGGCCCTAGGGCCCTTTTTTAAGCCTTTCCCCAATTTTTTGCATTTTCTTTTAAATTATATTCTAATGATTAATTCGCACCCTATGCTTAATCTCAACTAATCGAAGATCTAAAACACTAAGTACTAAAACGTTGTAACATGTTTTCATGTTAGGGCCTTTTCTCAACTATCAGTTGGCCCCTTTTGGGCCCCCTATTATAACTCCCTTGAAAAAAGTCCGATTCACTATCTTTTTTTTCCTGTTCTCTAGCTATTACATGAACGACAAAAAAAAAAAAAAAATATTTCATGCTTCAACTACCACCAATTTTGAATATAAATCGTCTTCTTAGGGCCCTTGGTGCATCTTCTTTAAAAATGATCCGAATTCCTTGCAATTTTCTTTACCATAGTTCTAGCGTCTTCAGATTATATTAAAAACTACTAAAAAGTGTATTTATACCAAACTACATGCCAATTAAGTCCCTAATATTGGGCCCTTTTGGCACCACTGTTATAGCTTTTTTAAAAATGGTCCGATTCACGACCTTTTTTTTTCCTAACAGCTTCTTAGGTTCTCCAGCTACTACATGAACGACAAAAAAAATTTGCAGACTTCAGCTACGACAAATTTTGAATATTAATCGTCTTCATGGGGCCTTTGTTGCAGCTTCTTTAAAAACTATCCTATTCTATTGCAATTTTCTTTAGCATAGTTTTAGCGTCTTCCAGCTACTTTAAAACCCCTAAAAAATTTTCTTATACCCAACGACATTGCAGTTAAGACCGTGGCCCCAGTGCCCGGTCTTTCTTTATACCTCAGCTACCACCTTTTTCGAACATTAATCTCCTTTTTCAGCATTAACTTACGTCTACTCACTACAGCCGTAAATTAAAAATCGCGTTACTTTAAAAGTTACTTTAGAGAAGGGATTTCATCCGTTTATTAAATATTGTGTTAATGCTAACAGTGATTCATGAAATTTACAAGGTGAGGAGGCTTCTTCCACCGCTTGGTGGCGCGTTATTTCCTCGGGTTTAAGGACCCAATTTCAACGGGATTTGCTTCCTTCAACTTACATTACAATTCAGCTACTTTCTGTATTATGAAATTTTATCTTAGACTTTAGTTACCAACATTTTTTAACGTTAATGGCGCATTCTCTCTTTTTTTTTTTTTTTTTTTTTTTTTTTTTTTTTGTTTCTCAGAGCTTGATTCCTACGAGGTTTGGATCACTCAACTTGGTTTTCGATTGTCTCCGGCACGTGGGGGCACTTCCGGTAAATGCTGCCATATGTAGTGGGGATCTAGATTACAGGTTCATTCGGAAAGAAGTTTGATGGGAACACATTAGACGCCGCGGAAGGCAATGGAGCCTCCGAAATTAGGATCATTTAAAAGAATTTCCAAAGATATAAAATCATACAAACTTAAGTTTTGTTTAAGGTTATTATTTACAAACACCGGGCAACGCCGGGCGGGTCTGCTAGTATAAAATAAAGGAAAAGGAAAATCAAATCTTAAATTTCCAATTATATGAACAAAAATTTTGAAAGTAAAATTCATATTTACGGTTAAAAGATATGATATTCATGTGAAATTTAATCCCTTTTAATTTATTTGTAAGCGTCTTTAAACTGTTGGTTTTGCGATATAATACTAGCACCCCAGCTGTCAGTATTTTACCATAAAATCAGCAAAAATAAGCCGTAAAATAAGCGTAATATACGGTATATTTCTGTTAGTGTATTTTATAAGTCGGTATGCTGCATTTTATTTACGGTTTATTATAGTTCATTTTACGAAATAATACTGGCAGCTGGGGTGCCTGTATATATACTGTAAAATCAGCCTTTTTCGGGTTTCGTTCATCTGACGAAAACCCATTCGTCTCGCTCCTCTGTCTGTCTGTCCGTCCGTCTGTCTGTCTGTCCGTCAGAGAGCCCGTTCTCAGAAACTATACATCTTGGAGACTTGAAATTTTGTATACTTATAGATGAACACCACACATCATACGACAAATCATAAAATATTGAAAAAGTCATACATTTAACCCTTTGGGCTCCCACATGTGTATTTTAAACAATTCTTTCTAAGTGAGCCCCTATTTAGGTTGGAGGTATGAAATTTTGTATACTTATAGCTGAACACCTCACATCAAATGACAAACCATAAAATTTTGTAAAAGTCGTAACTTTAACCCTTTGGGTTCCCACATATGTATCTTAAACAATTCTTTCTAAGTGAGCTCCTAATTAGGTTGGAGGCATGAAATTTTGCATACTTATAGCTGAGCACCTTACATTAAACGACAAATCATAAAATTTTGAAAAACTCGTACATTTGACCCTTTGGGCTCCCACATGTGTATTTTAAAGAATTCTTTCTATGTGAACCTCTAATTAGGTTGGAGGCGTGAAATTTTGCATACTTATAGCTGAATACATCACATCAAAGGGCAAATCATAAAATTTTGAAAAAGTCGTACATTTAACCCTTTGGGCTCCCACATGTGCATTTTAAACAATTCTTTCTAAGTGAGCCCCTAATTAGGTTGGAGGCGTGAAATTTTGCATGCTTATAGCTGAGCACCTCACATCAAACGGCGAAACATAAAATTTTGAAAAAGTCGTACATTTAACCTTTTGGGCTCCCACATGTGTATTTTAAACAATTCTTTCTAAGTGACACCCTATTTAGGTTGGAGGCGTGAAATTTTGCATACTTATAGCTGAACACCATCATGCGACAAATCATAAAAATTTGAAAAAGTCGTACATTTAACCCTTTCGGCTCCCACATGCGTATTTAAAGCAATTCTTTCTAACTGAGACCCTTATTAAATCAGAGATTTGAAATATTGCATACTTATAGCAGAACACCTGAGGCCAGGCGACAAACCATAAAATCTTGAAAAAGTCTCACGTTTAACCCTTTGAGCTACCATATATGTATTTTACGCAATTCTTTCTAAGAGAGCCCCTAATTAAGTTGGAGACATGAATTTTTGCATACGTATTGCTGAATACCTCAGACCACACGACAAATCATAAAATTTTCAAAAAGTCTTATATTATTCACTCCTCCGGGCTCTAACTTGTATATTTTAAGCAATTTTTCTAACCTCCGCACTTTTCACCCGAGGAGCACTTTTCCAACTTTTGCCGACACCCCTTTGACCATTCTTTCATATTATGCACCTTAGCCTTACATATTTTAGTTCTACTTTTTACCGACAGGGGCGCCTACTTATCTCGGGTGCTATGGGCCCAATCCTTTCGACTAATATATATACGGATAGTATGTAAAGCGGAGTTTCGTTCGGATAGACGTTTGTTTAGAATAGAGTGCGCCCCTGGTTGCGAAATATGGAACTAACAGATTTTTCAAAAAGGATAAAGTGTTTTGAAAGGAATATTAAACGAAACCCTCTGTGCGATCTGTGATCACACTTACCCACTTGTTTTTTTTTTCAACCCGATGAAAACTCGCTCAAAGAACGTTTCATTTATTATGAAGATGCCAGTCCGAAACTGGAAATACGAGGTTGTATCAATAAGTTTTCACCCTCACATAGAAATAATTGAGTAAAATTTATGAAATTGCTACATTTTATGAGTCCTTTTTTATATAGTCAGTGGGCACAGTGACACATTTGTGCAACCGGTATTTCAAAGAGAGGGGACAGGAGGATGTATTGCAGGATGCGCGATAGTAGACCCAAAGGGGAGCATTTTTCTAACTTTTACCGATCTTCACATGTGACATATTGTTGGAAAGGCCTGTGACCATTTATTCATGCTATGCACCTCCGGAGCCCTACCACTCAAATTTTTACTTACGGGGGGCATAAATGATGTCCGCAAAATTTAGAAAAATGCCCCCGGAGAGTAAATTTGGGGGCTCAGGAGGTGCATAGCATGAATAATGAGTCACAGGCCTTTCCAACGATATGTCACATGTGGGGGTCGGTAAAAGTTAGAAAAATGCACCCCTTTGGGTCTACTATCGCGGCTCCTGGAACAGAACCTCCCTCCCCCTCTCTTTGAAATACCGTTTGCAGAAATGTGTTACTGTGCGCGGTGACTATATAGAAAAGGACTAATACAATGTAGCGATTTCATAAAGCAATTTCATAAATTTCACTCAATTATTTTTATGTGAGAGCAAAAATTTATTGATACACCCATCGTATTAGAGACAACTGTAGCTGCAGAGAAGACTCAATTAACAGTCAGCCCGATTCAATGCAAGACCTTCACGCACTTACTTTTTCTTTGTTTAGACAACAATAAAAAACATGAATTATAAACAAAATATTTATACAGGGTCTATTAAAATCTGAAATTAAATGTATTTTAACATTTTCAAGATATCCAATTTGGAAAACACGGAAAAAAAATAAGCGTATTTCAACAGGTATTCCACATAAAACTCTGAAAAGAGTGGGGTAACCACATTTTTACCCGAAGACGACCCGTGTGGTTCTTGTTGAATCGGGTTGACGCTACTTTTTTTCGTTGTGTGTCCGATTCAGTTCAGATTGATTTTAATTGTTTCGGGTTGGTATTTGACCCCTTTGGGTGGGTTCGGGTTGATCTGATTTTTCAAAAAAAGTTCTAGAATGTTTTTGCGGATTAAAAAAAAAAAAGAAAGAAAAAACTATATATTCAAACTTTAATGATTATGATTATATACATACACTAGAGTTCATCCGGATGACAGAGTATCCGCGAGTTTCAAAAGCAAGAAAATTAAATGGTACTTTTATGTTAGTTTTGAGAAAATCTCGCCAATAGCATTTTTTTCCCTCACCAACAACAGCTTTTATTTTGCGCGCATGAAGAAATCGGAAGAAATGCACTGATGTTGAGCATTTTGGTTTGTGGTTAGTGTTGCTAAGGTCCAGTGTCACAAAAAGCGGGCCAGAGAGACAATAAAAAAGAAAAGTGACCAGTTAAACTGTGGCATTGAGCTCACAGGCTATTCACACTAATAGTATACTGAATTACATTCCAACCGATGCAGACTACCAAATATTGGGCAAAGAGAAATTAAAAAGAACTTGCATATCATGAAAAATCGGGACTTCTGACGTCCCGCGCAGTGATTACGCGGGACAAGTCTTGGAGCCCCTGAAAATCGGGACATCCCCATTTATTTGAAATATATTTATTTACGATGAAAGTTCTGTATATTAAATGAAAATAGTGAAAATTTTAAATGCAATGAATGCAATAAGAGCAATGACAATAGGAAAAATATTTGGTGATTTATCACCTGCTCCATGCCAACTTAAAAATACCAATTAAATTTATCTTAAAATCATTTCAGAAAAACAATTTCCTGAATATATAACACGTGATTTATCACATTGCTAACGAAGCGTAGAACCAACAGTGTGAAAAATGCCCAAGCTGGGAATCGAACCCGGAACCTTTGGAATAGCGCTCCAAGTGCTCTACCATTTAAGCTACGAGGACGATGCCCAGCTTAGAATTTTCAACATATATTGGAAATCGGTTAATTGTAATTTCAAGCGTAATTTCTCAGCTTAAAATTAATCAAAAAAATTAATTAAAATTATTAAAATTATATAAACAATTTTCTATTTGAAATATTCGTTTTCATTTAAATTATTCCTTTCTTCACCGTATAACATTAACTGAAATCCATGGAATTACACAAACAAACGAAATCTATGTCAATATCCAAGCATATTATCATTGATTCATAGTTACATAAAGGTTAAAATAATTACAAAAGATGAGTGATATTCTTTTTCAATAAACTGCATTGGAAAGGAAATTGCAAGCCTGTATTATTTTCACAAACATGTTTGGAATATAAGGAAAATCCCACAAATTAACAATTACCTGTCTTCTCAAAATACAAGTTTGTTGCTTTACATATAAGGAATAGAAAAGGTGTGACAAATATACTTCATCTCAATATATTATTAAAGATTTGTTAAGAGGAGCCCGATAAATAAATATTTACGTTCATTTTTAAATAATGTTAAGAAGTACTTCATTAATTATTGGTTTTCAAATAAATAGCTGTTAGGAAACTTAAATGAATATTTTTGGATGAAATATTAGATGAGTTTAAAAAATAATACTATTTCATGTAGTAGTGGAAGTAACTAACAAAAATTTAATTCTAGCATTTTTTACTATGCTTCACGTTAAATTTGTACGTAGTTTTATTTATTAAAACAGAAATATTATACCTTTAAACATTGTTTCTAAACGTAATCAAATTTATTTGACTGTAGAGATTAAACCTTTTTCTTTAAACGCGGTAAAAAGGAAAATGTGTACATTAAAACATCAATTAAAGACAGAATTTCCTTAATCCGGATGTTTTAAAAATAAATAAAGCGCAAACAAAAAATAAAATAAGTATCTCAAATTATTCCTTTCGACTTTTCGAAGACTGGTGCACTTTTTCAGAAAGTCCGAGGAGAAAATGTATATACGTATAAATTCATAACTGAAGGTTCTCGGCTGGATTCAAAAGCTGGACCTCATTTTGAAACTGGAGGAATTACCTTTGCAAAACTTATTATTTAATAATAAGTAATAATAAAATGAGGTCCAGCTTTTGAATTCAGCCGAGAACCTTCAGTTATGAATTTATACGTATATACATTTTCTACTCGGACTTTCTGAAAAAGTGCACCAGTCTTCGAAAAGTCGAAAGGAATCATTTGAGATACTTATTTTATTTTTTGTTTGTGCTTTATTTATTTCTAAAACATCCGGATTAAGGAAATTCTGTCTTTAATTGATGTTTTATTGTACACATTTTCCTTTTTAACGCGTTTAAAGAAAAGGTCTAATATCTAAATGTAGTGGGCAAAAAGTCTGCAAAAACTTTAAAAATTCATAAAAACCGGAAAAAGGACCGAAATAAAAAACGGTTTGCAGGGTTTTCCATCTATAGATCACGGGAATTTGCTTAAGACAGGAAGAAAAATTAACTCAAAAAACTGCCTATAGGTGGCGCTGACATACCGAAGTCAAAAGTAAGATATGCAAATAACGAACAGAATGTCTCCAATGTGTTTCACATAACCACAACGACAGGGCATAACACTTTGCAGGCGAGTCACAAAACCATATACTGCAGAGTGCAAAAGGTCTGGATGTACGCCTGACACCTCTCGGCGGGTCGCATTTTTCAGTTCTGACAGATTAGATGGACCGGATCGATTACTTGGGATTTCAAATATCCCTATAACCTGAAGTCTGCCGGTGTCAAATCTGGAAAATCGAGCAGTCCATGGACATCTGCAATCCGTGCTAATGATTTAGTCTTCCCCGAAAGTCTGTAATCAGGAATTCCTTGACCGGAGTAGCAATGTGACTAGGTGGTAGATCTTGCATAAATGTGACGGTAGAAAACGAATCTCTTTCACGCAAACATAACACGATCTTCTTGCGCAGAAGCATTAAATAACGCTCAGCATTCACCGTAGCCGTTTACCACCCATTTATTAGGCACTGCGTTTAAAAGAACGGTGTTACGATGAACTAACCTGTGAACATCACACCACACTGTCACTTTTGTAGAATCCAATTGTTTCTAGGTGTACTCACGTGGATTAGACGTCACACAGATGCGACAGTTATGGGCATTAACGTGGCCGTGAAGCAAAAAAATTAACTTATTCTGTTCAGAAATTGTTAAAGGGCCAAGTCGTATTCTGTTCGATTTTGGAGAAAGCCCACCTCGCAAATGCTTCTCTCTGTACGGTGTCCGCTGGTAAATGTTCATAGCACGTCTGTAATCTATATGGGTACAGATCAAATATTTCATGAAGAATATTGCGTACCGAGGATGGTGGTAAAGCCCAAGCGCCTGGCAGCTTCACGAGCACTGTTGTCCCGTGCAGCTGAATCAGACGCTAATGCTTCCATTTTGGCTGCAACACGCAACGAACGTGCCTTCATTAAACATGGTCGTCCGGATCTTAGACGATCCTCCAACGTTACAGTTTCCTCAAACCGCCGAACAAGCTTTATGAGGCCTGTCGCTGTTAAAGGACCTTTTCTAGTCCTTACATTCTTCCGAACTCGGAATTTACGCAAAGCAATGTTAAATTATTCCTAGTTCACCTAAAACATCTTTACCAAAAAATCTTTATCCTTCACACTCGACAACCTTGTTCACATACACAGTTTACAACGGTGAACTAGTTGAGGATTAAGAGTGCTAATTCTTATAGAAGTCTCACATGCATATTTCCACCGAAGTCGCTCGTACTAGCGCCATTTGTCGGCTATTTTTTGAGTTATTTTTTTTCTTGTCTTAAAAAAATTCTCGTAATTTGTAGATGCTAACTCTGCAAACCGTTTTTTATTTCGGTTATTTTTCCGGTTTTTATGAATTTTTAAAGTTTCTACGGACTTTTTGCGCACCCGGTATATATGTCTATGCATTTCTTAATATGACTTCCTTTATTTTTTGGCGCTTAGTAATAATAATAATAATAATAATTCTCTTGCACCTTTAGCAATTCTTTTATTTAAAAAATTTAATTCGCTCTTTAAATTTAAAATATAGTTTTTCTGAACGAATGAAGTGTGATAAAATGTAAATAATCGGTCAAGTGCGAGTATTACTCGCGTATAGAAGGTTCCGTACAATAAATATTTTAATTATTAACTGTAATATTACAAAAAAGTATTGCTAAAAGAATAATAAGACTTAAAAAAACTATACAACGTGAACACCCTGCGAAAGGGGGTCAAAAAGTTGCAATGCCGCCTTGGTCCGTGCCACATTTTTACAGATATGTGTAAAATTAATCTTTAAAGACACGGGTGACGTATTCAGAGAGTCACTCAATCCAAACTAGTCGCGAATATTCAAGTAATTACCTGATTAATTATCGCGTGGCAAAAATCAGGTCGTTTCAAAATGTCAGCCAAGCTAGAAATTCAAAGTGCTATAACTCAGCCATTTTTTAAGATATAGACAAAACAAAAAATGCTCCGAAATCTTTGTATCAAGGTCAAACACATAAGAGAAAAATATTTTTCAATTTTCAATTTTTTGGTACCACATTTCAAATTTTTAAATTAAAAAAAAATTTAAATGGTCACCATTTTGAAACAAGATGGCGGATGAAGCTGGCCATCGAACTCGGTCGAGGCATTAGTATGCACTATGTGTGCACGAAGTTGCATCCAAATCGGTTCATAAATACATGAGTTACAGTGCGACAAAAATCATATATATATATATATATATATATATATATCAACTTTTGAACGGAGGGTGGTTTCGGGGTCTAGGGGGATCGATGAAAATATACCAAATTTTTTTGAAATCGCTTTCCTCCGAACGGCTGCAATAGGTAGCTTTTTGTAATAAGCTTTTTCTACCTAAAAGTAATTCTTGAAATCGTCGCCTCAGAGCAACAGTAAGACATCTAGTAATAATCGAAAATGAGATGTCTGACTTAATGCTATGAAAAACTGTGTCTGCATCTAGTGGAACAGTAGGGAATTTTTATAAAACACATCTGAGATATAGTACTAAACATAACTTTGTGTTTCAGAAGTTGTTCCACTAGATGCAAACACAGTTATTCATAGCAGCAAGTCAGACATCTCATTTTTTATTGTTACTAGATGTCCTACTGGTTGCTCTGGTGAGGCGAAGAAATACTCACATATGTGCGCAAATGATACAAATGGGTTAATGTCTTAAAACACATTTTGCAATTCAGCATCGCAATATAATGTTTAACGTTACAATGTTGTCTGTGAATTATATACATATAAATTCCATGAAAACTGGATTTAATTTTTCGAACAAACTACATAGCTTCTGATTTTATTCTGATAAACCAATGTAACGCAAAAGAAATAGTCTGATTCCTTTATTATCGACCTTTGTTTATTTAACAAATAATGATTAGGGAATATAGTGACATCAAAAAAATTACCCTATCTTGGTATCCCAGAAAAAACAATAAATTCTTTAAGCAGGGAAATGAGCTGTAAAGCTAAAGATCAAACGTATAGAAAAAAATTATCAATTATACGGATCGTGTTAGTTTATTTTTACTCCAGTTGTTTGAAATTAACCAATTCATCTGAAAAGAAAACAAAGGCGTCAGAAAAAAAATTTCTCTGCATAACTTTTTTTTAAATATTAATTTTAATACAAAAGACATCATGCAAATAGATGTTGTGGTTAGATACTTAGTGTTATATACTTAAGTGTTAATACTATAGTGTTAGATACTTAGTGTTGAATTACTTTTATAATCTAATTTCTGTCTCTAACACTTGCGTAGTTCTTTGAATTCTTTTAAAAATTATTATACTATATGAAGTCAATTTGTGAACGCTTCTATCCAAAAATGATGTAAATTTAACAGTCAAAAAAGATATTCGCACTAAACGACTGAATTTCTGCACGAAATAAGTTTGAAAATTGAACGCTTTTTGTTTAAATTTGACATTATTTGTTGATTAAATATGATCATGGTGAAAATTTTTACGTATACGTATAAATGAACAATAACATTAAATTAACACATTTCTATCATTAGTGTATTTTAGGAATTTCTTTTTTATTCTAAAATTCCAAATCCTTAACAGAAATTTCGAAAGGGGAATTTTTACTTTATATAATCTCGAAATACATGTCTGTAAATAAAGCTACAAATAATATTCAATATTTCTGGTATAAATTTGGAACTTATAATAAAACATTAATTCCTGAAATACACGCATACAGTGTAAAAAATTGGATTTTATGCTTTTTTTACAGAAAAAACTGTTTTAATGAAACATTACAGATATTTTTGTAAATTAAACGGTTCTTCATTGGCGCCAAAATTGACAGTTTTTTTCTGTCAGTTTGAGAGATTTTATTTATTTATTTATTTATTTATTTTTATAGTGACATATACGCTGATGAATCAAATGCATAAAGGTTAAAATAACATTATTTTTTAACGTTACAATTTTGTCTTTCAATTATATACATATAAATTGTAAGAAAAGCTTTCATTTATTTTCCGAAAAAACTAAATAGCTTTTCGTTTTTATTCTTCTAAACAAATGTAATCCTGAGAAGTAGTCTGTTTCCTTTATTATCGAGCTTTACTTATTTAACAAATAATGAAAAGTGGATGTAATGTCATCTAAAAAATTACCCTACCTTGGTATCCCAGAAAAAACAATACATTCTTTAAGCAGGGAAATGAACTGTAAAGCTAAAGATCAAGCTTATAGACCAGGGACGGCGAACTAATGGCACGCGTGCCATAGGTGGCACGCAGGAGATTATTTTCGGCACAGCATAGACTCGTGTTCTAAATTAAAATATTGCAGGGCTCTCCTGTAAAACAAGGTAATTAACAAAATGTAATTTTTGATACATTCAATTTTCAAATTTTGTAAAGAAAATACACACAAAACTATTATGTTTGCTTCCTGCAAAACAACTGATTTTTTAAGAATAGAACTTCTGTTAACTTGTGTGCAATATATCTGACCGATAGACTTTATTTTAGGACTTATGTGCAAATAGTTTTCATTTTGTAAATTCAGATGTAAATATTATTAAATAAATGTAATATATTAAAACACCAAATAAAATAAACTAAGACAGACTTGAGCACAGTTAAAAAATAAAATTTATAAAGACAATAAAAAACAATTAAAAATACAATATGTAAACGTTTCGCCAAGCGACACACAAGGCATCATCAGTACAAAAAATATCCATTGCATTTCAAACGTCAGATCAAATCAAGAACAGTTACAGTTAGCTATTTTAAAAAGAAACAATATTCACTAGGGACAGAACGAGCATCATTCAAAGCATGCGACCGCAATTCAGTGAACCAAGCCTCAAGGAGCAATCTACCATGGTAGTTGTTGCAACCAGATTTCAAAATACTGGCGTTCGCAATGAGCGGAATGTGATTCGTTTGAAGTGAATGCTGGACAATTTTTGAATTCAAATTATTCTTTTTTAAAGCCCCAGTATGTTCTTTTAGGCGAATTTCCAATGATCTACCAGTTTTACCAATATAAACACTATTGCAATCTTTACAAGGAATAATATAAACAACACCGGGTAATTTAAACTTATCATGTTGAAATTTATGCTTATTGAAAAAAGAACTCAAT
Source organism: Maratus speciosus (assembly GCA_963932465.1). Taxonomy (NCBI): domain Eukaryota; kingdom Metazoa; phylum Arthropoda; class Arachnida; order Araneae; family Salticidae; genus Maratus; species Maratus speciosus. The sequence goes on from OZ010789.1 coordinate 156,392,137, forward strand.
TTATTAATAGGTTTAAAAGAAACCCCAATATTGAATGATTTTAGAATGCCAGAAATTTTTTCAGAAATGTTCTTATAATAAGGGATACAGATAAAGGAGAAAGGTTTACTACGTTGAAAAGGGAGGGGAGTAGAATTTACAAAAATTAAAGTATTTTTAAAGATTTTTTTAACAAGACCAATAGGATAGCTTTTATTAACCAAATCACGATAAATTTTACATTTCTCTATTTCAAAATCATTACTGGAACTGCAATATTTTATGGCTCTGAAGGCTAAAGTCTTAATAATGGTTATTTTATGGCTGAAAGGGCATATTGAATTGAAATTAGTATACTGACCAGTAGAAGTAGGTTTTCTGTAAACAGTAGTGGTCACAGATTGAGAGATATCAGTCGTGAGTCTGCGGATTAGAATGTCGAGAAATGGTAATTCAGCATTATTTTCTATTTCAAGAGTAAACTTAATAGGGTTATCAATAGAGTAGAAATCGTGAGAATATCATTTAAGTCTGCTTCTTTCACTATCAAAAAAATATCGTCGACATAACGTCTCCAAAAAAGAATACATGGACCAAGTTCAGAATTAATAATATTTTCAATATTCTGCATTACAAGTTCAGCGATTACAACAGAGAGGGGGGGGGATCCCATAGCGGTACCAGAAATTTGACTATAAAAGCAGTTATTAAATGCAAAACAGTTTGAGATCAAACAAAACTTAACCAATTCAACAATCTCTTCGACATTAAAATCAGTAGGGTGTGTAGGAGTAGGCCAGATATCTTTAATAACTTTACAGTCAAGATCAAAAGGGATTGAAGTAAACAGCGAAACAACATCGAGAGAAGCCATGATGTAACCGATGGGGAATACAAAACTCTTTAAATCATCAAGAAATTTGTAAGGTGAATTAAGACTCTAGTTGGAGTTTAAGTAAGGGGTTTTAAATTCAGACGTTAAATGAATATGTACTGTAAATGTAATATATATTGTGTAAAATCTCTGTACTCCTAGAAAGTTGTTACGATGCAGTTAAACAATTTTACAAAAGAAGAAAAAATCAATCAGAAAAAATTAAAAAAATGTCAGTTGCCATGCTTTATACCCCAGCGTTTCATATAATGAAAATGCACAAATTGCACTATTTTGAATTTAGACTTGCTGAGTTTTTCTAAATTAGGTTGTTTTTCGCTGTCATACAGATTGATTAAAACTGAAATGCAACTTTATAAATCCCAATCTATCTCAATATTGAGTCAAAAAATTATATTGAGAGAATTAGGAGATTATCGGAAAATAACGATCATAAGCAAAAATTCCGATGGTGAAATTAGGATAAGTTGTAATTTCGAATTCAATTCCATAGTAAGAAGTTTTTTAAAGAAACCATTTTGATATATTTTTTTCTGATATTTTTTTTTATTCTTATTTTTATTTTTATTATTATTATTATTATTATTTTTTTGGAGGGGGTGGGGTTGAGGAGGGGAGCATGAAAAGTATGAAAAACTCATAGAAACCTCGTGTCAGGTGTGCAACAATTCAACTAGCATTCTCTGAAGGAAAAACTGAAATACGAAGCTGATCTGAATTATTTTGCATCTGAGACGAAACAAGAGAAATAGAATTTTGTAAAATACTTAAGTATATTTACATTTTCTACAACGCGGGATAACCCACCATTGGCATAGGCTTCCAGATCTCGCGTTGCAAGTTTATTTAAAAAAAAATTACAATATTATTTAACAATAGTTTTAACAATAAGAATTAAAGGTAATAGTAAAAATAATAATAAAAGTAATTATAAATGTACAAAATGTTACCCATATATTTTAAATCCTAAAATCAGTATTTTAATTAATTCTGCTGCTTTGATCCACTGAATTTGTTGGCACGCCATGATTATGTAAAATATTTTTGGGGAAAAATTGGCACGTGGATGTGAAAAGGTTCGCCAACCCTGTTATAGACGAAAATTATCAATTATGCGAATCGTGTTTGTTTATTTTTACTTCAGTTGTTTGAAATTAACTAATTCACCTGAAAAGAGAACAAAGGCGTCAGAAAAAAAAATTCTTTCTTTGTATAACATTTAAAAAAAATATTATTTAACAAAAGATATCATGCAAATAAATGTTGTAGTTAGATACTTAGTGTTATCGTTTTAATTACGTTTATAATTTAATTTATATCTCTAACACTTGCTTGGTTCTTGAATTCTTTAAAAAAATATTATACTATGCGATGTCGATTTGCGAACGTTTCTATAAGAATTATGTAAATATTTTTTTTTTTTTAGATATTCGCCCTAAACTGTTGAATTTCTGCACGAAATAAGTTCGAAAATTGTACGCTTTTTGTTTAAATTAGGCATCATTTGTTGATTAAATATGATCAGGGTGAAAATTTTTACATGTGCGTTTGTGCGTATAAATGAACAATAACATTAAATTAACACATTTCTATCATTAGTGTATTTTAGGAATTTCTTTTTTATCCTAAAATTCCAAATCGTTACCAGAAATTTAGAAAGGGGGATTTATACTTTATGTAATCGCGAAACGCATGACTCTAAATAAAGAACCAAATAATATTCAGTATTTCTGGTATGAATTTGGGATTTCTGAATAAAAAAGTAATTCCTGAAATACACGCATACAGTATAAAAAATTGCATTTTATGTTTTTTACAGAAAAAATTGTTTTAATGAAAGATTGCAGATATTTTTTATAGATTAAACGGTTTTTCACTGATGCCAACATTGACAGTTTTTGTCTGTAAGTTTGAGAGATTTTTTTTTTGTGATAAATACGCTGATGATGCAAATGGATAAAAGTTAAAATAACGTTATTTTTTAGCGTTACAATTTTGTCTTTGAATTATATACATATAAATTGTAAGAAAAACTCTGCCATTTTTCCGAAAAAACTAAATATTTTTTTGTTTTTATTCTTATAAACAAAGGTAATCCTGAAGAAGTAGTCTGTTTCCTTTATTATCAAGCTTTGCTTATTTAACAAATAATGAAAAGTGGAAATAATGTCATCTAAAAAATTACCCTATCTTGGTATTCCAGAAAAAACAATAAATTCTATAAGCAAGGAAATGAACTGGAAAGCTAAAGATCAAACGTATAAAAGAAAATTATCAATTATATGGAGCGTGTTAGTTTACTTTTACTTCAGTTGTTTGAAATTAACTAATTCATCCCAAAAGAAAACAAAGGCGTAAGAAAAAAAAAAAAATGTTTTCTTTGTATAACTTTTTTGTAAATGTTATTTAACAAAAGATATCATGCAAATAAAAGTTGCGGTTAGATACTTAGTGTTACCGTTTTAATTACTTTTATAAGAAAAAAAAACTTTTTCACACAAAAGAAATTATGATTACGATCTTCCATACTAAATACATCTGAGCATATTGATTTCGTTAATTAGCAGAGATTTTTTGCTATAGATTTTGCTAAGTGTAACTAGATAAAAATATTTGGTAATGATGTTAAATTTCATTTACAAGAAAAGTAAATGTCAAACATAGGAAAATAGAGTTAAATGAACTTTTGAAATGTAGTATAAAAAAAAAATGTAATCTTAAATTTTTCATAATAGTTTTGTATAATTGTGTGCTGTGCATATTTGTACTAAAGAGTAAGGAACAGAAATAGGCAGCCGGAAATTGTACGTCAAACGTGGAAAATGAGGTGCGTTCGTACTATAACTAGTTTTATAATTATTCAAAACTTGGTGCAATAGCTGTTGCGCTCTTATGCAAAAATGCATGAATACAAAATTTATTGAATATAAAAAATAATACTGCATCTTAAATAGAACGTATCAACATGAATAACCGTGACAACCCGGAATCATTACCTATCATGGGATATCATTGATTTAATTACGTATGATAGGATTTAATAGAACGAAGAAAACTTTTATTAATTTCCTTTTAAATTTGATTCAATTTTCATAAAATTTGCAAGGACTCGACAACATTCTGCATCGATTATATATATTAAATTTCAAACCATTCGGGTTGGGTAGTTTTTGCGCATATTCTGTTATATGCGGACAGACGGACCAGACGATGACTATAGGTGCTACGTACACTGTAAAAAAAAAAAAAAACAAACTCGGAAACGTTTTTCTACTTGGTGGTGCAGCAATGTGGCCCAACGGTTCTGTTATGTTTCCGTACATTTCGGTCAGATTTTCGTAACGTTTCGGCATATTTCGGTCAGATTTTCGTAACGTTTCCGCATATTTCGGTAAGATTTTCGTAACGTTTCCGTATATTTCGGTCAGATTTTCGTAACGTTTCCGCATATTTCGGTCAGACATTCACAATAGGTTTCCGCATATATCGGTCAGATATTCGGAAAAGTATCCGCAAAAATACTGATATTTAATTTAAAAAACAACAACAAAAAAAGTTTTAATAAGACATAATATTATAAAACGAAAATATTTAATTTAAACATGGAATAATTGTTTGTAATGCTTAAAGTATACATTATTGTGAAATTTTACAATTGGTACAGTATTTGGCGAATTATTGCTTGCAATAGGTTAAAAAAATGAATCTGAAAATTTGATTTGACAATTTTGAATGTCAATTTTTTTTCTTTTTAGCTCTTTTATTACTTGCGCCAGGTTAATAAAAACGTGTCTGAAAACTTGATGAAATAAAATCTAGGTTACATTCTTTAGTCTTTTTTTTTTTTGTAAATTTAATTATTATTTTTCTATAATTCTCCAATCATATCATTTACAGGAAAAACAAGAAGTATTTGTGAAAATGGCTGTATTAGTGAGTTACATGCTATTTATTTATTACCTTCGCCGCCAAACAATGCAATTTTAAGCTAAATAAGACAAAAGTGTGAAATAAGCCGAGAGAAGAGCATTTTGGAGTACATTTTTCATTCAATTCCTACTATTAGCTCACACTCTCCCTATATTTATTGATTGATTTATTTATATATTTATCTTGTTCAAATTTTCAATCGTTAATAAAATACTCATTATTCATCCTATCAAGTTGAAATAATTTTTTTTAAACTTGTACTGGATGACAATTGATGTTAATACAGTTTTTTCAAATATTAATTAATTAATTAATTTTTAATTAATCAATTTTAGTTTTGCATGGGAAACAAAATGGCGGCCATTGGTTATTGAAGTTCTATGAAAGTATTTTCAATAAGGGGTTACCATAGGGGGGACCCTATTCTGTAGCCAAACACCGCCAAGTTTGTCGCCTACTTGGCGATATATCGCCAAATTTGGCGGCCAAAATGAGTCGCCAAAAGTGACGTCAACTTGGCGATATCTCTAATATTTCGCCAAATTCCCATAGAGTTCCATTGTAAACCTACTTGCTTATAGAAAATCAACAAATTGAGATATTTTAATGCAACAAAAACTAATATTAGCTTAAGGGATTATATTAAATTTTTCTTTGATGGCCTAAGTAGGAATTGACTTTAAAAACAAAATTTTTATATTACTTGTTATATTCAAGTGTAAATTATATAAAAAGCAGTTAAAATTATAATTATGCAGTCAATCATTTAAATTTTAGTGTAAATGTCTTCCATATACACACACATTCTAAAATAATTTACTTTCGAAGATTTAAAATATTTTTTACCATACTATGGAATACCATTACTATGGAAACTATGCTTTTTGTTTTCCTCAAGCATGTGATTTTTATATCCTCGAACTGAGATCATTACTCATTAATTGAATATTGTGTATTATGTTATTTTTTTAACATGCCGAACATATTGTCGATTTCACTTATAGGAATATTCACTGCTTTAAAAGTTAGGATATAAGAATATTGTTAAGAAGATTTCTGCAATTATACGTTATTACTATATAAAATAAATAAATAAATAAATAAATAAATAAACATTTTGCGATAAATATTGCTTGCTAATTTGTCATTTCTTTTTAGCTTTTTCTGCATAACGTTCTTTTGCTTAACCATTGTTTAAAAAAATGTTTTATTGAACATATTGGACTAATCTTACGGAATCGTGTCACCCGCCAATTAGCATATTGGATGGCGTATCAAAATTCAAAAGATTAGACAGATTTTGAAATTAACGATTACTAAATGGTGGCAAATGGAATAAACTCCGTGGACTTATCATTTCAGCCTAGATAGGATTAAATTACCTGGAATTTCGATCAGTATAAAGCGAATTATCCTGACGCACACTCTAGCAGCTAAACACAGCAACAAATTAACAGTTATTTTCATAATCTGGGTTATTTACACAACAGACGGAAGATTAATTTACTCTTAAATATAAGAAAATAGCAGGCTTTTTTGTTTGTCCGTGTTATTATGCTCTTTAGTAAAATGCAAAATAAAACTTCGGTTCAGGTAGTCACCAAAATGCATATTGCTAAAATTTTTGTATAACTAACTTTATTTATCATTGTCAGATCTTAACCCTTGTACACGTGCAACAATATTGTTTCATCAATTTTAATGTTTGACATGAACCCTCACAATGACGTCGATTACGGATGATTATAAAGATTTTATTGGAGGCATGAGGTTTATTTTTCTACAAGATTAAGTCATCGAGTTTTTTCCCGGGTTAACGGTTACGTGATTTCAGCTGGTCCACAAAATGAAAAGACAGTGAAAATGACGTCATTTTAGATTTATTCAGGCAATTCATCTTTAAAAACACACATTTTTATGTTTCACTTTTCTTTTAAATATGAAAGTTAAACAATCTTCTTTGTCTGCAAATAATTTATTACTTTTTTGACAGTATTTACTCTGCTAGAATACAAAGAGGGAAAACAGTAGTAGCACAAGAGAATGTTTATTAAGAAATATAAATAACATCCAGTGAGACTGTATTTAAGCTACCAGAATCACATATTGCGCGAGCTGAGAGGCCAGGAGATCAAGGACAAACAAACGAAAATAAACCACCCGAGCATTATTCAAGTTCAATGGTAAATCTCTGAAATCATTGTAATGCATCTCTAATTTAATATGAGAATATTTTAATTCCTATTGTCATAACGGCCTCATTTCCCTACCAAAAGTGCACAGTGAATAATCAACTAAAAGAACTGCTTCTTATAGCTAAATTTTGTCCAACGCATAAGGTAATATAATATCGCAATGGCTTTCGCATCTTTTCAGCAACGCGGAAAGACATTCAAGCTAAAGGTCCAATTTTAAAAAAATACAAGTTCGAATTCACGATTTCGCTTAATTCAAGGTTTATTTGGAAATACTGGCCAGCGTAGCGGGCATAGCCTGCTAGTATAATATAAAGGTATTTAAAATGCATTAAAAATATCTTAAAATACATTAGAAAAACCCAGAACGTTTTCAACCATTACAAGGCCGTCATCAGTAGGATTTAAATGTTGTTATTATTTTCTTTGCTCCTATTCGAGATATGTCCAGAAGAAAACATTGTAATTTAAAGGTTGAACGTCAGAATACTGCTACATAATAGATGAAAGCTCGTTTTGTTGGAAATTTGAATAACTTTATCTGGCATCTCATCTGACGTATAACCTTTAAATTACAATGTTTTCTTCTGGACATATCTCGAATAAGAGCAAAGAAAATAATAACAACATTTAAATCCTAGTGATGACGGCCTTGTAATGATTGAAAACGTTCTGGGTTTTTCTAATGTATTTTAAGATATTTCTAATGCATTTTAAATACCTTTATATTATAAGTATGCACATGAAAGTAATTTTTTTTTACAATTGTTTGTGCTTTTATATGTATTTTAATTATATATTGCTGCCATCAGCTTTGATCAGGAAAGCTTCATTATAGAAAACCAGAATTTTCCAGGACAGTATTTAGGGGAATAAAGATGTCCATTATTTCCGAGGGAAATATCTGTAAATTTAACTTGTACTTGATGTAGAGAAAGTTTAATATCCGCGTTCTTGACTGGGGATGACGATAATGCACGGCATCTTTATAAGGCTGTTTCCAAAAAATTTCATGGTCTCATTGAGTAAGATTTATATAGAACTACAGATGAAACTTTAGAAGTTTGTACAGAAGCAGATATTACATTTTCCTTGTTTTAGGTATGATGTGTTCGTAACAATCTAAGTACCATTTAAAATTGACTGTTCTACTCTGTATTGTCAATTATTTCTCCAACTTTACATCTTAAAATAGGATCTCATATTTATAAACATTTTTTAAATAGTAATTTTAATATAATGTTTTACTGGTTCAGTAAAAATCGGTTTTACCTAGATATGTTATGACAAACGGATTCTAGACTAAATTGAGCTCATTACTGATATAATAGTCAAGTATTAGCAATAATGATGTAATCTAATTTGTTGTATGAGTATTAACGTTGTTTGCATATATTATTTTTTTCCGTAAACCCCTTTTCGACACTGTATTTTCTTTTGAATCTGTATTAATGTATTATAAACACACTGAAAAAAATGAGTTCTCAAAATTGAGTAAAAAGTACTCATTTTTAACTACGTCACATACTCAAAACAGTTCCGATCATAATGTGCTCAAAATTGAGAAACACATGTAGTACACTGTAAAAGAAATCCGACCAGTTTTCCTGTAGGAATCGGAAAAATAGTTGCCCTTATCGTACCGGAAAAATTTCCAACCCAGCTTGGAATAAAATCCTCAAAAAAAGGAAATAGTCAATAAAACGGTATTTTGCGGATTTTATTCCGATCTGGGTCAGAAATTTTTCCGGTACGATAAGGGCAACTATTTTTCTGATGTTTTTGATTCTATGGATATGTTCAAATATGAACCGTTATCTGCTCAATTTTGATCCCATGTGTGTATTCAAATAAGAACTTGAATGTAAATGCTGTCAGTTAAATATTCAATACATCTTTTTCTTATTTTATGTAATCAGCTGTACCTCAGTAAATATTACATTAATGCAAATAATTAATTATGCACAGTATTTAAAAATAATTTAAAAGTGTTTAAAAACATCGCTTCTGTTATAAAAATATGAACTAAAACCAGATGGCGTCCAAGATGGCCGATTAGTAACACGTGCGAAACCAAAATGAGATACTGGACTAAAAGACACACATTTTATAAAACACTTTCAAAACTAAAATAAGTTAAATGGAAAAAATATGTTTCTTGTCAAAGACACCCCTTCCTCCCCGAGACACTTTACTACAGATTAAAGTAAAAATGTTCTGACATTCATTTCTCGCTCAAAATTATTAGCAAGAAACATTTACATTGATTATTTACTAAGAAAAGATAGCAAAATTATTATCAAGATACGCTAAACAATTACTTTTATGACAAGCATTGTTTCCAAGCACTTTTAAATCATTTTAAAATACTGTGCATAATTTAATATTTACATTAATATAATAGTGACAGGAGATACAGCTATTTGCATTAAACAACAACAACAAAAAAAGTATTCAATATTTAACAGAAAGCACTTGCTTTCAAAGTTGTCAAATAAATTTATTGTAAGACGTATTTTGATTAGCACTTAGATTTCCAAAGTTCCTGCAAAAACAAATAGGTGTAATCATCCTAATTGAAAATTTATTTATAACAGTAGTGCAAATAATCATAACTAATGAACGTGAGTGCAAAGAACTTCTTTTTTACATAGAAGCGGAATGAGGTACGCGGAAGCCAGGTTCATAGGATCCCAGCCACGTCCCGAGTATAAGAAACTCTATCGGAAGCCAGGTTGAAAAAAAAAATTAAAACCGGAGAAATTTAAAAGGGAAATTACACAAATTAAAGACAGCGAAAAGCGGTAAGGTAGTGCTAGGGGCCCTGAAGCTACCGGACGACCCCAGCTGTGTCGAGCTTATTATTATAATTATTGAGCACCAAGAGAAAATAACTAATAATTTTTTGAACCCCCAGTGGAAGTAAATTTTTAATTATGTTTTTCTTTTTACGCTTAAGTGTTTCAAATTTATGTTAAAGAGGGGCTTTCGGGGAGTCAAGCCTTCTTAATTGTTTCGTATAGTTGAAGAAGCTCATTTTTAGCTCCACCTTCTCATTGTCAACTCCTAGGAGCAGTTCATCATTCATTAGGACTGGAGTTATGACTTAATAAACTCACTGAAGAATTAATGTTTAACAAAAATACTTTAACTAAAATAACGAAAATATTAGAACTACATGCAAAAAAAATGTCTGTGAAAATGCCTCTACACATTGTTCGCTGTAATAGGGAGCTGGAAAATTTATTGATTTACACTTAATCACATCGACAAATCTTTCATTAAAAAAAAATGTCTGTGAAAATGCCTCCACACATTGTTCGCTGTAACAAGGAGCTGGAAAATTTGTTGATTTACATTTAATCACATCAACAAATCCTTCATTTTCATAATTTTTCCTTTTAAATTTTCAAAGAAATACTACAAATTTTGAACTCATGATGAATAATTTTACTTACAATTATCAGGTGTTCAAATACGTCTCGAAAATTAAATTGCAAATATTAAAATTTAAAATTTGGGTAAATTTTTCAACATGTATTGAAAGCCCTTATTTAACATGTAGTAGCATTAACAGTTTCATTTTTCTAACATTTGAAATATTAAATATTGTTTTGCAGTAGTTTTGCGCTTTCGCATGTTCGATAATTTCAATCTTCGTAATTTTTTAATTTTATTCAGAAACCTAATGTGTTTACTATCTTATAAGTTCCATCACTAATCTACAAAGAAAGACAATAAAGGTTTTTAATAAGCAAATGAAAACAATTTCCCAGTCCATTGTAAGATCAGCTTTTCAAATAACAATCCAAATTAAATAAGCTTCTTAACTAAATGCATGCGAGAGATTTTTTAAAAATGAGCGAGAGATTTATTTGTGCAAAAGTTACTATAAATTGAAAGCTGTTCACAATTAATTTAGAGAAAGTACGATTATGTTTTCTTCTTCATAAAATTTCCTTTACGACCACTAATTTATGCTACTAATATGTATGTCGTAAGCTAACTTCGAAATTTGGCTGTTTGCAAAGAGCCCGGCTAATTGGAGAATCATCTTCTTTTTCCAATCGGCCTGATTTTTTCAGAATTATTGCAAAGAGCCTAAGCAGATTTAGGCTAATTGGAGAATGATCATTTGTTTCTCAATCAGTCTGATATTTTTCAGGCTTATTGCAAAGAGTCTAAGCAGATTTAGGCTAATTGGAGAATGATCATTTGTTTCTCAATCAGCCTGATATTTTTCAGGCTTATTGAAAAGAGCCTCTGGAGAGTTAAGCCAATTTGAACTTATCTATTGCTGAATCAGCTTGATTTTTATTTCAAACTTATTGCAATGAGCATATTCAGTTTTAGACTAGAGCATATTCAGTTTTAGACTAATTAAAAAATGACCACCGATGACCACTTGTTTGTCCAAACAGCCTAGTTTAATCCAAGTTTATTAAAGTTTGTCTAATGTAGTGAATGTTTAGGAATACTTTTAGTATAAAAAATAGGAGGGTGAACTAAAAATTCTTATAAAAATGTATAAGAAAACTGTCTTATTAACCGATATCATTAACGCGAGTGGGTGTCTAAGGATTATTTTTTTCGAGCGTTTAGTTATCGCTAACACCCCGTACAGAAATAACAGTACAATCTGCAGATGAAGCAGGTTTTAAATATTTTCGCAGAATTACGTGCATTTTCTCTTCTTAATGTTGGGAAAGCATTAAAAATCTACATCCTCTGCAAATTCGACAATGTTAAAAATGCAACACTGTTGCAACAAACTGTCCTGACATTCGACCGTTTTTATAGAAATGGTAATTTAAGGGGTCAGGTAACCTTTGAACCAATAAAGTACATGGAAAAGTGACCTCTGTAAGAATTGCAGTCATTCTTTAACTAATTAACTTTTAATTATAAAATTGAAAATACATGTTAGGAACGATTTATTTTATCAATCAAAGTTGTTAGAAAAGGTATACATATATATAGTTCTTTTTCATTTATTTTTAAAGATAATATAATTTTTACGAAAGAATTATTCTTGCATGCATTGCGCGCATGATTTTTCCCATTTCAATTGCTGAAACAAGCCAAAATTTTTTTAATGAGTACAGATATAAAGTCTTTTCAGAATAACCTACAATGAAAAATATAAAACTTGTAGATCCTGAGAAAAAAAATTTTTTTAGAGTAATTCGAAGTATCGAGATTTTTTTTATACAAAAGTAGCCGTGAATACTAAACTTCTAACTTGAGAAACATAATAATAGGTCATTTTGTGCTTCTGTACGTTTAATACATCTACCAGAAATTTTGTGAAATTCTAGGCAACCGTTTTTCAGAAGTCGTGCGCGCAATGATCAAAATCGCTGTTTTGAGAAAATTAGCTTTAAAGATTGAAAAACCCGTTGATTATATAGCAAAAGTTCAAAGTGTTTTAGACATAACTTCTCTTCTAATGCGATTTTTTGTATGGGGTTTTTCTTTTAAATCTTCCCAAAGAATCATATTTAATTATAAGCTATTAAAAAAAAAAATCAATTTTTGGACGCTTCAAAGGTTACCTGACCCCTTAACTGTGTTATAGCAATAATATTGTCATTAATATGGTCAGTTTTTATACATAAAATTTTATAATTAATATCCTTCTGCATCCCATCTCCTCCATGTATTGCTGGGAAAACATTAAAAATATGCCTCATCTGCAGATTTCATTGATAATTCTGCACTGTGGTTTGCGAAATAAATTCTCTTAAAATAAAATGAAGTACCGTAATTTCTTACTTATAAGCCCTTTTCCAAACCAGAAACTTTACTTAATAAATTAATTCAAATAAGTACTAATTTGAAATAAATCACTTTATATATATAAAAAAAATTCTGGTAGATAACAAAGTTATTTGAGCCGTGGCTTATACGCTGCAACTTCACTCCTTTGTATTCACTAACCTTGGACACTGAGTCGCGCTAATGAAATCTGTCAATGACTGTTTTCTTATACACATTTATAGGCATTTTAAATTCCTGCTACTACTTCTTAAACTGAAATTATGCATAAACATACCTTTGACATATTAGAATAAACCTGGTTAAAACTAGGCTGTTTGGACCAACAGGTGGCCATTTTTTAGTCTGCTTGAAACAGCATAGGCTCATTGTAATGAGCCTAAAAAAATCAAGCTTATGAAGAAACAAGAAAGAAAAATCATGCATCTAGCATCGATTATGCAACATTTCGAGAATTCTTTAACTTACTTGTCTCTTTAATTAGGTAAATAAGATACCCAAGTAATTGTTTTAGAAAGCACCTAACATATTTGAAAAACAAGATTTACCAAATACCGTCCATAGCAGGAAATGAACTTCAATTATTTTGTTCAGCCCTGTATTTCATATATAAATTCATATGTATTCTAGATAGTATATTAAAATTTAGTTTAGTAACAAAACGCGTAATAGGGTGAAAACTCACCGACAGCAATTTTGATCAATAGGCGGAAAAATACTGGAATTACTTTGTACAGCCCTGTATATTACCTACAGATTTCTATACACGTCATGTATTAAGCTAAAATTTAATTGAGACAAAAAACACGCTTAAAACTACTTAAATAACACTTTCAGAAATATCATCCATAAGCGATCATTTATCCAGTTCTTTGTGTGATTTTATTTATGTCCTACAAACATATGTTGGTGCACTAAATATAGTTCAGCTTGAAAATACCTAACTCTTTTTAAAAATAATTTTTAAGCAATTTATGCTTATTCATGCTCAGAAATTCATGCATTAAAATACGCTGTTAACAGTTTAACTCAGTAGACAATGATGTAATGAAATACTTTTGTGTTGCCCTGTAAATGAATAATAAATGCTTTGCACCCTATTTCCTACAGAAAGCATGTTTTAGTGCGCTTCATAAATGCACATCAATTTAATTACGTTTAAAATGATGCAACATCGTAAAAATGTACGTGAAACGATTTTGTACCATTGTCCGTAATGTAACGGAATACTTTAGGCTGTACCTGTAAATGAATTATAAATTCTACACTCTTCATTTTCAATAGGAATCATGCTATAGTAAATGTAAATAAGTAACATATTAAAATTACAGAGCAATCCAAATATATTTACGAGAGTTAGAGCACGGACGGGCGGACAGACAAATCGAAGTCATAAACACTTTTCAACTATTATTGGAAAATGTTAGAAAATGGGTAATTTCCAATTAGCCAAACTCCTCACGGGCTCTTTCCAGTAAGTCTTAAAAATATCAGGATGATTGAGAAGCAAATGATCATTTTCGAATTAGCCTAAAGTTGCTTAGGCTCTTTGCAATAAGCCTGAAAAATATAAGGCCGGTTGGAAAAAAAAGATGATTTTTCAATTAGCCGGGCACTTTGCAAAGAACTGGATTTCTCAATTAGCCTACGACATGCAAAGAGCTTGATTTCTTAATTAGCCTACAACATATATGAAACGTAATTTTACTTTTCTCGCTTATGTAGTGTTCGGTTTCATGCATTGAAATTTAATTATGGGTGCACAAATGAAGCCTGTAATTAACCTCTTGTGGTAAATTAATGGATTTAACTCATTATGAGTTTATCGGTTCAAGCTGTAAAATACGATCTACATTCATCATACGACTAAAGTTATTTAAAATGCTTAAGCTACCACTTTCTTTTAGTTTTAATCTGAAAATGAATTTATTTATAGTTACACTGCTGCCAAATTTTACGCTTTCTTGTTACCACTAAAACTCAATAGAAACTTTTACCTTTTTGAATCGCAAATTTCGGCTATTAAATAAATCAAAATTTACTATTAAATTTTAGTGGCAATAAACAAGCGTAAAAGTTAGCAGCTTAGTAGCCATATCCAAATTGCTATATTGTTCAATTTTAAAATAGGTGAGTCATAAAATGAAACATGTTCTTTTCTATAATAAACAAAAATTCTGCTTTTATGCAGCATGTTTCGAGATTAAAATTTTCCGAATAGGGTCAACAATAAATGCTTGTTTAAACAAGTTTAAGGAGTATAACATATTTTTGGAAATTCTTCTCGTTCCCTCTGGATGTTTTCTTTGATGTAACGCAAATTTATGGTGGACTATAAAAGTAGAAATCCTTTTCTTTTTACAGACTGTTTAAGAATAATCTTCGTACATTTAGTTCAGGAATCAATGGTCCGAAAAGGAAACTGCTCCGTTGCTTCCATATGTCAAGAATGTAGAGACAAAGAACAAACGGCTAACAACAGATAAATTTGCCTTTATAATATTTACGATGTGGATTTATGCTTTGCTTTGCAATATCGGGAAGGAAAAAGAAGATTATTTAAGATATACACAGTAAAAGAAAAAGAAATCAGTATATAAACGTATGATGCAATGTGATATTTTCTCCTTTTAACAGAAATTTCCTTTTTTGTGTGGGAATTATAAATTTTTCAGGAATAAATGGAAAAAATTCCTTTTTATCCTCAGTTCTGTAGTCGTAAAATAACCAAAGGGTATACGCTAAAGACAAAGGGTATAAGCTAAAGAGTTTATGCTACAGCTTTACGTGAGTAACAAGAGGTGTATGGAGATTCTTTGAAAAATCCAGAATGTATATGGCGTACACCATCGTATACGTTCCTCTAGATCCCTGTTGAAGTTTATTTGTCGATTATCAAATACGAAAATGCCCCTTCCATGGTAGACAAACAGTAATGTTTCTTTTCAACTATCAGAAAATGTAAAAACATCTGTTAAATTTTTGTAATTGATTTTTGGCTTATAGATAACTGGTTGGTTCTGACCAGTTGGTATAGGAGAATGAGACACTGAGAGAATGAGAATGAGACATCTTCTAATAGAGAGTAAGGAGGTTCCAATCCAGAGGAAGGCAGTTTGATTAAAAAATAAACGGTCAAGTGCGAGTATTACTCGCGCACAGAGGGTTTTGTAGAATAAATATATGAATCTGTAATTGTATTATTAAAAAAAAAACGTTGCCAAAAGGATACCATGACTTTGTAAAAAACTATACAACATAGGGTTGGGTATAACTGTATCTATTAGAAAAGTGTAAATAATATACCATGAAAGTTCAAAGAGATATGGAACCTAAATAATATCAAATATAGCTATTCGTATAAATCTTTTTTTAATATTATCCTAATCTGTTTATGATGAACTTAATTCGGTATTGACAATAAAAGCAGTGCATAGTTAAACTTCATTTGGCATATCATAAAACTAAATTCAGCGTAGTAATAACCTTTATTTCTACAGTGTAGCTAAAACAAAACCTTTGTTCAAAGTTTAAATTTGGCATTGTGCTAAGCGCAATCGAAAGCGCACTTCGAAAGGAGGTCTCAAAGTTGCAACGCCGCCTTGGTCAGTGCCGCGTTTTTTCAGATAGGTTTTTAATTAACTTTTAAAGTCACTCGAGGCGTATTGAGAGATACACTCAATGCAAAATATCGCGAGTCCCACAGTATTTATGCGATTCATTGTAATTAAAGCTTCCGAGGGCAGTGCCCTTAAAAAAAGGACATCTAATTTTAATTCCAAAATAGACAAACGGCACCAAGAATATTTAATTAAAATTTTCCTTTTATCATGTACGTGAAAATAAGCAAGTTCGCATTTTCTAATAAATTCGTTCATAAATTATGGTGTCAGTTCATTATTTCATAATTTTATAAATAGAATTACTGCGCGCCAAAAAGGGTTAAGCGATCGTAGTACTCTTAAAGCTTCAAAATTTAAGAAATTTTAATTTGTTTAGATGTTAAACTCCTATCTTTTATGAATATTTTGTTATAATTGTTTCCTTGAAACTCCCATTAGAACAAAAGTTGTGGCTTTTAGAATTATACCCGCTCAATAACTGAAGGGTCCTTTCCGAAACTTTGAAGTCATTTTTCTCCAAATGGCGTTTTTTGGGCATAACGCGCAGGATACCTCAAAAACTTCTGAATTTTTTTCATGAAATTTTCAAAACACATATTTAATGTTAGTCTGTATAAACTGAACCTAAAATTTCCTTTTTATTGTTCAAAAAAATATTTTTTTAGATGATTTTACTGTTGGAATTTTCAAATTTTTTTTATTAGCTGAATGTAACATTGCATTAAAAATATAAAAATACTTTAAATATAAATTTAGTTAAGTTCAGGGAAATTGTTACTATCTGAAGTATAAGTAAGCACCAACATTTTCATTCTAGTTGCAATATTTATTTTGCAATCCTGCGCGTAAACTGTTATGCCAATTTTTTGTTCGACAAATGTCTAACAGTTTCGAGCCCCCTATAAATACTAATTCTGTATCTTGCAATTTTTAAAATACATGAAATGAAAGAACATATTTATATCTTTCATCCCAATTAAAATTGTGTTTTAAAATCATGTACGCATTTTAAGACATTAAATGTTGAAAATGGTCTTTTTTTTCTTCATTTTTTCCATTTTTTAGGTTTCCAAGACCCCTTAAATTAGTATGTTTTTAGCAATTTGACGTCTATTGCTTTTATACTGTTACTGGACATTACATTGCACATATATATCATTTAAAGTTGCTAACGAGGCATAGAGTACGCCGCCCCTGGCCTTTTGTATGTCCAAACTGGCCGTATCTTTAAGGTTAATATCTCGGCTAATTACCCATGATTTCTTTCAAAAATCATTATCAACAATGTTTTTATACCTCTGCAACGATAGGTATATCCACTGATGCTCAACAAGTTTTCTCAATGCCCGTAAATCGAAATTTGTGTATAACAGAAAAATGCTAATTTCTCAAAAACTATGTGACCTAGGTTAATCGCTATAATTTTCCGGCAAGGTTTATATTAACGTCTACTACCTCTAATTTTTTCATAATTTTAGTTTGAGTAGATTCGGAATTAGCTGGAAGGGGGGGGGGACATATTTTTGCGCTACATTGTTGACAATATCTTTGTAAATATAATACCTAAAATTAAAAGGAATGTATTTTTGAGTTCAGCGTTACGAAAGCTTTCACAGGATACCCCACATGATATACAAAGAAAAGATTTTTTTTTCAAGTAGCATAATTAGCCCCTATACATTTTTACTAAGTATATTTATGAATGTTTATTAATCTGAAAATATGTGGGTCAATGGTCTTTATTACTTCTCCGAATTTGAACTTTCCACGTTCCATATTTTACGAATAAAATGGCTGTGACAGACAGACAGACAGACAGACGGACAGACACAGGAGTGATCTTATAATGGTTCCGTTTTTACTTTTTAAGTACGGAACCCTAAAAAGGGTGCGATAACATCGCTCACCCGCAAGAAAAGTGACACATCTCGACATAAATAAATTTTACAGGAGGGGCAAAAGAAAGTTTGCATGATGTTACTGTAACATGAAATTACAGCCCTTAGATCTGCATGCAGGATTGAAAACATGCGTAAAAGCATAAAACTCTTGAGGATGAGGTTTGGATGGTTGAGTAATTTTATCTCCCCACACAATTCACCCCTCTTCTTTGGCCACAAATGGACATATAGCGTTGAAAAGTGATTTTCCGCATAGATACACTTATGAAACTGTTTGTGTAGCAAGACGCACCTATGACAGACCTATTAGTGGAATAAAACGCAAAATGAATTTTTGGCGAGATGTGTCACTTTTCTTGTGGGTGGACGATATGCAATACCATTGCCACGTAGAGTACCGAGCGATACCGGGTTAATTTTTCATGCTAAAGTTTTATTTTTCATTTGAGCAATTTTGAATCGTTATTGCTAAAGTAAACTACGTAAATTTTGTAAAACTGAAAAGGCTGATATGCCCCAAAATAGATTTTTTACAAAGGTAAGTTCGTGTACTTTGCTATTTTGTATTCGAAAATTGACACTATTTATAAGAAGTGTCTAACTTTCTGTTTATTGCACTTGTGAAAATAGTACCTTTTTGTCAATAATTTTTAAATTTTATCTTCTGAATTTTTTATTTTTTTTTACGTGCTTAAAAGGGTGTATTATTCTGACATCAGATTAAATGTTTTATAAATTGGAGGGGTTGAGTAAAAAAGGGTTAAAAGATATTATATACATGGTGTTTTTCACAAAATCAGCATCTATCATAAAGTCACAAATCTACTAAGTATCTATCTAAATGGCCCAAATAATAAAAATGTCTTTTACGATCCAATAACATTAAAATACCAAGAAACCATTTGTCATTTTTTGTAAAAACGTTTAAAAATTATAATCTGTTATGTTTTACTTATTTATAATTTCTTACAACTAATGTTTTAGTTATCAACTGAAATTCATTTTACTTCAAATAATTTTGACCACTTTTTAATTCGTAGCAATATTTGTAGTGTTATTGAAAGAAGTGTTGAAAATACGTTCCCAGAAGTACACTTCCGTTTCAAAGAGGAATAAAAATACCCATAATTCCAGGATTTATTGAATTCCCTTCGGAATGGCCATGCAACGAGATCTCTGAGATTATTTTTGTGGCCATTTTTTTTTCTTCTTTAGAGTTTGAAGTGTTTTTCTGTGAGTTTTATCGGATTTGAAGAAAATCCCTATCCCCATCTAGAGAATGTATTATTTCTGTGTTGTGTAAATATTTTTGGTTTATGATAGTATACAACTGATATGAAAACATGTATATTTATTGAAAATATGCTTTATATAAAAGTAAATGCGTATTTACTAGCTTTTATGTACTAATTCACTATTTCTTCGCGGTTAAATAAGGTCAAGCTAGAAGAAATTTTCCACTTTTCATTTGTTCTCTTTTATGTTAAAATCAATTTATCAAAGTGTTTTTAAAATTATTATTATAGCTAAGGGGACGGTTGACGTTAATTTCTTTTCCCCTCGTGAAGATATGAAATTTTGTGCAAATATGCCTAAGTATATAGAACACCTTAAAAGAAATTTTGGATTTTAATTTTAAGATTAAAAAAAAATTAAAATTCCAAAATGAAATTTTAAAGTGCTCCATGCGTCTGAATTTTTGAGATATTTCCCCGATTTTGTATTTTAATCACTTAAGGCTGTTCTTAACTGCTCTGCTCAACAAGCGCAAAACGTTTTGACAAATTTACAAATTCATTTTTTAGCGGAAAGATATAAAGTTGGAAAGCCTGGCCATGGAAGCGATTTGGAATCGAGCTGTTTTTTTTTTCATTTTGGGATCAATAAATTACCTATTGAGTTATAAGCGATTTTGGTCACGTGACAAATACGATTTTCGCCCTTCACGGACTGGTTTTTCAGCTTTCTTCGGGAACTTCGGTTCAAAACGTCATCTTTGACTCTATTTTCTGAAAGATCTATTGCGTTTGCAAAAATAGCTCGATTACATAGTTTCTGAACAACAACACCTGCTAGTTTCATGCATTTCCGAACAAAAATAAATTAAAACTTATTACAGAAAGTTGCCCTTTTGGATTTGCGAACACCCTTAAAACTCTGTTTCAAATATGTGTATCGATTTTTTAATCCCTTGAATAGTTATTTTTTTTAGAGATTTTTTTTTCTTAATTTCATATCGTTTTTCATCTAAATTTCGCCTTTTAATAAGTTAAAAATCAAATTAATTAACTTAATCAAGTCGATTTTTAAAATGCATACATAGTTTCTTTATAAGCAATATTAGGATTCTCATGTAACAATTTCATGAATTTTAAACAAAAATTAAGACGCATGGAGCATTTTAAAATTCTTAAAAAGGTTGAAAATCAGTTTTCAAAAAAACAGATTTAAAGTATATTAAAGAGTCGAAAAATTGTTTGTATACAGAATCCAAACGCTTGTAACTTTGCGGAAAATAATCGGATCTGCGTGTAATTTTTTGCAATTTACTCAGAAGAAACTGGAGAACAATAATGCGCAAAAAAATATTTTTTTCGATTTTTGGGTCGATTTTTGCTCAAATAAAGATCCATTTAAATTAAATAATATATATTCATTTCGTTTATAAAATAAATGTTTTAAAATTAGCATTTCGTTGTTTCTGAAATATTACATTCACGAAACGTTGTATCAAATATAGTTTTCAAAATAATTATTTTTATGTTTAACCGTAGAATAATTTTACAGACTATTTTTTCAAATATCCAAGAGTGTTTTCTTATTTGACAGTGTGTTATATATGACAGAGTAAAATTTAAAAACTGTATACATCTCCGGATGAAATGAAAATACTCCAAAAAATTACATTTATCGATATTTCAATTATTGATAGAGTTTCATATTCTGTTCAGATTCGTAGTTTTTTTTTTTTTTTTTACTCCACATTATTTAATATTAATATAAAATCTGACGATTTTAAACAAGTTGGAAATTGTGCGTCAAACGTGGCAAATGTGGTGCATTCGTACCATAACCAGTTTTATAAATATTCAGATCTTGGTACAGATCTTGCTGTTGCACTCTTGTGCAAAAGCGCATGGATGCAAAATTTATTACGATTATATATATTAAATTCAGTAATACGGAAATAATATGACTCCATTTTTAATAGGACCCAATCACCATGGTAACCTAGAATAATGACATATCATGGAATATCATTCAATTAATTACGTATGACAGGATTTAATAGGATGAAGAAAACTTTTATTAATATTTATTTACGTTTTGATTCGATTTTCATAAAATTTGAAATGAGTCGGCAAAATTCTGCAACGATTATATACAGGGTAGTTACAATTAAAGTTACCCTGTTTAGGCCTACGTAGAATCCGCTCTGGTTGACAGATATCGATGAAACTCGGAATATAAGTTATATGGACCATGGGGAAAAGAAACCTGCAATAAAAAAAAAATATTTGTTCGAATTTCGAACAATAGATGGCGGTTTTCATCTACGAGAAAGAACTTTATGCAAATATGGAGTGGTTTAAAAAGTCAGTAGTCGCTGCTGCACCATGCCAATAGAGAAGAAAGAACGATTGTTACTGGTGGAGTTATTTTATCGGAAAGGCAGTAATTTGTCAAATGCGCTGCGTGAATATCGACGCTTGAAAGGATTGCGAACAGGACCGGTCGAGGTAGACTTTGAAAAAGATGATGTCTAAATTCGAAGAGACTAGGGTGTGCTGCAAAGAACAGGACGGAAATACAGCTCATATTCAAAATATTAGAATAATTACTTTTTTTTTTTACAAATTTAAAATATCGTTTGGTAATTTAATGTCTTTTAATGCAAATATGAAACGATATTTTTATTAAGAACTTATTGTTGATTAAACTTATTTATTATCTTAAAATTAATATCATTTTTGAAAAGATTAATTGAAAAACATTATTTTTAAAAAGTCAAAATATTAGAATATTTATTCAAGTGTATCAAAATATTAGAATATTTCACATTAATTCTCCTTTAATTATCACCAATTCATAACTGGTGGCATCATTGATTAAATTCAAACGATTTTATTTAAAATCAGTATTCTTTTTGGAGTTAGTTTGCTTTTTTGTCTTAAAATGGGTCGTATTCGTGAATCTATTGAACGTAGTATGGTTGATTTGTATCAGCACGTTAAAATTCAATGTTATATAGCGAATTATTTTCATTGTTCGCAATCAAGCATTAGTAAAACACTAACACATTATTAAAAAATTGGAAAATTTCAAAATAATCACCGAAATGGCGGCCGAAAGCCAAAAACATCTACTAGAGATGATAAGAAACTGATGCGTATAGCTATTTAAGAAAAACCGTTTTAAAAGTGTGTGATTCTTGCACCGAAAATGGAAAGAAGAAGGAGTTGAATTTTCTACATCGACAACATTAAGACGTCTCCATAAATTTAAGTTTGAATCTCGTGTACCGAAAACAAAACCTCTCATGACTGCAAAACAAAATCGTATAAGATTGAATTGGTGTAAATCATGACATTTATGGAGCGAAGAAGATTGGAAAAATATATTACTTAGTGATGAGAGTATGTTTTGTGTTTCATATGGTAATCAAGGTATTCGAGTTTGGAGAATGAAATAAGAAGCATTTGATAAAGAATGCCTTAAACGTTCCATAAAATTTGCTGCTAGTGTCATGGTTTGGGGTTGCATGAGTGCAGAAGGACCTGGAAAGTTATGCATCGTTTACGAAAAGGTTAACTCGCAGATATGTCAAAAAATTTTGGAATATTACATGATTCCATCATAAGATGATTTATTTGAAGATGATTTCATCCTTCAATAAGATTTAGCGTCACCGCATACCTCGGTGTCAACTAAGAATTGGTTCCGCCAACGCAAAATTATGGTACTTCCTTGGCCATCAAACTCACCAGGCCTTAATCCCATCGAAAACTTATGGTGTATAATGAAGATAAAACTACAAGAAAATCCTCCTTCAAGTAAAACTGAGTTAGTGGCATGTATAAAGTCTATTTGAGCTAATAATGATTGAAATGTTTGTAAACACCTGGTATATAGTACGCAAGATCGATTGTACGCTGTTAGGAAAGCTAAAGGGGATGCTACAATATATTAACTACCATTTACTTCATATTCATAAGGTAATATTGTTGCGTAAAATAAATTATTCTAATATTTTGAACCAATCTAAATTTTATTCTAATATTTTGATGTGGTTCAGAAAGCTGTATACCTAATTTTTTGTACTGTATTTTATATTTTGTAAATGTTAAAATCTTATAGAAACATATTCCAGATTTAATTTATAAGAAATTTTATTGCATTTACTTAGTATCAAAAATAAATAAATGAAAAATAATTTTTTCTTATTACTTTTTCTCAATTATTCTAGTATTTTGAATATGATGAGCTGTAGATATCAAATGAAACTGCCGAAGAAGTCACTCTTACCGTAGTCGAAAGCGCGTCCGGTTCGCAATAGTCTTCGACAAGTGCTAGTATCGCTTGATTTGTTTCTTCCTTGGTCTACAGTACGAAAGGTTCTCTGAATCATTGTAAAGTGATATCCATACAAGATTCACGTTATGCAAGAACTAAACCCTGCAGACCTGGACTCGCGAACTCAATTTGCGAGAATGTTTTGACCAGAATAACCGTTGCCAATGCATGGACTTGGAACATTTTATTGTCGGGCGAGGCGCATTTTACCCGAGACGGAGCAGCTAATACTCAGAACTGTTGCGTATGGTGTATTGCAAGTCCTAATGTTGTCCATGAACTGTCTTTACATTCTGATTACATTGCTTTATGGTGTGGTTTTACGGTTGATTTCATTCTTGTCTCATTTTTTTGAAGAGAGCACTTCTCAGGGTCCTAGTCCTAAAAGATGTTCCATTACATGTATCCGTCTCTACGATCTTCTTCAGGAACAGGTCATACCATCCTTACAAGAGCGAGAGTGTTTAGAGACTACAATATTCATGCAAGATGATGCACCACCTCATATAGTCTGAGCAATGACGGCACTGTCGTTACAGTGACTCTACAGTACTCTTTGTAGTTGTTTGGGTAATTTCGAGAAGTTTTCCGAGAAAGTGGCCTCCTCTTTCTCCAGACTTGAATCCCTGAGACTTCTCGTTGTGGAAATTCTTGAACAATTACGTGTATGGAGGAAGCATAAGGTCTCTGCTTGATTCGAAAGCAAGCATAACTCATCATGTTGCTGCAATTGATCGAGAAAACCTTCGCGCTACTGTTGAGCACGCTATAATACGCTTTGAACATGTGGTGGATGCAAATGGAATGCACATTGAACATATGCTGAAAAAAAATTGTGTTTCCAGATTGATATTTTTGGTCTTCATGCGCCCCTTTCTCTCCTGGTGGTCGAAATTTGAACTAATTTTTTTTATTGCAGATTTCTTTTCTTCATGGTCCATATAACTTGTATTCGAAGTTCCATCGATATCTGTCAACCAGAGTGGACTTTAAGTAGGTCTAAACAGGGCAACTTTAATTATACCCACCCTGTATATTAAATTTCAAACTATTCGGTTGGGTAGTTTTTGCGCTGTTACAGGCAGACAGACGGATAGACAGACGGACCAGACAGGTGACTATAGGTGATACGTATTGATATAATTATGAACGAATCTAAAAATTATTATTGTTGGTTATTTGTTGCAATCCAAAATTATTTTCTTTCTGTTATGATGAATAAACAAGTACACAAAATTACAAGTTTAAGCATGTCAAAATAGTACTATTTCAAATAAAAATACATGTTATTTTCTGTTCTGAATGTCATTATGTATCATTCCCTTCAAGAATTTCTAGAAAACTGATTATTATATTTTTTACACTTAACGACAACAGTGAGACTTTAAACCAACAATCTTATAGTTTAATTAACTCGTATAAAATCTGAGAAAAAAAATTCACACCTGCTGTGATCTTAAAATTCATATTTATATCGATTAAGACAAATGCTTAAAAAGAAGATAAAGGGTTTTGTTAACCCTTTGACTATGGCCACATACGTTGTGTGCATAGTTGAAACCAAAGTAGTAAACATTGGTTTCGACGGATATAGTTAACTGCAGAAATATGATGCGAAAATGCTGAAAATTTCATAAAATCTTGAAAATATTTCTTTTTTCTTAGAATTATATTCAAATGTATAAAATTCAATGCTCAGATTTATTTGTATATATATATAAATCAAATTTGCATAAAAAATATTGCTGATTTTAATTGATATGGAATGCAAGTAGAGCATTTTGAAAAGTTCTTCGTAACATTTGAAATATTCAAGAAAATTCCTTATTTTTCTCAATTTTTTTTTTATTTCTTTTGTGATAAATACAGGGGTGCGTCATAAGTTCGTGCAAACTTAAAACATTCATAATAAATGAAATAATGCTCACAAAAAATTTAGTTTGCGTGAATATGATCAGAGGGACATTGTATTTTTTTTTCCATGCATAAAAAAAAAAATACCAAAATAACCGAAAGAAGGCGCTCACACGTCATACAGATACGTTTTATGTAAATCAGGCAAACACAAACAGACAATGAAACAAATCACACTAAAATGACACTGTGCATTTATTTTAAAGCAAAAGATGCTGAACATGACCACCACCACCAGGTATTAGGCAAGTGAGGCGCTTTTGCGTGATTACGTTCTGTCTGCATTGCTGGAAAGACATGCGTTACCTGCCTTCACCTTCATGTAGAATGGTTTCAAGCCACAATTTGCACATGAAGTCACGTTCCTGTTGGACACTTTCGCTGAAGACCGATTGGTAAGTCGAGGATGTAAGTTTCAGTCATCTTCACGATCTCCAGACTGGACCCCGGCAGATTTTTAGATGTGGAGATACTTAAAGGATACTTTACATTTCGAGGACACATTTTGATACTCAAGATGGAGGTCACACCTCGGGCTGCTAAATGAATTTACCTCTGAGGCTGTTGGAACAGCAGGATTAACCCTTAAATGCCTGGTGTTGCTTTTCGGCAACATACCCAATTTAGGCTCTAAAATGCTATTAGAATAATATTGGAACTATAAGGCCTATTGTTGCCAATCTGGACATATTATTAAATCGATTTTCAACATGTAGATGGCAACAATTGTGCTGTTTAAGAATAAAGATAGATTTATTTTTTCAATTGTTGCTACTTGTTCTTTCTGTTTTGTTTGGAAGCTTGCGAAATACCCTATTTTGACCTGCAGTGAGCAAGTAAAATTTATTTCTTATTGTAGTTCTTAAAATTCTTGTGTGTTTAATATTATAGAATTTTATCAAGGGAAATCATTTTTTCAATTAAACATTGCCGATTAAGTATTGCCGATTAGTAACAAACTGTTTTTTAGCCGTAAACTATACACAAAACAAAATATGATTTCTTTAAGTATTTTTCCCATGATTTATTTAAAAAATGAAAGCCGAAAAACATTATTACAATGATTTTTGAAAAATAAGGCATTTAAGGGTTAAAGTAGAAATTGAATATGCAGCGATATCATCTCACTTGGACAGTACAGAGCGATTTACTAGCTTAGAGAAGCTGTCTTGACCGTCGCCTAACGTTTCCCCTTATTATAGCAACTAGAATACACAGTGTGGAAATAGGCTATCCCTGTAATACTTTAAAAAAAAACGCTAAAATATTGTATCCCTTAAATGTGCAATGATGCTGCTGCCATATGCAGATCGCAGCGACATCTGCAGGATATTTTCTACAACTGCAAGAAATTGCTATTCTATACAATGTAATACTAGTAATACGAAAATCCCGCAGATGTCGCTGCGATCGAAACTAGGGATTTTAACAGTATCGTCGCACATTTAATGGATACAAATTTTTAGCACTGTTTGGATAGCATATTTCCACACAAGGTATTCTAGACGTTGTACCCTTACTGTTTATGTGATCCTGGAAACAACTCCCACCGGCGCCAATCCACTGCTCTTTCAAGAATAATCAGTAATTCAGACAAGCATGTTTCAGTTATTTTCTTCCTACTCTCAAAAACTAAATATTGTTTGTTTATTTTCCCATTTGAATTTCCATCGAAAGTCATATAATAAAATTATTTTGATGTTTTCTTTAAAAAATAAGAGCAAATAATTGAAATATTAAGTTGTAAAAACGTTAAAATGATATAATGCGTTATTCTTTAGAAATGGAAATGCGAAATGAAATTTGACATCGTCTGTAAAAAGTTTAAATTAAAAAAAAAATTACCGCATTCGTGTCATACTGTCCTTGGAAAAAAATAATGGTTTATGCAACAAAATTTTTGACAGAAGTTCGCTTTGAACATTTTTAACTTAATCTCTCCTTTTGTTTCCCAAAAGTTTAAAAACGCGGCTAGTTTTGTGAGCAGTAATTATGTAGTTCACATTATTCTGTCAATCACATGTCTTATTAAGAAAATTTGTAACGTAGAATTTCATTTTATTCAATTATTTTTTCACGTTTGGAAGCATAAATACGCTTTGCCCGCTTAAGAGAATTATATAATACTTAATCTTATCTTATGTCTTACGTTATCTTTTTAATTTTTTTAATTAATCGTTTATTAACAGATAATATTTTTATTTCTCATAATAGCAGCTATTTTTTTTTTTCTAGAAGTAGCATCTTACATGTAAGCAATGCAGACAGTCTGAAAACTAACGTTAATTTCCTAACATGTTGTGTTCTTTGTATTTAACATGCAATTTTCAACACTGTACAAAATAGTTGGAACTGTTTGTGAATTGGGTTTGTCTGTCTGTCTGTCAGTGCTCTAGCTCGTGTAAATATACACAAATTGCCATGCAATTGATATATGTTAATGAGATTTATAGCATGTACAATGTTGAAAATGATGACGGTAGCACTTATAGTTTTTTTACAGGGACACTCATGAGATTTCTCTTACTTTAAGGTCCATATGGGGAAAACCTCTTGAGGTGTATTTTATAGATATTAGGCTATTTCAATCATATTGAATAAAAGATTTGTATAAACTACATAGTATGATAAAATTTAGATCAGTTAGGAAACGCAAAGCACATTTATAAATTCCTTCATCAGCGATTTCCGTCAATGAACGGAAATTTATTCCAGATATTTTGTTCTCCCAGTATGTGATCTATAAGATTTATACACACCAACTGATAGGCAAAAAATTAGTTTAATTAAAAAAACAGTACCTCAACTTAAAACGCACTTCCAACAATTACTGTTAATAGACAGTACTGCAACCGAATGAATTCTTCGTGTCTCTGTAAACGAACAATGAATTATACCATATTCTATACTGTAAAAAAAGCTATAATCAAGAACGAAAATATACAATAATCTCTTTCAAATCACCGAAGATTCCCTAAAAGCATTCTTTACCTTTAAAAACCCCAGAAAACTATTTATTTTTGAAATTTAAAGAAGAATTTATAAAAATAAATTTTTATTAGCTTCCCGTCATTTTTGGAAACGTTTTTGAGTAGCTTTTACAGTGCAATAATCAGTTTTCTCTAACCGTAATATCACTTTTACGAATACAGAATTGCACTACAAGAGAATTACTATACACTGTAAAAAAAGACGGATGTTTAATATACTAAAATGTACAATAACAACGAACGCAAATATATAATAACCACTTCCGAGTCACCCAAGATTCCGAAAAGTGTCCCTTTATCTTTAGAAACCCCAGAAAAAAATTTATTTAGAAAATTTAAACAAGAATTTATAAAAATAAATTTTTATTAGCTGCTCGTAATCTTCGGAAACGTTTTCGAGTAGCTTTTACAATGCATTAATCAGTTCTCTGTACCCAGAAAGTCAGTTTTTCGGACTCTAAATTCCCAAGTAAACATTTTCAGCTGCATAATAGAATTTGTGCAGACAATTGCAACAAAGTAATGTTAATTTCCATATTAATGTTAATGCTGTTAATTCAGTATGTTTCTCTGTTAAACAGGTTTTCTGAATATCAAAATATTTACCTGAGAATGGATAGCATCCGTAAAAGTGATATTCCGGTTAGAGAAAACTGATTATTGCACCGTAAAAGCTACTCAAAAACGTTTCTGAAAAGGACGGAAAGCTAATAAAAATTTATTTTTATAAATTCTTTTTTAAATTTCAAAAATAAATAGTTTTCTGAGGTTTTTAAAGGTAAAGGAACGCTTTTCGGAATCTTCGGTGACTCGGAAGAGGTTATTGTATATTTTCGTTCTTGATTATAGCTTTTTTACTGTGTAGAATATGGTATAATTCAGATGGAATGCCAATCAGAATAAATGCGTTTTAAGTTGAGGTACAGTTTTTTAAATTAAACTAATTTTTTGCCTATCACTTGGTATGTATAAATCCTACAGATCGCATACTGGGAGAACAAAATATCTGGAATAAATTTCCGTTTATTGATGGAAATTGCTGAAGGGGGAATTTATAACTGTGCTTTGCGTTTCCTAACTGATCTAAATTTGATCATACTATGTAGTTTATTCAAATCTATTATTATTATTATTATTATTATATTGCAGACCAGGCCCCTACCTGCCGGGTTATATGTCTAGCTTAACGAGTTTCGTACCTAACCGCGGTGTGAAATTCGCCTGATCGCCTCATGACGGAGATCTACCTGATAGTATCTTAGCTTTCGTGGCTGTATCGCTATTTATTTTATCACAGATCATATACAGGGCTGCACAAAAGTGGATATTTCCTGGATTATTTTTTGTAATTCCTATGATAATTCCTTCCTGGGTTTTTAAATGTGTTAACCCTTTGAGCTCCGGGTTATTAAAATTTTAAAAATATGCTAGAAAAACACTTAAAATGTGATTAGAGGACTGTCTCAAAAAATTTTAAAATATCCCTCTCTAAAAAAATTTTAAAATATCCCCTTTAGGCTGGGGGACGTGGGAAGTTTTTCCACCATCAGAGCTCTAGAGAATTCATTTCAACACGCAAATACAAGAAATGACACCGCAAAGTTATTCTAAAATTACTATAATTGCTGAAATTTCAACATATTTTAAGCAGTTACATTGTTTAAACAAATTCTAAGACTATTAAAATATTTTAAAAATTTATTAAATGAGAAAATTCAAAATTTAAAATTTTTTAAATCATAATATAAAAATACAAACTAATCAAATTTATAGATGAAACAGATTTTAAAAATATTTAATTTATGTTTAGAAATATTTAAAACATAATAAACTCGTCAATCTGCTGAATTAAACACAAATTTAAATTCCTTGGAATTAAATTATAAGCATCTAAATTTTGGTTCTGAAACACTGTCTGGTATGTAATTTTAGTGCTGCCATCTAGTGACAAAGCACATTTTTGTAGTCCTTAGAGCTCTGCTGGTAGAAAATTCTACCATTACTTATTTCTATCCCCTGTAATTATTTAAATTTTCAGTTTAGTGATTTGCATGTAATTATTATTAAATGTTTGATGTGTCCAAGAGAAAAAAATGGTATCTCCTTTGAAAAATATTTCTTTATAATGCTTGAAAAATACAAAATTTCTAAACCTTCAAAATTGGAGTGTTTTTAAGGTCGCATTAAAAACCTACTAGATATTTGCAGAGAATAGTGCTGCCATCTAGATTTTAAGAAGACAAGTAAAATCTACAAAACCCAGTTTTTGCAATTAAAATGGAGACTTTTTGAAGGAAATTAAACGATTTTGATTTTATGTGGGTGAAAATTCACCCGGCAGAGCTCAAAGGGTTAAGCGCACTTAGATATCGTCTTCCACGTTATTAAATGGTGAAGTTTTGTTAAATTATTCTGGAAGTGTCAGAAAGTGTTTCATAATCTATACTTGACAAATGATTTTTCGCGTTTGTTTAAAATATAAATAAAATCAGTAATAAAAATTCTTTAGTTTATTATTTATTTGCCAATATAATATGTATTAAAACAATTTTTTTAAATTCTTCGGAAAAGAAAACCTTGACAATTTTCAAATGTATAAAAAATATAATTTGTCTTATTAAAACGAATATTTAAAAAAATTACTCAATGCTATGTTCGCTTTACGAAATTTAGTCAAATACTTTATATTATGTAGAAACATCAATTTCTATCAAATAAACTAAAAGAGGATTAAAAGTATTCTTCTAACATAGAGAAAGCAAGTAATCATAATAGGTAGATTTTAGATTGTATAAATAACAATGGATTACTCGACCTAATAGAGACACGGAGCTCCATATACAAGGTGTCCGGGCTAAAAGTATCCAAAAGTTATGGCTTATTTTTACAGAACTACCCATTAGAATTAAAAAAAAATGAAATAGAAAGAACATCTCACCAAGTTTTAATATCAATAGATTTCGATGTGCGCACTATTTGTAGAATGACAAACGTCTAAACAGTGATTCACTTCTTCAACTCATCCATAGAAATTTTTTGTTTATACACTACAGATTTAATGAATACGAAAGCAAAAAATTTCTAATGAAGTCAAAACCAGAGACCTTGGTGGCCAGGCAATTGGGCCCCGTCTTCCAATTCAAATTCCAGGAAATGTCCTATTCAAAAACGCGGTAACATCTCTGTGATAGTATGGTGGAGTCTCAAAAAATCTCGGAGAGGTTTCCAATCCACAGAGGATCAATCCATTATATTCTAATGAATAGTTCTGTAATAATAAGCCATAACTTTTGGATGCTTTTAGCTCGGACACCCTGTATAACAGGAGTTCTGAGTCGGCGGTCAAAAACATGCAAGCCAAAGGTAATAAACAATTAAATTTAAAAAATCAAAAAACCCGACTGCGTAAAAAGCGAACTAATTAATTATTTCTCATCAATGTGAAACTATTTTTTTTCAATTCCTACTATTAGCTCACACTCTCGCTATATATATCTTATTCAAATTTTCAATCGTTAATAAAATACTTATTATTCATCCAATCAAGCTCAAATGAATTTTTTTAAACTTGCAGTGGACGACACTTGATGTTAATCCAGTTTTTAAAAAATATATTAATTCATTAATTAAATTAAATTAATTAATTTTCAATAATAGAGAGAACCCTTTTCTTGATCAAGGTATTTTAAGACCGAGAGAGTCCTCTTCTTGATCAAGACATTTTAAGCGCCGCTCAAGAGGAAAGAAGAATGGGAGAAAAAAAATTCTCTTATTGACCTAAGTAGGAATTGACTTCAAATATATTTTTTTTTATATTACTTGTTTATATTACTTACCTATTTTTTTTTTTTTTTTTACTTGTTACTTGTTACTTGATGACTTTTAAGTTTTTAAGTTGTGTTTAATTGTTAGTTCCTGTATATAAACGCTGTTTTGATTAAGTCTATAGATGTCTATGATGGTTAGAGTTGTTATAAAGCGAGAGATCCTACATACACAACATCCAGGTTGTATAATATTTTAATGGAGCTTCTGACTGTAAAATAGTCAATAAACATCACCTTCATTTTGAAAGACCTATCCAATGATATGCCACTCAATAGGGTGTGTAATTTTTATTCGTCTCTACCGCCATTTTGAATTTATAAAAACAAAACCTAGCCCATAACCATTGGGCCGTTAAGACGAATTGATAGAGACCTTATTCATTAAAATCCATCAAGCCTTTGGGATGTTTCGAGGGTATAAAGAAATCCACATACACAGATACGCGTGAAACACATAACTCTTCTTTTCAGTCGGGTAAAAAATAGTCCGCGTTGCAATGTTACATACTAATGGCCTCATTTACTATTATCCTTATTTATATTTAATAATTAATAAATGATACTCTAACCATGCAAAGGAATGTGATAAACAACATTTTTGTGCCATGAATGCGAGCTAAAAGTATCATCATTGCATCCTCCCGCGATGACCTCTGAAAATAATGTCGGAAATAAGGAAGGGTTCAGCTGACGTCACTGTTGGCCGAATACTGTGGATCAGCAAGAAAAACCTGTCCGTTCCTTATGACTCCTACTGTACACATGAGTTTGGGAAATTTGATTGGCCTATGATACGATTATTAACAGGCCTATGATACGATTGGCCTACGTCGCCAAGACGATTCCTGTAATGATCGCTATGACAAAAGTGTAGTGGTAGATTGGTTGACAGAAACGTTTGTTTGTAAACATGCCCTTTCCTTACAAAAAGACAGATCTCCTGTTACATATGGAGCTCAGTGAATGCAAGAAATAACAGCAACCTGTGGGTAAAATTATAAAGATATCTACTCTATCTCGAAAACTGTGAAAGAGAGCGACAAAAAAGTCAATTACAAAGTGCAGAGCATCGCATATTTAGTACGAAATGATGTAATACGCGTGAGAATAACCGTATTAAAAAGTCTGAAATATAATTTTTTATATATCTAATCACCAGTTTAAATTCGTCGCTTATCGAATACAGAAGTATGGTATTATAAGGCAGAGGCAGATTTTCTAATATAACTAAGACATGTAAGCAAGGTACTGTTCACTACAATAAGAAAATAAAGTTAAGTATGCACAATGTGTCCGGCATCACCGATGTAGAGCATTTTGTTATGCTACAACAAAGGTTCCAGAGGTTTGTCTTGCATAAGTTCTGAGTTATTGTGTTTTAGATATCGTTTATTTTAGTATTTGTTCTGTGACAGCTAAACAAAATTTACTTTCGGTATGTGAGAATCTTAACATTTAGTACAGAGTGATTATGATGAAAATAGATGAAAGGATAAATTAAAAAAAAGGTTTATTCTTTTCTTTTCTTACTTTGCAGCATAAGGAAAAATTCAAAATGTTACCGAAGGAAAAAAAACAGCAACTGAACAAAACGTATTGAAATTAGATAAAAAAAATTAATGTAAAAAATGGTCCAAATACTCTTTATAACAATCTTCAAACAAGAACAACAGAACAATCTTTGAAATCTAAAATAATTTCCTTCATGAATTGAACTTCATATTCCGCTTTTCAGACTAAGGTAGAGATATTATATGTTGGGAAAAACCTCTGAAATTCAAAATCGGAATACTTTCCTTTTTTTTTTTTTTTTTTTTTTTTTTTAATATGAAGAATTAGATATTCATTAATCTTGTTCATTGCGGAGTTTTGCCATCAAACATCAGCCAGAGCATTTATTGTAAGCACTTGGTCAGGACCATAATACACACTAGAACCTAAAGTATCTGCAATGACGCATGTGTGCAACGTCGCTGCAATGTCTGCCAAATGCATTCGAGATCGCTTACTGATGTCGCTTCTCTCTCCCAACACAGGGTGTCTCGAGGAGTTCACCCCGTTACTTGAAACACTGCTTAACCTCGTATACTCTCCGCACGCCTAGATATCTGGCATAATTCACAATCTGATTAAAAATATGTATACCATTAAAGAGTTTCCTCAAAAAAACTATACCGCCAAATCCCATTCGAAAACATCATTTGGCTAAGAATTTGATTACAGAAGATCACGTTTCAATTCAAGGGGGGTTGAGAAACATACCAAGCTACATACTTCATATCCTATGCTCAATGTACATACTTCATTCACACGTAATTTAAGTTCTTCTAATAGTGTTATTACACGTAAAAATTGCAAGCGACAAAAATCGCCTGCGACTCGTCAGATTTCCTGAAACTTACGTATTATCCACCTGAAACTTATGTATTATCCAAGCATTTCATTGGCTGTTAGGAAAAGGGCTTTTCCATCGTCAGATTTCCAAGCATTTCATTGGCTGTTACTGGCGACTCGCTTCGTTTCAGGCGTCAAAGCGCGGACAGAAAAATGTTGCTTGCTTTCGATGCGACTCCCCTGGAGCCATAGGAATAACATGGAGACGCCTGGAATTTCAAGCGACTTTGACACCTAGTGTAATAATATCATAACGAGATAGATTTATTAGATGACACTCCCGAGCGTATGGATTTCTTCCAACGGCAAATACTTGATATTGCCAAAACTTAAAGTTTGCCACAAGCATTTATTTTAACGTTTGCGAGTTCAAAGATCATAGGCAAAACCCGACTGTTTTTTTATAATGAAAGCTGAATAAGCACAGCTATTTTTCTCCACCACTGATTTTTTTAAATTGACTTATTCAAGCATTTTTAAAACGTCTCCACTTGATACTAATATTCAAAATCTTGAATGGTTAGAAATATTGGCAGAGGAAACCACGTAGAATCTCTTACATAGACTCAGTATTACTTCCCATAAAGTATATCTCTCTGCAGCAAATCATATATACTAAGGCAATCCAAATCATTCCAGACAATATAAGACATAACGCCCTTCAAAATAACATTACCTTTTACGATGAAGATGTAGCAAAAACTACACTTGTTCAACAGTGCACCATGTAAAATAACCTGAGTAGTTCGTTCCAGTACATTTTCTCCACCTGTTTCTTTAATCTATAAAAAAACAAGCCATTATTTTAGATTTCAAAGATTTATTTTGTTGTTGTCTAAAGTTTTTTCTTTTTTTTTTTTTGTCTATAGCTTATTATAAAGAGAGCATAGCCCATTTTTCAAATTAATGTTTTTGATTTTTTTGTTTGTTTCTGATTGACTTCTCTTAAATGCATATATGATTAACTTTAATACGCTCATTTATTTTATGATAATTCGGTAAACAGGAACCATTTTAAATGCTATTTTGCTAATTAATCATCCTGTATAGTTAATGATGTTATATTGTAGCGTGCTGTGGAAACTGGAGATGTCAGACCATAGGGAAGCATAGTTCGACTTCCTTTATTTCATTTTAAAAATTTCTTTTGCTTATAGACATAAGATGGAAATATATTACAAGCCTTTTCTACTACTTAATGCTGTTTTTACTTATTTCTAATGATGATAGAAAAATAAAATGAAATTCTAACAGGCTTGTTGTAAATGAATTTAAAGAAGAATTTTTTGCTTTACGGTGTACTTTATTTAGTGATCTAAATGTAAGGAAGTTACTTAGAACTTGGTATAGCTATTGCCATGTGTTTATATATATATTTTTTTAAATGGAAGTTGTGGGTTATTTAACCAACGTGGTATGCGAGATGTTTTACCGCGGTAAAATCTTCATTTTTTAGCTAGTTTTATTAAACAAATTTTTAATTGTTTGATTTTATCAAAATAAAATAATAATAATTAACTTATTTCAACAATTAATATAAAAATAAACGTGAATAGTCTTTTAAATAAGATCTAGAATGCAATTTTTCTGTTGAAACTGAAGTAAAAAATGTCTATAAATAAATTCTGTGAAATAAAAATAAATTCAAACAAAAGTGTTTTACAATAACGAACAAATTATTGAGAATACTTAAATCCTAAACATCAATATAAAATACATTTATTACACATTCTGCTAAAAATATTTTGGGAATTTTTTCTGAGGATCTTCTTTGGATGGCACATCCAATCATCAGTTTTGGTTTCAAAAGAGTAACTTTTAAAACTATATTTGATTTCATTGATTATAAATATATATATTAATTTGTAAAGCTTTTAAAGAGAGATGTTAACATTTTGAGAACCTTTAAACGTACACAGTAGCCGTTTTGTACGAAAAAAATTATTTAGTAAAAAAAAAAAAAATAATAATAATAATAATAAGTAATATCCGTACAGATATAACTTACCTTTCTTTCAATAAAGTTTCATACTTATTTTTAAATAGCAGGGTCTAAAAACCTTTACAGAGAATGTTAAGCCAAATTTACAGTTTTGTACAATATATATATATATATATATATATATATGTGTGTGTGTGTGTGTGTGTGTGTGTGTGTATATATTTTACGTTAACATTTTTTTTTTTAAGTTTATAGTACAAATGGCTGTTCAAAGCTGCATACATAATCTCAATGCATAAAACAAAACTTTTTCAAATCAAAGTTCAACGTAAAATATACTTCTTCACTTTTCAAGAAAAAATTTCTGTCCTATGCTTTCAAACAACAAAAGACTTTTGCAGTATAAAAGTCATTTAAAAGTGAAAGTAATGTTTAGAATGTTTAAAAAAACTCTGCTTTGGATGTATCACATTTGACACTGTTTGAATACTTAATTTTAATACTAAATATAACTTTAGCGAAAATTGAAACTGTATACTGGAATTAATCACTTTTTAATTATAATATAATAATATATATAATAATATAAAAAAATATATGTATATATATAAACTTTTTGTACAATTAAACCATACAGGGTGTCCCAGAAGTAATGGGATAAACTTTAAGGGGAGGTAAGGGACATCACAAGGATTCAGATTTGCTTAGCAACCCAGGGTCGGAAACGCTTTCCTGTCGCGGTAGTGACGGCACAAAACACAAGAAAGAAAGGACACGAACAGGGAGAGAAAACATGTTTAATATTCTTAGTACTACAAAAATGCCGGGACAATGCTGGAAAGTGTTGAGGAACTTGTTGCATGCATCGTGGCAGCTGCTGGAAAAGTCCGGGACATTCCCAGTATTTTCGAGAACATTAGATCTTCCATACGCCGGAGATGCGCATCCATGCATCTCGGCCCGGTGTCGTAATTTCGAACACCTACTTTGATGACGATCGTTGTCCCTTTAATGTTCTTTCTTCTTAGTTTTTTGATGTACTAAGGATAATAAGCATGTTTTCTCCTCTTATTCGCATCCCGTCTTTCTTGTGTTTTGTGTCGTCACTACCGCGCCAGGAAAGCGTTTGACGCTGTAAAAAGTTAGAATAGATATAGATAGCTACAATTTGGCAGCATTTCAGCAAAATGTTGTCAAGCTTCCCCAGTCTTCCATATATGTAAAATGCCCGTATAACGTTATTTTAATAATATAATTATTAATATAATTTGTTCTGTATTGGATAATTGACACCAGATTTACAATTCACATGAACGAATTTATTTGTACAAAATTATTTTTCAACAATTTAGCATTCCTGTGCAACTGCATAGTAAGCATCTGAAAGCTGATATTATAAAATGAAATCTGTAATCGTATGCTGACAGTATTATATGTAACCTATATTCATTAATATTATAAACCACAACCATCACTGAAAATATATTTACCTATTTTACCTAATATTTATATTAAATTATTAAATATAAATGATTCAAAAATTTTCGTTCTTTTTACATGTATTTTTCAGATTAAATATTTTACGCAACACATTTTTTGCTTTTTTTCCGTAAAATTTCACAAGGAAAAATCCTGCCGGAAGATGCATATTTCTGAGGAAAGTTTAAATATATAAAATTCTATTGTTTTAAGCTAAAAAAAAATCATTTCAGTCGCTCATATATTCCAGAAAAGAGCTTTTTTTTACGTAAAAAAACGTTTTTTGTGTAAAGTTTATAGTATAAATCGCTGTTCAGAGCTTAAGCTGATACATAAAACAAAACTTTTACAAACAAAAGTTGAACATAAAATATACTTCTTCACAGTTCAAGAAAATTTTTTTGTGTTATGCTTTTAAACAACAAATAACTTTCGCAGTATAAAAGTAATTTAAAACTGAAAGTGATGTTTAGAATGTTTAAAAAATCCCAGTCTTGGATGTATCACATTTGGCACTGTTTGAATATTTAATTTCAACAATAAATATAACTTTAGAGAAAATTCAAACTGCATACATGAATTAATCATTTTTTAATTTTTTTAATTTCATAACTTTCTTGAAAATTGATGGAAAATACTTCCATAAGTATCTGCATCTTAACTTTTTAATACATTTGAATCCTAGCTTTGTAGTTACTATTTTATATAAATGTTCCTCTCAATGATACAAATTTGATGCATTTTTTTAAAAACATGTTTCAATAAATAACATTTTGTATTTTATTGGGTGATTGCTAAAATTCGTGTCCTATTTTCGACGCATCGAGTTTCGAAGTGTACCCAAGTTGTTTTTAATGAAGAAATGCATTCGAATTCTTAACATTTAATCTCTCAGCAATCTCCTCAGTAGTAATACGTGGATTGTTAGTCATTAAATCAGAGATTAAGTCATCATCAATGCCAGAAAGTCGACCAGAGTTAATTTTATCGTTTCTATTGAAATCACATTTCGAAAAAAAAAAAAAAAAAAAAAACACATTTTAATTGTCCTAAAAGCGAGAGCACGATCCAAATAAATGTCTGGAATATTTTTTGTGGCACGCCCAACACTCACTTCATTTTTAAATTCACCATAACATAACATGACGAAAATTTAGCTTTTCATTTCCCATTTTTAATATTATCCTTGCGCACAAATTAATTTGAAAAACATTTTTTAACGTTATGTTCAATGACAACACATGTAGATAACTGTCAGTTAATATCGTTATAAAGGAAACATCAGCACAGTCAAGATTGCAAGTTTCTGCCATCTATGAAAGAAGCACGAACTTTTGCAATCGCCCAATAGAATTAGTTTTTCACTATAAATTGACTACAAGAAAAAAAGGAATTTTAACATTTAGAAACAATTTCTGTAGATTCAACGACTTATCTATCCACACAGTAAGATGAAAATCACTTTCTCTTATATTATCATCGTCAAACAATGTTATTGTTTTCTGATGTCGCACCTAAAATTGGAATTGATTTCGATATTATCGTATAAAATTTTCACGAAGAAAGTGGTTTTCATACATACAGTGGTATTTGATCATGCTTTTTGATGTAGAAAATATGCAATAATGAACTCACATCCAGCGATCTAGTGCACACTGGCGCAATATTCCAAAATACGGAAACAAAAGTTGCATATTTTCTACATACAACTTTGCAAAATTGTAAACAATGTCCTAAAAATATGCTTAACTGAACTTTGTTGTGCAAAGTAAAAACATTAAAGTTTATTTATACTAACACAGTCCTATAAAATGCTCACGTAAGAAGGAAGGATGTTACACATACAGAGCTATTTGGTCATGCTTTCTGCGTAGAAAATATGCAATAATGAACCTACATTCATCGATCCAGCGCAGATTTCTCAAAATGCTGGTCAATACCGAGAAAGAAAAGTTGCACATTTTCTGCGTATAACTTTGCATATTTGTATATAAATGTCTTTCAGATATGTTTAAAACATCTTTATTTCGTAAGGTGAAAGCATTTGAGTTTATTTTAACTCAACATTATTACTAATATCATCTTAATGTTGAATATTTTGAAAATTAACGTTCTTTAGTGTTCTAAACAATACACAAAAAATTCATCTTTTCTGATGATGCTTTTCAGTAATTTATGTTAAAGTGTGTTTTAGAAAACACGTAACACTAGTTTTTAATTGCAAGCATTTACTAATTTTTGGAAAGATCGACAGAAAAAATGAGCAGTTTTTCTGACATATCTTTATTTCTTTATTGAAATAGCGTAAGATCCAACCGAATCCAGTCTAATTAATAAATGAGAAAAATAGCTTGTATACTTACCTTTTACAGCATTATTAATTTTATTTGCTACTTTTTGGTAATTTGAGAGTAAACAGTTTTTAATTGTTTAATTATTTCACTAATAACTGCATGAAATGACTTGAATATGCACTGGTGTCCACTAAATTACACTATATGGCAAGTGATAACGTTATGTTTATTAAAATATAGATCCTCCCGTTATTTAATTGGAAAATACACCATTGTGGTTATTATCTTATTCTTGAAAAAAAAATCTTAAAAAAAGAAAAATCCACCTTTTGCCAAGATTTGGGGAAAATATGGCCGCTGTGCAGCATTTTGTCAGTTAATAGGTCTACTTCCATCACAACCAGAGTTGCTAATTTAGCTCCTTAAAAAAAAAAAAAAAAACTACCGTCATACCAGAATTTGTAAACAAATAATTTTTTCATTATTTAATCACGGAATGTTTGTCATTAACATTCCGTGTCCGTTGTCATTTCCGCAATTAAATAAAAAAATTCGATACAAAAATTCTGGAAGGAAGTTAGTTTTTTCTTTTTTTACACAAATAAGAATAAGTTTGCAAGACTGATCATTAACCTCAATTTCTTTTAAGATATGAGACGTATAATGGCAAATCAGACATTGGTTTTAGATAGTGTTCATAACCAGCTATCATTATTTCATTGCAATATGTAATGAAATATTCTTAATAGGAATAAATAGGAATGTTTAGGTTTTAGAGTGAATGAAATATGGTAGAAATGTTACTAATCCTTTTCACAAAAAATTTTTAGATTTTTTTTTTTATTTTCGTCGGTATTTAGAAACTTTGACTGGCCCAAACTCTCATTACTATTTTTAATATAAGTATGATTTTTGGTATTGTTAGTGAGTATTTAAAAAAATATTAAATGTAAAAATCTAATATAATTAGCAATTAAATAAATGGTTTTCCTGTATATTCTGTAACCTGGGAAGCCCAGGTATATCCTCTTGTTAATAATAATAACAATATGTTTTTAAACTACAAATAAGTTATGATTGACATGCTCCAGATAATACCAGTGACTCGTGTCTTCTACTGCTATATAGGATTAAAATTTATTAAAAGTTGCATTAACAGCCTTAAAATCCCTTCTTTTTAGAAGAATGGAATTTGTTGCTACAAGATTCTTTCTAATATAGCTGATAATGTTTTGAATATTTTATACCTAATTTGCAAACAATTTACTTAACAGTACTAACATTTTCTCGCTGTTATACATACCTCGAATTTTAAGGCATTGCGCAATCAATCTTATTGCAATAAGCTAATTATTTTCTTAGTAATACTACAATGTATATTTTCATTTGCTGTAGTAAATCAGTGTGTATCAGCGTGTACTTAGGAGATCCATTACAATTTTTCCTAATTATAACTATCCCCAAAATTTTATGCTAATACGAAATTTAAACCAACAATTACAAAATATACCCTTTTTTATGTCAGTTCTTTTAATACACTTATAATAATAGATTCAGAATTAATAACTGATTTATGAACAGTATTTCAATTTAGTACAGTAGGTAAACAATAACCGGGTGGTCTCGCAAAAAACTAAGGGGCTATAATGGACCATATTCTCCTCTTAGTTTCGAGGCTACAAAAATTCGTCTGCTTGGAAATAACATTCGTAACTGCTCCATTGAAAAGCATTGTGTTTAGAAAATTTATGCTTATACAGTGGAACCCGGTTAAGACGCTCACGGTTAATACGCGATCCCGCTTAATACGCGGATTTTTTCCGATCCCTTGAACATCGACTATAAGGCTAATGCAAAAATATCACGTTTAATACGCGAACGGTTAATACGCGAGAGATTTCTGGTCCTTTAAGGCAAAAAAATCACGCTTAAGACGCGAATTCATTGATCAAGATGGGAATTCCTTGTCTGCTTTCCAGTATTCACAATTTATCAGATTTTTCATATTAAATTGAAAAACAGCGACTTCAAATAGTAATATTTACTTTATTTAATAACAGATTAACAAAGGCGAACATTACTAATCGGAAATAGCGGTAGATATTTGAATTTTAAAAAACCCGCTAAATTAGAAACACTGGAATTCTTTGAACCCGCGTCCTAACTTTCTGTGTTTTTCGCTTCGTGTATGTTTTCACTGTAGAGAAAGACGAATTCAGGGTACTCAGATATGTCATAAAATTAGGATTAAAGATGATTATACCTATTGTTAGTGAGGTTTTAAATGTAAGTTATATACCTAATGTGTTTTGTAATGCATATTAAAGGTAAATAAAAATAATTAAATTCAAAAAACCCGACTGCGTAAAAAGGGAACTAATTAATTATTTCTCATCAATGTGAAGCTATTTTTTATATCACTTACCTATTTTTTTATTTACTTGTATTGATTACTTTTAAGTTGTGTTTAATTGTTAGTTCCTATCTATAAACACTGTTTTGATGAGGCCTATAGGTGTCTATGAAGGTTAGAGTTGCAGTAAAGCTAGAGATCCTACCTACACAACTTCGAGGTTGTGTAATATTTAAACGGAGCTTCTGACTGTAAAATAGTCCATGAAACATCGTCTTCATTTTGAAAGATCTATCCAATGTTATGCCACTCAATATGGAGCGTAAAAATTTTTTTTCGTCTCTACCGCCATTTTTTATTTTATAAAAACAAAACCTAGCCTATAATCATCGGACGGTTAAGACAAATCGATA
Organism: Maratus speciosus; assembly: GCA_963932465.1. Classification (NCBI taxonomy): domain Eukaryota; kingdom Metazoa; phylum Arthropoda; class Arachnida; order Araneae; family Salticidae; genus Maratus; species Maratus speciosus. The sequence continues at coordinate 156,435,618 of OZ010789.1, forward strand.
GAGACCTCATTCATTAAAATCCATCCAGCCGTTCGGATGTTTCGAGGGTATAAAGAAATCCACTTACCAGAATATACGCGTGAAACACATAACCTTTCTTGGCAGTCGGGTAAGAAAAAAGAAACTCGTAAAGATTAAATAAATACGACTGAGGTTGTTTAATTCTTTTATGTTTTCTTTTCTTTTTTGCTATGTTAACAATATTTTTTACAAAAAGATTAATAAGGATAATTTTCTTTTATAATGAAAAGGATAGATTATAATGGCTCTCATTATCACAAGTTCTAAATATGATTTTAACAACTGGGTTGTGCTTTCAAAATTTTAATATTTTAAATTTTTTACCTCTGCTAAAAAAAAAATAAAAATAAAAATAAAATAAAATAAAATAAAATAAAATAAAATAAAATAAAATAAAATAAAATAAAATAAAATAAATAAATAAAAATAGGCTAGCTTGAAATAAATTTTTTTATATTCTATATTCAAAGCCGGAGTAGCACAGTTGAAGTTTATTCCAACAGAGCGAAAAATGTCCAGACCAGGGATCGAACCCGGATACTTGGCGTGCCGTGCCAATGCCTTACCTGTTAGGCTATCCGGACCGACACCTGGCTGACATAATTCACTCTTATTAGTTGGACTTGGCTGCGAACTGCAGCGCTATTTCATTCATCCGAGCTATAACTATAGCATTTACATGATGAAACTACTTCAACACGGAAACTCCTGTATACCATGTAATTAGGTCATAATGAAGGGAACGAATATTTTTTCAACTGGATTATATCATATTCAAAGCTGGAGTAGCACAGTTGAAGTTTATTCCAACAGAGCGAAAAATGTCCAGACCAGGGATCGAACCCGGATTAAAAAAAAAATAAATAAAAAAAAAAAAATATATATTCGTTCCCTTCATTATAATTTTTTTATTTTGGGTTGTAAATTAGTCTAGCTTGAAATTATTTTTTTTTTATTTTTGGTTGTAACGTATTAATCTACATTAAAGCCGTTTAAATTCCTTTTTTTTTACTTTCAGCAGTTATTCTTAGTCGCTCCTAAAAAAATAATAATGAGTTAAAGTTGAATACAATTAAATTTCAATCTAAATATACTACCTAAAAGATAAAATTTTCAACCGTAAACATTTAACCGAAAGCCCTAAAGTTCATTTAGACGATTAGATGTGTAAATAAGCACAGTTTCTGCAACATTAAACAAATCACGTTTAATACGCGATCCCGCTTAATACGCGACTTTTGTCCACTCCCTTGAAACGCGTCTTAACCGGGTTCCACTGTATTTTATTTTATACGGAGTTTTAGACCTTTTCAGAAGCAGGTATGGGTTATACATGAATTATTTTCTCTATTTTAAAGTAATGACATGCATATTTTTCATTTTATTTATAAAATAAAAAAATTAAATTTTAGTTAATATATACGTATATAGGGATTTTAATTAATATGTATATAAGTATTGATCAAAAATAATTCGTACAAAATAAATCTGCAGTATTTTACGCGTGCATTTACCTGTATTTCTGCTGCATCAAATGACGCAATAAGGTAAACAAACGTGCTAGCCGCTATTTTTACACCACGTGATTCCCACTGTGACGTCACGAGAATAACGTCCGTACTAGTAGGGCTCCTTTAAGGGGTCCCAGGACTCTTAAAGCTCTAAAATTTTCGAAATTTTAATTTTTTTATATGTTAAAATTCTATATTTTCTGAACATTTTGATATAATTGTTATCTTGAAATTCCCATTAGAACAGAAGTTATGGCATTTAGAATTATACTCGCCCAATAGCTGGAGCGGTGTTTCCAAAAGTTTGAAGTCATTTTTCTCCAAATGACGTTTTTGGGCATAACGCGCACCATATCTCAAAAACTTCTGAATATTTTTTCATGAAATTTTCAAAACATATGTTTCATGTTATTTTATATAAACGGAACCTAAAATTTCCTTTTTATTGTAAAAATAAAATATTTTTTAGGGGTTTATATTGTTGAAATTTTCTAAATTTTGCATTAGCTAAATAAAACTTTGTATTAAAAATATAAAAACGCTTTAAATACAAATTTATTTAGGTTCAGTGTAATTATTATAATCTGAGGTATAAGTAGGCACCAAAAGTTTCATTCTAGTTGCAAAATTTATTTTGTAATCGTGCGCATAATCTGTTATGCCGATTTTCTGCTCGTCAAATGTCTGACAGTTTTGAGCCCCCTGTAAATGCTAATTCTGCATCTTGCAATTTTTCAAATATTTGAAATGAAAGAACATACTTGTATCTTTCATTCCCATTTAAAATTGTGTCTTAATATCAAACACATTTTAAGATATTAAATGTTGAAAATGGTCCTTTTTTTTTTCATTTTTTCCAATTTTAAGAGTCCTGAGACCCCTTAACTCTTTATTTTATTATAGGAGCCTTACATACTTGTTATCTCCTGTGTTTTTCACCGGAAAGCTGCCATGTATTTAAACTAAGAAAAGCTTCAAATGTCGTTATCATTATTTTTTATTATAAATGAGAGGGCTGCGGAAAACTGAAAAAAAATTCCATTCATCTATTATTTTTTATTAATAAATGAGACGGCTACATAAAACTAAAAAAAGAAGCACCATTTATCTCTTGATGATTATAAAGAGAAAGTAATTTTTTGTAATTTTATTAATTAACAAAAGAAAAACAAATTCCATGTAATGTCTTTTTTAATGAATAAATTAAAATTCTTAATATAGGAATACATGACAGAAGTGGTTTTGTAATGAAATATAGACGAAATTTTACTTTTTTTTATTAGCTTCATTTATTTTTTCTTTTGCTAACGTCATGAATTTTAGTCGTCAGTTGATCATGAAAATAAAAAAGAAAAGGGATAACTATTTCAGATTCAAAATATAAAAAAGAGATAAAACATTGGCACATTCAAAAACCCTTTTTAGATCTCTGATATATATTATGCAAAAATAAGGCTTCCTGATGCTTTTTTTTTTTCTTTTGGAGAAAGCTATTACTCACGGTTGGAAATTTAGATTTGTAGAATTGTGATAAAGCTTCTTTGAAACGTCAATCTCTCAAATCCAGTAAAAGACTCTAGAGTTTTCCTTCTTCACTTAAAAGGGATTTATTTTTATTTTTTCTACATCTAAAGAAGAAAAAAATAAACAAAAACATAATTTGGAGAACAAATTTAAAAAAAAAAAAAAAAAATTATTTGCTATACTGTTTAAGCCCGAGAAGGGACAGATATTAAGATATTTCATTCAGTTAGTTCTACATTTAATGTTAACTTTTTATAAAATGTAAGTTAAATCAGTTGAACACTAAAAAATAAATATAAAATAAAAAAATATGATAATTAAACACCCTAAAGACTTAGATTTCGTGCAAACGAAATAGAAATAAATGTTAGAATTTAGAAGGTTTGTATTTTTGATGTGTCTAATCATTTTGATTGCACCCATCGTAAACATAATACAAAATCTGCATTACATATATTTGCCACTTAAATTTTGAAAAAGATCTAAAATTTATTTCGATTTCGTTTGAAAGGTGTTAAATCTTGACTGCTAATATTTTAAAACGATATAGTTGCAATACAGTGAAAAGTAAAAAAAAAAAAAAAAATACCCGTTTTACCTAATTTTTTTTTTTACCCTATTTCCTCCCAGGGGGCGATGTAAATGCAAGAGGAAATTGTTACCTAAGTTTAACTTAAGATATTTGTTTAGTGGCAACACCAGTCGTTTATGTGCCACACAAAAAAGAGACAAAACACCTTGAAAAACAATTTTAGATACAAATGCTCTAGACTTAACGTTAAAAGACCCTATCTTTTTAAAATTTACAAATAATTTTTTTCTTGATGCCATAAAAGGATTTATCTTTGAACAATATACAGCAAAAACATGTCCGGGTGTAATGCTGACCTCATATTAACGATGTATATGACGATGCAACTTGTAAAATAAATTTCGGTTAACTGCAAATTTATTAACATCTACGGATCGAAAAATTTAAAATTTTACACAGCCTTAAATCAAATAAATAAACCAGTATTTGTATCCGGCTAATATTCTTTAACGAAATTAAAACTTCATAAATAAATAAATAAAAGAAAAGCATAAATAAATCACAAAGTTAACACCTTTTTAATTGAACCACTGTCTCATCTATAATTTATAATCATGCTTAAAAATCAGTATTGGTAAATTATATTTAAATCTTTTCATGTCATATTCACATGCTTTCTGTATTTACTCATATTAATGTTTCTTGTATGACTAACACATGTTTGAAAAAGTCCTTTATTTTTCTTTTATGATACCATATTAATCTTCTTTAAAAAATTTAAAAAAAAAATATTTCAATTTCTTTTTTTCACGTGACAATTCTTTAACTGAAAATTGATTGCTGTAGACAAATTATTATTACGGCTTTTGAATTTTTTTGCAACAATAAAGAGAAAATGTCCATTGATTCTCAGTGGAAATAGCGAAACTTGGAGCTATTAAGAAATATATTTGAATAAAGTAAATAAAATATAGCCTATGTTACTTTCTGTGTTATAATAGATCGGTTTCAACTGACGTCACGGCTCTAAGCACATCACCTCTAGTAAAAAACCTGGGGGGCAAACAAATAACATTGGTAGTTTTCTTTGACTCGTACTTTCACATCGGTCGTCGTGAATCACATTGCTGTTGCTTTTGTTGTGAAACATTTCACTTTATAAATCTGAGCCTACATTTCAAAGTTTTTGTGAGCGATTATTTACATTATTGTGATATCTTATTGCAGGTGTTATCACGTAAATTATCACGTTATTTATTCGCATCACCATACCAGCGACTTGTTGTGTAAAAATGTGCGGTAATCGTTCGAACAGGGACAATAATAAATCCTATTATAGATTACCAGACATTCCAAAGACAGATAATATTATGAGAAAAAAGTTGTGTGAAGAAAGGCGACAGAGATGGTTGTCATCGCAATATTATGTGAATTAATTTTACGATTTTTATTATGAATTGAATCACAATCACATGGAATTGGTTGTTAATTCATGCACAGAAATGTATGCTTACTTTTCCAATAACAAGATGAAAATCTCCGATTTTCAAAGAATGCACATCTCTTACCCAGTTGCAGGCAAATTGTTTAAAAGATTCAAGGCTTTTATAACACCTGAAGTCTTTCTCAGTATAAAAACTTTGCCCATAAACTAAATGGGTGGCGGTCGTTGCAGCAACTGGGAACCTGAAAATTTGAGCATGCGCATCAGCTCTGGATTTTTGCCTGAGTGAAGAACCAGATCGAAAATAAACACCGTTTTTTTAAAAAAAGGAAATCTAGCTATACAATAATGAATGTTTTAGTAGTTGACTCCATTGAAGAAGGATAACAACATATTAAAGACTATGAAAATGAAACATTTTCTAAATTCTAAAGTTGTGACAACTTATACAGTTTTATATTTATATTTAAAAAAAAAACAATAAAAAATTAGACTCATTCATAGATTTGTTTTCTTCATAAAAACAACAACAGAAAGATATATGATTATTTTACAAAAAAACATTACTGGATACACGAAACTCGCTGTGCAGCAATCTCAAAAATCGTCAATGCCACGGTCAGTAACGCGCGTATGAAACCGAAAAAAACATCACTGGACACTCGAAACTCGCTGTGCAGCAATCACTAAAATGCACGAAACTCGTCAATGCCGCGGTCAGTAAAGCGCGTATGAGCGCTCCGCGGAACATAAACCGAAAAACAACATCATTGGACACACGAAACTCGCTGTACAGCAATCTCTAAAATGCACGAAACTCGTCAATGCCGCGGTTAGTAACGTGCGTATGAGCGCTCCGCGCCCATAAACCGAAAAAAAACATCATTGGACACACGAAACTCGCTGTACAGCAATCTCTAAAATGCACGAAACTCGTCAATGCCGCGGTTAGTAACGTGCGTATGAGCGCTCCGCGCCCATAAACCGAAAAAAAATCATTGGACACACGAAACTCGCTGTACAGCAATCTCTAAAATGCACGAAACTCGTCAATACCGCGGTCAGTAACGGGCGTATGAGCGCTCCGTGCCGATGAAACCGAAAAAAACATCATTGGACACACGAAACTCGCTGTGCAGCAATCTCTAAAAGGCACGAAAGTCGTCAATGCCGCGGTCAGTAACGCGCGTATGAGCGCTCCGCGCCCATGAAACCGAAAAAAAAATCACTGGACACACAGAATTCGCTGTACAGCAATCTCTAAAATGCTCGAAACTCGTCAATGCCGCGGTCAGTAACGCGTGTATGAGCGCTCCGCGCCCATGAAACCGAAAAAAACATCACTGGACACACGAAACTCGCTATGAAGCAATCTCTAAAATGGACAAACCTCGTTAAAGCCATGATCTGGTAACAACAAACTGGTAATAACAAAAATCTATTTATCGTCTCGCCAAATCGTTATATGTCTGCAGATTGAATTGGCAATTTTTTTCAAAACGCGCCAAAATGCCATTTTTGTAAATGATTGCCAATCTGAAACTACGAAATAAACAAACCAGTGTGGCGGTTACTTTCAAAACCAAAGTGATTTTATCAGCGTTTTAAAAAAGAAAATTCAAGGAATATTAAAAATTACAAAAATATAAACTACAAAAATGAAGTGCTTAAAATAACTTCTTTTACCATTATATTAAAGTTCTGATAACTTATGTAATTTTATATTTTTGTTAAATAAAAACAATAAAAAGTAAGACTCATTTGTAGATATTATTGTGGCACAGATGCCATATACGCACTACGATGGCGCGATTTTTTTCTAAATCCAATTTGGCGAAAACCTCGTTTTCGAATACCAGTTACATATATATTTTTATAAAGGGAATAACAATAAATAAAAAAATGTTCAATTAATAACTATAGAACAAAACAATTTATATAATTTTAAAAAGAAAATAAAAGTAAATAAACAATTTATCAATAAATAAACAACAACCGGTTACCATATCAAGCAAAATAACGGCACTTTGGCGCCTGTTAAGTACCCCGGTGCGTATATGACATTGGCGTCAGAAAAAAATCTCGCCAACGAGGTGCGTATATGACATCTGTGCCGTTACTTTTTTCTTAAAAACAACAGCAAAAAGATATATGATTATTTTATCAAAGAATTAAGTGAAAACACGATGCAAAATTCGGTATTTTTCGAGAATATGAGCCTTGTCACTTTTTTTAGACTTCAGAAAGAGAGATTTTCTACCAACTGATGTAAACAACCATGAAAACAAACCTGATAAGATTTTTTGCTTATTTATTAATTATAAGAATACTCTTAAATTTATCAAATGACTTTGTTTAGTCGTTATTATTATTATTAATAAAAAAATACCTAACTTAAATCAATAATTAAAAAATAGGTATATCTTTTTTAAAACTGTGTTTTTTTTCGATCTGGTTCTTCACTCAGGCAAAAATCCAGAGCTGATGCGCATGCTCAAATTTTCAGGTTCCCAGTTGCTGCAACGACCGCTACCCAAACTAAATAGGTTACGATGTCAAAATAACTAACGTCGGGTAAATCTGCTACATATTTCTTTAATTTTTTTTTTCAAACTGCATGGAGCTGCACCGGAAATAACACTCATTTTGGAAGCATATCATTCCTTAGCTTTAGTATCATTCAATTCTTGACTCAGATGTCATATACGCACCATATTGGCGCAATTTTTTTCTGACGCCAATTTGGTGAAAACATCAACAGCATAAACAACAATATCCGGGTTACCATATCAAGCAAAATATTGGCACTTTGGCGCCAGTTAAGTACCTGTTGCGTATATGATATTGGCATCAGAAAAAAATCACGCCAATATGGTGCGTATATGACATATGTGCCCAATTCTTCATAATATTTAAGACATAGAGGAAAAGGTCTAAATACCGGCTAGGGTCCAAATACCGACTACTAGGTGTTCTGAGAACTGAGTGCAGCGCAGCCTAGCCGTGATAGGCAGACTTTGTAGCTTCAATTGAGAGAAGAAAGTTACGAAAAGTACGTCACTGAAGTCTGTCTCATTTACAAATAGTAAATACAAAGTGTCGAATCGACGTAATCTGGTACGTCAAAAGTTTTTCACATGTGTGTTTCTCATTTTTTTTAAATATACTGATCGTATATTGACTTGAATTGTTGATGAAGTTATTTTCTAGACATATTTAACTCTCAATTGCCACGCGCACATTATTGGTATTTTGTTATATGAATGAGTAATACCTGTTTTGACTTAAACATAGCAGTGGTCCGAATACCGGCTACCTAGAGTGGTCTAAATACCGGCTAGCCGGTATTTGGACCTCTCTAGGTTGCTCTGCTTGAAGGGGAGGAAAGTAAATTAATTTAAATAGTTCCATGATTAATAAATTATTTAAATGGTTCAAAAATAGTTCCAGTCCCATTTCGCAATATGAAAAAAGCAACTGTGGCCATAATTCTTTAGGACCGACACTGGTTACCGGATCACTTCCCAAAACATATCTGTTGGATACCCCAAAATTGCCTGAAATAAAAGTGAAGAAAAAGAAAAGAAAATGGCGGAGTAACCAGGCGAAAGAGGCAGAAATTGGATTCTAACCCTCTTGCTGCGCAACCCGAGATGTCCTCGAGCAACGTAAAAGTAGAAAAATTTGCACAACCCGAGATTTCCTCGGGGATGCAATTTTTTCCGTCTAATTAACCCTCCTTGATTATTCCCACCAGTTATTTTTGCCTTATTTAAGGGGCCTCAGGACTCTTAAAATTGGAAAAAATGAAAAAAAAGTGAGCATTTTCAACATTTAATATCTTAAAATGTATTTGGTTTTAAGACACAATTTTAATTGGAATAAAATATATAAGTATGCTCTTTCATTTCATGTATTTAAAAAATTATAAGATGCTGAATTAGCATTTACAGGGGGCTCCAAACTGTTAGACATTTGGCGAGAAAAAAATTGGCATAACAGCATACGCGAACGATTACAAAATAAGTATTGCAACTAAAATGAAAATTTTGGTGCCTACTTATACTTCACATTGTAATAATTACTCTGAACCTAAATAAATTTGTATTTAAAGCATTTTTATATTTTTAATACAAAGTTGTATTTAGCTAATGCGAAATTACGAAAATTTCAACAGTATAATCCCCTAAAAGAATATGGTTTTGAACAATAAAACGGTAATTTTAGGTTCAGTTTATACAGACTAACATGAAACATATGTTTTGAAAATTTCATGATTGGTGCCTACTTATACTTCACATTGTAATAATTACTCTGAACCTAAATAAATTTGTATTTAAAGCATTTTTATATTTTTAATACAAAGTTGTATTTAGCTAATGCGACATTACGAAAATTTCAACAGTATAATCACCTAAAAAAATATTGTTTTGAACAATAAAAAGGTAATTTTAGGTTCAGTTTATACAGACTAACATGAAACATATGTTTTGAAAATTTCATGATTGGTGCCTACTTATACTTCACATTGTAATAATTACTCTGAACCTAAATAAATTTGTATTTAAAGCATTTTTATATTTTTAATACAAAGTTGTATTTAGCTAATGCGAAATTACGAAAATTTCAACAGTATAATCACCTAAAAAATATTGTTTTGAACAATAAAAAGGTAATTTTAGGTTCAGTTTATACAGACTAACATGAAACATATGTTTTGAAAATTTCATGAAAAAATATCCATAAGTTTTTGAGGTATTGTGCGCGTTATGCCCAAAAACGTCATTTGGAGAAAAATAGCTTCAAAGTTTCCGAAACGACGCTTCAGCTATTGAACGTGTATAAATGTAAAAGCCATAGCTTCAGTTCTAATAGGAATTTCAAGGAAACAATTATATCAAAATGTTCAGAAAAAATAGGAGTTAAACATCTAAAAAAATTAAAATTTCGAAAATTTTAAAGCTTTAAGAGTCCTGAGACCCCTTAATCGGTGCATTTTCCCGATTAAATTAGACAAAAAAATTTTTTTTTTTGAAAAACAGGTGACAAAAGAATAAAAATTCTTAACAGACGCTCGTCACGAAGGGGTTAAATACGCAATTTTTGAAGTTATTTTGATAAAACAATTACGCAGCGAGAGGGTTAAAAAAGTGAAAAGGGAAAATATCCAACAGAGGAAGATGATGCAATTTGTGTCTTCTGCATGGGTGCTTTCTCTGTGGACAAGAATGGGAGAGGGGATTCTGGGTTCAATGTTAAGAATGCGATATGTGGGCTGATAGGGGCTGCACCGACGCAGAGAGCGATATTATGTTTGTGATTTTTTTCGTATAAAATAATTCTCATTTTAATCAGCAAGCTTTTTTTTTTGTTTTACACGTTAAAAAACAAAACTGGAAACATAATGGGAAGAAGACTGTGAGAGATAGTCGTGAAGAATTTTATAATTTTGACAAAAATACATGTTTATTAAAAAATGCATATTTTTTCTGTGCATAAGAAATGTTATTAATCAATAAAATTTATTAAAACAGTATTCTTATTGCTTAATAATTGTCATTAGCTCTATTTGTGTGATTTTTTGGAAAAAAACTTAGGTAGCCGGTATTTAGACCCCATTTTAAAAACTCAAAATTTGAAGACTTTCGGAATGTTGCTTTTTATAAACAGAAAACGCCTTTTAAACTGATTTTTTTTTCTCTAAACATGTGTAAAACATGTCAAAATACCCTTTTGTTAATTTTTATTTTATTAATTTTGAAAATTGTATGACCTAGATTGAAAACAAAAGTGGTAGCCGGTATTTGGGCCTTTTCCCCTAATATAAAAGACATTTTATTTCGTTAAGTTTAAGAACTTGCACTAAATTAGATGGCAAAAGATAGAGAAAGAAAAATTCTATAAACAAAAACAAAGTGGTTCGTCTTGCGACAGAAATAGAATAGAAGTAGGAGTACGGAGTATTATTATTTGTTTGCCCACCAAAACTGGTTGCCACGGGTGTTTCCAGGTTTGTGATCACGTGGTTGAAACTGATCTATTTACCCATATGCTAAGTCATTTTATCATTCGTTTTCACTCTGACGTCAGGCAAACATTTTCTCACTTTAAATTTATTATATTATTAGAATTAGCAAAAAATTAAAATTCTGTGGCATCAGGGACAAAACGGTGAGAAGAAAAAAAAAGTTATGAGGTCCATAGGCTTTGCTATGTTAAATTAACATTGAGAAGTGACACTCGAAATAAATATATACTGCGCTGCCACGCATTACTTAAATAATAATTTTTGTGCTTCACATTGTAATAATTTTATTTTGCATTATATTTTAAGTTCCGTTTTAAGTGCACTGTCAATAAAATTTCATTGATTGCCAGTGGAATTTCTGTATTTTTACGGATTTTTCTCTTCAACGAAATGATTTGGTGAATGTGTCAGAAATTACAAAAGTGGATTTAAGAATATGCTTGATAGATAATAGCATTAAAAGTAAATTATTTGTCATTTTTCGCTAAGACTATGGGATTTTTTAAAAATTACTTTTACAATGTAAAAATAATTTCGGCCTTTTTACCGATTTTTTCTTTCATTTTTTTTCAATGTAATTATAAAAATAAATCACATACCTTTATTGGAAATGAAAATTCAGCATTATCAGTCAGAGATATTCGTATATACATACTTTTTGACACATTCATGAAATCCCTTTTATCACAAAATAAATTGCGTAAAAATACGAAAATTGTTCTGGCAATCAAAGGATTTTTTTTTTTTTTTTTTTTTTTTTTTTTTTTTTTTTTTTTTTTCAGTGAGTGTTAAGATTATAAAAAACAGCTTGCAAATCTAGTCAAAGAGAAAATTATATTCTCCAGAAATATTAAGTTTAAAAATATATATAAATGATTATTCATATGATCTTTCATATGAAAGTAATATGTTTGAAACAAAGATTTGAGCTCGGGTTAATTTAATTTGAGAAAATTTATAAAATTCTAAGTGAAATTCTGAAATGTCTGAAATGTTTTACCATTACTGTTTTACTCGATGTTTCTGAAGCTTTGTTTACTTGGTATTTTTTATTAAGTTTTCAATTAAATTTTATTTCTATTTCTATTTCATTGGTAATGTCGATTCAAAGTAAAACAATCAAATCGAAAGTAAAAACACTAACGGCTATTTTCTTTCTTTTTTTTACAATTCTAATGGCATCAAAGAAACATGTTACCCTTAGGAACATCAGTCATAAAATAATAAGTATCTTACCCTGCACTTTAAGAACCAGGTGCGAGGGGAAATTTTTTACTGTAAAAACAGAACAAACTCTTTTAGCGTTTCCACGAATTTATTAACCCGAAAGCCTTTTCTTTTCACAAACCCTTAAGATAAGAAGAACCAATTAGAGATTTCAGAAAACAAATGGTTTAAGAGTTTAACAAAGAACTCTTTTTCAAAATTCTCGGTTATCAACAACAGTTATTTACAATGTATGCCGGATGGTAAATTGTATCTTCGGCAATTTTCATAACTCGTCTAAAATTCACAAGATTTTCAAGATCATAAAAACGAGAACGTTATAGCATTCAGTAGCTCGAAAGCAAGAACAAAGTTGCTTTACCTCCAAAAGTGCTCTCTGACTGTACTTTTCTTAGGGCGGTATGGGTCCATACTAACTTTTTCCGCTAGATTGTATGAAGAATTTCTATTATTCCTAACTCATCGCCGGAATGCTATTTTCATCTCTTAACCCCTTTAAAACGAGCAGACGTATACTTACCGTATAGGTTATGAGGAATCCTATCTATTTTACATCAGTATTTCCATACAAAAATTTTCACTCTATTTAATCACAGAGTTTTAGCGAGTAATTAATATAAACATATATTTATAAGAAAAGTAGTACCAACAAATTTAACAAAGTGCACTTGACGCCCGTCGTGAAGGGATTAATATTTTCGTTTTTGCACTCATATGGAGACCCACGAGTATATAATATTTGGCACGGAATGAAAAGTTAACTTCATGGAGTTTTCTTCTGCTGCAAATTACATTAAGGTTCAGTTACATAGTTTGATTAATTTCAGATGAATTTGTTGTCTCCTCCAAACTATGGGCTCCGAACGAATACGTTCCCGGTTTATCAATGAGGTAATACTTCTCGTACGTACACATTTAGCACCATTCATTGTTATAACACTTTTTTTCAGATTTTCTTTGATAAAATTTTACATACAGTCAATTTTTGAATTTTAGTTAACAGAAAATGTGTAAATTGTTGCCATTTTAATGCATAATATATGCATTAAAATCAAACCTATTACACTGAGATTACCAGAAAACTTAAATATAATTTTTTCGTTTACAGTATGATTGTAAGTAATTTAAACGTAACTATGATACATTGTCGATGAAAATCAATAACTGCCCGATGCCATCTAGGAGTAATTTGCAGATGACAACATATTCTTTAAGGAGGGTCCAACGTATATGTTTATTTAACGTGTTCGCTGCCAAACCTGAGATGGTGCATCTGTTCATACACGCCAAGATCGTATCTGCAATTTAGTATTTTTAAATTATTTTCTGTTTTATTATTTAAATATTACATATATGACGAATCACTTTTAGCAACAAATAAATTCACAAGAGTATGCTCGTTGTTGTCATATGGTTTGGTTGGTTTTCTATGGCAGTGCTCGTAATCGGTGATTTAGATAAGAAGATGTATAACAAGTTATCTTGTAGCTGGCAAGAAAACCCAGTTTGCCAACTACGAGTATTCCTGTAGAGGGCAGCGAACGTGTTAAAATTTTATATTAATCTCCGATTAAAAATGACGTTACTTTCTAGCAGCATGTAAAATTTCTTACTGATAAAGTAAGTTTGCGAATATACGAAAACGAAGCCATTTTTTAAAACTATATTTAAAAGTTTAAAGTTAGAAAAACAAAACTAATTTAGTAAAGCTGTAAATATTCACCTAGTTTATCTCAGCTAATATCTGCTTCAATGCAAAGGCTACCTCTAACAACTTAAAATAGAATTAATTTATGGGAAACCTTCTGAAAACAAATTTGTGTTTTCTTTTTATTCTTATCCACATTGTGAATAAAAGAGGCATTTTGCGGCCTGCGTTAAAAAAAGTGCTAACTTTTCCAAAAATTATGTGCCACAGGGAGATTTTTCAGAACTATTTTTTAATCTCCGAAACCTACTTATTTTGTGTGGTTTCTGATTTATTTCATTGTCCAGTTGTTCTGCACATAAAGAAAAACTATTTTTGGAACCCAGCGTAGCTACGAGATTACATTGAATTTTCAGAAGTACTTCTACTCTATCAAAAAAAGTTTTGCCGTTTTGTACAGTTCAGCCAAACCTAAAATCTACTAATATTTGACTTCTACACTTTTTATTGTTAAATAGTTATTCTGTTTCAAAAGACAATTTATATATGGTATATGTGAACAGGCGCAATAATCACAGATTCAAAGTTGAAAATCAGAAATACCATACACGGTTAAAAAATGTGCAGCAAACGGTCCAGGTTATTTTACCAGAAATAGATGGAAGATGATTATTTGACGATGATTTGAAGGATTTCATTGGTCAGACTAGAAATAAATTATGGTTATGTAGCCGCTTTCTATAAAACGGTCGAATGACTGGACAGTTTGTTGCAAATTTTTAATAGTTTAGTTCGAACCATTTTCGAAGTGCGAAATAAATTTTGAGATGCAAATGTAGCACCGAAATTTCATAATTTTTTTTATGTTTATTCATATCATTATAGCAACATTGCTAATGGGTAACCATAGCCATGTGTAAATCCTGCTATCGTAACGTGACGTGAAGAAGAAATGGAATCACTGTGACGTTGAAATATCCCATCTTGTTAGTGGTCGCAAGTGACGGTGAAAATGACTTTATTATAATATTATTTAATTAATGTTTTTAAGCGTTTCTCCTTTGCAAAGTACATAACATGTGACTCGCATGTGAATGGCTGAACACTTGAGAATTATTTGCGTGTCATTCGCATTTTGGCCATGTTATGTCTATTACGAATGTGACCGTTAATAACGCTGATGTGACTTCTGTCCAACTGGCTATGCTATACCAACTGGCTATGGTAATAAACAATAACAATTCGATTTATTAGATCTCCCTGTTTTCGTTCTGACAAAAATTCTAATAAATTAAAAGACACTTTCTTAAATCATTATTAGCCGGATAAATTGGTATTATATAATCTGTGTTATTATCATATTTATTTCAAATATTTACGTTCATTACGCGCAATTTTGTATTCACATAACTTTAAGAATCAATATTTGGTTTCTTTATTACACGGATCTCTGTTTAAAAGCAACTTTGCCTTAAATAAACCTAAAATATCCTTTTTTTTAATTCGCCCCGCTTGTCTTTAACTATTATCTAGAGACTTTCAAGATAGCATCTCTCTAGTTACGAAAAGAATAGATCATCAAAAGCTGCTTTATTTGACACTTGCCGCTCAACTTAATGTAAAAAAAATCATTTTTCCTCTTTATATTCTTTTTTAAAGACCATTATTTGTTTATAACAAAAGTCTCTTACGAAAATAATTTCTTTCCTGAATGCAGAACGAAGGATACAACTAACTAATGATGTTTGTCCTTATTCATCTGCTGTCATGTCTCACTTTTTTTTCTTTACTAATTTTAAAATGTTTACAATAAATTTGTGCTTGTTTGTTTTTCTTCAATCATTTTTAATGCTGTGTTTTTTTCTATGAAAAGCCTATTTTATCTATGTTTAGATGAAAATTCTTTTTTGCTGTGTTTACAGTTTGAAATTCTGAAATTAATGAGTCTTTTAGATTTTGAGTCGCAAAAGATTTCTAGTAATAGCATGCACATAGATTTTTGTTTATCAGATGAAGTACTAAATTTATTTTTATGTTAAATATTAAACAAATTGGAAATTGCACGTCAAACGTGGCAAATGAGGTGCGTTCGTACTAGAACTAGTTTTATAAGTATTTTTTGCACTGCATACTGTACTGCACTTCATAAGTGCATATCAGTTTCATTCTGTTCCAAAGGCCGTAACATCATTAAAAGGTACTTGAAATAATTTTTTCCCATTGGCCGTAATGTAACAAAAAACGTTTGACTGTCCCTGTAAATAAACTATACAACCAATTTTCATAAAATTTGAAATGACTCGACAAAATTATGCAACAAAAATTTCAAACGATTCGGTTGGATAGTTTTTGCGCTGTTATATGCGGACGGACGGGCAGACAGATAGACAGACAGACAGACAGACGGACTGAACGATGACACGGACAGACGGACTGAACGAAGACTATAGATGCTATGTATTTATATAATTACGAACGCACCTAAAAAGTGCCCAGTTAAACTGATGGCATTCAGCTCACATGCTATTCACACTAATTGTATACTATAGTCTTATTTTTTCAAAGAATAATGCCCCTCGAAAAATAAATTAAGGGGGGCGGCGTAAGCCCCCCCCCATTTCTCCCTTTGTACTTAACCAACGGACCTCCAAATTTAATCAGGAAAGCGCCTTATCAGAATAAACCAGTATACTAAATTTGAAGCAAATCGGATAATTCTGCATGAAAAACCCATTTATCTAAATTAAAGGGGGAGGGGTGGCTTAGGCCCTCTTCCCCTTTATACGTAACCAATGAACCCCCAAAACTTATCAGGGAAGCACTTTATCAGAATGAACCTATATGCAAAATTTGAAGCAAATCTGATATTTCTATCAAGAGTTATCGCTTTACGAACATACATACATACATAAGTACATACAGAACCTGCGGGCACATTAGCTCTCAGGCTTTGATAGCCTGTGAGCTAAAAAGCAACAATTTTTATTTACATTCTGATTTAAAAAGCATAAGTTAAGGGGGGGGGGGGATCTGCTTAAAATTTTAAAAAAGTAAAAAAAAAAAAAAAGTTTATGTCTATTATTAAAGGATAATAACATGCATAACTTTAAAAAAATGACGATGATCCTTTAACCCTTAGCGGCGCGGAGCAATTCTGTTTATAAACTGATGAAATAATGGACTGGCACCGCAATTTATAAACGAATTTATTAGTAAATACGAAATTGCTTATTTTCATGTATATTATGATAGGAAAATTTTAGTTAAATATTCTTGGTACCGTTTGTCAGTTTTGGAATTAAAATTAGGTGTCCTTTTTTAAGGACACCGCGCCGGAAAGGGTTAAAACCGGTTTGATGATAAAATATGTGGAGCGATACCTATCCAAATCAAAGTAAATTTGAACTTTAAAGTCTGATATTTTTGACATCGCGCGCATCATATTTCCAAAACTAAGTAACATAGAAACTCAATATTTTGTATTATATTGCATTTCATATATCTTTATAAACTCTAGCTGTTTTTAAGTAAGAACCTGTAAAATATTCATTTATTTTTTAAATTTGTGTTGAAATTTTATCATAAAATTTGTTTTTTTACGGTTTAATTGCCTGAAAAAAATATTTTCATCTATAAACATGATTATTAATTTAGGGTGAAGTTAAAGTACAATATTTTAAGAATACATGTACGTAATATTAAGTAGATATATCGAATATATTTTTTATAATCATGTGTGCGACACATGTAACAATCAACACAATCAACTTTTTCAAAATTCTTAATTGGCATGTTTTAATTAAACTTAATTCTAATTATTTTTCATTAAAAGTATTTTAAATGAATACGTAAACAAAGATTTGTACAATTTACTCTAAAAATAATTGTTTAACCTGAAGAAATATTTGCAGCTCCAAAAAGTTTTTTGATATTGCGTTAAAATTAAACTATATCGAGCTGCTGAAGGTAATCTCCTGCTTTAAGTTCACTTTTGAACTTTTTTTTTCTCCCAGGAGTGTTCGAGAAATCTTAGTATTAACTGGATCAGCAATTTTCAAAATTCTAGATTTGTTCCTGGTATCATTACTTCAGCTAAGTTAAAGTGACAAGTATAAAAGAGAGAGTTCAAAGATAACATCGCATATAAAGAAAATAAGTTTACTTTGTTCTGTATTCATAAAAAAATCAATGAATTTTTATAGTAAACTAGCTGTTTAAATTCTAAAACCAAAATAAAAAATAACTATTCCATTTAGAAAAATATTTTCTACTACTGTGCCTTTTTTTTTAATGAAATTTAATTTAGCATGCTACTATGACACCAGACGATAAAACGATATCTTTAGAATAAGGGAATAAATAGAATAAAAAGTTTTGTTGATGTTTGTGATAAAATGTGTTTCTTTATTTTTAAAATTTTGTAAGAATTAAGCTCAATTAAATAATTTCTAATTATTTGCATGTGAGGTAAAAGAATTATCGTAATATCCGCTAGAGCTTTTTAGTGTTGCAGCTTGGCGTAAGTAATATGTATATCTCTAATTATTTGCATGTGAGGTAAAAGAATTATCGTAATACCTGCTACAGCTTTTTACTGTTGCAGCTTGGTGTCCGTAATATGCAGTGCGTCTTGAAATAGAAAGGTAATTGTTGTGGCAAGAATTTTATTGTGAATCTTTAAATGTTGGTAGCTGCTATAACGAAAAATGTTTAAATTTGATAGGAAATTCCAGAAAAAATGGTGGGTTTTTATTAATTAAAAGTTAACTATAAATTATTTCGATTTCGGACTGCATTAGTTGCCTCGTTCATGTTTTAATACACATGTACATAAAAATAAGTCGCTTGTATTTCAATATTTTATTTATTTTTGTATTGAATAGCTAAATTCGATCTGTACAACGATTGCTTTTTACTTTTTTCATATTCTTTGCAGGTATTTTTTTAATGAGAATATTTTCACTTTCGAAACCGGTTCCGAAACTAAAAGTATTCTAATAAAAGAAACTGTAAATAAAATCTAAAAATTTAAAAAAAAACTGTGTTTGTTCAGGTTAGTCTCAGCTAGCCAATGCGAAGACGAGCTTTCATCTATTATGCATTATCTATTATCGTTTTGTTGAAAATTTGAATAACTTCATCTGGTACCTCATCTGACGTACAACATTTAAATTTAAATTGCAATGTTTTCTTCTGGACAATTCTCGAATAAGCGCAAATAAAATAATAACATCATTTAAATCCTACTGATAACGGCCTTGTAAACGGTTCAAAACGTTCTAGGTTTTTCTGATGTATTTTAAGATTTTTTAATTTGTATTTTAATTATCTTTATATTATATTTATGAGCCTGAAAGTAATTTTTGTACAATTATTGGTGCGTTTTATGTATTTTAATTAGTCGACATTTCTTTTACTATGCAGATGCAAAACGCACAACAAGGAATGAAGCATCATGCTCTCACTTTTTCGCTTTGATTAAGTTCAGTTCCCTAAGGGTACAAGGGATCTTCAAACTCATTTTTCTTTTTTAAATTCCACTTTAAATACTATTCAAGTGCACACAATATACATTATATTATACAATTATCACACAAGAAATTAAAAAAAAAAAATGGATAAAAATAAGGAATTTTCCTGAAACATTTAAGCGCTATGAAGAACTTTTCACAAAAACCCATGTGCTTGTATGTAAATTGTTAATGGACTGTAACTAGTTCAAATATAAATGCGAAGATGATGCGAAAAGTCTCTAGTAACAAAACAGTTCTTTTTATATACAGTGAAACTTCCTTGAACGGTCACCTCTAAACGACGAAAACCTCTGAATACCGGCCGCATGTTGATGGAACCAAACATCTTCCATAGCATTAACATTAGTGCGAACCTCTAAATAAGAAATTCTGAACAACGGCCACTCAAACGTCACGAGAAAAATATTTTACAGCTCCTGGTACAATTTCATATTTATTTGCAAACCCAAAATGTGAAACAGATAAAACACAATTTACTTGATATGTGAACAAACAGAAAATGAAGACATTAATAATAATGGGGAAATTTTACATAATATTCTTAGAACGGCAATCATAACTAACGTAAAGGCCAGCTTGTTTGTATGCCTGGTAAAAAATTTGGCTGTTACTGCCACATTTGATTTCACTCAGCAAATGGTGGAAGATAGGAGAGAAAATAGATAATAGAATCATCCAAAATTTTCAGTACTAACACATATACCGAAGGTTTGAGGAACCTTCGCGAAATCCAAAATTTTCTCATTAAATCATAATGAGGATGAGTTGTACAGCAAATCAAGTCATTTTTGTTTTCTTTGGAGAAATACATTTGCAGCAAAAAAACAAAGCACCTGTAAATCGCTGATTTTCTTATTATATTAAAACAATGAGGATGAATTAAAATGACTGTGTGTATTTCTATTTAAATTTATGCAATTATGATTTTTTTAAATAAAACCTCTGAATAACATCCACCCCTGAAGAGCGGTCACTTTTCACCGGTCCCACGGGTAATCGTTATTCAGAGGTTGCACTGTACATATATGCAGGAACTTGTATCAGGACTGACACCATAGTCAGTTACGAAACATATTGCGATGTTGTTTGGTGGACAATAAATACTACTCTAATTAAAGACATAATCTATATAATTATGTCACACCAATAAAATAATAGATGTTATACTAACAATAATGACACAATGGCCATTTTAGCTAACAAAATAGCTCACTAGATGAGGTTTTTATTCAATAAGAAATTCGACGTGCGAACAACAACAGCAGACGATAGAGACTGCCAAAGCGATATAAGTAAGCGTACAATGTCAATACTGGAATCTGGAGTATATTGACACATCTGCGCAATCTAGTGGACGGAGTGAATAATGCAAATACGCGGGTTTTCAGTATGACGTCATATATGACAGAATATCTACTATCTGCGCATCTCTTGCGCATATTTTCTGATTCTTTACTCACTTATGGAAGATGAATCTTGTTTCCCAGTTTTATTGCAAAATACTTTTATTACAGTTTGTTTTGATAAAATTATGCACATTAAAAAATATATATAATCGCAATATCATTTCAATTTCGGGAGAAAAGCACTAATGCTACGAAAGCATTACTGCCTTTAACCCTTAAACTAAAATGGCATTGCGACTTTTTTTTAAAATCCACATATTTTTATCAAAACAAGCTGTAACAAAAATATTTTGCAATATATCTGGCAAACAAGATTCATCTTCTGTGAGTAAGTAACAATCTGAAATTCGTAATAGAATTTTTAACAGGGATTCTCTAAATGGCTTTGTCTGCTTCAAGAAAAAGAAATCTAATTTGTCAATTTTAGGAAAATTTTTGCAGTTATAGTCTGGACTCGCAAAATATTTAAACAAATACTAAATTAACAATACTTGCTCGTTTAATAGTACAACATTTAATGCATGCATTTTAAATTAAAGTGATTCTGAATATAAAATAACATGAATTTTAAATTAAATAAATGAACTATTTGTAATTTAAATAACATGAATACAATACGATCAAAAGAATATTGGAATAAGTTTTCGATGTATCTTCTGCGCTTGATAAACGAAGAAAAGGACTTAAAATTGAATATTTTATTTATTATTAAATTCTATACATATTCTAAACCTTGATAAACATTCTATTTTCATCTGGAATAGAACCGTGTATATCATTTTTTATAACTTTAGCACATCAAGAATTGAGTAAAAAATAAGATTACAAAATTCAATCTTTACACATGAACTACTTACTAATTTTTATACGTCACTTTTCATTTCATTAAAAGAAAATAATTAAAATCGAGCGTATTTAAATCAACAACATTTTATAATATATATCAAATAATATATATATTTTTTAATAAATTAAAGTTAAAATACGTAACTAACTTGTTTTGCTCTTTGGAAAAGGACATATGAATTCTATAAGAAAAATAATTTTCTTACAATTTCGAAAACTAGAGTTATTCGATTGCCAACATTTTGCCATTTTAACAAATAATATTGGTTGTTAAAAATAACTTTTTTTATTTAAATAATTAACTATAATAAATAAGTCAAAAAACACGAATAAAAATCAATGGAAACAAATGAAAACACGATGTTGGCGCTTGCGCAGTTATTTCATAGATGTGCAATTAATAGATTATCCATAAAGAAGAAAACAGTTAGGCATCTTTCTGTTGTTCACTCCGTCCGCTACGTGGCGTGCGACCTTGATTGATGTGACCTCGCCTTTAATCTTGCGGTTACCTCTCCCATTTAAGATAAGTCGCTTACCTATATCGCTTTGGAGACTGCCGTTGCCAAAAGGCAAACACAAAAGTCTGGTGGAATGCGCAAGGACGTGCGCTCAAAACAGTGTCAAGACAAGTCGTAATACCCCATGCGTATTCCATATCAATTAAAATCCCCGATATTTTTTATGAAAGTTTGGTTTATATACACAAATAAAACTGTGCATCGAATTTTCTGTATTTGAACATAAAGGTAAGAAAAAAAAAAGTTTCTAAATTTTATGAAATTTTCAGCATTTTTGATCATATTTCTGCAGCTAACAACCTTTAACTTTTCCAATTATATATTTAGTTTCAAAAAACTATCTCAATTTTTTTTTGTATATATAAACCAAACTTGTATAAAAAATATTGGGGATTTTAATTGATATGGAATTCGCATGGGGCATTGGAAAAGTTCTTCAGAACGCTTAATAAATCCAGAAAATTTCCTTATTTTATCCAAAAAAATATATTTTTAATTTCTTGCGTCATAAATATATGCCATAATGCATTTAGTATGCTCTCGAATAGTATTTAAAGCGAAAAAAAAAAAAAAAGAGTTTGAAGGTCCCTTCTCCCCTTAAAAATTAATGTAAAACGTACCTGGAAATAGTCTCAAAGATAGCAGCGCGAACTTCTTTCACGTGTTCTCTAGTATAACTATAAAAGTTATTCAAAAAATCATAACAAGGAACTTTTGTTTCAAACAGATTTATTTTGCGTCTTCAGAACAAAACTCATGACTTATGGTTGATTTTTTCCCCTTACTAACAGTGATTAACCCCTTCAAGGGCGGTGGCTCATTTTTGGATCACCTAATTTTAATTCCTAAATGCTACATTGGTACCAATATATTAGAATGAAATTTTTCCTTTTATTAAATACGTGAACAAAAGCTTTTGCTTACTTTGGAATAAATTGGTTTTTGAATTCTGGTGTTATTCATTCATTTAAGCATTTTACGAATAGACGTACAGTAGAACCTCTTTTATCCGAAATCCATTTTTGAATCTTTATTTATTTATTTTTTTACTATCACATTCCTTGTGTGCAAAATCCATTTTGGAAGCTTTATTTTTTTATTATTTTTCTTAACTACCATATTCCTTGGGTGAAAGCGGTCCTTTCCGAACTACGAGTACATATAAATATTTTCGATCACCTTTCTTAGAATTCCTTTGAATTTAACTTGAGCTCCCGTAAATTGCGGAGTGGAATGAAGAAAACGAACAAATAAGTAATTCTGAAGCTTTTGAATTTTTTGTAAAAGATTTGGCATGGCTGAAGCAGCTGAAAGACTGTGAAACTGATGAAATAATAATATTAAAAAACTCCGTGATAGAGCTTCAAAGCAAAGGCAATCGAAACTGCGGTAAACAAAACTTTCTTTCAAACTCTTGTGATATATGTAAAAGGTACCTAATTTGAAAATTAAAATTCAGGTAATTTATTCTCGTTTCTATTTTGCTATTGCTTTATTTTTATTAAGCTCCTGTTACTATAATACGAAATATTGCATACATTTCTCCTTAATCTTAAAATTGAAGCATTCTCGATTATCCGAAAATTTCGATTTTCCGAAAGAGGGTCGGTCCCAATTACTTCGGATAATCGAGGTTCTACTGTACCTTGCCCCTGAAATGCTTAATGGCTTTAATTCATTTGCGTCATTGTCAAATTGTAATCGGCGTAACGCCGAAACATGCGGTTGCTATACGCAGATAGAGCAAATCCTTGGCAAAATCTCATTATACCTTTGTTAATGCTTTCCGTATCATTCAAAAGTATTTATGACTTCGGCTAGTTTGGCCGACTATCCGTACTCTAACTCTCGTACACTCTAAATAAAAAAGAGAAGTGAATAGTCACTCTGTCGCAGAGTCAAAATATGCCCAACCTCTTTAGGGTGACTATTCACTCTGAGCAAAAGTGAAATTTTTGACTCCCTGAAAGAGTGAATAGTCACTCCTGGGAAGTGAATATTCTTTTGGAGAAGTGACTATTCACTCGTGATAAAGGAATGCGTTTTTCACCCCTGTAGGAGTGAATAGTCACTCTTTCATAGGAGTGAATGGTCATTTTTTATGGAGTCTATTTTTTTTTTTTTTTTTTGGCTTTTATGGGCATTTAAAAATAATTACATCTTTTACAGCATGCAATGAAAATAGATACAAGAGTGGTAAGGATTGGAATAAAATACTTTATTAGCAATATTTATTTAATTCATAGGTTATAACACTAATTGAACTGTTAAAGAAAAATTCAGTTAAAGTTATATATAAATTTAATTAGATTACTGACAAAAAAAAAAAAAAAATATTTTATTATAATCTTATTCTTTGTGTTTGCTTTCATTGCATGCTCTATAAATACAGTAGGCTTCCGATTATCCGCCATTCGATCAACCACCACCCTCCGTTAACAGCCACTCCCGTTTTCTTTTCTTTTCTTTCTTTCTTTCTTCTTTTTTTTTTTTTTTTTTTTTTTTAATCAGAAACGAACAACAAAAGCTCGCAGGTAAAATGAACCCGAGTAAGGTGGCGCTATTCTGCGAGAAGAAGCAGATGCAACCCAAGTACTTTTATTACGTAAAATTCATAATCTTGCTGCAGTAAAAGCACAAGAAAAACGCAGACAAACATGTATAACGGATTATTTTGGATGAAAACAGGTACTTTATTCTTACTCTGT
The DNA here is from genome assembly GCA_963932465.1 of Maratus speciosus. Lineage (NCBI taxonomy): Eukaryota > Metazoa > Arthropoda > Arachnida > Araneae > Salticidae > Maratus > Maratus speciosus. The sequence continues at coordinate 156,460,568 of OZ010789.1, forward strand.
AAAATTCTAAATCTATCTCATAAATTTATTTTTTATTATTAAATTGTGCTTTTTTTCACGAAATACATAGCTAATACAAAAGGCTTTAATTATTGTTATTTATAAACCAGCAAATAAAAATGTGATTTTAATAATGGTCTTGTACTTTCTTTCGATTATCCGCCATCCCGTCGGTCCCTTGAGGGACGGATAATCGGAAGTTTACCGTGTATGACAATTTTAAAATGCCCATAAGGGCAAGTAATTGACCGAAATCTTAATCAGTTAATGTTATTTTTTTTTCTTTTCAGATACCCATTTAGTATTTTAATAATTCCCGTGATGTACGTTAATTATATTATTTTTTCCATTTGTAACTCAAATTTGAAATATTTAGTTCTCAGAATTCATTGCTAATAAATTTAAATCTAATCAAACGTTATTGTTTACTGCATTTTAGTTAATTTTGAAGTTTTATTAATAATTGTATAATAGGTGGATGTTATATGATTAACAACATGTGATTTCATTTAAATTTTTGTTTTAAATATAAAATTTTATCTTTTTAGCGCTATTTTGCAGAACCCTATTATTCTAAAATATTTTTAATTTTTCCACTAAAAACACAATGCTTATCAACTCACATCGTTTTTTAATAATTTCTAAGCTTGATCTAAATATTAAGAATGTGTAACACTTCTTTTTATGTGTTAGGATCTGCCATTGTTTTATTAAATATGAACATGGAGTCTAGATTTTTATGTTCTGTGGAATATGTTTATATTTTTCTTCTAAACATATTCCTTAACTTAATCATGAAAATTATATGATAAGCCATATTTAATTTTAAAATTTTATTCTCGTATATATTGTATTTTGGGAATATAAGCTAAATAGATTTCGTATGCTTTATAGGAAAAATTCGATCTCGGAAATAGAAAAAAGAAAAAATATATAAAAAGAAAACAACTGCATATGTACTGTTCTTATTGTTTGAAAAACAATTTTAATGTAAAAAGTATTTATTTATCTCTTTAAAATACATTTAATCTTCTATAAGTAATACTATGAACATTAAAAAATATATGCTAAAGCAGTAAAAAACTCTTTATTTCAATGCTTACACATCATGTTTTATTTTTTATGCCAATAATTACGTGTATCATAGCTATTTAACGCATAATCCTAACTTAAAAATTCTAACAGGAATAAAAGTTTAAAATTAAATAAGACTAACCTTTATAATAATATCCATATGTTTTAATCCTAAAAATGACGGACGACTTTCTCTTATCATAAAAAAAGCGTCGTAGACTTTTGCTTTTCAGATTAGCTGATGAGTAATACGAATATATACAATTAGAGATCCAGAGAAAATTATGTTTCCTTTTCGTCCCAAAATCTGAGTTGCACCAAGATTTTCAATATTACCCTTTGATTTGAGCTGTATTGGCTCAAATGAGACACTCTATATTTAATACTTTGAACTTGACTGTGTATAACTGTTAGAGAATTGCTCTTTTGTTTCAAGAACATTCCACCAGATGGCAACATCAGACAATCCTCTTTGTTGTTTTACTGCCACAGACACTCAGAACAGTTAATGTTCCTCCATCCCTCATAGCAGTGTGCAGCAAAATGATGCTGGATTAAAAATCCAATATTCCAAAGGACTAATATTTTACATTAAAAAACTGCAACAAACTATAATTTAATACATAGTTCAAAATATTTGTTCATATTTGTTTTTGTAAATAGTCTCAAGAATATTCATCTGTTTTGTTTTATTGTAAAGTGGTATCAGTATTGTGTGCATCATATTATTCTAGTGTATTTAATCTTCAAATAAATGTTTTTTGTTCATCTTAAGAAGAATATATTTCTACTGAATAATACATAAAAACATAAAGGTAAAACTTTTAACCTTTTTTATTGTTTACTATTGAGGAATTTCGAATTCATGTCTTCTATATGGAATAATATTCCAATAATAACTGTGAAGACTCACTGTGTACACACTTCACAGACTGGAGACGGGAGTAAAAATAGCATTGCAAGCAATGCATACATGGGTCAATCTGAAGATACTTTTTCGCGGGCTCTGCAGATTAACAGTAATAAAGTTTTAAACCTCAAAACTCTCTTTGAGAATGTTCCTCTGTATTCTTTATGAATTAATTACATGTAATTTTATATGAAGATAAAAAATTCCCTAAATAACCGCTTTAATAATATTCGTATATTTTTATTCTAAAATGGCGGACGGCTTTCCCTTATCTTAAAAAAGCGTCGTAGACAAAACTGTTCTGATTGGCTGATCATTAATACCCATACAATACTCACTCTTGCTTAGAGTGTATAGTCACTCTTTCAGAGGAGTGACTATTTACTCTTGAAAAGGAGTGCGTTTTAGTATGTAATTTCCAAGGTTACATTATGAAATAGAATTTTTTAAAATTAAGAAGTGACATATTTTGGTGCTTTTTCATTATTTTACTCCATATACTGGTTCAGAGTTGAACGGAAATTATTTTTAAAGTGTATAATGCCAGGCTTTCACTCTTCAGCGGAGCGAGAGTATTTCACTCTCGACAATGCAGTGAAATATCTCACCCCTTTCTAGGGAGTGTAAAATTTCACTCTTTAAGGAGTGTATTTTTATGAAATTCACTCCAAAAATAATGAAAATGCCTGTCACTCTTTCAAAGAGTGAACTTTTCACTCCTCTCAATTTTAGAATGTAAATATACTCAGATTTCCACAATATTCATATATGTGATTGAGGTTTACTGTAGCAAGTTTTCATTTGTATGTAGCAGTTATAGTTGTTTACAGGGAAACCTAAGAGTGTTCCGTTACATTATGGTCTTCAAAAAAGGCAGTGATTTTCAGTAATGTTGCGTGACTTCAAACGTAATGAAATGAATATGCATCACTGAGGCCGCAACATCCAACATCACTATATAAGATCATTTCAGTGGAACAGGGAGTGAGTTTCAATTATAGTTAATTTAAAGAATATTGTTGCACTACTTCAAACATAATTAAACTAATATCACTAGGGTGCATTGTAAAATGCTATTTACAGATTATGGGGTGAGTAATACTTATCGTTCATTATAAGAGACACATAAAAGAATCCAAATACAATGCTAATTATCAGCATTGATTTTGAGAAGTGCGCTATTAGCTGGGGGCAGACATTTTTTTTTTTTGTTTTCAGTGTACTAAATTTTAGTATATAGTGGCGTGTATAGATTTTATAGGTCATATGCAGAGATGCACATACGAAATCATAACCATAATGTATACGAGCGTGAAATACTTAAAGTGTACTTTTTTAAACTGTATAATGCATTTTCTATCTGAACTATGTTTTTGTTTTCTTTTCTTTTTTCTTTAAATAAGAGATGCTTATAAAATATAGATATATTCCTATACAGGACTCCATAAATGAAATTGGATACATTGCTGTTATAAATGGTAGATGTTGAAAATGCGTTTTAAGTTGAGTTCCACATTTTCCTGCTGAATCAAATATAGGTATATTATGTGGTGTATACAAATATTAAAGATACAGTATAACTAAAAAAATGGATTCATTTCTATGGGCAGGATTTTCTGAAAATCTGTATTGAACTGTGTTATATGTTTTTCATCTCAACCAAATTTTGCTATATTACATAGTATTAATACAATATAATACATACAAATGCACATGCAGAGCTGCACAAAAGTTGGTTGATTTTTTGGTTTCCTGGCACAAAATAATATAGATACATTGTTAGCTATCCATGGTTATATCGCAATTTCCAGTAAAGCGTCTTCGGTTTCTTTATACGTTTTCCAGCTGAATGAAGTGTTAGTTTCACTATATGCCATGTATAACAATATGCATATTATATACAAGGTTGAAAAAAAAGTCTGTTCCCGTTTCTTGACAGAAATTGACGAAACGGCGTTTCCTAACAGAAATAAATTTTAGCATGATATGTTCTATATGTACAAATCGATAGATCATTTACAAAAAATCACAAAAAAATTAATTATTTTCCGACTACAGATGGCGATTGCTGAAATTGAATTTCCAATTGTTTTATAGTTTTTCCATACTTTTTATTTAGACATCATCTTTCACTTTTTGAAATGGTGAAGTTTTGTTACAGTATTCTGAATGTGTTGGAAAGTATTTCATAATCTATGCTTTATCCATGATATTTTTTTTCTTGACGTTACATCCTGTTAAAAATTTTACAGGAAGTTAGTAGAAAAATAAAAGTTTAATCACATGAATAATTTTTTATGAAATATTTATATTTTATTTACTGTAATTATTTAAAAACGTCTAAAGGAAATCCTTTATATGAAAATGCCTTTATTACTTAATCTTTATTTAATACTAGCTATAATGAATTCATTTGAATGTATGTCTTCTGAAACATTCCGTTATACATTAATTGCGGATTTGGCATAGAACTATTAAATTGAATCTGACAGTTGGGATAATTAGTTTTAAGCTGTCGTGTCAGGAAACAGCCGATTTCATAAATGCTGCTTTCAAATTTCACAATAGTCAAATTATCCTGCTTAATACATCATTACAACCTAAGGCATGAATTAATAATAATGCTAATGATTAATATTTCATTTGTAGCATGCGACATAAATGTTTGTGGCAATATTAGGCAGAGAAAATGCAATGTTAAATGCATTAGAATTTTAAACTAGCTTCTAATACAATTTCATTAAAAATAGTAGTTGATCCGCGCAGCGTTGTCCGGAGCCAATAAAAATAGCTTAAAACGCTAGAAAACTCTAAAAATCAAATTAAAAAATCGCTCCACGAATTACGAACCAACTCATTATAAATTACACTGGTGGAAATTGATTTATGAAAACACGGTTTTTTAACAAAAACTTCTATAATATTCATTAAAAATGAATGAAATATCATGGGATATACATAGTATGTATAAAAAATCAGTTAAAAAAATGAAATTTCCTATATAATATTAAATATAAACAAAAAGTCAAAAATTGGATTTTCGTAATATGCAAACATGGAAATTGATTTATGAAATATCACATTTCATTGGCTATTCCGAAGTAATGTGACAAAAATTTGCGTAAAACAAGGTAACTTGACATGCACAGTAGACATAAAAAACGTTATAGTGGAAGCAATACCTTTCACTCATACTTTTCACGATGGGCAAACGAAAGATGTTGTCTGAGGGAAAAAGAGAAAAAATCGATGCATATATGGAATGCGGAAAATCTGTTCCGGAAATTAGTAAATTAATTAAGCGATCAGTTGGTGTGGTATATAACTATAGTAAAGATCCAGCAAAGTATGGCAAAAATTTTAACAAAAAAAAGTAATCCACGATTAAGTAAGAGAGAGAAAAGGGGTATTCTTCAACTTGCATCGAAAGCAGGTCACAATTCAAAGCAGATATGTGCAGATCTATCCCTTCCTGTTACTTATAGAGGAGTTAGGAAAATTTTACATTCTTCACGGAGCTTAAGATGGTCGAAGATTAAGCCTGGTCCATAGTTACTTTTACGTCACAAGCAGATGCGTTTGCAGTATTGCTAGAAGTACATGGCAATGGGTGACAATTGGAAGAAAGTCATTTTCTCCGACGAAAAAAGATTTAATTTGGATAGTTAGAAGTATTATTGGAGGGATCTCCGAAAAGAATCAAAATCTACATTCAGCAGAAATTTTTGTGCGACAGTTTGATAATTTGGGCAGGGACCGCTTATGATGGCAAAAGTGAAATTGTATTTTTAAACAATCGTCAGATATATTTTGATTACAGCTTAGTTTTAGAAAATTCATTTCTTCTCTTTTCATAGCAATATTATGGTTTAGATTACATCTTCATGTAAGACAACGCTAGTGTTCACATTTCAAATGCAATGAAAGATTGGTTTGACGAACAGAATATTTTGTTCTATTATTTATCTATTCCAGGGACCTGGGTTCGATTCCCGGCTTGGACATTTTTCACTAAGTTGGTTTATGCTTTGTAGCAATGTGATAATTCACATCATTAATATTCAATAATTTGAAGCGTAATTTCACTGCTGAAATGTAGTTGAAAAATTAATTTAAAAAAATTGTATATTCACCGATGCTGGGTTTATTTGTGTCTCATGTTACGCCGCTAGAATGTGTGCTCATGAAGACTTCTCCATCTTGTGCTGCAGTAGCAGCCTTACCGACTTATATAAGTGAGAAATGCCAAGCTGGACATCGTCCTTGTGGTTTAGCGGTAGAGCACTGGAGATCTATTCCAGGGACCCGGGTTCGATTCCCGGCTTGGACATTTTTCACTAAGTTGGTTTACGCTTTGTAGCAATGTGATAATTCACTTCATTAATATTCAATAATTTCAAGCGTAATTTCACTACTGAAATGTAGTTGAAAAATTAATTTAAAAAAAAATTGTATATTCACCGATGCTGGGTTTATTTGTCTCATGTTACGCCGCTAGAATGTGTGCTCATGAAGACTTCTCCATCTTGTGCTGCAGTAACAGCCTTACCGACTTATATAAGTGAGAAATGCCAAGCTGGACATCGTCCTTGTGGTTTAGCGGTAGAGCACTGGAGATCTATTCCAGGGACCCGGGTTCGATTCCCGGCTTGGACATTTTTCACTAAGTTGGTTTACGCTTTGTAGCAATGTGATAATTCACATCATTAATATTGAACAGAATATTGTTCTTTTAGATCCTCCACCTATTAGTCCTGATCTGAACCCCATCGAAAACGTTTTGGGACAGCTTGTTCGAATGGTTTATGCAAATGGGATGAGTCATTTGTAGAATTGAAAGCTTCATTCAGTCAGAACTGGAAATTAATTAGTCAGAAATACATCCAAAATCTTGTTTTATCAATTCCATCTAGAATAAAAGAAACTCTGATGAATAAAGGCGGCTTTACTAACTATTAATTTCAATTAAATATGATATTTCATAAATCAATTTCCATGTTTTTATGTTACTAAAATCTAATTTTTGACCTTATGTTTTAGTTTATTAATATGTGTGAAATTTTATTATTCTAAGTTATTTGTTAAACATACTATGTATATCCCATGAAAATTCATTCATTTTTAATGAATATTATAAAAGTTTTTGTTAAAAAACCGTGATTTCATAAACCAATTTCCACCAGAGTATATGTACATATATACTGATAAATGAATCGAAGTAGAGAAAAAAAAAAAATACTTCTTTAATTTATTCTAGAAAATAAATGAAATTTATTGCCAGAACATAATTTAACTAACACATGTAGACGTATTTGAGATAAAAAATGAGACTCAACTTTGTATAAATCGATCAGAAAATAGATAAATAATAAGTAATATATAAAAAAAAATTAAGTCAATTCCTACTTAGGTCAATAAGATAATTTTTTCTTCCACTCTTCTTTCCTCTTGCGTGGCGCTTAAAATGCCTTGATAAAGAAGAGGGCTCTCTCGGTCTTAAAATACCTTGATCAAAAAGAGGGCTCTCACGATTATTGAAAATTAATTAATTAAATTTAATTAATGAATTAATATTAAAAAAAAACTGGATTAACATCAAGTGTCATCCACTACAAGTTAAAAAAAATTTATTTGAACAAAATTGGATGAATAATAAGTATTTTATTAAAGATTGAAAATTTGAACAAGATATATATAGCGGGAGTGTGAGCTAATAGTAGGAATTGAAAAAATAAACCTTCAATTTCTAAAAAGAAATCGGGCAAAATCCATCAATTCTTTAAAAAAAAAACAGTAATAGAATATAATTTTTTCACTTCTAAAACCTTGACTAGATGACGCCAGAAAAAAGATTGTGCCAGCGATATTTATTAGAAATTTCGAATTAAAAAGGGAAAAAAAATCCTGAAAATTACTGAACAATTCATTTTAAAAAAGCACATTTAACAACAATTAATGTTTAACATTTCAGATATTCTAATCAAATCCAGATTTAATATAATAAATTCAAGAATTATAAGAATAACATGGACTACAGAAATTACCGCCTGCAAAAATCTGTTTCCTTTGTACTGCCATCTACAAACAGTATGTTTATAGATCGGAGAGTGAAAAATTCTTTAGCTGATCTATCGCTAAAGTTAATCATTACGCATTTCGGTGTTTAGTGTTCAGTGTATAGCGTTCGGTGTTTAGCATATTCCTGCAGATTTTAGGAAAACGTCGACCCAGGGAAGACAAAGAATGACCTGTACATATCTTTCAACATTTAGTCTAAGGTGAATGAATTTGAATTAAACTTGATAAGTCCAGAAATGTCTGAAAAAAATATAACATATATTTACGCCATATTGAGATACGACATACAGGGTCTGGAGAGAACTACTTTTTAGCCAATAATTTCATACAAGCTCATCTTCAAATATGCAATTAGTCTTAAATAATCAACCACTAAACAGCCATCAGCTGTCACGATGCCGATTGATAATGACTCCAAGCTGCAACATCACACAGTAAAAACGAAATGAACGGGAGCTCGAGTACAGATAACACTCCCTATAGTCATATATAGTCAAATATATTTGACTATAGGGGGTGTTGGTACAGATGGGGTAATTGTCGACTGGTGTCAATTACCCCTAATCTAGTTCCTACATTTAGCTTTGACTGTGCAGTGTTACTGCATCCACCTCAATTGCGAGAGCTGACAGCTGTTTCCGATTGATTAAGATCTATTACACATTTGAGTATTAGTTCACATGAAATTGTTAATTAAACAATGTCTATGTCCCCGGAATTTTATTGTAAGTTGCTGAATTCTATGTCATTAGTATATGATCAAAGAGCTACCCGAGCACAAAAATGTTGTAATTTAAGCAGGTATTCATTTGCAACACTAAACGAATGGTATTTTTTTCTGTTAATTGCCATGATACGATTTTCAAAAAAGAAGGTCATTAAATCTAATAACTTATTCAAATTCAATATTAACATGAACTACATATTCTGTATACTTTTGTATAAGTCAGAGCTCGCACAAACAAACAAACAGACAGACAGACAATTAATCTGTCGCAGAAATATAATAAATTATACGCGAGATACAAGAAAATGTCGAACTATTGGAAAATTCCCTGCACCAATTTAAAAGTATGCGCGAACATTACATACTTAATCTTTGAATTGAGCAAAGTTAATTTTATTAGTTGGGTTAAATAAGTTTCTTAAGCTTTCATAAACAATAAATATAATCACAAAATGTACCGAAATGTAACTAAAAGCGGCTTATAATTAAATTTACCTAGACACGTTTTGCTCTTCCGTTCAGTCCATCAAATCTCCTTTTTTAAAAGCAAGAAGCTGATAAAATTTCAACACAGTAATCCGCAGAAGTTTCATAATTATTTCATAATAAATTAGAAATTAAATGTAATGTTTCTTCTAATCTTCAAGTGATTGAAAACAGATAGGAAGATAAATAATAATATCTTCTAAATGATTTATGATGGCTGATAGTTGTACATTTTATTTAATTACAATACAAAATGGCCGTTTAAAACAGTTTTTTTTTTTTTTTTTTTTTTTTAGAATCTAATTCTGTTTTGCTTCGTTTTCTTTCATATTCTTTACCTAGAGGAAGTTTTATTCTAGACTAGTTTGTTTATCACAGTGACAATAAATATAATATTTTTTTTAGCAAATCAGAAAAACAAAAATTTTTACATAATAAGTAGGGAAGTTAGGGGATGTTTGATACATAGGGAGGGTTGAAACATTGACAACTGTTCTCAATAAATGGCATTAACAGCCATTGTAACAGATGTAAAGTCTTCTTTTATTAGTAGAGGCCATCATTAGCTGGACTTATCAGTGAAGAACTGACAACGTTTTTTTTCTTTTAATTTTGAAGACTTTTGGACTGTCAATGTAATTTTTTTAAATACTGATTTTCTTTCATAACTCTTATTATTGTGAAAATAATGTCTTGTATTTTTTTTTTATTTGTAAAGCACATTGTTAGGGTGAATTTTACCAGAAAGCAGATTGGCATTTTGCAACTGCATTTATACAAAGGGACTGAAAATCCAATAAGGCATGATAGGGAGAAATGATACATTAGTGCTGGGGAGAAATGATACACTTGTATATTTGAAATTTAATAATTTTTTTAAGTTGTAAACTAATATAAAACTGTAATATTCATTATTGTTTTACAGCAAGAGCTACTGAAATTGGTAAGGAAGAACAAAGAGACTATTCATAGACATTATGAAGGTTACACAAAAAAGCAGTGCGATGATAGATGGTTATTTCGCTTTGCTCGTCCTGCAGAAAGAAAAAAGTTTAAATGGCCTGAAAGGGAAAATGTTTGTATAATTCACGAAGGGCAAATTGAAAAAACATTACATCTACCCGATTTTACTTATCAAAATGATAGAGTTATTAGTTTTTCTTTTAACCATTTCAGGGGTGGTGGTATGTTTATGAAACAACTTAATTTTAATTCCCAAACGCCACATTGGCACCCGCATTTCCGTAAAGTATTTTCCATTTAATATGAAAGTAAAATATAGCCCTTTTCTTATTTCCAATTAAATTTGTTGGTAAATTCCGGTGTCATTCATTTATTCAATACTGCTGAAAGGGTTAAAGAAATCTTAAATGTGCTAAATTTATGTTAAATTGTTTGCAAATCAGCAATGTTCACTTCATTTTTCCTTGCAGCATGATCGCTAGCGTTTTTTTTTTTTTTTTTTTTTTCATTATTTATTGTCTAAAAAGTGTATTAATAGAATTGTTTAAATAATAGCACTTGTTTAAATATTTTTGTAAAAAACATTTCTGAAACAAAAATATGTCAATGTCATTTCTTTTAAAATTTTACTTTACAAGATTTATCATAAAAAATTGTATGACATATAAATTGAATTGTCTGCATTTTTTTTTTTCAATTTACATAACAATGTATCAAATCTCTTTTGCTAGTGTATCAATCCTCCCCAGCAATGGGATGATTTGATACAGTAGTAACCATTCACAATAATTGGGATATATTTTTTGAATGATTATGTTTTAAATTCACAATATTTTTAATAAATGTATAAAAGGTCACTTTATAAGAAAACACGAAAAAGTTGTTTAAAAATTAAATAAGTTTCTAAGGGTAGTAAAAAATTAGTAAAAAAAAAAAGTGTATCATACCTCCCCTACCAAATTAGAAATTAATTGTACATAGAGAGTTAAAAAAAACTGATGTATCTACTAATTAAATTTATCGTAATCGAATTAAACTTGTCATATTCGATTCAGCTACGCATTTCAACTTCATCCCCGATTTTAAAATATATAAACTTCGGTAATTATAAGTGCAGGCGTATAAATTGGGGCTTCACTGGTTCCAGAATATAAGTGAAATTTTTTTTTTTATTGATAAGTCTAACAGATTTTTTTACATTTAATATGCTTTTTAAGAATATCCAATAACAATACCAAAAATCATATTTATATGAAAGATAGCAATAATGCGTTCAAATATTTTTTTTTAATTTATTAAAGGCGATACTTTCGTACGGGCCTCACGCCAGGACTTAACAGCTGAAGAAATTGCCAAAGAACGCTATTTACAAACTTTTTCATTCTGTTCATTTGAGTGGTATAAGCTCGTAGTTCGATTACATATGCTAAATGTTGGTTTATTTATATTTTATTGTTTTATTTATTGATTTATGAATGTTTTAATTTCGTTTGGAATATATGCTGAGCTATTTGAATTATTTTAAGTGCAAACGGAAATCTTTCGTAATCGTCTGCACGCGATAGAGATAGATTTTTAAAAGAAATTCCTGCTTGAAAATTATATTATAAACAAAAGAAATTGAGTAAAGAGCAATACAAATTTTAAACAAACTGCGATACAGTTTTCAAACAATTGCATTTGAAAGTACATCTTTTTTCTTATTCGACGATGTAAAAAATAAAAATGTGCGATATTTTGCAGTTCAAAGAATTACAGCAAACCGAAATTTAATCGTCTGCTGTTGCCATCGTCAAAATGACGTCAGCGTTAGGGGCGGTGAAGTTTGTCCTTTATAATATAGATTATGTGAGAAAAGATTTCGTAGCCATTAGTCTCGAAATGTGATTAAATGTCTCTTCTATTCTTAATAGTGACTTATAATTGGTAATGAAATAAGTAGTAATGCTGCGCAGCATGAATGTCTTTTCGAATAAGATTATTGCCCAAGAACTAATTTTAATTAACATCCAAGAATTGGTGCAAATTACTGTTTAAAATAATTTTTATTAGGATTCCAAAATTTATTTTTATTTCGAATTTTCTTTCCTTTGGGGGAGGAGTTCCCTGGAATATTTTACTACTGTAACTAGTGTACTGCAAATATTCTCTTTCTAAGCACATTGAAAAAATTAATTATTCTATAACTAGAAAAAGCCATGCTTTGTTTGGATTCGCGAAGCATTATTTAATAAGATAAATATTTGAAAGTAACAATATTTTTTATATTATTTTTGCTCTTTATTAAGCAAAAACGTTAATTTATGTTTTGGCGGATTTTAATTTTAGAAATGTAAATTCCGCCAAATAATTAAGATTTTCCTCAGAATTTTTTATTTATGATATAACAAATTTAACAATTAATTTTATTTGTTTACAATTCTTTTATTGCCACTTTACAAAAGAAAATTATAATATAATTCTTTTAAGTATCGTCTGCGTAAAGGATTTCACATACTAAGAATAAACTGTGTATTGGAATTCCTAACACTGAAAAATACTTTTATAATTGAATGTAAATAATTGATTTTCTCAAATTTTAATTCATTAAAAATGTGCTATAATTTTCGTAAAAAAAAAAGGTATTTTAAAAATTTCATAAAAGAAATCGTGAAACTATTTAATTAATCCTAATTCTAGCTACAATGAGTAACTCCATGATTTATTTTTCTTCTGAAAATATATGTATTTCATTTTTTATTTGCAAAAATGCGTCCGTAATGGAAAAACAGGTAAAATAAATTAATTAATATAATAATTTTTTTAAGGTTATTCTGTAAAAAAAATAATATTGTGCAAATCTACAGATCATAATTTATATTTATGTTTAATTTCAAGCCAAAGTACTGAATAGTTTTTTTGTAAAGTGTACAACGAAATGTAATTTGTGTAGCCTAGTAGAGGATTCGCTTCGCTCATCCTAATAATTTTTAAATCACAAATTTTAAACAGTTCATAAGAAATTTATCATTTCGATCTCTCTTAATTAAATGAATCTGAATTAAATTTAATCACAAATTCAAATTGCACCTACTATTCTGAAATTTCTGAAGTTTGTTAATTCTGCATATTTTGTTAGAAGATATTTCATAGTTATTTCCCACAAGACTTGAAATTTAATGAAATGTCTCTTCTACTCCTAAAAGTGATTTGAAATAAATAATGATACTTTGCGCTACAAATACTTAAGGATAAAGAACTTAAAGCGAAAACTGAATTTAATTAATACCAAAGAGACTATAAGTTACTATGTAAGATAATTTTCATAAAAGCTAGAGATATCTGATTTTCATCTCCATTGCTTCATCAATGCAAAATAGTAAGTAATATTGCTTAAATCATGATTTTCCCAGTGAAAATCACCGCCTTCGTAACTTCGCCGCTCGTAAAGAAACTTGTTTTCGAATGCCTCCAGAGTCCAGAGTAAGTTATGTTAAATCTACTGATAATGAAGCATATAAATAGAACAGGATAATATAATTCTAATAAAAGGGACAGTCTTGTTTAACATCATGTCTCACTTTTATGAGTCAACATTTTGCCGATATATGATATTTTATTATATGAAACAGTTTTCTGAAGAAAATGGCGTGAACATTTATTGAAATACTTCCAAAAACGACCTAAAATAGAGTATTAAAGTGTTATATCTCTTGTTTTTACTGCTGACATATCAGCAGTAGAAACAAACACTTTTTTTCTTTGGCTTTTGTTGATGATATAACTACAAAAAATCTGGAAACATTGAAAATACTTGGATTATGGGGTTGTTTTTCAGCATGTTATCAGTATTTTTTAACTAGAGATCCTAAGACGTAAAATTTTATTACACATTTAGGAACATAAATATTTACAAGAATAGTATTTCTCGAAGGTATTTTGATAAAAATAGGTAATTCAAAGCTTACTTTAAAAATAAATAAGTAATAATTATGAAAGTTGATTTGTTCAGAGACAAGAAATAAAAAAATTCTCATATAAAAAGATTTTATATAAAAGGAAAGTCTTGAGTTAAAACACTGATTTTTTTTTCCAAAAAGATTTTGGAAAAGATGTCAAAAGATGCGCTACTTAAAAAGACGGTGAAGTGTTTGAGAATCCGTGAACATATGCAGTTTATGAAAAAAAAAAATACAGGGTGTTTATAAAGTCCCGGACCCATTTTGATGTTTAATAACTCATAAAATAATGCAGATATAAACAAGCTTATGGCATTTATTGATGGAATAACTCATATATTTTCCTTTTCAGGTTTGAATATCTTTACTTTTATAAATGTCGTCTGCGCGTGTGGTTAATTTCAGATAATTTCATTTTCCAATCTAAATATCTACTTTTCTAAATATCGTCTGCTTATTAATTGCATTTTTCTCTCTTTTGTTTTTGGCAACTATTGCAATGTTATGTTTACTTTTGATGTGTTTGTTCTATGTTACTGTTGTATGTGATGTTTTATTCGAGCGGATACTAAGGAGATTACATACACTACAAGAGAAAGCACAGATTTTATGGTGGTTCATAGAAACAAAATCGATAGTGCAAGCACAGAGAAATTGCAGAAGAATTTACCAAAAGGATCCTCCATCCAAAAGCAGCATCTTGCGGTGGAAAAAGAATTTTCTAGAAACTGGAAATATCGCAGATAAGAAACGTTCCGGACGTCCCTGCACAAGTGATTTTGATGTTGAGCGTGTCAGAGAAACATTTTTACACAATCCTAGAAGATCTGTGAGATCAGCGGCAAGAGAATTGGATATGCCAATTTCGACGGTGTACAAGGTTATTAAGAAAAAATTAAGACTGCATGCATATACAAAGTTCAAACTGTTCAAGTGTTGGAACCGGACGATTGGCCTACACTGTTAAAAATAAAGGTTGAACTTTGAACCAGAAAGATAGATAAACCATGGACCTTCAAGAGAAAGCACCATTGCTTCGGTTATTTTAGAACGAAGGCGATTAGCGAATTCCCAAAAAAAACCTGTATCGTGGTTCAACTTCTAAACCTAACTGTTACTGTAACTACAATGGCGACGCGAGAGCGAGAGATGGGGAAATCCGTCCGTCCGTGCATCGTGCTCGTGCTCGTGCTCATGAATTCAACACTGATTTGCTGAACACTGAAGCATGTTGTTTATTTCTGAAAAAATGGTATCAACTGCTTATGAGATTCCTTCTAACGTCGTAAAAGGTGAGTAAATTTTCTATTTGTTATTTTTTTATATGGGCAATTTGATTAGTATGATTTCGCGATTTCTTACTTTTATGGAATTATTTTTTTTTTATGTGGCCAATTTGATCAGTATGATTTCAGGAGTTATTTTTTCTATGGAATTTTGTTTTTCTATGTATTATAAAATTAGTGCCTTTTTTTTAAGGTGTTAGAAAAACATTTCATTATATGTAATTATTGTTAAACAACCTGTATTCAGCTCAGATTCTCACTGTTTTTGCTTATTTTGTACATACAATTGATCAAATCTTTTGCTATTTTTTTCTCGCGCTAATATATGTATTTTTAATATTCATTTTTCGCGCATAATATTGATCCTGGGGCTATTTCCTTGATCCTGACTGCATTAAGCACGAGTGAATAAAAATTTCAAAAACTGAGCTTTAAGCTCAGTCGCATTTGAAGGAGCCTTCACTTTCGCTCTAAATTCTGCTTGCATTTGTATAGTGTGTTTATCTTATTATAACGCTTATGTTAATCTCGAAAGAAAATGCTTAGAAACTCTATCTGCTGTCGAAAACTGCAATGTGACTTGCTGTATGTAAACCTTCTCCATTTTTATTATTAATATAACTAGAATCTGTTGATATGCTTACTTTATTAATAATATTACAGGTAAAAACAAAAGATGCAGTATATAAATTTATGTGATGATTTTTATAGCGATTTGCCTGAAGTGTAACACATGTTCTGTTCAAGTACGTCATTAGAGTTACAAATCCGTTTATAAGGTTTATTGGATTTAAAAAACAATTTTAATAACTTTAAAAAATCAAAAATACAAAAAAAAAACTGTTGTACAGCTTAATTTCAAGTAATATATTTTTACAATTAAAAATGTAGCAGTCTGAATGCTTGAAAAGAATAAGATTGAATTAATATGCACCAAACGGCATAAGATTAAAAAATTACTTTCACGAACTACTATTAATTATATTATACAATAAAATAACAATGTAAAATCCAGTTAAAACTGCAGGAATTAAATTATAAATGCCTCTTTGCTTTGCTGTAAACATTTAATTTTCTTTATAAAAACAAAGATTTTTAGCGCCAAGTGAGAAAGGATTGTAAATAATGAGGATCTAAAAGTTTTCCTACAATCTGCCGAAACGCTGTAATTAATGGTGCAAGTATTTCATTTTGATATGCTGTTATTTCACAATACTTATAAAATAGGTAAATTTGATAAATGTTCTAATCTCAAAATATGCCGCTGTATAATTCATCCTGTAAATGAATCAGTTTTGGTTTGGATGTAAACTGTACAATTTCCAGTTATTTAAGTTCTTAAAAATAAATGGGATATTTAGTAATTTCAAA
This sequence comes from Maratus speciosus, assembly GCA_963932465.1. Lineage (NCBI taxonomy): Eukaryota > Metazoa > Arthropoda > Arachnida > Araneae > Salticidae > Maratus > Maratus speciosus. The sequence continues at coordinate 156,477,401 of OZ010789.1, forward strand.
ATTTTTCTAAATTGACTATTTTAAGATTTTTTAATTTTGTATTTAACATAATTATACTTTAGTCCCCCCTCCCCCTCCACAAAAAGTACAACCAAATCTAAATTTTGTTTTTAAAGCTTTGTGCATTTATTAATAAAAACACTAGATTCAGTATGTGACTGGAAAACTGGGGATTGTCAAGAAAAAATGACATGTGCTCAAAACGTCAGAGAAAATTAAAAAAATTTTCTCAAAGCTGGAAAAATCCTGGATTATTATTATTTTTTTTTAAATTCTCTGTTAATGTGTAAGGATTCTCATGAGTTCCGAGCTCAGTCTACAAAAGAAAGTTGATTTGTCACCTGCAAGTTGAATTTTCACTAAATATTTTTAAAATAAAGATGTTTTAGCTAATATAAATTTCTTGCCAGATAGCCGATACCTCTGCAAAAGAAATTATGAAGCATGCAAAAAAAAAAAAGGGGGGGGGGGGAAGCTGTAGCTGAAATTAAAATGTTTTTAAACACAAAAAATTGAAACACTCAAAACACTGCTTCTAAAACAATATCAGTAAATGACATGTTTGTTTCTAATTTATCATTTTTTAAGTATGAAATGATATAGATGTTCAATTTTATGATTTATTTTCATTTAAGAGGCAAGTTTACATTTTATTCTTATTAATGCATGAACGTGTATTATCTTTTGCTGTATAAATTTTAATCATTAAAATCTAGAATTGTAATTCATATATATTTCTAAAAATGTCGTGAATTGTGGTCCGGGAATTGTAGAAAATATGATCTGGGAAAACCTGTAAAAGCCACAGAATTTTATTTAGAGTATGAACATTGTACATTGTTGGAGAATGTAATTTAATAGTGAATTAGTCTAAATACCAGAACTTAAAAAAAAAAAAAAAAACATTGTTTAGTCTTTCAAATATTTATTGCAATTAAATTTTCATTAAGCCACATTTGCTAAAATGAAATATTGGCTGCAAATTTGATCCTACACAACTTAAATTAAAAGTAACCATTAGGCTTAACACTACTTTTCTGTTTGTTTTTTTATGAGGAGGGGGGAGACCCTGGTATTTTTCAAGAAATCTTGATGCAATTCTGGCTTGAAGTGAGGTTTGCCAAATGTTAATGAAAATTAAACTGAACGGTAATTTTTTTATACGGTCCTTGACATAAATAACTAAATCTTAAACTGATATTTTACCAAATGTTATAAACAGAAACCAATTGGGGTAGGGAAAAAAACAATTATTTTTGTCGTATAACAATTTTATGGCTTATTTAGGTATATATTTATGCTTTTCAGTACACATATTAAATGATTTAAAATTGCTTCTGATTATGTGCTTTAGATAAGTTCCTTGTTTGTATATACTAATGGATAAACTGCCTCTGAATATTAAATACAGCTATTTTTATGTAGAGGCCAATAGAGTATTCTGCTGTTAGTTAAATTTTGACTATGTACTCTGACAATATAGATGTCAAATTAAAGTAGATCAAAATTTAATTTTTAACAAATAAAAATGTCATCTTTAAAACTGATGTAAGACTAATATTTGATTAAAAAATAATTTGTAGAAACAAAACAATAGTTTAATGATTAAATTTGTTATGTATCATAAATTAATATAGTGCAAAAACAGAATATTCTAATAATTTGTTCACTATTATTATTACTAAATAAGTTTCCTCTTCTAAATAATCAAACTTTGTTGGCAAGACTTAACCATGATTTAGTTACATGGGTAGTGTTAACTCTAAGCCGCTTTAGCAGGGCACAATACCCTGCAGCCTTTATTTCTTTTTTGCACCCGGCAGCTCTTTTAAACCCTCCCAATGCACCTGTTTATATATATATATATATATATATATATATACTTTTTGGCCGAATTATATTAATGAAGTAATTTTTATGCCGAACATAGCCGAATATTTTTTCAGAATGAAATGTTTTAAAAAATTAAAATTGCATACCTAGGCTGAATAATTGGTATTTGGTTATTTGGCCAAACCACTATTCGTTGCATCACTAGTATCAAGAATCTTAAATTTTATTGCTATACCCCTCTTCCAAAAAAAGTATAATGCCACACTATATCCAAAGGTCAGTGGTGGTTAATTTCTAGAAAATCTTATCAGCCAAGGATTTATTTCCCCAGCCAGTAAAATGCAACATACAGTTGAAAATTTTTATGATAAAATTTATGCAACTCAAAAATAGTTGATGCCGTATTTTGTGGAAGAAATGCCGCACTCCTCAAATTGGCCTGAATAACCTTAAAAATGTCGTAATCCCCGCACCTGTTGTAAACGCCGCATCCATCGGAACGCCACTTTTGTCGACAGCGTCACATTGACCTAACTTTAATCAAAGTTTTCTGAGTAGTGTAGGATGCCTCGTTTTTAATATCTTAAGATGTCTGAAGCTTTATTTAAAATATTTAAATCCAATTTTAAATATTTTTATGAATTTTTAAATTAAGGAAACTCTGTTGGTATTTAAAAAAAATCGTAAACACCGCACTTAGAAAAAAATCAACTTTTAAACTCTTAAATGCCGCGGCGTTTCTTCCATACAATATGGTACCTGCATTTTCATATATTTTTTTCCTGTAAAATTAACAAATATAAACAAGAGAGGAAAGTTTAATATAAAATAGAACTTAGTACCATGTTTGCATAACAGTAATTAGGAAATTTGAAAAATGTAGCTAATACTAAGAAAAAGTTTTTGCGTATCTCTATAGTTTGCAAGTTTTCAAAGACTGTTAAAAATTCACTCACCCTGTCAGAAAATTCACTCGCCAGTGACAAGTAAAGTGATGCATTTCCCCACCTCTACCAAAGGTTAATTTGTTTGCTATTTTTTTTATTTTCTAATGCACTTTCAGTCACAAGATATTTTCTAAACTAGGCTTATCTCTGATTGTATGTAAAAGTTTAAATTTTCTTTCTATGGACATAATTGTTTAACAATCTGTTTTGTATGTATATTAGCTTTATATAAAAAGAAAAAATAAGTTAAACATTTTTCTAGAATCCAAATGTTGTTCAATCATGTTTTACACTTTCATAAGTTTTTATTTTGTTTAAATGATTAACACAGAGATAATGTGTTTAATATGTAAGCCTCCCCCTCGCCCTTAACAGCGTTCGAAATCCTTGGTGGTCCGCTGGTCCGAGACCACTAAAAATTCAATCGGACCACTAATTTAAAAAATTTAGTGGTCCGCAGGGCAGGGTTGGGTTTTTGACGTCAAAAAGTGGTTTTTGACATGACAAGCGTCAAAAACTGGTTTAAACCGTCGAAAACTGCCAAATACATGTAACACACTAAAACATTTTAACAATAGGTAAACATTAAATAAGTCAATGATTTATGTGATCTTTTATTGAAATTTAATAATTTAAAAAATATTATTTGCAATAAAATATTTTTTTTGGACTTTTCAAACAGAAGAAAATAATTTTGTACAATTAAATAATCCGAAGCAATTTTACCCTGCAGCATGCTACAGCACACCACGTGTTTCACACATTATTTACACCCAAAAGATTTTTGAGTTTAGAGTGTATGAAGTGTTAGAAAATAGTTTGTCTCTTAATTGATGCTGACCTAGTAGGACTTGATAGCAAAAGCATTGCTAGATGAGCAAGTTTTGAAGCAGACTCAAAAAGCTGTTGCATTTAATGATACCTTTCCACCAAGCAATGGAGTCCTCTCTATAGCACTGAAATAAGAAGACGGGAAAGGGGATTGTTTAGCTTCATACACAATCAGTATGGGTAAGGATCCATAAATTTTCTCTGAAGCTCAAGTGCGAGCTGAATCAACTGATACAGCAGTCAACCCTTGCTCCTGATGGTTGGGATGCAAAGTATAAGCCAAACAATGGTATGGTTTCATGATTTGATCCCTTCTATTATGCACTTTTTCAATATGGGCTTAAAGGAATTTCCTTTTAGATGATTGGCCAATTTTGTTCAGTTTTAAAATCGAAAACATTTTTATATATTGAAAGAAAGCATGTTTTAAAAAGATTTTGACTTAAGCTTTTTTTTTTTTAATTTCTTCTCTTATTTTGTAAATGTTTAAAATTAATAATCCAATTTCAATTTTGAATGGAATGGTTATTGCCTAGACTGGAATAACATCGATGCATATTACCTTGTTATATATACAAAAAAATCTGCACTTTTCTAAGTTTTTTTTTCCCCATAAAAAAAGCTAGCTAATGCTTTAAGCTCTCAAAAGTAAGAGAAATTAAAATGATTTTAAGTAAGAGAAAAAATGTACAGCTCAGGTGAGCTTAATGTCTACTTTTTAGAAAAACACAATTTTACAAAAAAAATTTAAAAATTTTACCCTGTTAAAAAGTTGTACTTAACAATAATACTTTACTATGTACTAATTACTAATGTACAGTAAGAGTGAATTTAAAATATTACATGTAATGTTGTCATGTGTGACATTTAATTTGAATTTTTACAGATCAATTCAGTATTTGAGGTTTTTGACATGAAGGTTTAAACTATGGTTTAAACCCGACATAAACTGACACATGTCAAAAACCTGCCAACCCTGTAATTATTACTAATACTAATTACAGTAATAGGGAATTTTAAATATTACATCTAATGTGTGACATTTAATGTGAAATTTTACAGATCACTGTAGTATTTGAGGTTTTTGACAAGGGGTTTTTGACATGACGGTTTAAACCACAGTTTAAACCGTCAAAAACTGACACGTGTCAAAAACCTGCCAACCCTGCCGCAGGGCCAGTAACTTTTTTCCCTCTCTGACCGGTAAATGTAAATTTTCCCGTCCCTGAGAAAACCGAAACCAAACACCAACCACTGAATTTTATTTTATTTAAAAAAATAAATATATAAAAAAATGCAGTAAAACTTAGTCAGTTGAAATAAATAGTCGAAAATAAAATACATAATTAATAATTTTATAGTTTTTGTTTATGTACTGTTTATTTAATTTTTAGCAAATCATAATTTTATATTTTATTATGCTGCCGAAAATTTTGGATAACTAAAGTTTGGTTTATGTTCTAGGAGGAGGAGGGGAAGGGTGTCACTCAAAGGGTTAAAGGTACTTAGTAGAATTTTATGCAGCGGGCCAGTGACGATGTGTGCGGACCAGTAAACTCTGATGTTTACTGGTCCTTGGGACCAGTGACTTTTTTTTGCGAATTCTACCGCTGCTTAACATATAAAGATGGAAAGGATATAGGGGTTCAGGCATCAGGGTTCTGTCCAGACTTTTCTCACAGGGTCCTGTTTTTGTGAAATTGTGAAGTTTTCTTATTTTTGTGAAAATTCTAGTCATAATTTTGTGAATTTTAAATTATCGATGTCTTCATGTTCCGTCCTTCATATATAAAAAGCTAAGTAATATGCTCTTTGGTGAGTTCAACTGCTTACTTGCAGGCCAGATTTTATTTCTAAATGACTAAATTTGAGAAAAGTTCAATTTGAAGGTGAAAAAATTCTGTGAAAGGTCTATTTAAGAGACAAATAATTTTGTGAAGGGTCCTGTTTTGAGATAAAATCTTTTGTGAAGGGTCCTTTTTGGGGATAAAAAATTTTGTGAATGGTCCTGTTTTAAGATAAATTATTTTGTGAAGGGTCCTTTAAAGGACCTAAAAATTTCCTAAACATATCCCTGAACATGGTTACAAAAAGAGATGAGAAAATATGGTGTAACATAAAATTGTAACCATGAAATGCAGTTTGGCCCCTAGAAAAGAAAAAAATAAATGCAAGTATGTCCTCTTACGCCTTACCCAGCAACAGAATTTTTTTCTGCAGTCTGCAACACAAGTAGAAACTTTAAAAACAGTCTGCAGAACTTAAGGACAAACGCCTTCTTTCCAATCGCTGATGCACTCTCCCCCCCTCCAGTATTTGCAATTAACATAAAAGGAAAGTACTTTTTTAAATAATTTACCTTTGTCCTAAAAATTTTTAACATCACTATCTGAAAAATCTTTCGTAAAATTTGTCAAAATTTCTGTGAAGTTAGAAAACAGAATAACAGTAAAAATAACATATGAACACCATTTTCTAAAATTTTTGAAAAGATTGATACAATGTGATAATATCAAAAATTATATATATAGATGTGATAATACAGGGATGAAAGTGCACTAAAGCCACTTTGAATCAGCAAAAATCTAATTTTGTAGCAGCAAAAATCTAATTTTTTAGCAATAAAAGCTGTTATTGGAGCAGATTGAAATTCTTAGAAAATCAAATTTGAGTAATTCATGCAAATACTATAAGTAACTCTAATACAATGTTTTATTTAGCAATCTTAGCTAGTTGTGCAATTCAAAATTTAACATTCTTTCACTCAAAACATGGCTAACGAATATTTAACCTGCCACTCAGCTGTAAAAAAATCTCGCGAAAACATCAATGTTGCAGCAAATTTTTCCGTGATTTTTTGACGGAATTCACTTTTTTTCCCTCGATGCTTTTGTACGAAATTTTGTGCGTTTTTTCGCAATCTTTCGACGATGTTAGCGTTTTTTTTCGCTACCTTTCGACGATGTCTGCCTTTTTTTATTGTGATCTTTCAATGATGTTCGCATTTTTTCGCAATCTTTCAATGATGTTCGCTTTTATTCGCGATCTTTCGATGACGTTAGTGTTTTTTTTTTTTGTTTTTTTTGCGATCTTCAGAGGATGTTCGCGTTTTTTTCGGGATCTTTTGACGAAATTCTCGTTTTTTGCCGATTCTTTGAAAAAAATACGCTTTTTCTCCACGATCTTTTGACGATATAAGTGTTTTTTCGCGATCTTTTAGCGAAATGCATGTTTTTTTAGCGATCTTTGCGCGAAATTAGCTTTTTCCCATGATTTTTCGATGAAATTTGCATTTCTTCCGCGATCTTTTGACAAAATTCGCATTTCTTCCGCAATCCTCTAACAGAATTCGCGTTTTTCCTCGATCATTTGTCCAAATTAACGTTTTTTCCCCGATCATTTGACGAAATTCTCGTTTTCGCCATCTTTTGACGAAATTCGCCTATTTTCCACGATCTTTTGATGAAAATCTCCTTTTTTTAACCATCCTTCGATAAAATCTGCATTCTTTCCGCGATCCTTTGACGAAATTTGTGTATTTTCCGTATTCTGGAATTTCTTTTTCCAGACTTACTGATTAGTTGACAATATAGAGAATCACCTATTAGATTGGCACATGGTCATTTGACACCGTCTGCATAACCCTTACTGTGGCTTTGGCTAATGCTAAATCGAACTGGTGTTGGGTTACTATTTCACGAATTTCATCGAAAGATCATGGAAAAAGCACGAACTTCATCGAAAGATCACGCAAAAAGCACGAACTTCATCGAAAGATCACGCAAAAAGCACGAACTTCATCGAAAGATCACGCAAAAAGCACGAACTTCATCGAAAGATCACGCAAAAAGCACGAACTTCATCGAAAGATCTCGCAAAAAGCACGAACTTCATCGAAAGATCTCGCAAAAAGCACGAACTTCATCGAAAGATCACGCAAAAAGCACGAACTTCATCGAAAGATCACGCAAAAAGCACGAACTTCATCGAAAGATCACGCAAAAAGCACGAACTTCATCGAAAGATCACGCAAAAAGCACGAACTTCATCGAAAGATCACGCAAAAAGCACGAACTTCATCGAAAGATCACGCAAAAAGCACGAACTTCATCGAAAGATCTCGCAAAAAGCACGAACTTCATCGAAAGATCACGCAAAAAGCACGAACTTCATCGAAAGATCACGCAAAAAGCACGAACTTCATCGAAAGATCACGCAAAAAGCACGAACTTCATCGAAAGATCACGCAAAAAGCACGAACTTCATCGAAAGATCACGGAAAAAGTGCAAACTTCATCGAAAGATCACGGAAAAAGTGCAAACTTCACCGAAACATCACGGAAAAAGCACAAATTTTATCGAAAGATTGCAGAAAAAACACTACTTTCATCAAATGATGTGGGGGGAACACTAATTTCATCAAAAGATTGCAGTAAAGGCGTGAACTTTTGTCAAAGGATCGCGGAAAAAACGTGAACTTTTGTCAAAGGATCGCGGAAAAAACGTGAACTTTTGTCAAAGGATCGCGGAAAAAACGTGAACTTTTGTCAAAGGACCGCGGAAAAAACACAAACTTCGTTAAAGGATTGCAGAAAAAATCTAATTTCGCCAAAGGATTGCGAATAAAACCCACAAATTTTGTCGAAAGACCGATGCAAAACCGCAAATTTTTTCTAAGGGCACAGAAAAAACCCATAATTAGTGCCGGGAGGAGATCTCCCCTGACCTTCCCCTCTGCTGTAACGTTTCAGAAAATTTACAGGGTTGCCATGCCACCTGGAAAACTGGGAAAACACAGGGAATTTTAAATTACCCTCCAAAAACAGGGAAAATGCAGGGAATTTTGAAAAATTCCAAAAAAATCTGGAATACACAGGGATTTTTTTTTTTTCTGGTATTTTCAAACATAAATTATTTTTTCTCGGCTTTTTTTTTTTCTTTTTTTTCTTTTTTTTTAAACTCTGAATCATTCCAGATTTAGTTATATATTGGAATTTAGATTTTTATGTAAAAGGGACAGTTGAATTTTTGTTTGCAAGGTATTCTCATAGACTACTTTCTCGAAAACTCAATTTAATTTTTTTCGATCAGATTTTTAATCTGTGTAATGTAATAATTGATTTGATATCAGAAACAATACTACAACCACATATATTCTACAAATCGAATCGATTCTGCTTTAATGACCAATCAGTTATCCAAAATATATCTATCTTTAATTTTTTTTTCCATGATCGTTTTATAAAATTCGTGGTTTTTTCATGATTTCTTCCCCCCCCCCCCCCCCCCTGAAATTAATGTTTTTTGCTTCGCTTGATTGTTGATTCTTTTTTCAACTGATTTATCAAATTGGCGATATTCTTTCGCGGCCGATCAACAAAATTAGCTATGTTTGTTTGTGCAATCTTGACGAAGTTCATGATACTTTTTATGCAAACTTTTGACGAAATTTGCGTTTTTTCCACTGACCGATGGGTGAAATTTTTTTTTTTTTTTCTTGCAATCGATTGACGATTTTTGTGATATTTTCCAGCAACTTATTGGGACATTTTGAGGGATTTTTTTTTTAGATTCATTGAAGAATTTCGAAGGGGCTCCCCGCGTTTGATCGCTGATTTTTGCGGCTATTTCCCCGCAGTTGATTAACATAATTGCCGATAGTTTCCAGCTACCTATCAGCGATTTTTTGTAGGTTTTATTTTTTGGACTGATTGACTAATTTCCGAAGTTTTTTTCCACTCTGTGTACAAATTTCGCAATTTTTTTCCTTGCGATTGATTAACAAATTTCGTGAATTTTTAATTTCTTTTCTTGCGACTGATTGATGATTTTCGTGTTATTTTCTAGCAAATGTTTGTCGAATTTTGTGGAGTTTTCCCGCCACCAGCCGACTATTTTCGAGGTTTCTCCCCAGTGACCTACTGGAGAATTTCGTAATTGTTTTCCTATGATCGATTAACATAATTGGCAATATTTTCCTGCTACATTTTGAGGGTTTTATTCTTGAGACCGATTGGGTAATTTCCAGGGCTTACTGGCAGAACTCGCGTTTTTTTTTTTTTTTTTTTTCAATGCTAACGTAAACGATTTACGCTTTTTTTTTTTTTTTTTTTTTTTTTTTTTTTTTTTTTTTCTGTGAACGATTGACAGATTTCGCAATTTTTCCCCTGCGAGCGATTGGAGATTTTTTTTTTTTTAGTTTTTCATGCATTAGATTAAAGAAATTCACGATTTTTTCTTGCGTCTGGCTGAAACAATTTGTTTTTTCCGACTGACTGGTGAATTTTGCAACATTTTTTTTTTTACGATCGATAGACTAATTTTACGATATTTTCCCGCAATTAATTCTAGAATTTCAGATCCAAAGACCAGTTTCAGAATTTCGAATTTTTTTGCGACCTATTGTTAAAATTTGTTAATTGGAATATGCCGACGACAAAATTTCGCACATCCAAAATGGGCAGGGTGCATTAAAATAATTACCATTTAAATTAAATATTAATATTAAAGAATAATTATTTTGGTTAAAAAAAATAAAGCTAAAAATCCATGGTCCGAAGGGGAATTCTTATCAATTATTTTGTCAATGAATTTACAAACAGCCCAATCTTTTATATTGTGACCTCTTTGCTCAAAATGCCAGTCACTCTGTTCACAGAAATAATGTGGCATTGCTTCTGAAACAACTGAATTGCATTTTGTAAAGAGAGTTCCATTCATGGGTATCATCATTAACACGTTAAGCGCCACGTCAGCCACTGGTGACTGACAGCAAACTTTCCGCTTAAAACTAATCATTCACTGATGGCTGACGTCTAAAATATGATACAAAACTGAAAAACTATACATTGTTTTAAATAATTACTGAACAAATATTTAAAATTTACCTACCTTTTATTTATTATAGGATTATACTTTCTTAAAAATTACTTTAAACATTGTAAGTTTTCAGCGCTTCAGTGTCGGTCATCGTGGCACTCAATGTGTTGAAGCCAGTGAGTTTTTACCGCGGTCCTTTGACGAAATTCTCGTTTTTTCCCCATTCATTTGACAAAATTTCAATTTTTTCTTGCGATCCTTTGATGAAATTCATATTTTTTTTGCAGAGCTTTGACAAAATTAGTTTTTTCCTCTATTCTTTTATGAAAATTGGATTTTTCTTTCACAATCTTTTGACAAAATTCAGGCTTTTTCCGCTATGTTTTTGAAAAATTATTTTTTTTTCTTGCACTCTTTGAGGAATTTGTATTTTTCTGCAAGTCTTTGATGAAATTCTTGCATTTCCCGCAGCACTTTGACGAAATCCGTATTCTTTTTTGCAATCCTTTGACAAAATTAGTTTTTTCACACAATTCTTCTACAAAAGTTTTTTTCCCCCCATCTTTTGACGAAATTCGAGTTGTTTTCACTATGCTTGTATAAAATGTGTTGTTTCCCCATGCACATTGACGAAATTGCATTTTTTCTATGATTCCTTGATGAAATTCTTTTTTTTATTTTTACGATCCTTTGCGGAAATTAGTGTTTTTTCTGCAGTCCTTTGATGAAATTTGTGTTTTTTGCACGGTGCTTTGATGAAATAGATATTTTTTCTGTGAACAATTGACGAATTTTTTTTTTTTTTTTCCTGGGAGATGATTTGTAAAAATTCGTAATATTTTTAACACTAGAACCGCGGAGCGGGTCAGTTTGACGCAAGATAGAAAAAATATATAAATATGCATAAATGTATCTTAATTAACTAAAATAGTATATTTTCATATAATAATCGATTTTTCAATACGTTTACATTATATTTAATAGATTTTTCCATGCATTTACATTACATTTGATATAAAAAATCAGCTCAGATTACCAGTTATTTTAGAAAGTGATTTCTTCCACATTGTAGTTTCTTAAGTATAACATATACTTTACCCAAAAATAAACGTAGACTTCATAACTTTAACAGAAAATAGATTATCTCATTAAAATAAGTTTAGACATAATTTCTAATAATAAAGATACATAAAAAATAGATATACGAGTTAATTACTAGTTTAACAGATTTGTTTAATCCAATTTATTGTGTGCGTCGCATGCAAAACTTAGCAATAAATTTTATATGTTTACCACAAATGGGTGCATTATATTATATAAAAATATCGTCAGTTTTAATTTCACATTTTGAAGTGTGACACCGGGCTCGTTTACACTAAGTTTGAGGTTTTCCGTCGTTTTCAGTGGTTGCTTCTCACCCAAATGACACCTTTTTTCACCTACAGAGAACACACTTTTCTCCTAATTATTCAACAAAGTCCTGAATAAATTACCGTCTACAAATAGAATGTCTAGTTACGACTTTGTATAGAACCCAAGCTTTGATAGCTGCAAGAATCAAAATATTATAAAATACATGCACCGCCCACCTATGTGAAACAGTCTTGACAGTATACATCCTGGTCAATCTGATAAATCACATCTACACCGAATATAGTTGCTTTGCAGTAATCAACTGCATTTTTTAGAATTATCTAAAACCAATCTTTGAATGCAGTGTACTGTTCATCAACAAAACATATTTATATGCTTTTTTCTGGTAATCAGTATGGGTTAGTACAATAGTCGCCTGATATTTTGATTTTGACATTTTTACAGAGAACTCGTATTTCTTTTCACGAAGGTTTTACAGTTCCTACAAAGTTGCTGTTTTTGGATTTCAATGCCTTTGCAAGTTTTATAAGTCATGGTGTATAATTAGTTTTCAGTGGCATGATTACAGATATCAGAAATCGTGTCAAATTTGTCTGTCTTTAGATGACTTGATCGGTTTGATTTTATATCGAACTTATAAGGTTTCCATTATTTCAAGAAATTTGTCTTTTGGTATTGTAAGCTTACGATTTCGTGACATCTTATCTATACTTACAATAAATGCAGGATAAAACTAACTTCAAGAATTCTTATCTGTTGTAAATTTCCATTGCATTCGAATACTCCTTTACACTGAGGATATATGTGGGACTCACAACTATTGTAAGACAAGTTCCCACTTTGAAAAAAAGTAAGATAGCCCATTTAGAAGGTGAATAAAATCTGTTTTATCTACTCCCACAGTAAACCAATTCTGTAACTAGATGACATATATGAGAAAGTATGTGAAAATAGACTTGGTTCACTGTGGGAGTGGATAAAACTGATTTTATTCACCTTCTAAATGCACGTAGATTGTTTTTTCAAAATGGACTTTGTTTACTATGTTTGTGAGTCCCTCATATGTCGTTAATTCTGAGAAAATGCATCTTTTTCCTCATTTATGCGAAAAAACCTATAACGGGTCAAATTGACTCGCTTCGCGGTTCTAGGTATAAATGGTTATAATTGGGAATTTATTTATATTATGCGTTTTTACATTTGATAAGTCGTTGCTTACCTTAAAATATTAAGTCAGAACAGGAAATGTTTTTCCAATTACTATTTTTGGCGCGATGACAAACTAAACATCGATTCGGGTCAAATTGACCCGCTCCATGGTTCTAGTGTTAAGTGATATTTTTATGGTTGAATTTTCTGACTGATGGCCGATTTTAAATTTTCGGAAAATTCAGAACAGAATCACCTCTGGCAAACAATAAATATATCGTGTACATAAAATTGGGGAATATTTTTAATTTTTCGGTATATTTTTTAAAAAAAATTTCTTTTTTTTCTAAATATTTTCCCGCAAAGTTCCGAATTTTGCAGAAAATTTTCTGTGTATGCATGCGTCTATATTATACAACTCTGATGTGAATTAATAAGAGCCTTTTAACTGAATTGCAAAAAATATTTTAATGTTTTTGAAACAGGAAATATGATAAAAATTGGAAATTGTGAAAACTCAATTCTAGGCACTTGTAAAAATTGTGAAAAAATATTTTGTTGCTTTAAATTTTTGAAAATTTTATTATACGAATAGAAGTTTAAAACAGTTTTGAAATTATATATTTAAATATAATAAATTTAAATTTAACAGAATTTACAATTTCTTCTTTTAAATTTCCATAGGATTTATCCAACTGTGGGACACCAGCCACCTTAATTAAGAAGCTGCAGGTTTATCAGGACTGCTGAATTGTGTAATTAATGTAAGTACATTTTATTGTTTTTTTAATTAACAGTAGAGTCAGGTGGGTATAAAATAGTTATAAAATGAACTTTTTTATTCTTAGTTTGCCAAGAATATATTTTAATCTGCAAAAAAATTACATTGAAAGTGCTAATGTGCCAGTACTCTCAAAAAATAGTAAACATCAGCAAAGTACTATGTTATTAGAAACTAGTCATCCTTGGTGACCAGTTTCGTCTCCCTTAAATTCTTGCTAAGCATTGTATCATGTTACTTTTATTCATAATTTAATTTACATGATCAAATTATATGAACTTAAATTAATTAAATGATAATGTTTCTCACAAATTAGTTTTTAACAAAAAATGTAATTGTTAATTTGCATGAAAGTAAATAAAAGGTAAAATTTTGATCTAGTTAGAAATTTTATTTTCATGAATATAGTTGATTTGAATTTTTTTATATAAAGACATTCTTATCATATGCCTTTACTATGTACTGTCTGTAGCTGAGCAATTTAAAAATCTTAGGGGGAGGCTCAAATAGTTTCTAACTCAGTATGATCAAAATAACAGTAAAACAGAAAAAAACAATCAACGATAAAACATCTCATTAATAAGTAATTACATAGATTAATTAATAATTAGTAATGTGATAAATCACGTATTATATATTTAATAATTTTGAGCATAATTTCACTGATGAAAATTAATTGAAAAATTAATTAAAACTATCAATAGAATTTTGTAAATTTTTTGTGACCAATTGACTTTCTTGATACCCCCCCCCCCCCCCCCCCCACACACACACACACATGATTGATTGATGAATTCAAGATTATTTTCTGTGACCTATTAATGAAATTTGTGATAGTTTCCTTTTGACATTCGGCGAATTTTGCAGTCTTTTCTTGCAGCCAAATGGCAAAAATCAGTTTTCATCACTATCTATTGTCAAATTTTTCCTCTCAACCAACTGATGCTTTTGAAATATTTTTCCACACATTTGACTTAAGAATTTCACAATATTTTCCATCTACCTAACAGTTGGAGAATGTTCAACGGATTGGCAAAAATTGTGTGTGTGTGGGGGGGGGTGGGGGGGGGTCTACAAGCAATCGACAAATTTCGCTCTTTTTTTTCGTTTATTTCATCCGATCGACTAAAGAATTTAGTTTTTTTTCCTCACTTTTGCCGTTTCCCTGTCGACTGATACACAATTGTTTGCTGCTGAACTGGGTATTCAGCATGAAATAGTGTGGAAGGTTTTGTGGACAGAAAACATGCCTTCCTTAAATGTGTAGAATATCGAACTCCTACTCAATCCTGATTACCCACTTCAGGTAGAGTTCATATTCTGGATGCTTGATGTCATACAGAATGATTCAGTTTCCAGCCCCTGTTTTATGAGCAATGTCGTGGTCAGTGTGCATATGTAGTGGTCCAGAAATCCCCACTGCACTGTCTTGTCGAAAGTGTGCCACAAGTTCGGTAACGTCTGAGGAGATAATCTTGGAGATCATCCGTTGGGACTGTACCTCCTGCCTGAATTCTTCAGTAGTTCAAATTACTTTGTTTTTCTACAGCACATCCTCCCAGATTTTATTTTGAATCAAAAATCCTTACCCAGTGAATTTAATCATTTTGCAATACATTGATTCAGTGGTAGAATTGATTTTTAAAAAAGTCGCTGGTCCCAAGGACCAGTAAGCATGAGAATTTAATGGTCCGCAGCCATCATCACTGGCCCACTACATAAAATCCATTAAGTCAACCCTTTGAGTGACCCTTCCCTTCTGGAATATAAACCAAACTTCCTTTGCAGTTAACCAAAATTTTCAGCATAATAAAATGTAAAATTATAATTTACTAAAAATTAAATAAACAGTACATAAAGAAAAACTATAAAATTATTAGATATTTTATTTCTGATTATTTCAACTTACTATGGTTTAATGCAATTTTATTTTTTTAAATAAAATAAAATTGTGTGATTTGTGTTTGGTTGCAGTTTTCTCAAGGATGGGAAAATTTAAGTTTACCTGTGACCCTGTGAGAAAATGAAAAAAGTTACTGGTCCTGCGAACCACTAAATTTTTCAAATTGGTGATCCAATTGACTTGGACCAGCGGACCACAAAGGATTTCGAAAGCAGATTGATTTTTCAAATGCTGAAGCTTTTCCTTGTAAATGAGAATTTGAAATGCTGTTTAATTTTTGAAATATTTTTCCTGTGTGAAATTATTATTATTATTATGTCTGCACAAAAAACAATTTTATGTCTTAAAATATTTACTCTTTCATTTTAAACAGGTGGAGAAATTAACCTATGCTTGGAGCTATTCCACTTTGCCTGACTTGAAATCCTGTTTCAGAACTAATAAAAAGCTATACTAAGCTTCAAGAATTCTTTATATTTTATGACCTCGTCGTATTTGTGATCCTCATTTGGGCAAGAAAGAGGTTATTTTTTAAATGAATGTTCAGACTGGGTGCAGCACCCTCCTAAAACTGTCTGAGAGGAACTCTGTATGTAAAATGGCATTATATTTGCAGTAAATATTAGTCTGACGTACTATATATATATATATATATATATATAATTTAATGATTATATAATTTGTATTTTCAATAAATGGAGCGGCATACCGCAAACCAACTTAATTGTGTTGTTATTTTATTGTGTCTGTGACCATTTCTTTTTTCAGCTATTGCAAGGCTGCTGTTGGTGAATATTTTCCTTTTCTACTACTATTATTTAAAAAAATAACTTCATCATAGATTATTGTTTAGGAATACTGAAAATGTACATATATAAGTAATAATAATCACTTTTGGCGACACTGCTGTTATTAAATTAACCCTGTAAAGTAAGTATTTAATATACTATGGAAACACATTGTGTATTAGAAAAAAAAGAGCTTTAAAATTTATTTAAAGCAATACTTTTCTATTAGCTGATATTAGAGGTTAAATGAAGGATTCTGCTACTTATAGCTGCCTTTTTTATGCTGATTACTTCAGTGTTTACGCATATACAGTAAACTCTGTGTAAAATGGAAATCTGTCTAGCTCGGAAAGATTTTCAAGTCCCTGTGAATCCATAGACATTGAATAAAATTTGTCTAAGGCAGAATATTGTCGACTATGGAAAATGTCTTTGGTTCCGATCGATTCTGCTTTAGACAGAGTTTACTGTAATTAGATTGTGTATCCATTATGTTTGTGATTTATTTATTGAAAAATGTTATATTCATTATTGAATGTTAAGCAGAAACAAATGCTGAACTTTTTGTTGTTTTTTTTATATTCAAATGAGTTTATATTGCATAATCGAGCTGTGTGCAATATAAATTTTAAGAACCGTGCTTGAAAAATCAGTAAATTGAAATGTAGATTCAATTTAATTGCATTTGAAATTAAAAAATTTCCCCTTTTAACGACATAAAAATGAAAATTATGCGATAGTAGTTCAATTTGAGAAAAGGGGAAATGGATTGCTTAGATTATTGCTACTGTCAATATGTGTCAGCAATAGTGTAGAAAAATCAAATTTTTATTTAATGCTAATTTAAAAATGAATGTATTAGTAATAACAATTTTTCATAATTGGGATTTTGGACAGGACATGTCAATTTTACTGTCCAGAAGTTCAAAAATGGTACTGTCAGAATGTATATAACTTAAAATATGTGAAACAATTGAACCTTTTATATTAACTATACGAGGAAATGTCTAAAAATATTTCTTGCTAATTAAAATATTTCTTGTTTTGTAAAAAGAAAGTAAAAATTTGAAAACACTATAATATCAATTTCAGCATCTATAGATTCACAACAATAAAACAAGCAAAAAAAATCTACAAATCATAAAAGTAGCAGCTAAGTGCATTATGGAAACACTTTTTTCAAACCTGTGCAAAAATTAATATTGTTTAAAGAAATTCTTTCAGCTTTGTTTAAAGTAATGTTTAGTAAACATATTTTTTTATTTTCTGGATTTTAAATTAAAAACATAATGAAAACAGGGTATGTATTTAAATCTAAGAAAAATATTTTTAAAAGATATTTTCATTATGAATGATTTGTGAGTAAGCAAACACTAAATGGATTATAAGTGTAACTGAGTGCAGAGAAATATTCCAAAATGTACAAGGACAGAATGGTAATATTTGTGAAAAAAAAAAAATGCGATTATTTTGTGAAATTGGATCAAACTGGTTTACATTTGTTTTTTAAATATATTTCAAAGACAATAGAATCAATAATTAAAACTAATAATTTTCAGTTTAATGAAAACTAAAAAAATTATGCTTTCGTACTGCAACATAATCTTGCATAATCTGAAATTTTGTTCATTATTATACCATAAAATGATAAATTGAAAACCAAAGTCCTAGTTAATTCACTCCAAAGTGAGGGGAAAAAAAAAGAAAACTACAATCTGGTGTAACCTTTCCCCATAAAGTTGAGAGAAAAACTTGGATCGTGGTTCAACCTTTTACCAAAAATTTGGAATAGAGAAAACCTTGAATCATGGTTAAACCTTTTACCAGAAAGTTCGATTAAAAAACCCACCGAATCGTGGTTAAACCTTTCACCAGAAAATTGGATTTAAAAAATCCTGATTCATGGTTCAACCTTTCACCAGAAAATTTGATTTAAAAAAACCCTGATTCATGGTTCAACCTTTCACCAGAAAATTGGATTTAAAAAAATCATGATTCATGGTTCAACCTTTCACCAGAAAATTGGATTTAAAAAAAATCCTCAATTATGGTTCAACCTTTCACCAGAAAATTGGATTTATAAAAAACCTGAATCATGGTTCAACATTTCACCAATATAATGGTATTTGTGAAAGCACCAATAAACTAGTGAAACATATCACCAGTATCTTGGTTGCAGCTAAATTTCAGCTACTTTTCACCATTTTCTTGGTGAAACATGGAATTTCATTTTTAACAGTGTAGGAGGATGGCCTTTGCAACAGATATGCTAAGGAGAATAGAAGATGATGCTGATTTTCTGAAGCGCACAATGTTCTCCGACGAAGCATCCTTTCATGTTTCTGGCATTATTAATCGCCATAATGTGCGCATATGGGGATCTGAAAACCCCCATGAATACCGTGAGGCAGTAAGGCATTCCCCAAAGATTAATGTGTGTTGTGGACTAGTGTACGACCGACTCATTGGGCCTTTCTTTTTTACAGAAGAGACGGTCTCATCAGTCGTATACTTAGACATGTTGGAAAACTTCGTATTTCCACAACTACACTGTTAGAAATTTCAGTAAAATTCGGAGAGTTGACCGTAAATAAATAAGGCCAGTGACTTTTTTTAAGAAAAAAGTCCAGTGCCCATATTTCTAACAACTTGCTGTAAAGAGCTTCAGCTACATGTCATTTTGCAACAAGATGGTAAGTAAGTAAGTAAGCACCCACCCTGGGAACTCGCTTTTGGCTTATGGTTAAGTGTAACCCCCAAGCCCAGGGCAGGGAAAAGTTTTACTACCTGCGGAAACAAGCCCAGATCCCCAGTCTCCGAAAAAGAAGACTTCGGAATGACCCGCCTGACACCCCGAAGAGAGCACAAGAGCAAGTGCCGTGTCCTCGGACAGCCTGTGAAAATTTATTATTATTTAAGATAGCGATTCTTTACCAATCACAATTGGCTGCCCTATTGTTTCAGGGCGAGCCTTGAAATATATTGCAATTATGATTTATATGTTTTGGAATTTGTGTACTATTTGAAAAAAATTTTAAGTATTTGCATTCATCTTTACATTTGATAAGAAATATTTTTTCCCTTTTTCCCCCTTTTAAACAAAAATATTTATACTTATTTACAATATTTCCAGTGGTATTTAAGTTCTTAAAAGTAAAACAATCTCAAAAACACCCTTCCATACACCACGTAGACCTATGATTTTTTTTTTTTTTTTTTTTTTTTGATAAAGTAGTATAATAATTTAGAGATATAATTATTTACCAATAAATAAGTTTTTTTTTTTCCTCTTTTTGACAGAAAATATGAAATACACGGAGCGATGGTAGAACTAAAAAGACAATCACAGGACAAATTTAAGCCCAACGAAGGTGGCCCCACTGCCCATAACTGGAGGCCATCCCCGCCGCAGCAGAAATATTAGGACAAATGCTGATACACTTATTATGATAAAAAAGATATGAAGATAATGAAGTAAAATTGTAAATATGGTTAAATAATTTAAAGTTCTATGATAGTGATGTATATACAGTGAGGATAGTCCTCTGAGTAATTGTTGTAGATATATAAAGTTCAGTTAGACAAGGTCAAGGTCAGAGTCTGTTAACTCTGCGTCTATCAGTCAATTGCGACTGATACGCTGGGCAGGAGCTGGAATCGGCTGTATGTTGTTGATAGTCATTACGCGTGTGACAGTTTGTACAGCGAAATTGTGAAGGGTCATTGGCGTAAGGACAGTCTCTAGTACGGTGTCCACGCGAGCACTTTGCACATATTGAGTCTCTGCTACAGTTGGTCGACTACAGGTAGTAAAACTTTTCCCTGCCTGGGCTTGGGGGTTACACCTAACCATAAGCCAAAAGCGGGTTCCCAGGGTGGGTGCTTACTTACTTACTTAGTTGGTCGACGAGTGGCCATAAAGTTGACAATTGCCGCAACGGATAATTAGTCTATAGATACGAATTTGACAGTTATTCAAACCTACCAACAATGATTTTTTAGCTAGTAATGTTTGTGCATCATTGAAGTCTAGATTTAAGATTATGTGATAATTAGGTGATTTTTCTTTCTGGAGAATTTTATCAATTGTTATGTTACAGATCGTAGTATTCTCTTTTATGTAATTCAGGAGTTTTGTTGTTGTAACCGATGTTGGTATGCCTGTGATGATAATTTTTAAACTTTTAGATAATTTGTAGGTTATTTCTATGTTTTCTTTAATTTCTAAGTAGTTCTCAATAATTTTAAGTAGTTTATCTGTATGTGTGTCTTGATCTGTTTGTAGGATTATAGTGTCTTTTTGTCTAGTCGTTCTACAGTATATTGGTGAAATATCAGCTTCTTCTAGGAGTTTTTCATTCAGGAATTCCTTGAGTTTAGTTATTGTTAGTTGTTTTGATATTGTTTTGATTAATATGGCTGAGTTTGATGTTCTTTGTTGCAATCCGCCACTTGTCTGCTCAGTATCTATAATTATCCTCGCAGCATTCTTGTCACCTTGTACATTTATGCTTTCTCTGACTAGATTTTCAATCATCTTCAATTTAGCATTTAAGTGTGTCATATCGAAGTCTTCATTTTGTTCCAGGTTAGTTATATCCGTCTGTGTCATTTCTGTTTGCGTTTTAATCGATGTAGTCTTAGTAATATCTGTTTGGTTTCTCTTTTCTTTTGTTTTTGGTTTTGTTAGATTTTCTTGGAGTTGAGTCCTGAGTTTACCATTCACTGCTTGCAGTTCTTTTATTTTATATTTTTCTATTATTGTTACTTCCTGACAATTAAGTTCTGCTTTTATTTTTTTTTGTTCTCTTGCCTTTTTTCTTCCAATTTGTTTTCTAATAGTACCAGCACCTCATTGGGGTACCATCGTTCGTACTTCTTTGAATGGCCATTTTACAGGAAGATGTATTGGGCGAGGAGGTCCAATTCCTTGGCCACCCAGATCACCTGATATAACGCCGCTGGACTTTTTACTTTGGGGATTTGTAAAGGACAATATTTACAGGAGGAGAGTGTCGAACATTGATGACTTAAAGCCAGAATTACCACCGCAATAGTCTCTGTGGATGCCGACATGCATGCCGCTACCTGGCGTGAAATTGACTATCGACTTGATATTCTCCGTGCGACGAAGGGGGCACACGTGGAAGTTCATTGACAAGGGTCATGAAACTTTTTGAGTCTATCTAACCATTTATGTTATTAATTTTAATCTATCTTTATTATTTTATGAGTTATTAAATATCAAAATGGGTCCGGGACTTTATAAACACCCTGTACTTTAAAATTATGTTATTGATAAAATACAGAATACGTGAGAACTCCTGATAAAAATAATAGAGTGTGATTGTACTCACGTAGATATAGACAAATCACTGCACAATTCAAAATCGGTAGTCATACAGTGAAACTGTGTTATTGCGATAAAACACACGATTACGTCTTAAATATTTGCGAGTAAGTGATGAAATCTCAAGAAAAAAAACTTACGTAGAAATATAAAATGCAAGAAGACAAAAAAAATGACATGAAAAGCGCTTTTTTGGGATCTAATTAAAAGATTCAGTCTAAGATTTTTTTTATCACACTGTCATTCCTTAACACATTAGTCCTGAATTTTTTTTCTACTCCATATTGCGTTTAATTATAGTAAATGGTGTAAAATGAACGTAAGAAATAATAAAAAAAATTCTTCTTGAAAAAATATTTATTTAACATATAAAAAGCTAAACGTCCCAATTTTGGGACACTAGGCACGAAAGGGTAAGGGTTTTCTCCGTTATTGTCAAAGCATTATATCTATGTTTTATACCATTTAATTTGTTTCAAAAAGATTATATATCATTCAGGTTATTATTTGACTATAAAAAATTCTTTATCATTACTATGAGGGGGGGGGGGGAGGGTTGGGCTCAAGAACAAGACCCACTTCGTCCTTACCATTAGCTATTGGCATAGTAAAAATTTATATAGTAAAAATTTATAATAATCAATAATTAACAGAGTATATATCCCGTATATAGTCACACATACGCCGACCCACTAACTTAAAAACTCGCGTATGTCGACTTCCTAACTTTTTACTTCAATTTCGCACAAAATCAAACCAATGATTTCACTTATAGTCCAGGCAATAGGGAATTTTACCTAGCAAAATTAATGGTAGTACTGGAAATCGGCTTTCTAGATGTTTTTGGGGTCGCTGAATCCGAATTGATCACTTCCCACCAAAATTTCCCCGGCAACCCACCCAAATTTTGGTAAAAGGGCCCCCAAAAAAGGTTTTTATTAAAAAAATCAATTTTTTTATCATTTTATTGTTTCAAAATGTCTAACAAATTAGATATATGACATTATGACTTAGGATGAAGGGGAAGGGGGGATCTGCCTCGGAACATGCGAGCGGTGCTGCGTAAACTAAGTTGCGCAATTCCACTTAACCACTCACACGTTTACATTCGCCCTCCCATCTCCCCTCCGAACTTTCTCTATAAGGTTTACTTTAAGATTTTTGGGTCACTGAATCCGAATTTTTAACTTTCCCCCAAAAATTTCCCCCCCGAAACCCCCCCAAATAGTTGTTTTTAACTTAAGTTTCTTATTGTAGTAGGGAAAAAACATTACGAAATTCAGAAACTAGACAAAATTTGCAACAAATAGGATATATGACATTATGAATTAGGAAGAACGGGGAGGGTGAGGGCTGCCTCGGAACATGCACTGCGGCGCTACGTGCACTAAATGATGAAGTCCAGGCAATAGGGGATTTTATCTGGCAAAATTAATGGTAGTACTGGAAATCGGCTTTCTAGATGTTTTTTGGGTCGCTGAATCCAAATTTATAACTTCCCACCAAAATTTCACCCGGCAATCCCCCAAAAAATTGATTTTTTGAAAAAATTTGGTTTTTGAGAAAAGCGCGCGGGGAATGTTCCGAGGCAGCTCCCTCACTCCCCGTTTATCCTACGTCATAATGTCATATGTCCTATTTGTTGCAAATTTTGTCTAGTTTCTGAATTTTGTAATGCTTTTCCCCTAAAACAATAAGAAATTTAAATTAAAAACAACTATTTGGGGGGTTTTCGGGGGGGGGGAAATTTGGGGGGTAAGTTAAAAATTCGGATTCAGCGACCCAAAAAACTTAAAGTAAACCTTATAGAGAAAGTTCGGAGGGAAGATGGGAGGGCTTATGTAAACGTGTAAGTGGCTAAGTGGAATTGCGCAACTTAGTCCACGCAGCACTGCGGCGCATGTTCCGAGGCAGATCCCCCCTTCCCCCTCATCCTAAGTCATAATGTCATATATCTAATTTGTTGCACATTTTGTCTACTTTCTGAATTTCTAGCAACTTTTTACCTAAAACAATAAAAAAATGGAATTTTTTAATAAAAACCTTTTTTTTGGGTGGGGGGGCTTTTTACCAAAATTTGGGGGGTTGCCGGGGGAAATTTTGGTGGGAAGTTACAAATTCAGATTCAGCGACCCAAAAAAAATCTAGAAAGCCGATTTCCAGTACTACCATTAATTTTGCTAGGTAGAGTCCCTATACGGTCTCTATTGCCTGGACTATTACTAATTTGAAAAATTAGTAAGTAAACAAAAACAAATCATTGAAATTTTTTAATAATAAATTGTTATTATTTGTATATTTTATATATTATTTTATTATTTATACACATAAAAAATCAGATTTTTGCAATATTCAAAAGTTTTTTTTGTTGTTTTTTTTTACTTTTGCAATTGATTTATGAAGTCTACCCCCAATTTACTTGCAGAAAATTATCAAAAATTCTTCCTTTTACACACGAGTATATATGGTGCAGTAGAACTTCGATTATCCGGCCCTCGTTTAACAGGAACTCTCCGTAAACCGATGTCGATATCCTGAATTTTTTCCAAAGGTATTTTTTTTTATTTCACATTCCTTGTGTATGCAAGCGTTCCTTTCTAAACCACGAGTATAGAAAAGCATTTAGGTTCTCCTTTCTTCGAACTCCATTGAAATTAGCTTGACCTCCCGCAAGATCCGATCCCGGTATAATTGTACCCTTGATCCCCCCTCCCGCCCATGTACACGTCCCTGTTCTAAACAAATAAAATTATTTTCATGCATAATTTAAATTTAGATATATATTAAGCAGTTTAAATAGTCCTAATAGCAGTTCGATGACGATGTTACATATTAAAGTAGATGATTATTGATAAATTCTCGATTATCCGCTGTCGGTTCGGTCCCAATTATGTCGGATAATCGAGGTTCTACTGTATATATTTTAGTAACCTCAGGACGTCAAATACTAAACTAGTACAAAACATAACGGTATGATATAAATTTTTACTAAGCCAATAGCTAAGGGTGGGGAGGGGTGGGTGTCTTGTTCTTGAACCGAGCCCAGCTCCTAAGCCCCCCCCCCCCCCCTATAGTAATAACAAAGAATAGCCAAATAATAATCCGAATAATAATTTTATAGCCAAATAATAATCCGAATAATAATTTTATATCCAAATAATAATCCGAATGGTATGTAACCATTTTGTAACAAAATAAATGGCATAAAACATACATTTACTGCATAGACAGTAACGGAGAAAACCCCTACCCATTCGTGCCTAGCTTCCCAAAATTGGGACGATATATAAAGGTTTAAATTCGAACAAAAAATATAAATCTGAAAAAATACAAAAATACGTAAACTAAAATAATGTTTCGTCTTATAAATAATACCACTTATAAAATGATTGATAAAAAAATGAAGGAAATATCTTACATTTTCTTACGCGCCATTTTATTTCAAGAAAATCCAACTTTGCGCTAAAACAAACATGTATTTCACCTTTTTATTCTGAAAAATGCGCTGCCATTTATGGATAAATATTGAAAACAAATACTAAGGATATATTTTACAAAGTTTTGAAAGGATATCATAATTCTATTTGTAAAGGGATTTTTTTTTAAGAAAGCGTTCCAAAATTAGGACGCCAGGCACAAATGGGTTAAATTATCTTACACGAACAAAGAATTCGTATTACTTTCTGCTGGAAATCTGGACAAAGTTTCGTCCCCCAAAATTTGTCAAGTGGTTTGTTCGAAAGTAATATCATTCCGAACCGGTTTTTCTTTCTGCATTTTGGTCGTAAAGACACTCTCTTTTACCTGTAACTGTATGCATATTTTTTATTCCAGTTTGATCACGGATCACGGAGCTATGAAGAATAATTTTCATAGCTTCATGAGTTTGATGTACTGAGTAAGCCTATCTAGGGTGAAACAACTCCATGGTGTATGATGGAAGGAAGAATATGCGATGATGAGCTTAAGCTTAATCTTTGTAGCAGTTATATTTTAATTATGTTAGTAATATGTGATAATAACAAAGTTCCCAGCAAATGCTGGAGGTACATGTATATGTCCTTATTATTTAAGTTTAACATTCAAGCTTAATTAATAAATAGAATTGTTATTTTAAATTGAACTGTTTTGTCAATGTGCTTTATATTTGACGCCACACACATTGCGTTTTAATACTCTGCTCAATTTCTACCACTTTCTTTACGAAAAATTCTTTTTAGGTGCGTTCGTAATTATATAAATACGAAGCACCTATAGTCATTGTCTGTTCCGTCCGTCCGTAATTAATTCAATGATATCCCATCAAAGGTAATAATTCTAGGTTGCCATGGTGATTATGTCCTATTTAAGATGGAGTCCTATTGTTTCCGTATTACTGAATTTAATGTATATAATCGTAACAAATTTTGTATTTATGCATTTTTACATAAAAGTGCAACAGCTATTGCACCAAGATCTGAATATTTATAAAACTAATTATAGTACGAAAACACCTCATTTGCCACGTGTGACGAACAATTTCCTACTTGTTGAAAGATTGGTATACTTTAACACCTTGAGAGACGGTGGGATATATCATATCCAACCTAATTTTAATCAAGATTCGCACCAGAATCTTTTAATTAAATATTACTTTTAGAAGGTTGGTGAAAAAAAAGATGTAAAATGGTATTTCCTTATTTTCAAATAATTTTTTTCGAAAATTACCGTGTGAATCCAACGTTACAGAAACACAATTATTTGCCCCTGAAAAGTTTAAAGGTGCTTCGTTTAGAAAACTGACCTAATGGGTCAAAGATTAATTTAAATTTTAATCCTCTTTGTTCAGTGCAATACATTCAAATAGAGATTTCACGTCCTAATTTTTTTTTCTTGTAATTCTCACCCATATTAGTATTCTATTTGGCAAAAATATTATATATACATACAGCCAATAATAATTCTCTCGATATTAAAACAAGTCTCTTTCTAGAGTCAAAAAGCACCCCTAGCACTTCGCTGCTTGAGGTACGACGGCGCATTCAATGGTGATTTTTGCTTTGAATGTCTAAGTTTATTTTATCTTGGCAAAAAATGCGTACCATGAGTTTTGATAAATTCTGTATGTTCTGATATCACAGGAGTTTAAAAAAATTTAAAATTAGAAGAATGAACATATTGTTTTACTATTAATATTTTGACTTTTGTTGATGCATTCTTATTAATTTATTGTTAATGACATTCAGCTATTATAACAGCAAGTACTAAGCTTTCATTTTGCTATACAGCAAGAAATTAAGGATTGTTTAATCTGTTTCTTAACTGGTAGCATTGATGAATGACGAAACAAAATTTAAAATAATGCGTTACACATATTTAATTACTTTATAAATAAATACGTAAGGACAACCTTCTTAAGGATTTCATGTAATAGATCTGTAATGGAAGTTACAAGAAAAAATTATCGAAGTCATTTTGATTTTCGAAGCTTCCGTCATTTGTGGTTCACTGGAACAAAATAGGCGAAATCTACAGTTTAAAAACACTTTGGGGAAAGGAGAGATTTGAAAGCACCAGTACAATGTTGCATGGTCGCAAACTGCTACAGCCTTCCATGCAGGCACTTTGCCCTCTAAATACCCAGCGATATAATTTTGGTCCTTATTTGACCTTTGTGCATCTTCAATGTGGGGTTTTTATTCCGAACAAAAACTCTAAACAAAAACGCGAGATGAGACCCCATGCAACTCTTTTTTATCGTGTATTTTAAAAAGGAATATAATCTTTGCTATATGATTTGTGCAATGAAGGTTCTTAAAAAAGAGAGGAAAATGAGTTTTGGGAGCTTTAGTTAGAGATATTCAACGACAATAGTTCCATGGTATAACTATTCTTATATTAGAAACCGTCCTTCCGAAGAATAGACATTGCTTCGCTGCATGCATTTATGAACAATCTGCCTTACAGAATGAGGACTAATTGTGGAACTGACAAAGAATTCCGTGGGTTGATTACATTCGATTATTATAGCTGGATAAATGTTATTCAATGCACGATGTGTTATGGAGCGTTTGTCATATTTTTACGGTGTGTACCCAGATCCGTACGTTGTAAGCAATCTTCCTACTGTTAAAATCTCATGTTTCTGTTGGATATATTATCGTGTTAGGTATGTCCCCCTAAAATTTCTTCCGAATATCGTATGATTTCTGCGTGTCTCAGTAAGAAATGAGCATTATTTTCTGATTGAGAAAAAGTGTGTCTAACCTAAGCGATCATTACAATGAAGTTAAAATTTCCATGGCAGATAAAATTTTTACTAAGGAATACTTATGCTATACAAAAATATCACCAATGCACCACCTATCATCTCTGCTATAGGCGGAGCTATACCATGTGATTAGCCATTCCAGCCAAATTAAATTACACTGCGTGTCCAATCAAAAAGATTTGGAGTGTAAACGCATAAATATTATCATGAATATTATCTAATACATTGTACATTTTCTTTTGTGTGCTATACTGTAAAACATTTACGTAACGTTACTCCATAAAATTGGTGCAGCCTTGCTGCCACCATTTTGTTTAGTAATTTAACCTAACTGGTATTACGTTACATTAAGGTGTAATATTACACCAGTTATATCAGTTTATATTACGCCATTAAGTAATGTAAATTACTCCATGAAATTGGTGCAGCCTTGCTGCCACCATTTTGTTTAGTAATTTAACCTAACTGGTATTACGTTACATTAAGGTGTAATATTACACCAGTTATATCAGTTTGTATTACGCCATTAAGTAAGGTAAATTACTCCATGAAATTGGAGGCAGCATATTGCTACCAATTTTATGAAATAAACATAATATGAAATAAACATATACATAAGTTTTTTACAGTGTAGTATCTATCATTTTCCATTACAGGATGCCTGCATTACCAGTTTTCAGCAGTTTGATATGCGCAATATTTTCCTTGCATTTTCAAAAGGCTTTTTTCTTTTAAAAATATGCAGATTTCTTCTGAATCAGAGAGATTTATTAATAATAGACACAGTTTTGTGCACTGTTAAAGTGTTTTGATTAATTTGTAATGGTATTACATTTTAAAAGATTTAGATGCGTACCATATATCAAATTATACTTGGGGAAGGTCCAAGAAGATAGGAAAGGAAAGCTTGAGAGTGCCTGATCGCTTACTTGTCGAAACTTAATTGCCGCATCTGGCAATATAACACTCATTTCGGCAACATAAAATATTTTTATGATTGCGCTTGGAAAAGTCTTTTTCAAGCAGTATTTTTTTTTTGTTTTTTTTTGTTTTCTTTAGAAAAATTAAATATCATTGGTTATTTACAATCTATCACGAATGCACATTATTTAAATTAGATAAACATACGTCATTTTCCAAGAAATTTCGACCTTAGAAAGTAATTGAGTATTTAGTATTTTGTATTGAAAGAAAAAAAAAACATATTGTTGATATTTAATATTGTCTACAACATTTTTAAATTTTTTTAAGCACAGTCATTATTTTCATTCAGAAATGGTCTTTTAAAGCAATGCAAATCTCTTTCTAATCTTTAAAAATATTTTATTCGTTTGTTCTAAATTGTCAATTCAGTCACATAGTCATGTTAAAACTTGTGTATTATATTAACGTAACTATGGCGTCTGTTATAATATTCCCAATAGACATAAGTAACGATGTTATACGGGCATTGGCAGTACGAAACCCAGGGAGGTAGATTTTAGAACGGATATGACTGTGCTCCGCAGCCTTTTTAAATGGAGATTGTAAACATGAAATAAACTAAACTAAATAATAACAATAATAATAATAATAATTTCTGTGCAGGACAATTTTTAAAACATACCAGTATAAAAACAACTAAAAAATTTAACGAATAAGAATGATTAAATGTTCAAAAATAAATTTCCACTAAGATTAAAAAGAGAGAATAGAAAAAATAAACGGTCAAGAGCGAGTAGTACTCGCGCACAGAGGGTTCCGTAGAATAAATATATGAATTTGTAATTGTATTATTAAAAAAACCGTTGCTAAAAGAATAGTAAGACTTTGTAAAAGACTATACAACGTAGGGTTGGGTATAACTGTATATACTAGAAAAGTGTAAATGGATATACCACGAAGTTCAAAGAGATATGGAACCTAAATAATATGAAATATAGCTAATCTGTATAACTCATTTTTTAATATTATCCTAATATATTTATGATAAACCTAATTAGGTACTGACAATGCGCGCTTTGAAAGGAGGTCACAAAATTGCAACGCCGCCTTGGTCCGTGCCGCGTTTTTCCAGATAGGTTTTTAATTAACTTTTAAAGTCACTCGAAGCGTATTGAGATATCCACTCAATGAAAACTAGTCGCGAATCCCATAGTATTTATGTGATTCATTCTAATTAAGGGGTCTCAGGACTCTTAAAGCTTCAAATTTTAGAAATTTTAATTTTTAAATTAAAACAAATTTTTTTACATGTTAAACTCCTATCTATTTTAAACATTTTGATATAATTGTTTCTTTGAAATTCCCATTAGAACAAAAATTATGGCTTTTAGAATTATATTCGCTCAATAGCTGAAGCGGCTTTCCGAAACTTTGAAGTCATTTTTCTCCAAATGACGTTTTTTGGGCATAACGCGCAGGATACCTCACAAACTTCCGAATATTTTTTCATGAAATTTTCAAAACATATATTTAATGTTATTCAGTATAAACTGAACCTAAAATTTCATTTTTATTGTTCAAAAAAATATTTTTTTAGGTGATTATACTGTTAAAAGTTTCAAAATTTTGAATTAGCTAAATGCAACTTTGCATTAAAATGTAAAAAATGTTTTAAATAGAAATTTATCTAAATTCAGGGTAATTATTAAAATCTGAAGTATAAGTAGGCACCAAAATTTTCATTCTAGTGGCAATATTTATTTTGCCCTACTGTCGTAAGCTGTTACACCAATTTTCTGCTCGACAAATGCCTGACAGTTTCGAGCCCCCATGTAAATGCTAATTCTACACCTTGCAATTTTTTAAGTACATGAAATGAAAAAACATATTTATATCTTTCATTCCAATAAAAATTGTGCTTTAAAATCATATACATTTTAAAACATTAAATGTTGAAAATAGTTTTTTTTTTCATTTTTCCCAACTTTAAGTAGCCCTTAAATTAGTCTGTTTTTAACAATTTGACGTTTATTGCCTTTATACCGCTACTGGACATTGCCTTAGACTACGGGTGCACAAGAGAAGGTTCACTTTTTAAGAGAAGGGCCACTTACAAAAATGTCTGAGTTTTCGGGGGCCACATCAGTAACACAGAGAGAATTCTATTTTGGGGAGGTGGGGGATCTGTGGCCTATAAAAAACATGGTTTCAGAGGGGTGGCAGTTTTACCCCTTTAGGTTCCCCTCCGCAGTTAACATACCCAGTTCAGTGTGCAAGGATATATCAACAGTTTATCTTTGTATATATAACAGAGATATAGCAAGGATTATTTTCAAGGAGTGAAAATATTCCTTGACTTTATACGGGTAGTAAATTTTGCTTTATTAAAAGTGCTAAAAAATAGGAATGAAAGTGGCTAGTGCCGAAAAAAAGTGAACTTTATGAACAAAGATAAATTGACGAAACTCCATTTTTTTCTGCCGCCGATCAACAAAATTCGAGATTTTTCTGCGCCTGATTGACAAAATTCGCGGTTTTTCACACCTTATTAACAAAATTTGTGATTTTTCACATCTTATTAACAAAATTCGCAATTTTTCCACTCCCAATCAACGGAATTTGCGATTTTTCCGTGCCCAGTCAACGAAACTCACGATTCTTAACTGACTGACGAAATTTTCAATTTTTTCCCGCCGCGAATTATGAAAATTCAAGATTTTTTCTCACAATAAACTGCCGAAACTAGCGACTTTACCGCAGCCGATTTACAAAATTTGCAATTTTTTCGCACTTTATCGACAAAATTTGCGATTCTTCCTCTGCCCGATTCCGATCGAGAAAATTCGCAATTCTTCCGCGAACGATCGACAAAATTAATGATTTTCCCACGCGTCCGATGGACAGAACTCGCAATTTCTTCGAGCCCAGCCAACGAAATTCGCGATTCTTAACTGACCGACAATATTTTAATTTTTTTTCTTTTAAAATTGGAGAAATTCGCGACTTTTTCTCGCGATAAACTGAGGAAACTCGCAATTTTTCCGCAGCCGATCAACGAAATTTGCAATTTTTTTTAACTTCATGAACAAAAATTCGCGATTTTCTCGTGGCCGATGGACAGAACTCGCGATTTTTTCGTACCCGATTGACGAAATTCGCGATTCTTAACTGACTGACGAAATTAAAATTTTTTTCCCTCGGCAAACTGGTGAATTTCGCGACGTTTTCTCGCGATAAACTGATAAAAGTCGCAATTTTACCTCAGCCGATCAACGAAATTCGCGCTTTTTCCAAGCTCGATAGGCAAAACTCGCGATTTTTCTTTTCCAGATCGGCGAAACTCGAGATTTTTCCGCACCCGATCGACGAAATTAGCATATTTTAAATGACTGACGAAATTTACGACTGAGAAAAGTAGCAACTCGGGTTTTTCCTATATTGATACAAATGGTATAGGCCGGGTGGTTAATGAAATTAGCGATTTTTAACTATCTGACAAAATTTGCAATTGTTTCTCGCGGCAAAATGACGAATTTCAAGATTATTTCCTGCACTTGATGATCAAAAATTGTTATTTTTGACAATTATAAATTGACGAGATTCGCGGGCCACAGGTTGTGCATCCCTACCTTAGACATACATATCATTAAAAGTTGTTAACTAGACTTTTAAAGCCGATGGATATAGAGTACGCCGTCACTGTCATTATGTATGTCCAAACCGTCCGTATTTTTACGGGTTAATATCTCGACTAATTACTGACGATTTTTTTCGAAAATCATTATCAACAATCCTTTTATACTTCTACTACAGTAGGTACCTCCAGTGATGCTCAACACTTTTGCTGAATACCCATAAATCGAAATTTGTGTGTAACGGAAAATGCGATTTTCTCAAAAACTATGTGACCTAGGGTAATCGCTATAATTTTCCTTCAAGGTTTAAATTAACGTCTATCACCTTTAATTTTAGTCTCAGTAGTTTTGGAATTAGATGGGGGGGGGGCATATTTTTGCGCTACATTTTCAGCAATATCTTTAAAAATATAATACCTAAAATTAAAAGGAATGTACTTTTCAGTTCACCGTTACGAAAGCTTTTACAAGATACCCCACACGATATACAAAGAAAAGATTTTTTTTTTCAAGTAGCTTAATTAGCCCTTCTACATTTTTACTAAATATATTTATGAATGCTTAATAATTTGAAAATATGTGGGTCTTTATTATTTCCCCCTAATTTGAACTTTCCTCATTCCATAGTTTACGAGTAAAATGGCTGTGACAAACAGACAGACAGACACAGGAGTGATCTTATAATGGTTCCGTTTTTACTTTTTAAGTACGGAACCCTGAAAATGAAATAAAATAAAGTAAAAAAAAGAATTCAGCAGCAATGATGTCTCTCAGATCAGCGATGTATTAAAGAGGATATACTGATTTTATATCAAAGTTGCTCAGCTCGTTATGTTCAGATTATGTGGGTTTCTTTTTTTATTCAGGAACTAGAGAAGCTTCCTGTAGAAGCTCCCTGGTAGTTCGATATTTTAAAATTGTTTTGTTTAAATACTTTAAAACCGTTTCCACTATAATATAAGGAAAATATTTCTCTTCTCTACGTGAAAAATATTATTTTTTATGCTTCGTTATTATTTTTATAAGATAAAATGCATTAGGAATAACGTATGTTTTGAATATGTTGTACTTATGTTGCACTACTCAATAAAAAAATAGAGTAGGGAATTCTGAAATCCTTTATCTTTCAACTAATTTATATATACTGTATTTTCTCGCAAGAAAATACAATATACGAAAATGTAATCCGCATTATTTCAATCCATTTACATCGAATTTAAAAAGAATCTTTCAATGGAAAAGTATGCAGCTCACTTTTAAAAATAAATTCAGGTGCCAAGAAGAAACATATTCGCCATACGTCTAATTCTTTATTTTAAGCATTTTGCATATCAAAGAAAATAATAATAATAATCTGTACTTAATGCCATAAACTAATTTTTTTTTTCATTCTCTAACATATTCCTATTATTTAGATTTTTTTCGTATTTCAAGTTGGAAAAGAAAAATATTATCATTTTTCTTTTACTTTCATTTTGATAGCAATGTTATTTATTCTTAAAAACTTAACTAAGAACATTTTGAACTATGATATTTATTTGAATATTTTATAATATATTTCTCACTTGTTGTTGAATGGTTTTAAGGAAAAAAGGGATTTCATCAAGAATAAATGTAATTTTTATAGTAAAATTTGAAAATTTTAATTCTAAAACCTCATTTTTACAAATATTTTGAAATTTTTGAAATAGCTTTTGTTGCACTTTTTTCTAAAAAGTTTGCTCTATGTAAATGCAAGAATCAAATTTTCAAAATATTATTATTATTATTTTTTTTTTTACTTCTAAATATCGCACGTTATCAATTGTTGAAAACAAAATTCGACGTGAATATAACCTATTATTGTGGACTCATAATTTAGTATATTCTTATGGGTTTTTCTTAAACGTATTCTCTGGAAATATCTTCTTTTGAAGATAATATTAGTATAAAGTTGAATAGTTAATTGCAAAACCATTTCGTTGTAGCAAAATGGTGGAAAAAGGATAAAATGCGATACCAAAGCAAGGGTGAAACGCCAATTGGTCGTTTTACCATTACCTGGCTGTAAGCGGTAAGTGCACAAGTATTTGGTCATTTGACTAGAACATTTTTTCTGGCAAGGATTTTGTAGACACTACTCCGGGAAATCACAATGCATCATTAGATACACAAGAATGCAAGATTCAGGTATAGAAGTTGCCATACAAACCAGAAAAGCCTACATCGGCAGTCATTCTAAATATTACGCTATTAAAAGTTCATGCACATAGACTAATTTAACTAAAAATCATACAACCCTTGCAAATACAAATAATAATATTAATCAGTTTCCTCCAATTCCAAAAATAAACTACAATGAAGCCAGAAGTTCCTGGAAGCGAAACACTGAAAAAGTCACAGTAATAACGAGTTCTCCATTGAAAAAGAAACTTGAAGAATGTGAGCTAATGAGGAACCGATCTTACAAAAATAAGCAGCAGTTTAATTCAAAGCGTGAGAAAGGAAAACAGCAAAGGAAACTAAAAGAGATTAGGATAAAAGGATGTAGTTGATAGCGAGGAAGAAGACTGGCTATGCCTATTATGTGGCAAACAATACATGAAGGATGGTAAAGAATGAGTTCAATGCACTGAGTGTAAGCATTGGGAATGATCAATACATTCCTACTCCTTTAATTTTTTCGTATATTTGTGTCTACTGTGAATCCGATATGGAATTGTGTGTTTTTGATGGAGATTAAACTGAAGCACTAATTGCTAAAGCTTTTTCAATCTTTGAAATTTCATTATCTTCATACTTTTATTTATACTTTTGGCGATTGGATTATATGCTTGAAATATTGTTTTTTTATTTTCTTATTAGAACTTGAATGGCTTGATTAACATAACTACTTATTTCAATTGCAAAAGCAAGCAATTACCTTTCATAATTCTGATAAATAATGTTAGGATTTAAGTTATTTCAATATTTTTGCAATGTAAAGGCTAAAGACACGGTGGTAGAGCCTCATACCCGCTTTTAGCTGTCAAAATGCCCAAATGCATTACCTTCGAAAATAATATATTCCTTAAGAACCGCGACAACTTGGTACTGCTAAGACATACTATATCGAAAACAAATATCACTTCTACATATAGGTACATTTTCGCGTGTTTTCCATAAACTGTGATCAAATCCTGTTCGCGTGTTTTCCGTAAACTGTGACCAAATTATGACTGATTCTTTTCTTCAAAGGGCGTTCTACCTCGCTCTTCGGGTGTAACATTCAAATCCCTGTCCTATTGAATTTGTGAATACTGAACAGTACGGCTGTGGCATTCAAATTTTGCATGTATTATATTTCTCAATAATTCACCGAGTACTAAATGCAAAAGTATACCATAAAAAAGGCAAATGTTTCTTAATCATCGAAAATAAACTACAGTGCGACCTCGAAAATCCGGAATTCGGCAATCAGGCAACTTCAAAAATTCGGCATCAAAGTCATCTTCCCCACCCCCTATCTTTTTACACTTCCAACTTACTCGAGAAAGAAAAACAGCAATTGTTTACGAACGAAAAACTTTGAAATCGAAGGCGTGCATTAGAAGACAGCAAAATCACTTACGCTGTGCTAAATAATACTGCTGATAACACTGGTAGCCGCTCAGAGGAATGAAGACAAGGAGTCGCAGAAGAAAAGGTGTCACTGTAAAAATGCATGAACTTGACTGGAAAATTAACATCTGCTTAAGAGAAACAAGACTGCATTTCCGAATCGATATTCTTCACTTTTATAAATTCCAAGAAAAACTTGTTGAAGATCGGCCGAAAAAATTGAAGCAAATAAAATTGACATTAATGTTTCGGAAGTTACTCGAGAAGAAATTACTGCTTATTAGATTTTTTGTAACATAGAAAATATCAATTGTCTGTCCGTCTGTCTGTTCACGCTCCACCTACTGGAAATGTGCTTGGATTGTCATGCAACTGATGTGTGGTATGGAAATTTACATGACATGATCGGTATTGAAAATGAGGTGTGTATCATTTAGTTCTTTCACAGGGACACACAAAAGTATTCTGTTACATAATGTTTTATGGGAAAGTTCATTTGCCGTATATTTAAATTATGGTACACTATGTAAAACATATTAAAATTGATATTCAACACTAAGATAGATACACTGCATTTGCTTGCTATAGAATATGATGTGCATAACATTTATCATTCATTTACAGGAACAAAAAATGTAATTCCGTTACAGTACTTTAAAGGAGCGCTTATTGTTGGAAGTGTTTTTGCAAATGTAGTATGCGTTATTACATTTAAGTAATTTTTTGCGTATTACTTGGTTGTTTAAATTCTATAGATCATGTACAGTTTTGTACAAAAGGATTCGGATATTTTTTAACAATAAATTTTAATGGCTGAAGTTTCCAAATGTGATGTGCGTTTTCCAAATTGTTTATTTAAACATCATATCGCTCATCCGCAAGAAAAGTGACACATCTCGCAAAAATTCATTTTGCGTTTTATTCAACTAATAGGTCTGTCATAAATGTTTCTTGCTACCCAAACTGTTTCATAAGTAGCTATGAGAAAAATCACTTTATTATGCTACATGTCAATTTGTAACCACAGAAGAGGGATGGATTATGTGTGGGGGGGTAAAATTAGATAACCCTCAAAACCTCATCCCACGTTTTCATTTTTAAGGGGTTTATGCTTTTATGCACGTTTTTACTCCTGCATGCTGTGCAAAGTGCTGTAATTTCATGTTACAGTAAAATCATGCAAATTTTCCCCATTTGCCTCTCATGTGAAATTTACTTTTGTCGAGATGTGTCACTTTTCTTGAGGGTGAACGCTATTTCACCTTATTATACTGTTGTTACAGTATTCTGAATGTGTTGGGAAATGCCTCATAATCTATGCTTGACGCAGGATTTTTCTTTCTTGTGTTAAAATGTGACGGAAACTATTAATTATTTCCATTTATTTATAATGTAAAAAAAAAATCTAATATTGCAGATATGAAAATTTATGTAAGATTGGTCTCCTTTTAAACATTTTTAAAGAAATAATCAAGAAAACTTTCTCACAAAAAAACAGTTTCAAGAATATTTTGATGGCCATTAAATGTTTTCCCCGATAAACTATGTGGAAACTTCCTCTCTAAAATGTTTAGAAATGAGAAAACTAAAGTAATTCGTCTGTCGGTTACATAAATTACATTCTTACTTAATATTCGAAAACGATTATAACAGTCATTATTTCAAATTTAAGAAAAAGTCTTAAGCGTTTAACCTGTTAACTTTCAGTTTTCTTTGTCTATTTTACTCAGCTGTTTATTTCAGTTCTCAAAAGTAGTTTAAAACTTTTATAGAATATAACCTTTAATTGGTATCATTGTGCTATCAATCAAGTTTATGTTCATTTTTTTATTTTTTTTCATTTTAAAGGTTTGATAAAAATTTACTTTTAGGAAAACTATCAATGAATTTATTTGATGCAAATTAATAAAACTTTTATGTTAGAAATGTACTTTATCAACAGAAAATTACGAATAATTAATTTTGCCGAAATAAAAAACAAAAGAAAAACGTTTCTGAATCTATGAAAAATTTGTTTTTAGGCTAATTGAAGGGTGTAGAGTTCATTTATGCTGTCAGAATTGCGTATTGCTATTGAAAAAAAAAAACAGAGTTATGGTTCGTTTTAATATGTAGATGGACCCCTAAGCAAATTTTATATACACCATTTAAAAGTACACTTTATTTCCAATCGTTCGGAATCAGTAACTTTCTTCTAAGATAATTTGTTGAGGAGATAGTACGGGGTTTTTACTTTTTTTTTCCACGACTGTACAAAGTGTTCTCTCTCTTTTTAACACTTTCCAACATTATGTTCACTGTATGTATGACTTTATGTTTCAACATTATGTTCGATGTTCTGTTATTGCTGATGTTTGTACTGATGAGGCTGTGCATTGCACAGCGAAACGTCTACTTTTGTATATTTTTGTTTTAATTAAATATTTTTATGAATATTTTAAATTTAATTTCTCTTTTTTAATGTAGTTAAGTCTGTATTGTGTTTCATAAATAGTTTAGTTTAAAACTGTTTATGAATTTACTTTATTTGTCTGCGATCTGTCTGTTCTCTAACTCGTATAAACATACTGGGATTTCCATGCAACTGATATATGTTATTGATGATTATTGTAGAATGTTCGATATAGAAAATGAACTGTGCAAGCCTTTATAGTTCATTAACAGGGACAGTCGAAAGAATTCCGTTACATTACGTTCTATGGGGAGAAAATTCGGTTACAGTACTCTATATTAATAATAATTACTGTAAGTGCTTTTGTCGATGTGGTACGCATTTTTAAAATTAACTCATTGTTTTCATATCACTTTATATAAATTCTATAGCTTTTATACACTATACAGGGCTGTACAAAAATGTCTGGTACATTTCCATTTATTGGCTGAATTAGCTGGATGGGAATTTTTAACTGTGATATGCGTTTCCTAATTAATTTTTTGAATGTTATGTACTGTATATGTACAAATGTATAGATCTTATACAGGGCTCCACAAGCGAGTTCGAATTCTTTTCTGACTGATTCTGTTGCTGGTAATTGCTAACATTGGGTTTTAAAATGCATGGTGCATTTTTCAAATTGTTTACTTAGGCATCATCTTTCATCATATTATGCTATGAAGTTTTGTCTTAGTATTCTGTATGTGTTGGAATATATTTCATAATCTATGATTGACGCAGGATTTTTCATTCTTTTTTTTTTCCTTTTTCTAGCGGACTGTTCTTGCTATGGCTTATTCTCGGGACCAACGAAGATAGTCCGAATTTATTACCTTCTAAGGGCATTATTTATCATTATAATACATTTGAATGTTATGATATTATTTTAAATGATCGACATTTACATATGTTACTGAATCAGACTACAGAATATTTTTTAATCATTTTCCATGTAGCATATATAGAGTGATTCAAAATACTTTCTGTGTAAAAAATAACCGGAATAGTTAAATAAAACACACACAAAAAAATATTTTTTAATTAAATTTTTTTTTGCCAACTTAAAAGTAGACCCCATCGTGTTAATACAACTATGCCAGCGCAGGATCCAATCTTCCATAATTTTTAGGTAGATAGATTTTCGTATGACCTTTAGTTCCTTTTGCAAATTTACTTTATGGCCTCAATTGAATCAAAACATTATCCTCGAAATGATAATTTTAGCTTCGTGAACACTAAAAGTCATATGTGGCCATACCAATCGAGTACGACTCCTGGCCTATGACATTATTTGCGTTTTTGGCTCAAACTCTTGCAGAACAATAGGAGAAAATTTAGCTCTTTCGAAACCAGTCGTGTGGCGATGCGTTTCATGTCCAAAATAACCATAACGTTATGAACGAATTTAAAAGATATGTGAGATATCTTGATCCAACTTTCTACGACTCATACGACGATTTTCAAGCAAAAGCGTCTTGATTTTATCAATGGTTGAGCTATTGGTAGACGTTGAAGGTTGACCAGAACCAGACAAATCAACTACCATTTCTCCACCCTATTTGAATGCTTTATACTATTCATATGCCTTTGATTTTGGCACGCATGATCGATCGTCGGGCTACTGCAATATTTTCAGTTATTCCGCACACGAAAGTTTGTTTGAAACATAAAATTTAAGGCAAACTCATTGTTGAACTGATTTTTCCATTCTTAAAATTGCAGAACACTCTAAAGTATGTCTGAAAACAAAAACAGCTGCTGTCAACAAACTAAGTTAGAGATAGCGCTCAAAATTCATCCTCATTGAAACTGGACACGGTGGTCCCAAATTACGGAAAAAAATTGTCCTGATATTTTTTACGGGAATATTTTAAATAATAAATTCCGGGTACTTTTTACACTGAAGGTATATGTCTTAAATCGGTGATATCTCTTTAACCGACAATGATAGAAACTTGCTTCCAATCAACAAACTATGCAAATTAAGTACAGATTTTAGATATGGCATTTGCTTTACGAAAAGCGCTATATATAGCAAAATAAGATATTTAATTTTTTTAAAGCCCCATTTCCTAGAAGTTACATTTTTCAGAAATGTCCCCCTGTATTTAAAAAGAAACATAAAAAATACCTCATTCTTTTACAATCAAAATTTGCAAAGTTATATTTTGAAATTTATGAAATTTAACAGGTTTCTGACTCCAAAACAGGAAAAAGCGATTTTAGAGCCCAAAACTCCAAACTTTCATAAAATTCCACATATATACAATGTATAATCAGCATTACTCAGAAGATAAACCTATATGAAAGTCAAAAAAATAGGTTGAAACTTATTTAAGTTAACTAGTACTTGTTTTTAGGGTTTTAAAATTTTATTTCCAATACACAAATATTTCATAAATGCATCAGTATTTAAAAATAAATAACTACATGTTATATATTACAAATAATTACCTTCAATAAATAAATAAATAAATAAATAAATAAGCGCAGTAGCTTAGTGATCAGCTCCTCTGGCAACAATATTACAGGTCCAGAATACACTCAACCTTTCATCACTTCGGGATTATAAAATGAAAATCAAGCTTGCTGGAGACCTAAATATTGCGATCCTGCGTTGCATTGACTACCTGACAACAAAAAGTGCTGTGTAGCACCCCAGAGCAGGTCAAGAAAAGAGAGTTTGTACTGTAGACCATGATCCCTAGGGATTGTAGCGCCACGGAGTTTAGTTTAGTTTTAGATAAATAAACTGTTTATTGTAGCTAAAAATTTAAGTTAGTGAGAGCCAAGTCTTTCACGGTATGTCGAATATACAAGCTCGCTGTCAAGCTATAGAAAGCAATTTAAAATATTGAAATGAAATTTCTTAATTATGAGATAGCATTACAACATTATTAATGCCCATACATCACTTGTATATACAGATATAGCAGGAGTGCTGCTATATCTGATAATAAAATCAATAACAGTAAATGATAGCAATTTAAGGTAATTATTTGAACTTTTACTGCGATAAACATCGAGTGCAAAATTTCATCTCTCAAGGTAAATTATTACAATTAATTAAAAAAGAAAACATGAATGAATGAAAATATAATTGAAAAAATGCAAAGGTGTTATATATAATGAAAGTGTACTTTACATACCTAAATGCTGTATGTCCCTTTTCACCAATTAAAAGGGGAATCAAAAAATACTAAATTATTCTATGAGAAGAAAAGTCTCCGAAATTAATGCATGAACATATATTCATATCTTTCTGCTTACAGTTAATTTCCTTCAGAAAATTTCTTTGAGTTTTATTCAGAGAAGTTTTAATCAAAGAGAAACCTCTGTAAAATTTATTATTGAATTGACTTTACTTTCATCTATGAAGTTCACAGTAATTTTTCGTGGGATTAAAATTTCCGTCATTATTACGTATGCGAGTTATTTACATCAGTATTCAGAAATGGAAAAAAAAGTAAAATTTAACTTCTTTCATTCAAATTACACAAAACATCTAAATAAAAACTTACTCGTTTTATATATTTACTGACCCCGTTTTCTTTTTAGAGCGGGTTTATTAAATCTTTTACTTATTATTCTTGCTGTATTTTTTTGTACAAAACACAAAGTATAAAGCAAACAAAGTAACAAGTAAAAATTAAATTTAAAAAATCAAAAAACCCGACTGCGTAAAAAGCGAACTAATTATTTCTCATCAATGTGAAACTATTTTTTTATATTACTTACCTATTTTTTTATTTACTTGTATTGATGACTTTTAAGTTGTGTTTAATTGTTAGTTCCTATCTATAAACACAGTTTTGATGAGGCCTATGGACGTCTATGATGGTTAGAGTTGCAGTAAAGCTAGAGACCCTACCTACACAACTTCCCGGTTGTGTAATATTTAAACGGAGCTTCTGATCTCTAGAGTAAAGTAGTCAATGAAACATCGTCTTCATTTTGAAAGACCTATCCAATGATATGCCACTCAATACGGTGCGTAAAAAATTTGACTTCGTTGAATCCACATATTTTTTTAATACCTCAAGGTCGTAGAATATCTTCATGAAACAATTTTGGATTAATATCAAATTATTAACTAAGTTACGACCCTTTGAACGAAACCATTCTACCACTAGCAAAGCAAGTCGTTTGTTTTTCTTTACGCATTGATCGCAAAACTATGTTTTTCAACACACGGTGTGCCCCACCAGTGGCTGAGAGGTTCTGCTCTCAAAGCTGGTAGACGGG
This sequence comes from Maratus speciosus, assembly GCA_963932465.1. Classification (NCBI taxonomy): domain Eukaryota; kingdom Metazoa; phylum Arthropoda; class Arachnida; order Araneae; family Salticidae; genus Maratus; species Maratus speciosus. Next base: position 156,520,243 of record OZ010789.1, read on the forward strand.
AGGTGCTGGGTTCGAACCCAATCGCGCCCGTCGGCCTAATCGTTCGGAGTTTTCGTGGTTTTCTTCGAACCGTGGATTTCCATGCGTTAATACGGATTAGGTTCCCTTAGAAAGACCTCCACGGAAGGCACTCCCCCCAGGGCCCATATCCCTCGTGTAGATAATTGGCCGTCAACAATCAACCCATCAACACACGGTGTAGCATAACCATGAACCTACTTAATATAAAAAAATTAATAATTAAATTTTTTTTCTAAGAATTTAAATTTGAAAAAACTCGAAATACACAGGTCGATTTTTAAAATTAAAATAAGTTCGTGGCACCACAAAGTAATTTTTTTTAAAACAATTTTTATTGTTTTGTTTAATGAAATACAATTTTATGTTTTTTCCACTTTAGATAGAGGCCTTCGGAGACTTACGATTCACCGTCAATATTCCTTAAACCTCTAAGCCCTGGTGGGTGAATTTCTTCCCACTTAATTTTAATCCACAAATGTCACATTAACACCAGGTTGTTTTTCTAAACAAAATTGTTTCTTTTCTTATGTGCACAAATAAATGCCTTTATTATTTACAAATAAATTTGATCATAAATTCCAGTCCCATTCTGACATTTGGGAATTAAAATTAAGTGGGAAGAAATTGACCCACCAGAGGTTAAAGGGATTTGATGACAGGGTTGATTTAAGCTGACAGACTGAAAGGAACGAAAGATTCTAGAAATGATTGAGACCGGAAATGATCTTGGATGATATTATCACTTGATTATGCCAATATAAATTTTTCCAATTTCCCAAATTTATGTGTCTTACCTGGCCTAAACTGTAGATGGCCTGGAAATCAAATAAAGAAAATATCAAGGAAAAGATATTCGGAAATTATAAACTTATTATCGTACTCCAGTTGCAATGAATTAGAAAACTCAATTTCTAATTCAATTCCTGTAAAACACAACTAGAAAGGAAAATGGTTAAAAATGATCCTAGATGAGATTATCACTTCATTATGCCAATCTAAATTAGTCCAATTTCTTCAACTTATTTTAGTGACAAGAAATCTTTCCTACTGCAAAATATTTAACATTTCACGTATCTTAAATTAAATATATTGCATAATGATTAAGGCATGATATTTACAAATTTCTTAACTTCGCTAATATAAAAGGGGTTTTTGATCAAATCTTCCCGTTAATTCGAGCAACATATAATCACTTACAACCACACACTGTAAGAATTTAAGAATAATATAAAATATAATATGTGAAACATTAGCTGGCTTTTATATGATATACTATCATATTTTATCGAGGTTTTAAAGAAAATCAAAGGAAAAATGTTCTGAAATTTCTGAACTTATTATCATCACCCAACTTCTGTGTGCATGCTAAACTTCTAATAATAATAAAATAATAATGCATTTTAACGTCTGAATTATATCAATATTTAAACTAACAATGAAACACTAGACAAATTTGAATACATTTAAAAACACTTAAATTAAAATACATACTTAGGGCCGACTACCAAGTTTCTGTGCCCAGGGCACTTTCAATTTTTCGCGCCCCCTTAGATTGGTTGATTTACTGATACTGGATTTTTTTTCACATATTATACACTTATTCGAAAAGTGTAAATTAAAAAAAAAATAAGTTTCTTGGAAAATTGAAAAACGGTTCCAGAAATAAAAAAATATTTTTTTAATATTATTTACTGAAATGTGCTTTTAAACATATACTGAGATATATTTTTGTCATTTCATCATATTAATATTGATGACTTTTGGATCAATCGTTATCTTTACTACAGTCTCAAAAGATTAAAAAGGTTTAGTAACATTGCTAGTAACATTTTTTGGAAAAGGGATTAGGTTTAAATAGTTAAAGACTGCTGCCTGTGTGCAAGGTAAAAATCAAATTTAACTGATATTTAGAAGTTTTTAAATATACAAGTGGAAAAAAAATCAGTAATACCATTTGCGTGAGTTTTAATCAAATTTCACCTACAATTTTCTTTCTTTCTTTTTCTTTTTTTTCTCATCCTGCTCATCGATCTATGCTGCAATGTAAATCAATTAAAGCATGCCTTACCTAAAGACAGGTTTCTTAATCTGTAAGCATCACTTGATATTAAATCTTTCTTAAAATACTTTTGTTAGATTTTGGAATTAGAAATTTTGATCAGAATTTTAAAATTTAAGAATAACGTTTTGCTAAACTTCCAACACAAAATTATTGCATGAAAGTTTTGTAGTTTAAATAAAACTAGATAAGTTAATTTTTTGACATAAGATGTGAGTAATATAAGAAAACATGTAGGGTGGAGAGGTGTACATATACGAGCAACTTATGTATTTTCCAGAGGTCTCTTAATAATTGAGATTATTCAATTGAATTTTTTGATTGAAACTAAACAGACTTTACTTACCAAAAGTTTCCTATATTCCTCGAAGCAAGCATGTTACATCCTATTTACTTAGGTGAGATTAACATAGATCTTTCCAAAGTCAAACAGAACTTAATGCATACAAACCATTTCCATGTCAAAGGGAATTGAATTTGAAGTTGAATTGAACTTGAAGTTACTGCATGCAGAAGATTGGAGGGAAATGTTTTCTCTAGAAAAAGAATTGTATCGATTTAAAAATCTTAAGTTTTCAATTTGTCTTTAAAAAAGTCGTTTTTTTTTCGAAATCTGATTTTTTATTTGAAACTAAATAGAAATTAATTACCATAAGTTTGCGGGCAACAAGATACACTCAGTCTAATAATTTTAGGTTGAAATAGACCTATTGCAATCACTTCATATATACCGGGTGTCCCAAAAATGACTGATAGATTTTGAAATTCAATAACTTGCAAACGGTGACAGATATTAAAAAATTCTTGCAGTATGGTTACGTATGATGTCAGGAGTTTTTTACTGTCATTCTTGATTTTAGTTCAAATTTCAAACAATAAATAGCGCTGCGAGAAATGGGTGCTAATTCCAGACCCGATTTTAGGTACTTCGGGATCCATTCAAAACATTTTTAATCTCTTTTTTTTTCACATGGGAGAAGAGAGAGGCCGAAAAATCGAGCCTGGATTTATCGCCTATTGCTTGCAGCGCAATCTATCGCTGCTATTTGATGATCGACCAACTAAAAATGGGAATCGTAGCATGAAAACTTCTGACATCTTACCTTCTGCAAATTTTTTTTTAATATTTGTCACCGTTTGCAAGTTATTGAATTTTAAAATCCATCAGTCAGTTTTGGAACACCCGGTATGAAACGCGGTATAAATTTCTTGTCAAATTAGAGAAAGATTGTAGTTGGATGCATTAAATTCATAGAATACTAGCGGCTGGTGACAGATTGTTTTTGTTGTTGTTGTTGTTGTTGTTGTTTTTTTCAGTCGACAAATCCAGCCAATTTCATGAATTTGTTGGTAATAGCTGAGATCGGCTAAGTCCAATTGAAACACGAGTATATGCTTTGCAGTCGTATTATTAATCCGATGGTCAGGACATATGTGTAGCAACGCAATGGATTTTAGCAATTCAATAGTTTCTCCAGAAAAACGGAGCCAATTGTCATTCTAAGACATTTATTTATCAAAACATGAAAACGTAAATAAGTCCCACATTATGAGAGCATTCGTAGAGCCTTCAGGCTGGAGCGTAAATCGCTATATCACACTAAAAGATCTTAAAAAGCAAATTTAGAATTCTACTAGACTGTTAGACACCGGGTAACATAGTTGGAAGCACTGTAACAAGGCAGAAATCTGAGTTCCGAAGTCATCGCATCTGCTTTTTGTTAAAAGTCGCGAGGGTGACAGATGTCTACGCAGTATCAAAACGAACCAATCGGTGAAAGGCGCACTTCGAGCAGCGGCAGCTAAACAAATTGAGTGAGAGAGGGAGTGGTTTAGGAAGATGAATCCCAGACCTAGTAATGTAGAGATTTCGAGTTAAAAAGTCTAGCGTCTCAAAGGCGCGGGAAACTAGATTTGTGGAATTAATATTAGAAACAAAAATAGCAAAATGGCTTTTAAAAACATTCGAAAATAAAAACTAGGTTCTCTCAGAATATTATAGCTTGGGTAGCTGATAAAAATTTATGAAGGGAATAAAAGTTTTAGATTTCGGATAAGATAGTTATTAATATACGCGTTTTAAGTTTAAAGGGAATTAGCTAATAATAATAATACATATTATTAAGAAAAAGGGAAATAATGAATATGCCGTAAACTTAGAATAATTTAAATGAATATTGCAAAGTAAACTTTTTATATAACACACATGTATGTGTGTGCGCGCATGTAATCCAATTTTCGTCATCCCAGTAACGTTTGAAATACTGAAATCTAACCTATTTGAGACTGTGTGTTGTTCTCTTAATTACCTTGAAGGAGTTTGTTAATGAGGCATGTTGCTCTTAAAGTTCTTTTACATGGATTAAAAGAGAAGAAGAACATACAAAATTTGTTATCACAATAACTCCGAAACACTGAACATAATCAAATCTAATTGGAACAGAATATTGAGATTTCAAGTACCTTATAGGTGTTAGTTAATCAGATATGTAGCTTTTATAGTCCGTTTACAGGTGCACGCAAAAACAAAATATACAAAATTCCCATAACCCAAAACTTTCTTCTATCTCATACATGTTAATACTTCAAAATTCGCTATCACAGTGCCAAAATTAAATGGCAATCTATGCACATCATGAGGATTCTAAAGATATGAAATTCTGTACGTTAGTTCTTTAGTCGATCACATTATTTTTACTATTATTATATCGTAGATCGATTTTTCTGATCGTATAAATCCTGCAAAATGCAGCATAGGTTCGCCACCTGTTTGGTGAAATCTAATCAGCAACAACTTATGTCAACGTCTAACGGAATCTGAAGTTTGATGAGAATTCCCAGGGGCGTAGCTACCGTGGAGCAGTTGGAGCAAACTGCTCCAGGCGCATGAATCCTAAGGGCGCAAAACTAGAAAGAGCGAAATAAAGATTTGTAAAAAATATTTGCATATTTTTTTCATTATAAATCAAATAATAAATGAATTTTGTTACAATCAGCATATTCCTATGATATTTTACCTTGTCTTTAACCTCAACTATTTCGATTTTAAACATGTTTTTGTGTAGAGTTAAAATAAATTATTTTTATTCCTGAAGTTTTATTTTAATTCATATCATATTGCAGCCTCAAGTAACTTTTCTAACATCGTTTCAGCATCCCGGACATTTTTCTGTAACTTTTCCGTAGAAGACAGTTAAAGAGTTTCAAATCTTAAAGTAATCAAAACTTATTTACATCGGTCACTTTATTGGCTATCACTATTTCCGAACAATAATCTTCCTGATACATGTCCATTGAAAATGTGTTAGAAATATATTCTGATGATTAGTACCGTACGGAAATTATGGTAGCCAAAGAAGTCACCGCTGAAAAACCTATAGTTACGATGTAACAGCAATGCCTTTGCTATTTAGTTATTTTACGATAAAAAAAAACCAAAAAAAAAAAAAACAGTTTAACAAGAAGAAAATTGTTGACCATTTTACAAACGAAAAACCAAGACAACGAAAATTTTGAAGTTCCTTGTTGCTGTTTAGTAGAAACCAAACATTCATCAATGCAGATTACAAAACAATAAGAGGAGCCGGATTTTGACCTGTCCACAGCGACTGAATTGGGGGGGGGGAGTGGGGGGGGGGGGCGCATGAAATTTTGTGAGTATTTTTTTGAGATTTTGAAAATATGGCAGATCTCAAGTGCAGAATTAATAAGTCTTTTCCTTGAAAAAGAAAAAAAAAGTTAAGTATGAAATTCAGTGTTCCTTAGGACCTAATTGTCGCATAATGCAAATTTACACCACTTTTTTGGAAAAGTTTTTTTTTTAATTAAACCTTATTTAATCGTAGAATTTTACGATTAAATAAGACAAAACATATTTTCCGAAAATAGTAATGTGAGTTTGCTTAGGCAGTAATCAAGTTCTGCTCCCCTTCCTTCACACACCACCACCATCTGATCTGTAGTCAAAGAATTTTTGAATTATAAAATGAAAAAAAAAAATCTCGCGTTACTTTACTCAATTTTCCGAACAAATTACATAAATACTGTGTTTTCAAAACAATTATTTTTGTAAACAATGAAATTCCTAATTTCATACAAAGTTGAAATATTTCTTCTGGTGATAAATACCTCGTGTTTCAAAGAAAATGTGTACTTTCATTCATAAAGCTTAAACATTTTCGAATAATTTGCAACAAATTTTCATTTCGCCTGTGCTGAAACAAGGCGTATAAAAAAAATAGAAAAAAATAGGATTTTACTAAATTAAATCCCATTCTAGCAGATTCAGACTGAACCACAAGGCAACCGACCTGCGAGTCGGTGCTCCCTAAACCAGGTAAAGCTGCGCCCTCTCTTAAGTGAAGCTAATAATAAAATTTGTTATAAGCATTAGATTTCAACAATCTTAAATTATATAACAACTTTTAAAAAATTTCAATTTTTTGAAGCATTTTTTTTTCTCTTTGCAAATCAGAACTGATTTTTTTTTTCTAGAAAGTTTCTTTCTTTCAGGGGACCATTTAAGACTTTCAAAACCAAATGTATATTCTGTAATTCTGTCTGTTACCAATGGTGGCATGATCTGCCCCAAGAATTTTCAGCCTCTCTATCACCAAAGAGCGTCGCCAATATTTCTTTTTAGTTTGTTGTAAAAATATTTATTTAGAATATTTGTCTGAAATGTGTAGGCTCCGTGTATTCGTATATGAATTCAAATGCCTGGTGATTGTAATCTCACCAGTTCAGGGCTGACACAGGCATTCTACCTTATACCACTTTCTCAAAACAAAAAGTGTTGACATACTGGTTCGAGAATATTTGCAAGAGAAATATACTACAAAATCTGGTTTCTTTTTTTTTTTTTTTTTTTTTTTTTTTTTTTTTAAGTAGTGGTGCAATTAGAATCGACAAATTGTCACCCATTGGCAGCCGTGCCAATACAGATGTCTATTATATAGATTTTAGCGCTTGATGAATGAAAACATTTATAAAGAATATTTTCGGCGAAGAAGGGGTGAATCAACAATTCTTTTTTGTTAAAACTTACATTTTAATATGAAGCGTGATTTTTTTCAATATTGTTTATAAATGTGATAATCATAACGACAGTCAGTCATTTTTTTATAGACATTTGAACAGAACTGTTCTATACGGCGCGTGACCTTTAGAGGTTCTTTTTGCTCCCCTTCGGTTATGATTTTTTTTTTTTTTTAATACTGCCTTTACATTCTGCCTAAGGCGTACTCTGCATTAGAGGGAAATATGCCTTACGCAAATTTGTAGACATAGTTTATTGCATAAAAATATATTTTAAAGATATTTTGTTTCAAAATCAAATTAATAATATTTACACGTTTCTTTATACTAGTACTGGCTGCATTATGATATTTTTTTACTCCTCCCGCTGCAAAAAGAGTTTAAAATAGGTTTCATTAATCAAAACATTATTATTTGGTACTAAAATTATGTATACTTAGAAATACTACACTAGTCACTTGCAAGCTAATGTTAAACCAATGCGTTTTTTACAAATTTCTCATTTACATTTCAACATTTTAAAATAACTTGTTGCATAAAATATATGAGGTCGATGTCTAAATGGTTATCTTTATACTGTTTCGACTTTTTTTAAAGGATACTTTCAATTTCAGTTCCAGTTCCAACATTGAAAGTTCCCCCCAGAGAGAAAAACTGGAATGGTATTATATATATTACTAGTTTCTACTAGCAAGGTGGTAAAATAAAGATTTTCTAAAATGTTTCGCCCTCCAAAAACCCAAGATCTGCATATTTGACAGTGACCGAGTCAGACCCTGCGTTCAGTAGCGACTATTCAGGGGTTCACAGTCACTTTTCTACTAGAATATTGGTTTATAAAATTTTCTACGATCAAACAAGTATAATTATTTTTTATGAAATTACTGGTAGTAAAGTGATTGTGAACTCTTTGTTGAACCGCCACTGTCTGCGTGGTGAAACTTTATTGTATAGATATAAGATGAACGTGAACAATAAAATTAATTTAATTGAGATATAAGAGAAAATGTTTATCAGTTATTGTCACAGAATGGTTGAGAAATAGTTTAGATATCAAACCCGTCGCATCGGCCGATTTCTTCGAAAATTAATACAATTCTAGCGACAGATTTAAAACATATCTGCGACAACATCAAAAATACACAAAATTGTGGTCTGAGAATCTGAAAACGTGAGGAGATTCTAGTACGTACACACATACATATTGATTCATTGTAAAAATTGTAAGAACGGATTTAGAGTATTTGAAAATTGAAAAATATTCTATTATATTCATTTATTTTTATTGGGATTACAAGGATTTCTTATTTCCTTCTTTACACTGTATGTGTATGGAAAGTAAAAACTGAAATCTCGAGTAAGGTACAAGGGTTTCAATCAGGACTCCCTCCTCCGATCGCCACGTAAAAATTGTGAGAACGGATTTAGAGTATTTGAAAATATAAAAATATTCTATTAAGTATGTTCGATACCAAAATGTTTTATTTGGCGAGAAAACTAAAGATTGAAAACGCGAACGCACAAGAGATGTGTTTATTTTTTTCGTTCGGCGACACTCTCAATGACGTACGATGAAACCTTTTCTATATCTCATTATTTGTGTTTTGATAATCTTGGTATTTCATTACGAATCTATTACTGCTATTATTTGAATTTGGCTAGTGTTTCTTTTGGCATTAGCAAAATTTCTCAGGTTAGTCAAAAGCCAGTGAGAACACTGGTGTCAACTTTTATCGTAAATTGGCTATTTGTCTAAACCATTAGCTGTAGATTTATAGCTCCAAAGTAAAAAAGTTTGAAAATTGTTCTTCATCCTCTAAAAAGTAATTATGTCAAAATACTTTTTAAAAGTTACGAGGTTTACATTTTTATTCGGTCCCTGGATTCTATAAGTTATATTTAGAAAAATGTTCCCTGTGCTTTAACAGATAAAATAATAAAAATTTCCTTTTTGTACGACCGAAACTTACCGAGTTAATACTTTGAATATTATGGAATTATAGTATTTTTTGCACTAAAAACAGAAAAACGTGTTCCATCCATATGCGAAAAGTAAAAAAAAAGTGAAACAATCTTCACAGTGGTGTGTTTTTTATTAGAATTCTTCAGTGCTTCAAAACACTTTAAAAGAAAAACAGGTATTAAGGGAGGCAGATTGTACTGTACTGTAACGAAAATCTTGCCCAATTCGCAGAAAATATTGGTATAGGTACCCATACTGAAAAAACTGTAACTCATTTTATTATTTATTTTTTATTATTTGTATTTAACACGTTGTTAAAATACTTTGATTTTCAACATTTTAAATCAAATTAACAGTATTATATAAATTTTAAACTTCAAAACAAAATTGCACAGAACTTTTCCAAGTGACAAGAGGGCGCCCAAAGTTTACTTGCTCCAGGGCGCTGAAAATGTAGCTACGCCACTGAGAATTCCTGTATCTGTATTAGTTTTTAAGATAGAACTATTGTGAAAATCGTGAAAAATGCAGAATAGCAGCGCCTCCTGTTGAGAGATTAACACCAAAACATAATCAGCATCAATATTTATCAAAGTATACCTGAATCTGAAGTTTGATGAAAATTCGTTTCGCCATTAGTTCTTGAGATAGAGCTATTACGAAAAGCGTGAAAAATGCAACATAGCAGCGCCATCTTCTGGCCGATTTACACTAAAAACTAATCAGCACCAACATATATCAGGAAATAGCTAAATATAACTTTTTATTAAATTCCGTGCATTAATTCTTGAGATAGTGCGCCCACAAAATTTGTGTTACATACAGATGAGCTACAGACTCACAGAAAGACATTTTCTAAAACATATTTTTCGCAATTTCTGACCCTTAAAACGTGTAAATCCGTCGAAAATCGGAACTAGGAAATTTTCACGAATCCAATACTTTCTTCTTGTAAAAATAGAAGAAAGTAAAAAGGCATTTTTAAAAGACAAGGAGTTTATGTTTTTTAAGATGATAAAAGGTTTTTATTGTTAATAAGAAAAGAGTGTTTTTAAAGGATGGAAAAAGGGTTTGTTGTTTATATTGATATGAGATTAAGTGTTTCTGAAAGTAAAGTAAAAAGGCCATTTTTAAAAGATAAAGAGTTTAAGCTGTTTTAAGATATAAAATGTTGGGGGGGGGGTGGTATTCTTATAGTTATATTTTCTTATGTTATTTATAGTCATCAGAGAAGTTACACGATATCGTTGGTAAGATTTAAATACAGTTACTACAGTTTAGCTAATACTGCAAATAATTTGTGCTTTTTACCAATAATTTTGATATTTTAAAATATTTTTTTAAATCGCAGACTTTTCCTGTGCATTATATTTTTTGTAATAAGAAAAGAAAAAAAAAAAAAAAAAAAAAAAAACAAGATGGCTGAAAGATGGAGTATATGCAAACTCTTCCATATTACATAGCTATGATGTATATTACATAATACCTAGATATTACGTCTAGGGCATGATCTATATGGACATAGACATCCGTTTTACATAGATATTATGTCGGATCTGGATGGCCAACAAACGCTATATGGATATATTCGGAGAGACATCTGATGGTAATATTTACGTAGATACTATGTAACATGGAACTCCTCGGATGAATTATGGACATGGTGTATGGATGTACTTTACAATATATAGATGTCACATCTACCAATTTGTGCTGTGTGGACATTTTGTAGGTATCTTGGATGAGTTCGTTAAATAAGAATGTAAGCTTCTATGTTTGTTTCCATAGACACATAAGGTTTTCGTCGGCCTTCATTGAATAGATCGGGTTACATTATAGCCTATCGGGGATTTTAATCTATAACTTGCAACGTTTTTCATTTTTTTTTTTTTTTTTTTTTTTTGCATAATTGTCTTATAACCATTCAGTCACATTTGTTAAGCCTTATTTAAAATTTCTCGGCAAATTATATTTTTCTCCAGAACAGCGAATTTAGACGGAATAATACTAATTTGTTTAATTTGTATTAAATCTGATGTTTGTACAGTCGACCAAAAAATAAAAAATAAAAATTAGAGAGTGTCAGGAAAAAAAATCTCTATTGGAAATTATGTATAATTTCATTTTATGTTAAAAAATAACCTCTTTATACTGAAATTGTACAAAACTCTAAAATTTGCTCTAGGCTTATTTTTTTTAACAAGAAATAAAAGAAAACTTAATTTCCAGTCGAATGGCTGTTTCCGTTTTTCTTTTGGGGAAACTTGCTAATTAAAATGTGTGGGGTGTTTTCTTTTTTCTCGATTTATATAAAAAACATAAAGAAATGAATTTACTCTTCTGGCTGAGTTAAGAAGACTTATTTACTTTATAGCGATGAAATTTTTGTATACTTTGGGTAATTTTTTTAAAGAATTCCCCCCCCCTCCCCTCCCCCTCAAAGAAATTATGATAAAGAAAACATAAGAATGTATACTTAATAAGCTCATACACTATCAAAAGAAATCCCAGAATTTATGCACGCGGCATTTTATAGTATTTTAAATACACATTTACTGGATTTTTTTTTACTTGATTTTTAAATTAGAACCTCAAATTAAAAAATATATATATATTTCTCACTTTTCTGTTGAAACTAGTCGACATGTTGTTCAGAGAAATTGTTAAAGGGATTTTTTCCTATTTTTTGCTTTTATAACAGATTGTTTATTTTTTCATTTTTACTTCGCATCAGCAAAGCCGCCTATTCAAAAACAGCTGACGTATACAACAGAATAACGAAAAATATTGAATTTATTAAATATCATGATCGAGTTAACTCTTTTTACTCCGATTAATTGACTGCAGCAGAAATTTAGGATGAAAGTCGAAATTGGTATAGCATTGAACTAATAATATTGAAGTAATAACATTTGCAACTACTCTTTAAAATATTAAGATGTATGAGATAGAAGAAAGTTTTGGGATTGCACATCCAAATAGTTATAATACTGTATCGGGTTTTACTATATGTACGCTACAGACATTATTTTTTTTAATCACCTCTTATTCACTGAAATCATTAAAAAATAATTTTAAACTTTTAAGGAAAATCTAAGTAATAAGAATTTCAATTATTTTACAGAAAGATTATTAGTTAAATTAGAAGTTCGAATTTTTCATTGACACCAAACAGACTTTGTTTACCAAAGTTTTCTATATCCCTAAAAGCATGTTATGTCCTATTTACTTAAGTAATTCTTTTCAAAGTCAAACAGAATTTAATTCATGTATGCCATTCTCATGTCAAAGGGAATCGAATTAAATTCAAAAGATTGCATGCAGAAGATTGAAGGAAAATATTCTCTTCAGAAAAAGAATTAAATCGATTTGAAGATCTTAAGATTTCAATCAGCCAAAGAAAAGATTTTTTCCGTCTTTTTTTAAAGAAATCACATTCACAAAGAGAATTTCTGCTGCTTTTATTAGCACGAATATTTCCTTGTCGGTGTGACGGCAAAGTACTTGTTTTTAACAGAAAATATTGATAACGATAATGGATAATCTATTACTTCTCTTCTTTCAAGAAATACAAATTTTCGTTGTAAAAAGTTTACATAAGATATGTATTCTCACAATAATATTTTTTTGATCAGTTATTAAATTCCTAATCTTTTTAAATATCTAATTAAATTTGTCTTTATTTTATGTATCATTTAATCAATTTTGAAAGTTTCAGCTGTAGAAGGGCAATATGTTTTAAAGTGCTTTATCTAAGACAAATTGTTACCCATGTTACCCGTGACGTCATTCACGTAGCATTAAAAAATGATAAATGCATGAATTAAGCAAAACCTTTCGCTCCCGATAATTAGAAACATATATAATTAACAAACTTTCTTTCACATTTTATAGAAAACAATGCGGTATTTCTTATTTATAGGTGCCTTGACATAAATCAATAGTAAAAAAATGAAATTTTGTGCAAATAACATAAACAATCGCGTAAGTGAAACTGCAACCAATGAAAAAATGAGAGCCAAAAAAAGTAAAATTGTAGAAATCGACGATTCTCTCTTCGTAAAACGAAAAAACAACACTGGGAGAACTCTACTACAACAGTGTATTTTAGTGGTATTTAGTGTGAAATTCGCATATGTATGCATGCATTCGTTCTATAAAACTTTACAAAAATCTATAATAAAAAAGCACTAAAAAAAAGCTCTTTTTCAAAATGATAACATATTTTTACTCTTTTAAAGCTAAACGAAATGTGGGATTAAAATCCGGTTCCCAATCCACGATTTACAAATGTGTCTCTAACAACTTCGAGATCCCGAGCTTTAATTTCGATACTGGCAGATTGAGAATTATGTTAGTTTGAAGCATTCATCTTAAACTTTTAGGCTTTATTAATTAAAATGCAACTTAAAAAATAAAGTAATTGTTAGCAAATAAATGAATAGAATGCTAAATGCACCTTTAAAAAGTTGAACTTAAAATTACACTATGTGCAAATTATTTAAAAGATGAAAAATATATAATATATATATATACAGTCGGACCTCTATTTAACGAAGTCGCTAAATCCCGAAAAAAAGTTCGTTATATGGAAAATTCGTTAAATAGAGAGTCACCTTTTAAAATACTTCAAACTACGTAAAACATATTTTAAGTCCATAAACACTAAATATAATTAAAAAAAGTAATTAGTCACACTTTTTTTTATAAATTATATCTATTTGTTTTACCTACTTTACCCATCAAAAAGAAATCTGCAAGGGAAATAAGAATGAAACAAAACGTTGTCTGGAAATATATTATATTTTCAGTTTAAAAAATAATTTTACATTAAAATCACAATTTTTTATTATTGTTGATAAGCTGTTTGAAAGAATACCAAATTTTAAAGCAATATTCTTTTTCTTCACGCCTTTATCCACCTCATCAAGAATATTTTTTTTTTCTTTGATGCTCAAGCACTTTTGCTTTGAGATTTTTGAGCTACAAGAACCGAAATTACCAACACGATAGATCATGATCAACAAACTAGAAAACGGGAAACTATAATTTAAGGACATAGGGCAGCTCCATTGAGAGTTAAAAGAGGATATTGAAAGTTTGCACTTCTTGGATAGAAAGCAAAGAATCACAGCGATTTTACTGCTCCCGGTAACTTAGGTGCCTGATAAGACCTGTTCATGGTTATTGATTACAATAAAATGTGTTAAAAGAAAGAATAAGTTTGAAATGTCCAGTAATATTTTAAGAAATAGGGAGAAAAAAAAATTAGATCCCAAGGCAAAGTTCGTTAAATAGAGAATGCACTTCGCTATTTGGAGGTTATTTTACGAAGAAATTTTCAAAATGTTCTTGGTTCCAAGTAAAACTTTGCAAAATAGAGAAATTCGCAAAATAGAGGTTCGTTAAATAGAGGTCCGACTGTATATATATAACATGTTAAATTACTTTAATATCCTTAGTACTTTCAACTATACACATAGTCTTTGTCAGAGAATACAAAAATACAAGCTTCTAGTTTTCAAATTTCACGTAGTTGGTGTCGAAAGGAGTGAAAGTGAAAGTCAATTTTTAGATCCGGAAAACATTGGGGAAATAAAAATATGGATATAGAGGAATGTGGAATATTACATGTTTTATGATTCTTTAAGCAAACTGAGCCAAAATCTGGGTATTTTGTAGAATAAAATGTCATTACAAACAGTATTTTCTTTAGTAATAATTTCTATTGATTCACGAATAATTAAATCATGGTGATTCTTTAAGGGGCGTGTAATTTTTGTATCTTCGAAACTAACTTATATATTCTGCTTCTGGTTAAGTCTTGACAAACTGTTGTTGGCGGTTTGTACTTCAGATCTCTCAAATGTTCTTTAATACGTTCTTTAAGTTTACGGGAAGTTCTTCCTATGTATTCGAGACAAATATTTTCTGTTTTCAGTGGAATCACATATACTCCAGAAACTTCATCTTTCGGGATCGGAGAATTTTTTTTTATATTTTTCATCTTTTAAGCAATTTGCACATAGTGTAATTTTAAGTTTAAAGTAATTGTTACTCATATTTTCTAAAATAAATGACTTTAAAAGTTAACACTCGTCAAAAATCCTTTTTTTCAGGCAATCAAGTTATTTTTTTCAGTTTGAAAGAATGAAAATAACAATTTTCCGCTATTAACGACGTCATTTAGACAGGATAATTTTGCGGTGCATATTATTGACCATTTATCCATTTTCTTTTCGATTTTTTTTTTATTTTTGTTTAAATTTTCAATTAAAAATTAAATTTTTATGATAGCCGTGCACAGGCGATAAACCATCAAATATGAATACATTTTTCCTTAAATAATAAGAATTAATATCAAAACCCCAGACAATTTTATTTCAATATCAAAGCACATCCGTTTTATTTTCCATATATGACGTCGTATTCGCCTGCTTTCCGTACTTATTCATATTCATGCACTTTGTAATACTAAAAAATACTTGAAAATTTTCGTTTTATTTCCAATATAATGTCATATTCATCTTTTTTTTTCAATTCTTAATTTATTTTATTTTATTTGCCTTTTTCAGGTGAAAATTTTTCAATTGAAAATTAATTGTTGAGAAAAAATTATTATTCCGGATTTTTTTTTTTTTTTTTTTTGGGGGGGGGGGGGGCGGACAACGATAAAAAAGATAAGATGTTTAAATTTTTTAGGGAAAATGCCAAATAATCCTCTATGAAAATAATGATATTTTGAATTATTGGGGAAAATATTTGAATAAATGTTAAAAAAAACATAGCCTATATTCATTTCTGGGTTATAATCTATCTATATGCAAAGATACAAAGTTATGAATTCATCCGTTTTGACGTTGACATGTATCAAACATTCACACACACTTTCACATTTATAATATTATTAGCATTTAAATGTTATTCAAGTGATTACATATAATAAATAACTTGGAAGGTTTTTTATAGTAAATAATCTGATTATCTTAAAAAATTCCTTTTGCAATTTACAATACATTTACGAATTAGACCAATAGATTAAGGTTATTACACTAGATCCATTATTCAGCGAGTTTAAAAAATATATCTTGAAAATATTTCTTTGCTCAGTAGTTTTAAAAAATGTGAATCACTTATAGTTAAAATTAATCCACTATAATTCTTCCACGATGACATCACCTATGTATAACGCAAATATAACGTATTTTATTAGTCGTTAATTAAGCTGATAATCACTACTGACTACTACCATAAACAAGTTTTTAATTAAATACATTGTACAGCAAATATTCATTTTATTATCACCATAATGCATATTTGAATCAACACAAACATCCCTCTCTTTTACTGAACATACCGTGACAATTCATTTAAGACTAAACTAGTTTAGGCTATATTTTGTATGGATGTTTAGTAGTTTTATTGTTTTAAATTTCGCACCAACCTATACATTGAAAGTATACTCACAGTTTACTATCAGTAATTAATTTTATATATATTTACTACTGATTATTGGTTTAATTCTATTTCTTATTAGATGGCAGCCTTATTATTTGTCATATATTATTTTATTTAAATCGATCTTGTTTCATCCTTTTCTTTTTTATCTTTGATTCATTACCTATAACCCAGTGAGAAAAATATCATTTTAAAAGTAAGACAAATTAATTTTTATATGTTCAGCCATTCTTTCAGAAAGACTTTTTATATGTTGTATTTCTAAATATCCCAAACACTTTTGACTAAATAAGAAGTCACAAAATTCAATAAATTTGAACCTACCTGCACGATTATGTCGAATCCGTTATAAAGGGATAAGACAAATTCATTTAACCAATCATCTGACTTATCCCTTTTATTTTTTTTTAATTCATGTTAAATTTGTTGTGATGGTTTGAAAACATATTGTATTAAATGTAATTCAAGCATAGTCGTTTTGATTTGATGCACTTGGCATTTTATTAGCCTCTTTTCTTTTTTTCAAGCTCAATTTGATTATTTATTCATTTAAATTCATTCATTTGTTGTCAGGGCCGAAACTAGTTCTAGAAGTTAATAGCCTATTTGTATCCTATTTGTTGCAAATTTTGTCTACTTTCTGAATTTCTACGTACTTTCCCCCTAAATCAATAAAAAATTTAATTTAAAAACAACTATTTTGGGTGGGGGGGTTGGGGGGGATTTTGGGGGGGAAGTTAAAGATTTGCATTCATCGACCCAAAAAACTTAAAGTAAACCTTATAGGGAAAGTTCGGAAATGAGACGGGAGGGCGAATAATGTAAATGATATGAGTGGTTTAGTGGAATTGCGCAGCTTAGTACCCGCAGCACCACGACGCATGTTCCGAGGCAGATCCCCTCTCCCCATTCATCCTACATCATAATGTCATATATCTTATTTGTTGCAAATTTTGTCTATTTTCTGAATTTATAGATACTTTTCCCCTAAAACAATAAAAAATTTGATTTTTTTAATAAAAACCTCTTTTTTTTTGGGGGGGGGGGGTTGCCGGAGGAAATTTTGGTGGGAAGTTAAAAATTCGGATTCAGCTACCCAAAAAACATATAGTAAGCCTTTTTCCAGAACTACCATGAATTTTGCTAGGTAGAGCCCCTATACGGTCTCTATTGCCTGGACTATTTGTCAACGATTAAATATGGTAAAAATTTTTATTCAATTTTAGAGGTAACTAAAGCGTGCACTTTGGCAGCTATGTGATTCTGTTAGTGTTATGAAAATTGCAGGTGTAGCCTCTTCTTTCTGCTCAAAGTATTGAATAGTTTTTGCTTCAATCGAACTTATACTTTTTGAATGGATCATTTTCTTCTGATGTACTGATGATTACTGTTATGTGAAGATGAAAGAGCAGCCGTAAAAAAAAATTGTGGCCATATTTTTCCCATTCTGACCAGAAAATCAGAGTTCTAACCTTTTACGACTGCTCTTTCATCTTCACCTAACACTTTATTTATAACGGCTGTTTCATATTAATGGAAGCCATCAGTCCATCAGAAGAAAATAACTCAGTTAAAATTCTCGTTGTAAAAATACTTAGCGAAAGAGGGAGGAGGAGGGCGCCAAAATCCCTGTTTGACCCGGGAGCAAAAAAGGCTAGTTTCGGCCCTGTTTGTTGTAGCTTACATGTAAAATAGCCTAAATATTGTACCTTATGCACTTCTTGTTATGCACTTTTGTTTTCTTCTGTGCACATATTGTTTTGTGGAATCTGTAATAACTTCGGCCTGAAAAATCTACTCCAGAATTCACATTTATCAATACTTTTTCTTATTTCACTATTATTTATTTTTTCATTTTCTCATTTATTTTGGTTATTTCAATGCTTTTTTTTTATTGTGGGTCATTAATTTTTATCCATAATCTTTCATGGATAGTTGTGATATTGAAAGGTGTGATATTTATCTTCCTAATATTTCCAATTTTTGTGTAGAGATATATAATGGCTGTTTCTCTTATGGTTTTAACCATATATATATACACAAAAAAAAATTATTTTAAAAAAATGTAATCGCTTGCTGATAAAAAATAAGCTTCCAATGAGTATGCAGCGTAATAAGCTTCAAAACAGCAAATGTATGTGATAAAATATAATATTCATAGTCACTCCATTAAATATTTACAAAAGAAAAATCTATGATTTTCTAAAAATAAGTAATTAATGCATGGACTTTTAATAGCTAATAGTAAACTTAAATAGAACATATGTGTGATGAAATATAATATTTCGATACACTGCATTAAATATTTACAAGTAAAAAAGCTATGCTTTTCTAAAAATAGTGCAACTGAAGCGGGAACTTTTAACGAAACACACATTTTGCGAAAATTTTGGAGAAAATATCAACACATGAAAAACAAACTACTCTGAGAATTATTTTCAGAGAAAGACATTTTTACTTTTCTTTTAAAACAACCTACTATTTGTTTGGAAAATTTGAAAATGCTGGCATTAAAAAAATTTACAACTACGAGCATTTCATGTGGGTTCGAGTAGAAACTATCTAAAATCCATGAATGTTTTTGAAATTTAAAATTTGATTTTTTCTTGATACAAAAAATGTTTATGATAAGAAATAATAAAATATGGAATAAAGAAAAGTTTATTTATTTTCACATCAATTTCAATACTTTTCTGATTTTTTTTTTCTTTCAAAAACCCTTCGAAAAAAACTGCTGTTGCTATATAAATGTTTAAAACCTAAATTTGTCTATTTACTATTTATTCCTAGTTTTTTAAATATATTTTTACAATTTATAGTTATTCTAGTATCAGTTCAGATAACTGTACCAGTGGTGGGCACGTTAAGAACAGTTTTCGCCTATTTTTAGTGTACATTTCTTTATTTTAATGACTGTGACAATAGCGAGGGTTTGACATATCAATTATTTTTTTTTTACAAACCACTCTGTTGCAACACTTACTGATTTACACATATTCCGCATTTTTTTACTGAATAAATTAAAATGCGCTAATAGCGAATACCTATTTCTATCAGTATTGAACACATTTATGTATCGAAAATAATAAAAAACTTGTATAAAAAAACAAAAAACAAAGTGGCTCTAAAACATTTACCAAATTAAACTTTCTAGCATTGCAAGTTTTCATAATAGCGCTTTAATCGAAGCACTTTATTGCAATTAAGTCTTAATGCACCGCAGCATTGCGTAGTAACATATAAAAGGTCTAACATAACACTGTAAAACAAATAGGACCAGTTTTCCTGTAGGAATAGGAAAAATAGTTGACCTTATCGTACCGGAAAATTTTCCGACCCAGCTCGGAATAAAATCCGTAAAATCGGAATAAAATCCATAAAATCGGAATAAAATCCGTAAAATATCGTTTTATTGACTATTTCCTTTTTTTTTACGGATTTTATTCCGAGCTGGGTCGGAAAATTTTCCGGTACGATAAGGGCAACTATTTTTCCAATTCTTACAGGAAAACTGGTCGGATTTTTTTACAGTGAATAACAGACACCTAAATTCTAAATCTGGGCTTGACTCAGAAAATAGCGGTAGTCATGGGTGGATTTTTCTCAGCTTTTAAATCGTCCCTTCAATTTGGCTATCGCGGTTTCTGAATAGATATATTCATCTTGTTTTTCTGAATTAGATAAGTCTCATATTGTTATTATTCAGAAATAATAAACTTAAATAAACGGATTTGTTGTCTTATAAAACTAGAAATTTACTGGCTTCGTGATTTATAAAAAATGTCTCCTGCCGTTACAAGTATCGAGTGAAGGCCCTTTTTTGACAATTAACTGTGGACATCTTTGAACCATTTCATCAGTTGTTCTTTGATACATCGGCTGTTACTTTTGAATGCTGAGGCACTTGAAACGAAATTACCAGATTCTTTCACAAAAAAGCACTAAACCTGTTTTGGTCCCGGTCGGTCATCCACAAATTAATTTATCTCCATTTAGTTTCGTCCTCAGTTGTTGCACACTGCTCTTAAGGGGTCTCAGGACTCTTAAAGCTTTAAAATTTTCGAAATTTTATTTTTTTTTAGATATTAAACTGCTATCTTTTCTGAACATTTTGGTACAAATGATTCCTTGAAATTCTTATTAGAACAGAAGTTATGGCTTTTAGAATTATACACGCTCAATAGCTGAAGCGGCGTTTCAGAACTTTGAAGTCAATTTTCTCCAAATGACGTTTTTGTGTATAACGCGCACCATATCTCAAAAACTTATGAATTTTTTTTTCATGAAATTTTGAAAACATATGTTTCATGTTAGTCTGTATAAACTGAACCTAAAATTTCCTTCTTATTGTTCAGAAATATATTCTTTATAGGCGATTATACTGTTGAAAATTTCTAAATTTTGCATTAACTAAATACAACTTTGTATTAAAAATACAAAAATGCTTTAAATACAAATTTATTTAGGTTCAGAGTAATTATTACAATATGAAGCATAAGTAGGACCCAAAATTTTCCTTCTACTTGCAAAATTTATTTTGTAATCGTGCGCATAAACTGTTATACCGATTTTCCACTCGTCAAATGTCTGACATTTTGGAGCCCACTGTAAATTCTAATTCTGCATCTTGTAATTTTTCAAATACATGAAATGAAAGAACATACTTATATCTTTCATCCCAATATAAAATTTTGTCTTAAAATCAATTACATTTTAAGATATTATATGTTGTAAATGGTCTTTTTTTTTTCGATTTTTCCAATTTTAAGAGTCCTGAGACCCCTTAACGGTGTCAGTTATCACCAGGATTCTGCTTTTGACAGAGATGTCCACTACTTGTTATAGAACTATGTCATAGTAACAGCAGTTGACAGTCGTCAGAAATGCACCAAGTTGACAGAACATTAAAAAATAAACACAGTAAATGAATTCTAAGTATCAATTTTAGCCTTATTAACAGAGAAGGTTAAAAAATGCTTAAACGTAGACTCACAAAAAAAAAAAAAAAAAAAAAAAAAAAAAATGTTGGTTTACTTTTATTTTAAACAACGAGAAATCTTGAAAAGATGAAGGCGGGGGCACATTGTTTGTCTTAAAACCGTCTCGCCACGGAATTGACGGCTTGGAAATTTTGTAGCTACAGATATAAACACCATAGGGTAATATCAAAATCCTCGCGAGAGCCGTTAAACTCTGCGTGGCTTTCAAATCCTATTTCTATAATATCAAATAAGTTGGAACTGGTGTGAATCAATAAGTATAAAAAGAACTTCTTAAAACAACATCAAAAACTTTTAAATGCGCTAGGCCGTTCGAAAGATCTGAGTCTTTCCTCGTCAGACGCAAAGAAGACGTACTTCTACTATGAAAGCAGCAGCAAAACTAACTTTTAAATGCGCTAGGCAAGCTGTCTTGCTGCTGCTTTCATAGTAGAAGTACGTCTTCTTTGCACCTGACGAAGAAAGACTCAGATCTTTCGAAAGGCCTAGCGCATTTAAAAGTTTTTCATGGTGTTTTAAGAAGATCTTTTTATACCTATTTCTATGGTTCAAATTAAGAAGTGTCCATTACTAGCAGCGTAACTTGAAACACATTTTAGAAGCAATTTTAAAATTTTTATGCAGAATGATTCAATTTTTCACGTAGAACTTGCTTCCTTTTATATAGAGGTTTTCTGTTTATTATTTTACAAATCCCAACTATACATGTACTGATTAATGCATCGATATAAACAACAATGTATCGATAACGCAGTATATTTGATATTATAACTATTTCAGAAAGATTTTATGTATTTTTTTATTTATTTATCCAGCTGAACTTTATTCAATACACATCTATAATGTAAAGACCGTCATACACTGATTTATTGGCTGACTCACTAATATTTCATTGTTGTAAACATTTTTGCTGTCAGAATTATGGAACATTCTCAAATTAAATGTTGAAAACAGTGTTAATGAATGGATTATGAAAAACTTTTCATACAAGAAACTAAAATAAAGTAGTCGAATGAATGATAAAAACTTTTTTGGTGCTTGAATTTTATTTTATTCAATTTTATTTTTATTTGAATAACAATGGTTTTTAAAACATTAATTAAAAGAGTTATGTGAAATTCTAAAAATAATTTGACTACTAAAATTCGAAATCATAATCCTGTTAGCTTTAAAAATTGAAATATCACCGGACCATTCATGTAATAATATTTCATTATTATTATTATTATTTGCTGAGGACTCCTTCAATCCCAAAACCTGCGTTTGGTAACTAGGCTAGCCACAAAAGGTGGTTTGTTTAGAAAACTAAAATTAAAAGTACAAATGGATAATTGCTTATGTGCACCAAAGAAGTATTTAGGATTCATATAAATAATTATGTTAGCTTGTTAGATAAGTTTGTTTACCTAAATTCGTCCAGTAATGTAGCTTTAATAACAATATAATTTACCTTTGCCTTTTTCTATTGTTAAATTTAATTGCACAAAACTATACAAAATACTGAAAGTTTGGTTTTGAAGGAAAAGAAAACGCAACTTTACCGTAATAGAAAGAAACTTTTAATTCGTAGTTGGTGAAGTATTAAATTCAGTTTCTTTCAAAGTAGCCAGCTGACATTTCAGTATCGGTATATCATTCGTCACTGACCAATCACATAAAAACAACACTTTCTCTTAAATATATTCTTCAGGATTGCATTTAAATATAAGAAAGGTATTATGTAAGTTTAGAGATCTTGTAAACTTACTTTAGTGAAATTTTCTTCTACGTTATTAGCTTCGTTATAGCTTTATTAAAAAGATCTTTTATATTCAACAAAGAATAAATGTTAGTCTATATTTTCTTAAAAAGGTGAGGGATTTTTAACGACATAAGTTACTATTTATGTTAGTTCTATTTCGAGTAAAAATATAAGTTTTGTTTCTGTTATTTTGTGCCGCCCTGTTTTATTCAGATATGTACTTTTAGAAAATTGTAAAAAAAGGAAAAACTAGAGCCTTCCACAACGATGTGCCAAGAACTTTGGAAAAGGTATTAAAGATATAAAATTGAAATCGGCCTTTTTGCGATGAAAAATTAAAATTACAGTAACATCAAAAAGACATTAACATTCAATACAACTTTCACATATATTTCTAAAGGTAAATGTTATCACTTCATTCATTTCGTTGAAAAATTCCTCTGATTTCGTTGAAAAATTATAAAAATAAAAATAGAAAACTACTTTTGTTTAGTTAATATTTAAAACTTCCTATATTATATTATATAATTATATGGAGCTGCATAAACCAAATGTATGATAAAAGTGTAACTCAAAATTTACTATACATTTCTGACACCTACACTATCTTTATTTTTCGATAATATATATTTTACTTTAATCTCTTCTTTTTAACATACGATGTTTTATATTTTGCTTTCCACATAACTTATAAAGAATATTTATGCGATATTGTAAGCTTTTGCCTTTTATAAAATAAAGAAAAGCAATTCAAGGATGAAATAAAATATTTAAAATCGCTCGCGTAACTTACATATATTGTGCACCATTACTTAAAAAGTATCAAATATTTCATCGATATTATTTAAATTAATAAATAATTAAAAATGTAAACAATTGTTGATAAATCGGTTTGAAAATTCTTTATAATTACGGGTATTTAAAAATCAGAGTTACTTAAAGATTTTAATATCTGTAGCATTATTTTTTACTGTATGAGCCGTTGATTTTGAAAGTGGGGCTAGTTCATTTTCTGAAAGAATTAGTTAAAACTAAATCTTATTGGTCATGAATATAAAATATGTTTTTAATCAATTCACAATAAATTTCTTTTAATATCAGCATAAATTTTCTTATTAGTAATTTATTGGCTTTGAGTTAAAGATATTTTCCATGCATTAAATTTGAAAATGAAGCAAGTCCACTTTGAAAAGAATTATTTTTTTTTTTATGTTGAATATTATTAACAAGCACAGTCAGAAATTCATCATGAATACTTTAAAAATCTTCATTATCTAAATTAAGAAATATAATTATATGCATGTAATAATAAAAAAATTTCGCCATTTTACCTTAGTTAATTTATTCCGAATTCTTATAATATCTACCTTTTTTTATCTGTCTTTTAATAATATCTTAAATATCAATTATATTTTATTCCCATGCCTTTAATTCAGCGCGTTCTTTTATTTTTTTTATTTTAAAAACCTTAATCTGTTAAAAGCTACACTGTAAAAAACCCATAAATTTATTTTATTCATTCATATTTTGAGACATTAAATTCTTATTTCTTTCAAATGTTTATTAATACCATTTTTATCTTTTATTAAAATTATTATTCGATATCCCATGATTCCTTGCAAGTTTTTGCGGCGTCTAATCCTTTTACCCTTTTAAAATTACCGCTATAAGTAAAGACTTCTGTCTCTACGTCATGTTTTGACCACCCAACGCATCCTTTTCAACCAATCGCTAAGCCTCCACTCCCCTAGCATCCCCCCCCCTAACTTA
The DNA here is from genome assembly GCA_963932465.1 of Maratus speciosus. Taxonomy (NCBI): domain Eukaryota; kingdom Metazoa; phylum Arthropoda; class Arachnida; order Araneae; family Salticidae; genus Maratus; species Maratus speciosus. Next base: position 156,545,292 of record OZ010789.1, read on the forward strand.
AGTCCCGTTGACTCCGGCGTAGAACACGTAAGTGTAACTTTGGGCTTTATCTTGATATTTATACAGCTTACACAGACCTGGAGAGTAAGATTTGTACATTTTTCATTTGTTAATAATCACCTGTCACTTGGCAGAGTTGGTTTTTAAAATAGCGTAGTTCTAATATAATTTAACATATTTGATCTTTAATATGAAGTGATACAGCTCAGATACGAGAGTCAATTGGATTACTAGTGGAATTGTGCTGAGATGTGAATTGCAATAAATTCATTAATGATTATGCCGCCTCTATTATTTGATTGAATGGGAAATTCTTCCTAATGTTTTAAGTCCCACCGTCGCCATTTACGACTGCAATATGAGTATTCTCCGGAATAATTGATGGTTGGCAATGATACGGCGTGTGTTCATCATCATAGTTTGCGTTGATATCGAGAAGCATATAATGCGCACAACTTATTGCTTAATCTTTTTTTTTTCTAAAAAATTAAATTTATTTTTTATTTCAGTTTAACTTTTCTAAAGAAGAATGAAATATTGAAATAAAATAAATAAGTAAATGAAATAAAATATTCAAATTTTTGTTATTAAATTTATATTCCATTCAAAGAAAATCAATGTTTTGGAAAAGCACGATTGCTTTTGAAAGTGAAACATGCCCACTGGCGCAGACCAAAACCATGATTTTTTTTTCATCTAACACGGATAACCACTTTTGCATATTAAATTTACATTTAAAAAAAAACAAAAAAATATATAAAATAAGTCTATCTAAAATATCTAGCAATAACATAAACATGGACTTGCCTCACTTCCAAAGTCAACGGCTCATATATTATATAATTTACATGAAATAAGATTACTAAAAACATAAAATAAATCTATTACTGCTTAGGAAAAATTTTTAAACCGATCCAAATGCAAAAAAATTAAATATCTATAACATAAAATGAACTTGCCTCACTTCCAAAATCAACGGCTCATATATTATATAATTTACATGAAATAAGATTACTAAAACATAAAGTAAATCTATTACTGCTTAGGAAAATTTCTTAAACCGATCCAAATGCAAAACATTAAATATCTAAATTAAGTTAAATAATGCTATAAAAAGTGATAGAATATCTTTATTAAGACTTACGATCGTTTCATCGCACAATCGGCATTATTTAACTTAATTTGTTTATAAGTGATTATTATACATTAAATATCTATTCTATAACATAAAATGAACTTGCCTCACTTCCAAAATCAACGGCTCATATCTATTTATATAAAATCCAAGTCTCTGTGTGTCCCTCACTATTCCGGTAGGACCGCCTCATTGAAATGAGTAATTGTTGAAAAATATTAATGCAGGGTTACCACAGTAGTGCCAAATGTTAGCCAACCTGGCGATAGCTGGCTAATTTGGCGAAATTCCCATTTAAAACCATTAATCTTTCTTAATGGAGGTCACCGAAATTTAATTTAAACTCCACTCTTTTAAGATATTTTTTCGAAATCTATGGGTGAGAATTTAAAGTACATCTTTACATCTTCCTCCCGATGCTACTAATAAAATAACCCCAATAGACAACGGTGTACTGTGTGAGCTCCTAACTGCGCGATTTTAATGTGCTTTAGGTACTTTTCCAGTATAGGTGCCTTGGCGAAAAAGGAAATTTGGTAACATATTTTCCGGGAACCTATTCACTGTTTCATTTTACATACACACGCATTTTTTCGATATTTATACGATTTATTTAACATAAAGAAGCCGTTTCTCTAATTTTATACAGAAACAGATGTAATTTGTACATAAAAAACATCAATAATATACATATAAAACAAACAAAAACGCTCATCAAATTTGTTTTCATAGCTGTTTATATGATTTGACAACAAATCTCGATATTTTTGCGTTATACGGACACCATGCCAAAATGTATGCTAATGCGCCAATTATTTCAAATGCTAAAAGATATTTGTAATTTTATGCCAGCAGTTTAATATGAGTTTTATTTTATTGCTTTATTTTATAGCAGTTATTTGTTCACTTATTTTAAGTATATATTTGTGATTTGATGAAATAGTTCGTAAAAGTCTGGAATTTTCAAATGTTATATTTTTTAAATGCTCACTTTAGTATCGACAATGGTTTTTCTTTTATTTTTCAAATGCTTCAATTCACGATTTTGCGCCAACTATTACGCTTGGCGACAATGGTGTCCACATAACGGAAAAGTACCCAAATCTCACTTTCTGATGCCCAAATTACACCAAGCTTTAAAAAAAAATGCCATAGCCCCTACAGTGGAAAAGTACCAAACTGTCTATTATTTTGCGCTATACGTGTTATAGTGTGTACTATATGCAAGGGGAGTGGAGCGAAGAGTTTAAACATTAAATATTAAAGTTTCGGCACAGATGTCATATACGCGCCTCATATTGGCGCGATTTTTTTCTGACGCCAATGTCATATACACAACGGGTACTTAACTGGAGCCAAAGTGTCGTAATTTTGCTTGATATGGTAATCCGGATGTTGTTGTTTATGCTGTTGATGCGTTCCCCAAAATTGTTTTCGCAAATTGGCGTCGGAAAAATAATTGCGCCAACATATGATAACGTATATGACAACTGTGCCAAAGTTTCTATAAAGCAGTAAAAGACTAAAAAATGAAGAATAAAATAAATGCAAAATAAGACTAAAGAAGAAAGAAAAGTAATGCGTTAAGCATAGAATATGAAACGCTTTCCAACACATCCTAAATGCTTTAACAAAACTTCGTTATTTAGGGAAATAAGGTAAATAAGATAACGTTACTTTTTGGATATCCCGTCGACCAATTTCGCCAAATTATATAAATCGCCAAATCAATAGTAAAACATTAATAAAAATACAAATAAAACGTCGAATTAATGGTTTTATTGGCCATTATTGGCATTTAATTAATAAATTAATGGTAACCATTATTGGCAATTAATCTTACAATTTGGCGACAGTAATTTGGTCGACGGGATAACTAAGAAGTACCAAGATAAATAAGTAAACATTTTAGAAAACGCATAAAAAAATTAAAAATTGATTTCAGCAGTTACAGTCCATAGCCAATAGTACCGTTATTACATGCCACTTTTTAGTTAAAATTTAATTTAAACTACTCTTAAAACTACTGAAATCACATTTCCAGATATGTATGTATCCAGACGGTTATGTATCCAATTCTTTGCGTGACCATGTATATCATTTTATCTATATTCTAGAAACATTTCTTAGGAAACTAAATGCAGTTCAGCGTAAAAATGCATAACTCCTTTAAAAACCACCTTTAAGCAATTTACTCTCATACTCAGTAACCCTTACGAATTCTTTTGTGTAGCCCTGCATATGAACTGTAGCATTTATACACACAGTATAGTATGCATATATGTAGTGAAACATAAAAGCGCATATCATAATTAAAAATGCATTTCTAGCAATGATTGCTTATGTACAATACTTCGGAGAAAAGTTTCTTGGCGAGAAAGAAGTTTGCCAACGTATTTTCTGGCAACTTATTTACTGCTTCATACTCTCAAGCAATTTTTTCCATATGTATACAATTTGGCACAGTGTCATATTGGCGCGATTTTTTTCCGACGCCAACTTGACGAAAACATCAACAGCATAAACAACATTCGGGTTACCATTACAAGCAAAATAATAACACTTTGGCGCCAGTTAAGTACCCGGTGCGTATATGACATCGGCGTCAAAAAAAAAAAAAAAAATCGCGCCAATATGGGCGTATATGACATCTGTACCGGCAATTTAATATAAAAAAGGGTACTTTTCGGTTAGCCAGGCGCCAGTGTTATATTTACATACATATATACATATATATGCACATATATGTAAATATATATATGTACACACATATGCATAAATATATACATACATATGTATATATATATATATATATATACATATATATACACATATATGTATGTAAATATAACACTGGCGCCCGGCTAACCGAAAAGTACCAAAAAAAGCTATTTACCCATTTTTATAAAGAAACAGAAGTAATTTTTGCACAGATGTCATATACGCATGGGGGTTGGCGTGATTTTTTTACGACGCCAATTTGGCAGAAATCTCGCTTTCGAATACCAGTTACTTATATATTTTTCAATTATTTTCTATCATTTTGAAAAGGAAATAACTATAAATAAATAAAAGTTTGAATAATAACTATAGAACAAAGCAGTTTATATAATTAAAAAACAGAAAATAAAAGTAAATAAACAATTTATTAATAAATAAAAAACAATAGCCGGGTTACCATAGCAAGCAAAATAACACCATTTTTGCGGCAGTTAGGTATCCCGGTTCATATCTGAAATCTGTGCCGTAATTTGTATATAAAAAAATTGTATATATTTAGAAACGATTTTTTTATGCATATAAGTGCATATATAAACAAAGATAAAAGCTCTTTAGATTTGTTTCATAGCTGTTTATATATTTTCGCAACATATCTCACTTTCTGATGCCCGAATCGCGCCAAGCTTTTTTTAAAAATGCGCTATAATGGAAAAGTACTTAAATAAATAATTAACAGAAATAACAAATTATACAATCTAAAACTTTTTATTTCGAGATCAAAGCATTGTTTTTAATTTCGATTAAAAATACACATATCCTTGGATAACTTCAATCGAAATTAGTTTCACAGCTTAATATCTTATTCCATAAACCTAAACAAACACAAGTGATTCATTCATCGTGAAACGTCAAATATATAAATCATTGAGGTAATCATTCACAAAGTAAGTTCTCCAACAATCAATGGGCAATATTCTAATGACGTCATAGTAGGTAAAATGGTGGCGGTATCGTTTGTTTATGGTTTGTAATCACAAAGATTTAATTTTGCAATGTCTCTTAGTTACATTATTTTATTGTCATATTTATGAGCTCAGAACAAAAGCCTATTTTTTCATTATTTAGTTATTAAAGACGGAAAAAAATCATAAATACATGATTTGAAAATTTTAAATAATTTTCTTTCTTAATACTAAAAAATAACATCGGGAAGTAACAGCGGGTTTAAGTTAAATAAGTTTAAATGTTTAATTCTGTTGTAATATTCAAAATAACTGTATTTATTAGATTTCAGTACTCAACATCAGGGCCCAATTAAACTTTGAAGTAAGAGGAATTACAATGTCATTTCAGGACCTTTCTTTTGGAGAAGCTTTTCTAAACTCCCTATATACATGGATAATCTTCAGTGTTAGAAATATTATTCCTAGGACTGACATAACACGAGAACGGCCTGCAATTTTACACAAGTTTTTGAAAGCTACTTTATATCAGAAATTTTACTAAAAACTGGTTATTTTTTTGTTATAGCGGCTCACACTATTAGGATTATGACAAGTTGCAGCCAATTTCGCCAACGTCGTAACCAAGATCGTGAAGCACGCACATATAATACTATATAACACCATTTCATGAAATCGTATACGATAATTTAATAGTTTTTAACCTTACTTCAAGTGTGTTGTTTATTTATTTTTAAGGCTCAACAATCTAAATTGTCCAATATATGAATTTAAAAAAAATGTAAACAAAGATTGAATAGACATGACCGCAAAAAGCTTCAAATCTGCATAACACTTGGAACCAAACTGTGCAGATTAGTGGTCTTCTACTGTACACAGTTTTTGATAAATGTGTTTCGTTCTTAAAATGTGTTATTTTCATCTATCACTGCGGAACAAGCGAGAAAACTCATATTCTTGCACATCATTGTAGTTGTATATATCTTTATACCTAAATTTCCGTCATTTTTGACGGGCTACCTTTCTAGTATTATATAATTTACATGAAATAAGATTACTAAAAACATAAAATAAGTCTATTTCTGCTTAGGAATATTTTTAACCAATTCAAATGCAAACCATTAAATATCTAATAACATATCCAATAACATAAACATGGACTTGCCTCACTTCCAAAATCAACAGCTCATATATTATATAATTTACATGAAATAAGATTACTAAAAACCTAAAATAAGTCTATTACTGCTTATGAATATTTTTAAACCGATCCAAATACAAAACATTAAATATCTATAACATAAAATGAACTTGCCTCACTTCCAAAATCAACGGCTCATATATTACATAATTTACTAATTTACATGAAATAACATTACTAAAAACATAAAATAAGTCTATTACTGCTTCGGAATATTTTTAAACCAATTCAAATGCAAACCATTAAATATCTACCAATAACATAAAATGGACTTGCCCCACTTCCAAAATCAACGGCTCATATATTACATAATTTACTAATTTACATGAAATAACATTACTAAAAACATAAAATAAGTCTATTACTGCTTTGGAATATTTTTAAACCAATTCAAATGCAAACCATTAAATATCTAGCAATAAAATAAAATGAACTTGCCTCACCTCCAAAATCAACGGTTCATATATGATTTACCATTTTAGTCCAGGTGCTACGGTTGAGAAAACTGCAAATCGTGATAAGAATATATCGATTGGTGAGTATCTACTTTCTATTAATACAATGCATTTCAGAGGGGGAGGCATCGCGTAAAGTCGTGGGAATTCAAGATGGCGGCTGCTATTCAAAATGGCGTCATTTTCTGAATTTTCTTACTATCCATTATCTAAATGAGTGTTTAAGGTCGATTTCGATGTTTTAAACATCAAAAATTTTGTTTTTAATACTTTCCGTCATAGTTGAAAGTGTTTATGAATTCAGTTTGTCTGTTTGTTTGTCTGTCTGCCTTCTGGATATTCCGCGCTCTAACTCGCTTAAACATAGCTACTCTCTTAAATTCATTCAGATTGTCATATAATTTATGTATGTTAATGAAGTTTACAATAAAATATTCCGAATAAAAATGAAGTGTATAGGTTTATAGTCCGTTTACAGGGCAATCAAAAGAATTCCATTGCGTTATTGTCTATTAATCCGGGTGCTCCGGTTGAGAAAACTGCAAATCCTGATAAGAATATACCGATTGGTGAGTATCTACTTTATATTAATACAATGCATTTCAGAAGGGGAGGCATCGCGTAAAGTCGTGGGAATTCAAAATGGCGGCTGTTATTCAAAATGGCGTCATTTTCTGAATTTTTTTACTATCCATCATATAAATGTGTGTTTCAGGTCAATTTCGATGTTTTTAGCGTCAAAAAGTTCGTTTCTAATACTTTCCGTCATAGTTGAATGAGTTTATGAATTCAGTTTGTCTGTTTGTTTGTCTGTCTGTCTGTCCGCTTGCCATTCCATGCTTTAACTCGCTTAACCCCTTGAGGGGCACCGGTATATATTATATACCACCTACGATTAATGAAGTTTTACACCAGAAAAATGTTATTAAATTTTACTTTTCTAACTTTGGTGGGAAAAAGCCGTAAAATTGCTTTTACTTATTTTTAAATAGAATTTTTCAAAGATTCCGGTGGGAATTCAGCATTTCACAAACGTAATTGCTTGCCCCTCAAGGGGTTAAATTCACTCAGATTGCCATGTAATTTATATATGTTATTGAAGTTTACAATAACATGTTCCGAATAAAAATTGAAGTGCATAGGTTTTATACTCCGTTTACAGGGCACTCAAAATAATTCCATTACGTTATTGTCTATTGGAGGGGGTGGGGGGGGGGATCGTTTGCATTGTGTTTTAATCCTGTTATACTCTCTGAAAGACATTCAAATTGATATACATCAGTGATGTGCACTACAAGATACTTACTATGGAATAAGGTGTGCATAGTATTTATCGTTTATTTACAGTGACACACAAAAAAAGAATACGTGCGGTTGTAAACTCGTGTATAAATTCTTTAAAGACCATCAGTTAAATCAACTGTTATTAGTGGAGCTGCTAGGTATAAAAAAAACTGCATTTTGAGATAAGATATCGCGAATGGTCAGTATCTACTTCATATTAATACAATGCGTGTAAGAAGTTGAGGCATCGTGCAACTTCATAAGAATTCAAGATGGCGGCTGTTATTCCAAATTGTTTGCATTTTTATTCCTATACATCATATAAAAGTGTCTATGGTGTCAATTTCGGTATTTTTAAAATGAAAAATTCTCTTTTTTAATATCAGAAATACGCTTAAAATGAAAATAGGACAATTATTAAAGTATTTTTGTATTTTATAGTGAGTAAAATAAAAGGAATAAGTAAATTACAAAAATGCATTTTTATTAATACCTTAATTATACAAGATATTAGAAAATTATTATATTTAGATTATTAAAAAAATTGAATGTTACATTTAAAGTTAGAGAATATAAAAATTTCACTTTGTATCATCATATTTCTAACATTCGTTTTTGCAGTTGCACAATAATGTGCACGAAAGTCCAACCTTTCTACAGGCACACTTATTTTTACAGATTTTGCACATACATTTTACATCAAACACACTTTTACACGATGAACAGTACGAAAATTGCAAGAATTCCAGAAAATGACGCCATTTTGAATAACAGCCGCCATCTTGAATTCTTACGATTTCGCGCGATGCCTCTCCCTCTTATATGGATTGTACTAGTATAAAGTAGATACTCACCAATCAGTATATTCTTCTCGCGATTTTCAGTTTTCTCAACCGTAGCACCCGCATTAATAGACAGTAACATAATGGAATTCTTTTGAGGGCCCTGTAAACGGACTATAAAAACTATACACTTCACTTTTTATTCGGAACATGTTATTGAAAACTTCAATAACATATATAAATTACATGACAGTCTCAGTGAATTTAAGCGAGTAGCGTTATTTAAGCGAGTTAGAGCATGGAATGGCAAGCAGACAGATAGACAAAAAAACAGACAAACTGAATACATAAACTCATTCAACTATGACGGAAAGTATTAAAAACGAAATTTTTGACGTTAAAAACATCGAAATCGACCTGAAGCACACATTTATAAAATGGATAGTAAGAAAATTCAGAAAATGACGCCATTTTGAATAACAACCGCCATCTTGAATTTCTATGACTTTCTGCGATGCCTCCCTCTCTTATCTGGATTGTGTTAATATGAAGTAGATACTCACCAATCGGTATATTCTTCCCACGATTTGCAGTTATTTCAACCGTAGCACCCGCACTAATAGACAATAACATAATGAAATTCTTTTGAGGGCCCTGTAAACGGACTATAAAACCTATAAACTTCATTTTTATTCAGAACATGTTATTGTAAACTTCAATAACATACATAAATTACATGACAATCGGAGTTAATTTAAGCGAGTTAGAGCATGGAATGGCAAGAAGGCAGACAGAAAAACAAAAAGACAAACTGAATTCATAAACTCATTCAACTATGACGGAAAATATTAAAAACGAAATTTTTGACATTAAAAACATCGAAATTGACCTGAAACACACATTTATATAATGGATAGTAAGAAAATTCAGAAAAAGCCGCCATCTTGAATTCCCACGACTTTATGCGATGCCTCCCCCTCTGAAATGCATTGTATTAATGTAAAGTAGATACTGACCAATCGGTATATTCTTATCACGATTTGCAGTTTTCACCTTATTTTGGTCGTGTAGCACTCGGACTATTTACGCTTTATCTCTTTTCATGAAATCAAAAAATAAATAAAATACATCATCACTGCCTGTACATAAAAAGTTTAAAACTCTTTGTTTGGAAATACAATATTTAAAATATAACTTAAAGTACATAATTACATTGCTTCAGTCACTGATAATTGAAAAAAAAAGCTCTCAATTGGCTGTCTGTATTTTTGACTTTTGTGTTATTTCTTAGTCTTTTATTTTGCAGGGGGGAAATGCATTGTTCACTGTAAACAACAGATTTTAAATTCTTAGCCTTTCACTTCTGACAAAAAAGAAAGAAAAGTTAGCGATGTTTCTTTAATGATATAAACAAAGTTCAGAAAGTTTAAAAGCTGATTGTGCTAGGTATTTAAAACAAAGTACAACTTTAAAACACTTGTTAAAGCAAAAGTATTTCTTTATCTCATCACAAACATTTAAACTTTTTCCTTAAAGATTTATAAAGTTTATGTTTAGAATAAGGATTTGCTTTGACTTATTCAGTTATTCCTTCAAAAGTAAGTCCTTTTGTATGTATAAATAATAATAAACAATGTTAAATCCTAAAAAAAAATAAAATAAAATAAAACAGTAATTCAAGTAGGAAGACGAGTGACAGTTTTGGAAAGGATGTTGTTTAAAATTTTAGTTTGCTAAAATCTTTTTTATTATATCCACCTAAAGTGTACTTATATCGCTTAAATATAGCATTCAAAAGGTATAGGAGTAAATTTTAAAATAAAATATTTAAAAATATTATAAACAAGTAAAAAACATAGATTTAACATAATACTACATATTTTTATCACATCTCAATAATTTTGTCTATATAAATGTTAATTCTACTGCAGAAATTACACCAGTTACAAAGTTTACAAAAAAATATCTGAATCAGATCTTACTGTGTTTTTCCAAGTCATTCTCGGTCTGCCCAGCTCTCTTCGATCTCAAGTCTATAAGTACTTTTAGTAAGCCCTCGTCATTCCTCTTTCGAACTTGCCCGTATAATTTTAGTCTAATTCGTTCGATTTTTTGTATGAAGTTCTGTTTTAAACCTTTGATCCTTCGAATTCTTGTATTTATAATTGTGTTTTAGCTTTGATTTTTTTTTTTTCGCTTCGTCAAAGACGATTAATAAAAATGTTTTCTTTTACGGAAGGTCTTATATAGTCCGTATTACAGAACTATACTATAGAGCTGAGCTGTCCAAGATGGCGACCGAGAGTGGCATGATGAACTTTGAAGGTTTACTTGGCGTCCTTTTGAAGTTTACCTGCTACTAAGACTTTAAAAAAAAATCCATTTTAATGGAAGCTTTCTTTAACCCTTAAATGCCTGACTTTTCAAAAATCATTGTAATAATGTTTTTCGGCTATCATTTTTTAAATAAATCATGGGAAAAATACTTAAAAAAATCATATTTTGTTTTAAGTATGGTTTACGGCTAAAAAACAGTTTGTTACTAATCGGCAATACTGGTCTTTAATTGAAAAAATAATTTCCCTTGATAAAATTCTATAATATTAAACGCACAAGAATTTTGGGAACTATAATAAGAAATAAATTGTACTTGCTCCCCGCAGGTCAAAATAGGATATTTCGCAAGCTTCCAAACAAAACAAAAAGAGCAAGTAGCAACAATTGAAAAAATCTTTATTCTTAAACAGCACAAGTGTTGCCATCTACATGTTGAAAATCGATTTAATAATATTTTCAGAATGTATTTAATTGGCAACATTAGGCAATATAGCTTCAATACTATTCTAATAGTATTTTAGAGCCTAAATTGGGTATGTTGCCGAAAAGCAACACCCGGCATTTAAGGATTAAACTCTTTCATATTTGCATCAGGAATTCTTTTAAAACCTCTGTAACTATATTTCACACATTAAAAAACTAAAACATGCTTTAAAAATTATTCACGTGCATTTTCATGGTTTGTAGTTATTCTTTGAGAAAAAATGTATAGCGTAATTATGATGTTGGAATTAGTAATAATTATTTAGTATGTTAAGAAGAAAAATTTAGAATAAGAAGCATTTCTCCCCTCCCCTCCCATCCTCCAGGGCTGTGACCACTTATTCGTGCTATGCACCTCCCGAGCCCCTCCCCTCAAAGTTGCCCTCCAGGAGCAATTTTCTAAATTTTACGGACATCATTCATGCCCGTGGAGTTCAAATTTGGGGGGGGGGCTCAGGAGGTGCATAGCATGGTCACAGGCCTTTCCAACAATATGTCACATGTGGCAAAAGTTAGAAAAATGCCCCCCTTTGAGTCTACTATCGCGCCTCCTGGAATAAATCCCCCCCTCCCTCTTTGAAATACCGTTTGCAGAAATGTGTTACTGTGCACGTTGACTATATAGAACAGAACTAATACAATGAAGCAATTTCATAAATTTCACTCAATTATTTCTATGTGAGGACAAAAACTTGTTGATACACCCTCGTATGTACCGTTATGTACCACCCTCTGAACCCCTCGTTTACTACATATTAAACTAAAAATGTACTGATATTTACTTCCCGCTCAAAATTATTAACAAGAAACATTTAATTGATTATTTAACAAAGAAATATAGCAAAATTGTCATCAAGATACCGAAATAACGTATTTTTATGACAAGAGCATTGTTTTCAAGCAATTTTAAATTATTTTAAATTACTGTGCATAGTTTAATATTTAGATTAATGAATAACTTTTGTGTCACATGAAAGAAATAAACCATTAGAAAGTACAAAATTATCGTTTCGGTTGTGTTGATAACATGCATTGTTTCAAAATTGAGAAAGCATAAGCTTAAACCAAACATACTCAACAAACCAAACTACTCTAACTTAAACCAAACATACAAAATTCGATATGAGTACATCGATTTATTCATTTTTAAGTACTTCACAATAATATATGACGAATAAAAATTAATTTTTTATTCTATCAATACTAAGGAAATCTTTTTTATTCTTGTAACAAGCTTGACACAAGAGACAATGTGTCTAATGATTGAATAAAAAATTGACTTTGTCTTTGCCATATATTATTATGCACTAAAACATATTACTTGACCTTTTCCAATGGCATAAGGATTGAAATCGTGTACACAGTCATCATCCAAAAAATCATATGTGATAATGTTTGATAATAAATTGGTAATATAATTTAAAAAAATATTAAATACAAACATTAAATATAAAGATATAGAACATCGTTTTTTAATAGAAATCTTCTTTGCAGTAGATGTTTACATTCTTGCATCAAAATTATTCCCTAACAATACATATTTAATTCAGTTAGATGAATTTTTCTTGTTTTTTTTTTTTTTCAACTTTTTCATACGAATGGAATTATTTTTTAACTAATAGCCTTCTTTTTTCCTCATATTAATATGCATATTTTCCATAGATATATAAAAAAATTTTATCAATTTTGCGTCATTTACTAAAATTAATTAGAAATTATTATTAAACTGCATACACTAATTACTTTTTCTGATTTTAAAAAAATTACCAATAAGGATGCATTTTAAGATTTTAGAAACGGATTATAAATAATATACTTTATTAAAAAAATAAACGCCACAATACAAAAAAGAAGATCTTAAAATTAAAAAAAGAGCATTTTTATTTTATTTCCATTAAAAAAAAAAAAAAAAAAAAAAAAAAAAAAAAAAAAAAAAAGCACTTTATTTATTTATTTTAATTCAAACGTTAAGAAATATTTTAGTTTAAAATGGGATTTTTTTCGTTATGAAAAAAATTGCACATAAAAAATATTGAAATAAAGCCTTTTTTTGTATTTATAATCTTCATAACTATATGACTAAAAAGTACGACATCAAAAACGAAGAACTATTGTCTTAGAACATACTAGCATTATAAAACTGTACATATATAAAAAATTAAATAGTTATAAATCGATCGGAACAATAAAAAAGAAAGTAGTATAATTTATTTACATGAGATGTTAAATTTCTTTTTTAAGGTTTTTCAAAAATTTTAATTATAATTTTCTAGTATGAAATAGGGCAGTGTGAATTTACCATAAAGGAAAAAAAGGTTACTCGCCATACATGTAAATTCAAGTGAAAATCTTGATAATGGTAATTGATAGTGAAATAATTGATAAATGAAACTTCTTTCAATTGAAGGAACACATTAATTGGGAAAAAATTTTGAAAACAGAATAAATATAAAATAATTACTTTTCATAGAATAAACGTCATAATCATGCTGATTAAATTAGCCAAATATCAAAAGCAATTATGGAAATATTTCGTTGTAAAAGTAAGAAGATAGAACAAAAAATGCCGTATAAACTAGAGCGCTGATTTTGAAATGTTCTTCATTCCTTTATTGATAAACTTACAGACTAGCTATTTTATAGATGGACCTTTTACTTTCTTCGTGTATGAAGTTCAAAAAGGTGTTCATTGATCTGATTAGCGGTTTATGCCCATTTGGCTTATAATTGCTAAAAGAGATGCGTCAGAATTCAAAGTGTCCTAAATTAAAGTGCACATCTCCAAGAGGTATAAAAAAAACATCATGATATTCATGAGAAAAATCAGGACATTTGGGAGATTATTGTAAGTAGATGATAAAGATTTTACCTATAATAATAAATCAATTAATCCCAAATATCTCCAATAGAGGACGTATAATATGTTTGTACACAATATGTAACAAAGACTGCACAATTTTTCCGTTAAATGAGGACAAAATACATTTAAAATGATAGCTACCATTGTCTGCTAACACCTGGAATCTTAAAATAGCATTTCAATTGTTATCTGCAATGTTTGCGATTTTTCTGACGACAGAAATATCAACTTTCATTTTTCTACAGCTTGGTCCTCAAGATAACCAATTTAAAGTCACTTCGATTTTTGTCTCTGAGGTTGTCTCAAAGACTTCATCTACCGTGATCGCATAAGATCTCAGTCCGCTTTGAAACAAGTTAGAAATCGTACGTAAAACGTGACAAATGAGATGCGTTCGTACTATAACTATATTTTATAAATATTCTTGGTGAAATAGCTGTTGTACTCTTATGCAAAAATGTATGAATACAAAATTTATTACGATTATGTATGATAAATTCAGTAACACGGAAATAATAGGACTCCATCTTAAATATGACGTAATCACCTTAGCAACTTAAATCCTTTCCTATCATGGGATATCATTCAATTAATTGCCTATGATAGAATTTAATAGAATGAAGAAAACTTTTATTACTATCATTTAAGTTTTGATTTGATTTTCATAAAATTTTAAATGATTCGACAAAATTCTACACCGATTATATATATGTTAAATTTCAAACCATTCGGTTGCGTAGTTTTTGTGTTGTTATATGCGGACAGACGGACAGACAGACAGCCAGACGAATGTACCAGATGAAGACTATAGGTGCTACGTATTTATATAATTACGAACGCACCTCAAAAATACAGCACGCCATTTGCGTAACACTCCGACGCATATACTGCAGTCAATCACTGAACAATTTACGTTACAATCACTGAACAATTTACGTTACAATCACTGAACAATTTACGTTATGATTATAGGTAGATTGCAACAGAGAAAGGAGATCAAATTATTGAACATTTTTTGCTCTCATAAAATGGGAAAATGGAGTAGTTCATGATATACTTTTCGTACAAACACATTGCACGCCCTCTAGTAGTGATTTTTGAAATCAATTATTTTGCTCTAGAAAAAATCCCCGTCAAATTATTTTCTGATGAATAATTTTTGCATTATCTCTGTCGGAAATGTGTACTTTATAGACTAATCTGTATTACCAAAAAATTAAAAAATAGAAAAATCCGAAGGTATTTTAAGTATTTGTGTAAAAAAAAAAAAAAAAAAAAAAAAAAATATTCTACAAAGATTCTGTAAATATAACGAGAAATTTTATTTCATATCAATATTACGCTCAACCACTATTCTCAAGCTTTTTTAAACTCTGCCTTTTAAAAATTAATGAAATGGAATTGAAAGTAATCTGCCATATTCTCAAATAAATTATCTGCAATCGTGAAATTCTCTGAACGGCTGTTAGTGTATCAATAAATTATGAACTTAACTGAAACTCGAGCGACAGAAATTAAGCATTCTAGTACCGTATTCACTTTATGGCTTTTCACTGTGAAATATTTGGCAATTTAGGTGTTAGTGGATTTCCGCTTTTTTTGTTTTCTGATATTGAAATAGTGAATGTGATACGCTTCACTGTCGTTTCAAAAGATTAAAATGTATTTTTAGTATGATTATTGCAATTTAATACAAATATTCTACTAGTTTCGTTTTTAAAAAATATATATAATGTAATACTAAGCTCACATACGTTTCGTAAACCGAAGAATTAAGAAAATGTATAGAAAAAAATCATTTTTTCTTAATGCAAGAAACTTGTTTTTGAACAAGTGGCAAATTTACCAAATATTTTAGAACTTAACCCTTTCAGCGGCAAAGTACTTTTGTTGCTAAAATGAAGAAATGATTAAATGGCACCAGAGCTAACGAGTACTAACAAGTTAATTTGAAAGTATATAAAATATGTCTTTCGACATTATAAAAGAGTTTTTTTCCAAAATTCTGGAGCAATTTGGTGATTAAAATTATATAAATAATAATCACCGCCTTTCAAAAGGTTAAGAAAAATTCCGGACGAGCATAAAACTGGCTTGAAGTTAGTTCTTGCTGATTACGGCTTTTAGAAATTTTGCCCGATACAATATTTGTCAAAATATTGATAACCATAGCCTGTTAGTTTTTGAGATTTTTTAAAATTTGAAGCATTATAATATATTATGTATCGGGCTGGATGTTTCTCGCGGCAATGATTTCAGGCAATTTATCAATTTGTTTTCTGATTCCGCGTGTCGATGTTCCTCGTAAAGATGTTGCGATTTTTATGGTATGAGCGTTTAATTTTTATCCGATGTTTTTATTTATAAATGTAATTTTTGATATTTTTACGGCAATAGATTTACATAAATAATTGGGTTATTTCGTGTTGAAAATTCACTCACAAAATTACTGGAAAGATATTCGGAATATCCGAAGCTCTAGTAATTTTCAAATACATTCTTTAACTGAAATACAAAAAACAATTATAAAGAAGTTACAGTCATTTAAATACCTGCGCCAGCTATAGGTATTGAATCTGATGAAACAATGGATTTTCATGGTTTATTTTTATTATTATTTTTTTATGGACTGCAGTGGATTTACTGATTGAAATACCAAATGGCTAAAGGGATACTAAAGTCCCTTTGTCATCAACAAATTTCTTGAATGTAATTCATTAGAATCTGAAATTTTAACGATTATTCGATGTTCCTACACTGTAGAAAGACAGAAGCTTCTTAACATAGGAAAATATAATATAAACACAAACGGAAATGAACAATAACCACTTACTAGTTATCCACTAATCCGAAAAGCATTCTTTAAAATCCTAAAAACCAAATACATTTTCGAGATTTTAAGTTCAATTTATAAAAACAAAGTTTTATTGCTGCCACTGGTGTTAGGGTAAACGTTTTCTAGTAGTTAGTCTTCATAGTGTATTAATGAATTTTCTGCGCACTGAATACATTGTTTTTTAATGCTACCCATTCTCAAGTAAACATTTTCATGTTTAACAAAGAGGTTTTAGTGAGAAACGTGATAAATTAACATCATTAACATAACATTAAAGTTAATATTACATTTTTACTCTTTCATGAATAAATTCAGTTATACAGCTGAAAGTGTTTAAGGGGTCTCAGGACTCTTAAAATTGGAAACTAGTCGTTGGGAGCCACCGTAAATACTTACCCTTCAAGGGTATACATAATATAAAATATGAAAATATGAAAATAAAACATGTGATATATGCTAAACATTGTGTCATATTACTTTTATTCATAATTTAATTTACTTGTACTCCCTTAGATATAATTAATATAATCCTTTCAGCTAATATTACTTTTTATTGTATTAAAATGTCTCAATTTGTTAATTTTCTGTAAGCAAATAAACACTATTCGTTTACAATGGAAGTCTATGGGAATTTGGTGAAATATTAGAGATACCGCTAATCTGGCGTGACTTTTGGCGACTAATTTTGGTCGCCAAATTTGGAGATATACCGTCAAGTTGGCAAAAAACTTGGCGGCATTTGGCGACGGAACATTGTCCCCTTATGGTACCCCCCTTATAGGTATGGAGATGCATTAAATGCTTGACATTTACGGTAAGCCATTATTGGCATTTAATCTTATAATTTGGCGCTAGTTTTTGGTCGGTGGGATAATGGAGTAGTACCGAACTACGTAAAAGAAACATCCTTATAACTCGAAAAATTATAATCGTATTAACTAACAGTTTACTGCGTCGGATTACGCGTCTAATTTCCAATTACAATATATCTTTGAATTGAAATTTGAATGAAATACAGGGCCAGGAAAAAGCGAAGAATATGAAAAATAGGATTACAGATATCTCGGCAACTAATTATCCGATCAATTTCAATCATAATGCAAAATTTATGTTTTTTTATTGTATTTTATATTCATTCCTTCAAATAAACAATTTCGAAAATTTTTGTATACCTTTCATCAGAACGAATATTTTAAGATTCCGAAAAAAATAGTTCCGGTTAATCGAGGTTACTGATATTCAATAGGCTTCTTTCCATTATTACTCCCTAAGTACACACCGAATTTCAAGTCTCTATCTCAATTTGTTCGGGAGATAGAGCGTTTACAGGCACACACACATACAGACGGACGGACACATTTTTTTTCTAAAAATATGTTTTTCGGAATCTCCAGTGTCTGAAACGTGTAAATCCGTCAAAAAAATTTTTACGATTTTCAAAATGATTACAAGACTTACCCTATACTACGTATGATGGGTAAGTAAAAATGAAAAACAAAGACCATATTCAACATTTAATATCTTAAAATGTATATGATTGTAAAGCACAATTTTTATTGGGATGAAAGATATAAGTATGTTCTTTCATTTCATGCATTTAAAAAATGGCAAGATGCAGAATTAGTCTTTATAGAGGGCTCCAAACTGTCAGACACTTGACAAGCAGAAAATTGGTATAACAGTTTACTTGCAGGATTACAAAGTAAATTTTGCAACTAGAATGAAAATTTTGGTGCGTACTTATACTTAGATAATAATAATTACCCAGGACCTAAATAATTTGTATTTAAAGCATTTTTATATTTTTAATACAAAGTTGTGTTTAACTAATACAAAATATTGAAATTTTCAACAGTATAATATATAAAAAAAAATTTTTTTGAACAATGAAAGGGAAATTTTAGTTTCAGTTTATACGGACTAACTTTAAACTTATGTTTTGAAATTTTCATGGAAAAACATTCAGAAGTTTTTGAGATATCCTGCGCGTTATGCCCCAAAAACGTCATTTGGAAAAAAATGACTTCAAAGTTTCAAAAACGCCAATTCAGCTATCGCGCGGGTATAATTCTAAAAGCCATAACTTCTGTTCTAATGGGTATTTCAAGAAAACAATTATATCAAAATGTTCAGAAAAGATAGGAGTTTATCATTTTAAAAAGTTAAAATTTCGAAAATTTTGAAGCTTTAAAAATCCTGAAACCCCTTAATTGAGAATTGCTAGCATTAGGAAAACATATATTCCGGGTTGAGAAGATTGATTAATACACTCTAAAAACTATCCAGAAATGTTTTTGAAAATACTTTGCTTTTATAAATGATTCTTTAAATATCGTTATTTTCTGAGATTTCTATTGATAAAAAACGCTTTTCGAAATCAAGTGAAATTTACAGGAAAATTTACTGTATTTAGTTTTTCGAGGTTATATTTTTATTTCGTAAATTATGAAACATTTGTCTTTTTCAACAGCTTAAAACTGTGATTTCTATTCACATTCCAACGATTTTCGATAATACTCTAACATCCGAGGATAAAGAAAAATAAAACAAAATAATAAAAAGCTTATAAAACAAGTTTAAGCAGGCCTGCCTAACCTTTCAGTAAGCAAGAGTCTTTCCACGTTCATGTTCACATGATACGAAAAATGCAACAATAGTTTCTCGCTATTGCAGTGGTAGCGTACTGCATTAGAAGATAAATCATAGTAAAATTAGCATTCCATTTCCCTTATTGGGGAAGGGATATCTCAAAAAATTTTGCAGAGGAAGAATCCAATATACTTAATGGCGCTTCTCTTCAAAAATTACGAAGTACATTACCTTTTAAAAATGAATTTTTATTTCTAAAGAAAGTAATAGAAAGCATTTGAAGGTTGCACTGTGAAAACTTTCAAAAGTCGCTGCATTGGACAGCCCTCATTAATGAACATAATATTGAAAAGGTCAAATTTGTAGAATTTTGAAATCGAAAATGAAATTATCTCTTAAATTATCACAAAAAATAATATACAATATTTGTTTGTGAAGACCACTAAACAGCGCGGATTTTTAGCAATTACTCTGAAATAAAGTAAATGTATCAAGGGATGGATGGAGAAATTTGAATATCAATATCATAATCAAGTATATTTCGCATTAAAATTATTTTCATTTCACATTGTAGGAAATTAAATATGTTTAATTAGTAGAAATTTTAGTTCGTAGCAATAGTTAGCAATTTTTTTAAATTTTTCTCGCTTTAAAAAAAAATACCGATTCAGCCGAGTATAACGACCTTGTTTTTCTTATGAACTGATTTCTATATGATAACTTAGCAATCCAGTGTTATGTTTTATATCCCTGTATATAGAAAACTCTTGGTAATGGTTTAAAAAATATTTTAAAAAATAACAATTTTACTTTATACGATTTTTTAAAGACATTTTAAAAAAATGAGACATTTCTGGGGCCGGATTTTTAAGGCCAACTGCTTTTGAAAGTTCACGTCACTTTTTAAAATGATGTGTTTGAAATCGTATATTTATCACTCATAAAACTGTAACGTTTTACAATAATTTAGAGTGTCTTTATAAGAGAGTGGTGACACAAGCACAAGGTGCATTGGATGCTGAGATTGGACGTTTTTGTCCAGACCTTAGGAATCCACTTAACAGCATTTGATTCGCCTTGTTACTGTCCTGGGTGAGTTCGTTTCGACGAATAAAAAGAATAAAAAACATTAGGTTGGCTATAATATCAGACTCGTCAAGTTCAAGAATGATTTTCAGAATCCTCTTGACCAATTAAATTTTATTATCCGCATGCCCTCACTCTGTTTTAAAGGGACTCTATACTCTTTAAATACATAAAAATAACGTAATTTTAACAGTGCAGTTTTCAGAAATTTACATTGTAAATAGATTTCCTGCTTATAATAAGAAATTTAAAAACGTTAATATTAGAAATCTTTTATAACGATAAAATAAATTTAGAATTCATTTTACTTATGCAAATGGGGCACATCGGATTGCTACACAGCTAGTAAACATTGATGTTTTTATTTTTATATAAACTAATAACTATTCACTTAATTTATTTAAAATTATGCACTTTTAAAATATTTGTAAATATTTCTTTTATTCTAAAATGCAAACAAAACTAAATTTGAAAATGTGTAAGGGAACAAGATTCAGTCTATTACCCTTCAATATTTATTTCTCTTGTTCAAGAAAAATTAAAGAGAATAAATACTGTGGCATCTCTTGGCAAATTACATCAAGAAAAGCTCTTTCAACTTGATTAAGTTCTACAGCGTAAGTATAACGGGCTTCGTTTCGATTTGTGCACTTCAAAGCTCTCCCAAATGTCTACTTTACAGTTTCTTATTTTGTGTTGAAACACTAAGCTCCTTCAGATAAAATTAATTTTCTCTCTTAATCAGCTGATTTGAAAAGTTTTATTAAGGAAAATACCAGAGACTACTGCATATATAAATTCAATTGCTTCTTCTAAATTTGTTGAAGAACTATTCATAATCCTTTCGCATTAAGAGGATTGCTTAAATAAATAAGCAAATATGTATTTTAATTTACAAAGAAGTTATCATGTATTGTGAAAATAAAGGTTTCAGGATTTCACGAATTCATGAATTCGTGATTTGTAGAATTACATTTTCCCCAAAGGTCTACTTTTAGTTTCCTGTTTTGCGTAGAAATGCAAAATTCAAGCTGATTTGAAAAAGTTAAGTAAGGAAAATGCAACAGATTATTTTATACATGAATTCAATTGCTTCTTCTAAATTTGCTAAAGAACTGCTTTTAATCCTTTCGCATTAAGGGGATTGATAAACCCTTTGAAGGGTGGTGGTATGTTTATGAAATCACTTAATTTTAATACCCCAATGCCACAATGGTACCAGCATTTTGATACAAACATTTTCCGTTTGCTATGTATGTGAAATTTAACTTTTTCTTATTTCCAAATATATTTGTTTGTAAATTCTGTTGTAAATCATCAATTTGAATATTTTAGCGATGGAAGTGCTTTGCCCCTGAAAGGGTTACAGAAAAAAATAAATGTCTATTTTCATTTAAAATGATGCTAAAATGTACAATGAAAATCAAGGTATCAGAATTTCATGAATTCATGAAATTTTCATTCATGACTTCGTGATTTGTGAAATTAAAGCTGTTGGGTTTAAAGGCGAGCGAACATTTTTTATGCGCATTATATCTGCGCACTGCCAGTCTTTTCCCCTGCCACACTCAGTCTGCGTGCAAACGATAGAAGAGTGTAGACGTAAAAATTTTTCTGTGTGAAGTTATTATGAAAAAGTATTCTGTGTGAGAAATTTATCTTTAAATTAATTGTTTTGTGTTTGTGCAGTGTTTTCGTTTAATAAATTGTGTGTTCTGTCAACATTAACGGACTTCGTGAAAATTAATATTAGTGAAAGAACAACAAAATGGTAGCAGTTCGCGGTTGATATTCTAAATCGAAGTTAGTTTTTTTTAAAAAAGAAACCAAGGACAAGTTAAACGTCCTTGAATTAAACGGAACTAATTATTTTATATGGAGCCTAAAAATTAAAGCTGCTTTAAGCCTTAAAAGGTTGGATACTTTCATATCCGAAGTAAAAGCAGAAGGACTGAGTGAAAAGGATTCCACCGAATGGGACCAAAAAAAATAGCGATGCCGTCGCATACATAAAGTGTCATTGTCTGATGAACAGGCGCTACAGTTTGCAGCAGAAGAAAATGCGAAATTATTATGGGAAAAAATAAGATCGACTTTTACCGGTCAAGCAGAAGATAGAAGAATAGATGCCGGCAATGAGTTAAAGAATCTAGAAATAAAATCAAATGAATCTGCAAATGATTATATAGCCAGAGCTCGAGGCATCTCAACAAAATGTCAAACACTTGGATTGGCTATAACAGATAGAGAACTTGTATTCTACACGGTACGAGGTCTGAAAGGAAAGTTCTCGAAAGTGAGAGATATATTAAAGACTCAACGTGAGAAAAGTATGGATGAAGTACTAGAAATTCTTCGGGAAGAAGAACTGACGAATACCGCTCGTGCTGAAGGGACCGCCGCTGAAGTATTCTACTCCAGGAAAAACAAAAGTCCGAGACTTTGTTACATTTGCAGACGTCCAAATCACATAGCCAAGGATTGTTTTTACAGGAATAATATTTCAAGAAATGATAGGTCCAATGGAAATCGACAAAGAAGAAAAACGCACCACGATGTAAATTATCCAGTTAAGGACAGAAACAATTCGGTACTTACTATTTCAACGGAACAATGTGAACTATGTGATAATATATGGTTATTAGACAGCGGGGCTAGCTCGCATATGTGTAAAGATAAAATATGGTTCAGGAATCTAATTCCTGAAGAAAAGGATATCTATCAAGCAGGTAAAAATTCCAAAATAATTCCGAAAGGTACAGGTACGGTATCATGTGATACGGTAAGTAAAAATGATTCTATACATTTGACAATAAACAATGTTAGTTTTGTACCAGATTTGAGATATAATTTATTATCTGTTACTGCTTTAATGGATAAGGGTTGTAGAATTATTTCTGAAAATAACTGTGTGCTAATTTTTGACAAATATAATAAATTTCTAACTAAAGCATTTAAAAATGATAATCGACTTGAGATTAAACTTCAACCTGCCTATAATTCTGAGTGTAATTTTACTGATAAGAGTGCTAGTAATTATGAACTGTGGCATAACAGATTGTGTCATTTAAATTCAAAATATATGTTAAAAATGAAAGAGTATATTGATCTTAAAGATGTAAATGTGTCTGATTTTAAGTGTGATACATGTGACATAAGTAAAATAACCAGGAAAAGTCATCCGAATATTGATATTGACCAAAGTTCTGATATTATGCAGTTGTTTTATTTGGATTTATGTGGCCCGATAAAACCCGAATCGCTTGGTGGGGCAAAATATTTATGGTACTAGTGGATGATTTTTCTGGAATGTATTTTACTTATTTCCTCAAAAGTAAAAATGAAGCATTTGATGTATTTTATAAATTTAAAGCTAAATATGAAAATCTTATGGGTAAAAGAATTAAAAAGGGAGAAGTGACAATGGGCTCGAATTCGTAAATACGGAATTTGACAATTATCTTGCTAATGCAGGTATTTTTCACGAAAAAACTGTCCCATATAACAGCGAAAGCAATGGAAAGGCTGAAAGGGCGAATAGAGTTCTATTAGAAAGGGCTAGGTCTTTGTTATATGAAAGCGAACTTCCCACCAAATTCTGGGCAGAAGCTATCAATTGCTGTACACAGGTATCTAATATAACACCCCGTAAAGGAAAAGAAAAAATCCCCTTAGAAATTTGGACAGGTAAAAAGCCCAATTTAAATTATGTAAGAAAATTTGGTTGTTTAGCTTATTTTCATATTCCTAAAACAATGAGAAATAAATTCGATGTACCAGGAAGAGGTGGAATTATGTTAGGATATGCTAGAGATAGGAGGGGATATCGTATTTATGATGTAAAAAATAAGAAAGTGATTGAGGAACGTTCTGTTAAGTTCAATGAAACTATAAAAGGAAGTAAATATTTTGGATTAAGTAAATGTTCAGAGTGTTGGGATATTGAACCGCTAATAAATAAAAATTTTCCGGAAGAGAATGAAATTCATGAAAATCAAAAGAATAAATCTCTCAATTTAGAAATTTCTGACACAAGCGAAATAAAAAACGGTTGCGCAACCCCATTAACAAAACTTAATTTGTCTCCAGCTAGACATGAAGGCGCGGAGAAAAGGAATCGAAACAACAAAATAAAAGACCGAAGTGAAAATATGACTGAAGTTCGAAGGTCAGAAAGATTGAAAAGTAAATATTCGTCAGCTAATTTAACTGATAATGTCCCGAGCAATTATTTAGAGGCAATAAATAGTGTGAATTCACGTGATTGGGAAATAGCTATGAAAAATGAATTGGATTCTTTAATTAAGCATAATGTTTGGGAAATCGTTGATATGCCAGAAAAAACGAAATTGATTAAAAGTAAATGGGTCTATGCTTTAAAAGAGGGCGACAGTAAGGAAATAAAATATAAAGCCAGATTAGTGGCAGCTGGATTTAATCAAATTAAAAACAAAGATTATACGGAATCGTATTCACCTGTTGTAAATATTGAGTCATTTAGATTACTAATTGCACTTGCAGCTAAATTAAATTTGATTGTTAAGTTTTTTGATGTAAAAACAGCATATTTATACAGTGATTTGGAAGAAACTTTATATATGTCACCACCACCTGGATATGAAACACTGATAGGGGTTAATAAAATTTGTAAACTGAAAAAGAGTATTTATGGATTACCCCAATCGGGTAGAAATTGGTATTTAAAAATAAAAGAGGAACTTGGTAATATTGGATTAAATCAATTAGCCTCTGATAACTGTGTATTCATTAAAGTTGAAAATTATAACATTTTTATATTATGTATGTATGTGGATGATTTAGCTATCTTTTGTAATAACCAAATAATGTATGAAAATATTGTTTCTAAAATTAAAAATGTATTCGAATTGTACGAAAATAAGAATTCTAAATTTTTAGGTATAGAAATTGAAAAACATGAAAAAGGTATAAGTTTGTCACAAGTGGAATATATTGAGTCATTGTTGGTAAAACATAATTTAGAAAATTGCAAACAGTGTTGAATTCAGACACTTTTCTCCGGGAGGGATTTCTGTGGCTCCGGGGGGGACATTATAGAGTTCCGGGGGGGAAATCGCACTTTTGACCATTGAAAACACAAAATCTCAAATCTTCCGGGGGGGACATCTCACTGCTCCGGGGGGGAATGTCCCCCCCGGGCCACCCCCTGAAATCAACACTGATTGCAAATCTGTGAAAACACCTATTGTTAAAGGTGAAGATAAAAGTTTTCCTCCAACAAATGAATTGTTTGACATAACTATGTATCAGGAAATTATTGGTGAACTTTTATATTTAGCCAATAGAACACGCCCTGATATATCATTTGTCACAACTTATTTGTCTCAATTTAATCACAAACCAGAGAAAAGGCATTACATTTTGGCTAAAAGAGTATTAAGGTATTTAAAAGGTACAAAAGACAAAAAATTATTTTACAGCAACGAATTTGGGTATTTAAATAGTAGTTCAGATGCTAGTTGGGGAAATGGAGAAAATGGAAAGTCTTTTTCAGGAGGAGTTGTATTGTTAGGAAAGTCATTAGTATCTTGGAAATGTCGTAAACAAAAAAGTGTTAGTCTTTCTACATGTGAAGCAGAATTATTTTCTATTTCAGAAATGTGTAAGGATATAATATGGACTGTAAACTTATTGTCTGAGTTAAATTGTAACCAATTTATAAAAGATGCCATAATTTTAAGCACTGATAGTCAAGCAGCAATACAGTGGATTAAATGTACAAAATCCTCAAATAAATCTAGGCACATGAACTTAAGATTTCATTTTGTCAGGGATTTATTGTCAGAAGGTATTATTTCATTGGAATATGTTCAAAGTGAACATATTATTTCTGATTTCCTTACTAAAGGTGTAAATGAAGATAAGTTGTTATATTCTATGGAAAGTATTTCACTATTATGATATGTGTAATTATTGTATGTAATTTGTGTGTAATTTTTGTATGTATATGTATTTTTTGGAACTGTTTAAAGAGAAAAAAAATGTATCTCTCGCAGGAGGGGTGTGTTGGGTTTAAAGGCGAGCGAACATTTTTTATGCGCATTATATCTGCGCACTGCCAGTCTTTTCCCCTGCCACACTCAGTCTGCGTGCAAACGATAGAAGAGTGTAGACGTAAAAATTTTTCTGTGTGAAGTTATTATGAAAAAGTATTCTGTGTGAGAAATTAATCTTTAAATTAATTGTTTTGTGTTTGTGCAGTGTTTTCGTTTAATAAATTGTGTGTTCTGTCAACATTAACGGACTTCGTGAAAATTAATATTAGTGAAAGAACAACAAAAGCTTTCCCAGAAATTTTAAGTTTCTTGTTTTGTGAGAAGGCACAAAGTTCAATGAGGTATAATTAATGTTCTCTTTTAACCAGCCGATCTGAAAATTTTTATTAAGGAAAATGCCACAGATTACTGAATACATGAATTCAATTGCTTCTTTTAAATTTGCTAAAGAACTGCTCATGATCCTTTCGCATTAAGAGGATTGCTTAAATAAACAAATAAATATATATTTTAATTTAAAAAGATGTTAGCATGTATTGCGAAAATCAAGATATTGGAATTTAATGAAATCATGAATTTTTCATTAATGACTTCATGATTTGTGAAATTATAGCTTTCTCAAAGGTCTAAGTTTCTTATTTTGGGAGAAGAAGCAAAGATCAGTCAGATATAATTCATTTTCTCTCTTAACCATCCGATCTGAAAAATTTTACTAAGGAAAATGCGACAGATTACTGCATACATGAATTCAATTGCTTTTTCTGAATTTGCTAAAGAACTTTTCTTAATCCTTTCGCATTATGAGGATTTCTTAAATGCAGACAACTGGTCTGATATCTGAAACATCCTAACAGAATAAATCTCAGGTAAAGGAACCCCATTAAACGATAGATACGTAGATACACTTTATTATTATAACTCAATCCTACTGATTTTTAATTACATAACATTAATTGAAATGTTTCCATATGGGTGAAAAAAGTGCCCAGGCCGGAAATCGAATTCATAACCTCTGGCTTAAATTTTCAATTCTCAGCCTATTGAGATACTTGGACTGACAAACAGCCAACACAATTCACATTACTCATTTTTTCTTAGATGGAAAAGTATCAATTCGTATGATATTTTTACCAATCAGTATGACTGAGTTATAAAAATGAAGTGTCAAGTGAAAAAGTGTGAACACTGTAAAAAAATCACTGTATCTTTACAACAAAAAAATACTGGCAATATGAGTACCAGCAAAATTTTCTGTAAATTTACAGCAATTTTGTTTTTCACGGGTAAACAGCAAGCTTGTAAATTTACAGCATTTTTTATAGTTAATTTTACAGTAATTAAGTTTTTTAGATTTTACAAAAAATTGTACTTTTTTTTTCTTCATATTTTGCTGTTAACCCGAGATTGCTCGCGCAGGGTATGTCATACCCAGGCTGGGCACGGTTATTACATTTCTCACCACTAATTTTTGAAAAGTAATCGTCAAATTATTTTTGTGAGCGATGTCAACGATTAAATAAAATGACGATTTTTGTTTGAATTTATTGGTGGCAAAGTGTTTAGCGTTCATATCCTGGATATGTGCGAGAATTCCCGGATTAATTTTACAGCACTTTTCACACGATAACAGTAATTTTTTTAGCCTTTATTATTATTTATTTTATTTTGTTTATTTATTTATTATTATTATTTGTAGATATGCATTTGCAACCCCCCCCCCACACACACACACACCGCCCTGCAATGTTTACTTTAAATTTTTCTTTTTTTTTGTATATTACGAGACATTTTTTAAAAACTAAGAACACTATGTTATCTTTACGTCTATTTATATCATTGTTTCAATTACATTGTTATATAAGAAATTCTGTTATACATATGTACGATACAAATTTAGCCCCATAAAGCAAAATAATATATAAAATAAGAAAATACACAGAAAAAAGCAATACATCAGAAAATTTAAACTATTGTAACTCAGTAAAGAATTTTCTTTACGTCAATTTCAAATATATTGCGTATTAACATACATTGAGAACATTCAAAATATTTAATTTCAGCAACTACAGTGCTAATTTACATTTATTGTTAGATAATTATCAAAAGGAAAATGCGATCTGCTACTTTTGAATGCTGCGATAATGGTAAGCAAATTCTTGGAATATTTTATGGATTAATAGCGAAGTGTAACCAGCTTACACATAATAAATGACTTTAAAATTACATATAAAAAATTAAAATAAATGCGCGTAAAAAACTGGCATCTATAAAATCTGAATAATTCCGATGGAAAATCAGACCATAGTTCATAAGATTGTTCTTGAAAATTTAATAAACCATGATAATATATTATATAAATAACAAAGCGAACTTAAAGCTTTTGGACAATAAAAAAAATATTGTTTAATTTAGATTAGTAAGGTATATTAAAATACAAATGTATAAAATGGAATTGCGAAAAATAAAACATATCTAAAAAATATGATTTTTTTTTTTAATTCTGGTACTTTGACACATAAGTAAATAATGACTAAGTCCTATGAGGGAAAAAGAAAGAAAAATAATATTTTTTTTTCAAATCTAAATTGCAAAAATTCTTATATGTTATAATTTAAGACAAGATATTTAATCCTTATAAAAATGGCTCAAAAGCTATTGTCAGTCAACATTTATATACATGTGCTCAAATACAAAATGTGTATCTTACATTATATAAGGGAACTGGCCTATTTAATATAGTTATCAAATCAATGATACGAATAAACATAAAAATAAAATTTACCCTGAACTTTTAAAATATATAATCCAGTACTGTATTTAAGTATCCAAAATCGCCATTTTGAATTCAATAATAAGAACATATTCAGAACGACGCTAACACTCGTACGACACTAATAATACGACACAAATAATAACCTGGTTTGGCTTGGCGCTGCCTGTGGATATGTCATCTGGATTGTTGTCCGGGCGGTTTAGGCGGTGTTGATATAACAGGAATTTACTGTAAATCAATAGTGAAGTTTAAAAAATGCTGTATTTTAGCGATTCACAGCAAAATCAGCTGTAATTTTCCCCGTTTATTTTTTACAGTGAAGAGTGTTAATCCTTTATGTACTGAACTATGAATTCATGCAAATTTTACCTTCTAAAGCATTTTTCGTAAATTTTTTTAACTACCTTAGAAGATTTACATACTCATTTAATAAATCTTAGAAGAATTTAAGAAGGATTGAAGGATTTAGAAGGATTAATTAAATTTGAATTTATAGGGATTTTGTGCGATATTTATAACCCCACTCAAATCTTTTATTTTAAATATTTTTTTTAGTATTTTGTAGAATTAGGAAATGTACAAATATGATGTTCTTACAATAGAAATATAGAAATATTTCCGAATTGAAAAATCCCCCCCCCCCCCCCCAATGCCAAGAAAGCTGAAAATATGCAAAGGCAAAAGAAATCATTCCTTTTAAAAATATTTTTGTTTTGTTTAACCAATACTGCTTTTGGAACAACAATGTGAAAAATTTAATGTAACGTTACGCCACAAAATTGGTGACAGAACTACTGCCATAATTTTATAGAATAATTTAACCGATGTAACTGGTATTTCGTTACGCCTTAATAGCGTGAATTCTGATATTTCCACATTATTATGCTGTAATATTACACCAGTTATATCAGTTTAAATTAAAGCAGTTATAATAATTAAATTACTTCATAAAATTGGTGGCAGCGTGTTCTTGCCAATTTTATGGAGTAACTTTACACCAATTTTTTACACTGAAGATAAAGTAATTCATCTATAACTTATTCTAAACTTTATTACTATTAATCGATGTATAAAATGAATTTTATAACAAGTTATTTTAATGGTATTTTATGAGTACCGTCAGTAGATAAAGGGTTAAAGGCAGTTAACCCATTTCCCTCCGTGATTCCCGGATTTGTTAATTTTCTGAGCTCAATATTAATTTGCTTAGGCATTTCACTCATTTTTTAGATTACGTGTGCTCCAGGCTGTCAGTTTTGACATATTATTAGGTAGTTTCATACATATAAATTTTTGTGTGAAATATTACACAGCGAACAATAATGACAAATCCAAAGGAGGGGCAATGGAGCGATCGCCTCTCCCTTGGATAAAGATAAAGAGTCACTATTCTAAGGCAATTATGCAATGCTTTTCTAAAATTCTTTGTTGTTATTTTTCATTGCAATTCTGTTCCTAATTCTAAAATACGAATGGTACCGAAAAAAATAAATAAATATTACATAATACTAGCTAAAGTACCCGGCGTAGCACGGAATTTTAAGAAAGTTTGCGTTGAAAAATCAATTTTAAAATTAAATGTACAGTATAAAACAAACAATAAAAAAAACAATCGAAATAGATTTTAAAATGGCGAAAACAAATTCAGAGAACCTCGAAATTTTAAAATATGCCAATATTTCCATAATCGGGTTTATATCATGTTTCAATACGTTTTTTCAAACTCATATGACGTTATATATTTTCCTGCTGACGTCCATTATATTTCAAATAGGACGTAATATTCACTTTCTTTCTTTAATTCGTCAAATTATTTAATTCATTTTCAATTTTCACGTGGAAATCTTACAATAGAAAAGTTATGGCGTAATATTCACTTTTTTTTTAATTCGGCAAATTATTTATTTCATTTTCACTTTTCATGTGAAAATTTTGCAATAGAAAAGTTATGACGCAATATTCACTTTTTTTTTTTTAATTCGGCGAACTACTTATTTCATTTTCATTTTTCACGTGGACACCTTGCAATAGAAAAGTAATTGTTGCGATAAGAGTTTACAGGTAGATTTTTAATTGTTGGCAACTTCTATAACGAAAAATTTTTTAATTTGATAGAAATTTGCTGTTAAATGGATGGTTTTTATTAATTAAAAATTAACTATAAATTATTTCGATTCCGGATTACTTTAGTCGCCTCGGCCTAAAGTTACGTAGCCAAATTACGTAGCAATACATATGTACGTAACATTCACAATTTTGGCTTTCAAACTGTGTATTTGTATAGAATTACAGACAGACGAACAAATTTTCTTTTCTATATATTAGATAAGGAAACCAAAAATTTTATAAAATCTTTTGTTTTACAACTTTTCCTGTTATACAACGATTAAAAGTTAGCAACTACGAATTGGTCCAAAGTCCAGAAATTAGCCGTTAAAAGTAAAAATTTAGACAGCTATTCATGGCATTTTGCATAAATGTTTCCTTAATAACTTTCAAAGATCTCTTTATAAAACTAAATTTAAAATGTCGGAAAAGGCAGTTTCCAAAACACTAAAATTTTTTCAAATATTTCTCTTGCAATTATTGTGTACACAAAAAATCTATTGTCCACAGATTAGATACAGAGGACAGCAATGTCTTTGCAATACTTTTCATAAATGGATGCAAAAAGAATCGCTAAATTAAAAAAATAAATAAATATTTTCTCTTTTACTTTTTGGACAACTCTAAAACATCTTCAACCGTAACACCTACTACCACTGGTAACCACCAACCTAAACTACCACTTGTAAAGAAGTTAGAAAGGCTGGTTGTATTGGAATGTTTGGTTTTATTTGTCGCTTCATTAAATGTAAAATTGATGCTGTTTAAATGGTTACATATACCGCGTGTCCTAAAATTTCCCGTACCCCAAATTAAAGAACTCATTAGCCGTGATTTTTGTTGTTGTTGTTGATAAAATAAATTTTATCGTCTGTTTGTCATTGCATCAATTCTTGAGTTTTTATGATTTGGTTCTTTTCGCGCTCAATTGGTACGAGAATAAAATTCTACATTATTTTGTTCTTCATAGTGAAATGAGTTTATCACGCACTCAGAGAATTGCGCGGATCGAAACTTCTTTTGCATGTAAGTCGTATGAAAGGTGCAAAGAAGTTTGGCGAAATAAATATTTAAATGATGCAATAACGAGTAAAGATATGCTATATCGGCTCGTTCAACCATTTCGTAATACAGGTTCAGTGTAAAATAAGCATAAGAGTGGAAGGCCGAAATTTGTTACAACAGCCTTTCTGCATGCCATACAAGTGATGAAACCATGGACATGCTTGAAGAATTTTTTGGCAATCGACTCATCTTAAAAAATCTTTGGCCAAATCGATCCCCTGATCTGAGCATCCCGGATTTTTTTCAGTGTGGATGTTTAAAGAACAAAGTTTACGCAAATAATCCTAAAACAATAGATGATCTGAAAATCGCCATTACTCGAAGGATACAAGAGAAAACACGATTCTTTTAATTTTGGATAAGGCGAGTCATGTTCTCACATCATTCGCAGGGTAGCCAAAAAACAGTGTTTCCAAATCTGAAATACGATTTAATCAAACTGCAGTTTTATAAAATTTATTATCAACTCAACTCAATAGATAATAAAACCTTACAAAGTTTTTTTTATTTATAATTTGTGTATTTAATAAAAAATCAGTAAAATGAAATTAATCACTTTAATTGACAATAAATTTACAATTTCAATTATCTTGTCATTTATCTTGCAGCATCATATCGCATTTTTTTTTTATCACTAAATGTACCAACAACAGGACATTTGACCTGTATCAAATAAAAATATTTCTATTTGAACGAGAAAAATTGTTTCATAAAATTAATAAAATATAAGTTCATTAAGCGTCCTGTTTGAAATGTCACATCTGGTGGGGTTTTTTTATTCAGAAATTCCAAATTCTCACCAGAAAATTTTTATACTTATTTTTTGGTTATTAAAATCATACAACAGAACAGAACAGGCGATTCTCTGATGGGGTTCCCAGTTGTAGGAACTTTATTCCCTGTTGATGTGGACTTGTTTTTTCGCGAATAAAAGAAAAGAAAATTACTACTAAAAATTTTCTGGTGTGAACTCGAGATCTCTCAATAAAAAACCCGCCAAATCTGTCAGTTTCAAATCAGACGTTTCTTACTTAGTATGACTTAATACAAATCATACAGAAATAAGTTAAATAAAAATGTAAAGGCTATTCTCAACTGCTCTGCTCAACAAGTGCAAAACGTTTTGACACATTTACAAATTCATTTTTTAACGGAAAGATACAAAATTGGAAGGCCTGACTATGGAAACGAATTAGAATCGAACTGCGTTTTCCATTTTTTGAAAAATAAATTACCTATTGAGTTATAAGCGATTTTGGTCACGTGACAAACACGTTTTTCTCCCTTTACTGACTGGTTTTTCTGCTTTCTTCGGGAACTTCGATACAAAACGTCAACTTTGACACTATTTTCTGAAATATCTATTGTGCTTGCAAAAAAACGAAAAAAAAACAGTTGGATTACATAGTTCCTGATCAACAACATCTGCTAGTTTCATGCAACTCCGAGCAAAAATAAATTAAAACTTATGTCATAAAGTTGCCCTTTTGGATTTGAGAAGAGCCTTAAATAACTTTAAATAAAAATTCTGACGTGAAATATTTTTTATAAAGCTTGAATAAAATTCTCTGTACGTTTAGTGTTAAATGCATCGATGTTTTCCGAAATATTTGATATTATTGCAATATCTTTTTCTTCCTTAAAAATTATACTTAATAAATAGCTGTAAGCAATGGTTTCAGTAACCAAATTGCAAAAAAGAAAAAATAATAATAAGCATGATTTATTAAAGGCATTCATATCATCAAATACTGAAAAGCAGTTTCCTTTTTAGCGTAGCTAATTTAATAACAGGATTCAATTTACATAATATTCTATTAAAGCTATTTTTTAATATTACATTCTTGATTTTCTCCTTGATTTTACCGTTAAACAAAGAGCAAGCACGAGTAAATAATTTTTTATCCAAATCATATCACCAGTTCATGAGATTTGAAGGTTTTTTTTCTATTCACTTATCAGAAATGCTAATGAGGTCTAAAAAATGGTTTCTATTCGTTTCAATATTGAATTTTATTCATAAACTGGGGAATTTTAGATTTAGAAAATGCTTTTAAATTTCCATTTGAATAAATGAATTATTCATGCCCTTTTATTCTTGAAGCTTTTCATTCAAGAGATTTTTTTACTATTTTGAATAAAAAATAGATGCACTGTATCGGTTGTAATAAATCGAAAGTGTTACATTATTATCTGTAAAATATCACTTCGGATGGGATTTTCCGAATTAGTGACAGCATATAGTATCAGTTTAATTAATTTCTCAATTAATTTCAGCAGTGAGATTAAGCCCGAAATTATTGAATATTAAATACGGGAAATTTTTCACATTGCGAACTAAGCGTAAACCAACAAAGTGAAAAATGTCCAAGCTGGGAATCGAATCCGGACCCTTGAAATAACGCTACAATGCTCTTTCATTAAGCTACGAGGACGATACCCGGGTCTGACTTTTCTCACACTTAAGTGTCGGTAAGGCTGCAACCGTCGCACAAGATAGAGAAGTCTTTCATGAGCACACAACACTGTGGCAAATATGAGACGGAATAAGGCCCAGCATAGGTGAACACAAATGTAAGTATAATTCATTTCGCAATTAATTTACAGCAGTGAAATTACTCCCGAAATTATTGAATATTAAATACGTGGAATTTTTCACATTGCTACCTGTAACATAGCTGAGTATAGACCTTGCAGCTAAATGGTGGAATATTGGAGCGTTATTCCAAGGATCCGGGCTCAATTCCAGGCTTGGACATTTTTTACTCTGTCGGTTTACGCTTAGATGTTACGCAATGTGAAAATTTTCACTTATTTAATATTCAGTGGCAACATATTGTTGGAAACTGGTGTGAATCTGAAATAGATACCTTTGAATATATTTTGTTTTAATATTCAAACAAAATTGTACATGAAACACTAAGTAAGGTACCTTTTTATGAATATTTTACTTGCTGGTGCTCGACAACCTTTTGTTCATAAAGGATAAAAATGTATGTTTAAAGTTAGTAGCAATCAGGGGGAAGTTATGAAAATTTCTAATAAACTGAAAATGTACTATATAATCTAATTAATTAATTACAACTTAGTGTGTGTCTAACTTTAATAAACGATACTAGCTGATCTCGCGCTGGGCACCTTGCGCTAAAAATTATACACTTCAGTCATAGTAGCTGTGCTCTCATGGTAGCAGTTCAGTCGTAGCTGTGCTTTGGGATGGTCACTTCAAATTGTGCATTCACAAAGTTTTGCCTTAGCTGGGAAGTCTATTTTACCATTGATCAGAACGTTCATTATACATGAAACGCTGAATAAGGTACCTTTTCATGAATATTTTACTTGGTGGTGATAAACAGCCGTTTGTTTTTAAAGGATGGAAAATGTATGTTTAAAGTTAGTAGCAATCAGGGAGAAGTTGTGAAAATTTCTAATAAACAGAAAATATACTATATAATCTAATTAATTAATTACAACTCAGTGTGTGTGGTGTGTAACTTTAATAAAATATACTACACTGCAAATAAAGGCGTCTTAAATTCAGACACATATGTGACTGAAAAGGTAATTCAGACACTTAATATGAAATTTCACACATCATAGGTATCTGAAATTAAGACACTTAAGTGTCTTACTATGTTTTACTATGATAAACACTGTAAACTGAAATGTCTGAAATTCAGACATATAAGTGTCTTAAAATGGAGTGTTCAATTTTCAGATATTTTAAAGTGTCTTAATTTTTAAGACACGTGTATGTGTTGAATTTAAGACATTTCAAACGTCTGAATCGCATGCATCTTTGATCAATCTGCATGTTCGGCAATAAGCAACCGTTTTTACTTTTTTTGTTAGCTTTATACACAGTAAAAAAATATTCGTTTAAATACGGAAAGTGTACTGCCAATTGAGATACCAATTTACGTATTTTAATGTAAAAAGTTTCCCGTAAATTAGAGAAATATTTCCATTTTTTACGTATTTTTTGTATTTAAAAAGTTCTATTTAAAAGAAAAAATATAATTTTTCAAGGATAAACCCATATATTTCATTCCCCACTTTCTAACTCACGTATATTAGAATTTATAGAAAATGTCATGTTTAATCACAAAAATTTAGCAAAAGGCATGTTTTAATGTGGTGTTACTTCGCAGAAACCATGAAATTTTTCATTTCAGGCAAGTTTCCTTTATACAGAGGTTTACTTCAATTTTATTTACTGTTTATCGAAATGCATTTAGCAGATAATTTTCAGTGGTCCGCTTAACACTAAAAAGCACGGTCATTTTGACCGCTACCAAATGAACATATCTTGGTTCGAACCAGATTTTTTTTTTATATAAAACTAGTTTAAAAGGTACAAAGAAAAAAAAACTAGTTAAATAAATAAGTTAAAGATTTAAAATAAAAATTCTGGTGGGAAATATTTTTATAAAATTTGAGTAAAATTCCACGTCTTTCTAGTGTTAAAAAAATGCGGTATAAACATAAATTTAAAATTGTTGAGACAAAAACCTGCTAAAAACGAAATTTTGTCCAGTCCCATATGATTAAAAAGTTTGATTGCATAATAGATACGTTACCTAATCTATAAAACCTGTTTAAAGAGGATTTTTTTTTTGCTTCCTGTGTTCTATTTTAGAAATTTTTACTTATCTCAGCGTTCCTTTCCTTCAGAAAATCTTTCAAGAATGAGTAGTGGCTCCATCTCGTGTTAGTTCAAGTAATCGAACGTTTTTTGTAATTACAAGCATCCCCCAGCTTATATAAGTAATGAGTTCCGCAAACCAGTGTTGAATTCAGGAGGTGGCCCGGGGGGGGGGGGGGGAACCCCGCCGGAGCAATGAGATGTCCCACCCTGGAAGAATTGAGATTTTTTGTTTTCAATGGTCAAAAAGTGCAGTTCCCCCCCCCCCCCCCGGAGCCACAGAAATCCCTCCCGGAGAAAATGTCTGAATTCAACACTGCCGCAAACTTATATGTAACTTGAATTTTACGTAGGTCGAATTTGTAAATTGATTAGGTAAAATTTCGTAAGAAACTGCAATATTTATTGTATATATATATATATAACGATAAGAGGGATGATAATTTTTAACAATTTAGAATTTAGTACAGTGCCTTATTTACTAATATTATATATATATATATATATATTATTTACACAGTATTATTTTATAAATAAAACATCATGCAGCTTTATTTACTCGGATATAAACTATAAAAGTATGGAAAAAACATAAAAACAAACTGAAAGAATACTTTTGAAATAAAAAATCTCTTATGGAATGCGGGATTTATAAATTTAACATTGATGAATCAACTTAAACTATTTTCAATTTACATCAAGCGAACAGGTGAAGCTACAAGAAAAATACACTCGTTTCTCTTCAGCGAAACTTAAAAATTGCTTTCGATCTGGTTCGAATTCAGCTAACATAATTGTTACGGTTGAACCCCAGACATTTTGTCCTCATTTGTTAAAATAAAACTGAAATTAAAATGCCACATATTCAAATTTCTAAAAAGAAATTGCGTAAAATGTTCAAAATTATTCTAGAGTAGAAAAAAAGCTACTGCTACTTAAAATACATTTTTGTGCTTGATAAATAACATTATTTCGAAGCTCAGCTGCTGGACACATGGCCAAATGGATAGCGCGCTTTACTGGTGACCAAAGGTTCTATAGTTCGATCCCCGTGTAGCGTAAGTGTTAAAAGATTACAGTAGTTTAAGTTGAATACAAAAATCAGATGTAATGTAAATATGTACCTTAAAAGAAAGGGATTGGTGAAATGGTTCATATTTTTAATCTTTAAAATGGAAATTTTTAAATACAGAAATATGCGAAATAAATGGAATTTTTTCTGGAATTTACATCAGAAAATTTCCATTAAAATATGTAAATAGTACTGGAGTCTGGAGTGGCAGTACAATTTCTATATTTTAAGGGATATATATTTTTTTACAGAGTATAACGCTTACAAAAGAAAAAAAAACAAAAGGTGAAAAAATGTCTGTCGAAGTGGTCAAACATGGATGCAATTCAGACGTTTGAAATGTCTTAAATTCAGACGGATGCAAGTGTCTTAAAAATGAAGACACTTTAAAATGTCTGAAAATTAAACACTCTGTTTCAGACACTCAAGTGTCTGAATTTAATACATTTCAGTTTAGAGTGTAGCCGATCCCGCGCGGAGCATCTGCGCTAAAAATCGCACTCCTCAGTCCCAATTCCAAACCTATGCTCCGAGATGTTCACTTCAAATTATGAATTCACACAGTTTCGCCTTAGCTGGATAAGTATATTTTGCAGTTGATCGGAACTTTCTGTGGCTCGCCTAAGCTTATCAATAGAATTTCGAATGGATCTTCATTGAATAATTTCTTCCACAGTTTCAGCGGCATGCCGTTGTCTTCTACGTAAATTATAAACTTCACGCTGTAAACTCATTTGGGGGGGGGGGGGATTTCAAAATATTAGCAAAAATTCAGCGATTTTTACACCCTTACAATCAGTGAAAGACATGTTGCATCACAATACGCCGTTACATCAACAAGATCTTCTAACATCCTCAAAATATCATAGCATCAAAATATTGTAATAATAAATAACATATTTTTGGCGAGAAATACCACTGCAAATAACGTAGCCGGCTACAGTTACGTTTAGCAGGTCTAATTTTCTAAAGAAGCCACTTGTTGCCATCTCCAAAAAAGAAATAACCGCTTTTTCGCCACCATGTATATGCGTTTTATATATATAATATATAGTTTTTTTGCAAAAGGGATATTAAATTATGCATATTTTGGTTATCTTCCAAAATCTGTATTGTGATCCATTTCCAAAATTTAGAATTAGTGAAATTGTATATATCTCGGATTGATGCAAACTAAAGACTTTCATGATACGGAATGAAAGCATTACATATTTGATACCTTTCCGAAAAGCGTCGTGTATACGTGACGAATAAAATACACAGAAACCTTTGTTACTCGTACCAGTAATATTAAGCATAAATCAAACTGTGCGAATTTAATACATAAGCTAAAATCTTTAACCACGATTTAACGTACAAACACGTACAAACATGATACAAAAAAAGAAAAAAAAAACAAAAAAAAAACATTCGATCGTTCCTCACAACGATCGTATGTGATTTTTCGTGTCATGTTTGTACGTACTTGTGCGTGAAATCGTTGTAAAAGATTTTAGATTATGCAGTAATATTTTATTGAAAATTGTACTTATTTAATTAAAGCATTTCTGTGATTTCATTAGATAAACATTTCTGCCTAGATAAACCGGTGATAAAAAAATAAAACATTCTGTAATGGACGATTGTGGAGAAGAAGGTAACCTTTTGCACTCCACTGATAGCTATACGTTGGCATACTGAGTTCAGGGCTGTCACAGGCGAATGTTTTTTGCTTCAACCTCACACCACTTTTTCAAAACAAAAATTATTGACATACTTTTCGAGAACATTTGCAAGAGAAATATTCTACAAAATCTCTTTTTTTCAAATAGTGGTGCGAATAAAATAGATAAACAGTTGCATGTGGTAGCCCTGTAATTTAAACCACAAATTTACTGTCACCGTATAGGTGTCAGTGAAGTGCAAAAGGAATATGATCAGAAATATGCTATATGACAAAACCACTTTTAAAGGATACTAGCTGCCCTTGGCAACCAGTTTGGTCTCCCTTAAAATTTATGTTTGGGAAAGCATGCTAAGCATTGTATGTTGCATTAAAATATCTCAATTTGTTGATTTTCTGTAAGCAAGTAAAACCTATTGGTTTACAATGGAAGGCTATGGGAATTTGGCGAAATATTAGAGATATCGCCAAGTTGGCGTCACTTTTGGTGACTAATTTTGGTCGCCAAATGTGGCGATACATCGTCATGTTCGCAACAAACTTGATTCTTCCCTATGGTAACCTCCCTTATAGATATGAAGATACATTAAATCCTGTTCAATAACCAATGAGATGCGTTTCATTCGGGCGGTGCCATTAAATAATTAACAAATAATTACGATTTCTGTGCCACGTACGATAGCGTAATATGATAAATTTAAATTTTGGAGGATTGAGCGATTAAGTGAGGGTCAGAGGATTTAATTGAGGATTGGGATTGGGATTTGGATTGAGGAATTATTTGAGGATCATCAAAAGGAATTTCTCGGGATAAAAATCAGTTGAATGAAATGAAAGATGCGTAAATTACAATTATTGGGCCGATTGTTTTACATCTTTAACTAATCATAATTGCATTTAACAAATACGTGGAAATTTAGAATAAACATTGTAATGTACAAAAAATAAAATTTATACGTCACAATTTTATTGTCAAAGATTTTACTAATTCGTAAATAATCCGTAGAACTTAAAGTAATCAGGGGAAATTTTATATGCCAAACAGGTTTTGGAAATGCTCGTTGACTATTAAATTTCGATCTTAAAGTCAGATTCTTATATTATGTTGTAGTTGTTTGCAAGTTCCAAAATATTTTCTACGCAAATTGCAATCTCTTGCAATATATTGAAATAGGGGTGACAGTACACTGTATAAAAAAACGTACTATAATACGGAAATACTACTGGCAATCTAGACGCCAGTACTATTTCCGTATTTTAACGGAACTTTTTCCCGGTAAATTACAGAAAATTTTCAGTTTTTTTTTTTTATTTAACGAAAATTTTTCTGTAATTTGCCCGGAAAAAATTCCGTTAAATTACGGAAATAGTACTGGCGTCTATATTGCCAGTAGTATTTCCGTATTTTAGTCCTTTTTTTACAGTGTATAATAACACGTGTGAAACCTAATCAAAGTGTGCATGCTCTTTCCTACTATAAATTTCTAGTATTTTTTTCTAATTTTTCTAGTAAGTTTTTAAGATTAAATAAGGTTGAAATTGTACGGAAAAATTTGTGGAAAAGAGCATAC
Organism: Maratus speciosus; assembly: GCA_963932465.1. Taxonomy (NCBI): domain Eukaryota; kingdom Metazoa; phylum Arthropoda; class Arachnida; order Araneae; family Salticidae; genus Maratus; species Maratus speciosus. Next base: position 156,586,953 of record OZ010789.1, read on the forward strand.
CTAAGACTGGATAAAACTAATCGCGATTGGCAAAATTTACTACAGGAGCTGGGTAACCATCCCGCTTATACAAAGGTCATTCCAAAAAAACTAAGAGTTATTTTTGTACGTAGTGGCAACACCGCGAAAATAAAAAATAAAACTACTGGCGATTTTTTTCAAACTGTTAATTGTACGTTTATAAATATTCTAAATGAAACAGACGATTTTATTTTCCTAGTTTCGTGCTTGTTTAAAGAACTGATTTTATTTGCCCTAATGGAAGTGAGTGATTCAGAGTTAAAAAACGAAATGCGTTATATAAAATTTTGCCATCGTTTGGGCAAAACAAATACACAAACAGTTAAGTTAATGAAAAAAGCTTACGGCGACAAATGTTTTGGTGAGTGTACTATTTTTAGATGACATGGTGATTTAAAAAAAGACGTTTGTCTGCTGAACTGGCTCCTAAAGCTGGCCGATCAGAAAGTGTTGTGAATGATCGAAATGTTAACACTGTGTGGGCAATCTTGCAAGAAAATCGGCAAATGACGTGCGAGGAGATAGCGGTATCAACTAACATTTCGAAAATGTCGATATTTCACATTCCATACAACAATTTACAGCTTTGCCATGTTTGTTCCAGATGGGTCCCTCGTCACCTCACTAAAGAACAAATGCAAACAAGAATTCACCAATGTTGCCAGTGGAGACAGATGCTTCAAAATTATTCGAATTGCCTAAAGACTGTAATAACAGATGATGAAATTTGGATGCATCATTTTGATCCCCTTACCAAGTTCGCGACAAGTGTATGGAAACACACTAATTCTCCACCTCCAAAAAAAATTCGACGAACCAAATCTGCTGAAAAGGTCATGATGATTATTTTCTTTGATCATAAAGGTGTAATCTATCATAATGCTGTGCATCCAAAAACTACTGTGAATAGTCAATATTATGTTTCACTTTTGATAATTTTGCGAAAACACATATTGAAAACGCGTCATGGACTGGTAGGGAATTGAACATTGCTTCACGATAATGCTTGCCCGTATTTCGCTACTTCTGTTCAGCAATATCTTAGAAAATGCAATATTAAAATCTTTCTACATCCCCCTTCAGTCCAGATCTCGCACCATGTGATTTTTGGCTGTATTTGATGTTGAAGGAAAAGCTCCGTGGCAGAAAATTGAATAAAGATTCTGAAGTTATTTCAGCAGTGCAGGGTCCTGGAAAGTTGCTTCCAGAAAAAAGGCTTCTCTACTTGTTTTGAAAAGTGGTTTTAACAATGGGAAAGTTGCATAGCGTCTGAAGGAAGGTAGTTTGAAAAAAAAAATGATGTATTTTTCCTGTAAATATATTTCTTGATTTTACTTTCAGTTTTTATGGAGCGCCCTTTGTAGTTAAAATGTGAAATGAAAAGAATATACAGTACGTATGCCTCAATCGATTCTGAACTCTTTTTTTTTTTTTTTCGTTCGTAACTTTATATATATAGTTTAAAATATTTTTACGACAACTGTCAACACATTCTCCTTTTTTCTGCATGAAATATGACGACATCATGACGACATCATAAAGAAGTCTCTCCATCATTCGGGGTGTAGCTGACAGAACATATAGTGTGACAGATGAATTAGTGCGAACTTCAAACTTTCCTCGTAATGACATTAAATTTAAAATATGTTAGCTGAAATACCATTGCAATTCCGTTATATTAAGAAAAATGATGAACAAAAAAAATTTTGACTGAATAAGGGGATATCGACTTAATTACTTAGGAAAATATTGTTAGTCTTGCTGAATATTATTATACCTCTCTATTATTGTAAGACTTCGCAACATACTATATAAATAAAATGTTCAAAAGATTATTTTATCTATATATATTCTGATTTTGTTTTCCTTTGTAATATTTTTAAAAGCAACTATTTAAAAAATATACTTGCAAATAAATAATTTATGATAAACATAAAAAAACATTCATTTATTCGAAGAACAATCTTTTAAAACAAACAATTTTAAAAATAAATTCCTAAAAATTTATTCTTGCGTTCTCCAAAAGCATTAAGCAATCATTTATTCAGGAGTTTTCAATATTTTCGTTTTCTTCACTACTAACTGTGTTACAATAAAATATATTTATTTTCTGAAATTAAATTTTTGTCCTTTTTGGTACATTCACTATTTCATTGACAATTCAAGGCAATATTTGAAATACCTTTTTTAATAAGTTTTTTTTATTTTATTCTCATCAAATAAAATTTAAATACATTAAGTGCTTATAGGCGAGCAACAATATTTAATAAACAATATTTATAAAATTACATGAATAGACTTTTGAATGGAGTTTTTTTTTTCTCGTTGCTTAAAACATTATATTTACAAAATAACGATGAAAATATATTTTTCTTGCATTGAAATAACAATAGTTCTTATTAAAAGAATTTTTATTAAAGATTAAGCTATAATAAAGCCAAAGAATAATACATGAGAAATGTTCCGTGTTGAAACATCTGTTTTTGTCATTTTTAAGGCAAAATTCAATTTCGATTTCTATAAACTAAATTTGTTTTTGATTATTTTTTGAAGAATGGTAAATATGCATTAAAAATTTGCTGATATGAATATTTAGTTTAAATTAAAAATAAAATTATAAAGTGGAACTTCTGATATAAAAAATCCATTTATTGTAAGATTACTTTAATTAATTTCACAATTAATAGTTTAATTCGTAGTTTGTATGGAAACTATACTTGCCTGCTTGTTTTGTTTCTTTAATCAGAGGAAGAAAGAGTTTTTATTTAAAAAGCAATTCAAATGAATACTGATTTAAATGAAGTTAATAAAATATCACTATTATGTACAAGATATACGATATACGACTATTATATACTGTTAATACCTTTATAGCAAATAACACTAAGAAATATTCACTGTTTAAAAGTATTTAATAAAAGCTTTCGTTAAAAAAGCAGGTGGATAATATTCTTCTCCATTTTTTAGTTGTAAACAAAATATGTATCATTTCGAGCCAGGTTTCTCTAACAACGAATTGTACATGTGGGAGAAGAATAGAAATGACGATCGTTGGTATAATCCGTGTTCAAATAAAATGGTTTTATAATGATTTAATGGTTTAATAATAACTTTGTGTTTTCATAAAAGTAGATTGCTGGCTATATAGATGTAAAGCAAAATTTACCAAAAAAATTTTTGTTGGAACAAAATTGATAACAATATCAAAAGACAAATCCCCCTTACCCTAGAGATTATCTTACCATACCAAGTGCCAGACCTTCTCCCCCCCCCCCCTACAGGGATAACTTTATATATGTACAGTCCCTTCTGTGAATTCACAAGTAGAAACACAGACCTTTAATGTGGCAGCGCTGGGCACTAACCACTGAGCTATCGCGCGTCTTCTTGATGATTAACTTCAAGTAATAGCATCAAATGATTTGTTTCTCACTCTCACCATAGTTTCCTGGAAAACCTATTTCTAGTTTTCAATTACAATTACCGACTACATTGGTCGCCCGGTAGCGGGGTGGGTAGCGACTGCTGCTGCCACGGCGGGTGCCCGGGTTCGAATCCTCGGGTAAGACATGGATGTATTTGTGAATGTCGCTTTGTAGTGATATAAATATGCAATGGTACAAGAAATAAAAATTGTTGTGACTTGTTGTTGTTTCTGTATATAATAAGGATCATTCGAGGCGAAAAGCCATAGTTGCTATAGGCCCCAAAGCAATCTCCACTACGGTGGGCACAAACCGACTACATCAGTGTATCTCAACCGATGTGTCGTGAAAATAACATCAGTGGTGCCGCAAAACTTTCAGCCAAGTTGTATTAAGTTTTTACGAATTAATAAATGTTTCGTTACTTTAATGTACAACATTGTTATACACGATTCCCATTTCAATGAGATTAAGCATAAAAAAGTTCTATTTCTTGGAAGTATATTTCCATGTTTATAGATTCTTTATAAGAGTATGATATGAAATCATTAAAATTGGTGGCTTCAGATAAATTTAATACTTTCCAGGGCTCGAAATGCACCGGAGAAAACCTGAACGATATTCCGGTTCGTGAAATTATGACAAATATTGTTCTGGTTCGTAAAATTATGGTAAATACCGTTCCGGTTCGCGCAATTATTAAAACATATTGTATTACGGTTTTATACATTTATACCAGCTTATTTCCCTTTCTGTAACTTTTGTTTAATATCATTTAGAATCTTGAATGCAATTTTTAAACTGTTTTTGTATGATTATATTTAAATTTGTCTATACCAGGATTGGCGAAACTTTTTATAACCGCGTGCCAATTTGTTTCCAAAAATATTTTACACGACCTTGACGTTCCAACAAATTTAGTGGCTTGAAAAATCCTGAACCCCCCCCCCCCCTTAAATAAGAACAATACGCTAAAAAAAAGTGTAACATACAGGTGAGGTATTGCACTATAATAATCATAAAAAAATTAAATTCTAGAAATTATTAAAAATATATGTGATTAATTGTGTGTTTGCATCATGGAAGGAAAATAATGAATATCAGATTCATACTCGGAACTCGGTTAATTTCAACAGAATGCAAACTTAACTGGATTTATATGACAACTGCTTTTTATTTGATTTTTTGTATTATTCATTTTAGAAACTAATAACCTTGCGGACATAGATAGAGATGGAAAAAAATATATAAAGATCAAACGTCAGTATCTTGAGATAGCTCTGAAATTAATTTCTAAGGTGAAATAATTTTATTATTGGTACATATACTAATGTGGTAATTTACGGTATTTTAAAAAGCCGCAATTAAAAGACTTCAATTTCCAATAAATCAAATTTAGTCAAGATTAGATCATCTAGAGTTTGTGTATTTTGTGTAATATCAACGTATATTGATTTAGAGTCACGGGTGCAACGTGCCAAAATTATTCTTTCGCGTACCACTTTTGGCACGCGTGCCATAGGTTCGCCATCCCTGTGTCTATACTATCATAAAATATTTTAGTCAGCAATAATTTTGAAATAGCTTTCCGGTTCGTCAATTTTTCCTTTTCGGGGTCTGATACTTTAAGAGAAAAAACATCTTTTTCGGATGAATAGGGGCAGAATAAAAAATCCCTGCCGCGTCGGCCTACAGGCGCAGGTAGATTTCGAAGTTAAGTACTAATTTCACGAACAAAAACTAAATCATGATTAGAGAAAAATCCACTTTAACATTTTTTTCTTGCCAATTTTGGCAAGTTTTTAATTTCATTTTTATATATGAGCTAGTTTTATCAGAACCATGTTAAGGCAGTATTCAAAAAATATTTTTCCATGCTCAGCAACTCAAAATTTTCTGACTCATTTTCAGATCTATTTTTAAAAAGAAAAACATGAAACTTGCTAACGTGATTTTTAAAGAGATTTATAGGCGACCTATGTTTTTATTTTTCGGTCAATTAATTAGAACTTTTATGGTGCAATTGTCCAAATATGTGCTAATTAGAACTTGATTTATAAACAATTATTTTCTCAGTAGGACAATATTTTTCGTTTCCAACGCAATCGCTTCGAGAAATTTGGTTCAAAATGCCCACTTTGACATCATTTTTTTGTAATATATTCTGCCTCTATCAAAACATCGAACATTACGGCACATTATATAGATTCTGAATAAGAGAAACTACCAATTGGATGTGTTTGAAAGAAAAAATGAATTTAAAAATGAGTCAGGAAATAAGCAGTTTGGATTTGAGTAATACGATATTTTTTTCCTTCAACCTCTATGTACTTTTAATTTGTTTTTGACGGGGTTATGGATTTTTTTTCTTCCTCCACCCCCCCTTTTTTTTTAGTTTTTAATTTTTTTGCGGTAAGAATTGGTCCTATCAAAAACTTGTCAATGTAAAAGTTATAGGTAATATTAAGAAGATTTATAATAAATTTAATTGGATTTGATATCGTGAGAATTGGCAAAGTTATGAATTTCTTTCTCCTCAAAACCCTAGTTTTTTTCGCCCCTTGAGCTCATTTTTTATTTTATGAAAAATCTGTCATACATAAATATTTGGCCCTTTTCCTAGAAGTAATAAAAACTTTAAACTGAGTAGATATGTTTTATGATTAAGTAGTTATGGGCGTTTTTCCTTTTTCACAAAATCCCTCACTATTTTCACCCGCTTGGCCCGATTTTGCCCTTTAACGAGCTTGACCGAGATTATATGTCCCTTGATTTTATGTATCAGTTTGGAAAAGATTTGTACAGAATTATGGAACTTATCGTATCCATAAAAAATGATATAGATAGATAGGTAACGTTTTTTACTGGAGGTGGTTTTAGGTTCTAGGGGTCATGATCAGTGTAGATCTGCAAAAATGTTTCCTAAATTCCAACATAGGGGAGAATGCAATAGGTATAGTATTTCATATGAAATCTACCTAATTCTGTGAACATTTTTTAGTTAGTGATTTCGTGTAATCCAGATAAACAATCTTATTTGAGCAAATTTTGTAACCTTGGACGTCATATTTTATAATTGTTGAAGAATACACCCGCCCACAATCGCTTGACACATTTTTTTAAATTAAGAGAGAAATGACTTTGTTTGAAATCCGTGCGGATGTTCATCAGAAAATTTGTACACTATACAGAAGAGGTTGAATTAAGAAATATAAAATACCAGAATATTGAAAACAATCATCAATGAATACGAAAATTTATTTCTGTTTTTTTTTTTTCTCCTCGAAATTCTAAATTTTATAAGCATTAAAATAAGTAAGGAAAACCTTCTACTTTCAACATCGCTTTCATTACATTGATGAGATTTGTTTGAACTGTTTTTGGCTCTGATAGATCATTTTGTTTACGTGAATATTAGAACTTGCTTTTTTCCCCTCATTCTAAACTTTATAAGTATTAAAAACGTAAAAAAAAAAAAAAAAAAAAAAAAAAAAAAAAAAAAAAAAAAACCCTCCTGCTCTCAGCATTACATTGATGAGAATTGAACTCTTTTTTTTCTCTGATAGTTCACTTTGTGCGACGATTAGAATTTTTTCCCTCCCAATTCTATATTTTATAAGTACTGATAATTTGGAAATTGCACGTCAAACGTGGCAAATGCGGTGCGTTCGTATTATAACTAGTTTTGTAAATATTTTTTGAACCGCATATTGTACTGAATGTATATTTTAGTGCACTTCATACGTGCATATCAGTTTCATTCGGTTCAAAAGGCTGTAACATCATTAAAATGCACTTGAAATATTTTTTTTCCCATTGGCCGTAATGTAATGGAAAACTTTTGACTGTCCCCGTAATTAAACTATGCATCCAATTTTTATAAAATTTGAAAATGCTCTACAAAATTTTCCAACAATTATATACTTAAAATTTCAGACCATTCCGTTGGGTAGTTTTTGCTCTGTTATATGCAGACGGACAGATGGACCGAACAACGACTATTGGTGCTACGTATTTATATAATTACTAACGCACCTAAAAAGAGAAAGAAAAATCTTCTGCCCTCAACGTTACATTGGTGAAAATTGAACTGTTTTTTTTTCTGATAGATCATTTTGTTTGTAGTAAATAAATGAAAAGTCACATAATATTGCTTTCATCCGTGTTTTCATCATCATAATTTAAAGTGACATATTTCAACATTTCAACCTTTTACACTTCATCCAGCTATTAGTTCAAAATTAATAAAAACGACTTGTTAATGAAAGCTTAACAATATTTGGAATTTGATATGAAACTGGTTGTTTTATTACAATTATGGTAGACCGGGGCTAGTTGGCCCGCTTTTTCTTCTAATAATTAAAAGAAAATTACAATTCAACATTTTAAATTTCTTTTTATGTTACCACTATCAGTGTACTTTCAGGAAGAAGTCACAATAGTAAAACTTGAAAATATTAACTACAAGTATTAGTTTAGAAGCTCAAATTGACACCAAGTCGCTTGGGCCAACCTGTCCGGACTGCGGGGTAAGTCGGCCCACGTCACTTTTTAATGTTCTGATAGTGTAGAAGTTTAAGAAATGATCAGAATTTTACAAAATCTTAATTTTTATTTCTTACGAACGAAAACACAATATTGCCTCCTAAATTAAAATAAAAATTTTAAATATTAAAACTGTGAGTTATTCAAATTATTAACTCCGGCCAAAAATTGCTTTAAAAACTTATTTATTTTCTCGTAAAAAATGTTTTTAATACATTATTCGGAACAGTGATAAATTTTAATAAAGGCATGCTAGGTGTTAAAACACCGTAAATCTTATAGTACAGTGATTTAAGAAATCATTCATCCTTAATTAGGTGATTTATTATAAACACTAGATGATAAATACATTGTATCAAGGCCTCTGCACATCTGTTAAGGGCAATAATTCTTTTCTTTCGTTTATTATGTTTTTTAACGCACCATTCCATTCAAATTTCTGTCAGTAAAATGTAATATTGCTTCATGATGCTTTGGGTAATGCCAGCTTCTTTGAAATAATGATAATTTTCGTTTATATAAAACTTGAATTCCTAATCAAGTATAAAAAAACCAGTTTGTTTATATATATATCATGAAGTATAATGTCATGTATTGATTACATTCATGATTTATTATTGGTATAATGAGATTTAGATAATCTAATAAGTTGGGATATAGCAATGTTCTTGATATAATTACGTTGGATGATATAATTTTTTTATATTTTCTGTTTGAACTGCTGATCTTTATTAACGGTTCAGAAGTGTAGTTCTATTCTGTCTGTGGAAGGGACAACATGGTTCTTAAAGGAAAAGATGATTTTTGATAATTTAAAAAATGTCTCCTGAAGCTGCCCTTTTTATGGATTATGAAGATAGAAAGGATTATTTAGTTTCAACGAATAACTACCCAGGTAAGAGGTTTCCACTTCATAAAATGTGATGTTATTAAAGCATTATTTGTGGCAAACTCTTCACTGGACGGCGGAACACGGGTATTTCCTTAATAGTTGAGAAATATCACAGTCGGGTAGATTTAGATTGTTAGATTTTTTACTTTTAGCAGTAGAGTGTAACACTAGGAGGCCGAAATTTTTGGTAGATTTCGTAAGAAATACTACCTATTGTAATCTCTCATATGTTGGAATTTTTGAAAAACTTTTGCAGATCTACACCAATCATGACCCCTAGAGCTCAAAACCACCCCAGTTCAAAACTTTACTATCTATTATACATACATATATATATATACTAGCAGCCTTCGCCCGCTACGCTGGTCGGTTTTTCTAAAGAAATCTTGAATGAAACAAAATATATCTGTGAATTTGATCATGCGTTTTAAAGCAATATGGACCTAGTATATCCAACCGAATTGCTGAAAGCAATATGGATGCCATTACACTATTATATATTTTATTGAGTCATACAAAATTTAAACTGTTAAGGACCAATTTCTTTAGTTGATCTGTTAGTGTAGGATTCGGTAAAGAACAATAGATCAATATGTAATATACTAAAAGCGTTCATGAAAAATTATCAATTCAAGTCTCATCAGAATCTGTTAATTGGACTTATTGAAAAGACTGATCGTTCATAATAATTGGGTTCGCCTGATTCAAGGACTTTCATTTATAATTCTACGATCAAGCAACCTAACAACCAAGCAACACTAAGCATATGGTATGTGCTTTATACTAACACATTCACTGAAAAATTAACTAACCAATCAAGTGCCATAGAAATCCACTTAGCAGAATCTATTAAACTGGAAAATATACCGAAACCTTCCCTAAAAATGATCTAATTGACAGTTTAAATCCCATAAAAATTCATTCAGGAGAACCTTTAAAAAAAGCAAATCTTTCAAAATTGGGTTCATCTGATTTAGAACTTTCCCCATAATTATTTAACTAAGCAACGTAGAACGTTATGTTTTATACTAACATCTTTTCTGAAAAAATATCTAACTAACAATATAAGTCCCGTCAAAATCTATTCAGCAGAACTTAAGATATAAGCGGCCGGAATGAAATTTCTCTTTGCATGATATATATATTGAGATAGTTAAATATAACTTCCATAATCGCGTTAACCGGATTATAGAACTCTCTGGGAGGTAGGGGTAGGTATATACCGCACCACTTCTGAATTTTTTAAGGAGCTCAGCTCAACTTCCATATAGCATATATACTCTCTAGTATACCCTATCTCTGTAGCGTATATCTTCCAATTTTCTTTACTGTACCACTGAAAACTTTTTCCGCATAGCTCCGTAACTAAGCAACACAGAATGATATGATAAACATTGAAAAAATCCCTGAAATATTATCTAACTTACTGTGCATTTAATTAGTTGACTTGAAATCTTTCATATTCGAGTTTACCTAATTTTAGAACTTCCGTAGCAAATTAGAATGATGGTTAATACATTAAACCATTTATAAACCAAATTTACTATTTAACAGTGTAAGTTCTACAAAATTCTGTTCAGTAGAATTTGAGTTATAGTCATATTTACAATATTTATTGCTCATTAAACATTTTTTCTTTAAGTAATAATAAATAAATAAAATAAAATGGAATAAAATAAATTCCATCATTAAAAAGTCCTGCATAAAAATATTCACGTTCAATAATTAGCAAAAGTTAATGTGTGGCACGGTTTGCAATAAAAATCGTTTGCACGATTAGGGTTGAAATAAATGGCGCGATACCATACATTTTGGCATGGTATCGCGACGAAAATTAGAACGAAAAAGTACCATAGATTTTTTTTTTTAATTTAGTTTTAGTTTTTGAGGCTTTTGAAATTTTTTTTTTCTATTTGACGAAGTTGTTTTTATTTAACCAAAAGGATTGGTTAAAAAATTATTCAATTTGAATTTTTACCTTGCAGATTGCTATAGCAACAGAATGAAAAGAGCGAGTTTTTAGAAATTATCGCTTGAAAAATTCAGGTTTTGGCGCCAAAGATAGTGCCAAATTAGAAAAATATGAAATATCTCTCAAACTATTGGGCTTAAAAGAATTTAGTTAGTACCATTCGATTCAGCATACAAAAATACACCAAAATATGTTATCAGTTGAAAAATAACTATAAAATCAGATTTTTAAGGAATTTTTTTAAAGTTCGTTCTCTTTTTTACCCCCTTTAGGGGTGGAATTTTGGAAAATCCTTTCTTAGCGGCACTCTATATCATAAGAAGTATTTTTACCCCGATTTTCACGATTTTAGGTTCAGTAGATTTGGCTGCGCGTTGATTAATACAAAATCCAGACTTTCTTTTATATATATAAGATATATATATATATAAGCTGCTCAAAAAGGTTAAAGGTAAAACTAAAAATAAAATATAAAAATAAAAACAAAAACAAAAAATAAAGATAATAGTGCTGCTGATTATCTTGATTTGAAAATAAACATTTTAAACGGTATACACATATCAATTTATAATAAACGGGATAACTTTAATTTTGAAGTTAACCATTTAGTTAATTGGAGTTCAACTATCCATAAACGCGTTTACGTCAATATCATAATAGGTCAGATTTTTCGCTACTATAAACTCTGTTCGAATAAAAATTTATTTTTTAAAGAACTTTTTAATTTAACCAGCATTTTGTATTATAAAAATAATATACCTTTGAATTTCATTAATAAATATACTAGTTTTACAGATAGTCTTCATTTTTGGGGAGTTGCTATGCGATTGACAGTTAATGATTTGTATAACTTAAAGCCTTTTTTTGGACGTTTTTACAAGGATGTCTGCAATTGTGTGGCAACAGACACGGAACGTGCATGGACAGATTATGGATCACTGGAATTTGATTATTGTTTTTTGTGGCTGTGTGACTCGGATTTGGGTAAAATAATTTTATTGTTTCAGTTTACATTACATACACGTTCTGAATGAGTTGTATCTTCCAGATGCACTGTTTATTGTGGCGTCGGGTCCGGTGGGGGAGTGTTCGCGATATGCTTTCAATTATTTTTATGCATTTGATTTATGCTTTGCGACACTCTGGCCGAAACCCACTGCCACTACTGAATAATAGTTTGTTGTAAATTGTAATTAGTCTGAAACATTGCTGTGTTTTTCATAATGCCCACCGCTGAAGAGGCCACGGCCTTTTGCTGTTTTTTCTTGTTCAGGTTATATCTGTTTAAAATTTTTTGGATGTTTTATGGTTATACTTAATTTATTTATGGTGCAGGATTCTGGGTCTGACAAATGCATTTAAAAACATAATGTGCTATATATATATATATATATATATTACTTTTCTATGGACACGATAACATATCCAATAAGTTTTCAAAACTTCCAAGAAAAGGGCCAAAAGATTATGCATGACAGATTTTTTATATAATTAAAAATGACTTCAAAGAGTGCAAAAAATAGAGTTTTCAGAAGAAAAAAATTCATAACTTCGTCAATTCACAAGCTATCAAATTCACTTAAATTTATCATAAATCCTCTTAATATTATCTACAACTTTTGTATTGACAAGCTTTTGATAGAAGCAACTTTTACAGCAAAAAGAAATTAAAAACAAAAACGTGTGTGTATGTGTGTGGGGGGGGGGGTAGGTTGTATAAAAAGAAATCACATTTCCCTTAATCCGTTAGATTCTTGGTGAAATTAGTCCTTAACTTCGAAATCTACCTGCGCCTGTAGGCCAAGCCAACAGGGATTCTTCTATAAGTATGAAAGTTATAAATGCTTTTGTACAACAGGAGCAGCTGGTTTAATTTGGGGAGGATATAAACAACATTATATCTTCATTTCTTAAAAAGATTGATTGGAATAAATAGGAATTCAATTAATAAAATAATTCCTTACTATTAATTAATAATAAATTAATTAAAATAATAATATATGTTTATTAAAATAATTCATTAAAACTATCAAAATTCCAATAACCCAGGGCCAAATTCCTACGGGGCATGTTGGTCCCACGGGTCAACATGCCCCGTGCCAAATGGACCAACTAACCCCGTATCGCCATTTTTGTTTTTCATTACTGTAAGGAATTATTCTGAAAGTATTTCAGTAAAAAACCATGCCCTGCAATAACTACGAACAATTGTTTTTCTGAATTATTATATATCATAATTTAAAATGTAATCTACAAACAAATAAAAAACGATTATTTATAAGATAGGAAATTTACTCACCTTTGCATAATTTTGAAAATTCTCAATAATTCTTTAACGTACGCTCCGATTTCAATAGTGCTGATATTGGAGGAGGAAAGCGAAGCAACGCATACTTGGCTTGACTGACAATGTCATCTAACGCAAAGTTTTAAAAATATCGCAACTGGGTCAAATGCAACTATGGCCAACTACCCCCGGTCTACCCTATGCATTCCAGAATATTGCGCATTGTTCCTAAAACCAATAATTCAAACAGAGAAAAACGTATTCGTAAGTGGTTGAGAATTATCTCTGTAATTATTAGTAAAATTCATTGTTTAGTAATTTGTAATACATTAACTGCCCAAGAAATCAGAATGGTGGTAATAAATCCAATTCTAAGAGGCGCAGAAAAAAAAAAAAGTAAGCATTCGATTGGGAATTAGTACGTCTTTTTTCAATTTATGCTTTTAAAAAATAATCTTAGGAGGTCGTCTTCCCACTAAAAATGTATCAAATTTTGACATGTTCAATACGATCACCTAATTTGGACAGCACATTTGTATTTCTCGTTAAAGTTTACTTTCGGATACGTAACGGGCAGATATTTGTCAAACAGTTTAGGAATTACTAAGTTTTAAAGTTTGGAACTCTTAAGTTTGGAAAACTTAATTTTAATCTGACTATTCTAACTTAATAAACTTAATTTTTTTCGGTCAGTTGGAAATATTCAATTCATATAGTTATGTTAAAAAAATAGTATAGCTACGTACCTATCGTTTATATGGAATTAACTTACCTGCGGTTCATTGTGTTCAGCTGTCTACATGACAGACCAGATGTTGTTACCAATAAGGTTATCTGAGCGAAATATGCTCTCATGTTGTCACTCCAGGTAGCTTAAGGCTCCTGTCTCTGCCGGCAAAGGCGCTCACGAGCTAGTGTTAATCCTATGGCGAGGGATTTTTCTAATATCTCGTTTGCATTTCGACATTTTTAAGTAATGTTTTTTGCATTGGATGGCCGAGATCCGTCTCTACATTGCATTTTTTTTACTTTTTCGATTTTGGTTGCAGATATTTTTTTAGAATGACACCTTCATTTTCAAAACCGGTTTTGAAAGTGAAAGTAACTTTATAAAAAATATCTGCCACCAAAATCGAAAAAGTAAAAAAGGTGTGATGTAGAGACGGACCTCGGCTATCCAAAGCAAAAAAATTATTTAAAAATGTCAAAATGCAAACGAGATATTAGATAAATCCCTCGCCATAGGATTAGCTTTAGCTACTGAATGTCTTCGCCGGCAGGGACAGGAACCTTAAACGGTAAAGCTGGCAATGTAAGCCAAGCAATTGGGTACGATTGCCAGCTTGGGGGTTTTTTCGCGCAGTTCGAAATATTTAATTCGTATGATAACGATATAAATCAGTATGATTGTGTTAAAAATAATAGCATCTTGGCAGGCCAGATGTTGTTACCAATAAGGTTATCTGAGCAAAATATACTCGTCGGTTGTCAGCCCAGATAATTTAAACAGTAGAGCATAGGCAATGTCAGCCAAAGGTCTAGGTTCGATAACTGTCTTATGCAATTTTTCGCTCAGTTAGAAATATTCACTTCGTATTGATTTTAATCATTACGAAACAGATTGAACTGCGGATAGGTATTAAGCCATAAGTTAAAACTACTTGGCGTAATAATTTTGGATTTTCATATTTGAAACTTTTAAAAATTGATTTATGTTAAACATTTTACTTGTTGCATTTCATATTGTTTTCGAAAATTACTTCCGACAAAATAAATATTTTGAATTTTTTTTTTTTTTTTTTTTTAATATGAATTGTAATGTAGACTTTTTTTTAACACAATTGATTTCCAGAAGCTTTCGATATGCAAATCCAAAATTACAGATCACTTTACCAAGTAGTTTTTGAGTTATGCTTAAAAAACTACCCACGTTGCAATCTTTTTTGTAATGATTAAAAATGATTTCAACATAAGGTGTTCAAAACATAATTTCTAATCTATTGAACCGAATGACTTCCTGTTTAGAAAAATAAAACTTTGTTGAAATCACCATAAAATACAAAATAACACACATGACGCCTTTCGGGATGGAATTTTTAACAGCCTGTCATTTAAATATTACCTGTAATTTACTCGTAAAATTTTCATCCCGAAATGCGTCCTGTTTGTTATTTTACATTTTATGGTGATTTAACAAAGTTAACAAAGTTTTATTTTTCTAATTGTGATTTATTTCCAGTTTTTCGGTTCTGTTTCATCTTGTTCTCTGTTTGTTATCTGAAGGTAAAATTTACCGAAGGATCTAAATATGCAGTCAAAATTGAGTGTTTGTTTTTTTAATTTCAAAGTTTGGTACAATTTCAGTATGAAGACGGCCCCTTAAGCTTTTTCAAAAAATTAAATTGAAAAAAAGGCATATTTTCAAAATTAAAGGGCTATTTTTTTTCCTCCGCAATTTTTTGAAATGAAGTAATGACTATCGCTCGGATATTTTAAGGGGTACTGTAAGCTATTTTGGTTTGTTTTTCTTCAAGAATTAAAATTTATTAATTTCTTTACAAAACCATATTTTTTATCTGCCTAACAAGACTACTATATGTTACATATTTGATAGTCTTGTTTTAAAATTGTATTTCTCCACTAATTTGTGACTTAAGATCTATGTTACATATTTAATAATCTTGTTTTAAAATTGTATTTCTCCACTAATTTGTGACTTAAGATCTATGTTGCATATTTGATAGTCTTGTTTTAAAATTGTATTTCTCCACTAATTTGTGACTTAAGATCTCTATCTCAACATGAGAAACATCTGTATAAAAATAATTATCATGCATAGATTTTTTATAATGTAATAATTTTTTCATTATCTCATGACATTAATGAAATTTGGGAAAAATGTGAAACATTAATATCTAGTCTGAAATTACTAGTTTTAATGTTTTACAGCTTACATATTTTTATCCTTAGATGTTTTTAAACTGAACTGACTTCATTAAATTCATCATACACTATGACAAATTTTCTATTTCACTTTCATTGTTTTATAATACAACTTTAAATATCATTTACATTGTATGAGATTTTTGCAATTTATGCGTGCTTCTATGCATTAAATATTTATACAAATATTTAATTTGTGGTCTTTACACATTTAAATTATCTTTTTAACAAACCGAAAAAGGGAATAAAAGGAATTAAGAGGCCACACTAGTCACGGCTTGAAGTTCGAACGCTAATGATAAGTCTATGGCAACAATGTTTTCAAATATCTTGCTTGATTTTTAATATTTTTAAATGATTTTTTTTGCACAGGATAGCTGAGGACTATCTGTTTACGGGCTATT
The DNA here is from genome assembly GCA_963932465.1 of Maratus speciosus. Taxonomy (NCBI): domain Eukaryota; kingdom Metazoa; phylum Arthropoda; class Arachnida; order Araneae; family Salticidae; genus Maratus; species Maratus speciosus. The sequence goes on from OZ010789.1 coordinate 156,603,442, forward strand.
TTTTACTTTTCCGATTTTCGTTGTAGTTTAATTCTCAGGATCCTGTCAATTTAGGATCCAGTGAAATTCGAGGTATTGTGTCCTTTTTAGTCTTATAACATTCATATCAGCAAAATTCAGGAAAATTTTTTTAATAACAACGAAAATATAGAGTTTAAGCTTTCCAATAACATGCTTTCAATAGTTCTACTACAATTAGGCTGAGCAAAATATGCAAAGATTTTGATGAAAAATGTGTCAAAAATGGCCTCGTAATGTTATGCTCTCCGCCTCTACCAAGACGATGAAAACCACGCCTATTAAAAATATGATTGGCTAGTATCCAAACACTTTAGCAAATGGAAACGATTTAATTGTGATTGGATTATTGTATCGTGTTAAAATAGATCACTCTTATTTCAAACCTTGGATTTATTTTTTTCTAAAATTATTGTTTAATTTCAACAAAAGACTCTTGAAAGAATGAAATATTTTAAATTCTATATTTCTATGAATAACGAAGGAAATTATACATTTCGTTTATATAAACAATTTCAGAACCACACAGAGGGAGTTACAACATATAGAAGTTATTAAGGAATCAAATTTCAGTCCTAGTTTATTAAGTAAAATGGTAAAAAAATAGACGAGTATTTTTTAAATTATTTTTTAAGTTAAAATAGTTAACAAATAATTACGAAGTCATAATTTGTTAGAACATATTTGTGGCCTGGCCAGGAGACTGGTTTTCAAGCCTCCTATTCTTGTATATGTATAAAATATTCGACAATTTAACATTTTACGTTCGAAAAACTGTTTTTTTAATTAAAAATCAGCAGAATTTAAAGTTAATAAGTTTTAAAGATTGTTAACTTTAAAATTGTAAATCAACTTGTTCAAAATTTTAAAGAAATATTTTTATAGTTCATTACTTTAATATTTATTATTTTTAAGGGGACAGTACACCTTTAACAGTCGGAGAACGAAATTTGTCCTGTGTAACAGATATATTTTTTAAAGAGCCCACTTCAGACACGGAGAGAAAGTAAAACGAAGTCTATGGGGGCGTTAATTTAAAATTTCTCGCTTTGTTTTAATATGTTTTTTACATAGGATAGCTGAGCACGATCTTCAACCAGGCTAGATTTTACTTTTTAGATTTTTATTTTTTATATATATATATATATATACATATTATATATATATATATATATATATATATATATATATATATATATATATATATATATATATATATATATATATATATATATATATATATATTATATATATATATATATATATATATATATATATATATATATATATATATTGAATGTTTTCCATTGAATGTTTTCTTTTCGTTCATGGTTTTGTTAGTAAGTTTTTTCCATGGTTATTTTGTTAATTTTCTCTGTAGTTCAGTAGTTTTGGGATTGGATGAGTAGTGTGTGTTTTTGATATATATATATATATATATAAAGCCCAATGGTGTAGTGGTCAGGGCATCTGACTGCCGCACCGCAGGTCGAGGGTTCGACTCCCGACTGGGCAAGGTTCACTCAGCCTTTCATCCCTTTGGGGTCGATAAAATGAGTACCAAGCTTGCTTGGGAACTAAACACCGAGGGTCTCGCGTTAGGCTGACCACCTGGCCGGGACGCATGCTGTATAGCACCTCGGGCCTAGGGTCAAGAAAACAGAGATGGGCACTGTCGGCCCTGATCCTCATGGATTGTATAGCCGCAGAGTTTAGTTTAGTATATATATATATATTAGGAAAGTTTCAATTTCAGAAACGATTCACCCCTGTTCCGAAATTAAAAGTATTTTTTTTTTAATATCTGAAACCAAAATCGAAAGAGTAAAAACTAGCCCGGTTGTAGATCGTCTTCAGCTATCCTATACAAAAAAAAAAATCATTTAAAATGTTAAAAAGGAAGTGAGATAAAAAGGAAGTGAGATTTGAAAATAACGCTCCCATATATTTAACATTAGCGTTTACATTTTTTCCCCGTAACCTGCGTGGGTTCTCAAATGTAACGCAAAGATATTTTTTTTGCAACGGTTAGGAAACGCGAAAATTTATCATTAACTTTAATAATGTAAAACTAAAAGTTATGAAACTGTAAGATAAAATATAGCATTTTATAAAAATATACTAGCTAGCAATTTTTTTTTCTAATACGTATTACCTTTTAATATTTTATACTTCACTTGCATGGACATTCAAAAGTATTTTATATTATGATCTATGTGGGAAAATACATTTGCGTGTATTTTAATGACATAAAACAATTTTAAACATACAATTTATTCGCATTATTGAAGAGCATAGGTACTTGTACAGGGGAATTAAAAAGTATATTTCGTTACATTATGGACTACGAAGAAAAAACTTTTGCGGGGTATTTTAATAACGTTTTCTGTTACAACATAATGAAATTGATATGAATTTATGAGGCGCAGTAAAACATGCTTTCTGAAGGGATAGCAAAGCATTTATCATTCATTTACAGGGTCACAGAAAAGGGTTCAGTTTTATTACAGAAAAAACTGCTTGCAAAGTGTGTTTTAGTTATGTTTCACGATTTCAAACAAGATGGAATTCATATACGTTACTGAGGTTTACAATATGATGCTTACATTATAATATGATGTGCATCACATTTTATTTAATTTACAGGGGCACATAAAAGATATTGGATACAATATTGCATATGAAGTATTGTCTATTAGGGATGATTGCTGAAAGTGAGATTTCAGCTATGATATACGTTTTTAACTAAATTTCTGCATACTAGATTATATATATAAATTCGATAGACTACGTATAGGGCTACGCAAAAGAACTAGGAAGAATTGTTGAGAAATTGATTAATTTTATTTTCAAATTCAACTACATTTAGAAAGATATGTTTGGAAAATAAAAATATAATAATATACAAGGCTATTCAAAGAATTGGATGCATGCACGCCTATTTCAGACACGGGAAGGAATGAAAACGCTAATTTTAAGTCTATGGGGGGGGGGGTCATTTTCATATTTCTCGCTTTGATTTTAATATTTTTGAATGATTTTTTCTTTTTCTTTTTTTTTTTTCTTTTTTTTTGCATAGGATATCTGGTGACTATCGACAGTGAGGCTAGCTTTTACTTTTCGATTTTGGCTATAGTTTTTTTTTTATATATAATAGGATAGTTTAAATTTTAGAGCGGATATGAAAGTAAAAGTAATTTTAAAGAAAAATATCGGAAACAAAAATTGAAAAAGTAATAACTAGCCCGGTTATAGTGCGTCCTCAGCTATCCTAACAGTTTTTTAGCAACAACGAATGATAGCTTAACACTGTCATGATCGGTAAGGTCAAGTAAAGACTATAAACTAAAAGCACTGCTAATTTACCAAATTCCGATATAGGACACAGATTGGTAAAGGATATTACGGCAACTCCTCCTGATTATTAACTGGGAAGTAGAGGAAGAAGATGGAGAATCTCTGGAGATATTTGACTGTGAGCTTTCAACTGACAAGGTAAAAAAAAAATCTCTATCAGCAATGCGGGGAAAATAAAATTGTAACTTAGTCTAAAGATAAAGATGCAGTAAAATAAATTTATTTTCACTGATTTCTGATAAAGAAAAAGAATGCTTTGGTAAAATTGGAAGAAATTCGAAATATTGCTTTGAAATGGAATTCTATGAAATTCATTATCAGAATTGCATATCAATGTAATGAAAAATCCAAGCAGTTTTCAGAGAAAATAAAAACAAAGTCTTTCTCAAACAATTGTAAAAAAAAAATACAGCTGTATTTGTTACAAAAATCTCCAAATTCAGAGTAATGAATTAAAAAAGGTTTTTATACACAATCTAGGTATAAAAACACAGATAGGATGTTTTTGTGCCTGTCCACAGATTCCTAAAGAGTGATACAAGATTTCACAGGAAGGGATTTGTTCGACGGGTGGCAATTGCACAGACCATCAGCTCATCAAGTTGAAGGCTGAAATTTTAGGATTAGATAGAACTCAATTAGCATATTAAAATGCAAATGGTCTGCTAAGTCATATCTTGATAGAAAACACCTGCACACCGGAGTTTAGTTTTTGATCGATTGGTTTATCATTGTATTTTGCAGCACCCAAATGTATGAAAATATTGAAGTTTGGGTGCATGAAAACACAATGGTAAACCTGCGGATCAACCACTAAATTGATGTTCTGCAGATGGTTTCCACCAAGATACGACTTGGCAGACCAATGCATATAGCTTGTATATAAAATAAACGGTCAAGTACGAGTATTACTCGCGCTCAGAGAGTTCCGTACAATAAATATATGAATTATTAACTGTATTATTTAAAAGAATAATGAAACTTTGTAAAAACCTATACAACGTAGAGTTGGGTATAGCTGTATATATTAGAAAAGTATGATTGAGTATACCACAAAGGTTCAAAGAGATATGAAGCCGAAATAAAATTAAATATTGCTATTTTGTATAATTCTTTTTTTAAACGTATCTTAATCTGGATATGGTGAACTTAATTTGGTACTAACAATAAAAGTACTGCATATTTAAATTTCATTTGGCATTTCATAAAACTAAATTCAACATAGAAATATTTTTCTTTTTACAGTGTAGATGAAATAAAATCCTTGTTCAAAGTTTAAACTTGGCGTTGTACTACGCGCGTTTCGAAAGGAGGTCGCAAAGATGCAACTCGACTTTGTCCGTGCCGCGTTTTTTCAAATAGGTCTTTAATTATCATTTAAAGACACGGGAGGCGTATTGAGAGATCCACTCAACGCAAACTAGTCGCGAATCCCATAGTATTTATGCGATTAATTATAATTAAATTGGTCTGTTTTTAACAATTTGATGTTTACTGCTTTTATGCTGCTACTGGGTATTGCATTACACATATATATGATTAAAAGTTGTTATCTAGTATTTAAAAACCGATGGTATATAGAGTACGCCGCCTCTGCCATTATGTATGTCCAAACCAACCGTGTCTTTAAGGGTTAAGGCTCCTGCCCCTGCCAGCGAAGACAATCACGAGCTAATGCTAATCGTATAGGGAAGGATTTTTCTAATATCTATTTTGTATTTCGATATTTTAAATTTTTTTTTTTGGCATTATATAGCCGAGATCCGTCTCTACATCGCACCTTTCTTTACTTTTTCCTCCCCATCGGATTAGCATTAGCTCGTTAGTGTCTTCGCCGGCAGGGACAGGAGTCTTAATATCTCGGCGAATTACCGACGATTTTTTTTCGAAAATCATTATAAACAATGCTTTTATACTTTTGATACGATAGGTACCTTTAGCGCTCTTCGATACCTTTGCGGAATGCCCGCAAATAGAAATCTGTATGTAACAGAAAAATGCGATTTTATGAAAAACTATGCCACCTAGGGCAATCGCTATAATTTTCCTGCGAGTATTAAATTAACCTCTACTACCTCTAATTTTTTTCATAATTATAGTTTCAGTAGATTTGAAAATAGATTGGGGGGGGGGGCGGGGGGGCACATTTTTGCACTACATTTTCGACGATATCTCTGAAAATATAATATCTAAAATTAAAAGAAATGTATTTTTGAGTTATGCGTTACGGAATCTTTTAACCGATACCCCAAATGATACACAAAGAAATATATTTCTTCTTTAAATAACCTAATTATCCCCTCTACGTTTTTCCCACATATATTTGTGAATGTTTAATAATCTGTAAATATGTGGGTCAATAGTCTTTATTACATCTCCCAATTTGAACTTCCCACGTTCCGTAGTTTACGAGTAAAATGGCTGTGACAGACAGACACAGGAGTGATCTTATAATGATTCCGTTTTTACTTTTTAAGTACGGAACCCTAAAAATCATGATTATTGCAACTGAGAAATACAAAAACATAAGAAGATGAATTATTGAAAATAAATAAAACAAGAAAGGAAAACCATGTGTCAAGTATGGATTATGAACCCTTTCCTACATTTTTAGTTCAGTTAGAAAAACACATAACACATTTGAATATACACATTTATTAATTCCTAACAATAGACGGAAACGTACTTCAATTGTTTTGTGAAGCTCTGTATGTTCCTTATAAATTTTTATACACGCCACATACTGAGCTGAAATTTAATTCAGAAATAAATACGCTGAAAATTACTGATATCACACTTCTAAGGCTAACATTAGCTTAAGAATTGCTATCCATGGACGGCCATGTATCCAGTTTTTTGTCATATCCCTATTTATTTATATGCTACAATGTCACTTAGCCGACGGGACATTTAGCAGACAGCAATTAGACGACAGTATGTTTAGCCGACAGCGACTGTTAGCCGACAAGACAGTTAGCCAACAGAGGACAATTATTCGACATGGACATTCATCCGACTTAACTGTAACGTAACTGTAACCTGATCTTAACCTAATTATAACCTAAGCATAAACTAACTGTAGCGTAACTGTAACCTAACCAATACCAAACTGTAACGTAACTATAATCTATCTGTAACCTAAACGTAACCTAAGTATAAGATAACCGTAACCTAACTGAAACCTAACAGTAACCTAATTGTAGCCTAAATGTAACCTAACTGAAACCTAACAGTAACCTAATTGTAGCCTAAATGTAACCTAACTGGGACGTAACCGTAATCTAACTGTAATTAACGTTTACCTAGTTATAACCTAATCGTATGCTAACTGTAATGTAACTGAAACATAACTTTACCATGAGCAAGCTCTAACCTAAGCGTATTCTAATTATCACCTAAACGTAACCTAACAGTTATTTAACCGTAATCTAAACGTAACCTAACGGTAACCTAATTATAAAGTAACCGTAACCTAATTGAAACCTAACAGTAACCTAATTGTAGCCTAAATATAATCTAACTGGGACGTAACCGTAATCTAACTGTAACTAACGTTTATCTAATTATAACCTAATCGTATGCTAGCAGTAATGTAACTGTAACACAACTTTACCATGACCAAGCTGTAACCTAAGCGTAATCTAATTATCACCTAAACGTAACCTAATTATAACCGAACAGTTACCTAACCATAATCTAAACGTAACCTAAGTGTAACCTAATTATGAAGTAACCGTAACCAAACTAAAACCTAACAGTAACCTAATTGTAGCCTAAATGTAACCTAACTGGGACTTAACCATAATCTAACTGTAAATAACGTTTACCTAGTTATAACCTAATCATATGCTAAATGTTATGTAACTGTAACATAACTTTACCATGACCAAGCTGTAACTTAAGTGTAATCTAATTATCACCTAAACGTAACTTAATTATAACCTAACCGTAATCTAAGAGTAACTAATCGCAATTGTAACCAAACTGCAAATTAACTGTAACCTAGCGGGAGGTGCATAATATGAAAGAGTGATCAAAGGGCTGCCCAGTCCAATGATATATCACTTGAGGGATGTCGGAAAAGTCAGAAAAATGCTCCCGGTGATACAAATTGGGGGAGGGGGGAACGGGAGGTACATAATATGAAAGAGTGATCAAAGGGCTCCAATGCGATGTATCTCATGAGGGGTGTCGAAAAATGTTAGAAAAGTACCGGCTAATTATACTATCAGCTAAATGCCCTGTCGGTTAATCGCCTTTTCGGCTAAATGTCCTCCCGGCTAATTGCCACGTTCGGCCAGTTGCCTGTCGGTCAATTGTCTGTATTGCTAAAATTATTACTATATGTCCGTTTCGATCAATTGTCCTGTATGCTGTATGTAAATTTCAGCTAATTGTGTTGTCGGCTATATGTACGTATCGGATAAATGCACGTCTCAGCTAACTGCAATCTGCTAAATGTCTTGAAGGCTATTTGGTTGTCGGCTAAATGTCTGCGACCGGCTACGGGTCAAACATCTATACTAAAAGTAGTTGAGCTTGAAAATGCATAAATCAAATTAAAAAACATCTTTAAGTAATTCATAGTCATTCTCGGTACTACTGATGAAATCTTTTGTGTAGTGTCTATGCAACGGAATAGCAATAATTTCAGCAATACAGACAATTGGCCGACAGACAACTGGCCGAACGTGGCAATTAGCCGGGAGGACATTTAGCCGAAAAGACGATTAGCCGACAGGACATTTAGCTGATAGTATAATATGCCGGTACTTTTCTAACATTTTTCGACAACCCTCATGAGATACATCACATTGGAGCCCTTTGATCACTCTTTATATTCTATGCAATTCATATACACCACCTATGTGCCTGTGCAAAAATATTAGTTTAACTTAACTTATACCATAACTTATCATAAATCAAACATATCATAATTTAAAACTCACTATCAGCAATCATCCCTAATGTTTCCCTGTAAATGAACAATAAATTCGATGCACACCATATTCTTATCCAAACATCTTGCACTCTTTGTCTCCCCTTCTTCCGAAATTTCGTTTCCCGTTTTGCTCCCCTTACAGTATCAAGGTTTAAAATCTTTAAAATTCCTTAATATTTTCTTTAATTTTCTGTTTTATTTGTTACTTTAAACTAACAATAAATAGTCAGTCATAAATTTCGTTATCAATTTATTTCACCATATTCATTTCATTAAAAGTTCTTGTAAATTGCCTCCATCGAAAATGTCATTTCTCCCTTTTGCTCCCTCATCCACGGTACCCATATTTTAAAATAAAAACCCTTTAAAACGCTTTAATTTTTTAAATCTTTTCTGCTCAATTTGCCACTTTATTTTAACAATAAACAAACGATCATAAAAATTTCTCCTCCCCCCCCCCCAACCCCAACTGAAATTGGTATTTCCTCCTCGCCTCTCCCTCTTACCAAGCATCTGAAATTTAAAGTCCTTAATTTTTTTTCGTTTATTATTTTTTTTAACTTATTTGTAAATATTTTCTAAGGTAAGTAAATAATAAGTCGCCGATAAACTTCCCCCCCCCCCCCCCCGCAAAAAAAGAACTAATTCTGCTTATTCCTCTTTTTTTTCCCTCAGATCACAAAATTTTAACCTTAAAAGTCATTGCTTTTTTAAAAACATTTTGTACTCTATTTCAAATGAAAATCAAATTTCAAATTTCAAAGTAATTGCTTAAAAGGCGCAAAGGCCAACATAGTGAAAAAGATTCCAAGCCGGGACTCGAACCCGGGCCATCAGTATAGCGCACTGACTTTCTACCGACTAAACCACTTGGAACGATACCCAGCTCGGAAAATTTCTCACTATTATATGTTGGAAAGGCTACAAACGCAGCACAACATGGTATATTTATCGTGAGTCATTGACCTGGGACAAACACGAAACATAATTAAATCCAGCATCGATAGAAATTATATTAATACATGGAAATTATTCCAGAGAGAAACATTCGCCTTGCATACAATATTTCAAATGAAAATCAAATTTCAAATTTCAAAGTAATTGCTTAAAAGGCGCAAAGGCCAACATAGTGAAAAAGATTCCAAGCCGGGACTCGAACCCGGGCCATCAGTATAGCGCAGTGACGTTCTACCGACTAAACCACTCGGAACGATACCTAGCTCGGAAAATTTCTCACTATTATATGTTGGAAAGGCTACAAACGCAGCACAAGATGGAATATTTATCGTGAGTCACCGACCTGGGACAAACACGAAACATAATTAAATCCAGCATCGATAGAAATTATATTAATACATGGAAATTATTCCAGAGAGAAACATTCGCCTTGCATACAATATTTCACCGACCTGGGACAAACACGAAACACAATTAAATCCAGCATCGATAGAAATTATATTAATACATGGAAATTATTCCAGAGAGAAACATTCGCCTTGCATACAATATTTGAAATATTGTATTATGTTTCGTGTTTGTCTCAGGTCGGTGACTCACGATAAATATTCCATCTTGTGCTGCGTTTGTAGCCTTTCCAACATATAATAGTGAGAAATTTTCCGAGCTAGGTATCGTTCCAAGTGGTTTAGTCGGTAGAACGTCAGTGCGCTATACTGATGGCCCGGGTTCGAGTCCCGGCTTGGATTGGTTGATTTTTTGACGGCCGATTATCTACACGAGGGATATAGGCCCGGGGGGGAGTGCCCTCCGTGGGGGTCTTTCTAAGGGAACCTAATCCATATTTACACATGGAAAATCCACGGCTCGAAGAAAACCACGAAAACTCCGAACGATTAGGCCGACGGGCGCGATTGGGATCGAACCCAGCACTTCCCGTCTACCAGCTTCGAACGCAGAACCTCTTGGCCACTGGTGGGGCCCCGGCTTGGAAACTTTTTTACTATGTTGGCCTTTGCGCCTTTTAAGCAATTACTTTGAAATTTGAAATTTGATTTTCATTTGAAATATTGTATGCAAGGCGAATGTTTCTCTCTGGAATAATTTCCATGTATTAATATAATTTCTATCGATGCTGGATTTAATTATGTTTCGTGTTTGTCCCAGGTCGGTGACTCACGATAAATATTCCATCTTGTGCTGCGTTTGTAGCCTTTCCAACATATAATAGTGAGAAATTTTCCGAGCTAGGTATCGTTCCAAGTGGTTTAGTCGGTAGAACGTCAGTGCGCTATACTGATGGCCCGAGTTCGAGTCCCGGCTTGGAATCTTTTTCACTATGTTGGCCTTTGCACCTTTTAAGCAATTACTTTGAAATTTGAAATTTGATTTTCATTTGAAATATTGTATGCAAGGCGAATGTTTCTCTCTGGAATAATTTTCATGTATTAATATAATTTTGTACTCTATCTGTTAATTTATTGTAATCATAAATAATCATATAACTATACTCCTCCCCCACAAAAATTGACGCTTGCTCTGACTCTACCCTTACCAAGAACACAAAATTTAGTCTTTTTTTGTCCTATTTCTTATTCTTTAGTAAGGTAAATAAATAAGTCATCAAATAAAATCCCCCCTTTTTTTCTTTCCCTTATTTAAGTTTAAAATCTTTGAAAGTCTTTTTTTAATACATTTTCAGCTTTATCTGTTTCATATTGAACAATAAATAATCGATTATATAATTTCTTCCACCCCATATAAAATTGACGTTTTCTTTTCTCCCCCCATTATTTCCATGCTCATAAAATTTAAAGTCTCTAAAACTCCTAATTGCAATGTTTTTGCCCTATTTGTAAATCTTTAATAAGTTACATAATCGGTCATCTATTAAATCCCCCCCCCCCCCCGCCAAAAAAAAAAAAAAAATCTGTTTCTTGATTTGTCTTACCCTCAACTCATGAAGCTAAAAAATCTAATTTACAGTCTTTAAAACTTTTTAATTTTTACTTTTTTTTCGTCCTAATTATAAATCTTTATTATCTATAATATTAACTAAATCATTTCAACTATGTACGAAAGTGTTAACAATAAAGCGATAGGTGTACATTTAATTGTGCATAAAAAACATTTTAACTGTATTTTTCAAAGGAAAATCCCTTTAGAGAGATATTTGTAAGGAAAATATTGTGGTTTCTCGTCAACGTGCAAGTAAATTCTCAAACCTTTCGAAATCATTTTATTCCGACTAGCTCAGAAAGAACCATCAAACGTAGATACCAAAGGTGCCTGAGTAATCCACTGAACCGAGTATGTCCATAAAGAAAAAAGAAAAATCATGCGTCTACGTCGATACTTTCCAACACTTACAGAACACTGTAACAAAACTTCGTCGTTTAATAAAGTAAAGAAGATATCTAACTAAACATTTGTAATACCTATGACACGTTTGAAAAGCAGATTTCAACAATTGCACCCATAACCTGGAAGGTACTCAAATTCTTTTGTGCAGCTCATATGATATATGCAGCTCATATGAGGCAGTGTATATGATATATTTGTACTGCATATATTTGTACGGATTCTACATACTATGTTAAAATTTAGTTTTGTAAGAAAATACATAAAACAGTTGAAAATTCACCCTCGGCTATTTCTATTTATAGACGGAAACATACTTGAATTCTTTTGTGCATTTCTGTATATAGAAATTTTTATACACGTCAAACAGTATTAAGCTGAAATGTAATTCATGCAAAATCATGCTCAAAATTACTGAAATCACACTTGCAGGAATTATTTTCTATCGGCGGCCCATGTATCCAGTTTTTTGAATATCCCTGTATAGGATTTTATTTGTATGATACAAACATCTCTAAGCATATTAAATGTAATTGAGCTTGTACATTTATAACTAAAAAAAACTTAACATCTTTAAGAAATTCATACTCATTCTCAGCAATGGTTACGAATTCTTTTGTGTGGTCCTGTATAGGGTTTGTAAAATATGTGCACACCACGTAGTGCGCAAAAATTTAGTTAAACTTAAAAACGCATTCTGTAATTGAAAATGTACTTTCAGCATTAATTTTTAATAGCTATATCGGATACAGTATTGTATGAAAATATTTTATGTTTCCCTGTAAATGAACGCTAAATGAAATGCAGACCATATTCGAATGTAAGCATCTTGTAGTAAATCAAAGTAATGTGTATCTATTTCGTCATGTTTGAAATAGTGTAACGTGATCAAAATACGCTACAAACAGTTTTTCTCGTAGACCATATTGAACCAAGTTCTTTTGTCTGACACCGTAAATAATTGTTAAATGCTCATGTTGTACAGAAAGTAGGCTTAGGACACCTCAGAAATTCATATCAATTTCATTATCTTTGTGACAGAGTAATATCAATCAAATACGCCGCAAACGATATTTCTTCATGGGCTATAACATAACGGAATACTTTTGAGTCCCCTATACTCGTACTTTAAGCATTACACATAACATAGTCTATAGTAACAATTTTAAAGTGTGTCTCAATGTACATAAATTTAACTGTGTTTAACATTGTGTAACACTATTAAAATACATCCTAAATAATCCCCCCCCCCCCACATAGACCATAATGTAGCGAATACTTTTGAGTGCATCTGTAAATGAACCATGAATGGTGCACCGAACATACCATGATGATTTTCAATATCGTATATCAATTACATGGCAATCCGACTATATTTACGCTAGTTAGAGCACGGATAGACAGACAGACGGACGGACAAACTCAATCCATAAACACTTTTCAACTTTCTTGGGAAGTGTTAAAAATGGAAAAATGTAATGAAAATAAAAGTATTTTAGTGTTATTTAGATTACGAACCGCTACAAAAAACATTCTTATTTGACCGCATCATTTAAAAAATATTTAGTGCTCAGAAATCCCCCCACACACACACACACACACACCTGAATTTACTCCTGTGCGCTTAAAATTTCAAATTGTTAAAACTCCTTTATGTTTTATAACATTCTTGTAAAAATAATCCATAATCTAAATTTTCTTCTGCCTGAAAATTTCACTAAAATTTTTGCCATCCTTCTTTCTGCTAACATCACACAAAGTTTTTAATATTTGGAAAACTTTATTTTTTCTGTCGCATATTTTAGTGCTAACAACAATAAATTGTGTACTATATCTATAAATGACTACGCTGGGATTTAGATTTATACCCCCTCTACAGATGTACAGCACAAAATATAGTTTATTTGTTTAACTTTTCCTCTCCTAATTTTATGAACATCTTATTTTTAACCTTCAATGTTATTTAGCTTTTATAAATCTCATAAATTTTATGTTCTAAAAAGAATTCGCACAAAAGATAGTTATTTTAGAATATTTGTACCTGATATATTTCCCCCCCCCATTCAATATCTCCCCCTTGATTTTAAATGTAATTGCCTTATGTGAAATAAAATAGTTTTTATACTGCACTAATTTCAATTTTATGTTTGTAAAAACTGTAAAATAAACCTAAAAAAAAAAAAAAAAAAAAAAAAAAATTGAAAGTCAAATCGTTTTAATTTTTGCACTTTTATCATAAACAGATTAAAATTCTTTTTACGGCTTTTACCGTTATCGAGTCTCCACAAAACAGTGGGCTTTGATCTACGCTTGTAAAGCGAAGACAATTGAAAAAAAATCCTTTACACCTGAAACCTACTGGAAATTATCACATGTAGCGCTCAGCCGAAGTGGGGTGGGGGTTGGAATCGTGCCAGATAATTGGCCATTTGCTGATTGGAAGAGCTCGCTTGTCAATCATTTGAATTTAGACCATCCTTTCAATTCAGCTAAAATGCCAGCGGCCATCTTTATTTCTTTTTATCTGTGACTGCAGTGAGCTCTTAAGAGCTCACTGCAGTCACAGACGAAAAGAAATCAAGATGGCCGCTGGCATTTTACCTGAATTGAAAGGATGGTCTAAATTCAAATGATTGACAAGCGAGCTCTTCCAATCAGCAAATGGCCAATTATCTGGCACGATTCCAACCCCCACCCCACTTCGGCTGAGCGCTACATGTGATAATTTCCAGTAGGTTTCAGGTGTAAAGGATTTTTTTTTCAATTGTCTTCGCTTTACAAGCGTAGATCAAAGCCCACTGTTTTGTGGAGACTCGATAACGGTAAAAGCCGTAAAAAGAATTTTAATCTGTTTATGATAAAAGTGCAAAAATTAAAACAATTTGACTTTCAATTTTTTTTTTTTTTTTTACAGCTTTTACAAACATAAAATTGAAATTAGTGTAGTATAAAAACTATTTTATTTCACATAAGGCAATTACATTTAAAATCAAGGGGGAGATATTGAATGAGGGGGGAAATATATCAGGTACAAATATTCTAAAATAACTATCTTTTGTGCGAATTCTTTTTAGAACATAAAATTTATGAGATTTATTAAAGCTAAATAACATTGAAGGTTAAAAATAAGATGTTCATAAAATTAGGAGAGGAAAAGTTAAACAAATAAACTGTATATTATGTACTGTATGTCTGTAGAGGGGGTATAAATCTAAATCCCAGCGTAGTCATTTATAGATATAGTACACAATTTATTGTTGTTAGCACTAAAATATGCGACAGAAAAAATAAAGTTTTCCAAATATTAAAAACTTTGTGTGATGTTAGCAGAAAGAAGGATGGCAAAAATTTTAGTGAAATTTTCAGGCAGAAGAAAATTTAGATTATGGATTATTTTTACAAGAATGTTATAAAACATAAAGGAGTTTTAACAATTTGAAATTTTAAGTGCACAGGAGTAAATTCAGGTGTGTGTGTGGGGGGGGGGGATTTCTGAGCACTAAATATTTTTTAAATGATGCGGTCAAATAAGAATGTTTTTTGTAGCGGTTCGTAATCTAAATAACACTAAAATACTTTTATTTTCAGTACATTTTTCCATTTTTAACACTTCCCAAGAAAGTTGAAAAGTGTTTATGGATTGAGTTGGTCCGTCCGTCTGTCTGTCCGTGGTCTAACTAGCGTAAATGTAGTCGGATTGCCATGTAATTGATATACGATATTCAAAATCATCATGGTATGTTCGGTATTCAAAATGAAGTATGTATCATACATGGTTCATTTACAAATGCACTCAAAAGTATTTCATTAAATTATGGTCTATGGGGGGGGGGGGGTGGAATCCTTTAGGGTGTATTTTAATAGTGTTACACATTCTTAAACATAGTTAAATTTATGTACATTGAGATACGCTTTAAAACGGTTACTATAGACTATGTTATGTGTAACGCTTAAAGTATGAGTATAGGGGACTCAAAAGTAATCCGTTATGTTATACCCCATGAAGAAATATCGTTTGCGGCGTATTTGATTGATATTACTCTGTCACAAAGACAATGAAATTGATATGAATTTCTGAGGTGTCCTAAGCCTACTTTCTGTACAACATGAGCATTTAACAATTATTTACGGGGTCAGACAAAAGAGCTTGCTTGTATATGGTCTACGAGGAAAAACTGTAGCGTATTTCGATTACGTTACATTATTTCAAACATGACGAAATAGATACACATTATTTCGATTTACTACAAGATGCTTGCATTCAAATATGGTCTGCATTTTATTTAGCGTTCATTTACAGGTACACATAAAATATTTTGATACAATACTGTATCCGACGTGTTAGCTATTAAAATTTAATGCTGAAAGTGCATTTTTCAATTATAGAATGCGCTTTTAAGATTAACTAAATTTTGCGTACTACATGGTGTGCATAAATTTTACAGACCCTATACAGGACTACACAAAAGAATTCCTAACCATTACTGAGAATAAGTATGAATTGCTTAAAGGTGTTTGGTTTTTTAGTTACAAATGCACAAGCTCAACTACATTTAGTATGCTAAGAGATGTTTGTATCATACAAATAAAATCCTATACAGGGATATTCAAAAAACTGGATACATGGACGCCTATGGAAAATAATTCCTGGAAGTGTGATTTCAGTAATTTTAGGCATGTTTTTGCTTGAATTAGATTTCAGCTTAGTACTTGACGTGTATAAAAATCTGTATGCTATATAGAGGGCAGCCCAAAAGAAATCAAGCATGTTTCCGCCTATTGGTAGAAATTGCCGAAGGTGAATTTTCAACTTTTTATGTATTTTCTTACAAAACTAAATTTCAACAAAGTATGTAGAATCTGTACAAATATATGCAGAACAAAAATATATACAGAGCTGCACAAAAGAATTGGAGTACCTTCCAGGTTATGGACGCAATTGTTGAAATCTGGTTTTGAAATGTATCATACGTTTTATAACTGTTTAGTTCGATATCTTCTTTACTTTATTAAACGGCGAAGTTTTGTTACAATGTTCTGGAAGTGTTGGAAAGTGTTGACGCATGATTTTTCTTTTTTGTTTATGGATATACTCGGTTCAGTCGATAACTCAGGCACCTTTGGTATCTAAGTTTGGTGGTTCTTTCTGAGCTAGTCGGAATGAAATGATTTCGGAAGGTTTTGAGAATTTACTTGCAGGTTGACGAGAAACCATAATATTTTTCTTAGAAATATCTCTCCAAAGACATTTTGCTTTGAAAAATACAGTTAAAATGTTTTTTATGCACAATTAAATGTCTACCTATCGCTTTATTGTTAACACTTTCGTACATAGTTGAAAAGATTTAGTTACTACTATAGATAGCAAAGATTTATAATTAGGACCAAAAAAGTATAAATTAAAAAGTTTTAAAGACTTTAAATTAGATTTTTTTAACTTCATGAGTTGAGGGTAAGACAAGGGAAGAAACAGATTTTTTTTTTTTTTTTTTTGGGGGGGGGGGGGGAGTTTAATAGATGACTGATTATGTAACTTATTAAAGATTTACAAACAGGACAAAAACATTGAAATTAAGAGTTTTAGAGACTTTAAATTTTGTGTGCATGGAAATAATGGTGGAGGAAAGAAAATGTCGATTTTATATGGGGGTGGAAGAAATTATATAATCGATTATTTATTGTTCAATATGAAACAGATAAAGCTGAAAATGTATTAAAATAAGATTTTCAAAGATTTTAAACTTAGATAAGCGAAAGAAGGAAACAAGGGAGGGGGCATTTTATTAGATGACTTATTTATTTACCTTACTAAAGAATAACAAATCGGACAAAAAAAGACTAAATTTTGTGTGCTTGGTAAGGAGAGCGACAGAGCAAACGTCAATTTTGATTGGGGAGGAGTATAGTTATATGACTGATTATTTATGATATCAATAAATTAACAGATAGAGTACAAAATGTTTTAGAAAAATCAATGATTTTTAAGGTTTAAATTTTGTGACCTGTAAGAAAAAAGAGGAATAAGCAGAATTATTCTTTTTTGGTGGGTGGCGGAAGTTTATTGGATGACTTATTATTTATTTACCTTAGAAAATATTTACAAATAGGTTAAAAAAAATAATAAACTAAAAAGTTTTAAGAACTTTAAATTTCAGATGCTTAGTAAGAGGGAGAGGCGAGGGGAAATACCAATTTCAGTTGGGGGGGGGGGGCGGAGAGAAATTTTTATTATCGTTTGCTTATTATTAAAATAAAGTGGCATATTGAGCAGAAAAGATTTTTAAAAAATGAAAGAGTTTTAAAGGGTTTCTATTTTAAAATATGGGTACTGTGTGGGAAGAAACAAAAGGGAGAAATGACATTTTCAGAAGGAGCAATTTACAAGAACTTTTAATGAAATGAATGCGGTGAAATAAATTGATAATGAAATTTATGACTGATTATTTATTGTTACTTTGAAGTAACAAATAAAACAGAAAATTAAAGAAAAAATTAAGGAGTTTTAAAGATTTTAAACCTTGATACTTTAAGGGGGGCAAAAGGGGAAGCAAAATTTCGGAAGAAGGGGAGGCAAAGGGTGATTTACATTATTATTTTTTTAAATCAGAATTTCAAAGAAATTGGGAAGAGTTTTACCCTTGATTACAAAACAATACAAGAGCAAAATTAAGAACTTTTAAGGCACTTTTTGCAGATTTTGCATAAAAAAATGTACTTTTATGAACCAAAAATTACTTTTGAAAAATTTAAACATCTTTAAGGACTAACAGGAACCCATTGCAGGGTCACTCAAAAGTATTTTGTTACATATGGTCTGTGTGGAAAAACCATTTGGTGGTGTGTTTTAATAGCGTTAAACAAATTTATACATAATGAAATTCATTTACATAATTAAGGTGCACTGGAAGAAGGTTACTACACAAAAGAGTCATACAAAAGAGTTCGGTTTTTTAAAGTTCTTCGCAGAAAAGCTGTTCGCAACGTATTTGAATTATGCTACACTACTTCAAACATAATGAAATTTCTGATGGTTTTACTGCAAGATGTTTGGATAAGAATATGGTGTACATCGCATTTATCGTTTATTTACAGGGAAACATTAGGGATGATTGCTGAAAGTGAGTTTTAAATTATGATATGTTTTATTTATGATAAGTTATGGTATAAGTTAAACTAATTTTCTTGCACTGGCACATAGGTGGTGTATATGAATTGCATAGACGCTACAAAAAAGATTTCGTGAGTATTACCGAGAATAATCATGAATTACTTAAAAGTGTTTTTTTAATTTGAGTTATGCATTTTCAAGCTCAACTACATTTAGTATACTAAGAGATGTTTAACCGGTTGCCGGCTGAATGTCTGCGGCCGGCTGTCTAGCCGGCCGCAGACATTCAGCCGGCAACCAAATAGCCGTGAAGACATTTAGCAGATAGCAGTTAGCTGACACGTGCATTAAGCTGATACGTACATATAGCCGACAACACAATTAGCTGAAATTTACATACAGCATACAGGACAACTGACCGAAACGGACATATAGTAATAATTTTAGCAATACAGACAATTGGCCGACGGGGCAACTGGCCGAACGTGGCAATTAGCCGGGAGGACATTTAGCCAAAAAGACGATTAGCCGACAGGACATTTAAAAGACAAGACGATTAGCCGACGGGACATTTAGCCGATAGGATATTTAGCCGCACTTTTCTAACATTTTTCGACACCCCTCATGAGATATATCGCATTGGAGCCCTTTGATCACCCTTTCATATTATGTACCTCCCGTTCCCTCTCCCTCAAATTGTATCACTGGATGTATTTTTCTGACGTTTCCGACATCCCTCAAGTGATATATCATTAGACTGGGCAGCCCTTTGATCACTTTTTCATATTATGCACCTCCCGTTATGTTACAGTTAATTTGCAGTTTGGTTACAGTTAGGATACAGTTGCGATTAGTTACTCTTGGATTATGGTTAGGTACCTGATAGGGTATAATTAGGTTACGTTTTGGTGATAATTAGATTACGCTTAGCTTACAGCTTGGTCATGGTAAAGTTATGTTACAGTTACATTACAGTTAGCATACGATTAGCTTATAATTAGGTAAACGTTAGTTACAGTTAAATTACGGCTACGTCCCAGTTAGGTTACATTTAGGCTACAATTAGGTTACTTTTAGGTTTCAGTTACGTTACGGTTACTTTATAATTAGGCTACACTTAGGTTACGGTTACGTTACACTTAAGTTACATTTAGATTACAGATAGGTTACGTTAAGTTACAGTTACGTTACTGTTAGGTTATGCTTAGGTTACGATTATGTTCCGGATAGGTTACAGTTACGCTAGAGTTAGGTTACTCTTAGGTTATAATTAGGTTAAGGTTAGGTTAGAGTTAAGTTAGAGTTAAGTCACGGTTAAGTTAAGGATAGGCTACAGTTACGTTATGATTATGTTACAGTTAGGTAACGGTTAGGGGATATTTAGATTACGGTTAGGTTACAGATAGGTCATGGTAACGTTACGGCTATGCTACAGTTAAGTTACAGTTAGGTTTGGTTATAATTTGGTTAACGTTAGTTTACAGTAAGTTTAGAGTTAGGTCAAGGTTACGTGACATTTAGATTTCGGTTATGTCGCAATTAGGAAACGTTTAGGTTGCAATTAGGCCGGTAGCACACTGAGGCGACCCATGGAACATTTTGGTTGACTTCGGAGAAAAACAGCTTTAAAACATGTTTGAAACAGCTTTCTTCTTTGTTTCAATATTTTTTTTCTCCTAAATCGTATTTCATGTTGCTCGTGTTGCGTCAGTGCGCGGCCTACCTTAGGTTACGGTTATGTTGCAGTTAGGTTACTGTTACGTTACAATTAGGCTACAAATAGGTTACAGTTACGTTACAGTTAGGTTACGGTTAGGTGATAATTTGATTACAGTTATGTTACGGTTAGGTTACTGTTAGGTTATTAAGTAACAGTTAGGTTACGGCTTGGATACGTTTAGGTTACGTTTATGGAACAGTTAGGTTACGGTTACGTTATAATTACTATCACTGTTACTTACTTTGCAGCGCGCGCGCCCGCTATACATATGAGGAGTAACGGCAAAATTTTGAAAATTGTCCCGCCCGGGAGCCAAAGAGGTGGGAGAGACGCGGAAACTGCATAATATGAAATAGTGGTCACAGGGCTTTCTAAACGATATGGCCCATGACGGGTGTCGGCATAATCTAGAAAACTGCCTCCCACTGTGAGGGCAAAGGGGGGGGGGGGGCCTGCGGGAGGTGCATAACATGAATAAGTGATCACAGGCCTTTCCAATGATATGTCATACGAGGGCTGTCGGAAAAATTTAGAAAAATATCCACCGGGGGCAAAGTGGAGGAGGGGCACGAGATATGCATAATATAAATGGTCACAGGGCTTTGCAACGATAAGTCTCATGAGGCGTGTTGGCTAAATTTAGAAAAGTGCTTCCCATTGGGTGGGAAATTGTGTCTGGGGTGCGGGAGGCGCATAACATGAATAAGTGGTCACAGGTCTTCCAAACTATGATGTCTGGATAGCATTTCTTTAGCCAGTGCTGGCGCCCCTTTGGTTATGTGACTCACGTGACGTGCGAGCGTAGGAGTGAAGGGAAGGAGATTTCCTTTTTAGAGAGTGAAGGGTGGAGGTTTTTAAGTCGTGCATGTGCACCGGCGGAGTTTTTGAAAAACCAAAAGTTAGATATAAAATTACACAGGTGCTACGGGCACTGGTATGTAAAAAGTTTGTATTGTAGGTGAAGCCAAATGGTGTAATAGCACAAAGTGTATAATTGTGGAATATTGTAGTGTGTTCCACTGGATATATTTCATATACTTCGTGTGAGTATTATCGTCTTGTCCTCGCCGAATATCTGTACTGTCCTTCTGCATTTTTATAAATAAACTTAGTTTTGTGTTAAAAAGAACTAGTGATCTAGGAGTATACATCTCATATCAGAGAGGAGAACCAGTATTAGACAAATGATATATCATAAGAGGGATGTCAACAAAATTTAGAAAGTGCCGCCCGGGGAAAAGTGCAGAAGACGCACGGAAGATGCATAATATGTATAAGAGGTCACAGGGCTTTCCAAAGATATATCACGTAAGGGGTGTCGGTAAAAGTTAGAAAAGTGGCTCAGGGGAGCAAACTGGGAGGGAGCGGCGCGGAAGGTATATATTATGAAATTTGGGTGTCACACTGCCTTTCCAACTATATATCACATGAGGGGTGGCGGCAAAAGATATAAAAGTGCCCTACCTCTTTGAAATTTGCATATAGTATTATAAAAGTATTTTTGTAGGTCTTCGTAAAAAAATCGGATCTAAAATTATGAAAATTCTACGATCTCGAAAAAAATGAAAAATGCCCTCTTGGAGGGGTGGCGAATAGGGGGAGGTGAGAAGAAAGGGTCACAATATGAAAGAGTGGTCCGAGGACTTTCCGATGATATATCACGTGACAGATACGAAACAAGTTTAAAAATTGCCACACCGTGGGTCCTGTCTTTTGTTCCCGTTATTCACGCACCCCTTTCTTTTAAATTCTTATGTTTATTAAACAATATTTATGGAAGGGACCCGTCAAAAAACCGCATTTTAAACGATATTTATTGTAGAAAACGTCATTAAAAAATTATTGGCTCCTCCCCGAGTTATCGAATTTTTTGTGTATGTTATAAATATAACTGTATTTGTAAAATATAATGGCAGTTTAAGAGAATGACGAGTTATTGAGGTATAATGAATAATTAAAATGAATTATTTCCGTTTTATTTTATAAATTCCTTAATTAATGAGTATAATGAGCTATCGAGAGTCTATGACTTAAACATAAGTAAACAATATTTATCGGAGGGATCCATCTAAAAACCGCATTTCAAACAATATTTTTTGTAGAAAAAGTTATTTTTGTATATAATTTTGTTCGAATGAACAAAAGAATATTACGAATGTTAGTTATTGGTGTTTAATTGAAAAGCTTTATAGAATAACAGTGATTGAAGAAAAAAATTACTTTATGAGGGTGACGAAATTTCGATGTTTAAGTGTATATCATAAACAAAAACGCTGAAACAATATAAAAGCTGATTTATGATGATGACGAGTTACTGAGGTTTACATTGTTGATGTAAGACCGAGTCTTCTAAATTCTTTTGGCAAAATGTACGTGTCAGCTAAATTTCATGTCGGATAATTCCCTTATCTGGTATTTGCTTGTTGGCTAAATGTCCTGTCGGATGAATGTCCATGTCGAATAATTGTCCTTTGTTGGCTAACTGTCCAGTCGGCTAACTGTCGCTGTCGACTAACTGTCATGTCGGCTAAATATCCTGTCGCCTAATTGCTGTCTGCTAAATGTCTTGTCTGCTAAATGACATTGTAGGACAGGGCTTAATTTGCGCCGGAGCCCACCGGAGCTCGGCTCCGGTACTTCTCTGTTTTCAGTAAATATTTAAATATTGGTCGGAATTCACCGGAGCCCATACATACAGGGCTCCGGAGCCCAGTGCAATATCGCTTCCAAAAAACCGAAGTCTAAATTACTTTCTCCTTTCCTTCCCACCTCCAAACTTTTGCATCCTTTTTTACCAAAAAACTTATATGTGACGTAATTTGTCGCACACGTAGGAGATGAAGATAAAACGGACTCAATTTTTATATCAGTTTTGGGGCTTACACTGACTCGAGTTCAATCTGTATTACAATTTAAATTTTATTTATTCATTCATTGAAAAAAAAAACTTTTCTTTCTTTAAAATTACGTATTATATTCTATTTCAAATCATTTTAATGCTATTTTGATCAAAATGAAGAGGAAACAGAAATCGTGTTTTTCTATTTCAAATTTATGTCGGTGACGACGTGTTGATACGGCGCCAATAAAGAGACTGAACAATGAATTTGCTTTCAGTTCGATTTTTTTTGTGATAGTAGGATAATTTTTTTACTGGCTGGGTTTTTTTCTTATTTAGATATCTAACCTGAAAAGAATATTTTCTGTTTTAGCCAACGAGCATCAGCTTGAGGTTTTGTTTGTTTGAGGTTTTTTTTTTTTGTCTTGTATTGCGTACGAGAAAAAAATCACGTCAGTGATTTTTCTATTTATTTTGTATCAAGAACGGTACTTATGCTAAAGCTCTGCTCTGCAGATTTACGAAGTTGCTTTCATTTGCAAGTAGATATAATTGTCATGTATTGTTATTCCGATAGAAAGCAATTGAGCTGTATTTCCCCTTTTTCTATAAAAGTATCAATTCTTTCCGATATTTCAAATTTTTAATTTAGTTTGATTTTGAGGGACGCACCACAAAAGATTGTTATGCGGAAGGAATCAATTATAGTTTAAGATATGCATCTTTTATTGGAAATAATAAAACATTGTTAAATTCTTCAGCATATAAATAAAATTTCATTCATTTTTCCTTAAAAATGCATAGCTGCTATCCGCGACACAGAACTATCCTTTTTTTGTGTTAACCATATTTCCTAATCAAAATCTTTACTATATTTAATTGCAAATTCTGCAATTAAGTAACTTTAGAGTTAGGTAAGATTTACTATTCAGAGGGAGTGATAACTAAAAAATAAAATTGTTAGCAGCTAAGTGTATGCTGATAGATATATTTAATTTTTTTATTTTTCTAAGGAAAAAAAATGCTTTAAAAATTTCAAATAATGTACGAAATATAAATATGCAGATTGGAGTGATGGGGGGGGGGGGGGGGAGACGGTACGGTTGTTGTGCCGGTGCCGCAGAATATTAGGGCTCCGGTACTTTTTTGTTAGAAATTAAGCCCTGTTGTAGGATATAAGTATATAAGGCTATGGCAAAAAACTAGGTACATGGCCGTCCATGGATAGCAATTCTGAGGCTAATGTCAGACGGACGTCTTTTTGCACGCTTTTTTCCTTACGTATTATCCCTACACAATGCTAGCGGCATTGTGTAAGGATAAAACGGAAGGAAAAAAGAGTGCAAAAAGACGTCCGTCTGACATTAGCCTTAGAAGTGTGATTTCAGTAATTTTCAGCGAATTTATTTTTGAATTAAATTTCAGCTCAGTATGTGGCGTGTATAAAAATTTATAAGGAACGTACAGGGCTTCACAAAACAATTGAAGTACGTTTCCGTCTATTGTTAGGAATTAATAAATGTGTATTTTCAAACGTGTTATGTTTTTCTAACTAAACTAAAAATGTAGGAAAAGGTTCATAATCCATACTAGGCACATGGTTTTCCTTTCTTGTTTTATTTATCGTCAATAATTGTCTGAGCGAAGCGAAGGCTAATACTCAGCGAAATATTACTGTCCGGACACTTTACTACTACGATGGATATTAACGCCATGTCCTACTAAAAAAAAAGCCTAATAAAAACCTTTCGTCAAGCATAACTCAAAAAATATTTGTCGGATTTCGTTTCTGATTGCACCAGAAGGTACCTATGACGGTCGCCTACTGAATGCACCTACTATGAAAAATAAGTTCCAAACCGTTTAAAAATTATATAGAAAAAACTCCTAAAAAAGCACAATTTATCTGCATACGTCACAGAAATTTGGTGTGCGTCACTTTCACCGGTTGATGTTTTCGTAGACAACTGGTTTGAACACATGGAGCAAAAAAAAAAAAAAAATACGCACGCAGTAATATTGAATAGATCAGTTTCAACCACGTGATCACAAACCTTGCAACAACCCGTGGCAACCAGTCTTGGTGGGCAAACAAATAATAATACAGTATTCCGTACCACGGTGACCGTTTTTAGCCTGTTGTATAAAATCTGGCATGTTGTATGACATACAATTGTGGATGATTAAAACAAAAGACATGAGTGTTTATTGATCCGGGAGGTTATTTTTCTCTGGATGTCTGTCTGTCTATCATACAGCATGCAATTTTCTTGTAAAGGATGATATTATTATGCAGTAAAACCTCCATAACGGACACACCCGATTAGTGGACACCTCTATTTAGCGGGCATTTTTTCGATTACCAACCCTTAAATTACTGTACATTTTTTACTCTCAGTAGCGGACACCTCCAAATAGAGGACAAATTCTGCCCTCCCGAGGTGTTCGCTATTCAGAAGTTTTACTGGTAAAACCTCCATAGCGGACTCACCCGATTAGCGGATACCTCTATTTAGCGGGCATTTTTTCGATTACCAACTCTTAAATAACTGTACATGTTTTACTCTCAGTAGCGGTCACCTCTAAATAGAGGACAAATTCTGCATTTTCGGGGTGTCCGCTATTCAGAGGTTTTACTGTATATAATATTGATAATTATTTTACAGGGCCGCACAAAAGACTAAGAATATATGAAACGAATATAAACTAAATTCGGGATTGGTAGATCGCTGATGGTAATGTAATTTTAGGATGTTGTTACAATCATCCGCAGCATGTTTTTAGAGTTTCGTTCATCTAACGAAACCCTACCTGTCTCACTCCTTTGTCTGTCTGTTTGTCCGTCTGTCACAGAGCCCGTTCTCAGAAACTATATATATCGGAGACTTGAAAATTTGCATACTTATAGCTGAACACCACACATCGAACGGCAAATAATGAAATTTTGAAAAAGTCTAATATTTAACCCTCTGGGCTCTAACTTGTGTATTTATAGCAATTTTTCTAACTCAGCCCCTAATTAAGTTGAAGACATGAAAGTTTGCATACTTATAGCTGAACATCTCACATCAAACGACAAATAATAAAATTTTGAAAAAGGCTTAATATTTAACCCTTTGGGCTCTAACTTGTGTATTTATAGCAATTTTTCTAACTCAGCCCCTAATTAAGTTGAAGACATGAAAGTTTGCATACTTATAGCTGAACACTTGCGATAACACGATAAATCATAAAATTTTGAAAAAGTCATATTTAACCCTCCGGTCTCTAACGTGTGTATTTTAAGCAATTTTTCTAACTCAGCCCCTAATTAAGTTGGAGACATGACATTTTGCATACTTATAGCTGAACACCTCACATCAAACGACGAATAATAAAATTTTGAAAAAGTCTATTATTTAACCCTCTTTGCTCTAACTTGTGTATTTAAAGCAATTTTTCTAACTCAGCTCCTAATTAAGTTGGAGACATGAAATTTTGCATACTTATAGCTGAACCCCTCACATCAAACAGCAAATAATAAAATTTTGAAAAAGTCTAATATTTAACCCTCTGAGCTCTAGCTTGTGTATTTTAAGCAATTTTTCTAACTCAGCCCCTAATTATGTTGGAAACACAAAAATTTGCATACTTATAGCTGAACACCTCACATCAAACGACAAATAATAAAATTTTGAAAAAATCTAATATTTAACCTCTAATATTTTGTCTCACGCAATTTTTAAATTTAAACTGCTTTGCAATACTATTTTTGTTCATTTTGCGTAATGTGACGTAATTTGTTCTATTTCAGATTTCTAACGCATGTTAATGAATTTATTTTACAATATCCTTTCTCTTTTAAAATTCACATGTAAATATAGTTTTTATGGCGTAATTTTCAATAAGTGCCTGCTTTTTATACCTAATTATTTAATTCTAATTTGAAGGTTTTTTTTCTGTTTATAATAGTAACGTGTAAATATTTTTTTTTATTTGAAGCAAACATTATTGTTTGCGCTGTTTATACAGTTGGCAACAGTTTAAATTAATACCATTTTCTAAAATATGTAAAAAATATCTGTCAAAATGCTGAATATTTGAATTTAAAATAGAAATAAAACCTCACAAAATGAGTCAAATTAAAAAAATTAATGAAATCTGCAAACCGGGATCTTCTATTGAATAAAATTATCTAAAAATGATTAAATTCCCATGCATAGCTTTTGCTCTTATAATTTTTTTTTAATGGAACGATTTTGTCCAACTTTAGCATTAAATATCTCTTAAAATAATTCTTCGATTTGAAAACTGTATGCATTAGTGTGTTGATCAAACATTTCGCTATAATACCACCGATTTTCATATATTTGTATGCAATAGTTTTCTTAATATTAACGAAGAAAGACCTCCGGTCACAAAAAATTCAAAACCGGCGGCGGCGGTGACAGCGTAAGTTACTTTTTATAGAATAGAGAGATACATAAAAATGAAAACTTGTCTATCTGTCTGTTTGTAATTCTATAAAAAATCCACAATTTGGAAGCCAAAATTGTGAAGAGATACGTACATGTGTATTAAAACATGGCCGAGACAACTAAAGTAATCCGGAATCGAAATAACTTATAGTTAATTTTTAATTAATAAAAAACCACCAATTTACCAGCGATTTCTTATCAAATTTAAACATTTTTCGTTATAGCAGTTGCCAACAATTAAAAAACGCAATAAAATTATTACTACAACAATTAATTTTCTACTGCAAGATTTCCACGTGAAAAATGAAAATGAAATAAATAGTTTGCCGAATTTAAAAAAAAAGGTTAATATTACATCATAACTTTTCTATTGCAAGATGTTCACGTGAAATATGAAAATTGTATAAATGGTTTGACGAATTTAAATGAAAGTGAATAACTTTTCTATTTCAAGGTTTCCACGTGAAAGAGGAAAATATTACGTCATATTGGAAATATAAAGGGCATGGTGGATATAGTATAAGTCATATGAGTGTGAAAAATGTATTGAAGCATGATAAAAACACGATTAGGGAAATATTGACGTATTTTAACATTATTGCTCCAATCATAAATTGAAATAAGTTCATTTATAGCTGTATTCTTTTGCGTCTGTTATATGCATTCATACATTTTTATATAGCGTTTTCATATGATTCATTCAACAACATTTCGACTGCTTTTTTTAATGTTTGTTTTGTGTTTTATGTTAAATTTTGAAATTGATTGAATTCGTCGGCACTTTAGTTTGTAACAGATAAATGGCCTTTGTATCTGTACATCTAATGCTAATATTATAAAGCGTTATAATATTATAAAGTATATAATATTATTAATGCTTGTACGTTTGTGAGGTGTTATCTCTGAAACTACATAGCCAACTTAAAAAAATGTTGGTGGCCATCTCTGCTCCGAAAAAAAGACTATTTTATGTCAGTGCAAGAACCTACATCGCTGCAGGAGCAAAAAAGTTCTAAAACTGTGATTTCTGCGATATTGATTGGGTTAGAAACTTTAAATTTGGTGCGGTAGTTACTTTTAAGATGCAAATACTCGTAATGAACGCTCTCTAAAAGGTTTAATTTGACGGATAAACGTAAAAATTTTTAGAAAGGTTCTAAACTATGATTTATTTGGAATACTGAAATTTTGGGGATACTGTTGGGGTTAGAAACTAGAACTTTGGCATGGTAGTAATTAATAAGATGTAAATGCTCGTTGTAGAACGAATTCTAAAAAACAGAAAGACTAAACAAAGCGGAAAAAGATCAAAAGAGGATCTAAGTAACGAAGAACATGGAACTGTTAGAATATAAGCATGAAAATTGGCATGGCTGTGTTTATCATAACGTAAATTCTCCCAATAGAACAATTTCTAAAAATGTCGCTATATAAAACAGTGCAGAAACAAAAAACTTTCAAAAATTTTCTATTTCTCTGTTACTGCTGAGCCCAAAATCTTGAAATTTTGCTTCGGGTTAGTTTTAAAATATGCAATTGTCTCTATGAATGGTTTCTAAAAAATTTAAAATTTAAAAAGATGAAATTAACGGAAAGCGATCTCAATTACCATTAATTTGGAATTATTAGGTACAGCAACTTTAAATATTTCATAATGCTGCATTTCCTCCGCAAAACATGCGATTTAAATGCAACAAAACTGATAGATACCCACCTAGCATTAAATAAATTGTGTAAATATTGAATAAAGACCTGTATGAAACAGTGAGTAGGTTGCCCGAAAGTACTTGTTAAAGTGTTCCTTCTCTAGGCTTTTCTCTCTCTCGCCAAGGCCACTAACAGAGGGAAGTGCCGTTTTAAATGTGATATGAATTTTTTATCTGATTCATTTTTCTAGACATTTTATCATAAGGTCATATTCTCAATTATCATTAGTAGATTTTTTATATATTAACTTATTCTGGTGAAATTTTGTAATCGGGTTCATATTGGCGTATGTTAGCTTGCATGATTTGCTGAATAAATATGGATGGATTTGTAAATTACTTCAAAAAACACTTTGACAGCTCAAAAGTTATGCAGACGATATATTCAGATCTTGTGTCATACTTTATGTTGTAATCATTGCCGATTTCTTTTATTTAATACATGCTAAATACAGCTCAACTTGTGCAGAATATGTTTGAAAACAAAACAATACAGCGTATGTGGTGGCCAGCATACACTCATCATTTAAATCCGATCGAGCATATCTAAAACACACTCTAACGAAGCACTGCATGCCACTTTTGATGTATTCGGTACTTTGATACTATATTAGATTTTGAGAAGAGAATTCCTTTAATGTTATCGACAACCTCATTGCATCCGTAGAAAACAGATATTGTACAATATTAACTTTTCCGGGGGAGCACACACCATATAAAGTATAGTCCATTCTTTTTAAACATCATATATTTGTCATTTAAAGTTACTCAAATTGGTGCGGAGCGTCTGATTATGCTCTTGACATCATTTTATACAGTTAAAATTCTGATATAAGTAAATTAGTGTTTCATTTTCTATTTTACTTTTAATATATTGCGTACTTTCAATTTTATATCCATGCATGGCTGTCTTGAATGGTTTGATTTCCCATTTTTTTAAACAGTGTATACGAATTTATATATAAGATTTTGTAATACT
Organism: Maratus speciosus; assembly: GCA_963932465.1. NCBI lineage: Eukaryota > Metazoa > Arthropoda > Arachnida > Araneae > Salticidae > Maratus > Maratus speciosus. The sequence goes on from OZ010789.1 coordinate 156,633,886, forward strand.
ACAATTCGTTTATTTTCATCATTTCAATTTTTCGCAGTATATGGACAATTAAAGATAACATCTCATTTTCTTTGCTTCCACATGTTATTATTAAATCTATGTTCTCAGTAATATCGCTCAGACTAATCCCTCTGAGGGAAGTCCTAGTTCATCTTATGTTTTTTTTTATTTCTCAGTTGCAATAATCATGATTTTTAGGGTTCCGTACTTAAAAAGTAAAAACGGAATTGAGTAAAATCGGAATTAAAAACGGAAACATAAGATCACTCCTGTGTCCGTCTGTCACAGCCATTTTACTCGTAAACTATGGAACGTGGAAAGTTCAAATTGGGGATGTAATAAAGACTGTTAACCCACATATTTACAGATTATTAAACATTCACAAATATATGTGGGAAAAAACGTAGAGGGGCTAATTAGGTTATTTGAAAAAAAAAAAATTTCCTTTGTATATCGTGCGGGATATCCGTTAAAAGATTACGTAACGCCGAACTCAAAAGTATTTCTTTTAATTTTAGGTATTATATTTTCAGAGATATCGTCGGAAATGTAGCGCAAAAATATGTCCCCCCCCCCTTTTATTTCCAAATCTACTGAAACTAAAATTATGAAAAAAAAAATTGGAGGTAGTAGTGGTTAATTTAAGCCTCGCAGGAAAATTATAGCGATTATCCTAGGTCGCATAGTTTTTCATAAAAGCGCATTTTTCTGTTACACACAAATTTCTATATGCGGACATTCAGCAAAGGTATCGAGGAGCACTAAAGGTACCTAACGTATCAAAAGTATAAAAGCATTGTTTATAATCATTTTCGAAAAAAAAATCGTCGGTAATTCGCCGAGATATTAAGACTCCTGTCCCTGCCGGCGAAGACACTCACGAGCTAATGCTAATCCTATGGAAAGGGATTTTTCTAATATCTCATTTGCATTTCGACTTTTTTTTTTTCATTGGACAGCCGAAGTCTGTCTCTAAATCACACCTTTTTTAATTTTTCGATTTTGGTCGCAGATATTTTTTATAAAGTTACTTTCACTTTCAAAACCGGTTCTTAAAATAAAAGTGTCATTTAAAAAAATATCTGCAACCAAAATCGAAAAAATAAAGAAAGGTGCGATGTATAGACGGATCTCGGCTATCCAATGCCTAAAAAAATATTTAAAAATGTCGAAATGCAAAAGAGATATTAGAAAAATCCTTCCCCATACTATTAACATGAGTGCCTTCGCCGGCAGGGGCAGGAGCCTTAACACATAAAGACACGGGTAGTTTGGACATACATAATGGCATAGGTGGCGTACTCTATATGCCATCGGTTTTTAAATACTAGATAACAACTTTTAATGATATATTTGTGTAATGCAATACCCAGTAGCAGTATAAAAGCAGTAAAGGTCAAATTGTTAAAAACAGACCAATTTAATTAGAATTAATCACATAAATACTATGGGATTCGCGACTAATTTGCGTTGAGTGGATCTCTCAATACACCTCCCGTGTCTTTAAAAGTTAATTAAAAACCTATCTGGAAAAACGCGGCACGGACAAAGTCGAGTTGCATCTTTGCGACCTCCTTTCGAAGCGCGCTTAGTACAACGCCAAGTTTAAACTTTGAACAAGGGTTTTGTTTCAGCTACACTGTAAAAAGAAAAATATTACAATGTTGAATTTAGTTTTATGAAATGCCAAATGAAATTTAAATATGCAGTACTTTTATTGTCAGTACCGAATTAAGTTCATCATATGTAGATTAAGATAAGATTAAAAAAAAGAGTTATACAAAATAGCAATACTTAATTTTATTTGGGCTTCATATCTCTTTGAACTTTTGTGGTATACTCATTCTTACTTTTTTAATATATTCAGCTATACCCAACTCTACGTTGTATAAGTTTTTACAAAGTTTAATTACTCTTTTAAATAATACAGTTAATAATTCATATATTTATTGTAATGAACCCCCTGAGCGCGAGTAATACTCATACTTGACTGTTTATTTTATATAAAAGTTATATGCATTGGTCTGCTAAGTCGTATCTTGGTAGAAACCATCTGCAGAACCTCAATTTAGTGGTTGATCTGCAGGTTTATCATTGTGTTTTCATGCACCCACCTTCAATGTTTTCTTACATTTGGGTGCAGGAAAATACAATGATAAACCAATCGATCAAATAGTAAACTCCGGTATGCAGGTGTTTTCTATCAAGATATGACTTGGCAGACCATTTGCATTTTAATATGCTTATTAAGTTCTATATAATCCTAAAATTTCAGCCTTGAACTTGATGAGCTGATAGTCTGTGCAATTGCCACCCGTCGAACAAATCCCTTCCTGTGAAATCTTGTATCATTTTTTAGGAATCTGTGGACAGGCACAAAAACATTCTGTGTTTTTATACCTAGATAGTGTATAAAAACATTTTTTAATTCATTAGTCTCAATTTGGAGTTTTTTGTAACAAATACAGCTGTAATTTTTTTTTTATATAATTGTTTGAGAAAGACTGTTTTTATTTTCTCTGAAAACTGCATGGATTTTTCATTACATTGATATGTAATTCTGATAATGAATTTCTTAGAATTCCATTTCAAAGCAAAATTTCGAACTTCTTCCAGTTTTACCAAAGCATTCTTTTTCTTTATCAGAAGTCAGAGGAAATAAATTTATTTTTCTCTCCATCTTTACCTTTAGATTAAGTTATAATTTTATTTTCCCCACATTGCTGATAGAATTTTTTTTTACCTTGTCAGTTGCAAGCTCACTGTCAGATATCTCCAGAAATTCTCCATCTTCTTTCTCTATTTCCAAGTTAATAATCAGGAAGAGTTGCCGTAATATCCTTTACCAATCTATTTTTTATTTATATTGTAAAGGATGTATTATTATATTATTACTTATTATGTATTTATATTACCACTAATTTACCAATCCTATATCGGAATTTGGTAAATTAGCAGTGCTTTTAGTTTATAGTCTCTACTTGAACTTGCCGATCAAGATTGTGTTACTGTTTTTATTAGTTTATAAATTAATTTGGTAAATTAGCAGTGGTTTTAATTTGCAGCCTCTACTTGAACTTGCCGATGAAGACAATGTTAAGCTATCATTCATTTGTTCCCATAAAATGTTTTTATCAGTTTGTTAAAAATGTCCTACTGACATTTTCTAGGTAAATAACGCAGTCTTTCAAAGTGACATACTGGTTGATGACGGTATTATCCTTCTCGTATAATTCTTGAAAAGCTAATGACAAATTTACTAACTGTTGCTTTGTGAGCCTTAATTTCCTCTCTACTCATTTTATAAAACTCTGTCATTGAATAATGAATTTTAGTAAACGAAAGTGTGTGCCATTACAAATACATCATGAAATAAAAATGTTAACTAAGGCAATCTTTAACCAGGATACCAATGTAAATTGAAAGTAAAGATGGAGTGTTATTAAAATTCATAGATAAAGACCAGAAAAGAATCCGTAACCAAATTCAGATTTTTGGGACTGATGTAAAAGTTTGTTGCATATTGTTGATGGAAATTAAAGAAAATGTATTTCGTGAAAATTTCAATTCCTAGCAGTTACATAATTAGAGCTCATCTGGCTAAAGAATCGATGTATTTTCTCAAATCTTCCAAAAAATAAAATACCTTATCCTCAAAATATTTTTAAGTGATTTGAATAAACGGTCATTCGACGAAGTAAGTTTTGGAGAATGGTACTTGGATTGAAACATTTCATCTCAATTATAATATTTTGTGTCTACAGTGGGCAAAGATACGTGTGGTCTTGTTGGAAAACAATGCCTAATTGTTGATTATTTGAAGCTGCTTCTAGCGGATTGCTTGATTTAATTCACTTAATTATAAACAGTGTTTCTGCAAACTAATGCTATAGTTTCCAAGTAACATCTATTAATAAACAATTTTCTTGTCTCACTGAATGCGAAGAAAAATCTTCTGTGGGTAAGAAACTGACTTTTGCTTTGATTAAAAGGCCTCTTCGAAGTAGTCATCAATGTAGTCTAAATAAATATTAATATTGTTATTATTCCTTATATTCCATGAATTACGAATATAATCTGAAAATAAAAACTATGCGTAAATCTGGTTTTTGAACAATGTAGAATAATGTTGTTTTAAAAATATCGACATATTCTGTAGAAATTGAGTCGGGCCAAAATTTTAGCTTCATAATACGTAATTTGTTTGTACTGCTAATTGTACTGTCCGGTTCCGGGAACAAGAAATTTCCGTCCGAGGAGACCTGTACATTCAAATTTTTAGACAACAAAGGCTTAGAAACTGATACAATCAATTATGACTCGTATTCAATCATAGAGCCTCGTTTATAGAAAAAATTTCAGGCCGAAACGTGCTGGATCGAACCGTAGGTTCCGACTTCACGAGGATGAAGTAGGCATACTTCTATTAAAAATTGTTACATTTTTTTATCCTATTTAATAACTTCAGTTAATTAAGACAATAATAACATTTTAAAATAAATGGTAGAAATTTGCTTGATTTGCCTCCGTTAGAATATTGCTTATAGATCGAATTTGGCAAGCTCAAAAGTGGAGGTTCTATTATGATTTTATGAGATATATAATTTGCAATGAAATGCTGATTTGGGTGGACTTTCTGCAGAAAATTCCTTCGTGAAAACATTTCATTTATTAACATAATCAAATTAAACCTCGTGAGTTTGGTCTCCTTATTCACCACCCCTCCTTTCTTTAGCATTTTTTGAGTTTCTCCATCTTCACTGGTTTTTTTTTTTTTAATGAAGGTAGTGCAGATGGCCTTTAGTAATGTGGACTATGGTGATTTCGAGTTAAGTTAGAAAACTTAAACAATCGGCTGATTTTCGTCAATGTTTTATAACGGTGGATGAAACATGAATTCGCCATTATTCTTCAGTGATGAAAGAGCAATCTAAACAATGTGAAAGAGCAGCTGAAATTGCACCAAAGAAAGTGAAAACGGTTCCACCTGCTGGAAAAAGTTTCAGGAATTCACAAGATGTGGTGATCATAGACCACCGACAAAAAGGCAGAATAGTCACCGGACAGTGTTATTCTTCTCTACAGGACCAATTGAAGAGTGCTTATTCCGACAAAATTTCCATACCTGAGCAAAAAGAAGGTGTTCGTTCACCACAGCATTGTTCTTGCACACATGCCTGTAGTTTTCGCTACGAAAGTCAATCACCTACGCTCTGTAGTACTTCCACATGCACCGGATTTTGCTCCCAGCGATTATTTCCTCTTCCCAAGCCTGGAGAAATGGCTCGGTAGTCGGAAATTCACTTCAAAATATGGGGTTAAAGCAGACACCACCACTTCATTTCCAAAGATAGATAAGGCTTATTATACTAAAGATAATAAAAAGTCGGAAACTCGTTGGTTTAAATTTTATAAGTTGTAAGGAACTACGTTAAAAAAATGAAATATTGTCAAAATATTTCTATTTTCTTTGTCGGGCTGATAACCTTTCGAAACACACTCGTATCGACATCAAATTTTATTTTCCCTCCAAAAAAGAAAAGGCGGAGTTCATGAAAAATGGTCCTAGTTGTAATTAAAATTCGACCCCCTCATGCTAAAAACATGACACTATAAAACCTGGTAAGACGGAAACATAAACAATAGATACGAAATACCGTTTTAGATTGGTTATTTGCGTCTTTGCAGATACACTTGCCAGGTATTTTTAGGGAAATAATGAACAAAGTCCGTTTAAACCAGGATTCCGTTACAGCTGCATATCAGAAAATAAATTTGTTAGCTAGTAGACTTTCCTCTCTCTTTTTCTCTCATTCTGTGCTTGATTCTCGGCAGTATTGCTGGGAGTTATCGACACTCTCTATCACAGTAGTGTTTCACTACACTTAGACTAACATTTCCTGTTTTTGCTATGATGTGCTATATACCAACTCATCGACAGGGCGTGGATTTGATCTTCAAATAGGTAGCCCCTGGAACTGCGCTGCTGTTCACTGTTCAGACATTTATAAAATGTAATATTTAACCTTACAGTCTCATTATTTTCAGATTTACATTATTATAGTTAATGATAAATTTTCGCGTTTCCTTACCGTTACAAAAAATGTCTTTCCGTTACCTTTGAGAATATACACTAGTAACGGGGAAAAAATGTAAGCGCTAATGTTAAGTCTGTGGGAGCGTTATTTTCAAATATCTCGCTTTCTTTATAATATTTTAAAATGAATTCTTTTGCATAGGATTGCTGAGGACGATCTACAACCGGGCTGTTTTTTACTTTTTAGATTTTTGGTTTCAGATATTTAAAAAAAAATTACTTTTACTTTCGGAACCGGTGGAATCGTTTCTGAAATTGAAGCTATCCAAAAAAAAAACTATAACTAAAATCGAAAAAGTAAAACCTAGCCTGGTTGTCGATCGTCCTCAGCTATCCTATGCAAAAACAAATCATTCAAAAATATTAAAATCAAAGCGAGAAATTTGGAAATAACGCCCCATAGACTAAAAATTAGCATTTTCATTTCTTCCCGTGTCTGAAGTGTGCTCTTAAATTAAGATGTGTTACACAGGACAAATTTCGCATTTTCTGCGACTTTTAAAGGTGTACTGTCCCCTTAAAAATTACAAATATTAAAAATAATAAATATTAAATTATTTTTTTAAAGTTTCGAACAAATTCATCAACCCTTTTAAAGTTAACAATCTTTAAAACTTACGAATTTTAAGTTCTTGTTAAATCTTAGTAAATTTAAATTGTTCAAATTATGAAAAATTAAAATGATAAAGTCATCAATGAAAGTTCTTAGGCATGTTTTAACGGCATGAAAAATATGCTAAAAATTAATATAATAAGAAAACAAATAATGCAGATGAAAATCAACTTTCAGGAATTTCTACCAATTAACGGAAATATATTTGCATTTTTTGTACAGCCCTTACATTAGCAACAAGTTTTTATACACGCCACATGTTAAGATAAAATTTATTCTAATATAAACATGCTTAAAACTACTTAAATCGCACTTCCAGAAATTGTCATCCATGGCGTGCATGCATTCAATTCTCTGGATAGCCTTGTATATTATTATATTTATATTTTCCAAACATATCGTTCTAAATATAGTTGAACTTGAAAATGTAGGATCTAATAAAAAAAAAAAAAAAAAAATAAGCAATTCACTCTCATTCTCAGCAATTCTTCCTAGTTCTTTTGCGTAGCCCTATACATGATGTATAGAATTTAAATATATAACCTTGTATGCAGAAATTTAGTTAAAAACGTAAATCATAGCTGAAAACTCAATTTCAACAGTCATCCATAATAGACAATAATTCATGTACAGTATTTTATCCAACATCTTTTATGTGCCCCTGTAAATGAAATAAAATGTGATCAAAATCATCTTCTAATGTAAGCATCTTGCAATAAACCTCAGTAACATATATGAATTCCATCTTGTTTAAAGTAGTAAAACATAACTAAAACACGCTACAAGCAGTTTTTTCTGTAATGAAACTGAACTCTTTTCTGTGACCCTGTAAATGAATGAAAAATGCTTTGCAACACCTTCAGGAAGTATGTTTTATTTCACCTCATAAATTCATATCAATTGCATTATGTTCGTAACAGAGAAACATTAAAATACGCCGCAAAGGTTTTTTCTTCATAGTTCATAATATAACGAAATGTACTTTTGAATTCCCCTGTACACGTACCTGTGCACTTCAATAAGGAACATAAATTTTATGTTTAAACTGTTTTACATCATTAAAATACACCGCAAATGATTTTTCCCACATAGGTCATAATATAAAAGAATACTTTTGAAAGTCCATGTAAGTGAAGTATAAATGATTACGCGCTTTATTATCAGTGCCATGTATCCCATGATAAACTTCAACAACGTATTTCAATTACATCACAATTCAAGTATATGTACGCTAGTTAGACCACGGGCAGACGGGCAGTGAAGCCAATTCATAAACATTTTCCAACTATGTTGTAATGTGTTATAAATATGAGTACCCGTCCAAACGTTTTGTGTTGGATATACATATAGAAAATATAGAGGTTGTAGAGAAAAACGCGGGACCTGGTAGTAATTGACACTATATAACCTGGTAAGGCGGAAACACAAGCAATAGGTGCGAATTACCGTTTCAGATGGGCAGTTTCCGTCTTTGCAGATACAATTACAGTAGAGCGCCGATTATCCGAACTCCAATTAACCGAACTTCCAATTATACGAACAACCTATTTCTCTCAAAAATTTTTTTATCCGAACAACCTATTTCTCGCAAAAAAAATTTTTTTTAATGATGATGAGATTGTGGATGAAATTTAAGATGTAAAATAAATTGAAGAAATGAAAACGAATGCCCTGAAAATGACCCAAGTCCATCGCATAATGAAGCCTTTGAGTGTTTGGAAACAGCTATGAAATGGCTTGAATGGCAGAAGAACTCTGATCCTATTCAAATAACGTATTTAAGAAGAATTCGAGATATGGCAACATTGGAAAGAACGTCTTATTTGAAGCAAGCAACAATCGAAAGCTATTTTGTTTAAATTATAATCTCTGGAGTTTAGAAAATGATAAAAAGAGAAAGAAAATTTTAAATGATAAAAAAGTAAACAAAAAGACAGTTTTTAAACACGCTAGCACTAACTGGCGCTACCAGTCCTAAGCCTGGATAAAGTGTGAAGGTTTTAGTATAGTGAGAAACACCCCTTAAATTGTCTGTCCATTTATCCGAACTTTCGCTTATCCGAACTAGGTTCGGTCCCGACTTGTTAGGATAATCGGCCCTCTACTGTATAAGATATATTAAGGGGAATCAGGGAAATATTCCGTTTAAACCAGGATTCCGTTACAGGTGCGTATTAGAAAATAAATTTGCTAGCTAGCAGATTTTATAAAATGTTATATTTTACCTTACAGTCTTATCATTAACTATAATAATGTAAAAGTAAAAAAAATGTTCGCGTTTTCTTACCGTTACAAAAACTACCTTTACGTTACATTTGAGAACCGACATTAGAAACGGCAAAAAAATGTAAGCACTAATGTTAAGTCTACGGGAGCGTTATTTTCAAATATCTCGCTTACTCTTTAATATTTTAAAATGAAATTTTTTTTTTCATAGATAGTTGAGGACGATCTATAACCGGGCTAACATATACTTTTTCGATTTTGGTTTCAGATATTTAAAAAAAATTACTTTTTCTTTCGGAGCCGGTTGGAATCCGTTCTGAAATTGATACTATCCTAATATTAAAAAAAAAATTAAAAACAAAATCGAAAATGCAAAAACTATTCTGGTTTTCGATCGTCCTCAGCTATCCAATGCAGAAAAAACAACAACAACAAAAAAAAAAAAAAAAAAAAAAAAAAAAATCTATTAAAATAAAGCGAGAAATTTGAAATTAACGCCCCCATAGACTTAAAATTAGCGTTTTTATTTATTCCCGTGTCTGAAGTGGGCTCTTAAAGAAAGATGTGTAACACAGGACAAATTTCCAATTTTCTGCGGCTGTTAAAGGTGTACTTTTTCGTTAAAAATAACAAATATTAAAAGAAATAAATATTAACAATATTCCTTTAAATTTTCAAAAAAATTGATCAAAACTTTCAAAGTAAACATTCTTTAATACTTACTAACTTTTTGTTTATCCTTTGTTTATGTTAGTTTGTTTATGTTTGTTGTTGTTGTTTGTTACTTTATGTGTTATATTTGTTTGTATGTTGTTGTGTTTTTGTTTGTTATATTAACTAAGTTTTTGTTAAATCTTAGTAAATTTAAATTGTTCAAATTACTGAAAAATTAAAATGATAAAGTCATCAATGGATGTTCTTAGGCTTGTTTTAACGGCATGAAAAATATGATAAAATTTAATATAATAAGAAAACGAATAATGCAGATGAAAGTAAACTTTCAGCAATTTCTACCAATTAACGGCAGTATATTTGCATTATTTTGTACAGCCCTTGCATCCGAACAAGTTTATATACACGCCACATGGTAATTGTAAGATAAAAATTATTGCAGTATAAACATGCTGTAAACAACTGAAATCGTACTTCGAGAAATTATTATTCATAGGCGTGCGCATGCATCCAGTTCTTTGAATAGCCTTGTATATTATTATATTTATATTTTACAAACACATCTTTCTAAATATAGTTGAACGTGAAAATGTAGAATTTAATTAAAAAAAAAAAGCAATTCACTCTCATTATCAGCAATTCTTCCTAGTTCTTTTGCGTAGCCCTATACATGCTCTATAGAAATCATATATATAATCTAGGATGCAGAAATTTAGTTAAAAAAGGATATCATAGCTGAAATCTCACTTTTAGCAATCGTCCCTAATAGACAATACTTCGTATACAGTATTGTATCCAGAAACTTTTATGTGCCCCTGTAAATGAAATAAAATGTGATTCACATCATATTCTAATGTAAGCATCTTGTAGTAAACCTCAGTAACGTATACGAATTTCATCTTGTTTAAAATATTGAAACAGAATTAAAACACGCTGCGAGCAGTTTTTTCTGTAATAAAACTGAATTCTTTTCTGTGATCCTGTAAATGAATGATAAATGCTTTGTAACCCCCTTAAAAAGCATGTTTCAGTGCACCGAATAAATTCATATCCATTTCGTTATGTTTGCAACAGAGAAACATTATTAAAATACGCCGCAAACGTTTTTTCTTCATAGTCCATAATATAATGAAATGTACTTTTGAATTCCCCTGTACACGTATCTGTGCACTTCAATAAGGTGCATAAATTTTATGTTTAAATTGTTTTACATCATTCAAATACACCGCAAATGATTTTTCCCACATAGGCCATAATATAAAAGAATGCTTTTCAATGTCTATGTAAGTGAAGTATAAATTATTACACGCTTCATTATCAATGTCATTTATGCCATGATAAACATCAACAACGTATTTCTATTACATCACAATCCGAGTATATGTACGCTAGTTAGAGTACTGACAGACGAGCAGTCAAGCCCCACTCATAAACATTTTTTAACTATGTTGGAGAGTGCTAAACATCTGAGTACCCGTCCAAACGTTTTGTGTTGGATATACAAATAGAAAATATAGAGGGCTTAGAGAAAAACGCGGGCCTGGTAATAATTAAAATTCGACCCCCTCAACTAAAAACATGACACTATAAAACCTGCTAAGACGGAAACATAAACAATGTGTACGAAATACCGTTTTAGGTGGGTTGTTTCCGTCTTTACAGATACAATTGTAAGATATTTTTAGGGGAATCATGAAGATATTCCGTTTAAACCAGGATTCTGTTACAGTTACGCATTGCAAAATAAATTTGCCAGCTGACAGACTTTTATAAATTGCTATATTTTACCTTACAGTCTCATTATTTTTAGATTTACATTCTTATAGTTAATGATAAATTTTCGCGTTTCCTAAACGTTACAAACTGTTCCTTTACGTTACATTTGAGAACCCACACTAGTAACTAGAAAAAAATGAAAGCGCTAATGTTAAGTCTATGGGAGAGTTACTTTCAAATATCTCGCTTCCTTCTTAATATTTTAAAATGAATTTTATGCATAAGATAGCTGAGAACGCTCGATAACCGGGATAGTTTTTATTTTTTCAATTTTGGTTTCAGATATATATATATTTTTAAATTACTTTTACTTTCATAACCGGTTGGAATCCGTTCTGAAATTTAAACTATCCTAACATAAAAAAAACTATAACCAAAATCGAAAAAGTAAAAACTAGGCTGGTTGTCGATCATCCTCAGCAATCCTATGCAAAAAAAAAATCATTCAAATATATTAAAATCAAAGCGAGAAATTTGAAAATGACGCCCCCAAGGGCTTAAAATTAGCGTTTTCATTTCTTCCCGTGTCTGAAATAGCCGTGCATGCATCCAATTCTTTGAACAGACTTGTATATTATTATATTTGAATTTTCCAAACATATCTTTCTAAATATAGTTGAACTTGAAAATAAAATTAATCAATTCACTCTCATTCTCAACAATTCTTCCTAGTTCTTTTGTGTAGCCCTATATATTGTCTATAGATTAATCAAGTATGCAGAAATTTAGTTAAAAATGTATATCATCGCTGAAAACTCACTTTCAGCAATCATCACTAATAGACAATACTCATATACATCATTGTATCCAACATCTTTTATGTGCCCCTATAAATGAAATAAAATGTGATGCACATCATATTTTAATGTAAGCATCTTGTAGTAAACCTCAGTAACGTATATTAGTTCCATCTTGTTTAAAATCGTGAAACATAGCTACAACACATGCTGCAAGCAGTTTTTTCTGTAATAAAGATGAACTCTTTTCTGTGACCCTGTAAATGAGTGATAGATGCTTTGCAACCCCTTCAGAAAGAATTTTTTTTTTCACCTTATAAATTCATATCAATTTCATTATGTTGCAACAGAGAAACGTTATTAAAATACGCCGCAAACGTTTTTTTCTTCATAGTCCATAATATAACGAAATCCACTTTTGAATTCCCCTGTACACGTACCTGTGCACTTCAATAAGGTGCATAAATTTTATGTTTAAAATTGTTTTACATCATTAAAATATGTCGCAAATGATTTTTCCCACATAGGACATAATATAAAAGAAAACTTTTAAATGTCCATATAAGTGAAGTATAAATTATTATAAAATAATAAGTATTACAAAATAAATTTTCTAGCTAGCAGACTTTTATAAAATGCTATATTTGACCTTACATCTCATTATTTTTAGTTTTACATTATTAAAGTTAATGATAAATTTTAGCGTTTCCTTGAAGTTACAAAGAATATCTTTATGTTACCTTTGAGAATTCGCACTTGTTACGAGAACAAAATGTAAGCTCTAACGTTAAGTATATGGGAGAGTTATTTTCAAATATTTAACTTCCTTTTTAATATTTTTAAATGATTTTTTTTGCATAGGATGGCTGAGGATGATCTACAACCGGGCTAGTTTTTACCCTTTCGATTTTGGTTTCAGATATTACAAAAAAATTACCTTTACTTTCGGAACCGAGGTGAATCTGTTCTGAAATTGAAACTAACCTAATATATATATATTAAAAATACTATAACCAAAATCTAAAAAGTAAAACAGGGTTCGTACGGTCCTTGAAAGTCCTTAAAAGTGCTTACATTTTTCAAAGGAAATTTTTGGTGCTTAAAAGTACTTATTTTCATGCAAAATCGGAAAAAAGTGCTTAATTTTTATACTCTCATATTAATTCTTAATCAAAGGTGAAACTCTTCTGCATTTCTTTTAATTTCTGATTTTTAAAAAAAATCTTAATCCCGCCTTGCCTCCCCTTCTGAAATTTTACTTTCCCCTTTGTAATATCAAATTTAAAAACTTCATTTTTTTAACCTTTTTCTACTCTCAGGGATGTAAGACCTGCGCCAGACGAAGCCAAAATTTGCGCAAAGCTGCTACAAAAGAGCTATTTTTTCCATTTTGCGCCAAACCTACACCAAAACGTACTTAGTGCCAAGATGAAATTTAGCAGGATTTCGTCGATCCGAGAAACAAACAAAAAAAAAATCAATTTTTTCTATGCCGCCAATTGCGTCAAAAAAAAGCAAAAAACCGCGGTCAAAAGATCTCGAAAAACACGCGATGTTTGTCAAATGATCACAAAAAAAACGTGAATTTTGTCAAAGGATCGCTAATTTCGTCAAAAACGAACAAAACGCGGTCAAAAGATCGTAAAAACGATAATTTTGTTAAAAGATGGCGAAAAAAACGCGCAAATTTCATCAAAAGGTCGCAAAAACCCATAAATTTCGTCAAATGATCGCGAAAAACACGCAAATTTCGTCAAAAAATCGCGAAAAACACAAGAATTTCGTCAAAATATCGCGAATAACACGCGAATTTCGTCAAATGATCGCGAAAAAACGTGCATTTTGTCAAGGGATAGCTGACTTCGTAAAAAAACGAACAAAACGGGGTCAAAAGATTGTGAAAAAACGCGAATTTCGTTAAAAGATCGCGAAAAATACGTGAATTTTGTCAAAAGATCGCGAAAAATACGCACATTTCGTCAAAAGATTGCCAAAAATACGCAAATTTCGTCAAAAAATTGCCAAAATACGCAAATTTCGTCAAAAGATCGCGAGAAACACGCGAATTTTGTCAAACGATCGCGAAAACCATGCGAATTTTGTCATAGCAAAAAAAAAAAAAATACGTTAATTTTGTCAAAAGATTACCAATTACTTCTAAAAATGAACAAAACGGGGTCAAAAGATTGTGAAAAAAAGCAAATTTCGTTAAAAGATCTTGAAAAAACCCACAAATTTCATCAAAAGGTCACAAAAAACCGCTAATTTCGTCAAAAGATCGCGAAAAATACACGAATTTCGCCAAAAGATCGCGAAAAATACGCAAATTCGTCAAAAGATCGCGAGAAACACGCGAATTTCGTCAAACGATCGCGAAAAACATGCGAATTTTGTTATAGCGAAAAAAAACCCGTTAATTTTGTCAAAGGATTACCAGTTACTTCTAAAAACGAATTAAACGGGGTCAAAAGATTGTGAAAAAACGCAAATTTCGTTAAAAAATTCGAAAAACTTCACAAATTTCATCAAAAGGTCACATAAATTCTTAAATTTTATCAAAAGATTAAAAACAACCACGCTAATTTCGTCAAAAAATAGCGAACAGCACGCTGATTTCAACAAAGGATCGCAAAAAATACGCGATTTTTGTCAAAACATCGCGAAATATACGCGAATTTTGTCAAACGATCGCGAAAAATACGCTAATTTCGCCAAAAGATCGCGAGAAATACGCTAATTTCGAGAAAAGATCGCAAGAAATATGCAAATTTCATCAAAAGATCGCGAAAATACGCAATTTTCTTTTTATTAGCATTAGAATTTCAATTTGCGCCAAAAACAGTTTTTATTGCTACAAAATTAATTTTTGCTGCTACAAAAAAAGGATTTTACTACTACAAAATGAGATTTTTGCTGCTACAAAAATAGATTTTACTGCTCCAAAATTCGATTTTTGCTGCTACAACGGCTTTAGTGTACTTTCATCTCTGTGTTTGTCAAATGATCACGGAAAAACGTGAATTTTGTCAAAGGATCGCTAATTTCGTCAAAAACGAACAAAACTCGGTCAAAAGATCGTAAAAACGATAATTTTGTTAAAAAATGGCGAAAAAACCCCGTAAATTTCATCAAAAGGTCGCAAAAAACACACGAATTTCGTTAAAATATCGCGAAAAACACAAGAATTTCGTCAAAATAGCGCGAATAACACGTCAATTTCGTCAAAGGATCACGAAAAAAATGTGCATTTTGTCAAAGGATAGCTGACTTCGTCAATAAACGAACAAAACGGAGTCAAAAGATTTGTGAAAAAACGCGAATTTCGTTAAAAGATCGCGAAAAATACGCGAATTTTGTCAAAAGATCGCGAAAAATACGCATATTTCGTGAAAAGATTGCCAAAAATACGCAAGTTTCGTCAAAAGATCTCCAAAAATACGCAAATTTCGTCAAAAGATCGCGAGAAACACGCGAATTTTGTCATAGCGAAAAAAAAACTTTTCTTGTAAATTTTTCGTAAGGTAAATAAATAAGTCATCTAATAAACTCCCTCCCTAAAAAATTAAAAAAAAATGTGCTTGTCCCTTTGCCCCCTCAACTTATAAAGTTTAAAATCTTAAAAATCATTGCTTTTTTTAAAACTTTTTCTGCTCCATTAGTTAATTTATTGTAACAATAAATAATCGATCATACAGTTTTATTCCCCCCCCCCTCCAAGTCTTTAAGTTAATTATAAGTCTGTTAAACTAACCCCCCCCCCCCCCAATAATTAAAGAAAATTATGTTTCTCCTCTTTGTTTATCTTTACAATAAGAAAGTATTTGATTCGGGAAAATTTTCGACCGATTTACACGTTTTAGGGGTTAGATATCCTGAAAAACATGTTTTTACAAAATGAGTCTGTGACTCTGTTTGTCTGTATGTGACACAAATTTTGTGGGTGGTGTATCTCAAGAACTAATGCACAAAACTTAATAAAAATTTATATTCAGTTAACCCTCGATATAAATTAGTGTTGATTAGTTTTTGATGTAAATCGCCCAACAGGTGGTGCTGCTATGCTGCATTTTTCATGATTTACGCCATAGCTATATCTCAAGAACTAAAGCACGAATTTTCATCAAACTTCAGATTCAGGTATACCTTTCTAATTATAGGTGCTGATTATGGTTTGGTGTTAATCCCCTAACAGATGGCGCTGCTATGCTGCATTTTTCACGATTTCTGTAATAGCTATATCGCAAGAACTAATGCACGGATTTTCATCAAACTTCAGATTCAGTTAGATGTTTACAAAGTTGTTGCTGATTAGGTTTTGGTGTAAATCACCCTACAGGTGTCGCTGCTATGCTATATTTTGCAGGATTTGCACGGTTTTAACAATAGTTGTATCTCAAGAACTAATGCACGTAATTTCATATCTTTAGAATGTTTATGAGGGGCATAGACCATTTAATTTTGGCACTCTGATAATGAATTTGTAGTATTAACATGTATTAGATAGAAGAAAGTTTTGGGATTGGCACATCTGACTAGTTTTTTCTTCTGCTGTATGTTATTTTAAAATTTTCCAAATTTCTACTGCCACATGGTGAAATTCCCCCCCCCCCCCCTTCCCATCCATTTGAATATTTAAAACTTTTACAAAAATTAAAGAAACCCTTTATTAAAAAATGCATGTTATAATTTATTAGTTTATTTAATTTGAAGGTCCTTAATTTTTTTTGGTTTTGGTCCTTGAAAGTCCTTAAAAATACTTGATTTTTATTTAAAGAAATGTGTACGAACCCTGCCAAAGCTTGCCTGGTTGTAGAGCGTCATCAGCTATCCTATGCAAAAAACTTCATTCAATAATTTTAAAATCAAAGCGAGAAATTTTAAAATAACGCCCCCATAGACTTAACATTAACGTTTTACTTTCTTCCCGTTTCTGAAGTGGGCTCTTAAAAAAAGATGTGTTACACAGGACAAATTTCGTTCTGCGATTGTTAAAGGTGTACTGTTCCCTTAAAAATAATAAATATTAAAGTAATGAATATAAAAAATATTTCTTCAAAGTTTTGAACACGTTGATCTATAATTTTAAAGTTAACAATCTTTAAAACTTTCTAACTTTAAATCCTACTGATTTTTAATAAAAAAAAAAACTTTTTCGAACTTAAAATGTTAAATTGACGAATATTTTATACATATACAAGAATGGGAGACTTGAAACCGTGTCTCCTGGCCAGGCCACAAACATGTTCTAGCAAATTATGACTTCGTAATTTTATTATTTGTTAACTATTTTAACTTAAAAAATACTTTAAAAAGAACGCGTCTATTTTTTTTACCGTTTTACTTAATAAACTATCTGTATCCCCTGGTAACTTGGTAAAAATTGTACCTCCCACTGTACCGTTCAGAAATTGTATATATACAAACGAAATGCATATTTTCCTTCGTTATTCATAGAAATATAGAATTTCAAATATTTCATTCTTTCAAGAGTATTTTGTTGAAATTAAACAATAATCGTAGAAAAAAATAAATGCAAGGTTTGAAATAGGAGTGATCTATTTTAACACGATACAATAATCCAATCACAATTAAATCGTTTCCATTTGCTAAAATGTTTGGATACTAGCCAATCATATTTTTAATAGGCGTGGTTTTCATCGTCTTGGTAGAGGCGGAGAGCATAACATTACGAGGCCGTTTTTGACACATTATTCATCAAAATCTTTGCAAATTTTGCTCAGCCTAATTGTAGTAGAACTATTGAAAGCATGTTATTGGAAAGCTTAAACTCTATATTTTCGTTGTTATTAAAAAAATTTTCCTGAATTTTGCTGTTATGAATGTTATAAGACTAAAAAGGACACAACACCTCGAATTTCACTGGATCCTAAATTGACAGGATCCTGAGAATTAAACTACAACAAAAATTGGAAAAGTAGAAAATAGCCCGTAAACAGATAGTCCTCAGCTATCCTGTGCAAAAAAAATCATTTAAAAATATTAAAAATCAAGCAAGATATTTGAAAACATTGCTCCCATAGACTTATCATTAGCGTTCGAACTTCAAGCCGTGACTAGTGTGGCCTCTTAAACTTCTCTGATTATTCGACTTTTTTTCATTCGATTTTAATATTCTATTATCAGGGTATAGTTTACATTTACAGTAAACTTCCGATTATCTGCCACTCTATCTACCACCACCCTCCTCTCCTCTTTTTTTTTTTTTTTTTTTTTTTTTTTTTTTTTTTTTTTTTTTTTTATCGGAAACGAGCAGCAAACATTCAAATACACATAAACCCGAGTGAGACGGAACTATTTTGAGTAAAATGACTGACATTAGCAACAGCAGCTAGAAAATATTTATGTGGATGAAAACATAGACTGGCTTAATTGTGACAAGTATGATATTGGTTATGAAGAATTATTCAAAATATTTTGAATCCAGAGAAACCTGAAGTGGATTAATGTGATGAATCGGGGAATGATCATCCAGGAGTCGAGTCAGTCATGCAGACAATGCATCTAATATATCTAATATGTTATATATTCCTATGTATCATATATATACAGGGTGTCCTTAAACTCATGGTACATACGTTAAAGGGTGATAGAATACAACTGGGCAAGCACAAATCACCATACGATCCATGATCGGATCACAAGCCTCCCAGCGACCGCAATAAGAAGGCTGTTCATCGCATCGCAGCTCTCTTCATTCGTTCTGTGGATCATCGATGAGATGGATGCGTATTCAAATCAGGAGAAGGCCGAGATGCATTACATGTACGGAGCGGCAGACGGCAATGCAAGGAAAGCCCAAAGGTTGTGCCAATCAACTGGCCGGCAGCTCACCCGATTTGTCATGCCTGGACTTTTTCTACTGGGTCACATGAAAAGCCTCATCTACGATGATGGTCCCATAGATTCCGTTGAAGACCTTGCTGTCCGGATATCAGTAGGTACCGACACCATACGAGAGATGCCTAGTGTTTTCGCCAATGTACGGAAGTCACTCCATCGACGGTGTTGAAGCCTGTGTTACTCTTGGCGGCCGCAATTTTGAGCAGTTGCTGTGGGACGTACGTGTTGTTTACTTTAATTTTTGTTGAATAAAATGTTTTTCTTCGTATTATCGGTTTCCTTTCATTCCATTGCTGTCTATCTTCTTTTTCCTCATTTTGTGCCACAGTATGTTTCGCGATTTAGCTTTTTACGACTTGTGTTCCGACCATGGATTTTATGGTGATTTGTGCTTGTCTAGTTGTGTTCTATCACCCCTAACGTACGTACCATGAATTTAGAGACACCCTGTATCTTATATGTATTATATTATAATAAATAATGTTATACATATCTAAGTGCATTAATTTTTTTGACATGCAACCCAAGTACAACGTAGAATTCGTAATCTTGCTGCAGTAAAAGCATAAAAAAAAAAGAATAATGGATTACTTTGGATGAAAATAGGTACTATTCAGCAAAATTCTAAATTTGTCTGATAAATAGATTACTTATTATCAGTTATGCTTTTTATAAACGAAAGTATACAAGAATTTAAAAAATTCTTTGAATTGTTCTTATTCATAAATTAACATATGAAAATGTAATTTTAATAACATTCTTATACTGTGTGTCAATTATCCGTCTATTTCGATTCGGAAGTTTACTGTATTTGTATTTTAGGTAGATTTCGTATGAAATACTACCTATTGGGATCGTTCCTATGTTAGAATTTCTGAAAAGTTTTCCAGATCTACACCGATCATGACCCCTAGAACCCAAAACCACCCTCAGTAAAAAACTTTATATCTCTATCTATCTATCTATCTATATATATATATATATATATATCACTTTCTTCTGGACACGATAACTTTCTTAATTCTGCACCAATCTCTTCCAAACTGATACATAAAATCAATGGGCATAAAATCTCAGTCAAATTCGTTAATGGGCAAAATCGGACCAAGGGGGTGGAAATGGGGAGGGGTTTTGTGAAAACAGAAAACTCCCCATAACTTCTTAATTTTTGTACATATCAAAAAAGTTTAAAGTTTTTAATACTTCTAAAAATAGGGCCAAAAATTTATGTATCACAGATTTTTGATAAAGTTAAAAATGGGCTCAAGGGGCGCAAAAATAGGGTTTTTGGGAGAAAAAAATTCATAACTTCGTCAATTCTCAAGATATCAAATCCAATTAATTTTATTATAAATTTCCTTAACATTATCTACAACTTTTATATTCACAAGTTTTTGATAGGACCAATTCGTACCGCAAAAAAAAAAATTAAAAACGAAAACAAAAAGAGGATTTGAAGAAGAAAAAAATCCATAACTCCGTCAATTCAAAAGATATAAAATCCCCATGAATTTATCATATATCTTCTTAATATTGCCTACAACATCTATATAGACAAGTTTTGGATAGGACCAATTCTTACACCAAAAACAAATTAAAAATACATAGCGGTTGAAGAAAAAAATGATCTTAGTAAGGGTGTATTCAAATCCAAACTGCTTATTTTCTGACTCATTTTACAATTCATTTTTGCTCTCAAAGGCTTCGAATTGGTAAGTTTTCTTACTCAGAAACTATATAATGTACCGTAATGGTCGATTTTTTGATAGAGGCAGAATATATTTTAAAAAGTGCTGTTAAAAAGGGCATTTTGAACCGAATTTACCGAAGCGGATTGCGTTTGAAAAATCATTGTATTAAGGATGCACTCAAATCCAAACTGCTTATTTTCTGACTCATTTTTAAATTCATTTTTGCTCTCAAACGCATTTAATTGGTATATTCGCTTATTCAGAAACTATATAATGTACCGTAATGATCGATTTTTTGATAGAGGCAGAATATATTTCAAAAAATGATGTCAAAGTGGGCATTTTGAACGGAATTTCCCGAAGCGATTTTGTTAGAAATGAAAAATATTGTACTTCTGAGAAAATAATTGTTTATATATCAAGT
This sequence comes from Maratus speciosus, assembly GCA_963932465.1. Lineage (NCBI taxonomy): Eukaryota > Metazoa > Arthropoda > Arachnida > Araneae > Salticidae > Maratus > Maratus speciosus. The sequence continues at coordinate 156,654,983 of OZ010789.1, forward strand.
TTTAATTAATTGAACAAAAAATAAAAACACAGGTCGCTTATAAATCTCTTCAAAAATCACGTCAGCAAGTTTCATATATTTTTTTTATTATTATTATTAAAAATGAATCTGGAATTATGCCAGAAAATTTCGAGTTGTTGAGCATGGAAAAGGCATTTTTTGAATACCGCCCTAACATGATTCTGATAAAGCCAACTATTATATAAAAATGAAATAAAAACTCGTCAAAAGCGGACAGATAAAATTGTTGAAGTGGATTTATCTCTAATCATGATTTAGTTTTTGTTTGTGAAATTAGTATATTTGACTTCGAAATCTACCTCTGCCTGTAGGCCGGGCCGGCAGGGATTTTTTTTATTTTTCTTTTTATTTGTATATTGTATCTCCGACAGCATGATTTTTACAGCTCGAAAATGAAGGAGAATAAGGAAATATTCATGTAACCCAATTAAGGTTTAAGTTATTAAAATTTTATTTCAAAAAATACAGCATTATCCGTCAAGACCTTTAACATAAACATTTTTTCAGTGCTATGTGTTTAACTTGGACAGTCAACAAAATTTCTTCATACTATTTTTTCTTGGTGAATATTATTTAGAGATATAAGTATGCTCAAAGAAATCTTTTCATCTTTAAAAAATTACGCATTTTTTTATTACATATATTATTAATTTACCAGTAAAACAATAACAGATTTTTATAGTTTTTAATGCTTACTTACGCACAGTAACAGGGATATAAAAAAGACATTTTATAATCGAAAATAGCAATTTTGCTTTCAATGAAAGTGATACATATATTCACAAAAATGACACCTGTTTCTTTTTCAATCATATTTTTATTCCTTGAAATGCACTGCTTCCATTTTTGAAATGCGTTCTTTTCAGCGAGATTGTCTTGTAAAAAGAAAATCGTTGATTGGTAGGATAAAGAATCTTCTTTTATTCTGAATTCTTCTTTCTGCGAAGAATGGATTCGTGAAAATATTCCAAACATTTCCTTTTCTTGAAATTAATATGCATTCAATATCAGATAGTGAAAAATGCTAGTGACAGAATGAAATAAATTTTTCATTTATTTGTAAAGATGAAAGCAATTTTTTAGGGGTTTTACTTAAAATATATTTTAAGTAATTTAGAAAATAAAAGTACAATACAACGCAATGTAACAAGTGCACACTTCTCTGATTAACATTTTAGAGCATATGAAAGATTAACGGTACATATATATATAAATCTAGCAAGCTTGCAGTTTGTAGTTTTTATTTATAAATCTAAGCGTTGTTATTTGTGAATAGAATGTGAGAGAAGCTTTCTATGAATCCACTTCAATCTTACAACGAAATTAACCTGATTTCTCGGCAATGACTCAATCAATTACAATGAAATTTACCACAAATAGAGATTTCAGCAACAGCGATGTACACTGCATTAAGAAATTATAAGATCACTTTGATTTTGAAAATTACGAAGTAAATAAAGTTTCTAATTACAGTTTAAATACATGAGATATCAAAATGCAACATATTTATTAAAATTAGTTTGCAATAATTTCGAATAATGCAATAATAAGTACGTTAACAAAAATATAAGCAATAATTGAAAAAGACACTGTTAACAAATTATAAGACCACTTGTCTAAAAACAAAAATTATATGTGAATTAATACCATATTGGTCCTCCATTTTTCTTATAACCTCAAACACTGCGTTTTTCATAGAAGTGACCAGGTGATTAGGTACAGATTCAGAAATATTGTGTGCCATTCTTTTACAATGGCTACTTCTAGTTCATTGGCAGATAAAAACTGTTTATTATTAGCATAAACTTTGCGACTTAACATACCCCAAAAATTGTCCATAGGGTTCAAGTGTGGACTTCGACTTGGCCATGACAAAATATGATTTTTTTTTTTAAACCATTGCTGGGTGGATTTAGACACATGGCAAGAAGCATTGTCCTGCTGAAACATCCCATGAGCACCACCTAAAAAAGGTCTAAATGGTATCAAATGATCATATAACATAGCCTGATATTGCGTAGAGTCTCAAAATTCGGGTTAAATCGCATAATCCATCATGACTAAAAGCTCACCAAATCATTACTGATCCCCTCCCATTTTTCGACTGAAGCATTGTTTCGATTCCTTCCTCAAATCATGCTAATAGTTTTTATAACCATCCGGATCTTCAAGATTATTATTTTTCCATCTAAAAATATCACTTGTTTCCATTTCTTGTCCCATGACATGACATTTTTAGCCCATTTCAGTCTTTCTTCTTTATGATGTTTCATTAACCTCGGTTTTTTCAACAGTTTCATACATTTTGCATTACTATTTGATTCCAGACTCTTCCAAACTGTTACGTGTGAGGTTCTTTTGCTGAAACGGTTCGAAATTTCCCGACTTGAAAGTCCTTTTTGTGTTGATTATCGAAATATTTGTCGATCGTCAGGTGCTGTCAAAATCCTTTTTCTTCCAGATCGTTTAATTTTACTTGAATCCTTTTTCTAATTATTTCATTGTGAATGGCAGTTTTAGAACGCTTCCTTAACGTACTATTTCTTCTTCAGATTTACCAGCACTCTTATAAAACCAAATTTTTCTTACTTCGGTCGCAGACAACTCTTTACCCGCGGCATCTCCAAATATATCGTAAATAACACTACATCTAAACCTGCACCTTTGCTTCTTGGCAATACTTTGGCGATATACAAACGCGTGCGTTTTATAATGATTCTGATGTGACGCATAATATGCTAATTTCCTCAGGTGGCCTTATAATTTCTTAAAAATCACCTTATTTGCGTTTTAAAAAAATTAGAAGATTTTAATACAATGTAACTTAAATTTTAATGTAGCAATTATAACAGAAAATGCTCTAGGATCAATTTTAAATACACACGCTAAAAATTTGCATATTGTGTCTTCTTCTTCAGAAATGCACCAATTCGTTAGTAATCTTTTAAATTCTTAACGCATTGTAATAAAGTGGCCCTATTTTTTATATTCGATCTGCGGCCTAAGTAATTAAAGGTCAAATTTCTTATGGAAACCCAATGTGTAACAGATTTTGGTAATCTGGCTAGGTATTACCAGGGTGTATATTGGCGTTTGTTGGCTTTCCCATATCATCGCCGAAAGCAATGAATAAGGTCGAGACATCTTTAGCATTCAACGTAAAATACACCGTAACCCTACCCAACCAGTCTTAGATGCATTTTACTTAAGGGGCTATTTCACTCCCGCGAAAAAATCCTCTCGCTAATGTTAATCCTATGAGACATATTTTATTATCATAGATCTTATCATAGATATTTGGTTTGCATTTAGATATTTTTAAATGATTTGTTGCTTAAGTAGCTGAGGTCGATCTGTACAAAGACGCTTTTTTACTTTTACGATTTTGGTTGCAGGTTTTTTTATGAAGGTACATTCACTTTCGGAACTGGTTTCGAAAGTAAAATTGTCCTTATAAGAAAAAAAAAAACAAACCTGCAAACAAAATCGAAAAAGTAAAAAGGGGTCTTTGTAGAGATTGATCTAAGTCAGCAAATGCAAAAAAAAAAAAAAAAAAAAAAAAAAAAAAATGATTTAAAAATATTAAAATGTATATGATATATCTTTAAAAATATGTCCCATAGGATTAACATTAACGAGCGGTGTTTTCGCGTAAGTGAAGTAGCCCCTTATCGAAAATTACGCTAAGATATTCCCGGTGGGACACTTTCTCAGAAGTTTTGAGTAGTCGATCTAGGAATGACTTGGCGTATACAGGCTGTAAAGTCTTCAAATAATTAGCAATAATTAGTGATTTAGTTATGAAGGCAGTGCTCAAGTTCAGACTTAACAACTGGGACCTGTTTCCCACGGTGAGGAAACAATTCTTCATTCATGAACGATGCACCACCTGCAGTCTTCTATGCTTCGTGACAATAAATATTCGTCTCGGTACAGCTTTTATAGTTTAATTTATCCTCTACTTGACCCACGGTACACAAAGTATCAGATACTCGCTAGACAGCCGTGGGCAACACTTGGTGCCGAGAGGAGAATAAAGGACCCCAATGAGAGCGAAGTCGCTTCTCTGGGATTGGAAGTGCCGTAGTATTTGACGCTCCCCTCACCCCTTCCCCGGAGGGAAGACGAAGGAAAGAGGAAAGAGGATACTGAGGAGGAGAACAGAGAGAAAAGTTCAAATGAGACCGCAGTAGAATTCGGTACGCAGAGAGAAGTCCCTGTTAGAACGAAGCATATCTCAACACGAGATAGTGGCACCTGAGTTGAGGCAGATAGTTGTAGACAGTACGAAATACTGGCAACTACTTCATCCGAAAGAGACTTCCTGTCTCTATGAGGTTGGATTTACCAATTTAATAAGACTTTAAAAACTATCAGTGGCAAGCCGATTGAAACCCATTTTGGACCCATTTGAACTTTCTTCGTGTAAAATTTACATTATCTGTACTCAAGATAAATAAATGTATTGGTTATATTTGTAAAAGGAGAATTTTTATAGTCCCCAGCTATAAAGAACTTGAAATTCTTAAATAAGAACTTGAAATTCGTTACCAGACATTCGTCATTATCCTCAAAGTGAGGAATAATTTTGCAATAAATTTTACTTGTAGTATTTTTTTTATATACTATTTTCTTTTGAATTCGTTATCCTTAAATAATACTTTCAGCTGTTGTACTTTAAATTATCTGAAAAATATCTGATTCTAATAAATTTTGTACCTTTTTCTTCACACAATCTCTATACGTCTACACATCTGCATTAAAAATAATTTTTCTAAAATAATTTTCTGGCATCGTAGTGTTTGCAACTCAGATTTTTAAATACATAAGAAAAATATATTAAAAAGGTAAAGAGTAAAATTTTACAAGAGTTCACATTATTTAAATACATCATACTTAATCATAGAGAAAATACTCTTTATTTTTATTTATTTATTTTTCAAGAGATAAAAATTTGTTTATGTAAGAATTTTTTTAATATATCTCTTGTTGTAATAGTAATTTTTATGTCCTTTTGAAAGTAAGATAGTGAAATATTTCGTATAAAAACACATATATTTTTACAGAGAATCCATAGCATTAGAAATTAAACCCTTTTAACGAATTTCAGTGACATACTAAATAATTATAGAAAATGTTTTCGTTTAAAACTTTTTTACACAATTTTAAAAATATGTATTCTTGAAATAGTGCATACAGAAAATCATTATAATAATGTTGTATAAATTATCCAAAATGATGTATGGTCGATAGAATAACATATTCAAATAAAAATAATTATTTATTTTAAATATGATCCACAGACATTCTATAATTTTTCCCTTGAAAATAATATCTTCTTAATGAGAGCTTAATGTCAGAAAATACTTTTATAATTGGAGAAGTCTCTTAATGAAGCTTCAAAGTTTAAATCCTAACAAAGTCAGCATTTTAATCCTTCCATAAATTTAAATTCCAGAGATTTACCAGTGAAAAATATGATATTAGTACATTTTAACATTTTATTTTCATTTTCTATCAAGAGAATTGAAACTTAACAACAACGGAGTATAATATCAATATTCTACAAGTATATATGTGCGTATGTATATGTGCATATATAATATAAATTTTGCAAAACAATCAGAAACCCCATAGTTTATATTTAATGCTGATATTAAATCGTATTTTGATAAACAATATCAATAAAATATACTCAAATCAAAAATATAAAATTTAAAAGAGAAAGAAAAAAAAGAAAATATAAGAAAATAATAATTAATGAATGTTCATAACGGGTGTAAAAGGTTTTTACAACATCTAAAACTGTACCAGTTTTTAGTTAATGTCCTAGTAGTAATTGTACCCAAGGGAATTATTTATAATTTAATCCTAAATGCTTAATGACAGCATACGGTATGATATATGAGCTCCTAGCTATCCAACCGTTAACAAAAATTGAATGAAATTTTGGTTAAAGTATTTTGAAGTATACGTTAAAGTATCACATTAAAAACAACAGTTAAACTCTACTAGTTACGGTAGCAGTGACAAAATTTTGAACAGGTTCCAATTTCTAAGAAACTACTAGGTTGAGCAAAAAGTTCTGGGAAATTTGTGAAAGTTGAGTTGTTATGCCTCAAATTAACAACAAAAGCAACAAGGACTATTCTTCAAAGTAGAGATCATCATAGTCCACGACTTTCTGCCATCGTTCTGCCAGATTCCGGATTTGCTGGAAGTACCAAGGCGGCTCTTTCGAATCGAAAAACTCATGACATGCTTCTTCAACTTCATTAACGGATGCAAATCGACGGCCCTTGAAAAAGTGTTGGAGTGATCGGAAGAGGCCATAATCCAATGGATCCACTTCTGGACTGTTCTGGAAATTCCTGAACTCCTATAGATATACCACCAGTACTCCTATATACGATACAAATTCTGGTAACTATTAGATAAAAAATTTCCCAGAACTTTTTGATCAACCTAATACCATGTAAGGCTCACCTGCGAGCAAAAAAAAAAAAAAAAAAAAAAAAAAAAAGAGGTTTGCCAGACAACAGAATCCCTTTTAGAATATGTAATCGAGTTAAGTTTTTTATAGGAAGAATGTTAAAGTCTAGTTAAAGTCTAAATAATGGCGTAAAAGAAGTTATCAAGCTAATGTTCGCAGGGCCCAATTAACCCCTGAAGCTATGGGAAGCACAGTGTCATTTCGGGGCCCTCTTTCATTCCAGAAGAGTATCTTAAATTCGACATACTCAGAAACTCCCCAATGCATTATTCAAATTACAGCAAATATTATATTACTTGATTGTCTCGATTTTGAATGGTTGGACGATAATACTGCTTGATAAATTGATGACTTTAGTCGATTGGGCAAACTGATGAATAGGGATCGTATGGTTGAAACGGATCTATTGTATGAAAAATTAAATTCTTATAAAAGGTATTTTTATGAAACATTTTTAAAAGTTATACATATATATATATATATATATATATATAATCATTAAAAACCAGTACAAATTACCAACAAAAATTGTGAAATCATAAATAAAAAGAAATTTATTCATTGACCATAAAACTGTTCCCCTTATTAAAATATTCAACATGGATTTAAAAACGTTGTAAAAAAAGAGAAAATGAATAATGAAAATTTGTAGAGCCAAGACAGATTCATCACGCCCCAAATGCATTGAATTCCACAAATAAAGTGTGTGGTTTCATCTTCGTATTAGCCATACAAACCTAAAGAATACGGATTTGGGACTACCACACCCAATAATTAGAGAAATAAAATATGGAAAAACAAATAAGTTTAAACTAAAACATGATTAAAAAGGATTGAGAAATAAAAAACATATTACCAGTTTGAAAGTCTTTCTAACCAAGAATAAGGCAGCAATAAAAACAAGTATAGGAGATTATTTGCACATGTTGCCAAAAAGTTTTTTAAAATGATGACGGACCAATGAGTGATAATTTACAGTGTAGTCATGTACATACCTCAATATATGTGACCAGCGCGTTTATAGATCATTTAGAAATGATTTCCACCATGTTAAACCAGTACTCAATGAAATGCTGCCATCTTTGGAATTTATTAATAAAATATATTGTTTTGGAACAAAAACTGATATATAATAAAAAATATTTATATCTATTATTGGATTAAGCTTTCAAGCAAATACTGTCTAGAGATATATAAATAATAATTAAAAATATGTTAATAAATTTGTACCATTATATTAGAAAACATAAGTAAATCATATATTAAATAAAAATAATATGTAAAATGGTGATATTGGCGATTCAATAATTAATGTTTCATACAAATGAATGTACCTCATTATAACATATCAGTATTTAAATTATTGTGACAAGATTGCATAAACACTTAAATAAATATATAATTAAATGTAAATAATGTAAATAAATAAATTATTAAAATATGATGCTTAGAAATAAAATAATAATAATAATAATAATAATAATAATAATAATAATAATAATAATAATAATAATTAAAATTTGAAATTAATTAGTTACATTTAATATGTCCACAAATTTTCTTAAAAATTAAATATACCTGATTTATGGGGAGGGGATAGAAAAAAGAATAATATTTATAATTAAAACATGCACTTTATTCTCATGTAATATGATATACTATGTATTATATATAAATGAGATAGATAATATTTTGAAAAGAAATTAGAATTTTGTAATGAGCCCTCTAATTTCTCAATTTCAGGCCCCCTTCAAAATTTTCTAATGGAAAGTGGGTCATTCCATGTCAGTTCAGGCAGGCATGTAACCCACCATCACAGATTTTGATGAAACTGCGTGTGTTTGTTCCTTTTATTAAGATATGATTCCCAGTATTTTTTTTTTACTCCTTGGTCAAATAGTTTCTGAGAAAAAAAATGTCAAAATTTTGAAAACTGCCATCAGTTGGCATTCTTGACTGCTCGATTTTCAAATGTAGCATGACATAAATATGATCATATTTCAATATCTATTCCACAAATCATCTTCAAATAATTTATGCATAATATATAGGGTACGTATTTTATGAAAAAAAATACTGTTACGCTTATATAACATTTTAAGTGTGTCTAAAAAAATGTTTAATCTTTGAAGTCGTGATTTTTTTATGAAAAATAATGCATTACCTAAAATAGCATTATTAACAAAAGGCGGTATTTTTATTAAATTTATTTTTTGTGGGGGATATACTTAAAGGTGTCCTTTACCTGATTCTGAAATAAAAGTAGTGGGATTTTGGGTGTTTTTAGTAGTATTTCATATTTAAAAATATTTTGAGGCGTATTTCAAATCAAATCAAGCAGAGTCATTCCATGTCAGTTCGCCTAATATATTTAATTCACTGTCACAAATTTCAATGAAATTGGGTATGTTTATAGCTCATTTTAAGACAGGATCAAGGAAATTAAAGGTGATTACAAGTAAAATATTTTTTAAGATAAAAAAAAAATCTAAATTTTGAAATTTTTTTAAAAATGTTTTTAATGGCAGATCTATATTCAAAGACTGCATAAAAAAAAGTCATTTCAATATAAAATCACTAAATAAGTTTCAAATAATGTATATGTGACAAATAATGTAGGCAGATTATTATTTATTGTTGTTTGTCATGTTTAAATGCTAATAGTGTGTTTAATCTTGTGAATTCTTAAAATCAAGAATTTTGTGAAAAATAATGTGTTAATCAAAATTTTATTATTAACCGAAGGCAGGCTGTTATTACTTTTTTTAATTGTACATAAAAATATCTTTTCAATAGTTATAAAATAAAAATAGTGAAAATATGAGCAATTTTAACAAAATTTTCATAAAATGTGAATGTTTAATGATAAATATTGAAGCTTTTCATGCTAAGATGTATTAAAATGACTACGATATCGTGTATTTCTACTCTTGCTTAAATATAATACATACAATAATAAAATAACAAATATTATTTACAGCAATAAAAATTAAATTAAATAGTACCAGTTCTTTTACCAACACTACATTGCTCAACAGTCGACTTAAAATCAACAGCCCGCACTCTTATTGAAAAATACTTTCAACTGTTCAAATAATAAATAAACTGCATTTAAAAATTTTAATATCAACTTATTATCTTAAGACGACAATAATAACTAAAGAACATGATGAATTTATAAATCAGCTTTTAATTGAAAAGTCATGAAATGGTCCCTTTAAATATTGTTGTTCATCGAGTCAATCAAAACAAATTATATTAAAAAAAAATAGTGAGCCTAATATGCTGATTGCAATGACAATTCTAACAAAACTAATTAATTCATTACCATCTGAAATCAAACCCGAAAGATCAAAAGAAAAAAAAATCATCTGTAGTGTGAATGTGACATACTCAGTGGTTGTTGAGGTATGTCTTTGTGACACTTTCACCTGTACTTCAATAAAATATAAACATGTAAGCTTTTTTCATTCATCCAAATTAAGTAAAACAATTATAAAATTTTGTTGTCATTACAACAGATGTTAAATTTTTCGTTACATACTATTAGATAAGTTCTTTACTTTTAGACATTATTGACATAATATCATAAAATTTGCTATATGTATTTTCTGTAAGTGTATAAACAATATATATATGCTTTACTAAACATAAATGAATAATTTTTAAATAATTTGTTTGAGAACAGGGATATATATACACACATATATATGTTGAAAATCCATCTTTCAGCAATATTGTGATGAAATAAATTACCGTAATTTCCGGTGTATAGCCCGCGGATCATACAATCGTGTTTCGACCCAGAAATTTTTAAAAATAAAATGTAACTTTTTAGATCACAGTAAATATTGGTCTTCAAATACTGAATAAAATTTCTGGGTCCAAACTGAATTGTTTGATCTGCGGGCTATGCACCCGAAATTACGGTACATATCATTAGAAACTGAATAAAGTTACAAAAGTGCAACTCAATAAGTTTTAAATATTTTTTTAGATATAGTTATTTGAAAGATATAAATATAATGGATTATGCATTTTTTGCATATATTTAAAGCACAATACGTCAAAATTTTCTTCAACAGAGTGAAATTTGTTTTTTTTTTTTTCAATATTAGCAGCTCAATGTTAAATTTTCAATATTAACAGCCAAATATGAGTTTAAAGATTAGGACTGTCATTTTGAAAATTTCTATTGGGCGGTGAGGAGCTAGTGATTTTTCTCTTTTTTGGAAAGGGATAATTGCTCTTCGCCCTAGAAGCTTTACTAAAAAACAATATTGTTTATTTTTTTCCTTAAGAAACGAACATAAAAGATAATTTGAAAAATAAAATAAATGTATAAATAAAATATTTCCAGGGATGATACATTGGCTAGGTTTTACATTTGAAAATATTGATAATTTTAAATATGATTTAAATACTACTAAAACCAACCAAAATCCCACTATTTTTATTTCAGATCCAGTTATAATGTAGTATTATGTACAATTTAAAATTAAAAAAATTAGTCATAGAAACTCCGCCTCTGATTGATAAAGGTATTTAATAATTTCATTATTTTTTGTAAAATATTTTTGATTTCAAAGATTATACAATTTTTTAGACACATTTAAATATTTTTTAACATTACAGCAATATTTTTTTCATAATCTACATACTTTATTTACCTTGCTTAAATTATTCGAAGAAGATTTCTTTATTAGTTATTGAAATATGATTTTATATATAAAATGAGGCCTTTGAAAATTGAACAATCATTAATGGCAACTCGTGGCATTTTTCCAAAATTTTGATAATTTTTTCTCATATGTTCACTATTTTTATTTTATAACCATTTAAAAGATATTTTTACGTACAATTAAAAAAAAGCAATAACACCCTGCCTTCGGTTAATAATAAATTTTTGATTAACACATTATTTTTGACAAAATTCTTGATTTTAAAAATTCATAAGATAAAAGACACTCTTAGTGTTTAAACATGATAAAAAACAAGAAATAATAATCAGCCTACATTATTTGTCACATATACATTATTTGAAACCTATTTAGTGATTTTATATTGAAATGACTTTTTTTTTTTTTAATGTAGTCTTTGAATATCGAACTGTCATTAAAAAAATTTAAAACAATTTTTCAAAACTTGATATTTTTTATCTTAAAAAATATTTTACTTAGGATCAAGAAAATTAAGGGTGATTACGTCTTAAAATAAGCTATAAACAAACCCAATTTCATTGAAATTTGTGACAGTGATTAAATGGCTTAGGGGAACTGACATGGAATGACTCTGCTTGATTTGATATGAAATGCACCTCAAAATATTTTTAAATAGGAAATACTACCAAAAACACCCAAAATCCCACTATTTTTATTTCAGAATCAGGTAAAGGACACCTTTAAGTATATCTCCCATAAAGAATAAATTTAATAAAAATACCGCCTTTTGTTGATAATGCTTTTTTTGTTAATGCATTATTTATCATAAAAAATTCACGACTTCAAAGTTTAAATATTTTTTTAGACACACTTAAAATGTTATAAGCGTAACAATATATTTTTTTCATAAGCTGCGTACCCTAAATATTGTGCATAAATTATTTGAAGATGATTTGTAGAGTAGATATTGAAATATGATTATATATATGACATGCTACATTTGAAAACCGAGCTATCAAGAATGCCAACTGACGGCAGTTTTTCAAAATTTTGACAATTTTTTTCTCAGAAACTATTTCACCAAGGAGCAAAAAAAATTACTGGTGATCATATCTTAATAGTAAGAACAAACACACGCAGTTTCATTAAAATCTGTGATGGTGGGTTACATATTGATATTTTACTGCCTGATTTGACGTGGAATGCCCCAGTACGTGTTTCTCGTGCCTATTCGGTAATCAGGCCCTGAATATTCGACTCCGTCTTGCGTAATTTTTGTTTTATATAAAAGATAATCATGTCATTTATTGAAAAAGTGCAAATGCAAACGTAATTTAAAAAAGGATATATAGGTTTTAACGGGTTTTAAAATAAAATTGTAGTCTAAGACTGCGGATTCGAAATTTTAAAGAAATTATTTTAGAAAATTTTATAAATAAATGTCCCACTGTTTTTTATAAATTTCTTTCAGATTCTTCCGCAAGTTATTTTAGCACATTTTCTATTAGTTCACTTATTAGCTCAAAAATTTTAAACGAAAAATATGAACTACTGAATTTTTATGCTTTTTGCCTTTTTTGTTTTAAGCTTTTTTTTTTTTTTTTTTGGTATTCTGGGTGCATATTGGAACATAGTTTTTTAAAAAAGCATAATACATAGATTTTGACGAAATTTAAAATTTTACCCTGGTAACTTATATTCAAAATACTTTAAAGAAATTCTTATAGAAAATTTTATAAATTAATTTATTATGCTCGTTTTTAATAATATATAATAAAAAATTTCCTAAAAAATAGAATAAAATCTTTCCGGTCCTTCCGCAAGTTATTTTAGTACATTTTCTATTAGTTTGCTTATTAGCTCAAAAATTTTAAACGAAAGACATGAAACACAAAATTTTATATTTTTGTCATTTTTTAGGGTTTCGTTCATCTGACGAAACCCTATTCGTCTCGCTCCTCCGTCTGTCCGTCCGTCTGTCTGTCTGTCACAGAGCCCGTTCTCAGAAACTATACATGTTGGAGACTTGAAATTTTGGATACTTATAGCTGAACACCTCACATCATACGACAAATGATAAAATTTTGAAAAAGTCGTACACTTAACCCTTTGTACTCCCGCATGTGTATTTTAAACAATTCTTTCTAAGTGAGCGCCTAATTAGGTTGGAGGCGTGAAATTTTGCATACTTATAGCTCAACACCTCAGATCACACGTCAAATAATAAATTTTGAAAAAGTTTTATGTTTAACCCTTTCAACTCCAGCTTGTATATTTTAAGCAATTCTTTCTAACTGAGCCCCTAATTAAATTGGAGATTTGAAATTTTGCATACTTATTGCAGAACACCTGAGGCCAGGCAACAAATCGTAAAATCTTTAAAAAGTCTTACGTTTAACCCTTTGAACTACCACATATGTATTTGAAGCAATTCTTTCTAAGAGAGCCCTTAATTAAGTTGGAGACATGAAATTTTGCATACGTATAGCTGAATGCCTCAGACCACACGACAAATCATAAAATTTTCAAAAAGCCTTATATTATTTACCCCTCTGGATTCTAACTTGTGTATTTTAAGCAATATTTCTCACCTCCGCCCTTTTAACCCGGAGAGAAATTTTCCAAATTTAGCCGACAACCCTTTGACCATTCTTTCATATTATGCACCATAGCCTTACATATTTTACTTCCATTTTTTCCCGCCAGGTGCGCCTACTTATCTCGGGTGCTATGGGCCCAATCCCCTCGACTAATATATCTAGGGCAGTGGCGTGGCGTGAAAATTTTCGGTGGTCATCGCAATTATTTAAGTTTGTGGTGAAAAATTATTAACTCTAAAATTCAATAGTTGAATGTTCAAAAAAGAAACTTTAAATCTTACCTTCACTTATACATGAACTCCAAATGTTCTGCTAAAACTGGATCGTAGAGTTTTAAAAGCTTATTAAGAGTTTTAAAATATTGCTTGGTCATCGCCGCATCCAGCGATGACCGGACGTCACGCCACTGAAGGGATAGTATGTAAAACGGATTTTCGTTCGGATACAGGTTTGTTTAGAATCAAGAGCGCCCCCTGGTTGTGAAATGTGGAACTAACAGATTTTTCAAAAGGATAAAGTGTTTTGAAAGGAATATTAAACGAAACCCTCTGTACGATCTGTGATCACACTTACCCACTTGTTTATTCTAAGTGCATATCGGAACATATTATTTTTTATGAAAATGAATACATAGGTTTTAACGAAATTTAAAATTTTACTCTAGAAACTCATATTCAAAATGCTTTAAAGATATCCTTATAGAAAATTTTATAAATAAATTTCTTATCCTCATTTTTAAGCTTCTTTCCGATCCTTCTTTCATTTATTTTAATAAATTTTTTATTAGTACACTTATAAGCTCAAAAATTTTTAATGGAAAATATGAACTACAAAATTTTATGTTTTTTGCCTAAAGTTTTTTTTTAATTATTATTATTCTAAGTACATATTTGTGTTTACAAAAAAGGCAGTAATGTATTTTAACTGTTTTTAAAATTGTAGTCTAAGAACACAGATTCAAAATGTTTTTAAGTAATTCTTTTAGAAAATTTTATAAACAAATGTTACCTCTTCTTTTATAAGCTTCATTCGATCTTTCTAAAAGTTATTTCATCAAATTTTCTATTACTCTTCTGATTAGATTAAACTTTTGAAGTGAAAAATATTTGCAACAAAATTTTATATTTTTTGCAATTTTTTATATTTTATTTTATACTTTAAGTGCATATTGATACATACTAAAAAAAGGGCAAGATATATCGATTTCAACTGTTTTTAAAAATGTAATATAAGAACGCAGATTGAAAAGGTTTTAAATACATATTCTTTAAGATAATTTTATAAATAAATTAATTATCCTCATTTTTATAAGCTTTTTTCCAATCGCTCGCAATTTATTTTAATACATTTTTCTATTGGTTTCATTATTAGCTTTAAAATATTAAATAAAAAATATTAAATAGAATTTTTTTTTTGTCTATTTTCAAGTTTTTTTTTTAATTCTAAGTGCATATTGATGCATAAAAAAAGGCAGGATATCTAGATTTTAACTGATATTATAATTGTAGTCTAAGAACGCAGATTCAAAATGTTTTAAAGTAATTCTTTTAGAAAATTTTATAAATAAATTCCACGCCCTCCTCCTTTACAAGCGTCTTTCCTTTTCTTCTGAAAGTTATTTTACATATTTTCCATTATTCCTCTTAATAGCTTAAAATTTTGAAATGAAAAATATTTACTACAAAATTTTATGTTTTTTTGTCATTTTTTATATTTCATTTTTTTACTTAAAGTGCATATCGATACACATACTAAAAAAATGAGTGCTATATAGATTTCAACTGTTTTTAGGGTTCCGTACTTAAAAAGTAAAAACTGAACCATTATAAGATCACTCTTGTGTCTGTCTTGCCGTCTGTCACAGCCATTTTACTCGTAAGCCATGAAACGTGGAAAGTTCAAGTTGGGGGAAGTAATAAACACTATTGACCCACATATTTACAGATTATTAAACATTCACAAATATATTTAGGAAAAATGTAGAGGGTCTAATTAAGTCACTTGAAAAAAATAATATTTCCTTTGTATATCGCGTGGGGTATCGTGTGAAAGTTTTCGTAATACCCAACTCAAAAATATATTTCATTTAATTTTAGGCATTATATTTTCAGAGATACATTGTAAAAAACCGGACTAAAATTCGGAAATACTACTGACAATCGAGATGCCAGTTCTATTTCCGTATTTTAACGGAAGTTTTCCACCGTAAAGGCCAAAAAGACAGAAATTTTTCTGTAATTTACCAGGAAAAAGTTCCGTTAAAATACAGAAATAGTTCTGGCGTCTCGATTGCCAGTAGTATTTCCGTATTTTAGTCCGTTCTTTTTACAGTGTATCATCGAAAATGTAGTGCGAAAATACAGAAATAGTTCTAGCGTCTCGATTGCCAGTGTTATTTCAGTATTTTAGTCCGTTTTTTTTTACAGGGTATCATCGAAAATGTAGTGCGAAAATATCCCCCCCCCCTCTATTCCCGAATCTACTGAAATTAAAATTATGAAAAAATTTAGAGGTATTAGACGTTAATTTAAACCTTGCAGGAAAATTATAGCGATTACCCTCACGTAGTTTTTGAGAAAAGCGCCTTTTTCCGTTACACACAAATTTTAATTTGCGGGCATTCAGCAAAGGTGTTGAGGGGCACTGCAGGTACCTATCGTAGCACAAGTAAAAAAGCATTGTTGCTAAGCATTTTCAAAAAAAAAAATCGGTAATTAGCCGAGATATCAACCCTTAAAGACAGGACGGTTTGGACATTCATAATGACAGGGGCGGCGTACTCTATGTACCATCGGCTTTTAAAGCCTAGAACAACTTTTAATGATAAAATTTGCGTAATGCAATGCCCAGTAGTAGTATAAAAGCAATAAACGTCAGATTGTTAAAAACAGACTTATTTAATTAGAATTAATAACATAAATACTATGGGATTCGCGACTAGTTTGCATTGAGTTTAGCTCTCAATACGCCTCTCGTGTCTTTAAAAGTTAATTAAAAGCCTATCTCGGAAAACGCGGCACGGACCAAGACGGCGTTGGAACTTTGCGACCTCCTTTCGAAGCGCGCTTAGCACGATGCCAAGTTTAAACTTTGAACAAGGGTTTTGTTTTGGCAAGACTGTAAAATAAAAGATTATTACGACGCTGAATTTAGTTTTATGAAATGCCAAATGAAGTTTAAATATGCACTACTTTTATTGTCAGTACCGAATTAGGTTAATCATAAACAGCTTAGGATAATTAAAAGAAAGAGTTATACAAAATAGCAATATGTGATATTATTTAGGTTTCACATTTCTTTGAACTTTTATGGTATACCCATTCATACTTTTCTAGTATATACAACTATATCGAACCCTACGTTGTATAGTTTTGTACAAAGTCTTATTATTCTTTTAGCAAAAATTTTTTTAAATAATACAGTTAATAATTCAAATATTTATTGTCCGGAACCATCTGACCGCGAGTAATACTCGTACTTGACCATTTATTAAAATTGTAGTCTGAGAACGCAGATTAAAAAAATTTTAAACAAATTATTTTAGAAAATTTTATAAATAAATGTCACGCCCTCTTTCCGATCCTTCTTTCAGTTATTTTTGCACACTTTCTATTAGTCCTCTTACTTGATCAAAATTTCGAAATGAAAAATATTTATTACAATTGTTTTGCCATTTTTTTAAATTCTAAGTGCATATTGAGGCATACTAAAAAAAAGATAGGATATTTAGGTTTTCACAAAATTTAAACTTTTAATCTAAAAACCCACATTCAAAATGCTTTAAAGAAATTCTTTTACAAAATTTTATAAATAAATTCCTCACCCTCCTCTTCGATAAGCTTTTTTCTGATTTTCCTGTATGTTATTTTTGCAAATTTTACATCATTTCACTTATTCGATTATTCACTTAGCTTAAAATTTTAAGTGAAAAATATTAACAACAAAATTTTATAAAACTCATTCATTTATAATTAGTAGTAATAGTATGAATTTTTTTCCAAATAAAATTGAACACTTCTCTTTAATGTAAACTGTATTACAATCCATTTTATTGATAATGTTCATTTGATGTAATGAGACTGTGAAAATTTGTTGTTTAGTGTAATAGTTATATTAGAATCTGTCTAAATCGACCCAAAAATCCATTTTCATATTCAACTCAGCAATTACCAGCAAATTAATGCAAAAGACTATTGTTTTTTTTCAATTAGCAATCAAATTTATTTAAATAAAATTGAACCATTTTATTCAATGTATGTCGTATTTCTATTAGAACACCTTTTATTGATAGTGTTTTTTTTTTTTTGTTGTTGTTGAAATTAGACCATCAAAAACTGTCATTTAGCGTAGTAGACAGACATTAAACTTTGAATCGACGCAAATATCTATTTTTATATTTACGAGTAGTATAGTTAATAGCTGTAAATTAACACAAAAGATTATTTATAAGTGAAACAGAACAACAATATGGGTTTTATGGGAAATAGATTGTTATGCTTCAACTGCGCATTCTAGAAGTAAACGAAGTAATCACAAAAATAATATTTCAAGCCAATAAACATATAATCACTGCTCGAACTTTATTTGAAATGATCGAGAATTATTTCCCCTGCTTTTAATAAATTTCTATAAAAAATTGTTGTAAGAACTGTTGTAATGTGTTGTCATTTATTTAAGGGATAAACGCAAAGTTTTAATATTAATGATTGCTCAGATTTATAAAAATGTCATTATAAAATCCAATTAGTTTGTTTTTTCATCACTGCGATTGTGACCTCATCAATTTTAATGTTTGATGGGAAAACGTAAACTGTAAAAAACTGATATTCGATACAACAATTGTATTAAATTCTTAACCGACTCAAAAAAATCGATCATTACATTTCAGCCAGCTTTAGAAGCAAATTTACACAACTGACACAACTTAAAGTGAAATCAAATGTCCACGTGGCCTTCTATATTAAATAGATTGTTTTACTACAAACTCGAAAATACTACTTCGAAGAATAACAAGGATTGTTCACAAAACCAATAATTCAAACTGACTAAGATGTAATCGTTGCTCATCCTTTTCTTTGAAATACAATGAATGAGACTTTTCATAGCAATTCTTAATAAATTTCTCTGTTTAATGATTTCTTGTGCGTGGCTTTAATTTAGAGTTTGTTTAAAGAAACATGAATAATAATATAATATAATATATAATAATAATAATATAATATATATATATAATATCTTTATATAATGAATTTCTAGTTTTATTTATAACTGTAATTTTTAATCCTTAAATGTCATTAATAAACACTAAAGTGGTTCGTGCTTGAAGATTCAAAAGTTATTATTTGTAATGTTTCAGCAATTTCTATAATTAGTGTCTTACTTTTTACGAATAAAAAAAAATCACTTATTCAATTCTGTTTTATTTACTAAAAACATGGAACAAATTGCTAGAAAAGAAAAACAAGTGAGTAAGTGTGATCACAGATCGCACAGAGGGTTTAGTTTAATATTCCTTTCAAAACACTTTATACTTTTTCAAAATCTGTTAGTTCCCCCATTTCGAAACCAGAAGGCGCACTCCATTCTAAACAAACCTCTATCCGAACGAAACTCCTTTTTACAACCTATCCGTAGATATAGTAGTCGAGGGGATCGGACCCATAGCGTCCGAGATAGTTAGGTGCCCCCTGGCGGTAAAAAGTGGAACAAAATTATGTAACGCTATGGTGTATAATATCAATGAGTGGTCAAAGATGTATCGGCAAAAATTAGAAAAGTGCCCCCGGGTGTAAAGGGCGGAGGTTAGAAAAATTGCTTAAAATACACAAGTTAGAGACCGGAGGGGTAAATATAAGACTTTTTGAAATTTTTATGATTTGTCATGTGATCGCAAGTGTTCAGCTATAAGTATTCAAAATTTCATGTCTTCAACTTAATTAGGGGCTCACTTAGAAAAAAAAAAACCTTAAACTACACAAGTTAGAGCCCAGACGGGTAAATATACGATTTTTTTTTTTAATTTATGATTTGTCATTTGATGTGAGGTGTTCGGCTATAAGTATCCAAAATTTCAAGTATCCAACATATATAGTTTCTGAGAACGGGCTCTGTGACAGACAGACAGAGGAGTAATTCAAATGGTTTCGTCAGATCAACGAAACCCGAAAAACAAGTGGGTAAGTGCGATCACAGATCGCACAGAGGGTTTCGTTTAATATTCCTTTCAAAACACTTTATCTTTTTGCAAAATCTGTTAGTTCCACATTTAGCAAAAAGGGGCGCACTCTATTCTACACAATCCTCTATCCGAACGAAACTCCGTTTTACAACCTATCCGTAGATATATTAGTCGAGGGGATCGGGTCCATACCACACGAGATAGGTAGGCACTCCCTGGCGGTAAAAAGTGGAACTGAAAGATGTAAGGCTATGTACATAATATGAAAGAGTGGTCAAAGGGGTGTCGGCAAAAGTTAGAAAAATACCCACCAGGTGCATTGGGGGGAGGTTAGAAAAAATGATTAAAAAACACAAGTTAGAGCCCAGAGGGGTAAATAGTATAAGACTTTTTGAAAATTTTATGATTTTTCGTGTGATCGAAAGTGTTCTGCTATAAGTATGCAAAATTTCAAGTCTTCAACTTAAATAGGGGCTCCGTTAGAAAAAAAAAACTTAAAATATACAAGTTAGAGATCAGACGGGTAAATATAAGACTTTTTCAAAATTTTATGATTTGTCGTTCGATGGGAGGTGTTCAGCTATAAGTATACGAAATTTCAAATCTTACAATTAATTAGGGGTTCAGTTAGAACAAAAAGATTAAAATACACAAGTTAGAACCTAGACGGGTAAATATAAGACTTTTTCAAAATTTTATGATTTGTCGTTTGATGTGAGGTGTTCAGCTATTGCAAAATTTCTTCAACTTAATTAGGGGCTCAGTTAGAACAAAAAGATTAAAATACACAAGTTAGAGCCCAGAGGGCTAAATATAAAACTTTTTCAAAATTTTATGATTTGTCGTTTGATGTGAGGTGTTCATCTTTAAGTATGCAAAATTTCAAGTCTCCAACATACGTAGTTTCTGAGAACGGGCTCTGTGACAGACAGACCGACCGACAGACAGACGGAGAAGCGAGACGAATAGGGTTTCGTCAGATGAACGAAAACCTAATAAACTGAAATATTTTTAAAATATACTCATGGGTGAAGCATAAGATGCCGCGGCTGAGCTGGGGTGCTTACATTCCTTACTATTTACAAGCAGTATAGTATCGCTATTTTCGAACGGTAATCTTAGCCTTATTTAGTTGCGGAATTTGTGACGATATGATGAAGATTATGATGAAATGAAGAAATGTGATGAAATATGAAAAAACATGATGAAGGTTGCAGTTCTGAAGTAATGGTATTCAAAAATATGGATCGTAGGAATCGTAATTGAAAGAAAAAGAAGGAATATTAACTTTACATTAGCAATTTAAGTTTATTAATTTAAGGATTTGCGGCGCTAGTTTTGTAAACAGAAGCTAATGATTGGCTGAGTTTACGGCTTAAAGACATTAATGAATGCACTGGGCAAAAACATTTCAAATCTGAGCTTACTGCTTTAACCTCTTCAGTTCCGAAGCTAAAATAATAATACTAGATGCTTATTCATTGGTTTTTTCCAAACAAAATGACATCGTAAATCACAGAAAAAATATCTTTTCTGAAATTGATCCCTTAATCGCTTCGTAATTTATGTTAAAAAATATGGATCTAAAAGCACAAACCCCTTAAAAACATCAATTTAATAACCATTAACCTAAATTAACGCAATCACAAATTTAATTGCTTTAAACAAGTAAATAATCTACAAATCCTCAAAAATTTTTATTGAAAAAGATTTAAGTTAAATACTTATAAAAATTTCTTGAAAAGTGTTTTGCTTATAATTTGCAGAGTTCTTAATATAAAAAAAGTTCTTTTCAGAAAATATGACGAACAACATTGTACATAATACCCCGTAATTAGAATGAAAAAAATAACAAAAATTGGATGAAAAATGACCAGGTTTACTAAATAAGGCTTCACTGCGCCTGCGCGAATGCAATCAAAATATAATGTGCATAATGTGTTAGCTAAATGTATAGAGCATCTTTTATAAAAGTCTCAAAAACATAGTTTGAAAAGTCTGATAATAATCGTTTATAGAATAAGCTCAAAATCCATTGTTCCCAAAATGAAGCAAAAAGATCCTGTCCAAATACAGTAATACGTGCAATATTGTGTATGCTAAATTGGCACTAATCAATGGATATATGGATACAACCCCTTATGTTTTTGCTTCATTTCGGGAACAACGGATTTTGAGCTTATTCTATAAACGATTATTATCAGACTTTTCAAACTATGTTTTTGAGACTTTTACAAAAGTTGCTCAATACATTTAGCTAACACATTATGCACATAATATTTTGATTGCATTCGCGCATGCGCAATAAAGCCTTTTTTAGTAAACCTGCTCATTTTTCATCCAATTTTTGTTATTTTTTCATTCTGATTACGACGTATTATGTACAATGTTGTTCGTCATATTTTCTGAAAAGAACTTCTTTTTATATTAAGAACTCTGCAAATTATAAGCAAAAAACTTGGTGAAATTTGGGACGGTTTTTATAAAAACCTCAATTTCTCTGCGAGTATATATGCTATCCTCATAAAAATGAACACAGTGTGTTACAATAAGCCACTTATTAATAATCTCGAGTATAAACGCTTTTGCTCCATTAGTTTTTATAGGGTTATCCAAAATATATTCGTTCTTTTTCAATTTTTTGACGGTTCCCTATGAGGTTTCGGGAAAAAATCTTCACGGAAATATATGACCTAAACTATACTGTTTACACACCTGCAATTTCAGGTTAATTCCTCATGTATTTTTCTAGATATTTAACAAAACGTCAAAAATTGCAAGTGACCGGTCACCTTTGGCCATATAGTGTAGCAATGCAATATTTAAAAGCTCTAAATGTTAAAGCAGACCCCATAAAATATCTAATTTTAGCTGAAATTTTGAAATTAAAAATTTTTTGCTATTTTTCCCATTATTAGACAGATATATAGATAAAAAAAATAAAAATAGAAAAATTCGTGCAGTGAAGAGTTAATAGAAGAACATCATCTTATTTCTGAAGCAAGTGATATAGCATTTACGTGATGACATTTGTGTATTCTTGTTAAAGAAATGGTTTTGCTCCCTAAGGGGTAGCCGAGGCAAATTTCAAAAATATTTTTACAGAATATTGCACTGTCACCGGAAATACGTCATACTACCAAAAATTAGGTCAATTGTGACACAGGAAGTGTGTTAAACTTACACTGCAAGATGTGAGTCGAATGGACAGACAAGCCAAGTTAAATAAAGGTTTGTAAATAATGGCACAAAATATCATCCTTATGTTAGTTTGAAGTATAAAACGCAGTTTTACAATAAATTTATAACAAGTTTTTCTTTTTTTGAAAAGATTGTGATCGTTACAGATTTATGTAATAGATTTATTTTATAATTGACAAAAGCTTTAAGAATTTTTTTTAATGATAGTTTTTTTTCCCTTTCACATTGATTAAATTCACAGCTTCATGTCAATCTGAAAACGTAATTACTTCTTTAATTCATGAATAGTTTATGTAATCTAATAATCTTAAGATTAAATGTGTCACCACGGCTTTTTCTAAATGATCTTTTCTTATTACGCATGGGTAACTTAAGATAGGGATGAATAATAGCTGTAATTTGCAAAAGGAACTGGAGTTAATAATGCCACGAAAAGCGTATTTAGTGTTATTAATTGCAATCATCTTAAATTAAGCATTGAAGAGCAGTGCACCAATCCGTTGTAAAAT
This sequence comes from Maratus speciosus, assembly GCA_963932465.1. Lineage (NCBI taxonomy): Eukaryota > Metazoa > Arthropoda > Arachnida > Araneae > Salticidae > Maratus > Maratus speciosus. The sequence goes on from OZ010789.1 coordinate 156,678,646, forward strand.
ATCATTAATTTTACTTTTGAATAATGTATTATATTTTTTTCAACGGTATTTATGTCGATTAATTTTATGCAATTGTTTCTTTTTCAAAATAAAGTATTATTTTTTAATGTAAGGAATTAGTTTTTCTCCGAAATATATTTACTTGTATATTTTAGATCGTAAAGTTAATCGAACTTATTGTTTACAGCATTATTATAAAGAGTAAATCAGAAATACATTTTTTTTTTCTTTTTCTTGCTAAAATTACCGCTTGAATGATTTTAAATGCGTTTTATTAATAAAATTCAAATTATTATAAAACCCTTCCATAATCAAGTATATTTTTTGTTCTGTTTTTATGTGCGTTCATAATTACATAAATATTTGACACCTTTAGTCGTCGTCTGGTCCGCCCGACTATCTGTCTGTCTGTCCGTCTCTCTGCATATAACAGCGCAAAAACTACCCAACCGAATGATCTGAAATATAATATATATAAACGTTGCAAAATTTTGTCGTTGCAAATTTTATGAAAATTGACTCAAAACTTAAAACGATATTAATAAAAACTTTCTTCACTCTATTAAATCCTATCATACGTCATTAATTCAGTGATATTCCACGATAGCTAATGATTCTATGTTGCATTGACGATTACGTCCTATTTGGAGTCCTGTTATTTCCGCATTGCGGATTTTAATACATATAATCACAATAAATTTTGTATTTATGCATTTTTTGCATAAGAGTGCAACAGCTATTGTACCAAGATCTGAATATCTATAAAATAGTTATAGTACGAACGCCCCTCATTTGCCACATTTGATGTACAATTACCATCTTGTTTTAATATTGTAGATGTTAGCTTGCTGTCTGTGATGAATTAGTTATATTGAGGAAATGTGTATTACATTAATAATCAAATATATGATTAAGTTCAATGCTCAGAAACCAGCATTAAACATGTTAAAAACATTTTGCAAAGATTTTTTTTCTTTTGTATAACCTGTAAATCATTAGAATATTTTTGAAGCATGGAATTAATCGTATATTTATATCATACTGAAAATGAATCTCTGTCTTTTCAAAAAATATTTTTACATTTAATGTAAGAAAACTATTAGATTAGACCGCATAATGAAATTTACCCATGAATAAAATATCTTTAATATTTTAATAAAAAATGTCTTGGAAATATCTTAGGAATCTCCTTTTATTTATGTATTTATTTCAAAGGCATACAATTAAAACTACCATGAAAAATGTTTAAAATGATTAAATCGATGTTTTCCATAACAAATAATAAATTATATGCCTGAGAAAAGAAAAACGCATAAAAAAGTGAACAGAATATCATTTTCGAAAATAGAGGTCTTAATACATTGTATTATATACAATTATTCTGCCATCCAGGTTAATTTTGTTTACAAAAATAAAATCTACATCTGAATGATGTTATTTTGTATATTCAGCGTTTCATGAGTGGTGTGGTATATTTATTTATGGCACTTAATTCTCAACAGCCAAAATTATACAAGAATGTTGAAAAAAAATTAGCATTTATAAGTTGAAAAAACATTTTTCTTTTCAAATTAGTTTATTTATAAATTCTGGTGGCGGTCAATCATTTATACATTTTAGCAACAGATTCATTTTTTTCGTTTAAAGATTAGAAAACTATTCTAGCAATCAAAAAGTCAATAATGCGATGCGATAAGATGTAAAAAAAATGTAATATATTTATCAAATAAGCAATGTTATCTGTCTGATTCTTATTTAGTATTAAAGATTCCCATGCATGATTTTTTTTTTTTTTTTGAGAAAAAGGGAAATATCTTAAATAACATTTTTAATTCGCAGCTGGCTGTGTTAAAAGTTATCAAATCATACTGGCAAAAGTACCGAAACTGAATCTACACTGTAAAAAAAAAAAAAAAAAAAAAAAAAAAAAAAAAAAAATGTGTAGTTTTACAGAAGTAAAGTTACATACTTACTAAACTTTCACCTGTAACTGTACAAAAAAAGCTGCAAATCCGCAAAACTAGTTTTTGTAAAGCTACAGAAATCTGTAACTTTACAAATGAATCTGCTAAAATTACAGTAATCTTACTAAAATTTCATCTGTAACCCTGGTTGCAGTTACATGAAAAGTTCTAGGCATCCCAGTTTCCTAAAAAATTCTTAGTAATCTTACAGATTTTTTTTTTATTTTTGGCGCAAAAGTGTGTCTGTTACATGAATTTTTGTTGTTGCCGTTACATAAAAAGTTCTAGGAATCCCAGTTTCCTAGATAAACTTTAGTAACTTTACAGATTTTTTTTTTTTTTTTTTTTTTTTTTTTTTTTTTTTTTACAGTGTAATTAGTTACCCAAAGTAAAAGACGATATGGCTTTAACTGATTATATCTTGTAATATTATCTGTTGAATTTGCTTCAACGCAATATCAATACGCATGACAATACTACTTAATTTTGAACTTCATGAAATCAAATATGAAGTAACCTTCAATTAGAAATCCACAAATACTGGCAGTAACAACAAATTCAAACATACAAGTTGACCAATAAAATTTGGCTCTTGCTGTTTATTTTACTTATAAATATATTTTGCAATCTTGTTATCTTGCGATCGGCAAAATGAAAGCAAAATTTCAAACGGGCCGGGAAGGCTGAATAATTCAACTATTGCCAGATGACACACGGAGGCACACAGAAACATATTTCATCTAAATCGTTAGAACAGTTTTCGAGAAACCCAGTAATATACATACATATATATATATATATATTCTTATCTAACAATACATTTAACTTCTTAGATCTTAAAATTACAATAAAAGACAACAAAACAATAACAGATTTATATGATAAACATAAAGAATTTAAATTGAAAGTTAATACATTTACAAATTTTAAATCTTGTCTTCACCATTCTGCATATCGAAATATACTACTTAATCATTTATATAGAAAAAAATGTTTATGTTCTTCTCATCTAATTAACAATAATATTAAAAAACTAATTTATGATGCATTAAATCATGGTTTTCCAAAAAAAAATTCATATATTCATTAATATACAATTAGTACTTACATGATCTTTAAAAAAAACAAATTAACACATGCGTAAACAAAATTACAAAAAAAAATTATAAAATAAAAAAATATTTATAAAAAATTAAAAATTGTAAAATAATAATAAATACTTTCTATAGGATGGTTGGGTGGATAGATGTTAGAGTACGGAGGAGGGTGGTGTTGTCTGGATAATACGCAATGGTTAATTTAAAAAAAAAGATGGGTCTACTATAATACTATACTACTGGGTATTATAACTACATTTCTAATACGTATTTTATAGGGATGTTGATTTGATGTTTTATATGTAATTGGTGACTTTTCTTTTTATTTCAATTCATATTAAATTTAACTTATTTAATCAAATTCAATATTAACTTGTTTTTAAAATTTAGTCTTCTCAGGACAATATCATATTAATTAATAATAGTATACCATCTTTTTAGTGATTATTATGCATATAAGTTTATTTGATATAACTAATGTTTTACTGTATGTATTAAAATTGGGTAAATAGTTTTTAATATTATTCCTCTATACTTTTTAATATTGTTTTATTTTCAACTTTGTATTCCATGATTAATTATCGGTTTAATTTGATTGATTGTCACAATCATATTTTTTAGCTTTTTTATGGCTAATATGAATATAATTCACACTCTATATTTGTGATCTTTAGGATATTGGGAATTTTAGAATCTGACAAGCTTCTATAAACATCCATTTTTTATTTATTTATTTATTTATTTTCTTTCCTGTTCATTTTTTATATGTAATGGTAATTATTAAGGTTTTTTATATTATTATTATATAATTTATTTTATTTTATAGCATATAGCTATATTCTATATATTATCAATGTTATTTTTTTTTACTTTCTCAATGTAGATTAAATGGGTTTGGTAATAGAATATATTGAAAGCATTTTATTAACATTTAATTTATTTAATTTTTTTTTAATAATGATATATAGTATGGAATTTTTATATTGGGATTTGTGTAGTAATGCAGTTCATATGATTTTATTTCTTTAGCTTTTATTAGGTTTTTCTTTTTATGACATTTGAATAATAATAATAGTTTTAAAATAAAATAATAGATGGCAGCACCAAAAATATTGTCTTTTTAAAGCTTCCATTAAAGTAATAATTTTATTTTTTTTTACACCATGTGGTATTTAACGCTGAATATTGGCAATATTGTAAAATTGATGTTAAACAATTTAAAATTGTTTTTAGGTATTTTAAATAATCTAATTATTTTCTATTTACATTATATTAATTGTATTTATCACGGTATTTCAAAATGAATTAACTGAATCCATAGGTTTTAATTTCTGTGTTAACTTAACTGTTTTATTCACCTTAATCTTATTATGCTTGTGGATTCCATGTGCGGGAATATATTTTGAAAATCTACTGGGAATTTATTCAGTAAGTTGTGTAAGATTTCTATTGCTATAAATCAAATATATAATGGGTTGTAGTGTTTTTTTTTCCATTTCATGCCATTTGATAATGTTCTGTTTTCATCTTGAGACTATTCTTTTGGTTCTGTTGGTTGTTCGGGTACAGGAGAAAAAAAATTTTCAGCTTTTCAAAAATCAGCTTTTAGCTTTTTTCTCAGAGAAAACAACCGATTTGCTTATATCATTGAATTCTGTACTCTTGAAAACGTAATTCAATATATAAGTTTTTCAATTTTTTCGGAATCCATATTCTTCTTTTTATTCTTCTTTATTAATTTTTGTAATTAAGTATAAGGTACTTTATTTTATGCATACAGTTCTATATTATAGGTTTGTGGCATCCATTTTTATTGTCAATTCATTCACAATAATGCAGTTTTTGATGATGGTTGGTAATGTTTAATTAATGGTTATATATATATATATATATATATATATATATATATATATGTGTGTGTGTGTGTGTGTGTGTGTGTGTGTGTGTATAGAAAAAGAAAGAAAGAGAAGGCAGTTTTTGGCAATTCTTGTATGCCTCATACACTTTCGTCAAATCTTTGCTTGTTGAAAGTTTCGTAATCGAGTACAAAACCAATCGGTATAGGTTTGGCTAAATGCTAGTTTAATTTTTGTAATCATTGTTGTAATTTTCATGCATGTAAAATTGTATATTGTTGTCTTGTTTGGCACCATCTTGGTTGCGGAACCGATCACGAAAAATTAGTCATTTTGTCCGTGCGAAAAACGGATATAACATAATAAATTGTTTCATTTAGTTTCCCAATTACTATTTACGACATTTTGAAATTTCGTTTCAATTTTTGTCAATTCATGAGTATTTTTATTAGAGATCCACCAAAAATTAGGTTTCGGTTTCATTTTGCCCCAAAATCAGAGTTTCGCCGAAAATTCGGCCGAATCGAAACTATCTATATTCCAAAAATCTCGTTTCTTCCTTCAGAAATTTTCAACATTACTCCTTGATTTAAGCTGTATCGGCTCATATGAGACACTCTTCATTTATTGCTATGAACTTCGATGCTTATAATTATCAGTCATGACTCAAGACGTAAGTGCAAATTATAAAGCTATCAATGCGTATAGGACAAAACTTTGAACACTTTTTTCACGTGTTCATTAAACGCTGCAGATTGAACAATAATAGAAATTTTTCGGTTTGAAACCGCAAAATTGTTTCAAATACTCTTTGAGAAAGATCTATTATAACAGATGATCATTTACAAAAATCCTTATAAAAGATAAATCCAGGTATATATGCCTAAAACATTTTTTAATTAGATGAAATTCATATAATTAGAAAATCATTGTGTGTCGTTGTTGAATTAATTATATTTTATTTTATATGAAAATAAAAAGATTTGGGGCAGGGATGTAGTGGATGGTATACCGGGATATACGCCGTATACCCTCTGGATTTTTTTAAGGAACACCGTATACCCTCTGTTTCTCAAAAAAGCTATAGTATGTATACACTAGGGTATACCCTCTGCCTTGAGCGTATACCCTCTGCTTAGAACGTATACCTTCTGTTTCTTTACAAGAAGGTCAGAGGTACAGTGAGCCGACCTGTGCTACACGTTTAACTATACCTATAATTAATTAATAATTATGTACATTTATGTATGTATTAATTACTTTAAAAAATTTGACATTTTCCTTATTGTTTTCGCTTTCGATCGGAAATTAGGAAGATTACCGAAATTCTGTTTCGGTGGATCCTTAGTTTTTATGCTTTCTGCAATCTTTTCCATTTTTCCGAAGAGTGGATATTGTATAAAAACGGATTTTCCCGAAAATAACACCATGACAAATTGATTTCCAGACACAAAACCCTTATAGTAAAGTATATTTTTTGTTCTGTTTTTAGGTGCGTTCGTAATTATATAAATACGTAGCACCTATAGTCGTCGTTTGGTCCGCCCGACTATCTGTCTGTCAGTCTGTCCGCATATAACAGCGCAAAAACTACCCAACCGAATGGTTTGATACATATATAAACGTTGCAGAATTTTGTCGAGTCATTTCAAATTTTATGAAAATCGAATCAAAGCGAAAAGATAAAAGATCCGTTTTCAGGAAAACATTAGAGCTGTTTTCTAGAATGCAGTAATATATAGATAAATAAATAAACGAGATTTGTTTATTTTAATGTATAAGATAATTCAAAAATTAATCAGAGGAGATATTACGTACGGCCATTAATAATGTTAAATATCTACAGGTATATTTGTAAATAAGCATTCACAATTGTATTGAAATCTAAATTTGCTACGTTTCTATTGATTTAAACAATACATTCAGAAATGTTTTCAAATAATGCAAGTATTATACAAATGTCAGGAACTACATGCCTGATGGTGCATGTAAGAGGTTTTCGCGTGGTTGTTACAACAGATTGGGCAAATTATGAAATGTAAATTCTAAGAGAATTGCGAATGATTGAACGATCTGGAACAAAAGCGTTTAAATGCATTGCTCGTGAATAAAGCTAGGGCTTTCCATTCATTCAACTAGACAGGGTTAAATAATTTAATTTTCTTCGTATGTTTCCAACTCATGTGATGAAAGTTGAATAAATTGCAAATAACGTCAGACTCAGAAAACATATTTTTTAATTTATGTAAATAATTATTTTTTAAATCAGGGTTCATGCCATCCAGCTTTTCGAGACCGCTATATTCGAATAGAAATATTCACATTATTTAATGACAGAAAGTTATTACAAATGTTGTCATTAAGTAAGGCGAATATTACTATTCGGAAATAGCGGTATTCAAAAACGTTTTATTTATATTTTGGATGATTGTATATCGATTTGTTTCCTTTATACTCTAACAGAATTTTTCGACAATTATTTTTTTTTCACCTTTTTATGTAACTTGTAAATAATTCTGTATTCAAATTTTTATTGAAAAAGCTATATTACTGAATACAATTTAGGCATTGAGAGGGTTTCATTTATTTCATAGGTTTTATACTAACACTTTGAAAAAAGATGTATTGGTACCACCTGTTTTCCATTTCCAAACGTAACTCTAAAATAACGAGCTTAGCTTTGAAATAAATAAATGCTGGATAATTCCATTAAAATATCAGTATTCAACAGACTTCATTCAAAGAGGTTATACAATTACTCATTTCGACAATATGCATATATGCATAAATTTTTCGCATGTATGGATGTGTATATGCATGAGTGTGTATCTTCTTTCACACACATATATATATAGAGAGAGAATTTTGCTTAGGGGATCGTTTATATCTGAAATTCGTATCAAACTTTAAAATTTTCACAATTAATTTTGGCATCAAATTTTCATTCTTCCGTAAATTTAACCTTAGACTGCCAAACAAGAAGTCATTCATTTAAGTATTTTACGCATTGTACGAGTTTAAAATTTGAAATCCCTAATGCTAAACTCATTTTTAATGATTTCAAAACAGACCACAGTGCGGGTAGTTTTTTAAGCATAACTGAAACACTACTTGGGCGAATAATCTGTAATTTTAAATTCGCATACTTGAAAAGTCCACACATTGATTTTTGTTAAAAATTTAAGAGATTATAATTCATACTGTTTTTCGAAAATTCATTTCAAAATATAGTATAGTTTCGAAAATTTTCAAAGCGGCAATACATTTTTTTTTTCGAATATTAATTTCTTAATATGTAAATTATGAAATTATTATTAGACAAAGTTAATTTAGATTATGACTTCTTTTGGCATTTATTTATTTCCGTTTAGAAAAAAAATCTTTGCTAAATTGTAATAAACAATAGCACAGCAAAATTATTTTTCCAACACTGGTTTTGCCAAGAGTTTGAAGCCCAGGTTCCATTTATTTGAGTAGTAATTTCCTCTTTATACTGCTCATTACGTTGGTTCCAAATTATATCTATAAATAAAACTAGAAAACAGAAATTCTGCGTTTTCAGAATTTAGTGTCGCCCCTGATGGAATATATATATATATATATATATATATATGTATATAGATAGTACAAAACATATTTCAGTTTTAAGACTTAAAACACACGCTCATATTTTATATAGAATGACGTCATCCGCATCCGCTGAAGAATTCCTCATTTGCGATACAGTATTAAACAACATCTACAGTAAAGTACGCATATGACGTCACTATTGCTGAATAATACACAAATCTAAAAAAGGGGATATCGTCATTCAAGAAACTCGACAAAAAAGTGAACAAATAAATCGGCTATCTAAAGATTCACATGCCTTCATTTGTTTGTAACATTATTATAGATACTTAAAACTAAATTTAGTTTAAAATAGCTCCATGTTTTATCAGAAGTCATTCATTTATATTTTTTCAAAATAGCACGTATTTTAATTACATTTTTTTTTCAGTTTTTTATGAGAAAATGGCAACAAAAAGATATAATAGCTATTTTGTAATTATTTTTCTTTTACTTTCTACAGAAATAGAGTACTTGAATAGCCAAAAGGAGACGAATGGCGTTAAAAACTACAAAATAATTAATATCTCAAAAATAAATGGAGATGCAGTCTTCACACAAATTGCATTTAAAAGTCCTTTTTTTTTTCTCCAATACGACAGTATACAAATTGAAAATGTACGATGCTTGGAAGTCTAAAAAATTGCAGTAGAGATTATTTCGTATAATGTTACCTCTGCTTTGTTTTACGGCTGGCTTATACGAAGTAACGTTATTTTTTGGAGACAACACTTTATTAGCTGGGAGAAAGAAATAGCATACCGATGGCTAAAAAAAAGTTTTAAAAATTATATTCAGAAATTTGAAATTCATAAAAAATATCATATTTTTCCTTATAACTTGAAATGAAAATTGCTTGTTTGTTTTTTAGGTGCTTGTAGAAAATCTCCTTCATTTTTAAAAGAGTAATACGATAAACCGTCAGCTTGTTTAAAAGTTGTCGTCAAAATCGCTGAAATACTCTTTCCAGATAATTAAGTTTAATTTTGCCTTCGCAAGTATCACTTGTCTAGGTCTACCCAACTTAAGGGGGTCCAGGACACATTTTAAAATAATTTTTATTTATTGAGTTAAAATCTTGAAATTTTCGGTGATTGTTAATCATATCATTGTACACAAAATATCTTGATAAAACTTCTCATATTTAAAAATAATAATAAAATTTATTAAAAAAGTAGGATAATTTAAAATTTTTATAACTCGAAATATTATTTGTAGAATATAATTTTTTTTTCATTTAAATAAACAAAAATGTATTACTTTTAATTTTGATTCAGCATTTTAAAAAATATTAGTTTAAATAAAAATTAAAAATATTTAATATAAAAAATATATATATGTAACATTTTAAAAAAATCATGTTTTCAAAAGTATGTATTTTTTTTTTTAATTTGTCGAATCAAAATTAAAGTAAAACAATTGAAAAAAACATGTTCCAAATTCGAACCATTTATCTTTAACGGTTCGTGACTTATAACAATTTTAATACAAGAAATGGGGGGGGGAAACCCATCATGAAGAAAAACGAATTTTCACAAGAAGTCGTTTCCACGATAACCATTGCTTGAAAGCTAGATTTTGAAAACAAACCAAAACGAAAAAAATAATATTTCCTGTTCCAATTAAGATAGAAACATGATTTAGACGTCATTTCGAGCAGAAAAAAAACAGAGAAACTTTTCATGCAATTTTTAGAAATATTTAGAAATATTTAGAAAATCTGAATATTTTTGAGTTCCGGACCCCCTTAAGGGGAATCTGTACCAAAAAAGTTGTGTTTTTTATCTATAACCTATGTATGTTATATATTTAGGTTCATGTTTGAATAAAGCAAAGTATAATAGATCATAAAAAAGTGTTAAATTCTCAATATAGCAATAACTTTTTTTAACAAATAGAATTCTTTAAAAAATGTAACAATTTTAATATTCCTTCTTCTTTTTCATTTTTCATATTTGGAAATATATTTTTTTATCCTTTATTTAGAGTACTTTTTTCTATAAATCTAAGTATCAGATGTTTAATTAGTCCATTAGATCAGGAGAAACAAAAAATTATAAAATGTATATGAAAAAAAAGTGGGAAAATAGCATGTTTTTAAGTTCATAATTTTATTTTAAAGCTACAAACATTTCAAAACTCCGATACTTAGTTATCACACACAGGGTCTAAAGGTACAGTCGTGGGGGGAAAAAAAAGTAAATACCTCCTACAAACTCCTCAACAAATTATCGTAGACAAAAGTTACGGGTACCGAACGATTGGAAATAAAGTCTACTTCTAAATGGTGTATATAAAATTTGCTTAGGGCGCTATCTACATATTAAAACGAATCTAAACTTCATTTTTTTTTCAATGGCAATAACCAATTTTAACAAGATATTTCAAATCTTCGGTTCAAACTATGCCTAGACACCAAATTTCAAGTCATTTCAGTGATAAGTTTTTGAATTATAAGCATTCAAAATTTAGTGCTTCTAATGTTAAATTAAATTTTCATATTTTTATTTATATCATCTGAAATAATGCTCCTAATGTGCTATTTTTTTTTTTTGTAGCAATAATACTAATATAACCAAACATAAATACGCTGAATTTGCAATTTTTATAATTTATGATATGAATTATGAATTATGAAATTAATATTCGAAAAAATTATGAATTGCAACCTACAATTTTTTTGATGGATTCAGATTTATTAAGTCCTGCTTTATGGAAATCCAAAATTTCACATTTTTCTTCCAAGCAGTTTTCAAATTATGCTTAAAAAACGGCAAAATGATGGTTTAAGGGACCGTCTATGACAGAAGTGACTAGATATTTGGAAATTTATTCTGCTCTCCTGTAAAGTAACTAACTTCATTGACTCCTTGAGTGGCGCTTAAAGTGCATTGATCAAGATGGGAGCTCTCTCGATTAACAAACGAGTACGGAACTTCAATTTGGATAGAGGCCTTAAAATACGCTCGTTTTAAAATAATTTTTTTCTCGGAAACTTATGGTACGAATTGCATAAAAATTTGTTTTTAGGCTAATTGAAGGTTGTAGAATTCATTTATGCTGTTAGAATTGTGTACTGCCATTGAAAAAACAAATTTATGGTTCATTTTAATATGTAGATGGCCCCCTAAGCAAATAATATTCATCATTTAAAAGTAGACTTTATTTCCAATCTTTCGGTACCAGTAACTTTCTTCTACGATAATTTGTTGAGGAGTTAGTAGGGGGTGTTTACTTTTTTTTCTTTTCCACAACTGTACTTTTTTTAAAATTTCAGACAGTTTGATTAAATATTGTAGAAGCCTTAACATTTCGATTAAAATGAAAATGTAAAAAAATGCGAAATGAGAAAAATGAGTTTAAACATTTCGCTTACAGGGATGTTGAACGGGAAGACTTGGGAAACTAAGTATATCTTCTTTATTATTTATCGAATCGTTCCGAAATTTGGACAGAATGCTCTAAGAACACTAAAGCACATTTTAAAATAAAAATCTGAAATTTGACATTTTTGCCATTTTTTATCAAATGATACATACCTCTGATGATGAAATGGGCATACCCTGAATGACAGGTACCCCTAAGGCTTATCATCAGTCAGGCTGGAAATTCCGCTCCCTAATGCTAAACCTATGGCTTGAAATGCATCCGTATTTTTCTAACTTCTCCTCGGAAAATTTTTTTTTATTCTTTTTTCTGTATGCTGTTCTTGAAGATTTTTTTCCCTCTTTATTGGACAGAATATTTTTTAAATACATTGCTAGCTTTATTTAAAGTGTTAAAATCTTACTTACAACTAGCCTGCTTCGGTTAGAATTTAACACTTAAAGTATACAATTAAATATGTATTTTAGAAACGTTTTGGCAAATAAAAAAGAAAGAAACGCTCTTCAAGAAGAGCACACATAAAACAGAAGGTAAAAAATTGATTTTCGAAGGAGAAATTTGAAAAATATGCATGCATTCCAAGCCCATAGGTTTAGCATTAGAATGTGGAATTTTTTTCCTGACTAATGACAAGCCTTAACGTGATTTTAGGAATTTTCCTAACAAACCAACCGTATGATCTTCTTAACGGTTTAAACATTGTATATTCACAATGAATTTTTATTTTTTAACTAAACTGCACAACTGTAAAATTAACAATAGAAGTAGAATAACGGTAATAATTCATCGGTGCTTCTTGAAAGATAAATCAACGAAGATCAAAAGCTTAAGTTATAATTATCTTCGCATGCCAGACATTATCAGAGTTACGAAATTGACACTTCATTTGTATATTTTTTAATTACGTTTCAGAGCGTTTCATTAAGGGAATAACCCTGTTTTATTACCATAATGGAAACGCTGAAAAACCAATTTTGTTATAACCAATGTTTCATTCAACACGTTATTTCAACTGACATTATGTTCTCATAAATTGTTACTTTGTGGATTTCTCTAGACTTCAAGTACTAACCTTCGTCAGTTGTGAAAATTTTCTTTCATCTTGTATTGTTCATTTTACGAGGAGAATGAGTTACTTTTGTCTTTATAACATCGGTTGAAAGCGAGTAATATTTAGTTAAAGGTTCTACTTCTTTGGCCTAAAATTCACGTGATTTTTAACACTTTCCAACATAATTGTTAACATACACTGGTTATCAAAAATTAAGGAAAAGTCACAAAATGCTAATTTTTAAATACGCGAATTCTCAAAAGGAAGTAATATAATTTGAATAATTACTATCTCTGCAGAACAGCTAGTCCATATAGCATCTCATTCAGGTCACACTTGGTCACAAGAGTCACAGTCACTACGGCGAAACAAAAAATAGGAAATTCCATACGTCTCTTTTAAGAGTCTCAAATGACTACTATATGTGACTCCACTGACAGGTCACTGTGACTGCTGCTTTGTAACGAGTCACCAGGTGACTTTGCAATGTCGTTTCATTGAGACTCTCGTGTGACTCTCACCTGGAGACTCAATTTCAAAGTCATTGTGCAGGTTGCATTATGATAAATCACCAAATAATGTCACATCAAAGTCACATGGTGACTTTATGTCACATGACTTTGTCAAATGGTGACAGAGACCCTACTGTAAAGTCACCACTGCTAAAAGTGGTGAAAAGTCACCATGTGACTTTAATTTGACATTATTTGGTGATTTATCATAATGCAACGTTCACAATGACTTTGAAATTGAGTCTCCAGATGAGAGTCACACGAGAGTCTCAATGAAATGACATTGTAAAGTCACCTGATGACTCGCCACAAAGCAGCAGTCACAGTGACCTGTCAGTGGAGTCACATATAGTAGTCATTTGAGACTCATAAAAGAGACGTATGGAATTTCCTATTTTTTGTTTCGCCGTAGTGACTGTGACTCTTGTGACCATGTGTGACCTGAATGAGATGTTATATGAAATAGCTGTTCTGCAGGAATACTAATTATTCGAATTATATTACTTCCTTTTGAGTATTCCCGTATTTAAAAATTGGCATTTTGTGACTTTTCCTTAATTTTTGATAACCAGTGTAGTTGAAAAATGTTTATGAATTCGGTTTGTCTGACTGTCTGTCTTTCCATACTCTAGTGTAAATATAGTCAGATTGCAATGAAATTGACATATGCTCTTGGTGTTTACGGTTGCATGTTCAGTGTATAAAATGAAATGTGTAGCATTAATGGTTCATTTACAGGGATATTCAAAAGAATTCCGTTACATTGCGACCTATGGGAGAAAATTATTTGCGGTGTATTTTAATGATTTTACACTATTTTAAATATGTCGAAATTATATATATATCACTGATGTGTACTACAAAATGCTTACTGTAGAATCTGGTGTGCATAATAATTTATCACTCATCTACAGGGACACACTAAAGCTTTTGGCTACAGTACTACCTATGAAGAATAATTGCTGGAAATGCGTTTTCAATTACTTTTAGCATACTATGTAATATACACATGAATCTATAAATAATATATAACGCTGAAGAAAATAATTCGTATATTTTTCTTACTATTGATGATAATGGCATAATTTGGCTTTTCAAATGCGTTATGGATTTTCTAAATTTTTTATTCAGACATCTTTCACCTTAATAAATTGTAAAGTTTTGTTACAGTACTCTGAGTAAGTTGGAAAGTATTTCATAATCTATGCTAGACGAATGATTTTTCGTTCTTTTTATGATTTAATTTTGGTTACAAAGAAAAGAGATATCACCTTCGGACTTTTTGTATTATATTTATTCACATTTGACACATTGTCTAATTTACGAATTTGACACTTGATTTGTATCTTTTTAATTATGTTTCAGAGCGTTTCATTACGGGAATAACTCTGTTTCACTGCCATAATGGAAACGCTGAAAAGCCAATTTTGTTATAGCCAATGTTTTATTCAACATGTTATTTCAACTGACATTATATTCTCATAAATTGCTACTTTGTTGATTTATTTATCTTATTATTTCTTTTCTGTAGCTTATATTAACAACATTCATAATTTCAGATGATTTTCTTACATTTTGTATCGTTCATTTCACGAAGTGAAAGAATTACAGGCATCAGATGAAAGCCAGTACTATTTAGTTAATCATTTTTTTAAGAAAATCTATTTTCTTATTTTATTGCCTTTGCCATAATTTTCTTACACCTTGTATTGTTCATTTTATGACGAGAATGAATTACTGTTGTCTTTAAAATATCGGGTGAAAGCCAATACTATTTAGTTAAGGGAAGGTAATAGTTCTTTGTCCTAAAATTCATGGGATTTTTATGATTTATTTTCGGTTACAAAGAAAAGAGATATCACCTTCGGATTTTTTGTATTATATTTATTCACATTTCACACATTGTCAGAGTTACAAATTTGACACTTCACTTGTATCTTCTTAATTACATTTCAGGTCGTTTCATTAAGGGAATAACCCTGTTTCATTACCATAATGGAAGCGCTGAAAAGCCAGTTTTGTTATATCCAATATCTTATTCAACATGTTATTTCAACTGACATTATGTTCTCATAAGTTGTTACTTTGTTGATTTTTCTAGGCTTCAAGTAATAGCTTTCGGAATTTACGATGATTTTCTTACATTTTGTATTGTTAATTTCATGAAGAGAATGAATTACTGTTGTCTTTAAAACATTGGATGAAAGCCAGTACTATTTAGCTAAGGGAAGGTAATAGTTCTTTGACCTAAAATTCACATGATTTTTATGATTTATTTTCTGTTACAAAGAAAAGAGATATCACCTTCGGATTTTTTGTATTATATTTATTCACATTTCACACATTGTCAGAGTTACAAATTTGACACTTCATTTGTATCTTTTTTAATTACGTTTCAGAGTATTTCATTAGAAGGAAAAACCCCGGTTCGTTACCATAATGAAAACGCTGATAAGCCAGTTTTGTTATATCCAACGTTTCATTCAAGCATGTTACTTCAGCTGACATTATGTTCTCATAAATTGCTACTTTGTTGATTTCTCTAGGCTTAAAGTAATAACTTTCATAATTTCTGATGATTTTGTATTGTTCATTTCATGAAGTGAAAGAATTATTGTCATCAGATGAAAGCCAGTACTATTTAGTTAATCATTTTTTAAGAAAATGTATTTTCTTATTTTGTGGTGGAAATAATCATATTTTATAAATCAAACATATGTGAATTCAAGTGTTGTCACTAACCCGTGGACTCCACACTTCGGTTCAGCACCCGCGAACTCTACATTAGTACGATTTGGGATTCCGTAAATTGAACTACGTATAACTTTATTGGCAATATAGTTATAATGAAATATAACTCATGATTCCTTACGAAATTTAATGAGAACTCGAACTGTGATATTTATTTTTATCAGAAATATTCTTTTTTTATGAAGGCATATTTTCAAAGACGCCGGCATTTGAAATTTTGGTCGATGGGAATTCGCGCTAGTGTGGTGTTCATGGGTTAAATAAAACGTTAATATACCTGTTGTTATAGATGGATATAGTGATACGTGAGTAGACAACGTTAGAAATTTTCTTTTTCAGTTAATACCTTTGCATATCTTTATATTACGGTTTAAATGGGGGTATGCGCCGTATACCCTCTGGATTTTTTTTTAGAAGCCCCGTATACCCTCCGTTTCTCAAATAAAACATTGGCGTATACTGTATCCATGAATGGTCATGACTCTAGCGTATACTCTCTGTCCATAGCGTATACCTTCTGATTTTTTTACGACTACAACACTGGTAGACACTAAATAATCTACTCTCGCACCGCCACCAGTCTGACACATATACAGTAATCCGGCGTTATTAGAAACATCTTAGGACAGTGGAGTAGAAAAATTCATAATTGACAATACCTGCCTCCCAAGTGTTTTATATTGTTGAAATTCAATTCAGTGAAGTTTGTGTTTGTAGATAAATGTCACTATTTTTTAATTTAATGTATATTTTACGATAAAAATGTACTGTAATACGGCTGTGTGCATTCTCTTTGAATACAGTCAACATTCCAGTTTCATTAATCGGGCGCACACCCTGATGTGAACTTCGCTACTAACAAGGAAGATCTCCTTATAAGGCGCACGCTCAGAATATTTCGAAAAAAAAAATACTAATGAAACTACTCATGTATGTAATAAAGGATCAATCAAATTTAGCGGCGGAATTCAAATAGAAAGTCTATAAAAAAATAAAATACTTTCAAATATTTGGCGCGAAAACGACGAATGCACCACTCCATTTTGCGAGCAACATTTCCCCTCGCCAATTGCAAGCGATTTCAATGCATTTTGAAATTCCTAGTTAAATGCGCAGTTTAAATGCGCAGTGAAAAAAAGATTTAAACTTAAACAATGAAACAGTTTACAACTTTTTCTATAAATTTGTATAATGTATACTAGTTGCGTTTTGCTGAAATTGTTTAATTTTACACGCTTTCATTGGCTGGATAAGTTTTAAGTGTATTTTAAAAGTAACTGTCCGATTAAGAAAGCTTATACATTTCGATATAAAATAAATCATTATTTGCCTGGCAACAATACTATTTATTCTCTTGTTGTCTGTGACGCAAACCATATTGAAATCAAATGGACAGTGCTGAGAATCGGACCTTAATTTTGAGTTTCAAGCACTTTTAGTTCATTAAATTTTGTTCTAAATCGTATAAAACGAGCGTTAAATTTCATTATAGATACATATAAATGTATATAAAAAATAAGTTTATTTGTATTTTTTCTATGAAGGATGCAAAATCGCAAGTCATAATCTTATCTTGTAGGCTTTTTTAAAATACGTGTTTTTTTTTAATTGCGAAATTATATGTTCAAGTCTATTTTTTATGCATTTTTGTAACGTCCAAAATATAGGGTTCTAGGCACAAATGGGCACATATTTTTGCTGGATATTTAGGAGACAGTTATTTATGTAATCTGCTTTTGAAGATATTTATGAAATAAATTGTTTTTAAGTCAGCAATACGATTATTCTTATTTTATTATTAATAATAGTTATAACGTTATTAGTTTCTGTAAAAAATAAATATATTTTTTTGTAGTTCATAAATATACTAATTATAGTACATAATATAGAATTTAAAAACTTTTTAAATATAAATATAGACAAAACATATAATTATGCATATTATTCTACTAGAAATACTCATATGTAGTTTTTTTTACATTTTATTAAATAAATACAAAAAAAAAAATAAGTGTAATTTTTTGTAGTATTTTTCCAGTTCATTTTGCAATATTTTAAAGTGATTTTACCAAAACATTTGAGAAAACCAAAATTCAGGCACAAATGGGTTAAGGAGAATGTGACATAAAAGCGTATTTTTTTTTTTTTTTTTTTTTTTTTGTTTTTTTTGTTTTATCGTCAGCCGGTAATAAATTGCCAGATAAACGAAATTTTTATCTTTTTTTTTTTTTTTTTTTTTTTTTACTGACGCTCTATCGAGGCTCCGCTAGAAAAATTTTTATGAACATACATACGCACATGAGATCCATCCATCCATTCAATAATTTTTTTCAGATTTTTCTGAGTATGAATACATAAGGAAGCCTTCCTTGTAAGAATCAACTGCATTTTAGTTCAAATATAGATATAGTTTCAGCATTGTTAAAAAGATAAATACAGGGTTTTTTTTTTCTGTATTAGCCAAATAGAAATGGCAATAAGTAAAATTAAGGAAATTAACCCTTTGTTGAATACTGTCCACTACAGTGGACAAAATTGCCATTTTTTTCTTATCCAACCAATTTCCTTCACAGTTCCTATTTAAAGTTTATGCTACTTTTTGACATTTATGCTTGCAGGAAAAAAAGCGAATTGGCAAAACAAGTCGGTTAACTTACTTCTTGAGATAGAATTAATGTGGATCAGAATCAGAGTGCCTGTAAGTTGTTCAACATGAACTAAAATGTTTCTAAACCTATAATAATATTATTTAAATGATACTTTGTTCATTAATTATTGTTTTTAGATGTCTTGGCTTAATAGATAATTGAAAAACAAGTATAAAAATACTTTTTTGTTTATTTTATGGAAGGTTTTACATAATGTCCACTATAGTGGACGCCATGCACAGCATCAAGTGAAGTGGGCATTATGAGTGTGAACAGTGAAAATTTTAAAATATAATTTTGACGTGTTTATGTCATTTTAATATTATGCAGGCATATTTTATATAAATTTTCATCTCTTTAATATTTTTAAAAGTTATAATTGCCTGACTTCATTGATTTATGAAATTTATTAGTTTTAAAAAAATTGCATATATGTTCTGTTTGAAATAGATCTGTATGACAATATTGAAAAACAATAAAATAACAATAAATAATTTTAAAATTAATATCTATGGAACATCTTTTTAAAATATTTTTAAAAATTTTAAATGAAAACTTATTTGAATTAAAGAAATTTTGTTGTATACAGAAGCTTGTTTCCAAATTGCGACATACAGTTTGGAAAATTTTAACTGGTTCTAGCAAGTGGCCTCATTCAGTCAGTGACGCGACAATCTGGTGAACAGTATTTGATTCCAGACTCTGAAAATGTGATGTGCTGGAAGACAAAAAACTAAGACAATTGACTGTAAGAACAAAGTCTGTACGCAAGGACACCAGATATAACAAGGTGGGACACTTTACCCTCAAACATCCCAAAGTGCACAGCGATGTAAGATGGAACTATGTAAAACGAAGTCAACATATCCATGTGTAAAATGTAAAATTTACCTTTACATCGATGCAAAAACTGATTGATTTTTCAAATTTCATCATCAATGAATGTTTTCTTAATTTTAACAACAATTAGTTTTAAATATGATAATATTCTAGAAGAAAACTATCATAAATCTTATTTTCCTAATAGCACTACATTTCAATTCTGTGTTCATAGTGTCCACTATAGTGAACAAGCTGTAACTCAAATAATAAAAATATATTACACAAAAAATAATTTTTTTTCTTATCTAGCATGATCCATTTAGTAGGAAATACTAAATTTAACATTGGGGATTTGTCAGTTTTAGAGTATGCAACAAAGGGTTAAGACTAGAAAAATTAAGAAGTTTAAAGGCTGAACAATCTTTAAGTTTTAAATCTTTAAATATGAAGATATGCTTTTGGCGCTAAAATTTGGCGCTAATCGCTAGAAGTTTTATGAGAAGAAAAAATACAGCGGCTTTTCTAGAATCACTTCAATATTTTTTGCATTTCGGCATTTAAAAATAATCACAATAAGTCAATATAAACACTAATCGAAGCTATAGCGCCACTGACACCTTCAAAAATTAAATGCAAACTAATTGTCAAAATACTTTTGACATAAGGAGGAGTCATATTTCTTCGGTGGTGCCGAATATAAACAAACAAGTTGAAACTTGATACATTTGAATAACAGCAGTCATAGTGTTCTCAATTATAGGGAATATATTTTCTTTTACATTTTTATATTAAATAAAATAAGAGAGAATATAAGGTTGTCAAAATACTTTTGAGCGCTACTGTATAAAAATAAAAATTTGTCTGTCTGTCTGTAATTCTATACAAATCCAAAGTTTGGAAGCCAGAACTGTGAAATGTTACGTACATATATATTAAAACACGGCCGAGGCAACTAAAGTAATCTAGAATCGAAATAATTTATAGTTAATTTTTAATTAATAAAAAAACCACAAATTTAAAAGCAATTTCCTATCAAATTGAAACATTTTTCGTTTTAGCAGTTTCCAACAATTAACAATCCACAATAAAATTCTTACCAAAACAATTACTATTGCAAGATTTTCACGTGAAAATGAAAATGAAATAAATAGTTTGACGAATTTAAAAAAAAAGGTGAATATTACGTCATATTGGAAATATAATGGACGTCAGCAGGTGAATATATATGATCATGAATATATATCATGTGAGTTTGAAAAAACGTATATAAACATGATAAAAACCCGATTTTGAAAATATTGGTATATTTTAATATTTTGACGTTCTCTGAATTTGTTTTAAATCTATTCAACATATATATATATATATACGTGTGTATATGCGTGTATATTAGAATTTCTACAAAGGTTTAGGTCCCTAGAGCTCAATTTTAGTGAAGAACTGAAATAAAGATTTCAGATTTTTTTAAAAATAAAATTCATAGAATTTTTGTACTTACCATTTTCTTTAATCATGTAAAAATTATTTAAATAACAAAATACTCGGAAACAACTTTTCATCAAAAGATTTTAATTTCTATCTCATTTCAGATCACAGATTACATTTACTAAATAAGTAGGTAATCTGTCGTCCGGATTAAATGAAAAAAAAGAGTGAAAATTATGTAAATTAACGCGCAATCGTTGATTTTTCAAAACAAACATTCTTGGAATTCCGGGCAACGCCGGGTACTTTAGCTAGTAAGTTATAAAATTAGATTAAATTAAAAGATTTATTAAAAGAGAATTAAAAGAGGGATTAAAAAAATTAGAACATAGTGAACTTAGAAAAACGTAGTTAAGAATGTTTGTTTTATTGTTCAAGTTCAGACTAGTTTTATAGACTTTTTTTCTTCACTATTGCTAAGTAATGTATGCTTAAATACGAGAAAAATAAAATAAAATAAAACAGAATATGATTGTTGTAAACTACTTAATAAAGATTTGAAATTTTATTCTTTCGAATCATTTTTACATAAAAAATTATATACAATATTCATAGAAAATGCACAGTTTAAAAAAAATAGATATATCACTACAATATAATATTCTTGACTAAATTACTCTTATTAAATTGATTTTTGTGTAAAACAATATACCTTTGTTTAACGTGAATGTTTTATTGAATTCTTATGATTTATATAAGAAATAGGGTACACTAGTATTATTTGTTGTGGAAAAAACAAAATAAAGAAAAGAAACTATATATACTAAAAAAGAACCCTTTTCATATATTTAAAAGGGAAATGTTTTTTGAATAAAAGCGCATGGACATTTTAATATGTTTCTGCCTGATATTTTAAAATTATTTTCTTAAAGGACATAAAAACGTTTTCTTTTAATATGAAAAAAAATATTTTGATTATATTTGAAAAATAATAATAAATAAAAGATTAAGTTCATATTCTGGATGGGATTTTTTAATTACGGTGGAAATAAAAATATGTAACATAAGAAGAACCTCCGTTAATACATTCAATAATTCTAAAATAACAATAAAAATGTTTTATTTTTCATTCTTTTAGAGCATTAAAACAAAACAAAACAAAAAAATTACTAAAATAAATTTGTTAAAAAGTCACAATTTTTTTGTGTGTTATTCACATTTTATTGTTTTTAATTGTGGTTCATTTCAGAAAAAAGCATGTAATTATCATTACTGGAACGATATTTAAAATCTATCTGTAGTTTAACATTGTGAATTTACAATTGTGTTTTTATAATATCGTTTTTATCATTCTATAGTAAGATTTTTAAAAACAATACCTAGATTTAACGCATCCGGAAATTTTAAAGCAGAGGGCCCTAAAACATAAATATGTTTCAGAAGCGAAGTTTTTACTTCTTCTTCGGCAATAAACACATCAAAGAATAATTTTACTGTTTTATTCTTTTAATAGATTTAATTTTTCAAGACAAAAATTAACAATACCCTGAAAAGATTAAAATTTTATTACCACAAAAATCATTAAATAAAGATAATTATTTTTAAGATATTAATCAGAAATAAATACATACACATTAAAAATACTGTACAAAATATATTTGTTGAATTCTGGAAACGTCCATTTTTTTTTATAATTATTTCAAGTTTCTTATCGTTTTAGTGAAGTAAAATAAAGTAAAATGTGCTTTATTGTATATTATTATTATTGTTCAACGCATGTAAAACAAAAAGAAGCTAATAATTATTTCTTTTCGACTAATTTTTTTAGCATAGATATGTCTGGAAAGTACTGATGAAAATATTATTATAAAAAGTTACAATAGAAAATGAAACACTGTAAAACTTTCAACAGTTTAACTTTTTTACAGTAAGATATACGATTTCTAACAAGCATAAATAGAGTAATTTTTTTCTGAGATAGTATACTTTAAATAAAATATAATGCATTATCAATAAATTTGAGCTTATAAATCTATAAATGAGATTAGTTCAAAATGTGCTGTAGAGATATTCTAGATACATAGACCGACTTTGGCAATCATAATTTCGCGGAATCTGTCCAAACGCTCCCGATGTCATGCACAAACAGTTATACAAAAATTCAAACTTTCTGGTAAACGAAATAACGTGATTTTATTTCCGAATCGTAACATAAAGTCTTAGAAATAACAACAAAAACAAAAGTTACTTTTAAACTTTTTAGTAAAAAGTGAAATTAGACCCAAGAACACTACAAATTTAAAACTGCTCTTCGTCGTCTAGAATAGGAAATAAATACGAGGCATAATATTTGAAGTAATGTCGGACTCTTTTAATTTCCTTCTAACCACAGAATGTGTGTTAAAGTATGAAAATAATCAAAAGATGGGCCATAAGCAGCTATATATAGAATAATTTTAAGCGACTTGTCTGTAAAGTTTATCATATGTGCTTTTGTTGTTTTGGCTTAGGCTTGTTAATTAATATACTTTCACTTTCGGAATCGGTAAAGTAACTTTATAAAACAAATTGAAACCAAAGTCCTAAAAGTAAAAAAGGGCAGATGTACGAGTCGAGTTCAGCCGTACAATCAAAAGAAAAAAACCTTTAAAAATATCTAAATTGAAATGGGATATTGGAAAATGGCCTTCCCATAGGTTTAACATTAGCTCGCAAG
Source organism: Maratus speciosus (assembly GCA_963932465.1). Taxonomy (NCBI): domain Eukaryota; kingdom Metazoa; phylum Arthropoda; class Arachnida; order Araneae; family Salticidae; genus Maratus; species Maratus speciosus. The sequence continues at coordinate 156,702,484 of OZ010789.1, forward strand.
TGCCTTCGCCGGACGGCATAGGAGCCTTAAAAAAACTGCTAACGATAGTTCATAAGTCATTAAACGGACACAAAGCACTTTCTAATAAATGTTGTATATAAAATGATTATTATAATAAAAATTATTTTTGTTATATTTATTGTTATGAGTATTGCTGTTTTTGTTGTGCTGCAAAAATTATGCTGGTCATTTTTCTTTGCCATTTAGTGGAAAAAATGCCTTTTTCTGCATCTAAAATAAATCATTTAAACATTATATTCTTATTCACACTTATTTTTTGAAGCAAATTTTTACTTCACTTACTGAATACCGGACAAATGAACTCGTTAAGCGTATCAGTTTAAAACATTTCTCGTTTAAATGCATTTTCATTTAACTAAATAAGTTAATTAGTCAATAAATGTTAAGAAAAAACACATTGTTATAGCATTATTAGTAATATGCATTTTCATGACAATATTAATTTTCTCTGGCTGTACTAATAATTAAATGGCTTAGAAAACATATTAAACCACATTAATATTTTAGTGAATGCAGGGTTATTTACTCACATGAAAATTTATTACGTAATTTGACGTAATTTTAACTATTATCTGCAATTATAAATTTTGCTGTAATTAATAACTTTTTATACGCCATACATTATGTATAATGACCTACACATTGTAAAACGGTACTTTTAGAACCCTTCCTTATTAAAGTTATCTGTATTAATTACATTCTAAGTTACGAAATAATTACTAAAAATAATTTTATTACGTATCATTATTTATATATTTCACTTTAATGATGTTTGCATAAGTAATCACAGTCAGTAACATTACAGTGTTGAAAAATTCGTAAAAATGGGTATCATCAATTTTAATACCATACTGTTTTTTCGTAAGATAAAACTATTCATTTTGAATTCAACGTGTATAAAATATAGTTAGCATAATTCATTTTATTACATGTCTGCATCAAAGTATCGATTTTACTTATAAAACTTTATAAGACTAAACATAACCAATGCTTTAAAAGTAAATTATCTAATTTTATGATAAAAGTAAAAGCCACGACATTAATTTACCGCCAGAGTCATTAGTTATATGGTATAGTAGTTTATAAACAAATGAAGAAAGCAGCAATGTTGAAAAGTGTTTAGGACTTTGATTTAAGTAGTCATTTGTCTTTCTGACCGCGTATAACTTTTGTAGATAATTTTAGATTACCATGCTATTTATATACAGACAGGCAGGAGGCTGCGCAAGCCATTGAGTTGACGGCTGAATTTAGTGGATTAGTTAAAACTCGATTCTCATATTAAAATGCAACTGGTCTGCCAAATCATATCTTGATGGAAACCACCTGCACACCCGATTTGGAGGTTTATCTGGAGGTTTATCATTGTGTTTTCCTGCACCCAAAGAAGGAAAACATGGAGGACTGCGAGCAGAAAGACACAATGGTAAACCACCATACAGCCACTAAAATCGGTCTTGTAGGTGTTTTCCAACAAGATATGACTTGTCAGACCAGTTGCATTTTAATATTCGAATGGAGTTTTAAATAATCCTGGAATTTCAGCCGTCAACTCGATGAGGTGATGGTCCTAGCAGCAGCCTCCCGCTCTATTACTTTGCGCAGGTCTTTTTAGACAATATCTCCACAGAGGACATTCTGATATTTGATTTTATTTTCAGACCTAAATATTGATGTTATGGTCTTCCAGCAGACTGAACCACCCTCTCTGATACAATCGTGATTTGAGGTTTATGCTCTTTCATAATAATGTCTTTCTTTTGAGCAATCGACTCCGTGTTGTGTCCACTCCGAAACGAAGGTCAAAACCCCAGACAGTGACTTTACACAGTCCGAGACATTGGGCGTACAGTAGAGCGCCGATTATCCGAACAAGTCGATGCCCACCCTAGTTTGGATAAGCAAAAGTTCAGATAAATGGACAGACAATATAAGGGAGGCTTCTGACTATACTAAAACCTTCACACGTTATATAAGCTTAGGACTGGCAGTACCAGTTAGTTCTGGCATGTTTTTTTTTTGTTGTTGTTGCTGTTTTTTTTTCTGCATTTTTTTTTTTTTTTTTTTTTTTTTTTTTTTACATCTTGATATTATTTTCTGAACTCCAGAGTTGATAAGTTAAGCAAAAAAGCTTTTGATTGTTACTTGCTTCAACGTAGACATTCTTTTCAATGCTGCTATATCTCTAATTCTTCTTAAATAATTTAGTCAACGTTCTTCTGCTATTCGCGCCATTCCATAGCTGTTTCCAAACACTCAAAGGCTTCGATGTGTGATTGACCTGGTTTATTTTCAGAGCACTCGTTTTTATTTTGTTCAATTTCTTTTTCATCATGAATCTCACCCACAATCTCATCATCATTTAAAATTTGATATCCCGGGTCATGTACTTCACTGTTTAACTCCCCGTTAATTTCATTTTTTTCATAGCTTAAGATTTTTCACATCTCCTTTATTGTTTTACAGTCCTCATTTTCTGATCCACTATCAGTTTTTTCTTTATTTAAAATTTTATTTCAAGCCAGTGGCTAATTGGGAGTTCGGTTAAAAAATAATTGGGAGAAATAGGCTGTTCGGATAACTGGAAGCCCGGTTTATAAAAAAAAAAAAATGATAGAAATAGGCTGTTCGGATAATTAGAAGTTCGGTTAGTTGGAGTTCGGATAATCGTAGCTCTACTGTATTTTAAATATGCTTTTTAAATATTAATGTTGATATTATATGTTTGTACGTTGATGAGTATCTAGTGTGTTTTAAATATTAAATCTGACAGCGTAAATCCAAGATTTTATTATAATAACTGATGCTCAGAAAAGTTAAAGTACCTAAGCTTAACTACCGCTGTACCTAACTACTGAGAATATACCTTTCTATAAATCTATTTAAATACATTAAAATACATTATAGAAAGTAGGCAATTCCTAATTTAAGTGAATCATAAAATCATAATATTCGTCCCTCAACAAAAAAAGAAAAAAAAAAAAAAAAAAAAAAAAAAAAAAAAAAAAAACGAAAAAGAGTTTTGCCTGGACAGTTGCGTCATTTACAATTTATATCCACATTTTTCAACAGATAGCGTCATATATAATTTTATACATGTTATTATATATACGTACAATTATGTATGTGTTCACCGATGCTCGAATTATTTGTGTCTCATGTTTTGCCGCAGGATTGTGTGCTCATGAAGACTAGTCCATCGTGTGCTGCAGTTGCAGCCTTACCAAAATCTGTGAGTGAGAGATGCTAAGCTGGGCATCGTCCTCGTAGCTTAAATGGTAGAGCACTTTGAGTGCTATTCCAAGGGTTCAGTTTCGTTTCCCGGCTTGGACACTTTTCACTCTGTTGGTTCTCCGCTTAGTTAGTAATGTGACAAATCACGCATTAAATATTCAGATAGCGTCATTTATAATTTATATCATAGTTTTTAACAGATATTCGTGACATTAGTGAGAAGAAAATATAGTTACAGATTCATTATCCAGGATAGATTTCATTTCTGCAATAGATTAATTAAAATTTCCGACAGTCAAATTAACAATGAAGAACTGAAAAATCTAAGTTTAAAAACATCTTTGAACTTGAAAGAATATCCTCTGGATTCTGATCATTTCTTTGGTGTGACATTTCAATTTCAAAAATTCTTCCATTTATACCTAATGCAAATATTTCAAAAAATGCACAATTTTGCTCACCCTGGTGGTAAATCTACAGTCATACAAATAGCTTCTAAATTTCTTTAGGTGAATTTTAAAAAAGATATAAATCAATGGACAAAATCTTATATTGTTATCAAAAGAACAAATTTTACAGGCACACTCATTCGAAATGCCACTTACGAAAAAACAGATGAAAGATTCGGTGTCGTTTCCATCGTATGTCCACTTGTCCACTTACACTTTCAGAAGGAAAACATATTGCCTTACATGTATTAACTGCTTCAGATGTTAATAGTGATGGACATAAATCAAGCTAAATAACTGTGCTAAAGATAATTTCTTCAGTTCCATAAATAATACGTCGTTTCATCTCAGCCATAAATCTCTTCAAATGTATTTAACCTTGAAAATCCTTTGATAAAGATAATGACTTGTTGAGTGACTGCATTAAGACTCATAGACTACATTAAACTTATTTATTATTACTATTATGATATTATTATTACAATTATTATTACTGATTTATTATCTTATAATGTAAACATTTTTTCCATTCTCAACATGTAGTTTCTCCAGATAAGAGGCATGAAAATTGCTCTCTCTCTTTTACAATTTAAACAATGTGAATTAAATAGCTTAAAGTGTTACCGCTGCTTATTCATTTGATATAATAAGTATTCTACAATCTTTTTTGTCAAAGGTGGTTATAAAGAGTGGTTGATTAAAATTAAGATAACTAATATATATGGGATCAAAACAAAGTGTGGATTTACACCGAAATGGATAAGTATCCTGAAGAAGGGTATGTCCCAATTTACAATTTATCACTTACTCACGCCTGTTTAACGGGATTCAAAATCCCATCAAAAGTTATTCCTCTAAAAAAGGTGACGGTCGCGGCAGTTGCTCGAACATTTTCTGAGTAATGGATTTCGAGGTTTGGCATTTCGTATAATATAATTGCTGATCAAGGAAATCAATTTATACTGAGCTCTTTAACTATTTAAGTGTTATTTGCGGTTTTAAAATAAGCACAACAGCCTATCATCCACAGTGCAATGGAAAGGTTGGAAAAATCAACTGCACTTTAAAAGCAACAGCGTAGAATTCAATTAAGTGGACAGGGACTATACCAACAGTGTTATTAGGATTAGGACCATCTTTGCGTTCAGATACAAATTTTACCATTGCATGAACGGCCTATGGCAACTCTATCAGGCGACCAAGAGAATTTTTTGAAGAACCATAAGCTATGTTGGATACATAAAGGTTTTCTAAAGAGTTGCAGAAACAAATGGAATGATTAAAACCCTTTAAAACATGACACAACATTCTAAAAAAATTGGTCCATAAAGACTTGCACATCTGCATTCATATACTCATACGCACTGATCGAGTTAAAAAACACGCGAAAGTGCTTATGGTGGACACTTTCTAGTTGTCAAAAGCAATACAAAATATTATACAGTAAAAATTAATGGTAGGGATATGAACAATTACATACGTAGATTAAAACCCGCATATTTGTTCATGGCTGATGTGAACAGTCATGATCACGAACTATCAGATAAATCATTATCTCAGTACGACAACAAACTGTCCATGCAGCCATCAACCAAAAATGAATAATCAACTTTGCCTGACAAAATAGTTCAAGGAAAAACCACACCTTCTGGTAGACATGTAAAATTTCTAAAACGTTACAGAGACTAATTAGACACTATTTCTATTTTCATACTTATTGAATTTATGCTCGCATTGTATTTTTCATGTAATATTTGTCCATTGTATATATTTTAATTTTATTCATACTGTATTTGAGGATGTGAGTTTCAAAACTCACCTTATCTAAAAAGTCAAATTTTGGGAAATTGCGAAAAACCTACTACACCTATTGGTTTTCATTGTAAACCAACATTTTACAATGCCAGAAATACAGGATAAAATTAGTATTTTTTTTTTTTTAGATTCTTGTGTTTTTTCAGAGCAGGTTTACCAATAGAATAGATTGACAGAGAAAACACAATTTTTCAAGTTTTTGATAAGGCGAGTTTTGAAACTTATGTATTTATTTGTATTGCAGCTACGTTACTGAGGGGAGTGTAGCCTCCATGTACAAGCTCGTGATTACTTTTATTGTATTTCAATTTAACTTTTTGTTTTGACAAAACAAAAACTAAAAGTTTTGTAACAGAAAAAAATAGATTTTTTTTTTGTTGGTTGATGTAAAAAATGTCTGTATTTTTAGCGTATAAATAATGAATTATTATAGAGCAAAATATCTCTATTTAATGTAACATGTGGTAACGAACTTCATTAAGAGATCCGCCAACAATACGTGAGAAATATTCAGTCAGAAATTAACCTAAGTTTACTACACACAGACTGAGAGTATAACAGGAAAGCAGCACTTAACTCTGACAAGGAAGGTTGTTACGAATTCGCACCTGAAATCTAAAAATAGCCGAGCTATCACGTGACTCGGTACGTGTGGCGAAAGAGCCCGCGAAAAACTGTCACTGATGCTAGAATTCTTCATAAGTAACAACTTTGAATTGTTCTCGATCGGGGAAATAATGTTTTTTTCCTCGGAATAGAAGTTATGTAAATATATATAGTAATATGTGTGATTTAATGTTGTGAAGTGGTGCTGTAAAAATAAAACATGCAAAAACCTTCAAGATTAATTAATAATTTAACAAGAATCACCTATGGATACACCGAAATATTTTGATCTCGAATATATTTTCTTTATTTTGAATAATATTTATCGACCGTTTTGATAGTGAATATATTTTAAAGGTCTCCATACGGGCAAACTCAGAAAAATCTTAAAAAATTATAGAATGTTCTACTCATGAGGATAGATATGTTTATAAAAAACATTTTGGCAGAAACTCGATATAGCGTCCGTGAAAAAATAATGAAAATTTCAATATTTGGCGAGTTATCACCGGTTGGCGAAGGAAAAAATAAAATAAAAAATACTTTTTTATGTCAAATACTCTTTAAAATAAAAATGTTTCATATTGAACTTTTTTAAATAAATTGAATGTAAATAACTTTAGTTTTGTCAGTTTTAGTTTGATTTAACTACAGTTTTGTCATATATATGTTATATAAAAAATTTTACTTTTACTATTCATTTAAATTATTCTAAATTGCCGGCATATTCATTATTTCCTTTTTTTAATACGCTCTAACATTTATTTCTAGTTAAATTCCTATAAATTTAAAACGCGTATCTTAATAATAGTTTTATTCCAAGACGTAATCTAAACTTTTAATCCCTTCATTAATTTTTATCGTCTACCAAACTGTAAAGTTCTGAACGCAGTTACTTATTTTCGAATGTTTATAAAAACCATTTTTACATTTTTATTCTATTTCATCTCATTTTCCCGCCAGCTGAGCGATAACTTATTCACCTCGAAATCCTTCCATTACCAGCGCCGGGATTCTTTTCTGTGACGTTTCTCGATCGCTCTCCATTGGCTGAGTGACGGATCGCAGTTTCACTTCGAGTCTCGTTCGTGATTTTCTTTGGTTAGCCAGAAGTTTTCATTTCAATCGGATTTCCTCCGCACATTCTAATAAATAGCTTGAGCATGAGCTCAGGAGTAGATTTTTTGTGCTGTTTGATTGTTTACATCATCTGTTACATGGTGTCCTAAGTCATGTAGAATATTCATTTCGTTATTTAACATCTATTTCGCATGAATAACTAGTTCATGCTCAAGCGGGATGACTCTGATTTCTTATCCTGTGGGAATTGTTTAATGTTGGTATATTCTGATGGAAAAACAGTTTCCCATGACTGCGTTTCTATGTCTTATTGGGAAAACCCCAGATTTCTCCATAAGCCTTTACTTCTTTCACCACTCATGCTGCCTAATCTGCCTTGTATTCATCATGAATAAACGAGTTTTGATTGGACTCTACCAATCTTATCATCGCTCCACAGCTGCTAAATTCCCACAGAGTTGACACCTCCACTACCGATGCTTGTGCTAAGTGGTACGCCTGCTATACAACCTCACCAACGGCTGATTAAAAGGTGGTACGAATCCAGTAATATGTCGTAAAAATCACGACGTGATTGTTCGACTTAATCCATTGCTGGACAGATAATCACACTTGTTTATTTCCTATTTAATTTACATCCAAAATTGTTAATTGGTCCAAATCATCCAAGCAACCTCATAGTAAATCGGTATATAATTTTATATACCTTAGATAAATTCAAATAACACAAGTGATCGTAATTACGTAATTCTAGTAGAAGAGCAACGCGAATAATTAATAAAATTAAATTATAATCCGCGTAAAACTGTAATTATTAAATTTAATTAATTACGAATAAAATTAAGAGTTTGCGTTGTGAATTATTTAGACGAACTCTTCCACTTATGAATTAAACTAAAATTTAAGCTGTAAAAATAAGTTGACACACCTTAAACATTTATCAATTAAATAATTACAGAAACTTTTTAAAACTTGATTAAATATTTTATTTACATTGAACACAACTATATACAGAAACACATAATATTAATTAAAAAAAAAAGAAAGCAACACTTTTGTTTGCTGCTCATTATTACATGTATATTTATTCTTTAAAAAAAAAGACTATGTTTTCATTTACTCTTATTATTATATATTTTTCTTTTTGCAAAAAAAAAAAAAAAAAAAAAAAAAAAAAAAAAAAAAAAAAAAACAATTCTCTTTCATTTTTAAATTATCTTAATTATATTTAATTATTGGTTTTGTTGGATCTCAGATTGCTCTCTACCATAAAATATCATAAAAGGATATTTATAATTTCTCATATAATTTAAAGTGGTAAAAGAAAAAGATTAAGGTAATACCTTGAATCATATACGGGATGGTGGCCTTTATTCATCAAATTCAGAGCTGTCGCGTTGCTAAGGATCATATCCATATGTCATTCGGATTCAGCTTCTTATCAGAGCGGCGAAATCGGGATGGCAGGATGCATAGCTACGGACCGCAGTAGAACAATCAATTTTATTTCAACATCAGGAAGACATCCTCAATTAGGCTTGCTTAGGCTCACTCCGATATGTCCATCTCGCCTGGGCATTACTAGGGCTCTCTGGATTCATTGCATGGGCTTTCAGGATAGCTCCTGCGTCTTCGACCTCTTTTTTCAGACTCCCTCTTTCAAACCTTTTTCTTCTGGAACACCAACTCTTGCAGTGGGTGGAACTATTTGTCTAGTCCTCCCTTATTGGATATGAGAAGATATTGCATTATCCTTAGATAGACCTATTAGCTAACAGTCTGCAAATGGCCCCTTACATATACTTTAATATTATTATATGCCTTAAAGTTTGGGTGGTCTGAAAAGCCATAAATTTATTCCAACACTTTTATTAAGGCCATAAATTTATTCCAACATTTTTATTATTTTACGATTTCTAATTATACACCACTTTCCACTGGCTTGTCATAAAACGACACCATGGCGTCTGGCTATTGTTGTTATCTGAGATCCGAACTATATTCAACATTATACATTCATTTTACAATACAACAATTTTTTTTAAAATATATATTTAATATTTAAAATCAACTTAATAATTTTTGTATGAACTTACACTCCTATTTTACTTAAATATATAAACATTATAATTTTACACTCATAATTATATTTTATAAAAAAATATTTATACAAACAGAAATAACAAATTACTCAATTTTACTTTGATTTAACCAACATGGTGCGGGAACATATTATTGTTATATGTTGCCCAGCATCTCTCCAGGTGGTCAGAAAAAAAATAAATAAAAACTGATTGCTGGTTTTATTTCTTTTTCTTTTTTTTTTTTTTTGTAAAGCATAGAAGAATGTACGTGTCCATATGACTGTGTATCTACACAGTTTTGAGCCAAGTCTGTAATGTTCAATTATCAATGGTTCTGGTATATTTTATAAGAAGTTCTTCTATTTTTCATAACAGAAAGTTCAACACATGATAGCATAGTTGTCTGTTTACATTCACATTTATAGAAGACATCTGTACTGAAAATCTGACATCTTCCTCGAAGCCTTTTTTCTTTACCACACACATGTTTAATAATTTTGTAACTTTACAGTTTAAGTGCCCAAAAATACATTCAAAGCTATAATTTTGTATGAAACTAATATGCCGAAATAAACCTAAATACAGGAAAAATAATGGCATACACATTTGACATATCATTTTATCACATATAACCTTATGACACAGTGTTTCATTTAAAACACATTTTATACTGAATAAAAGTAAATACAATGCTTGTAGTATGACATGTTATATTTTCACATAATTAATCTGATGTATTCAAAGCATACTCAGCAAAATATTGTATACAAACTGGTTACCTTATTTTATTTATTTATTTGTTACTTCTAACTTGTATGATACGTCAAAATATACAAGCTATTTCATCTCCTTTAATATATCATTACGTAATGCCTGGAAAACAGGGTAGAAAAAAAAGAAGGAAAAGAGAAGAAAACCAGTTTTTGACCTTCCCCCATCCTCCTAAAACGAGGTGTCGGTCAAGCTACTAATCACTTTTTGCTGAGGTGATTTGGGCTGTGACAAAAATTTTACGACTTCCAAAAGTATGTATTTAAAACCATTTCATGCTTGTAATTACCTTATTAATTAGTATAATTTCTTGATATACTTTCTTCTTAACTAACTGTGCATGCCTGTATGTAATTTTTAACATAATCTATGTATAAACAGTGTATGTATTTGTATCATATCTAATGTAAACCTTCTGCTTTTTTTTATTATTTTGCAGGGGAAAATGGCGACTCTAGCATTTGAATTCTCCTGCCTCGTACTGCAACTGAAGCGAGCGTGCATTTTTGCTGTCAGGTTCAAATCTAAACAAATTTGCCTTTCAGGATTTTAAAAAAAATGCATATAATTTTCTTTAACTGATTACATTGTATATTTTTAGACCTTTCTAACAAACACAAATTTTGATTCATGATATTGTTTACTATTAAAATGTAAACAACACGGAAATAGGACTTCTACAGCCTCTCAAAATGCCAAAATATGCATTACGCTGACCTTAAAAATGCACCTTCATTTAATACTATTAAATTGTGTTGTCAGAAAATGCCATTGGCGAAGAAGAGAACAATTTTTTGTCTTTAATTATTATTTATTTAGCCAACAATTCTATCTTAAAAGAATGTTAAATTTTCATATTTATTTATTTATTTATTTATTTTTTACTGAATGAAATAAAAATTTATTTATTCAAAATTTTATTTATCATTAACATTCCGTATGTGAATTCTACTGTCTAAAATTTAATGATATGTTTAAAAATAAAAGATAATAAATTATTATTATTAATCAAACATTAATAATTATTATTTAATTATTAAAAAAAAATTTATTAATACACTTGTATAACTTTAAAAATACAAAAGCAAATGATAATTACTACGTAAAATCGTATGCAGCCATCTATGAGTACCCGGCCGGACCAAAGAACTTCTGCCAGCAGAAAAAATCTTTGTATACTCACAAACAACCACATCCAATTTTTTTTTTTTTTTTTTTTTTTTTTTTATAGATCAAGTTTTTAAAATAATTACTGTACGTACTATAAAAAATTAAGTAAATAAATTTATTAAGCCATACTACATATTTTAATAAAAATAAGGCCAATATATATAAATATATTTATTTATTTATTTTGTTTCCTTATGTTAAATTGACCAAATTAAATAAAAAAATATATATATGAACTCACATACTCAAGTTTATCAATACTATGTATATTTATATGTGTTTAATTTAGAATTGCATTTAATTCTAAGGGAAAGAAAAGAGAAAAAGAATGCTTAAATTCTAAAATAACATAAATTTATAAAATATTTTATTAAAAAAAAAAAATCTAATTTCTAGCTGATTTCAGTAAGATGTCATTTAATATTTATATTAAATAATTTTTCTAATACATTTTATTAATCATTAAATTCGCATATTTTTATATATACAATAAAATTATAATAGTCTTACATAAAATTTTGCACTATAACAATGTTATTAATTAATTTAACTTAGATTTAAGCCTACTTTAATTCTAATTGAATACCGTTAATAAAAGTAAATTAGCTTATCAAGTTAAATATAATATAAACTATGTTTGTCTAATGTTAATTTTGCTGAAAATTCCATAAATTTTAATTGTAAATGCTAATTGCTATACCTTTTGTTATTTATTTTGAAAACAACACCAACTTATATTTTTTATTTATTATTTTTTTTTATTAAATCTAGGAACTATACACTGAGCTAGACACTTTATAAATGTGTAAAACCTAAAAATCAAAAGTTTTCCTAAATAAAACTCAAAATGCTGCTTTTTACAATATAATATTACTAATTTTATTGTTTCTGAGCATAACATCTAGTAATTATACCATACTTAATTTTTTCTTCGATTCCTTTTTCAGCCAAGAATCCTGAAGTTAAGGACTAAGTGATGAGTTGATGTACCTGTGAATAACTTTTCTACAAATATTTTGTTTGTGTTGGTGCATACCCAGCCGTAGGCCAAAATTGCACCCTATACAGAAAGCCTTTGGTGAGAAAATTTTAATTTTGCTTCAATTAATTATTTATGTATTTGTTTACTATAATTTTGTGTGCAATCATATTGAAATAACTTGCCTTGTCCATTGTTATACATGTATATGTTTTTTTTAAAAACCAATGTGCTACACCAAAATCCTTTTTTTATTTTTTTTATAACACATTTGTTCATAAAACATATCCCTGCTGTCTAAATTCTAGACTTTAGCATATAAGTTGTAATTGAACTACCGGAATAAATCTTAGCACTTTTTGTATATTTTATTATATTTAGGCTTATAGCTGACCGCTATCCTAATAGAGAGTGCACTAATAATTTATTCCTTGTCAACCATATATTTATATAAGAAAAAAATATATATATATGAGTATGCTATAAAGCTGTTCTAACTACCCTGAACCTAATAGATTACACCTACTCATTTTAAAGAGTAATTCTGAAATTCTGTCATCTAAATTGTAAGGCTATTAGCAAAGGCTACCCTTATAGAAAACAAAAAAAATTCTCTCTTTTTTTTTTTTTTTTTTTTTGAAAATTACTCCAACATTATTCACTATTAAATTAATTAAGTTTTAATGTTATTTGGCTTTGTTAAGATTTTATATTTTCTAATTCATATTCGAAAAAAAAATATATATAACTTTTGCCTGGAGAGAAATATTTCACTGCTCCAGTGAAGTTTTGTGAAGCACATTTCATAATTTTATAAGTATGTTTTCGGGTGCGCCCTGCACATTTGCTCAATATTGTAACCCTGAGACAAATTGGCGTTCCCATCTTCCTATCCTTTCTTATTATTATTTTGAATTTTAAAAAGGCAAGTTATTAATTTTGTTTCAACTTTTTTTTTTTTTTTTTTTTTTTTTTTTTTTTTTTTTTTTTACCGAAAAGAGAAAAATTTATTTTTTAATTTTGAAAATTTTTTTTATTTTGAAATTCGATTAATTATGTATTTTGTTTTATTTTTAATACCAATTCATATCCCATGGATAATACTGGGGAGGGGGGAAAGGGTAATGATCTTGTATAACATCCCCGTATAAGTTTGTATATAGTGTATAACCATATAACGACATATTTTTATCTTTGATACTTTAAATATGGGTCTACATTCTCAGAATATTTATTATTTTTTTTATAATACTTTTTAGTAACTTTGTCACCCTTTTGACTCGTATTTTTATTTAATTCAAACCAACAATTTTCAGTTGAGTGCGATTTTCTCTGACAAATGCCACATTTATTTTTGTAATTTTTATCACCCTTAATTTTTTTCTGAGACCCCTGTAAATTCGTAATTTCAGCCTCTGTATGACCTGTTGCATATTTCGGAGCGTACAATTGATCCATATGTCGTTTGATCGGCTCTATTGATTTATCTGGAACATATTGTAATAAATAATTAAAGTTTCTAAACTTTTTAGTAACTTCGTAGGGTCCTTGAAATTTTGGCTCTAATGCGCCTGGTTTTCCAATACATTTTAAATATACTGTTTGACCCAAATTTAAATCCTTTACTTTTTCGTATGCCTCTTCATCTATATATTCTTGCATTATTTTTTCCTGGTTTGCAAGGGATTGAATTTTGATTTCCTTCATATGCTGTATTCTGCTTTTAACATAAGAGTGGGTATATATTTCCTCGGAAGGAATATGGGCTGTGAAGGGATTTTTTATTTCCCTTGCGAAAAATAGCAGTGAGGGACTATATCCCGTAGCGCGGTGTTTCGAGGAATTATACGCTAGTTTAAAAAAATCCAGTCTTATGTCCCATTCCGTAGTGCGTTTCGATATAGCTACAATTGATGTTTTTAATATTTTATTGGTAACTTCACAAAGTCCATTTCCTTGCGCACGGTATACACTCACAAATTTCCTTTGTATGTTTAAAGATTCCAAATATTCTTTCATAATTTCGCTTCTTAAATATTTTGCGTTATCAAAGATGATTTCTTTACAAATCCCATAATTTGCAAAATATTTATTTAGTACATTTAATATAGTCTGTGACTCTACGTTTCGTAGGGGAACAGCTTCCAGGAATCTCGATGTCGAATCAATTATAATTAAAATGTGTCTGTTTTTCCTTAACGTGAGGTTTAAAGGTCCAATGACGTCAGCATGCAGGACTGTACCGACTTCGTGATCTTTCACCATTTTTTTAACAGGGACTTTTATTGTCGTGTGTTGTTTAGATGTGAGGCACTGCACACAATTTGCACAATACTGTTTAATATCTTTGTACATTCCGTGCCAAAAAAGCCTTGTTTTCACATTATCATAAGTTTTTTGAAATCCGAAATGCGCTTTATGAGCTTCTTCTATGGCTGCAATTTTTAATGAATCCGGGGTAATTAAAAGCTCCTTTTTATCTGAACCAGGTTTTAAAATTAATAATTTATTTTGATTTAAAGTAAATGTCTTCGTGCTTCTATTATTTTTGTCTTTTTCGATTTTATTTATTATAATTTTTAATTTTTCGTCTGCGTATTGCTCCGATTTAATATTTTCGTCTGTAAGTGCTATGTTACTTGCAAACAAATTATTTTGGAGTTCTCTGTCTGTTGTAAGATTATCTAAATTCCTGCTCAAATAGTCTGCTGGATTGTTAATTCCTTCGACGAATTCGAAGTCGAAATTAAAGTCTTGTAAATCTGCTGCCCATCTGTTTATAATTTCCGATTTATCTTGTAAATGTAAATGCTGAGTTAGTGCTTTCGAATCGGTTAACACAGTAAACCGTCTACTCGAAAGCATATATTTAAAATGCATAATTGCTTCATGCACTGCTAATAACTCAAATTTAATACTCGGATAATTTTTTTCCGGTTCTCTAAGTTTCCTCCCGAAAAATTCAACGGGTAGCAAATGACCATCCTTTTCTTGAGCTAAAACACCTGAAATTGCAACTTTGCTCCCATCCGTGAATAAGAAAAATTCCTTGTTAAAATCGGGGGGTCTGAGTGTTGGTTTCTGTACAATTTCTTCCTGAATTATCAGAAAAGCTTTTTCTGCTTCTGGACTCCACTTGAATTTAACTTTATCTTTAGTCAGTTCTACTAAAGGGTTAACTTTGTCTGAATAGTTGAGTATTAGTGTCCGAAAATAATTCGCTAAACCCAATAAAGATCTGACCCCCTTTTTCGATTTTGGTCTGACTAAATTTTTCACTTTTTCTATATTCTTTTGTGATGGAGAATATCCCATTTGATTCACCTTAAATCCTAGGAATTCTATTTCTGGTTTGCAAATTTGCATTTTTGAAGGTTCGATTGTCATGTTATGATTTATTAATACCTGTAAAACTTCTTCTAAGGTTTTCATCATCTCTGCTATTGTGTTTGCAGATATCAACACATCATCAATGTAGTATGATACTTTGCTTTTATCAAAATGTCCCAGAATTTTATCAATTACTTCTGCAAAAATTGCGCTAGAATTTCGTGTGCGCAAAAGCTAAACGAAGCGGCATATGTTTGCCAAATTCCGTAATAAAAGCTAATTTTCTACAATCTTCTGGTTTTAAATTGATTTGAAAAAATGCACTATGTAAGTCTAGCACCGTATAATATTTCTTACCGCTGATTTTTTGTAATAAGTCTTTTACGTCCGGCATCGGATAAGTGTATGGTTGTAAAATTTGGTTCAATAGTCTTAGGTCCGTTGCCATTCTAAACTTGGGTTCTGCATTCGGGTTATTACTCGGATTTTTCTTTCTAACGAAAATAACTGGAAAAGCATACTCGGAGTCAGTCTTCTCTATAATTTTAGCCTGTAACAATTGTTCAATTTCCCGTTTCGCATACTGTCTTACTGCCTGAGGCAATTTATATGGCTTAGCTTGTACCGGGAATTCATGATTCAATTGAAAACTTGGTGCGACAAACGCTGATTGCCCCAATGTTTGATAACTTTTTGAAAATGCATGAACATTGCCCATTAAAATTTCTCGAAATTTTTGTTGTACTTCCTCTGATAAATGGCTTAAATCGAAATCCGTCTCTTTAATTTCTGCTTCTCGCAATTTTCTTACATCTTCTATATTTAAATTATTTATTTCATAAAATGTCCCTTTCTCTATATTATCAGTTAAGTCATCTTGCTTGCACTCAAAGTTCTTTATAATTTCCCCCATTTTAGTTCCTTTCTGAATAATTAACTTTTCTAACAGTTTATTCTTTATTATAATATTTATGTTATTATTTTTTTGAACTTCGTGTAACGAAGTCTCGCATGAAAATTTACTATTTTCTTGAATGGGGTCAAAAATAATCACATCTGACAGATTTATATCCTCTGGGCATTTTAATTTTACAATTTTCGATTCTTCAGGTTGGAGAAAAATTCTATTTTTAGTAATGGCAAACATAATTTTATTTGAATGTTCCCCTGAATTACATGGCGTAATGTTATTCACTTCATAATTATTTACTTCACTTGCAACGTTTAAGTTAATTTGTTGATTTTTAATTTTAAGGTTTTATTGCATAAATCCAAAATCATATGATTTTCTTTCAGATAATCGTACCCTAATAACATTTGGTACTGCCTATCAAAATCATCATTAGTGACATAAAATGTGCCTGTTGTGAATATACCTTTTAATCGAAAAGTTAATTTTACACATTGTTTAAAAAAAATCTTTGAATTCGTTAAAGTTTTAATTTGGATCTGATTGCCCAAATATTTGATTTTGACGTTTGTATCTTTAATTTTTTTGAATAAAGAAGGTGATAAAAGGGAAACGGCAGCTCCAGTATCCAATAAAGCTTGTATTTCGACGCCCTGTATACTTAGTGATATAATTGGCAGACTATCTTTGTCTGCATTTGTTATATTTGCGATTGTTTTATTTATTTTATCGATTTCCGTCTCTGAAAATCCCGAATCTTGATCCGATTTCGCTGTTTTCTTTGCCCATTTTTTTTTCTTTTTGCGCTTTTCAAATTGATAACCATTTTGATCATAATTCTCAGAAATATATCCAAAATCCCTATTTCCCGAATTCCAGTTAGGTTGTGAATAATCATACATCCCATAATGCGTCGGGTAATTAAAGGAATTGTAGTAATCATTATAATATCGTTCATAATCATTATAATGAAAATTGTTATTGAAATGGGGACCCTGATAATTATTGTGTTTATTAAAGAGTTTCTTATTCCGCGGAACACTATCATCTCTAATTGCATGGGTTTTTTCTTTAATTTTTTTAGTTTTTCAATCTCCCCTTTTAATTTCTCGATTAGCTCTTTGTTTTGCTTACTTGATTCTATAATGTTCTCATAAAGATCTTTGTTTTCTTTATTTATTGCGCTAATTTCCTCAAACTTTGATTCATTATACGCACTTTCCATAAGTTTTGCTAACTCGCATGCCTCCTTGAAGGACCTGGGCGCATTTTTACGAACATCTAGTGCAATATCCGGTCTAATTGCATTTAGAAAATTCGACATTTTTAAGATTTCGATAAAATTCTCTTCCTTATTATCCACATTTTCGCCTGCACTTTCGATATAAGATTTTACACCCTTTTTAAACTCCAAAATGAAATCCTCTATCGTTTGACTTGCGGCCTGTTTTAAATATAGGAAATTGCTCTGAGCATTAAGGAAGCTTAGTTTAGTACCAAATAACTCCACCAAATTATTTTTAAATAAATTATAATTGGTCTCATTATATTTTTCAATCTGTTTACTTAAAATATGTTTTGCGTCCCCAGTAATTTTAGCCTTTAAAATTAATAATTTAGTTTCTTCCTGTATATCTTTCGAATTCAAAATATTATCAAATTCATCTAAGAAAAATATAATGTTTTTGTTCTTTTTATTGTCAAATGGTGACACTAACTTAATACGTGTATCTATATACAGCGTCTGAGTCATTTTTAACAAATATTAGTAATCGATGTATACTTTTTCAAAATATCAATTCAAAATAGATCCTATACCTCTTAAAAGAATATTTTGCATCTCATACTATTTTCTCTATATTACAACATATGTATGAAAATATTCTAAATTGCATAAATACATAAAAACAACAGCACTAAAATTTAAAAAAAATATTTCTTAGCAGATGAAGTTGTTTTGTAGATTATTCTTTTACACACATAAATACCCCTAAAATGTTTATATATAAAAAATATATATAAAAAACGTATATATAAAAAACAACATAATTTCATTTAACAGAAGAATATCTGTCTTTTTCTACAGAAACAACAATCTTATTTTTATATATCTATATATGTATATATATATATAAATATTGTACCACTACTTCGTAGTACGACTCATAAATTTTCTTTTGTATCACCTTGATACAATTTCGAAAATCATGATCTATTGACATTTCAATCATTTTTATACCAGTCATATTGTAAAATTTTACTGATTATTCTTATTATTATTATTTATACAGTATATAAAAAAAAATTTTATTTTTACAAATGTGTCATCCGTGATGTGAATGCCATTATTTCTCAATGGTAACTGAGATCCAACCAAAAGAGAAAAGAGAGGAAAAAAAAATTGTAATTCCTAAATTTACCTATTATAAATCCCAGAATTATTTTTTTCATTTCTTTTTTTTTTTTTTTATTGCTAACATATATTATTCATTTTATTTATTTAAATTATTATATGTGTGTCATTATTGTTACAATAATAAAATTAATTTTAATAAAATTTTAATCAATTAAACTTACATACCTACAATATCTTTAAAATTGTGACATTAAAATAATACTTAAATTTATTTTCCTTTATTATTATTATTATTATTATTATTATTATTATTTCTAATGACCTCAGATGAACGTTCCTGAGTCATAGCACCATTTTACTTAAATATATAGACATTATAATTTTACACTCATAATTATATTTTATAAAAAAATATTTATACAAACAGAAATAACAAATTACGCAATTTTACTTTGATTTAACCAACATGGTGCGGGAACATATTATTGTTATGTGTTGCCCAGCACCCATTAAATTGTTTCGTAATATATATATATATAATGAATGTTAACTATCAAATTTTATAAATTAAAACAAAATTAAAATTAAAATTGTTCCAATCTTCACATTAAGTCTAATTGAGCGCTGATTATGTCGATTTTGTTGCTATGGAAACAACGACTTCTTTGATATTGAAATGAATAAATGTAGCATTCTTCACCTTGCCTTTATTTTGGAATGCGCTTAACCCTTAAATGCCTGATTTTTCAAAAACGATTGTAATACTGTTTTTCGGCTTTCATTTTTTAAATAAATCATGGTAAAAATACTTTAAAAAAATCATATTTTGTTTTAAGTATAGTTTACGGCTAAAAAACAGTTTTTTACTAATCGGCAATACCGGTCTTTAGTTGAAAAAATAATTTTCCTTGATAAAATTCTATAACGTTAAACACACAAGAATTTTAGGAACTATAATAAGAAATAAATTGTACTTGCTCAATGCAGAACAAAATAGGGTATTTCGCAAGCTTCCAAACAAAACAAAAAGAACATGAAGCAACAATTGAAAAAATAAATCTATCTTTATTCTTAAACAGCACAAGTGTTGCCATCTACATGTTGAAAATCGATTTAATAATATTTTCAGAATGTATTTTGTTGGCAACATTAGGCATTATAGCTTCATCATTATTCTAATAATATTTTATAAGCCTAAATTGGGTATGTTGCCGAAAAGCAACACCCAGCATTTAACGGTTAAATATATATAAAAAAAATTTATATATGAAATTGCTTTTAAAGTAATAAAATTAAATAACAAGCAACATAAATATGTAATACAAAAAATGTTTTTATTAAACTCTCTCACCGTTTAAGTTTAAATTCATAAATACTATTTACCCGGATTCTAAAAATCATTTAACAAGCAATTTTCAGGTGCATTAAAGTCGTTTGCTTTTGTCGAGGAAAAGTACTGCTCGCCATATCATGTGACGCTTTTGTCTTTTCGCGCCAAATACTCGAAAATATTTTATTTTTTTACAGACTTTCTACTGCAATTCCGCCGCATATTTTGACTGATCCTTTATTACATACATAAGTAGTTTAATTAGTATTTTTTTTTTCAAAATATTCTGAGTATGCCCGGTAAGGAGACCTTCCTTATGAGTTCTAACACATGCAGTTGAAGTATATTCTACGGTTCAAAGTGACCCGAAGCTGCTCTTAAGAATTAAAGAGTCATTTTTGTAAAGTTTTATAAATATTAATATTTTTCTTTAAAAAAATAGTAAACTGCAATTTTTTATGTAAACTGTAGAAAGGAATAAGAGGCACTTTATTGATTAACATTCCTTCTAGTTCCCGACGGTATGCTTTAAATTATTTATGAGTTTTATGAAAATTTCGAAATAGCTTTTATTGAATATATTATCCGAATGCCTAAAACGCACATGAAATATAAATCACCATTTTATATTAAGCATGCATCTTTAAATTAATCGAATAACATACAAGATGCATTAGAGGGAAGTTACAATTTGTAATAGCGAAATATAGAACTTTTAATACTATTTGGAATGTGCTATTAAAATTTAAGGATATTCCTTTTAAAATTAATAAGCACATAAAAATATTTAAAATGGAAACATATCTGATATAGAATCTAAACATATTAAGCTATATGTAGTTTATAAACATTGTGTAGCTATGAAAATTTCAAATTCGTTCCTAATAAATGAGTTATGTGAAAATCGCTGACTAAATTTGCCTCAAAAACAAATCTACAAATTGAATGTAATACGAAAATGTACAGTAAAACTCCATTAACCGATTTTGAAATTGGACTTTTAACATAAAAGCATACAGCTTTCATAATTTTTAACACATGTGGTTGAAATAAATTATGAAAATGGTAGGCACTAAAAATGAAACGGATGCAAACCAAGTTCCAGGCGATGTCCAAAACGCGCTAGGGCTCAAAATAAAGATCTTATTTATTTGCAGATTGAAAAAACAAAAACTTTCTATTTGAGAAACTTGTGTGTATCAGTTTCTCAAAATGTTGTACAATCCTTTAAAAATCACTCTGAAAGATAATTGAATTATTATTTATGAGATATACGAAAAAATATGAGTCTGAAGCCTTTGGGTGGTCAGTGTTGTTTACATGAAGAAATCATGAAACATACCTTGTCGATACTCGTTTTTTTTCTTTTTAAGGTAGATTTTGTATGAAATACTACCTGTAATTGCTCGTATGTTGAAATTTCTGAAAACTTTTTGCAGATCTACACCGATCATGACCCCTAGAATACAAAACCACCCCCAGTGAAAAAACTTTATATATATATATATAACTTTTTTATGTACACGGTAACTTCCGTAATTTTGCACAAATCTCTTCCAAACTGATGCATAAATCAAGAGGTAGAAAATATCGATCAAGTTCGTTAATGAGCAAAATCGGACCAAGGGTGTGGAAATAGGGAGGGGTTTTCTGAAAACCGATAAAACCCCATAACTTCTTAATTATAATACATATCGAATCAGTTTAAAGTTATTATTATTTCTAGGAAAAGGGCCAAATATTTATGTTTGACAGATTTTTTATAAAATGAAAAATGGGCTCAATGGGAGAAAAAAAATAAGGTTTTGGGGAGGAAAAAATTCATAACTTCGTCAACGCTCACGATATCAAATCCAATTAAATTTATTATAAATCTTCTTAATATTATCTACAAATTTTATACTGACAAGTTTTTGATAGAACTAAATCTTATTGCAAAAAAAAAAAAAAAATAAATAAAAACGAAAAAAAATGGTGTTGTTGAAGAAGAAAACAATTCATAACTTCGTCAATTCACAAGATATCCCTTCTGATTAAATTTATTATACATCTTATCAATATTATCTACAACTTTCATTCTGACAAGTTTTTGCTAAGATCAACTCTTACAGAAAAAAAAAAAAAAAAAAAAAAAAAAAAAAAAAAAACATAATAGGGGTTGACGAAAAAAAATTGTCGTATTAAGGATGTACTCAATTCCAAACGGCCTATTTTCTGACTCATTTCCGCTCTCAAACGTATCAATTGGCAGGTTCTTTTATTCAGAAACTATATAAAGTGTTGTATTGGCCGATTTTTTTATAAAGGCAGGATATACTTCAAAAATGCTGTCAAAGTGGGTATTTTTAACCGAATTTCCCGAAGCGATAATGCTGGAAACGCAAAAATTGGTCGTACTGAGAAAATAATTATAAATCAAGTTCTAATTAATTGAACGGAAAATAAAAACACAGGTAGCTTATAAATCTCTTCAAAATATCGCGTCAGCAAGTTTCATGTTTACTTATAAAAATGTGTTGCTGAGCGGGGAAATATATATATTTTTTTTAATACCGACTAAATATGATTTTGATAAAACGAGCTCTTACAGAAAAATGAAATTAAAAATTCGTCAAAAGTGGCCAGTTAAAATTGTTAAACTGGGTTTATTTCTAATCTTGATTTAGTTTTTGTTGGAGAATTTAGTACTTAACTTCGAAATCTATCTCCTAATGTAGACCGAGCCGGCAGGGATTTTTTTTTCTTTTTTTTTTTTTGCTTTTACAGAATTATTGCAAAACGGAATTCGTGTTTTGCTACTATATTTGTACTATGAAATTTTAAAAGAATAAGAATCATGACTTTTGAAGATTTCATGTATGAATTTCGATAGTGACCATATGCGTACTTTACGAGGCTAACGAAAAAGACAGGCTACAGGTGTTTCCCAAGTGTCTTTTTTTTTTGCAGATCGCTAGAGTGAGGTGACGCTCTTTTCGCACCCCTGCATTAGTGCATTCGAGAATCACGTGACTCCAGCGGTCTGTAAAAAAAAGATGCGAGGAATGCATCGTGGTAGTCTGTCTTTTTCGTTAGCCTCGCGTACTTTACTGCAGGTGTTGTTTAAGACTGGATCGTAAAATTTCTTCAGCACATAGGGATGACATCATTTTATATAAAATAAAAGCGTGTGTTTTAAGTCTTAAAACTGAAATATGTTTTGCACTATCTATATTTATATACAAATATATATATATATATATATATATATATTATCGGGGGCGACACTAAATTCTGAAAAATCAGAATTCCAGTTTTCTAGTTAAGATATTTTTTTTTCTCACTTTGTCTCCTCAACAACAAGTCGGAAATTGTACGTTAAACGTGGCAAATGAGGTGCGTTCGTACTATAACTAGTTTTATAAATATTCAGATATTGATGCAAAAGTGCATGAATACAAAATGTATTATGATTATATATATTAAATTCGGTAATACGAAAATAATATGGCTCCATCGTAAGTAGGACATCATCACCATGGCAAACTAGAATCATTATCTATCATAGAATATCATTGAATTAATTACGTATGACATGATTTAATAGAATGAAGAAAACTTTTATTAATATCTTTTTAAGTTTTGATTCGATTTTCACAAAATTCTGGAACGATTATATAAATTACAAACCATTCGGTAGGGTACTTTTACACGCGGACAGATGGACAGACAGAGGGACAGATCAGATGACGACTATAGGTTCTACGTTTTTATATGATTTCGAACCTAACAGTGATTTATATCAAACATCATAAATAATCACCCCAAATGAATGCGAAACTGCAACAATGGCACATTTTGAAGGCTAAAACATAGAAAATAAATTTTAAGTAAGAAAATGAATAGTGTAATATTAAAAAAGTACATTTTCCTTAATTAGTAATTTAATATTAATTTATTTATGTTTATACGTTGATAAACCTATTTAGAAATCCTAAAAAGATAGATTAAATAATGTTTCATTTTTTTCTTTACTGTTGTCTTATCTTAAAAAAGAAACAGAGCAAAAACTACGTATTTGTAAATAAATTCACTTGCTTACCCTTTCTATCAAGCGTAAAAAACAATGAATTTTTCATAATCAAGTTCGTTGAATGTCTTTTCACAAATTAATGTCTTGTAACAGAAACTTTTGGACGGAGGGGGGGGGGGGAGAGAATTAAACGTAATTTTCAAGATGAACATTGAGTGCTTACAAAAGAGTTTTTTTTTTTTTTTTTTTTTTTTTTTTGTAATTTTTTTTTTACTTTTATACCTATTTTTCTTAAAAGCATACGGTTTAAACGTGATTCCATATATTTTAGTATGTTTTTAAAACTTTTCTTTAAATTCTATGTTTAAGTCTGCTCATTTTTTCGAATGAAATACAGACTTATAGAATTCCTTTGTGTTAGAAAGTGAAAAAAAAATTGCTTTTAAAATTTTATTAAATGCAGCATCTATATTTCTGGATTCAGAGAATGGGAAAACTAGAACCGAATCCCAATTTTTATACAATTCAAATCCTCTTACTTTCAAATGAAAAATGCTGCTGACAAATTGTCATTAATAGACTCGGTTCCATAAAGCTTTTTTGATTAGATTTAAAGCCTAAAATGGAACTGTAATTATCGTAAATTCTGAAAGAAATTTTTTCATTTATATTTCAAGTACCTTTCAGTTTATTTGTCTTGATAAATGCGGATTTTTTTTTTTTTTTTTTTTTTTTTTTTTTTGTCGGTATTAAAAATTTAATTGCAGAATCAAAAGCCATGCGTTACGTTTCCGGATGGATTGCGAAATATATGAGAATATATTCATCGTCTTCTATAGAAATTACATATTTTTAGGTGTGTTCGTAATTACATAAATACGCATCACCTATAGTCGTCGTCTGGTCTGACCGTCTGTCCGCATATAACACCGCAAAAACTACCCAGCAGAATGGTTTGTAATTTAATATATATATATAAACTTAAAAAGATATTAATAAAAAATGTCTTCATCCTATTAAATCCTATCATGCGACACCAATTCAATGATATCCCGTGATAGGTAGTGACTGTAGATTGCCATGGTGATGATGTCCCATTTATGACGGAGTCCTATTATTTCCCTATTATTGAATTTAATATACATAATCTTAATGAATTTTGTATTCTTGAATTTTTGCTTAAGAGTGCAACAGCTATTGAACCAAGAACTGAATATTTATAAATCTAGTTATAGTACGAACGCATCTCATTTGCCACGTTTGACGTACAATTTCAGAAATGTTATCATTTGTAAAATCTTCCATTTTTACACTCTTTTAACTCAACTTCGTTTTTGTATGTAAAGATGAAATTTTGTAAGTGATTTTTACCCACTTCCTGATATGCTAGAATTGTACACATTGTGACGCCTTGTAATCTTAAGACGGGTAGCGTGTGCGGTCTTCTAAGACGATGGCACAATTATAGCAAAAGATTAAATTAATAATTTATTAAATTAATAACAAACTATATTTCTTGATTAATTTTGACACATCACAGCAAAATAAATTAAGTTGATAGAAGGGAACGTTCAACAACTTTTGACTAATTGTAGTAAAGTTCAGAGTCCCACTAATTGAGTATTAAATGTTCACATATATGTAGATGAAGCCTTAGCCTAATACGACTAACATTAGTTCTTTCTCTTCAACCATGAGAAACCGCACGACTCAATAGCCGGCTTGACTTCCTTCACTCCTAGGTCCGGAGGAAGATTAGCTTTGCCTCAGAACAACTACCGAGATCTTGATCCAGTCTAACTTGAGAGAATACCTTTCTCACCAGGTTCCAAACCTGACCCTCTCGCAATGAGATCTCAACACTAATTATTTCTCTCCTTCATCAAGGATCTCATCTCTCTGGATCCTTTGATTAAAACAATAATTCCTCTTTAGCCACTTAGAGCGTTGGGCTCATGAGGTCATCTTTAAGCTACCATTTCATAGGTTCCCTCTATATTTCTCCTCCTTGAAAGAGATCAGTTTCACTTTCGTCTTAGCGCGAGGGAATATTTTCACTTCTCTAAGACTGTTTCACTTTTCGGTGTATCACACGGATTCCACTGCTGCTTTTCTACTCATCTGATTGTCACCGTAGTGTCATCTCCGAAGATGAATTTAGATCGATCTGTTTCTTTTGATCCTCCCGGCAATACACTGGACTTAGATAAAATTTCGAGCTGTTTTCACTCATACATTAGCTTGAGTTTACCTGAATATTTAAGAGGTTTTCTGGGGAATGAGTTCGATTTGTCACAACATTATGTACAAAGGTGTGTTTCCCATGGCAGTACAACATTTTGTTATTTTTAAAACTTAATTAGAAATTAATACATTAATTTTAAGGCATTTTTTCCTTAGTCGTCCACAGGTGATAAATCTCTAAATATCCCCAGCAATTCATACAATTGTATACGAGTTGAAAAAACTGTGGATTTATCGACGCGGAATAAAAGCTCGCTAAAATATGCCACATGGCTGTGAAACTACAACAACAAAATATTTTAAAGACTAAAAAGTAGAAAATAAATTAAAAAAAATATTAAGATTGTAGTATTTAAAAAAAAATGTTGTTTTAATTAATAGTATAATATTAATTAATTTATGATTGTACGTTGAGAAGTCAATTTGGAAATCCGAAAAAGATAGTTTGAATTATGCCTCATTTTTTCATTCCCGCTGTACTACTTAAAAAATAAGCAGAACAAGAATTATACAGGGTGATTTTAAATTGGTTTACAAAATAAGAGGAGTGATAGTTTCCATTCTAATCAGCAATAATTACCATAGAACATGAGGTCGCAATCCACTTATTTAGTCACAAATACATGGTGTTTGGCCCTAATAGAACATTGGTTGACTGTAATAATTTTCTGCAAACTGAAATACATTATAATGAAACTTTTAGTTGGCATGCTTATTTTTGTTGTATGATAACACACAAAAAAAGTGGTAGAAGTTTCCCTTATATTCCAGCAAAATGCATTTGACGCTCCACATTTTGAACTATGATTATCATATCATACGGTATCATCAATTGTGTGAGTACCCTGTTTTTCCAGAAATTTTTGTGATGTTATCACATTTCATACAAAATAAGGTACATATCGTTATATTTTTATTGCAATATTTTTATTTTTCGCAAAATTATTACGGACAAGCTGATTTCAGTTAGGGTGAAACACCTTGTATTTGTGACTCGATAAGTGGTTTGGGACTCCATGTTCTGTGATAATTATTGCTCATCTGGATGGGTAGTATCACCCTTCTTATATTGTAAAAAACAATTTAGAACCACCCTGTATATTCTTTAATAAGTCACTTGTTTGTATTTTCTACTACGACTAAAAAAAGAAAAAAAAAAAAAAAAAAAAAAAAAAAAAACAGTGAATTTTTCATAATCGAATTCGGTGCCCACCACAAATTAATGTCTTGTAATGGAAGATTTTTGAGAACATGAATTGCTGTCAAAAAATCCATGCCAAATTTTCAAGATGAACATTGAATGCTAAATGAAAAAAATTTACTCCTATACTTATTTTTCTTAAAAACATAGCACAGTCATTCAGGGTAACTTTGAACCATGGTGTGTAACATTGTACCACCTCCTATTTTTCAATATTTTTGATTCCAAAAGATAAACAATAAACAGGTTTTTTTTTTATTTCTAAATGTTCATGGTTCTCTTCTTCCACTTTTCTTATGCCTGATATTTGTTGTAATATCATAAATTATACAAATCTTGTGATGTTGGGAAATGTAAATTCGAAGTCTTTACATTCCTGAAAACATTTTTGGGGGTTTAAAGTTGTCCTAACTATAATACTTTTTTCATAATGAATTATTTTAGATAATATTTATCATATGGTGCAAAGTTACCCTAAATGGCTGGGTAACTTTGAACCAGGATAAAAATTCATTTTTTATTGATTTTATCCTTATTGAACTAATATTTTAACACAATCAAACTGATTGGTAAAGTTATCATACGAATTATCCTTATTATTCCTTAATTTTTTATAGTCAAACAATAATTTAGGATCATTTCTTCTCTTTTATGACCCTAGTTGCAACAATATTCTTAAAATAAGAGTGTGGCACATGAAAATAGAGAAAATGCGGATCAAAGTTACCCTGATTGACTGTATTTAAACGTGATTCCATATATTTTAGAATGTTTTTAATACTTCTCTTCAAATTCTATGTCTAAGTCCACGCATTTTTTCGAACGAAATACATAGACTGGTATTATTCCCTTTTGGCAGAAAGCGAAAAAAAAAATTGCTTTATAAAATTTTATTAAATGCAGCATATATATTTCTGGATTCAAAGAATTGAAAAACAGGAACTGAATCCTAATTCTTATACAATTCAAATCCTTTTACTTTCGAGTGAAAAATGCTGCTGACAAATTGTCATTCATATGGTCGGTTCCATGAAGCTTTTTTGATTAGATTTAAAGCCTAAAATGAAACTTTAATTATCGTAAATTCAGAAGGAAATCTTCTAATTTATATTTCCCTTATACATACCTTTCATTTTATTTGTCTTGGGGAATGCGTAATTTCCTTTTTGTTGTTGTTGGAATCAAAAGTTTAAATGCAGAATCAAAGCCATATGTTATGTTTTCGAAAGCATTGTGAAATTTCTGGAAATATTCTCACCGTCTTACATAGATATACATATTTTTATCATTTGTAAAACATTCTGTTTTGAATGCACGATGAGCGTTAGTTCATCTCATTATAAATTTGTTGCGGTAAAATTGATCTTATTATAATTTTTTTTTTGGTAATATGATAAATTCTTAAAGATTGGAGATATATGATTTATGGCACTTAATTTTAATTAAAATTTACACAAGAATTTCGGAATAAAATTTTATTTTTATATCTTTGAGGAAAAATTATAATCTGTAAAATTACATTTCCATATTTTCATGTATTTTTTAAAATTATTTTGTTAATTGAACATTACAGAAACACAATTACTTCCCCTGAAAGGGTTAAACAAGTTACATTCAAATTTTATAATAAAATTCCGCTAAAGGTCAACTGGAATCCGACAGATTTCAACCTTAAATCGACCCGAACCGGAAATATTCAAACCTGAACTCGAAGTGAAAGAAAATTAAATTGTATTTCAATAGAATTATGGATAAGTAGCATAAATCTCTAATACCACTTTTATCTTCTTTCCATAAACTTATGTATATATATATATACGATAAATAATAAACAAAATAAATTGTTTGATTAATGCCTGTATTACATTATACATCTAGATTCATACCACTTCTCATCAGGCATTACTGGATAGAAAAATGGGCATTACATTATGCATCTAAATCCATACCAATTTTCATCAGGTATTACTGTATAGAAAAATAAGTATTACATTATGGATCTAAATCAATATTAATTCTCATCAGGTATTACTGTATAGAAAAATAAATATTACATTATGCATCTAAATCCACACCAATTTTCATCAGTTATTACTGTATAGAAAAATGGATATTAGTCATAAGTGAAATCCAAGAGTTAATTTTAAGAATTTGTCACAGATGCATGTATATAAAATATATTTTAATTTCTTTTATATTTTATTGACATCGCGAAAGAATTTATGTTTTTATAAATGGAAAAAAGATATTTTTTCTATAGCATGGTGATAAGTGTATTTTTAAAGACAGAAAATGACTGATGAGAATTGGTAAGGATTTAGATGTCTAATGATATATATGCGTTTTTGAATAGAAAATTGCCTATAATATGATTAGTTCTATTCATTGTACTTACATGGATTTAACTGAAACTAAAACCTAGGACATCTTTAAACTTAGCGCTACTCTATGAACATTTAAGAAAAAATATATATATAAAGTATACTTATTTCCCGACTATTACCATTCGAAAAATCAATGTTGATGCAGTTTTTAATATACAGTCGACGCCTTATCACAAAGTAAATCACATATACTTATAAAGAACATGCACTCTAAAATTGGGAGGAGTGAAAAGTTTACTCTTTGAAAGAGTCTTCACTCTTTTTTTGAGTAAATTTTATAAAAATACACTCCTTAAAGAGTGGAATTTTCCAGTGAAAGGGGTGAAATATTTCACTCCATTGCCGAGAGTGATATATGTCACTCCGTTGTCGAGAGTGAAATATGTCACTCCGCTGACGAGAGTGAAAGCCTGGCATTATACACTTTTAAAAATTTCCGTTCCACTTTCAACCAATATAGGGGTAAAATGATGAAAAGATCAAAATATGTCACTTCTTAATTTCCAAAAACTCCATTTCATAATGTAACCTTGGAAATTACGCTAATTTGGTACTGAAACGCACTCCTTTTCAAGAGTGAATAGTCACTCCTCTGAAAGGGTGACTATTCACTAGTATAGGAGTGAGTATTGTATATATTGGTATCCCTCATCAATCAATCAGAACAGTCTTGTCTACGACGCTTATTTTAAGATAAGACAAAGACGTCCGCCATTTTAGGATTAAAGTATACGGATATTATTAAAGGGATTATTTATGGAACTTTGTATTTTCATATAAAATAAAGTGTAGTAAATTCGTAAAGAATACAGAATGACAGAAGTTTCTCGAACAGTTTTATTTCTCAAATAGGTCTCAAATGTTTCTATTACTGTCAAGACTGCAGTTTTTAACGAGCGCCTGAAAAGCATCATCAAAGTTGAGTCCATAGAGGAAAGAGATAGATGGAGATGTAGTAAGGCGGCTGGAGGTGGCGCCAAAAAAGTAACCCTAAAATCGGCTACAGTTGACCCAAACACACTTTCTTTCTCGAAAAAAAAAGATAACTTTTAATAATACAGTTTTTAATTCACAATACAGTGGAATGTGCTTTAGAATGCTTAAAAATAAGCAGATCCCTTTCATTTAGAGAAAAAAAAATGCACGGGTGATGTCAAAGAATTCGGTCCCTGTTCTAGGTGCTTGTTTTGTCTGGGTCGAGTGAGAGCATTTAAATTTGAGCGATAACGCGCATCATATTGCAAACCGTTTTTACGGCATACTGCATCTCCATCTATCTCTTTCCTCCATGGTTGAGTCATATATGCATTGCTTGCATTATAATTTTCATTCCCGTCTTGACTGATAATTATACACAGTGAAATTCATAGTAACAAATAAAGAGCGTCTCATTTGAGCCGATACAGCTCAAATCAACTAGCAATGTTGAAATGTTCCGAAGGAAGAAACGAGATTTCTAGAATAGAAATAGTTTCGTTCTAGTATCGGTCCGACCAAACTTTTGGCAGCATTATCGCCGAAAACGAACTTTCGGCAAAACTCAGATTTTGAGACGAAAACGAAAACGAAACTGAATTTTCGGTCGATCTCTATTTGTATACATTGGTATTACTCATCAGCTAATCAGGACAGCAAACCTACGACGCTTTTTTTTAAGATAAGAGAAAGGATTTCGCCAATTTAGGATTAAAATATAAGGTTATAATTAAAGTGTTTACTCGTATTTATGGAACGTAAAGGTAAGTCTTTTATTTAAAATGTATTGAGATACTGTGCTGTTGGAGTTTTTCGGTTTTTTACTGTTTTTTTATTTTAAACACTAACAATATTTATCAATAATCAAGATAATGTTATTATTGTTGTTGTTTAATAGTACGATTAAAAATTACTGATTATTATTTTTAATGTTTTTTAAATTGGTATAGTTATTTTTTTAAATTTTATGTAAACATTTTTCTGCTGTTTATGATTTTAATCAAAAGATTTAATTATAGATATTCTGAATCAGTTATTAAATTTTTTTCTATTGTAAACTCATTTTCTACGTTTATCATACACGTAATTTTTGGCACTAAAAAATAAAATATGATATTTAAGCATTGAAAAAAAAATATTTTTATGCCTGATTTATAGATAAAATTGCTTTAGTATATTTTTTTTAACTGGTCATAGTATCACTTATATAATATAAGATTGAATAGATTTTAAAGAGATAAATAACTACTTTTTACATTAAAAATGTTTTTCAAACAATAAGAATAGTACATATGTAGTCATTTCTTTTCTTTTTATATTTCCTTCTTTTTTCTCTTTCCTAGATCAGTGTTTTTCATATAAAACATACGAAATCTTTTTATCTCATATTCACAAAATACAATATATACGGGGATTAAAAAAAAAAGAAAAAAATTAAAAAAATTAAATATGGCTTAACATGTCGTTCCATAATCAAGCGTTGTATTAGTATCCATTTTTCAGAAATAGCGGAAGAAAATTCGAAATCATGATTAAGTTAAGGACTATGTTTAAAAGACAAATATAAACATATTCCAGAGAATATAAAAATCTAGACTCCATTATCATATTTAATAAATCAATTAAAAATCACAACACATAAAAAAAAACTTGTACATTTTTAATATTTAGATCAAGCTTAGAGCGTATTAATAAAAAGATTCGAGTTGATCAGCATTGTGTTTTTAGTGGAAAAATTAAAAATATTTTAGAACAATAGGATTCTGAAAAAATAGCGATACTTTACAAAAAAGTAAGCTTTAGCTTACTTTTTTGTAAAAGGATAAGATTTTACAATTAAAACAAAAATTTAAATAAAATCACACGTTGTTAATCCATTTAACATCCAACTATTATACAGTTATAAATAAAACTTTAAAAGTAAACAATAACGTTTCATTAGATTTAAATTCATTAGCAATGAATACTGAGATCCAAATATTTAAAACATGAATTACACATCAATAAAAAAAGAACATAATTCATAGGCGTAACCAGCCTTTTGAACGGGGGGGGGGGGGGGGGGTGCCCAGACTTTTTAACCTGAACATGTTGGATACAAACTATATCTTATATAGTAAAATCTGTTAAAACGAATCCCATAAAACCGATTGAATTTCCGTTTTTGACAGTTTTCCATCTTAGAAGGTATAATTGTGTGGTATTTCTTTTAAAAAGGGCTCAAACGTGATTTTTGATTGCGTGAGGACGGTTGAGAAGGGGTTCAAAACACTAAAACTAAATCTAATGGTAAAAAAAAAAAAAAAAAAAAAAAAAAAAAAAAAGATATGTAAATGTCCTTGCAGCAGTGATATAAGACAGTGACTAAGTGTGGTCACAACTGTAAAACCTTTTTGCCACTTTAACTTCTTATAAAGATTAAAAAAGGCCTTTAATCATGCTGGAAACTTCTTATAGGCACAGGGGAACACTGCATGAGATCTAAAATTATCTCAGTCAAAGTCTTGTAGATGAAATTTTGCCGGATGATAAATCCCAGATAATACATGCGGTACATCAGTACATGCGCACGAAATTTTTTCAGAATGTGACACCATGACATCTTAGCGATCACCGGAGGGACCCAAGAAATTTTGGAGGAAAGTCTATATAAATAATTATTTTAATATTATAAATAATTATAATATTCATTAATAGCGTAATTTCCTGCCTATAATCCGCGGCTCAAACAATCATGTTTCGACCCAGAAATTTTATTTCATTATTTAAGTTAAATATTTATCGCGATTTAATAAGTTAGGTTTTATGAAACAAGATTTCTGGGTCTGAACCTAATTGTTTGATCCGCAGATTATAGGCCGGAAATTACTGTAATTCACGTTTTTTACCCCATACTGTAATTCAGGTCTTTTACCCCAGAGTGTATCGAATACATTAGGTAAAGCAGGTCATGATAATATACACTAAATTTTATCAAGATGATAAAAATTATACTATCATGATGCGACTGTAATAATTAAGATAGGCGCTTGTATGTCTCTGTGTGTGTGTAAACTCTCTGGTAATTTTTGCAATTGCCGTGATTAAATTCGAATTGGAATAATGTCAAATCAGCTCTTATAAGAAAGCTGAAAATTTAATTTTGCTCGAAATAAAAAACGCAATAATTCAAGATTCGCTTGTTTCGAGACAGAAGAAGATGGTACGGATGCTTCGGCTTGCAGTCCACCCCCCCCCCCCCAAATCCTAGATTTGTTTAATTCTATGTTCGTTTTAAAAAAAACCAACCACTTTTCTAGTAATGAAGTTTTCTTTCAGGGACAGGGTTTGAAATAAAGCGCGGGATCGCGCGATTTGTGCACAGAAAGGGAAAGCCTCTCATAATAAAAAATTCTGTGCAGCATTTCCCCCTTCAAATTCTTTCACAGACCTGTGATTCTTCAGTAAGCATTTTTAAAGAAAATGGGTCCGCGATTTTTATTTCTGTTATGGAATTTCTCAAAATCAATTCGGGAATCAGTCGCGGAAAAATTTGAGAATTTCTTCAAAAGATCGTGGAAAAATATCGGGAATTTCGATAAAAGAGTGCAGAAAGTAATCGCCAATTTCGTTTAAAGATTGCGCAAAAAAATTACGAATTTCGATAAAGAATTGACGAAATTTTTTTCCAAATTTCGTCAGAATGTTGCGGAAAAGAGTAGAAAATTTTGTTAATTGGTACAGAAAGATATCGAAAATTTTTCTGAACGGTCGCTCAATACTATCCCGAATTTCGACAAATGATATCCCTGTAAAAATATCAGTTTCGTCAATCGGTCGCAACAGAAAATAAATTTCGTCAAAGGATCGTGGTAAAAACGAGAATTTTGTCACCGGATCGCAGAAAGATGGCGCGAATTTCGTCAAAAGATTACGGAAAGAAAAAGCGAATTTCATCGAAAGATCGTGGAAAGAAAACGCAAATTTAATCGAAGGATCGCGTGCTAAAGAAATGCCAATTTCGTCAAAATATTGCGGTAAAAAATGCGAATTTCGTCAAAGGATAGCGGTAAAAAACACGAATTTTGTCAAAGGTAAGTGGTGAAAAGTGCGGATTTCGACAAAAAATCGCGTAGAAAGGCGTGAATTTCTTCACACGATTTTGGGGGAAAATTGTAAATATCATGAAATGATCACATAATAAAATCACGAATTTGTCAAAATTTACTGCACTGGGCTAAAAGGTTGAAACGGGGTTCCTTTTCCTACTTTCAAAAGAAAGCCGCGAAACGAGAAAAAACTCTAAAAATCGTATACAAATTTTCAGAGGAAAAAAATTACTATATTGACTTGAAAGACTGCAACCATATTCCTTTCAAGAATGTCAAAAAATGGCCACGAAACACTAAATTCAACCAAACAACCAACCTGCAGATTAATTTGAATTTTCTGTGCTATTATTAGGTAGCTTTCATTACAAAAAGCTACCTATTGCAGCCGTTCGGAGGAGAGCGAGTTCAAAAAATTTTGGTATATTTTCATCGATCATGACCCACAAACCCCGAAACCACCCTCCGTTCAAATATTGATATATATATATCTGATCTTTGTCACACTGTAACTCTTGTATTTATGAACCGATTTGGATGTAACTAGGTGTATACATAGTACATACCAATGTCTCGACCGAGTTCGTTGGCCAGCTTCATCCGCCGTCTTGTTTCAAAATGGCGGCCATTTAAATTTTTTAAAAACATTTAAAATTTGAAATGTGATACCAAAAAATTGAAAATTGAAAAAAAAAATCTTATGTGTTTGACCTAGATACAAAGATTCCGGAGCAGTTTTTGTTTCGTCTACATCTTAAAAAATGGCTGAGTTATAGCACTTTGAATCCTAGCGTGGCTGACAGTTTGAAACGACCCGATTTTTGTCACGCGATAACAGGCGTATTTATGAACCGATTTGGATGTACCTTGGTATATACATAGTATATACCAATGTCTCGACCGAGTTCGTTTGCCAGCTTCATTCGCCATCTTGTTTCAAAATGGCGGCCATTTAAAAAAAAAATTAATTTAAAATGAGGTACCAAAAAATTCGAAAATTAAAAAGATTTTTTTCGTATGTGTTTGACCTTAATACAAAAATTCCGGAACAGTTTTTGTTTCGTCTGTATCTAAAAAATGGCTGAGTTATAGCATTTTGAATTTCTATTGTGGCTGACATTTTGAAATGACCTGGTTTTGTCAGTCGATAACAGGCGTATTTATGAACCGATTTGGATGTAACTTGGTGTGTACATAATACATACCATTGGCTCGACCGAGTTCGTTGGCCAACTTCATTCGCCATCTTGTTTCAAAAGGACTGCCACTTAAAAAAATTTAAATTTTAAAATGATGTATGAAAAAATTCGAAAATGAAAAAGATTTTTTTTATGTGTTTGATTTTGATACAAAGATTCCGGAGCAGTTTTTGTTTCGTCTATATCTTAAACTAGTATGTTGTAGCCATCACAAAACTTTCTTCTGTATAAATCACGTCAATTAAATCATTTAAATAGTAAAATAAATTACATCAATTTATTCATATAAAAGTATACCTGAATTTGAAATTTGATGAAAATTCGTGCATTAGTTATTGAAATAGAGCTGTAGGAGAAATTTTGAAAAATGTAGCATAGCAGTGCCACCTGTTGAGCGATTTGCACCAAAACACAAACAGTACTAATTCATATACCGGAATCGCCAAAACACAAACAGTACTAATTCGTATACCGGAATCTGAAGTTGGATAAAAATCCATGTATTAGTTCTGGAGCTAAAGCTACTGTGGAAATCACAAAAAATGCAGCACAGCAGCGCCACCTGTTGAGCGATTTACACCAAAAGGTACAAAACATCAATTCATGTCAAGAACTAACTGAATCTGAAATTTGATGAAAATCCGTGCATTAGTTCTGGACATTGAGCTATTGTGGAAGTCGAGAAAAACGCTGCATAGCAGCGCCACCTGTTGAGCGATTTACAGCAAAACGTAAACAGCACTAATTCATATCCAGGTATACCTGAATCTGAAGTTTGTTGAAAACCCGAGCATAAGTTCTTGAGATAGATCTATCGCGGAAATCACAAAAAATGCAGCATAGCAGCGCCACCTGTTGAGCGATTTACACCACAAGGTGCAAAACGTCAACTCATGTCAAGCACTAACAGAATCTGAAGTTTGATGAAAATCCGTGCATTATTTCTTGAGATAGAGCTATTACGAAAATCGTGTAAATGCTGCAAAATGCAGCATAGCAGCGCCATCTGCTGGGCGATTTGCACCAAAACGTAACCAGCATCAATTCATATCAAGGACTAACAAAATCTGAAGTTTGATCAAAATCCGTGCATTAGTTCGTGAGATAGAGCTATTGCGGAAATCGTGAAAAATGCAGCATAGCAGCGCCACCTGTTGAGCGATTTACACCAAAAACTAATCAGCATCAATTTGTATTAGGGACTCACTGAATATAAATTTTTATTAAATTCCGTGAATTAGTTCTTGAGATATAGCGCCCACAAAATTTGTGTCACATATACACAGACAGACAGACAGACAGACTCGCAGAGTCACAGACAGACATTTTGTAAAAACATGTTTTTTGGAATCTCTGACCCCTAAAACGTGTAAATCCGTCGAAAACCGAAAGTCGAAAATTTTCATGAATCCAATACTTTCTTCTTGTAAAGATAGAAGAAAGTAAAAAATGGTTGAAATATAGCACTTCATTCTAGCATGGCTCACATTTTGAAACGATCTGATATTTGTCACGCGATAACGCGCGTATTTATTAACCTATTTCGATGTAAGAAGGCATGTGGATAGTATATGGCAATGTCTCGACTAAGTTCGCTCCCCAGCTTCATCAGCCATCGTGTTTCAAAATGTCGGTCATTAAATTAAAAAAAATTATATTTAAAGTGAGCTGCAAAAAAATTTGAAATTGAAAAAGGTTTCTTTCTTAAGTATTTGACCTTGATATAAGAATTCCGGAGGATTTTTTGTTTTGTCTTTATCTTAAAAAATGGCTCAGATATAGCAGTTTGAATTTCTAATGTGGGTGACATCTTGAAAAATCTGATTTTTTGCCTGCGACAGCACTCGTACATATATCAACCGATTCCGAAGTGAGTGAGCATGCGCACATGAATTACACAGGTCTCGACCAAGTTCACTGGTTAGCCTCATCCACCATGTTGTCTTAAAATGGCAGGCACTTCAAGATATCGCCGAATTTGGCAACCAAATATAAGTTACTTTATTTAAAAGCAGTTTGGATAAAGCTGACTAATTTCGCGAAATTCCCTTTCATAATAATATTTAGTATTGATAAAAATTAGTATTTAATCTCCTATAATCGGTTTTCACTAAATTGAGCTTCGTGTGTTTGAATAATATAAGCTGGCTTTTTAAAAATAAGGAATATGAAAGACCTTCCGGCCCCTGGCTCTGGCCGGAAGGACTTCTTTTCATTGACAAAGGAGGTAGGGTATGTGTCCCCCCCCCCCCCCCAGCTTTACCTCGGCTAATTGAAATTTGGAATTATCGTTTCACATTTGCATCCCCTTTCAATTTTTTTTGCTTCTTTCTTGACTTTACCAAAGCAAAGAGACAAATAGTTTCTATCCTCGTCAAGAACTTGCGTTAATTTCTCGCGAAATTGCAGAAACATGCAATAGAAACAACGGCGTTAAAAACATCTCCCACAGACAAATGACGTCAAAGTGGGATTATAAAGCCACCTTTTTGAATTACTATGACTAATACAGATTCTTGCAAATATTCTAGTTTTAAAAAAGATAAACAACATAATTTTCTTTAAAAAAAAAAAGAAAAAAAGAAAGAAAGAAAGAAAGAAAAAATAATGTGGGTTTCTTTTTTTATCACATTTCAAAACTTAGCCGTTTAGTTTTCTGAACTAAACTAATTGAACTCTACTTTCACTTCTTTTTTCTTTTGTAGATTTCGATTTTTTTAAAATAATTGTGCTCGAGTCTGCGGAAACGGGGGGGTGCCCGGGCACCCAGGGCACCCCCCCCTGGTTACGCCTATGTGTACATCACTGGATTTATTAAAATACTAAATGCAACTTAATGGGTATCTGAAAAGAAGGAAATAATATTAACTGATTAAGATTTCGGGTTAATACTTGCCCTTATGGGCATTTTAAAACTATTATATATTTATTGGCATGCAATGAAAGCAACTCCAGGGGATAAGGTTGGAATAAAATATTTTAGTTTAGTCAGTAATCTAATTGAATTCATATGTAACTTTAATTGAGTTTTTCCTTAAAAGTTCAATTAGTGTTACAAACTATGAATTAAATATTGCCGGTAAAGTATTTTATTCCAATTTTTACCACACTTGTATCTATTTTCATTGCATGCTCTAAAATACATGATTCTTTTAAAATGCCCATAAAAGCAACATAAAAAAAGAACTGCCTCCATAAAAAATGAATACTCACTTCTATGAAGAGTGACTATTCACTCCTATGAAATAGTGACTATTCACTCCTATGAAAGAGTGATTATTCACTCCTATGAAAGAGTGACTATTTACTCCTATGAAAGAGTGACTATTTACTCATATGAAAGAGTGACTATTCACTCCTACCAGGGGTAAAAAACGCACTCCTTTAGCAAGAGTGAATAGTCACTCCTCCGAAAGAATGATTATTCACCCCTGTTTAGAGTGAATATACACTTCCCAGGAGTGAGTAATTCACTCTTTCAGAGAGTTAACAATTCCACTTTTGCTCAGAGTAAATAGCCACTCTAAAGACGTTGGGAATATTTGGCTCTGCGATAGAGTGAATATTCACCCCTCCGGAGTAAAGGGTCACTCTTTTTTATTTAGAGTGTACGAATTTTGACATTACTTTTTGTTTATTTTTGCATTAAGTACAACTGGAGTTATGGCCATCTGTAGGAGGTGGCTTTTTCGGAGTACTGTACAAGGAATTCCTTTTAAAAATTTGTAAAGAATTCATCATTACCGATTTAATTGTGTGTCCATGAGAACCTCGGCTAAATGAAAAAACCCGTCTAAAAGACCTCCCAGATATGCGGTATCGAGAAGGTATTTTCTCACGCTTCATAGTTTGAAAGTGGTAATCCATATTCAAGATGAAAGGACCACTGACATAGTACATCATTGAGAAAAATCATGAAATCGCTCTAAGCGAGTAAGGACAAATTTTAATGATAGTTAGCATTTAGAAGCCTAGGAAGGACATCTCCTGGTGGTCAACCAATAAAAAATAATTTTGAGGCTGACATCCTTTTTTAGGTCGGCGATAGGAGATCCCAAATCTCACACTAATTAGATATTTCTCAGAGAAGAAAAGTTAATGAGATGGCGAGGGCCGTTTTTGAAAAAGTGGTCCAGTTGATAGGTTGTCTTCAAGGACTGAAAAAGAAAAATTCTGGGAAAGGCGCGAAATGTGCCGAAGTGAACGATGATGAGCGGAAAGGCTCCGGAGAGATATTCTCGACTAGAGCGAACAGAATCTTGAGAGATCAGTTGTATACAACTGAAGAGAAAGTATCCCCAAGTTCTCAAAATATACTTGGACTTTTGGTTGGCTATGGATAAGACAATTGTTTTGAACTATTCATAAAAATCAATAACTCACGTCTTTATTTTGTTATAATCGAAGATTATTAATCCAGACTTATTTATTTCAATAAATATTTATTTTTTTTTTAAACTAATCTGAACAACGAGTGCATATCGCATGCTACTGGTCATTCTTTTGATCGATTCGCCTTCTTTATTAATGTATTTATATAACTGTCGGCAAAATGCTAAAACAACATATTCATCGTTTATGTTAATTGTTATTTGCATGAATAATTGAACAGTAAATGCATTTAACAGGAAATTTAAATAGATATTGGGATATAAATTATTTGAAAAAAAAAAACGCATTACCTCTCCATAAATTTAACTATAGAAATATTAAGTTACACGTAAAAAGAAAAGTTAAGAATTACCTACCAATTGAAATAATTTTTGCTACTGAAAAACATCGTAATTTTAGCAAAATTTAATTATGTAAAAAAATTAACCTGTTCAAAACACGCGTTACATTATAATTAATTTTAAAAATAAGCAACACCTGAATAATCAGTTATTTTGTTCAAAATTTTAACATTTAATTAAGATGAATACTTTCATTATTAGTCAGTGTTCTGAGTTGAAAACAATTAACTGTATTTTCATTTAATTCACACTTAAAAGACTAATTTAAACAGAATTTAAGCTTGAATGTTGTTCTGTGGCAAAGAGCATGATTATGACAGATCTTTAAAGTTTCATTATAGTTCCTTTTTTCCGGAAGAACAGTTCTTTGGTGTTTTAGGTTATTTTAGAAACTCGCACATGCACTGTTAAAAATTTTCAGGTAATCCGTTATCTTAAGTCTTATGTAAAATTATAGAGATTGGAAAAAACTAGGATTCTGTTAAATAAAAGGGAAAATATTCGATAAATTTACAATAGACTATAAATTTACATCGATAAAAATACGACTGTGTAAATGTATTAATTTTTAATGATAAAAATTTAATTCATATTTAGAAATTAGTGAATTCTCGAACTTCGAAGAATTATAATTTTTCGTGTGAAAAAGTTACAAGAAAAGGAAATGGCTGTAAAATGATAACCTAGAAACTCAATCGACTGCATTTAACCCTATATCTACTGCCGGTACTTATTAAATACCACTCACTTTAAACTTTCATCCCACAGTGAATATTACTAATATTCTAATGTTACTTTTCAAAAACACACTTTATCTGGATACATGGCAGCAGTAGCTCTAGATTTGTTATTTTAGCAAGGAACGAGGCTATCTTGGGCACAGATGATGGGTTTTGTGCCGACATTTTGTACAGATTGCCACCCTCGTCATTTTATTGCTGCAAACACAGTCAAGGATATAAGATAAGTGTTGGATTTTTTTTTTTTTTATGTGTTCATTATGATCTTAGAATACAGTTTGACTTGCTATTTTAGGTGAACGATGTATGTATTTGCTTTAACAGTTGAATTACTCGGTGGTACTTATAAGTACCGTTAGTACACTGGGTGTTGGAGAAAAACTTCTTGTTTACTTTTCGTCTGTGTAGTTATCCATCGTTTTCCTCTGCTTTTAAATGTAATTACTAAAATATAGTATAGTAATGATTTCCCTG
Organism: Maratus speciosus; assembly: GCA_963932465.1. Lineage (NCBI taxonomy): Eukaryota > Metazoa > Arthropoda > Arachnida > Araneae > Salticidae > Maratus > Maratus speciosus. The sequence continues at coordinate 156,744,669 of OZ010789.1, forward strand.
GTATTTCTTTTCTGTTTCATTGTTATTTTTGATAGGAAATTGAAAAAGTTGTGGCACCAGCTCGTTTTTGCTATGCTAGAAATCAGGGATGTAGTGGATAGTATACGGGGGTATACGCCGTATACCTTCTGGATTTTTTTAAAGGAATACCGTATACCCTCTGTTTCTCAAGAAAGCTTTAGTATATACACTCTAGGGTATACCCTCTACCTTGAGCGTATGCCCTCTGTTTATTTTAAGACTACACCACTGCTAGAAATGGCATATGTAAATTCATATATTGCATATATGGAGATGCGAGAGAACATGTTGTCCCTGGAATACAGACGTCGCATAACTAAAGGACTGCTAACAAGATCTAAAACTAAAAATAAATAGTTTTTTAACCCTTTCAGGGGCAAAACATTTTCAATTCTAAAGTGTTGAAATAAATTATTGGCACCGAAATTTGCCAAAGCATTTATTTGTAAATAAGAAAAAGCCTATATTTCACATACTTATTAAATCGAAAATATTTTCTGGTGCCATTTGAAATACCTTGTGGGTTTTCTGTTAGGATATTTTATTCATAGCGTACTGACGGCACATTAAAGTACCACTTTAATTAATTACCTCTAAATAATTAAATTTCTCACGGGTGTGTATTCTTTTTTATGTTTATCCTTTCATTTTCATTGTAGTAACTGAAAAACAAATATTACATGAAAAAAATTGCAGTAGATCATAATGTAGTAGATAAAGGGTTAACCGAGAACTAGCATAAATTTACAGAGAGTCTCTGTTTTCTTAGGTGTTTTTACAGAAATTTTTAACAGTGTAGGCATACATATACATATGCAAAAATATCATAAAATTTAGTTTTACCTTCTTTAAAGAAAAAAAAAATTCTTTAAAATATGAATAATAATTTTTTAGATATTCGATCGTGATATTCGACTAAAGAAGGCGAGATACATTGTAAAATAAAATTCCGTATATATACGGGTAATTTTATGTGAATTTTCTGTCTTTTAGCTGAAACTTTTTATTTTGCGGAGAAATCGAAAAATTTCCTGGAATATACAGATAATTTCTTTTTTATATTTTCTTGTTGAATGTTAAAATCAGAAATTTTCCTTTAAAACAAACTGAAATGTTCCTTTTCGATTTCGCGTAAAAGAAAAATTTCCAGTTATTATTTCGTAATTGGTCTTTTGGCCTTAAAGTCATGTCGTTGGATGCCACCAGTTGGCGTAGGAGACTGAGCATTCTTCCGCTTATGGCAAGTATCGAAGATCGAATCTTACGGAAAGCAAGGTGATAAAAAACGGTTGTGACAATATTCAATATAAAATACCTGTTCAGTGTAAATTATGCATCAGTATATATAACAATTTTTAAATTATCTTTTTAAATATATTTCTATTGCTCACATTTATTTCCAAAAACACGAATCTCTGTCTTAAATATTTAATATATTTCCACCTTGAAATCGTAGGAATACCAAAACAGAAGTTTTGTGAAAAAACGGAGAATAGACGGCAACTTCGCTGCAATACATTATCCGTTTTTTTAAAGGGTTTTTTTTTTCTTTTCTTTTTTTTTTTTTAATCAGTGTTCTCGATGACAGACAAACTCATCGAAAAATGATCAGGATGTAACCAGGTAAATATTAGCAGCTGAACAGTTAGTGTTTTCAGTTAGTGTATATGGGTCATGAAATCTCCTTCATTATAACTTTTTTTTTTATTATAAATATTATATTATATTTTCTTAGTAAATAATTAATAGTATATTATTATATTATTTATATATATATATGTATTTAATTATATATTTATTATATTATGTAATTCTATATAAATTTAAATTATATATATTAGAAAAAAATTATAAATTGTAACCGATAATTATTTTAACAGAAATCGATTTCTGGAATCTTGAAATATACGATTCCAAAAGTACAGCTCATTCCGTCAAATAGTTTTTAAGTTATGCTTTAATAACTCTCCCTACTGCAATCTATTTTGTAACGATAAAAAAGGAATTTAAGATTAGCAGTGCAAAACTTTAAACCTTCATAATTCTTAAACTATTTGGCCGAATGATCTTACGTTAGGTATCCTAAATTAAAATTATCCAAAAACAAAATATGCTGCGAAAATGTGGTGCTCGTATTGAAAATTTTCGAATTTGGTACAATTTCAATATAGAGACGAACCCCTAAGCCCTTTTTAAAAAACATAAATTGAAGTCGAATGACAGCAAATCTAGGCATACAGTAAGGATAAAAAATCACATAGGAACATAGGGTCGTAAACCGCTGATTTAGTCACAAATACAGGGTGTTTCATTCTAACTGAACTTGGGTTGACGGCAATAAATTTGAGAAAAATAAAAACATTGCAATGAACATGCAACAATATGACCTTGTTTTGTGTGAAGTGTTATAACATTACGAAAATTTCTCGGAAAACAGTGTGCTCGCGCAATCGATGATCCGTATGAACTGATAATCACAGTCCAAAATGTGGAGTGTCAAGTGCATACTGCTGGCTTGTATAATGGAAATTTCTACCACCTTCTTTTTGGGTGTTGTCTTATTTATAACAAAAGTGAGCTAGTCTATTAAAAGTTTCATTATAATATACTTCAGTTTTCTGAAAGTTATTGCTGTCATCTCAAATTGAGTTTGGATAGAACATGCTGTATTTTTGATTAAATACGTGGTTTGCGACCCCATGTTTTATGGTATTTTTTCATCCCCTTGATGCCTTCTATCACACCTCTTAATTCGTCGGTCGAGTCTTGGAACACCTTGTATATTCCGTACAAAATATGCAAGGACACTTGTTCCGCTTAAAAGGGAAACATCCTAAATTATGCTGTATATTAAACGTTATTCCATCTTTAAATGCATGTTATTTAAATGGTAAGCATTAGTTCAAATAATTTTTGGACGTTGATTGCTTTGTACCTTATTTGCCTCACACACTGAAATAGCCCGGTGGTAGGGGAGCAAAAAAAGGTCGAATTCGGAATTAATTAGGGGAAAGCTATAAATTGTTTTAATCCCATCTGTTTAGGTCTAGAATGAATATGCTATGTTTTCCCCCTCGTAATAGGTGAGCGTTAGGAAATATGTATAGAATTATAGTCAAAAAACACATTTTTTTGCATACTATAACAATATCTCTAAACAGCTAACTCTGTCAAAAACATTGTCAACACAAATGTTGTAGAGCTTAAAATTCTAAGTAAAATGAGTACCTACACTCAATACTTATGTTGAATATTAAGGTCACAAATCTACTTCAAAGTTTTAGACCCATCATCAGGGGAATGGCCTCAGAATTAATTAGGAGAAAATTGAAAATTGTTTTAATCCCTTCAATTTAGGTCTAAAATGAACGTACTATGTTTTCTTCCTCGTACTTGGGTGAATGTTAGAAAATATGTACATATTTATTTTCGAAAAACACGTTTTTTTTAGTTTCCTTAACAATATCTCAAAATAGCTAACTGTATAAAAACATTGTCAATACAAATGTTGTAGAGCTTAAAATTCTGAATAAAATGAGTACCATCATTAATATTTTTGTTCAACTTTAAGGTCGCAATTCTATTTCACAATTTTGCCTTAATCGCTAATCAATAACTTGAAGCCAGGAGAGACCAAGTTAACTTAACAATATCTCAAAATAACTAACTCTATCAAAAACATTGTTAGTAAAAAAGTTATAGAGCCTAAAATTCTGAGTAAAATGAGTACCTACACTTAATATTTTTGTTCAATATTAAGGCCGCAATTGGAGATATTGTTAAGTTAACTTGGTCTCTCCTGGTTTCAAGCTCTTGATTTGAAAATTTTTGAAATAGAATTGCGACCTTAATGTTGAACAAAACTATTAATGACGGTACTCATTTTATTCAGAATTATAAGCTCTACAACATTTGTATTAACAATGTTTTTTATAGAGTTAGCCATTTTGAGATATTGTTAAGGAAACTAAAAAAAACGTGTTTTTCGAAAATAAATATGTACATATTTTCTAACATTCACCCAAGTACGAGGAAGAAAACATAGTACGTTCATTTTAGACATAAACTGAAGGGATTAAAACAATTTCCAGTTTTCTCCTAATTAATTCTGAGGTCATCCCCCTGATGATGGGTCTAAAACTTGGAAGTAGAATTGTGACCTTAATATTCAACATAAGTATTGAGTGTAGGTACTCATTTTACTCAGAATTTTAAGCTCTACAACATTTGTATTAACAATGTTTTTTATAGAGTTAGCCATTTTGAGATATTGTTAAGGAAACTAAAAAAAAACGTGTTTTTCGAAAATAAATATGTACATATTTTCTAACATTCACCCAAGTACGAGGAAGAAAACATAGTACGTACATTTTAGACATAAACTGAAGGGATTAAAACAATTTCCAGTTTTCTCCTAATTAATTCTGAGGTCATCCCCCTGATGATGGGTCTAAAACTTGGAAGTAGAATTGTGACCTTAATATTCAACATAAGTATTGAGTGTAGGTACTCATTTCACTCAGAATTTTAAGCTCTACAACATTTGTATTAACAATGTTTTTTATAGAGTTAGCCATTTTGAGATATTGTTAAGGAAACTAAAAAAAACGTGTTTTTCGAAAATAAATATGTACATATTTTCTAACATTCACCCAAGTACGAGGAAGAAAACATAGTACGTTCATTTTAGACATAAACTGAAGGGATTAAAACAATTTCCAATTTTCTCCTAATTAATTCTGAGGTCATCCCCCTGATGATGGGTCTAAAACTTGGAAGTAGAATTGTGACCTTAATATTCAACATAAGTATTGAGTGTAGGTACTCATTTTACTCAGAATTTTAAGCTCTACAACATTCGTATTGACAACGTTTTTGAGAGAGTTATCTGTTTTGAGATATTGTTATGGTATACAAAAAAACGTGTTTTTTGACTATAATTCTATACATATTTCCTAACGCTCCCTAGTACGAGGGGGAAAACATAGCATATTCATTCTAGACCTAAACAGAAGGGATTAAAACAATTTCTAGCTTTCCCCTAATTAATTCCGAATTCAACCCTCTAACCACAAGTTTTGTCTTTTCTAAAAATATAAGATAGTTTATGAAAGTAAATTAAAAAAGGTATTTTGAATTTTAATTTATTATGTTTATATTCTTTTCTAATCCGCTTTTCTAAATTTGACTGATTTTTTTATTCAGAAATTACTAATTCATAACAGAAATTTTTAAATAGTAATACGAAATACCTACCATTTTATAAACTAAACATAACTATGGAAATTTTCTGGTGCGATTTCGGAATTTCTAAATAAGAAAATACGCTAGATTTTGCAAAACTGCTTTTAATCATACACGGGGTTAGCATAAATGAATGACCGGATTTTGACTTACATTTTCAAAACTATTACACATATTATTGTAAGTGATATATAAAAAAAAAGAAACATATTTTTTATTCAGAAATTCAGAATTCTCACCAGAACGTTTGCATAGTTATTTTTAGTTTATAAAATGATAGATATTCCGTATTACTATTCCATATTACTAAGTTTTCTTAATAGTAATACGGAATATCTATCATTTCATAAACTAAATATAACTATGCAAAGTTCTGGTGAGAATTAGTAATTTCTGAATAAAAAATCCGTCAGATTTAGAAACGCTGATTAGAAAAGAATATAAATATAATACATTAAAAGAACAAAATACTTTTTCCCATTTACTTTCAAAAACGATCTTCTATTTTTAGAAAAGCAAAAATTTATCTAATCTAATTAGAAAATGTTTCAGGCAGACGTTCAATAAATTTGTCAATGAAACAAGAACTATGGAAATTTTCTGGTGCGATTTCGGAATTTCTAAATAAGAAAATACGCTAGATTTTGCAAAACTGCTTTTAATCATACACGGGGTTAGCATAAATGAATGACCGGATTTTGACTTACATTTTCAAAACTATTACACATATTATTGTAAGTGATATATAAAAAAAAAGAAACATATTTTTTATTCAGAAATTCAGAATTCTCACCAGAACGTTTGCATAGTTATTTTTAGTTTATAAAATGATAGATATTCCGTATTACTATTCCATATTACTAAGTTTTCTTAATAGTAATACGGAATATCTATCATTTCATAAACTAAATATAACTATGCAAAGTTCTGGTGAGAATTAGTAATTTCTGAATAAAAAATCCGTCAGATTTAGAAACGCTGATTAGAAAAGAATATAAATATAATACATTAAAAGAACAAAATACTTTTTCCCATTTACTTTCAAAAACGATCTTCTATTTTTAGAAAAGCAAAAATTTATCTAATCTAATTAGAAAATGTTTCAGGCAGACGTTCAATAAATTTGTCAATGAAACAAGAACTATGGAAATTTTCTGGTGCGATTTCGGAATTTCTAAATAAGAAAATACGCTAGATTTTGCAAAACTGCTTTTAATCATACACGGGGTTAGCATAAATGAATGACCGGATTTTGACTTACATTTTCAAAACTATTACACATATTATTGTAAGTGATATATAAAAAAAAAGAAACATATTTTTTATTCAGAAATTCAGAATTCTCACCAGAACGTTTGCATAGTTATTTTTAGTTTATAAAATGATAGATATTCCGTATTACTATTCCATATTACTAAGTTTTCTTAATAGTAATACGGAATATCTATCATTTCATAAACTAAATATAACTATGCAAAGTTCTGGTGAGAATTAGTAATTTCTGAATAAAAAATCCGTCAGATTTAGAAACGCTGATTAGAAAAGAATATAAATATAATACATTAAAAGAACAAAATACTTTTTCCCATTTACTTTCAAAAACGATCTTCTATTTTTAGAAAAGCAAAAATTTATCTAATCTAATTAGAAAATGTTTCAGGCAGACGTTCAATAAATTTGTCAATGAAACAAGAAGGTTTCTGTTTTTTATTGTGGAATTCCATAGCAATCAACATAAAAATAAATAAAAATGACATATTAAGAAAAAGTTGCGAACAATTTATTGTAACAGCATAAATCATTTTGAATTCTTTCAATACTTTTTTTAATTATTCGGAAATTCTGGATTTTTTAAGTGTTCGGTCAATTTTGTGAGCTACTGCATACCTTAAAAACTACACAAATTCTTCAAAAGAAGGCTAATTTTAAATGTATTTCTGTTTAATGCAACAAGTGCTTTAAATTAGTATAATTTTTTATTAACTCTATTTTCAGATTTTATAGAAATTAATTCCGGTATCATAAAATATTTCTACCAATGATTAAAGAATATAACTGAACATTTTCCCAATTATATATTCAAAATCCAATCTGGCTAACGATTTTATAAAGGATAAAAAATATAATAACAATTTAATCTCTTAAAGTGAAGGATATCTTACATTTTCTTTTCAGGGTCAACCGTTACATTTCAAATATTTATATATACAGTTAACTAAGATTGTTTTTACAAATCATTTAACTGACACATACAAACCTAAATGGATTTGTAATTAAATTTAAAGAACCGAAACTTTATTAATTACATAAAATAACAAACTTACTTAATAAATCATGAATGTTGTTTACGACAGAAAAAAAAGTAACATAAAAATAATAATAAAAACATATTCACACTTTATGTTTAACGTTCGATTTCGACTAACTTTTGCGAATTTCATTCCATTAATTAGCAATTTAAGGCTGAATTTGGAGACAAACGTCAAAACAATTAAATTTAAAATTTTTCATTTTCAATTTGTGGAACGAATATTGTTTTCTTCTTATTAAAAGAATTGTCACAATTTGCAAGCTACATTTCATGCTTTATAAATGAGTAATTGAACAAATGTTCATTTTAAAATAATTTATAAACTGATTATGAACTCATTCTTGAAAAAAAAAATGTCTAAGTATGATTAATTAAAATTTACTTTCTTAAGGGAAATATATCATTCTTAGGTATTATTTTAAGTGCAGTCACATGAGTATATGAATAGGATTTTTAATTTAAAAACTATCATTTGTATTTCGATGAAAAATATTACGTTTAATAAAATTAATTCCAAGTAATTTCGACATTTAATTCATTGTCTAAGGATAAAAATGGAAAGCAAATAAATTCTTTAATAATATAAATAAAATTTTGATTGAAAAAATTACACTATAATTCCACCTTTAATTTTTTATTATTACCCGACTGAAAAGAAGGGTTATGTGTTTCACGCGTATCTGTGTAAGTGGATTTCTTTATACCCTCGAAACATCCCAACGGCTGGATGGATTTTAATGAATGAGGTCTCTATCAATTTGTCTTAACAGCCCGATGGTTATAGGCTAGGTTTTGTTTTTATAAATTCAAAATGGCAGCCGTAAAATACGAAATGGTGGTAGAGACGAAAAAAAAAATTTACCCACACTATTGAGTGGCATATCATTGTATAGGTCTTTCAAAATGAAGACGATGTTTCATTGACTATTTTACAGTCAGAAGCTCCGTTAAAATATTATACAACCTGGAAGTTGTGCATGTATTGTGGATCTCTAGCTTTGCTGCAACTCTAACCATCATAAACATCTATAGACCTCATCAAAACAGTGTTTATAGATAGGAACTAACAATTAAACACAACATAAAAGTCCTAAATGCAAGTAAATAAAACAAAATAGGTAAGTAATATAAACAAGTAATATAAAAAAAATATACAGGGTGATTCATAAAAGATGGGCAGAACTTTAAGGGGTTATAGTACACTTAAAGACAAATAATATTAAATAGGAGACTAAGGGTCCCAGACGTATTCCCAAGGAGATAGGGGGCATTAAAGTTTAGGGTCCGAAATTTCAAATGATTATAAAACATGGAAAAATTGGTCGATTCGTTTGCGGTTTTTGCAAAAAATTTTCTTTATGCCAGTATTTTCTTGAAATAAAATTTTAAAGTTCAATTTCAAAAAATGCCGATAGGGGGCGCTTTAGACTTTGGAGTAACAAACAACTATTTTTTAACGTTATTTTTTGTATTTCTTTAAATGATTTCGAAAGCTTAGACTTAAACTTAAATTTTGATCTAAAAATCTAAGTCCTAACGAGTAGTTAAGTAGCATAAACTGAAATTTGAAATTTGAAACCCTTCTCCCCCCAGAACAAAAATCAGTTATTCCCGATCTTTGTGTCGTAGATTAGGCTCTAACTACTGCCGCGTTTTGCTAAAATTATTCTTTATGTCAGTATTTTCTTGAAAATAAATTTTAAAGAAAATTTTCAAAAAATTCCGATAGAGGGCGCTTTAGACTTTGGAGTAACGAACAACTATTTTATACCGTTATTTTTTGTGTCTCATTAAATGCTTTCTAAAGCTTAGACTTAAATTTTCAGCCCAAAATCTGAATCGTTAGACGTGGTTAAGTTTCTGGGGAGAGGGGTTTGAAATTTCTACTCCTGAGCACAGTTCAGTTTACCATGTCCACACATTGTGTGCTGTGATACGAGGTAAAAAGACACAAATTAGGATTATGTTACCAAAGCATATTTATTAACATGTAATTACAATAAATGTTCAAAATTGTGACCACCAGAGGTTATGCATGCAGAACAACGGCGAAGAATGGAACGGCGAACATTCGCGAAAACATCGGGCTTTTCGAGCACTTCCCCTACAGCGGCGGAAAGTCTGGCGACCAGTTCCTCGGGGGATTCAATGGGTGTCTCATACATAAGAGCCTTCAATCGTCCCCAAAAAAAGAAATCGAGGGGTGAAAGATCTGGCGAGCGAGCAGGCCAAGCAACAGGACCACCTCGACCAATCCATCTGTTCGGAAATGTGATGTCCAGATAGTTGCGGACGTCTCGTACGTAATGGGCTGGCGCTCCATCGTGCTGAAACCACATGACCCGCCGGATGCGTGGAGGAACAACGTTTAACAGGTCTGGCAGCACATGTTGCAGAAATGTGAGGTATGTTTTACCGTTGAGGCGTTCAGGAAGAAGGTACGGTCCGATTAGGTGGTCTCCGAGGATTCCTGCCCAAACATTGATGGAAAAGCGTCTCTGATGAGCATGTGGATACGTAGCATGTGGATTGACATCCGCCCATACATGTGCATTGTGTGTGTTAAATGTACCTTCACGTGTGAAGGTACATTCATCGGTGAAAAGCACAGTTCGTCCAAAATGTGGATTTAGCGCGTTCTGCTGCAGAAACCAGCGGGCGAATTCAATACGATTTGGATAATCCCCTGGAGACAGTTTCTGGACTCGTTGCACATGAAACGGGAGCAAATGTTCATCCTTCAGTACCCTCCAAGTCATGGACTGTGAGGTATCCACCTGCCTAGCCACTGTTCGTGTACTTGTACTTGGCTGCGCCGCTACTACATCCAGAATGGCTTCTGCAACAACTACTGATTCGTCCTTTTTTGCACGACCTGCATTCGACCGGGAAGCGAGAAATGATCCCGTCTCACACAACTGTCTGTGCAAGCGCTCGAAAGTTTTGCGGTTAGGCAACCGCCTGTTGGGAAATCGCTCTCCGTACATTCGTTGTGCCTCAGCACCATTTCCATCTGCCGCTCCGTAAATTAAATGCATCTCAGCCTTTTTCTTATTCGTGAAGGGCACCATCTTCCGATTCATTACTACAGCGACTTACACTTGACTCACCGTTCAGTGGTTTTTATGCCTGAATCGTGTCGAAATTTTGCATACGTGTTCTTCTTCTTCCCCATTTGACATTTGCATACTTTCTGTTTCCTTCTTCACCCGGTGACTAGCGTCAGGAATGGAGCTTTAACGTTTGCATGAGCGACGTTTCCAACTGTGCCAGTGCCTTTATGAGTGAATTCCGACTATGCAGTCCTTGACGAAAGTTGTATTTTTGCCTCGTATCACAGCACAGAATCGTCGGGCATGGTTAAGTAGTGCAAACTGAACTATGTTCAGAAGTTGAAATTTGAACCCCCTCCCCTCGCTACTGAACCACGCTCAGCGATTCAGATTTTGAGCTGAAAATTTAAGTTTAAATCTAAGCTTTAGAAAGCATTTAATAAGACAGAAAAAATAACGGTATAAAATAGTTGTTCGTTACTCCAAAGTCTAAAGCGCCCTCTATCGGAATTTTTTGAAAATTTTCCTTAAAATTTATTTTCAAGAAAATACTGACATAAAGAATAATTTTAGCAAAACGCGGCAGTAGTTAGAGCCTAATCTACGACACAAAGATCGGGAATAACTGATTTTTGTTCTGGGGGGAGAAGGGTTTCAAATTTCAAATTTCAGTTTATGCTACTTAACTACTCGTTAGGACTCAGATTTTTAGATCAAAATTTAAGTTTGAGTCTAAGCTTTCGAAATCATTTAAAGAAATACAAAAAATAACGTTAAAAAATAGTTGTTTGTTACTCCAAAGTCTAAAGCGCCCCCTATCGGCATTTTTTGAAATTGAACTTTAAAATTTTATTTCAAGAAAATACTGGCATAAAGAAAATTTTTTGCAAAAACCGCAAACGAATCGACCAATTTTTCCATGTTTTATAATCATTTGAAATTTCGGACCCTAAACTTTAATGCCCCCTATCTCCTTGGGAATACGTCTGGGACCCTTAGTCTCCTATTTAATATTATTTGTCTTTAAGTGTACTATAACCCCTTAAAGTTCTGCCCATCTTTTATGAATCACCCTGTATATATATTTTAAGTCAATTCCTACTTAGGTCAATAAGAGAACTTTTTTTCTCCCATTCTTCTTTCCTTTTGAGTGGTGCTTCAAATGCCTTGATCAAGAAGAGGGCTCTCTCGCTCTTAAAATACCTTGATCAAGAAGAGGGCTCTCTCGATTATTGAAAATTAATTAATGAAATTAAATTAATGAATTAGTATTTGAAAAAAACTGGATTAACATCAAGTGTCATCCACTAAAAGTTTAAAAAAATTATTTGAGCTTGATTGGATGAATAATAAGTATTTTATTAACGATTGAAAATTTGAACAAGATATATATAGCGAGAGTGTGAGCTAATGGTAGAAATTGAAAAAAAAAATAGTTTCACATTGATGAGAAATAATTAATTAGTTCGCTTTTTACTCAGTCTGTTTTTTTGATTTTTTAAATTTAATTGTTTATTTAATTTATTTACTTTATAGTGGCTTCATATATAGGAAATAATAGGGAAAATGCTACCTTTGAACGTAAATGCCTTTTAAATAAACATTTTTAATAAATAAATGGTTATTTAATGCTTAGTACCATATATTCTGAAACACTATCCACAAAATTTAGAACTGTAAAAATCGTATTTTAATTTATAAAGCTATACTGGCTTACAAATCTGTCATATATAACAAACGCAACCAATGTAGCATTCAAAGTCCCATTCTTATTGATTTCGGGCATAAACAAATAACTTTTAACAGCAAAAATCATAATAGTGCTGATCGTGATATTTTAAACACATGATTGTTAATTTAACTTTAAAGTGACATCATTATCTTACTTTTTTATTGCTAAATATGATGGTTACAAATTTTCTTTTAAAAAATACAATTAAGAAAAAAGATGAAACAAGTATCATTTCTCCATTGTACCTGTACCGAATTTCACCAAATTGTAAGCAATGCGCATAATTCTGATTCAAATTAAATGAAAATAAATCCACATAATCCTTATTAACGTCCTGCATGGATCACGTTTCACCCTATTCGAACTCTACAAGTCTTTTTAAAGCCAACACAAAAGCCGACCGAACCTGACAAAAGAAAAAAAAATGTCTATCCGAAACCTGACCCGAATCCGAAGTGAAAGAACATTAACCCATATTTTAATATAATTATGGAAAAGCTATCTGCAATTACACATCTAACATCAACTTTATATTTATTGTATACAAATGAAGACATACGCATATTACTATACAAATGTATAGTTTTTTTCAATTGCAAAATATTCAGCATTTTCTTTTGGAAAATTGGGTCAACACGAAACCGACGCAAAAGATTCAAAACTCAACCCGAAACCGACTCGAACTCGAAAAATTTAAAGTCAACCCGATCCGCAATGAAAACATTTAGCATTACCGCGACCCAACTCGAACAACGGGTTGGGTTGGGTTCGGGTAAAATTTGGTTTCCCGGCCCGATTCAGGACTCTAATCCGCGTAGCTTAATAACACTTACGCTTCCGTAGAACTAGAATTTTCATCTGCACTATGATTAAATTATGAAATATTATTGGAAGAGCTTATTTCTCTGATATAAGGTTTGAATTCGTTTCTCTTGCGGAAAAACCTTTTTAGACATAAAAAAAAGAAGTATAAAATAATGGACGCATTTATGAATATATCTTGTGAACTTTTGGTTATCTTGTGGTTTTGGAGATCGACAGAGGGAATTGGTGTACATTCGAATGTTGTCCACGCCAAGATGTTTTTTCCTTGCTTTGTAAATAGTTGATTTTTAAATGTTTTAATTAAAGTATATTTTTGCATCATAATGTCCAGCGCATACCTCCTTCTGCTAAGCTTCGCTACTAAAACTGGTTAAAACTGGTTGGAAGCTGTAAGGTGGTTCCATATCAGTTGTAGAAACACGAAGATCTTCACGTACTTTAGTTCGGAGACCTAGCAAAACTAGAGGAAGATCTTCAATCTAATCAACTTTATAGCACATTAAGGCCTGTTTTAAAGGTCGATGAAGTCGCAGCTAGACTAGTGCCGAGTAACCTTGTCAGACTCTTGAAAAGTATGGACTCGAACTGTCTACCCCTATCGCACATTATCCTCGGAGGTATACCAAAACGAGAAATCTATGTCTGCACAAAAGCCTGAGCAACAGTTTCAGCTTTTATATATCCAATAGGTACAGCCTCTGGCTATCGAGTAAACCTATCAATCATAATTAGACAATATCTGAATCCACGTACTAAAGGCAGAGGACCAATTATACCCGTGTGTATGTGCGCAAATCTCTCATCTGGAACCAGAAATTGCATAAAAGGAAATTTAGTATGCAAGTGTAACTCTGTCTTCTGACAGGGAATGCATGCTGTACATCACACAGCAACGTCCTTATTTAGTCCTGGCCAAATTATATAGCCAAGTTACAGAAAATAATGTGTGCTTTGAGACTCCTTCAACATTTAAGGCATGGTCAGAAAAAGATCTACGTTCCAAAAGAACTAAATAACTACAGCCACGTTTTTCTCCGGAGAGGCCCTTTCAAGAGGGCTCTACAACCTACTTATGAGGGACCGTTCCAGGTTGTAAAAAGACTGAAAAAGGACTTTATACTTCTCATTCATGGTCAAGAAAAACTTATAAATATTGATAGTTTAAAACCTCCTTTTCTTTTGTCAGAAAAAGAACTTGCTTCTTCGACCTACACTACGAGAGCTGGGCAAAAAGTTCACTTTCGTCTCCCTCTGGTTGTGTGGGACTGGCAGGGAAGTTGTGTGGGAAAGCGACAGGCAGTATTTATTTTTATTTATACGACCGTTTTGATCGGCAGACGATTTCTGAGACTAACCAAAACAAATCTTCTCCGACGTTTTGGAGATCGACAGAGAAAGTTGGTGGGCATTCCAATGTTGTCGACGCCAAGACATTATTTCCTTGCTTTGGAAATAATTGATTTTTAAATGTTTTAATTAAAGTGTATTTTTGCATCATAATGTCCACCGCATACCTCCTTCTGCTAAGCTTCACTACATACGCATAATCAGAAAAGCTTTACAAATTATCATGTTTTAATGGATAATTATAATTCTAAGATGATTTTTAAATTTTTTTTATAGGTAATGTACTTATTTCGAAAAATATTGAAAATCTATTATCAGTTTTCAAATTAGGAGTTTGTCTTCAGGAGCGACATTTCCAAAAAGTATATAGATACATATTTTTTGTTTTGTTTTTTTAACAAATAAAGGAATTTTTTAATTTTCTTAGATTCGCACATATGTTGTAATACAATTATTTTTAAATAATGTTAATTTTGTTACTTTCTGCATTTAATACTTTTATTCTTTTAGCATAAAACTAAATTTAAAAAGTCGTTTTCAGTTTTCTATAATATTGATCTTTGTTTAACTACTGCGAAAAGACATCGCACGTTAAGGTATACCTGCCTACGTTCCGAGCTCTTTTCTTTTTAAAATGTACAATATAGGATAAATGCACATATTTTTACTTCAATTGTACTATAGAATGATGAAAAAACATAAAATTTTAGCAATATTTTCATAACATCTTAACCCTTTATGCCCAGACCGTACTTGAAAGTATCATTAAAATAATTTGTTATAAAATTAATTTAATACATCAACTAGTAGTTATACAGTTTAGAATGAGTTATAGATACTTTACTTTATTTTGTTCCAAAAGCATTATTGGTTAAACAAAACAAAAATATTTTTTAAATAGTGATTTCTTTTTCATTTTTCACTTTCAGCTTTCTTCACGTTGAAATATTGATTGGAAAAGTTTCAGTTAGGAAATATTTCTATTGTAAGAGCATTATATTTGTACATTTCCTAATTTTATAAAATACAAAAAAAAAAAAAAAAAAAAAAATTAAATAAATGATTTGCGTGGAGTTATAAATATTGTACAAAATCCCTATAAATTCAAATTTAATTAATTAATTTTAACTGGCAAAATCCTTTTACAATTTATTAAATGATTGTGTAAATCTTCTAATGTAGTTTCAAAAATTCACGAAAAATGCTTTAGAATCCAAAATCTTCATGAATTCAGAATTTGGTATATAAAGGGTTAAAAAATTGGAGGGGCGGGGGGGGGGGGGGGGGGGGTGAGGTACCATTTTTTTAAAGCAAAATTTCATGGATTTCATGGACTAAATTATAAGCAAAATTTCATGGACAGCTTATATTCAGTTCAACTAAATATATATCAATTTCTTTCATATTACATTCTACTACTACACTTACCTATGCAATGAACTAGGAGTTTTAGAGTATCTTCAAAATTAACTAAAATATTTTAAAATGTGTCAAAAAATGCATAATTTTTTATTCAAATACCTTCTTTTATAGTCGAGTACCTATATAACAATTACGTGATCACATAGCGCTTAGATTCTAGTTCAGAACATGGTGAGTAACATGGAAAGCATTCTGAAAAATTTTCACTGAAATATATTTTAAAAAATTATGTAATGAAATTTATCGTACATGGGGAAAAACGGAAAAATTGATTTTCCAGAAAACGCGTTTAAAGATTTTCTACATATATTAATTCTTATCTATAAAATTAATCTGGGAGTGTAATTAAGATTTATTAGAAATATTATTTATTAATTATTAATTTATTAGTTAAATTTATTAAATTTATTAGTTATTAAGAAAAATATGCATAGAAACACTGTTTACATTTCTCCTGGCCTTCCTGGTCACTTCCGGTATTTGACTCATTACTTCCTGTTTATTAAATTGGCCATAACTCTTCTTCTAGAAATCGTAGGAATAAAATTAAAGCAGATTTGGAATTGTGAAAGATTGCTCTTTTAAATAAAAGAATTAAAAAATTTTCGAAAATTTCTCGAAAACGGGCATTTTAATGTAGGCAGATAGATACCTTAAAACAAAAATTTCTCTTACTTTGTTTACATAATTTCACTGAATTTTTCTTTTGTAATCAGTATATCTTATCGCAAATTAAAAGGCGTATTTAAAAACATACACAGTTTTTTAAAAAAAAGGGAAATAAAATCTAGTATACTGTATAGCTGCAGCATTGCTTATTTAAGATTTCGTACGATCCTGCCCCAAACTACGATGTTTCGGGACCGGCGGCTTTTACGCAAATTTTATTCGGTTGGTACCACTTTAAAAAAAAAAAAAAAAAAAAAAAAAAAAAAATCTTTGTTTAAATAATCACGAAAATGCTCTAATTAAAGATAACCAAATATTACTTTTCTTTTTTACTGGTGCCTAAATCAAATTATGTATGCCCTTTTTGAGGGTGCACATATGCACCCCTGGTCTCAAATGGGATAAGCGTCTAAATACAAAGAAGATTTTTAATTATAATCTCATTCATCTATCTTTTACGATGAGAAAATTAGCTCTTAATAAATAAATTTAAGTCACAAGAGTTTTATTAATACAACACTCCATTCTAAATTACTTAAATTAATTAAGTATTCCTTGCTCACATTTTTATAGTGATCTTTTGTTTCTTACAATGCTACAGATTAATCTAATTTAAAGTTTCATAAATGGCTTAATTGGAACGCTTTAAGATGAAATTGGATGAAGTTATCCGCTAAAAAATATATACTTTGCAAATTATCTTTGTGATAAAGTTGAGCAAATTAATTGTGTCATTGATTATATCTCAGGCATTTAAATCTGCAGGTTTAGAACATTTTCAATCAAAGTAAAATAAGGTAAATAATTGATACTCCATTCCTTAGTTTACATGAATAGTGTTAATTAACATAAAAATTTTAATAGAAAATTTATCAAACTTTTTATGATTATATTGTTGTTGTATATCAAGGTAAAATAAAAAAGAGAAAATCATGCGTGGCTTAATTGTAAATGGCTCAGTTGGAACTATTTAATATGAAATTGGAGGATTTTAATGATATATATATGTACGAGGCTTGTTCAATAAGTTTTACCCCCCACGTCCGTAGCTACTTTATTAACAGAACAATGAAATATTTTACATTGACAAGTAACTTTAAGATGCCCGCTTTCGAAGGGGTAACTTATTTTTTGATAAAGTCACTCTTGGCGGCGACGCACTTCCGCAACCGACTACACTAGTCGTTGCAAGCCGGCACAGAAGAATGAGATCGGCTTTTGACGACACCAAAAACAGCAAGTGTGACTTGTTCATCGGACTCAAACCGTGTGCCCTTAAGATATTCATTCAGCTTGTTCCCTTTACGCCGTCAACATGCGAGGCACCGACCGGAAGCACACTTTTGTGAGCCTAAGTTCGACCTTCACGATGTGATTCAGTGTTCCAAATCATATTCCAACAAGGCTGGTAATCATCCTCTGCGCCCGTTATCACGAATCAGTTTATTGACAAGTTCTCTATGCTCCGCGCTGTCTGCGGTCTTCGGCCGTCCACAGCGGAGCCTATCGTGCACACTCGATGTGCCTAGGTTCTCCGTCCGGCATCCACGTACCCATCTCCGCACGGTGCTTCTGTCCACACATGCTTCGGCATACACAGCAGTCATTCGCCATGGATATCGATTGGTGCAACGCCTTCCTCTGTCGTGAATTCGATCACCGCACGCTGTTTTAACCGCACTTCCATATAGTCTGACATTCTCCACTTCACTGTTTACACGTCTGTGGTCCACCTGAAAAATAAAAATATCATGATATGAAAGATATTTCATAGCTACTTTTCAATGTAGACTATTTCCTTTTGTTCTGTTAACTTTTTATCTACTGCATTATGATCTACTGTAGATTTTTTCATGTAATTTTTTTTTCAGTTACAACGATCAAAATTAAAGGATATACATAAAAAAGTACTCACCCGTGAGAAATTTAATTCGTTAGAGGTAATCAATTAAAGTGGTACTTTAACCCTTAAATGCCTGATTTTTCAAAAATCATTGTAATAATGTTTTTCGGCTTTCATTTTTTAAATAAATCATGGGAAAAATACTTTAAAAAAATCATATTTTGTTTTAAGTATAGTTTTCAGCTAAAAAAACAGTTTGTTACTAATCGGCAGATAAAATTCTATAATATTAAGCACACAAGATTTTTAGGAACTATAATAAGAAATAAATTTTACTTGCTCACTGCAGGTCAAAATAGGGTATTTCGCAAGCTTCCAAACAAAACAAAAAGAACAAGTAGCAACAATTAAAAAAATAAATCTATCTTTATTCTTAAACAGCACAAGTGTTGCCATCTACATGTTGAAAATCGATTTAATAATATTTTCAGAATGTATTTTATTGGCAACATTAGGCATTATAGCTTCAATATTATTCTAATAGTATTTTAGAGCCTAAATTGGGTACGTTGCCGAAAAGCAACACCAGGCATTTAAGGGTTAAAGTACTATCAGTACACTATGCCTAAAATATTCTCATAAAAGAATACCTGCATGCTATTTTAAATAAAGTTTAAACTCTTAAAATTGCTAAATAACAAGGAGACAGTAGCAAGTTAACAATACAAAAAATATTAAATTGACATAATTTTATTTTACACATGAAAAATGAGTAAAAATTCAAATTTGATGGCATAAAAAAACTATTTTCTTTTGTTTCGATCTTGTTAGCAGTCCTTTAGTTATGCAACGTCTATATTCCAGGGACAACATATTCTCTCGCCCCCTCCACATAAGCAATATATGAATTTACATAGGCCATTTCTAGCACAGAAAAAACGAGCCTGTGCCACAACTTTTTCGATTTCCCATAAAAAATAAGAATGGAACAGAAAAGAGATACCAGGGAAAGCATTACTTCACTGCAATTTAGAAATTGCATTAGGAGGCAGATAAAAACGATGGATAACTACACAGACGAAAAAGAAAACAAAAAGTTTTACTCTAACACCCAGTGAACTGGCCGTACTTATAAGTACCACCGAGTAATTCAACTGTTAAATCAAATGCATACACCGTTGATCTAAAATAGCAGTCGGATTATATTCTAATATTAATACGATTATGAACACATTAAAAAATCCAACACTTATCTTGCAATAAAAAAACGAGCGTGATAATCAGTACAAAATATCGGCTCAAAACACATCGACTCTTTCAAAGATAACCTCCTTCCTCGCTAAAATAACAAACCTAGAACTACTGCTGCCATGTATCCTGAAAAAGTGAAGTTAAAAAAGTGTTTTTGCAAAGTACCATTAATATTAGTAATATTCACTATGGGATGTACGTTTAAAGTAAGTGGTAGTTATAAGTACCGTCAGTAGATAAAGGGTTAATAAAATAGTTACACACATGGAGGCGTTATCCTGATTTTCAATACAAAAATTGTTTTTCTTAATGGGTAGTGTATTTCCTCATAACTTGTTGAAACTATTAGAACCCAGGAAATACGCAGATGAGTGTAAAAGTTGCAGTTGATGGTATCTTTGGTGTACCAAGCTTTTCATTGTAAAACTAGATAAAAACATTGATAAAATGCCTATTTTTAAGGCGAAGTTTTTAAAACTTGGTTGCATAGATAAGTCTATTTTGAATCATCAAGTATATCATATCAGCTGGACGTAGAGTCTATACCGGGGCTTTGTGCTGCACTCCAGTTTCAATTGAATAATGCAATTCAGTCGTAATACTGTCTGTTGTGATTCACTGCTGTAATACTGTCTACTGCAATAAGTGGGAAAATAGGTAATGAATAGGTGATAATAGATTTTTTTATGTGGTGAAAGGGATTTGTCATTGTTTTAGTTAATGGCTGCGTATGACGGCCATCATCTATCAGCAAAGCGGTAGCTCATTTTTAGTAATAATAATCATTACCGAATAATGACTAATTATTTGCATTTCAAAATTGCTCTATATTATTGCTTCACATTGATGTGAGAAATTATTGGCCCATTATTGTTAATATTATGTATTAAATTCAAAATTAAACTTTTTAAATAATGTAGTGAATTGTGAAAGGTATAAATATTTACACAGAAAACATTGGAAGAGTAATACTACCTTTATGGCTATATGTGTTGTTATTCAACCTCCAGAATAACCTCATCACGCCCGTGTTTTACCACTAGAAGTAAGTTGTGCATTAGGAATCCTTGTTTTAACTTTTTCTGCACTTTTGTCCTTCTGCCTGAACCAGATATATTAAATCTGCTCAGAATTTTTTTGAGAGGTATGTCAAATAAAGTGGCATGAAGTGTGTATTTTAGAAACAAACAGGGAAAGAAAACTTACGTTAGCATTCGTTTTAAAAGCGTTTTTATAAAAACCCTGTATCATTATCTACATTGTTTTTGGATGAATAGTTATTTCGCAAACAGTTAAATAAGTTTTGTTGAAAGCTGACGGACACTTAGTTTTTTTAAAGTATTTCTGAAAATAATGCAGATCTGAATTTCAATGTTATTCTTTTCTTCTCGAGATTTATATACATGATGCACTAAAAGAATTTTTTCGCTTTATCAAAGATTGTGAAACTCTTTAAGTTGAACATTTTTTCCACTTTCTGATATATTTCTTTTAAACAAATTGCAAATTGCATGCAAATTAGGAAATACTTTTTTTAAAAAATTCCAATAATATGTTTTTTCTAGAAACATATGCATATGCATAAACATAAAATAATAAATGTTCTGTATTCCAACAAAACAGCTTTCAAAAACATTTGTAGATGATTGTCAAAGATGTCGACATTTTATTTTAGTATTTATAACAAGTGGTTTTGCTGCAAGTTTAAAATTTGTTCGCTGACTTTTGTGACATACTTTTTTTTACCTATTTCAAACAAATCAGTAATTTTAATGATCAAATATATTTGTATTCTCTAAAATAAGTATAACATATGGAAATAACGATATGAACTATTTCCTACAGCGAGATGCAAGATGATAGGAACAACATAAATAAAAAAGAAATCAGTTCGCGTTTGCTATGCAAATGCGTAAATCTTTGTGTTAAAATAAAATGCATGAAGTTCCAATTAAAATTAAAGAAATCGTTTAAAAAATAGTGCATATTTTTTCATCTATTTTAAAATATGTATTTTGCTCAGTTTACGTTGGAGCAAAACAATAAGAACGTCGTAAATATTTCGAAACAGCGGCTCGTGATTGGTGGATATTTTCGCATATCATTTAACAAAGAATTTAAAATAGATTCTGAGCACATTTGTCTAGTTCACAAAACTTTTGGACGATGGAGACATTAAAAAGGCTTTCTGACTTCGAAAAAGGCCAGATTCTAGCTTATGACAACATCGGAATGTCACCAAATAATTTCCAATAAAAGTAAAGGTTCAAAGGCTGTCATTTTTAATTTCCCATAGAATACAACTATTTATGGTGCTGCAAAATCTACAGGAATCTCGAGAATTCATTCGAAATTATCCGAAAATTAGATCGTTCGCACTGTTACAAGCAAAAGAGCAAAAAAGGAAGCTGGAAACGAAATAAAGACGACAGCATCAGTATGGACTGTGAGAAAAGCAATAAAAAGATCAGGAGTCCTTAAACATTTAAAATTATATCGGTGTACGCGTTTAACATCGGGCCATAAAAAAGGCTGCATTCAGTTTGCAGAGAAACATTCGAAGTAACAGATGAATTGAAACAAAAAAGTCAGTTATGGAAAGAAGTTTAATTTCGATGGTCGTGATGGTGTCCATTCATATTGGTATGACATTATAAAGGAAAATGACGTGTTTTCTACGCGGCAACTATGTGGAGGCTCCATTATGGTTTGGGCTGTTTTTTCCCCAGGACGGGACGACAAAATAGACATACCTCTATTCACGTGTTAGAATGCCATTTGTTGAATCAGGCTGAAAAAATTGCCGGATTTAACAATATTTTTCAACAATAAGACAATACTTCACTTTGCAAAAAGACACAAAGAAGTAGTTTGAATATAATAAGATTACAATACTTCAT
Organism: Maratus speciosus; assembly: GCA_963932465.1. Taxonomy (NCBI): domain Eukaryota; kingdom Metazoa; phylum Arthropoda; class Arachnida; order Araneae; family Salticidae; genus Maratus; species Maratus speciosus. The sequence goes on from OZ010789.1 coordinate 156,767,287, forward strand.
TGGTCAACCGATAATCCGCACCTACATCGACATGACGTTTGGGTATTATAGTGGGCAATATTTAAAGCAAAAGTTATCAAATGAGCCAGTATGACAGAACTAAAACAGAACTAAAACATAATTAAAATCTGCCATTTGTGAGACATTCGAAAAGTTCAAAACCCTGTGAACTTTATTCCACAACTTTACGAGTGTTAAACAAAGAGGGAGCAAAGTTGACATGTAATATTTCTATAATTTAGAAAAATCAGTTGCATTCTTATAATTTTGCTCCTGTTGCAAATTCAATGAAATTGCAATTTATTATATTGTGATGATGACAATTGTTTTACAATGTACTTTTTTATGTTTATATTACTTATTTAGTTTGATAAAATCAATTTATATAGTTTATATGTAAACTAATATAATTATATTTATTATATTGTCAATTAAATTGTCGTTCCCATCAATTTACACACTGGTGTATAATCTCAGAAATTATCATAATTTTAATTATCTAATATTTTCAGTGATTTAATATTTTTAATATATCTAATATTTAAAATATTATGTGATTAAAAATATTTTTAATTATCTAATAATTCAAGATTTTCTAAGTATCTGCTCGCTTTTGTGAAACCCTCTCAAATATGTCAGAAGTCTACTATATCCTCTACAACTTAAAGAAAATTACTATTTTTTTACTTTCTCATCAATATTTCCATTATAAATTTGGCAATTTTTTTTATTACAACTTTTACATTTTATACTGAAAACAATAGAGTTTTAGCATTAAATTTTAAAAAGTTAACTGTTCATTGAAGAATTCTCTTTTTCTCTTTCCAGTTCAAAGATATTCAACCAAGTATACATATTTATCTGATAATTTAGAACGTCACATTGTTCTCGAATCGCGAAAATATTTGAAAAACTACATTCATGCCTTCAATTTCCTCAGGAGCTTTTAAATCTAGAATTAGTAAATAACAAAATGAAAAGCGTAAACAACTCGCGAGCCTTTTTACAGTTTTGCTACATTAATTAATAAGTGAGAAATTTGACGATTTCTTTCTATTTAGTTAAATGTTCATGATCACTTTTGTTTTCAAGCATGAGTAATTTTGGATAAAGAATAAATATTTGCGAATTTTAATTATTCATGCATGGTAATCTTAATTCGGTTTTTCACAGAACATTGCTTTAAAGATGAATTTTTGATTTTAATGTAAAAGACTTATTTAGCTCGTCAAGATAAATTTTTAATTTGTATTGAATAAGTTACAAAATAATTATTTTTTTAAATAAATAATAAAAAAATATTATTTTCCGTCACTTTATTTATTTAGCTATTTTTACTTTTTTTTAGACAGTTCTTCTAGTGGTAAGACTTAAACAAAATTATTATTTTTCAGAACCTAACATATTCGTTAAAATTTTGAAAACGCTAAATTTTTAAATATAAAAGACATTGATTTCAGTATTGAGTACCTTATTTTTCATATTTCGTTAATGTGTTAATTTTGAATGAGACATTTGGTGAGAAATCAGTTCCACATCTTTCTTCTAATCATAGGATAATAACATTTTTATAATATTTATTTCAATAATAAGGTTACATAAAGTTTCATAAACTGAAACGTATTAAATTTATATTATCACATAATATTAAAAATTTTAGATTTTCTTTGTTAAATTAAATATATTATAGTAGGGAGATTCTCAAAATGTGGGATCATTAAACGTTAACTATATGTAATTTTAAAAATTTTCAAATTTAAGGCCAATTTTTTTAATAGTATGGTATTCTGTCTATAAATATAATATATAAATATTTTGAATAGTATGTCTACAAAGTTATGCACAAACATTAAAAGACAGCAACTATTCTGAAAAATTAATTATTAAAGCATTTAATTAGCAGTTGTGTACGTTACAAATTTTGGACATTTTTTCACACGTACGTTATAGAATTTTGACGTTGCGCTTAGTATTTAAAAAATTCTTAAGACTAAGAATGTAGTAAATGTGTCCTATAATTGTATGTGTATACATATATATATATGTATAATTAACTTTTTGTTATCCAGTAATAATAATAATAAAATCAAATGCTAATCAAATGTTAATAAAATCAAATGCTAATCAAATGTTAATAAAATCAAATGCTTTGTCGCGTACGTTACTTTCGGACATAACAAAATACAAAAAAAAATTCTTTATAGAAAAGTTCTTCTATCTTCAAAAAAGCAATAAATCAGCCTGCCATCTCTTAACGAAATTATCAAAAGATCACCCGTTTCCTTTCTGCATTCGTTGTTTACCATTAGAACCACCTGGAAGCAAGTTAAAACTCTTTTCCTTGGTGGTACATTGGAGCAGTTAACGTTATGAATGTCCGAAATTGGCCTCTTTAGCATAAAATAATAAAATTTTATGATATTTATGCAAAGCTTTTACAATAAATTATGTCATTTTCTGTCTCTGAATTGAATTAAAAACTCAATGTAAAAAAAAAAAATAAAGTCAATGATAATTAAAGTTATGTTTGAAAGGTTTAAATTTATGACGTGTGTCCAGTGCCCACCTTTTCAGAATCACCCAGTAACAATATTATAATATAGTAATAATAACACTTTTATAATGATATTTTAAAAAAATAAGGTCACATAAAATTATGCAAACGGAAAACATATTAAATTTATTTCCCATCCTATTAAAAGATATAAGATTTTCTTTGCTGAGTAAATATACTATAGTAATAAGAAATGACAGCTGAATCTAATATAAATGACTGATATCGTATCGCATTTAAACGCAAATATGTATTTTGGTTTTATTTTTATATAAAACAAAAGGATAAGAGTAAATTCGTGAATGAAATTTGTAATTTAAAATAATTTCTTCTACTATTCTTCAGCTTCATCTTCGATAAGAGTAAATTCGTGAATGAAATTCATAATTTAAAATAATTTCTTCTACTATTCTTCATATTAAAAACTTCGGTCGTTACTACTGCAATTTTTTTTTTGTCAAGCAAATGATAAATTTAAATACATATTTATTTAATTAAATTATTAAATATTTGCAAAATTATAACGCAAATGTATATTTTTAAGCGACTTTCAACGTAAAAGGTTACATACGAGGGCTGTATGATAAGTACCTGGCCTCGGCCAGATATGGTACTACTAGCGTTTAAAAAATGATTTATTTCGCAATGGTGACCTTTTACAACAAACTTGGCTAATCGCCAAGTCGCTACGTGGTTTAATTTGTGAGTGGTAGTTATTTCAATAGAACAACTTTAGTGATATTTCAACAACGGAAAAAAAAATTGAATATCGAGCAATGATAAAATACCTATTTTTGAAAAAGAAAACTAATGACGAGATTAAAGCGGAACTCAGCGAAGTTTATGGTTACTCTGCACCTTCGTTATCAACCATAAAATGTTGGACAGCTGAATTCAAACGCGGCCGTACAAGCATTTTTCATGAAGGACGTCCAAGTCATCGAACTGAGGTTACGACATCAGAAATGATCGAAAAAATCCATGATATTGTGATAAATGATCGTAGAGTGAAAGTACGAGAGATTGCTGAGACTGTGGGTATCTCAACTGAACTGGCGCAAAATATTTTAATAACTCATTTGGATATGAAAAAGCTTTCGGCAAGATGGGTGCCGCGATTGCTCACTATTGACATTAAACACACTCGTGTGTCAATTTCAAAAGAATGTCTGGAGAAATTAAAGCACTATCTAAATGATTTTTGGCGGCGGTTCATAACAGTTGACGAAACATGGATTCATCACAGTACGCCAGAGACTAAAGAGCAGTCCAAACAGTGGATTTTTCGTAGACAACCTGCGCCAAAAAAGGCTAAGTCGACTTTATCTGCGAACAAAGTTATGGCTACAGTGTTTTGGGATGCAAGTGGCATAATTCTTGTCGATTACCTTGAAAAAGGCAAAACGATCAATGGAGAATATTATGCCAGGCTATTGGATCGTTTCGACCATGTTATGAAAGAAAAACGTCCGCATTTGGAGAAGAAAAAAAATCTCTTTCATCAAGGCAATGCACGCGTGCACACCTGTGTCGTCGCCATGGCAAAATTCCATGAATTAGGATACGAACGAACTGCTGCCGAATCCACCATATTCGCCAGATTTAGCCCCTAGCGATTATTTTCTATTTTCAAATATGAAAAAATGGCTTGGTGGAAAAAAATTTGCCTCTAACGATGAGGTTATTGCTGAAACAAACGCCTATTTTGAAGGGTTAGAGAAATCGCCTTTTTTAGAGGGTATACAAAAAATAGAAAAGCGTTGGGCTAAGTGTGTCGAACTAAAAGGAGATTATGTTGAAAAATAAATCCCATTTTAGACAAAAATGCATTTTTCTTGTCAAATCCAGGTACTTATCATACAGCCCTCGTAATTCGTTTTATTTCTTTCTATGCCTCACATAACTCTTGAGCGGATGGCTCAATTTTATTTAATTTTATTTTAGAAAAGTCTTGATCTACAGATAGTTCCGTTTCATATAAATATATATATATATATATATATACAATTAAAACGAAATCACATGTGTGAATCTCAAAGAAATGATTATATAAACAATAAATCATTAAAATTAAGTCACAAATGAAAAATTAAATGGATAGGATAATTCAAAAAATGAACATAAGAAAAATAAATGCAATATAATAAACTATGAATAGCTTATGAATTCGTCAGAAGAACTACAAAAACCTAATTCAATTTAAAGATATGTTATTTCTTGGAATATTACCGGCATTAGGCCTAAAAATGGAAATACGTAGCTCCTTATAACATACCAAGAAACCCAAGGAATAATAAAAATAATTGCACCTTTAAAAATTTATGATGCATATTTGATATATAAGAATTTAAAAAAATAACTAACAAAACTAACCAGGTCAGAAGATTTGTATAAGATTAAGAAAAAATTGTACCATACCATGCCAAGCTTCAAGTAACGCTTTAAGCTCTAGCTCTTACAAAATTTTAATATGATATTAAGATGCATACACTACTTTAAGTTTACGTTTTTAAAACTGTCTTCGTATTGTGTACGGCATTTAACAAGGACACTTCAAACATTTTAATATATCACCGCCTACTTCACTTTACAAAAAGCGATGTATTGACAAAATGAGATTTAAATTTAATATAGATTACAGTCCTGCAACAAATAGGTTATCTACTTTGGGTCAGATCAAGTTGGCAATACTTTCATCGTTTCTAGTCGGGTAGATTATGACGCTTTGGTTCTGGATCGGATCGTGTTTGATAGTCGATTTTTTTTTCAAAAGAATATGCACAATATTGTTTAAAACATAAAAACTACATATATGAATATAAATGAGGGTATATACTTATGTGTATTCATCAACATAAAGGATAATATTTTTATTAAAATACAATTATAGTTCATTTGTTTATACTGACATTAAAATATGGTGTTGAAGTGTGTCGGGTTCGGGTCGCGTTCTGGTATACTTAAAATAAAATTTTCGGGTTCGGGTCGGTAGAATATGATCATGTAGGACCCTAATGTGAATAACAATGCAAGATATTGTCACAAAAAACCCGAACAAAAGAAAGATTTCCTCGCTGCCAGTGGTATTTTGTTTTAATTCGTAAATTATTTTTTTTTATTAGATAGTCTTCTTTTCAATACAATGTTTGGGCAATGTAGATAAAGGATGTCAATGTATGATATAATGCTTTTATTTAAAATCACTAGGAATTTTGATGATGATAAACTGGTAAGAAAAAACTATATAATAATGAGGTATATACCTAAATGTGCTACAAATAATAAAAACTTATACTATAATAATAATAAAAAAAATAATAATAATGGTATCATTGGCATTATAATCATCAGATTATAATGATAGCAACAATAATAATAATAATAATAGTTTGTTTAAACAGTGTAAGTCTGATTTAAAATATCTGTTCTTTTAAAACTAACATTTTACATGAAAATTTACCTCTACAAAGATTTTACATATCACAAACCAGTCTATAAAAATTGATTTGCTACGGAAAATCTTTGAAGAAATAAGCAGTTTTTTCACACTAAATCAATTTTTAGAGTATTTTATTCCCAAATTCAATAGTTTTTTTCAGAGCAGTCGCATAAAATACATACCATACTTCTATAACCATTTATTTTTTACTGTACTTCCCATATTTCTAAAGTTGGAAAAACGTGAAAGCTTTGCAGACATTTTTAAGTTACAATAAGAAACCATTAATTATATCAAAGTTTTGATTAAATCACTATTTTAAGAATTATAATTATAAACTTATCAATGTTTTACTAAAGTTGTTTGTACTGCTAATGAAAGAAAGTGATCAAAGAAAGTTTTCTTTACTTATGAGAACAAAAAGTGTTAATTATGTTTAACAATGCATGTTGTGATAGTTTTTAATGTTAGTTTAAATTAAATCTGACACTTTTAATTACTGTATTATCTCCCAAGGCTTCGTAACAATGTTGTTTTTTTTTTTAACGGTAAAATGCAGTCGAGTTAGAAAAAATGTTTTCGTATCTGCATACAGAAAGTATTTATGAATCAAGAGCAGAAAAAAAGTTATAATTAATATATTCTTTAAATATCGATTTTATAAATGATTTTTATATTAATATTTGGAATTGTGCATCTTAATAGAACAGTTGTGTTATAACAATAAGCTTCATTAGATGATATCTTCGAGAAATATGTAAAAGAACTTTAGCATTAGTACATAAACATTTGTTTATTTATAATTTGACAAGATTTGATAGATACGTAGAGGAAATAAAATTATTTAGTTAAAAATAATTGAAGCTTTTAAACATGTTTAAGTTAATACAAATTTCACTTCTGGAGTAGACTAATTAAAGCAGAATTTACGAGGGTTGTATGTGTGAATAATATGTGTTATTCGCAATTGACTAGAACTGGAATGTATTTTCTACATTTTGTACTGGTATATATTTTCTACGTTGTTTTAAGATCGATTAGTAAGAGGGAATCAGTTTTGTTTTTTCCAAGATAGAACATTCCCTATAGGAAGAAGGTTTATTGAATTTTGTTTAATTTTCTCCTAATAAGCCGGCATAGTACCCAGTTCATTCTAAAACGTAACAGTCATAGTAAGAAGGAAGTGCTTTTCATTATGAACGACTATGTAGTAGAAATAATATCCATAATTATCATGGATACGCAAAGATACGCAATACGCTACAGTTAAAATAATTTTTTTATTTTTCCTTACAAAATTAATATTATGCAATACGATTCCACTTATCCGGAATAACGTTTTCTTGAACTTCCGGTATGCACTGCCAAAAAAGACCCGTGTTTCTTTACCTAAAAAAATATAATATAACCACGAACGAAAATGTACAGTCGTGGGGGAAAAAAAAAGTAAACACCCCCTACTAACTCCTCAACAAATTATCGTAGACGAAAGTTACTGGTACCGAACGATTGGAAATAAAGTCTACTTTTAAATGATGTATATAAAATGTTCTTAGGGGGCCATCTACATATTAAAACGAATCCAAACTTCATTTTTTTTTTCAATAACAATACCCAATTTTAACGAGATATTTCAAATCTTCAGTTCAAACTATGCCTAGACACCAAATTTCAAGTCATTTGAATGATAAGTTTTTGAATTATAAGCATTCAAAATTTAGTGCTTATAATGTTAAATTACATTTGCATATTTTTATTTATATCTCCTGAAATTCTGCTCCTAATGTGCTAATTTTTTTTTGTGGTAATAATACTAATATACCCAAACATAAATATGCTGAATTTGCAATTTTTATCATTTTATGATATGAATTATGAATTATGAAATGAATATTCGAAAAAATTATGAATTGCAACCTACAATTTTTTCGATGGATTTAGATTTATTAAGTCCTGTTTTATGGAAATCCGAAATTTCACGTTTTTCTACCAAGTAGTTTTCAAATTATGCTTTAAAAATGGTAAAATGATGGTTTAAGGGGCCATCTACGATAAAAGTGAGTAGATATTTAGAAATTTACTCTGCTGTTCTGTAATCTAAGGGTCATTCCACGTAAAATGAGCAAAAATTTAAAAAAAGTCGTGGCCACATAGTAACAGATTTTAATAAAATTTGATATACACGTTCAGTTCATATTCAAATAGAGCTCTGCAAAATATCTTCACAAAAAAAAATTATTTTAGCAGTTTTGGACATTTAAAAAACTTGTGATAAAGAATGGCATGTGTGCAATCGTCCAAAGTTGCAGGTTTGAAGTTCTGTATCTTGAAAACTATTTAACTGAAATGAATTTTTTTTTAAATAATGTAACCTCTGAAAAATCATCTTCTTATTTATTGAGCAATAATAATCTGGTAACACCATGATTATTCTTTAATTGGTTGTAAAAATTGAAAATTTGCAAATTTTGAGAAAATTAAAAACGTAATAAAAATTAAAGGAATTCAAAAACATCTGAGAAATTAATGCCTGATGTAGTTTTACATATTAAGATCGAATTACTAAAGTTTTTAAGTTGCCATGTATTTCCTTCACCTTAAAAAAATTTTAGAAACTTTTAAAAAAATGACAAAATTGTAATTTTTCTTCTTATTGACAGGTAAAAAAAATAATGAAGGAAATGTACCACATTACAGTTATTGCACAGACATAAAGATCAATAAGTCCATAATCTGCTAAAAAAATTTCAAGCATGCCTTTTTGATTCCTAACGTCACAAAATTGGGTTAAAAAAGGCAATATTAACTACGTTCCATGAGCTATTTTTTTTCAAATTCGCGCGCGTTTCTTAAAATATTGCACGATTTCAAGGTGAAAAAATTTAGTGCTGCCATCTATTTTCTGTATGTGGATTTAGAAATTAATATATAATTTTCTGTTCAATTGAGCTTTTTTTTCTACTTTAATTAAAAATCTTCTTGAGGAAAAAATAAACTGAAAGCAAGTATAAAAGTTTTTATATTTAAAATATACACTGTTATCTATAATATAAAAAGAATTAAAAATTTAAAAAAGCTTTATTTCACGTCGAAACAAGTGATAGAAATATTGCATTTTATCCTCAACATTTTTTACAATTTATTTTTTTTCTCATTAAGGAATAAAAAAGGCAAGAATGAAAGTTTAAATATTTAATATATATACTTTTTGCTATAACGTCAAGCAATTTTGATATTGTCAGAGGTGTCCTTCATCTCAATAGAAACGTTGCATTTTCCCCTCAAATTTTTTCAAAAATAATTTTTTTCTCATTAAGGAATAAAAATACAATGACTAACTTACGTCAATCTGTTACTTATCATTCATTCCTAATTATAAATAATTTTTAATATAGTCTTTGCATTGTTAAGGCTAATAACCAAAATTGAAACTTCAAGCATGTAGCCAAAACCACGATTTTGCATCCACTTTTAATATAAATTTTAAAACTTAAATACACAATCCTAAAATCTATTATTTTACATTTACTCATAAATAGATATGATCTACTTACAAAATGGATTTCGTTAAAATCTGTGACATGTCTGCCACAGGTGATTTGCTCATTTTGTATGGAATGACCCCTAACAGACTTTATTGACTCCTTGAGCCGCGCTTAAGGTGCCTTGATCAAGAAGGGGGCTCTCTCGGTTAACAATTGAGTACGGAACTTCAATTTGGATACAGCCCTTAAAATACGCTCGTTTTAAAATAATTAATTTCTCCAAAACTTATCGTACGAATTGCATAAAAAATTGTTTTTGGGCTAATTGAAGGGTGTAGTGTTCATTTATGCTGTCAGAATTGTGTACTTTTATTGAAAAAAACAAAGTTATGGTTCGTTTTAATATGTAGATGGCCCCCTAAGCAAATTTTATATACATCATTTAAAAGTAGACTTTATTTCCAATCGTTCGGTACCAGTAACTTTCTTCTACGATAATTTGTTGAGAAGTGAGTAGGGGTGTTTACTTTTTTTTTTTTTCCACGACTGTACCTCTTCCGGATTATCTACAATTCCAAAAAATGTTCCTCTATCTTTAGAAACCATTGAAATTAATATATTTTCGAGATTCAAAGAAATGTTTAAAAAAAAATATTTTACTGTCACTGATTTTCGCAAACAATTCCGAAGATTTTTTACAAAGTATTAATCAGTTTCTCTCCAACCAGAATACAGATTCTCGCTATCAGTTCTCAAGTTAAACATTTTCAGGTAAACATAATAAATTAACAGCATTAATATTATCATTAAAATTTATGTTATTTTGTTGATCTTTGACGCATAAATTCATTACTGCATTTTCAGAAAATAAGAGCTGAAATACATTTTTATTTTACTGAAAAAAAAGTAAGTACATAACACCGTATAGTTTGTGAGGGCACTAAATTTTAATACAATTGTAATTAATTTGAAAAACGTATTAAAAATTTGTTTGGATTTCTTGCACTTGATTAAAAGTGTCTAAACAATATTTTCATGTTCTTGTGAAATTTGCTCAGGATATGCAATATGCATTGATAGATATAGCCACAATAAAGTAGGGGATCAAATTTCTATTTTTTATTTTTACAAATCATGTTGCTAAAATTGTGTTTATTTTTATACAGGCTATATCTTCTGATCATTTGCCAATAGCTAATTTTTAAACCACTAGTTTTAGAGATATAGTTCCAATTGCAAAATGTTTCAGTTTTTTTCTGCATCATAAAAAAATCAATTTTCGTTAAAATAGTTACTTTTTAAATAGTTAATAAATTAAAAAATTTATACAGTGTCTATGTCCTATAAGATTTATTTTAAAACATTTCTCTACGTCCTACAATTAAAACAGTAAAAATTTATTCTTCTATAACCAAAACTTATTGAGTTATGAAACTTAGAATTTTAGAAATTTCCAACCTTTTAATCACCAAAAAAAGGAAAAAAGTGTTTTTTGTGCCAGAAAACGCTGAAAATGCATAAAATTTAAAGTATCATAACTTGGTAAGTTTTTGTTGTACAAAAATTACGTTGTAATCATAAAATGATTTTAAAGGTGTGGAGGATTCATCTCGACAGGAAACGGCGTACTTACTTTCCAAAAGTATTTCAAACATTTTGTTTAAAAATCTTTTAATTAAAATGTGCGTTGGCAGCGTATATAGTGATTAGTTATACGTTAAAAGGAGAAAAGGTTGTTGGAACCCGTTGCCCATACAACTATGGAGCGATGAAACTTTTTAAACAAAAGTAACTATATTTCCTGTCCCTATCTTGTAAACAGTTGTTTGTATACTATCAGGCCATGCAAATGCTTCAAACATTCCTTAGAATATGATTTAAGGGAATTACATTATCTCTAAAATTGATGAAATATTCAATAAGAATTATCTATATACTGACTTCGAAAATTCCAATCAAACATGGGATTTAGATTTATTTTAATTAAGAATTTTAAAGAAAATATATTTTGTTAAACGAATTGATACAGTTCGCTTTTCAATAATTTTTTAGTCTAAAAGTATATGTTTTTATCTCTCGATATCGATTGGAGTTCGGACAATTGGAGTTTTATTGTATTTCTTTTGTGTCACACAGAAATTTTAAAACTATTAAGTCTATCATTTGTTATGTAACTGCATACTTAGGACACGTCTGAAAAAAAAATCAAAAGTAATGCAAAATACAAAAGTTTTCAGTAGAAAACCTTATCGCATAAAATAAGTTATGTTATTTCTTTCCCTACTGTTGTTATTTTAACAATAAAAGAAAAACAACAAAGGTTTTACTGGATGTTTCTTTTTGCGCATGAAAGGAGTATGAAATTATGAAGTCTACCTATTGTATTCGAGTCTCTCCCACTGAAAATTAGTTTCCGACGAACGCTTTTATCGCTACATAAATATGCCAAGAGTAACAAGATAAAACTCTAACATCCATGATAACTCAAATTCATCATGTGGTAAAGAAGGTTGTGAACATTTTCTCTTTTTTAAAACCATTTAAGCTGTATCCCAGTTTGTAGTAGCTTCTTTTAGAGCAGGAAATGACAGGATTGCTTGTTAAAAAAATATGCTTCATATAACAATAAGCTGGATTTCATAATGCATTTAAAATACATTAAACAAATAAATATCACATGAAAGATATTGACAGATTCAATTGACAATTTGTTGGAGATTTCTTCGTCTTCGTCGCCTTCATTTTTTTATTTAATGTGTCAGAATTTATGATTTATTCTATCTTTTAAGGCATGTATTTAACATAGTTAAGAACTTTCCGAAATGTAATAAACTCTACTTCCGATAAGTAATATTCGTGTTATTTAAGAGCAAATTTCTATCCTTGAGTAAAGCTAATAGTTCAATTTTGAAATAGTGATACTCCAAATGAGAAGTTTTTGCAACTATGATCTAAACTATCTGTATCGTAAATAAATGCCATAAAATTTTATTACATATATGAAGATGGGACTCACTTCTACTTCACTTAAACACACCCCGCCACCAGAGCTATACGACAGGCAGTCAAAAGTTCCCGGAACTTTGTTGTAACTCTTTATTGACAGAATATAGGTACATATTTACTTAATTGCCTTCAAAGTAAGCTCCATCCGAACACACACACTTTCTCCACCGCTTCTGCCATTCCTTGAAACAACGATGAAATTCCTGTTTTGGTATCTTCCCGAGTTCATCGCGCCGCGTTAGTTTCTGATGTCTTCGATGGTGTCAAAACGGTTACCTTTGAGGTCCATTTTGATTTGGGGGAAGAGCTAGAAATCATCACGCTCAGTGTATTCATTTCTCTTTCTTTTATAAGGCTAACAAAGTCTCTGAAGCAGATTTTCCCAGTCTTCACATGAACTTGATGTTCGCGCTTTGCTCGATCTTCGACATTGCGCCAACTAATAACCACACGCTTCTTCCTACCTTCAGATAAAAGTGCCGTCACACTCCCTATTATGAATTCCGACAGTAAAAAAATATAATGGTAGTAAACAAATAAATATATTATATTGTCGTATTAGAGTTACAACAAAATTCCGTGAACTTTTTAAATGTCCCTTGTATTTTGTATGGTAATGATATACAAATCATTTGAAAGATAATGTCTAAATTTTCAAATACTTTGCTAAATCTTGATTAATGCACGGCACATTCAATTCTGACCAAGATACAGGGGCGCCATTTCAGAACTTTCTTGGGGGGGGGAGATATATTTTGAGGGATGTTATAGCTAAGGGTAAGATCCAAGGGGTCTAACACCCCTCCCCCTGTATGAGGGGGGTATTATTCCCTCCCCGTATTCCCCCCTGAAATATCAAATTCCTTGGGGGAGGGGCTATTGCCCCCCTAGCCCCCCTCAAATTGCGCCCTGCCAAGACGGATATAGTACATGGATTTTTTTCCCAATCGTAAGTGTTTTAAAGCAACCATTAAATGAAAGTAATCATAACCGCGATTTTTTATTTTTGGGGATTCGTAAAACAACAGTTTATATACCACGTGTAGCAACAACTTTGGATCCCAGCAAAGAGGAAATTGCTGGCCAGCAGCAAGATAGGTGCTAGCAATGATGTAGAAGTGCTGGCTGATGGTCTACCGCTGCATGACAACTGCTGGACAGCTTCAGTCAACTTTGCTGTTGGAAATCATCGGATAAAATTCTAGTGGGCATCCATTTTATCTCATGCGCTGGCCCACCACTACATGGAAGTGCACGAACTTTTGCAGTATTAGTGCAGGGAACCCTTACGCTAGGTGGCGCTTCGCATATCGGAGACATTGAGTATTTGAACACAAACCTGAAATGAATATCTTAACACAATTTAAGCTGTGAAGCTAATTTTTTTTTAAACTGTAAAAAATATAGCACCACTGCCACCAACAAAATAAATAAGTAAATGAATAAATAAATAAATTCTTTATTTCAACGCACTTTTTTTTCCTAATTAAATCTGGTTTTTAGGTTACAAAGGATTTCGTTTTTCATAATTTACGCAGTTCAGAATCAATAATAAAAAAAAGCGTATAAAATACATAGGATTTCTATACAATAGAATAATTTCTATACCAGTTTAATAATTGGGAACGTAAATCACAAAAAAAAAAAAAAAAAAAAAAAAAAAAAAAACTTGAAATAGTGTAATGAGAGCTTGAAAACTACGAGCAATAGTAACGTACGCTGAAAGCGCTTGTTCATGTCCGATCACGAAAACCAAGCAGCATCGAGCGCGGTCAGTACTTGGGAGGGTGACCACATGCAGCTCAAATATTTCTATTATGGACACTTCTAAGGATGTTTCTATAGCTCTTGGTTAAGCTAATTAGCTTATAGAATAAAGAGCCATAATTGTATAATACTTTGTTTCTTTTTATAGAATTCTATTAGAAATTTTTGTAAGGGAAAGTGCTGGGCCAGCAAAGGAATAGCAGTGGGATAGGTGCTAGCACTGCAGGGAAAGTGCCGGATTGAAGTAATGCGATGGCGTACCAATGCTGGCCTGCGGTTAGCCATCACTGATGGGCCAGCTGCATTCGGCTTGGACACTTTTCGACAGGTTTAAGTAATGGCACCCTTGCACTTTACCGCTGATAGCACTGCTGGCTGCCATCTTTTTCCCAGCTGATGGCCCACTGTTTCTTTCTTTGCTGGGATGATCTATTAGAATTTTGCCACATTCAGACTTATCATCCCCAGAGAACAATCCTTAATGTTTGCCTAACGTGTAAACATCAATGCCAACTAGATTTATTCTTTCCCAGTAGATGATGGACTATAACAATAAGATAATCCTTAGTTACAGGATGACAGCTGAAAAAAAATCGGCGAAGACAATCCTCACCAGGTACTGAATGAATTCAGCTACTGTCTAAATATTATCTGCATAGCTGAACGAAGGATATTTCTAAATTTTAATGCGTGTATAATCATTTGTAACTAACATAATTCAGAAAACACAACCATATGGAGACACATTCAGTATTTAATAACTTTCGTAAATCTTCTTATTTGAGAACATCTCTATAATAAAAGCCTAGGTCATGTGACTGCCATCATTAGTTCCGGGTTGACCGCTTCGCTTTTTATATGCCAGGCGGCCAATTTGGTAATTTAATGTTAGCCCGGTGCAGGTGATAAAGCGTCAAATATTGTTCCAACGTTATCGTGTCATCAGTATTATAATTGTCCATTTCATGCAACTGTCATAAATAATTTTTCGCGTGGTATATTAAAACAAAGCTTTGACGTTGAAATTAAATGTCATGATTTATAATATTAGTTATTACTTTTCTTTTCTTTTTTTTTTAAGAAATAATTGAAAGTCATAAATTTTAAATATTTCAGTTTTAAATTTAAGTTATGTATTTTAAATAAAATGAGTAAAAGTATTATATTTTAAATTGAATTAAATTAACGAAATACGAAAAAATACGACGGAAACAATGTTTGGCGATTTATTACCTGAGCCCGGCTAACATAAAATTACAGAGTTCATGATTTCTGTATCAAAATCTTCCGATTTGGCGAAGGATTGAGTAAGCAAATTAAATTGTGAATAAAAGTAAAATGATACAATGCTTAGCATACATTTAAGGGAGAACAAATTGGTCGCTAAAGGTGGCTAGTTAAAGATAATCAGTTAATCAACTAAATACTTTTAATCACAAATAATACAATACAGTAGGACCTCTATTTAACGAACCACTATTTTGCGAATTTCTCTATTTTACGAACTTTTCCTTGGAACCAAAACCATTTTTCGAATTTCTTCGTAAAATAACCTCCAAATAGCGAAGTGCATTCTGTATTTAACGAACTTTTTCTTGTGATAATTTTTTTTTCTCCCCATTTCTCAAAATATTTCTGGACATTTCAAACTTATTCTTTCGTTGAACACATTTTATGATGTTCAATGTCCTTGAACTGGTTTTACCAGGTGCCTTCTTTGTCAGCAATGAGAATTCGGTAAGTACGGAGGACGAAGACGATAATCCCTTAGAGTAACTTAAAAAAATGTGGATATAGTCAGAAAGAAAGAAGAAATTAACCAAGATGTGCTGATTGAGGATTGTATTTCACTTAACTCTGAAAGTGAGACCTTGGAAACACTATCCGAATTGGATATATTCTACAGTGTGAAAAATAAAAATAATACAGCAATGAATTGCGATGAAGACGAATATGATGATGATGGAAATGATCATTATGCAGGAATTAACAAAACTTCGTATGATGAAAATGCTAAAATCATTTGAAACAATTCGACGCGGATTATAGTTAGAAGAAAATATGCATGAAGGTGTTTTTGGTGCATTGCAAAGATGGGAGACATATTATGAGAGAAAGCACTATACAAGAATAAAAAACTCAGGTAAAATTAACAGAGTTTTTCAGAAATAAAATTTAAGGACGCATATGTTAATGTATGGTTAAAATTATTTGTTATAATAATAATAATAAATACGATAATGTCATTAAAATTCTTTAATTTTAATGTAAAACTATTTACTTTAAATAGAAAATACAGTGTATTCCCGGACAATGTTTTGTTTTCCTTGCAGATTTCATAGATTTAAACACATAGAAAAAATGAATTGATAATGGATATTGGTGGGTAAAATAAATAAAACAAATCGATATAATTTATTTTTAAAAAATGTCATTAATTACTTTTAGTAAAACTATTTAGTGTTTATGAATTTAAAATCTGTTTTATGTACTTTAAAGTATTTTAAAAGGTGAATCTCTATTTAACGAATTTTCCATATAACGAACTTTTTTCCGGGATTTAGCGACTTCGTTAAATAGAGGTTCGACTGTATTTAAAAAAGTTTACTCTAAAAAATGAAAAATGTTTAAATTAAGTATCGCAAAACGTTATCTTATAAAAGTTTCTTTGACGCAAAAAGCATTTTTTCTTCTTTTGGCAAAATGTATCTTTCGAATATATATCTCTTTTTTTTTTCATTCCTTTCAATATAGATTCCCTTTTTCACTCATGTTAGATTATCCTTAAAACGACTATATCCCGACGTGACAAAAATACATTTACAGCCTAAGACAAGATAAAAGATTTCCTGCTCACGTCTTTTAGGACACAGAGAACAAAATCAAAGACAATTTTTTTTTTAATATAATGCATGAATTTTAGATATAGCTATATGAAAAAAGTTTAATAATTAAAAAGGTAAATGATTTCACTTGAGAAAATACGAATCGTGTTATTTACGGGAAAAAAGGAAGAAATTTTTTTAAAATATCACTCATGAAAAAAGTTTATGCTACAGGGTCATTCAAAATGATGCACGTAATACCATACGATTGTATTCCCAGAACCATACCTAACAGTAAATAACGTAAACTACTTTAAAGTTTATAGATTTTCAAAGTGCTCGCCTCCAGATACCCTTTCTTTTAGTCAAAATTCTTTTTGTGAAATATAAAAATTCTTTTCAAAGAATTTGACAGAAGCAGCACATAAAATGCTTCTTTTACGCCAATTCTCCCAACTCCCCCACTTCCGAAAGAAAAAAAAAATCACGGTTTTACTCGAGGTTTACGAAAAAGACAGGATACCGCGGTGCATTCCACGCGTCCGTTTTTACAGACCGCTAGAGTGACGTGATGTTCTTTTCGTACATCTACATTGGTGCATTCAAGCATCACGTGACTCCAGTGGTCTGTAAAAAAAAAAAGATACGCGTAAAGCACCGGTGGTAACCTTTTTTTCCGTTAGCCTAGGTTTTACTGAACTCACGAATGTTTAAAGTCATTTGCTGCATAAGTCATCTTGATCACAAGTAAAACTTCTTTACCTTTAAGAGTACTCTAGTTGTAGCATTTAAAACTTTAAGACATTATTTTTCAAATCAGCATTTACGTACAATTTACAGAGTGACACATAAATACTGTGACATGATCAAAATGTTAATTTAGTTTAATATTTTTCGCGTTTTTTGAGCTTTACTGTTGTTTTATTCATGTCCCTCATGCTTTTTTGTTGTCTAATTCCTATTTCTGCTGAATTAATTCACTGTTTTGCAGGAAAACATGTTGTGTAAAGGTTAATACTGCACTCCTCCAACAGCACCTCTCCCCCCCCCCCCCCTCAAACAAACTTCGCTATTTTAGGGATCCTGGAACAAAAAGCCTGTGCAATCAAGCCTAAGTCTCTGGATTCCTTGAAGCGCGCTCTGGAAAAAGCCTGGGCCGAAAAAAGTCCGTTACGGCCATTTTGAAGAATTTCTAGACGCGCCTAGACCAATTCCTCGCCGCGGGGCAAAATTTGAGTTTCCATAACACTTTTCGCATTAATGACATATCCTGCAATTTCATTGGCTGTCGCGCTATCGGTGAACCAAACTTCTTTCCCTGAAGGAAGAAAATCAAAGAGCAAAGTATTGTGTAAAGCCAGCACATGGTATTTTGGTAAAAATAGCATATGGATGTTCTACCCCAGTGGTTAAGAGTAGGACTGGTCAAGGTTCTGTAATTGTAATCCTAAATTTGCATGTTCGGTCCTCGCTGAAGTTTTTCATCTTTTTATAGTTTTGTTTTGATCTTTAATAAGTCAGTTAATAAAGGTCAGTCGATCTTTATTATCAGTACCTTTGTAATTCTTTTATTGTCAATTAGATTTTTTAAAAATGAATTTCAATATTTAAATTTAAAAATTCATTTAATCGGTTATATATATATAATAGCGCTAAGTGTATAACACTTCCGGAGTGAACTCATCCGGATCCCGATAATCTTTTGTTAAAATAAGCCGTTTTATTTTAATTTTCAAAGATTTCATTTTTTCAATAAATTTACATAAGATTAACCTTTTAACAAAGATTGTGAAAAATAAAAACAACTTGATTGATGAACTAACACCGAAATGTGCATGTTTTTCGATATATCTTGTGTTGAAAATCGTATCACCGTGCAATCAACGATGGTAAACAATATGCGATTCATTCCTTTGAGATTCATTAAAAAATGGATAATGGAGCTCATTGGCAATATAGTGATCTGAACGAACTTCGTACATAATGTTTTTTAAAAAATGCCAATTTAAGGCAAGCAAAGGCGCGAATTCAATACTGTTAGAACTTTAGGTAGATTTCGTATGAAATACTACCTATTGGGATCGTTCCTATGTTGGAATTTCTGAAAATTTCTTGCAGATCTACACCGATCATGACCACTTGAACACAAAACCACCCTCAGTAAAAAACTTTATAATTCTATCTATCTATCTATCTATATATATATATATATATATATATATATCACTTTCTTCTGGACACGATAACTTTCGTAATTCTGCACCAATCTCTTCCAAACTGATACATAAAATCAAAGGGCATAAAATCTCGGTCAGGTTCGTTAATGGGCAAAATCGGACCAAGGGGATGGAAATAGGGAGGGGTTTTGTGAAAACCGAAACCCCCCCATAACGTCTTAATTTTTGTACATATCAAATCAGTTTAAAGATTTTATTACTTCTAAAAATAGGGCCAAAATTTTATGTATCAGAGATTTTTCATAAAGTTAAAAATGAGCTCAAGGGGCGCTAAAAATAGGGTTTTTGGGAGAAAAAAATTCATAACTTCGTCAATTCTCAAGATATCAATTCCAATTAATTTTATTATAAATCTCCTTAATATTAACTACAACTTTTATATTCACAAGTTTTTGATAGGACGAATTCGTACCGCAAAAAAATTACAAACGAAAACAAAAAGGGGGTTTGAAGAAGTAAAAAATCCATAACTCCGTCAATTCAAAAGATATAAAATCACCATGAATTTATCATATATCTTCTTAATATTGTCTACAACATCTATATAGACAAGTTTTGGATAGGACCAATTCTTACAGCAAAAACAAATTAAAAATACATAGCGGTTGAAGAAAAAACTCATCTAAGTAAGGGTGTATTCAAATCCAAACTGAGTATTTTCTGACTCATTTTAGAATTCATTTTTGCTCTCAAAGGCTTCCAATTGGTACGTTTTCTTACTCAGAAACTACATAATGTTCCGTAATGGTCGATTTTTTGATAGAGGCAGAATATATTTTTAAAAAATGCCGTTAAAGTGGGCATTTTGAACCGAATTTCCCGAAGCGGATTGTGTTGGAAAAATCATTGCATTAAGGATGCACTCAAATCCAAACTGCTTATTTTCTGACTTATTTTTAAATTTATTTTTGCTCTCAAACGCATTTAATTGGTAAGATTCGCTTATTCAAAAACTATATAATGTACCGCAATGATCGATTTTTTGATAGACGCAGAATATATTTCAAAAAATGATGTCAAAGTGGGCATTTTGAACGGAATTTCCCGAAGCAATTGTGTTATCACGTTCTTCTGGACACGATAACTTCCGCAATTCTGCCCAAATGTCTTCTAAATTGATGCATAAAATCAAGGGACATAAAATCTCGGTCAAGTTCGTTAATGGGCAAAAGCGGACAAAGGGGATGGAAATAGAGAGGGGTTTTGTGAAAACCGAAAAAACCCCATAACTTCTTAATTTTTGTAGATATCAAATAAGTTTAAAGTTTTTATTACTTCTAAAAATAGCGCCAAAAATTCATGCATCACAGAGTTTTGATAAAATTTAAAATAGGCTCAAGGGGCGCAAAAAATATGGTTTTTGGGAGAAAAAAATTCTTTACTTCGTCAATTCTCAAGATATCAAATCGAATAATTTTATTATACATCGCCTTAATGTTTTCTACAACTTTTATACTCACAAGTTTTTGATAGGACCAATTCGTACCGCAAAAAGAAAAATTAAAAACGAAAAAAAAGGGGGGGGGGTTGAAGAAGAAAAATTTTCATAACTCCGTCAATTCACAAGATATAAAATCTCCATGAATTTATCATATATCTTCTTAATATTGTCTTCAACATTTATATGGACAAGTTTTTGTTAGAGCCAATTCTTACAGCAAAAATAAATTAAAAATACATAGCGGTTGAAGAAAAAAAATCATCTTATTAAGGGTGCATTCAAATCCAAACTGTCTATTTTCTTACTCATTTTTAAATTCAATTTTGCTCTCTAACGCATCCAATTGCTAAATTCTCTTATTCAGAAACTATATAATGTACAGTAATGATCGATTTTTTGATAGAGGCAGAATAAATTTCAAAAAATGATGTCAAAGTGGGCATTTTGAACAGAATTCCCGAAGCGATTGTGTTAGAAACGAAAAATATTGCCCTACTGAGAAAATAATTGTTTATTAATCAAGTTTTAATTAATTGAAAGAAAAATAAAAACACAGGTCGCTTATAAATCTTTTCAAAAATCACGTCAGCATGTTTCATTTTTTTTTTTTAATTAAAAATGAATCTGAAAATGTGCCAGAAAATTTCGAGTTGTTGAGTATGGAAAAATACTTTTTTTAATATCGCCTTAACATGATTCTGATATAATCAGCTATTTTATAAAAAAGGAAATAAAAACTCGTCAAAAGCAGAGAGATAAAACTGTTAAAGTGGATTTATATCTAATAATAATTTAGTTTTTGTTGGTGAAATTAGTATACTTAACTTCGAAATCTACCTCTGCTTGTAGGCCGGGCCAGCAGGGATTTTTTATATTCGGGCTGTTTTAATTTTTTGTTCACAGCCGTGAATGACCCTTGAGAATGGCTCCATTATTATTCAAATAAATATATTTTTTCAAGTGGCATCGCGAGTGAATTTTTTACTGTTTAGATTTGATTTTTCAATCTTATAAGGTGTGTTTGCTTATTCGATGTCGTTATTTTACCAGTTAAATTAATAATTTTCTTGCAAATTAAGTTTGAATGAAAAATGGGCTGTTTTTATAACTATTTTACCCCCACCTCACCCTGTTAGTCACATAAACTAAAATTTATTATTTCATAATTCTTTTTATAACGCAATGCTATATCATTCTTTTAAAAATGCAAACACGTCATTCTGACGGACTATCTTCTAGTTTTTTAATAATTAAAGTAAATGTTTATTAAAATGCAATAATAAATCTTCTAATCTTAGATGAAAAGTATTTTCATGTTAGAACTTTAGTAACAGATAAATATAGAAATACCAGAATTAATATATAAAAAAAAAATTTATTTAAAATTATCCTTGATACAAAAAAATCTTTACTAATTTAAAATATATTACTTAGTAATTTTTTTTTATTTTAAATATAATACAGTTGATTAAATTAAATTTTTAAATTTACATGACTTATAAAGTATTTTCTTCTTAAATAAATTTCTTTAATAATTAAAATGTTATAATACTATTTTCAACTTACACTAAAAACATTCTTTTTGTTGGAACTTTACTAACAGATGAATGTAAAAATAGCATAATAAATTTATTAATGTGTTCAGCTTTTAAAATTAAGTATTATCTTTCATATGTAAAAATATTTATTAATTTATCAACTGCTTTATAATTTTTATTTTAAATTCTAAACTATTAATGAAATAATAACTTAAAATTCTTATCACTTAGAAGCTATTTTTAAAATGTTTAAAATGAATATTTATGAAAATTTAATTGTAATATCTTCTAAACTTTCATGAAAAGTATTTTTATGTTAGAACTTTAGTAAGATATAAATAACAATTAGCAGAATTAATTTATTAAAATAGTCATTTTTAAAAATTCATTATTATCCTTTATATATAACATTACGTTATATTACATTAATAATATATGTTGCAATGGTAATTTAACCATTGTATTCATTAAAGTACCATACTTTAAGAAATTCAATGCATGGTAAAAATGCAAGAAAAACGAATATATATATATATATATATATATGTATATATATATATGTGTGTGTGTGTGATTTAATTGTGTTTTTGCAAAAAGTTTTATTATATACATATATATGTTGCAATAAAAGTGTACTATATATCATAAAAACATGAACAATGAAAAATAATCTGATTTTATTTGCAGTATACATATATAAAGTAGTGATTGTTATTATTATGGAGATTTTTGTTTTTATCTTTATTTATTAATTTATTATCAGTTGCTTTTTAATTTTTATTCGAAATCTAATAGTGCTATTAAAATTTTACTACATAATATCACTTACGAGCTAATGTTATGTATATAAAAATGTCTGCTTAAATGCAATAATTGTATATCTTAAACAGACGTAGAAAAATATTTTCATACTAGAACTTCAATAATTTATTTTTAGTTACGCTGCTAATATTGATTGCACACATCTGAGCAAACAATAAAAAAGTTACATGCAATCATGGCAATCTCATTATTGTCTCATATTTTAACAAAGTTAATATTGTTTTTGAGTTATTGTTAATTTTTTTCTAGATAATTAAATCAAGTTTAATAATCTACCCTATATACATAAAATCCTAATGAAACGAATTTATGAAACGGATATATGAAATGACTTAAATGTAACAAATTTATGAAACGATTCTATGAAACGACTGATTAAACAACTGATTACGTTTCGCGGCAATTTCCCCTAAAATATGGAATACGTTGCGATGAAATTAACACCAAATATCCGTATTTATCCACAGATCTCAAAACTGGTATTAGAATTTTTAAATTCGAATTAGTTTTGGAAATATTAATTTTTTTCTAATTTTAGATACTTTTTTCTAATGATGGTAACTCAAATTTTAATCATAACAGATTTTTTTTTCATAATTTGGAAAAGGTTATTATTTTAATCTAATTTGGCGACCAGTTTGGCCTCCCTTAAATGTATACTAAGAACACTGCTTTTTTTTTTTTTTTTTTTTTTTTTTTTTTTTTGGTATTTCATTATAATTTTATTTAATACAAAACTTTCATTTAAAACTGAAAATTTTAAAATCAATGGCTTTCACTTCTTTCTTTTTTTTAAACGAAACGAAACGAAAAATATTAATTGCAGATGTCATATACGCACCGGCGTACCTAAATAGCGCCAAACGGGCGTTATTTAGCTTGACACGGTAACCCGGCTATTGTTGCTTATTTATTAATAAATGTTTATTTACATTTATGTTATTTTTATTAAAAATAAAATTATAAATTGTTTTGTTCTATAGTTATTAATTATTTTTTTTTAATTTATTGTTATTTCATTTTAAAAATAATAGAAAATAATTAAAAACAAAACAAATGTGACAGGTATTCGAAAACGAGGTTTTCCTGTTTTTAATTTCAATCCTGACGTTTAATTTCAAATTCAAAGCAATGTTTTAATGGTACTACTTAGTTATCCTGTCGACCAATTTCGCCAAATAATATAAATCGCCAAAGCACTTACCAAATTATACAAATTGACGTAATTTTTATTTTAAACTAGCAAACCCCACGGCTTTGCTCGCCTAATATTTCAAATATGCCAAGTGATATTTATATGTTTAATTTTTATCAAAAGAAATTATACTTTTAGGAATAATTCAAAAATTACTGTTTAAAACACAGTTTGACTACACTTCATTATTACACTGCATTAAGCAAAAATGAGACTTAAATTAATAAAATGAAATAAAACTAAATAAATGATAATTTAGAAAATATTTTGAAACTTTTATGCTGAATTAATACGCTCATTTCAGTATTCATTTGAAGTTTCTATTTTTTTAGAAACCATCTGAATACATCTTACCTCTCTCAACATAGAGGGCTATGTTGAAATAGGAACTGTCACCATTAATTTGCCAACATTAATTTTGAAATCGGTTTGTTATTTCCTAATATTCCACAGAAACGTAATTTAGAAAGATTTTAAAGGCCTTTTTTAGAACGTTTGTTGTCCCTGTGAACCCCAGGTGGTAGAATCATCGTCATAAAATATAGCCTGTGCAGGATCAGAGAATGTTAACATTGGTTCGCAACTATTACTTTTGTAATCAGTTTATATTCCCTGAAATTGCATAGAAATAGTAATTTAGGACTTTTTTAGAATGCTTTTCGCATCTCCTCTTCGCTTCACCCCTTTTTAATTCGAATGTATTTTAGACAATCCTTCGTGGGCATTTATATTTTTTAAGTAACTACCATGCCATATTTAAAGTTTCTAGCCTCTTCAGTATCACAGAAATCGCAATTTAGAAAGTTTTTTGCTCCTGAAACCCTCTGGTGGTAGTGGCACAGACATAAAATATAGCTTATGTTTGAGCAGGTTCTATCACCAACAATTTGTCCCCATTATTTTTTAACTCGGTTTGGTATTTGATAAGATTGTATAAAAATTGTAATTTAGAACGTCTTTAGAATGCTTTTCGCTCACTTCATACTTTTAAATTTGGAATTTTCTTTCGACTGTTCTTAGAAAGCAGTTGCATCTTGTAAGTAAATACCATGCCATATTTCAAAATGTTAGACCGCTCAGTTGTGTAAAAAACGCAAATTAGAACATGTTTTGCTCTTGCAAACCCCAGATGGTAGGGACAGCAACATAAAATATAGCCTATGTTAGAGCAAGGTCTGTCACCATCAATTTACAACCATTACTTTTGAAATCGATTTGATACTTCCCAAAATTGAGTTAAAATCGCCATTTCAAAAGTTTTTAGAACCCACTTCGCGCATTATCACCCCTTTTAAATTTTGAAATGTTTAAGAACTGTTCTTGTATAAGAACTCTTCTCCTTTATCTTATACTAATATTATATCTAATGAGTAACTAATATTTCAAATTCTATATTTCTAAGCCCTTCAGTAACGCAAAAATAATTTTTAGAATGTTTTTTGCTCCTGTACCCCGATTGGGGTAGCGGCACCGACATAAAACATAGCCTATGTTAGAGCAAGGGCCATCAATTTACAACACTTATTTTTTAAGTCGGTTTGGTATTTCCTGAGATTGTGTAGAAACCACCATTTAGAACGTTTTTAAGAACGCTTTTCACGCATTTTCACCCCCTTTTAAATTTCGAATTTTTTAAGAACTGTTCTTAGAAATTCTTTATATCTAATAAGTAACTAATATTTCAAATTTCATGTTTCTAGGCACTTCAGTAACGCAAAAATCGTATTTTTAGAAAGGTTTTTGCTCCTGCACCCCCTTTGGGTTAGTGGCACCGACATAAAAAATAGCTTATGTTGGAGCAAGGGTTATCACCATCATTTTGACACCATTATTTTTTAAATCGGTTTGTTATTTCCTGAGATTGTGTAGAAACCAAAATTTAGAACGCTTTGTGTGCATTTTCACCCCTTTTAAATTTTGAATTGTTTAGAAAATGTTCTTAGACACCATTTATATGTTATAAGTAACTAATATTCCAAATTTCATATTTCTAGGCCCTTCACTAACACAAAAATCGCATTTTCAGAACGTTTTTTGCTCCTGCATCCCCTTTGGGGTAGTGGCACCGACATAAAATATAGCCTATGTTCTAAGTTGGACCAACACCATCATTTTCATACCATTACTTTTGAAATCGGTTCGGTAGTTCCAGAGATTACCTCTAACAAACAAACAATTTTTACTTCTTAATATTAGTATAGATAACGAAAGAACAAATAAAGGCAGAGATGTCATATACTCCCGATTATTGGCGCGATTTTTTCTGACGCCAATGTCGTATACGCAACGAGTACTTAACTGGCGACAAAATATCGTTATTTTGCTTGATATGGTAATCCGGATGTTGTTGTTTATGCTGTTGATGTTTTCGCCAAATGATGTCGGAAAAAAATCGCGCCAATGTAACATCTGTGCCCAAATAAATTAGTATAGCCTTAATAAAAATAAAAATAAAAATAAAACGTCGAAATAAAAAATTTCGTTCCATGTTCAAATTTTATCCATAGGAAATGCTTCATTAAATCAATATACGTGGGTAATACTGTCTCTTTCAATTGTACTGGAGATCAAAAACACTAACAAAATGTTTCATTTTCAGTTGAGGTCATGTTTAAATTAAACTTCCGTATTGTCTTGTCCAAATAAACAAAAAACAAATCTCGAAACGTGTCAAATTGCTTTCCCTTTCAGGTCTTTTTATGATACGAAGGAACAAATAAGAGTCGCTGGGAGCGAGGTCGGGGCTGTAGTGTGCTTTGTGGCAGGATTGCCACGTTAAACTTAGCCAAAACTTTGGTGGTTGCGAGCGACGTGTGAGAGGCCGTATTGTCGTGGTGAACAATGCAATCGTCTCTGATGTCTAGTCGGACGCGCCGGGTCAGGTCAGTTTTACGCTCTAATGCACCATTATTTGAAGGATCGAATCCGCCGCGTCCGCCCATACATCAGAAATGATTGGATTGTTCGCCACGACAATGCACCCTCTCAAACGCTGTTTGCCGCGGCCGAAGTTTTCGCTAAGTTTAACGTGGTAATACTGCCGCAAGCCCCCCATACAGCACAGACCTTGCTCTCAGCGACTTTTTTTTGTTCCCCGGATCAGGGAAGATCTGAAAAGGAAACGATTCGACACGATTCCAGCGATCCCGGCAGCTTCGACGACGTCCCTCAACAGGTTTCCGGGCGAAGACTTCCAGGGTGCCTATGAATAATGGAAAAAATGCTGGCAGCGGTGTGTTGATGCCCAATGGTCATATTTCAAAGAATTTTAGCTCGCTGTACAAAAGTGTTTAATAAATTTTGCATTCTTAGACCAGTCTTGAAACTTTGTGAACACACCCTGTATTATAAAATATTGGGGAAACTGTCCTAAAATGGCATACCCTATGCCATGCAAATAATGCTTTTATTCATACAAATGTTTTCTCATGAACAGTATTTTTTACAAACTAACTTTGAAATGCATGCAAAATGTAATGTTGCTTTTTAAAAAGTAAAAATGACACACCCATAAATTGTTGTTAATTGTGCTTCCCTAAATCACAAATAGATTTTTTGAAACTAATTAATACTGACTCATTCACTATGTGACCACTTTTAACATTTAACCCATTTTATCCAGTTTGCATTCGGTTTTGAGTGACTGAATAACTCATTTCAATAATGAGATGCTTCATCATAATCATCTTCAGAAAGAACCATGTCTTTGTCGTCATCATTGAGTCTAAAAAGCCGAATTTTCTTCTTATTCTGTATTGCTGCACGTCTTGATTGTGAATTATGTCTCTGAGCAGATTTTGCCCTTAAGGTGCGAATAGTCCCTCATTCTACTGTTATCAATATCGGCGTCTTTTCTTGTGACCACATGGTATTTTTTATCTTTAAAGGCTTTAAAAGGAAACACACTGATGTCCTGCAAAAGGGGAACCTTTCAGTCAAGTAGAGCTACACTCCTTATCTTCTGATCCATTGTTAATTCTCCGCATCCTTTTGTAAATAAACCGCAGAAGGGTCCAGAACAAAAGATTTCTTGGAAAACTGTAGAAGGATGGCAAAACAAGCATTTATAAGCAGCCTTAATTCGGCAGTATTAGGAATTAGGACTGCTAATCAGATTAGTGCACCTTCATGCTTTCACTTTTTAGAGGATGATCTAACATGAGGTGAAAAATGAAGTGGAGGCACATAGAGTGGTCTGATAAATGAAGATTATGAACTTGAAGATGCTGCTTGTTGAAAAGATACATACGCCTTCGAGTTTCAGAAACAGATTTTGACGGCGCTGTTGAAGGAAGTGGCATTGAAACTGTGAAAATTGATGGATTAGGCCGAGATAGGCTATTATCTATAGAACTTGTGTTGCCTTCGTTCTTTCCTTATTTTCCAACAGACTTTTTGTAAAACTGAAACACAGAAAACATGAACGGGAAAGGTGTCTGGGTTCATGTTATAGATTCATGCTTATCATTCCTGATCGTTTTTACAACATAACTGTGTATCAATTATTTAAGCTGTGTATCGTTACAACTATCGTTAAGTATCGTTAAGTGCTGTCCTCTAGCGAGAATGTTAAGAAACATAAGGTATGTCGTTATACATAAGTACGTCATTTTGGGACAGCTTCCCCTATATATCGTTCCGAAAATATGTCACCCCATCTTTTTGAGAAGGATTTTTTTTATGAATATATTTAAATAATTGAATTTAAAATAAAAAATACTTACTTTCTCCTCTGACTCTCACGGTTTACTTGCTTTACTTTCTTAAAGCATTACCAACATTTCACCATTTTTCACTATTTTACCATTATTCATTCATTTGAAAAAGACTTCTATGTAATATTTCTTAATAACTACAAATGAAAAAATTTTGAAATATCCTTTATAGTTTATAAAAATATCACGCTATGGATTTTTATCGAGATTAAAAATTGTATTCTATTATTTATAAAATGTATGTGAGGATTTCCTGGAACACAAATATTTTTTGGAAGTTATAGATTTTTCTTCTACTTTCCGATATAGTTAAGGAACTATTTTTTATGAAAGTATTTTTCTAGTATATAATTCTAGATACTAAAGTAGCATTAGAAAATATTTCTTTAAAAAATACATTTTCTGCTGAATCGGCTTATTTCAAAGAAGGAAAGATCTTAGTGTCTGCCTATCTCTTAAAGCGGGCCGAAAAAAAAAAAAAAATAGATTATATATGAATTTATTATAATACGGAAAAGTTGCATTATTCTGTCAATAGTAACTATGCACAATTTCATTTTCATTGATTAATAATTTTTACCTCCTCAAGACGCCCAAAATTTCCAAAAACGACATTTAACTTAAAATAATAAAAATTAGTAAAAAGGACAATCGTTTTCTAATAGTGGGCAAACGGTCAACCAGTCTATCATAATTAACTGTAAAAAAAGGTTAACCAGGTCGGTTAATAACTTTTGCTTCCTCAAGACGGCCAAAATTTCTGCTCAAAAACGAAAAAATGACAAAAACGGCCATTTTCTACTAAAATTAATAAAAATTAAGAAAAAGGATAATTGTTTTCTAAAAACAGCCAAATGGTCTATCATTCCATCATAATTATCTGTAAAATAATTAACCAGATCGGATAATAAATTTTTACCTCCTCCAGACGGTCAAAATTTAGAGAATTTATCAAAAATGGCTATTTTGGCTGTTTTGAGGTATTAAAATTTATTAACCGATCTGGTAAAATGTTTTACAATTAATTATGATGGACTGTTAAACCATTTTCCCATTATCGGAAAACGATTGTCCTTTTTCCGATTTTATTATTTTAAGTAAAAAAGGCCGGGTTTTGGAAACTTTGGTCATCTTGAGGAGGTGAAAGATATTAATCAACGAAATTAAATTTTGTACAGTTACTACGAGATAACGCAACTTTTCCGCACTATTAGAATTCCATAATCCAAAATTCGATTTTTTCGGCCCACCCTACTGTCTTTCTCTCTGTGTGTGTGTGTTTCGTGTTAACTGATGCAAAAAGCACCCAATCAGCTTCATATTTCATATCTTTATCATGAGGTTTGGCGGAAAAAGCTGTATATTTTTTCGTTCGGTTCATTCCTTTGAAAAATATAGAGCATTTTATTTCCAGTTAGAACTCTTTTCAATGGGAATTTAGACAACTTTCATATATTATTATTCGTTAAAATGAAAATGGCCCATTTGAATTATTTATTTAGATGTTATAATTCAAGAGCCTACAGCACAAAAACCTATGTTATCAAGAAGAAGAAAAAAACCTTTATTTTATTGAAGAGTAGAAGTAGGGGAATCTAATGATCCATGTCAGCCGGAAGTGAAGTGGTGCATAAGTCAAAAATTAATACCGCCAGTGGTTGACTCGTAGGTTTATCATTGTGTTTGTCCTAGAACTATCCTCCTTGTTTTCATTACCTTTGTTTGTGGGACAAACACAATAATAAACCTTCGAGTCAACCATTGGTGGTATTAATTTTTGATGTATGCACCATTTCACTTCCAGCTGACATGGATCATTAGATTCCCCTATTTCTACTCTCCCATAAAATAAAGGTTTTTATCTTCAGCTTGATAACATAAGTTTTGTGCTGTCGGCTCTTGGACTATTACATCATGGTTGATAAAAGTTTGGTGTAGACGTTTTAAATTAATCAAATCGGTTTGAAATTTTTAATACGTTTCTCAAATATTCAAAACTATCTATAGAATTGTTAGTGGAATTTTGTGCACATCTTTGTAAAGAATGAAAACATTTATTTTCTTTATAACTTTTATAATTATATAAGTGATACGTGTTTAATTTCTTTTTTGATTTAAAAGTTGCCTGTCAGCTGCTATTTTTATAGATATAAATTCAAATTACAACGATTTAATAATAATAAATTTATTTTCTTCTAACTTTGACATGCTTTTTCTGAAGATGTATATTAGGATTGATTTAAATCAGAACGCTCTTTGAAATACTACAGCTCATATTCAAAATACTAGGACTTCCTTCAGAGGGATTAGTCTGAGCAATATTGCTGAGAACATAGATTTAATAATAACATGTGGAAGCAAAGAAAATGAGATGTTATCTTTAATTGTCCATATACTGCGATAAATTGAAATGATGAAAATAAACGAATCGTAGAATTACAAAATCTTATATATAAATTCGTATACACTGTTTAAAAAAATGGGAAATCAAACCATGCAAGACAGCCATGCATGGATATAAAATTGAAAGTACGCAATATATTAAAAGTAAAATAGAAAATGAAACACTAAATTATCTTATATCGGAATTTTGACTGTATAAAATGATGTCAAGCAATGGTGACAAATATATGATGTTTAAAAAGAATGGACTATAATTTATAGGGTGTGAGCTCCCCCGGATTTGTTAACCCCTTGGGGAAGAGCGACACGTATACGTGCCGCATGAAGCGCTCAGAATCCTTGTTTTTTCGCACCAGTAAAATTTTACTGTAAAATTTGCCTTATTTAATCAGCGCATTTTCTCGATTCAAGAAGACACAAATTTCTGTTTTTAAAAAACGGGGACAAAAGATTAAAAATTTCGTAAAAGGCTCCCGTCCAGAAGGGGTTAATATTGTACAATATCTGTTTTCCACAGATGCAATGAGGTTGTCGATAACAGTTAAGGAATTCTCTCCCCAAAATCTGATATAGTATCAAAGTACCGAATACATCAACAGTGGCATGCAATGCTTCGTTAGACTGTGTTTTATACTTTCGGTCGGATTTAAATGATGAGTGTATACTGGCCACTACATACGCTGTATTGCTTTGTTTTCAAACATATTCTGCACA
Source organism: Maratus speciosus (assembly GCA_963932465.1). Taxonomy (NCBI): domain Eukaryota; kingdom Metazoa; phylum Arthropoda; class Arachnida; order Araneae; family Salticidae; genus Maratus; species Maratus speciosus. Next base: position 156,799,428 of record OZ010789.1, read on the forward strand.
AGTTGATCTGTATTTAGCATGTATTAAATAAAAGAAATCGGCAATGATTGCAACATAAAGTATGACACAAGATCTGAATATATCGTCTACATAACTTTTGAGCTGTCAAAGTGTCATTTGAAGTAATTTACAAATCCATACATATTTATTCAGCAAATCATGCAAGCTAACATACGCCAATATGAACCCGATTATGAACTTTCACCAGAATAAGTTAATATATAAAAAATCTACTAATGATAATTGATAATATTACCTTATGATAAAATGTCTAGAAAAGTGAATCAGATAAAAAATTCATATCACATTTAAAACGGCACTTCCCTCTGTTAGTGGCCTTGGCGAGAGAGAGAAAAGCCTAGAGAAGGAACACTTTAACAAGTACTTTCGGGCAACCTACTCACTGTTTCATACAGGTCTTTATTCAATATTTACACAATTTATTTAATGCTAGGTGGGAATCTATCAGTTTTGTTGCATTTAAATTGCATGTTTTGCGGAGGAAATGCAGCATTATGAAGTATTTAAAGTTGCTATACCTAATAATTCCAAATTAATGGTAATTGAGATCGCTTTCCGTTAATTTCATCTTTTTAAATTTTAAATTTTTTAGAAACTATTCATAGAGACAATTGTATATTTTAAAACTAACCCGAAGCAAAATTTCAAGATTTTGGGCTCAGCAGTAACACAGAAATAGAAAATTTTCGAAAGTTTTTTTGTTTCTGCACTGTTTTATATAGCGACATTTTTAGAAATTGTTCTATTGCGAGAATTTACGTCATGATAAATACAGCCATGTCAATTTTCATGCTTATATTCCTAACAATTCCATGTACTTCGTTACTTAGATCATCTTTAGATCTTTTTCCGCTTTGTATAGTCTTTCGATTTTTTAGAATTCGTTCTACAACGAGCATTTACATCTTATAAATTACTACCATGCCAAAGTTCTAGTTTCTAACCCCAACAGTATCCCAAAAATTTCAGTATTCCAAATAAACCATAGTTTAGAACCTTTCTAGAAATTTTTACGATTATCCATCAAATTGAACTTTTTAGAGAGCGTTCATTACGAGTATTTAAATCTTAAAAGTAACTATAACACCAAATTTAAAGTTTCTAACCCAATCAATATCGCAGAAATCGCAATTTTAGAACTTTTTTGCTCCTGCAGCGATGTAGGTTCTTGCAATGACATAAAATACAGTCTTTTTTTCGGAGCAGAGATGGCCACCAACATTTTTTTATGTTGGCTATGTAGTTTCAGAGATAACACCTCGCAAACGTACAAGCATTAATAATATTATACACTTTATAATATTATAACGCTTTATAACATTAGCATTAGATGTACAGATACAAAAGCCATTTATCTCTTACAAACTAAAGTGCCCGGCGTTGCTCAGAATTTGAAGGATGTTTGTTCTGAAAAATCAATTTCGAAATTTAACATACAACACAAAATAAACATTAAAAAAAGCTGTCGAAATGTTGTATGAATGAATCATATGAAAACGCTATGTAAAAATGTATACATGCATATAACAGACGCAAAAGAATACAGCTATAAATGAACTTATTTCAATTTATAATTGGAGCAATAATGTTAAAATACGCCAATATTTCCCTAATCGGGTTTTTATCAAGCTTCAATACATTTTTCACACTCATATGACGTTATACTATATCCACCACGTCCTTTATATTTCCAATATGACGTAATATTTTCCTTTTTCACGTGGAAACCTTGAAATAGAAAACTTATGAAGTTATATTCACTTTCATTTAAATTCGTCAAACTATTTATTTCATTTTCATTTTTCACGTGGAAATCTTGCAGTAGAAAATTAATTGTTGTGGTAATAATTTTATTGTGTATTTTAATTGTTGGCAACTGCTATAACGAAAAATGTTTAAATTTGATAAGAAATTGCTGTTAAATTGATGGTTTTTTATTAATTAAAAATTAACTATAAATTATTTCGATTCCGGATTATTTTAGTTGCCTCGGCCATGTTTTAATACACATGTACGTATCTTTTGACAATTTTGGCTTCCAAATTGTGGATTTTTATAGAATTACAAGCAGACAGATAGACAAGTTTTCATTTTTATATATCTCTCTATTCTAAAAAGAGTACCTAACGCTGTCGCCGCCGCCGGTTTTGAATTTTTTGTGACCGGAGGCCTTTCTTCGTTAATATTAAGAAAACTATTGCATACAAAAATATGAAAATCGGTGGTATTATAGAGAAATGTTTGATCATCACGCTGATGCATACAGTTTTCAAATAGGAGAATTATTTTAAGAGATATTTAATGCTAATGTTGGACAAAATCGTTCCATTAAAAAAGTTTTATAGGAGCAAAAAATGTACATGGGAATTTAATCATTTTTATATCATTTTATTCAATAGAAGATCCCGGTGTGCAGATTCCATTAATTTTTTTTTATTTGACTCATTTTTTGAGGTTTTATTTCTGTTTTAAATTCAAATATTCAGAATTTCGACAGATATTTTTTACATATTTTAGAAAATGGTATTAATTTAAACTGTTGCCAAGTGTATAAACAGCGCAAACAATAATGTTTGCTTCAAATAAAAAAAAATATTTACACATTACTATTATAAACAGAAAAAAACCTTCAAATTAGAATTAAATAATTAGGTATAAAAAGCAGGCACTTATTGGAAATTACGCCATAAAAACTATATTTACATGTGAATTTTAAAAGAGAAAAGATATTGTAAAATAAATTCATTAACATGCGTTAGAAGTCTTAAATAGAAGAAATTACGACACATTACACTTATTATGCAAAATGAACAAAAAATAATATTGCAAAACAGTTTAAATTTAAAAATTGCGCGAGACAAAATATTTAAGGTTAAATATTGGACTTTTTCAAAATTTTATTATTTGTCGTTTGATGTGAGGTGTTCAGCTATAAGTATGCATAATTTCATGACTCCAACTTAATTAGGGGCTGAGTTAGAAAAATAGTTTAAGATACACAAGTTAGAGCCCAGAGGGTTAAATATTATACCTTTTTCAAAATTTTATTATTTGTTGTTTGATGTGAGGTGTTCAGCTATAAGTATGCATAATTTCATGACTCCAACTTAATTAGGGGCTGAGTTAGAAAAATAGTTTAAGATACACAAGTTAGAGCCCAGAGGGTTAAATATTATACCTTTTTCAAAATTTTATTATTTGTCGTTTGATGTGAGGTGTTCAGCTATAAGTATGCAAAATTTCATGTCTCCAACTTAATTAGGGGGTGAGTTAGAAAAATTGCTTAAAATACACAAGTTAGAGCCCAGAGGGTTAAATATTAGACCTTTTTCAAAATTTTATTATTTGTCGTTTGATGTTAGCTGTTCAGCTATAAGTATGCAAAATTTCACGTCTTCAACTTAATTAGGGGCTGAGTTAGAAAAATTGCTTAAAATGCATAAGTTAGAGCCCAGAGGGTTAAATATTAGACTTTTTCAAAATTTATTATTTGTCGTTTGATGTGAGGTGTTCAGCTATAAGTATGCAAAATTTCATGTCTCCAACTTAATTAGGGGCTGAGTTAGAAAAATTGCTTAAAATACAGAAGTTAGAGACTGGAGGGTTAAATATGACTTTTTCAAAATTTTATTATTTGCCGTTTGATGTGTGGTGTTCAGCTATAAGTATGCAAATTTTCAAGTCTCCGACATATATAGTTTCTGAGAACGGGCTCTGTGACAGACGGACAGACAGAAAGACAGACAAAGGAGTGAGACAGGTAGGGTTTCGTTAGATGAACGAAACTCTGAAAACATGCTGCGGATGACTGTAGCAGCATCCTAAAATTACATTACCATCAGCGATCTACCAATCCCGAATTTAGCTTATATTCGTTTCATATATTCTTATTCTTTTGTGCGGCCCAGTAAAATAACTATCAATAATATATACAGTAAAACCTCTGAACAGCGGACACCTCGAGAATGCAGAATTTGTCCTCTATTTGGAGGTGTCCGCTACTGAGAGTAAAACATGTACAGTTATTTAAGTGTTGGTAATCGAAAAAATGTCCGCTTAGAGGTATCCGCTAATCGGGTGTGTCCGTTATGGAGGTTTTAGCAGTAAAACTTCTGAATAGCCAACACTTCGTGAGGGCAGAATTTGTCCTCTATTTGGAGGTGTCCGCTACTGAGAGTAAAAAATGTACAGTTATTTAAGGGTTGGTACTCGAAAAAATGCCCGCTAAATAGGGGTGTCCACTAATCGGGTGTGTCCGTTATGGAGGTTTTACTGCATAATAATATGATCCTTAACAAGAAAATTGCATGCTGTAGGATAGACAGACAGACATCCAGAGAAAGATAACCTCCCGGAGCAATAAACACTCATGTCTTTTGTTCTAATCATCCACAATCGTTTCTAAATTTCGTTATACGAGAATTTAAAAAAATTGTTAATTTCCAGTCGATAGACTGACAACTATCTTTTAGCCTGAGTTTTAGCCGGATTTATCTTGTTGTATGTCATACAACAGGCCAGAATTTATACAACAGGCTAAAAACGGTCACCGTGGTACGGAGTACTATATTATTATTTGTTTGCCCACCAAAATTGGTTGCGACAGGTTGTTGCAAGGTTTGTGATCACGTGGTTGAAACTGATCTATTCAATATTACTGCATGCGTATTTTTTTTTTTTTATTTATTTATTTGCTCCATGTGTTCAAACCAGTTGTCTACGAAAAGAAAGTGACGCACACCAAATTTCTGTGACGTATGCAGATAAATAGTGCTTTTTATCAGTTTTTTTAATATAATTTTTAAACGGTTTGGAACTTAATTTTCATAGTAGGTGCATTCAGAAGATGGCCCTCATAGGTACCTTCTGGTGCAATCAGAAAGGAAATCCGACAAGTATTTTTTGAGTTATGCTTGACGAAAGATTTTTATTAGGCTTTTAGGTAGCTTTCATTACAAAAAGCTACCTATTGCGGCCGTTCGGAGGAAAGCGATTTCAAAAAATTTTTAACATAAAAAAATTATTATAGGTTGGATGGGTGGGTAGATGTTAGAGTACGGAGGAGGGTGGTGTTGTCTGGATAATACGCAATGGTTAATTTATAAAAAAAAAAAAAAAAAAAAAAATGGGGCTTTTGTATTATTACTATATTTTTGATACGTATTTTATAAGGATGTTGATTTGATATTTTATATGTAATTAGTGAATTTCATTAATTATTAGCTTTATTATTGGTTAATCTTATTTACAATCATTTGTTATAAATTTTAATTTAATAAGGACAATATCATATTAATTACTAATAGTATGCCATTTTTATAGTGATTAATATACATATAAGTATATTTAATATAAATAAAGTTATACTGTATGGATTAAAATTGGGTAATTATATTTATTATTATTCCTCTATTCTTATTAATATTTTAATATTTATTTATTTTCACTTAGTGTTATATAATTTATTATCGGTTTATTGTTTTTGAATGTCCCACATTCATACTTTTAGGATTTTTATGGATGTATAAAATAATCCACACACTATATTTGTGCTTTTTAGGTAATTGGAATTTAAGTATCAGTTCACCTTCTTTATACTACCATATGTTTTTTATTTCCTGTTCATTTTATAATTATCTTATATATAATAGTTTTTATTAAAGATTTTTATATTTTTAATAATTATTTATATTAATTATTAATGAATTTATTTTGTTTTATAGCATATAGCTATATGCTATATATTATCGATGTTCTAGAATTATTTAAATTCTTAGTGTAGTTTAAATAAATTTGCTAATAGAATATTTTGTATGCTTTTTAAATTTTATTAACAATAGTTTTTTTTTTTTTTTAATACATTGTGTGGTTTATATTCAGTTTATAATTATCTATATATAAGGATATGTTTGGTTTTGCTGTTAATAAAACAATTGTTACATTCAATTGCTTACAACTGAAGCAAGTCTTTTGACAATTATATCATAAAAGTAATACTAGATGGCAGCACCACAATTTGTGTTTTTTTTTCCATAAGTTCTAGATTTACTTATTCCAGCTACATTTCAGTTATAATTTACTACACCAGGGGGAATTTTTAGCTAAATTTTGACGATATTGTTTAACGGTTTTTAATTAATTTAATAGTGCATTTTAATTATGTAATTACTTTCTATTTATATTATTTTATATTTTTTATTAAAAGTTATTTAACATTTATTTCAATATGTATTAACTGCATCCTATGGTATCAATTACTGTGATTTCTTAACTGTTTTATTAACCTTAATCTTTACGATATGGGTGCCATGTGCGTGTGGATTTATTCTAAAATATTAATCGGTATGGTGTTTATTATTTCATTTTATATCCTATAAATATTTAAATAGGTTTTATTGTTTTTTCCATTTCATATTATTTGTTTCTATTCTGTTTTCATTTTTAATCAATTCACTTGATTTTAATGGTTGTTAGGGCACAGGGGAAAATAACTTTTAGCTTTAGCTTATTTTTCCCACAGAAAACAACCATTTTGCTTATATCATTGAATTCTGTGCCCTTGAAAACGTAATTCAATATATAAGCATTTCCATTATTTGTCGGTGTCCACTTTCTTATTTTTCTTCCATAATAATTCTTATAAATAATTTAATCTTTTTTTTTATATATATACTTACAGCTTTAATTCATAATATTACGGTTTTTGATGGTGGTAGGTTATGTTTAATTATTGGTTCTATATATATATATATATATATATATATATATCTGACATATGTCACACTGTAACTCTCGTAATTATGAACCGATTTCGATGTAATTCGATGTGTCGATAGTACATACCAATGTCTCGACTGAGTTCGTTGGCCAGCTTCATCCGCCATTTTGTTTCAAAATGGCGGCCATTTAAATTTTTTTTAAAAATTTAAAATTTGAAATGTGGTACCAAAAAATTAAAAATGGAAAAATATTTTTTTCTTATGTATTTGACCTTTATACTAAGATTCCGGAGCAGTTTTTGTTTCGTCTATATCTTAAAAAATGGCTGAGTTATAGCATTTTGAATTTCTAGCGTGGCTGACATTTTGAAACGTCCTGAATTTTGTCACGCGATAAAAGGCGTATTTATGAACCGATTTCGATGTAATTCGGTGTGTACATAGTACATACCAATGTCTCGACCGAGTTCGTTGGCCAGCTTCATACGCCATTTTGTTTCAAAATGGCGGACACTTAAAATTTTTTTTAAAAATTAAAATTTGAAATGTGGTACCAAAAAAGTGAAAATGGAAAAATATTTTTTTCTTATGTATTTGACCTTTATATAAAGATTTCGGAGCAGTTTTTGTTTCGTCTATATCTTAAAAAATGGCTGAGTTATAGCATTTTGAATTTCTAGCGTGGCTGACATTTTGAAACGTACTAATTTTTGTCACGTAATAACAGGCGTATTTATGAACCGATTTGGATGTACCTTGGTGTGTACATAGTACATACAAATATCTCGACCGAGTTCGTTGGCCAGCTTCATCCGTATCTTGTTTCAAAATGGCGGGCATTTAAAATAATTTAAAAAATAAAAAAAATAAAATGAGATACCAAAAAAAAAATGGAAAATGAAAAAGATTTTTTTCCTATGTGTTACCTTTATACAAAGATTTCAGAGCAGTTTTTGTTTCGTCTATATCTTAAAAAAAATGGTTGAGTTATAGCATTTTGAATTTCTAGCGTGGCTGACATTTTGAAACGTCATGATTTTTGTCACGTAATAACAGGCGTATTTATGAACCGATTTGGATGTAACTTGGTCTGTACATAGTACATACCAATGTCTTGACCGAGTTCGTTGGCCAGCTTCATTCGCCATCTTGTTTCAAAAGGGTTTCCATTTAAAAAAATATTAAATTTAAAATTTTAAATTAGGTATTAAAAAATTGGAAAATGAAAAAGATTTTTTTATGTGTTTGGCCTTGATACAAAGATTCCGGAGCAGTTTTTGTTTCTGAAAATTTGTTCTTTTGTTTATATCTTAAAAAATGGTTGAATCATAGCACTTTGAATTTCTAGCATGGCTAACATTTTGAAACGATCTTGTATTTGTCACGCGATAACATACGTAATCGCCTATTTCGATGTAAGAAGGCATGTGGATAGTATACACCAATAACTCAACCAAATTCGCTGGCCAGATTCATCAGCCCTCTTGTTTCAAAATGGCGGCCATTAAATTAAAAATATATATATATATTTAAAGTGAGGTGCAAAAAAATTAGAAATTGAAAAATGTTTCTTTCTTAAGTATTTGACCTTGATATAAGGATTCAGGAGCATTTTTTGTTTGTGTTTACCTTAAAAAATGGCTCAGATATAGCAGTTTCAATTTTTATTGTGGGTGACATTTTGAAAAATCTGATTTTTTGCATGGGACAGCACTCGTATATATGAACCGATTCCGATGTGAGTGAGCATGTGCACAGCAATTACTAAGGTCTCGACCAAGTTCATTGGTTAGCCTCATCCACCATGTTGTCTTAAAATGGCAGGCACTTTAAGAAATCGCCGAATTTGGCAGCCAAATATAAGTTGCTTTAAATAAAAGCGGCTTGGATAAAGCTGACTAATTTCGCGAAATTCTCATTCATAATGATTTAGTATTGATAAAAATTAGTATTGAATCTCCTATATTCGGTTTCCACTAAATTGAGCTTCGTGTTTTTGAATAATATAAGTTGGCTTTTTAAAAATAAGGAATACGAAAGCTACCTCTTCCTCCCGGCACTGGCCGGAAGGACTTTTTTTAGTGGGACATGGCGTTAATATCCATCGTAGCTGTAATGTGTCCGGACAGTAATATTTTGCTGAGTATTAGCCTTCGCTTCGCCCAGACAATTAGAATAATTAATTTTTTTTACAAACTGAAAATATCGTTTGGCAAATTTAATGTCTTTTTATGCAAATATGCAAACGATATTTTTAATAAGAACTTATTGTTGATTATGCTCATTTATTATCTTAAAATTAATATCATTTTTGAAAAGATTAATTGAAAAAAAAATTATTTTGAAAAGTCAAAATATTAGAATATTTATTCAAGTGGTTCAAAATATTAGAATATTTCGCATTAATTCTCCTTTAATTATCACCAATTCATAACTGGTGGCACCATGGATTAAATTAAGACAAATTTATTTAAAATCCATATTCTCTTTGCATTTTGCTTGCTTTTTCGTCTTAAAATGGGTCGTGTGAGTGATATTCCTGAATCTATTAAACTTAGGATGGCTGATTTGTCTTAGCACGGTAAAAATCAATGTTATATAGCGATTTTTTTACACTGTTTGCAATCAAGTGTTAATAAAATACTAACACAATATTTAAAAAATGGAAATTTTCAAAATAATCGCCGAAATGGTGACCGAAAACTAAAAACGTCTGCTAGAGATGACAGGAAACTGAAGCGTATAGTTAAGAAAACCCGTTTTAAAAGTGTGCGATTCTTGCACGGAAAATGGAAAGAAGAAGGAGTTGAAGTTTCTACAGCGAGAACATTACGACGTCTCCATAAATTTAAGTTTGAATCTCGTGTACCGAAAACAAAACATCTCATGACTGCAAAACAAAAGCGTATAAGATTGAATTGGTGGAAATCAAGACGTTTATGGAGCGAAGAAGATTGGAAAAACATATTAGTTAGTGATGAAATTATGTTGTATAGATACAAAACATACTTTCATCACTAAAAAATATATTTTTCCAATCTTATTCGCTCTATAAACGTCTTGATTTACACCAATTGGATCTTATACGCTTTTGTTTTTCAGTCATGAGAGATTTTTGTTTTCGGTATACGAGATTCAAACTTAAATTTATGGAGACGTCTTAATGTTCTCGATGTAGAAACTTCAACTCCCTCTTATTTCTATTTTCGGTACAAGAACTGTACACCTTTAAAACGGTTTTTCTTAACTATACTCTGCAGTTTCCTGTCAGCTCTAGTAGATGCGTTTGGTTTTCGGCCGCCATTTCGGTGATTATTCTGAAATTTTCCATTTTTTGAATATTGTACTAGTATTTTACTAACGCTTGATTGCAAACAATGTAAATAATTCCCTATATAACATTGATTTTTACCGTGCCGATACAAATCAACCATACGAAGTTTAATAGATTCAGGAATATCACCCACATGACCCATTTTAAGACAAAAAAGCAAACAAGCTGTAAAAAGAACACCGATTTTAAATAAAATCGTCTGAATTTAATCAATGATGCCACCAGTTATGAATTGGTGATAATTAAAGGAGAATTAATGCGAAATATTCTAATATTTTGAACCACTTGAATAAATATTCTAATATTTTGACTTTTCAAAATAATTTTTTTTCAATTAATCTTTTCAGAAATGATATTAATTTTAAGATAATAAATAAGTTTAATCAACAATAAGTTCTTAATAAAAATATCTTTTGCATATTTGCATTAAAAGATATTAAATTACCAAACGATATTTCCATAGTTTGTGAAAAAAAAGTAATTATTCTAATATTTTGAATCTGAGCTGTAGAGAATAAGAATCTTCAACCTTTTTAATTGACAGTTGTTTGCTACCATAAATTCCGAAATTTAGTATTCGTCATATTTAATCGCAAATATTCTGTTATTAAATTAGATAAACTTTTCTTTTCTAAAATAGTGGTAGCTTGGTAGCTCGTGGACCAAAGGTTAAAGACCCCTACTCTAGAATGATAATCAATTTTTTTTTTCTCAAATCAAAAATTATGAGACCTAAATTACGTATGCATAACAGGAAATTACATTTGCATTAATATTTTTGTTACATGAGATTTTATTCAATTTCTGCAAAAGATGCAAAGGTTTCGGGGTTGTAACGTTGTAAATTAGGTAAGCACTGTTAATAGTATAAGATAAAATCTCCTAACAACTATATACTTACATTAATGTAAGCACGGTATAAAAAGCACCCTTATATGTAATTGAATCCGAAAATGACAAAATATCTGCAAACAGCAAACGTAAAATTAGTGAGACAACGGGGAGTTCATGGAGGTCACTGAAAATTTCATTTTTCCTTTTAGAAAATTTTACAGGAACGAGAAATGCATGAACACGCTAATATTAAACCAAGAAGGTAATCATTCGCAAAGCAAGTCCTCCAGTGATGAATTTTGCAGAAAAATGTGCGTCAGAAAAATAATTCGTGAAATCATGTTTAATGTGACAGTCCTTAAAAATTGCATTTTACGAATCTACGAGATTTATTTATTTATTTATTGAACAACAAACATCCGACTTGTGTGCTTGACATGAGAGCCCGCTTATAAGTCGGAGGCAAGATAGTACAAGGAAATATTACAACACAAGAGAAATAAACCCTGGGAGTTCCACACAAAGAGTGTGTGCAATGGAATCAGTGGGAATCGAACCCACAATCTCTTACGCTCGCAAGCAATCTGTTTCTTTTTAATACCAAATATGTATTTTTGATTTAATAACCAGTTATAATTCTTTAAATAGTTACTTTGAAGATTATTTATTTGTTTAGTGATATATTTTTTGGAAACTACAACTGCTAAAGAACACTTTCCTCGCTTTTTTCTCGTTGTTTTAAGATTTAAATTATGATTTAGAGTAGGATAAATTGGAGAATAATCAATAGTATTATTTATAGATGAAAACACTTTAACAGGTCTATTAAATGTTTCACTATTAAATCCATATGGATAAATAGTGTTATAATATTTCATATATGATGACTCCATATACAGACGTTCTGTTTATTTTTTAGAATTTGTAGGATTTCAGTTATCGTATTTTTAAATTGATGTTTATTAAAATGCTGAATTTCAGCTGTAGATTGTATATTTTTTGCTTTGTTTTTGTTAGAGTTTGAACGATGTTGATTGATTCGTTTATGTATTGGACTCGATGTTTCACATATATATTTCAAGTTACATAAGTTGCACTTTATACAATAAATTACATTAAAGATTTTACAAAAATTTGAAAAATTAGGATCTGAGGCAATTTGTGACTGAGAAGCTTATGGGCAGGTCTTGCGTCTAGCATCTAAACAATTGCGAAAAAATAATGGACGAGGAGGAGAGTATAAATGGTCAATGGATGGCGATCCAGGAACAACCCTATTATTGTTCCTGTACTGGGCACTACACTGCATAGATGCAGAGTGTATCTTGACGGGATCGAGATTTTTACTCAGAACTACCATTTTTTATAAATTTTTTTGATACATAGAATATCCAATAATTGCAAAAATTATATAAGTAAAATAAAATAAAAATCGACAGTAATATAGTAATCTCGATTAATATAATTAATTTAATAATATTAAAATGTATTGAGTATGAAATATAAATGAAAATATATACAATATGTACAAATCAGATAAACAGTGCTCAAAAACCTATTAATAAATCCATAACCATAATAATGATAACACGCAGTGCAAAAACTACCATAGCAAGAAACCTTTAGTACAAAAAAGTCATAAATAACTATGTCAATAATTCAGAACCACGAATGACAATAACCTTGCAAAGACTACCATAACATTATCCCGATGGACTTCTCAGATGTTAATATAAATTATACATATTACTAAAGCATTATGAACATTTAAATTATTATTATAAATTATTTATTAATAATTATTTGCTTCCCAATATCGATATATAAATAAAAAATAACTTAACAAAAAAAAGTTATGAAAGCAATAGCCGAATAGTTAGTTAAAACTATTGAATAGATATAGGACAATATCATGCAATAACAACAAGAAAATATATATAACATATATAACGAGATTGGTTAAATTCATTTATTGAATCTTTGCGATGATAACAATGCAAAATTTAATGGAATTTCCTATGAAGAGGTATCAGATAACTATTGAGTAAAAATCAAATTGGTAATATATATATATATATATATATATATATATATATATTAATGTTAATTATTGTTATAAGTTCGCTTTATTTTGGACAAAGTAACGGATGCATTAGAAGGGGATTTATTAAACTTCAGTAAAACACACACACAAAAAAATCGCAAACATTTTTATAAAAAAATTTCTATGAACAATTACATCTCTAACTTTCAACAAAGATGACACTTTTCTTTGTGAGAAGTCCTAACTCATTTGCCCACCAACTTAAAATATTTTATTTCATTCACTGAACTAATACATCCATACAAACTCTAAATATATGCTAGTAAGTACTAAATAAGATTTAGTTTAAACATAAGAAACAAAGTATTCAAGCTAACGTTTGTCATTTTTCAGCATTCCAATAATCTGACTAAAATTCAACTCTTCATTCTCTTCTTTTTCGTAAATAAAATTTCTTCGAATAAAAGTACCCCCATGGCATCAAATGCATACTCGGAAGAAATTTGAAACTTGCGATGTAATTTATTCTCTATGAACTGAATCTCAAATCCTATCGAAAGTGACATTCCATTAAAATGAAGAAAGGTTCATAGAGGTTCACTATGCGAACTATTCTATCATGATATTTGAAAGTAATGCATTTCAAAAAACATTTGACGGAAACATTTAATGTGACAAGTTTACATTCATTGAAACTATTGAAACTGAGAATTTCAAACAGATTGTTGACATTCAGTGTATTTTATGAGTAAATATAATTTAAAATGTATAATCTGTACATTTTGTTAATGTATATATTTTAAATTAAAATTATTCTTCTTGCATTAAATGCGCTTGAAATTTGAGATGTAATTTATTCTCTAAAAACGCAAAGTGAAATCGGAACAGAAGCGACGCTCTATTAAAATGGCATTCTCATAGAAGTTCATTATACGAACTATTCTATCATGATACGAGGGGTTATCAATAAGTTTTTGCCCTCACATAGAAATAATTGAGTAAAATTTATGAAATTTATGCTACATTTTATTTGTCCTTTTCTATATAGTCACCGTGCACAGTAACACATTTCTGCAAGCAGTATTTCAAAAAGAGGGGGGGGGGATGTATTCCAGGAGGCGCGATAGTAGACCCAAAGGGGGCATAATTCTAACTTTTACCTACCCTAATATGTGACATATTGTTGGAAAGATCTGTGACCACTTATTCATGTTATGCACATCCTGAGCCCCCCCCCCCCGAATTTGCCCCCGAAGGCATGAATGGTGTCCACAAAATTTAGAAAAGTGCCCTCCCGGAGGGAAAATTGGGGTGAGGGACTCAGGATGTACATAACATGAATAAGTGGTCACAAGCCTTTCCAACAATATGTCACATGTGGGGGTCGGTAAAAGTTAAAAAAAATACCACCACCTCCCCCCTTTGGCTCTACTATAGCTCCTTCTGGAATACGTCCTCTCTCCTCTTTTTTAAATACCGTTTTCAGAAATGTGTTACTATGCACGGTGACTATATAGAAAAGTACTAATACGATTTAGTAATTTCATAAATTTTACTCAATTATTTCTATGTGAGGGCAAAAACTTATTGATACCCCTTCGTATTTGACAGTAATGAATTTCAAAAATCATATGATCGGAACATTTAATGTGACAAATTTACATGCATTAAAACTAGTGAAACTAAAAATTTCAGAAAAATTGTTGACATTCAATGTATTTTATGTGTAAATATAATTTAAAATATAAAATCTGAACATTTTGTTAATGTGTATAATTTAAATTTAAGAGCAATTCTTTTTTAAGATAGCGATAACTGTAAATTGCATGGCTATGTTTAGGTAATTATGAACCCTTTTCCTGTTTTTGATTACGACAGATAAATCGAACAGGACTTTATTTGTAAAGTTTTAAACAGAAATGCTGTATGTTTTGCTCTATAACTATTTTACGATGAAGTCCTAAATGTATAGTTAATGCCAGGCATGATATCATACCATGTATTTAATCACAAGAACACAAATTTCCGCACCCATAGGAATTATGTTTCGGTACAGTAAAAAAAAATATTATATTGTGAATTCTTCATTTACTGTGAATTTCCCCTTCTGGAATCACTAATGTAAAATTCAAGTTACGTGAATCTGATTTAAACTTAAATCAATATTCATTATTCATATTTTTCAGCGTTAATGTAGATATTTGTATATTATTAAAAAAGTATGTGAATATTGAAACATGTGCATCAGTTTCAACATTGATTCTAAATGAAAATTGAAAATTCCCAACTTTTGCTCATCAACTTAAAAAAATTCTTTCATTCACTGACCTGATATATTCATAGAAACTTTAAAGATATATCAGTAAGTACTAAATAAGATTTAGTTTAACTTTAGACATAAGGAGAAAACTATTAAAATTAGCGTTTGATGTTCTTTAACATTTAAATAATTTAACTCGAATTCAACTTTTCATCTTTTTCATTGCTTTAATAAAATTTCTTCAATAAAATTACCCTTCTTGCATTAAATGCGCTTGAAACTTGCAAGCTAATTTATTCTCTAGAAACTGAAAGTCAAATCGAATCAGAAATGACATTCTATTAAAATGGTAGTCTGATAGAATTACATTATGCGAACATGATATTTGAAAGTAGAATTTTCAAAAATCATATGACGGAAACATTTAATGTGACAAGTTTACATTCATTAAAACTACTGAAACTAAGAATTTCAGCGAAATTGTTGACATTCAGTATACTTTATGTGTAAATGTAATTT
Source organism: Maratus speciosus (assembly GCA_963932465.1). NCBI lineage: Eukaryota > Metazoa > Arthropoda > Arachnida > Araneae > Salticidae > Maratus > Maratus speciosus. The sequence goes on from OZ010789.1 coordinate 156,815,159, forward strand.
AAAATGTAAAATCTGAAAAAAAAATTAATGTACATAATTTAAATTTAAATGTAATTCTCTTTTAAGATAGTGATAACTGAAAATTGAGTGACTATGTTTAGGGAATTATGGACACTTTTTCTTTTTTGTTTACGAGAGATAAATAGATCAGGACTTTTTATGTGTAAAGTTTTAAAGAGAAATACTGTATGTTTTGCTGTTTAACTATTTTCCCATAAAATCCTGAATTTCTATTCAAAGCTAGGGCCCGACTAGCAAGTTTCTGTGCCCAGGGCACTTTAAATTTTTTGTGCCTCCTTATCTTGGTTGATTTGCTGGTACTAGTTTTTTTTTTACATGTTACACACTTATTCGAAAAGTGTCAACTCAAAAAATTAAGTTTTCCGGAAAATTAAAAACGGTTCCAGGAATAAAAATAAAATATTTTTCCTATTATTTATTAAAATGGGTTTTAATCATATATTGAGATATATTTCTGTCATTTCATGGTATTAATATCTCAAATATCACATTTTTTCACATTATTTTATTTTGTAATGGAAATTTAGATGAAAATATGAAAAATTTCGTGCCCCTCAGAAATTTTGCGCCAGAGCATGGGCCTGGGTGCCCGTACGATAGTCAGTCTTATCCATAGCGCGATTGCAGATGTCAATGCTGTTCTCATCCGATGATGATGAATATTGCTCGATGCTGCCAATGCCTGTCCCCGAAAGTACATCTTGTTGTGAAGTATCAACAAGAGATTATTCGTTAGATGTTTTGTATGGCGATACTCGATCCAGAATTGGATTAACTGACAAGTTTGTACCAAGGTTATTTCTCGGAGAGACTGAAGAGTCATTCTGAATATCTGGAGTAGTGGTAAGATCGTTGATGGCTTCTTGGGACTGCAAGTTGAACGCTGCAAAGAAAATTGGATAAATAAGTAATCTTTCGAAAAGAAATAAATTTCGGTATATATCGTTTATTCTCACAATATCACACATCACATTATTACATAATCACAAAATAATGAACATTTTAAAGAAATACCAATAAATTGCAATTCTTATAATTAATTTCTTTGCTTAGTTTAATTCATTTTTTAATTCATTAACTTTTTGTTAATTGTATTTTCGAAACATGTTAAACTCTAGATTACACTGGTGTGCAAAAATTAACCCCTTGGGAACGAGCGACACGTATACGTGCCGCATACAGCGCTCAGAATCAAAGCCATGCATGATATCATATCGTGTGTTTAATCACAAACAAATGAAAACCTCAAAGTACCCCCCCCAAAATTGTTGCCCCCACAAAACTCCTATCGAACCATATTTAAAAGTACCTATTGTTAAATCAAAAACAGTTTTTGGATTAACACAATTTTCTGTCCCAAAAGGAATTTCGTTTCTGAACAGTTAAAAAAAAGAAAAAATCTGTTGTGAATTCTTCGTTTACTGTGAATTGCCTCTTTTGGAATCATGAAATTCATGTTTCATGAATGTGATTTAAACTTTAATCATTATCTATTATTCATATCTTTCAGCGTTAGTGTAGATATTTGCATATTATTAAAAAATATATATGAATTTCGAAACATATGCATCAGTTTCGACATTAATTCAAAATGAAAACTGAAAAATCCTAACTCATTTTCTTAACAAATTAAAAGGATTTCTTTCATTTACTGAAATAATACATTCATACAAACTTTTAAAAGTTTTTAATAAGATTTAGTTTAAGTTTAGACATAAGGAGAAAACTATTAAAATTAGCGCGTGGTGTTCTTTAACATTATAATAATCTGACTCAAATTCAACTTTTATCTTTTGTATTCCTTTAATAAAATTTCTCCAGTAAAATTACCCTTCTTGCATTAACTGCGCTTGAAAATTGCGATCTAATTTACACTCTAGAAACTGAAAGTCAAATCGGATCAGAAGTGACGTTACCTTAAAATGCTTGTCTCATAGAAGTTCATTATGCGACTTATTCTATCATGATATTTGAAAGTAATGCATTTCAAAAATCATATGACGGAAACATTAAATGTGACATGTTTACATTCATTAAAACTAAAGAAACTAAGAATTTCAAATAAATTGTTATTCAGTGTGTGTATTTTCTGTGTAAATATAATTTAAAATATAAAATCTGTGCATTTTGTTAATGTGTAAAATTTAAATTTAAATGTAATTCTTTATTAAGATAGCAATAACCGTAAATTGCGGCTTACGTTTAGAGCATTACGGACATTTCATCTTTTTGTATACGAGAGATAAATCGATCAGGACTTTGAGTGTAAAATTTTATAGAGCAATGCTGTAGGTTTTGCTCTTTAACGATTCTCCCACATAGCCCTAATTTTTTTTTTAAAGACATCCAGGATCTCATACTATGTGTTTAATCCAAAACAAATGAAAACCGCAAAAGACTTCAATAAAATTGTTTCCTCAAACAAAATTCGTAACGAACCATATTTAAATCTACTTATAATAAAATCTAAGTGCAGGAAACTGTAGGTAACCATGCCGGTGCGAACCACTTTGGTTTGCGAATCGAGCGTAGCTAAACGCCATGTTAGGCTTAATGAAAAAAATATACTAACATATCACAGTTAAATAATATTTTTTTTCTACTTGAAATCATGTCTGTTAAGCATATTTTCACATGAAACATTTTTATCATATTCATTTATAATGTATTAAGTTCTAAATTAAAATTAAGCTATTATAAACACTGAAATCAGATTGAAACAAACGATACTTATTGCCATTCAGATTCAAATTCCAGCAAATCTACAAACACATTAATGACTCTTTGAACGCTACATTAAAAAATATATATAGGCTAACGCCGATGCTGGTCTTAAAATATTTGTAAAAGTATTATTAAAACCTTTAAATATTTTAACTTTGATTAAAACCTTCAAAAACTATCCAGTTAAGTTCTAAATTTAAAGGCCAAATCAACATCAACAAGTTCTAAATTAAAAATAATGGATAACTATCATCATTTGGTGGAGGAAAGATATAACTTTCGCTCTTGGAAGGTGCAAGCACACTGCATTACAAGTATTTTTAATTTATTCAGAATGATTATTCTTTTGCACAATTTCAGATTTCCTGTGATATTTGTTTTCTGTCTTATATGACAAAGTAAAAATTACCCAAATTTGAATATCTAAAACTCTCAAATGCATTTACAATAAAGAATTATTTCAAGAATTATTTAGCATTATTTAAAGGGAAATTAAAGGGACAATTTTTTCTGTACCGAAGGCTGCGAGCAGCGTCTCAGTAGGCCGTTTTAATTCCCAATAATTTAGGAGTTTATGTTTCTTGCTAATTCTTTTGCGTCAACTTTCTGTTGTAATCGCACTTTTTTTAGGTAGCTTTCATTACAAAAAGCTACCTATTGCAGCCTTTCGGACGAAAACGATTTCGAAAAATTTTGGTATATTTTCACCGATCATGACCCCTAGACCCCGAAACAACCCTCCGTTCAAAATTGGTATATATATATATATATATATATATATATATATCATATATATATACATATATATATGTGATATATATATATATATATATATCATATATATATACATATATATATGTTACCGGCCAAACCCGATTTTAGGCCAAACTAGTTTATCCTAACGCGCATCGCATAAACTAGTTTTTCCTAGGCCAAACTAGTTTATCCTAAGGTCCATAGGATAAACTAGTTTTTCCTAGGCCAAACTGGTTTATCCTAACGCCCATAGGATAAACTAGTTTTTCCTAGGCCAAACTAGTTTGGCCTAAAGCTCATAGGATAAACTAGTTTAGCCTGGTCTGAACTTGGTCCTTTATTGGTCTAAACTAGTTTGTCCTAGGCCGACTAGTTTATCCTAGACAAATTCAATTCGGCGTGCTTTTATTGATCCCAAAAACCGCTTCCGCGCCAAACTTCTATTTTATCCTAGGTCAATCTAGTTTATCCTACGCCAATTCAATTTGACATTCTTATATTGATGCCACAAAATGGAAAAAAAAAAAAAAAAGAACCGAACCGAACTAATTCAAACTCAAATTCAATTTCTCAAAAATAAGTCAAGTGTAAGCTCAAATTCAAAATTGTTCAAACGAATCCGCTCAATTCAAACACATCTATGGAAGTCCACTACAAAAATTGTATTTTTAATTATTATTTTTAAATATAATAGAAGCTTAGCGACCAAATTTACAAAATTTTGTAAGCTAGTCTTTGGTTATTAGATGTAAAGGTCTCTACTGGGCCGCTGAATTTTCCTTCCCGACACTCGGTCCGGGCCCGGAATAAAGTAATCCCAAACCAAGCCGGCTTGGTTTGGGATTACTTTATTCGAGATGTTCAGACCGAGATGGACCGGGACTTCCGTGATTTTTTTTCCGGCTTAAGTAGGGACTGGACTGCATTCTTCTTGATGTCTGCACAGGCAGAAATGTTAGTCCAATTTCCAACCCAGCTCATATGAAAATCATTTGGATCCATCTCTGGTCTATTCAGTAAAAATATCAGTAACATTTGGCACGTCCAAACTTTTTTTTTATGCACGTTGTTTTAAATCGCTTTTATTCCACAATTAAAATTTATATATTTATTATTTTTTTTTACTTTCTTCTATCTTTACAAGATTAAAATATTGGATTCGTGAAAATTTTCGACAGATTTACACGTTTTAGGGGTCGGAGATTCCCTAAAACATGTTTTTACAAAATGTCTGTCTGTCTATATGTATGTGACACAAATTTTGTGGGCGCTCTATCGCAAGAACTAATCCACGTAATTTAATAAAATTTACATTCAGGTAGTCCCTGATATAAATTGGTGCTGATTGCTTTTTGGTGTAAATCGCCCAACAGGTGGCGCTGCTATGCTGCATTTTTGATGATTTACGCAATAGGTCTATCTTAAGAGCTACAGCACGGATTTTCATGAAACTTCAGATTCAGTTAGTCCTTGATATGAATTGGTGATGCTTACGTTTTGGTGCATATCGCCCAACAGGTGGTGCTGCTATGCTGCATTTTGCAGGATTTACACGATTTCTGCAATAGCTCTATCTCAAGAACTAATGCACAGATTTTCAACAAAGTTCATATTTAGTTAGTCTTTGATATGAATTGATGCTTATTAGGTGTTGGTGTAAATAGCCTAATAGGTGGCGTTGCTGTTCTGCATTTTTCACGATTTCCTCAATAGCTCTATTTCAAGAACTAATGCACGGATTTTCATAAAATTTCAGATTCAAGTATACCTTGATTAATATTGTGGCTGATTATGTTTTGGTGTAAATCGCTCAACAGGTGACGCTGCTGGGCTGGGTTTTTCACGATTTTCGCAGTATCTGTATCTCAAAAACTAATACACGGATTTTCACCAAACTTCAGATTCAATTAGATGTTAACATAAGTTGTTTCTGGTTAGGTTTGGGTGTAAATTACTACACAGACTGCTATGCTGCACTTTGCTGGATTTACAGGATTTCAGCGATAGTCATATCTCAAGAACTAATGAACGGAATTTCATATCTTTAGAATCCTCAAGATGTGCATAGATTGCCACTTAATTTTTCACTGTGGTAGCGAATTTTGAAGTATTAACATGTTTGAGATAGAAAAAAGTTTTGGCATTCGTACATCCTACTAGTTTTAACATGAGTAGATGCATTTTTATGTAATACAATTAAAGTACGGTAAAACCTGAGAAAAAATAACCAGCCTATGAAGGAATCCCGTGTTTAACAAAAAAAATATTTTGATCTCTGTAAAATGAGTATATAAGTTACTTGTAAAAAGAATATAATGCATTTACAACAGACGATGAACCTTCTAATAAGGGAGCCTGCCTATAACGGATTTTCTTCTTCCCTGTGCAATTCCGTCTTAGATGATTTTATTGTATAGGATTTTTAAAATTTTTAAATCTCCAAGCCACAGAATGTGTATTAACGATATTAATGATTTTATTGTAAACTATACTGATTTTTTTAATGAATATATATTTGTATGTAAATATCTGAATACTTACCACTAACTTTTTACACGGCTTGGAGACTTGAAAATCTAAAAAAAATTATAGAGAAAAACCTTCAAAGTCGGAATCACATAGAAAAAAAAAAACTTCTTTATAGTTAAGTTCCTTTTTTAGCAGGCCCATCGTCTCTAGCAAATGTATTGTGTTTTTTTTTTTTTTTTTTTTTTTTTTTTTTTTCAAACGGATTATTGTATCCAATTTGCACCGATTAAAAAAAAAATGTGTTTAATACAGAATTTCGTCATACACAGATTCTTCTAACAGGTTTTACAGTATTGTACATATCCATCCGCATAAACGTATATGTACTATTCTTTAAAGATAATTTTAACTGTGAAATAATGGTAACTTAAAAATATATGTATTTTAGGCCAAACTGGTGCCGGGACTTCGCCGGATTTTTGAAAATTCCAGATTTCTGAAAGAATATCAAATGTACTTCTTATATTCTTAATGATGCATTTATTCATAAATAATTCAAAGCCAAGTGATATTTATGTGAAAAAAAATCTGTAAATTCTTCCTCTCCTAAATTTTATGATAACCTCTCATCCCATTCTTTGGTACTGCAGCACACAATTTGTCATATGGAACATATTTTGCAACTACCGGCGGAGGTAAAATGGGGAAGATAAGGGGACAGTATCCCACTCCTCATCAAATAAATTTTATTATAAGGGGGGTGACGGCAATACTACTTTGCACAGGAACCGGAGCGGTAGTTGGGATCAATAAAAGCACGTCAAATTACATTGGCCTACGATAAACTAGATCGGCTCAGGATAAACTAGAAAGTTGGCGACGTTGCGGTCTTTGGGATGAATAAAATCACGCCAAATTGAATGGGCCTAGGATAAACTAGATTGGCCTAGGACAAACTAGTTCAGACCAATGAATAGCAGGCTAAACTAGTTTATCCTATGAGCGTTAGGCCAAACTAGATTGGCCTAGGAAAAACTAGTTTATCCTATGGGCGTTAGGATAAACTAGTTTGGCCTAGGAAAAACTAGTTTATCCGATGCGCGTTAGGATAAACTAGTTTGGCCTAGGCCAATCTAGTTTGGCCTAAAATCGGGCTTGGCTGGTAACATATATATCATATATATATATACATATACATATATCTGATCTTTGTCATACTGTAACTCTCGTATTTATGAACCGATTTGGATAAAATTTCGTTTGTACATAGTACATACCAATGTCTCGACCGAGTTCGTTGGCCAGCTTCATCCGCCATCTTGTTTCAAAGTGGCGGCCATTTAAAAAATTTTTTTAATTTAAAATGAGGCACAAAAAAATTAGACATTGAAAAAGATTTTTTTTATGTGTTTGGGCTTGATATAAAGATTCTGGAGCATTTTTAATTTCGTCTATATCTTAAAAAATGGCTGAGTTATAGCACTTTGAATTTCTAGGATGGCTGACATTTTGAAACGATCTGATATTTGTCACGCGATAATACACGTATTTATGAACCGATTTGGATGTGACAAGGAATGTGCATAGTACATAGCAATGTCTCGACCGAATTCGTTAGCCAGCCTCATCCGCCATCTTGTTTCAAAATGGCGCCATTTAAAAATTAAAAAAAAAAATTTAATTTAAATGTGAGGAACAAAATAATGAGAAATTGAAAAGGATTTTTTCCTTATGTGTTTGAGCTTGATACAAAGATTCCGGAGCATTTTTTGTTTCGTCTACGTCTTAAAAAATAGCTGAGTTATAGCACTTTGAATTTCTAGCATGGCTAACATTTTGAAACGATCTGATTTTTGTCAAGCGATAATATGCGTTTTTATGAACCGATTTGGATGTGACAAGGCATGTGCATAGTATATAGCAATGTCTCGACCGAGTTCGTTGGCCAGCTTCATACGCCATCTTGTTTTAAAATGTCGGCCATTTAAAATTTAAAAAAAAAATTTAATTTCAAATAAAGTAAAAAAAAAAAAAAAATTATAAATCGAAAAAGATTTTTTCCTTATGTGTTTGAGCTTGATACGAAGATTCCGGAGCATTTTTTGTTTCGTCTATATCTTAAAAAACAGTTGAGTTATAGCACTTTGAAATTCTTGTGTGGCTGACATTTTGAAACGATCTGATTTTTGTTACGAGATAACACGCGTATTTATGAACGGATTTGGATATAACTTGGTGTGTACATAGTAACTACCAATGTCTCGACCGAGTTCGTTGGCCAACATAATCCACCATCTTGTTTCAAAATGGCGGCGATTAATTCTTTTTTTTATTTTAATTTAAAATGAGGTGCAAAAAATTTAGAAATTGAAAAAGATTTTTTTTCTTATGTGTTTGACTTTGATACAAAGATTTCGGAGCATTTTTAGTTTCGTCTATATCTTAAAAAATGGCTGAGTTATAGCACTTTGAATTTCTAGCATGGCTCACATTTTGAAACGATCTGATTTTTGTCACGCGATAACACGCGTATTTATGAACCGATTAGGATGTGACAAGGCATGTGCATAGTACATAGCAATCTGTCGGCCGAGTTCGTTTACTAACTTCATCCGCCATCTTGTTTCAAAATGGAGGTCATTTAAAAATTTAAAAAAAAAATGACTTTAAAATGAGGTACAAAAAAATTAGAAATTGAAAAACATTTTTTTCTTATGTGTTTCAGCTTGTTACAAAGATTGCGGATCTTTTTTGTTTTGTCTTTATCTGAAAAAAAGGCCGAGATATAGCAGTTTGAATTTCCAACATATCAAATTTCAAATTAATTGTTTAAAAGGCAATTTTAATTTGAAATTTGATTTTTAATTGAAATACTGTGTGCAAGGCGAATGTTTCTCTCTGAAAAAATTTCCAAGCATTAATATAGTTTCAATCGATGCTGGATTTAATTAAGTTTCGTGTTTGCCCCATGACGTTGGCTCACGATAAATATTCCATCTTGTGCTGCGTTTGTGGCCTCGCCAACATGTAATAGGGAGAAATTTTCCAGGCTGGGTATCGTTCCATGTGGTTTAGTCAGTAGAATGTCAGTGCGCTATACTGATGACCCGGGATCGAGTCCCGGCATGGAATGTTTTCACTATGTTGGCCTTTGCGCCTTTTAAGCAATTAATTTGAAATTTGATTTTCATTTGAAATATTGTATGCAAGGCGAATGTTTCTCTTAGGAAAAATTTTCAAGTATTAATATTGTGATGATTCTTGTCATAAACACTATGATAATTTTAAAGTAAAGTTTTGTTTGAAATTTAAAGTCTTACCTTTTTACCGTACTTTTTAGCAAGATATTTTAGAGTCCTATTCTTCTAAAATATTTTTAATTTTCCATTTAAAAAACAATCCTTATCAACTGACATCTTTTTTTATTAAGTTCTAAGCTTGATCTTGAATTCAAGCTTAATATTAAGAATGTGTAAGCGTTTTAATTTTTTGTGATTTGTCATTGCTTTACTAAATACGAACATGGAGTCTAACGGACATTAATACAACTGTTATTTATAGAACGACATGATAAGACCTATTTATTTAAATTTTTTATTCCCGTATATATTGTATTTTGTGAATATGAGCTAATTAGATTTGGTATGTTTTATAGGAAAAGACTGATCTGGGAAATAGAAACAACAAGTAAGATATATCATGCGTTAAGCCTATATTATAAAACACTTTCCAACTCTTCCTGAATGTTTTAACAAGACATCGGGGGAAATAACGTAAACAAGATAACTAACGAAACATGAAAACGCATAAAACATTTGAACATTTTCAGCAGTTACCATCCATAGCCAAATATGTTTTCCAATTCTTTTAAACAGTCCTGTATTTGATCTGTAGATTGATATATATACTATATAATGGAAAAATTTAGTTTATCAAGGAAACGCATAACAGGTTGAAATTCTCTTTCAGCAATTTATACTAATATATGGAAACATACTTAAGTAATTTTGTACAACCCTGTAGTTTACCTAGAACCTTTATTACACGCCACTATTCAGTTAAAATTTAATTCAAACTAAAACACTTTTAAAACTGCTGAAATCACATTTCCAGAAATTGTAATTTATAGACGGCAACGTATCCAATTCTTTGCGTGACCCTGTATATCATTTTATCTATATTCTTCAAACATTTCTTAGTAAATTAAATACAGTGCAGCGTAAAAATACATAACTTATTTAAAAACCACTTTTAAGCAATACCCAGTAACCCTTACGAATACTTCTGTATAGTACTATCTGTATATAGAATACTTCTGTATATGAATTATAGCATATATATATACACCATATACTTTGCATAAATGTAGTGAATCATAAAAGCGCATATCATAATTAAAAATGCATTTCCAGCAATCATCGCTAATGAACAGTACTTCGAATACAATATAGTATCTAAAATATTTTGTGTGTCCCTGTAAATGCTATATACACTTCGTATTATACATGAAATAATTCATAGTATGCAAACCTCAACGACGTATATCAATTTCATTACATATCAAATAGATTAACATAAATATAGTACGCCGCAAACAATTCCCTCCACCCCTATATCATTATGTATTGGAATTCCTTTTTTAGCCCTGTAAATAAACAATAACTATTCTCTGCATTGCATATTCTACGGAATGCACATTTTAGTGCGCTTCATAAATGCATATCAATTTTATTCTGTTTGAAAGCGTGTAAAATCATTAAAAATCATTTGAAACGATTTTTTCTCCCACAGGCCGTAATGTAATGGAATACTTTTGACTGTCCCTGTAAATGAACTAAACATGCTACAAACTTCATTACAAATAGGGACCTTGCTATGGTAAACATCAATAACATCCAAAAATTTCAAGTCAATCCGAGTATATTTACGCGAGTTAGAGCGCGGACAGACGGCCAAACAAACCGAAGTCATAAACACTTTTCAACTTTATCGGGCCTGAAAAACACTTTATTTCAATGCTTAAATATTATTTTTTATTTTTTAATGCCAATAAAATAAATGTATGGAAAACGTAGAAAATGAGTTTACAATCAAAGAAAATTTAATAACTGATTCTGAATGTCTACAATTAAATGTTCGATTAAAATCACAAACAGCAAAAAAAAATGATTAAATAGAATAAAAAAAATAAATATATCAATTTGAAAAACACTAAATAATTAGTATTTATAATTGTACTATTAAGCAACAACAAACTACAATAGATGAATTGAATGCATTTAACAATTTCTCAAAAATCTTTCCATATGTTATAAGGAATTTCTAGTATTTTATAATTTTGGCAAATGTTAAATCTGAAAATGGTATGAAGATTTAAGATTTTAAATACTAATTTAAAATATTACTAACAATGAAAAAAAAATCTTTCAAAAGTTTCACTACTACAATATGTAAAAAGATATTTTCCCAGTATAATGTTAATTTCAAAATTGAAACAGTTTCCTAATATCATTATAATCGAATATCATATTTAACTCCAAAATATTAATGACGATAAATACTGTGTTAGAATCAGTCTCTGCATCAGCTTTTTTTTTTCCCTTCTAGCGATGCAGATATTTTACAGCATCTAATCAGAAAAGAATTGCAGATCAGTCTCATTGCATATGACATACTACAACTTATTTAACTTTAATCTATCAAACGGGAATAAAAAATTTTAATTAAATAAGACATACCTTTTAAGTTCCATAAATAGTTTAATAATATCCGTGTTTTATCCTAAATTGTCAGACATATTTCTGACAAAATGACAAAATTGTCAGACATACTTCCCGCGTCAAAAGTTCTGATCCTTATTTTATTCTACGGTTTAATCGAGCGCAGACGATAGCGCACGCGCACGCGCAAGTAGGTGCTTATACTGTATTATTATAATTTTTGTCTGTAATGAAAATTTTCTATTTGAATGAAACACCTGTCTTTTTTCTTTCTTTTTTTTAAAAGTAAAGTTTGTTTTACACGTAATAAATACAAATTAGGCATCTTAATAAATGAAAAGAGAGTATACAGGATAAAAAAATTTTCTTTGTCAATCTGTCATTTTTTATATTCATTTTCTGTAGAATAAAACTATTTGTAAAATAGCTTTTTTTAAAGTCGTATTTCTAAAACACGAATTTAAAATATGAATAATTATATCATGGGTTTTGTATAAAATTTGTATAAATATTTTTTCGGAAAATGCTAATTTTATTTAAAAGGTCTGAAAGAAGTAGAATTTTTTAAAAAATAGTTATTTAAAATAGTTAAACACTAACAGGAAAAAATATGACTTGAATGCAAATTCTAAAGCAAGAAATGCATATATGACTAAACTCTGAATACTCTTTCTACGTGCTCATTAAAAGCTGCAGACTTAACTGTAACAGAAAATTTTATTTTGAAACCACAGAAGTGTTTCGAATAACACTGATCGACAAAAAACTTCCTCCCTGCAAACTAAATATGTAAAGTGTACAGATTTAATATTCCTAATTCTAAATATGTTATCCAAATTGCTTCATAACGTACCATTTTTCCGAGAAACACTTTTATAATAATAACAATCGGTGAAGGATTAAATTGCAATGGTAGATAAAATTGAAATCATAAAAAAAGTATACTTCACTGTCTTAGATAACAAATTGATAAAATATAGCATGAAAATCTAGTTTGTTGATACTTGTACCGTGCATTTTCCTTTTTATGCCCCCCCCCCCACCCCCACCTCTTTTCGTGTCCGAATTTACTATTTCCTATCCACTAATATGTTTTCATTCCTTATGTTACTGTAACTTGGGCATGTTTAAAATATTTCTGTTCATTTTCAAAGATTTTTGATGTTCATATTTTTGCCACACTGTGACTTACAATATGGTGGTTCTTTCGTCACATATGTGACGTGACGTACGTTACATGCAGTGACATAACAGGAATGTCACATTTTTTTTTTTTTTTTTTTTATTGCCAGAAAATATAATTTTACATAAATAACATGTTTTGAATATTTTTTGTAATTTTTTTAATTTTTCTAAGAAGTTCACATCTCAGTCACAATGTGACATCACTGAGTGGTGGCATTTTGGTCACAGATGTGACGTGACCACAGTGACTCACAGTGACGTCACAACGACGTCACCGTGACCATGCAAGCTATGAGGGATGGATTAGTTTATTCTTTATAAATATTTCTACCCTTAAATCATCACTATCTATCGACATATACAGTACGATTTTCCTAAATACAAACACATGTTCCACTATGAAAAGTCATCTTTAAAAATCATGCTCGAATTTTTTTTCAGCAAATTTAGATATATAAAGGTTAAAATTTGCTTTAATATTCCTTAATATTTAAATGATCTAATTCTTAATTAACTAATCTGTCGTAACTCTTCATTGGCAAATGGCAATCTTCTTCGATTAGCGTTAGCAACATGGAATTAGTATCGATGCATTTAATTTATTTCTCTATAAGTTGTATGCATCTTTAAAGATTAGATGTGACACTCTATTAAAATGTAAGTCTCAAAAGAGACATATAAGCGAAAGATTCTAACATACTTGAAATTGCTGAATTTGAAGAGTTATATGATATAATGACACAACAGGAACATGTGTTTTGATTAAAAGTGATAAGTTCAAATTCATTAAATCTAATGGAATTAAGATATTCCTGAAATTGTCGACATTCAGTAACATGCTAATAAATATACACTCTTAAAATAAAGTATAATATTTTCCTTCTAATTTTCAAAATAGTATTTTAAAGATTCTTTAAATTAAAATTATAAAACAACAAGAAGATGCTTAGATAACATATTTATCTAAATTTGTTCGTAATCATAACATTTCTGAAAGTATAAGTTCTATCTTTTATGAAAAGTATTACAAATTAACATTTTGGAGTTAATCTATGTAATCTAATGTAATCCAGAAACTATGTAATTACAAATGTTTTTATACCATAATAAAAAAAATCCATTTTTAACTAATTGTTTGTATCATTTAAGATAATAATTAAAAATTCGGTCTAAAAAAGTGATGTTGGATTGAAAATCCAAGTGCTCTCGTATATATGGAAACGATAAAGTTACGCGATAAAAATTTAATTTACAGATGCAGTTTTTGTCAATTAAAAATACATAACAATTATTTGTTCTTATTTCAGCATACTTTATAGTACATATATGGCTTTATAGTCTGAAACAATAAATACTCAATTATTGCTGCAAATCTAAATCATAAAAATCGTTTTAGACTTGTAAAACTATAGAATATAAAAGTAAGAAAAAAGAGAAGCTAGTGGAGAAAGTAGATTTAAATAGAGGCTATCAAGAATAAGCGCAATTTCACTAAAGACTGAGACGGGAAAATCCTTTCCCCAAAAACTCATAACATTAAATTAACTTAAATCGAATACAATTGGACACAGTGTTCGTTCTGTGATAATCTAAAAAATTCGCTTTACTATAAAATGGAACTCCGTGTATTTCAATCATTTTTTTTTTTTTTTTTTGCTTAATACGAAGCTTACCTTCTTGCCACGTTGCCAAAAACTCACAGCATTAACGTTCTATCCAACGTGGTTAATGAAAAACTCCGATTGCAGTCAACATGTGGATAACTTGAATTCCCGAAGGCTGGATCAAAATCCTGTGTTCAAAATCCAGAATTAAAATACCTTAAATGCGACATGTGTTTCAAATCCGCCGAATCCTTCCCCAACTGCACTTTATATGGCAACTACACAACCACAGTTAAATAATTACCATATCATTGCGAAAAAAGGCGACATTGTTGTACTCTTTCTTAGTCCGCACGCTGATGAATTCTCCTAGACCCCCGATCACCACTCGCACAGACTTTAACAAATGTTCTTTTATTTTGATATGCTGCCACACCCGATATATATATATACGGAATATCGGGCACGTTGTGAGAAGGATTATCAAAAGAATGCTAAACTTATTCAATTAAAATTAACGAACAAATTATTTACAAATTATTTACATATAAATAAAACATAGTTTACATTTAAGAGCTCTGATATAGACGATCCGGGCCAATATTAAGTTACATATAGCAAACACTTTCTGCGCACTTGGCTAACGTATTAAAATACCCTATTCCCTTCTCACCTTATGGTATCTCATCAAGTTTATCGGAGGATCACCTTGGACATCCCGTTGCGTATCTTTTCTCTGCACAAGACTCGACTCTTTCCCGAAAACTCCACTCAGGGAACACCAACCTCCTATGTTGAGGTCTACCCTAGAACTACCTTCTCTCTTTCTCAGTGATGCCTTCCAAAAACAGCCTACGGAGATCTGTCATCTGTGAACAGGACCCCTTTTCTTATCTAAAACTTTCCCGTTCCCGTGGTGCGGCTATCTCGTTAGATAGCCCGTCAACTTCTTTGTTTACCTTATCTGAGATATGCGTTCTTGAATAGAACGGGATATTGGAATCCCTCGATACAATGATGGAACATGTCCATACCTTATTATCTAACTAAAATTGCTCAGATGAACATCAAGATAAGGAAAAATATCACTTTAAACCCCGAGTACACAGAAAGTGAAACATGTGAAATACAATAGACAAGTAAAAATTAATATCAAATAATAGTAATCTTAATTAGTTACCTACTCACTAGCGTCAGAAACCTGACAAACATATTCCCGAAGATTTAGACATACTTCGCCCATATTAAAGGAATGGCAAAGGTCTCATTCATGTACAAATGTTAGAATTCATAGAACACCGCAATTGCACGTATAATCTCAAAATTCTCTCGATCACTAGAGTACCTTTATAAATGAGTACCAAGGAACAAGATTGCTAAATTGTTAAAGTTTCTGAAGATTAATACAAATAAAAATTGCCCTATCTTGCGTGTTATTTTATTTATTTTTCAACATTTATTTTATTTATTTTATTTATTTATTTTTTTTTTACTCTAATGAAAACTTATTTGCATTTTACTGCATTTAAAAAACGAGTAAAAAGTGAAAATAAACTTTCTAGGTATAATTTCCCCATACATGTAATTGCTGTTTTTAATATTAAATAATTATTCACATAGTACACCTAACACTCAAATATCAATTTTTTAAATATGAATATTTAATTTTCTTGAATATATTAAGGTTTAACTAATCACATTCTATGTTAATACGGATTAAAAATTATTTAAATTTTAAACTATACAGGATTTTAAATAACAAGCAGAACAAGGGCGATGCAATTTAATGAAGCAAACATATTTTACTAAAAAATGGTGATTACAAGTTAAGATTTAACAGAATTAACCGAATGTGGCGAAAGACATGCTCGATTCATAAATTCTGGAGATGTTTAATTTCTATTGCATAATTTTGTGACTATCGAAAATCTGCAATAATCTTTAGTAATCTTTAATAATCTACACAAGAAGAAACAAAAGATAATCCCTTCAAAAGAAAGAACATAAATTTTATCTGAGACTAACAATAACAGCCGTCTAAAGAATTAATGAAGCTTAATTACATTTTGTTTAATCGTTCAGGAAAATGGAAATTCGAGTTTTCCTCTATTCAAAAAATCCTTTTCTGAATACATTTATGTTAAAATGCAAAAAAGGTAATGTAGCAAAAATTGTCAAAGTCATAAAAACATATCCCCCTCTGTATTGCGAATATTTAGAAATTAAATATGACTTATTTAATTTTTATCTTTTATTAATCTTTTTGTATTTGTAATACATGTTGATATTTGCATTGCGAAAAATGTTTTTATGCACAAATAATAAGCAATATTTTTGACGAAAATTATGTTTCTTTTCAGATTCTCTTACATTTTTGCTTCATTCCCCACCACCCTATCTATGACCAGTGCTTCCAGTCTATTATTTAACACTTTAACAGCTAGTTGAAAAGTGTTTATGAATTCGGTCTGTCTGTTTGTTTGTCCCTCTATCCGTCTATCTACTGACTCTTTGTCCTCTAATTCACGTAAGTTTAGTCAGATTGCTATGAAATTGATATATTTTCTGGGGTTTCAAATGGCATGTTCGATATTGAAAATGAAGTCTGTAGTATTTACGGTTCGGTTACAGGGACACTCAAAAGAATTCCGATGAACTACACTCTATCGAAAAGAATCATTCGCAGTGTATTTTAATGATATTACACTATTTTAAACGTATTAAAATTTATATATATGGCTGAGATGTACTACAAGACTCTAATCGTAGAATATGTTTCGCATAGAATTGTTTGTTCATTTACAGGGATACACAAAACAATTTGGCCTATAAACAATAATTGTTCAAAGTACGTTTTCAGTTGTGATATGTGTTTTTAAATTTAACTATTTTTTTGCATATTATTTGGTGTGTATAAATTCTATACATCATATACAGGGCTGGAAAAAGATCTAAGTGCATTTACGTTTATTGAAGGAAATTTCTAAAGAATTTAATTTTCAACTGTGCTGTGCATTCAACTCAACTAACTTTCAGCATACTATATACCATATATACAGATCTGTAGATCATATACAGGGCTGGAAAAAAATCGAATATTTTTCCGACTATTGTTTGTAATTGCAGAAATTGTGTTTTCCAATCTGTCAGGCGTTTTCAAATTGCTTATTCAGACATCACCTTTAACCTTAATAAACTATGCAGTTTTGTTAGAGTACAGTAGAGCGCCGATTATCGGAACTCCAATTAACCGAACTTCCAATTATCCGAACAGCCTATTTTTTTCAAAAAAAATTTTAACCGAACTTCCATTTATCCGAACAGCCTATTTCTCTCAAAATTTTTTTTAATGATGATGAGATTGTGGATAAGATTTAAGATGAGAAAGAAATTGAAGAAATGAAAACGAATGCTTTGAAAATGACTCAGGTCCATCCCATAACGAAGCTTTTGAATGTTTGGAAACAGCTATGAAATGGCTCGAACAACAAAAGAACGCTCTGATCCTATTCAACTAACGTATTTAAGAAAAATTCGAGATATGGCAGCATTGGAAAGAACGTCTTCTTTGCAGCAAGCAACAACCGAAAGTTTTTTTTGCATTAATTATAATTAATTGTAATCTCTGGAGTTCAGAAAATGATAAAAAGAGAAAAAGAAAATTTTAAATGATAAAAAGTAAACAATAAAAAAACAGTTTTTAAACACGCTAGCACTATCTGGTGCTGCACTATCTGCCTGGATAAAGTGTGAAGGTTTTAGTATAGTCAGGAACATGCCTTAAATTTTCTGTCCATTTATCCGAACGTTTCCTTATCCGAATTAGGGTCGGTCCCGATTTGTTCGGATAATCGGCGCTCTACTGTATTCTGAATGTGTCGAAACTGTTTCATAATCTATGCTAGATGCATGATTTTTAGTTCCTGTATTAAAACTCATATTGCGTAACTGATAAAACTTTTTTGAAATAGTATAATTCGCCTTGATTTCTCCCTTTTGAATCTGTGATTAAATAATGTGAATATTACAAATTCAAAAATATGGTAGAGGTCAAGCAATCGGAAAAAAAAAAAAAAAATAGCAGACTAGCATCATTGTCCATAACTTGAGATGGTGATTTTTTTTAGTTCGATCAGGTCCTGAAATTTATCCCAATAGTTTATAAACAGCTTTTATACTTGTCCTTTTCATATTTTAACAAGTTGGAAATTGCTCGTCAAACATGGCAAATGAGGTGCGTTCCTACTATAACTAGTTTTATAAATATTTTTTGCCCCGCATATTGTACTGAATGTATATTTTAGTGCACTTCATAATTTCATAGTCTGTAATATCTTTAAAAGGTACTTGCAATATTTTTTCCCCATTGACCGTAATGTAACGGAAAATTTTTGACTGTCCCTCTAATTAAACAATATATCCGATTTTCATAAAATTTGAAACGACTCGACAAAATTTTGCAACAATTATGTATTTTAAATTTCAGACGATTCAGAAGACTGTAACATCATTAAAATGCACTTGCAATAATTTTTTCCCATTGGCTGTAATGTAACGGAAAACTTTTGGCTGTCACTGTAATTAAACTATGCATCTTATTTACATAAAATTTTAAATGACTAGACAAAATTTTACTACAATTATATAATTAAAATTTCAGATCATTCGGTTGTATGGTTTTTGCTGTGTTATATGCGGACGGACAGACAGACCGACAGACGGACGAACTGAACGACGACTGTAGGTGCTATATTTATGTAATTACGAACGCACCAGAAAAAGAAAAAAATAACTTCTGAAAGAGTCAACAAAATCTTTCAGAGAAATTATAAATCGTTTTTTCCCTTTCTTTTTGTACCGTTTGACTTTTGCTGAGAAAAATGGAAATTCGTAAAAGAAAAAGTATATTTACACTTAAAGCAAGCATTACAGTAAAGGAAGTTTAAATTGAAATTACCATGGACTGAAACAGTAATCTGATTGGGTAAAATATTGAATAAAATGAAAATGACATCTCTTTTAAAAGGAAAAATTAATCGACATTTTACACTCACTGATGTTGGAACAGTCGGATCTGTAATTTCCATTGGTTAGCTTTTAACTTGTGGGCGAGGAATGCATTGTTATTTTAAAAGTATCCAGCCATAAAAATCTATGTTTTAACTTTATATTTTTCAGTATATTCCTATCAAAATATTTATGTATCGTTTTTAGTTGACAAAATATTTCTGAAATATAGGCTTAAATTATTTATTGTGTGTGTGTTAAAAGCTGAAGAACTGCAAGTAAAATTTCAGCATTTAAAGTAAAATTAAGTATATGTTTTAGCAATTCGAGTAAAAAAGGAAGAGACAACCTTTAAGACGAGTACACAAAAAAAGAAATTAAAAATATTAATTTCCTGTGGAGATATTGTAAAAATAAGAACGTGTTCCATAGTCATAGGATTACCATTAGCGAGGGGAAATTCAAATCTCACTAACCAACACCCTTTATGTAAAAGCATTTTATTTATTTCGAAAACAGTTATATTTTAATTTTTTTTACTTAAAATTTAAACCAACAGGTGTTTGATAACTGAAGAATTCTGAGAGATCTTCAAATGATTTTTGAAGGTAATTTTTCTGCCAACACTCATATAAAAAAAGAATGTGTAATTTTTGCCATTCGTATAATAAAATATCTTCTACTATCTTTATTTTTTTTTTAAACTCTGACCCACCCAACTGAATAATTAAACAAAACATTAATATAAAATTTGCGTTTAGATTATTTTTCAGATGTCTCGGTGCGATTTAACACTATAACAGCCTGAAATTTTACTCAAGCTTTGTTAAGATATTTTACGCCAGGATTTTTATTCGAAACTATTTAACTTATATCTGTGTGGTACATAAACTTATTTTATTAAGAAATTCCTAGTTCGAATCAAAATATATTCATTTGTTACCAGTGAAAATGACCGATTATGGCCGCTCTAGTGTTAATAAATGTTAAATTCTTATCATATTAAAAATAGATTTTTATCGAAATTCAGAAGGGATGGTTATGATGAAGTCTTTGATATAATAATAACTGAGCTGCGAAATCGCTTATTGCAAATAGTGGAGTTACGAAGTTTGTAAAGAAGATCTATAAAGTTATAAAGCATCAATAATAGAATTATGAAGTCGTACTGTTTTTAGGAGTGAACAAACGAATTTTCGAGAGTAGCAATAGTAACTTGATAAATATAGGTAAAAGTTTAACCTTGAAATATTGTAAATCTGTTTCATGAAATTTTAGTTTCTTCAGCGTATTTTTAGATAGCTTCTTTTCTAGGTTTTTAATCTGTCATGTGTGAATGTGATTAAAGGGGAGGGATGTTATTTGTTTTGTAATTTAGGCAAATGGTAGTGAGCGTTGACAGTTATTTTGTTTGTCAACCAAAGAGGCAGGCAGTGAAGGTTGACTGCCATAGCCATAATGTGAATGGATCGAATCAACTTGGTTCCTCGATACGTAATGTGCGATAAACAACTTTAGAGGGGAGTAGCGTAAACCAACCGACCATTTTTACTTTCATTTAAGTAGCAACTAATTTCAAGGTTCAGATACTATTAACAATTTAAATATGAATTCTTAAATCGCTAAAATATTACTAAAAAAAGGACAGGTATTATTTTTTTTCTTTTAATCAATCAACATGTATTACAAAACAATATTAATGTGTGAAAGCTTATTGTTTTTTTCGAAATGAGAAAAATTACCTATTGTTTTTTAAAAAAAGGTTTTTCTAAAACTACATTTGATTATTAGTAGGTATTCTGAATATACTAATTTAACACATATTTAAAAGGAAATGCAACTAAAAATTATTTATATAAGTGATGTTTTGACATGATTTCTAAAATTACTAACACCGTAAAACTATAAATTTAATTATCCCTAACCTAAATTCACGCAATCACAAATTTAAAGTCTTTAAACAAGTGAATGATTTACAAATCTTCGATATTTTTTATTTTAAAGGTTTTAATTTAATAGTCACGAAACTAGTACTTATTTTATGACAAAAGCAGTATAGGTGTAATTCATTGATTTGCTTTTGAAGCAAAAACATTCGGCTAATCAGAAATGAAGTCAAATGTAAAGAAATCAAACAGTTTAGTTTTTATGAAAATAATATAAGGAAAGGGCATGTTTACAAACAAACACACCCTTCAACAAATCTATCAACTACATTTTACGATCATTGCAGGAATCATCATGGCGACGTTGACCAATCGTAACTCAGAGCTGTTAATTGTAGACCAATAACATCACCTGAATTCTTGTGTACATTAGGAGTCGTAAAGACTGACAGAAAATTACTGTGGATTGACAGTAATTTTTTTCCCGCAGTGACGTCAGTTGCCTTTTCCCGAAGATCTAAAAACAAAAATGTCAACTTAATCCTAGGAGATTGACAAAATGCGGAAAACAATGGAATGTTCCCATTGTTTGGAACGAGTTCTAGAACGAAGGGTCAAAGGAAAGTTGACAGTTGACAAATTGATGCATGGACCTCATTGGCGGCGCAGAATCTGTGGCTGCTCTCAGGCTGTAAAAGTTTGTTTTTCCACCAAGCAGATCGAGGAACCAACTTTTTATCCTTCAGCTGAAGCCGGACTACGCTTCTAAAATATATATTCTTTGGTAATACTTCCTTCCCACTTGGCAGCCACGTGATCAAGATAGGCTGGTTTCTACTAAATACCGAACTGTCATGTGATCAAGGATGTTGAGAAACAGATGAGATCAAGGAAGTTGAAAATCAGTCGAGATCAGTTGAGCGCTGCTGCCTGTCACTTTCGTTGGCTTGTAAAAGAAAGTATTAGCGTAGAATTAATTTTTTTTTATTTTTTATTCTAAGATTTTCAGTAACTTTCCTGTCTGCTTCAGCAACTTTGGTGAGAATTTATTACTTCTTTCTACTTTTATTTAATACGTAGCTCTATTAATTTTGAAATTTCGTGTCTAATTCTCATTTACTAGTTTTAAAAATGAAAAAAGCGAGTGATAAAAAAACAAAGTAATTATTTAAAAAAGACATATGAATGTGTTTTTTCTTTCTTGTTTGGCAATTTTACTTCGTCTAATAAGGGCTAACATACACTTATAGCAAAAACTTCTAACCAATTTTTTAAATAAAAATTTGAATAAAAATTCATTGAATGTGCAGACTGAAATTCCGATGCATTTGAATAGTAATCGTAGTGCGTTAAAGTATCACTAAACTGAAAATTACATCTGTCTTAAAAGAAATAATTATTCGACATCTTACACTCAATAAAGAATTTTTTTTAATTTACTTTGGTGACAGGTAAATTTTTTTAGAATTAAAGTCGGTAGATTTTTTATGCCTTATGAAAGGGATTCTTGCAACTGCTTTAGGGCAATTTCATCGTAACTGACGTAACATTTAATCATCCAATTTTGTTTTCAAAACTATGTAGAAAATTTACTAATAAAAGTAGAACAAATTTTTACAATTTAAAATATTTCTTAATGGGGACAATACCAAATACCTGCAGATTATTTCAATCTCTCTTTTAGTCCCAAAAATTGCTGTTCAAACTTCTGTAACTGGAGTAACATAACATAAAATATGCAAACATTTTTTCTGCCTTTACTGAAGTGTAAAAATTGTCAAAACTGTACCGTTAAAGAAAGTGATTTAATGTTCTTAACAACACTAAGTAATGCCAAATTATAACAGTAACTTGTTTAATTAATTTCTGAATAATAAAAAAGAAAAAAAAAGGCATTTACACATGTAACTGACGTAACATTATGACTTTACAAAGACAATAATGGTACTTAACTTAATTTGTAAACAGTAATTTACAACGTCTTTTTTATTAGGATTCTATTATAGAATATAAAAATGTCAAATTTTCCAATCATACCCTTAAGTTAATCACATTATAAATTTTGCCCTACCTATTAACTTCTAGCGTGATTTATGTGTAAATTTTCCTGTTACCATAATAATTTGGCCAATATTGTATAGTTCGTTTTCAGGAACATTCAAAAACTTTATGCTACATTATGGTCTATGGAAAAAAATAGTTTGCAATTTATTATATTAGACTATTTCAAACCTATTTAAATTAGTATACAGCACTAAGGTGCACTACAAGTTGCTTACTCTACAATATCGTGTGCATAGTATTTATCGTTCATTCACAGGGACACACAAAGGATTTGGTTACAGTGCTGTCTATGAACGGTAATTGCTGGAAGTATCTTTAAAATTGCGGCTTTTTAAATTTAACTTTTTTTTTTCTTATTACCTGGCATGTATTAATTCTATAGATCATATACAGGGTTTCCCAAAAGAATTTGAGTACATTTCCGTTTATAGACGAAAATTGCTAAAAGTGAATTGTCTAACGTGTTATGCATTACCTCACTGAACTGAATTTTTGCATACTACATCGTACACTTGATTTATAGACGATAAACATAGCTGCCGATGCTAATCCGAATATTTTCCGACTATAGATGGAAATTGCTGAAATTGGATTTTTCAGAGTTTTATGTATTTTTCAAACTGTTTTCTTAGACATCATCTTTAACCTGATTTAACAACGAAATTTTAATACAGCATTCTGAAAGTGTTGGAAAATGTTTCATAACCTACGCCAGAACCATTTTTTCTTTCTCATTTTCTTTGGATCTATGTCCTAATGTTAGCAATATAAATATGGACAGGAACGTAAGTTGATCGCGGTTGTCACTAATACTAGCATAAATTATATGGGCAGAGCACTACTGTCAATAACTTTAAAAAATATATTTTTAACAGATTCGTTTAAATTCAATCATTTTAAGCTAAGTTAGCAGGTTGAGTAACGATGAATCAAGACACACTCTGTTTTCACACTTGTACATTTAAACATGTAAAAAAGTTTTATGTTTTGAATTTTTTGAAATATTTTAAATATTGTTTCAGGTTCAGCGATTGCGGTTCCCTCTATTAGCAAAAATACGAAGTATTTAAAAATTATTTTACATTAAACAAACAAGTTATGTTATAAATAGAGAACGACCAAATATTCGGTTCCGTTTTTGTTTTCGGCCCAAAATCTAAGTTTCACCAAACATCCGTTTTTGACGAAAATGCTGCCGAAAATTCTCCCAGAACCGAAACTCTGCTGAATCTATATGTAACCGAAAAATCTCGTTTTTTTCCTTCGGAAATTTTCAGCATTATTTATTGATTTGAGCTGCATCATCTCAAGTGAAACAATTTTTATTTATTTCAGTAAATTTCACTGTTTATAATTATCAGTCATCACTGACTCAAGACGTGAGTGCAAATTATATAGCAACCAGTGCAAATATGACTAAACTTTGAAGACGCTTTCCACGTGCTCTTTAAAAGCTGCTGATTTAACAATAATAATAGAAAAATTTTAGTTTGAAAATTTTGCTTGTTAAGGAATTACTGCTATTTAAATATATGGAGTTCATTTTAGAATACTCTGCATATGCATATTTTCACAATACGATTCTAAAAGAAAATGCGATTTTTTTTGCTGCAATAATAAAAATAATCATTTTAGAATTCGTTCTTTCTCATTCTGTTAGATGTCTACAAAACATAACATAGACGAAAAGAGAGTTAAAAATGCATTCAAATAATTCTTTTATTTAGTTTTGTGCACTATCGCAAACAATTCAAATATGGACTGTAATCGAAGTTGATTAAAAAAACAAAATTTATTTCTTACATTGTTTAAGCCCGAGAAGGGACAGATATTAAGTTATTTCGTTCAATTAGTTCTGCATTTAATGTTAAATTTTTGTAATAAATTAGCTAAGCCAATTGAAGATTAAAAAATGAAAATAAAATTCATACAACATGATACTTAAAACACCCAAAAAAAATTAGATTTCGTTCTAATGAAATCGAAATAAAACTTAGACTTTTTTTTTAAGTTTTGTATTTTGCATGCATCTTATCATTTTATGCACAATTGTCATAAACATACATAATACAAAATCTGCAATACAAATATTTTCAATTAAAAATGGAAGAAGTCTAAGATTTATTTCGATTTCATTTGAACGGAATCTAATTTTTTAGGGTGTTTTAAGTATCATGTTGTATGAATTTTATTTTTATTTTTTAACCCTTTCACCGTCCGAGGGTTTTGCAGTAATTTTATAAGAATGCTTGTAAATCCCAGGATATATATTTTTTATATCTCAGTTTGATGCTATAATATCTTTAATATCACTACTTTCTATATAAGGTTAAAAATAAAATTATGTTTAAAATATTTTGGTCTACAGCCATTTTAACATCTTTAATTGGCTTAACTAATTTGTTACAAAAATTTAACATTAAATGTAGAACTAATTGAACGAAATGACTTAATGTCTGTCCCTTCTCGGGCTTAAACAATGTAAGAAATAAATTTTGTTTTTTTAATTTGTTCTTCAAATTATGTTTTTGTTTAATTTAATATATATATAATCGTAATAAATTTTGTATTCATACATTTTTTGCATAAGGGTGCAACAGCTTTGCACCATGATCTGAATATTTATAAAACTAGTTATAGTACAAACGCAGTTCATTTTCCACGTCTGACGTACAATTTTCGACTTGTTTATTAAAGTTAATAAATTACTAATGTTTAAACTTACGAAGTTCATTTTAGAACACTCTGCATGTGCATATTTTCATGATACAATTTCAAAAGAAAATGTGACTTTTTATACTGTAGTCATAAAAAAAGTCATATCAGAATTCGTTTTTTGTCATTCTGTTAGATGTCAGCAAAACATAACGCAAGCAAATAAATTTTTTAAAAGAAAAAGTTATAAAACCCAATGTTTTCTTTTAACATTTAAAGAGCCAGCGAAGAATGCAATCATTCTTGTTGACAACGAATAAATTACAAACGTTGTTACATAGTGAATTTTTCCGTTAACTTCAGAAGAAAGACTTCTTTTTTATCAAAGAACATATTTCCAGAGAAGTAATAAACTGCGCAAGTAAATATGAAGCAAAAAATATTTGTTTACAACAAATACTGCAGAAAATGTCAAACGAAACAGCTTTTGATGAGTTTTTCTCTGCCTAAGGAGTGACATGTAATCATAAAAAGTCACATAATAATAGTTAAGATAAACTGGGAATAAACATTTCTTTGGTAAAATATTTATTTTCATGGCAGGGGGTATATAGTTAGAGAATGTAATGTTGATTATATGTATTCTATATTTGAAGACGTGAGTTTAAAAACTCGCCTTATCTAGAAAAACATATTTTGCGAAATCGCAAAAAACCTCTAACTGCGTCCATTGGTTTTCATTGTAAACCAAGATTTTAAAATACCAGAAATACAGGATAAAATTAATTTTTTTGCCAGGTCCGAGGCTTAAAATTCAATTTTTTTTTGCTATTTATACTGATTTTGTTATGAAATTTTTTTCTGAAATATACTTTAACATAATAAGAATATTGCATGTAAAAAAAAATATGAAATTTTGTAAATATTTTTTTAATTAAATTAAAAAATTTTAAATACATTTAATTTTTGACGTAGCTCTGGAAGTACTTACTCGATTTACAAAATTTTTACACTTTTGTGTACAGAAAATATGTCGTTTTAATTTGTCTTCAGGATTTCTTAAAATATTGATTATGAATTTTATAAAAAAATTTTCATTAAAAAAAAGAAGTTTTTTTAGGAGTGAGTTTTGCATTAATTAGCATTTTTTCACAATTATCACACAAAATTAAAAATCCTGAAGGCAATTTGTTCGAAATATAGCATAAAATCTCTGTTGAAAGTTTTATACATATATCTTGCAAGGAACTTTAGATACATTTTTTAAAGTTTACAAATCGTGAAAAAATTCATTCTGAGATAAATGAAGTTAAAGTTCTCGTCAGAGGGCGCAGCTGATGCATCGCTTCTCAAGGCAAAAGGTATTATATCTATGGATTTAATGAAGATAAAAGCATGCGGTCTGCGGTATTTAACGCTAAAAACTCAGTATTTTTTTAAGCCAATAAAAAAATTGCTTTTTTATTTTTTATTTTTTTTTTATTTATTTATTTTATTTTTTTTTTTTTTTATTATTTTTTTTTTTTTTTTGAGAAATTTTAATCTCCGGACCCCCTTAAAGTGTTTTTTTCTGTTCATTTTTACCAATAGAATAGTTTTATAGAGAAAATAATTTTTTTTTTTTTTTGGATAAAACGAGTTTTGAAACTCGCATCTTCATTTAGATGCGTGTATGTATATCCAGACGTATGATGCATGAATGTACATTTAATATAAATTACATTTTAAATATAAATTATGCACTAAAGGGATGTTATGAGAGTGACTTGTAATCATAAAGAATCACATAATAATAATTAATAAAAACTAGGAATAAACATTTATTTTATTGAAATATATTTTTTCAGAGCAAAGAGATTAACTACAGAATGACATTCTGATATGTACGTTTCATTTAGATATACGTGTGTCTGCACGTGTGATACAAGCACATACAAATAATATAAACTACATTTTAAAATGTAAATTATTGCTCGTGAACGTGACTTTTGGGAGTGACATTACATCATAAAAAGTAAAACACGATAATAGTTAAGATAAACTGAGCATAAATATTTCTTAGTAAAATATTTATTTTCAGGGCAAATAGAAAAGCTAGGGAATGCAATGTTGATTATATATACTTTATATATAGATAAATGTGTATTCTACAAGTACGATGCAAGCACATTTATTTAAAATAAACTTCATTTTAAATATAAATTATGTGTGAAATTAATTTTTGGGAGAGACATGCATTCGTAAATAGTCACATTACAATAGTTAAGATAAACTGGAAATAAACATTTCTTTAATAAAACATTTATTTTAGGATCAGAGATAATAGTTAAGGAATGTAATGTTTATTATATGCACTTTATATTTAGATATACGTGTATTCTACATGTACGATGCATGTACTGCACATTCATTTAATATAAACTACATTTCAAAATTTAAACTATGCATGAAATTAATTTTTTGGGAGTGGCGTGTAATCATAAAGAGCCACATTATAATAGTTAAATGAACTGGAAATAAGCATTCCTTTAGTAAAATATTTATTTTCAGAGCAGAGACAATATAGTTAGGGAATGTAATGTTGATCATGTGTACTTTATATTTAAAGTTGTGTATGTCCGCATCCATATCGTATAGTCATGTACATTTAATATGAACTACATTTAAAAATTATGTATGAGAATAAGATATAGTTATAAAGAATCACATAAAAATAGTTAATAAACATTTCTTTCGTAAAATATTTATTTTCAGGTGATTAAGAAAATAGTTACGGAATGTAATGTTGATTATATCTATCTTTTTATTTAGATGTGTGTACATCCACATATATGATGCATGCACATACATTTAGTATGATCTACATTTTAACATAGAAATTATGATTGAGAGTGATATAGAATGATACAGAGTCGCATAATAATAGTTAAGATAAACTGGTAATAAACATTTCTATAGTAAAATATTTATTTTCAAGAGAGAGATAAACGTTAAGGAAAGTAATGTTGATCATATATATTTAGATGCATGTGTATCCGCATGTATGGTGCTTGAATATACATTTAATATATACTACATTTAAAACATAAAATATGCATGAAAGTGCGGTGTTTTGGGAGTGACATGTAATCATAAAGAGTCACATAATATTAATTAAGAAAAACTAGTAGTAAACTTTTATTGGATTGAAATATTCATTTTCAGAGCAGAGAGGAAATTTAAGGAGAGCAATACATGCACATGCAATTGATATAAACTACATTTTTAAATATAAATTATTGCTCTTGAGTATAACTTTGGGGAGTGACATTACATCATAAAGAGTCACATAATAATATATAAGATAAACTGGAATAAACCTTTCTTAGTAAAATATTTATTTTCGGTGCAGATAGATCAGCTAGAGCTTGTAATGGAGATTATATGTACAGTCGTGAAAAAAAGTAAACACCCCTACTTACTCTGCTAGAAAGTTACTGGTACCAAACGATTGGAAGTAAAGCCTACTTTTAAATAATGTATATAAAATTTGCTTATGGGGCTATCTACATATCAAAACAAACCCAAACTTTGTCTTTTTTTTCAACAGAAATACCGAAGTTGACACCATAAATAAATTCTACACCTTTCAATTAGCCTAAAAACACATTTTCATGAAATTCGTACGAGTAGTTGCAGAAAAATCAATTATTTTAAAATGAGCCTATTTTAGGAGTATCAAAAATGCAGTTCAGTATTCCATTGTTGAAAAGTTACAGAATGACTATTTCACTTCTATTAATGTATTATTTCTTGATAATAGGACCATTTCATTCGCTTAATACATTTCGAATATTGCAGCCCACACGTTTCAATAAAAGGAGTGCTTTTCTGCACATCACAGACTAAGCCACCATTTAAACCACTATTTTGATGTTTTTTAAATATAATTCGAAAACTACTTGGAAGAAAATTTTAAATTGAGAATTCGCATAAAGCAAGGCATAATAAAGATAAATCTATCAAAAAAATTGTAGATTCCAATTCATATTTTTCCGAATATTAATTTTATAATTCATATTATAATTTTCTTTTAATTACAAATTTAATGTATATATGTTTGGGTTTTTTAGTATTATAACCACACAAAAAATTATCACATTTAGGATTGTAATTTCAGGAGACATTAATAAATATATGAAAATGTAATTTAACATTAGAAACTCTAATTTTTTAATGTTTATAATTCAAAAACTTATCATCCAAGTGACTTAAAATTCCATTTCTAGGCATAATTTGAACCAGAGATTTAAAGCATATTGTCGAAATTGGGTGTTGTCATTGAAAAAATAAAGTTTGTTCTGTTTTAGATTTGTAGACTGTTTGATTTTCACGACTGTAATTTAGATGTACGTGTATCCGCATTAAGGTACATGCAGGTACATTTAATATAACTATATTTCTAAATAAAAATTATGCATAAGTGAATTTTTGGTAGTCACACGTAATCATAAATCCATAATAATAATTAAGATATTCTGAGAATAAATTTTTTCTTTTGTAAGATATTTATTTTCAAGTTAAAGAGAAAATATACTACACTTTCAGAAAAAATCGTCTTTATATACTAAATTATTCGTCATTTTTAATCAAATCATTTCTGCACTCCTAGAAAACATGCTTTTTCCGTTAATTTTTCCGCAAGTCTGAAAAAAGAGAAAAAAAAATCCGTTTATTCCTTGCACACATGCGTATTGGTTGTATTACTATCAAAGTTGGAATTTATTTTTTGAATGAAAAACCAAAAATTAAATAAATTAAAATTTCTAATTTATTTAAATCAAACAAACGAAAATAATACTTTCGAATTTAATAAAGCAGCAATTTTCTTATTCATTTAAACTTATTTTCAATTTATTTTTTAGACTATTAAAAAAAAATTCGCATGTAAAATATTTTCTAAAGGAATCAAGTTAAAGTTGGTTGGTTGGTTGTGTCTTGACGGCCAATTATCAACACGAGGGATATAGGCCCTAAGGGGGGAGAGTGCCCTACGTGGGGGTCTTTCTAAGGGAACCTAACCCGTATTTACGCTTGGAAATCCAAGGTTTCGAAGAAAACCACGAAAACTCCGAAACGATTAGGCCGACGGGCGCGATTGGGTTCGAACTCAGCACCTCCCGTCTACCAGCTTCGAGAGCAGAACCTCTCGGCTACTGGTGGGGCGAATCAAGTTAAAGAAATCGATTTTATTAAAAAAAGCGCAAACATTTCTTCTCCAATTTAATTCAAAATGTAATATTCATATTTTACATCTAACAATTAAATTATGTCTTATTAAGAATATGTCTAAGATGTAATAATTTCTATACTCTATTATTCCATAAGTATTAAAACACCAACCATTATTTCATAAATGCCCCTGCAATTAAGTTTAAATTTACGAGTTACCTGCTGATAAGTTGTACTGTTGCTAGATTGGCACCACTGACAAGTTGACATCCTGCCCAGGTTTTTTAAATGAAGTGGTGTGCAATTTATAAAGTACAGTTAATAGTCTCTAGTCTGGTTCTTTTAGGTCGGAGTTAAATGAGATTGCATGGAAGATATTAGCAGCAGGATTCATAACTTGGTGGTTGCAGTCGTTTATCGGTTAAATAAAGTGAACGCTTTGACAGTCACATTGTAGCTGAATGTTCAGCCCATTTGGATTTACTTTTATTAGAGATTGCCTTTTTGGTCGAGAGTCAGTGTTTCTTTATCGCCATGCATCTTAATTAATCTGCGTATATTGAATTATACAGTTCATGAGAGGTTCCAAACCTATCAATCCATTTTTTTTTAAATCGTTCAGTTTCAGTACTTAAACAGCAAACCATAAAGAAAGTTTACGAATCAAATAAAATATTTTGAACTGTCCACTCTCTCAAATTATTAATAAAGTGTAAGAATCCGCAAAATAACATTTTTCTTTTTTAAACCGGGGAACAATTGATGTACTACACAGCTTTTCAAGGCAAGAAAACTACAGAAAATCTTGGTTCCTGGCAGCATGCATGTCGTTTTATTGGTTGCATATGGATACCGAGATAAGTCTAAAAACCAATGTGAACTGGATTCTCAGCCAATAAGCTAAAATGATGGTACTACGTAACCAAGTATGGATAAAAAAAAGGTGTAATTAAGCACAGAAAACAGCGGGAAAACAATTTAGAACGAGGCGTGAAAATTTTAAAACTAGGGTTATGAAAGAAAAAGAATTTTCGAAATGAAATGATTTTAATATGGCAACGCTGAACTACTAGCATAGAAGAGTGGAATTTGAAGATAAAAAATAGTAGGAAAAAATGTTGTGAGTTGGAAATAAATAAATTAAATGAGGGAAAATATAGAAATTTAAACTATATTATATATATACAGTTCCTGTATATATTTATGCAATGTTACCTCGGAGGTGATATAACTTGTGGATAGTAATTTGGACTCGGAAACCTCTAGGTGGATCGAAGTCATTTATTTAGCTGCTCCATCTTACAGTTCGATTCTCGAGTCCGATCAGAGGTCTCGCGAGTCATTTACGTCGATGATTTTAGAAGTCACATGGCCGTAGGTTATGCATGCTTCACAAATATGCAAAATCTCCAGTTTTTGACACGCGTTCTGGCTAATATCTTGGGGCTTGTTATATTTTCCAGCAGAGGGCACCCAGTTGTAAACTTGGGAAGACCATTTACTTAACTGGTTGATTAGCTTTTGATTGATATGTGGTCAAGACCCACACAGTTCCCGGGATCTGTGACGTACTAGGCCTTAACCACAAATGCCTACAAGAAGCACTTATACAAGCAATTTTAATCTTAAGGATCGACCGAAAATGAACTCTAAAAGTAATAAATGTTAGGCTTGGAAAGAAAGTTATCAGGGGCAAAACTGTTTTTAGAATGAGATTTAAAGTTATAACAAAACGACTTCGGATTTTAATTAATTATCTTAAATTTAGTTTGAATTTTGAATTTTAAAAGGGTTTTTATCCTTTCATTCATATATATACAGTTATTTTTTCATCAAACTTAAAATTGAAAAGCAATGATTAAAGTGAATATTGATTATACTATTTTTTTAAACTACAAATATTGATGAATCGCCAAATATTCAGTACTATGTTCGTTTTTATGTTCCATTTTCTCTAGCTTTTTTCCCAGGATGTAATATCGTATACTTTCGTGTATAAGCCGAGGATTTTTGGACATTATTTTTAATTGAAAATGGGGGTGTCGGCTTATACGCGAGTCTAAAAGAAAATTTCAAATTTGATATTCTAAAATAAAAAGGATGGCAAATACAAAAAACATATAAATTACCTACAAATTTCTAAAAATGCTTTCATATTCCATTCTTTTACAATGAAACTAGTCACCAATCATCTTTTACTATCCAAGTCATTATCAAAATTTTCAAGCAACTCCTTAAAATTGCTTTCTGTCATTTGTACATCAGTATGAATATTGTCAGTAGCCAGTTTATCATCATCGTCATCTTCAAAATTGGCATCATCCTCAGTTTCACCCAACGCATTACTGGTAAAACATTTTTTGAAAGATCGGACGATCATTTCTTGTGGTAATTCAAGACAAGCTTCTTTCACCAATTCAGAGATAGCAATGACGTGATTTTATTTTCATTATCGTTATTTGTCACAGCTGCATCCGCATATGATATCCATTCAGTCCATTTCGAACGGAGCCTGTCTTTAAATGATTCATTTAGAAAAACGTCCGATAGCTGAGGAATAGAAATAGCCACCGGGGAACTACAGTAGATCTCTAGAAGATATCAATAATTTCGGAGAGCGCATTTTTAAAAATTAACTATGCAAAAAAAAAAAAAAAAAAAAAAAAAAAGCAAAATTTTTGTTCGATGTATTTTTCATCTCGTTTGTTTAAGATCGGCTTATATATACTGGTTTCCAATTTTGGACTATTTTTCACGGAAAAATAGTATACTCGGCTTATACACGGAAATATACGGTAATTGTTAAACTAGGTTAATCTTACTGAATTTTAAGATTACTATGTTTATTTTATTTGCATTTTCTTGCATCATTTTTGAGTGGGTTCTACTAACGGTGACATTTGAGAATTTTATAATAAATTATTATTGTTGTTATTTTTATTACACCACAGCGGGCGTACCAAACTTTAAAAATCGTATTTCTATGCTACGACTGCTGCGAATTCCAAAAATTATTAGCAGTTTTATTTAAAAAGTACTTAGATTCATTTCTTTAACACATTATTATTTTATGTTTGCATAAATATTGCACGAATGCACATGGAATACAAAATGTTTAAATAAAAAGTTTAAAAAAATTAACTGAAACATTTTTGAAAAGTTTGTTAATAATTCATAACATACTGAAGCAAATTATATTATATACAAAAATGGCGATGCATCTGTAATTTTTGTGGAAAACGCTGTACTTGCCAGATTCAATTTTCGTTGAGGGAACTTCATGAACTGCATTAAGAATTTATTTTAAGTTTTTTGTTTGTTTTTATTTTTCAGGAAAAAAATATAATTTGTTTTTCTTTTATCTTGCACATTTTGAAAATTGACAAGTTTTAATTTAATTATTAATTAACTCTGAATATGGACTTAGATTTTTTAGCCTATAGCTATAAAATATTGTTGCTTCTCCTGCTCCAATTTACGATAATGTCACGTAAAATTTAAATACTAGTATATTTGTTAATCTACTTTAGTTAACAACTGCATATATATAAAAAATTAAAACAGGCTGATGTCAATAGTTTTTGTCAAAATCTCTCGTATGCTTGGAGCCTTGATCTATAGATATTTCATTTTTAATATTAATGCTATGTGCATATTAATGCAAACTGCACACAAATTGTACTTTCATTTTGATAATAAAACATGAAGTATGTAATCATCTGTAAAGAGTTTATAAAAGAATAACATATTTTTTTCAATTTTGTTTATTAAATGTATTATAAGTCATTCATCTTCCCCGTGTACCAATTAATGTATATTATAGTAATTTTAATGAGCTATCACGAAAGTAAAATTAATGCATAAACTTTGTGCTTAAATCCTGTTTTTGCACTATACTTACTTTTATATAATTTTTTTAGGATATTTTTTTCTTTTCACAAAAACAAATTTCAATTTTATGCATAATCCACAGTTATTTGTAATTCAGTTTTAATAACTTTCTAAAAACGTCGGCTTAAACATTTGCAATGTGGCCTTTTTTCGCAGTAATTAGAAATGCCAGACCATTTTTTTCTGTAAAGGAACAAGGTAAATATTAAGTAAGAGGATAATGGAGAAATATTCTTATGATATCAAAAGGGATAAAACGAACAGAAAAAAAAAATCGATCTTGGGGGAAAAAAAAGTTAACATAAATATTTCGAAATTTTTAACAGCCTCATTGTATTTACTTTTCCCCTTTTTTTCGCCAATGAAAACACGATTTATATTAAGATTAGAAATATTCCTAATTATTAAAGTTGAGCTTGGAATCACTTGAAATTTTTAAAAATATAATTACAACAGAATCTAATTGTCTTGTTTTTGTAGGTATAAAATCAATAAAACAAGAGAATGAGAGTGGTTTTATCGGATAATGTTATTCAGAAGCTAGTGTTGTTAAGATAAATAAACCCTTTTTGATTTTTAAATTACCTTAATTTCAAATATTTTCCTTTCTTTTACAGGGTTAGCTAAATAATTCATCGGTTTCAAAACACTGTGTATTGAGAGGTATACGACCAGGGTTCTTGCTACCGCTCGCCATTGCCCCAAATCGCGACAAAATGCTTCATTTGGCGAGTAAGCGGACAATCAGACTCCCCAAATAGCGAGTGCTCAATTTATGCTCTTTTTGTGTGTGTGTGTGTTTACCAATACAGCCGAGATTCTTATCCACGTTGCTGAACGATAGATGTCGATGTCGTTTTAAATGTTCAATCATACCATGCCATTTACATCGCTCTATTTATTGAGATGCTGACTCAGCACCAATTCAGTTTAGAAACAGCCAAAGACACAGAAAGGAATATGCAATTGGCATTTCTCTGTTCTCAGTTAATCACAAGCTATACCCCTGCGTCGCATAAAAACAAAATTACTCGCATCAAACGCCAAATAAAGAAGCGTTTTGCTGAAATGTAGGGTTGAAATTAGTCATTTACCATACTATTTGTTAGTTGTATGCAAAGTATCATTGGCCGGTCATTTTTTTTTTCTATCGGATAGAGTCGAAATATTATAGCAATGTTTAGTGCATATTTTCACAATGGTAAATCAAAGATAGCTGTTTTGAATTTTAATTTAGACTGCTAAAAGAATGTCTGAAATATTTACACATTTAGAAAACATTTAGAATGCACTCATTTTTAATAGGTTCTATAACAAATAGTTGAATTTCTATTTTATAAGCACTTACAAAAAGACCACTTACAAAGGGGATAC
Organism: Maratus speciosus; assembly: GCA_963932465.1. NCBI lineage: Eukaryota > Metazoa > Arthropoda > Arachnida > Araneae > Salticidae > Maratus > Maratus speciosus. The sequence goes on from OZ010789.1 coordinate 156,851,726, forward strand.
GATAAGGGGTTAAAGATATAATTTTCAGTGTTTCACGCCAAATATATTTTGCTAACATTTTTCTTTCACTCGGCTACTGTTTTTTTTTTATTTCTTATTCGCCTAATCGCTAACGTTGGTCAAAAGCCAGTAAGAACCCTGTATATGACCTACAAAGATGGGTGATACATGACAAGATATACACACTCACCAAGTTTAACACTTTATCTACTGACGGTACTTATAAGTATCATTAAAATAGCTCGTTATAAAATTCATTTACTACATCGATTAGTAGTAATACAGTTTAGAATGAGTTATAGATGCATTATTTTATCTTCTTCCAAAAGCATTATTGGTTACACAAAACAAAAATATTTTTAAAAGGAGGATTTATTTTGCCTATGCATCTTTCTTGGCGTTGGGGGGGGGGGGGGGGGGGGGATTTTTCAATTCGGAAATATTTCTATATTTCTATAGTAAGAACATTATACTTGTACATTTCCTAATTCTACAAAATACTAAGAAAAATATTTAAAATAAAAGATTTGAGTGGGGATATAAATATCGCACAAAATCCCTATAAATTCAAATTTAATTAATCCTTCTAAATCCTTCTAAATCCTTCAACCCTTCTAAAATCCTTCTAAAATTTATTAAATAATTATGTAAATCTTCTAATGTAGTTTCAAAAATTCACGAAAAATGCTTTCGAAGATAAAATATTCACGAACGCATAATTCAGTATATAAAGGGTTAAAATCCCACCTCATTGCTAGCTTGCAGAAATGCATCACTGCTGCTGAGTCGGACATTGATAGAAACATGTTATTGAACGTATGGACGGAACTGGATTACCATTGGGATGTGTGCCTGTGAGTAAAAGCGCACACATTGAACATTTGTAGTATGTACCAGAAACTTATGTGTATTTTCATGTGTCACCTGTCTTTGTACGTCGTAATACGTATAAGTAAACAGTCTTTTGAAACCCGATGAATCATTTAGGCTAAACCTGTATTATCTTAATTTAAATATTTGTAGATACTCCCGTTAAAAATGTACTTATCCTCTAAATTACATGATTTTAGAATCAGTGGTTGAAAATGGGCGGCACTAATCGTATTACTGTCATTAATAGTCGTATGATTTTTCTGTAACTCGCCTAATACATGAGGACAATGACTTTATAACCAAAGACCAAATAAAGATACTACAATCTTTATCATAAAATTATTTTGCAGATCAATTAAGCTGTTATACAGGGTGATTCAGCTCGTCGGTGACAAACTTTAAGGATCGATAGAGCACACCTAGACGAACATTTTTGAATAGGGAATGTAGGGTCCCTGACGCGATGGTAAGGCGCTAGGCGCTTTCGAAAATTTGGGTGCCGAAATTCGAAACGTCATAAAAACTAGGGAAATGGTTAGATTTTCTTGCTTGTTGCGTCGAAATGATTCTGTTTGTTTAGACTTTCTTCAGTACCAATTTGATAAGCGTATCTCTTAAAACATGGATAGGGGGCGCTGCAGACTTTGGAGAGCTAGACAACAACTTTAAGCCCGTTATTTTGATAATTTAACACATGCTCGCCAAAGTTTATACTCTAACTTAAAGTTTGAACCCAAAAGTAGAGCCCTGCAAAAAGCGTAAGAGCCGGAATAAAATGTCAAAGTACAGGGTGGTCGAAACTCGAAGGCTCCTAAGAGATAAACAAACAGATTTCTTGACTTATGGCATGCATTTTCATGATTCTGTTTGCTGGGGCTCTCTGAAACTCAGTTGAACGGTACAAAAAGAAACATCGATAGGGGGCGCTTTGGGCAAAAAACATAATTCGTTGACATTTCGGACGCTAACTGGAAACGGGGCGCTACGATCAGTTAGAAACAAAACAAGAGAGTAATTTACTTATCATAAGAAGCTATTAAAACTGCAGTTTGTTTGTTTTTTTTAACAAACATAGCTGGTTTCAATCATGCACAATGCGCGCAATAAAATTTACATAAGGTGCTTTTTGCTGATTTATGCAAAAGATATCGTACCATATCGATATGCAAAAGATACGTAATGCGTAGACGACAACGCGAGATGACGTAGTTGTATGCGCAGACACGTCTTTTGAACGTGCGGTACCTACTTAAGCTTCGGGTTACTTGTCTGCAGATCGGTAGTAGGATGGAACGGTACACGAACTCTGAATTGGCTGACATGCATTTGGCGTATGGCGCTGCTGGTTGTAATGGACGAGCCGCTCAGCGGTTGTACGCCGAGCGTTACCCCAACAGGCAAATCCCCTGCCATGCCTTCTTCGCTCGAGTACACCAGAGGTTGTCCACAACGGGATCTTTCGACGGAGGCAGGCCTGAACGGGAGCGATCAGTGAGCACCCCCGACAACGAAGAGGCTGTGCTTAACCTGGTTGAGGACAACCCAGGTCTTAGCACGAGAGATATCGCCAGACATGTTGGCATTTCGCAAGAAACTGCGTGGCGCATCTTACGTTCCCGGAATCTGCACCCCTACCACATCCAGCGGGTGCAGTTGCTCAGAGAGCAGGATTTTGGCCCTCGAGTGGAATTCTCAAGATGGTACTTGGCGATGAGATCCAGGGATCCCCGTTTTGTAAACAGCATTTTGTTTACGGACGAGTCCACCTTCAGCCGGGAGGGAATGTGGAACGCCCACAACAGTCATGTGTGGTGTGATGAAAATCCACATGAAACCAGAAGCCGAGCAGCCCAGGAGCGTTTCTCAGTAAATGTGTGGGCCGGCATTCTGGGGGATTGCCTCATTGGCCCTTATTTGTTACCTGAACGGCTGACAGGTGGAAATTACCTGATTTTCCTGGATCAAGTGCTGCCGCAGCTTCTGGATGAGGCGCACGTACCCGAAGGTTCGCGTCGCCAGATGTGGTTCCAGCACGATGGAGCTCCGGCCCATTACACGAACGACGTGCGTCTCCATCTAAACGCAAGGTATGGCCAGCGGTGGATCGGGCGTGGGGGTCCAGTTCACTGGCCTGTCCGATCACCAGACCTCACCTGCTTGGATTTCTTCCTTTGGGGTTACCTGAAGGCCGAGGTATACCATACACCTGTCAGCAGTGCTGAAGAACTTGTGGCGCGCATTGTGGCAGCTGCAGGGCAGATCAGAGATACTCCTGGCATTGTTGGAAACACACACTCCTCAATGCGACGGAGGTGCGAAGCCTGCATCATGGCCCAAGGTCGAAATTTCGAGCATCTTCTGTAGTGTTATTTTTTGTAAATAAATTTCCAGTATCATTGATGTTTTTGGTCTAAATTTATTCAGAAGTGTTGAGCAGAGGTAGAAAATGTGTTTTCATTATTACTAACTGATCGTAGCGCCCCGTTTCCAGTTAGCGTCCGAAATGTCAACGAATTATGTTTTTTGCCCAAAGCGCCCCCTATCGATGTTTCTTTTTGTACCGTTCAACTGAGTTTCAGAGAGCCCCAGCAAACAGAATCATGAAAATGCATGCCATAAGTCAAGAAATCTGTTTGTTTATCTCTTAGGAGCCTTCGAGTTTCGACCACCCTGTACTTTGACATTTTATTCCGGCTCTTACGCTTTTTGCAGGGCTCTACTTTTGGGTTCAAACTTTAAGTTAGAGTATAAACTTTGGCGAGCATGTGTTAAATTATCAAAATAACGGGCTTAAAGTTGTTGTCTAGCTCTCCAAAGTCTGCAGCGCCCCCTATCCATGTTTTAAGAGATACGCTTATCAAATTGGTACTGAAGAAAGTCTAAACAAACAGAATCATTTCGACGCAACAAGCAAGAAAATCTAACCATTTCCCTAGTTTTTATGACGTTTCGAATTTCGGCACCCAAATTTTCGAAAGCGCCTAGCGCCTTACCATCGCGTCAGGGACCCTACATTCCCTATTCAAAAATGTTCGTCTAGGTGTGCTCTATCGATCCTTAAAGTTTGTCACCGACGAGCTGAATCACCCTGTATAGGCTTAATAGAAATAAGTTATAATTAATTCATAAATATGTCAATTCTTCATAGAAAAATAGTAAATTTCGATATAATTGATATTTTTCACGCAACAAAAGTCACTGTAGCGATTTTTATTTTCTATTTTTTTTAGTTTTTTTCCCATTCAAATTTATTTAGGGAGTTGATATTATATACAGAAGTTTTCAGTATAAAGCTTGCATATACCTCAATGATACTTTTATTTTTAAAACTAATCTAAGGTTAAATTCGATTACATAATCATAGTGAATTGATGTACAAAGTCCCTTTCAATAGATGATAAGAAGTTTCAGATTTCACAAAAAAATTAAATGAATATTTTTCACGCATCAGAAAGAAACGGTATGGTGATTTCTTTAATTCCTATTTTTTAGGGTTCCGTACTTAAAATGTAAAAACGGAACCATTATAAGATCACTCCTGTGTCTGTCTGTTATAGCTATTTTACTCGTAAACTATGGAACATGAAACGTTCAAATTGGGGGAAGTAATAACGACTATAGACCCACATATTTACAGATTATCAAACATTCACAAATATATGTGGCATTCTCACAATCTTTTGACTTTTGAGAGAAAAAAATCTGGCGAAATTAAACTTGCTAAAATAACATTTTAATCTGATAGACGAATGCTATAATGATTCAAAATAAAGAAAAAATGGTCAGCAGCGAAAAAAAAAATTATTTAACTGAGGTTTAAGTTAAACTTGCGAGTTTAATTTTCCTTACCATTTTACCACTATAACTTTTTATTTTCTTCTAATTTTTTACTTATAATGAACTTGCATAGTACCCACAGGACATTCAAATAAGAAATAATGACAATGTAGTATTTTTAGTGCAAAATTTTGGTATAACATTGTCTTAAACGGGTGTTAAAGAAGGGACGGTAATGTAAAAAAGGGGGATGGTATAGGAAAAAGGTACAAAATGGGGAAAAAAGGGACAAAATGGGGAAAAGGGGACGGTAAGGAACAGCAAAGAAACTTACCACCTATTTTAGGCAGATCATGTTAAGACTAAGTGGTAGCGAAAATGTTCATAGATTTTTAGATACAGTTATTTACATTGGATTAAATTAAAAAATAATAATTAATTTACCTCGAAAATTGTAGGATTAAACCTTGCGGACGGTAAGACTACCAATAAAGCCACGGTGCTTGAAATTGATATTTAAATGCTTATTTATATTCTGCAGTAAATTTCCTGTCAAAGAATTTTAGATATTCTTTCTCTAACATACTTCTGCATGAGCAAAAACTTGAAAAAAATTCCGTCGCTGCATCTGAAGTAATTTTCTGTATCATTTTAGAAGAGGGATGGTAAAAAATATAAAACCCAGGGACAGAGTTCAAAAAATAATATCAACCCTAAAACTGTGTGCAGGTTAATTTTTAGCTACATATTTATATAAAACAATAGTTCCAGTTTCAGAAAAAAATTACATCGAATTATTTTTATTGAAACAATTTTATCCAGACAGCTCCAAACTTCAAAATCAGCATCAGGGACACGGGACGGTAGATGAGTTTTCCATGTGTTTGGACCCCCAACATCGTCCAAAACTTATTTATCTCGTTAATATTGTTGTGCAATTATGCATTGGGATGTTCCCAAGGATATGAAATAAAAAAAACACAAAAAAGTGTATTAAATAAAAAATTATTATTCAGGGACATGAAAGTTAAAAGATTGTGAGAATGCCCCATATACAGTACATATACATTTAACGTCTGAATTAAAAAACCATTAAAACGCGAAATAAAATAAATTAAGACAGACTTGAGCACAGTTAAAAAATAAAATTTATAAAGAATACACTTAAAAACAATTAAAAATACAATATGTAATCGTTTCGCCAAGCGACTCGCAAGGCATGATCAGTACAAAAATAACCATTGCATTTCAAACGACAGAACAAATCAAGAACAGTTAAAGTTAGTTATTTTAAAAACAAACAATATTCACTAGGGACAGAACGAGCATCATTCAAAGTCTGCGATCGCAATTCAGTGAACCAAGCCTCAAATTGGTTGCAAAATCGGGTTGCAGTCCGGTGAAGTGTGACTTTCTGTCACATGACTTTGTCAAATGGTAACAGAGACCCTACTGTAAAGTCACCACTGTGAAAAGTGGTGAAAAGTCACCATGTGATTTTAATTTGACATTATTTGGTGATTTATCATAGTGCAACGTTCACAATGACTTTGAAATTGAGTCTCCAGATGAGAGTCACACGAGAGTCTCAATGAAATGACATTGTAAAGTCACCTGGTGACTCGCCACAAAGCAGCAGTCACAGTGACCTGTCAGTGGAGTCACATATAGTAGTCATATGAGACTCATAAAAGAGACGTATGGAATTTCCTATTTTTTGTTTCGCCGTAGTGACTGTGACTCTTGTGACCATGTGTGACCTGAATGAGATGTTATATGGACTAGCTGTTCTGCAGGAATAGTAATTATTCGAATTATATTACTTCCTTTTGAGTATTCCCGTATTTAAAAATTGGCATTTTGTGACTTTTCCTTAATTTTTGATAACCAGTGTATAATCGCAATAAATTTTGTATTCATGCATTTTTTGCATAAGAGTGCAACAGCTGTTACACCAAGATCTGAATATTTATAAAACTAGTTATAGTATGAAAACACCTCATTTGCCACGTTTGGCGCACGATTTCCGACTTGTTTATTTTATCATTTTTTACAAGGTTAAAATGGTGTATTCTAACATGTAAGTAAATATTCTTCAAATCGCAGTTGTTAAGTCACAATGTGTTAACTGGTTATTTATACAAAATGATTAAAAAATGACGCAGACAATTATTTCTCACTGCTTTCTATTGCTAATCATTCATATACAAAGTATACTGGGATGGAAAAAATTTAGGAACAACTATTAAAAAGTACTTTAAGTTAGTACTAATAAGCCACTGGTTATTTATGCAAAATGATTTAAAAATGACGCAGACAATTTCTCACTGTTTTCTATTGCTAATCATTCATATACAAAGTATACTGGGATGGGAAAAATTTAGGAACAACTATAAAAAAGTACTTTAAGTTAGTACTAATAAGCCAAGTGAAATTACAGGTTGAACGTTGTGAACTCGGGGTTAGCCTTATCACGTAGTTCAACGGTATTCACCTGCGCTAAACAGACCTATGCAAATTCGATAAAAGTTTCGGGCTTGGAAAACGGAACACATCGTTAGGAGTGCACTTAATGCATTGTGAGAAACGGCGCACAGTGTAAGATTTTGCAAATCTAGCGGGAAAAAAGTCCAAAAATAGACTTGCAGTAATTTCACTTTTAGATATTTCAAATAACATCTAACACATTGGAGAAAAAAATGTAAAGTGATAGCAGCCTAACTCCACAACAACACCATCAAAAATCTGCTCAAAAACCAAATTTTCTTTTAACCTTTTTAGAATGGCGATTCTGTAGTTGTAATTACAATAAATTTTTTGGCTAACGACATACTTATTTTGTAAATGGGGCATTCTCACAATCATTTAAAATCCATGTCCCTGAATAATGATTTTTTATTTAATACACTTTTTTGTGTTTTTTTATTTCATATACTTGGGAACATCCCATTGCATGATTGCACAACAATATTAACGAGATAAATAAGTTTTGGATGATGTTGGGGGTTCAAACACATGGAAAACTCATCTACCGTCCCGTGTCCCTGATGCTAATTTTGAAGTTCGGAGCTGTCTGGATAAAATTGTTTCAATAAAAATAATTCGATGTAATTTTTTTCTGAAACTGGAACTATTGTTTTATATAAATATGTAGCTAAAAATTAACCGGCACGCATTTTTAGAGTTGATATTATTTTTTTAACTCTGTCCCTGGGTTTTAGATTTTTTACCATCCCTCTTCTAAAATTATACAGAAAATCACTTCAGATGCAGCGACAGAATTTTTTTCAAGTTTTTGCTCATGCAGAAGTATGCTAGAGAAAGAATATCTAAAATTCTTTGACAGGAAATTTACTGCAGGATATAAATCAGCATTTAAATATCAATTTCAAGCACCGTGACTTTATTGGTAGTCTTACCGTCCCCAAGGTTTATTCCTGCACTTTTCGAGGTAAATTAAAAAAAAAAATTAATTTAATCCAATGTTAACAACTGTTTCGAAAAATCAATGAACATTGTGGCTATCACTTAGTCTTAACATGATTTTCCTAAAAATAGGAGGTAATTTTCCTTACCGTTCCATCCTTACCGTCTCTTTTTTTACCATTTCGTCCCTTTTTTTTTTTTACCTTAACGCCTTCTTTAACACGCCTTTAAGACAATGTTATACAAAAATTCTGTATTAAAAGTGCTACATTTGTATTATTTCTTATTTGAATGTCCTGTGGGTACTATGCAAATTCATTATAACTAAAAATTTAGAAGAAAATAAAAAGTTATAGGGGTAAAATAGTAAGGAGAATTAAACTCGCAAGTTTAACCTAAATCTCAGTTAAATAAAATAATTTTCGCTGCTGACCATTTTTTTCTTTATTTTGAATTATTAAGGCATTCGTCTATCAGATTAAAATGTTATTTTAGCAAGTTTAATTTCGCCAGATTGTTTTTCCCCAAAAGTCAAAAGGTTGTGAGAATGCCCCAAATATTTTTTAATGATAGTATGCAATCTTTACAACAATGTAGATACTTTGTATTTTACAGTTACAATAGTTATTTATAAGTGTTATATTTGAAAAATATTTTTTTAAGTCAATATAAAAATTATTTGAAAATTGAATAGCATATGATAAATTTTAAAAAGTTGCCAAAAATTTTGTACACGCAGGTACATTGTAATATATATTTTTTTGTAATTATATATACATATAGATATAGAATAAATCAATTTCAGCTGCCACTATTTCCAACTCTTGAATATAAGTAATTTTTCATCTGGTACGGAAGTGTAAATTTCGAAAAGAGAATTATATGAGATTTTTAAAAATGATGTTCCTAGACATGAATCATTCCCTGTTAATTCTAAATATATCCTGATAGACTTTTTATTACACAAATATAATCTTCAACATTGCTCATCTGTTGTGTTAGACCAGATTAGGCGGCTGATCCATTCATTTATAATTGGCAGTAATCAAAGATGAAGAAACTGACATCGCTTAAAGAACGTTTTTTGAAGTAAAATAAGAGATGGTCAGATTCGAATATTAACAATAAATACATTTACATGGCAGAAGTAATAATTACTACCAGAAAAAGGTTGGACAACCAAAAAAAAATTTATATTTAATTGACCGAAATCACAAGACAAAAGGTGATTCGTTATTCCCGGAATACAAATGAATAACCACGCGCCACGTGTTTAAAACCACGGGCGGAGCCAGAACTTGCCCGACAGGGGGGCCCAATTTATAATATGTACAGTAGAGAGTCGATTATCCGGACGCCGATTAACCGGATTGTCCCAGAAACCGGATCGATCAAGGGTCATACGTTTTTTCCCAACCCTCTCCAAAATTTTTTAAGTGAAATTTCTTTAGGTGCGGCAAGGTGAATTTGGCTGGATGTCACGAAAGTTAACCGTTAAATAACGATTTCCTAATCATGAAATAATAGAATCGCCAACAAATGCAAAGGCAGCAATGCATAAAATCAACTGTTTCTAGAGCCTAAAAAGTTTCACTTCTAATGCGCGAGAGTCCCACGCAGAAAAAAGAAAATGCCCTCTAGGAAGCAGAAGTAATTCTTTTCCCTATACAATGAATTTTTTTTTAAATTGTGTACTATACAGTGTATGTATATATGCATGCAATAATTTCTATGCGTACGTCTAAGTATAAGTTTGTACAAATTTTGTAGAAAAAAAAATTTTTAAAAAGTAAAAAAAAAAAAAAAACTTATAAACACGCCTTAATACGCTAAAATGTGCACTACACAATTGCCAGTCCTAAACCTGGAAAAAAGTGTGAAGTGAAGTGACCTGAAAAACATTGCCATTAGGTGTTTTTTAAAGTTGTCCAATTATCCGGATTTTTCATTAACCGGATCGCCCTCGGTCCCGACCGGTCCGGATGATCGGCGCTCTACTGTATAAGAGATCTCCACGAGCCCGGGCTTGTTCTGAAGCCGGAGTTCGGTAAAAGTTTCTTTCATTAAACTCGGGCCGGGCTTAAATTTTATCTAAAAACTCGGTACGGGCTCGAGCTAAATTTTAGCTTTAAAAAAGTTGGTCCGGGCTCGAACTTCATTCTTCCCGGGACACGTCCGGGTCTTATATTTTTTTCTGTTGATTCGGGCCGGACCGGGACTGTATTTAATTTTTTCCCCATGTCGTGGTAACTTTTCTCCTTTATTAGTAGTTTAAATGAACAATAAAACATTTCTTTGTTTCTCTTTTTTTTTCGTTTTTTAAGTAACAGGTGGAATATGTTTCGCGTTCGGATTTGGCATATCCCGAAACGCGCAGGTCATTAACACTCACACTGCTATTTAAATTAGATATGAATTGCACAGGGCCAAAACATTTTTGTTCCAAATATAAATTTCGGAGCTTGTGATAGAATACTGTAGATAAGTAAAGTGAAAATATCTCTTAAGGTTATTTTGGAAACACCCTTACTAGTCACCTAATCTTCATAGGCGGCAGGGCTTAATTTCTAACAAAAAAAGTACCGGAGCCCTAATATTCTGCAGTACTAACAACCGTGACGTGCCCCCCCCCCCCCCCGTCACTCCAATCTCCATATTTATATTCCATACACTATTTGCAAAACTTAAAGCATTAATAAAAATTTTAAATATATCTGTCAGCATATACTATTCCACTTTTTAGTTATCACACCTTCTGAATAGAAATCTTTGCCTAATTTCAATGTTAATTAATTACAGAATTCTGAAATTAAATATGGTAATGAATATGATTCGGAAATAGTGGAAACACAAAAAAGAAATAGTTCGCAGCTATGCATTTTTATGAAAAAATGCATGAAATTTACAGAAATTAATATTTATATGCTGAATAATAGAACAACGTTTTTCAATTTCCTATAAAACGTGCGTAACTATAATCGACTCCTTCCGCTTTACAATCTTTTGTGTTGAGTCTCTGAAAATCAGATTAAATTAAAAAGATTCGATGCTTTTATAGAAAAAGAGGAAACACTTCTCGGTTGCTTCCTATCAGAATAACAAAACATGGCAATTATATCTACTTACAAATGAAAATGACTCCGTAAATGTGCCTTAAAATGAACAACTTTAATGATATAAAAAAGCGCTGTTGTATTTATGAGCTCCGGTGAATTCCGATCAATACTTAAATATTTAGTAAAAACAGAGAAGTACCGGAGCTGAGCTCCGGTGGGCTCCGGCGCAAATTAAGACCTGAAGGCGGACGAATCCACAAAAGAAAATGTTTCCACACTTTTGAGCATTACCCGAATGGAAAAACTCTGTTTCGTACTCTTTTTTCCAGCAACCTCCCAATAAGAGGTCATTCAATATTACAGATTTTACGTGCACATATATGGCCCATACACAGCAGTGTGTGAGCAACAACGTAGGGAACAGTTCTCCGGTTATGAGGCGGACCACCCCGCCCCTTAAGGGGTCAGGTAACCTTTGAAGCTTCCAAAAATCGATTTTTTTTTAAATAGCTTATAATTAAATATGATTCTTTGGGAACATTTAAAAGCAAACCCCATACAAAAATTCGCATTAGAAGTGAAGTTATGTCTAAAACACATTAAGCGTTTGCTATATGATCAACGGGTTTTTCAATCTATAAAATCAATTTTCTCAAAACAGCGATTTTGATCATGGCGAGGACGATTTCTGAAAAAGGGTTGCCTAGAATTTCACGAAATGTTTGGTGGATGTATTAAACGTACAGAAGCACAAAATGACCTATTATTATGTTTCTCAAGTAAGAAGTTTAGAATTCACGGCTACTTTTGTATTAAAAAAAAAATCTTGATATTTCGAATTACTCTAAAAAACAAATTTTTCTCGAGATCTACAAGTTTTATTTTTTTTCATTCTAGGTCATTTTTAAAACACTTTATATCTGTGCTCATTAAAAAAATCTTGGCTTGTTTCAGACATTGAAATGGGAAAAATCATGCGCGCAATGCATGCAAGAATAATTCTTTCGTAAAAATTGTATTATCTTTAAAAATAAATTAAAAAAACTATGTATGTGTATACCTTTTCTAACAACTTTGATTGATAAAATAAATCGTTCCTAACATGTGTTTTCAATTTTATAATTAAAAGTTAATTAGTTAAAGAATGGCTGCAATTCTTACAGAGGTCACTTTTCCATATACTTTATTGGTTCAAAGGTTACCTGACCCCTTAAGAAAATGCAAAAGCCTAGAAACATTTTCCCGCATTAGGTAAGGTGGGTAACCATTTTTTTTTCGAAACGCGGTTCGTGTTCATGGCGTGTTGACCATGTACTTTAATGTCGGATGTAACTGAAAAAAATAAGTTGACAAATCCCTATCAAAAACGCATGCAGTGACAAAAATTATTTTAATTTAAAATTATTTAAATTTGTTAGTGAAACTGTCATCGTGAAAACTAGCAGTTAAACGTTACACCTAATTTCGGGTCCCGCTAGGGTAATAAATAGAATTTGCAGCCCTGCAAATTTTATTTAAAACCAAGCTTCAACCCGAACCGAACCCAACCAAAGATATTCTGTCTAACCATAATCCGATCGAACCCGAAATACTTAATTCCAATCCCAACCTGAAACCTGGAATTGGGGAAAATTGAAAAACTGATCCAAAATACATATAATGTAATTATAGAAAAATAGTCTGTAATCATATCTATAATATTAATGTTATCTTTTATGTAAAAAAATAAACATGAAGGAGTCATTCATATTCAAATACGTAGTTTTTTTACCTGAAATAGATTCTTGCGCTTGTTGGGCTATACCCGACCCATACATTCAACTTCAAGTCAATCCGAAACCTACCAAAAAATTTCCGTTGACTAAAACCCGACAACAATTTTCCATTGACCCTAAACCGAAACACTTTAACCCGAACCCGACTCGACACAAAAAGACCTATATTTTAATACAGCTATCAAAAAATAGTCTGCAATCATATGCCTAATATCAATTCTATCTGTTATCAAATAAAATATTGTCAGGTCTAGTATCGCAAAAAGCGGGCCAGAGAGAGAAAAAAAGCAGGACAGGCACTTGAAAATCGAAACATCCTAAGCACTACAATAAAACCTGTTAAAACGGATCTAGTGTAACGGAATAATGCTTTAAACTGAAAAATTTCCCAATATCGGCTAAAACAATGCTATACCATAATAATGCTAAGATTAAAACCTGTCTAAATTGGGAAGTTCTTCCGATTCTTTGTCGTTCCATCTTAACAGGATGCTGTATTAAATAGCTTCCTTTCTTCGTATTGAATTGTACTTTATCCATAAAGCAATGGTGTGAAATTAATTAGTCGAACTAGAGTTTTTTAAATAATTAAAATTAATTTTATGACAATAATGCTCACTTTATATATACTGCCTTTTATTATTTTCATTATTTTGCATTTTAGCCGCTTTTGAAAGAGTGCAATTATTATTACGTACACTCTCAAGAAAGCATTTCGTCAAACGTAAAAAACACAGGCAGCAAGTTGCCGGAACGCAAAAGTAACATGCAGCACAGTTACGGGAACACCCCTGTGCACTGTAAATTAAAATGTCTGAAATTCAGACCCTCAAATGTCTGAAACGGAGTGTTCAATTTTCAGACATTATAAAATGTCTGAATTTTGAATTTTTTCAGACACTTTTTGCGTCTGAATTTCAGACACCTGAAACGTCTGAATCGCATCCATTTTTTTGTAAGGATGATACGTAGCCATGTTTGACCACGTTGAATCCTGGGAAAATATTTGGCTGTGGTCCTGCCCCCTCAACCCCCATATAGCCTGATTTTTTTGGTGCTCCCAATTTTGGTATGGAATTTTCATAAAACTGAAAATTTTAATCTTTTGCGACATTGTACTGATTATAATCAATATTTTGAACTTCAGGAGTAGAACAAGATTAAAAGCAAAAAATATTTATCTAAATATTTGTTTGGATGATGAATATGATTTTGAATATGAATTTTTTTGCATCTTATTTTACTTTAAAAGTTCAAAACATTGATTATATTCAGTATAGTTTCGAAACGGATTTAAAATATAAGCTTTACAAATATTGCACATTAAATTTGGGGGCACTTAAATCGTAGGGGGACGGGGCACTGCTTTAATACCCATGCTTTAATCAAGAAGTTCTTTTGCAAAAAATGCAACCCTACATTATGGTTATCTAAATAGAGATGCCCGGTACTCGGGAGTATCCATTGTGGAGGTTAATGGACATTCCCGAATAGCGGACACCTCTATTTAGAGAATACTTTTTTAATCCGAAAAGCATACATATTTGTATATGTATGCAAAAAAAAAAAAGCCTCACAAAAGCAGGCATCTCCGTCCTATTCTAAAAGTTAAAAATACTTATTATACTCGGTTGAATGTCGAAAGAGATTTAAAATATCAGATGTACGAAAATTGCAAATAACCCCCCCCCCCCACCCTCCCTCCCAAAAAGGAAAATTCATATAATTTAAAAATTAGATTTAAAAGAAATTTATATTGACACATAGGTAATTTTACATATGTATCAGATGATAATCACAACAGCTATTTAACAATGAGTAAAAAAAAATAAAAAATAAATATTCCACTTTAATAACATTAAGAAAAAAATTACTTCGGTATTTTGTTAAATATATTTTGTGTTTTTAATCTTGTTTTACTCTAAAAGTTCAAAACTTTTATTATAATCAGTGCAATGTCGAAAAGGATTTATGATATCAGCTTTACGAAAATTGCATACAAAATCCCCCCCTCCCCCCCAAAAAAATTTAAATTTTTATCATTTAAAAATTAGATTAAAAAAATTATATTGCCACATGCCACTTGAGCAAGTTTTTATGTAGATCACAGGGTAATCACAAAAGCTATTCAACTATCAATAAAAATAAATAAATAAATATCCTACATTAATAACAAGAAGAAAAAATAACATATAGTTTCCAAATTTCAATTGTCTTAAATATATATATCTTAACATCTAATTGTCATTCTTGTAATTTTCGTATAAGTGTATATAAATACAGTTACAAAAATCACAATATTAAGTACAAAATCTAGTTATAGCTTTTTACTTTTTACCATTATAAATTTCAAATTATTTTTCTACTAAAAATAATCAAAAAATAAATATTAGACTTGATTTCAAATCAAATTACATATATATATATATACTGGCAGTTTTAAAATTAAGGAGCACATAATAGATGAATCATGGCAACGTCATACATTTTTAAGCACTTTATTTAACTTATTTTTTAATCTGCGGTTTTACGCTAGGAAGAAAGATCTTTACAAAGCCTTTTTTTTTTTTCCTTTGTGGTCGTTACTGTGAGATAAGAATTAACCATTGAAATAAAACTGCGATTGAAAACAAGAGAATAAATATTCAACTTAAAATGTCTCTCTTTTAGTAATATTATTACTTTAAATTTGGGAAAAAAAGATGAAAATTCAGAATATATAATTTGTAATAAAAGACATGTCATAAGTTTAAAAATATATACTTCTAGAATTAATGGTTTTTTTCTCAAACAGCTTCAAAACCAATTGAATTTCATGCAAGATTTTGTTTATACTATAAATAAAATCATAAAAGACACTAATTTCAGTACTATAAAGAAATTATGACACTTACTTCAATCGATGTTGCAAGGGGTCAGAAAAATTCCTCGATTTGATATTTTAAAAACTACCACAGTGAGGGAGAAAGTCTTGCATCATATTAGAAGGAAATCCCTTAATATACCCGGCTAGCCATATTTAAAGAATGGAATCTTTCACCCTCAAAACATGACCCGCCAGACAAAAATTTCTTTTTTTTTTTACCAGCTTTGATAGGACGAAGACGAATAATGCAATATTATTGGTATAAATTAATACAAATTAACACTAAGTCCATTGCACACACTTTGTAGAGTTCCCGGATGTAATCTTCAAGTGTTGTCTGACTCTGTGTCTTATCCCACCTTTATATCGTCGACAGCTTATAACAGACATTGGATGTCAAGCACACAAGTCAGACGTACGTATTCAATACATAAATAAACTAAGTGAATAACGAATTAAAATCACAGAACTTCAGATTTTGCAAAAAACGAATTAAAATATACGCGTACATAAAACAAACTTGAATTGCAACGTACACCAATTTTGAACGAAAGATATCTAAAACGCATGCGCAACTGAGAGTACCCCCTGGTGGCTATTGCGTAGGAAGAATGGGAGAATCAAAACGTCTTAAATTAAGACACGTTTGAAGCAACTAAGTGTCTTAAAATAAGACGTTTGAGGATATTTTAGACACTATTCTCAGTTCATTTACACCATGATCATAGTAAGACACTTATGTATCTTAAATTAAGACATCTATAATGTCTTAATTTTCAGATTAAGACACTTAAGTGTCTAAAATTCTTTTTCAGTCACATATGTGTCTAAATTTAAGACGCCTCTATTTGCAGTGTGATTAGACGAAAATGCAACTTCAGGCATTTTTTACGTTAGATTAATGAATTTCCTATATTTTGGAGGGAGACGGGCAAATCAAAACAAGCATTTTCGTGTTTTAATAATAAAAACAATTGAAGAAACACTTTCAACTCATGTATTTTTTGTAGTGTATATGTTGATCGAAACCAGACAGCGTGATTCTGCAACTTCTGATAAGATACAGAATACATAATTTAAATCTGAGACTAAAACTGAAGAAGTGCAAAATTCTTAAGAAGAATGTAAGTCAAAGGAAAACTTGTAAAATAGCTTAGAATGTAAAAGTTCATTATTTTAATATCAGCTCAATCATAAAACAGTTTTGTTGATGTTTAAAAAAAAAAAATCTTTAAATTCATGCTTATTTCGAAACAACCAAAGTTTATAGGTCTGCACGGGCCGGGCTCGGGACTATTTTCATTCATGTCACTTAGGCCGGTTCCGGCTGGGCTTAATCACTATTCTTTCCGTGCCGGGCTTGGGCCTTACTTTTTTCTAAAGGATCGGGCTGGGCCTAACTTCTGTTTTCCTTACCGTGACGGGACAGGTTTCAATCTTCCTAGGTCTTCAAAAGCCGATATTTTCAGTCCCCGTCTCGATCCAGTCCGTATGAAAATCATTGTCTCGGCATGACCTGGTCCGTGCAAATATCAGTAAAATTTGGCCCGGCCCAAATTTTTTTGCAAAAAGTGTATATATTTTTAATCGACATTATTATACAATTATCAGCAAACATTAAAATGTATTCATTTTAAAGAATAGTAGATTTCTAGGCTAAAATATTAAAATACAGTAAAACGTATGAAAAAGAACCAGCCTACGACGGAATTCTGTCTTATACGGAAAAATTTATTGATCCATGAAAATCAATATAATAATGCGTGTGAAAATAATATAATGCATTTACACCTGCTAAGAAGGAAACTTGTTAAAAATGCATTTTTTTCTTTCCTATGCGATTCCGTCTTAGGAGATTTTACTGTATAGCATTTTTCAGATTTTTAAGTCTCCAATATTTATTATATTGATTAACGATATTAATTATAGCTGAAACATTTACATACAAATAGCGATACATAAAAAAAAAAATGTATATCGCAACTTAGGACGCTTCTTAAAAAATGAAGATTATAAACATGAAAAGAAAGGCTAAAATAAGTATTTTCGGTCAGAATCCTCCTTTTAAGAAAATCGACGTAAAAATCCATGTTTTGTAGAAATTCCATCGGGCTGGGTCGGACTCGGGCCGAGATTTTAACTTTTTTCCGGGCTGGGCCTGGGCCGCACTTATAGCTTTTGTAGCAGGCTGGGCAAGGCCGAACTTTTAATTTTTATACCGGGCCGGGCTCGGGACGAAGTTTTAACTTTTACACCGGTCCGGGCTGGACTTTTCTTTCTATGAGTCGGGCCGGGCCCGGACCTGGCAATTTCGACCCTTAGTGACCTCTACAAAGTATAAATAAGAATAAGTTATTAATTAAAATTGTTCAGTCTAATAATACAACCAAGTTTAAATTATGAAGTAAATCAAAAATGGAAACACTAATCAATCCAATCCGCAGCAAAATTTTAGAGCCAATGCCCAACACGTTCGGGTAAAATCGTTTTATCTGACCCGATACAATATTTTAGTTGTTGCTATATATACATCTTCCCGCAGTCTACAATGAAGTTATCTATGTATATAATTATTTTCTCATTTATACCTTCCATTTCTCTTCTATATATTAAATATAAATTAATACCCATATTATTAAGAAATTAGACTCTATTCTATATTAAAATTAATGAACAAAGAAGAAATTTTTAGTTTAGTACTAAGCTAGCTTGAATAATTATACAAAACTATCTTTTTATGTACTCATTCATTTATATAAAAAAAAATACTTACCCTACGCTTTTTAATCGAAGTGAGCAGATGAATTTCCATGTCCTGTCTCTTCTTAAAATTGTATTTCTTATAGGCGCCTTAGTTTGCGGTCAATCGAATAAACATTAGGCAGGAGTGAACATGAGTTTTAGACAAAATGTAAAAGGTTTTCGGTAACATCCGGTCGTCGTGACGACAGACTGTAACCGACATGTGAGCAAATTCTTAAGTTTTCTCGTCGCAGACTGATGAATAAAATTTTAATTTAGATTAAACTCGTAAAAATTTGACATAATTTGGATATGGTGAAAAATCGGGACACTTGGCAACACTACTCGTAAGTATCAAAACTCAATCCGAAACCCAACCCAACCACAACAAAAAATGTTATCCTCAATCCGAGCCGTTGGTCGGGTCGGGTGTATGTAAAATCGGTCAACCTGAATCGATGCAGGACTGTAATCTGAGATATAATTCTAAACAATTTTTTGAAAAATCAGCTTAAGGCTCCTGTCCCTGCTTGTGAAGACACTCACGAGCTAATGCTAATCCTATGGGGCGGGATTTTTCTAATATCTCGTTTGCATTTCGACATTTTTAAATAATTTTTTTTGCATTGGATAGCCGAGGTCCGTCTCTACATCGCACCTTTTTTACTTTTTCGATTTTGGTCGAAGATATTTTTTAGAATGACACTTTCATTTTCAGAACCGGTTTTGAAAGTGAAAGTAACTTTATTAAAAATATCTTCGACCAAAATCGAAAAAGTAAAAAAGGTGCGATGTAGAGACGGACCTCGGCTATCCAATGCAAAAAAAATTATTTAAAAATGTTGAAATGCAAACGAGATATTAGAAAAATCCCTCCCCATAGGATAAGCATTAGCTCGTGAGTGTCTTCACAGGCAGGGACAGGAGCCTTAAACAAGACCAACGCGCAAGAATCAAAACTCATCCCGAAACCGAAAAAAATATTTCCAAGCCAATCAGACTTCCAAAGAAAAAAAAATCAGCGGCAAACTTATCCGTGCGTCGGGTTTTCTATAAGCTAACCAGAGATCTTTTAAAAAAACTAACACACACCCGACTCGACACGACTCGGATCGGGTATGGAAAAATCGGGTTACCCGACCCGATGCAGGACTCTACACTCAAGTCAAAAAAGCCCGACGGGGGGGCATATGCCCCCCGGACCCCCCTCTGGCGCCGCCCTTATTTAAAACTGAGACAATCTGGAAAAAAGGGATGCTATGGATGTGTTAAAAAATATATCTGAAAGCCCTTAAAGAGCAGCGACATTTTAAAAAATCGTTTAAAAAGCCGGATACTCGTCATATAAAAAAGGGCTGTAATGAAGAAAATCAAAATTTTATAATGGGTAAATCCACAGCCGTCACCTACTTCTTACTCTAGATCCATAAAGTTTAAGTTCATCATGGAAACTGATCAGTCAATAACAGAAGAATTTGAAATTGTCAGAAATTAAATCTTTACAGCTCTTGCACTAACTGTAGTAGAATTCAATGTTCAGACGTATGACACAGAGCACACATTTGAAGACACAGTGGAAGATAGCACAATGTGCAGCATTGTATCTTCAAATAAAGCAACTTAAAAATGTAATGTAGTAACGGAAAATTCAAGGTAGTGAATAACTTAAAATGATTCGTTAATATACGAGTAATACTAACAAGTTTTCTTGGGGCTTATCGGCACAACATGCACAATTTGGATTTATGGAATGCCTCTTACATATTGGTTATAGATTTGATGTAAAAAAATAGCAGTTCCGAAAACCTGAAGGAAAATGAAGTATCGCCGAAAGAGAAAAAAATATATAATTGAGAGATATAGACTTAAAAGAGAATTATTATTAAAAACTCCAAAACAAGGGCAAGATAATATTAATGCAGGAAATAGAAAAAGGAAGATTTTTTAACCCCTTGGGGACGAACGACCGGTATTCGTGTCGCGGAACGTGCTCAGAATCGGGGATTATTCTCACCAGTAAATTTTTATTGTAAATTTTGCCCTATTTAATCCGTGCATTTTACCGATCCAATAAGGCAGATTTTTCTGTCTTAAAAAAACGGTTATTAAAGATTAAAAATTCTGTAAAAGACGCTCGTCCCGAAGGGGTTAAGGATTCTGCAGTGGCTGCTAGCATAACAGATGTTGATAAGTTCTTCTTGAACGATTTTATATAATTTTACATGACATGTGGATACAAGATAAATATATCTGCCTTTAAGCATTACAAATCATGACATTAACATCTCAATAAAACTATAAAGCGGCTGAAGCACCCTGAAGTTTTAGCATTTATACGGTCACCGAATATACAAATAATAAAAGAATAGCAAACAACGGAAAATGACAGTGATTCACTTTATAACACTGGTAAGTATAGCAGTATGTAATTAATTAATTACTATTTTTTAATACAAGAAAACTCTTCTTATTGAAAATAAATATGTACTACATTTTTAAAAATCTGCACTGAATTCCATAACGCTAGGCAAATGTCAACCTATGAAAATGACTAAACATATTTTTATTATGATTATGATGACGAAATAACAATGACGTAAATTGCACAATGTAATATGTAAAGATATACAGTAAAACCTCCCTAAAGTGACCACGTTCCGTTCCAATAGAATTTGGACACTCCGAGAGGTGGTCTCTTAATGGAGATCATGTTTAAATTTTAATTGCTGGAAAAAGGTAACAACTAATGTTGCTAAAAATTATGTTTCACATTAGAAAAAAAATATGAAAATTTAAGTATCAAAACAAAAGTTAATTGCATAAGTTAATCGAAAAATGAATACATTGACGTTTGCTTTGATTTTACGGATTTATACTTCATAACTTTTAGTTCCAAGTCCTTTCAAAGTTCAGTAATTAAGAACAAATTTTTTTTTTTTTTGGACGGGAAAAAATAATGACGATTTCATTAATTTATTTCTTTGAGAATTTCCTGACAGAATAGGGCAGAGGAGTTTGTTGACCGTCATTATTAATTTGTCACCAGAGTTAAATTCACTGGCTAAAAAGGGGCAAAGGGGTTTAATCACATAATAGATACCGGAACAGAAAAAAATTCTAAACTTAGTTTAGAAGATTGATGAATAATGCGGTTTCCGGAATTACTTTGGTAATAAAACCTTTTTCAAGCGACCAGAAAGAAACAGAACTTGTTTCATTTTCATCAAAGAAATTGGCCGCTCATGGAGGGAGTCCAACTAGGATGGTCTCTGAATGGAGGTAAAATTAGTATTGAGGGTATGGGAATAAATTTCGTTCCATGAAAAAATGGTCGTTCAGGGAGGTGGTCGCTTAATCGAGGTGGTCGCACAGGGAGGTTTCACTGTATTTTTTCATAATACATAACCATTTTATCTCTAGTAAGATCAATTTTATTACTTTAATATCGATAATTTTCACAAACTGTATTTTGACCCGCTAGATTCGCAAAATCTTACACTGTGCGGCGTGTAGTTAGGAGAATGGAAGGAGGAAAATAAGCTTGAAAAGCTGTAAAGCATGCATTTTGGTCATGGGGTCCAGACACCTTATAAAATTTTAAACAATTCTAAATAGCTGTAGAAAAAACACTTTTAACAGTATGGTATTTTAAGATTACGATTATGTTTAAGATTACTTTTAAAATAATAGGATGCAAAGCATATTCTAACACAATACCCTGGAAGAAGAAAAATGAAGCTTTATAATAATATTTGTGAAAATGCGGGAAAGACGTCAGACGCTCAGAGGAGGGTTTTTTTTTATTGCCAAGAATACACTTATTATGTAACACTTTGAAATTGTAAATTCTTTATGATCATAAACTTACCTTTTTTATGAAAATAACTTCGTGATTTTAGGAAATAATAATTTTATGAAAATAAACTTCGTGATTTTAGGAAATAATAATTTTATGAAAATAAACTTCGTGATTTTAGGAAATAATAATTTTATGAAAATAAACTTCGTGATTTTAGGAAATAATAATTTTATGAAAATATATTTTGCCACAATAGATGCTTTATTAGAAAATCTTTTAAAACGCTCGTAACACATGTTTCATAAGGTTCCCAACAGATTTAAACTGGAATATGACAAATGCAAATCTTGCAAAAAAAATAAATAAATAAATAAATAAATAAAAAAATCTTCACAATTTAACAGTTCACCTGACTTTGTAGCCTAACATGCGGCTGAATTATTATTATTTTTTTTTTTCAAAATCGGTTTTGCAGGGATATTTTTATTCTTAATGCATGCGGAGATTTTTATCAAAAACATCATATCTCCAAAAAACCTAAAATTTACAAAATATTGTTATACAAAATACACTTCCAGGTTTAGAAAATATCATAAAATTGACTAGTTAAATACTTTTTAGTCACTAAAATAGCATGTTTAATCATAGGAATAAGACTCCTAAGTGTTTAATCAACACAAATAAATATAAGTTCCTTTGATTTCAACCAAAATTTAAATGTTAAGAATAATCGGACTCTATATTAATATTATACTGTGTATTTTTAGAAACAGAGTCCATTCAATCAGGTATTTCATAAATGCTTCAGATATGTACATGAAAGAATCTCTGTAAAGCTTTTATCTGCAACATTTATTCTGTCATTTCGCTAGATTTATCATTGCCTCTCCAAACAAAACGGAGTAATGTATGGATAAACGGACATGTTGCGAGGTTTATTTGAATTTGGATTTCGTTTATCCAACGATTGCGTTTGGATTTGAAATTCTAATGCCACCAAATTTTATACATAGCGTTTGCTTTCGGAGTTGAGCAATCGTTCAACAGTGTTTACTTGGAAGAGTAAGAATATTACATTGTTATTTGTCCTTTTAAAAAATATGTTTTTGCACATCAAAAAGATGAAGGTTGCATTCAAAAACTATTGTTTATGAAAATGTCAATTAAAAATTCATTTGAAAAAAAAGATAACGAAGAGGAAACTTTTTAGTATTATTATTTGTGTACATTTTAGATTATAACTTATTTTTAAAACATAGTAAACAATGCTAAAAATCTTAAAAATTTTTAAAATTAGTTTTTTTAGAAATATAGCCTAATCTCAAATTATTATTTAATCCTTTCCGGCGCGGTGTCCTTAAACCAAATTTTAATTCCAAAACTGACAATCGGCACCAAGAATATTTAACTAAAATTTTCCTATTAAAATGTACATGAAAATAAGCTAGTTCATATTTTCTAATAAATTCGTTTATAAATTGCGGTGTCAGTCCAATATTTCATCAGTTTATAAACAGAATTACTCCGCGCCGGTAAGGGTTAAAGAAAGCCGCAAAGTTTTACGTAAATTAAGTAATTATGTAAATTAAATTACGTTTTACGTAATTTTAAGTAATAAAGCTGGACATAAGTAACATGCTTTAAGTAATATGCTGGAATAAACTGTATTTACTGCTATCTTGCATATCTGAATTAAATATATTATTTCCTTTCGAAAACTGCATTAAAGTACAGCATTATTATGTAATAAATTAGTATTATTAAAAATAAATACGTTTCGAATGCAGTTTCTCAGATATATATATTTCGACGCGTAACTATTTATAATTCAATGATTACAAGATTATTCAAAGAGGTGTACTAAACTGAAACAACAGCATCGACTCGTTTTCATTCATTTAAATTATGTTATTGAACTAAAGAACATAGCACACAGAATTCATTGAAATTAGATATGAGAGAAATCGAAGTAATACCAAGTATAACTTGTCGAACATTTCTCGGAGAAACACCACTAAATGGTTTATAAATGCATTCTTCTAATTTGCCCCTTACGCATTATTTATTGATGTATAGGCAATTACTAAACAACTCCTGGGTCTGCAATAAAATTCCTTGTGTAAAATAACAAGGGAACAAACATTTTCATTTCCTTAATTAATAAAAGATTGAAGCGGAAACTTATGGAATAATGCTTATGAACATCTAACAGGTACAAATTTGAAGCGAATAAAAACCTTCATTTCTGAATAAATATTTCTACGCTCTAAAAAAAAAAAAAAAAAAAAAAAAAAAAAAAAAAATGCTGCTTAATCTAGGAAAACATAATATAACCACGAACAAAAATGTACGGTACCCTCTTCCGAGTTATCTACGATTCCCAAAAGCATTCTTTATCTTTATAGACCTCTGAAAAAATACACTTTATTTTGCTGCCAGTGATTTTTGGAAAACTTTCCGAGTAGTTTTAGAGTGTATTAATCAGTTTATTAACCTGGAATATATGTTTTTCTGATGCTATCCATTTTCAAGTAAATATTTTCATGTTCACCAAACGTGTTTTTCAGACAAACATGATAAATGAACAGCATTAACATTAACATTAATATTACAGTGAAACCTCCCTGTGCGACCATCTCCCAGAACGACCATTTTTTCATGGAACGAAATTTATTCCCATAAGCTCAATACTAATTTTACCTCTATTCAAAGACCATCCCAGTTGAACTCCCTCCATGAGCGAAACAATTTCCTTGAAGAAAATGAAACAAATTCCGTTTTTTTCTGATCGCTTGAAGAAGATTTTATTTGAAAAATAATGGAACAATGGAACAATGTGAACAGCTGATTGGATTGCCTAGTTGCGCTGCAACTTTACATCCAGTGGACAGGTGATCGTGTTGCAAGGGCATTAGGGAGCCTTAAAAAAAATACTGTTTAGGCGTGGCTGGTAGCCACAAAAATAAGTTTACTTTAAGAAAAAGAAAAGACTAACAATATAAAGACAAAGTACATAAGTACTAGTATAACATGTTGAAAAGTAAAAAGAAAAACAAAGAAAAGAAATAAAATAACTAAAAAAGAAAGAAAAAATTCCATTAGTTCCAAAAAAAAAAGCAGGAAAAGACGAAAAAGCTACCGGGGAGTGCCCCATTAAAAAACAAAAAGACTCTTTTCAGAGACCATACATAAGTTTAAATATGAAGTGCTAAAAAATTAGCAGAAGAACTTTTTTTTTTTTTTTTTTTAATACTATAAACAGGACAGAACAAACAGAAAGGTTAAGTAAAGCAGAAGGTGAGGGAAACTCACTCTTCATCATTAAGCAAAAGCGAGTATTTAGGGCGTTTTCTGTTAGTGGGGTCGGATACCTCGTAGTCGGGAAGTTCCGCTACAATTTGGTTAGGGAGGTTGTAAACTGTTTTATAGAAATTTTTAGCAAGTTTATTGATTCGCTGTTTTAAGGAAGTAGTTTTCAAATCCCTGCGGATAGTGGTATTACGAAGAAAACGGTGACCATTACGTATATAGCGTAAGTTTTTGTTATGAGCACCGTAAAGATACTCCATACTGGTTTTGCAAGCGAATCCCCAGATCGGACAAGCATAGGTTAAGATTGATCTAATACATGCGTTATACAGGATTAGTTTATTATGAATAGAAAGAGTATTGCTTTTGAGAAGAGGAGAGAGGGCCTGGGAGATACTAGCAACTTTGCCACGGATATTAATGAAATGTTTTTTCCAGGTAAGTCTTCTATCAAGGGTAACCCCCAGATACTTGGTGTCATTAGTCCAAGGAATAGTGGTGTTATTAATAGTAATGCGATTAGGAAAGGTTAATTTTTTAGAGAAATAGACAGCAGCTGTTTTCTGCTCGTTGAGCTTAACACGCCATAGGGTACACCAGTTAAGGAATTTATCTATGTGTTTCTGGAGAATTTTGTACAATGTAAATGGGTGTCGTGCAGAGGCGTACATTGCCGTGTCGTCCGCGTACAGGGCAAGGCGAGTCCTCAGTGTTCTTGGGATATCGTTGAAAAATATGTTAAATAACGTAGGGCCGAGAACCGACCCTTGTAAAATACCAGAGAGAATAAGGTATAAAGTGGAAAGTATATTGTTAAGGCGGACGCGAAAAGTGCGGTCGCTAAGGTAAGAATGTATGAGAAAGATAAGTCTAGCATTAATTCCAAGCTTAATTAGTTTGTATATAAGGCCAATATGCCAAACCTTATCAAAAGCCTTAGCAACATCGAGAAAAACAGCCGCAGCTGGTGTGTTCGTGTTTAGTTTCTCACTCAAGAACTCAACAACACGAAGGAGTTGATGTAATGTGGAATGTTTAGCTCTGAAGCCAAATTGCTCAGGAATGAGTATGTTTTGTGCGTCTAAAATGTCATGTAACTGGGACCTGATGACTCGCTCAACAACTTTGCTGATAGAGGGTAAAAGAGAAATGGGACGGTAATTAGTCGGATCCTGAAGATTACACATAGGTTTGGGAATAGGTGCGATAATAGAAGTCTTCCATGCTTTAGGGAAGTAGTAGAACTGAAGAATAGCATTGGTTAGTTTAGTAAGATAAATAATACAGTTGCAAGGTAGATTTTTAAGAGCATAGTTAGTTATGTTATCGTATCCAGGGGCCTTTCTGTTTTTAAGATTTTTGATAATATTAGAAATAACAATTGGTTGAATTTCCGGAAGTGGGTCCGTGGGAGGGGTAGCTAAAAATTTTTGAACAGTTTCATTAACTTCAAAATAATGATTAGGGCTGGCAAGATAAGGGTTAGGGGAAAACTGCTCAGCATAGGACTTAGCGAGGATTTCCGCTTTATCCCTGTCCGTATATGCTGTGGTATTAAAAGCTGTTAAGGGGGGAATTGTAGAGTAATTATTATTGAGTTTTTTCTTTATTTTCCAAAGAGAGTTGTCTTGTGGAGAGAGGGAGTTAAGAAAATTGCTCCAGCTGTTTTGTTTTTCCTTAGAAATAAGATTTTTAATTTTATTGTTAAGCCGATTAATCATTGGCTTTAAAGTAGGGTCTCTAGTATTTTGAAACAGCCGTCGGATGTCATTACGTTGCTTACAAACATTATGAATGTAGTTAGGCATTGTAAAAGAGTTATTATTTTTAGTATATTGGTAAGTAGCTTGTTTTTGAGCATTAATAATAATATTTTGAAAATTATCAACAGCTTTGTCAATATCATCAGTGTTAGTAATATTAGGGAAAGTTAGGTCAGAATTTGAAAGAATAGTTTTAAATTTACTCCAGTCCACAGCCACTGAGGGGGGGGGGGGAGAGGGAGGATCAACACAATCAATTTTGAACACAACAGGAAGATGATCTGAACTTAAGTCATTTATAACTGTAGAACTAATAGGAAAAACCAAGTTTTTGGAAATTGCAAAGTCAATAATGGAGGGGCGACCTCTACCAAGCCCAATACGTGTAGGGGTGCTGGGTGCATGTAAACTAAGTCCTAGGTGAGTAATTAGGTTGTGTAGTGCACTGCCGCGACGGGTGGTTGAGTGACAGTTCCATCGCCGGTTGTGCGCATTATAATCACCTGCGATGAAACAGTGCATATTTTGTGAAAGAAGCTGTGTGAGATCATTGACAGGGAATAAAGGTGAGTGTCTAGCATATAAAGAAACAAAATTAATATTAACTCGTGGCAATTGTACAACAATTCCCGTGTAGTCAAGACCTGTGTATGTAGTGTGTTGAGTAGGATAGTGTGGTATGTGGTGTTTGATGTATATGGCAGTTCCACCCTGAACGGATCCAGGACGGGGGGTATGGTAGAGCTTATAACCAGAAATTTTGATACTTTTATTAGGTTTATGCACTTCTTGAAGAAGAATTATATCAATATTAGGATGGTTAGAGACAAAAAAAACGAAGCTCGTCAATTCTGTTATTTAAAGTAGAACAGTTCCAGGATAACACAATAAGAGATTTAAGATGAAGATTAGGCATGGTTGGGGGAGGAGAAATCATTAGCTAATTTGTCGAACTCTTGGATAAAAACAATAATTTTTTCCATGGGGTTGTTATATTTTTTTGCTTGAATAGAAATATTTTTTATACATTTAATGAATTTAGATATTTGTAAAATCTCTTTTATGTCTTGGAAAGTACTAAAAATTTCCTGTATATCATTACTGTAGCTGGGAGGAATTTTGGATGACTGGGATGGAGCATTATTAGTTTTATCAGAATTAGCAGAGTTAGTATTTTCAGGGGATTGTGAAGAGGAAGCAACCTCAACTGGGGATTCAGCATTATTTGAAGCAGAGTTATTTGAGTCCGAGTTAGTTTTTTCCTGCGGTTTATTTTTAGTATAATTGAAATCTTTGAAGACTTCTGCCAGTTGTTGGGCCTGCTGAGAAACCTTACTGCTAGTATATCTAGCTGGGTTGCCTTTATTTTTACTGTTCTGGTTGTTATTTTCCCGTCTGTAAGGGTTTTTGATGCAACCACGGTAAGTGGCTGGATGTGCCTGCCCGCAGTTCGCACACTTAGGCGTAATGCGTCCTTTATGAGTACAGTTGGGGGTAAGATGTTGTTCGCCGCACTTGCAACATTTTTCAGTAAAGCCACATACCTCACTGGCGTGACCATAGCCCTGACAGCGATAGCATTGTTTTACCTGATTATGGCTCCTAAAGGCCTCAATAGTAACTGATATATACGAGATTTCCTTAATCTTATAGATTTCCTCAAAGTTTTTAGTTGGGAGTACATTAACCATGTATAATGGCATTGGATTGCCCGTTTTTCTGTTCTTGAGCATTGCAGCCCTAGTAACAGTATACCCGTACTCTTTAAGACTATCTACTATAACACTATTTTCAGTATAACATGGTAGCCCTCTTATACAAATTTTCTTAGGACGCTGGTCCTTTGGGTGCAGGGTAGTATATTTTTTGGCATGTTGATCGAGAAAACTTTGGGTTTTACGGAAATCACTGTCATTCTTACAAAGCACCATCAGGCGCTCGCCCTTAAGCGCAATGTTAGGTTTTTCATCATTTATATCAGCTATTTCTTTAGCCAAAATAGTCCAATTACCTTCCAATTCTATATAGAATGGGTTTATCCTACTTTTGGAACTTCCCGACGCGTTATCGGCAACGTCAGTGGTCACCGGTTCGTTTTCATCCATTAGGGTATCCTTAGCTAGGTTAGAATATTTGTTATGTAAGGGGAATTGTGAGTTTCCCTCGTCTAATACACGTTTCGTACCTTTTTTAGGTAGCGTAAAGTCGTTAAGACCAAATCCTGATAAAATTTTGTTTGCCGAACATCTATACTTAGAAAAACAAAAAATACCAAAATAAGTTGAATTAAGTAAGTTATTGTATGAGATAGGCTCCCTAATTAAAGAAAAAGCCTCTTGGCAGACAACACTCACCTCTTGATGATCAGCGGAAGATGTTCCATAATCCATCCTACTTCTAGTTGAGTGGATGTAGTCATCAAGATAGGCGAAGAATTCATGCATACATTGGCTGACTTTCTCTTCATACTGAGAACTAAGATCATGAAATTCTTTAGCAAAGTTCGGATCTGCAGTATTGTCCACCATACTTTGTATAACATCACTTATTGTCTGGGTATTTTCGACAGACGCCATTTTAAATCGAAACTAAAAATCACCACCACACTATATGTCGGACGACAGTACTACGAAAGAGTCTATTCTAACAAGAACGTTACTCCTCCTCCGCACCGCATTCCGTAAAAAATCATAAAGGTCGAGCGTGAACACACGTCTGAACAACTCAGAAGCAGAACACCAACTCTGGCTGAAAAAGAAATGAGTGGAAAAATGATCGAATCGTCAAACTTCTAAACTAAGTTTAGATTTTTTTTTTAAATTATTCCGGTAACTTTTAAATGTTTAAACCTCTTTATGCCTTTTAAAGAAATAAATTTAACTCTGATGACAAATTAAGAATGACAGTCAATAAACTCCCCTGCCCTATTCTGTCAGGAAACTCTCAAAGAAATAGATAAATTAATAAAATCGTCATTATTTGTTTCCGTCCAAAAAAATTGCATTTATTTACTGAACTATAAAAGATATAAAAGAAAAAATCGAAAAAACAAAGCAAATGTCAATTTATTCATTTTTTAAACTCTAAAGTAAACTTATGTAATTAACTTTAGTTTTGATACTTAAATTTTTATATTTTTTCCTAAAGTGAAAAATAATTTTTAGTAACCTTATTGTTACCTTTTTTTAATCAACAATTAAAATCTAGATTTAAATATGACCTCCATTAAGAGACCACCTCTCTGAGCGACCAATTTTTATTGGAACGGAACGTGGTCGCGTTAGGGACGTTTTACTGTATTTTGTTACTCTTGCATGTATTGCAATTAAGCAGCTGAAAATGTTTAATTGAAAACTGATAGCCCCCCAAAAACTGATATTCCGGTCGATAAAAACTGATTAACCTTGAAGGACCGCAGTATATTATACATACCCCTTAATTTTAATTCCCAAATGCCACATTAGTAGCCGAATTTTAAAACCAAGTTTTACTTTATATAATGAACACGAAGTAAAGTTTTTACTTACTCATATACATTTTCATTGTGTCATCATTGTGTCCATAAATCATTTTAACATTTTCGCAACAGAAGTACTTTGCCCCTGAAAGGCTCTATAAAGACACTATAGAATCTAACACGGAAACATTTCCGAAAAACAGTGGCAGGAAAAGAAACCTTGTTTTTAGAAAAGTTTCTTTAAATCTCAAAAAATATCGGTTTTTAAACATGAACTATTCTGATGTTTTTAATGATAAAATACGCTTTTCGAAATCATGCATGACTCAGGGGTGTTCACTATATATTTTCGTTTATGATTATCCTCTTCGGTCCCTGAGTCCCCATACGGGGACCTCTGTTTTTTTTCCTTATAAAAACTGAAATGTCCGATTTTTATACATTTTCACGTCACTTTTTAATAGCTGAAGGATTTTTGCGTTCAAAGCAAACGAATAAATGGTAGCATCTAAGCTGATTCCTACATAAAATAAATGTTATTTTCATCTGAGTTTGCAAAATGCCGAAAATTGCCCAAAAGAGAGTATGACCAAGAAAGTGGGAAATTTTCATAAATATTTAACTTAAATCTTTTTCAATAAAAAGTTTTGAGGATTTGTAGATTATTTACTTGTTTAAAGCTCTTTAATTTGTGATTGCGTTAATTTAGGTTAATGGTTATTAAATTGATGTTTTTAAGGAGATCTGTAGTTTTAGATCCTTATTTTTGAACCTAAATGACTAAGCACCTAAAGGATCAATTTCAGAAAAGATATTTTTCTGTGATTTACGATTTCATTTTGTTGGAAAAAAACTAATGAATAAGTATTTGTATTATTATTTTAGCTTCGGAACTGAAGAAGGATAAATGATATTTTCCTAGATTTAAAACATTTGTCTTATTTTACAGTGTAGTTGAAATCAGAATACGTTGAAAGCCACGATTTGGTATTTTGCGTGGACCATTAACTGATACATTAGTATTGAATTAT
Organism: Maratus speciosus; assembly: GCA_963932465.1. Classification (NCBI taxonomy): domain Eukaryota; kingdom Metazoa; phylum Arthropoda; class Arachnida; order Araneae; family Salticidae; genus Maratus; species Maratus speciosus. Next base: position 156,883,600 of record OZ010789.1, read on the forward strand.
TATTATTATTTTATCCGCATATATTAAGTAGTAAAATGTTACTAAGCATTCATAACAGTTTTAATAATAAACTAGCAAAATAATAAGTCATAAAGCAGTAACAGTTATCCTTCGCAAACAAAGACTAATCAGGTCGGACACATACCAAAAGAGGAATCTGATGACCACTTAAGTATGAATAAGAATTGGAACAAGAATCCTGCGTTGATCAGATTATACCCGACACAAACCCGAATTCAAATAGATAGAATTTCTATCTAAAACAATATTTTGGACCTTTTTTTACATAAAATTCGATTTACATACGAACCCGATCCGGAAGAATCGAAACTTAACCCGAACCTGAAGCAATTAGAATCAACCCGATATGAATTAGGCTCACAAGGATAAAAATTAGATCCAACCCTATCCGAACCGAGCTTCTAGTCGGGTCGAGTTCAAGTAAAATCGAGTCCAGACCCGATACAGGACTCCAATTCGAATCTGACATCTCTTACTTTGCAGCCAGCGCTCTAACCACTAGCACTGTAAATAAAAAAATGTGATTATACAGATGTAAAGTTACAGAAAGCAGTATACTTACTAAAATTTTATCTGTTACTGTACAAAAAAAAAGATGTAAATCTACAAAACTAGTTTTTGTAAAGCTATAGAAATCAGTAGCTTTACAAAAGAATCTACTAAAATTACAGTAATCTTACTAAACTTTTTTCTGTAATCCAGGTTGCAGTTACATAAAAAGTTCTAGGAATCCTAGTTTCCTAAAAAATTCTTTTTAACCTTACAGATTTTTTGATTTACAGTGCAAAAGTGTATCTCTTACATGAATTCTTGATGTTGCCGTTGCATAAAAAGTTCCAGGCATCCCAGCCTCCTAGAAAATTCTTAGTAACTTTACAGATTTTTTTTTTTTTTTTTTTTTTTTTTTTTTTTTTTGTGTAGATAAGCAGATCGATATCCTGTCGCTCTAAAGTAGCATAATGAGAGTATCTTGAAACATTTGTTATGAATAGCTGTTAAATAGTTTTATTTTTTAGAAAAATTATTTTTCGAGTTGGAATCATGAAGGTGGATTTTTGAAAATTAAGAAAAACGATATCGTGGCTCTTCTAATTGTTTTACACCATTGATTTGCTTATGTTTGAACTAAAAATTTTAACAGTGTAGTAATTAGAATAAGCTAGAAAATTTCTGAAGTAATTTAAGTCCACAAGGATATAGTCAATAATTACAATGTTAATAGTTTGAATTTTTTTAAGTTTTTCTTTTCTAGTATTATTCTGCTTTACTTTTAGTGTGATAGTGTATACCGGATTTTTTTTTAATTAAAATTGTTATTTAATAATAGGAATTACCTAATATTTAATTTTATTTAAATGAAAGCTATCATTTATGTTTCAACTAAGCAAATGTGTTATTAAAGTGGTCCAAGATGCAAAAACCTAGAAAATGCATTTTTTTTCCCGTAGCCTGAACCCTACTGTAGAACATGACGCAAACTATATAAGTAATTCGATAATTAGAACAGAGAAGATATAACACTTTTTTATATAGTTGACGCCTAAATACACCATGGCATTGCCTTTTAACATTGTATTACCCTATCGAGAAAAGAAAACTCCCTAAAAGCACGGCAGAAATTGGTCCTGTTATTGATGAATAATGTTACAAATACAATGATACACACTGCAAATTGAAATGTCTGAAATTCAGACACTTAAATGTCTGAAACGGAGTGTTCAATTTTCAGACATTTTAAAATGTCTGAATTTTTTCAGACACTTCAAACGTCTTAATTGCAACCATTTTTTTAAGCATTATACGCAGCCATGTTTGACCACGTTGAATCCTAGAAAAATTTTTGGCCATGGTCCTGCCCCCTCCACCCCCATACAGTGCGATTTTAGGGGCTCTGAAAGTTGGTATGCAATTTTCTTAAAGCTGATAATTTAAATATTTTTCAACAACGTACATTATAATCAGTATTTTGAACTTCTAGAGTAGAATACGATTTAAAATATATATATATATATATATCTAAATGCAATAAAACCTCTCAATAGGGGTTTCAAGGGAATTTATCCACCATTCGTTGCCGAGGTGCATGTGATTGAAAGGTTTTATTGTATTTAGATTTTTTTTTTTTTTTTTTTTTTTTTTTTAGTTTTTAATCTTATTCGGCCTTAAATGTTCAAGATTTTTATTATAATCGGCCCACTATTGAAAAATTTTTAAATATAAGCTTTACAATAATTGCATATCTAATTCGGGGCCCCTAAAATTGTAAGGAGGGTATAGGGGGCACTGCCCAGTTTGCCCATGCTTCAATCAAATCCTTCTCCTGCAAAAAAATCCAACCCTGCATTATGTTTGCTAAATTGAGATCTCCGGTATTCGGAAGTGTTCGTTATGGAGACACTGGCATTCCCTAATACATTCCCTAATACCGGACAGCTCTATTTAACAAAAACTTTTTAAAAGCAAAACGCATGCACATTTGTTTATTTTTACCTAAAAAAAACAGACATGTCTGATTCATTGGTCGGCATCAAAATCCTCTCTGTAAAAAATAATAGTTGATTCTTATAGATTTTAATCTTCTAAATAAAAATATGGTAACGAAATTACTGTATCACGTACCATTTTTTTTGGTGAGAGAGTTTTGCTTTTAAATTTAAAATTAAGATATTTTATATCTTGCTAAAACATGAGTGAAAATTTTTTAAACCATAAAATATAGATAATAATAGTTAAATTAACTGCAAATAAATGTATAAATATGATTACCAGATTTACAGCGGCATAAGGAATGAAAATATATTAGTGGATAGCAAATAGTAAATTCGGACACGAAAAAGGGAGGGGGGATAAAAAAAAATGCTTTACACAAGTATCAACAAATAATATCTCCATGCTATATTTTGTCACTTTGATATCTAAGACAGTCAAAACATTTCTTTCATGATTTCAATTTTATCTAGCATTGCAAATTAATATAATAATCCTTCCATGTTTGTTATTATTATAAAACTGTTTCTCGGGAAAATGGTACGTGCTGGAGCATTTTCAATAACATATTTAGTTTGCAGGGAGAAAAATTTTAATTTTTTTACCGACTAGTGATTATCGAACAAATTCCACAGACCCATAGTTTTACTATTGAAGGCAGGGCCTTTACGGTATTCGGATAAATATATATCTTTAGTTTCTAATCTTATCCTGTTATAAAAGTTCAAAATATTCATTATAAATTAATATTTTGATATATTTTTTAAAATATATTCAATGTCGAAAGAGATTTGAAATATCAGCTTTACAAAATTGCACAAAAATTCCCCCGCCTCTTCAGAATAAAAAGAAAATTCATATCATTTAAAAATTAAATTCTTCTTTTAAATTTATATTGCTACATAGACAAGTTTTTTATACATCAGATGAGAATCTCAAGAGCTATTTATTTAATAATAAATAAAAAATAAATAAATATTCTATTTTAAATAACATGCAGAAAAACTTACTTTTAATTTCTAAACTTCTTTTGTCTTAAACATACATTTTAATATCTAATTGTCATTTTTTAAAAATATTTTATGTAAGTGATGATAAATAAAATGATAAAAACCGCAATTTTAATCAAACCTAGTTATGAAAGTAAATGTATATAAATAGCTTTTTAAATTTCAAATTTATTTTTTGCTAAAAATAATTATGAATCAATATTAAAATTGATTTCAAGTGAAATATATATGTATATCTTTAAGGATTTTTAAATTACAGTAACATGCATATTACATGAATGTAAGAATATATATTTCTAGAATTAGCTGTTTTTTCGCTAACAGATTCAAACCTAACTTATATTTCATGCAATATTTTATGCGGTACACAAAATATCAAAACCACTTACTGTTATCGATATCCTTGACTTGATTTAAAAGATCTGTCATAGTGAATGAGTAACAAAATACTTGCATCTTTTTAAAAGAAACCCCTTCATATATCCTACTTGTGTTAAAATAATGAAAATTTTCCATTCTTAAAACACAACCCGTGGGACTAGTTCGTAAGTCTGGGGCTAGTTCTTATTCACAAAGTTTTGACGAGATGAATAACCCTATATTATCGATGAAAAGCAATAAAAAGTAATACTATCTCTGTTGCGCGCTCTTTGTAGAATTCTTGGATGTAATTTTCAAGTGTTTCTTTTCAATATGTGAAACACATATGATTCACGCAGAAATCCAAAATGCAAGAAACTTCTAAATATAACACTTCCAGAAATGACGCAGCCACAGTAGAATTATAATGACAAAACTTTTCACAGTAAAAAATAGGATCGGTTAAAGATGTGAACTGTTGGAAAACGTTTAGATTTGAAAGCGACATTGGACTCAGAACTCGAATTCCGCTGACAAAGGAAAAAAAGATTGAGTCAGCATTACGTCAGTCATTCCGCCAGCATACGGTTTACAATATGATAAGTTCATTAAAACTTTTTCATTAGCGGGAAATGGAACGTTGTATAAGAAGAAATCAGAAGCATTTTACTTTCTTTACTGGGCATTTTTCGTAATGCTTACACTTATAAATTATCTGAATATAATTATTACAGTTTTTATACTTTCAGGCAGAGGGTGAAAAACGTATGATAAATTAAAAAAAATCGTAACGCTTCTAAATAATACATTTATTATGCATAATCACAGACAGGAGGGCGGTTGCAGGCCATTTCCCTTCCCTGTATTTTGAAATTTACTGAATTAAATTGTCTTTCTATTTAAAAATAATAATAAAATTTATTCGTCCAAATTAATACATAATTAAAGACTAAGACAAAAAGGAACTAATAAATTTTTGTAAGAGAAACACCCCCCCCCCCCTCCCTTCCTAAACAACTAATAGAAATAAATTTTTAATTATTTCCTTTTGACGTTCATATATTTTAATTTATCTTAAATTGGAAGATAAGGGGTGTTCATAAGGGCAATACCCTCCACCAAAAGGAAAGAAATGTTCTGCATTTTTAAAAATGTTGTTAGAAATTTATTTTTGAATATTTAATAGTTCTTACTTCTTAATTTTTTTTATATTTCTTTTATATAAAAATTCTTGTACGAGGTGTTCTGACAAAAGATTCTTAGTTTAACTTATTTCATGTTTATATTTTGCATTTTAGTTAGGCGAACTAGGCAGGGGACTCCAGGCACATCTGTTCAACCTTTCCCCTCTATACATTTTTTTCTGAGAGCAATCATATCTCTTTGTATTTAGGGAGCGGCCTTTACGTATACAGATGAGTGGAAGTAGTTTTTGAGAAACTTTATATTTTGTGAAAAGTTCCTTTAGCTTGTACTTTTGCACCAAACATAATTTAGTTCGAAAGTTAGTAAACGGGCATTTACAATTTTGGTAGACGTCCTCATGGTCAAAAAAGCTGCTTATTTTTTACACTAATACTAAATTTAGTAAATGGCAATGCATTTCATCCATTCGGAAACATTTTCTGATGGCGCTGCCAGATATATTGCGATACAATTGCATATTAGGACACCAGAAGCGAAGAGGTATAAGTCACAAAATTGAAAAAACTGAGATAAGTACACAGGCTATCTGGAAATATTGCTATTTGTTTTATGATTGCTCTCAGAAAAAAAAATGTAGGTGGGGGGGGGGGGACGTTGGACAGATGTCCCTGGAGTCCCTTTCCTAGTTCGCCAAACTAAAACGCAAAATATAAGAGATTTTCTAATTATCTGTTGCATTCTAGAGGTCAACTACTCAAGCTCTATAAATTACTTAACCTCCTTAATCTCTACTTAAAATTTAAAAAATATATTGTACTTCACTTTTCTTCCACAGTTATTGAAATAAGAGTTCAAAGAGCGTTATGAAATTAGGAACAGTTTCATATTTTAAGTCAGACACATACTATTGATATTCATCTTTAAATTCAATTTACTCCAAATCTAAAGTTTGTCACTTGTATCCCTTGGCCTCTGGGGTCCTCATATACAATCATCGTTTCATCATATATACAGTATGTAACAATTGTATTACATTCAGAGATATAAGTGTCTGAATTTCTACATGTCTTAATTTCAGACACATGATCATTATTCAGACATTTTTCTCAGTTCATTTATACCATGATCACAGTAAGACACTTAAGTGCCTTAAATTTAGACACTTATGATGTCTGAAATTTCATATTCAGACGTTTAAGTGCCTGAATTTCTTTTTCAGTCACATATGTGTCTGAATTTAAGACGCCTCTATTTGCAGTGCATTAAAAGAAATATTTTGACAAAATAGGATGCAAAATTTTTGGTATTAGAGTAGTTAATTTTATTTTTACACCAACTTAATTACCCTCTTAACTCTTTGAAGGGTGATGAATCATTTTTGAGCCACTTAATTTCAATCTCTAAATGCCACATTCGCACCAGAATTTTAGAATGAAATTTTTTTCTTTTATCTAGTATTACGGAAGAAAAGATTTTAATAATTTTCAAATAAATTTGTTTGTAAATTCTGCAGTGTAATTCAATTATTTAAGCACTTTACGAATAGGAGTACTTTGCCCCTGAAAGGGTTAAACGAATTAAAATGTTTATGAAAACGAAACTTTAAAATATACATGATAAATCTAGTTATTATTAGTAAAATATAATAAACAAGTAGCATTATCAACAATATTAATTACAACATTGATAAAAGATTTGATAGAGAATGATAAAATTTAATTTTATATTAAATTATTTCCACTAGTTCAAAAAAAAATCTGAAAAAAAAAAATAACATTAAGTTGAAGTAACCTATCAAAAAGAAACCTCCTAAGAAGAAAATAAATAAAATCAAGGTTAATTGTTAAAACCACTTAATCTGATAACAATTTTGTATTTGTTTCAATTTTGTAACGTAATATATCGGGTGGAAAATTCGATTTTACATGAAACAAAAAAGAATTTTTATATTACTTGATTTAGTGTTACGGGAAAGAGAAACAGAAATTGTATTAACTAGATTAATTGAATTTCTTCAAGGAAATAAAACTACTTTTGACCATTATCTTTAAAGAAAAATCTCAGCTTTTGCTTCCGCTTTCTTTTTTCTTTTCTTTTCTTATTTTTTTTTTTTTTTTTTTTTTACTTTGAGGTTGTTAAAACTCTGAGAATCTCTGAGGCATTGTTTAACTGAAAATCGTTAAGAGAGAACAACGAGCATGTTATTAAAAGGAAGTTTTATAAATTCTACTTTAGGAGTTACGTGGGTTTGAAAATTTCAAAAAATCCATTTTATTTTTTTTTTTCATCTAATACTATTTATAATATGTTTAGAATATTTTCCGAAACTTTCAAGTCAGTCGGAGTAAAAGTGTAAGAGAGAGAACCTTTGGAAATTTCCCGCATTTATAGCCACGATTACTCGAGGAAAGAGAATGAACATCGCATACTCATAGCTGAAAATAAAGCTGAGGCTGTAACCAGGGCTTAATTTCCAATAAAAAAAGGACTGGAACCCTAATATTCTGCAGTATTAACAACTGTAGCGTGCCTCCCCCACCCCCGTCACTCAAATACCCCCCACACTCACTATTTATATTTCATACATCATTTGCGAAATTTAAAACTTTTTTTTTTCTTTAGCAAAATAAAAACTTTAAATGTATCTATCAGCATATACTTAACTGTAAACTATTCCACTTCATAGTTATCACTCCTTCCGAATAGAAATCTTTGCCTAATTTTAATGTTAATTAGTTTCAGCATTCAGGGATTAAATATGGTAAGGACTATGATTCGGAAATAGTGTCAACACAAAAAAGGAATAGTTAGCCAGCTATGCATTTTTATGAAAAAATGACTGAAATTTACAGAAATTAATATTTATATGTTGAAGAATTGAACAACGCTTTTCAATTTTCTATAAAAGGTGCATATATTTAACTATAATCGATTCCTTTCGCTTAACAATATTTTGTGGTGAGTCCCTGAAAATAAGACAAAATTTAAAAAATGACACCGTTATCGGAAAGATTTGATGCTTTTATAAAAAAAGACAAAACACTGCTTGTTTGTTTTCTATCATAATAACAATACATGGCAATTATATCCACTTGCAAATGAAAGTGACTTCGTAAATGTGCAGAGCAGAGCCTTAAAATGGGCAGCGTTCATGATACAAAAAAAGCGCGATTGCACTTGGCTCCGGAGCCCTGTATTTATGAGCTCAGGTGAATTCCGCCCAATATTTAAATATTGACTAAAAACAGAGAAATGTCGGAGCTGGGCTCCGGCGCAAATTAAGCCCTGGCTGGGACTCGAGAAGCAAGAATTCGTCTCAGGCAGGAGCAAAAGGATGTCTTGGACACTGCAGCGCGATCTTTGCTTTATGGAAGCTGGAATCAACGGTCCTAGTTAAGTAAAATTCTTCTTTTTATTCCTACTTAAAACTTTGCTTTTTTTTTCTTTCTAAAAACACTTTTTTTGAAGTCAGTGGACTCGATTTCTCAAAAAACTTACAACTAATTTTACAAGGCTATACGTAGTGTAAATTGCACCGAAAAGTGTACTTTTTGCATATAACTCTGCCAAAAATTCAAATTTCTATTTTTTTTTAAATCCTTCGTTCAATCACGAGCTGTACTTATCAATAACAGATTTTTTTTTTTTTTTTCAGATAAAACTTTCATAAGTTATCCAGACTACCACACTGTTAAAAATTTGCAGCATTCTGGCAGGTCATTTGACCGTTTTTTCCGAAAACAGTTACGCAACCGTAAATTTAACACTATTCTGACCATATATTGGCCATTTTATGGTCAGAATATAGTTAAATTATGGTTATGAAACCGTTTTTTCAAAAAACGGTCGAATGACCTGCCAGAATGCTGCAAAATTTTTAACAGTGCACGGAACACTTTTTTTAGGGGTCGACGGAAACCAGGTACCACCGGCTGAATTTTCCAAATTTTAGAATGAAAATTTTATAAAATATTGTTCTTTTATGCTTTAAAATTTTGAATAAAATAATTTATTTATTATATTAAAAAATAGAGAGAAAATATGTTCTTTTTAACCTTCGAAACCCATGTAACCACTTAAGATGGTTCTCCAAAAAATATTTTTCCGCGCTCAAGAACACAGAATTTTCTGACTCATTTTTAAACTCAAAAGCATGACGCTTACATGCATGACTATTGAAGAGATTTGTAGTCGAACAGTTTTTTTTTTTTTTTTTTTTTTTCGGTAAGTGTATCTCATCCTGTGTTAAAAGCTATTATTGTCTCACGACATCAGTTTTTTCCCTTTCGCGCTGGCACGTTCGGAAAGTCCTTTCAAAACGCCAAATTTAACAGCATTTTGTAAAAAAATATTTTACCTTTCTCGAAATAGGAAAAAAAAGTTCGATTATAAAGCTCTGCATAAGATCACCTTCAATTTTCATCTGTTTGAGAACAAAAATGAATTTAAAAAATGTCAGAAAGTAACCAGTTTGGATTTAAGAACAGTCTTAAGGAATTGTATTGCTTCTAATTGTTTGGATAAAGCACTTTTTTGTTTTACCTAAAGTAATGCACTGCAAATTCTCAAACACAAAATTAAACACATTTTACAACACTTTTTGTCACCAAATTAACAACTGATTAATGTGTTGTGAATTAGAAAACTTTATATGCAAAATATTTTTTGTGTTATGATTGTGTTCTTAATATGTTGCAAAAGTGTTGCTATCTGGAAATGTGTTCTTAATATGTTGCAAAAGTGTTGCTATCTGGAAATGCTTTCTTAATATGTTGCAAAAGTGTTGCTATCTAAAAATGTGTTCTTAATATGTTGCAAAAGTGTTGCTATCTAAAAATGTGTTCTAAAATTAGTGTTGCTAATTGTGTTGAAATCGTGTTTTAAATAGTGTTTATAAAAATATTTTCTAACAATAGTGTTGTGCTGCACAACGCTTTGTCACCAAATTAACAACACATTGTAAACACCACACAATTTAGAACCCTATAAAACAACACATATAAAACACTTTCTACATGGTGCCTTTAAAATTACACAATTTTAAAAATGAATGTTTTGAAAACACATTTTCTTCTCTTGTAATTTTTAACATTTTATGCACAATCTTTTTATTTGGCACAACACATTCACAACACAATCGAAAATTATTTTAGTTGGAAGTGTTGATTATTATGTTCAGTTTGTGTTGCAAAAGTGTTTCACGAATTTGAAGTGTGTTATTTTTATTTTTTACACTATTTTGGGATAAGTCACAATTTTATATACTAGTATCATTTTCTCAGTTGTTTAGACTCCAGAGATCTTTTGGTGCTTTCCATATAGTTATTTAGTTGTTGTAATATTAAAGTTTAAATATTTTGAGACCAATTAAACATATATTTTTCATTATTTAAAATTAATTTTACAGTTTTACGTTTCATTTATAATTTTAGTGATATTTTTGCCCTCACAAATATGTTTATGCTATATTCCTTTGATTTATTGGGGAGTTGGGGGAATAATAGTTTGTTTACATTTCAGAATGTTTAAACAGATAGAATAGAATAGAATAGAATGTTTAGACAGTTAATCAATAATAGAATGTTTTACATTTCATACTGTAAAAAGTATAATTTATGAAATTCTCAGATTTAATTTTTCTTTTTGACATAACTTTTGACTTTAACATCTTAACGGTCGACTTAAATTACGGTTTAAAAATTCAAATTGCTTATTGGCACTACTTTAAAAAAAAATAAATTATCTTTATTTAATGGCAGGTAAAATGGTACCATAATAAAGCCAGTTGCACTATATTATAAAACTGGTAGGAATTAAACAATCTAAATAAAAGGCACAGCCCGTGAATATCACGGGAGAGAGAATTAATGGGTTAAAAGTTTTCTAAAAATAGATAAATTATGTTGTGTTATCTTAATTAGTGAAAAAGAAGTCGCCTTAACGCTGTGTGACTAAATAACTCCGATTTGAAAAATATTTACTCAGATGTTAGCAGACATCATTTTAAGCATGCAAAAAAAAATAAAAAAATTTTTGAACATAAAAATAACAGGTCGGAAATTGTACGTTAAACGTGACAAATGAAGTGCGTTCGTAATACACTGTAAAAAAAAAATCTGTAAAGTTACTGAGTATTTTCTAGGAAACTGGGATGCCTAGAACTTTTTATGTAACGGCAACAACAAAAATTCATGTAACAGATACACATTTGCACTGTAAATAAAAAAAGCTGTAAGGTTACTAAGAATTTTTTAGAAAACAGGGATGCCTAGAACTTTTTATGTAACTGCAACCCGGGTTACAGATAAAATTTTAGTAAGATTACTACAATTTTAGTAGATTCTTTTGTAAAGCTACAAATTTCTGTAGCTTTACGAAAACTAGTTTTGTAGATTTACCTCATTTTTTGTACAGTGTGCAGATAAAATTTTAGTAAGCATACAGATTTGTATAACTTTACATCCATATGCTGGGCAACATATAACTATGATATGTTCCCGCACCTTGTTGGTTAAATCAAAGTAAAATTGCGTAATTTGTTATTTCTGTTTGTATAAATATTTTTTATAAAATATAATTATGAGTGTAAAATTATAACGTTTATATATTTAAGTAAAATAGGAGTGTAAGTTCATACAAAAATTATTAAGTTGTTTTTAAATATTAAATATATATTTTTAAAAAATTGTTGTATTGTAAAATGAATGTATAATGTTGAATAGAGTTCGGATCTCAGACAACAACAATAGCCAGACGCCATGGTGTCGTTTTATGACAAGCCAATGGAAAGTGGTGTATAATTAGAAATCGTAAAATAATAAAAACGTTGGAATAAATTTATGGCCTCAATAAAAGTGTTGGGATAAATTTATGGCTTTTCAGACCACCCAAACTTTAAGGCAGATAATAATATTAAAGTATATGTAAGGGGCCATTTGCAGACTCTTAGCTAATAGGCCTATCGAAGAATAATGCAAAATATGCTCACATCCAATAACAGTGGACTAGACAAAAATAGTTCCACCCACTGCAGGAGTTGGTGCGCAAGAAGAATAAGGTTTGAAAAAGAGAGTCTGAAAAAAGATGTAGAGGACGCAGGAGCTCTCCTGAAAGCCCGTGCAATGAATCCTGAAAGCCCTAGTAATGCCCAGGCGAGATGGACATATCGGAGCGAGCCTAATCAAGCCTAATTGAGGATGTCTTCCTGATGTACATATCGGAGTGAGCCTAATCAAGCCTAATTGAGGATGTCTTCCTGATGTACATATCGGAGTGAGCCTAAGCAAGCCAAATTGAGGATGTCTTCCTGATGTTAAAATAAAGAGGATTGTTCTACAGAGGTCCGTAGCTATGCATCCTGCCATCCCGATGTTGCCGCTCTGATACGAAGCGAATTCCGGATGACATATGAATATGATCCTAAGCAACGCGACAACTCTGAATTTGATGAATAAAGGCCACCATCCCGTATATTAAAAAAAGGTACTACTTTAAACTTTTTCTTTTACCACTTAAGATCATATGAAAAATCATAAATATACTTTTCTGATATTTTATGGTAGAGAGTAATCTGAGATCCGACAAAACCAATAATTAAATAAAATTAAGGTAATTTTAAAAATGAAAGAGAATTATTCTTTTAGCAAAAAGAAAAAAATATAATGATTAGAGTAAATGAAAATATGGTTTTTTTTTTTTAAGATTAAATATACATAAAATAATGAGAAGCAAACAAAAGTATTGCTTTCTTTTTTTTGAATTAATATTATGTATTTCTGTATATAGTTGTGTTCAATGTAAATAAAATATTTAATCAAGTTTTTAAAAAGTTTCTGTAATTATTTAATTGATAATGTTTCAGGTGTGTCAATTTATTTTTACAGCTTAAATTTTAGTTTAATTCATAAGTGGAAGAGTTCGTCTAAATAATTCACAACGCAAACTCTTAATTTTATTCGTAATTATTCAAATTTAATAATTACATTTTGGCGCGAATTATAATTTAATTTTATTAATGCTTCGCGTTGCTCTTCTACTAGAATTTAGGTAATTACGATCACTTATATTATTTGAATTTATCTAAGGTATATAAAATTATATACCAATTTGCTATGAGGTTGCTTGGATGATTTGGACCAATTAACAATTTTGGATGTAAATTAAATAGAAAATAAACAGGTGTAATTATCTGTCCAGCATCCCCTCCTTCATAGTAAAATGGTGCTATGACTCAGGAACGTTCATCTGAGGTCATTAGAAATAATAATAATAATAATAATAATAAAGGAAAATAAATTTAAGTATTATTTTAATGTCACAATTTTAAAGATATTGTAGGTATGTAAATTTAATTGATTAAAATTTTATTAAAATTAATTTTATTATTGTAACAATAATGACACACATATAATAATTTTATATAAATAAAATGAATAATATATGTTAGCAAAAAAAAAAAAGGAAATGAAAAAAATAATTCCGGGATTTATAATAGATAAATTTAGGAATTATAATTTTTTTTTCTCTCTCTTTTCTCTTTTGGTTGGATCTCAGTTACCATTGAGAAATAATGGCATTCACATCACAGATGACACATTTGTAAAAATAATTTTTTTATATACTGTATAAATAATAATAATAATAAGAATAATAAGTAAAATTTGATAATATGTCTGGTATAAAAATGATTGAAATGTCAATAGATCATGATTTTTGAAATTGTATTACCTTGATACAAAAGAAAATTTATGAGTCGTACTACGAAGTAGTAGTACATTATTTACATATAAAAAAAAATAAAATAAGATTGTTTTTTCTGTAGAAAAAGACAGATATTTTTCTGTTAAATGAAATTATGTTGTTTTTTATATATACGTGTATTATAAATATTTTAGGGGTATTTATGTGTGTAAAAGAATAATCTACAAAACAACTTCATCTCCTAAGAAATTTTTTTTAAATTTTAGTGCTGTTGTTTTTATGTATTTATGCAATTTAGAATATTTTCATACATATGTTGTAATATAGAGAAAATACTATGAGATGCAAAATATTATTTTAAGAGGTATAGGATCTATATTGAATTGATATTTTGAAAAAGTATGCATTGATTACTAATATTTGTTAAAAATGACTCAGACGCTGGATATAGATACACGTATTAAGTTTGTGTCACCATTAAAAATATATTAAATTTATTTTCATGTCGAGAGAAATAAATCAAAATTCAATCCCTTGCAAACCAGGAGAAAATAATGCAAGAATATATAGATGAAGAGGCATACGAAAAAGTAAAGGATTTAAATTTGGGTCAAACAGTATATTTAAAATGTATTGGAAAACCAGGCGCATTAGAGCCAAAATTTCAAGGACCCTACGAAGTTACTAAAAAGTTTAGAAACTTTAATTATTTATTACAATATGTTCCAGATAAATCAATAGAGCCGATCAAACGTCATATGGATCAGCTGTACGCTCCGAAATATGCAACAGGTCATACAGAGGCGGAAATTACGAATTTACAGGGGTCTCAGAAAAAAATTAAGGGTGATAAAAATTACAAAAATAAATGTGACATTTGTCAAAAAAAATCACACTCAACTGAAAATTGTTGGTTTAAATTAGACAAAAATACGATTCAAAAGGGTGACAAAGGTACTATAAAGTATTATAAAAAAAATAATAAATATTCTGAGAATGTAGACCCATATTTAAAGTATCAAATAGATTATTATGATAAAAATATGTCGTTGTATGGTTATACACCATATACAAACTTATACGGGGATGTTATACAAGATCATTACCCTTTCCCCCCTCCCCAATATTATCCATGGGATATGAATTGGTATTAAAAATAAATCAAAATACATAATTAATCGAATTTCAAAATTTAAAAATAAATTTTTCTCTTTTAGGTAAAAAAAAAATTGAAACAAAATTAATAACTTGCCTTTTTAAAATTCAAAATAATAATAAGAAAGGATAGGAACATGGGAACGCCAATTTGTCTCAGGGTTACAATATTGAGCAAATGTGCAGGGCGCACCCGAAAACATACTTATAAAATTATGAAATGTGCTTCACAAAACTTCAATGGAGCAGTGAAATATTTCTCTCCAGGCAAAAGTTATATATATGTTTTTTTTTCGAATATGAATTAGAAAATATAAAATCTTAACAAAGCCAAATAACATTAAAACTTAATTAATTTAATAGTGAATAATGTTGGAGTAATTTTCAAAAGAGAATTTTTCTGTCTTCTATAAGGGTAGCCTTTGCTAATAGCCTTACAATTTAGATGACAGAATTTCAGAATTACTCGTTAAAATGAGTAGGGGTAAGCTATTAGGTTCAGGGTAGTTAGAACAGCTTTATAACATACTCATATTTATTTTTTTTTCTTCTTATATAAATATATGGTTGACAAGGAATAAATTATTAGTGCACTTTATATTAGGATAGCGGTCAGCTATAAGCCTAAATATAATAAAATATACAAAAAGTGCTAAGATTTATTCCGGTAGTTCAATTACAACTTATATGCTAAAGTCTAGAATTTAGACAGCAGGGATAAGTTTTATGAACAAAAGTGTTATAAAAAAAATAATAAAAAAAAAATAATAATAAATAATATAAAAAAAAGGATTTTGGTGTAGCACATTGGTTTTTAAAAAACATATATATGTATAACAATGGACAAGGTAAGTTATTTCAATATGATTGCACACAAAATTATAGTAAAAAAAATTACACAAATAAATAATTGAAGTAAAATTAAAATTTTCTCACCAAAGGCTTTCTGTATAGGGTGCAATTTTGGCCTACGGCTGGGTATGCACCAACACCAACAAAATTTTTGTAAAATTATTTATCAATTCATCAAGGTAAATCAAGGTCATCACTTAGGCATTAACTTCAGGATTCTTGGCTGAAAAAGGAATCGAAGAAAAAATTAAGTATGGTATAATTACTAGATGTTATGCTCAGAAACAATAAAATTAGTAATATTATATTGTAAAAAGCAGCATTTTGAGTTTTATTTAGGAAAACTTTTGATTTTTAGGTTTTACACATTTATGGAGTGTCTAGCTCAGTGTATAGTTCCTAGATTTAATTAAAAAAAATAATAAAAAACAATATAAGTTCGTGTTGTTTTCAAAATAAATAACAAAAGGTATAGCAATTAGCATTTACAGTTAAAATTTATGGAATTTTCAGCAAAATTAACATTAGACAAACATAGTTTATATTATATTTAACTTAATTAAGCTAATTTACTTTTATTAACGGTATTCAATTAGAATTAAAGTAGGCTTAAATTCAAGTTAAATTAATTAATAACATTGTTGTAGTGTAAAATTTTATGTAAGACTATTATATTTTTATTGTATATATAAAAATATGCAAATTTAATAATTAATAAAATGTATTAGCAAAATTATTTAATATAAATATTAAATGACATCTTGCTGAAATCAGCTAGAAATTAGATTTTTTTTTTTTTTTTTTTTTTTTTTTTTAATGAAATATTTTATAAATTTATGTTAGTTTAGAATTTAAGCATTTTTTTTTCTTCTCTTTACTTTCCCTTAGAATTAAATGCAATTCTAAATTAAACACATATCAATATACATAGTATTGATAAATTTGAGTGTGTGAGTTCATAAAATTTTTTTTTATATAATTTGGCCAATTTAACATAAGGAAACAAAATAAATAAATAAATATATTTATTTATATTGGCCTTATTTTTATTAAAATATGTAGTATGGCTTAATAAATTTATTTACTTAATTTTTTTTATAGTACGTACAGTAATTATTTTAAAAACTTGATCTAGAAAAAAATTGGATGTGGTTGTTTGTGAGTATACAAAGATTTTTTCTGCTGGCAGAAGTTCTTTGGTCCGGCCGGGTACTCATAGATGGCTGCATACGATGTTACGTAGTAATTATCATTTGCTTTTTTTTTTTTTTTTAATTATACAAGTGTATTAAGTACATTTTTTTTATAATTAAATAATAATTATTAATGTTTGATTAATAATAATAATTTAGTATCTTTTACTTTTAAACATATCATTAAAGTTTAGACAGTAGAATTCACATACGGAATGTTAATGATAAATTAATTTTTGAATAAATAAATTTTTATTTCATTCAGTAAATAAATAAATATGAAAATTTAACAATCTTTTAAGATAGAATTGTTGGCTAAATAAATAATAATTAAAGACAAAAAAATTGTTCTCTTCTTCGTCAATGGTATTTTCTGACAACACTATTTAATAGTATTAAATGAAGGTGCATTTTTAAGGTCAGCGTAATGCATATTTTGCATTTTGAGAGGCCATAGAAGTCATATTTCCGTGTTGTTTACATTTTAATAGTAAAAAATATCATGAATCAAAATTTGTGTTTGTTAGAAAGGTCTAAAAATATACAATGTAATCAGTTAAAGAAAATTATATGCATTTTTTTTAAATCCTGAAAGGCAATTTGGTTTAGATTTGAACCTGACAGCATAAAAAGCCACGCTCGCTTCAGTCGCAGTATGAGGCAGGAGAATTCAAATGCTAGAATCGCCATTTTCCCCTACAAAATAATAAAAAAAGCAGAAGGTTTACATTAGATATGATACAAATACATACACTGTTTATGCATAGATTATGTTAAAAATTACATACAGGCATGCACAGTTAGTTAAGAATAAAGTATATCAAGAAATTATACTAATTAATAAGGTAATTACAAGCATGAAATGGTTTTAAATACATACTTTGGGAAGTCGTAAAGTTTTGTCACAGCACAAATCACCTCGCAGAAAGTGATTAGTAGCTTGACCAACCCCGCGTTTCGAAAGGATCGGGACGGTCAAAAACTGGTTTTATTTTCCTCTCCTTCTTCTTCTTTTTTTTTCTCTCTTTCTCGTATCGGGTAAAGTTGGAAAGCATTACGTAATAATATATTAAAGGAGATGAGATAGCTTGTATATTTTGACGTATCATACATGTTAGAAGTAACAAATAAATAAATAAAATAATGTAACCAGTTTGTATACAATATTTTTCTGATTATAATTTGAATACATCAGATTAATTATGTGAAAATATAACATGTCATATTACAAGCATTGTATTTACTTTTATTCAGTATAAAATGTGTTTTAAATGAAACACTGTGTCATAAGGTTGTATGTGATGAAATAATATGTCAAATGTGTATGCCATTATTTTTCTTGTAATTAGGTTTATTTCGGCATATTAGTTTCATACAAAATTTTAGCTTTGAATGTATTTTGGGCACTTAAACTGTAAAGTTACAAAATTATTAAACATGTGTGTGGTAAAGAAAAAAGGCTTCGAGAAAGACGTCAGATTTTCAGTACAGAGGTCTTCTATAAATGTGAATGTCAACAGACAACTATGCTATCATGTGTTGAACTTTCTGTTATGAAAAATAGAAGAACTTCTTATAAAATATACCAGAACCATTGATAATTGAACTTTACAGACTTAGTTCAAAAACTGTGTAGATACACAGTCATATGGACACGTACATTCCTTTAAGCTTTACAAAAAAAAATAAAACCAGCAATCAGTTTTTATTTTTTTTTTTCTAACCACCGGGAGAGATGCTGGGCAACATATAACTATGATATGTTCCCGCACCATGTTGGTTAAATCAAAGTAAAATTGCGTAATTTGTTATTTCTGTTTGTATAAATATTTTTTATAAAATATAATTATGAGTGTAAAATTATAATGTTTATATATTTAAGTAAAATAGGAGTGTAAGTTCATACAAAAATTATTAAGTTGATTTTAAATATTAAATATATATTTTTAAAAAATTGTTGTATTGTAAAATGAATGTATAATGTTGAATAGAGTTCGGATCTCAGACAACAACAATAGCCAGACGCCATGGTGTCGTTTTATGACAAGCCAATGGAAAGTGGTGTATAATTAGAAATCGTAAAATAATAAAAACGTTGGAATAAATTTATAGCCTCAATAAAAGTGTTGGGATAAATTTATGGCTTTTCAGACCACCCAAACTTTAAGGCAGATAATAATATTAAAGTATATGTAGGGGGCCATTTGCAGACTGTTAGCTAATAGGCCTATCGAAGAATAATGCAAAATCTGCTCACATCCAATAACAGTGGACTAGACAAAAATAGTTCCACCCACTGCAGGAGTTCGTGTGCAAGAAGAATAAGGTTTGAAAAAGAGAGTCTGAAAAAAGATGTAGAGGACGCAGGAGCTCTCCTGAAAGCCCGTGCAATGAATCCTGAAAGCCCTAGTAATGCCCAGGCGAGATGGACATATCGGAGCGAGCCTAATCAAGCCTAATTGAGGATGTCTTCCTGATGTACATATCGGAGTGAGCCTAATCAAGCCTAATTGAGGATGTCTTCCTGATGTACATATCGGAGTGAGCCTAAGCAAGCCAAATTGAGGATGTCTTCCTGATGTTAAAATAAAGAGGATTGTTCTACAGAGGTTCGTAGCTATGCATCCTGCCATCCCGATGTTGCCGCTCTGATACGAAGCGAATTCCGGATGACATATGAATATGATCCTAAGCAACACGACAACTCTGAATTTGATGAATAAAGGCCACCATCCCGTATATTAAAAAAAGGTACTACTTTAAACTTTTTCTTTTACCACTTAAGATCATATGAAAAATCATAAATATACTTTTCTGATATTTTATGGTAGAGAGTAATCTGAGATCCGACAAAACCAATAATTAAATAAAATTAAGGTAATTTTAAAAATGAAAGAGAATTATTCTTTTAGCAAAAAGAAAAAAATATAATAATTAGAGTAAATAAAAATATGGTTTTTTTTTTTTTTTTAAGATTAAATATACATAAAATAATGAGAAGCAAACAAAAGTATTGCTTTCTTTTTTTTGAATTAATATTATGTATTTCTGTATATAGTTGTGTTCAATGTAAATAAAATATTTAATCAAGTTTTTAAAAAGTTTCTGTAATTATTTAATTGATAATGTTTCAGGTGTGTCAATTTATTTTTACAGCTTAAATTTTAGTTTAATTCATAAGTGGAAGAGTTCTTCTAAATAATTCACAACGCAAACTCTTAATTTTATTCGTAATTATTCAAATTTAATAATTACATTTTGGCGCGAATTATAATTTAATTTTATTAATGCTTCGCGTTGCTCTTCTACTAGAATTTAGGTAATTACGATCACTTATATTATTTGAATTTATCTAAGGTATATAAAATTATATACCAATTTGCTATGAGGTTGCTTGGATGATTTGGACCAATTAACAATTTTGGATGTAAATTAAATAGAAAATAAACAGGTGTAATTATCTGTCCAGCACCATAGAAATGCATATGTTTTCTACAGCGTATAACTAGTTTTATAAATATTTAGATCTTGGTGCAATAGCTGTTGCACACTTATGCAAATGTGCATGAATACAAAATTTATCACGATTATATACATTAAATTCAGTAATACGGGATTAATAGGACTCCATTTTAAATAGGACGCAATCACCATGACAAACTAGAATCCTTACCTATCATGGGATAGCATTGAATTGATTATGCATGATAGGATTTAATAGAATTAAGAAAACTTTCATTAATATCTTTTTAATTTTTTTTCGATTTTCATAAAATCTGAAACGATTTGATAAAATTCTGCAACGATTATATATATATTAAATTTTAAATCATTCGGTTGGGTAGTTTTTGCGCTGTTACATGCGGACAGATGGACCAGATGACGACTATATGTGCTGCGTATTTATATAATTAGGAACTACCAAAAAAATTACTGACTAAAATGTACTTTTTTCACAGATGCATTAAACAAAAAATTACATATTTTTCATAAATGTTCTCAATTTTCTAAAATAAAATTGTAAAGTATACAAATTTACCTTTGTCAAAATCTAATTTCGGATGTCTCCAATCTTTTTAACTTGACAAAATTCACAAAGTTCATTTTAACACTAGAACGGCCAAGGCGAACATTTTGACCGTAAACGCATTTTAATCTCGCATATCTCTGTTTTGCTTTCACCTATTGCTGCGATAATTTTTGACTTTTCCTAAATATGCATTGGAAATATACGAAAAAAATTTCATTCAAATATTGTTGTTAGTTTTTGAGAAAAAAAAAACTTATATACCTAGAACGGCCAAAAACGGTCAAAATGACCGGCGCCTGATACAGTTTTGAATTCAAACTTTTTTTTTTTTCCGTGAGGGATTTCTGTGGCTCCGAGGGGGACATTATACAGTTCCGGGAGGGTAAATGGCACTTTTTGACCACTCAAAGCACAAAATCTCAAATCTTCCATGGGAACATCTCACATCTCCGGGCAGAAATGTCCCCCCGGAGCAATCATTATTTTCATCCCCTGAATTCAACACTTGTCAGATAAAATCATTATTTTCATCTTGTAAAAGAGGTTTTTATACAAAGAACGTATAGATGTGGGGGGAGAAGGGTGCTAAACAGCTGGTTTATACCGGTTTCTTCGAAAGACACCTATCTCTGTTGCTTCCGCGCATGCTCCGACGGCAGAGATACCCAGATAAATGTTTGAATAAGTGATCGCTTTATTAGTGAAGCAATACTTGATTTGTTACTTTCGTTTTAAAATGATATGAACAGATATTTTCAGTTAAATAATAATAGTTATTATTATTCTAATAATGTCTAGTAAAACTGTCAGGAAGAACTTTCTGACTGCGGAAGCAATTGTGCAGTCAATGCAAGATTTATCTTCCGAAAATTCTGCTTCTGAAAATGAGGATGAAAACGATATCGAAAGTGATATCGAGTGCGATGATATTGAGTCTGATTCGAGTTTTGATTTCAAAATACATCAAATAGAAAATCCGCATAATATTTCATCCTCTAGTTCTGATAATGAAACAGATGAAGAAGTTATTCAAGGACGTAGTCGAGGAAGGAAAAATAGTTGTGGAAAAAGAAAAATTCAACATAATAGTGATGAAAATAATTCTGCAGAAGTAATAGCCGCAGTTGGAACCATATGGAAGATACCGCAAAATACTTCCGGAAGACAGCCAATGCATAATGTTTTGAGTGAATACGCTGGCCCCTCATTTTACGCTAAAAAAAAATTAGCTTTGATAATGCAAGCAGTGCTTGGCGCCTTTTTCTAACTGAAAAGATTTTGAAACATATACAATATTGCACAGAAATTGAAGCAGTACGGAGATCTGGAGATAATAATTGCAAACTTTCATTAGATGAACTTGTATCCTGTTACAAACCTGGTGAAACCATCACTGTTGATAAGCAATTATTTCCAACCAAAGCAAGGTACAAATTTATTCAGTACATGCCGCAAAAGCCTGACAAATTTGGGATAAAATTTTGGTTAGCTGTTGATTTATCAACGAAGTTTGTTCTGAATGGGTTTCCATACTTAGGAAAAGAAGAAATGCGGCCACTTCATGTAACAGTTGGAGAACACGCAATGTATCGTTTGATGGAACCCTTTTATAACAGTGGAAGAAATGTTACGATTGACAATTATTTTACAACACTGAATCTGGCAAAGAATTTGAAGAGAAATGGTCTATGTTTGGTGGGAACAATAAACAGAGCAAAAAAATAGGTGCCATATAACTTTAAAAAAAAACAAAAGATGAACTCTATTCTAGCAAAATTATTTCACATGAAGGTATTACTTTAACAACATATCAGTGCAAAAATAAAATGTGCTTTTGCTAAGTTTATTGCATAAAAATTTGAATGCATCAGACAACGAAAAGAAGACTCCGGAGGTTATCTAATTCTACAATTATACTAAGTATGGTGTTGATGTTTTGGATCAAATTTACCGAAAATACTCTGCGAAATCTTCTTCCAGACGATGGTCAGTGCATGTTTTTTTTTAAACATACTTGATCTAGCTGCAATAAATTCATGGGTGATATACAAAGAAACATTTGACTCAAACATCAGTCGTGGGGAATATATTTTGAAAATATCTGATGAGCTCCGTAAAAACTATATTGATCGAAACAGGTTGTATGATGACAATCAAATCAAAATGCTTCCAGGAATTCAAAACAGAAAACGAAAGCAGTGTCAAATACTCAAGAACTGTAAAGGAAATAAAACTTCTAAACAATGTTCAAGATACCAGAAACACATATGCGGGCCATGCATGTTACAAGAAATGATAGTATCCGTCTGCTTTGCTTGTGAAATAAACTGATGTATGTTACATTTTTCAGTATAATATTTTTTTATAATCTATTAATAAAATTGCTGACTTTGAAAAAAAAAATGAAAACATGTATTATGTTTATAATTATAAAAAAAAATATGACACTTACACTATCTAATTGCAGGATTCTATATCATAAAGATTGCCTAGGAAGAGTAAAATAATGTAAAATGTTTTATTTTCTTGGAAAATATTTTTAAAATGTAAGTCTCTTTTGTAGCTTGTCATTAAACTTGTTTCCTGGAAAGGAGTTTTTAATATTATTTTAGTTAAAATTGCATTTTTTTAGTTTTTTCGAAAGAGCGGTCAAAATTACCGTTCACGGCCGCTCTAGGTATATTGAAAACGCGGCCATCGTAAAGTTAAAGTTAACGGTGCGAAACTGCTCACACAATAAATAAAACTTTGGCATGAAAAATCACCTCACTGTCGAACGTCTGTTGAGAATTCTATGAACAATTTATATTAACTGCTGTGCTCTAGCATCAATAAATAAAATCGCCCTTTAAATCCCACTGTAATAAGTAATATTGACTTTTGTGTATGTTGCAGATATGTAACACCGTGTTACAAAGGATTAATTTGTGAAATGAAATTGTATCTCATGAAACCTACTTTTCTTACAAATGTTTAATATGTGGGTAATTTTCAAAATATGCATACATATGCTGTCCTTCAATAAAAAAAAAAAAAAAAAAAAAAAAAAAAAATGTACTCATAATATATTATTTAAAACTGACTATAAATATTATATTTATTTAATTACACTACACAACATATTTCTAAAACATAAAAATAATAACTTTCATATTTTTTTCCTAAAGATGCAGATTTTTGCATCTAGTAGAAGAAAAAAATAGCTGTCCCTCTTCTGTATTTTATAATTCTGTAATATTTTTTCACTTTAAAAGGAAAGTAATTGGAACATTTAATGAGATAAATCATCATTATTTTAAATTTCTGACATTATTTCAGAAAAAAAAAAAATTAAGAAAATCTACAAAACATTTTGTCCCTCATATTTTGTCAAGTCTGTTACCAAGCTACAATTTCACGAAATAAAGGTTGACAATTTCACCAAGAGACGGCAGCACATTTGCAATAAAAACACTTATACTAGTTAAATATTTACTTGTAGCCATTTTCTTTTGCAGTTGAAAAACAACAGTGTAGTGGAGTACAGAATTTTTTATAAAGGTGAGTATTTTAATTCAATGTCAAGTCTGTTACCTAATTTTTTATGTTAAAAATATAAGTTTAGTACTTTCTTTTGCTTGAATATTATTATCTAGTTAATATATTAAAGCTTTTGTTTTGTTTCTTAGTGTTATTAATTAGCATGTAGGTTTTGGAAGATATGTTGCTGTTAATGTCAAGTCTGTTACCATGTTACTGGTAAATAGTGTATAAAATATAGTAAAATAGTGTATAAAAATTATACCAAAAGCTAAAGTGCTTAATTAATTATATTTACAGACACATCTAACTTATACATTATCACTTATTTCATTTTTAATGTGAAATTTAAAAGTAATTTAAAAATGTTTTTCTGAATTGTATACATTTATTGAAAATGACCCATGTACCTCGTTAGTTATACCGCACACATCCAACTTAAAGTCTAATTTCTCCCACACTTCACCTGTGTAATGAAAGCAATAGCCTCTTCAATTCTGTGTCTCAACTCAGACAAATCATTAGATAGCGGCGGGACGTACACACGGCCAGGCAACTGAAATTCAAGACTTGCTTTCCGAACAGATTTATTAGGACTACGCAGGTAAGAGACTTTGGCACGATCAACATCCTGTACTTTTTCCCGTCCCGTGGATGTGTGCCTATGATGTAATCATATATTATGCATAATTTATTAATTTAAAAGTGTTAAAATTTAATTAATTCCCCTCTCTTTTAATGTTTATTCCTTCAGGATTTTTATTATAAACGAAAACACTCTTTTCCTTAGTCAAAATTTAATATATTTTACTCTATTTTATCCCAGTTAAAATGCTCATACTTTCAGGCAGATGTTTAATTTATGTCGCCTTTAATAATCAATTTGACAGGTTTATGGGTTTTTTCAATCATAAAAGAAAATTACTTTCTGCATTGCTTCTGCTTGAGTTCTAATGCCTTCGTAACGTACTGCGGTTATCATAACAACAAAAGCAATAAATAAAGTTATTATGAGAAATCTGCGATGTTTTCAACTGCTTTAATTTAGGGCTGCCTATCACTGCCCAATGTGTTGGTTAAAAATGATGGCGCCAAAAATGTTGACGCTTGGCAGTTTTTCTTTTGAATTTTATAATGCATCGTAAATTTTTCTTGGCGCACCATGACTCGAATTGGAAAATGATTATTGGCTTTGTAAACGACACTATTCCCTTATTCTTGGAACTGTAAGGTGCTACGTTATCAATGCTGGGGGAGGCCTCACCTATGGTACTACACAAAATAAAGTCTTGCCATGGAACTGAACTCTAATTACTGAGTAATTGATTTCTAGCATATTTTCTTTCAGGAGGTGCAGCACCTAACCCAAAAATGAGAGTCCATATCCTATATCGACAATTCACTGCTTTGTACGAAAACTCTCCATGTCAAATTAATAATCTACAGCAGTATAGTACCGTGTGTCTAAAGGTGCATATATTGAACATTTGTAAGAAAAACTAGGTTGGTTTACCTTCAATTTGATGCATGATTTGTTGTAGATAGTCTAAATCAGGGTTCGCGAACATATGGCACGCGTGCCGAACTTGGCACGTAAGAAAACTTCTCGGGCACGCGAAAAAACTTATAGATTATATTCAATTTATAGGTAACAATCCATTTTATTTTATTTATTTATTATTATTTTTTTTTTTTAACAAAAAGTATAGTTTTTTGTAACAGGTATATAATTTACTTTAAAATAATCCGTAAATTTTGAATGAATTAAGGTATTATAAATTTCAATGAAAGCGCCTTGTAGCGTCATTTTCTCGCCAAACCATTCAACATATAGTGTTTTCCGAATCATTTTGCTTCTTTATGAAATTTCAAAGGTTCTTGAAAATTGAAATTTTAGATACAGTCGGCATAGTAATATACCTAATTGACACACTTCTACTTCAGATTAGGTTTTATTTTATTTAGGTTTAGGGTTAAAAGTAATTTTAGGTTTTATTATTTTGAATTTTAACTATTAGTGTAAATAAGTATGTATTTATTAAACCTGCTTCTACCTGAAGAACTAAAAATGATCTGATTCGGAAGTATACAATAAAAGAAAAACTCATTTATAAATTATTAATACGGAATTCGATGCGATATGACTATATTATTGAGTAAATAGAGTATAATAAATAAGTTAGGAATCGAATTTAGTATAAATGTAAAAATATTTAAATTATTGGATTTTATCTAAGTTAAAATGTTTCTGGCACGTTAGAACGTTGGTACATAATAATTTTGAAATTTTTGGCACGTATACTCAAAAAGGTTCGCCATCCCTGGTTTAAATTAAACTATTATAATATACAGCCCTGGAAAAAAAAAAGTAAACACCCCCTACTAACTTCTCAACAAATGATCGTAGAAGAAAGTTACTGGTACCGAACGATTGGAAATAAAGTCTACTTTTAAATAATGTATATAAAATTTGTTTAAGGTTAACCTACATATTCAAACGAACCATAACATTGTTTTTTTCAATAGCAGTACACAATTCTGACAGCATAACTGAACTCTACACCTTTCAATTAGCCTATAAACAAATTTTTAAGCAATTCGTGCCATAAGTTTCCGAGAAATTAATTATTTTAAAACGAGCGTATTTTAAGGGCTGTATCCAAATTGAAGTTCCGAACTCGATTGTTTACCGAGAGAGCCGCCTTCTTGATCAAGGCACGTTTAAGCGTCAATGAAACCTGTTTGATTACAGATTAGCAGAATACATTTCAAAAATTTATTCACTTCTATCATAGACGGCCCCTTAAACCATCATTTTGCCGTTTTTTAAGCATAATTTCAAAACTACTTGGAAGAAAAATGTGAAATTTTGGATTTCTATAAAGCAAGACTTAATAAATCTAAATCCATCAAAAAAATTGTAGGTTGCAATTCATAATTATTTCGAATATTAATTTCATAATTCATATAATAAAATTATAAAAATTGCAAATTCAGCGTATTTATGTTTGGGTATATTAGTATTATTGCTACCACAAAAATTAGTACATTAGGAGCATAATTTCTGGAGATATAAATAAAAATATGAAAATGTAATTTAACGTTAGAAGTACTCAAATTTGAATGTCTATAATTCAAAAACTTATCATTCGAATGACTTGAAATTTGGTTTCTAGGCATATTTTGAACCGAAGATTTGAAATATTTCGTTAAATTTGGGTACTGTCATTGAAGTTTGGATTCGTTTTAATATGTAGATGGCCCCCTAAGCAAATTTTATACACACCATTTAAAAATAGACTTTATTTCCAATTGTCCGGTTCGTCTACGATAATTTATTGAGGAGTTAGTAGGGGGTGTTTACTTTTTTTTTCCACGACTGTACCACTGAAACTGGGACATTTTTTTATGGACACCCTAATATTTGGCAAGACCTCCCAAGTCTTTAACCCCTTCACTCCCAGTGAGTCCAAATGGCATCAGGATGTTAGTGGATTTTTTAATTCGGATATTCAAAATTCATACCAGAAAATTAAAATAGCAATATTTGGTTTATTTAATAACAGACCAGTGCATATTTAAATAAAGTGAAATTTATCATTGAAATATTCTGGTGTAAATTCGGATTTTCTGAACTACGTAATTTCTAGAACGTATTCTACCATGGGAATGAAAGGGTTAAAAGACATTAAATAAACCATGATTTAGTTTAAACTTTAAATAAATTGTTCGCTGAAGCGAATAAAAATAATCTAAATACATTTACTTCACATTATTCTTCTTGTCATTTGTTGACAAATAATTTCTCAAATGAAACAAAAGATGTCTTACTTGTGCAAGCATACAACTCTAAAATCATGAAATGCCTGGAAATGTCAGAGAAAATTCACTCACACTTCATGGATCTCGAATTATTCGAAATAAAATATTTTACTGAATAAGTATATTTAAATTTCAGGTAAATTAGTACAAGTTATGTAATTGCCATTTCGCTTGTACATTTTTAATTGAGTATGGGAAATTTCATGGAGATTTATAAAACGACCGGATATTGGTTTAACCAAAAAATATTCACGAATTCTAATTACTAAAGTTTCACGAAGCATAATATTTGATTTGATATTTTAACTCTTCCCATCATAGTTAAAAGTGTTTATGAATACGCTTTATATGGAGTCTGTCTGGCGCCTGTCCCTGCTCTAACTCGCGAAAATGTACAGTGAAACCTTTCTGTAAGGGCCACCTGCCGTTCCATTGAAAATTCGCCCTTATGAAGGGTGACCAAATTTTTCATTTCTCTTCCTTTTTATCCAGCGATTTTTAAAATCTGCATATTCTTTCAGTAAATTCTCCTTTTTTAACAACATTGTTTATTTGATTCTTCCTGCAATTAAACTGTGAAGCCAATTTTCTTGCAGATGTTCTTTGATAATGACAATTAAGAACTTTGATTTTGTCATTCAAATCCAAATGTACTGTTTGGCTTGATTTAGGTGCCATAATCTTAAATTTTACATAAACCTGAGCATAAAATTTCTAGTGAAAAAATTGTGTTTCGATACGCATTCACGGTTTTAGTAAATGGGGAATCAGTTTTTCTAGATAATCTGTTATCCTTGTTGTGTCCACAACAAAGGGTCAAGTTTCCCCTCCAACCCAACTTCTACAGGTTGAAAGGACAAACAAAGTGTGAGGAACACCTGTTTGTCTCACTTGTGGAAACGTTTGTGGTCCTTCATTGTGTTACTAAATCATCCCCATCTTTGTTTGCAAGTGCAGTTGTTTACTGAACTCTTATCTTTTCGTTCAGGAATTCAATACACTTGTTTAGGATTTAAAGCACATCTGAAAAAAGGCCTTTATGAGGGATAGGCGCGGCCCCTAATAGGAGTAAGTTAACATTATGTCTATGGGGGAAATTTCGTTCCTAAAAATATGGGCCCTTAATAGAGTTGGCCCTTGAATAAGGGTGGCCTTTAAAAGAAGTTTCACTGTACTTGGATTGATAAGTAATTAGTATATGTTATTGATGTTCACCATGGCATATTCGGTTTTGAACATGAAGCGTGTAGCATTTATAGTTCATTTACAGGAGCACTCTTAATAATTACTATGGCGAGGCCATATATTTGTATTCAAAAGTAATCTGTTTTCAAAATTTATTTCCCTTTTTTCTGTTTAACGCTAGCATTCAAAAATCATTTCCAATTTAGGTCTAATTTAAGTGCAATCGTTATACCCACATAAATATTCTTTTATTGTTTCAGATAAATGATTTATTTGTTATTTCTAATTTATGCACAATTCCTTCCCCGCATAAATATTCTTTATTAATATTTTATTTGTTAAACGCCGTTTTTAGGGTTTCGTTCATCTCACGAAACCCTATTCGTCTCGCACCTCTGTCTGTCTGTCAGTCTGTCCGTCACAGAGCCCGTTCTCAGAAACTATACATGTTACAGACTTGAAATTTTGGGTATTTATAGCTGAACACCTCACATCAAACAACAAATCATAAAATTTTGAAAAAGTTGGTAATTAACTTAATTACGGGCTAATTAACTTCTAAAATTAACCAATCCACCTTTTTAACGCAAATTCAAACGGACTTTCTCGAAATCATCCGTGTTTCTCCTAAGGGTTGCCAGTAAAATCAGCCGAATGCACGGTTACCACGGAGGAAATTAAGCCGAAAAATGAAGTGGAGATTTTAAAGCGAAATCGTATATCAGAAAATATTGGTGCTAGAAATTTGTAAAGGGAATAGACAGACGCAGAAAAAAATCTACTTTCATTTGGTATAAAGTTCACATTTCTGCGATCTGTATAAGTTAAAATATCTACTAAAAATCGATCGATAAAAATTTAATTTCTTTAATTGGAAAGACAAGGAAATAAAAAGATTTCAATTCGGCGGGAAAGCAGGTAGACATGACGACGCTGCGGTTTTCCATAATAGCATATTTTAATACGAAATTTTAACTTTTAAAATATTAAATTTTTTGATTAAATTTTTTGGCATCCCGATGTCAAATTTCTCGCTGATTTCATTGATACCCATATCTAAGTCCTATCTTAATTACAAGCTGAAATATTAATTATTATTTAATTAATCGGTTTATTCCTATCAAATGCTTCGATTAAAATGAAGATACGCTTCTTTAACCACGAATTAACTTAAATTAGGAAATCTAATAATTTGCCTGGGCTTTTTGAACAGCGATATGAGATAAGTATAACTCATTCATCATCAGAAAGTTTACTTCAAACCACTATTTTCTAATAGCAATTTCAGGAAATATTTTGAATTATTGGTTAAGACCGCCACTCAGTCTGTTTGAAACTTTAAGATAGTTTATAACACATAGAAAAAAGTGTAAAAAAGAATGGAGTGTGATATTTCGAGGATGGGGGAGGGGGAGGGGAGCTAGAATTATTTTTAAAATCTTAGCGTTTGTTACCGCAGCAAATATTTTAAATTCTTGTTTAAGACCGCCACCATCCCGACCCATCTATCTACGGAAAGATTGCGTAAAGGAGTTTCGTTCAGATATGCTTTTGTTAAGAATAGAGTGCATTCCCTGGTGGTGGAATGTGGAACTAACATAACGCGATTTTGTTAAAATTAGGAAGTCTAACAAGTCGATCTGTTTGAAACTTTAAGATAGTTTATAACACATAAGATAAAGTGTAAGAAAGAATGACACGCGAAATTCCGGGGAGGGGGGGGGGACGCTAGATTTCTATTTAAAAAATTAGCGTTTCTGACCGCTTTAGGTGACTTTTTGAGGGAGTCCTGAGATATATGCTACTTATTTAATATAAAATTGTCTAAAGTTTAGTTACCACTATTTCCTAATAGTAATTTCAGCAAATATCTTAATTTCTTATTAAGACCGCCACCACCTCGAGTAACATATCTACTTATAGGTTGTTTAACGGAGTTTCCTTCCGATACAGTTTTGTTAAGAATAGAGTGCGCTCCCTGGTGGTGGAATGTGGAACTAACATTTTTGTTAAAATTAGGAAATATAACAAGGCGATCTGTTTGAAATTTTACGATAGTTTATAACACATTAGAAAAAATGTATAAAAAATGGCGCGTGAAATTTCGGGAAGGTGGGGAGAGTGCGAGGGGCAAAATATTTCTTTTTTGTTTCATACCGTTTCAGGTGCGTTTTTTGATGGAGTCCACAGATACATGCTACTTATACTTATTAAATATAAATATATCAAAAGTTAAATTACCACTATTTCCGAATAGTAATTTCAACAATTATCTTACATTCTTGCTGAAGACCACCACCCCCTCGAGTAACATATCTACTAATGGGTTGTGTAAAGGAGTTTCGTTCAGATACGCTTTTGTTAAGAATACAGTGCGCTCCCTGGTGGTGGAATGTGGAATTAACAGACCGCGATTTCATTTAAAGTAGGAAATCTAACAATTCAATCTGTTTTAAACTTTAAGATACTTTATAACACACGATAATAAATTATAAAGAAGAAGGGCGCGTCGCATTTCGAGGAGGGTGGGGGGGGGGGGGTTGAGGGAGGTGCGCGAACAAAATTAGGAAATATAACTGGACGATCTGTTTGAAACTTTAATATGGCTTATAAAACATAACAAATTTTTAAAATCAGGCCGCGTCAAAAATCATGATGACCATCTGTCCACTCCCCCCCAAGGGAGGCACTTTTCTAAATTTGGCAGATACCCGTCATTTGATATATCGTAGCATTTCTTTTTTTTTGGGGGGGGGGGGCGAACAAAATTAGGAAATATAACAAGGCGAATATGTTTGAAACTTTAACATAGTTTAGGATGTGTTTGCCAAAATTTAGAAGGTATTCCATGGCGATAAATGTACTGGACGTTTTGAAAGAAAGTGTTTTGAAAGGAATATTAAACGAAACCCTTTGTGCGATGTATGATCACACTTACCCACTTGTTTTACAAATCTGTTTACATAATATAAAGATCAGATAGTTAATTTAAGCTTGCTGGCGTCTCGTAAATGCATTAAAATACACATAAATTTCATTTGTACTTCGGCCGGTAAATAAATATTTGTCAATAATTATCCTCACCGTTATACTTTATGTAAGCAATGATAGGTTTGCTGTTTTATTTCACTTATTAATTCGTTATCAAATGTGATTTCTGTCCTTGCCGTTTATCTGGTTCAAATTTTAATGTATCTCCCAGTTTAACGGTTATTTTGTGATTGGCGTATTGGCTCAAGACAGATGTATTCTTGGCGTATGAAATTACGCAGATTGAAAAGGACTTACTCTCTGATCTTCGTACTGTAAACAGCTTAAAAATTTGCTGAGTTAGGGAGGCCACCACTGCTTTACATCTTATGCCCACTTCCGTAAAAATAAATACTCTTCCATGGAAAGTGTCTCTTCTGAATTATTGCATGATGGATTTTTCTAGGAAACGGATCATCTCATCTGGGTTTGCATTTAGTAACATCGTCTTTGTACTCAACGATTGTGTTTACTATCACGACCGGAGTATTAAATAAAAAATACTCCATAATTACGTTACATTATATTCTATGGGGGGGAAATCCTTTTCAGTGTACTTTAATGATGTTACACAGTCTTAAAAATATTGAAATTGATGCATATCACTTAGGTACCCAACAAGATTCTTACTATAGAAAAAGGTGTGCATAATATTTTTCATTCATTTACAGGGACACACAAAATAATTCGGTTACAGTACTGTACAAGATCGATAATTGTTGGAATTGCTGTTTCAATTATGGTATGCGTTGCTAAATTTAGATATATCTTTTTTAATATTACTCGTTGTGTATAAATTTTATACCTCGTATACAGGGATGCACAAAAGTATTGGAATACATTTTCGTTCATCGACGCAAAATGCTGAAAATGAATTTTCAATTGTGTTATCCGTTTCCTAAATGAACTAAATTTTTTTAGACTAGGTAGTATACATACCAATATATAGATAACACACAGGACTGCACAAAATAATTCATAATGTTCTATGAATGGAAATGCCAACACATAATTTTTTATTTTGATTTAGCACTTATTATAAATGCTTCATATAAAGCATCGTTTTCTTTATTTTGTTTTGTTTCCTGTTCCTTTTGTGTGTATTTGCGTGAGCGCACATTAGATTATTTAAAATATTCTGTTGGATGCTACGGTTGCAATTTTCTGTAATAACCAGAACCGTACCTTTAATGTCACAAAATAAATACTATTTAAGTCTGCTAGTTACACAGTTTCCGAATTCCCCTCTGTAATGTAAAGTCTAATGGCATTTTATGCATTCTTATATTTAAAATGTCTCCTCGGGAAATTAATATTTTTAACTTATTTTTTTCTGTGTACTCTTCTTAAACGATTAAAATTTTAGCTCTACATATAAAATTATGCATAGATTTTCGAAATATTTTGACAACTAAGGAAAAAAGAGATATCCTAAGAAGAGTACACAGAAAAAAAGAAGATAAAAATATTAATATCCTGAGGAGATATTTTAAATATATAATAAATTGGAAATTGCACGTCAAACGTGACAAATGAGATGCGTTCGTACTATAACTAGTTTTATAAATATTTTTTGCACTTCATATTGTACTGAATGTATATTTTAGCCCACTTCATTAGGACATATCAATTTCAATCCGTTCAAAAGGCTGTAACATCAATAAAATGCACTTGAAATAATTTTTCCCATTGGCTGTAATGTAACGGAAATCTTTTGACTGTCCCTGTATAGTAAAGAGGGGACAGATGCCGCAGTTTTTTCTTTTCTTCTTGTAAAATGTACAATAAAGCAAAAAACAACAAACTAAGTACCAGAAATCATTGATCAAACCCTTTAGAATCTAATTTCTATGTTAAACAAGTTAAAACCCTCTTAATAAAGCAGGCATAATTATTTTTCACAGGTCAGGTCCTTTTTTAACATCATTTTTTATGTGCTGAATAAGATGCCGCATGGGGTGTGGGACAGATGCCGCATGGTGAAAAATGCTAGGCTGTTCATTTTTTTTTCAAGCAAATCACATTTTTATTTTCTCAAACTACTTGAAACGAAAATAAATAACAGTAAACTTACAAAAATTATATATATCACTAAATTGTGAAAAGTTTAACGAAAATGCAAAAGTGTAATCTCTATAAACAAAACTTAAGACAAAAAGTGAAGGTGAAAAGAAAATCTTTTGAATTTACATGAATAGATAGCATAATTACTGGAAACAATAGACAGCATAATTCCAAAAAAGATATAAATCACTGGTTTACATCCAGGTGAACATTGCAGTTTGCTCTTAATGTAAATATTAGTTCTATTCTATTTAGGCCCTAGCCTGTTTATTTTTGGCTTTTCTTCTCATTCTTTCATTTTGTATTTCCATTCACCCACAATCCAGTGACGTGGCGTCCGGTCATCGCTGGATGCGGCGATGACCAAGCAATATTTTAAAACCCTTAATAAGCTTTTAAAACTCTACGATCCAGTTTTAGCAGAACATTTGAGGTTCATGAATAAGTGAAGGTAAGATTTAAAGTTTCTTTTTTGAACATTCAACCATTGAATTTTAGAGTTAATAATTTTTCACCACAAACTTAAATAATTGCGATGACCACCGAAAATTTTCACGCCACGCCACTGCCACAATCACGCCACACTACCCGTTGCAAAAGTAAAGTAAGCGTTTTTCATGCATCTATCGATTGAATTTGATGCACTGAATCCTGTCCACTTTAGACTTTGCTCCTTGATAAGACTCCAGCCATTCAACATATGCAGAGCCATCAAATTCCAATCCAGTTCTGCCGTCAGAATCCATAAGAGGAACAATTTACCCATTGTCGGAAGATGACTCATATTTTAGTTTTTTCCAAAAGTAAGGCGTTTTCAAGTTGATCTTACCCTTCCTTTTTTTACACATTTTACTTCCGCCAAGTTGTCGTTCTTTGACGCTTTCTAGTTTCTTTTTTTTTTTTTTTTCATTTCCTCCTTCTTTTTTATTGTGTATAAATTCTGTGCTTGTAATATTTGCATCCTTTTACTTCCTCTTACTTGGCTGCATAGGTCTTTTGACCATTGGGGTAGGAGATATTTTGTTTAACAGTTTAGATGGTGAGAATTGTAAACGGCCTACGTTTTCCTTATTCACACATGGTGAACCAACATTGTTGCTGAGAATATTTTGATAAATAGCAGAATGCGCTAACATACATTCATTTAAATGTAAGTTCTACTTAAATCGCAGTGATGAATTTATTGAACCGAAAAATAAAAATATATTTTGCGGCATCTGTCCCCCAACCTCGGTGCGGCATCTGTCCTATAGTGGCGGGTAAGATGCCACGCCGCCATTTTGTGTCTTGTGAGCTACACGAGAGAAAGGCAAGCACATGTCTGTATTCTACGAGGATCTAGTCTATAGTTGCAATCGATTTTGGGATGAAATCTCTGTTTATTTTTCTTAAAATATGTAATAAAACTTCGTTAGAATAATTTTAGCAACTTACCACGCAGGTTCAAGCGATAAAAACTGGCCTAAATATGTAAATACTCACAATTAAGCTGTGGAAACGCATAAAACACATCACACAGCACAGAGGAACACTACGAACTTCTAAAATTGGTCTAGGGAACGCTAGTGTCACCTACACAATCTCTGCGGCATCTGCCCGACCGCGGCGTCTGTCCCCACTTGACTATAATTAAACTATACATCCGATTTTCATAAAATTTCAAATGGCGCGACAAAATTTTGCAACAATTATAAATTTAAAATTTTAGACAATTCGGTTGGGTAGTTTTTGCTCGTTTATATACGGAACGACGGACAGACAGATATTATATTCATACTAGGGGGCTCTGCCCCCTGCAAGCTACGCTCGCCAACCCCCGTTCAGACATCACAGAATCTGAAAAATGCTAATCTGATCGGTTTTAAAAAGATTAGAAAAAATTGAATTATAATGAAAAAACTTACGAAACGTAGCGATCGAACGTGGCGATCTCCCTGTAAACGGGTTTCCATTCGATTCCCTTTGATTTATAAAATTTAAGGCCGAATCAGTTGCTGTTAAGACATCCAATGGTTGTTTTCGTGTTTGATTAAAGAAGATCAGTTAAACATTTGAAAAGAAGCTAAAATAAAATGAATTAAGTAAACAGAGTCTTTGCCGACCGGCATTTTTTAACAGCGTTATAAAACGATTGACATAATACAATTTCACTAGATTAATTTTCACACAATTATTCTAATTGGTAAACAAATCATATTAGATGTAAATTTCCAACTGGGCGAAAAATGTCCGGATCAGGATTCGAACCCGGGACCTCCTGGCTGAAGCCGCCAGTGCTCTGCCATCTGAGCTATCCCGGACGATTCTGGTCGAACTTTTTCACCCAGCTAACCTTGAAGATTAAAGCATCTGGTCTGAAACCTGGTTCAGCTCAACAGAATAAATTTCAGGTAATGGAACTCCAGAAATCGCTGGATACGAAATTACACTAGATTAATTTTCACACAATTATTCTAATTGGTAAACAAATCATATTAGATGTAAATTTCCAACTGGGCGAAAAATGTCCGGACAGGACATAATACAGAATAATCCAAATCATGTAACTGCCATAATCAATTCCGGGCTGATTCCTTCACTTTTTATATTCACGGCGGCCATCTTGGTGCTTTAATGTCAGCCAGCCACGTGTGATAAGTCGACAAATATTTATCACCTAATATGCCCCACCAAATATATCGCCATCATTTCACTTATATTATAATAGTTCAAGTCATGTACTGCCATAAACAATTACGGGCCAATCCCTTCGCTTTTCATGAGAAAGGTTTCCATTTTGATTAAACAATCAAAATTATTTTTTCGAATAAAACTACACAAAAGTTGCCGTGATCGCAAAGAATTCTTCGTATTTTTATATTAGCCGGGTACAAATATTGCCAATAGCTTTTTTTTTTAGTAGCCAGTTAGCAATTTTTTTTTCGAGTGGTAAATTAAAACGGTACTACTTGGTTATCCCACCGACCAAAAATCTATTGCCAGACTATAAGATTAAATGCCAATAGTGGTTGATCGTAAATGCCACATTCACTTGACTTTAAGGAAGTTACAAGTGTTTACGCCATCAAGTGATTTTTATTTCGACGTCTTATTTGTATTTTTATTAATGTTATACTAATTTATTTGTTCTTTCGTTATTTAAAATAAAAATTATGTCAATTTGTATAATTTAGCGAGTGGTTTGGCGATTTATATAATTTGGAGAAATTGGTCGACGTTTTAACTAAGTAGTACCATTAAAACATTGCTTTGAAGTTGAAATTAAATGTCATGATTTGGTGCATTATTTAATAATTGGCACAGATTTCATATACAGCCGGGTTTGGCGTGATATATATATATATATATATATATATATATTTTACGGCAGTTTGGTGAAAACTTTGTTTTCGAATACCAGTTAGATATGCATTTTTAAATTTTTTCCTATTATTTTTAAAACGAAATAACAATAAATAAAAAAAGTTTAATTAATAACTATAGAACAAAACAATTTATAATATTTTTTTTAAATAAAAAGAAAATAAATATAAATAAACATTTATTAATAAATGAGCAACAATAGCCGGGTTACCATGTCAGGCAAAATAACGCCATTTTGGCTCCAATTAGGTACCCCGGTGCGTATATGACATATGTGCCTAATATTTTTCTTTCCGTTTCGTTTTAAAAAAAGAAAGAAGTGAAAGCCATTAATTTTAAATGCTTCAGTGTTAAACGAAAGTTTTGTATTAAATAAAATGATAATGAAAAAAAAAGTGACGGGAGAAATGTCTGGCGATTTATTACCTGCGTCGCGAATACCGAGTTCTTGATTTCTCTATCAGATTCTTCCGAATTCGCGAAGGATTGAACAAGTAAATTAAATTATGAATAAAAGTAACATGATACATTTCTTACCATACATTTAATTGAGGCCAAACTGGTCACCAAATTAGTTTAAAATAATAACCTTTTCTAAAATATGAAGAAAAAAAATCTATTATGATTAAATTTTGAGTTACCATTATTAGAGAAAAGTATTTTAAATTAGAAAAAAATTAATATTTCGAAAACTAATTCCAATTTAAAAATTCTAATGCCTGTTTTCAGATCTGCGGACCAATACGGATTTTTGGTGTTAATTTCATCGCATAATATTCCATATTTTAGGAGAAATCGCCGTGAAAAATAATCAATTGTTTAATCAGTCGTTTCATAAAATCGTTTCAAAAAGTCGTTTCATATAGTTATTTCATAAAATCGTTTCATAAAGTCGTTCCATAAGGATTTTATATATATAGGGTAGACATACATATTCATACATCAATACGTATTAATCATATTATATATTCAATAATATGTTAAATAAAAGTATTATTTGTCATTGCGACATTGCATGAATGAACAAAGTAGAATATTTAGATAAACGAAAATATCAAAATACTAGAATTTTTAATGTAATTATTTTAAATACATTAGAGAATAGGTTACTTTTATATATTTCAATCTTAACTATATCAAAGAAAACATAGTTAAAAATCTCTTTTTAATTAAATGTGTTCATATAAAATTTGTTTATTTAAAAAAACATTTAGAGCGAATTACAGCGTATTTGCTTTGAAACTGGTAGTTTAATTATATCACGCTCTTTAACTTAACTGCTTTTTTCGGTCACAGATGACATAGCAAAAATTACTTTCAAAACTATTTTAAATAAACTTGATTAAGAGGCAATTTTTGCTACTTTATTTTTTTCCTATGTGGAGTATGGACTAGAGAACTGAAACATTCATATTTTCTTTCAACCGTAAAATTAGAAAGTACATTTATCTCTTAAAATTTTAGTTGGGTGAAAAAAAGGTAATTAATTTTTAATATTCTTCTTATTTTTTACGACAAATTTAAAGAAAATTTTAACGAAATTAAAGAACTGAATGTCTTATGAAGGTGTTTTTTTTTTAATTCTAAATTTACGCAATTGAATGAAAATTTTACTTTAATCATATTTTAAATATAAGGAATGCATTAAGATTTTACGTTAAACTGAAAATTCTACTCTCTTACACTTTGACTTCTGAAAATGCACGGTGTTTTCCAAGCTTCTTTTGCTGATTGGATTGATTTTTGCCCTTTTAAGATTTTTGGATTGTTTAGTTTTCTCTTATAAACCAGACAAAAATGCATAATCACTTTATTTCTTTTTAGTGCGTCGTCCAAAAACTATTATTAACAAATAAAATAGAGAAATCAACAGAATAAAAGAATAAATTCGATCTCTCTTTATATAAATTTTATTCTTATTTAATTATGATGGGGTACATAATCAAAAATGGTGTGGATGATAAAAAATGTACGGAAATTTTACGCAGTTTATTTAGTTAAGTTTATCGTTAACGTATCAGAACTACATTTACCGTTAATTAAGTTTATGGGGATTCCCTTCTTAAACTAACCAGTTTCGTTAGAAATTAAAAATTTAGGAAAGATGCTCAAGTTGTTTTGTATATTAATAAAAGAAATATGTCTGTCTGCGATAACTAGAAAATATACTGCACTTAGAGGTCTGACGATTTGGATGAAAGTAGTCCAAATCAAGTCCGAGTGCACCTGAGGCTCATATCTTCAATCATCAATTTTTTTTTTTTTTACAATTAACCGAGATATTAATTAAACCCCATAATTAACACAGCCCCGTAAGTTAAAAGTCGCGGCGGTCGAAGAAGAAAAATTCCGTTCCGAAACCCTTTCCGCTAGCTTAGAATTAGTTATAGTAATATAGTTTTATAGTAAAAGATAATATATATATATTTTTTTTTTTCTTGCCCGAAATTAGTCTAGAAACAATTATACAATAAACACTAAACTTATCAGGAGCAGATAGAAAAATTTTCTAACTACAATCTGCAGTTTGTTGTATTCCGGTACCTAAAACAGGTTTAGAAGAAACAGAGAGAATCAATTGATCAACCAATATTTCAACATTCAAAAATTGGAAATTAATTGATCATTTTTAAAGGGTCTTACGGCGAAGGATTGCAGACCGAAAGTAAAATAAAGAGTATATTTTTAACGTGTAACATCTATATTATTATTACCTTTGTCACCTTTTAACCCCTTGAGGGGCACCGGTATATATTATATACCACCTATGATTAATGAACTTTTACACCAGAAAAAATTTATTAAATTTTACTTTTCTAACTTTGGTGGAAAAAAGCCGTAAAATTGCTTTTAGTTATTTTGAAATAGAATTTTTCAAAGATTCCGGTGGGAATTCAG
This sequence comes from Maratus speciosus, assembly GCA_963932465.1. NCBI lineage: Eukaryota > Metazoa > Arthropoda > Arachnida > Araneae > Salticidae > Maratus > Maratus speciosus. Next base: position 156,924,435 of record OZ010789.1, read on the forward strand.
CATTTCACAAACGTAATTTCTTGCCCCTCAAGGGGTTAAGTAAAATGGTGAGCTTTTAAAGTTCATATTGTGCGTTTTCTCAAAAATGTGACTTATTATACTGCGTACTTCAGAACAAATGTATTTATATGTTAAAGATATGACGGAAAGATATGACTCCGGTGACATTTTATTTTATAAATACTTGACAATTTATAACATAGCAGGGATCACTCTAGGTACTTTCAGAAGCAAAGTACGTAACAAACTGACGTTGATACGTTGACTGAAAGTTAAATTCAGTTTTCTTTCTACGTACTGTAAAATATAAAAATATTCTTGAGTGATGTATTTTTAAAATTCAATTTGTGAAAATTTATCCTATTTGAAATATTTTGACAAGTACATATAAAAGTATAAATATTTCATTCAATAACATATGAAAACTTATTGCTTTCACAGACGCTTCTAGCAGCTTAGAAAAAATTACACCATATGATATTCTTTAAAGGGGTCAGGTATCTTTTAAAGTGTCCTAAAATCAATTTTTAAAAAAGAGCTTATAATTAAATATGATTCTTTAGAAACATTTAAAAACAAACCTCATTCAAAAATTCGCATTAGGAGAGAAGTTATGTCTAAATAACTTTGAGGGTTTTATATATGTTCAAGGGGTGATTTCATCTTAATCCTTTATGCGCTGAATTATGAATTCAGGAAAATTTTATCTCCTGAAGCATTTTCCGTGAATTTTTGAAACTACATTAGAAGTTTTACATAATCATTTAGTAAATTTTAGAAGGACTTTTGAAGGATTAATTAAATTTGAATTTATAGGGATTTTGAGCAATATTTATAACCCTACTCCAATCTTTTATTTTAAGTATTTTTCTTAGTATTTTGTAGAATTAGGAAATGTACAAATATAATGTTCTTACAATTGAAATATAAAAATATTTCCGAATTGAACCCCCCCCCCTACCCCAAACCTGAAAAGATGCAAAGGCAAAAGAAATCATCCTTTTAAAAATATTTTTTGTGTGTGTGTGTGTGTAACCAATAATGCTTTTGGAACAAGATAAAGTAATGCATCTATAACTCATTCTAAACTGTATTACTACTAATCGATGTATTAAATGAAATGTAAAACAAGTTATTTTAATGGTACTTATAAGTACCGTCAGTAGATAAAGGATTAATTAAAGTCAGTTTTCACAAAACGGCAATTTGTGTGAATGTATTAAACGTATAATGACCTACAAAATGACATATTATGTTTCTCAAGTAAGAATTTTAGAATTAACGACTACCTTTGCTTAAAATAACCCTCAATATTTCGAGTTTCTTTAAAAATATATCTTTTTCTCGGGATCTACAAGTTTTATTTTATTTTTTTCATTGTAGGTCATTTTGAAAACACATTATATCTGTACTCATTAAAAAAATCTTGGTTTGTTTTACCCATTCAAATGTGAAAAATCTTGCGCGAAATTCATGCAAGCACAATTCTTTCGTAAAAATTGTGTTATATATATAAATAAATTTTAAAACTTTGTATATGTGTATACTTTTTTCAAGAAATTTAATTGATAAAACGAATATTTCTTAATATGAATTTTAAATTTTATAATTAAAAGTCAATTAGTTATAGATTGACTGCAATCCTTATAACGTCACTTTTTCATGTATTTTGTTAGATCAAAGGGTACCTGACCCCTAAATGCATAAACTAAAAAATATTAAAATTTTAAAAAAATGTTTTATATAAAATAAATAATTAAAAAACTGAACTGTAAAAGTTAAAACAGTAACAGAATTAATTATAAACTCCAAAACAAAAATATTACTACCCAAATTGATCGACCAGCTTATCGATGCAAAAACTTTTTTCCTTTAAAAATTTAATCAGCAAAAATGTAATTGTGTAATTCAAACCTAGTTTAATAATAATAAAAGAGGGTAAGGTGATCGAAGATCGCACAGAGGGTTTCGTATAGTGTTCCTTTCAAAACACTTTATCCTCTAATTAATATATCCAAATCATTTATTAATAATTATTAAATCGTTACATAGATGGCAACACCACTAAATTTAATTTTAAAATTATTACAAAAGGAAGATATTTTTTTAATCAAATTAAAAATATTCAATTCAAATTATTTAAATAAAATTCAAAATTCCAAAATTTCAAAAAAATTGCAGATGTTTAAATAAGGTTTTGAATTTCTAAAAGCAAAAAAATTGTTTAAATGAAATTTCTCAAACGGATGTTCAAGCAAAATTTCAAATTTCAAATTTTCTCATAATAAAACCTTGTTTAAACGAAATTTAAAATATTGAACTTTTTCAAGAGGATGTTCAAGCAAAATTTTAAATTTTGAATTTTCTCATAACAAAAGAAATTGTTTAAACGAAATTTAAAATATTCAAGTTTTTCAAGAGGATGTTCAGCAAAATTTAAAATTTTTAATTTTGTCACAACAAAAGAAATTGTTTAAATGAAATTTAAAATTCCGTAATTTCAAAAATTTAGCGGAAGTTTAAACAAAATATAAATTTCGCGATTTTTCCAGAAAAGAACTTTAGAATTAAAAAAATAAGTCTTAAAATATTTTTAAACAACTTTTGGCCTTAAAAGGGGGGGGGGGGAGGAGGGGAATACAAAAATTCTCTAAAATTAAATCTATTAGATAATAAATACTACTCCGGGGAAAATTTTTCAACCTCTGACGGCTAACTTCGAACGAAGAAACTTTTATATGCCAGACAAATGCTTTACTACGGAGCTATCTATCTCACATAAAAAAAAAATGAAATCAAGATTTTGTTTTAAAATCTAAATCACAGAAATGGCCAAATGTCATTAAATTAAAATAATATAAGACTTTTTCAAAATTATATAATTTGTTCCGTGATCGGAGGTATTCAACTATAAGTATGCAAAATTTCAAGTCTCTAACTTATACAGTTTCTGAGAACGAACTCTGTTACATACAGACAGACACAGGAATCAGACGAATAGGGTTTCGTCAGATGTTTGGTGTTGTTTTATGACGGCCAATTATTTACACTAGGGATATAGGCCCGGGGGTAGGATGCCCTCCGTGGGAGTCTTTGTAAGGAAACCTAACCCATATTTACGCAAGGAAATCCAAGGTTCGAAGAAACTCCGAACGATTAAGCCGACGGACGCGATTGGGTTCGAATGCAGCACCTCCCGTCTACCAGCTTTGAGAGCAGAGCCTCTCGGCCACTGGTGGGGCTGGTTTCGTCAGATGAACGAAAAAAATATGTTTCCTTTCAAAATTATAAACGATATATTTAGCGTTTGGCTATTAAAATAAAGACACATTTGTGAAGAGCAATATTCTGTTAGGAAATATATAAATAGAATGCATTTATTTCTTTAAAGTCTAACAATAGTTTTGAACAAAACGCAATTTCACTGCTCATTTTTAATTGACTTTTAAAAAACATTTTTCATTGGTATTTTAAAAAGGAAATTTTAAGTGTATGTATCCCGGAACGTTATGTACGCTTTTGAGCGTAAACTATCCAGAGGCTGCTACGTGAATCGAAGTAAAATGTTAAAAATAAAAGCGTTTCTATGAAGAATTATGCTTTACATGATTGATCATGAAAAAATATTAAATCTCTCTTTTAAGTTACTCATCAACTTCATTTTTTATTTTATTTTTTTTTTTTTTTACATTTTTTATTGAAGTTTTTGGGGGAAAAGTTGCGCTTGTTTCTAAAATAATATAGTTTTAGTATTTTTCTTCCTGAGGTGACTGACTACGTACGGAGCAATTTTTTCCAAAAAAAGCTATTTAATTATTTTTTAAACTTTTTTTTACTAAGATTATGACTAGAAAATGTGAAAAAATCAAAAATTATTTCATTCATTGATAAAATTTTGGTAAATGGTGGAATTTATAGTAAAATTTAGTGAAATTTGGCCCGAAATGCAAAACGCTCTAAAGAAAATTCTACTGGATGTATCTTAATTTCCTTTTTATGCTTCATATTTATGACATTGTTGAAGGCAATGAACTAAAATCTAAGAGATTCTTTAAGTATTTCAAAACTTATAGCATATCGCAACTGTTTAGATGTTAATTTTCATAAAATTCATCGATGTCATTCCACAAAAACATCCATAAAACAAAAAATATTTATTCTAAATTTAAATATTTAGTTCGTTATTTTTACAATAGTGTAAATAACATATATTTTAAATTTCATAATGCTATTCCAATAACTTTTTGAGAAATCATGTTTTGCGTATGGAATTTTCACCGAAAATTACATTTTCCAAAAAATGCATTTAAAGTTTAGATTTGTGTTTTATTATAAGAATTTACAGTATATATACCTCTAAATTTCACTGTTTTTATAAACCATACTTATTTTTTAAAGTACTGACTCTTTCGTTATATCTAGAAAGTCATACCTCCCCCTCCCCGCCCCAGTTTTTCAACAAAGCAAAATATGACGTTTCGCATCGAAGATGTACCCATTATCGAATCGAAAACACTATATTCTTCAGTTTTAAGTGACTTGGATTGCTTGTGGTTTATTCAATACCTTTTAACTTCATGTATAATCCAATATTATACAATTTTATTGGTAAATTATGAAAAAAAATAGAGCTCGCTTTCTGTATCTAGACCAGTCGGTGCCGATTTTGCACGCAATCACTTTCTACGCCATATCATTCGATGTCATTCCACAAAAAAATCCATAAAACAAAAAATATTTATTCTAGATTTAAATCTTTAGTTCATTGCCTTCACAATAGTGTAAACAACATATATTTTAAATTTCATAGTGATATTCCAGTAACTTTTTGAGAAATCATGTTTTGCGTACGGAATTTTCACCGAAAATTACATTTTTCAAAAAATGCAAAAAGTTTAGATTTATGTTTGCTACAAGAATTTACAGTAATAGACATCTAAATTTCACTGTTTTTATAAACCATACTTATTTTTTTAAGTACTGACCCTTTCTTTATCTCTAGAAGGTCATCCCCCCCCCCCACCTTCCCAGTTTTTCAAAAAAACAAAAGATGATGTTTCTCATCGAAGATGTACCCGTTATCGAAAACACTATATTCTTCAGTTATAAGTGACTTGGATTGTTTGTGATTTATTAAATACCGTTTAACTTCATGTATAATCCAATATTATACAATTTTACAGGTAAATTATGAAAAACATAGAGCTCGTCTTCTGTATCTAGGCCAGTCGGTGCCGATTTTGCACGCGATCACTTTCTACGCCATATTTTTCGATGTCATTCCACAAAAACATCCATAAAACAAAAAATATTTATTCCAAATTAAAACCTTCAGTTATTTGCCTTCACAATAGTGTAAACAACATATATTTTTAATTTAATAGTGATATTTCAGTAACTTTTTAAGAAATCATGTTTTGCGTATGAATTTTTCACCGAAAATTACATTTTCCAAAAAATGCAAAACGTTTAGATTTATGTTTTTCTACAAGAATTGACAGTAATTTACATCTAAATTTCATGGAGCATATTATTTACATTTCTTATTATTAAGAAAAAGCTTCCAAAACCGCGAAATTTCTCCAAACATAAAGCCTTTTAAAACCAATGCCGGCCCTTTAAACAGCACTTCCGGTTTGAGTGACAGATGTTGAGTAGTTTAAAAACCTGTATAACTCCGGATCTATTTATCCTACAATAAAAACAAATACAGTTTTGGAAAGCTAAAAAGTTGGTCTTTAATAAAATAAAATAAAATAAACTTGACAAATTTGGTCGAAAACTGCATTTTCATACATTAATACAATTCGTTTCTACGGTATCTGAAAATAAAACTTATTTTGAAAGTCAATGATAAAAGATTAGTAATACTTAAAAAATATTCTTTTTTGCTGCATTTTTGTTGAGCAAAAGTTGGGCTTATTTTTCAAAAAATATATAGTTTTAGTATTTTTCTTTCTTAATATAATTCGTTTTTATGGTATCTCAAAAAATAAATAAATAAATAAATAAAAAATAAAATTCTATTTTGGAAATAAATGATAAGAATGTGGTAATACTTGAAAAATATTCTCTTATTGCTGCATTTTTGTTGAGCAAAAGTTGAGCTTGTTTTTATAAAACTATAGTTTTAGTATTTTTCTTTCTTAATATAATTCGTTTTTATGGTATCTTAAAAAAAAAAAAAAAAAAAAAAAAAAAAAAAAAAAAACTCTATTTTGAAAGTCAGTGATAAGAAAGTTGTAATACTTGAAAAATATTTTATTTTTGCTGTATTCTTACCACCTTTTATTTAACTTAACATGGTTCATGTAGGTAAAGATAGAATTTTATAACAAATTTTTCACTCATTTCCTGCTAGGCTAGAGTAATACAAATTATGGACACATGTGTTTTTCTTATTACAGTACAACACTTTAATATTTTTACAACTTAATTATAAATTAATAATTTAATTTTAAGGCTTTTTTTTCATTTGGGCGCTGGTGATGAATCACCGAATATTATTTATGGTTACAACTACATATGAAATACACAATACTGTAGTTAATTATGCGCGTCAAACCACGCTCTCTAAAATTTGTCAAGTGGTTTTGAAACTGCAACAGTGAAATATTTTAAAGACGAAACTGTAGAAAATAAAATATAAATGCAAAATAAAGTCTGTAATATATTTTTTAATGCTCTTCTATCAATTAACACTTTAATATTGATAACAGTGTGATTATACGTTGAGACTGCAAATGAGAAATCATGAATATATAAATTAAATAATGCTTTTTTTCTTTTTCGATTACTATACCTTAAAAAAGAAACAGGAAAAGAATACATATTTTTAACAAATTCACGCTAAATTCAGAAAGCGCCAGTTCCCGCTTTCTGAAAGGCGAGGTGAATTTTTCATAATAGGAGCCCACGCCAATTGAAAGTGTTGAACGGGTTTTTTTTTCAAACAACATGAATGAATTTCAGTCATGAAATTGCGTGTTATTTTTAAGATAGACATTTAACGCTTATAAAAAGAGAGTTTTTATTTTTATATTTTTACATTTATACTAATTATTAGATGGAGAATAATTTTTAAACATACTCCCCTCCCTCCGAAGCCTCAGAATGCCGGGACTTCCCCGTAAATTCCAAAAAAATTTCCGTTTTTCTGGAATTTACGGGGGAAATTTTCTGTTAAAATACGGAAATAGTACTGGCGTCTCGATTGCCAGTGCAATTTCCGTATTTTAGTCTTTTTTTTTTTTTTTTTTTTTTTTTTTTTTTTTTTTTTTTTTTTTTTTACAGTGTGGTCATACCACTGTTATAAATAGGTTCTGAAAAAGGTTTGCTACTGGAAAATTACCTGCATTTCATCCGAGAAATTCCCACTGAAATTCAAAATTACATATAATTCAAAAATTACTCTCCTTTTCTAATAAAAGTGCTGCAGACGATACATATCTATCGCTATTTTTTTAACCCATTTACTATCAAAATAGACTAGTCATTTTTAGGTGCGTTCATAATTGCCGAAACGTCAGTGAAGGCTTACTGTGGAGACCCAAAAAGTTTTTGGTTTCCATCTGTTTGTTAGTTTGTTTGTCAGTTAGTTAGTTAGTCTGTCTGTCTCGCGATAACTGCCATAAAAAGCATCCGATTAGCTTGAAATTAAGGATGCATGTTGGTGAGGTCCCCGGATTTAGCTGTATAGTTTTTGGTTAAATTTGGTTCATTCGTTCGGAATATATAGAACATTTTATTTTGCGCCTAATGCTTTCCTATAGCAATTCAGACGATTTTACCATTTTTATTTGTTGAAAGGAAATGGCTCATATGATTGAAAGATTTAAATGATAAATTATGGATGATGGAATTTCCTAATTGGAACCATACATTATTCATATTAGTTTGAAATTTTGTGTATACATTTGTCAGAGTTTTTAAATTCAATGTATAACTTATGGAGGGATTTTATATATGTGTTCCAATAATATAAAATATTTCCTTTTATAAATTTCGTTTTTTTTTTTTTTTAATGCACATATTTCATTGTCTTAATTTTCTTTTAACTGTTGCCTAGCAACGGAACTAAACTTAAAAATATCGGAAATGTGAAAATATGCGTAATTGTTTGAAGTCAAATCAACGTCGAAAGGATGAATTAATGCTTTTGTGTCTTTACACATAGATGGAATTTACCCCCAGAAATAAAGAAAGGCTATGTTCTATTGATTTTGTTCAAATAATTTTCTTTTAAATTAAAAAGTTCATTATTTTCATAAGGAATAAATTGACATTTTGCTATAAAATTTAACTTTTTTTTTTTTTTTACCGTTGCCAAGAAAATCCATACCGGAATAATAATTTATCCTAAACAGTTAATTTTGATTTGAAAGATTTTTATGTGCAAGAGGAAAATGAAATAAAAAAAGCAAATTGATATAAACGTCAAAATTATGCACCGCAAATTTATCGCTGTCGAAAATGACGTCATTGTATCGGAAAATAAATATTTTCATTCTTTAAAACCAAATATTAACTAGATTGCCTGAAAAAATATTTTTTGATGAGTGTTACTTCTTAATACCGTCTCATTTCAGAAAATATGAATGAAAATTATTTTATTTTAAAAAGGAAATTACATTTTCATTCATAAAACCTAACTTTTAATATAATCGCGTCAACGTAAGTCATTTTCTGTCTACCAGTATTGAAAAATAAGGCTCGGAAGTGTAAAAAGAAATCTAAGATTTACGATAACCATTAGCGCAATGAATAAAAAGTTACATATGTAAATTAATGAGATCTCGAGGGGTTTAGAGGTACGGAGCCCCCCTGAAGACTTTATTATTTAAAAAAATACCAGAATTAGTAGCCCATGAAAATTTCAAAATATCCTTCCATAGTAACGTTTTTAATTTAACGCTTCTACGTCTGCAACTAACTAACGTCTTGCTTCTAACGCTAGCGTCTGAAAACTTCGTATTTTTTATTCTTATGAATAACTACATAATTTGAAAACTTTAAATTGCGGTTTGCAGGAAATTGAATATTACCAGAGTGTGTCTAAAAACAATGACTTGCAGAACTGACGTTGAGGCTCCTGATCTGCAGATTTACTAGTTATATAAATACGTGGTACTCGTCTAATAGTCGTCTTCTTGTCCATCCGTCTGTCTGTCTGTCCGTCTCTCCACATATAACAGAGCAAAAACTATCCAACCGAATGGTTTGAAATTTAATATATAGAATCGTTGCAGAATTTTGTCGCGTTATTTCACCTTTTATGAAAATCGAATCAAAAGTTAAAAATATATTAACAAAAGTTTTTCACATTCTATTATATCTTATCACACGTAATTAATTCAATTACATTCCATGATAGGTAATGATTCTAGGTTGCCATGGTGATGACGTCCTATTTAAGATGGTGCCATATTATTTCCGTATTATTCAATATATATATAATCGTAATAAATTTTGTATTTATGCATTTTTGCATAAGAGTGCAACAGCTATTGCACCAAGATCTGAATATTTATAAAACTAGTTATAGTTTTTGCCACGCTTGACGTGCAATTTCAGACTTTACTTTTTTATATACCTGTGTAAGTGATTTACTTTCTAATGAACGTTTGTCTTTCTTTTCTTTTCTGTTACATGTAGTATGTTCAAATGCTGATATAATTAAATAAAAAAGAAAAGTGCCCAGCTAAACTGATGGTAATGAGCTCACAGGCTATTCACACTAATTGTATATTATACTCTTATTTTAAAGAATAATGCCCTTCAAAAAAATAAGTGAAGGGGAATTAGCCCCCGTTTCCACCTTTATACTTAACCAGTGAACCTCTAAATCCAATCAGGGAAGCTCCTTATCATAATAAACCGGTATACCAAACTTGGAGCAAATCGAATAATCCTGCAAAAAAACCCATTTATCTAAATTAAGGGGGTGGACTATCCCCCCTTTATCCTTAACCAATGAATCCCAAAACGAATCAGGGAAGCTCCTTAACATAATAAACCGGTATACCAAATTTGGAGCAAAGCGAATAATTCTGCATGAAAAACCCGTTTATATAAATTAAGGGGGATGGACTAGCCCCCTTCCCCCTTTATCCTTAACCAATGAACCCTCAAAACTAATCAGGGAAGTTCCTTAACATAATAAACCGGTATACCAACTTCGGAGCAAATCGAATCATTCTGCATGAAAAACGCATTTATCTAAATTAAGAGGGGCGGGCTAACCTCCCTTTTCCCCCTTTATCTTTAACCAGAGAACCCCCAAAATTAATCAGGGAAGTTCCTTAACATAATAAACCGGTATACCAAATTCGGAGCAAATCGAATCATTCTGCATGAAAAACCCATTTATCTGAATTAAAAGGGGTGAGCTAACCCCCCTTTTCCCCCTTTATCCTTAACCAATGAACCCCCAAAACTAATGAGGGAAGTTCCTTAACATAATAAACCGGTATACCAAATTCGGAGCAAATCGAATGATTCTGCATGAAAAACCCATTTATCTGAATTAAGGGAGTGGACTAACCCCCCTTTTCCCCCCATTATCCTTAATTAATGAACCCCCAAAACTAATCAGGGAAGTTCCTTAACATAATAAACCGGTATACCAAATTCGGAGCAAATCGAATGATTTTTCATGAAAAACCCATTTATCTAAATTAAAGGGGTGGACTAACCCCCCTTTTTCCCCTTTATCCTTAACCAATGAACCCCCAAAACTAATCAGGGAAATTCCTTAACATAATAAACCGGTATACCAAATTCGGAGCAAATCGAATGATTTTTCATGAAAAACCCATTTATCTGAATTAAGGGGTTGGACTAACCCCGTTTTTCCCCCTTTATCCTTAAGGAATGAACTCCCAAAACTAATCATAGAAGCGCCTTATCACAATGAACCTAGAAAAAAATTTTGAAGCAAATCGGATGTTTCTATCAAGAGTTATCGCGTTGCGTACATACATACATACATACGTACATACATACAGAACGGGCGGGAACATTAGCTCTCAGGCTTTGATAGCCTGACATTTACATTTTCTACAACACGGGATAACCCACCATTGGCATAAGCTTCCAGATCCCGTGTTGCAAGTTTATTCAAAAAAAAAAAAAAAAAAAAAAAAAATTACAATGTTATTTAACAGTAGTTTTAACAATAAGAATTAAAGGTAATAGTAAAAATAATAATAATAGTAATTATAAATATAATAATAAAAGTAATAATAGAACAGATGAGCTGAGCGCTTTACAGACGAAAATGTGTATTATTTTCAACACGAATATGATTGTTTAATTACGAATAGCAGCAGATGAATAAGATGCTCTTAAGCTCTACATATTCTCAGGTGCATTAGTTTAATAGTTATTATAATGAGTTCAAGTATTTTGTTGTGAAATAACTTTTAGGTTATGGATAACCTGAGTGTATGGCTGTTCTATGTACAAGAGTTTTCTAAATTTTATATTCTCGATTTAGTAAGGCACTGTTTGGCCTGAAGTTCATGTTTCTGTTCATTAGTGCTAATCTTGTTCATCTATTGGCATTTATGGGTTTTGAAAAATTAGTTGATTGTTTTCTAGTAACCGCACACATTCTATTATTTTAGTATATAGCATTGGTGATTTCAGCACAAATTGCTAAAAACTGACAAAGTTTAGGTAAATAAAGGTATTCGAACACCTTTAAAACGTAATTTTCGATCAAAATATCGATTTTTCATTTTTGCAATAATATTAAAATTAAATCTTTTATCTATCGAAATCTGCTTAAATTTTGTCTGTATCTAAAATAGAACCCCGGTTACAGCCGTTTAAAGTTACAGCTATTACAGCTTTTGAATTGTGTTTAAAAGTTATTTCTAGCTTTTTCTCAAAATGAAGTTTTTCAGATTTTTACTATACCCAAAACATCCTAAAACAAAAAATTTTGCATGAAATGCCACGAAATTTTCTGCACTTCTTTTACAAATGTCTTTTGAGGGAATAGACTACACTCATGATAATATATTAAATAGTTTTATATTTACACTGGTATAAATGACAAACTTGAAACAAATTTTGCGAATTTTTCATTACATTAATACTTAAACTGCCATATCATTTGAGATAGAGATGCGATTATAATGTGTGTAGTCTAAGTCCTAGAGAAAGTTATTCTGTTTATTATGCAATTTACAAAATGTCAATACATTGTTTTATTTTTGAGTTATCACGTTTTGTGGAAATGTCAATTTTTGACATAATTTTGACTATTTTTCTCTTTTAAAAAATTATTTCTGGGTAATTGCTAAAATTTTTATATATTTTTTAAAGTTTTAAAGTAAATGTCATTATAAAAAAGGGATAACAGGAGAAAATTTCAAAAATTTCAAAAAATCACTTCCGAAGGTGTGCGGATACCTTAAGCTGTTGATTGAATTCACCGGATATTTTATGCATTTATATTCCCGAAATATCTTATTTGTTTATTAAAAACCTAAAAAGTATCAATTGGAACCATAAATATTCAAACTTTAAAAATGAATTATTATTTATATGTTTACTTGTCTAAGACAATATATTATTAAAAATTCATATTAATGTATGCTTGCTTCTTAAATTATACAGCTTACTGAAATTCTTAAAATAAAGTTATTTACTTTCCATTTATCATGTAACGTATTGCAATGTACATTTCGACTGAATATAACATGAACTAAATTTCAAAAGATTAAATTCAGTGTTTAATAAAATTTTATCATTTAAAAAAAACAAATACAAGTATTAATTCCCAATTACACAAAAGTAAATACTAACAATTTCATAACTATAAATATTAAAATGAAAGTAAATTTTGAACCGCCCGGATCAGTAATTAAAACTTCAGACTCAGTAGTAAATAAATATCTCATTCGTTATTTACAGATCCCGTAACTGTAGCTTTCCCAGCTCTAGCATTGTGTACACTCACTTATGTTATGTTTATTTATAAATAAACATATGAGAGGAGATACGAACTTTTTGATTAAATGTTTGAATAGCGTATCGTTGGAAACTTTAATAAAATAAGTTTTTGTTTTCATGCAGTCATAATGCTAACTTTGATATTAATAAATGTTTAAAAAAAATTAAATTAAAAGGTAAACAATGTATTTTATTTAAATACAGACAAATAATAAACGGTAGCATATTGCTTTTACAAGATTCTATTTACAATGATATAATATGATAGATTATTGACATTAATAATAATAATAATAATAATAATAATAATAATAATAATAAACACTGTCTTTAAAAATGATATATTCCGGTGTATAAAGGTATACCACTTGTTAATTATCCACTAGAAAATTTTGAAAAAAATTATTTATGTTTCTGTGGGGACATAATGTCATAATATCACTCCTGCATTACACAATAAAAATTGCTCAAAAAATGATCATTTTGAATTATATACTTACTTTAATATGTTTACGCTGCACAATAACGCCTATTTAACGATATGATAATTTTTATAATGCTTTTAATATTTTGCGGAATTAATAATCACTGCCTTCTAAAGATAGAGCAAAAAAGCCAGTCGATCACATTGCAAGCAGTATCAACAAAAGATGTTATAACCTCCCCGTGACAACAAATCAGCACAAAAACAGACTTCATGACCTTAAATTAATGTTATCACACGTAAGTAACACATAATAGTTCAACAAAAGACCAATAGAAAGCGCCAAATGGCAAAAAACGATCATGTAACTCCTGAGTTACACTATGTATTCAAGGGTTAATAAATGTCAAAATAAATAAATAAATAAATAAATAAATAAATAAGCAGTGTACTTTATTTAAGAAGGAGCAGAAGAAACACTGTCTTTAAAAAATAACCCTTAAATGCCTGATTTTTCAAAAATCATTGTAATTATGTTTTTCGGCTTTCATTTTTTAAATAAATCATGGGAAAAATACTTTAAAAAATCCTATTTTGTTTTAAGTATGGTTTAGGGCTAAAAAACAGTTTGTTACTAATCGGCAATTCTGGTTAATTGAAAAAATAATTTTCCTTGATAAAATTCTATAATATTAAACACACAAGAATTTTAGGAACTATAATAAGAAATAAATTTTACTTGCTCACTGCAGAACAAAATAGGATATTTCGCAAGCTTCCAAACAAAACAAAAAGAACAAGTAGGAACAATTGAAAAAATAAATCTTTCTTTATTCTTAAACAGCACAAGTGGTGCCATCTACATGTTGAAAATTGATTTAATAATATTTTCAGAATGTATTTTATTGACAACATTAGGTATTATAGCTTCAATATTATTCTAATAGTATTTTAGAGCCTAAATTGGGTATGTTGACGAAAAGTAACACCAGGCATTTAACGGCCTACTTCAGTGACGCAAAAAGACCCGTTCACTAATGCTATTCCTATGGAAGAAATTTATAAAGATATTTCGGTCGCTTTTCAATATTTTTAGATGATTTTTTTTTTTTTCAGTGGCTAGCTGAGGTCAATCTGTAAAAAGACCGTTTTTTCCTTTTTGATTTTCATTGGGGTTTTTTTTCAAGAGGATGCTTTCATTTTAGGAACCGGTTCTGAATATGAAAGTGTCCTGATTAAAAATACTTGTAAACGAAATTGAAAAAGTAGAAAACGTCCTGCATACAGATCGACCTCAGCTAGCCACTGCAAAAAAAATCATCTAAAAATATTGAAACCCGACCGCGATATCTTTATAAACTTCTTCCATAAGAATAGCATTAGCGAACGGGTCTTTTCGCGTGACCGAAGTAGTGCCTTAAGGGTTAAGTTACTGTATATTGCGGTATATAAATGTATAAAACCCACCTAAACTTTCTGACTTCGTTTTTAGGTAGATTTTGTATGAAATTCTACCCTATTATTTTATTATTATAATATTCTCCCTTATGTTGGAATTTCTGAAAAATTTTTGCAGATCTACACTGATCATGACCCCTAGAACCCAAAACCACCACCAGAAAAAAAAAATTATACATATATATATATATATATATCACTTTCTTCTGGACACGATAACTTCCGTAATTCTGCACAAATCTTTTCCAAACTGATACATAAAATCAAGGGGCATAAAATCCCGGTCAAGTTCGTTAATGGGCAAAATCGGACCAAGGGGATGGGATGGAAATAGGGAGGAGTTTTGTGAAAACCGAAAAAACCCCATAACTTCTTAATTTTTGTACATATCAAATCAGTTTAAAATTTTAATTATTTCTAAAAATAGGGCCAAAAATTTATGTATCACAGATTTTTGATAAAATTAAAAATGGTCTCAAGGGGTGCAAAAAACAGGGTTTTAGGGAGAAAAAAATGCATAACTTCGTCAATTCTCAAGATGTCAATTCCAATTAAATTTATTATAAATGTTCTTAATATTATCTACAACTTTTATATTGACAAGTTTTTGATAGAACCGATTCGTACCGCAGAAAAAAATTAAAAACTAAAACAAAAAGGGGGCGGGGGAGGTTGAAGAAGAAAAAGATCCATAGCTTCGGCAATTCACAAGATATAAAATCCGCATGAATTTATTATATATCTTCTTAATATTATATACAACATTTATATTGACAAGTTTTTGATAGGACCAATTCTTACAGCAAAAATAAACAAAAAATATATAGCGGTTGAAGAAAAAATCATCGTATTACGGTTGTCTTCAAATCCAAACTGCTTTTTTTGTGACTCATTTATAAATTCATTTTTGGTCTCAAACGCATCCAATTGGTACGTTTTCTTATTCAGAAACTATATAATGTACCGTAATGGTCGAGTTTTTGATAGAGGCAGAATAAATTTCAAAAAATGATGTCAAAGTGGGCATTTTGAGCCGAATTTCCCGAAGCGATTGTGTTGGAAACGAAAAATATGGTCCTACTGAGAAAATAATGGTTTATAAATCAAGTTTTAGTTAATTGAATGAAAAATAAAAACACAGGTCGCTTATAAATCTCTTCAGAAATCGCGTCAACAAGTTTCATATTTTTTCTTTTAAAAATTAATCTGAAAACATGCCATAAAATTTCGAGTTATTGAGCATGAAAAAGTATTTTTTTTTTAATACCACCTTAACATGATTCTGATAAAACCAGCTCTTATATAAAAATGAAATTAAAAACTCGTCAAAAGCGGCCAGATAAAGTTGTTAAAGTGGGTTTATCTCTAATCTTGATTTAGTTTTTGTTGTTGAAATTAGTATTTTATTCGAAATCTACCTGTGCTTGTACGTCGAGCCGGGAGGGATTTTTCTATTTTCAGGTATATTCGCTTTATAACGCGAAATAACATGCCTATGCTTTTTGAAAAGGGCCCATCATGAGATACATAGCAAAAATAAAACAATAAATAAATAACTATATATATTATAAAGTATAATTATTACCTTTTATGCAATCTAATACTGATTTTTTGCGTAAATAAATAGCATGTTTATTAAATTAAAAATCTTAATTCATATGATCATCCTTTTTATCCGACATTCAAGAAGGGTTACGTGTTTCACGCGTATCTTCGTAAGTGGATTTCTTTATACCCTCGAAACATCCCAACGGATGGATGGATTTTAATAAATGAGGTCTCTATCGGTTCGTCTTAACCGTCCGATGGTTATAGGCTAGGTTTTGTTTTATAAATTAAAAATGGCGGCCGTTAAATACAAAACGGCAGTAAAGACGAAAAAAATTTTTTACGC
Organism: Maratus speciosus; assembly: GCA_963932465.1. NCBI lineage: Eukaryota > Metazoa > Arthropoda > Arachnida > Araneae > Salticidae > Maratus > Maratus speciosus. The sequence continues at coordinate 156,941,174 of OZ010789.1, forward strand.
ACTATATTGAGTGGCATATCATTGGATAGGTCTTTCAAAATGAAGACGATGTTTCATTGACTATTTAACAGTCAGAAGCTCCGTTTAAATATTATACAACGTGGAAATTCTGTAGGTAGGATTTCTAGCTTTACTGCAACTTTAACCAAATAGACATCTATAGGCCTCATCAAAACAGTGTTTATTAGGAACTAACAATTAAACACAACTTAAAAGTCATCAATACAAGTAAATAAAAAATAGGTAAGTAATATAAAAAAAATAGTTTCACATTGATGAGAAGTAATTAATTAGTTCGCTTTTTACGCGTTCCGGTTTTTTGATTTTTTTTAATTTAATTCAATTAATTCATTTTGGTAATTTCTGATGTTTCATTTTGACAGCCGGTCTATAACTCGCACCTGTAAATTAAGAGCAATTTTCAGGTAAGGGATCAAGCCTTCTCGGAGAAAAACTTTATTCATGAATTCAAAGAGATACACAACATTGTAAAGCACTGGCACATATTAATTACTTCTCCATATAGTCACCACGGTTGTCAAAGCAATTGCTCCATCAGTAAACCAACTTATCGAAACCGGCATAGAAGAAATCAGCATCAAAGTTCTGGAGTCACATCAAGGCGGCTTGATGAGCTTCGTCATCGGTTCTGAAATGCCGACCTCCTAGAGATGGAGATCACTTGATGGTAGAGTCGCAAAGAAAACCCGGGAATAAACCAGGTTTTTTGGGATAAACAAGGTGCTTTGGAGATAAACCTGGAAATAAACCGGGTCTATTGGAAATAAACCCGGTAACAAACCGTTATTATTTTTTTTTTATCAACTCTACTTTGTGCGAGGTCTGGGATGTATAGCGGATGTTCCAATACCTCCCATAGGGAACGCTGCTGTACAACATCACGTGTTACTGAAATCTACCACTTTTTCGTCACCGCCTCCATCTTCTGACAGAGACTCCGGCGCGCTGCTGTACAAATATCTCCATCTACCGGCATGTTTGAATGCTGTGGTCGTCTCATCTGTATAGACAGGGAATTTAATTCCTGCAGGGGAAAAAAGTAGCGCCCCGACAGGGTGCTTGTTACCTTACTTTTTCAACCACCGTCTTATCAAAAGTGCGCGTCATACGTCGGTATATACGGTACTTATTTATGAAAAAGTTCTAGAAAATATAAGCTTTGTTAAACTTTTCCTAGAAACTATAATAAATCGAACTAAAAATGACTAAAACTTTGAATTATATTTATTATTTAGCACAAAAACAATTATTTTTATCTTCATTCAAATTTCAACAACGCGATATGCTCGTTTTAGTATGTTCTGCATTTTTGTTTCCCTATGATAATAAATAACTGTAAATAGGGCTTAATTTCTAACAAAAAGTACAGATGCCCTAATTTTCTGCAGCGTTGACAAGCGTAGCGTAACCCTCTCCCCTGTCCCTGTCTTCTCCACTAACATATTTGAAAGTATATAAATTATTTTCAAAATTCAAAGCAATTTTCCCTTCAGCAAATGTAAATTTTAATATATTTTAAATATATCTGTATGCGTTAATATATAATAAAATCTAATTAATGAACGGCTGTTAAAAACATTTATAATCAGGTATAGGATCAGAAAATCTTAGCAAAATACAGCACACAGTGCTATTCTGGTTTGCTTCGGTACGCATTATTTCTAAGATCTGGTGGGCTCCACAGCTAGTAATTAAATATTCACTCAAAAATAAAGAAAATTGCCGGAGCTCAGCTCCCGTGCAAATTAAACACAGATTATAAATATTAATATTTTTTTGCGTTAACATTTTCTAAGGTTTTCAGTATCACTAAAATATTAATAATCTTATTCGTTTTCAGTCGACAGATGATTATTAAAAAAGGCTTCCACTGAGGACTTCATAAAATGTGATACTGAAATTTTGTAATGATGTATTTTAGAATATATAGGCTATTTTAAGGAGATGCTTCAGAGATTTTCGCTGATCTCGAAATCCCATGTAAAAATATAGGAGAAATTTTATCTAATTTAGTTATCATAATTAGGTTTACAATATCAGAAATTAGACATCCTATTCTAGCATGCTATGTTTTTATAGCGATTTAAAAATAAAAGACGACAAATTTTGAAAATTTCGCTCAAAAATATATTTAAAAAAATAAATTACGTTATTACCAAACGTCAATTTTCTAAGGTATAAAATTATTTTTTATAATCATATCAGGTAATGAGTAAACTTGTTTTTAAATTTCCCAGTAGATTAACATGGGACCTTTGAAAGGGAAAAAAATGTTTCGCTAGGAAGTTACCGTAATATAAAACCTCAAAATTGAATTTTCTTGAGTTACTGAGTTAATTTGTGAATTAAAAATGTCATTTAACAAATAATAAAAAAAGCATCAATTTTATATAATTAATGATTTTATAGTTATATAACTCAGAAAATCTTTTCTTTTTCTTTTAAAAATCAAGTTTCCTTTCTGGAGATTAAAAAAAAAAAAAAAAAGAAAAAAAAAAAAACCTCTTTTATATCAGCGAAAACAAAGTAAATGAAAAACAGATTACTACTACTTCTTTCTTCATAACAGTTTTAAAAAGTATATAAATAACTGAAGAAAAACTCAAAACTGTTTTTATGTTACTTCAGTCAAAATATGATTTTAAAAGTTTTTCAACTCTGGAGATTCAATTTCTTATTTTCTTGTTTCACTAGTTTTTATATATAAGAGAAAGAATTGCTGATGTAAGAAACATTTTTTTAAACTCGGTGTTTTTACACTTTGTAAAAAATGACAACACTTTCATTGACTTTTATTTCGTTTAGCGATATTAGAAAAGTTCATAAGTTTCTAAAACATGTTCTGCCAGAAATAATAGAAAATAATAAATCTTTAGAAAAGCTTTACGATATTCGTTGAAAAAAAAAAATTTCATTTTTTTTAAACAATCAAAACACAAATATATAAATTTGCTGCATTTTTACTGAAGTGTTTGCTTTACTGATAATTTATGTTATTTATTCATTACTTTCAATTAATTTGTATATATATTATATTTGTATATATATATATTTGTATATATGTTAATATAATAATATTCAAAAATACTGTAAGATGTTGAATTAAGACAGAAATGAAAAGTTTTAGATATTTTCGAGAATGATCTGAATATTTAAAAAGTCATTTTTCGTAGTATTAAACATGTGTTTAATTACATTTAAATTTTATTTTTCACGATTCATATTAACCTCTTAATTCTCGCTCCCGTGATATTCACGGGCTGTGTCTTTTTTTCCGATTATTCAAATTTGTTTGATTCCCACCAGTTTTATAAAGTAGTGTAATTGCCTTTATTATGGTATCATTTTACCTGTCATTAAATAAGGTGAACATTTTTTTTTTCAAAAAAAGTGGCGCCAATAAGCAATTTGAATTTTTAAACCGTAATTTAATGCGACCGTTAAGGGATTAAAAGAATATAACGCAAGCGTATTGAGTTCCGGTACAAATTATACTTATGGATCTTTTCTTGTCCTGTACACGCATATACTTTATCCGAAATCTGCACCTTACTGGGCCCATTCAGCTTAAGGGTCGCTAAAATTGCCCCTTTATGGCCACCTATGACATAAAATAAACACAGTAGTTTCTTTTACAAAATAACGATTCCTCTAATGAATAAATAACAGAAATTATCTTTATTCTTAAAAATAATTAAATAAATAATGTGATTATACTGATTAAGCTTCATAAATAAAGCACTAACTAGACATCAATGAATTTTTGAAGAATATCCCACGGAGCAATTATTTTTTTATTCTTTCATGTTTGCAGACATTACTTTTTTAAGAAAAAAAAACTGAGTTCATAATGTCATTGTGTCTAAATGCGATGCGATTTCTCATAAATTCGTCGTATTTAGATATATTTTGCATTTTATTAAAATAAAATGCCAAACATAAGCAACAAAAAAAAAGGGATTCATATTTAAATTTTTAGGTTTAAAAGAATTTATTTTGAAGAAATTTAATTATTATCTATAATCTAAGCAAAAAAATATCATTGTTACATTTAGATCATTTTTGGAACATTTACAGTATTAAAACCAACATGCTTAAATCTGACAATTCGTTTTATGCATATAAGTTTCCCTTAATTTTATTATTTTAAATCTTATATTTCAAGTATGGTCAACTGGAACGTTAAAAAAGTTATATCGGTGAAGCAACATAAGGTAAAGCTAGGAGAGTCTGCGCACATTTCAAAAGAATAATAAAAAAAAATCTAAATATTAATATTTTGCTAATCTATCCATGAATAATTTTGACTTCATTTGTTTTTTATGCATTTCCATTGTTATTTTGTTGATAGGCTATAATTAATTAGAACAGCAGTAATAAAACTAAGAAAACTATTTTGCGCAATCTCTCCTTACAGGGTTGATAAGATTGCGCACTTAGGTAGAAGAGATTTTTATTACTAATACCTACAATAAAATTGTTAACAATAATAATTGCACTTAAATGACATGTAAGGTTTGTATTGTAAGGTTTTTGTGAATAAATATTATTGTATTAGGAGTGAATATTTCAACCTTATGTTAAACAAAAGAAAGAATTTTAACAACAATTAACGAATTTTAATTTAAAGAAAAGATTAAAATATCAGAAAAAGCTGCTATCCCTGCTAATTTTACGAAATAACATTAATCTACTTGATAACATGTTTAACTTGAAAACTACTTCATTTTCATTTCCACAGTTTCAATGTTTTTTGTTTGCTAACCAAAGTTGTCTTCGTCCACAAACGATGCACTTATTGTTGTAAATCGTACAGCTTTCGTACAGTGATCTGCCAGAAGCAATATATTGAATCCAGTCACTGGTCGAAGTTATCTCCTGGTACAGTTCCAGACATTCAAAGCACTCATCGTCATTGACCTTCGTTTTTTTTCCCTTCAGTTTTTTTTTAATCCCACTTTTTCTGGAAGCATCTTATATTCAGTTGATTTGTTCAGCCTAGAGATCTGCACAACCCGGCCAGGGGGCCGGGCTCGGGCCGATTTTCATTCACGGCACTCGGGCCGGGCCCGGGCTCCAATCTTTTCTGGACGGACCGGGACCGGGCCATACTCTTTTCTGAAGGCTCGGGCCGGGCCGGGCCTAACTTAATTTTTCTGTACAGAGCCGGGCTTGGTTTCATTCCTAGTCTTCATGGCCCAAAATTTTCAGTCCTAGTTTTGAGCCAGCTCGTATGAAAATCATTGTCTCAGCGTGACCTGGTAGATTTAAAGGTCAGTTAAATTAAGCCTGACCCAAAAGTTATTGCAAAAAATGTATACATTTTTGAATCGCCATTATTCTACATTAAACTTTATTACAATATAATATAACATATATTTATAACATTAAACTAACATTAAAATATATTATTTTATTTCTACGCATATTAAAATATAACTAAATTAAAATACAGTAAAATGTGTGAAAAGGAACCTTCCTATGACGGAACCTTGTTTTAAACTGAAAAACGTGCTGATCCATGCAAAATTAATATACTAATAAGTAGGAAAAGAATATATAATACATTTACACTTGGTAAGAAGAGAACTCGTCTATAACGCATTTCTTTTTCTTTTCTATGCAATTCCATCTTAGAAGATTTTACTGTATAGCATTTTTCCGATTTTTAACACTTTTATACATGGAATATGGATTAACAATATTAATGATAACTGAAACATTTACATACAAGAAATAGAGATTCATTAAAAAAATAAATATCGCAGCCTGCTGCACGTCTATATATAAAAAAAAAAGATTATAAACATGAAAAAAAAGTTAAGATAAATACTTTTGGTCAGAACTCTACGTACGAGACAAATTTTTAACCAATTCGACGTAAAAATCAATGTTTTGTAGAAGTTCACTCGGGCCGGGCCGAGATTTTAACTTTTTCCGGGCCGGGTCGGGCCCGGGCCGAACTTTTAATTTTTTAATCGGGCCGGGCCGGGCCAATATTATTTTTTCTACGGGCCGGGCCCGGGCCGAACTTTTAATTTTTGCATCGGGCCGGGCCGGGCCCATTTTTTTTCTCTATGAGTCGGGCCGTGCCCGGGCCTGGAAATGTCGGCCCGTGCAGACCTCTAGTTCAGCCTACCTTTCAAGGTGGATTCCGGAATAATGAATTCCCTGCCTGCTGTACGCATTTTAAGCGAGCTACAGTGCGTGTAAAAACTTTAAGGACAGGAAAAAAATGGAAAAATTTTGATAAATTGAAAATGCGACAAGTGAAATGGTAATATAATGTTAATCATAAAGTGCAAATACTAATATAAAAGCCAACAGAATGTATCTGTGTCCTTTTTATTGCGAAAAAATCATAATTATGCAAAAAAACATTATTTTTGAATGTGTAAAAACTATAAGGACACCAGTATTTTTTTTTACAGAAATGTTATATAGAATTATTGTTAAGGATCGACCGAAACATGTTTTTAAGGCCGAAACCGAAACGAAACCGAATTTCGGCGATCTTCCTATTTTCGGCCGAAAACGAATATGTCCAAAAAAATTTTTTTTAAGTAATTAAATTGTATGTATTAAAGTAATTAATACATACATAGATACATTATTAATTAATTATGCGCATTTATTAAATATGTATAAAAATTAATTAATTATGCGTATTTATTAAATATACATAATTAATTATTAATTATACGTGTGGCCTAAATTTTCTCTCTGTGCCTTAGATCCAAACTTTTTTTATATGTATAAAATAAGACGTAATTAATTCATCAACGACACAGAAAGGTTTTCTAATAATACGAATTCCATTTAATTAAAAAATATTTTAGTTTTATGTATACGCACCTCGATTTATCTTTTATAATGATTTCTGTAAATGATCATCTGTTATTCTAGAACTTTCTCAAAGAGTATTCGAAACACATCTGCGGTTTCAAACTGAAAATTTTCTATTACTGTTGTGACTGCAGTTTTTAATGAGCAAGTGAAAAAGTTAATTATATATGCATTGCTTGCTTTATAATCTGCATTCAAGTCTTGAGTCAGTCATGACTGATAATTACAACCAACAAAGTTGATAGCAATAAATTTCAGAAGGAAGAAACGAGATTTTGGGAAGACTAATAGTTTTCGCCGAAAACGAATTTTCGGCGAAACTCAGATTTTGGACCGAAACTATCAGTATTCCAAAAATCTCGTTTCTTCCTTCGGAAATTTTCAACACTTGTCATCGATTTTGAGACCATTTATTGCTATGAACTTCGTTGTTAACGTATAATTAATTAATTTTTATACATATTTAATAAATACGTATAATTAATTAATAATATATTTATGTATGTATTAATTACTTTAATACATACAATTTAATTACTTTAAAAATTTTTTTGGACATATTCGTTTTCGTTTTCGGCCGAAAATAGGAAGATCGCCGAAATTCGGTTTCGGCCTTAAAAACATGTTTCGGTCGATTCTTAATAATAATTCTATATAACATTTCTATAAAGAAAATACTGGTGTCCTTATGGTTTTTACACAGTCAAAAATAGTGGGGTTTTTTTTGCATAATTATGATTTTTCCGCAATAAAAAAGGACACAGATACATTCTGTTGACTTTTATATTAGTATTTCCACTTTATGATCAACATTAAATTACCATTTCACTTGTCGCATTTTCAATTTATCAAAAATTTTACAATTTTTTGCTGTCCTTAAAGTTTTTACACGCTCTGTATGTTAAATTGCCTCTACGGTGGACTTTAGATTTTCTTCGGTACATGATCCTTCCTTCTTCGATTTCCTCCTGTAAGTATTTGGAATTGGGACCTGAAAAATCTATTAACCCGGGAGGATGCGCGCCGGGCCTGCAGACCCAGAGTGCGTACGGATTTTACAATTGTCACCACTATATTTTTAAAAGTAATGTTCAACTTATTTTATCGCAAAATTTTTAACAATTGTCTCTGACTAAATAAGGTGACGATTATTATTTGTATTTATTGGTGACCAAGTAAAAACCATTCATAACCTGGGTATGCACACGTTTTCCGGCGTTAAAAATTTAAACGTTCGTTACTTATTAGCAAAAAAATAATAATAATAAAATAAAATAAATCATTTATTAGAAAATTTATTTTTGTTAACAAAATTAATTTATTAGCAAATTCATTGTTCATAAATAATAATATATATATAAATATTTAATTAATTAGCAAATATATTATTAATTTATTAACAAAAATATTTATATAAAATTAATTTAATAACAACTGTATTATTAATTCCTTAACAAAATTTTTAACTGCAAAAGTATTTTTTTTTTTTCAAAATAATTTGTTGCCAAATTTAGTTTCGATAATTATGTGTTTTTCCAAAATTGTTTCAAAATTGATTCATTCTAATGTTTTATACCTAATTTGCAATTCATGCAAATTTACAATAAGCTGCGTAATCTCTCCTAGCACTGAAAGTTATGGGAAAATGCGGCATCTCTCCTAAGTAGCAGATGCGCAAACTCTCCTATTTTGTTAGGAGAGATTGCGCGGCCTTTTATTTAAATGTGGCCACTTCTAAAATGAATTGTTGGTGTTCGCATCCTTAGTCTAGGTTAGTAGCTTATAAGAAATCGTTTAAGTTCAAAATGTTTTGTACTACGGACATTCTATAAAAATTCTGACGAACAGTTATGAAAATTGAAGCACTTACTTTGGAAAAACAACAACAACAAAAAAATAGCAAGGCTTTATTCAAAACGCTCGGAACAATCAATGTGCACATTCATGTAGACACTGCACTAATGCTGTTGTGCAACTACCTGGAACCGCTGAAAGCGCACTCTACTCCTTCCCGTCAAATCTCTTTGTGCGCGATCTCTCCTTGCTTTACCTTAATATATATATAGTAAAGCGAGGAGAGTTCGCGCGGTTGGAGACATTGCGCACAAAGAGATTCGACGAGAAGGAGTAGAGTGCGCGCCCAGCGACTCCAGGTAGTTGTACAGCAGCATTAGTGCAGTGTGTACATGAATGGGCATATTGATTGTTCCAAGCGTCTTGGATAAAGCAGTGCTATTTTGTTTTTCCCCAAAGTAAGTGCTTGAATTTTCATAACTGTTCGTCAGAATTTTTATAGAGCGTCAATAATGCAAAATATTTTGAACTTAAACGATTTCTTATAAACTACTAACCTGGACTAAGTATGCGAACACCAAAAATTCATTTTAGAAGTGGCCATATTTAAATAACATGCCGCGCAATCTCTCCTACCAAAATAGGAGAGTTTGCGAATCTGCTACTTAGGAGAGATGGCGCATTTTTCCATAAGTTTAAGTGCTTGTTTAATCTTATTAATATATTTGCATGAATTGCAAATTACGTGTAAAACATATGAATGAATCAATTTTGAAATAATTTCGGAAAAACACATAATTATCAAAACTAAACTTTGGCAATAAATTAATTTGAAAAAAAAAATACTTTTGCAGATAAAAATCGTATTAATAAATTAATAATACAGTTGTTATTAAATAAATTTTATGTAATTATTTTTGTTAATAAATTAATAATATATTTGTTAATAATTTAATCAAATATTTATATATATTTTTTTGATTTATGAGCAATTAATTTGCTAATAAATTAATTTTATTAACTAAAATAAATTTTCTAATACAATGTTTTGGAAAAGCTTTCACCCATTCCAAGTAGTCTAATGCCATCGAAATCAAAAGGAAACAGAATGCAACTAATGTTCCTGATCAACAAAATATACATGAAAAAAGACTTAAGAAGGATGCCGCTACAAAAAAACTGCTGAAGATAAGGTGCTTCCACAAAAAGTGGGATAAAAAAACTCAAGGAAAAGAACCGAAGGTCAATGAGGATGAGTGCACTGAATGTCTGTAACCGTACCAGGAGACAACTTTGACAACTGACTGGATTCAATGTATTGCTTGTTTCAAGTGCTTGCACGAAAGATGCACTGTTTACAACAATAAGTGCATCGATTGTGGACGACGACAACTTCGGTTCGCAAACAAACTTCGCAATGAAACTGTGGAAATGGAAATGAAGTAATTTTCAAGTTAAACATGTTCAACTAGATTAATGTTATTTTATAATCTTAGTAGGGCTTGCTTTTCCTGATATTTTAATCTTCTTAAATTGAAATTTTTAACTGTTGTTAAAATAATTCTTTCTTTTATTTATTATTTAAACATTTGGTTGAAATATTCACTCCTAATACAATAATATTTACTCACAAAAACCTTTCAACAATGTCGATTAAGTGTAATTATTATTGTTAACAATTTAATTTTAGTTATTATTAATAACAATCTCTTCTACCTATGTGCGCAATCTCTCCTACCTTGTAAGGAGAGATTGCGCAAAATAGTTTTCTTGGTTTTATTACTGCTGTTCTATTAAATTACAATATAACAACAAAATAACAATGGAAATGCATAAAAACAAATGAAATCAAAATTATTCATGCATAGTTTAGCAAAATATTAATATTTAGATTTTTTATTATTATTCTTTTAGGTAGATTTCGTATGAAATACTACCTATTGGGATCGTTCTTATGTTGAAATTTCTGAAAAATTTTTGCAGATCTACACCGATCATGACGCCTAGAACCCAAAACCACCCTCAGTAAAAAACTTTATCTATCTATCTATCTATCTATCTATCTATCTGTCTGTCTATCTATATATATCACTTTCTTCTGAACACGATAACTTTCGTAATTCTGCACCAATCTCTTCCAAACTGATACATAAAATCAATCGGCATAAAATCTCAGTCAAGTTCGTTAATGGACAAAATCGGACCAAGGGGACGGAAATAGGGAGGGGTTTTGTGAAAACCGAAAACCCCCCATAACTTCTTAATTTTTGTACATATCAAATCAGTTTAAAGTTTTTATTACTTCTAAAAATAGGGCTAAAATTTTATGTATCACAGATTTTTGATAAAGTTAAAAATGGGCTCAAGGGGCGCAAAAAATAGGGTTTTGGGGAGAAAAAAATTCATAACTTTGTCAATTCTCATGATATCAATTCCAATTAATTTTATTATAAATTTCCTTAATATTATCTACAACTTTTATATTCATAAGTTTTTGATAGGACCAATTCGTACCGCAAAAAAAAACAAAAAAAATTAAAAACGAAAACAAAAAGGGGGTTTGAAGAAGTAAAAAATCCTTAACTCCGTCAATTCAAAAGATAAAATCCCCATGAATTTATCATATATCTTCTTAATATTGTCTACAACATCTATATAGACAAGTTTTGGATAGGACCAATTCTTACAGCAAAAACCAAATTAAAAATACATAGCGGTTGAAGAAAAAAATCATCTAAGTAAGGGTGTATTCAAATCCAAACTGCTTATTTTCTGACTCATTTTACAATTCATTTTTACTCTCAAAGGCTTCCAATTGATACGTTTTCTTACTCAGAAACTATATAATGTACAGTAATGGTCAGTTTCTTGATAGAGGCCGAATATATTTTAAAAAATGCTGTTAAAGTGGGCATTTTGAACCGAATTTCCCGATGCGGATTGTGTTGGGAAAATCATTGAATTAAGGATGCACTCAAATCTAAACTGCTTATTTTCTGACTCATTTTTAAATTCATTTTTGCTCTCAAACGCATTTAATTGGTAGATTCTCTTATTCAGAAACTATATAATGTACAGTAATGATCGATTTTTTGATAGAGGAAGAATATATTTCAAAAAATGATGTCAAAGTGGGCATTTTGAACGGAATTTCCCGAAGCAATTGTGTTATCACTTTCTTCTAGACACGATAACTTCCGCAATTCTGCACAAATCTCTTCCAAACTGATACATAAAATCAAGGGACATAAAATCTCGGTCAAGTTCGTTAATGGGCAAAAGCGAACAAAGGGGATGGAAATAGGGAGCGGTTTTGTGAAAACCGAAAAAAACCCATAACCTCTTAATTTTTGTACATATCAAATCAGTTTAAAGTTTTTATTACTTCTAAAAATAACGCCAAAAATTCATGCATTACAGATTTTTGATAAAATTAAAAATAGGCTCAAAGGGCGCAAAAAATAGGGTTTTTGGGAGAAAAAAATTCATTACTTCGTCAATTCTCAAGATATCAAATCCAGTTAATTTTATTATACATCTCCTTAATATTATTTACAACTTTTATATTCACAAGTTTTTGATAGGACCAATTCTTACCGCAAAAAAAAATTAAAAACGAAAACAAAAAGGAGGTTGAAGAAGAAAAATTTTCATAACTCCGTCAATTCACAAGCTATAAAATCTCCATGAATTTATCATATATCTTCTTAATATTGTCTTCAACATTTATATAGACAAGTTTTTGATAGGGAAAATTCTTACAGCAAAAACAAATTAAAAATACATAGCGGTTGCAGAAAAAAATCATCTTATTAAGGATGCATTCAAATCTAAACTGTCTATTTTCTTACTCATTTTTAAATTCATTTTTGCTTTCAAGCGCATCCAATTGCTAGATTCTCTTACTCAGAAACTATATAATGTACAGTAATGATCGTTTTTTTTGATAGAGGCAGAATATATTTCAAAAAATGATGTCAAAGTGGGCATTTTGAACAGAATTTCCCGAAGTGATTGTGTTAGAAACGAAAAATATTGCCCTACTGAGAAAATAATTGTTTACTAATCAAGTTTTAATTAATTGAAAGAAAAATAAAAACAGAGGTCGCTTATAAATCTTTTCAAAAATCACGTCAGCATGTTTCATATTTTTTTTTTTTATTAAAAATGAATCTGAAAATGTGCCAGAAAATTTCGAGTTGTTGAGCATGGAAAAATATTTTTTGTAATATCACCTTAACATGATTCTGATAAAACCAGCTATTTTATAAAAAGGAAATAAAAACTCGTCAAAAGCTGACAGATAAAACTGTTAAAGTGGATTTATATCTAATAATGACTTAGTTTTTGTTGGTGAAATTAGTATACTTAACTTCGAAATCTACTTCTGCCTGTAGGCCGTGCCGGCAGGGATTTTTGAAATGTGCGCAGAATCTCCTCGCTTTACTATATATAAATTATTGTAAAACGTATAAATTGTACTTTTCATATCCTCATAGCTATGCTAAATTCTGTATTTTATTATTTATTTTTGATTTATCCATTTTTCTCTACCACATTAAATCCTTCGTTAAAACAACTTAATATTCAAAAAGCTTTAATCTAAAATATAGTATAAGACGTTTGATATTTGAAGTAATTGAAGGTTTGAAGTATGTTGGTTAAATTAATTAAAACAGCTACTTTTTTTATAATTTGAATGATTGCTTAAAAGCTTGGCCTTTAAATTTTGAAAAAATATATATACTTGTGGAATAAATTTATGTTTTAACCCTTAGCCGAAAACGTGAAAATAACCGTACACAAACAGAACACTTAATAATTTACCAAATAATGTACTTAAACATTTAATCTTTAATAGTAATGCATTAACAGGACCAATTCTTTAATATAACAGCATAAAAATAAGTTTTGAATGTCGGAGAGAGAAAATATTAAGGCCAGATATGTAGACGTAACCGTCTCACAGACGGTACATTTCCGTTTAAAGGTTAAGTACTTATATCGCGCTTTTTCATCTATATCGTTAAATAACATTAAACCCATTCACTAACTGTTTTAAAAAGATATTTTAATGTTATGAAATTAAATTTTAAACGTTGATTTTTTTTTTTTTTAAGTAAAAATCTGAAAATGCTTAATGCGAATTTCAGCAAATTAATGCTGTATTTACTGAAAAATAAAACATTTATCTGAAAAAATATGCTATTAAAGTACGGACTGGCCTGGAAGTGCTCCTGATCTTAATCCTATCAAAATTTTTGGCTTTTAATGAAAGCTAATGATGCTAAAACAAAAAAGCAGGCTACCAAGATTACATCCAGAAGTTGATTTATTCTATGAAGGACTGCTTCAAGGCTGTCATCGCCGCTCACGAAGAATCTAAAAAGTATTAAAGTTATTCTTTTTGCTTATATAAACACATCAACATTCATGTAACATGACTGCAGTTATGTAAAATTTATTATCTACTGCATTTGTGGTTAAGTACTTTGGTCCATGTTTTGACAAAGTAGTACTTTTTTCCTTTCAGAACTTATTCAGTATAATTATGTACGTTTCAGCAAAATATATTTTTTTCATGGTAAATTAATAATATTTATTTTAATGCACTGTAAAAAAAAATATATATATATATATATATTACAGTACAATACTGGCAGCTGGGGCGCAGTTTATAACCGTAAAAGAAATAGTAATATACCAGTCATATAAATGAATTAAACCGTATATTACTGCTTAACGGTATATTTCTTGCTAATTTTACTGTTTATTACTGTTAATTTTACGGTTATAAACTAGTACCCCAGCTGGCAGTATTATACCGTAAAATCAGCAATTTTTTTTTTTTTTTTTTTTTTTACAGTGTGTAGCAACGCTATCTTTCCATGAAACACAAACATAAAAAACAGATTATTTGCGCACTAGTCCATTTTTTCACAGATACTAGTATTCGAGTCAGTTTAAAAAATATTTTTAAAAATATGAGAAAAAAAATTCTTAGCCCTCATAGTATCAGGTTTTCTTTCTTTATAAGCATTCTTAATTATTCATGACTGGAACCGGAAATGTAATTCAATCAGTGAGTATTCATATCATTTATTAATTTTATATTATTTTTTCTGTTTTCAAATATGAAAAGCATAAAAAAATGACCCCAAGTTTATTTAAATCTTACTAAATATCTTCATTTTAATTTCTTTCAAACAAATTTTAAACATTTTTCAAAAAACATGTCGTGAATATCACAAAACCATAATATTTGTAATAAATTAGAGCTACTTAGGTATCATATTTTCTTTTCAACAGATTTTCTTATCTATCACTGTCTTTTTCCTAATATTGTTTTAGTCGTTATATTAAGAACTCGAAATATAATACAAAATGTCATCGTTTGAGCGTGAAAAAGAGAATTACCGTCTTTTCTCTTTAAAGGTAAAGATTCTGAGAAAATAAAAAATTTCGACCTTTTACTTAAGGAAGGATATACGCAAGTACGCAATCCTTGAAAGACTTTTTTTGCTGCCTTTGACAGATTCGCAAAAAGAAGTCTTATCTAAATTCCGGAAATTTAAATTTTCAATCATGACCGATTCTTTTCAGTAAAAGATGTCAGTAAGTCTTATATTCGTAGAAAAATATATCACAGATCTAAAATGCAGTTTTGCATTTGACAATAACTGTGTCTTCTTTTTCTTTTATGCGATTGATTCTTCTTTTCTTTCTACTGTTCATAATAAGCTAAATTTATAACAAAGCCCTAACTCTAATGAAAAAATAGCATTAAAATAATTGGTTGGATATTTTCCGTATTTCACTTAGAGGTCTGCACGGGCCCGGGCTTGGCCCGAGGCCCGTACCCGGCCCGGCGGAATGAAGGCGAATTTTCAAACGGGCCGGGCCGGCAGAATTAGGACAATTTTTTCAACGGGCCGGGCCGGGCCGGCAAAAAAATTAATCGGGCCTATCGGCCCGATATCAGAATTTAAGCGAAGCAGATAAAATACGAGCCATTTTCAGTTAATATGATTTTCTCGAGAAGTATAAATGTGCGTCATGAGCCGATGCCAGTTTAACAACATCATTACAGAAATGTAACATGTCCATCGTAGAGATCGACATCATACAGTTACAAGATGTCTGATTCCGAGTTTAAATTTTTTTTTCAGGAGAATCGTGCCGGGACGGAACTCATCTTAATCGGTCTCAGGATGTGTAGAACAGTCATTGTGTTTTGTAGTATTAATAGTGATAATGAACTTCTCTTAACAGTATCTTTGGAAATATACCTTAAGGTGGTTCTCGCAGTCACTGCTCAACAATACGAATCTTTCAGACACATTTTCTGACAAAATTTTTAACTATAAAGGCATAAAATTGACAGGCCTGCCTATTGAAGGCATTTGGAAACGAATAGCTTTTTCCATATTTGATAAATTACTTACAGAGATAACAGTGATTCCTGTCACGTGACTGTACGTTTTTCTCCTTTCCTGTGCTATCGCTTATGGAAATTCGATTCAAAACGCTAAATTTGACAGTATTTTCAGAAAGATATATTGCTTTTATCTATGAAAAAAAAGACATTTACATAGCTTCTGAATAAGAATACCTGCCAATCTTACGCGTTTCCGAAAAGAAAAGAATTCATAAATGTGTCGAAATGTAGCTCCTTTGGATTTCAGAAGAGCCTTAAAAATGAGAGAAATATTTCACAAATCTACTTTTTATTATACAGCTTCATAAATTATCATGTTTTTAATCATTTATTCTGAACTACATTAATCTTTTAATGAATCCTTATTTCCATTTTGAAATGTCTGTAGACACGATGACTAAAACACTGTAAGTAATCGTTAATGTTTACTATTGTGTGCTCTCTGTTTTGCGAACATCATAGTAATGTAAAATATACTGTAAAATGTTCCCATAAATATGTATGTAGTATTCATTAAAAGAATCTTAATTGTATGTTGAGCAAAAACGGATTTTTTTTGTAGGAATTGTGTCGGGCCGGGCCTGTTTTCACTGATTTTTGTACGGGCCGGGCCGGGCCGAGAACTGTAAAAATGCAAACGGGCCGGGCCGGGCTCGGGCCGAACTTCCAATTTTTACACCGGCCCGTGCAGACCTCTAATTTCACTACGAATCGGTTCAATTAATAAATACAACTTGATCGTCCAAAAATGTAAGAGATTGTATTATCTTTTCAACAGATTTTCTTACTTATGTGATAGATAAGAAATCTATGTGATAGATAAGAAAAGAAAAGAATGTCTTTATCATAACATTGTTTTAGTCGTTGCTATTAAGAACTCGAAATATAATACAAAAATTCATAGTTCATGATAAGCTAAATTTAAAACAAAACCCTAACTCTAATGAAAAAATAGCATTAAAATGATTGGTTGTTTATTTTCCATATTTCACTACGAATCTGTTAAATTAATAAATACAATTTGATCGTTCAAAAATGTAAGAGATTATATTTCCTTTCCAACAGATTTTTATATCTATCACTTTCTTTCTCCTAATATTGTTTTAGTCGTTGTTCTCAAGAACTCGAATATAGTACAAAAATTCATAGTTAATGATAAGCTAAATTTAAATTTATAACAAAACCCCAACTCTAATAAAAAAAAAATCATTAAAATGATTGGTTGTTTATTTTCCATATTTCACTACGAATCTGTTCAGTTAATAAATACAACTTAATCGTTCAAATTGTGAGAAATTATATTTTCTTTTCAACAAATTTTCTTATCTATCACTGTTTTTCTCCTAATATTGTTTTAGTCGTTGTTCTTAAGAACTCGAAATATGATACAAAAATGTCATCGTTTGCGATCGATTCTGGAAAAAAAAAGAATTACCATCTTTTCTCTTTAAAAGTAAAGATTCTGAGAAAATGAAAAATTTCGACTTGTTTTTTAAGAAGGATATACGTAAGTATGCAGTTCTTGAAATAAAATTTTCTCTACCTGCGACAGATTCGCATTTAAAAGAAGTCTTTTCTAAATTCCGAAAATTTAAATTTGTAATCAAGATCGATTCTTTTCAGTAAAACATGTCAGTAAGCCTTATACTCGTAAAAAAATACATTACAGATCTAAAATACAATTTTGCATTTGACAATAACTGCGTGTCTTCTTTTTCCTTTGTGGGATTGATTCTTCTTTTCTTGAATTTAAAATTATAACAAAGCCCTACACTCTAATGAAAAAATAGTATTAAAATGATTGGTTGGATATTTTCCATATTTCGCTACGAATCTGTTCAATTAATAAATATAACTTGACCATTCAAAAATGTAAGAGATTATATTTTCTTTTCAACAGATTTTCTTATCTATCACTGTCTTTCTCCTAATATTGTTTTAGTCGTTGTTTTAAGAACTCGAAATATAATACAAAATTTCATAGTTCATGATAAGCTAAATTTAAATTTATAACAAAACCCCAACTCTAATGAAAAAATAGCAAAATCTGAGAAAATAAAAAATTTCGACTTATTACTTAAGAAGGATATACGCAAGTACGCAATCCTTGAAAGACATTTTTTTCTGCCTTTGACAGATTCGCAAAAAGAAGTCTTATCTAAATTCCGAAAATTTAAATTTTCAATCATGACGAATTCTTTTCAGTACAAGATGTCAGTAAGCCTTATACTTGTAGTAAAATATACCGCAGATCTAAAATTCATTTTTGCATTTGACAATAACTGTGTCTTTTTTTTTCTCTTGTGAGATTGATTCTTCTTTTCTTTCTACTAATCATGATAAGCTAAATGCAAAGCCCTAACTCTAATGAAAACAAGTTGGAAATTGTACGTCAAACATGGCAAATGAAGTGCGTTCGTACAGCAACTAGTTTCTTAAATATTCAGATCTGGGTGCAATAGCTGTTGCACTCTTATGCAAAAATGCATAAATACAAAATTTATTGCTATTGTTATATATTATGTTCAGTAATACGAAAATAACATGACTCCAACTTAAATATGACTTAATTATCATGGCAACGTATAATCATTACCTATCATGGGATATCATTGAATTAATTACGTATTATAGGATTTAATAGAATGAAGAAAACTTTTATTAATATCTTTTTAGCCTTTGATTCGATTTTCTTAAAATTTAAAATGACTCGACAAAATTCTGCGAAGATTATATATATAAATTTTCAACCCATTCGGTTGGGTAATTGTTTTCGCTGTTATATGCAGACAGACGGACAGACCACGCGACGACTATAGGTGCTAAGCATTTATATAATTACGAACGCACCTAAAAATGACATTAACATAATTGGTTGTATATTTCCCGTATTTCACTGCGAATCTGTTCAATTAATAAATACAATTTGATCGTTCAAAAAATGAGTACATGTGTGACCTTGTCGGTTAATTCAATGTAACTGAATAGATCTTTAGTCTATTTTTAAAAAAATTCTACTTAAAAGAAATGCAATACGACTAAGTTGTGCTCAAGATACGTGCATAACTTAACTATTTGAAAGGCAGTGGTTTATTATTCATACGACTAAATTTTAACACCTAAATGACAAACTTGAACTTCACTCTTGGAATTATTTTTTACTTTAATATCTACTTGAAGAAAAGCTTTTAATTATTCTCAGATACATTTGTTGGTAAATTCTGGTGGCATTCGATCCTTTCAAAATTTTTGCAAGAAAAATATTTTGTTCCCAACACGGTTCAAGTGCTCGCGAAAAATTTTCAATATCCTGAAGAACTGAGATGATTTCTAAAAATATACAATTTTTTGTATTATTATTGCGAGACCAGAAGGGGATTCTTATAATGTGTATGTTATAAAGCAAAATAATGACCGTGATTAACGCTGACATCATGGTGTTACGTCATTAGACGACGATGTCATGATGTTAAAACACGAAAATCGGAGAAATGTAACATCCCGTGTGGCATATATAGCCACGTGCACCCATACATGCTTATTTATAAACATACCTTTACAAACTTGTACACGTGCGCTTTCTAAATTGTATTTGGCGATACTTGACGGAATACAGCGAAATTTGACCCCAAAATACAATATGAATTTCACGACAATTCGTTAATTTAGCGAAAATCCCTCCTGAAAATAGAAAGAAGACTTCGTTTCCTTCTGATTAATCACGGTAAATTTTACGTTAAATTTAATTAATAACTGTAAAAAGGGATATTTGTCAACATTTTGTTAGATGCAACAAGTATCGAAAATACGGACATATGTACGTGGGTCGTTCAATAATTATTGTCCCTAGTGTATGTAAAATATTTATACTGCGATGGTTGTTGTGGAATATCGAAGCCTAATGTCTTAGATGCCTATATGCTCAGTTTCAGAACTGTAGCTGCTATAATCACTTAGTTTTGGAGTGAGGAGTGAAAGGAGGAGAGTGGGGTGAAAGACTGATTTTTAGCTTATGGGGCTAGATTTGTGACAGCGGATGAGACGTAACTACTGTCGTTTGAACTCAGGATCATAGTGATGTAGCTACATCTCATCCACTGTCACAAATGTAGCCTCATAAGCTCCAAACTAGCATTTCACCCTCACCCCCCCCCCCCCCACCTCCTTAAAAACTCCCTCAAAAATAGGTCTTTAAAATTTCACCCCTCCCTCCAAAACTACGTTAATATAGCAGCTACGGTTCTGAAATTGAGCATACAGGCATTTGAGATATTAGGCTTCGATATTCCACATCCACCATCGCTGTACAAATATTTTATATACACTGGGGACAATACTTATTGAACCATCCGCGTATAAAAATTTTGTCAATAATCCAGAATATGCATGTTGCATACTTTCTCAAGACTGAAGGAGCTACCCGATAAAAAATCCTCTAAAAATACAAAGATTTAGAAATTATATTCAAGGCTGGAGTAGCACAGTTGAAGTACTCCAGCTTTGAATATTATTTAATCCAGTTAGAAAAAAATATTCGTTCTCTTCATTATGATCTAGAAATTAGTTTAGACAAAAGATGTTAAATCGCTCACGGTTACAAATAATGGATAATGTAAAAAATACTTCTAAAAAAGTTAAATGTCCAAATGTCCTTCCGAAAAAATTAAAACAATATGTATCTAATTTCCTTTTGCTGGCATTATCTAAATAACAAACAGTAGTAAAAAGTTTTAAATAAATAACTGCTTAATATAGGGAAGGAACATGCACGTATGGATAACAGGAATATGTAAAATAAACTAAGTTAGAACACATTAACTCACACGTATATATATGTTTTTTTCGTAGTGACATCTAAAATATAGTAAAAAATTAAATAGTCTGATATCTTGAAATATATTTTAAATTAAAATTTGCTATATTAAAAAATAATGAGCTTGAATTTTATGATTTATATTTTGAAAAAATACTTCCCTTTCGCTTTGAAATTGCTACCACACTTACAAAACTTGTTTGAAAATGTTGTATGCAGCAAGTCTTCAAAAAACGGAAATTGTGCATCTAAAGCAGAAACAATGAATAAAAAAAGTTTTATTTTATGTATCAGACGTACCTTCTGAAATATTTGTGCCATAAATGTTGCACAAAGTTTTTTACTTGAAAGAAGAACCCTACTTTGGAATATGTAAACGAATGTGTGCCGTTTGAATTTTTAAACTTGAAACAATAGATTTTTTTATATTTAAATTTTCAAAAGAATCTTGTTTCACATTGAACGAGTTTCCCTTCTGAAAGTTTATTGTTATAATATATTGGAAAAAAAAAATCCTTATTTTAAATTGTTTATCTCAAACACAGATTAAGAAAGAAATTTTTTTTATTAAAAATTATGAATGTAACCTACTGAAATAAATAAAAGAAAATTTAACAATGCATACGGATTGCATAGTTAACAATTGCAGTTTATACAGGGTGATTCATAAATATCGAAACAATAGGCTATCTCCTTAAATATTGTCCCTTAGGCACATACTTCCAATTGCAAAGTTTCATAAAAAAAGGTGCAAAATTTGATGAGATAAGTTTCAACTCCATGGGGAGTCTATATGAGAAAATACACAAATTAAATTTTTATACGGACCCGGTAAGTATAATTCTCAATTAGGAAATTTTTAATTATCCATTCCTGAATTAAACACAAAAAAATTCATCTCGATATATTCAAAATTCGCAGAGATATCAAAATCCAAAATTCGTGACTTACACCATTTATCCATGCCTCTGAGCGACGAGTTTTTGACTCACTTTGAATGCAAGATAGGGATCTTCCACAAATTGTACATTATTAAAAGTCGATATAAGACAGTGCCTCTCCTTTGTGCATGAAATCGGCAGCGTATAGATTTTACGTTAAACCTGTTTTCAAAGTATGCTGGTGGTCTGCACGGGTCGAAATATCTAGGTCCGGTCCCGAACCGACCCATAGGACAAAAAATTCGACCCTGCCCAGAAAAAAGTTCAAATCGTAGCCTGGCCCGGCCTGACTCAATTTCTGCATAGTTTTTTACATCGATATAGTTAAAAGTTGTTTCGTATAGAGGAGTTCTGGCCAAAAATAATTATTATAGCTTTTCTTTTTTCATGTTTATAATTATTATTTTTAAAGAAGTGCCAAAAGCTGTGATTATTTGTTTTATTAATGAATTTCTATTTATATGTAAATGATTCACTTCTCCTTTAATATCGTTAATCCATATTCCATGTGTTGGAGACAATGAAAAATGCTATAAAGTAAAATCTTTTAAGATGGAATCACATAGGAAAGAAAAAAAAAGCGTTATAGACAAGTTCCCTTCTTAGGAGTTGTAAATGTAGTCCATATTTCTCAGGTATTATTATATTCATTTTCCATGACCAACATATTTTACCGTTTCACAAAGGATTCCGTGATAGACAGATATTTTTACTAGTTTTACTGTATTTTAAATTTTTTGCCTTAAAATCTACTATCCTTTAAAAATATGAATTTTAAAGTTTTATTGTAAAATAATGGCCTTTTAAAATATATGCATTTGTAGTAAAAGTTTTTCGCCTGAGCCAAATTTTAGTTATTTTTGCACGGATTAGTTCAGTCAGAGATAATGATTTTAATACGGGTTGTCTCTAGACTGGGACTGAAAATGTCGCCCAAGGGAGACCAAGGAATAAGTAAGCCAGTCCCAGTTCGGTATAACCAGTGGCCGAGAATTTCTGCTCTAAAAGCTGCTAGATGGGAGGTGCTGGGTTCGAACCCAATAGCACCCTTCGGCCCAATCGTTCGTAGTTTTCAGTGGTTTTCTGCGAAACTTGGATATCCTTGCGTAAATACGAGTTAGGTTCCCTTAGAAAGACCTCCATGTAAGGCACTCCCCCACTTCGGGCCCATATCCCTCGTGTAGATAACTGGCCGTCATAAATCACACCAATACCCGGTTCGGTATGAAAAATTACGTTAGGCCCGCCCTGGCCGAGTCTTCAGAAAAAAGTCGACAATCCCGGGTCTGGCCCGGCACCAGAATACAGACTTTTTTAACGGCCTCGCCGGGACGATAAAAAGCCTGAATTTGTGAGGGCTAAAATATGAAAAACTCCTAATCGGCATGTTAGAAAAAACATTATTTCAAATTACACATTTAACATTCATTTATAGACATTTAAACAGTACAAAAACGAGGTGGAAACGACAAAAGTTAAACTGAATCGGAAGTTTAAGCTACAGAAAGAAGTTACTTTTTCACGTGCATTTTTAAAAATGCATTTAAACATTTTATTAGGAGGCAATCAATGTTTAAAATTTTAAATGCTTTTTTCTGCATGATGTTTTTTTTTTTTTTTTTTTTTTTTTTTTTTTTTTTTTTTTTTTTACCATTTTTTGTCTTTAAATTATTATAAGTAAAGAATCGTAAATAAAAAAGGTGCAAACTTGGAACATGTCTTTTGTGGTTATTTTACATTAATTTTGTTTCGACAAATTTAAAAAAAAAATTTACTTTTGAAAATATGATTTTTTTTTAAATAAGTTACATAATTTTTTAAATAAATATTTTTAAAATTAATATTTAAAAAAATCCTGATACAAAACTAAAATTATACTTTCCTCTTTAATTAAATGAAAAAAATTTGAAATCCGATGAATAATATTCCGAGTTATAAAGATTCTAAATTAAATCCGCTTAAAAAATACTAATCATTTAAATTTTTTTTAAACTTCATGAGAAATATTAGGATGTGATTTTCTTTGCAAATTATATGGTTAACCATCACAAAAAAAATCAAAAAATCAAAATTCTAACTCAACAAATATATTTTTGCGTGTTTCCTAGAACTCTTAAACTAACATTGTTTCTTGGATTGCAGGCAATTCAATTTGTGTCTAATCCCTTAAAACCTTAATTATTTAAACGACCATAACTCTTCCATTTTTTCAGATATGAAGATGCAATTTTTTGTGTTTAATTCAGGAATGGATAAGGAAAGTTTTCCTGATTGGAATTTTTACACTACGGGGCCGTATAAAAATTTAATTTTCGTATTTTTTCAAATATACCCCCCATGGAGTTGCAACTTATGTCATTAAATTTTGCACCTTTTTTTTTATGAAACTGTGCAATTGGAAGTATGGGTCTAGGGGCAATATTTAAGGAAATAGCCTATTGTTTCGATATTTATGAATCCCCCTGTATATAATTTTACGATATATAATCTGAAATATTAGTTTTCCAATATGTTTTAGTTTAAGATAAATCCTTCGCGTGTTCATATATTAAGAAAATGGATAATTGTAGGTAAGATAGTTGATTTTTTATCACAATAAGTGGCATTAAAATTTAAGATACAAAGAAAGAGTAGTCCGGAAGGAAGTCACAGGGAAGGATACATTGTTGATAAAGTCACAGGGTGCCATTTCAAACTTTCTCGGGGGGTGGGGGGGGGGGGGGAGAGGCAAAAGTTGTTTTTTTTTTTTACCTTGTTGTCAATAACTTAAAAACAATTGATACATCTTTATTCTCGTATATATTTGTTTAATTTGTCAAAGTACTTATTAATGATAAATGTCCCACTTTGAGAATTTAAAAGTGTTTATTTGATGCCAATGTTTCTATTTTAATCAAATCTGAACTTTATCTGAAATTTCTGTTTGATAGACTATGAAATATAAAATTCCTTGAGGGGGTGGGAAACTAACCCCCTAGACCCCCAAGCTTACCAGTTAAACTTAGCGTAAACCATAAGCTTAATCTAAGATAAGTTCTAACTAATAAACAATAATTAAACTTGATATCTGCAAGTAATGAATCAGGAGGCTCGTTGACTGACGGGGTTTTACCCTTTAAGCGTCCTGCAGAATTTTTCATGTATATTTAATGATTCATAAAATAATAGCTATCAAGAGTATGAGGATTTGTTTATAATTACCTCACATATTTATTTGTCTTATTCTCTTAAATTTAATTTATTTGTCTAATGCTGTCTTAATGCTCTGTAAAAAAGAACATTAATATGTTATGTTTAATCAGCTCTTGAATTAAAAGATTACGTGACAGTAAAACACGATTAGGACGCTTAAAAGGTTAAAAACAGACTTTTCTCTGGCATGCACATGATGCTCAGGTTTATTTATTAGGATCCAGTTATATGAAAATTGCGCTATTTTTGTTGTTGTTGTTGTTGTTAGAGTAGAAAAAGATATATAGCACGATATAAACACGTTTTGTTCTGCTCACCACGGGACAGGTCCTGATTACCGAATAAGCACAAGAAGCACGTGCTTTTCTTAAAAAATTTCCTCAAAAGCCTTTTGCAGAACCTTTAAAAAAATACCTCATTCATAGCTGTGTTTTTAATACGTGCAGTGGAAAAAGGATATTGATATCAGAAATATGTATGATGGTTTTCATCCATATTCTGTTACCCGGAAAATCCAGGTTTATACCCCGGTTCTTCTATTCTAAAACGACATTTTTTCCCTTCAAAAATGGAATTTACCATATATACTTTAATAATCTTTAACAGTTGTTTTAAAAAATAAATTCTCGTTCTATATTTTACCATATTTAGACACAAACCATTCACGACATACACTAAAGTTTTATTTTGAAATTAGAAGAACTCGGATAAATTTAATCGAAAATCACTGCAAACTTAAAGAGAATGACCACTGAAATAACCCTAGAGATTTTGTTGCTAGGTTGTTCCGACGAGAATATAACGAATCTTGTATTCATGGCTATTTTTATTCACCTTTGATAAAGAAGTCTTCTTCTGGGAGATTGTTTTCTACTCTTCTTTCATTAAAACTAAACAATTTTTAACGATAGACATTTCATCAGATTAATTTATGTAGGATAAGTCCCATGAAGTAAATTAAAAATTTAAATCATTTATTGCAAAAAAATTACAAAATAAAAACTTCTAACTCTTAAAATAAATTTAAAGGTAGAGTAAAAATAAGGTACTTGAGAATAGTCAGGAAGCTGTTATTTCAAGCTAAAATCGGATTGCTGTTTTAAAGTTACAAAAAATTAAAACACGCGATTGTTAGGAATTGTTTCTCTTTAAGTCTTAAAAACTTTTTTTTTCATTTGGTTTTCACTTTCAAATTAAAATTTTTGCAAGGCATCTTTTTTTGAAGCCAATAGGACAAAAAAGATAACTCATCCACTTTCCTGTTTTTCTCAATAAATCCATTTCTATTAAGTTTTACTTCACTTAACCCTTAACTACTGTGACAGAAATCATTGCATAACTACTGTGAGCTGTCTGTCGGTCGAAAATTTATTCGAAAGATGAACAAAAGGTTCGACTATCTCATAAGATACCGTTATGGCAGGAGCTAAGCTACTCACCTATAAAGGGAGTCCTGTTTTCCAATACGAGTATTTTGTCCGATGTCTAACACGTGTTCGTGAAAGTGACATCTATACTTCCTTTTTCTTTAATTTTTACTAGTGTGATTCTGCCCCATGAATCTAAGTTTCGCGTTATTTCATCTGGTTTTATGTTAATTAAATCTCGGTGGTCATCTAAAGAACTATAAAAATGGGGATGAACGATTGCATGAGCGGATTTGAGCCAAGTTCTGCCTAGCTGAGAAACCCAAGACTTAGTTTTGGAAACTGCCACGTGCACGGAGATTGCTTGTTCTGTGTTAACGGAAGAGTTCGCCATTTAAGAAGAAGTTGCTTCATCATTTCTCAATAAAGTACTTGGCAAAAGCAACATGTTTCTAGTTTGTAGTTGCGTTTAGCACAGTTGAACTGTGTTCTAGTGAAGTATTTTTAGTGGCATAGCTTCTTCAAGAGAGAAACCATCTTGGATACGATATCCGAGGTGCCACCTTCCATTGAGTAAGTTAAGTTTACATCAGTAGTTTTGTATTTAAATTGAATTTAATATTAGTTGCTGTTAAATTGAATCTAAATTTCAGCAGCATAGTAAAATTCTCCCGCTCCCCTGACAACCCAATCTACTCCTGGTTTTAATAAACTTGTTCGTTTAAACATAAAATCTATGTCGTATTGTATTCAAACTTATTACGTGATGTGGTGGACACGCCCGTTACACCCAGGGCTTAGTTTTTAAGAAAAAAAGTACTGGAGCTCTAATATTCTGCAGTAATAACATCCGTAGTGTATCCCTCATCCCTCCACCTTGCACTGAAAAAAAATTCTAGAAAATAAATTGAGCCTCTAGATAAAATAGTTTCATGTCATCTTTATAAATTCTAGTTCCCTTTGCTAGAGAGGTCTAGTTATTCCTATTCAATTTGAAAAAATCCAACTCGACAAGGATTTCTTTGCATCAACTAGCAAACACAAAACACAGAGCTGTTCCAGTAAGGATTCCGTGAGCAGTATTTGTAAGCGCTGGTGGGTTCTGACTAATATTTAAATAATCAATAAAAATAGAGAAAGTGTTGAAGGTACACTCTTGTCAGATTCGGCAAAAATTAAGAGGTATTTTACAAACACGAAGAAAAAGCAGCGAGTAAACTAAACACGACCAAGAGTAAAAATAGTAGGTACGGCAACGGCTAATTCTGATTCTGACATTCCTTGTCGCCGTTCGGAAACCAATGAGTGAGAAAAACATTGAATCTATACTTCCTGACATTCCTTGTCGCCATTCGGAAACCAATGAGTGAGAAAACCATTGAGTCTATACTTCCGAGGGCTGATAAAAACATGCTTCTACCCGCGCGACATGCTGAGTCACGCATGTAAACGCTTTGGTAAGAACGCAAAGAAAGGTAATTTAGGCTTCAGTTTTTCGAAAGCGGTGTTAGGCTGGGCTAGTATTTAAAAGCTTTGGTGAATTCTGACTAATTTTTAAATATTCACTAAAACGGTGTAGTATCGAAGCTGAGACCCGACGCAAATTAAGCACTGGTTGTACCGTTTCTACAACACTTTACGTACATGATTTTTATAACAAAAGGTCACTAGTATCTGTAGTTAAACCGTGAAAATTTACAGTAACAGCGGTCTGTGAGCCCTCTCACATATGTAAATGTTAAACAAAAAAGGCGATGATAACAGGACATAACTTTGTTATTTTTATTGATAGAAATTTATTTCTGTTTCAAATGAATCGAGCGTAAACAAAATAATTCCAAAAATCATATTAAACACTCCAAAATGTTGGAAAAAAATTGGAACGGTTAAAAATTTCGAAATCACTGCCTGAAATCCCAAAGTGACATAAAAGTGTAATGACTGTCAAAAAATTGTTATTTAAAAATAGCTTTGTCTTGCTTTGCAGCCATTTTTCTCTGCAGCTAGTGTTTCTTAAAACTCAAGGGATTTTTGCTCGAATTAAATGATTTGAAAAAAAAATATATATATATGAACTAGATCATTGAAGAGCAACAAAAACCTTAAAGAATTCAACAGTGTATTACATTTTTCCAACTCGGTAACTACAAAAAAAAGAAGGTAAACTTACTACATAAAAATAAAAGTAACTGATCTGGAACCCAAGTAAATAAAGATAACTGCTTCCACAGCACATGTTATTAAACAAATGTAGCTTGGCACGCGATTGTATATTCGTTTTAGCTTCATTTTCAAGATAGTGGAGCCATTTTTTGGTTCACGCTGAAGCTACCACTGAAACTTTCGAGTGGCCGTATTAGCAGAACCGGTCATGTTACGTCAGTCACATTATTTTATTAAAATTAAGCATTGTTATTTAAATTTTTAAATGTTCCTGTAGAGTACCATCAAAGATAAACTCATGATTACCAATTAACGTTGTTTTCAATTTATTAGTACTGATAATTGAAGTCCAGTAGCATAGTGGTCAGCATGCCTGTCTGCCACACTACAGGTCGCGAGCTCGACTCCCGGCTGGGCAAGGTTCACTCAACCCTTTATCGCTTCAGGGTCGATAAAATGAGTGCCAAGTTTGCTTGGGAACTAAACACCGAGGATCTCGCGTTAGCCAGACCACCTGATCGGGACATGTTCTGTATAGCACCTCGGGACCCAGGCAGTGGTGTAGTCGAGGGGGGTCGCGGGCGGACGGCGTCCCCTCACTTTTTTATTTTATCTCAAACGTCCCCTTACTTTTTATTTTCAAGGGGGACGCTAGGAACCTGGAGGACGCAGATTTCCCAAACCTATCATTATTATTTTTTTAAGAATAAGCTTTCTAATAAACTGACAATTTTAAAAATAAAAACATTGATTTTTATATCTTCCAACAAAATTGAAAACTTTAATAAATTATAACGTTTTAAATATATCGAAAATGACGCGTGATATTGAGATTCGTTACTTGAGTTCGTTGAGTTCTTTGCTAGAATAGTTCAACTAAAATCATGACAAAACCGTGATTTTAGAACTTTTTTTTATTTAATCTCTTTAGAATTCGAATCTTTAAAAAACATTCGCCTATTGCAGCTGCATGTTAGACGTAATCTACTTACTAGAGTTTCTAGCCTAAATATTTCTAGAAAAATCTGATAAAATGGGATTTTTGTAAGTTTAAATTTAATTTAAACTATGTTTAATTTTTAATTACTTTTCTCGACAATTCAAGATGGAAGACAAGATTTAAAAACAAGTTTGACCCATGTGACACGGACCTTGTGTTCAGGAATACAAGCGTCCCCCCACTTTATTTTCCAGGACTACAGCACTGGACCCAGGGGGGTCAAGTGAACAGGGCTGGGCACTGTAGAATACACGGAGCTATGAAAGGAAAGGGATAGACATAAATGACGACACTTGAAGCTGTTCCTGCCCTCCCCCTCATGCGTCTGCCATATTTAACCGCGTCTTGCAATGGAGACTGCTGATTGGACTGCAATCGGTCAAAGTCAAATTGACGCAGGAGAGCGGAAATAACTCGTTTTTCGGCTTCCAGGCTTTCCTCAGGGGAAGACTGACATGCCCCTCTTTGTTCATAGCTCCATGGTAGTCCCTGATCCTTCATAGATCGTATTGCCACAGATATATATATATATATATATATATATATATATATATATATACATTTTTTTTCCTTACTGAAATTTACTTTATATGATAATTTGCAACATGATTTTTCCGATTGTCAGCTTTTTTCTTATGCCGAGACTTAACTCAATTTATTATATTCAGAAATATACTGATTTAAGTGCAATCTCAATATATACAAATAATATTAGTTTGAATACTGTTCAATTTCGATTACTCAATTGTTAGGAATATTTCAAAAAGAGCAAAATTTTGTATTTACATGCGTGTTAAACATAAGTAATCTATATCAGCAAATCTCTTTCGTTTCTTCTACTTGCCGTTAGATAAACCTAAATCCACATCGTAAATATTATCAGGACAAATTTATCTGTTGTCAGTCGTTTGTTCTTTGTCTTCACTTTCTTGACAAATAGAGGCAACGGGACAGTTTTTCTTTTTCGGACCATTGACTCCCGAACTAAGTGTTTGAAGATTATTCTTAAACAGTCTATAAAAAGAAAAGGTTTTCTACTTTTATAGTCTTCCATAAATATCAGGAAGAAATGGCGGCGGCTTTGAAGGTATGCTTTAACAATGTAATTTGATTAGTATGAATACATTAAATTAAAAATGTTTTCACAGTATTTTGTTTTCTAGTTTTTTTATTATTAAGGAAATATAACTTGCCAGTCCCAAATGCATTGATTAAAATTTTACTGAGAGTTATAGAATAGAATATTTTTCTATTATTATTTCGTTTATAAGATTGTACTCACGAACTGATAAAATTTATCTTAACATATATTAAATGTTAAATCGAGGCTTCAATTTAAGGTATCCGCACACCTTCGGAAGTGATTTTTTGAAATCTTTGAAATTTTCTCTTGTTATCCATTTTTTATAATGACATTTACTTTAAAACTTTGAAAAAAATATAAAAATTTTAGCAATTACATAGAAATAATTTTTTTAAAGAGAAAAATAATCAAAATTATGTAAAAAATTGACATTTCCGCAAAACATGATAACTCAAAAATGAAACAATTTATTGACATTTTGTAAATTGCATAATAAACAGAATAACTTTCTCTAGGACTTAGACTACACACATTATTATCACATCTCTATCTAAGATGATATGGCAGTTAAAGTACTAATGTACTGAAAAATTAGCAAAATTTGTCTCAAGTTTGTCATTTATACCAGTGTAAATATAAAACTATTTAATATATTATCATGAGTGTAGTCTATTCCCTCAAAAACATTTGCAAAAGAAGTACAGAAAATTTCGTAGCATTTCATGCATAATGTTTTGTTTTAGGATGTTTTGCGCATAGTAAAAATCTGAAAAGCTTCATTTTGAGAAAAAGCTAAAAATAGCTTTTAAACACAATTCAAAAGCTGCAATAACTGTAACTTTAAACGGCTGTAACTCTGGTTCTATTTTAGATACAGACAAAATTTAAGCAGATTTTGATAGTTAAAAGATTCAATTTTAATACTATTGCAAAAATGAAAAATCAATATTTTGATCGAAAATTACGTTTTAAAGGTGTTCGGATACCTTAAAATACAGTGATAAGTATCAATATATAAATTTCATATGCCTGAATAATTGATTGTGATGTTTGGAAGATCATAAAATTCTAGCAAAGCTTTTCTCAAACTTTTGTTTTATTTAAAGGGGACCATTTGTATACGGCAGAATGTACTACGGTGCGCCTTGTCCATGCCATGTGTAATTCACAAACTGCTATAGTATGTAATTGTTGTGATTATTTTTTTTTTTTACTTTTTTTTTTAATCTATGGGGGAATTAGGACCTTGCAGCCCCCGAATCAGAGTTTAAAATATACTGACTCATCATATTAAAATTATATTTTTATTGACTATTAGAATTCCTCCTTCATAAAGGAATATTATATTAATAACAACGTTATTTTATAAATTTATTATTAATTTTAAAGTTTTTATTTTAAAGTTTATTATAAATTTATATTAATAGCAACGTTATAGTTTGCAATAACTTTTGAAAAATGTAAATTTTAAACTACATTAAAAAAAAACAATTTTATACCTACTTAAACTTAACAGAAAAATATACGTTTAAAATGCATATATATAAGCCACTTGACTAGGAAAGCATTTATTTTAACAAAGCGATATGCATCAAGGAACTTCAAATTTCAAAACTTTTTTAGCCTTTCCACCATTTTACCTCTGTAATTTCTTTGTCGTACTAAAAAAAAATGACACCAAAGGTTCATGAGACATAATATCTCATAAACCCAAAACAATATTTTTGGTTTTTATTTTCGTAATAATAGTTGGGTCCTGTTTACAAAGCGTTGTTTCACTGATACTCCTCGTATTTCAATTGGACGGCAGTTCGGAGAGTTTGAGGCTACTCGAGGAATTGGTCCTTAAAAATTTTAGTGTTGATTTGCCTTTATTCGAAGTCACTCTATCTTCATAAATCCAACTGTCAGGAGAATACAATGTTCATTGTAGAAACCAACCCTTCAAAACTTTTTGATACGCGGAAACGTTTACAGTTCAGTTAGTTATTTCTAACCCATGGACACCACATTTCGATTTAGCACCTTCGTACGCCACACTAGTGCAATTTGGTATTCCGTAATTTCAACTGCGTATAACTTTGTTCGTAATATAGTGATAAATAAATATAACACGATATTCCTATTCAAAATTTAATGAGACAAACTTTGACATTGATTTTTATCAAAGATTTCATTTTCTTAAGAAAAATGCAAGTTACTGAAAGCGTGTTTTAAAAAAATGCCTACATTTGAAATTTTAGAAGATGCAAATTTGCTCTAGGGTGGGGTTCACGGGTTAATGATGTTGTTCCTCTCCCCTCTCTGACGGATTACTCTCCAAACCATGGAAAGAAGCCGACATTTTGTGCCATGCTTTAGAAATTTTGCTTTATCTTCTCTTTT
Source organism: Maratus speciosus (assembly GCA_963932465.1). NCBI lineage: Eukaryota > Metazoa > Arthropoda > Arachnida > Araneae > Salticidae > Maratus > Maratus speciosus. The sequence goes on from OZ010789.1 coordinate 156,974,218, forward strand.
ACAGCCTTTGAAGAAAACTGATATGTGTTTTGATCACTTATCAGCACATTGAAACTCTTCTTTTAGATTTTTTTTGGCACCATTTGATATGTGTTGCTCTTTGCTACTCTGTCAGCAGTGCCACGTTTTTCGGAACTCATTTCAGATAACCGCCCCACCAGTGGCCGAGAGGTTCTGCTCTCGAAGCTGGTAGACGGGAGGTGCTGGGTTCGATCCCAATCGTGCCCGTCGGCCTAATCGTTCGGAGTTTTCGTGGTTTTCTTCGAGCCGTGGATCTTCCATGCGTTAATACGGATTAGGTTCCCTTAGAAAGACCCCCACGGAGGGCACTCCCCCCGGGCCTATATCCCTCGTGTAGATAATTGGCCGTCAAAAATCAACCCAACCCAACCCATTTCAGATAACCAGCCTGTTTCAGTGTTCTACCAAAAGTCCATTGAGAGTCTAAAGGACTGAGTTTGATATTTTCAACCTCTTCAATATCCTTTAAGGCAGCACTTCTTAAAGTATGGGTGTGACGATCCACAATTTATATATCTATAATTTACATGTTTGCACTAAAACTTCGGATTTACAGCTGTTCTTCCCGAAATATACTCCAGCTGCGATCAAATCTGACGCAGAGGTTTCCCCTCCATCGAAGTACCAGATGCAATGCTTGAAAAATAGTCATTATTACATTAACTGCTAGAATTAGTGCTGGTACGAAGAAGTGTTTTCATCTGCTTACAATAAATGAATATTTATGGCCGTATCAGACAGAGAACAATAAACAACAAACATTTCCGCAAGCACTTTACGAAACATATCGTACAGCTTGTAGAGTGTTCGGTAAACAGGTTCCTCAAACTTTTTAGGGTTATCTATTATGTGGTGATGTGGAAGGGTTACTAATCGCTAATCACTCACTCGTGGACAGCCAACCTTTCGGTATATGAGCTGATTAGTCCACGAGGGGAAAATACATGTCCACCTTCCTGTGGAGACCCCAGTACCCGCGAACGAGCCCGGAAGACCCTGTTTACTGCACTTATTAAAAAAAATTAAGAACAATTTTAAGAACCATGAGAATCATAAGAACTATATTACAATTACAATTGCTCCCTCCTTTAAGACACATGGCACAACTACATCTTCCAATTCGAGATAATTTTTAAATTACGCTTACATATCTCCCTGCTATTCATTCATGTAAATCTTATCGTCCTAGCTTCGTTCCTATTGGCTCAGTACATTCAGCACTGAATGAATATCCAACTTTTCCCGCGCGATGCCGGAAAAGTTGGGTGTGCAAGAATAGCCAGCAAAATTCTCTCCTTCATCTAGGTCAAGCAACTTTTGCTGACTATAATATTCTGTTGAGAAAAATGTTCAGTGAATGATTTTCGTGTGATACGGCTAAGGTTCACGAAGTCTAGTTAGTTCTGTAACATAAATTATGTTTTCTAATAAAGAGAACTGTTTTAGAAATGTTCTGAATTTTAGCAAATTAAGAAAGGGTCCTCTTACGCTTACTTAAAGCCGCCTAAACTTTTTACTTCACAGCTACTCCCTTGTGTTTTCATCTATTTAGAATAAATTGAAATTTAAGCTCACGAAGTCTATTTATTTCTCTAGCATAAATAAAGGAAATTTGTTTAGAAATATTTTGAATTTCAGCAAGTTAAAAAAGAGTCTTCTCACGTTTACTTAGAGCCACATAAACGTGTTACTTCACAACTCTTCCTTATTTTAACCTCTTCAGACCTGGAGTTAAAATAACACTACAAATACAAAAACAAATGACACCATAAAAAGAGCCCTTTTTCCCTGAAGAGAAAGAACCCTTTTTCTAAAATTGGTTCTTTAGAGGACTGGTAATTTAGGTTCACAAATATGGATCTAAAATTACTAGCCCCCTTAAAATATCAATTTAATTATCAATAACCTAAATTCTCGCAATAACAAATTTAAGGGTGTTTAACAAGTGATCTACAAATCCTCATTTTTTTTATTGTAAAGTGATTAAGCTAAATAATTATGAAAACTTTTTAATTTCTTCGCTGCACTTGAATACGCAAACCTTGAATCCATGTCTTGAAGCCATTTTGCAAACTCAGATGAAAGTAACATTTATTTTAATAATAAATAAGCACCATTGCTGCCCTCTATTGTATGTTTTCCAAAGCAAAAAATATTCAATTTTATAGATATAAAGTAAAATAAATAAATAAATAAATAAATAGTTTAGTTTTTGTGACGGAAAGAGTAGAAGTCCACATTTGTGTACCTTAGGTCGGAAGAGTTTAAAGTGATTTATTAAACTGTTTTTGTTGTTAAGTTAATATCATATCCTCATTTGAAGCTAACATCCTTGTGAAACATGTTCCATACTTATGTCACACTGACAGTAACTAAAACTTTATTCACATAACAGTGTTTATAAATAAGAGATATTAATGAAAATCTCAGCAAAAATATTTTAAAGAATTTGCTGTTTTTAGAATCTTTACACCAACTATTTTTTAAAAGGTGGTTTCTAATATCTCAATTTTAATAATGAATTATTTCATATTATATAATTACTATAAACAAATATCTTATTTATACATCACATATTCCATATTTATGCCAAAGGTTATACTCAAAATGGTATAAGAAACAAGAAAAAAAATCATGCGTCAAGCAAAGATTACGAACCATTTTCCAACACTCCCAGAATACTTTTAAAAAACTTCGCTATTTAGGTAAATAAAGAAAATAAGATACTTAAGTAAACATTTTAGAAAACGCATAACTCATTTGAAAAACTGAATTCAGAATATGAACACCAATTCTTTTGTGTAGTCCAGTATTTTTATCAATAGACCGGCATGTATTACATATAGTATGCGAAAATCAAGTTTAGTAAGAATTTGCATAATAAGTTGAAAACTCATCTTCAGCAACTTATATTAATAGATGGAAACATATTTGAATATTTTTTGTACAACCCTGTATTTTACCTGCTACCTTTTTATACACGCCGTATATTAAGTTAAAATTTAATTCATGCTGAAACACGCTTAAAACTACAGAAATTACACTTCCAGAAATTATCTTCCACAAAGGGCTATGTATCCAATTCTTTGCGTGGCTGTATATATGACTTTACCGGACCGGCCGGTATCGGGAATGCCGGACCGGCCAATATCGGTGAACACCGGACCGGCCGATATTGGTCAATGTCGGATCGACCGATATTGGTTAAAACTGGATTCGACACTATAAAATAGCAAAGCTTTTTTTTTTCAATATAGGGAGATATTGATTACCTGTCTTGACATAGTATTGGTAATCAATATCTCTTTATATTAGAGAAAAAAGGTTTGTCATTTTATATTGGTGAATCCTGGTTTGAAAATATATGCATAAAAATATATATTTTTTAACTATTTCAAATATTTTTTTTTTTTTGCTATTTTTTCCCCATTATAGAAATATATATTTATATATTGTTTATATGGAAAATTATAACTAAGTTCACTGCCACGATAATGTAAAAAATATCTAAAAGGAAAATTTTTCATGATTATGTTGAAAATGAAATTGCTCTGAAATAACCCAAAAATTTTGGAGATTTTTTTTTCTTTTATTAAAAGGTGTACCGTTTTAGGAAAATTAAAATACATTAGTACACACACATAGTACAAAATTTTATACATTCTGATGTTTTTAATTTTTTCTTTTCATGTTCAGTGTCGTACGTAAAAATATTAACGTGTAAAATTTATAATTAAACGCTACTTCTCTCATTAAAAATGTCAGATGCAAAATTATATCTATAATACCAATTTATGGAAATGGTAAGGTTGAAAATTGTTATATTGTATTATTTGAATAAAATAACTTTTATTACCATATAAGCAATTTTGATAATTTTTTTTCGTATAATCAATAAAAATATTCAACATATATTAAAATTTAAAAAAATAATAATAATTAGTTGAAATGATTTATTCTTTTCTGCCTTTACCATAAATATAGAAGTTCAAATTTGTCTAACTGTATTGATGTATAAACTTTGCAAAAGAAAACACCTAGATAAACTTCGTCGAAAACAATCTATGTTAGGGGGACACAGTACCTTTTAAACTACTTTTTCAATTTTGAGTAATACTATAATATCTGTAGTGACATATTTAATACTATAAAGCAAATATATTTTTAAGTAATTTCAAAAAATAAATCTTGTAGAACAGCCTATTTAAATTAAATTTAAATTTAAAAAATATATTTTTTAAATCCCTACAAACTTTTTAAATATCAATATTTTCATTTAAATTTTTTTCCACATTCCTTAGATTATACCACAGAAAACTGTGCATGGTTTTTTAGATGTATGGGATATTACATTTAATATGAATCTTTTTCTCTTTTGTATAGTAAAAAAATCAAGGAAATTCAACAAATTAATAATTGAAATGCTTAAGAAAAAGGAACTATAACCTTGAATGTTAAATCCATGCATAATTTTATGTAGTATGTTCTTAGGATTACGGAAAAAAATTTTGAAGCAAAAATATTCATAATTAAAAAAGTAGTTAATTTTTAAAAAGTTAAAAATTATTCAGAAAATTTAAATTTTAGTTAAATAGACATTTCTGCAAGAATTTTTTTTTTATTATATTTGCATTATAGTATTAAACATAATGCCACCACAGATATTACAGTATATTACAATATGATTAAAAGCTGAAAAATAGTTTAAAAGGTACTGTGTTCCCTTAAGTTACATATGCAAAAATCTACCTTTGTTGTTTGTTCAAACTTAACTTTAATTATTCCTACCCAATTAACTTAGAAGGAAATTTATATTTTATCTGTATGACCATCATCCTGAATCAGAGTATGATCTTACCGATTGTATAGTGTTGGAAGATGAATACTCTGTTCCTTATGTTCACTCTACATTCTGGTGGTTTTTTCTTTTTTTTTCCAATGTTCAATGTTCTACATTAAAACATTAACTTGTTGGAAAACTCATAAGTAAATGCTACTTTTTTCATTAAAAATAAAAATTCGTATGTAAAATTATGTCCATAATACCAATTTGTGGAAATAGTAAGGTCGAAAAATTGAATATAATATGTAAAAAAAATCAATGTTATTATCATAAGCAGATTTTCATATTTAATTTTCACATAACCAATAAACACTTGACCATTATTAAAATAAATAAGTAAATAACTTGTAGCTGAAATAATTTATTTTTTTATGTCTTTACAGTAAAAGTTAACTTTTAAACTTGCATATAGTATTTATATATAGTAGAAGATCTTTATAATGCAAACCAAAACATGCAACATTTTACGTTATATAGGTCATTTCACACAACATTAAAACTTACCTTGTAAATACAGCAATATACAAATCAATTGCAGTAGATCTTTATATTGCATTCCTTAGGACCAAAAGTTGTGCAGGTTATAAATTTGTGCATAATATTGATCATTTCACATGTTAAATCATCTATAAAAATTATCCAAACATGCCGGGAAAAAATTGTTACATTGCTTAATTGCAAAATTTTTACATTTAATAATAGCAATATTTTCATTAAAAAGGTCTGAATTAAGGAGATAAAGATGAAATAATGTTTTGAATATAATCCTCTAAAGGGTGTCAATATTTTTACAATATGGATTACAGGTGCTTCTTAAGTACAAAATTCATTGCTTACATCTCAGAAGCTGTGCATTATATAGGATTATAAAGATCTTCTACCGTATAAATAAAATGTTACCCTCTCTCTCCACCACCCCCGAAAATAAAATTCTAGAGAAATTTGGTTGATAACAGTAAATCCATCTGTTGTTGTTGTTTTTTTTTTTAATTTAACCAGCTTTATTTTAATTACTCCTATATTAAAAATTAGTAAAATATCAATTTATATTATTAGTTTCAAAATTTTTAAGTCTTCAATTAATTTAAAACAAAATTTATATTTTACATTTATATTCTCTTCGTTCTGAATGAGAGTCTCAAGTATTATACTACTGGGTGATAAATACTTTGCTGGAATGTTTTTCATTAACGAAACACAATTTCCAGAAAATACTGTGCAAAATTTATAAGTTTTAATGGCAGTGTAAAATTGAAAGTGCAACTGAAATGACCATTTTAAAGAATCAAAAAATATAGTACAAATAATGTCATTAAATTAAGCGAGAAAATCTATTCTGGAACTAAAATTTTAATAGTAAGTTTATTATTTCCATTTGTAATGTATTCATATGAAGTAAAAATAAAATCTTTTTATTTTTAATGTACATATATTTAAAAAATGTATATTATTTTATATTTTCAAAAAAATTTAACAACAAGAAAAGCTCTTATTTGTATTTTTTTTAAATCAATTTTTACAGAAAATTGTTTTTTTTTTTTCCAAAACTTGAAACTTTCTAGAAATTATACATCCCTTACAAAAAGTAGACTAACATGACATTAAGGCTATCTAAATTCCAATTCAGAATTTACAATACCTACTTAGTTGATGTAAGCAGAAAGAAATTATGACTGATAGAAAGTAGAAAATATTTTAAACACATTTCAGGACATTTCCTTCCCCTCAAAAAAATTAAATAAAAAATTAATACTTTGAAAATATCAGAAATGATAAAAAGAAGACAAAATAAGCTAATTTTCGTTACATATTTTCTCTTTTGAGCCGGTGAAGGGGAGGGGGGTGAAGCTATAAAATACATTTTAGAAATTCAAATTGGTAGATTCTCTAAATTGCACGTAAGTAAGGCATTTGAAATAATTAGAAATTAAAAAACTTAGGATATTAATATCATCATAATTTATAAATATTTCGTTAAAATTCTAATTTTAGATAGATTTTATGAGTAAATTTTTATCAACTGCTTTCTCTAAGATAAACTTTACAAGGTGATTTTAAAGGTTTGTAAATTCATTTTATAAATTGTATTTTATTGAAATGTCTTAAACATGGGATACTAGTTTTAAAAGTGATAGTACAAAAATTATAAGTCAATTCTTAGAATTTAAATAAAAATTTACCATGTATAACAAATTAAATTTATTAATCACAAAAAAGAATTAAATGTTTTTTATTTACAAACTATTATTAGTCATATATATTATATAACAAACAAGTTTTCGGCAAGTCATCTATTTCTTGTTAGTCATCTTCTTTTAAGTTTTGAAAAGTGTTTCCATCCCAGTCGTCAAATTCTGCAAACACGTTTACAATGCAGCTAGAGATAGCAGTGGTTTCTGCTTCTTCAAACTTCATTTCCACACTAGCTAGAAAAGCACAATGAACCAAAATCACAATCCGACCAAGTAAATTTTCATTATAACAATTTATAATTTGATATAGTTAACTTATTCTATTTTTTTTTTAATTTCACAAACTAATTTTAAATGGCAGATTTGAATTTATTCACCAAAGTTTTAGTTTGAAAATGAAATATTTTTACTTTATTATATTAATACAGTAGACTCTCTCAAATCCGCACAGCTTGGAACCAGATGTTGTGCGGATTTCTGGTCATTGCTTTGTTTACATTTTTAAAACTGCAACTTGAATCTAATAATGCAATCGAAATTATAATGAATGCTTACAATATAGTAAAATATTAAAACAATTAAGTAAAATAATAAACTGAAATAATAAAAATTAAGATAATTTAAACAATAATTAAATTATTAAAAATAAACGTCAAGTAAATAATAATCCATAATTAAATAGGCATAATAAAGATTATATACATTTTTCTTGAATTATTCAATGAAACTTGCCTCATAAAGGTACCCTACTAATTCATATCAAAATCGTAAAATAAAGAAGTTTCATTTCAGGTTTAGCCAGAGTTAATAACCAAAAAAGCTTGATTAATACATGAATAAATTTGGTAAAAAGATTGCAATTACCAGTGATATCAGCAATATCTTGAATTTTTCAGCAATAAATATATACTATTTCCTTTATGAAAAAGCAAGAGTTCAGTCATATTAACGAGAATTACATATGAAATTATATAAAAATAAAAGAGTCTGTAATTTTGTCTCTACATCTGAACTGAAAGTTTCATTGTTTACATATTCGATGATGTGCCGATTTTAGGGTTGCGAATTTGAGGAAATCTACTGTACAATAGTTAGAGCTAAAATCACACAGTACCCACAACTTAATGTTTAATGGTTTTATAAATGAGAAACATAATATTCAAAAAGACATATTTTCGAATTAAAGTGAATTTGCAAAACGCAACTCAATTTAACACTTTGATAACTAAAATTCTTTTTGAAAATAATAAAATTAAAAATAGTTAAAAAGTACACTTTTATAAGCATTCAATGTTTATCTTGAGAATCACACCTAATTTCATGAGTACAATTTATGTTGTTCAAAAAAAAAAAAAAAAAAAAATGTTACAGTGCATTAATTAATTTTACAAAGACCCCCAACTATTGAAAAATCACAGCTTTGATTTATTACTTGATAAATAGCATGAATACGTGAATTCATTTAAAAAATATATAATATATGTTCTACTTATCTTTTAAAATATAGTAACAGGGGGAAAATTATTATTTAAACTGTTATACAGATTTCTAAACAATTTTTTTAAACATATAATCATAAATTAATTACTATATGTACTCACGTGTAAATAAACACCAAAATTTTAAAGAAATGATAATCTTTCCATTTTAATATCAGTATTTTGGAATAGTTTTCATTGTCCTGTTTGATTGCAGAATTCATATTAATCTTCCCTGATTAAAATTAAATTAAGACCAAGATTACTATTGTTATATCTATTGTTGTTGTCTATTATTAAATATTGTTATTCAAACGGATGGACATGTTATTTCTCTCAAATTTTGGGGTTGACTAATATGAAAGTATAAACAATAAGAAATTATAAACATTGATTTTTTTTAAATATTAAAATTAAATTAATAAAATAAATTATTATTAATAATCAAAAATAATGAATAAAATTAGGAAGATTAAAAAATAAAAAGCTATTTTCTATTTATATTTTATTAATTTTTATTGTTCCAAATATTTCACAGCCACTTAACATATTTTGACGTAAATGGTTTGGTGCATAATTAACTGCATTGTTTTTATAACTCATCAATAGTTGTAATAATAAAGATTATTTGCAGATTTATTCCCTGCGGCTGGGTAGAACAAAAATGCCTTAAAATCAATTTATAATGAAGTTCTAAAAATATTAAAATGGCATATTGTCATTGGAAATACACAGGCATAATTTTTATAATTCTAGAATATCAAAAAAAGAGGGAAAAAACAATTACAAAATTTCTTCTTTACATATAAAAACCAAGTGGAATATAAGAGTGTAAAAATGCAACATTGACTGCAATATATAGAGACCCATGCTGTGTGCGTTAACACTCAATCTTACGCTCTTTTTGAGGGCATCTCAGGCAGCAAAGGGGCGGAAACCCCCTGTCCCTATATGCTCACACTGGACAGGAAATATATATATATGAATGATTAAAAAACTGATATGTTTCAATATAATACAGTAGACTCCCTCAAATCCGCACAGTTTGGGACCAGAAGTTGTGCGGATTTCTGGTCATTGCTTTGTTTATATTTTTTGAACAGTAATTTTAATGCAATAATGCAATCAAAATTATAATGAATGATTGTAATATAATAAATATTAAAATAATTAAGTAAAGTAATAAACGAAAAGGATAAAAAGTAAGAAAACTTAAAAACTGATTAAAATATTAAAAGTAAAGTTCAAGTAAATAATTAATAATGTATATTTGAATATGCATAAAACATTAGATATATTTTCCTTCAATTATTCAATTTGAGAGAGTCTACTGTAAAACAAACTTTCTGGATCTAAAACAAACTTTATTTTATACGCAAAAGCATCTTATACACTTTTAATTCTTCAATACCAGTTGGCAAGTTTTTTCACCTCGTAATTATTACTTAATCTCTAAAATTCAAAGTTACACACAAAAAAAAAAAAAAAAAAAAAAAAAAAAAAAAAAAAAAATCCGTGCCAAGGGTCAGTGCAAGGTTTTTCTTCTTATGGCCCATTTAATGTGAAACAAAAGTTTTGTAAAAAATAACATTATGTAATGGAAGACGAATTCAAATTAACCCAAATTCGAACCAAGCATTTATTAATAACTTATTTAAATCTTTCTGCTAGATTTTCTTTCTGGTGAACTTATTACATTTAGTTAGAAACCTAACAAAATAAAAATAATTAATGAAGTATATGCTTTTACCGAATAGAATTTTGTGAAGAGGTAAAGGCCCAAATTTTGCCTGGATCAACTGAGGTGTACTAAAGTACTGGTTTTCAAATTCAAAAGTTTCATATGCTTTAAGTGGCAAGTAAACTTATCGCCCAACATGAATAAGTTAAAGTATCAACATGCATTTTATTAAAATGTTTGTTTTATTTACTGCTGAAGATGTCCATAAATAAAACATTATTAAATAAGATAATATAACAAACTCTGGGATAAAAATTAGACTGTATTTTATTCGGTAAATCAAAGATTTATGAAATGCATTAAAACTTGTTGTTACAGCAACAAATGTTCACTTATGAAATATAATAATTTAAATTGTCTTCAAATACTTTGTAAAATTATTTTAATGAAAATTTGAATAATGTATAACACTGGCAAATAAAAATCTATGTGTACCAGAAAATAATTGGTAGTACCCAAGTACCATTCCTTATGGAAGATCAAATAAATTATTAAATAAATTATTAATAAATGATTTATAATAAAATTTAATAAATTATTAATAAATGACTTATCCAGATCAACTATGCACAATATGCACTCTCCAACCACAGGAAAAAATATACAAAAATAACTCACCGATGACTGAAATCACTAGACTTCTCCTGCCTGACTTCCAGACTATACGAGGGTAGTTTGATATCTCCGTGACTTTAAAAAATGTGGCGGTCTGATCGCACTCTTATTATTATGTTTTCAATTATTATTATAATAAATTGTGCAAATTTCAAATTGGAAACTGTGCAAATCCGTACAAATTGCACGGATGTTGCAGACGATATTTTAAAAATACATTGTGTTCTATTGGATTCAAAAGCAAATGATTGGCATGTTTGTTTTGATTATGGAGAAAACATAATTTCGCTTTTTGATAAAACACTATTTTTTGCGCGGAAAAACAATTACCGAAACTGAAGAAAAGTTGAAAAAATATTATGGGGACTCTGCTCTATCTCATGGCATGTTCACAAGGGGTTTGCGGAATTTCGTTGTGGCCGTACGAGCACAACACATGCAGAACGTTCTGGACGTCCAGTTGAGATCATGACTGAAGAAATGGTCAACAAAATCTATGATATCGTGTTAAAAGACCACTGTGTGAAAATGCATGAGCTAGATAAATGAACGTGCATTCAATATCTTGCATGGACATTTGGGCATGAAAAAGTTATCAGAAAGATGGGTGCCGCGATTGCTGACATTGGATCAAAAGCGGACTCGTGTAAACATTTCAAAGCAGTGTTTGGGTAAGTTCGAGCACAATTCAATCGAATTTTTGCAGCGTTATGTTATGCAGCGTTATTTTACAAATAATAATAAATTTGATGAAACATTGATACATTACTGCACACCAGAAAGGAAAGAACAGTCTGAACAGTAGACTTCTTCTAATGAACGTGCTTCGAAAAAGGCAAAAAAAATTTCATCGGCCGGAAAGATTATGGCCAGAGTTTTCCAGGACTCAAGGGGCATAATCCTCATTGACTATTTGGAAAAAGGAAAAACGATCACCGAACAATATTATGCTGATTTATTAAATTAATGCAATGCAAAATTGAAATTATGCAAAATTGGATTAATGCAAAATTGAAAAAAAAGCGACCCATTTGTCCAAGAAAAAGTGCTTTTTCATCATGACAATGAACAAGCACACTCGTCTGCAATCGCAGCCGCTAAATTGATTGAATTACGATACGAATTGCTCCCTCGTCCACCCTACTACTCTCTTGACTTGGCTCCCAGTGACTTTTTTCTTTTTCAAATAAAAAAAAATGGCTTGGTGGAAAGAGATTTTCTTCAAATTCTGAGATCATTAATGCAACAAATGCCTATTTTGAGGAGTTTGAGAAATCTTATTTTTTTTAAAGGATTAAAAAAGTTAGAACATCGTTGGAAAAAGTGTATCATTATGAAAGGACATTATGTAGAAAAATAAAATGCATTTTGGTACGTATATTGGTTTTTACATTTGAAAGACACGGACTTATCAAACTGCCCTCGTATACTCCATTCCAACAACTTAAGTAATGAACCTGAAACAAATAAAAAAATTTAGGGCACATTTAATAATAAAATGCAATTTAACTGTATTAGTGTAGTCGAAGCAGGGGGGGGGGGGAGGGGGCAGACATTTCAGGGGAAAAGAGATAATACAGTAGAAGATTTTTATAATGCAAGGTTTAGCATTATACAGAATCTTGAAATCTTGCCCAAAAAGAATTTAACAGGTAGAAATCGCTTATTCAAAAAACTTACATTTTGGGGAAATGCCTTTTTTAATGGTTTCTTAACAGACATCATAAAAATAATAGTGCTTTATCATTATAAAATTCATGGCAAGATTCCCATAATATGTGGATGTGCCGGAAAACTTGGAAAGTTAATTTGGGCGATAAATGCTTAGGATGTGGTTGTTGCAATCTTTTGGCGCTTGGTAAGCTGATTTGGTAAATTTAAAAATAAAATATTACAAATAATAATAAATTAAATAATATGCATAATATAATGTATAATATTATAATAATATATAAATAATATAACACTAATAAAATATAATTAAAGTTTGATAAGATGCTAAAACAGACTTTTGACAACTTTGCTAACTTTTTCGCCATCGCGCCAAGTGGCACAAGATAAGGAACTCTTCCCAAATGATTAAATTTCTGTATATGACTTAAATAAGAACACATTATGTAAATTAAGGATAAACAAAATAAGGAGTTTTAAAGATTTTTAACTGTATTGGTGGTGGGAAGAAGCATTATACAGAATCTTGAAATATTAGACTCCACCATCACCAACACCAGTTAATTTATCAGGTAGAAATCTTAAAAAATATCACAAATGATTAAACTTAAAAAAGAGGATTCAGCTTTAACAATGTATCGAATTTCTATTTTTGGATGGTGTAAAAAATAAACACCAATAAATAAAATGAATGTAAAAAGAATAAATAACCTTTGATTATAATTGTTTGATGACTGATTTTGAGTCTTTTAGTAATTTTTATATTTAGAAAATTATGTTCAATGTAGCAAGTACGACAACATTTTTTTTCTATACTCTCCCCCCACACCCTTATAAGGGAAGAAGAAAAAAAACATTTTGCACTTGAATTAAGATATCTAACATTTTTATTCCAAATTCTGATAAAAAGGACCTCAAGATTATATAAATTGCTCACAATTTTGGATTTGCGAACTTTAATTGTACTTGTGTCACTTAAGTAAGTAAATCGTTTTGATTACGTACAATAAAAAAAATCGCGTTTTAATGTATATAATTACGTCAAGAATAAAGTAAACGGACAATTTAATTCATATATAAACAACGAAAAAGTGTTTTGATGTTACTTAAACGGTTAAATAACACTGACTCAAGCACTAGCAAAAGTTCATATGCATTTGTTTACAATCATTAGTGACGAAAATCTTTAAGCATAATATACATTCCGAGACAAGTATAAATATGATATGAATAGAAAATACGCTCTACACAAGAATATGGATAACTAATCAAGTAGTAATACCAATGTAAACAGAAAACAATATTTCAAAATCAAGTTTGAATATATGAAATGAGTCTGATATAACCTATTGAATAAACAAACAAACATATATGAAATACAAAGAGCACTTACCCGTTTCACATAAAGATGTGACTTTCGGATTTCAAGAATATGACAAACCTCTTTATATTTTTCCATAATTAGATAAAAATTCTTGGGGGGTTTTTTTTCAATAAAATAGCTGCTAATCAAATCTGCAACAACATACAAAATACGGCGGCCATGTTTTAAGGTTGCTTGTGTATCTGATTGGCGGATATGTTTTAAGGGTGCTTGTATCTGATTGATTGCTACCTGGCACATCCTTGTGCCGATATAACCCGATATTGACGCGATATTGGTCAATGTGAGTTTTTCTACATGGATTTACAGAACTTAAAATGTTATTATAATTGATTCCTGTTTTCTATCTTTCCACAAAAAGTACAATATGTAAATAAAAAAATAAAATATTCATGATTCCAGAAGTTTTAATGTTACAAATCCTACGTCGGCCAACATCGATCAATATAATCCAATATCTGTAAAACATGACCGGTCTTTGCCGATGCACGCCAATATTTGCCGATATTGTTGCGCTACCTAAGATCTCTTAGTATATTAATTATAATTAAGCTTGAAAATGCATAGCTCAATTAAAAACCATCTTTAATAACTTTACACTCATACTCAATAATCCGTACGAAATCTGTTGTGTAGCCCTGTGTATAATCTACAACATTTATACACACTACGTAGTATGCAAAATTTAGTTAAACTTAAAAATGCATACCATAACGCAAAATGCACTTCCAGCAATTATCGCTAACTTACAGTACTGTATCCGAAATCTTTTGTGTGTCTCTGTAAATGATTGATAAATGCTGTGCACTTCATGTTTGGCGAGAAGTAACTTGAAACATTTCAATTATGTTGAAAAATGTTAAAAAACGATTTAAAATTACATTTTTCCTTTCAACTTTATAATCTATTTGGAGTTTTTAAAATATTTTCAATTTTACCATTAAAAAACCTATTAATAACTTTTAGATTGTTAATTTCGTTTTTATATATGTTTTTAGTTTTAAAAAAATACTAAAATAAATAAAAATAAAAATATATTTTATTGCGAAAAGAATATTTTCAATTTAAAATTCAAGAATACCTCATTTTCAAATAAAATAGCAATTTCTTTTAAAAAATAGATTTCAGTTTTTTATATTCCGTTCTTTTTATTTTTGAAAGGTATTTTGATTTTTGAGATAACGTTTTAGAAGAGGAATGGGTAGAAAATAGATAAAATATATATTTCCTTCTTTTAATATTATTCTTCTGAGATGAAAGTACCACATATTTTTTATCCAGAAGGATAAATATGCATATAAGCATCAAATGAAAGGGATTACTAGAGATGGAAGAAAAAGTATTCGGCATTATTGATAAAAATAAAGGAAGATAACAACTATAATTCGAAAAACTTTTGTTACATGAATATTTCCTTTAGGAATATTTTAAAATAAATAAATAAATATCATTTAAAAATACATATGTAGTTCCGTTTTGTGATACGATTTAAGTGAAAATCGCTATTATTTATAAAAACGAAATGCAGTAGTATTTATTTAATTAGCTCTTTGTATTTACACTGTAAACTGAAATGTCTTAAATTCAGACATTTAAGTGTCTGAAACGGAGTGTTCAATTTTCAGACATTTTAAAGTGTCTTAATTTTTAAGATACTTGTATGCGTCTGAATTTCAGACACTTCAAACGTCTGAATTGCATCCATATTTGACCACTTTGACAAACATTCTTTCACCTTTTTTTTTCTTCTGTAAGCATTATACACTGTAATATATATATATATATATATATATATATATATATATATATCCCTAAAAATATGGAAATTGTAGCCACTCGAGACTCCGGTATAATTTACATATTTTAATGGAAATTTTCTGATCTAAATTGAAAAAGAAAAAAAATCCGTTTACTTTGTGCATATTTCTGTATTTAAAAATTTCCATTTAAAAAGATAAAATATATTTTTCAAGGACTAACCACCATATTTCAACAACCACATTTCCCGAAGACTCATGTTACATCTAATTTGTATTCAATCCAAACTACTGTTAACTTTAACACTTACCCGAGGAGGGATTCGATCCGAGGTCCTGTTGGATGGGAGTAGCGTGCGTTAACCATTCGACCACGCTTTCGTCGGCCGATCTTTGAAATAAAGTTATTTATAAAGCACAAGGCAATGTTTTTAAGGGGACCGGGAAAGTCCTATTCCGCCATGTTAAATTCACCAACTTTATGTACTTTTTTCTTAGAAATTGTGAAAGACAGAGGTCTAGATTTTTTAGAGTAGTTAAAATAACATGATTTATGTATTTTAACATACTATTTTCTTTCTTTCTAAGTGAAACTCAAAATTAATTATTAATTATTTATTGAAAGTCATTTTTAAATTAGCACTTTTGGTAAGATTTCACTGCCTAAAACAAATAATTCTCAACAAATCATTAAATCCCTGTGTTAAAACATACAATATATCATAATATAAATATTAAATAGAAATCTGAGTTTTTAATTTTAATAGATATTGAAAGAAAGGAACATAAACATGAAAAATCTAAGTTTTCAGAAAAAGTCAGATTTAAATGGCCATTAAGCTGTGAAGTATTTTTAGAAAAAATGATTAATTTGAATACTTATTTTTTTATATATAAATATGTGTGACACAACGTTGGAAAGATAAAAGTTTGAACTATTTAATGATATAAAAAAAATAAAAATCGATTTTTTAGTTGAATTTTGCTTTCCCGGTCCTCTTAGTAGCAGTAAGTATTTTTTTTTTTCCAATTTAGTACAATTCTAAACATTTTTCACACAGTGTTGTAGTCGTAAAAAAATTAGAGGGTACACGTTAGAGGCAGAGGGTATAGGCTGAAGTCATGTATCGAGTTTTCGCTGTAGTTTTATTTGAGAAACAGGGTATGCGGAGTATTTTTTAAAAATCCAGAAGGTATACGGCGTATACCCTCCAATACATCCCTGTTACACATTTTCTTTCTAGAAATTTGAATATGTGGTATTTTAAGTTAAGCTTTTTTTATTCTACCAGAGGAATTGTTAGAGTGCAAATGAGGAACCCCCCCCCCCCCCCCTCCCACCCCGCCAGAAGCCAAGGGATGTACGCCATAAAATAAAAGTTTTTAAGTAAATTGAGTTATAAGTTGAACATCAGTAGTAATGTACTGATTTAAAATATGAAACTATTGTTTATTTCGTAGTGGTCTTTGAACTGTTATTAAAAGGAAAGTGGACTACAAAAATTTTTTTAAATTTAAATAGAGATTATAGAGGTTACGAATTAAGTAGTTTACAGGGTTTAATTAGTTGACTTCTAGAATGCAGAACATAATTAGAAAATCCCTTTCTTTTTACCAGCAAACGAATAATTTTGTTTCCAGATAGACTACTTTGACACCAATAGATGGCGGCACTATTCATCTTAAAATTGAATGTTTAATTTCGAATCCAAAGAAAAATTCTTCTGACATGCGATATTTGATGTTTTGGAAATGTATAAATTTTTATTCATTTTTGTTTGTGATCGAAATGAGTTTTCTATTTTTTGATGAATAAATTACCTACCGAATTATAAGCTATCCTTTTTAAACAGGTTTTTATAACGGTAAGTTATTATGCAATCAAACTTTTTAAGACAGAATCGTATGGGACTGGGCAAAATTTCACTTTCAGCATGGTTATACCGTATATTTTTAAACGGACTACAGAACATTATTTGCTAAATGAAACTCAATAAACAGTAAATAAAACTGAAGTAAACCTCTGTATAACGGAAACTTGGCTAAAATGAAAAATTTCATGGTATCTGCGAAATAACATACATTCTAATGTTAAAGCAAGCTTTTACTGAAACTTTCGTACTTAAAATTGACATTTTCTACACATCAGCCCGCCTCTTGGATACGAAACTGGTTTGAATATAAATAAATAAATCGTCTAATATACGTGATTTTTGAAAGTGGGGAATAAATTATATGGGTTTATCCTTGAAAAGTTATATTTTATCTTTTAAATGGAACTTTTTAAATACAGAAATATGCAAAAAAATGGAATTTTTTCTGGAATTTACGGGGAAAAAAATTACATTAAAATACGGAAATGGGTGTCTGAATAGCCAGTACAACTTCCATATTTTAACGGATATTTTTTTACAAAGTATAAAGCTTTAAAAAAAGGGAAAGACGGTTGCCTATTGCCGAACAAGCAGGTTGACCAAAGATGGATGCGATTCAGACTTTTGAAATGTCTTAAATTCAGATGCATACACGTGTCTTAAAAATTAAGACACTTTAAAATGTCTGAAAATTGAACACTCCATTTTCAGACACTTAAGTGTCTGAATTTCAGACATTTCAGTTTACAGTGTTTATACCATGATCATAGTAAGACACTTAAGTGTCTGAATTACTTTTTCAGTCACATATGTGTCTGAATTTTAGACGCCTTTATTTGCAGTGTACTTATTTTATGCACAAAGAAATAATGAAGTTGCCAGTTACAGACACATATTTAATATACCGGGTGTCCCAAAAAGGACTGACTGATTTTAAAATTCAATAACTTGCAAACGGTGACAGATATTAAAAAAATTCTTGCATGAGGGTTATGCATAAGGTCAAAAGTTTTATTACAGTGATTTTCAATTTTAGTTCGATTTACAAACAATAGATGGCGCTGAAAGCAATAGTCGCTAAATACAGGCTCGATTTTTGGTACTTCGTGGCCCGGATAATACATTTCCATCTCCTTTTTCTGCATGGAACAAGATAAAGGAGCGAAAATCGAGCCTGTATTTAGCGACTATTGCTTACAGCGCCATCTATTGTTTGTAAATCGAACTAAAATTGAAAATCACTGTAATAAAACTTTTGACCTTATGCATAACCCTCCTGCAAGAATTTTTTTAATATCTGTCACCGTTTGCAAGTTATTGAATTTTAAAATCAGTCAGTCCTTTTTGGGACACCCGGTATATACCTATATGTATGTGTGTGTGTGTAATATATTTTAATTTTTAACTTACCTTAACTCTATTGTATATTATTTATCCCATTACATTAAATTTATTTCATTTCAATTTATTATTTTCCATTTACAATGCTTATCATAGTTTTATTCCTTTTTTACATTTACCTATTTAAAATTCGTCTTGGTCATACGCCAATACTTTTCCAGTCTGAAATCGCAGAATATTCTTTTTCTTGATCATAAACTTTTTTCGAAAGACGCTTCGATGTATTCGCACGATTTCTGGGGACTATTTGCTTCCTTTCTCCGTCCACCAATCGATCGACAAATTGGGCTATGCTACTTCCTACAATCCTTGCTCTTTGCGGCTTTTTGTATTCCTACGCCCTAAACAATAAATTAATTTGCACTAGGTCAGAATAGAACTTTTCCTCGTTTCTTTTGTCTAAAAATTCGCGGCTCCAGTTTCAGTGGAATGTCCAAACCGTAATGTAGCTGCTTAAAATAATTTTGATTTTCCGCTAGTTTATTTATTGGCTTAATTTTACATAACCTGATGGGTGATCATATGGAATATGCTCAGTTCTGTAAGACTGACTGAGTCTCGAGAAGAACTCGCCCATCTGATTATAGATGCCATTTATTTGTTAAATAAAGTCTTGATGCTGCAACTGATTATTTTCCTACTTTCTTTTTTTGGGCCAATGCCTTGCATAACTATGAAATACAGAGAGATCCATGAAGATAAAAAGTGTCAATGGCAAAACCATGCTGTAAAACTTCCCGTCTGAACACCAAAGTGAAGTAGCATCGGGCGTGGGCAGTACTTGAGAGGATTATCTCCAGGGAACATTACGCTGATGTTGGTTTGGTATGAATGCCACATAACTGCATGTAAAATCCGTATTGTGGAAAGTCCTCTCGTCGGAAGATCGGAAGGTGAGACAGAAATACCGAGAAAGAAGATCCTTCCCTCCCCCTACTTTCGGAAAAAATTATAATGTTTGAGAAATAGTTGAAGCCAAGTGGGTTCTCTGCTTTTGTGGTGCCTAAGATAACATAGATACAATATATAGAAAAAACTCACCTGACGCTTTCGATTTTAGACGATTTCAAGAGAAATACTTGACAAATTCTGTTGGAACTTCGGGAATATAAAGAATATGTTTGACGTCATATTGTTCAACGAAGGTTTGATCACGAAGGCAAATAAGAGACTAACATCAAATTGAAAAAAAATAATAATAATATTTCCGATCACTCTGTAAAATAAAATGAACGAAATGATTTGTCACTGCATCACATGACTATGTGGATATTGTAAAACGTTTTTGTTCATTTGTGTAAAAATAGTACCTATAATCATGGAAATATAAAGATTTTTATTTTTTTAAGATCAAGAGATTTGTGCATGTTTTTGTTTACAGTATGCAAGGTTTTCAACCAAATTTAACACCAGATTCAGAAAATTCAACAAATTATAGTAGTAAACACATAGAATATACGTAAATAAATATTTTATTTATATGATATATGAGCATCTGTATGAAATAAATTTGCATGAACTGTGCATGTGCGAACTTTACCAAAGATATTTTTTTCATGATTTGGAAGTCA
Source organism: Maratus speciosus (assembly GCA_963932465.1). Lineage (NCBI taxonomy): Eukaryota > Metazoa > Arthropoda > Arachnida > Araneae > Salticidae > Maratus > Maratus speciosus. The sequence continues at coordinate 156,994,766 of OZ010789.1, forward strand.
ATTCTCGAGAGCAGCTAATATAAAAACTCCAGTCGAATATCGTGCCAATCAGGGACCCGGAGCTGGAGCTGGAGCTGGAGCCCGGAGCGCTCCGGAGCTGTGTTTTCCCTGGAGCTGGAGCTCTAAATTTTCCCCAGCTCCAGAGCTCCTTTAGTTTTTAATATTCTTTTAAATCTTTTTTTTTCCCAGTCTTTTAAATTTCTAGGCTTAAAATATTTTAATTACATCATTATTTAGTATTTTAATTATATCATTTTTTAGGTTTTTATTATTATTAGAGAAGGAAACCTTCTCAAAACATGGTAACACTACTTTACTTCTACTTTCTACTTGAACTAAGTGACAACACTATTTGAAAACAAATATGGCCGCCTGTTGTTTACATGTGTAGTTGTACAATTTTGGCTGTTTGAAAAGTGTAGAAGAAATTTAAGATTTTTGTGTTTAAAATTCCACCAAACTTTCTAGTTTAAAAGCAAAAGCTAAACGATGTCATATTTTCCGAACAAACATTTCAAGTTTGATGAGAAGTAAAATGCATTTTGTCAGATCTTTAATGAAAGTAGAAAATATTTGTGAGCAAAAAGTTAAACGTGTAAATTAAAATCTGCAACTCAAAAGCGCGAAGTCGGAGCCGAGTTGGAGCCGGAGCCGGAGCTGGAGCCACAGTATTTTCTCTAGCTGGAGCTGGAGCTGGAGCTGGAGCTGGAGCTGGAGCATCAAAAATTGTTCGGCTCCGGGTCACTGGTGCCAATACATGACGATATCGGCGATATAGTGAGATTTGTTTCAGTTACCTTCGAAAATTAGCCGTGTGATAACGGATTTATCACAAATTGTCCCTGTTTAGGTGCGTTCGTAATTATATAAATACGTAGCACCTACATTCGTCGCTCGGTCCGTCTGTCTGACTGTCTGTCAGTCTGCCCGTCCGTCTGTCCGTATATAACAGAGCAAAAACTACACAACCGAATGGTCTGAAATTTTAAATATATAATGGTTGCAAACTTTTGTCGAGTCATTTCAGATTTTATGAAAATCGGATGTATATTTTAATTACAGGGACAGTAAAAATTTTTCCGTTTCATTATGGCGAATGGGAAGAACTTATTTCAAGTGCATTTTAATGATGTTACAGACTTTCGAACAGAATGAAATTGATATGCACTTATAAGGTGCACTAAAATATACATTCAGTACAATATGCGGCGCAAAAAATATTTATAAAACTAGTTATAGTACGAACGCACAACATTTGCCACGTTTGACGTGCAATTTCCAACTTGTTATTAATTGACTTCTAATAAAGGAGTTAGTGTTTAATGAATGTCAACAAGTAGCTTTGGAATGAATGCTTTAATTTTAATTCTCTTTCTTCTTCTTCTTTTTTTTTTCTTTTGAATAGACTTTTTCTTTTCAAGAAAAAAATAAAGCACCAATAAAAAATAAAAAGGACAGTTTGCGGAAAGTCCCCTACCATCCAGCTACTTATAGAAATCAGCTGGATTTCAGCTCACTCTGTTGCCGATATCTTGCTGCATTTTTACGATATCCGATTGGTCGTTTTATTGAGGAAATTGGCCTAAAACGGGCTAGGGTGTAAATACAAGCTACTTGTTGAAAATGGGGAAAGAGGGGTAAGTAGGTGTCTTTGTTCCTTAACCCACGTGGGTTGGTACGTATGTTTTTCGTCCGAAAACCTACTTTTCTGGCACCCAAAACTTTTCAAGGCATGTGAAATTCTATTTATCCCTTCCTTAGTTTTCAGTAAAGTTGGTGGTTTCTATCTCATTTCAAAGTAGATGTCTTAGTGAGATTTATGTAGAGGACCTGTTTCAATTGATTTGTTTATTTTGCAATAGCTGCTGAGACCATCAAGTTGAAGTTCCAGATGGTCTAAAAATGGACTATCACACCGATGACCGTGACGAGTTGACGTTTCCTCTTGGTGATAAACTTGGCAACGACAATTCAGCATGCATTTTCTGTGATGGTCTCTTTTCCGATGATGTTAGAGTGGCAATTTGAATTCAATGCTACAAGTGTAGAAGTTGAGCACATTCCGAATGTGCTGGAAATGGGAAAATAAATATTCTCTGTGAATGAAAAAAAAAATGAAGAAAATGCTCTTACATTTCAAGTAAAGCTTCAAGACAGTAGTTTAATGTAGTTTAATTATTTTTTGAAGAAAATTTGGTGTTTTTGGATTTATTACGAAATAAATTACTAAATAGGCCGGGAAGTGAAGACGGAATTAATATTAGAAAAAACATTCATAATAGAGTACGGTTAAAAAATAAGAAATAAGAAAGACGGAAAATGAGGTGTGTTCTAATAAAAAAAAAACGTACTACAAAAACAAAAAAAGAACACAAAATGCTACATAAAATGACAATGACGCTAATAAAGCGATAAACATTCATTTAAAAAAATTAAAAGTTCAGTTTCATGATTAAAACAAAAGATAAATAATAGCAAGGGAAGTAAAGAGAATGTGTATGAAGAATGCGGTCTGATGTTGTAACATCTTTGATGTTATAACTAAGCAGTTTTCAATATCAAAGTCCTTAAAAAATAATAGATATTCATAGAAATCTTCATACATCACAAACAAAGCAAACTAATTTAACACTAACTTGAGAAACAGATATATAAAACGAATAATAAAATTATTTTATATATTAACATCTGAATAGACAAAATCCATCTTAATCTAGAAGAAAAGAAATAGCGTATCTTACTAAAAAGAACATGCAGTTGCCAGAGTTTCAAAACGTATTCCTTGATAACACTTATACTGTAAAAATAAATATTTTAGAAAATGAAGAAGAAATTGTATGGAAGCTAAATAGAATATTTTTCAAACAAAAATGGTAATAACAAATCTTTCCTTCCCACCAATAATTAAGCGGAGAATATAAAGTTATCACTGAAAATTTCCACCACGTTCTTAAGAATAATAAAAATAATAACAAAAAAAATATTATTAAACACCGGAATACATTAGCATATGATTTCGTTTTCATTTTTTTTTTTTTTTTTTTTGTCCGTTAAAGTTTGCATAATAATCAACGTAAGATATATGAATAAATTACATTAAATATGTTTTAAAATAATATAAACATTTAAAGTAATATACGAAAAACGTGAATTCCTACATACACAGCACACACACATGCATATATATACTAACAATGCCTTGTAACAAACAAAAGATAAAAAATATATACATTTTCTTTCTTGATTATCTTTTACTCAAGATCTTCCACATCACGATCGGACGATATTGACGTCCAGATATTGATCCAGTGTACGATAAATTCGAAAAAAAGAAATCAAGTTTTTTTTCTTTTTTTGTGTGTGTGTGTGGAAAGAAAGAAATGTAGCAAAAAAATAGTACATAGACAACAGAAGTTTCGAAAGATACAACAAAGGAAAGAAAGGATTTCTAGAATTGCATCAAATGATGTTATCGTAAGATAGTCGTTTGCAACAAATCTAGATATCTTCCAATTCCTCTGTCTCATTTTTGCTGTAATCTTTTTTTTTCTTTTTTTACAAAAGCTTTGCTTTAATATGAAATAAAAATTAAACTATGTTGCATCAGTTGAAATGTTGAACGTAGCATTCCAATAGTTTTTCTTATTTCAATATATTAATACAATAGCGAAGTATAGTGAACTATATTGATATCAATTTCTAACTTTTAGGCTTCTTCTCAAGTTTCAAAATCATAAATATTATTTATGATGTCAATGTCTTTTACTCTATGTATATACAAAACGCACAACGATGAATGGGGTATCATGCGAAATGTTTTTGAATAGGCTTTTGATATAGTACACTCAGATTCATATCGTAAACACACGTTGTATAGTTAAAAATTGCTGTTAATTAAAATCTAATGAAAACGTATCAGCTAGTAATCGAATTTACTCGAAACTTTTTTGGATTAATCTTTTTCCTATAGTACTAGCTGACCTGCACGGCGTTTCCCGAGCCCGTGATAATATTCTTAAATGAACCTTAAATTTGTATTATTTAATCTGCCACGCATGCGCTGCAAACCCTGTTAGTTCTAATTTTCACCGCCATGTGGCTAGCTGTGTTCTAAAAAAACATATATCCAAATGAAACTCTGTTATTCAAATTTTCTGTAGATATATTACTTGAGGGGTGGCGGTATCAAATAAGAATTTAAGAAATTTGCTGAAAATTCTGTAGTTCCAACTTCCACTGCCAGGGGTCGCAATATATTTAATATGAACATCCGAAACGGCTCCCCAGCGGCTGCGACCATGTAAAATCAGACGTGCTACGCACGCTTTGCGAAATCTGTTAGTTCCAATTCCCATGCCCAGTTGCCGCAATCTTTTCTGAACAAGACTTTTCATGTGGTCTAATTGCTATATTTAATCAAAAGTACTTCTTCCCCTCTCCTCCCTGTCTCCGCAAATACAACGAATACAAAATATGTCTCGCGTGAAAAAGTGATTGCATTATTTTTCCTTTAAAATATCGATTTCACAGACAGCTGTCTATATGCTTAAATGATTTCAAATAAAATCGCACTATAATTTAAAACTGTTAATTAATGCATATTCGTTAATTGCAGCCGGATTTCAAAGAAAGTTACATATTTGGATTCAACGTTAAAAAAAATGCAAGAATGTGTTAATTTCAAATTGATAAATGCAATATTTAAAAAAATTCTATAGAGCTGCAAAATTGCTTAGTCTCTTTAGTCACGTGTTACTTTGAAATAATTTTGAGTCCCGCTCAAAGAACGCATCTGATTGGCTGCGAACACCTGGGTGAGAATTTATTCTGCGGTTTCATAAAAATCTATGCTTTGGTTGAATTATGAATATTTTTCCATTCTTTTAATTTGGGGTTTTTAATTAATTTCTCAACTAATTATTAGAAATATAAAATTCTGAAGCTCAGGTACACCAGGAGAGGACTTTGTCTTTCCTCACAAACATTTTGAGCCTCGTACGTGCCGTACATTTTGCTAGCTATCTCAGACAGACACACACACTTACAAACAGAGCGATTTGTTCTTTTATTAGTATAGATATTATATAATTTTTGTCTAATAACATAAAGAAATAAATTATAAATTTTAACTTTCTATAGTTCACTACAACGGTCAGATAAAGCGTTTTAGCGTTGACGTTGAAATTCTATAATTCTTGGGTGCCATCTCTTCCAAAAGCAGGCTGTCCCTAATAATCCTGAGTATCTATCTATATATTAAAAACAAAAGATTCCCTCCGTAACGCTGACGTCATTTTGACGGTGAAAACAGTAGACGATTAAATTTAACTTTTACTGCCTTTTTTAAAACTTCTAAACATTGTGCATTTTAAAGTTTTAAACCCTCGAATAGGAAAAAAAGTGTACTTTCAAATGAAATTTTTGGTAAACTATATCGCAATTTATTTGAAAAGTGTATCGCCATTTACTCAATTTTTGTGGTTTTTAAAATAATTTTCAAGCATGATTTTAAAAAAAATCTATCTCTATCGCGTGTAGGCGCTTACGAAAAATAAATCCGTTTTCATTTAAATTAATATAAATAGCTCTGCATTTGTTTCAAGCCTATATTCCATAACGAAATTAAAACATTCGCCAATAAATAAATACATAAAGTATCATACGTAAAACCATAAATTTAAGACTTGTAATTAAACTATAGACTGAAACTACTGAAATTAACAGAATCAAAAAGTTTCAATGTAAATACTGATCTTTGGCGATTTCCTTGGCTGTTAAAGCTTGACGCGATGTCGATACAAATGTATCCCTATTTGTAAGTTTCAAAACTTTATTTTAACGCGTTGTTTCTGCTTTTCATATAAATGTGATTCTTAGTATTCTCAGTGGGCTCTAAAAATATATATTAAATGTGCAATATATTAAATGGAATCTATTAGAGTTATAAATTTAAAAAATATATATCTATATCTATATCTATATATATATATAGATAGACCTGCGCTAGGCGCCTGGCCGCAATCTTTGAGAATATTTGAATCTTTGCTGATATGTTTTCTCATTAGTAATTTTTGATTAATTGAAGTTTTTCTATCAAATATTGTGTTTTAATTGTATGCAAGTATACTACGTCAAAAGCCGCTTGCAGAATCTTTAGAAAAATGCCTCATTCATCGCCGTGCCTTTGGTATGTGCAGACAAAGAAGGAGGTTGACATCGCAAATAAAATACATAAGATGGTTTTCACCTATATTCTGTAATCCGGGAAGACCGGGTTTATCCACTTGTAACTTTAATAGATCAACGACATATATTTTCAGACATCTTGCGTCCATTTGTAATACCTTTTATAGAATGTCATCCCGGGACCATTTTCCAAAATATTAATGACAGGATAATACTTGTAATTAAACTATAGACTTCAACTACTGAAATTAACAGAATCAAAAAGTTTCAAAGTAAATACTGATCTTTGGTAATTTCTTTGGCTGTTAAATCTTGACGCAAGGCCTATACAAAAATATCGCTATTAATAAGTTTCAAAATTTTATTTTAACGCGTTATCATATGTGCTGGCATATCTGTGGATTGCCTTCGTTCTGCGTTTAAATATTATCGTGTAAACGAAAATCCGTAGTTTATTTAAGAAAAAAACTCGTTAAAGAAATTTCTTCTACGTACAAAGATGTTTTGGTAAAAAATCATTACTTCTTTTCCAATATTTTTTTTTTCTCTATTGCAATTAGAATGGAAATAGTAATTATCATACCACAAATTGATAAGCCTAATACTTTAGTGAAATAATTGCAAAAAATATATGCAACATAAATAATTTTCTTATTTTCTATTTTTTTTTCTTTCTTTTAGATAGATAGGTCATTTCTGGCGATCAAAGCAGAAAAAGTAAAAGAGAAAAAATAAATATACAACCGATATTTCCTTTCTATATGTTTGATCTTTAGTTGTACAATTTATCCCCTTGCTTATTTTGTTTTACTTTCTTATAGAAAATAGATAGAGTATACTTTTATGCATTGCTTTTATTTCTTTATTAATTAAACAGAACACAGTAAAATATAAAACAAATCAATAATGCAAACAGACAAGGATTTGTAATTTAAAAAAAAAAAAAAAAAAACAGAAAACATTTACTATTTTCTAAGAAAGACAAAGGTAACAATAATTTAATTGGGAATTGACAGCATCTTAAAAACCGGTGGTCCAGATTATTTTACGGCTTTTTATTTTACATCTATGTAAAAAAAAAAAAAGTTTCAAAACCAAGAATATAACCTAACCAAAATAAAAATATTCAAGAATCTCTTCCGAGTTGGGCATAATTCTGAAAACTGTTCTTTATCTGTCGAAATCTGCAAAATAATATATTTCCGAGATTTAAAGAAACATTTATATAAACAAAGTTTCTTTTGTTGCAACTGAATTTCGGAAACGTTTTCGAGTAGTTTGTATGGTGCATTAATCAGTTTTCTCAAACCAGAATATCGGTTTTTAGGATGATACTTATTTTCAATTAAACATTTTCAGCTTCGTAACTGAATTTGTGCATGTAAGAGTAACAAAATAATATTAATGTTAATGTTAATTTAAAGCTGTTAATTTAGCATGTCTGTTCGTAAAACATGTTTTTTGAGCAGGAAAATGTTTACTTGAGACTTGGCAGCACGTGAAAAACGTGAAAATCTCGAAAATATATTGGTTTCTGATGTTTCTAGAGATAAAGAAAGTTTTTTGGAATCGTTTAACTCGGATGAGGTTATTGTATATTTCCCTTGATATATTTTATGATATATTATATTTACCTAGATTAAGAAACATTTCCCTCTTTTTTTTTCTTTTTTTTTTTACTTTGTATGTATATTTTTCTAGGGTGTTATATTATAGTATTAATAAAAAATAATTTAAGGGATAAAATATGTGTGTAATTTTATGATAAAAACTAGTCGGATGTGGCAATCCCAAAACTTTCTTCTGTCTCATACGTGTTAATACTTCAAAATTCACCATCACAGTGCCAACATTAAATGGCAATCTATGCTCATCGTGAGGTTTCTAAAGGTATGAAATTCCATGCATTAGTTTTTGAAATAGAACTATTGCGGATATCGTGAAAAATGCAGCATAACAGCGCCACCTATTGGACGATTTACACATAACAGCATGTTCAACATAATCATAAAACTGTATAATCAGCATATACATAAACATAATCAGCAATAATATTTATCAAGGTATATTTGAATCTGAAGTTTGATGAAAATTCGTGCATTAGTTCTTGAGATAGAGCTATTGCGGGAATCGGGGAACATTCAGCATAGCAGCGCCACCTGTTGGGCGATTGACACCAAAACGTAAACAGAAACAATTCATATCAAGGATTAACTGAATCTGAAGTTTGATGAAAATCCATGCATTAATTCTTGAGATAGAGCAATTGCGGAAATCGTGAAAAATGCAGCATAGTAGCGCCACCTGTTGGACGATTCACGCCAAAATGTTAACATCATCAACTCTCGTAAAATACTAACATAATCTGAAGTTCGATGAAAATCCGTGCATTAGTTCTTGAGATAGAGCTGTTACGGAAATCGTAAAAAAAATGCAGCATAGCAGAGCCACTTGTAGAGCGAGTTGCACCAAAAACTAATCAGCATCAATTTATATCAAGGAAAAACTTAATATAATTTTTTATTAAATTCCATGCATTAGTTCTTGAGATAGAGCGCCCACAAAATTTGTGTCTCACACACACAAAGTTCAGACGGACAGACAGACAGACTCACAGAGAGACATGTTGTAAAAACATGATATTATGGTTCTCTCTACCTAAAACGTGTGTAAATCTGTCGAAAACCGGAATTCAAAAATTTTTATGAATCCAATACTTTCTTCTTGTAAAGATAGAAGAACGTAAAAATTGTTCGTTCGGTTAATTTCCTCGTTACTTTATTATTTAATAATTAATGCAACAAAAATATTGTAAAAGGAAATTGTAAATAAACAAGTAAAACATTGCAGTGAAAAGTATTAAATCCCTTACTGCTTGAGAAATTTCATAATAATAGATTAGAAATTTAAGGTAAATACACTGTAATGAAAAATTGCTGATTTTAAGATATAATACTGGCAACTGGGGTGCCAGTTAACCGTAAAATTAGCAAGTAATATAACTTTAAGCAGTTAAATGCGGTTTATATCATTTATACGAAGGTATATTACTGCTTATTTTACGGTTATAAACTGGAACCCCAACTGCCAGTATTTATTTTTTATTTATTTATTTATTTATTTGCAGTGTATATATATATATATATATATATATATTACTCTTTTTTGATGAAAAATTTGAAAAGGTCATGTGTATAAAACGCTTTAAAAGAACCAGAAAGATTTTAAATGACGAAAAACTATATATTTATTATTATTATTTTATTTTTACACTGTTATAACCTTTAAGAATGTCGTACAGATGCTCCGATGGGAAAATTCCTAAAATTACGGTCGGGCAACACATAAATGTTGGATCGCAAAGACCAGCGATACCTGAGTAGATACTTATTACTAACATTTATTAATTAAATAATGATATAAGTTTTGTTTAGCAAAGACCGGCGATACCTGCGTAGGTACTTTAAATTCAATTATCTCGAAAGGCTGTTCGGCGTTTTTGCCAGGATAACATTTGAAAGAGTTAATGGATTTACCTTCTTTTTTCAATAGAGGAAAATAATTTTTTGACAAATCACAAGGTGTGGCCGATAAATACAATGACTGATCACAGAAATGCGAGGATAGATATAAAATAAATAGCAAATTTCGTTGTATGCCCGTTTGGTCTTGGAATTTTTTTTAATTCGGCCAGGAAATTGCAAGTCATGTTTCTCTGGAACCTTGTACCGGTATTTTTTATGAAGAATTTCCGTGGTAAGTTCCTACAATATTTGCAATATAAATAATCTTCGGGGTCTACACAATTTGAAAGAGAAATTTGAAAAGCAGGTTTTTGTTTGACAAAAGTGGTATTACTAGAAAACAGGAATTCTGCTTTTCCAGAATTTAGTGTCTCCCCGATGGAAAAAATGTATACATACAAATATAGATAGTATAAAGTATAATTCAGTTTTAAGACTTAAAACAAACGCTTTTATTTTATATAAAACGACGTCATCCGCATCAGCTGAAGAATTCCTCATTTACGATCCAGTCTGAAACAACATCTACAGTAAAGTATTATGACGTTACTATCACTGAATAATACACAAATCCAAAAAACCGATGTCGTCATTCAAGAAACTTGACAAAAAAAATCGGCTATCAAATTATTTATATGCCTTCATGTGTTTGATTATGTATTTCACGTGTTTCATTAATGTAGATGCTCAAAATTAAATATAGTTTATATAGCTCCATGTTTTATCAGAAATCATTTACATTTTTTCAAAATAGCACGCATTTTAATTACATTTTTTAAAAGTTGTTATGGGAAAATGGCAACAAGAAGATATAATTACTATTTTCTAACTATTTTTATTTTACTTTCTACAGAAATGGAGTACTTGAGTTGCAAAAATTAATCAAATGGATCTAAAAGCTACAAAAAAATTAATATTTCAAAAATAAACTGAGATGCAGTTTTCAAACAAATTGCATTTAAAAGTACTTTTTTTCCCGATACGACGGTATAAAAATTGAAAATTTGCGATGCTTAGAAATTAAAAAAAAATTGCAGTAGAGTATTAAATTGTACAATAATACATCTGCTTTGTTTTACGGCTGGTTTATACAACAGAACGTTATATTCTGGAGACGACATTTTAATAGCTGGGAGAAAGAAATAACATACCGGGGCTAAAAAAAAAGTTCAGTAATAAAAAACTATTTATTAGCAACAGACAGAAAATACAATAGGGAATTAAGAGGCATACTTACCGATCACTTTACTACATAATCACTAAATCGATTTAGGCATTTATCTGAACGCAGGACCAACTTGTTTAACGCGACTTGGCACATCACCGTCAAAAGAGAACGTTGTTCCAGATAAGTATTTCTTCAATTTAGGAAAAAGGAAATAATCTTTGGGTGCCAATTCTGGGCTGCATGAAGGGTGACTTCAGACTTCCCGCTTGAATTTTTGAAGCAAAATTCTTGAGTTTGGCGAGCAGCATTGGGACTGGCATTGTCATGCAGGAGAATTATATCATCACTCAACATGCTAGGATACATTCTTTGCCTATAAGAAATCAATCACTGCTCGCACCTCGAGACGAGACCACTTTTCTAAACGACTTGCCATTTCAATAGCTCTATTGCGTCTGCGAATTTTCACTACCTAACCGCACAACTCCTGTCAGACAACTAACGCCAACTGTCTCCAGTCTGGGCAAAACATATTCCCTTCAGAATAATTAGTTTTCAAATGAAAACTTTTTTTTTCGATCCACTCTCGAAAATTATATATTTGCAAAGAAAAAAAAAACCTAATTGTCTTTCAAAATTCTCTCCGCCAGATGTAATGCATTTCTGACAATGTTCATGCAAATGTTGGAGAGTTCTGGAATAGACCTCCTTAACAACTGTTCAAGTTCCCTGGTAGCAGCGGAATCTGAAATGTTTGAAAAGCTGTGTCCTTTCAGCGCAGATTCCGGCCGAGGAATCCTTTAACATACGTAGCAGCATGTGACCGTGGGTTACAAAACACATCACATGAATGATCCCGCATCAAAGAACTGCGGCCGGATGCCAGGAATACACACCACATTGCGCTTCAGCAGAATTTTATATGGACTCTGAGCTTCATAATGCAATGCACTAGCAACTGTTACGTTGCAGGTGCCGCGTGAAATGAACCCATACCGAGAAATTTTTATAACGAAGTACGAAGTTTATGTAAGACAGGGAAGAATGTTATATGCATGTGTAAAGCGCTTCGGACTCACATTTTCGGAACGAGGGGTCAAGTATTCACGAAAAATTTTCAACTTGAAACAAAAAATATGATCAATTTTTCTGGATTTTGAATTTTTCATTAAAATTTTTTTAATTTTTTTCAAAATTTTTCCGTTTTAGGAATAATTTAGAAGCAATGTAAAAAGCAGTAAAAAGAAGAAATTTGAGCTTAAAATTATAGAAACTAGAATTCAAACTTGTGGCAAAACTAGTTTCGCAAGATTAATTTTTTCGTACGATATAAAAACTTTTGTTATCGTTCTTTGCAATTTAAGCATTTTTTCTCTATAAAACGTAAATAAATAAAGCCAAAAAGGAGTAGTAGTTTTAATTAACTACAATCTTTCTAATCCAAGATCAAACTTCGTCATTAACTTTTCTGATCCCCTAAATGTATCTGCCTGCGTTCGGAGCACCTACTTAAAAAAAATGTACAATATTGAACAAATACACATATTTTTAGTTCAATTGTAATGCAGAATGATGAAAAAACATAAAATCCTAACAATATCTTCAGAACACTAGAGGGCTCGGCACCCTACGAGCTACACTCGCCAACCCCGTTCAGGCACCGCAGTCTCTAAAAGCACGCTAACTTGATCGCCTTTACATTTAATAAAATCTTTGAAACCTAGTCTCAAATACCATAAAAGGTGCTTAAAATATGAAAAATATATTTCGGTCCTTCCTGGACCATTTTCAATTTCTTACTGGTTCAGACTCGCTTTCCGCTGGGCCACTCTTCGGATCCCCCTTCCTCTTCTTCCCATATCCGCATCTTTTCGTAATCATTTCTTTCCAACCTTGCTCCACCAGCGCATTGAAACGCATTTTGAAATCGGGATAAATCGAAAGAGGTTTCATTGTATTTTCATATTTTATAGTTCCATTATATTTCATATTCTTACATGCATATTCATATAAGAAAGGTAAGAGATAGATTAAGCAACATTTGGCTTTTTTTTTTTTTTTTTTTTTTTTTTTAGTGCATATTCTAAGTAATTTCGTGTTCGTGTAATTTTTTATAGACATACGAGTAGAACAGTTATGGTAGGGTGAAATTATTTCTAACCAGCCGTATTCTTTAAATATATCGCATCAAAGTAATTTTTGAACAATGATGATTGTTAAGTTTCTTTCCCACAAAATATACATTCAATGATTTTTCTAATTTGCGTTGTTTACAAGAGTAAAACTTCGATAATATTTATCAATACTTAAGGAAAAAAGAAAAATTAATTTGATTTAGAAAGAAGAAAAAATTATTCTGCACATAAAAGAAAATATAGATATGTATACAGAAAATTTTCACAAAAATCATCGTGATTAAAGATGCAAAATATATTCTTTTGCACAACTCATGAAATTTAATTTTATGATAACTTTTTCATGGAGCTCCCTTAGAATTTTAGTTTATTTTTTACTTTATTGTTAAGTTCAAATAAAAGCTTTTCTATGTTCAGAATGATCAGGGTAGAAATGCAAATTGTTTTACATTAGAACGCGATAATAAAATTTTCCCTGAAACTCTTTATGCAGCTCTCATAGAAATTTGTTTATTTTAATATAAAAACTTCAAAATAGGATTATAAATTGTTATCCATTATTCACATTATTTAAAATGAGAAACATAAAATAAATCTAATTCTGTGTCGTGCATAAATTGTTAAAAGCAAATATTAGCTAAATTATAAAAAAAATATGTTTTCTTGCTTTTGAATTTAAACATCTTTTTGTCCAGATATTTTTTCGTGGCGAAAAGCAATTTATTATTCTCCTTTTGAGATGTAAATTTCATTATCATTCAGAAAAAAAAAATAATAGTTATAATGTTTCGAAAAAAATATAGGTAATTTCAAATCAGTATTCTGATAAAAATTTTCTCCATTAATTCTATTTTGCATCATTTCTCGACATATTTTTTTGTTTAATTAGGTTTAAAAAATGCTTCAAATATACGCAGAAGTGTAACATGCAGCATTAATTCACTATTGTATTTATATAAATATTTATAAATACATTGAAACTTAAACGATAAAGATTGTTTCATTATTTAAGAAATATTTTTTTTTTTTTTTTAATCTAAAACTATGCTAAAGAAAGAATGACGGTGAGATTATTTATTCATGATGCATGTAACCATAGAAAAAAGCGCTGCTTGAATTTTTTTATTCCTAAGTACTCTTATTCTGTCATTTTTCAAAATATTATACATTGATAAAGCACTGAATTAACTATTATGTTACAAATAAATAAACAGCGCTCGCTGATGTACGCTCATGTACAAAAATCAAGGATACCTTAGCTGAACGCTTTCGATTTTAGTCGAATACATACTGAAATTCTTTACGAATTGTCCTTTAATTTCTAGGATGTAAAGAACATGTTTAACTTCATACTACTCAGTGAAGATTTAATTGGGAGGACAATTAAGGGGCTAATAGTACATTTAATAATAAAATAATGTTTGCGATCACCTATGTAATAGAAAATACTGAAAATGGTCTTTCACAGTGTTAAATGGTTATTTGGATGCTCTAACATTTGTATGCATTTGTGTAAGCATAGTCTCCATATTCGTGAAGATGTTAACGTTTCTGTGAAAAGTTCAAAAGTTTTTCGTTTATAGCATATAGAGTTTTTAACGTAATTTAAAACAACTTTCCAAAAACCTAATAAAGAACAGTAAAAACAGTATACTGCGATTAGAACATGAAGATATTGAATACTTGATGAGATACTTGATTATACTTGATTATTGATACTTGATTATATAATACTTGATTTGTATGGAATAATTTTTAACTGCGAAAGCGTGTAAGATTGCAAAACTTTCATTTCATAATTTAGTAGTCAGCTATTTAGGGCAACTGATATAAAAAGTCCAGCCACATATCGCGAAAATTCAGAAAGATAGGGGCGATATAGTGAGTTGGTTTCTAAAAGTAGCTTTATTAAAAAGGATTTTCCACAGTCTTTTAATCAGCTCACTGTATCATTCTGAGTTTTCACAATATTTGACTCGACTTTTTATAGACACACTGTAAACTGAAATGTCTGAAATTCAGACATTTAAGTGTCTGAAACGCAGTGTTCAATTTTCAGACGTTTTAATATGTCTTAAATTTTTCAGACACTTCTTGCGTCTGAATTTCAGACACTTAAGTGTCTGAAACAAGAGTGTTCAATTTTAAGACGTTTTAAAATGTCTTAAATTTTTCAGACACTTCTTACGTCTGAATTTCAGACATTTCAAATGTCTTAATTGCGGCCATCTTTGAGCCTTTTTTTTGGGGGGGGGGGGGCTAATATGAAGCCATCTTTGACCACTTTTCTTTCTAAGCCATATACGCAGCCATGTTTGACCACATTGAATCATTTTTTATAAATGGGAATAATTTGTTACCATAAAGCAGAGCTAGCTGACTGCAGCGTGAGAAAACTGGGCTGTTTCTATGGGCCTTTAGCTTTACGGGCCCCTAAATTTGGTATGAAATTCCCATAAAGCTGATATTTTAAATTTGTTTTAATCTTCCACTTATTTTAATATTTTGTACTTTTAGAACATGATTAGGCTAAAGAAAATGATATATTTATACAAATATGTATTTGACGATATTGAATAGGCTTAATTTTTTAAGGAGGTTTTACTGTATTAAGACAAATATTTTTTGTTTTTAACCTTATTCTACTCTAGAAATTCATAATATTGGTTAATAATAAATATTGATTAATAAATATTACAATATAAAACTCATACTGCAAATTTTGTGGAATCTAGTTATTTCCTTCAGAAAGAATCCCATCCCTGCTTTGTTGTGCAAAAGCATTTTTTGCATTTATATTTCTGTGTTAAATAAAATTTAACACTAGATTCACAAAATTTGCAGTATATGAGTATTATATTGTAATATTTATTAATCAATATTTATTATTAACCAATATTATGAATTTCTAGAGTAGAAAAGGGTTAAAAACAAAAAAATATTTGTCTTAATACAGTAAAACCTCTCAATAGCGGTTACCTCGGAACCTTGGAATTTATCCGATGTTCGGAGGTGTCTGCTTTTCTGGGGTATAAGCAGGGTTGCAAAAAAGCCGGCTGAAATTAAAAAAAGCCACGCCGGCGGCTTTTATTGGTTGGCCTTTTTTAGCCATAATTGGCTTTTATACAATGAAGCATCGTAATTATAAACTACACATTTTAAAATATTTAATTAGTTTTAAAGACTTGTAATTAATTTAGAGTTTAATAAGTAACCCAATTTCTCAATAATGAAGACATCAATACTAGAATTAAATGTAGATGGTTTTGTTAGTATTTGTAGTCAGAATTGCAAACATGTCAGTTACATTTTAGCGCCATACCAACTGCTTTATCTGGTTTACAATCTTTACCCCCCCCCCCCCAATTTTTTCATTTTTACAGCTTTATAAAATTAAAGAGGACAATGGTTACTTTACGTTTTATTACTTAATTAATTTTAAGAGCTATTAATATACAAGTCTTATTTTATTTTTAGTAAACATTTAAAATTATACATAGTCATACAATAAAAACATCATTTATCACTATTAAAAACATTATGAATAGCATATGCATGAATATGCTTAGCAACAGGCTTTTCGAATTTTTTTTTCTCGTTTAAATGCTCTATTTTTATGCACTTATGTAAAAACTCTCCTCAAATATCATATCCTTTCTAATTTCTCTTTTATCATTTATAACTTAACTCTCCATATGGACACATAAGAATGTTTCCATTTTGATGTGCTACATTTTATCATTGTTTAATTAAATATAATCTTTAAAATGTGTAGTATATGTGGAGCTATGTAATATAGAATTTCAAAACACCAGTTTAGAGTCTAACTTACATTCTTTTCAATATTTATTTAAAAAAAAGAAAAAGAAAAAAAACCCGACATAATGCTTTCACAGTTGCTTTCTAGCAGATATAAAGACATTTATTTGACAAAATTTAATAGAAATTTAATTTTCTTAGTAGATTTCTTAGTAGAATTTAATTTTCTTAGTAGAAAATATTTATAAGTATTATAAATTACTTGATACAAATTTAAAACGAATTAGCTGTCAACCAACTTTTAAAAATAAAAACCTGCTTTTTTTAAGCGGTTAAAACCAAAAAAAGCCGGCCGGATTTTTTTGGCCTGGATAAAAGCCGGCAACCCTGGATATAAGTGTATAAAAATTGTGCATATTTTCAATAAAAAAATGTGTTTCCTAAATAGTGGTGTCCTTTATTTAGGAGTGTCCGTTATGGAGATTTTACTGCAAAGCCTTCATATGAACAGTTGTCTTTAGCGAACACTCACCTTTTTCAATATACATATATTTACCTCATAAAAGCTAACACAATCCAATAGCAGATTCAGCGTTCCGAAGGTGCCCGCGATTAAGAGTTTTTACTGTATTTAACTTTTTTTGTATTTAACTTTTCATCTTATTCTACATTTTAAGTTCAAAATACTGATTATAACCAATATACATTGTCGAAACACATTTAACGTATAAGTTTTTAAAAAATTGCAAATCGATTTTGCGGCTCCTAAAATCGTAGGTGGTGGTGGGGAGGGGGGGAATGTCAAACTTTGTCCGTGCTTTAATCAAGTCCTTCTTCTAGAAAAGCGCAACTCTGCATTGTAATTCGGTAAATATCGATGTTAGCTTTAAGTGCAAAATTTAGTTAAGCAAGCAGTGCTGAATTCAGGGGGTAGCCCAGGGGGGACACCCCCTGGAGCAATGAGATGTCCCCCCCCGGTAGATTTGAGATTTTGTGTTTTCAGTGGTCAAAAAAGTGCAATTTCCCTCTATAATGATGAATATGAACTCTATAATGTTCCGTTAATATAAGCGGCTAATAAGAAAATATCGCTTTTGTTAAATTTCAAAAATTTATTTGATTGTATAATTCGTATTTTCCATATGAAAAATGCTTTTTTAATGTAAGTGGGCAATCTAAAAAAATTATTGCATATAAAAAAAGTATTAGTTTTCAATTTTTAAAAAATGTTTTCACCTATATTCTTTAATCCGGGAAGCCCGAGTACGATCCCCTAGTTTACGTAAACGCTAAGAGCTAGATTAAGAAACATTAATCTTTCTTAACAGTGCACATTCTAGTCTTTTTTTCAATTCGTGTCAATTTTCTAGACATTTTATTTCTGGTCTAGAGGCATAAATTTTGGGCGTTTGTCGGGCTTGATAAAAATATTTGCATATATGTTTACCATTCATTTTTTTACAACATATTTATTGATATTTTCAAAATATAGAAAAAAATTGTTGAAAAAAAAGAAAGTTAAATAAGTTATAAGCTGGTAATGTTGGGGTAAAAAGAAAGGGGAGCGTGCAGGTTGACATAACTGCAAACCTCTTACTCATCTGAAGCAAAATTAAAAAAACAGACTATCAATTAGTGAAAATTCGTTATAGCTGCTACGTAAGAGAAAACGGAGAAAAACTTTCGCAAAATGGAGGTTGTCTTTTTAAAAAAGGCATTTTTCGACTCTTTTTTCCACAATTTTTAATTTTTTAAAATAGTAATAAAAATAATTTTGATACAAAAATGGCAGGGGCAATAGAGAGTTATACATTGAAGGTTGGTACAATATTTGAAATAAATCGGTTAAATAGAACTTGAGATATCCTGGCAATCATGTTGAAAAAAGTAGTTTTGTGAAAAAAGTGTTTAAAGTTTTGAGCAAAAGTTTCAGGCAGCCGCAGCGGTCTAAGTCGTAGAATGGTACGTTATACTATTTACACTTTGTTAATTGACGATTCCTGGTTCATAGACGTGCCTTCTTCGACTTCAAAATATATATTTTCGGAAGCTCGTTCGAATTTACGAGCAGTTCTACCATCCTTAGAAGCTCAGAAGATTGTTGCTCGGAGCGCTCAACCTGACTATTGTTGTCCCGTTTAATAGTGATGTGGTTTTCTTTAACGTGGTTATTCTTTTTTATTATAAGTTTTAAAAAGAGTTAGTTATGCGTAAAGTTTTATTAGATATGTGGTGTTTGTACTTAGTACTGTGGCGTGAGAAAAAATAAATGTGCAGATGTGCAGATATCAAGCATAGTGCTGATTTAAGTGATTTGCACATGGTTCCATTATTGGCGAATCATTTCGTTACACCGCCAACAAGTTGGAAATAGCACATCAAACGTGGCAAATGAGGTGCGTTCGTACTATAACTAGTTTTATAAATATTTTTTGCACCGCATATTGTAGTGAATGTATATTTTAGTGCACTTCATAAGTGCATATCCAATTCATTCTGTTCGAAAGGCTGAACATCCATAAAATGCACTTGAAATAATTTTTTCCATTAACTATACATCCATAAACTATACATCCGATTTTCTTAAAATTTTAAATGACTCGACAAATTTTATCAACAATTATATATTTAAAATTTCAGACCACTCGATTGGTAGTTTTTACTCTGTTATATGCGGACGGACGGACTGAACTACGACTATAGGTGCTACGTATTTATATAATTAAGAAGGCACCAAAAAATGATCCGGTTGTCGGCTTTAGCCGCCCTCTTTTTGTCTGATTTGCTACGGCGTGACCGGCCTAGTTGCTGCGTCACTAAAATAGCTATAACTCCGTTAAATATTGATATTTTAAAATTTCTCTCGAGGATATATTCTTAAAGGTCTAAACTTTAAGAATATCAAAAAAAAAAAAAAAAAAAAAGATTTTTTTTTTTTTTTTTTTCAAAATTCTAGACCTGAATAGCTCTTAAGTTTCACAGTTATGGTTGGATGAAATTATTTCTAATCAACTTTATTCTTTGAATATATTGTATTAAAGTAACTTTGAAATAATGAAAATTGTTAAGTGTTTTCGCCCACAAGTTGTACATTCAGTGATGTTGATCAATTTGCTTTGTTGATAAGTACAAAACTTTGATACTTTAAGCGTAATATTTATCAACATTTAAGTAAAAAAGAAAATTTAATTTGGTGTAGAAAAATTCAAAAAATATTCTGTAGATAATTTAAAAAGTATGTAAACAAGAAAATTCCAGAAAAATCTGCATGATTAAAGATACAAAATATATTCTTTTGCTAAATTCATGAAATTTAATTTTATGATATGTTTTCCGTGGAGCTCTCTTAGTATATTAGTTTTCTTTATTTTATTGTTAAGTTCAAATAAAAGCTTTTCTGAATAAAGAATGATCAAAGTATAAATGCAAATTGTTTTACATTAGTACACGATAATAATATTTTCCCTGAAATTATTTATGCAGATCTCATAGAAATTTGTTTATTTTAATAGTAAAATGACAAAATAGGATTATAAAACTGTACCCATTATTCAAGTTATTTAAAAAATGAAAAATAAAGTAAATCTAATTCAGTTTCTTGCACAAGTAGTTAAAAGCAAATATTAGCTAAATTACCAAAAATATGTTATCTTACTTTTAAATTTAAATATTTTTTTTATCCAGATATTTTTCCATGACAAAAAGTAATTTTCAGTCCCTCTTTTCAGATGGAAATTTAATTGTTATTCAGAGAAAATAATGTTGATAGTTATAATATTTCGAAAGAATATACGTAATTTCCCATCAGCGTACTGCTAGAAGTTTTCTCCAATAATTTAATTCGTATATCTCCTCAAAAATTATCGTTCTGAATTAGGTTTAAAGAATGTTAAAAATGTACGCAGAAATGTACTATTGAAATTATATAGACACATAAATGCGTTGATAGTTAAACAATAGAGACTGTTTTGTTATTTTTGAAATATAAAAATTCAATTTTTTATCAAAAATATGCTAAAAAAGAGTGACGTCGTGATTATTTTTAATGATGCATGTGACACACAGAAAAGTGGCCTGCTTGAATTTTTTTAAATCCCTATTCATATCCTGTCGTTTTTCAAGATTTATTTTTGTACAGTCGTGAAAAAAAAAAGTAAACACCCCCTACTAACTCTGCAACTAATTACAGTAGAAGAAAGTTACTAGTACCAAACGATTGGAAATAAAGTCTATTTTTAAATTATGTATATAAATTGTGTTTAGGGGGCCATCTACAAATAAAAACCAGATCAAACTTTGTTTTTGTTTTTTCGATGACAACACCCAATTTTGACAATATATTTTAAATCTACGGTTCAAACAATGCCTATTCATTTGGATGATTAAGTTTTTTAATTATAAATTTTCAAAATTTAGAACTACCAATTTTAAATTACACTTTCATATTTTTATTAATATCTCCTGAAATTAGAATCCTAATGTGATAATTGTGTGTGTGGTTATAATAGTAAAAAGCCCAAACATAAATACATTGAATTTATAACTTTAAAAATTTTATAATATGAATTATGAATTATGAAATTAATATTCGAAAAAAATATGAATTGCAACCTACATTTTTTTTTTTTTTTTTTTTTTTTTTTTTTGATAGATTTATATTTATTATGTCCTGCTTTATGCGAATTCTCACTTTCAAATTTTTCTTTCAAGTAGTTTTCGAATTATCATTAAAAAACGTCAAAATGATGGTTTAATATTGGTAATTAAATTACCAATTAAACCAAGTAATTTTTTATGATGTGCAGAAAAGCATAATTTAAAAAAAATATATTTTACTCATTTTATTGAAATATTTGGGTAATAGTCGAAACATATTAAACATATTAACTTTACCAATCAGTTTGATTGTGTTAAAATAATAGTTCATCTACGTATTCATCGTTTATATGGAGTGAACAGTACAGCATTAGCCTTGTAAGCCAAAGATCTGGGTCCAATTCCCAGCCTGGGCATTTTTTCGATCATTTGGAAATATTCTATTCGTATGAAACATATTAAGCCAGTAAATGGTCATATTGGCAAGAAATAATACATTAATAAAAGTGACAAACATAGTCATTCTGTAGCATTTCAGCATTCGAGTACTGAACTTCAATTTTTAATACAGCCCCTAAAATAGGCTTATTTTAAAATAACTAATATCTCAGAAACTAATCGCACGAATTTCTTGAAAATGTGTATTTAGGCTAATTAAAGGGTGTAGATTTTATTCATAATGTCAAACTTGGGTCTTGCTATTGAAAAAAACAAAGTTTATGTTCGTTTTGATATGTAGATGCCCCATAAGAAAAGTTTATATGAATCATTTAAAAGTAGACTTTATTTCCAATCCTTTGGTACCTGTAACTTTTTTCTACGGTAACTTGTTGCAGAGATAGTAGGGAGTGTTTACTCTTTTTTTTTTTTTTTTTTTTTTTCCCACGACTGTACATCGCTAAATTATCGCATATGTTGCAAATTTAAAAACCGTTCTTGCTGTCATAAATGGGTCATTCCATACAAAATGAGCAAATTACCTGTGGCAGACATGTCACAGATTTTAACGAAATCCATTTTGTAAGTAGATCATATCTATTTATGAGTAAATGTAAAATAATAGATTTTAGGATTGTGTATTTAAGTTTTAAAATTTATATTAAAAGTGGATGCAAAATCGTGGTTTTGGCTACATGCTTGAAGTTTCAATTTTGGTTATTAGCCTTAACAATGCAAAGACTATATTAAAAATTATTTATAATTAGGAATGAATGATAAATAACAGATTGACGTAAGTTAGTAATTGTATTTTTATTCCTTAATGAGAAAAAAATTATTTTTGAAAAAATTTGAGGGGAAAATGCAACGTTTCTGTTGAGATGAAGGACACCTCTGACAATATCAAAATTGCTTGACGTTGTAGCAAAAAGTATATATATTAAATATTTAAACTTTCATTCTTGCCTTTTTTATTCCTTAATGAGAAAAAAAATAAATAGTAAAAAATGTTGAGGATAAAATGCAATATTTCTATCACTTGTTTCGACGTGAAATAAAGCTTTTTTAAATTTTTAATTCTTTTTATATTATAGATAACAGTGTATATTTTAAATATAAAAACTTTTATACTTGCTTTCAGTTTATTTTTTCCTCAAGAAGATTTTTAATTAAAGTAGAAAAAAAAGCTCAATTGAACAGAAAATTATATATTAATTTCTAAATCCACATACAGAAAATAGATGGCAGCACTAAATTTTTTCACCTTGAAATCGTGCAATATTTTAAGAAACGCGCGCGAATTTGAAAAAAAATAGCTCATGGAACGTAGTTAATATTGCCTTTTTTAACCCAATTTTGTGACGTTAGGAATCAAAAAGGCATGCTTGAAATTTTTTTAGCAGATTAAGGACTTATTGATCTTTATGTCTGTGCAATAACTGTAATGTGGTACATTTCCTTCATTATTTTTTTTTACCTGTCAATAAGAAGAAAAATTACAATTTTGTCATTTTTTTAAAAGTTTCTAAAATTTTTTTAAGGTGAAGGAAATACATGGCAACTTAAAAACTTTAGTAATTCGATCTTAATATGTAAAACTACATCAGGCATTAATTTCTCATATGTTTTTGAATTCCTTTAATTTTTATTACGTTTTTAATTTTCTCAAAATTTGCAAATTTTCAATTTTTACAACCAATTAAAGAATAATCATGGTGTTACCAGATTATTATTGCTCAATAAATAAGAAGATGATTTTTCAGAGGTTACATTATTTTAAAAAAAATTCATTTCAGTTAAATAGTTTTCAAGATACAGAACTTCAAACCTGCAACTTTGGACGATTGCACACATGCCATTCTTTATCACAAGTTTTTTAAATGTCCAAAACTGCTAAAATAATTTATTTTTTGTGAAGATATTTTGCAGAGCTCTATTTGAATATGAATTGAACGTGTATATCAAATTTTATTAAAATCTGTTACTATGTGGCCACGACTTTTTTTTAAATTTTTGCTCATTTTACGTGGAATGACCCAAATGTTAACAAAATTATTACTGTTCTGTTCAATTTTTATCATTTCATTTTCAAGTTATAGGAAAAGGACGGATAAAGTGGCCAGTGGGCGCAAAGTGATGATTGGAGTTTTTTCTGCTGTATAGTGCCCCGCCACGTAGGAACCAGGCGAAAGAGTCGTCACAAATGTTGGTACTATTGTCTGATATTTTGAAGTGGAAGGCTACATTTTTCAAGTTGTGTACTCATTTTATTGTTTTTTCTCATTTTTGATTTTAAGCAAGTGTCTACAATTTCTTGAATATAGCTAAATATTATTAAGTGTTATAATTATTTGCTCTTAAGCTGTGTGATCAATGTGAAATAAACTTGTAATCCGTTCGGGACCATGGGTATCATATATGCACCCTCAAAAAGTGCTTTAAACGCTTGAATTTGATACCAGTAAAAAAGAAAAGTAAAACTTATTTTATTCAATTATGACATTTTCGTGATTTATAAAGTCAAATAAGTAACAAAAAGTGATGCTATACGAATAAAATCCGTGTAAAAGATGCCGGTCCTGAACGGGTTAAATGATGTGCGTTTTAAAACGCTAAGTCATGTAGATTAGATGCTAGGCCACAGTTTTTGTAATGGCGTCATTCCGGGCAAAGTGGTCACAAAGATTCGGGGTTATGACTTCTACAGAGAAAGGCTTACTCTCGACATACTTTCGTCCAAATTGTAACCCTAAGGGAGTAATGATCGTACGGAACATCTCAGTAACATCATTAGGCAATACCAGTAGTAGCATACTGACTGGTCCACTTTTCATCACCACAACCTTCTACATAGCCATAGTGGCAATATTAGATATAGTTTGCTGTTGCAAATCTATAGAGGGTGGGGCTTGTTGTTTCCATTGAGCCCAATCGGTGAAGGAATGCATCTTTGCAATTGTGAGTACAATTATATGTAAATACTTTCAGACCTGTAACTATTGCAGCAAATTCATTACTTGCGAGTTTTGTCGCATCTATATTTGATTTTGTATAGCTCTTCCTCTTGTCTTAAATTTTAGGCATTACGCGGTCATGAGGATTACAAGAATGTGTCGTCAATTAGGTCATTAATATAACTGAAGAAGCAAATTTACTGGTTCTGTCTTGTTGCATACTGCCTGCCTGTTGGGGGCACATCTATTCTTCCATTAGTCATATTGATACTCATTACTGTTTACTTTATTTTGTAACAATTTAATACTTAAAATATTACAAAACATACTTATTCTCAATATGTTTAGCTTGTGTTGTTTAAATGTACAGTTGTGGAAAAAAAAGTAAACACCCCTACTAACTCTGCAAATAATTATAGTAGAAGACAGTTACTTAATCCAATCGATTGGAAATAAAGTCACTTTTAAATTATGTATATAAAATTTGCTTAGGGGGCCATTTACAAATCAAAACCAGACAAAACTTTGAATTTTTCAATGGCAACACCCAATTTCGACAATATATTTTAAATATTCGGTTTAAACTATGCCAGGAAACAAAATTTCTAGACATTTGAATGATATGTTTTTGAATTATAAACATTCAAAATTTAGAGCTTCTAATGTTACATTACATTTTCATATTTTTATTAATATCTCCTGAAATTATAATCCTAATGCGATTATTTTGTGTGGGTAATAATAGTAAAAAGCCCAAACATAAATATATTGAATAAGTAATTAAAAAAATATATAATATAAATTATGAAATTAATATTCGAAAAAAATCTGAAATGCAACCTACAATTTTTTTGCTAGATTTATATTTATTATGTCCTGCTTTATGCAAATTCTGAGTTTCAAATATTTCTTTCAAGTAGTTTTCGAATTATTATTAAAAAAGGCAAAATGATGGTTTAAGGGGAAATCTATGATGCTCAAAAAAGCATAATTTGAAAAAATATATTTTACTCATTTTATTGAAATATTTGATCCGGCAATAGTCGAAACATATTAAGAGAGTGAAATGGTCGTACTGGAAAGAATAATACATTAATAGAAATGGCATATCCTCTTCAGACCCAAGGTGCACATCTGTGTACCTTTCGTTTCAACTGCGTATCTCACTTATTATTTGAAATCATTTTATTGGGACCAGAGGTTGTCATTTGTGTACGTTAGGGTTTTCTAGTTTTAGCAAAAAATGGCGCTAGCAGTCTTAATTCATGTGATTTTGCAGGAAATAAATGAGTAATGACGACAAATACAAAATGTAGGGGGAGAAAATAATTCAAATACCACATCTCTGTCCAACTGTTATTCCATAGCTCTCTCTCTCGCTATATATGATTAATTCAAGAGTCACTGTGTTCATTTGGTAGATGTAAAGAAGATGTGAAGACGAATAGAAACAAAGTTTGAAGATTAAACTAAGTTCATTTTATTTGAAGAGTTGAGACATTTAGTATGAACATCCTTGTTCATTGCATGTAAAAAAAAATAAGTTTAATAGACACAAACATTTAAGAAAAACACAATCTAAATAAATTCCTCAGCCTCAACATGGCTGTAAACTTACTACTCCACAAATCATACTTGGAGCTACTGCTGGCCAGGCAAGTACACACTCAAACACATCTACTGAAACTGTATTTATACTGGCAAACACATTACAGTTACAGTTAATTCAATAACATTAGCATAGTTTGAGAAAAGGTTATGGTTACAATTAAATAAAATAACAGCTTAATAAATAAGTTTAACAATCAAACATTAACTCTAGTATTTGGTTACCAACCAACCTACCATTGCTGAAAACTGTTGACATGGCATTAAGTTTGCAAGCTATGAGTGTGAAATTACTACCTTCACAAATAAACCATCTTTTAGATATCTTACATTAATTAAAGATTAAAAAGTCCCACAGGAATGATAAGGTAATAAATATGAATAATTAATATTTAAACTTTACATAATATGAGAGTAATTGTGTGTTTACTTTTTGTACTAGCCAGCAATGATTAACTTTTAAACCCTTTTCTCAAACATGAATAAACTTTAAACTTTAAAAACAGCAAATGAACTTTTACTAGTTCAAGCATTGTGAGGATGAGTGAAAGAGAGGGGGAAAACTTATTGGGATAATTTTAAACTTAAAACAAATTTTATTGAAAATGCCAATAGTTTTCTAGTTTTAGCAAGAAATGGCGCTAGCAGTCTTAATTCATGTGATTTTGCAGGAAATAAATGAGTAATGGTGACAAATATAAGACTTCGAAAAAGTAAGTACATTTTTTATAATTAGAAAATTAATATTTATTCTCAATATTTTTTAAGATTGCTCATAAACACTTCAGTAATGCATAAATCATTTAAATTTTTTAACTAGATCATAATATTTATTTAAATTAGATGTATTTTGTAAGGTGCACGTGTGTGCACCTCTGGCTTCAATTCCATGTTTTTGGAAAGAAGTCATCTCACCAAAAATTTTGTATTGAATGATATCTAATTGGTGCAGTGCTAGAGCTGTTGAATGATTCAAAAAGTTATTCACCCTATCTACCACGTATTTCGGGAAAGTAATAAATATAATTTTATTTATTTTTAGAATATTTATCTTGGGATGAGATTGAAAAAATTATGAATGAAAGTGATGGTGGGTTATCGGATGTTTTAAGTGACGATGAAGACTTCGAACAACAGTTAATTGGTGAGCCTTCTGACAATGAAAATTTAGATAACACGAATATAACAGTTGAGGGTATTGCTCCAGTTCCTATCCCGGATCCATGGGACAATAAAATTGAGAAGATTTAAAAGACCTTTGTTATGGAAAGCTGAAAAGTAAGTACATTTTTAAAAGTTATGCTGCAGCAAAACTAGAATAATAATGTTGAGAATAAAACCTAATCTTTTCGCAAATATTTATTTTATCTTTTTTTTAGAATGGTATTCCGAGGACCATTCATTGATGAGGATAATCTAGAAGCAGATTCCAACATCGTAAATCCTTTAGAATCATTTCTAGAATATTTAATTGAGATTTTTGGTGAAAAGTTTCATATGAAACAAATTTAAATTCCGTTCAAACACAAAACCACCACTCAGTAAATACATCTAAATATGAAATTATGAAAGTAGCAGGCGTACACATATTCATTAGAACTTTAAAATATTCCCAAGTAAGACTCTACTGGCAAAAATACTTGTCAATACCCATAATTGCAGCTGCTATGTCGCGTGATCGATTTTTTGAGATTAGAAAATTTCTTCAGTTTGCAGATAACTCAATTGATCATTCAGCAGATGACAAATTATGGAAAGTAAACCTTATCTTGAATGCAGTTAAAATAAATGTCTGTCCCTGCCACGGCCAAAACATTTATCACTCGATGAGCAAATAATCCCATTTGCTGGACATTGTGGGTTTAGGCAGTGTGTGCCGTTAAAACCTAATCCTTTGGGATTAAAAAACTTTGTTTTATTCGCCAGGGATGGCTTTGCCCTTGACTTCCAAATATATCACGGAAAAGGAACTGTACCAGCTGATGATTTAAAAGAACTCGGATTAGGTGGAGGCATTGTTAAATTGCTTTCTAAAAGTATACCAAAAGACAACACACGGGTGACTTACACGGACCGTTTTTTTACTGGTGTAAAATGTGCCGATTTTTTATTGAGGAACAATATCTACCAAACTGGAACGATCATGAACAATAGATTTGGAGCAGCAGGTAAAAAAATTAAGAATGATCGAGATCTGCAACATGGAGAATGGGATGAGAGAGTAAGGGAAGGGAAGGATATGTGCGTAGTAAAATGAAAAGATAACAAATGTGTCACTTTACTTTCAACTTGCATAGGTAGTGATCCTGAGAGCAGTTGTGTTAAGTGATTTAAAGATCAAAAGTGTAAAATTAACTGTTGGTATTTGTTCTTAGAACTTTACTGATTAAAAAGGTATCATAAAAATTCATCAAACCTTAGAGTGGCCTCTTCATCCTTCCTTCCGCTACTTTAAAAAAAAATGTTACTGAATAACCCATAAGCATTCTTGATATTAATTTATGAACAAACATTTCAAATCTAGATTCGTTTAGAATATTATTAAAAAATGTTGCAGACACTAAAGCGTGTTCGTAAAAAATGACTTATTTTCTTTTGTTTGGTAACTTTTCATTCACAAAATATCACAAAAAAAAAAAAAAAAAAAAAAAAAAAAAAAAAAAAAAAAAAAACAGATACATTATGAAGGATTTTTAAAAATAGAAATTATGTATGATATTCATGAACACTAATGTGTTCATAAATGTTTTTGTTGCGATATTTAATGAAGATTTATATAGAATACATTTTTATAAATCCTAATGTTTCGTGATATTCGTGATGTGTTCATTGTTATATTTAATGAAGATTTACATAGAATATATGCTGATGAGCTCCAATTATTCGTGATGTTCGTGATGTGCTCATGTTCATTTGTAACATTTTAGGAAGATTTATGTAGAATACATGTTGATAAGTCACAATTTTTGTGATATTTAATGAATAATTTATATAGAATATATGTTGATAAGTCCCGATTTTTTGGGATATTTAATGGATATTTATATAGAATATATTTTGATAAGTCCCAATATCTCGGTTTAAAAACAATTCTTTGTAGTAGCAAATTGAGAATGTCTGAATAACTAAGTGTGCTTCTTAATTAATAAGTATTAAACATTCAGATTTAAAGCTACTGTAATATTACTGTACTTTTTTTTTTCGAAATAAAGTAGGTGTATCAATTAAAGCTACGTTAGCTTGTATAAAACTTTATTCTCTTTTCTTTTGTAATATTCTGATTTAAAATTCCACTACTTTGCATATTTATTCAAGCAATTTTCTAATTTAAAGAATTGTTCATAACTGAAAATAGTTTCATGAATTTCAGCTAATAATTTGCATTTAAATATCAGTAAATAACCAAAATTGGAGTTATTTAAACGTAAATGCATAACACTGTTTTTTTTTCTTTCTTTGCACATCGTTACAGTTTAATATTCTAAATTAACTGGAAAATGTTTTTATAAAAGGAAAAAAGGCTACTTAGGAAGAAGACTCTTAACTTAAATAAGTTGTTTATTAAGGTGTAGTTGTATTGTTGTTATATATATGTATGTGTATAAGTGTATGTAAGTATTACAGCGGTATCGCATTAATGGAAATTTTAAAATGTATAGAATTGTGAGCTAAATTTAAAAAAATTAAAAAATAATTCTCCCCTTGAATTTAATATTTTGTATTCAAATTTCCTGTATTTTCATGTATGAAAATCGTTTGATGTTTGCTTAAGATTCACAGATTGTATTCGTGAGAGAAACGTAGAAGTATAATATTTTATTCACCAAATAAAAGAGAGTGTGCATGAAATACAACTTTGAACTAGAAAATAAGGTAATATTATTGTTTCGAATGGTTCGCCATTAAAGGAAATCTTGGTTTTTATTTTATTTTTTTATCGTTATTTGAAATGTGTAAACAAACTTGAGAGATACATTTTCCGAAAATTTCAGACACTAGAAAAAATTGCATTTATTATTATAAACATTTTATATTAAATAACAGATTATAAGAAAATGATTATTAAAAACCCTTTATCGCTTAACTCTGCTTTTAGAAGATTGGTATTGCAAAGTAGATTCATGCATCGCGCCGGTTAACCCCCCATTTTACCCGATCCGGCCCGCGGTTCATTTCGATTCGAGTTAGCGCTAATTCCTTTAGCTGCAGTTCGGGTTAGGGTCTGGTATCTTCAAATGTTTCAGGTTTCGGTCGATTTTGACATTTGCCTGTCGGGCTGGGATTTATCTGCTTTTTGAGTCCAGAATAATTTGTTTGATGAAAAAATTGTATACTCCAATATTAATTAGGATGTATATCTTCCTTTTTTTACATAAAAGATAAAATTGATATTTAGAAATATAATTATATACTAATATTCCCTAAATTACAGTAAAATAAGGACTACTTCTGGTCTACCGATTCACGATGGTTTTTCCTCTATCGTTTTTGTATTTTTTTTTTTTTTTTTTTATCATTTTTGTTTTGCTTATCTTTGCGATTTTACTTTTTTTACATGAAAATTATTAATAGACATCCAAAAAAAGAAGGTTCTTTTATCCATGCCTACGCATAACTTTTGAATGGAAAGCACCGTTTTTTATAATTCTTCACTCTTGTTGTTGGAAAAAGCGCGGACTGGTAGTAGTTCCTTTATAAATTTCATCAGAATCCGAAGATTAGTTTTGTCTGAATAAGTGATTTTATTTTTTTTTCTATCAATTTAGTTCTGACCATCTTCGTGATTTAATTTTTTTACGTGAAAATTATTAATAGACATCCAAAAAACAAAGTTTGTATGCTTATTTTTAGCATGACTACGCATAAATTTTGAACGAAAGTCCCGTTTTTTATCATTCTTCACTTTTGTTGTTGTTGTTTGGAAAAAAAGCGCGATCTGGTGGTGGTCCTTTTATAAATTTCATCAGAATCCAAAGATTAGTTTTGTCTGAATAAGTGATTTTATTTTTATTTTTTCTATCATTTTAGTCCTGCTCATCTTCGTGATTATATTTTTTTATGTGAAAATTAATAATAGACATCCAAAAGAAGGAGATTTGTATGCTTATTTTATCCATGTCTACGCATAACTTTTGAACGAAAGCTACGTTTTTTATCATTCTGAATAGACATAAATATTTGATGGTCCCTTTATTTTTCATCAGAATACAAAGATTAGTTTTATTTGAATAAGTGATTTTATTTTATTTTTTCAACTTTATAGGCTCTATTCTCGTAATAATTAGCCATTCATCACGAAATATGAATATGTTATTGAAGTAAACTGTGCAAATTTATATTTATAAAATAGCAGTCGTATCTTTTTAACAGGGTCATCTAAAAAAATAATATACATATATGAATATAAATAAAATGAAAGATATTGGCAACAATGACATTTAAATTATTTAGGAAAAGAATAACAGGCTACAAAAATACACTCTGTTTTTCCAAATCACTTTCCCTAAAATACACCAGCTGGCGTGCAATAAGTAAATATCTATCTATATATTATATTATGCTATCGTACATGGCACAGAAATCGCGATTATTTGTTGATTGTTTAATGGCAACGCCCGAATACATTGATGAAACACACCTCATTGGTTATTGAACCGCATTTAATGCATCTTCATACCTATAAGGGGGTTACCATAGGGGGACCCTGTTCTGTCGGCAAATACTGCCAAGTTTTTCACCAACTTGGCGACCAAAATTAGTCGCCGAAAGGGACGCCAAGCTTTCGATATCCCAAAATTTCGCCAAATTTCCATAGACTTCCATTGTAAACCAATAGGGTTTACTTGCTTACAGAAAATCAACAAATTGAGATATTTTAATGCAACAAAAACTAATGTTAGCTTAAGGGATTATATTAATTATATTTAAGGGAGTCCAAGTAAATTAAATTATGAATAAAAGTAACATGATACAATGCTTAGCATTCTTTACCAATCATAAATTTTAAGGTAAACTAAACTGGTCGCAAAGGGAGGCTAGTTAGTATATGAAAAGATTCCTTGAAGTCTGTTTCATTTTATAAAAAAATAATTATTTGTTTCTGATACATTATGTTTATCTATAAAACTTTTTTTTTTTCAAACATTAAACATTCGTTATTTGTTTTATTTTTTTATAACTTTATCCTGTTAAGTGAGATTAATTTAAAACCATAAAAACATCTGAGAAAATATAAGAGAAAAAGATGAAAATAATGTTCTTCTGTAGACGTCATTCAAGAATTGCTCAATTTTAAATGCAAATTTTGTTTCGATATATTTGCTAGCACTGAAATTTCAAAGCAAACTCAAATGTTGCATAAACAAATATAAAAGTCGAATAAATGTAACAAAGATATATTTTGTATCTGCGTATATCTATATTTTAGTGAATGAAAAATGTCAAAGAACGCGAAATGTATTTTTCATATAAGTGCTTTCAAAATAATCTTTCACGTACAAAAGTGTAATAGTTTTGAAAAAGAGAATTTCCTTTAAAAATAAAATAAAATAAAAATAAATATTTAGATCGATATTAATGTTTTTCTGGTTTAACCCTTTATCTACTGACGGTACCTATAAGTACCATTAAAATAACTTGTTATAAAATTCATTTAATACATCGATTAGTTGTAACACAGTTTAAAATAAGTTATAGATACATTAATTTATCTTCTTCCAAAAGCATTATGGGTTACACAAAATAAAAATATTTTTAAAAGGATGATTTTTTTTGCCTTTACATCTTTTCAGCTTTCTTGGCGTTGAGGGGGGGGGGGGAGGGATTTTTCAATTCAGAAATATTTCTATATTTCTATTGTAAGAACATTATATTTGTACTTTTCCTAATTCTACAAAATACTAGGAAATATATTTAAAATAAAAGATTTGAGAAGTGTTATAAATATTGCACAAAATCCCTATAAATTCAAATTTAATTAATCCTTCTAAATCATTCTAAAATCCTTCTAAAATTTATTAAATGATTATGTAAATCTTCTAATGTAGTTTTAACAATTCACGAAAAATGCTTTAGAAGATAAAATTTTCATGAATTCATAATTCAGTATAGAAAGGGTTAAAGTTGTAAACTAAAATTTTGGAAACAGTGAAGACCAGAAATAATAGTGACAGTTTCGATATAGTCAATAGCCGTAATATTTGAAATTAAAGGAAATATTTATTGTGTCATTTACATACAAGAAGACATTCTAAGTATAATTAAGTTTGGTTAAACCGGGGATTGTAAAGGTCAACTGTTTCTCTTTATACCCAGGAAGAGATAGTAAAAAGAACACAAGCAGTAGGAAAAGGAATTTCTGGCGCTGCACCGGTGGACCGTGCAGCCTCCACCCTTTCAGCTTCCCGTCCAGCCCCACCACGTCACCGCCCGTGCTACGTCCGAGATCGATTCTAGCAAACACTGGCAGGGAAAAGCTGAACTTTAAAAAATTTTAGTTATTTTTAACTGGAAAAAGCACATTTTGATGGAATTTTAATGTTTGATTGTACTATAAGGCAATAGTTTGTAGGATTTTAACTCTTAGGCGGCGACCCTGATACAGGGAAATACTCAAGTTCGATAATTTAACAGTGAAATTTTACACTCTCAGTGTACTAGTGTAGTATACTTCAGTACTTTAAGTGAATATTTCTTATCTAAAATAACCTAGTTTATGTAACTGGACTATTTAAATTTTCCAATTCATAGTAGAAAATAACGGACAACATTTCAACACTAGAAATATCACGTAATAATATTCGAGCCTCAGATTTTAGAAATAGTAAACATCCATATTTAATTTTATTGACGTAGTTGCTTTTAATTGTAGTTAGCTTTTTTATTCGACCAGGTTCTGAAATCGATCCAACACAGAATAAACTTTTCAGAATTTCTACCCCCCTATTTTCAAGAGAGAATTTACATGAGAATCTTTCATCCCTATTTAAGAACAGATACGTTTGTAAAATTCACAGGCAAGGGAGGTTTGTAACACCACTTTTAGAGCATTGTAAAAAAAAACTTTGCTGACGCGGTTATATGTTACACTATATGGCCAAAGGTGAGCGGTCACTTGCGATTTTAGACGTTTTGTTAAATGTCTAGAAAAATATATGAGGAATTAACCAGAAACTGCAGATGTGTAAACAGTATAGTATAGGTCATATATTTCTGTAAAGATTGTTTTCCCGAAACCCTATAGGAGACCGTCAACAATTTAAAAAAGAACGAATATCTTTTGGATAACCCTGCAAAAACTAATGCAGCAAAAGCGTTTAAACTCGAGATTATTAATAAGAGACTTATTGTAATATACTTTGTTCATTTTTATGGGTATAGCATGCATACTCATAGCGAAATTAAGGTTTTTATAAAAACAGTCCCAAATTTTGCCTAGTTTTTTGCTTATAATTTACAAGGTTCTTAATAAAGAAAAAGTTCTTCAGAAATATGACAAACAACACTGTACACAATATTCTGCAATCTGAATTAAAAAATAATAAAAATTGGATGAAAAATGAGCAGGTTTACTAAAAAATGTTTCACTGCACATGCGCGAATGCAATCAAAATATAATGTGCATAATATATTTGTTAAGCATATAGAGCAACTTTTGTGAAAGTCTCAAATTCATAGCTTGAAAATTCTGAAAATTATCGTCGATAGAATAAGCTCGAAATCCGTTGTTCCAAGCAACAACGTCCAAAGAAGCAAAAAGATGAGGGGTATCCCAATATAGTAGTGCGGTGCAATATTGTGTACGCTATCTTAGCACTAATCAACATATATTTGATACAACCCCTCACCTTTTTGGGAACAACGGATTTCGAGCTTATTCTATCGACGGCAATTTTCAGAATTTTCAAGCTATGATTTTGAGACTTTCACAAAAGTTGCGCTATGTACATAGCTAATACATTATGCATATTATATTTTGATTGTATTCTCGCATGCACAGTGAAACATTTTTTACTAAACCTGCTCATTTTTCATCCAATTTTTATTATTTTTAAATTCTGATTGCAGGGTATTATTTACAATGTAGTTTATCATATTTTCTGAAAAGAACTTTTTTTTATATTAAGAACTCTGCAAATTATAAGCAAAACACTTGACGAAATTTGGGACTGTTTTTATAAAAACTTTAATTTCTCTACGAGTATACATGCTATTCTCATAAAAATGAGCACAGTATATTACAATAAGCTACTTATTAATAATCTCGAGTTTGAACACTTTTGCGGCATTAGTTTTTACAGGGTTATCCAAAAGATATTCGTTCTTTTTCAAATTGTTGACGGTCTCCTATAGGGTTTCGGGAAAACAATCTTTACAGAAATATATGACCTATACTATACTGTTTACACACCTGCAGTTTCAGGTTAATTCCTCATGTATTTTTCTAGATATTTAACAAAACGTCTAAAATCGCAAGTGACCTGTCACCTTTGGCCACATAGTGTATATACAGTCGAGTCTCTCTATAACGAAACTCCATACATCGAATTTCTCTATATAAAGAATTTTTAGTAGGAACGGTCTCCTTTCCCGATGATCTCATTAAAACAGTCTCCATACCGCGAAATATCTATTTCCATATAACGAATTTTTTCATAAAATGTTCTTTATTTATTCAATTTAAAACAAAAGCTTCCAAATCACATGGAATCAATTTTCCATCACTGATTCCTGATTTATCGTTCAGTGCTGAGTTTTTTATCTTACTTTTCTACCTTGAACCTCCTTGTTCTTTATGTCCAACGAATTAATCTTCCCCCCCCCCCTCCCGCACATTTTCCAACATCCTTCTTAAAACAGTGTCAATTGGAGTGTTACACATATAAGAGCGGTATCAGAGAGGTAATTGAAGTTTAAGGTGAATGAGCTCGAAGATCATTCAAAAGGTTAAATTAGAAAAATAAACTCTCTTTTAATCAAGCGCAACAAGTCGAAATTCGTTATATTCACTGCCAGAAAGCTCCTGAGATCCACTGGCATGACACGTGACCTGATGCGCTCCACAAAAAAGAGGGACGGGAAAGAAGGCGCAAGCACGCTATTGGTCGAATGGGAAATTCTCCCTCGACAGCTGTAGCCGCAAGAGCAGATCACTGTCACCATTTAAAACACGTTTTCATCTATCCAAATTAAAGCTCTGAATCCTTACAGTTAGAGTAGATGTTTATTGTTTCTGGCTTTCTTTAGTGTGAAAGGTTCACAAAACTTAATCTGTTTGAGTGCGCTTTTTTACTACTTCTGCAAAAAGTGTCTCCTAGGAACTGCATAACTCTCTGTGATAAAGTGAAGATTTTAAAAGAAATCGATAAGAGATTGAAAAAAATGGTGTGGCAAAAAATTTGGGATTCCGGCAAGTAGTCTGTCAACAATCATAAAAAATAGAGAGTCAATCACCGAGCAGAATTCGGATCTTGGTTTGGCGAGAAAAAGAAAGTGGACGTGCCAATACGAGGACTTAGACGAAGCAATGTTTAAGTGGATTAAAGGGGTAAGGGACCGGAATCTACCATTTTCGGGACCAATGATTTTAGAAAAAGCTCTAGAATATGCTCTATCTCTAGGGCACTCTGACTTCCAAGCCAGCATTGCTTGGCTAGAAATGTTTAAGAAGAGTCATGGGTTACTCCAGAAAACTATCTGCGGTGAAAGTGCGGATGCGGTGGTGACAGTATGTGGGAACTAGAGTCTTAAAGTAGCAGAAATTCTAAAAGAATTCGCTCCCCAGAACATTTTCAATGCTGAAGAAACAGGTCTCTTTTACAAGTGTCTCCCAAACAAGACTCTGGCGTTTAAAGAAGATAATGTTTTGGCGGCAAACAAAAGATTACTATTCTGTTGCATGCTAACATGACCGGGAAAGAAAAATTAAAGATGCTAGTCATTGGGAAATGTAAATCTCCTCGGTGTGAAGTCCTTAGAAGTGGACAATGATTTCAATAAAAAGTCCTGGATGACCACTGAAATTTTTCACAAATGATTAAAAGCACTTGAAAATCAAATTAGAAAATAACGCCCGAAAAATTGCTTTGCTTATTGATAACTGTCCAGCTCACTCACAAAACTGTGGAGAAAAACTGCAAAATATTTAAGTTATTTTCTAACCACCCAATTGCACATCAAAACTGCAGACCTTGGACTTGGGAATAATAAAAAATCTAAAGGTGCATTATAAGAAAAGAATTCTTAAAGAACTGATAATAGCTACGAACTAAAATAACTTCTTAAAACACTATCAGAACCTTAAATGCGCATTTAAGGTTTTTGCGCATTTAAGGTTTTGATGGTGTTTTAAGAAGTTATTTTAGTTCGTATTAATTCACACCAGTTTCAACTTATTTTCTTTTATCATAGCTACTGAAAAAAATTATTCGACACAAGACATCATTAGTCTTAGAAAGTGTATTGCTGAATTTTATAAAGCTTGGAGATTGGATGTAACTGAAAAAACAATTTTCAATTGCTTCAAAAACGCTGTCTTTTCTAAACTGGAGAATAATGCGAATTCTGAGGACGAAGCAGATATGGCTTTAGCAGACTTAAAAGAGAAATGGAAATTAATTAAGGAACGCGGAAATGTCGAAGAAAATGTTACTCTCTCTGATTTTTTGGAAGTGGATGACAATCTCACTTGGGCAGTATCCTACTGATAGTGATATTTTAAGCAGCGTTATGAACAATGATGGTGACAGTGACAATGAGTATGAAAACGAAAACGTACAGCAAGAGAAATACCATCACGCAGTGAAATGATGAGTTCTTTTAATCTTATAAAGAGAGGACTATAAATGGAGGAAATGTTCCCGATACAATTTTTCATTCCTTGCTAAAGTGTGAACATTATTTCTAGAGTGTAACAATTTTTAAATCAAAACAGCGAAAAATTACAGATTTCTTCGTCTAAAATTAATGTAAGTTTTCCTTATGTGATTTTTATTATGTTTTCAAAAATATGTCTGTTCTCTTTCTTGAAACTCTTTAAACAATTAAGAAATACAATATTAGTTTAATATTTATAGTTAAACATTTCAAATTCTTAATTAAACACCTCAAAAATAATTTTTGTTCAGAATTTACACAATTTTTACTCATTCTCTATATAACGAATTTTTTATTGTAACAATGGATTTCGTTATATAGAGACTTGACTGTGTATATGGTAAAAACTGTATATAATAACTTGTTAATATACTTTTACGGCTTTCCAATTATCAAACAACTTTCTACCCTTCTTCTTCAGAACAAATACCACCCAAAGTCATCGCATCGTTCTTCATTACGCATTTCATAGGTATTTAACTGTTTAACTTACATACACCGATTAATAAGCCAGTGAATATTCTAATAAAATAGAAGTCCTTGCTAGTAAAAATCTTTTACTAGCATGTCATTACGTAAAGTCGCCACTGATAAATTAGCACAGAGTCGAAGGTTTTAGGTGTTTCTCCAGTAAAATGACTCTGACATAGTTAACCGTAGTGGAAACATGCTTATCATATCAATCAAACATTTCGCATCAGCAGAGCATCCGCCACAAACTACGAATCTATCGCATTTCAATAATTTTAATTACGGCACTCGCTACTTCTCGACTTTTCGTTAATAATCAATCATAATCTACATTATTAGATTATGACAAAAGAGCTATTCCATATTATTAAAGGAGACATCACTTTCACGAGATGTGCGTAAGCATTTAACAACTCTAAACGCAAGAAATTCTTACTCCGACACTCATGCAAGATATTAAATATCAACTGCAGAAGTTAACAATACTGCATTGCGTAATACTTTGTCAGCGAATGAGAAAGTTCAAAAACAGAAAACAACCGTTTCTTGACACGGAGAAAAAACAGTGGAATAAGGTCTTTCCGATAAAGCGATGAGCTATTAGAATTTTTTTTTTTTTTTTAAATAACAAACTAGATCGATATTTGCAGAACAAATAATCTGGTAGTGAAATCAAAATCACATCAGCCTTTAAGATTGAAATAGAAATGAAAAAGACCTGGAAGTTAGACAGATGGTATCCGAAAAAAAATAAATAGTGATAGGTGGATTGTTTTTAATCCGTTTTGAAAAGGAAAAATAAATGGTATCATAGGAGACAGATGAGAATTAAATAAACTAGAGTATTTGAAAATTTTATTAGATGGTTAAATTTGTATAATACTTTTAAGATCGAGCGGAATTTTAAATTTAGTAATATATATATTTATGTATACGTGTATGTATCTATTTACTTTTGGATTTACCGTTTATATATTGACATTTTATCCATACATTAACATTTACAAGTTCAAATTAAATTAAGAGAGATAAAGAATGCAGAAAATCAAACCAGGAAATGAAATATGTTAATTGTGTACATTTAAAAATTAATTCCTTGTACCATGTGTTGAGGAGATCTTTCCTCAACACTTCGATATGAATTTTGTAAAACAATTATTGTATTATTATTATTATTATTATTATTATTACTGATTTAGTTTTATATGTTTAATTACTGTTTTTAAGAGGTTTAATATGTATATACAGAATTTAGTTCTGTTTCTCTCTAGGTTTTAGATGCCGGACAAGGTGGTCTTATATGCAATTAAGTTGGTTCCACCAAAATTCAGAATTTACAATGCGAGTCCAGAAGTCTGGACGGGTACAATAGCTTTGGCAGTTGTGTCAGGGATGGTTTATAGCTTTATTTATTGGGGCTATATCTTGGACCTCACATGTCGAGAGGGTCCCGAACAGGGTCAAGAATGAGCCGTTAGTAGAAAGCGGAGTTCTCTGAAACCCGGGCGTCCAAGTTCTCCAATTTGAGAGCGTGGTGAAGGGCCGATCTGAAGATTGTCCGGCATTGGTTGGGGTTGTTTAAGTTTATTCAGGGCCCTGCCTCTTCATTATTCTAAGAAAGAATAAGTTTTATACATATGTGAAATGAAGTAGATCAGTAGCAATATTCAGTCTGAGTTGCATTCAAGTATCATTATGAGTTAGAGTCTCTCATCAGCAGTGATGCAGTAAGCCTCAATCCTTCCTGCAGAGCAGTTAGTCTCTTGCAGTATGCAGCGGTTCAGAAAAAAATGACTAGGAGCAGTAATCAAGGACTTGGTCAAGAGTCCAGGGTTTTGTAAACTGACTTGATACAAAGTCAGGGATAACGAGCAACAACTCGGTTGAGAGTCATGGTCTCATTTACGACTAGATACATAGTTAAAGTAAATCTTCGATTTTTTAAAAGAGTGTGTGGTGTTATAGATTGATAAAAATAAGTGATGGTTGGTTGGTTGGTTGGTTGATTTTTGACGGCCGATTATCTACTCTAGGGATATAGGCCCAAGGGGCGAGTGCCCTCCGTGGGGATCTTTCTAAGGGAACCTAACCCGTATTTACGCACGAAAATCCATGGCTCGAAGAAAACCACGAAAACTCCGAACGGTTAGGCCGACGAGCGCGATTGGGTTCGAACACAGCACTTCCCGTCTACCAGCTTCGAGAGCAGAACCTCTCAGCCACTGGTGGGGCAATAAGTGATGGACTTTTGTGTTTCTCGAAACTGTAGAGTCTCCAGTTATGGGACGTGCCACCTGGTCATCACCTTGGTTTTTAAAGGTATATGTAATTTATTGTTTATTGTTCCTTGTTTATTAAATGTAAACCACTTTACAGTACACATTGTAATAGAGTGGTAATGTCCAATTAAGGTGATTAACACAAAAGAGACAAATTAGATTAGTAACTGAATTAAGTAACTGTAAAAATTATAATAATTTTAATTTCTCTCGGATGGGAGAAT
Source organism: Maratus speciosus (assembly GCA_963932465.1). Lineage (NCBI taxonomy): Eukaryota > Metazoa > Arthropoda > Arachnida > Araneae > Salticidae > Maratus > Maratus speciosus. Next base: position 157,035,982 of record OZ010789.1, read on the forward strand.
ATTTGGATATGTTTTATTGCTTAATGTATAAATATGTGTTTTGTAAATAAACTTAATTGTTATGTTAATTTATGAGTTTTCTTTAATTGCATCATGAGTCATTTATATTTAATTATGCTATTTTTATTTCAGGAAATAATAGTGGCTTTTGCATTGTAATGCGTTTCTGTAATTATGTCTATAAGTTGGTCCACGTACTAAATAGTCACAACGCCTTGGGCGATTGAAGTTTTCTTCCCGTTCTTAATTAAGATAATAAGGGTTTTATTTATTATCTTCGGGCTAGCCAGGACATTTTAGCGATCACGCAATTTGTTAATTTAATTTAATTTAATTTAATTTAATTTCTAACTAGGAGAATATAGCTTAAGGGGTTTATTTTAGGGTGTTTAAGAGCAGGTAGATAAATAGTGGAGTCTCCCCTTCCCCCCACCGTGGATTGTTGGGTTGGTCGTAAAAAGGTTAAGCTGTTTTTTCTAAAGGGCCCAGATTCTCCCAACACCATCAAGAAAGTCAAAACTCCATAGTATGGAAAAAAGTACACACTAATAATAATTTGTTGTGTAAAAATTATTTTAATTTAAATTATTTTTAAAGGTTCGTACTAAGTTATTACGTCACAAAAATATGGTAAACATTCATTTAAAATAGGTTTCCTTGAATTAGTGTGGTTGATTAATCTCGTAATATTACCGCACTAATCGAAACGCACATCGAATGAGAAAATGAGAACTTGATTTTCAGCCAACTTCCTTGAAAACTAAAATACATAAATACACAATGTAATATTGTACTACGATATTATTTTGTAAGTATTATTATTAGAAAATACATGTTATAGCTTGATATGCCATTACAAATATATATATATATATATATATACAATTTTCATGTACTTCCAATAACGTAAACATGTGTGCAAATTTAATAAGTAACAATCAATATAAACATCGTTAAGTCAATTTTAATTTTAATTCTGCATTCTTACAATTCTTTAGGTTATTTATATTAACTTAGTTACCTTTAGATTAAATTTTTTAAATTGCATAATTTGATTTAATTCTTGTTACAATAAAAGATGATCATCTCTAACTTACATATGTTATAATTTATTAATGGAAGACTTCTCAATTATCAGTTGCATAATTTGTTTTCGTCATTTTGAAATGCATCTTTGAAAAGCGTAAAAATTTGATTTTCTAATCCTCAATTCACTGATATCCGGGTCTTTTATCTATCAAATGCTATTCGAGGAATTCTAATTTTTGAAAACTTCGAGTTCTTTTAATGTTATTTATGTATTTCGTCATTTTCAAAAAAATCGGCGCCACTTTGATGGAAGAAAAAAAATGATTGCCCATTTTGTGCTTTGCGCGCCCTTATCGAAACTTTCTACGCACTAATTGAGAGACCATCTACAAATAGCTTACCGCAAGACTAAATATTAATATTTAAGACTTAAACCACATTAATTGAGGGAAACCTGTAATTCAGAACAAAACATTTTTTTAATAATCAAACTTTTATATATTTTTTTAATGTACACTTTATTCTTTGAAATGTTGATGATTAAAAAAATAATAATTTACATTTTTAGTATTAATTTAGATGTTCGGTGTAACCTAAAATTTTCGAATTCAGTTGGGAAATGACTGAAATGAGAATTTCCTAATGCATGTAAGAGGAAACACAAAAGTTGTAGCGTAAGTTTAAATGTTCGCCAGGAATTTCTAAAGTTCACAGGAAAATTCGAAAGAATTTCAGTTATAGAATGTAATATTAAGTTTTCATATTTCTAAAAGACTTTTAGACGATTTCCCCGGTGCTCTAAGATTTTAACTTTCAAGAAAAATTATCGTACATTAAACGTAAACAGGAATGAGTGCATTAAATTTGCATTTATAATACCTCAGTCAAAGAAAACATTTTTTATTTTAAGATACTTTAACGTAGTTTCCTTTACATTATTCAGTATATGTAGTGTGAAATAAATAAAAAACAATTAAGTAATAATATAATTTAATTTAAATGTTTATATATTATCTACAGAAAGCAAACGAATTTCTTAAACTAAGGGAGAAATCATTGAAGACCAAAATATATTACTTACGATTGTAAAGTATTAAAAAAATCCGTTATTAATAAATAAACCATAATGAGAAATCTTTTACGTATCTTTTAAAAGTACAATTTTGAAGAAAAACACATTTTTACTTTATACTGCATAAAATTTAAAGAAAAGAAACGATATGAAATAAAAACGTTTTTCTGATAACTTTAAAGCTTCATTATTTTGAAAATAGAATAGCTCTTTCGAATAACCTGAACAATTTTATACAAATACGCATGACTTTCAAACATTTCCAAAACACGAGTCCGAAACATTGTCGCACCTTTAACGTCCCGTTAATATAAGGTGTCAGCTCTCAACGGTGACCAACGGCTAATTCCTAAACCGTTACGCTTAGGCATGTAGTTCCAGCTACAAAAATGTTTTAATTGAGGTAAAGAAATATTTCAAAAGCGATTTGGATCAATGAAAACATTTCTTAAAAAATTGCGAATTTAAAATTTTCATAGGTCCCTCCGGTCCTATAAGTTACATTTAGTAAAATGTTCCTATTACACTGACAAGTAAGACAAAAAATGTCCCGTTCATATAACACTAGAATTGACCGATTTATGAAACTATAAACATGCATGACTTATGCATGTTGACGCCCGTCAATCACACAGGTTAAATGTTCAAGGAATTTAATCGCACTTGTTTGTCTTGTAGATTCCAGTTTACCTAATTTTCATTTCATTTTTTTTTCAACGAAAGAAATGAATTTCATTAGAGAAATAGTTTTTATAGCATGATTTAGACGATATAAAAAAATAATTCTTAAGAAATATATTAGCTGGTATTCTGAAGATTATTCTAAAAAGTAAGGGTATAAGTATACTTATTTTTCTCTATCAGAGAGGTCATTTTGTTTTGAGGTAAGCTTTTGCATACTTTTTAGGGTTTCAAGCTAATTTTAGTTAATCTTTAGTTTAACTCTGACCGTTTCACTGCCAAATGACTTTTATTATTTATTGCTTTTAAGGAATCTGCCTACGTTTGGGGCGCTTATTTTTTTTTCTTTTTCTTTACAAAAAGTACAATATTGAATAAATACACATATTTTTAGTTCAGTTGTAACACAGAATGATGAAAAAACATAAAATCCTAGAATTACCTTCGTAACATTTTTAAAAATTTGGGTTTTTGGGGAAAATATATTTCCTTTTATAGCCAGTTTACTTTCCATAAGTAGACGCTACAATCTTTAAAAATGGACTCATCACTCCAAAATTAAATCCGTCACTCTAAGATTTAGTACAAAACTTTTAATACAGCATATTAAAGATACAAGGATACGTCATTTAACATGATTATGTACACTATACTACATATGTACAGACTTTTGGAATTACAGAAGAAATCCACTGATTCGAATAACAGTTCATCATTTCCCGCCTCTCATAAAAAGCTCCGGGGGAAAAAATCAAGCAAGCAGCTTGTATTTCGAACACCTCTACATTCTGCGTCTCAAAAAACTTTCCGGGAAAGCTAATCCGCATGGAATCATAGGAAAACCTATTTGGCAGCCCGCTAAAAATAGGGACTGTCGTGTGCTGCCATCTAGTGTAGCAATATTTAAATATTTGTTACATCCTCCCCCTCTGGTTCCTTAGACGTCTCGGCAAGGGACCAGGAACATTTTTCTTTGGCCTACCACCTTTCTGAGTGGAGTAACTGGTTGGTCGGTAACATCGTTACAAAGTTTTAGGGCAGATGTATGGTAAGTTCCAAAGGGAACTTCAGGAGCTTGTAATCTCGCAACTTCATAGGAAGTAGGTGAGCGCTGTGTGAGCACTACACAGGGTCCGTCACATCGAGGACTGAATTTGGCGGTTCTTTTCTGACCAGCCTTGCTAACGGGATGGAGTTCTACCCATACATGATCGCCAGGAGAATACTGAGGTCCTTCTCTCCGGCTTCTGTCCGCATACTGTTTTCTTTTGTCTTGTCGTTGTTCGACCAAGCCTTTCACTTGCTTAGTAAAGTTGGCAAATTTGTTTGGTTTCGGGTTTATCTCAATGGAGACTGTACCGATTTCACAGGAGCGGGGGGTGGCTTCTCCCCCTGGCTGAAAGATGGTTTCATACCTTTTCAGCAAGTAATTTAATTCTGACTTCTGGCCATAACATTGAAGAGGCTTTGGAACAGGATCTGCAAAACCATACTTTATATGTGGCATATCGCCGAAGTACCAACGTTTGTTCTTAACATCTGGTACAAACCCTGATTTATCAAGAAAGTCTCTCCCTAAAAGGGTTCTGTTTCCTTTAGCTTTAGATAACACAATAAAATTTGTACGAAATTTTCTTCCTTTAATTTCTACAGTAACAGTTGTGGTCAAACTGTCTTCTTTTGACCGCTGGCCATTCGCTAAAGACATGATCAGAGAGGGCTTCTGAAACTTTGCACCTTTTTCTTTTAATACAGAATACAATGATTCACTAGCGAGGGTGTGACGGGATCCGGTATCTACGCAGGCTTTGCCATAAACGCCATTAATGTTCAGGATTACTGTGGTTAAAGTGTGGTTGTGGTTGAGCATGCGCATTTCTGGATTTGCTCAAATTGAGAAGATTCAGTTATTATCACAGGATTGCAAGTAGGGCACTTAGCACGAATAAATCCGGAAGCACCACAACCATAACATTTCAAGGCTGGGCGATCTTCAATCTGTGGTTTGTCTCACGCGATTGTTTTCTTTGAGTAGAAGGATTCATTCGGAAACGTTTTGTTAGAAAAGTTCGAGGGAACGGTCTCTTTCTGTTTTAACCAGTTTTTATTTTTCTGGTGGATTTCCACTTCTTTGGATTTTACGGGATTTACCCTTAGAACATTGTAAGCATCTAGCTAGTCGACTAAGACATTTGGATCATTTAAATCAGTCCAAATGTCTAAGAAATGTTCTCTGTGCTGTGGGGAGCACCTTCTCTTTAATTTGTCCGATAAAATAAGACTTTTCAAATCTTCGAATCAAGTTATGTTGAGCTCAGATAGCCAACCTTCAAAGTAGTCTCAAAGCTCGAAAAAATAGTCTTTCCGGGTACTTTCTGGAATTGTGCTGAACGAACAGGATTCTAAATTTTTCAGCGATCAATGTGAATCGTTTTAACAACATCGCCGTGATGTGTTGGTAGTCCTGGGACTTTTCTTCCGGTTCCCTAGCAATGAGTCTAGCAATATCGCTAGGTAAAGCGCTTACGAGATACGTAACCGAATTTTCTTTCGGAACCCCTAGGACCTTTAACTGTCGCTCACACAGCACTAAGAAGATGTTCATATCATCTTCGTTTAGGCGAAAACGGGGAATCAATTTTTGTAGATCGATTCGTGACTTTTCGTAAATGCATTTATTACTTTCTACCCCTGCATTAGATGCCAAAGTCGGTTGGGCAATGCGTAATTTTTTGAGTTCGAAAGTCCGTTCGCGCCCTAAATTTTTTTGTTCGATTTTACGTTCTTGTTCGAAAACACGTTGATTTTCTAAGTCTAAGCGCTCTTGTTCATTTTTTTCTATTCTCGACTATAGTGGTAAGTAAGTTTTTAGTATAATCCTCCTCATAATCAGCGTGCGTAGTAATTAAAATGCGTAAATCGACCATTTTCATTTCTTCAATGGAAGTTAAGCCTAACTCATCGCAAAGGACACATAGATCGTCTTTTTTGCCCTTCCCAAAAAACGCCATTTTGTTTAAATTTAACAAAAGTAACAACCAAAATAAAATTTTGATTTAAAATATTCACTTCAAGAACTAGAATTTGAATTTAAAATTTCAAGCAAAAATTTCAAGAACAAGAATTTCAATTTAAAAAATTTCAATTAAAAATTTTCAATTTCAAGAACAAAATTTTAGATTTTTCTACGCAAGCCTATCCTTACACTCAGGGATTTCTTCTTTACAGAAATCATAACACACAAAAAGTATGTATATATTCAAAATACAATATAAATATAAATGCAAATTAATATAATATCACAAAATATAAAACTTTATTTATTTAACTCTTTCCTTCGGAAGGTAAACCAAAATTGAACTATTTTAATTTATCGTTAAGTAATACGATATTACTATACTTTTAAGAAAACACAAAAAAAATTCTATAACTTCAATATTAACTCTCAAAATAAAACAAAACTAAATTATAACTACACAGTTCTTAACTTTCGATTTTTTTTAAGAGAAAAAAAATGTTATTACGTTAAACAAGAATATTTAAAACTTTCTGCTCAAAAGAAAACTTTATATTTTTTTTTCTTAAGAACACAATTATTCAAAATTAATTAAAATTACTTTACTAGCAAAATAATTCAAAATTGTTCTCAAAAGAACACAACTTACTTTTGTTCCGGGAAACAAAATTCTCCCCTTTTTTTAACCCTTTAAAACACATTCAAATGTTTAACCTATACGAAAACCTATTCTTATAAAAGTTCTGTTCATAACTTAATTTCGTCATTTCATAAATCAACGTTATTCAAATTATTTCGTTATTCGAAACGAAACTCAACTTACTAAGAGAAAAAAATATTTATTCTATTGTAAATATTTGTCAAACGATACCATTTTAATAAAATACAGTTTATTAAATTCAAAACGAAAAAGTTTTCTCAAATTAGAACACAAAATATAATTTTCACATCAGTAAGTAAAATATATCTTAACAGAACAAATTTTGTTCTTAAATTACCCTTAATCTAAATTGATCAAAGATTTTTACTTTCAGAATTTAAATTCTTACAGAAAACTTTTACGTCATATCTAGATTTCTAACTTATTATGAAATCCGGACATTTTTGCCTCGTCTGTATGTCAGTGACAAAACAGACACACTATATTTTCTTAATGAGAAAATAATGTATTTCCAATAGTATCTTAAACAATTTTAACATCAGAAGTTTAATAACATAAAATAAAAATATGAGAATGCAATAAACAAAAGTTTACTAAAATAAAATCACAAACTTATTTTCTTATTACTGCTATACGCATCCATATTTTTATCTTGAAGAACTATAATACACTTTCTGCCCGAGTTCGACGTTCGGTTAACAGAGTATTAAAATACTTTATTGCTGTATTGTGTAGAACTAGCACACCTTTCGTAAAACAAGACACATTATTCTTTCGAAGGATATATTTCATTTCGAAACAGCTGAGAACAAACGGCATTTGTAATTTACCTTAGCTGGTATCACAGAAGCGACGTTAGTTGCAACAGATGATAAAATATTTCCATAAAGCACCATCTTCTTTCGAAGGATTATTTCATTTCGAATCAGCTGAGAAAAAACGGCATTTGTAATTTGCCTTAGCTGGTATCACAGAAGCGACGTTAGTTGCAACAGATGATAAAATACTTCGATAAAGCACCATCTTTATTTACTCGGTCAGTCGTAGATTCAGGGCCCAAGGTTTGGAAAGCCATTTATAGCGAGCTTACTTTCCATAAGTAGACGCTACAATCTTTAAAAATGGTTGTGTTGGTTGTGTTTATGACGGCCAATTATCAACACGAGGGATATAGGCCCTGAGGGGGGATTGTCCTCCGTGGGGGTCTTTCTAAGAGAATCTAACCCGTATTTACGCTTGGAAAATCCAAGGTTCGAAGAAAACCACGAAAACTCCGAACGATTAGGCCGACGGCGCGATTCGGATCGAACCCAGCACCTCCCGTCTACCAGCTTCGAGGGCAGAACCTCTCGGCCACGTTTAAAAATGGACTCATCACTCCAAAATTAAATCCGTCACTCTAAGATTTAGTACAAAATTTTTAATGGAGCATATTAAAGCTGCAAGGATACGTCATTTAACACGATTATGTACACTGTACTACATATGTACAGACTTTTAGAATTACAGAAGAAATCCACTGATTCGAATAACAGTTCATCATTCGGTGCCCTCAACATTCTGCGTCTCAAAAAACTCTCCGGGAAAGCTCATCCGCATGGAATCATGGGAAAAACTATTTGGTAGCCCGCTAAAATTGGGACTGATATCTTCAAAATTAACTGAAAAACTTCAAAAAATGTCAAAAATACATATTTTTTATTAAAAATTGTTATTTTTTTTTTTATATTTGAGTACATATAAAATAATTCCATTATCAAATAGAGCTTAGAGTCTAGTTCAAAACACAGTGAGTAATATAAAAATCATTCTGAAAACTTTTCACTGAAATATATTTAATACATTATGTATAATGAAGTTTATCGTACATGGAAGTAAAGGGAAAATGGATTTTCCAAAAATCGCATTTAAAGATTTCTTATTTATATTATTTCTTATCTATAAAATTAATCTAGAAGTGTCAATTAAGGTGTATTAATGTTTTTATGTTTAAAAAAAAAAGAAAATCATGCATAGAAACATTGGTTATATTTCTCATGGTCTTCCTGCTCGCTTCCAGTATTTAATTCATTACTTCCCGTTTATAAAATTGGTCATAATACCTCTTCTAGTAATCATAGAAATAAAATCTAAACAGATTTGGAATCGTAACAGATTCCTCCTTAAAATACACAATAAAAAAATAGAATAAATGTTTCACCAAAACGGCCATTTTAATGTACTTATTATTATTAATGTACATTTTGTATTATACCTTATGTACCTTAATAACTTAAGTAAACGGTTTGTTAATTTTGTGACATGGCTTCCTTTCCAAACTATTATAAACTCTGATTGGCTGTTAGCCCAGTGATTAGGGGGTTGAATTCGGAATTAATTAGGGGAAAGCTGGAAATTGTTTTAATCCCTTCTGTTTAGGTCTAGAATGAATATGCTATGTTTTCCAACTCGTACTAGGTGAGCGTTAAGAAATATGTATAGAATCATAGTCAAAAAACACGTTTTTTTGCATACCTTAACAATATCTCAAAGCAGCTAACTCTGTTAAAAACATTGCCAATACAAATGTTGTAGAGCTTAAAATTCTGAGTAAAATGAGTACCTACACTCATTTAGTGACACTCATTTTATGAATACCTATACTCATGAGTACCTATATCACAATTCTACTTCAAAATTTTAGACCCATCATCAGGGGGATGACCTCAGAATTAATTAGGAGAAAACTGGAAATTGTTTTAATGCCTTCAGTTTAGGTCTAAAATGAACGTACTATGTTTTCTTCCTCGTACTTGGGTAAATGTTAGAAAATATGTACATATTTATTTTCGTAAAACACGTTTTTTTCAGTTTCCTTGACAATATCTCAAAACAGCTAACTCTATAAAAAACATTGTCAATACAAATGTTGTAAAGCTTAAAATTCTGAATAAAATGAGTACCATTATTAATATTTTTATTCAACATTAAGGTCGCAATTCTATTTCAAAATTTTTCAAATCAAGAGTTTGAAGCCAGGAGAGACCAAGTTAACTTAACAATATCTCAAATTGCGGCCTTAATATTGAACAAAAATATTAAGTGTAGGTACTCATTTTACTCAGAATTTTAGGCTCTATAACTTGTGTACTATCAATGTTTTTGATAGAGTTAGCTATTTTGAGATATTGTTAAGTTAACTTGGTCTCTCCTGGCTTCAAACTCTTGATTTGAAAAATTTTGAAATAGAATTGCGACCTTAATGTTGAACAAAAATATTAATGATGGCACTCATTTTATTCAGAATTTTAAGCTCTACAACATTTGTATTAACAATGCTTTTTATAGAGTTAGCTGTTTTGAGATATTGTTAAGGAAACTAAAAGAAACGTGTTTTTCGAAAATAAATATGTACATATTTTCTAACATTCACCAAAGTACGAAGAAGAAAACATAGTACGTTCATTTTAGACCTAAACTGAAGGGATTAAAACAATTTCCAGTTTTCTCCTAATTAATTCTCAGGTAATCCCCCTGATGATGTGTCTAAAACTTTGAAGTAGAATTGTGACGTTAATATTCAACATAAGTATTGAGTGTAGGTACTCATTTTACTCAGAATTTTAAGCTCTACAACATTTGTATAGACATGTTTTTGACAGAGTTAGCTGTTTTGAGATATTGTTATGGTATGCAAAAAAACGTCTTTTTTTACTATAATTCTATACATATTTCCTAACGTTCACCTAGTACGAGGGGGAAAACATAGCATATTCATTCTAGACCTAAACAGAAGGGATTAAAATAATTTTCAACTTTCCCCTAATTAATTCCGAATTCGGCCATTTTTTGCTCCCCTGCCACTGGGCTATGTATGGAGATTCAAAGAATGTATTTCAAAATACCAATATTTTTTTTAATTCAGAAATTTAACTTAACTTTGTATTGAAATAATTATATCTTAAAAATTAAATACAAAGAAGTATTTCCCCACTTGATTGAGCAATTGAAATCCCTAATAGCAAAATTTTTTCTCTTACATACTTCACATAATTCTGTGATAAATCTGAAACAGCTTTCTCTCTAGCTAGTTCAGCCATTAAGTACTACAGACACTGAATAAAAAAAAACTTAATATTAAAGAAATTGTGTTATCCCTTAAAGGAACCAAATTCATTTAGAATCATACGAGACAAGTGCCATTTGTTGCTCACATTACAACCTATAAGACTTGGTTTCTTACAGCATATAATAAATTCTTGTCTGTAAAACAAACATTCACTACTAACTCTTTTGAGCAAACACTTTGATTTGATATTCTTTGGTTCTGCACGCCTCAAATTCTGTGTGTCCAAGAATTATTAGTCACATTACAAAATTCAAGATTATGAAAAAAAAAATAACGAAGAATAGTGACTTTTGTTTATGTCGCAGAGTCCGTTTTGTTTTTTGTTTGTTTTTTGTTTGTTTCTTTGTTTTTTTTTTGTTCAGCATTGTTATTTCTAGAATTCTCCCTAACAGATCGATTGGTCGTGATGTTCGAATTCCTTGGCTTCTTGATCACCAGAGATTTAACTTCGTTGAATATTTTCATCTGGGTGTGATGTGAACGATTGTGTGTGTCAGAATCCTTGTACTAAATCGCAGAAAATGAATCAAACTCCTAAAACATTATCCGAAAAAGGTTTAGAGGTAGTGTTAATGCAATCCTTTGGGTTTTATTGAGAATTATAGTAAATGAGCGCCAATTGTTGCTCACATTTTCAACCTAGGACAGGGTTTGTTACGTCATCCAACAAATTATTGTTTATTAAACAAACATTCACCAGCAAGTCGGTGGAACAAAAAAAAAATGATTTGATCAATTTTAGTTCTGAATGCCTCAAATACAGCGTGTCCAAGAATTGTTGGACATATTACAATTGTAAAAAAATAAAATAACTAAGAATATCTCACGCCTCCGATTTTTCTTTCTCGCAGCATTGTTGTTCCTAGAATTTTCCCGAACAGAGGGATTACTCGTGATGGTCCGATTCCTCGGGATACTCAATCTCCAGAATTAACTCCGTTGAATTTTTTCATGTGATGTCATGTGAAGGATTGCGTGTATCAGACGCCTTATACTAAATTACAGGAACTGAAGCAGCAGGTCACAGCTGCTATTTAATCCATAACACCTCGGATATTTGTAAATGCGTAGAATGGAATCGAGTACCGCTTAGACATACTGCGCGTAGCCAAGGGATCTCACATCCAGATAAATTAACTTTTGTACCTCTGTTGTAAATTAGTACCCACATAGCATTTGTAGTTTGCAGAAAATTTACAGAATTCTTGCTTTGAAAACCTGCAATGTTGCAGCAAGCTCAGCATGACAAGACTGAAAGTCCATAACAAGACTGCAGCAAGATAACGCAAACACCGAAGTCACCACACTTTGAACTTGCAGCTAACCTGTAGTGCAAGTTAAATTCATGATGTATCAAATTTATTGCAAATTAACGGGAAACAACGAAACAAGTAATCAAAAATACTGCAAACTTACTGCAAAGTAGTAATCTTTCCATGCCATATTAACTGTTTACAACTGTTACACTATAAGTTTAACCCCTTCAAAGGGATTCATAAACATGATCAGGTCTATTGATGCATACGCACCGTTAAGGTGCATGCATTGTTTTTACCAACACAAACAAGTTACGGTAAAATATTTGTACTTTTCAATTCGAGCCTTTTTTGGTATTTGATAATTATAGCGTTTAAAAAAACCAGTGCCAACCGTATAAAATTTCTGCAATTTCTGCGTATCTGCTGATTATCTATTCTCTCAACAGAGGGATTTTTTGCTTTCGTCACTTTCGTGAATTAAAGACAGTCTTGCCATCAGTTCACAACAAACTACTCATGCAAGTGGGTGATGGTATACCTTGCAGGAGATTTGCTGCGAATTTCTCAATTCAAATTTCTCGCCCCAAGATAATATCAGAAAAAATCAAACTTGCTGCTAATGTTCATGCTATCTGTGTAAAGTCATTTTGTTTCTTACTATCTAGTTTTTGTTATACTATCTAGTTTTTGCTTATTTTTTCAGTTTTTGCTTGATATGTCCAATCAGGGGGGAAAAAAGCTAGGTGCCAGCGGGCAGTGTCTCACCACTAAATTTTATTAGTTTTCTTCGCTTAAATTTTATTAGCATTCTTACAAAAAAATTAGACGAAATATTAGATGAAAAATAACGAATAAAATTTAGTGGTGAGAGACTGCGCGCTGGCGCCTAAATTTTTACACCCCTGTGTTCAATAATTCTTGGACACCCGGTATATGCAATATCTCAGAGAAATTATCTAATGGATTGTCTTCATCTTGTGACACCCATATCCTGGTTTCCACTTGGTAATAGAGACATAGACAGGTTTAAAGTTTAGAAGACTGTTTATTTAAATCAAAACAGGGAAGGGCGGCATGGAACTCTTCAATTTGGCATTCTTAAATCAACTCTTCAATCTTCGAAACTGCAAAAATCAGTAAGTTGAAAACTAACTTACATATGGAAGGCTGGCTGCTTAAACGATATCCTAAAATGTGTTTTGATGTAGAAAACTAACGTCACTGAAAATAACGTATTAGCTTCAGAATTTTAAAACTATGTAAATTTCACAAAATATTATCAACCCGTGCTAAGCTTTATAGAATTAGAACGAAAATTTTTCCCACCAAAGATGGCAGCTTCTCTAGTTTGCTTTAAGCTCCAAATCGCTCCGGGCACGTGATAAGCTTTCAATCACTAAAGGCAGGGGCGCTGGTCTTGCGTTCTTTGTTGAAGCAGATTTTTACCCAAGATCCGCCGAAAGAAAATTTCATTTCCAGCCTGCAGAGTACCTAGAATGCCCTAATTAGCATAAAAATACAGCAAAAACCATGGGCAAAATTAAAAAAAAAAAAAACGAAGGATAGAGGACGCTTTCACGCACACAGGTTATTTTCGGATAAAATGCTTTCACTCAAAAACTAGGCTGCCTTTATAAGAAAGTAGCTAGTTCTCTACAACCTATCGGATAATTTTCAATTAAGCACAAAAAATTATTTTACGTCATAGTAAATGAATTTAAACAAATCATCCTTCTTCAATTTCTTGAATCATTTCTTTTTCTATATATATACAGCCTGTAAAATACTACTAAAAATATTAGCCAGGCATTTCATTTAGTATTAATTCAGCTTTTAAAAAGAAGAAGAAGAAGAAGGTTGAAAAGGAAAAAAGAAAAAGAAAGGAACCTATTTACAATTACACATTCTTTAGATAATTTGTTGTACACATTTTTTTTCTGTAAAACTAAAATAACATGTTTAATTTTGAAGCTTTTGGAAAAGTACTTTCATTATTTAGGAGTATTTTCAGATATCCTTAATAATAGACAATTTTGTTATTATTATTCTTCTTATTATTTATATTTTAATTAAACTTTCATTTTATTTCGTCACAGCCATAAAATTTTATTCCAACTTCTATTTTACAGATTTCATATTATTATTCATAAACAAAGACGCAAACAAATAGGAACATCATTCACAATAATATTTAAGAAAATGGAAACATCCTTTATCTTTCTTTCGCTAAGTAAATTCTTTGATTGTATCTACTGTCTCTGTCAATTTGACTGATTTGAATCAGAAGGACATAAGGGAGTTAGAACTATTCTCTCCAAATGAGACACGGATTCAGGTAACAAGGTTTTCGGGATTCAGTTTTCACGCCAAAAGTCACGTAGAATTCATCCTTTGTTTAGGAGGATTTATAAAGGCATTATTTTAGCAAATGCTATTCGAAATATGACAGAATAAAAAAGTTTTCTTCTATCTACTGTTGTGTATATACAGGGTATCCACTTATAACCTGATCGACCTTTATTTTTGCAACCGTTGGTCCTAGATGCATACGTCCAATTACAAAAGTGGTCAAAATTAGGTGCAGAGTTAAGTTTAAAAAAAAGTTTGAAGCAAAAAAAAAAAAAAAAACAATTTAGGGAAGAATTACAGAATCTAAATTTTTATACGGTCCCCTGGTAGTCATATTAAGTAAAATTTTCCTGTTACACTGACAAGTCAGGCAAAAAAAGTCCTGTTATTCTACGATTAAAATTGACTGAGTAATAGCTGTTTGAAGTTGGAGCATATTTTTTGCTGCAAATTAGGGGTCATTCATAAATTTAGTAGAACTATAATTTCGTCTGACATATATTAAAGAAATCGTTGAGAGTAAAATTAGCTTTTTCAATATAAATTTGAAATCTTTAATCATTCTGACGTATACTGCAAAATATACAATTTGTATTGAACATAACAGAGGATAAAAATAACAGAATTTTTGTTAAATAAAAGGATGAAAAACAAAAGCCTCAATTATTTACAAAATGGTACATATTTTTAAATGCTGTTAGATTACACTGTTTCAAATTTTGGGTTGTGCCATGTTTTTTAGCTTTTAAAAATTGATTCTTATGTATTTTTTAGCGCTGAATCCGAAAATGACCTTCATTTTAAACCATCACGTCAGGATTTTTCTCAAACCGCAAATTTCAAAGTTAAAATTGATACCCCCTGCCCTCCCAACCTAATCGGACCCCTGAGCTGTTTAGCTGTAAGAAACCTAGTATAAGCCAAAAAATTGAATAAATTATAGAATTAAATAAAATTAAACTGAATAAAAAAGTCTTACAGTCTTTATAGTATCAGATTTTTCGCTATTTTTTAACCTTGAAATTTACGATTTGAGAAAAATCCTGACATGATGGTTAACAGTGAAGGTAATTTTTTTTTATTCAGCGTTAAAAAATACATAAAACGTAATGATAAAAGTTAAAAAACAGAAACATCGCAGGTTTATATTATCTAAAACTCTCTCTTAAACTTCTTGACAGTAATCCATCCGAATTTTTATTGTCTTATCCTCTAATTTAAGTACAGTAGAACCTCGATTAATCGAGGCTTCTGTTAACCGAGTCGATAACGAAGTCTGATTTTTTTGTGAATGAGCCTTGAAAAAGACCACACTTTTTAGTTCACTGTCCGTCCTATACAGGCTCTTCTGCCCCCAAAGCACTCAACTTCAAAGAAACATTGGACCCTGAGAAGTCAACAGCGAACAATGCTTTGTTTCCAGTGGCTGTGTGAACTTTCGTAAATTTTTCAATTTGCTTTTTAAAATTTACTACTAGTAGTTGATTTACTGTTTAATTTGTTATGCTGTGAAACATAACTTTACATATATTTATTTTTATTATTTAAAAAAAAAAACGTTCTACGTTTTTTTTTTATTTTAACAGATGTTAAATTCGCAAGTACGGCGAGTTTTAGCACACAGTTTCTGTTAACCGAGATTTCCGATATCCAAGATACTAACGGTCCCAATTAGCTCGGATAATCGAGTTTGTGCATGAATCCGTGCATTAATTATTGAGACAGAGCTATTGCGGAAATTGTGAAAAATGCAGCATAGCAATGCCAACTACTAAGCGATATACGCCAAAAACTAATAAGCAACAGTTTATAACAAGGTCTAACTGAACCTAAAGTTTTGTAAAATTCCCTGCATTAGTTCTTGAGATAGAGCGCCCACAAATATTTTGTCACATACAGACTCAGAGAGTGACAGACAGACTCACAGACAGATATTTTCTAAAAACCACCAAATCGTGTTCAGGACCCTCTAAAATGTATAAATCCATCGCAAACCGGAAGTTGAAATCTTTCACGAATCCAATACTTTCCTCCTTGTAAAGATAGAAGAAAGTAAAAAGAGTTATGCAGAATAGCAATGTTTGATATTATTTAGGCTTCATAGCTCTTTGAACTTTCATGGTACATCCATTTATACTTTTTTAGTATACACAACTAAAGCCAAACCCACGTTGTACAGTTTTTATAAAGTTTTATTGTTCTTTTAGCAACGATTTTTTTAATAAAACAATTACTAATTCATAGATTTATTGTACGGAACCCTCTGTACGCGAGTAATATTCGCACTTAACCGTTTATTTAATAGATTCATTAGCATGCACTTTGCTAAAAAAAAAAAAAAAAAAAAAAAAAAAAAAACGTTAAAAAAACGGCGAATTTTTCATAATACGGTTCAGCGCCAACGCCAAATTAAAGAATTGTAACGGTATTTTTTTTTTTTTTTTTTTTGAAAACTCATGAATTGAAATCAGGAAATTTGGCGGGATTTTTAAGGCAAATAGTGAATGTTTATAAAAAAGTATAAAAAAAAAGAAATTTTTACTTAACACTTACTATTAAGGATTATTAAAAATAGCTGTTGTTGTAACATCTCATTATAAATGCATTACAGATATGCTGGAAACGCACTCATAAGTTGAATAAATGTTTTCTCTTTTAAATAAAAAACAGTTTTTTTTTTATTAATACAGTTGAACCTCGATTATCCGAAGTAATTGGGACAGACCATCTTTCGGAAAATCGAAATTTTCAGATGATCGAGAATGTTTCAGTTTTAAGATTAAGGAGAAATATATGCGGTATGCGCTATTTCTTATTATGGTAACAAGTGCTTAATAAAAATAAAGCAATAGAAAAATAGAAAAAAGAATAAATTACCTGAGCTTTAATTTTGAAATTAAGTACCTTTTACATATTTCACAAGGGTTTGAAACAACGTTTTGTTTGTCGCAGTTTCGATTGCCTTTGCTTTGAAGCTCTATCACGAAGTTTATAAATATTATTAGTTCGTCAGCATCACAGTCTTTCTGCTGCTCCAGCCAAGCCAAACCTTTTGCAAAACATTCAAAAGCTTCAGAATCGCCAATTTCTTCGTTTTCTTCGTTCGTTCCACTCCGCTGCTTACGGGAGCTCAAGTTAAATTCAAAGGAATTCTAAGAATGGGGAACGAAAATATTTATATTTACTCGTGGTTCGGAAAGGACTGTTTGCACACAAGGAATATAATAGTCTTAAAAAAAAAAAAAAAAAAAAAAAAAAAAGCTTTAAAAATGGATTTTGGTTAACCGAGAGTTTCGGATAAAAGAGGTTCTAATGTACTTGGAGAGGCTTTATGAATTCGGTTTGTCTGGCCGTCTGTCTGTCTGCGCTTTAACTTGCGTAAATATACTCGGATTTTCATGCAATTAATATATATTAATGATGTTTACCATGGCATGTTCCCTATCGAATAGGACGTGTGTAGCGTTAATATTTCATTTACAAGGGCACTCAAAAGAATCCCGTTACATTATGGTCAATGGGGAAAAATCGTTTGCAGGATATTTTAATGAAATTACGCTGTTTTAAATGTATTTAAATTGATAGAAATTACTGAATTTCACAACAAGATGGTTACATATAGAATAGAGCATTCATATAGCATTTACCGTTCATTGCAGGGACACACGAAATAAACCGAATACAGTACTGTCTTTGAGCAATAATTGCTGGAAGTGCGTTTTCAAGTTCGGTATGCACTTTTAAATTTTAAAAAATGCGTTGTGCACAAATTCTATACCTCGTATAGGGTTGTACAAAAGAAGTAGCGGAAATTGCTGAAAGGGAATTTTCAACTGGGATATGCATTCCGTAACTGAACTAAATTTTTTGCATACATGTAGTTAATAGATACAAATATATATATATATACGTAGTAGGATTCAAAAGTTCCTGGACTGACTCTATAACTGTAAAAATATTACCAATTACATTGCTGAAACTCATCTGCCTTCGAAATAAGAACCTTGCGCAACAATACACATTTGCCATCGCCTGTAAAGGTCATCGATGCTCTTCTGGTATCCATTTTTAGCCATGTCCTTTAATCCAGCCTGCGATGCACTTTTTACTTCATCTGAAGTTTGAAATCGACGACCGTGCATGTTAAGCGAAGACCAAAAGGCAATTCGAATTGAAGTGGTGGGAGGCTTAATCTCGGCTGTTGACAAAGATCCTTCCCTACTCTGCAGAATTGTTACTGGAGACTGGAAATGGTGTTTTTTATACGATCCGCTATCCAAGAGAGCATCGTCAACTTGGAAATCACCACGGAAGAAGAAATTCCGCCAAGATTGCTCTAAAGGGAAGGTCATGCTAGAGGTATTTTTCGATATCCAGGGCATTGTGCATCTGCCAACAAAGGACGCACTGTCAACAAAGAACTCTATGTAGACATCCTGCTTCGTTTGCGTGAGTCGGTCCGGAAGAAGAGGCCAAAATTGTGGGCTGAACAGTCATGGGTACTTTTGCATGACAACGTTCCTGCACACCGATCCCTAGTTGTCGGTGACTTCCTTACGAAAACGAAAACAATTGTTTTGCCAGATCCTCCTTACTCCCCTGATCTCTCAATCTGCGACTTTAGCCTGTTTCCTAAACTGCACGTCGCTTGCAGGGTCGTCAATTTCAATCTTCAGATGAAGCTAAAAGTGCATCGCAGGCTGAATTAAAGGGCATGGCTAAAAATGGATTCCAGAAGTGCTTCAATGACCTTTACAGCCGATGGCAAAAGTGTGTTGTTGCACAAGGATCTTATTCCGATGGCAGATGTGTCTCAGCAATGAAATTGGTAATATTTTTACAGTTATAGAGTCAGTCCGGGAACTTTTGAATCCTACCTCGTATATATATATATATATATACAGGGCTGTTCAAAGAATTCGGATAAGTTTGCGACTGTAAGATGGATCGCTGAAATTGGGATTTCAAATAAGTTATGCGTTTTCAAATGGTTCAATTGCACATCCTATTAAACGGTGAAGTTTTGTTACATTATTCTGAATGTGTTGGAAAGTGTTTCTTAATCTATGCTTGACGCATGATTTTTCTTTCTTGTTATATTGTATTTTAATTCTTCAAATAGACCAGGTGAAAACACTCTTTTATAAATTGACTTAAAAAAATCTTGACTCAAACGACTCAATTTGAAACCTATTCGAACAGATTGACAGAGACTTTTCTATTAAATTTTTTTTTCAGAAAAGCATTTAAAATCCTCTTTCATAAATCATAGAAAAGATTTAAGAATATGTTTCTTAAGGGATTAAGTATTCAGTTCCATCTATTTAGTTTTTACAAAAGATTTAACTGACTTTGAAATGAATAAAGGGTTCTCTTATGGAGTGTAAAATGTCGAACGACTATTCCTTTTATGTATAGGTTTAATCTGAAACTTTTTTCATTTTATTCATTCGTTACTTCAATAAAATTACCATTTTAATGCGTTGTAATTTAAATCTTCACTTTAAATAGCTTTAATTTTCCAAAGAAACTTTCTTTTAAAAAAAAAGACAAGAAAAATTTTATATAAAATCTATTCTCGACTTTTAAGAGAGGAGTGAAAAGGGAAAAAAAGAAGTACAAAACTTCTATTTCTAGTTTTTAATTTTAAAGAGTGTTCCAAAATTTTCAACTTTGACCCTACATAAAACCTAAAAGAAATGAGACAGCGACTTTCCTTTTTGTGTGCATGTCACAGACACTCATAAAGATTTTTTATACTAAAAATGTTGTTAGTTGCAGACATGAAAAGACACAGTGTTTACCTTTCACATTAGTCTGGTTCATAAACATGAAGTCGGATAGAAAAATCCAAAGGAATTTCCAAACAAAATTTGGACGTAACCCATCATCATGACTCTCAATACCCGAGTGGCAAAAGATTACGGAGACAAGTAGTGTGCTTCTTAACCCTTTATGTACTGAATTATAAATGCATGAAAAATTTATCTTCTAAAGCGTTTTTCGTGCATTTTTGAAACTACATTAAAAGATCTACATAATCATTTTTAAATTTTAGAAGGATTGACGGATTTAGAAGGATTCATTAAATTTGAATTTATAGAGATTTTGCGGTGCAATATTTATAACCCCACTCATAATATTTTTCTTATTATTTTCTAGAATTAGGAAATGTACAAATATAATATTCTTACAATGGAAATATTTCCGAATTGAAAATTTTCACCCCCCCCCCCCCCTAACGCCGAGAAAGCTCAAAAAAAGGTAAAGGCAAAAGAAATCATCCTTTTTTTAAAAAAAATTTGTTTTGTGTAACCAATAATGCTTTTGGAACAATATAAAGTAATGCATCTATAACTCATTCTAAACTGAATTACTACAAATCAATGTATTAAATAAATTTTATAAGTTATTTTAATGGTACTTATAAGTACCGTCAGTAGATAAAGGGTTAAAAGAGGTGCTGACCGGCCGAGAGCTAATCAAAAGGATGTGGAACTTGTTCAACTAAGTTTCCAACTAAATCCATTCGTACTGCCTCCAGACATTGGGATTAGCACTGGTGTTGCCAGGTTCAGTGTCACAAAAAGCGGGACAGCGGCTTTTAAATTGGGACATAAAAATACACGGTCCATAGAAGAATGTCCCAGTTATAATTTTTTTAATAGTATCGATTGTAAGCGTTGTAGAATGTTAGTTTAAGGTCACAAATAAAAAGTAACTCAAACCGTTCTAGGTAAGTGCAGCCGCGAGTAATGCTTTGTCATTGACTCGCCTGTAGTGCCACATACGCAAAATTTCGTCTCCTGAACGTGAAGCTTTATTGCTGATTTAAAAACCGTTAGAGCCATACGATTTTTCCCTTTGGGGCTTTATAAAAGATCGTGTCTACATTCCGCCGCTATCTAATGATTTGCCAGAGTTGAGACACAGAATTGTAGGCGCTAATGCTTCCATGACTCCGAACTTGTTAACCGAAATGTGGGAAGAATTGGACTGTAGGTTGAATGTGTGCCTTAAAACTAAAGGTGCACCTATTGAACATTTGCAAGAAAAACTAGGTTAGTTTACCTTCCATTTGATGTATGATTCGTTGTAAATAGTCCAAATTAACCCTTAAATGCCTGACTTTTCAAAAATCATTATGATAATGTTTTTCGGCTTTCATTTTTTAAATAAATCATGGGAAAAATACTAAAAAAAATCCTATTTTGTTTTAAGTATGGTTTACGGCTAAAAAACAGTTTGTTGCTAATCGGCAATACTGGTCTTTAATTGAAAAAATAATTTTCCTTGATAAAATTCTATAATATTAAAAAACAATAATTTTAGGAATTATAATCAGAAAAAAAAATTACTTGCTCACTACAGAACAAAATAGGGTATTTCGCAAGCTTCCAAACAAAACAAAAAGAACACGTAGCAACAATTGAAAAAATAAATCTATCTTTATTCTTAAACAGCACAAGTGTTGCCATCTACATGTTAAAAATCGATTTAATATTATTTACAGAATATATTTTATTGGCAACATGAGGCATTAGAGCTTCAATATTATTCTAATAGTAATTTAGAACCTAAATTGGGTATGTTGCCGAAAAGCAACACCCGGCATTTAAGGGTTAAACTGTTATGATATACCATTGAAACTGGGACATTATTTCATGGACACCCTATATAGTAAACCCAATGTAAACGAAAGCAGCCTGTAACGGAATTCTGTCTTAAACGTAAAATCTGTATCGTCCCTACCGTAGAGATATCATATAATTACACTTGATAAAACGAAAGCCTGTCTAAAGCGGAATTTTTTTCTTTTTCCTTGCGATTGCGATTCTGTCTTAGCAGGTTTTATTACTAAATAAACACCATTCATCTTATATTTTAAAACCTGGGAAAGCGAAACCGCTTGGGATCGATATGAAATTCCAATTTAGTATCGCAGGATAATGAATTTTATTTTAATACAGAATTCCGTTATAAACAGGTTCCGTTTATACAGGTTTTAAAACTTGTAAAAACAGAATCGCTAGAAACCGCAAAAAATTCCCTTTTAGTCAGATTTTGGCCCAGACATGTGGATACAAGGTGGTCCATCTGTTGGTTCTTTATTTATTATGAAAGAAAACGTATTTTTTATGAGTGGAAATCGAAATTCTTTACTGAACATAGAAGGTGGTCTATGCCATTTATGTATGGAATACAATATCGCGCATGTGGCCACCATGGCTCCGCTTACATGCCATCATCCGAACATCAAAATTTTTGAAGTCTTTTCCCAGAATGAGCGGATGTATGGCCAAAATTTCAGCTCGGATGTTACGTTTGAGGTCTTGGATTGTACGGGGAGCATTGGCGTACACTTTACTTTTCAGAAACTCCCTAAGAAAATTATCCATTGGTGTTAAATCACACGATCTTGGTAGCCAATTCACACCAGAATTTCTTGAAATTACGCGATCTGGAAATTTCTCGCTCAATAAGTTGATGGTTTGGCGAGCAGTGTGTGCCGTTGCACCGTTGTCAACGAGTAACGGCAAATGGTACACATTTGACAGTTAATACATGCATGACACATGACAGCTGACACAAACAACCTGCGAAATATTCATAGTTCAAAAAAGAGCCAACCTTGTATATCTAGCTATTGGTCTCCAATGTGTCTATATATTTTCAATAAAACTGCAGAATTTAATTAGAATTAAATAATATTTAATCAACATAACAAATATACAAAACAATAAAATAAATATACAAAATAGAGTTAATCTAGCTTCAATTACATATATTCTGTTTTAAAAAACACATATTTTGAGTTTTTTAAATATAGGGGACATTATTATTATTTCTAAACATAATAACAGTAATACTTGAGTTTAAGCCTATTTATACTCTGAGTACTGAAGTCCACCTGTGTGGGATTTAAGAGTGCAACAGCTCTTTCTCCAAGATCTGAACATTTATAAAACTAGTTATAGTACGGACGCACCTCATTTGCCACGTTTGGCGTACAATTTCTGACTTATTTTACAGTGTACTAAAAATCAAAACATTTCTTTATAGACTGAAATATTTAAAAAAATCCTCAAATGATCAGCCATAAAATTCATCAGCTTAAATTGACTTGATATATCTTTTTTTCTCTAAAAACATTTCAAATTCTTTTTGAAATTATCTCAGTAAATCATAGAAACGATTTAAAAAAATTAAAGCATTAAATTTTCAAGTTCATTTTAGACTTTGCAAAAGATTTAGCTGGCTTTGAAGAGAACAAAAGAACTCATTATTGAGTGTAAAATCTCTAAAGACCTCGCAGATAAGTTTAATCTACAACTATTTACATTTTATTCGCTCACCGATCAAATAAGATTACCATTTTAATGCATGGTAATTTCAATTTGCACTTTAAATAATTTTATTACTATAATGTATTGTTCTATTAAAGCATAGTGGATTTTTTTTTTCTTAGTTGCGCTTACTATTTTTGAAAAAAGCAAAAAAAAAAAAAAAAAAAAAAAGTACAAAAAGCACAAAAATTGTAACTTTGAAAATTTGAAAATTTTTAATTTTTAAAATTCTTTTAATTGTAATTTTAATTCTAATTAAAAAAATTAATATCTCAAAAATAAATTGAGATACAGCTTTCAAACAAACTGCATTTAAAAGAGCATTTTTTTCCTTATACGGCGGTGTAAAATTTTAAAATGTGCAATGTTTAGAAGTTTAAAAATGTGCAGTAGCGAAAATTGCAAAACCAAAATTTTATTTCAAATTTCAAAGTGTTGCCATTCGCAAAATGACGTATGCGTTACGCACAGATATGTTTGTCCTTTATAATATACATACTAATAATAAGCTAGAGGCAGCAAGGAGTCGTCCGGTAGCTTCATAATAATTTAATATTATCATAAGCTCCATAAGCTAATTTTCGTTCTTTTTTTTTTTTTTTTTTTTTTTTTTTACATAGAGCTGTATATTTCCTGTCGTACCCAACATCATAAAATTTGGAAAAAGTTATTTTATTTTAATTAATTAAATTAATGTAATGACATCCCACCATTTTTGCGATTTCAAACCGCAATCTTAATTTCAACCACCTTTTCGTGAATTCGGTCGTCCTGTGGTAGTGTGTTACTTCTAACCGAAAGTTCCCGGGTTCGAAGCATGTCGACGGAAGTTTAAATTTTCATTTTTTTTATATTTAGCTGTCCGATGGATTTAATTAAAAGAAATTTTGTATATTTTAGCCATTTTACGGGGTTTTTGGAATTTTAATAAATGTTAACATCCGTTTTCGGCACCATCTAATGAGTGTTTGGAATGTGAAAGAATTAATATGAATTTTTTCGGAATTATTTCAGAATTTTAAATATGTTTTAAACATTTTTTTTAATTTTAAAATTTATATTTTATTTATACCTCCGCTAATTCTGATTTTTGAAATTTCCTAATTAAAAAATAATCGATTTTTTAAATTTTATTTAATAAATTTTACTTGAATATTTTTAATTGGGTCTAAAAATATTTTTGAATTATTTTAAAATGAAACGTAATGATGCTGCTATTTATGTAACGGTTTATAAATTAACAGTTTTGATATATTAATTAAGGATAAAGTGTTCTAAGAGAGATATTAAATGAAACCTTCTGTGCGATGTGCGATTGTACTTACCCACTTATTTATTTATTTATTTATTTATTTAATCAACAATAAAAACGACTTGTGAAACAGAAACTCATTTAATCTTTTCTATAAAGTTAATAATGTATTTAGCAATGTATTTTCCTATTACACATATTCTGTATTGTAGTACTAATTGATGCATGGGATAATTGTTTTGGCGACTGTAATATAATATCTTTGGTTGAGGCACTGTATACATTAGAGATTAGAGTTCGAGCTTTTTTTTCTAAGCCGAGCCCACCTAGTTTCGACGATTCGAAATTCAAGCCAGAAAAATTTTATGCCATCAGAGCCCGAGCCCGAAATTATACAGTAGAAAATTCTTAATATCATTTAAAAATTGTTTATTATTAACTTAATCATTTCAAATTATCTTTATACAGAGAAATTCCTCTCAAACTTGAATATTCTCCCATGACATATCTACGGGATTTTCATGTCCCTGAAAATATGTTCAAACTAAAAAATTTGTTATTTATACCTAACCACTTGTAGAAATCTACAAAAGTCACATTTTTTTTTTCTTTTAAAATATAACTATACAACTATGGCAGAAAGACGGGAATTATATTTCTCACTAATTCGAAAAAAGGACTTTAAATAGAAAGAGAGAAAAGAGAAAGAATATCCCATGGTTTCTATATGTTACTAACGCTTACTGTGCCAAAGGCTTCAGAATCAGAATATTTCTCTTTATATCCCATAAATAACAATTCAAATGCCTTTCAAACTGATTTTTCGAGAATTGTAAAACAATGGAACAATGTGATCTTGTTAATGGACTACCTAGTTGCGTAGTAACTTTACATTCAGTTGAGAGCTGATCGTGTTGCAAGGGCATTAGGGAGCCTTAAAAAATTAATATTTAAACGTGACTGGTAGCCATAATGAGAAAAATAACTATAAAAAGTTACGGAAGACTAACTTAAAAATAACCCCTTAAAGTACTCAAAGTTTAACAATGTAAGAGAGAAAAAAAAAAGAAATTAGACAAAAAGAAATTCTATTTGTTCCAAAAGGACAGGCGAAAAAGCTACCCCATCTAAAAAAAAAAAAAAAAGACTCTTTTCAGAGACCATACATTAAGTTCAAGCTGATAAAAATGCTATATATATAGCAGCAAAGCGATAATTTTTTTTTTTTTATGTATAACAAAAACAGGGCAGAACAAGCAGAAAGGTTAAGTTTAGTTGAAGGATGAATAAATCTTTATCGTTATCTCTTCATCGTTAAGCAAATTTTTTGGTAAAGTGGATTGTACACAGTTTTATAAAACTTTAGTTGTGAGGTCGTATACCTTGTAGTCGGGTAATTCCGCAATGATTTGGTAAAGTGGATTGTACGCAGTTTTATAAAACTTTAGTTGATAGATAGTTGATTAATACTTTTTTTAATGCAGTGGTTTTAAGATCCCTACGGATAGTTGTATTGCGTAGGTACCGGTGACCATTACGAATATTACGGAGACTTTTGTTGTGAGCACAGTAAAGGTATTCCATACTAGTATTGCATGCGAATCCCCAGATCGGACAGGCATT
This sequence comes from Maratus speciosus, assembly GCA_963932465.1. Taxonomy (NCBI): domain Eukaryota; kingdom Metazoa; phylum Arthropoda; class Arachnida; order Araneae; family Salticidae; genus Maratus; species Maratus speciosus. Next base: position 157,062,379 of record OZ010789.1, read on the forward strand.
GGTTAATACTGCTCTGATGCAAGCATTGTATAATATTAGTTTATTTTTGAGAGCAAGTGTGTTACTTTTTAGAAGAGGTGAGAGAGATTTGTAGATTCCGGCGACGTTGCCACGAACGTTGATGAAGTGTTTTTCCAAATTAATCTTCTATATAGGGTAACTCCCAGATACTTAGTGTGGTTAGTCCAGAGAATGGTAGTGTTATTAATTGTTATACGATTGGAAAAAGTTAATTTCCTGGAAAAATAAACAGTGGCTGTTTTTTGCTCATTGAGTTTAACACGCCGTTGAGTACACTAACTAAGGGATTCATCAATGTGTTTTTGTAGAATTTTGTATAAGGTGTATGGATGATGTGCAGAGGCGTACATTACCGTGTCGTCCGCGTACAGGGCAAGATAAGTCTTCAGTGCTCTAGGGATATCGTTAAAAAATATGTTAAATAATGTAAGGCAGAGGACAGAGCCTTGAAGTATGCCAGCAAGAATACGATTAGAGTGTGGATAATAGTTTATTAATGATTGTAAAACAATTTAAGAAACAGACTACATTCTTGTTTCTCAAATGGCATTTGAAAAATATTTTTTCCTTCTTTTTTCTAATATTTTAATAAATAAAATTTTTACTTTGAGCTCGTTCTGAAACGGGCTCGGGCTGGCGCTGAGCCCGTCTTATTTTAATGTGATTCTCTTCTTATCCATCAAGCGTTATTTATAGTTTTGGAAGTAAATAATTATCATGCAATTTATGATTAAATGCAACATAAAAGTTTTCGAACTCTGCGTTACTTTTTTAATTGCGTACAGTCTTTTAAATAACAACAATCAGTTTGTATACAATCTGTGACTATTTGATTTAATAAAGAAACACAAAAGCTGCTGAAAATGTCCTACCTGAGTTTCCAAATAGAGCTGAAACACATAATCGTGTACATTTTTTTAAAGCCGACATTTTTCGGGGCTACCTTTCAGTAAAACATTATGTATCATGTAATGGATATCGAAAGATTATACGCGGGTGATGAATCTGTATCCAAACCAACCACATCTCGAATAATAACCTACTGTTTAATAACTAATTACATCAGACCGAATAATACCTTTAGCCTGGGAGGCAGCATCACTTTTTTGCAATCAATTTCAGTGTCGTTGGTATATACGATAGATTAGATGATGCAGATAACGAAACTGGCAGTCGACTGTCGCACCAGATGGAATAGGGTGACATAGCAATATCGTGCACCACACTGTAATGTTAAAACTCAGTACTGATAGGATAAATGGCCCATATTTCGTCCCCCCAGTCACTTTTAGGCTCTAAATGTTGTAATTTTCAGTGAAAACCTACCAAATTTGGATTTTATATTAGACCAACTACCGACGCACATCGAAACATAGGCAAATATTGTACAAAAAAAATTTAACAGTGCGAATTTTTTTTTCAAAAGTATCAAAAAAAGGCAAAAGAAAAAAAAATGGTCCCAGTTTCGTCCCCCCAAAAAATCCAACACGCCAAGTGTTTATCTTATAACTAAATCAAAATTTATTTCTAAATGAGTGAGTAATTTAATTTACATTAAAGTAAGGAACAAAGAATTGTACTAATTATCAGTGGAAGAATAACATAACGAAACATTAGTCATCCAAACTTGAGGAAAAAATTGTCATGAAAAAGCATTCCTAATTTTGTTCCCGGAACAAAAATAAGAACTGCAAGGGGGGCGGAATTGGGACCACGCTACTTCCCAATATGGCGGAGCTTCAGTTCCCGTAAGATGAACTGAGCATCCTAAAACTCACTGCATGCTACTGTCAGCATCTTACCCACGTAAAATACATGCAATGAATAAGAAATAAATACTTATAGTACGGTAAATAACATTCTACAAACGACGTAATAAGAACTCAGGTCTTCTAAAAATAGGAAATTTGGCGTCTTTAATTTAGGCATGCGTTTTGGCGAACGAAACTTTTAATACTGACCCCTTTTACCTTCCGTCCCCTGTGTCTTGCGTCATAAGTTGCGCCACTTTCGCAAAAGCGGAGAAGTTAAGGGGAACGAAATATGGAAACTTTACCCTATTATCGAGACTTTGGGGGTCATCAGTAATCAAGATGTATTTCGTTTAACATTGCAGCGTGTTGCACAATGTTACTGTGGCAGCACTCCTCGTTCGTGCTCCAACTTTCGTTACTGTGCCATCTAATCTATCGTATGTACAAAAATCCTCGACGATCAAATGTTTTGCAAAAAAAAAGTCTCCTAAACTACTTGTATATATAATTCCTTTTAACATTTTCATTCCATAACACTTAGAAAATACGTATTCTCCTAGAATAACTATTTTTTAAACTTTTGTCATAGAAGAACTTTAAGATTTTAAAAACCAAAAACGAGACATTATTGTAAACAATAAATAGCTTCTTTCATGTAGAGATAATTAAATATTTTCCTTCGAAAAGCTTCGGTTAGTGTAATTTTCTCTTTCACATAAATTTGAATCATAAAAAATATACAAAAATTATAAATAACGATAAACTTAATAAAAATTTCATTTTCTATTATCATATACTAGTAATTATTTTAATTTCCTGGTCAATTTAAATATTGAACTACTTTTATATTTTTTAAGATTTTCACATTATTGCATAATCATTATCAAAAAAATTATTTAAATTCCTTTATAGATTCAAAATTTAAAAAATGAGTTCTTAATGGCTTTGTTGTTTGGAATAAAAAACATAATTTGAATATAAATGTATAACTTTAATGACATTCTGAAAAAAGCATATTTTAAAACTTTATTTGCTTTAAAATATCATAGAATATCTATGCATGGAGTTTTCAATTTTCCTTTTTGAATGATGAAAAGTTAAAAATAATTGTAACTGAATTTAAAGAAAGAAAAAAATCTTTGAACAAAGAAAATTTATTTTTAAACAAAGACAAAAAAATTAATTATTTTTCATCCTAATATCAATATTTTTCATAATCATTTATTTAACTTGTTTCGTAAATGATTGAAATTCATAAAATCTCATCATGCATGGAAATTTTTGAATGTATGAATGTTTGAAATTTTGTACTTCAGTCGTCCATTAGTTTACAGTCTTTTTTGTTTTTGGTCGTTGTTTGTAATTATTTTGATTAATTTTGGTAAAAGAAATTCTATTATATTCGTTTGAAAGAAAAGCATTAGTTACAAAAAATATAGAACATTCTGGGAACGTTATCATGTAAGGAATAAATACTCTTATTTATGAAAGTAATAGTGTTTATATATATATATATGTATATAAAATTATCTAACAACAATGATTTAAACGTATTTTTTGTTTAAAATTTATCATATATTTCTTGCATTTACGTCATAATGATAATTTTTTACAATTTTTATTTTTAAGGTTGCGTACAGACAAAAAACTCCGACAAGAGCCATTAATTATTTCTCCGGGCTTTTTTTCCTAACGACTCTGTGGTTAGCTATGGCCTTTATTATTGCTCTTCAACTGTTTAGAAGCAAAGCGCACAAAATCAACAAAAGTAATCCCCCACACATACACACCAGCTCCCATCCACGGGTAGGTGAAAAACATGTCAAGAACCCTCCTCCACTATCGTCGCATTCTTTTGTCGTGCAACAAGAAAAAGATCACATCAGACAAACCGAAAAAGGTCCCGCATTCCGCCGCGTTGATGTATTTTAATCTTAAAGATATTTTTTCAAGTGTTACATAGAGGAAAAAAATATACTAATGGGACGCGCGAGAAAACATATAATTTCGGTGAAAATGTTTATCCAATGGTGTTTTAAGTGCGTTACTAACGAAGATGTTGATATCTAATCTATACTCGCCGTTATAACATTTTTTTTTTTTTTTTTTTTTTTTTGTACAATTTTTACAAATTACAACTCCCCTTTGCTTTTTTGATTCGCAATACATCGTCGTTGCCCAAGTTTTTTGTTTACCAAGACAAAGAAAATGACTGATTTTTTCACGATTTACCTTTAGTATAAGAATTTTAGAAATTAGATGTATATGGTTGGTTGGTTGCGGGCGCTACGGTCACCTTCTGTATACCAGGGTTAAAGAGACCGGAACCTCCATTTAACGTTGAATGCGACCGACTACAAATTCCACGCCTGAGTCTAGGAGCTTAAACCAAGCTTAGTTCAACCTCCTTGGCCTGAGTAGGGATTCGAACCGGGAAACTTTTATCTGTTAGTCAGCATCCTAACTACTAGACAACAGATGGGCAATTACGCGCATGAACATTCCCACAGAGTTTCTGTGTTAGTGCCGAATCCATACCTTAGTAAACAGTAATAAAACAACCAAATAAAATTAAACAGAAAACATAGAATTACATATATTTGTCTTCGTTAGGGGCTAACTAACTAAATAAAATTGAAAACAAAATCTGGACTGACTCCACTCGCTTCTCCAACCACTTATGTACATGTCAGGAAAGTAATTTAAAAAAGAGGATTTTTTTTTAAATTCCTTCCTAACACATAATGCAATCGATCGAATTCGAACACTGGAATTCACGTTTTGAAACTAGAGACGTTACCTCAAAACGTGCTTGATTATATCGCCTCAATATTTATCATTTATTCTCTGACACATTCCTTTGGTGGTTTTCCCTATACAATCGGTCGCAAGATGGATTAAAAAAGGATTAAATACCTAATCCGACAACCGATTTTTACAAAAAATCAGCTATATAAAATATATATCCGAAAAATATCGGATTTATAAAAGGACATTTTTATGAATTCCTGACTCAATGCAATCGACTGAATTCAAACACTGGACCTCACGTTTGGAAACTGGAGACGTTACCTCAAAACCGCATTCGTGCTTGACTATATCGCCGCAATATTTATCATTTTTTTCTCTGCCACATTCTTTTGGTGGTTTTTCCTATAGAATCGGTCGCAAGATGGATTAAAAATGGATTAAATACCTAATCCAACTGCCGATTTTTACAAAAATCTATCCAGTTCTTGGGACATTTGTCTATAGTATATTCGTCAAATGGAAACTCAATCAAAAGCATTGTTTGAGGGTTATTGTGTTCACAGACACACACACACACATGCGTACAAATACACACATATAAATTATGATTACGATACGTTTTTTCCACTATGTGGTCTGAATATACAGGGTTAACCTAAATGATTTATTGGATTTCAAAAGACTGTTTATTTACAAGTACTACGATGTACAAAGACGGGTGACATATGAAAAGATAGATACACTCACTAAGTTTCTAGTATATACTACAAATGTTCAATGAGTGCGCCTTTAGTCACTCAACACACATCCCAACGGTAATCCAGTTCCGTCCATACGCTCAATATGTTTCTGTCAATGTCCATCACAGCATCGGCGATTGCGTTCCTGTAATGCTTGCTGCGTTGTTGGCATTGGAGTACATAAACTTTGTGCTTCACACAAGCCTACAGGAAGAAATGACATGGCTGAGATCTGGCGACCTGGAGGGCCATGGCAACAGAGAAACATCACCCAAACCAGAAGAACATCACCATTGCCGCCATCTTGTATAGTGACGTTATAGGCCTGCTACCTAGCGCGCACGCGAGCCATTAGGCAGCCTTTTAAACTTGGTGAGTGTAGGGGAGATAGGGGAGATTTGATACATAGGGAGGGTTGATACATTGACAATTTTTCTCAACAAATGGCATTAACAGCCATTGTAACAGATGTAAAGTCTTCTTTTATTAGCACAGGTCATCATTAGCTGGACTTAGCAGTGAAGAACTGACAACGTTTTTTTTTTCTTTTAATTTTGAAGCCTTTTGGAACGTCAATGTAATTTTTTTTAAATATTGATTTTCTTTCATAACTCTTATTATTGTGAAGATAATATGTTGTAATTTTTTTTATTTGTAACGCACATTGTTAGGGTGAGTTTTACCAGAAAACAGATTGGAATTTTGTAACTGCATTTATACAAAGTGATTGAAAATCCAATAAGGCATGATAGGGAGAAATGATACATTAGTGCTGGGGAGAAATGATACACTTGTATATGTGAAATTTAATAGTTTTTTTAAGTTGCAAACTAATATAGGACTGTAATATTCATTACTGATTTACAGCAAGAGCTACTGAAATTGGTAAGGAAGAACAAAGAGACTATTCATAGACATTATGTAGGTTACATAGAAAAGCAGTGCGATGATAGATGGTTATTTCGTTTTGCTCGTCATGTAGAAGGAAAAAAGTTTAAATGACCTGAAAAGGGAGATGTTTCTATAATTGATGAAGGGCAAATAATAATAAAAAAAAAACATTAAATCCACCCGATTTTACTTACCAAAATGATAGAGTTATTAGTTTTTATTTTAACTATTTCAGGGGTGGTGGTATGTTTTAATTCCCAAACGCCACATTGGCACCAGCATTTTGTAAAATATTTTTCATTTAATATATAAGTGAAATATAGCCCTTTTCTTATTTCCAATTAAATTTGTTTGTAAATTCCGGTGCCACTCATTTATTCAACACTTTAGCATTGAAAATGCTTTGACCTGAAAGGGTTAAAGAAATCTTAAATGTGCTAAATTTAGGTTAAATTGATTACAAATCAGCAATGTTCACTTCCTTTTTTCTTGCAGCAAGATCTCTAGGGGCTTTTTTTTCATTATATATTTTCTAAAAAGTGTGTTAATAGAATTGTTTAAATAATAGCAATTGTTTAAATATTTTTGTAAAAATCATTTCTGAAACAAAAATATATCAATGTCATTTCTTTTTAAATTTTACTTAAATATTTCAAGATTTATCATAAAAAATTGTATGACACAGAAATTGAATTGTCTGCATTTTTTTTTTCAATTTATATAACAATGTATCAAACCTCCCTTGCTAGTGTATCAATCCTCCCCAGCAATGGGGATATTTGATACAGTAGTAACCATTCACAATAATTGGAATATATTTTTTGAATGATTATTTTTTAAATTCACAATATTTTTAATAGATGAATAAAAGGTCACTTTATAAGAAAACACGAAAAATTTGTTTGAAAATAGGTTTCTAAGGGTTGTAAAAAATCAGTAAAAAAAAAGTGTATCATACCTCCCCTACCTCCCCTATGTATCTTGTCATGTTCACTCGTCACTCGTCTTATCATGTTCACTCGTATACCTCTCAATACCCAGTGTTTTGAAACTCGATGAATCATTTCGGTTCATTCTGTACATATTAAAAATGTTCTGATAGATCTTATGTAGGAATTAAAGGGTTAATGCATTAATCTCTAATGCGAATAATTTCATAATATGTATATTGTATCATATATTAATGTTTATTTACATCCACATATAGTGTTATGATTTAAATGTTTTGTTCCCTTATTCTTTCGTGTTTCATTCAAAAATAAATTATCTATAAATAAACGTTTGTGATGGACATTCTTCTATCTACCAAATTATCTTAACTATTATCAAGGGACTTTCAGGATTGCATCTCGCTTGTTTCAAAAAAGAAAAGATCATCAAAAGCTGGTTTACTTGACATTTCCTGCCGCACGTAATGTAAATAAATCATTTTTTTCTCCGTGTTTTCCTCATATAGACTGTTATTTTTCTGGAATAAAATTCCCTTGAAAAAAATAAATCTTCGTCTGAAGATAGCGTGAATAAAATAACTATTTAATGATGTTTCCATTTATTTACTGTCATTTTTTCTTTGGATTGTTTTAATGTTTAACAATATTATATATATATATATATATATATGTGTGTGTGTGTGTGTGTGTGTGTGTGTGTGCGTGTATTTAATTTTTAATATTCTGAATTATTTATTTCTCTAGCACTCAATATATAAAAAAAATTTCGATTTTCGAACAAGATTTTTCGAACAATTGAATCGGTAGGATTCGAACACTGGACCTCCGGTTTGGAAACTAAAATCGTTACCTCTGCTCTACTAAAGCTTGATTTCACCCCGCAGTATTTATCACTTATAATAAGTCGTATTTCCTTGGTGATTTTCGGCTGTAGAATCAGTTTCGAAATGGTTTGAAAAGCGTTAAAAATGAGATCAAATACTTCATTCGCCGGCCCATTTGTTCGGAAAATTATACAGTTTTTGCGACGTTGGTTTATAACATTAGCTAAATTTGAGCTCTATCCGAAATATCGTTTGGAAGTCATCGTGTCCCCCCCCCCCACACACACACAAATAACGATTACAATACTTACCTTACAGAATGTGTTCAGAAAGAAAAAATATTATTCTTGAACAGCTTAAAAAGTCTTACTTTCAAATTATAGTTACTTTGAAAATAATGTGTAAAATTCGCCTACTGTTTACTTGCAAATGGTTTTTTGCCTGCATAATTAGCAAGGTGTTTGCATATACATACATATCTGTTTAGATTTCGCTAAAAACAAACCAATTGGCTCTAATAAAGCAACGATGAAATGTATTAAACGCTGAAAAATAAAAAAAGAATATTGAAAAAAATAAGTATTGTAATATATATATTTTTTTAAATACGCTTTTATCCCTCTTAAGTTATCTCATTTTTAGGGGATTTTTTTATATCTTTACATTATCATTTTTTGTATCTTTTTAAAGTTAGATGTAACGCAGTTTAAAATACTGCACGATTTATTTTTAGAAAATAACATGCATTAATGAATTTATAAGTGTTTGTTCATATTTTATGAATTTGAATCAGACGTTCTTAAACAACACTTTAAACAGTGTGATTAGAAATTATTAAAGTTAATGTAAATCGTGAAGAAGATAGATAACTTAAAGTATTCGATGACTTTTCATATTAAAAATTTTGCTGTGGGAAGCTGTTTCAATAATTTAATTACTTTTAAAATTTGTAAGACAGGATTTTCATTAAGAAATATCCGTTAAGTGGATCTTTGTCAATGGTGAAATAATATTAAAGATAAATCATTATATCCGCGCATAAAATTTAATATCCCGGCTCACATTTTGAATTAAAATCTTAATCATAAATCTTAAGCATGCAGCTCTCTTTTAAACGATATTAAATTTTGTGGAAGTTATGTGGAACAATCACTTCAGTATGAAAATTGTTAAAGCATTAATTTTTTTATGATTTCTTATTTGATTTGAATTAATATTTTCAATTATAAGCCAGAAAGCTCTTAAATTTTTAATATTTAATATCTTCGATTTTTCATTTGTTTTTATATCTCTAAAGGGAATCTTTAAATAGAATTTGCTGTGAATTCTAATTCATAAGTGCAAAGAATTTCTTTAACCTTTTTACCATTCATTTTGACTATTTTACTAATTCATTAATAAATTTTAAAACTATAAATATTTGAATGTTTATATTACTATACATATTGGAAATTTCGATATGACATTTTAAAGTGTCAGCTGATTTACCTACTAGTTTATAAGCTTTTTAGCTCTTGTAGTATAGTGCCTAAGAAGCCCCTTCGGAGTGCCTCTCTTTATGAAGGTAGTCTAGGATTAAAAGGATTGTTGAGTTTTGTGTGTAAGCGCTTGTCCGGATTCTAACACTTGAGCGTGAAAAAAACACCTATTCTATCATTTCTTTCGCTTTCGTATAGTATGATAGAATTTCACTGAATGTGATTGTCGCAGTTATTCGAGGCAGAAATATCGTAATCATGTTTCTGTGGTCGGTTGTCTGGCATAAATACGCTGGTAGAAGTGTGTACTGTAGAGATCTGCACGGGCCGGCCCGTGGGTCGATTTTCACTCTCGGCACTCGGGCCTGGCCTGGTCTCCACTTTTTTCGGGCCGGGCCTAATTTATTTTTTTCTGTACAGAGCCGGGACTGGTTTCATTCCTAGTCTTCACGGCCCAAAATTTTCAGCCCTAGTTTTGACCCAGCCCGTATGATAATCATTGTCTCAGCGTGGCCTGGTCCATTCAAAGGTCAGTTAAATTGGGACTAGGCCATTAAAATTTATTCTTTTTAAAGAACAGTAGATTTCTACGCTTATTAAAATATAGCTAAATTAAAATATAGTAAAACGTGTGAAAAAGAACCTGCCTATGACGGAAATCTGTTTTAAACTGACAAACGTGTTGATCTATTGCATAATTAATATACTAATACATAAGAAAAGAATGTATAATACATTTACACTTGCTAAGAAGGGAACTTTTCTATAACGGATTTTTTTTTCGTTTCTATGCAATTCCGTCTTAGAAGATTTTACTGTATAGCATTTTTCAGATTTTTAACACTTCAATACATGGAATATGGATTAAAAATTTTAATGATAACTGAAACATTTACATACAAGAAATAGAGATTCATTAAAAAATAAATATCTCAACCAGCGGCACTTCTATAAAAATGAAGATTCTAAACATGAAAAAAATAGTCGGATGTGGCAATCCCAAAACTTTCTCCTATCGCATATATGTTAATACTTCCTGAAAAATGCAGCATATCAACGCCACCGTTTAGATTATTTACTTCAAGGTCTAATTGTCAGCAACTTTGACAACTTCTAACTGAATCTGAAGTTTGATGAAAATCCGTGCATTTGTTTTTTAGATAAAGCTATTGCAGAAATTGTAAAAAATTCTGCATAGCAGTGCCACCTGTTGGGCGATTTACACCAAAAACTAATTAGGACCAATTTATACCAGGAAGTGACTGAATCTGCAGCTTGATGAAAATTCATGCATTAGTTCTTCAGATACAGCTATTCCAGAAATTGTAAAATCATCTGCATAGCAACGCCACTTGTTGAGCGATAAACACCAAAAATTAAACAGCACTAATTTGTATCAGGGACTATTTGAATCTGAAGTTTGATGAAAATTCGTTTTTTTTTTTTTCTTGAGTTAGAGCTATTTCGATAATCATGAATAATGCAGCATAGCAGCGCCACCTGTTGGGCGATTTTCACCAAAAAAACTAATCAGCCGCAAACTATATCCTGGGATAACTGAATCGGAAGTTTTATGAAAATCCGTGCTGTAGTTCTTGAGATATAGCTATTGAAGAAATCGTGAAAATGCCGCATAGCAGTGCCACCTGTTGGGCGATTTTCTCCAAAAACTAATCAGAACCAGTTTATATCAGGGTCTAACAGAATCTAAAGTTTTGTGAAATTCCGTGCATTAGTTCTTGAGATAGAGCGCCCACAAAATTTTTGTCACATACAGACTCACAGAGTGACAGACAGAATGACAGACAGACATTTTCTTAAAACCATCAAATCGTGTTCAGGATATTCTAAAACGTATAAATCTGTCGAAAACCGGAAGGTGAAAATTTTCACGAATCTAATACTTTCTTCTTGTAAAGATAGAAGAAAGTAAAAACTAAGACAAATATTTTTGGTCAGAATTCCACGTATGAGACAAATTTTTAACCAAACCGACGTAAAAATCAATGTTTTGTAGAAATTCTCTTGGACTCGGGCCGAGATTTTAACTTTTTCCCGGGCCAGGCCGAGCTCGGGTCGAGCTTTTAATATTTTTATCGGGCCCGTCCAATATTTTTTTTCTACGGGCTGGGCTCGGGCCGAACTTTTAAATTTTGTATCGGGCCGGGCCGAATTTTTTTTTCTATGAGTAGAGCCGGTCTTGGGCCTGGAAATTTCGGCCCGTGCAGACCTCTGTGTACCGTCGGATTTTAGTCAGATCCTAGCATTTAAGGAGAATTAGACTAGAGATTTATTGCTTCGGGACTTTGAGTTTGCATTCTGCCTCGTGCGGTTAGCTATTGACGTTATGCGTTGTCGTAGTGTGGAATAAAAGTCTTCAGTTTGCTTATAGGTAAGATGTTACACTTACGTATTTCAATAAAAGAGTTTCGAGATCCACGGGTTTCCTTTCAATTTAGAGACATTACCTATATTTATTTAACGTTTCCTGTGATATTCTATATCAGTAACATTTTCAGGGTTAAGAGTGTTATCTTACGTAGCCATCTTAATTAGAGTTGAAATTAGAAATTAGTTAAATTCTTGGGGTCAGCATCTCTCCCTTTCGTGAACTTAGTGTTTGAGTTTAATGTTCGATCTTCTTAGTTAATTTTTTCTAACTTCACTGTCATCCTCATCTATTATTGATTTTAAATAAATCTTTTTATTATTGTTGTTGTTGTTATTCTAGTGTCGTGGCTTCTAAATTAGTTGGTGGGTCTGAAATAGCTGAAATGTAAGTTTAAAGAAACTAACAATGTATATTTCATTTTTTTACTGAATATTTTCTAAGAATAAATCGTCTAAATTAATATTTTGAACAACGAGAGGCCATTCTATATTTTTCTGTTAGTATGTTCAGGAATTATACAAATCTTAAAAATAAAAGAAAACATTGCGATAATATGCTTTCGTTATATTTTAGCTGATAAATCAGATTTTCGTGTTTATAATGTTATGTAAATTGCATAAAAAAAAAAATAGTTACGCTTCTTGAAATGTATCAACATATAAATTTTTTAATGAATTATTTCAAAAGAACATCTTCAAATACAAATTAGCTGTATTTTTAAAAAATAACAATACTACCTACGCATAGATTTTTAAATATTTGCATGTAGAAAATTAACTATAAAATTAATATTCAGAACTGATTTTTATCATACACAAAACTATTCTATTTCACTTTTTAATTACAATATAGAAACTAAAACAAACAATAACAGGGATTTTTATTTAGGAGTTCAACTTTTTTCTTTCATATTAGATTAATAATAGTAGAATTCGAAGTCTTATTCCCCCATAATCCATTCAAAAATTTCTATGAACTTTATTGCGCAACTTGCTTCTTTCTAATAAATTTCAAATAATGTAAAAATAATCAGTAATATTGAGAAAGCTTTGAAATTATATTAGAGTAATCAAATTATTATTATTTTCGGAAAACCAAACTGGATTTAAAAAATCTTTAAAAATGTATAATTTGTAAACATTGATCTTCAATTAAGCACACAAAAGTTATCAAATAACAGGTAAAATTTAAATAAAAAAAATTATATCAAAAACTAGTTAGATATCCTTTCTTCAATTTTAATCCTTGAGTTTCAATACAGACCAGGTTTTTGAAACTAAACATTTTAAAATTTATCCTGGAAAACTTTCAGTATCATTAAAAAATTAAATGCCTAGAAAAATACATGTTTTTTATATGCTAATAAGCAATGGTAAAATATTTGAAAATAATAATCCGTTGTTAATCCTTTAAAACGAAAATAAAAGATCTCGTATTTAAACTATAAAAAATAAAAATCTAAAAATATTTATAACTATATGCAAGGAGCATAAATTACAGAATTGTAACAAAGAGTTTATTTATATTATGCATTCGTTGAACATTTAATTTCTCTCGGACCTAATGTAGAATCTCTTCCAAAAAGCATTATATGAATAGAACATAAACAACAAAGTAAAGTTTAATATTGCACTACATTTTATTCCGTTTGCTCTCTGAAATTGAAAATATGGTGATACATAATGCTCATCTATCGCAGATATTTATTTAAATGAGAAATATTATGAGAAAATGAACATTTTTGCTTTTTTTATGCCTCAGATATTGTGCGTGTGTGCGCGTCGTGTGTGTATGTGTGATGTGAAGTACAATAAGAAAATGAAAACAATAGCCGGAGGCAAGTTAAAGTGCGATAAAATTATTTAAAAGACCTTGTGTTAAACGAAGAAAGAAAATCATGCGTCAAACATTGATTATAAAACACTTTCCAATACATTCAGAATACTGTTACATGTTTAAAAATGTATACAGCAGCGAAAAAAAAATATTTCCAGAAATTATGGATCACAGTCAATCCTTTAACGGAATTCCTTTGTGCGTCTTTATACACTGTTAACAAATGTTCCGTGAAATTACAGAGAATCTGTCGGTAATCCATTATCTTATGTTTGATGGAAAATTACAGAGATTTTGGTAAATTACTGAGAAATTATTCGGTAAATTTACAGTAGACTCAGTAAATTTATTCAGTTTACTTGTTTTTAATGATAATAATTTAATCTATTATTAGAAATTATTGACCTTTGAAGAATTACAATTATTCGGGCGAACTTAATCTTTTATGTAGGGTCAATCCATTTCAAGTGGTGCAGCACTGGTTGCTCGACCATCTTTTAAAAATCTGAATTTTTTTGTACAACAACACTAACATGATGGAAGTTCAAAATGACTATTATTTTAATTTTATTAATTTTTATTTGTGCATGGCGGCCATCTTTGTTTCATCGTCTGCAGCAATTTTCTCACAAGAAGGGTTTACGGAATTGTAAATAATTCATCATTTATTTCTTTAATTCAAGTGCGGATTAAAGCAATTTGTACAGAATACATTGGACTAAAATTTTGGTAATAGAGAAGTTTTCGAAACTAACTGCTTATTGGGGATATTTAAGCCTAACGTTTCAGTTTTTTTCTAAAATTTGTCCGTTTACAAGAGAAAATTTTTCTAGCAAGGAAAACTGTCAACATGACATAATTTTTTTTTTTTACAAATAGGTCGAAAGTACTTGTACTCACACGCTAAGTTCCAGATCTGGGACTTGCTTTCTCTTCGCTAAAAAAAATCCCAAATTTTCCAAAAATGTTAAAAATCGCACTTTTGAGGTTTTGATATCTCTGGTGGGGCACGAGATAAAAATCTGAAGTTCTGGTTTCTGAGAGTATTGTATGGTAGTGTTATGCACAAGAAATTTCAGGATGGAGATTTGACTACAAGCTGAGATATGGCAAGGGCAACATGTCAAAACAATACTGCCAAACTATTGTTTTGTTGTAGTCACAGGTAAGTATTTATCTCAGAGTGTTATTTAAATTTATTTTTTTTGATTATCTTTAAATAATAGTAACAGAAAATAAAGCCTTTTGCAAAGCTTAGAAATTAATTTAAAAAATAATTATGCCTAAGACCTACATTTTGTATGGTTTCAGTAATTTTTGTTGTAATTTTAGTAACTAAAAGAAACCTCAGCACTTTTACCTGAAGAAAAAAACAAATTTTTATACAAGACCTGAGACAAAAACTGAATAGGGAAAGAGAAAAGTTGTTAATGTTGGCATACTTGTTGAGACATGATCAAACGTGTCAAAACACATTCTTGCTTGTTGGTTTCAAAACCACAATTTTAATGCTGCTTGCCAGTCCCTGAAACTTGTTCCTACCATAAGTATATTCCTATAAATGAAACATTATACGATGTTACCATGCATCAGCCTCAAGTAATTTCCAGAAAGTAAAGATATCCAAATTTCTTTCAAAATTTATACTGCAGAAAAATGACATTTTTGCATAAGAAATAAGCTAGAAAATATTAATGAAGTGAGACTTGCACATAGTGATTTCAAAGTTTATTTCTATGAGACAGCAAGGCCAAGAACTTCAATCAAGTTATCAAGAGATGACAAGACTTGGTACCTACAAATAAAATTTTGAGAAAAATCAAAATTGTGCTTTTTAAACCAACAATCAAGAATGTTTTTTGACACGTTTTATCATGTCTCAACAAGTATGACAACATTAACAGCTTTTCTCTTTCCCTATTCTGTCCTATATATAGTCCCAGTTTTGGAAAAAAATTACATCGAATTACTTTTATTGAAACAATTTTATACAGACAGCTCCAAACTTAAAAATCAGCCTCAGGGATACGGGACGGTAGAGGAATTTCATGGTATATTTGGACCCCCAACATCGTCAAAACTTATTTATCTCGTTAATATTGTTATGCAGTCATGCAATGGGATGTTTTCTAGTATAAGAAATTTTTAAAAAACCAAGAATACGTGCTAAAATAAAAGTTATTATTCAGGAACAGAAAAATATAGAAAAGTCAAAAGATTGTGAGAATGCCCCATATACATATTTTATAGTTAAAATATGTAAATATTTTTTGTAAAAGAGTTTTTTTATATAGAATTAGATCATAGAAAAAGGTTGTCAAAAAACTGAATTTGAAGAATAATCATATAAAAGCGAAATTCTGAAAATTAATCTTGCATGTATCCCCGCGTAAATCGCGGGTTGTGTAAATTTTGCTACTTTTATGTTGCCTGCGGAAATCGTGGGATGCGAAGCTGGAGGGTTAAAAAAATAATCCTTTGTTAATCCTTAAAACGAACATAAAAGATCTGCTGTTTAAACCATAAAAAAGAATAATCTAACCATTTTTATAGCTAAATGCAATGAACAGAAATTATAGGATTTCCAACAGAGAGTTTATTCAAAACAATTTCACTGAACATTTAATTTATCTCGGACATAACGTAGAATCTCTTCCAAAAAGAGTCATATGAATAGAACATAAACAAAAAAGTAAAGTTTAATATTGCACAGCATTTTATCCCACTTGCTCTCTAAATTGAAAATATGGCGACGCATAATGCACAACTATCACAGATGTTTATATAAATTTGAAGTATTATGAGAGAATAAATATTTTTACTTTTTTCATATCTCAAATATTGTGTCTCTGTGCTATAGGAAGTAGAACAAGCTGGAAATTGCACGTCAAACGTGACAAATGAGGTGCGTTCGTACTACAATTAATTTTATGAATATTTTTTGCGCCGCATGTTGAACTGAATGTATATTTTAGTGCACTTCATAAGTGCATATCAATTTCATTCTGTTCGAAAGGCTGTTACATCATTAAAATGCACTTGAAATATTTTTTCCCCTTTGGCAGTAATGTAACGAAAAACTTTTGACTGTCTCTGTCATTAAACTATACATCCGATTTTCATAAAATTTGAAATGACTCGACAAAATTTTACAACAATTATATATTTAAAATTTCAGGACATTCGGTTGGGTAATTTTTGCTCTGCTATAGGCGGACGGACGGACAGACAGACAGACACATGGACCGAACGACGACTATAGGTGCTACGTATTTATATAATTACGAACGCACCTAATAAGAAAATGAAAGCGAAAGCCAGACTTCAAGCACAAGGAGATTGGAAAGATCTTACCTTAAACTAAAACAAGAACGAAAAATCATGCTCCCATCATAGATTATGAAGCACATTCCAACACATTTAGTATGCTGTAACAAAACTTCACAGTTTTTTAAGGTGAAAGAAAATGGCTAAATGAAGAAACCATAACGCATTTTAAAACCCAATCTCTGCTATTATCCTGAATAGTCTGATAAATACCCGAATGCTTTATGTGCAACCCTGTATATAATCTGTATATTTGCCTGTATACTAGGTTGAGCAAAAAGTTCTGGGAAATTTGTGAAAGTTGCGTTGTTATGCGCAAATTAACAACAAAAGCAACAAGTACTATTCTTCAAAGTAGAGCCCATCATAGTCCACGAGTGTCTGCCATCGTTCTGCCAGATTTCGGATTTGCTGGAAGTACCATGGCTGCTCCTTGGAATCGAAAAACTCTTGACATGCTTCTTCAACTTCATTAAAGGATTCAAATCGACGGCCCTTGAAAAAGTGTTGCATTGATCGAAAGAGGCCATAATCGGATGGAACCACGTCTGGACTGTAGGCGGGATATGGAAGAATTTCGACGCCGTCCAATTGTGCTATATACGATACAAATTCTGGTAACTATTATATTGAAAATTTCCCAGAACTTTTTGCTCAACCTAATATTACATACTATGCTAAAAGTTAATTCAGTTGAAGGCAACAATAAATTCTATGCACAGATGAAGTTTTCCGCGAATAAACGGAAAAGTACTTGAGAACTTTTGTGCAGCTTTGTATATGATCTACATATTTTATACACACCAATGTAAAACTTAAAAAAATAGTTGCATTTTAAAACTCGTACCACAACTGAAAACGCAATTCTAGCAATTATTGTTCATGGGCTTTAATTGCACAATTATTGTTCATTTTCTTTTTTAGCCAAATTATTTTGTGTGTCCCTGTAAATTAACAATAAATTCTATGGATACTATATTCTACAGTAAGCGTCTTGAACTACACCTCAGGGTCATATATAAATTTCGATATATTTAAAATAGTGAGATATCATTAAACTACACCGCAAACGATTTTTCTCCATAGACCGCAATATAACGGAATTCTTTTGAGTAGGGAATTAGTGGAGGGTATACGGGGGTATACGCCGTATACCCTCTGGATTTTTTAACGAACACCGTATACCTTCTGTTTCTCAAGAAAGATATAGTATATATACACTAGGGTATACCCTCTGCCTTGAGCGTATACCCTCTGCTTAGAACGTATACCCTCTGTTTTTTTTACAACTACATCACTGCTTTTGAATGTCTCTGTAAACAAACTGTAAATGCTACACACTTCACTTTCAATACCGAACATAGGATAGTAAACTCCAATAACATATATTAATTTCATGTTAATCAGGCTGTATTTAGACGACAGACCACAGACAGACTGACAAACAGACTGACTGACGGACAAACAAACGGAATTCATAAACACTTTTCAACGATTTTGGAAAGTGTTAAAAAGGAAAAATCTAAAAATACATGTATTTGCAAGAAAAGAAAAGACATTACATAATACGCGGTTTTTGTAAATGATGTACGATATTTTAATATACTAGAATAAAGTTAATTATAAACAAGCACTTCCAAGAACAAACTTAAAGGAAAGAACATCTGAAATATTTTTATTTTATGACATTATAAGTGTTCAACATGACGTTCTCGAGTAACGCGGTCAACGTCCAGACGATTTCATCTTTTTTATCCCACACTCGTTTCAGCACCAAATAGCATCCTGTCATTTCATCCCACACTCGTTTCAGCACTAAATGTCACCCCTGCCATTTCATCCCATACTCTTTTCAGCACCAAATGGCACCCCTGCCTTTTCACACTCGTTTCAGCATGCCTGGTGTTATTAAGTTCAGGGCATAAACTATGCATGTTCGTAGGTCTTCCAAGTTGCGTGGAAGTGGTGGCACATACACTTTGTCTTTCATAAAGCCCCACAAGAAAAACTCACATGGAGTAATGTCTGGTGACCTGGGAGGCCACGAAA
Source organism: Maratus speciosus (assembly GCA_963932465.1). Lineage (NCBI taxonomy): Eukaryota > Metazoa > Arthropoda > Arachnida > Araneae > Salticidae > Maratus > Maratus speciosus. The sequence goes on from OZ010789.1 coordinate 157,081,392, forward strand.
ACATCACTTTGTCACTTTCTTTTCCTGAGACACCATTTTTCATTCTAACGATCGCAGCGCTATCATGCCGTCCGAACTCAACACGGGTCGCAGGCAAAAGGAAATATTTGAGTTGCTCTTTACTTTAAATTTGTTCTGTAAAATGTTGATTTATAATTGACTTAATTCTAGTATGTTAAAATACAGTACATCATTTACAATAACCCTGTATATAACGGGGGGCTGTTCATCTAATGAAAACTAATTCATTAGGCATTTTATTTATGCATGTTACAGAATCTTTTTCAAAAAGCATCATAAGAATAAACTTTAAACAACAAAAGAAAGTAAAATATTACGCGCTGCATTGTTCCATAACTGTTTCGCGTGCTCGCTGAAATTGAAAATATGAGAACGCATAAAGCACAGCTATCGCAAATGCTTATATAACTAAGAAAGTTTATGCGAGAATGAATATTTTTACTTTTTTATATCTTGGGCATTACGTGTGTGAGAGATGTGAATTAGAATATGAAAATGAAAACGAAATTTGGATGCAGTTAAGATAAGATGAGTTTTATAAAATCTTTGTATCATATCTCAGCACTAGAAAATATATGTTGATTCTTATTGATATTGTTGATCTAATTGTAATATTATATTTTTAGGTAAAATTTTGAGCATTACAGTTTATAGGAAAATTCCTCGAATTGAACGCCAAACTTAATAGATTCTAAGCGGCTTGTCTCGAATTCTCACATTATTTATGTATAAAAATAAACATTTTAGCAGGATTTTATTTTGAAAATTTCTAAGAAAAAGTAAAGATTGTTTTTTGTTTTACCATTTCCCAATTTTTTTTCTATAAAATACGAGAACAAGTCAGTAAATAGGTCACAAACCGATATGAGAGGTCGGAAATCAGTAGTAAATTGTTTCCGAATATGCCAATAGGTGGCAACAGTAAGACATCAATTTCGAATTTATGAGACAACAGTTGTACAAAGTGAGCAGGTGCTTCAAAGTTGTTGACGAAGAGCGAAGTGGTCGTCCTGTTGAGATTGCGACAGAAGAAACAGTGCGGGGGGTTGAGGAAATGGCTAGAGCTGACAGGCGAATAACAATAAGACAGCATTAGCAACTGCAACAGGGTGTTCACATGGTTTAGCCTACACCCGACTGGTGCAGACGTTGCATGTGGAGGTACACAGATGGCTGAAAGTGCAGTCTAAAGACTTTTATGCAGCAGATATTAGAAAACTCATAAAGCGATGGAACAAATGTATCAATGTAAATGACGATTATATGGAGAAATAAACATGCCTTTTAAGTATGTATCTTGGTTTCCCCCTTTTTTTATTGACTTTTGTGACCTATTTACTGACTTGCCCTCGTATAAATAATCAAACACAAAAAAGAATTAATATTCTGAATTAATTACACGCTTTCTAATCTACGTCATTTCAAACCTTAATACAATCAGCGCTGATAATAACTGTCATAACACTATTGTCATATAAAAAAGTATCCTGCTTAGTATTTTTTAAAACACCTAATATTTTTTACTTGCTTGAAGAAAAGAAATAGTTGACTTGGTTATTACACTTCATACTGGGCTAAGTTCCCATGCAATGTTCCCAAGTATAAAATGGTAGAATTTAAAAATTGTACAATTACATTAAAAAAGGGGGGGGGGTGTATTGTAGGATTTATCAAGACAAATCTGGTACGACTTCATTTTCTTATTTTCATATTACATATAAAAAAAAAAGAAACTAGTCAGAAATTGTACATCAAACGTGGTAAATTAGGTGCGTTCGTACTATAACTAGTTTTATAAATATTCAGATCTTGGCTGTTGCACTCTTATGTAATAATGCATGAATACAAAATTTATTACGCTTATATATCAGTAATATAGAAATAATATGGCTACATCGTAAATATGCAAAAATCTCAACATGGCAACCTAGAATCATTACCTGTCATGGGATATCACTGAATTAATTGTGTATGATGGAATTTAATAGAATGAAGAAAACTTTTATTAAAATCTTTTTAAGTTTTGATTCTATTTTCATAAAATTTGAAATGACTCGACAAAATTCTGTAACGATTATATATATTAAATTTCAAATCATACGTTTTAGTAGTTTTTGGACTGTTATATGCGGACAGACGGACAGACAGACGTACGGACCAGACGATGACTATAGGTGCTACGTATTTAGATAATTAGGAACGCACCTAAAGAGGAGGATTTAGAACGAAGTGAGATTGGGCAATCGCCTAAAATGCTAATAATTAATAAGTGGCAAATGCAAAAAACTACATTGTTAATAAGTTATAGTTTTTTTAGAAATTAGCATTTGTACAGGTATTTAAAAAAAAATCTCGGTCGTAGCATCATAACTACTAAAGGTACTTACGTGCGCATATAACATGAGGCGTTGCATGTACGAAGGGTGAACTTATCAAATGATGATTTCAAGAAAAAAGCTTTTGAATTATATGCACTCGGGCTCTTAGAAGATAGGAGTGCTACTTTCAGTCCTACTTTTCTATGTTTAGAAAAGCCGAACTCAACCAAAAAGCTTATCTAAAAAAAAGTTTTAGATATTTAAATATTCATTAACGTCGGAAGAATTAAGAAAGTGTATGTGTGTGTGGGGGGGGGGGGGGGATGCCCATAGTCGAATTCACCTTTCGTTTCCACAATGCCCCATATGTAGAATTAGTAAATTTTCAGTTTTGAAAGAAAAATGTCAGTTATCTACTAAATATTGCATACTAGCTGACTCTGCGGGCATTGATCGTTGCCCAAATAATATTCTTAACTATACCTAAAATCATTTTTGAATGATTTTATATTTTTAGACGAAAATCCTTGAAAACTAACCAAATGTTGGGGTACCACTGCCTTCGGCAGCGTACACCCTTTACTTTGCATGATTTTATATTTTTAAATGAAAATCAATCAAAATGGACCTAGAGTTGGGGATGGGGATTTGACATCCATTTACTACTCTCACTTTTAATTTTATACTTTTAAATGACATTTTTTCAAATAGTAAATATTAATATTTTTTTAAACGAAAGACATTTTAGAACCTTAAAGACGCCTGAAATAAGTTGGCTTTTTTAAACAAAGACATCGTTATAACCGGAAAGGTACCACAAACAAGTGGGGATTTTTTAGCATTTTGATCAGGAAAACAGATTCGAAATTGTAAATATGGAGGGGAAAAAACATGAAATCGGCATTGCGATTTTTTTTCTTGAAACGGTAAATATTAATGTTTATTTAATTAAATAACACCATTAGAACAGGAAAAGTACCACGGAAAAGTGGATATTTTTTGCCGTTTGGTGTTTCAATATGGAAAGCGGATACCGCAATTAAAAAAAAAAGAAACGTTTTTCCGGGCTTCGCTTCCTTCTGTTTGAAATTCCGTAGAAATGCCTGTTTGGCACAGACAACTATACGACAGCGCTCCAAATTGTGAAAAATGAGCAGCTTTTAATGAGTTTTTAATTAATATCTTAGCTAATTATCAAGGAACGGAAAACTAACTTCGAACATAACCTCAGACACACGGGTCGATTCTGATGGTTCTCTTCGCCGCGGTCTCTTCAGAACATAACAGATAAACTTCTGTCTTTATTATCATTATAGGCAATTAATTGGGTTGCTTGATCAACGATGCCTATCTCTTATTACGTATATTTCGTATGAAATACTACCTATTGCGATCTCCCCTATGTTGGAATTCCGGAAAAATGTTTTCAGATCTGCACTGATCATGACCCCTAGAATCCAAAACCACCCCCAGTAAAAAAAAAAAACTTTATATATATATATATGGGGAATTCTCACAATCTTTTAACTTTCATGTCCCTGAATAATAATTTTATTATTTAATACACTTTTTTGTGTTTTTATTATTTCACATACTTGGGAACATCCCATTGGATGATTGCACAGCAATATTAACGATATAAATAAGTTTTGGACGATGTTGGGGGTCCAAACACATGGAAAACTCATCTACCGTCCCGTGTCCCGGATGCTAATTTTAAAGTTTGGAGCTGTCTGGATAAAATTGTTTCAATAAAAATAAATCGATGTAATTTTTTTCTGAAACTGGAACTATTGTTTTATATAAATATGTAGCTAAAAATTAACCTACACACATTTTTAGGGTTGATATTATTTTTTGAACTCTGTCCCTGGATTTTAGATTTTTTACCATCCCTCTTCTAAAATTATACAGAAAATCACTTCAGATGCAGCGACAGAATTTTTTTCAAGTTTTTGCTCATGCAGAAGTATGCTAGAAAAATATACTCTAAAAGTCTTTGACAGGAAATTTACTGCAGAATATAAATCAGCATTTAAATATCAATTTCAAGCACCGTGGCTTTATTGGTAGTCTCACCGTCCCCAAGGTTTATTCCTGCACTTTTCGAGCTAAATAAAAAAAAATAATAATTTAATCCAATGTTAACAACTGTTTCGAAAAATCAATGAACATTGTGGCTATCACTTAGTGATTTTTTCTAAAAATAGGTGGTAATTTTCCTTACCGTTCCATCCTTACCGTCTCTTTTTTTACCATTTCGTCCCTTTTTTTTACCTTACCGTGCCTTCTTTAAAACCCCTTTAAGACAATGTTATACAAAAATTCTGTATTAAAAGTACTACATTTGTATTATTTCTTATTTGAATGTTCTGTGGGTACTATGCAAATTCATTATAAGTAAGAATTCAGAAGAAAATAAAAAGTTATAGGGGTAAAACGGTAAGGAAAATTAAACACTCGCAAGTTTAAGCTAAACCTCAGTTAAATAAAAAAAATTTCGCTGCTGACCATTTTTACTTTATTTTGAATCATTACGGCATTCGTCTATCACATTAAAATGTTATTTTAGCAAGTTTAATTTCGCCATATTTTTTTTCCCAAAAGTCAAAAGATTGTGAGAATGCCCATATATATATCACTTTTTTATGGATAAGATAACTTCTATAGTTCTGCACAAATCTTTTCTAAACTGATACATAAAATCAAGGGGTATAAAATCCCGGTCAAATTCATTAATGGGCAAAATCGGACCAAGGGGATAGAAATAGGAAGGGGTTTCGTGAAAAACGAAAAAACCCCATAGAGTCTTAATTATAATACATATCGACTCAGTTTAAAGTTATTACTTCTAAAGAAACGACCAAAAATTTATGTATGTCAGATTTTTGATAAAATTAAAAATGGGCTCAAGGGGAGAAAAAAATAGGGTTTTGGGGAGAAAAAATTTAATAACTTCGCCAATTCTCAAGATATCAAATCCAATTAAATTTATTAAAATTTCTTAGTATTATCTACAACTTTTATATTGACAAGTTTTTTATAGGACAAATTTTTACAGCAAAAACAAATTAAAAATACTTAGAGCCTGAAGAAAAAAATATCGTATTAAGGATGTACTCAAATCCAAACTGCTTATTTTCTGAGTCATTTTTAAATTAATTTTTGCTTTCAAACGCATCCAGTTGGTAGGTTCTCTTATTCAGTAACTATATAATGTGCCGTAATGGTCGACTTTTTTTACAGAGGCAGAATATATTTCAAAAAATGATGTCAAAGTGGGCATTTTGAACAGAATTTCTCGAAGTGGTTGTGTTGGAAACGTAAAATATGGTCCTACTGAGAAATTAATAGTTTATAAATCAAGTTCTAATTAAGTGAACGAAAAATAAAAACATAGGTCGCTTAGGTCTCTTAAAAAATCACGTCAGCAAGTTTCATGTTTTTCATTTTAAAAATGAATCTGAAAATGTGTCAGAAAATTTCGAGTTGTTAAGCATGGAGAAATATTTTTTGAATACTGCCTTAACCCTTTATGTACTGAATTATGAATTCATGAAAATTTTATCTTCTAAAGCGATTTTAGTGAATTGTTTTAACTACATTAGAAGTTTTATATAATCATTTAATAAATTTTAGAAGGATTTTAGAAGGACTGAAGGATTTAGAAGGATTCATTAAATTTTAATTTATAGGGATTTTGTGCAATATTTACAAAGCCACTCAAATCTTTTATTTTAAATATTTTTCTTAGTATTTTGTAGAATTAGGAAATGTACAAATATAATGTTCTTACAATAGAAATATAGAAATATTTCCAAATTGAACCCCCCCCCCCCCCCCCCAGCGCCAAAAAAGCTGAAAAGATGCAAAGGTAAAAGAAATCATCCTTTTAAAAATATTTTTGTTTTGTGTAATCCATAATGCTTTTGGAACCATATAAACTAATGTATCTATAACTCATTCTAAACTGTATTACAACTAATCGATGTATTAAATGTATTTTAGAATAAGTTATTTTAAAGAGTACTTATAAGTACCGTCAGTAGATAAAGGGTTAACATGATTCTGATAAAATCAGCTATTATATAAAAATGAAATTAAAAACTCGTGAAAAGCGGCTAGATAAAATTGCTAAAGTGGGTTTATCTCTAATCATGATTTAGGTTTTGTTGGTGAAATCAGTATTTAAATTCGAAATGTACCTGCGCCTGTAGACTGAGCCGACAGGGATTTTTCTAATATAATGACTTTTCTCTTACTTCTAAATAAATGTTCATTGTCTGATCCATACGAGTCACAATAATAAACATCTAAGTGTCGTAATTAGGAAATTTTTAAAAAAAAGTTACAAAAGAAGAAAGATTTAAACAATTTTGAGACATTGAACTTTTGTTTATACCTCAACATATAATTAAAATAGCTTACTTTAGAAAAAATCAGCTTAATTTTTAGAAATCTTATTTTAAGAAAATTCAGTAATAAAATCACTAGATCAACCTTGTATCTATACGTCTTTGCAGAATAAATTTCCATAAAACAAATTAAACTTAGCCTACAAATAAGTAAAAATAAGGAAATGAAAATCTTGAACCAAATAATTTGTTACAAGTTACATGAGACAAGTTAAAAGAAAAGTTTAAACAGTGATATGGTACATAAAATGAGTATTATAATTTTAAATCAATAAAATTATCAATAAATAATAAGTTTCATTTTATGTATTTCTGGAATATAATACATTTTAATATATTGAATTAAAGTCACAGAATTGAATGTAGTTTGTAGTTAACTTTGTATAAGTGTCATTTTACTTATAAATTTCACACAAAGTTAAATTCGTTCTATCTCTAAACTAAATTTATCGTAATAAATTAAACTTGTCACGTTTAATGCAGTGGTGCGTTCTAGCAGTGTCTTCATTTCTAAAACTTACGAAGTTCATTAATTCTGAACAGTGTATAAGATGAGATTTCATAGATATTTCCTACGATATTTGAACTTTAATGAAATGTCAATTTTAATCTTAAAAGTGACTTGAAATAGATGGAAGAATTGATAGGGCCTTGCAGTATATATTTATTAAGACTGGGATTAATAAATATTTAACTCAAAAACCATTTTAATATCAAAGAGATTATAAATTTAAATTTAAGGAAAATTTTCATAATAGGTATCAAAATATTGTTATCAAAATCCTTCCTTCAGGGGGGGGGGGGAATAAAATGTTAAAAAATTAAATTTCAAGCTAAATATGTTGTAAAATGACTAGGGGGCTCTGCCCCCTACGAGCTACGCTCGCCAAACCCCGTTCAGACACCCGCCGCAATCTCTAAAAGCACGCTAATTTGATCGGTTTTGAAAAAAATTCGGAAGAATAATTATAATTTAAAAAAAACAGTGGCTATCTCCCTGTTAACGGGTTGTTTTCGTGTTTGATTAAATCAAATCAGAAAAACATGTGAAAATAAGCTAATATAAAATGATTTAAATAAACAGAGTCTTTGTCTCTCGATATTTTTTAACAACACTAAAACAAAGGGTTTTTTTAATAAGACATTTTAAATGTATCATTTTAAATCTGGCGTAATTTTCACTAACGTTTTCATTCTCCTTTTAATATTCACGTGAAAATACTTTTGTTGTTAATAAAATAATATTTGCCCTGTCTTAGAATTTTCAACACAAGAGCAATGCGACTGTTGTAGGAACTTGAATAACACCTGCATTGGTTCATTGGTTCAAAATAGCCCAATTTGTTGATTATCTGTAAGCAAGTAAATCCTATTGGTTTACAATGGAAGTCTATAGGAATTTGGCGAAATATTAGAGATATCGCCAAATTGGCATCACTTTTGGCGACTAATTTTAGTCTCCAAATTTGGCGATATACTGCGAAGGTTGGGACAATCTGGGTGGCATTTGGCGACAGAACAGGTTGCCCCCTATGGTAATCCCCCTTATAGGTATGATGATGCATTAAGTGCTGTTAGATAACCAATGAGATGCGTTTCAACTGGGCGTTGCCATTAATCAATTAACAAATAATCGCGATTTCCGTACCGCGTACGATAACATAATATATACATAGATTATTTTTAAAAGATTATCTCAAAATATGAAATAAATGTCTCTTGCAAGTATATTTTTAAATTTAAACTGTTTGGCAATATTATGGTTTGGTAATTTTAAATAGAACGTAATTTCCTCCATTTATGTCTTTTAATGTATATTAATGAATTTATTATTTTACAATTTTCTTTCTCTTTTAAAATTCACGTGTAAATATAGTTTTTATGACGTAATTATCAATATTTTCCTGCTTTTAATACGTAATCATTTAATTCTCATTTGAAAGTTTTTTTCTGTTTATAATAGTCACGTGTAAATAAATTTTTAATTTGAAGGAAATGTTATTCTGTTTTTAAATTTGACAACAATTTAAAATAATATCCTTTTCTAAAAGTTGTAAAAAATATCTCTCGAAATATTGAAAATTTGAATTTAAAATAGAAATAAAACCTCAAAAAATGCGTCAAATTAAAAAAATAAATGCAATCTGCACACCGGGAACTTCTAATGTATAAAAGGATCTAAAAATGATTAAATTCTTATGTATAGTTTTTGCTCCTATAAAGCTTTTTTAATGGAACGATTTTGACCAACTTTAACATTAAATATCTCTTAAAATAATTCTTCAATTTGAAAACTGTCTGCATCAGCGTATTTATCAAAAATTTCTCTATAATGCCACAGATTTTCCTATTTTGGTATGTAATATTTTTCTTAATATTAACGAAGAAAGACCTCCGGTCACAAAAAATTCAAAACCGGCGGCGGCCGCGTTGACAGCGTTAGTTACTTTTTTTTAGAATAGAGAGAAACTTCATAACTATCTTCCACGAGCTTGTAATTAATGACTGGATAAAAGGAAATTAATATGTAGAACTGGTACAATTAATGTGAGGATTTTAAAACAATTTAATTTCCAAATATACTTTAATGAATACATCGAATTACAATAATAATAATATTAAATATATTTTGTTCAATATTGTTCGTATCGTTAATAGTGTAAGTATCATTTTACTTTTCATTACAGAGAAAATTAATAAATTAAATTAAATTAAATTTATCGTAATGAATTAAACTTGTCAAATTTAATGGCGCCCTGCGCTCGTGCAGTGTCTCCGTTTCTAAAACGAACAAAGTTTATTAATTCTCAATCCTATATCAGATGAGATTTCAGGATATTTCCTGTGAGATTCGAACTTTAATGAAATTTTGATTTTAATCTTTAAAGTTTCTTGAAATAAATAGCGGAAAGGATAGCACCTCCCAGTATTATGACTGAAATTATTGAATATTTAATTCAAAAATTATTTTAATATCAAATAGAGGGTGAATCAAAGATTGAGGCATTTTTCGCAACAGGTATAAACATATTATTCCTATCAAAATCGTTCCTATGGGGAAGATTTCTCTGCGTATCACGGTGAAATTGGCAAAATGTCTTTTCTGTGGAAACATTAAAAACAAAATTTTAAGCTGAATATTTTTTTTAATTGAATTTTACCGTTATTTCTCATAAGCATGTGATTGATGAGGCGGGTTGAAAGGAAATTTGTATTACAACGTCTGTATTCAGTTAAATGTATAAGTACCATTTTACTTATACATTACATAGGACTTTAACGAAAAGTTGATTTTAATCTTTAAAATGGCTTGAAATAAATAGCGGAAAGGACAGCACCTTCCAGATTTTATGTATTATGACTGAAATTATTTAATATTTAATTCAAAAATGATTGATTTTAATATCAAAGAGAGGGTAAACTAAAGTTTAAGGCATTTTTCGCAAGATGCATAAAAATATTATTTATATCAACATCGCTCCTATGGGGGGGGGGGGGTAGATTTCTTTCATAATGTATTGAAATATAGTTGAAATAGTTGAATAGTTGAAATATGCCAAGGATATTTGCATGACTATTTTTTATTAGAACACTTTTTGGAATAATTCAAAAATTACGAATTAAGCCACAGTTTGACTAAACTTCATTATAAAAGTGCAATAGACAGAAATGAGATTTTAATTAATATGAAGAACTAAAACTAATTCCAAATAAATGATAATTTAGAAAGTATTTTGAGATTTGTATGCTTATTTCATACGCTCATTTCAGGATTCGTTTGAAGTTTTGAATTTTTTAGAAACCATCTTAACACATTTACATCTTAAAATTAACCATCATGTCAAATTCCAAGATTCTTGTCTAACAGTCTACCACCTCTCTGGTGTTAGTGGCACCAACATAAAATGCTGAAACAGAGTTGAAAAATAATGTCTCGAAAAATGTTGAAACAGAGAATATGACCATTAATTTGCAAACATTAAACTTGAAATCGGTTAATATTTTCTAGTATTCTATAGAAAACGGAGTTTAGATGTTTTTAAAGGCTTTCTTGCTATTCCTGCCGACCAGGTGGTAGTGACACCGGCATAAAATATAATCCGTGTAGGGACTATCACTCTTGATTCTCAAACAATAACTTCTGTATGCGGTTTATTATTTTCTGAGATTCCATAGAAATCGTAATTTAGGACTCTTTTAGAATGCTTTTCGCTCCTTCCCTTCGCTTCACCCCGTTTTAATTACGAATTAATTTTCGACTTTTCTAAGAGGAAATTTATATTTTATAAGTAACTACCGTGCTATATTGAAAGTTTTTAGCCTCTTCAGTACCACAGAAATCGCAATTTAAGTTTTTTGCTCGTACAACCATCTAGGGGGTGTGGCACATACATAAAATATAGCTTATGTTTGAGCAGGTTCTATCACCCTCAATTTGCTACCATTATGTTTGAAATCGGTTTCGTATTTCATACGATTGCACAAAAATCGTTATTTAGAACGCTTATAGATACGCTTTTCGCTCGCTTCATCCTTTTAAATTTGGAATTTTCTTTCGACAATTCTTAGAAAACCTTTGCATCTTTGAAATAATTACCATTCCAAATTCAAAATATTAGACCCCCTCAATAACACAAAAAACGCAATTTAGAACATTGTTTGCTCCCGTATCCCCCAGGTGGTAGTGACAACAACGTAAAATATAGGCTATGTTGGAGCGGGGACTATCACCATCAGTTTGAAACCATTACTTCTTAAATCGGTTTTATTTCTTGAGATTGAGTAGAAATCACTATTTAGAACGTTTTTAGAACGCTTTTCTTTCCTTTTCACCCCCTTTAAATTTCAAATTTTTAAGGAACTCTTCTTAGAGAGCATTTACATCTCATAAGTAATTACCATGCCAAATTTCAAGTTGCTAGCTCCTTAAGTATAAAAAAAAAAATCACTAGTTAGAACGTTTTTTAAAATGCAACCTCAAGGTGGTAGTGTCGCCGACATGAAATAGATAATATATTGGAGAAAAGGCTGTCATCACAATTTCCAACCATTACTTTTGAAATCGGTTGGGTACTTTCTGAGATTGGGTAGAAATCGCAATTTAGAACGTTTTTCGTCCTCTTTCACCACTTTTAAATTTCTAATTATTTAGGAAATGTTCTTAAAGATAGTTTGTATCTTATAAAAGACTGTCCTTTCTAATTTAAGGATTTTAGGCCCTTCATTAACACAAAAATCGCAATTTAGAACGTTATTTGCTTCTGCAACCCCTAGGTGGTAGTGACATCGACATGAAATAGAGCCTATGTTGGAGCAAGGGCTGTCATCATCAATTTCAAACCATTACTTTTGAAATAGGTTGGGTACTTTCTGAGATTGCGTAGAAATCGTCATTTGGAACGTTTTTTAGAACTCTTTTCGCACATTTTCATCCCGTTTAAATTTCGAATTTTTTAAAAAATGTTCTTAGAGATCATTTATATCTTATAAGTAATTACCATTCCAAATTTCATGTTTCTAGGACTTTCAGTAACACAAAAATCGCATTTCCGAAGGATTTTTTGCTCCTGCACCCTCTTTGGGGTTAAAGGCACCGACATAAAATATAGCCCATGTTAGAGCCAGGGCTATCTCCATCATGTTGACACTATTATTTTTGAAATCGGTTTGGTACTTCTTGAGATTGCGTAAAAATCACCATTTAAAATGTTTTTTAGAACGCTTTTTGTTGCATTTTTTTTACCCCTTTTACATTTCGAATTTTTTAAGAAATGTTCTTAGACATCCTATATATCTAATAAGAAACTTTCATGCCAAATTTCATGTATCTGGGCCCTTAAGTAACACAAAAATCCGAATTTCGAACGTTTTTGTTTGCTCCTGCACCTCCTTTGGGGTTAGTGGCACCGACATAAAATATAGCCCATGTTAGAGCCAGGGCTGTCTCCATCATTTTGACACCATTATTTTTTAAATCGGTTTGGTACTTCTTGAGATTGCGTAAAAATTACCATTTAGAATGTTTTTTAGAACGCTTTTTGTGCATTTTTTTCACCCCTTTTAAATTTCGAATTTTTTAAGAAATGTTCTTAGAGATCATTTATATCTAATAAGTAACTACCATGCCAAATTCCATGTATCTGGGGCTTTCAGTAACACAAAAATCGCAATTTCGAACGTTATTTTTGCACCTGAGCCCCCTTTGTGAGTAGTGGCACCGACATAAAATATAACCTATGTTGTGTTGTCACCATCATTTTGACACCATTATTTTTTAAATCGGTTTTGTGCTTCCTGAAATTGCGTAAAAATCGCCATTTAGAAGGATTTTTAGAACGCTATTTGCGTATTTTCACCAATTTTAAATTTGGAATTTTTTAAGAAATGTTCTTAGAGATCATTTATATCTAATAAGTAATTACCATGCCAAATTCCATGTATCTGGGCCCTTCAGTAACACAAAAAGCGCAATTTCGAACGTTTTTTTTATCCTGCACCCCTTTAGGGATAGTGGCACCGACATGAAATGTAGCCTATGTTGGAGCAAGGGTTTGACACCATTATGTTTGAAATCGGTTTGGTACTTCCTGAAATTGCGTAAAAATCGTCATTTAGAACGTTTTTAGAACGCTTTTTGCACGATTTTACCCCTTTTAAATTTCGATTTTTTTAAGAAATGTGCTTAGAGATCATTAGTATCTTAAAACTAACTACCGTTCCAAATTTCATGTTTCTAGGCCCTTCAGTAACACATCACATTTTTAGAACGTTTTTTGTTCCTACACTCCCTTTTGGCAAGTGGTACGGACATAAGATATAGCTTATGTTCTACGTTGGACTAACACCATCATTTTGATACCATTACTTTTGGAATCGGTTCGGTAGTTCCAGAGCTTACCTGCTACAAATAAACAAACTTTACTTCTTTATAATATTAGTATAGATATATGCAATATATTCATTAAATTTACCGAAAATAGTCTCTAACCAATGACTGAACCTAAGTGTTCATTCACTTGAAGGAATACATTAGGCTACTTTTCCTAGTGAATTAATTGTTTTTGGACTTTACGTTTCTGTGGCTTCTTTTATACCAACATTTTGAATTGAATTTTCAACAATGGTAACAAACGAAAAGTTAACAGTTATAAAAAAGTGACAAAGAAATATACACATGCATACATTTTCAAATGTAATAATTATTGATGTGCTTCAAATGTTATTTTTTTTTCATTGTTATTAGATCACTGATAAAATTATTCTTACTGATTAGCAAGAAGATTCCTGAATAAATGTTAAATTTAAAAAATCATAAAACCCGACTGCGTAAAAAGAGAACTAATTAATTATTTCTCATCAATGTGAAACTATTTTTTATATTACTTATCTATTTTTTTTATTTACTTGATGACTTTTTAGTTTTGTTTAATTGTTAGTTCCTATCTATAAACACTGTTTTGATGAGGCCTATAGATGTCTATGAAGGTTAGAGTTGCAGTAAAGCTAGAAATACTACCTACACAGCTTTCAGGTTGTGTAATATTAAACGGAGCTTCTGACTGTAAAATAGTCAATGAAACATCGTCTTCATTTTGATAGACCTATCCAATGATATGCCACTCAATAGGTGCGTAAATTTTTGTTTTCGTCTTTACCGCCATTTTGCATTTTACGCCTGCCACTTTGAATTTATAAAAACAAAACCTTTCCTATAACCATCGGACGGTTAAGACGAATCGATAGAGACCCCATTCATTAAAATTCATCCAGCCGTTGGTATGTTTCAAGGGTATAAAGAAATCCACACACCCAGATACGCGTGAAACACATAACCCTTCTTGGCAGTCGGGTAAAAAAGACCTTAAAAATTCTTTACAAGCTGTGAGGTCAGGTCATCTCAGTTTGAACAAGGCATCTCTTCATTTTAATATTTCAAATGCAACGTTTTCTATGAAGCTGCTAAGGAAAACAATTGAAGATAGGCGTATGAGACCATTGCCTGTGTTGTCCTTTGAAGACGAAACACTCCTTGAAGATTGGATGGATGGAAAAGCATAAATTGGATTTGCAATGAATACCGATGACGTAAAAAGCGGTGTTTACAATGTCATGAAACAAATAGAAAGAAAAATACATTTATAGACATGGTATAGGAATTAATAAATCATACGTGATCGTTGAATATGAGGAAGAACTTTTTTCTGGACTAAAGAAGTTGGAGACATGAACTAAACACCCTGACGATATGTTGGAAATGGTCTGCAGTAGACGATAAGATCTAGTATTTTAAGCATAATATAAAAAGTATAATAAAAACACACGTACTTATTTCTGCAACATACTTTGGTTCACCTCTGGAGTTTACCTTATCACTAAAGTAGAGAAGTATAGGGCCAATGATTTTAGGAATTCAAATCAGTTTTTTTTTAAATATATAATTCTGTTATTTATGCTTAATTTCCTGATTTAAACTGACGATTTTTCAAGTTTATTATTAATCTAGCGTTAAACAACCCGTAATGCAGTAAAAACATGTGATAAGTTATTTGTACAAGTTGTAAAATAAACACTGCAAATAGAAGCGTCTTAAATTTAGACACATATGTGACTGAAAAAGAATTTTAGACACTTAAGTGTCTTAATCTGAAAATTAAGACACTATAGATGTCTTAATTTAAGATACATAAGCGTCTTACTATGACCATGGTGTAAACGAACTGAGAATAATGTCTAAAATATCCGCAAACGTCTTATTTTAAGACACTTCATTGCTTTAAACGTGTCTTAATTTTTGATTCTTCCGACGCAATAACCACCAGGGGGCACTAGCACCCCCAGTTGCGCATGCGTTTTAGATGTCTTCGTTCGAAGTGGTATACGTTGTAATTCAAACAAAGTTTGTTTTTATGTACGCGTGTATTTTAATTCGTTTTTTGCGAAATGTGAAGTACTGTGATTTTAATTCGTATTAACTTGGATTATGTATTTATTGAATACATACATCTGACGTGTGTGCTCGGCATCAAATGTCTCTTAGAAGCTGTCGTCGATACAAGGGCGGGATAGACACAGAACAGAAGTAGACGAAGGTTGAAGATTACACCCGGAAATTCTACAAAGCGTGTGCAATGGGCTTAGTGTTAACTCGTATCAATTTATATCAATAATATTGTGTTATTCATCTTCGTCCTGTCGAAGCTGGCAAAAAAAAAGAAACTTTTGTCTGGCGGGTCCTGTTTTTAGGATGAAACATCTCATCCTTTAAATATGGCTAGTCGGATGTATTATGGATTACCTTTTAAACTGATGAAAGTCTTTCTCCCTCACTGTGGTTGTGGTAGTTTTTAAAATTTCAAATCGAGGAATATTTCTTACCTCTTGCAGCAACTCAAGTAAGTTTCTTTATAGTAGTAAAATTAGTGTATTTTATGATTTTATTTATTGTACTAAACAAAATCCTGCATGAAATTTAATTAGTTTTGAATCTGTTCGCAAAAAACCCCACTAATTCTAGAAGTATATATTTTTAAACTTATGACGTTCTTTTTTATTACGAATTATATATTCAATGTCAGTTCTTAGTTTAAATGGATAATTTTTATCTCGCAGTAAATGACGGCCACAAGGAAGTAAAGATAAAAAAAAACTTTGAAAGATGACCTAATGCTTTCTTACTTCCTGGCATAAAACCGCAGATTAAAAAAAGATAAATAAAGTAAATGAGACTCGTCTATTATATGAAGCTGCCTGTAAAAATATACATATGTATTTGATTTGCAATCAACTCTAATACTGATTTTTTTATTATTTTTAATAAAAAAGTAATTTGAAATTTATAATGGGAAAAAGTAAAAACCTCTAACTAGATTTCGTATTTAAAAGTGTGGTAACTTTATTTATATGCACTTATACGAAAAATACAAAAATGACAGATGTTACTGTATATATTTAAGACGAAAGAAGTTTGGAAATCATAAGTTATTTTTTCCTCATGTTTTTAATATAGAATATGTACTTGTTTTTATTGATAGTCGAATAGCTTTTGTGAGTACCCTCTGATCTACATAAAAACTTGCCCATGTGGAAATATAAATTTTTTAAAAACATAATTTTTAAATAAGTATTTTCATTTTTTGGGGGGGGGGAGGGGGGGGATTTTGCATGAATTTTTGTAAAGCTGATATCTTAAATCTTGCACTGATTATAATGAAAGTTTTGAACTTTTAGAGTAGGACAAGTTTAAAAACGCAAATATATTTAACAAAATACCAAAGTCATTTTTTCCCCAATGTTATTAAAGTAGAATATTTATTTATTTATTTTCATTATTCATAGTTAAATGGCTGTTGTGATTATCAAGTGATGTATATGTAAAATTGCCTATGTGGCAATATATTTTTTTATATTTTCATTTTTTTTTTGGGGGGGGGGGGGATTTTTGCAATTTTCGTACATCTGATATTTTAAATCTTTTTCCACATTCAACCGAGTATAATAAATGAACTTTTAGAGTAGGACAAGATTATAAAATATATATATATATATATTTATCTATGTACCTTAAAAGCCCTTAATAGCGAACACTTCGGGAACGCGGAATTTGTCCGATAATTGGAGATGTCTACTTTTTTGAGGTAAAAATATACAAATATGTATGTCTGCTGATTAAAAAAGTATTCGTTAAATAGAGGTGTTCGCTATTCGAGAATGTTCATTAACCTCCACAACGGATACTCCCGAATATCGGACATCTCAATTTAGACAACTATAATGCAGGGTTGCGTTTTTTGCAAAAGTACTTCTTGATTAAAGGAAGGGCAAACTGGGAAGTGCCCCGTCCCCCTACGACTGTAGTGCCCCCAAATTTGATGTGCAATATTTGTAAAGCTTATATTTTAAATCTGTTTCGAAATTGTACTGATTATAATCAATATTTTGAACTTTTAAAGTAAAATAAGGTTAAAAACAAAATAAATTTAAAAAAATCTAATATTTAGATAAATATTTTTTGTTTTTTAATCTTGTTCTACTCCTGAAGTTCAAGATATTGATTATAATCAGTACAATGTCGTAAAAGATTTAAATTATCAACGTAACGAAAATTGTATACCAAAACTGAGAGCACCAAAAAAATCAGGCTGTATTGGGGGGGGGGGGGGAGGGGCAGGACCACAGCCAAATATTTTTCCAGGATTCAACGTGGTCAAACATGGCTACGTATGATGCTTACAAAAAAAATGGATGCGATTCAGACGTTTGAAGTGTCTGAAATTCAGACGCAAAAAGTGTCTGAAAAAATTCAGACATTTTAAAATGTCTGAAAATTGAACACTCCATTTCAGACACTTAAGTGTCTGAATTTCAGACATTTTAATTTAGAGTGAATATCATTAGTATGAAACATAGTTATTTTTAAATTACTGTCTGTTCATTCGCTGGTAAGAACTGTTCATTTACTTGGTTTTTGTATAGCTTTTTTATAAAGACACTCCTAACATCCCCAAAAAAAATAAAATATAAACTTCCTTTTATTAATTTTTAATCATTTATATATCAACGTATGTATTTGCGCTGTCAGACACCGAAAGGTACGGTTTATTCATATATATTAATTACATAAATATTAATTTAAATACATATATGTAATTTAAATATATATATGTAATTAAGTATATATATGTACAAAATATTATCAACCATTAAAAAGAAAAACAATGTGCTTAAGTGTTCATTTACTGGTCGGACTACCCTACGATCATGAAATTGGGAAAATGCCTTTTCTGAGAAAAGTAAAAAAGCGAAATTTTCTGCTGAATATTTTGTAAAACAAAATTTCACAGCAATTTCCCACGAGATTGTAATTGATGAGACTGGTTTGAAAAGATTTAAACAGTGATATAATTGATACAATTAATGTTATGATTTTAAAACAATAACAGTTCCAAATGTAAATTTAACTATTTAAATTAATATACATGTAACTTTATTTTATTGGCAGCTAAGAAAAAAAAAGAGACATCCTTCAAGAAGCTACAAAGAAAAAAAGAAGTTAAAAATAGTAATTTCCTGAAGAAATATTTTAAATATGCGAATGCATTCTACGCCCATTGGTTTAACATTAGCGAGGGAATTGAGGAATTGACTGACGAACAATCTTAAGCCCTTTTTTACAACCGTTAATAAAAATATTATTGCTGTGAAAATAGATCCTGTGGGGGGGGGGGGGAGAATGGGGGGGGCGATTCTCTCATTATCACGAAATTCGAAAAATATCTTTTCTGTAAAAAACATTAAAAAACAAAATTTTAAGCCGAATATTATGCAGAAATCTCACAGTTATTTCCCATGCGCTTGGAATTGATTAGTCGTGTTAAAAGATATTTAATCAGCGATATAACTCATACAATTATTGTTATGATTTTAAAACAATGCAATTTCGAAATATACATTAACTAATACACTGAATTACAATCCCAATATTAAATGTATTTTGTTAAATAATCTCGTCGTCAATTGCATTAGTATCATTTTACTTATTCATTAGATATCAAATAAATAAATTCGGCGTAGCTCCAAATTAAATTTATCGTAATGAATTAAACTTTTAATTCAGCCGACGAAATTCCTTAATTCAAAACACTATATTAGGTAAGATTTCATAGATATTTCTTGTGAGATTTGCATTTTAATGAGATGCCGATAATAATCTTAAAAATGACTTGAGATAGGTAGAGAACTAGATAGTGACACCTTACAGCATATGTGTATTACTGCTGGAGTATTTAGCCCAAGCACTGATTTCAATTAATATCAGAATTGACGATAAATTGTTGCGTATCGCAATTTTGATAATAATTATCAGAATATAATTTTCATCATCCTTTTTTGGGATCGGCGTTTTCTCAGAATGCCATCATTATGAACTTGGAAAACAGTCTTACCTGTGAAATTTTAAAAAAATAAAATTTTACGCTGAATATTGTGATAGGTGAGATTTCATAGTTATTTCCCAAGAGACTTTTGTGAAGTATCGCTTTTGATATTAAAAATGTCTTAAAATAGGTAAAGACATTAATACAGATACCCCGTATTAAGAACAGTGGATTCTAATTAATAACAGAAATACGGTTAATTACTGTATATTTTCGGTGATCATTATGAAAATATGATTTTATTCTTTTAGTTTCTCTAGAAGTAATCTTTCTCTAAATACTCAGTAGATCAATTTCTCTGTGAAAGTCTTGCACAAACATTTTAAAATACTGCATCTATAATATGAAACAAAAATTGCCCTTGAGTAAAACCAGGCCCGTAACCAGGTGGGGGCCAGGTCGGGCAAAGCCCGACCTGGAAAATGTTTTGCCCGACCTAGCACATTCCAATAAAAACATTAAATTTCCATTTCCCCCCCCCCCTCTTCTTGTCCAACCTAAAATGAAGCTGGGCATTCTGATAATTATTTCACTCAGTATTTCCCTTTAAAAAAAATTATGTAATACAACATCAAATTTCCATTTTTCTTCCTTCATGTCAGACCTTGCCATCTACCCCTAAATTTCCGTTCAAGATTGGAAACAAAAATAGTAAAATTTCATCTATAAAGCTATTTTTTTTCTCTCCCTCTTTAACAGACCTGTCGAAAATTGCTCCATTGTGCGTTCCTCGCTTTTTCGCTTTGTAGAAATTATCCCATACCGCTTCAACAACAAATCGGGTTTACCTTATATTAGAGGTCTGCACGGGCCCGGGCTTGGCCCGAGGCCCGTACCCGGCCCGGCCCGCGGGCCGGGCCGGGCCGGCGGAATGGAGGAGAATTTTCAAACGGGCCGGGCCGACAGACAAAATAAACGGGCCGGGCCGGCAAAAAAATTGAACGGGCCTGAAGGGCCGGGCCCGGCCGATAAAAAAAATTAATCGGGCCTATCGGCCCGATATAAGAATTTCAGAGGAGCAGATAAAATACGAGGTCATTTCCAATGAATATGACTTTTTCGAGAAGTATAAATGTGCGTTACGAGCCGATGCGAGTTTAACAACATCAATACAGAAATGTAACATGTCCATCGTAGAGATCGGCATCGTAGAGTTACATGATGCCTGATCCCGGGTTTAATTTTTTTCGGCAGACTTCTGCCGGGACGGAACTGGTCTTAATCGTTCTCAGGATGTGTAGGACAGGCATTATGTTTTGTAAAAGTATTAATAGCGATAATGAACTTCTGTTAACAGTATCTTTGGAAATGTACCTTAAGGTGGTTCTCATATTTACTGCTCAACAATGCGAAACTCTCAGGCACATTTTCTGACTCATTTTTAACTATAAAGGCATAAAATTGACAGGCTGAGTATTGAAGGCAATTGGGATCAAATAGCGTTTCCATTTTTCATAAATTACGTACAGAGATAACTGAGACTCTTGTCACGTCACTGTACGTTTTCTCCTTTCCTGTGCTATCGCTTCCGGAAATTCGATTCAAAACGCTAACTTTGGCAGTATTTTCTGAAAGATATATTACTTTTATCTAAAAAAAAACGGCATTTACATGGTTTCTGAATAAGAATACCTGCCAATCTCATGCGTTTCCGAAAAGAAATGAATTCATAAATGTATTAAAATGTAGCTCCTTTGGGTTTGAGAAAAGCCTTAAAAATGACAGAAATATTTTCACAAATCTACCTTTTATTATAAGCTTCAAAAGTTATCATGTTTTTTAACCCTTTATTCTAAACTACAATAATCTTTTAATGAACCCTTATTTAAATTTTGAAACGTCTGTAGAGACGTTGACTAAAACACTGTAAGTAATCGTCAACGTTTACTATTGTGTGTTTTCTATTTTGCGAACACATAGTAATTTAAAATATACTGTAAAATGTTCCCATAAATATGCATGTAGTATTCATTAAAAGAATCTTAATTGTATGTCGAGAAAAAACGGAATTTTTTGTAGACATTTAGTCGGGCCGGGCCGGGCCTGTTTTCACTGATTTTTGTACGGGCCGGGCCGAGAACGGTAAAAATGTAAACGGGCCGGGCCGGGCTCGGGCCGAACTTTCAATTTTTACACCGGGCCGGGCCGGGCCAAAATAGCTTTCCTTCGGGCCGGGCCGGGCCCGGGCCTGGAAATTCCGGCCCGTGCAGACCTCTACCTTATATACCTAAAGCTTGCTTTCTTTATACAATTGTCACGATAAGAAATTTATCGTTAGGAGGCGGGGTTGAAACCAAAGGCATCTGAAACTAACGTTGAAGCAGCCCACAATACTGTTTCTTTAACTTGAATTTGCTGTACTGTACATGACAGTTAAATATTTGTTTCATGGAAACTTGATCTGATTACAACAAACTCCAAAGGGCAGCCTCCCCCCCCCCTTGTGAAAATACAAAATAGATAATGGAAGGTCTGCCCCTTCATCTCTTCGACTGTCTCCCACTCCACTGAAATTTTTAAAAAATGGCGTCTCTAAAATAAACCAATCGTTATTTCAAATTTAAACAATACAATAAGTATGTCAGGTTACTTACAATTTTACAAATCCAAATTTTTTAATTGCTGACACATTCACAAAGTCATTTTTATTCTTAAATTAAAAAATGCTACATATGCTTTTATTAAGAAACGAAGAAACTGAATGCACTGTTTAATGAAACTGTTTTGCACTTTTTCTTAAAAGCAAATCAGTTTCAAATGTGGTCGTCAAAGTTGCCATTATAAGCCAATTTTTTCAAGGCGATAACCTGATACAGACTATCATAAGATAGAAATCAATTACAACTCAAAGTGTAAAGCATTTATTGAAAAGTGGAAAGCGGTATACGATGCCAATTCCTAATTAAAATAAAAAAAAATATATTTATGTTATGCCAGAGCCGTAGGAAGGCCTTTTGAAGCCACTCACAAACATTTTTTTCAGCTCCCCCCTCCCCCTCTAAGATTTTGGAGAAATATCCATATTTAATTTTGCTATCCGAGTTTCATTTTATAACAACACCAGCGGAGCTTCGCTGGTTGATTTTTCCAAGGCGAAACTCAAATTAAACCAATTTAGAGTTGGGTTGAACTGCTTTCGGTAACGTACACCCATTGGGGGATATGCCCGCTCAGATCTCGAATCAAACAAACCTTGAATTATTGTAAATTTTTAGTTCGACCCGGATTAAATTAAAATTTTCAACATTTTGTTCATGCCGCTACAGGAATAGACTTGATATTCTTACAACTTGAATTTAATCAAAGCACTAGCAAAATTTAACTGAGAAACCTCCCATCTAGGAAAAAATATGTAAAAAAATCGCCGCAGAATACGAAAGAATGCAAAAATTGATAAAGAAATTTCGAAGTTCATAGAGAGCAAAATTTACTATATTGTTCTAAAAGTTTGAAACTGGATTTTTTATTTACGAATGTTAAAAAAATTACCAGAAAAACAGCTAAAAATTCTCGGAAAATTCAAAAATAGCAAAAAAAAAAATTTGGCAAAAAAAAAAAAAAAGTTTCAAACTGAATTCCCTTTGCAAATATTAAAAACCGCCACAAGAAAACACTAAATAAAATAAAAAAATATGGAAGTCTTTTCGTATTTTCTGCTTTTTTCTTCAGTTTGACAATGCCATCTGCATGGGCCAGACATTTTTTTTAAGCAGAAAATATTCACTTATAATAACTTTTTTCTGCTTTGAACGGTGCCTTTTATTAAAAAAAATATATGTATAGAGAGGTTTACTAATTCGAAAAAAATTACCTTTGGGATGTCGTTTTCATATTTTTCAGTTTTCTCCCAATTTAAAATTCTCACCCAAGTGTTCCGGATACAAATTGAAAAAGAAAAAAAAGAATGGCTTCGGATAGACGGTACCTTTCTGTGGGCAACGAAGATGGGTTTCCAAGTAGATAGATAGTAATAATAAAGACAGACAGTCTCTCTGTCCAGTTTTTTTTTCTTTTTTGGTCTGACCAGATATTTTTCTCTTCAGGACAAGATCTGATAGGAAGGATATCTATATGCCTGAAATTATGCACCTCGAAACAGGATTTGGGTTTTTTTAATCAAATTTTTTAAATTTAATTTTTTATGCTATTTTTAATGTTTTTTTTCCCACATTCATAAAAGGAATCCATTTTCAGCCTATCTTTCCATTTCAGCCGAATATAGTAAAGTAGTCTTTCGCGATTTTTGAATATTTCACGAAGTTTTTTATGTAATTTTTAACTTTCTTTCGCGTTCCGACGGGATTTTTTGAGATTAGCAAAAAGAATGAGGTTCCAATCTTTTCCCAAAGTACAAAATTTTGTCCTCTGCAATTTTTGAATTTTTCGTAAACTTTTTATGCGATTTTAAACGCTTTTCCCGTTTTTAAACCCCTGTGATTAGAAGAGATTTTTCCTCATATTTGAAGAAATTTTCGTCTTTAGAATGGAAAATTTCTAGAAATTTTGCATCTTTGATTCCCGACTTTTCGTGTTATGAAGGAAAAAAATATTCATGCGTAAGTTAAGTTTCTAATTATGAAAAGTACAATGCAACACAGTTGACAAAATACTATTGGGATTTGATTTGACGAAAATGCATCTTTATATTGAAGGATGTTAGGTAATTTTTACAAAAAATGGACAAATCAAAGCTTTTTTTTTGTGCATGTGTGTGTATGTTTGAAGGGAAAAAAAACCTTCAATCCATTCATTTATTTATTTTTTGAGAATGTAAAAGGAATCCGGCTTCAATCTTTTATCCCAATATAGTAAATTTTGCCTTTGCGGCGTTTTATTCGCCTTCTGTGGTGTTTTTTAACATCCCTAAAAGGAATCGAGTTTAAGTCTTTTAGTTCAATATAGAAAATTTATCCTTTTCAATTTCTGAATTTTTTTACGAACATTTTATGTGATTTTTAGAGGATTTTTTGTTAATTCCACATTCAATCTTTTGGCTCGATACAGTCAAATTTTGCTCTCGGCAATTTTTGAATTTTTCTTCAAATTTTTTTTGAGATTTATACCCCTTTTTTCGCGTTTTGTGAAGACTTTTTGACAAGTTTTTCTGAAACCGAAGAATTATCCAGTAGATATTGCTGCTGTCATGATTAAGCTGAAGGTGGGAAAATAACAAATTGGCTCCTGTAGCAAGATGAACGACGATTGTGGAAAATTTAACTTTTACCTGGAGACTATAATATTTATCGAAAGAAAAATTACAATAATTCAAGGATTGTTTGATTCAAGATCAGATAGGGATATCCCGAACGGGTTTACGCTGCAGAAGGCAGTGGGGCCTCAAGGGGCAACCCCCCTCCAAGTAGGTTCTTTTTTCGAAAAAACAACCGGCAAAGCAAGCGAAACTTCTGCTAGTAGATTAAATAATTACAGAATATAATTTATGTATAATTTGCAAATGCACGGCACACAGATGTCTGCTTATTGGGACCCCTAACGAGATTAAAAAGCACATTTTTTTTTTAAACATTTGAATAACAATAATGAAGCTTGAAAGTTTTGAATCTTGGGTTCCAACTTTTCCTCCGTTTAATAGGGACTCTAAAAAAGACATTTTAAAAAGTATTTAGAACCTGCAAAATTTCTTTCATCTGGACACCTTTAAAAAGAATGGTGACTATAGAAAGAAGCTCACGTCTGTTTTGGTTGAAGAAAGTAATAGTATTAAGGAAGTTTTGAACCTGATTGGGGGCCTCAACGAGATTAAAAAGCACATTTTTTGAACATTTGAATAAAAAAATGGCGGTTACAAGTTTTAAATCCTGGGTTCCAACTTTTCCTCACTTTGATATACCCCCCTCCCCCCCCAAAAAAAGACAATTTAAAAAAATTTAGAGCCTGCAAAATTTTTTTCATCTGGGCATCTTTAAAAAGATAGTGGCTACAGAAAGGAAGCACATTATCTGTTTTGGTTGATGGAAGTAATTGTATTAAGGAAGTTTTGAAGCTTATTGGGACCCCCAGCGAGATTAAAAAGCATATTTTTTAAACATTTGAATAAAAAATATGGGGCCTAAAAGCTTTGAATCTTGAGTTCCAACATTTCTTTATTTTTATAGGGGCCCCCCAAAACACAATTCAAAAACAATTTAGAGCCGGCAAAATTTCTTTCATCAACTTTAAAAAGAACGGTAACTATAGAAAGAAAGCACAATTTTTTTGAAGGAAGTAATAGTATTAAGAAAGTTTTGAAACTTCTTGGGGCCCCTGATGAGATTAAAAAACATATTTTTTAAACATTTGAATAAAAAATTTGGCCTAAATGTTTTGAATCTTGGGTTCCAACTTTCCCTCACTTTTATAGAAGGCCCTAAAAAGACAATTCAAAAAGAATGTAGAGCTTACAAAATTTCTTACATCAGAGCACTTTTAAAAAGAACGTTGGCTATAGAAAGAAAGTGCATATCTGTTTTGGTTGAAAGAAGTAATAGTATTAATGAAGTTTTGACCCTTTGGTTTCATCTTTTACTCCCATTTATAGGGAGCCCCCCCCCAGAAAAGACTAAAATACCATTATATTTTTAAAATAGAATTTAGAGACTTCAAAAGCTCTTCAATCTGGGCACCTTTATAAAGAATAGTGGATATAGACGGAAAGCGCATATCTGTTTTCTAAATCTAACCAAGATCTTTGACAAAAAGGGAATTTAGATACCAAAAATTAAAATGTTATTAAAAAATACATTAAAAAATATAAAATTTAAAAAACATTATTCGGCTCAAAGGTACAATAACTTACTACTGGCCCCTGACTTTGCTCACCTCCGTCCCCCTAAATGGGGGGATATAGGGGGCGGTTCCTACGGTCAAATATCTTATTTAACTTTAATATATTTTTATTATGTCTCTGAAGAAACTTTAAAAATTTCATACTCACTTTAGTAATATATTTTAAATGAAAAAACAAAAAATCCCTAAAATTGCAATGCATATTTTTGAAGAACTATGAATAAGATGTAGAAAAAAAAAATGAAGAAATAATCTGCCACCCCTGGAAAAATCTTTGCCCTACCTGGAAGTATGGTCTAGCTACGGGCCTGAGTAAAACCGACGTCATATTGACGATGGCAACGACCTTATGAATAAATGCTGCTTTTACTGCATTTTTTCTATCGTTTTATGTGTTGATGGTGATAAAATCATTAGATTATAAATAACAAGATTTATAAATAAGACTTCGGAAATGAAGAAATTCACAAGAGAGATTCATATTGTCAAGCGAGAAAAAAATAAAAATTGTCTTAATAAAAGCAAAAGAATGCATAAAATAATGAAAAAATACTTTATATAGGGCATTGTTAGTTATACAAAAATTCTTGTTCTATGTAAAGAGCTTAGTTCGGCTTAATAATACAAAATGTTTTTAAAAATGTGTTATTATATATATTTTTAAATTTCTGCAACAACTTTTCAAACATATTATTCAGTTTGTTTTTCAATCTTAATATTATGAGTACTAAAAATTTCTCTGATAATTATTCCGAGATAATTACCAAGAGGAATCATTTTTCCTCTTAAAATAGTAATTTTTGCGAAAAGTAAACAGTAATTATTGGAAGTCGAGGTAAATTTGTTGAAAAATCTGTTGCACTAAATTTCTTGTTGAAAAGAGTATAAACTTTTAAAGTGATTTAAAGAAAACAGATTTAATTTTTAACATTACTATATGTTAGAATTTTTTTTATTATTTAATCTTTAGAAAATTAACAAAGACTTGCGTTATATATATTAAATAATTTCAACGTTTCAGAAAAGTAGTGAATATCTTTCATATTTCACTAAATTAAGCTTTGTAAAATCCTTCGACAAATTTGAAACGTATGTTTTATTTTCTAAATATCTGAATACGAATTATAAATAACGATCTTGAATAAACAAAATCTGTCGTGCCTCTAAACTTTCATTACTTCTCTAGATCTTTTTTGCACAATGTAAAGGTTGGCTAAGTGTAAAAGTGAATACAGCAAAAATTCTACATTTAATTTTAATTGATATCAAGTTCGTTTTCTTTTTTAAAGGCTGGAATGTATTTATTGGAATTCATAATAGAGTCTTGCATCGGGTCGTGTAATTCAAGTTTACCCGAAGGTTTACCGCGATTCGGGTTGTGACGGGTTGAAGCTAATGTATTTCATTGGGTGTCGTGTCAACTTTAAATGTTTCTGGTTCGGTTCGGTTTGGAGTTCATCTTTGATTTTTTCGGTTAGGGTTCACGTTGAGCGGATTTTTCAAAAGAAAGTCCTGAATATTTTTCAATTTAAAAAAAACTATATATAAGAATGTTAATGAGTGTATGTATGTCAATTTTTATTTTTAAAAACTGACGTTAAAGATATAATTGTAGACTACTTTTCCAAAATTGTATTAAAATATGGATTAATTTCTATTCATTTCGGGTTCGGGTTTGAATACTTCGGTTTCGGTTTAAAATGTGTCGAATTCGAGCCGGGTTTCGTGTTACAGAAATTTTTTTATCGGTTTTTGGTTGACATTATGCAGACTTTTCGGTTTCAGATAGGATTACAACCCGACTGGTCAAGTCACTAACTCATAGACATCCCTAATTACATTTTCTCAATATTGATCATCAGGGTGGCAAAAATTAAGATATATTTTTCAAAAGCAATTAATAGGTACAAAGCTCTTTATTTAGCAATATTTTACACTAAGACAGTATATGTACACTTTAAGTTTCACAAGTGCTCAAAGTTCTTACCATTCACAGTTATGCACACTTTACAACAGCGACACATTGACTATTGCAAATGATATAGATGTAAATGCTTCCTGTGTAAAATGCGTCACACACTGGATTGAGATGCTGCAATATCACGGGCTATGGATCATGTAATTCTACTCGAAGCTTCTTCCACTCGACGCACTCCACTCTTCAAAGGCAGGTATGCATGTCGCTCGTGGCCACCCTTTAGCATGATGTCCCGTATTCACACAGTTTACAGTGAAAATTCCTAAACATTTGGAGACGTGATACAGTCTATTCGAGTATCGTTTGGCATACAAACTTAACACGGCCCTTCCGTTGTCGTCAAATTCATCATACATAAGGTGCATATCCACCATTTCAGCATTCTTAAATAGTTGCATGCACTCCGTACATTTTAAATCACTAATGCTGCACTCCAACAGCCTCAAGAGTGCATAACTGTGGATGGTAAAAACTTTTAAACACTTTTTGTGAAACATTAACGTATACACGTACTGTTATAGCGTAAAGCATCGCTAAATAAAGAGTTTCATCAACAATTATTGGCTTGTCATTTCTGCATCTTCGTTTATTCTCCAGCTGATCAGGTTTAAATTTCCTGTGATGCATCCCTATATGATTCTATCTTGTTTTGCAATCCTCCGCTAAAAGTTTGTATGTTGAGTTTTGAATCTACCTGTGTATGTTCTTGGAAGTGTTACTATTTCAATCTTTCGAATTTAAAACAGCTTTAGCCAATACCTGTATTTTTTTTCACTTTATTATTTATATTACAACTTAAAAACTGCAAGGTGTATTTAAAATCTTTTCACCCATTTCACTGGAACATATTTAAATTTTTACAGATTGATTATAAATTCCTTCACGAGAATACCGTCTGTCTATTTATTATAAATATTGCTTTGAAATATTTTTAGAATTCACATAGTTCATGTTTTTAAACTAGTGCACAAACATGTTTATACGTTTGTCACAATCTCGAAGCATATATTTCGACTGATTTATGTATTCAAGAAAATGCATTAAAACTATTTTAAATGCACTACTATCATTCTTGTCTTTATTTAAAAAGCATTGGTCTCCAAAGCGCAATATTTTTAGACACAAGAGTTAAAAATTGGCAAACAGAAAACTTTTTTCCGTACTGCGGAATAAAAAGACATATTTTATAGTTTTGTATACATTATAGGGTGTTCTAAAATTTGGTGAAAATTACGTTCTTTTTAAAATGATACAATTAAAATGTCTCATTTAAAACAATCTTCTTATAGCGCCGATATAAAATTCCGGGAGGCAGCTATATTGTTTATTTAGCCATTTTATACAAGCTCATTTTCAAATGTTTGGTTGATCTTATTTAATTAATCACGAAAACAGTCGTTCGCTGTCTCGACAGCTGTTGATTCGGCCTTAAAATTCTCCTGTCAAAGGGAAAAGAATAGAAACCCGACTTCAGATCGCCACTTGTTGTTTAATTAAATTCAATCTAATCTTTTTAAAGCAGACCGTATTAGTATGGTTTTAGAATCTGCGATTTCTGAACGAGGGTTGGAGTTCGTAGCTTCTAGAGGGTTGAGCCTCCTAAAAGGCAAATTGAAAAAAGAAAGAAACCTTTGCAATTGAGGACATTGCTGCAAAGAAAGCAACGGGAAGTTATAACTTTGAAATGGTAAACTTCTTTTAGCATGATCTGCAGCTGCATATGATGAATGCCTCTATCACGTCATTCCAACAATTAGTACAGTCGCAGAATTACGCTTGAGGCAGTATGAAATAATATTAACCCCTTACCTGTGATGGCCAAACTCAATTCGAGCAACGCCAATGCGTCAATTTTGGAATACCCGACCTGAATTCGGGAAAGAGAAAAATCGGTGTT
Source organism: Maratus speciosus (assembly GCA_963932465.1). Lineage (NCBI taxonomy): Eukaryota > Metazoa > Arthropoda > Arachnida > Araneae > Salticidae > Maratus > Maratus speciosus. The sequence goes on from OZ010789.1 coordinate 157,111,739, forward strand.
TCAATTCCGTGAAGCTCGAACTCAGTTCGTTCAATGCATAATATGTAATTTACCATTATCCCAATAGATGGCGATACTTTCCCGCGAAAAGTTCGGCAGTTTTGCGCCATTTGTCGGATTTTTGTAATTTTGCAGTTACAAACTAAATTAAAGAGAATTTTTCCCCATTTTTGGCACCTTTTTCTCAAATATATTCCACAGGTAAGGAGTTAATGGGCATGACTGCTACTTCCTGTCGTATGGCATCTTTTAAACACTTTCCAAAACAGTTGAAAAGTGTTTATGAATTCGGTTTGTCTGTCGGTCAGTCTGTCTGTCCGTCCGTGCTGTAGCTCGCGTAAATAGAGTCCTATCGCCATGAAATGTATATATGTTATAGGGATTTACTATAGCAGGGAAGAGTTCCCTATTGTGTGCTGGTTTTTTTTGGCGAGCTTTTTTTGGCATTAAATGAATCGATATGGTTGCGATCATCAGCCTTTGGGGTTGCTTTTTTCCTGGAATGGACTTTATTCGTATGTTTTTTGTGTAATTTTTTGCATTTAGCATATTTTTTTTCGGAAAAATTTATAACTTTTGTTTTAATTTGACATATATAATAAATAACATATATAACATTTATTAAATATATATATGCTTATAAATATTTAAAGACCATGTTTTCCCACCATCTAGAGAAATTTTATAAGATGCTAAAATGGCTGTTTGGCGCCATTTTGAATTCCTTCGCCAATCGCGCCAACCAGCACACAATATGGAACTCTTCCTCTATAGCATGTTCGGTATTGAAAATTAAATATGTCGTATTTTCGATTCATTTACAGGGCCACTCAAAAAAATTCCGTTACATTCCGGTCTATTAGGAAAAGCCGTTTGCCGTGTATTTTAATGATATTAGAGTATTTTAAACGCATTGAAATTGATATACATCACTGAGGTGACACACCAAGGTTCTTACTATAAAATATGTGTGTATAGAACTTATCGTCCATTTACATGGACACACGAAAGAAATTGGCTATAGAAGAAAATGAGCAATAATTGAACTATTGAAGCCTACGAACAGTGATTGCTGAAAGTGCGTTTTCAGTTGTGCTATGCGTTATTAAATTTAACTATATTTTTTTTATATTATACTTGGTGTATATAAACTCTATACATCATATAACACGGTCGCACACAAGTTCTCAACAACATCCGCTTATTGGTGGAAATTGACGAGTGGAAAATTTCAACTGTGTTATGCGTTTAACTGAACTAGCTTTCATCATACTATGTAGTATGGATAGACATCAGTAGGTTTTATGCAGGGCTGCGCAAAAAAAGTCGTATATTTTAACGACTATTCATGGTAATAGCAGAAATTAGGTTTTTAAATGCGTTTTCCAAATTGTTCATTTAGACATTATCTTTCAGCTTAGTAAAGCTGTGAAATTTTGTTATAGTATTTTGAATGGGTTGGAAAGTGTTTCATAAGTTATGCTGTATGCATGATTTTTCGTTCTCATTTTAATTGGCAAAGATTGGGGATTTGTTCTACAGATTAATATGAGTATATAATACAGGTAGAAATCATCTCTCAACTAGAAATCACACAGTGTGCTACAGCGGCGGCTCGTGGATTATTTAAAGGAGGGTTCACAATCACAATATAAAAATTACGAATTACCCCAGGCATCCCTTGAATTGATCACTTCGTTTTTGTTCTCTCAGGTTTGAAAAATTGCAACTAAAATAAATATAAATGCATCCATATGGAAATCTTGTAATTAATAAAAGACGTCGAAAACAAAACAGCCTGTTTGTTGTTAATTCGCATCCGCAAATTATTGACATTTGTTATATAAAACAGTACTAAATTCTCTTTCGAAATCTCTAGTTTTAATTTTTGTCACTTGGAGAAGATTTAGAAAAGATGTTGGCTTACGCAATTTAATTTCAATCTTTCTTTCCGTTTCTTTAGTTCCGAAATATTGATTTTACTAACTTCCATTTGAACTGTTTGTAACTACTTCCTGCACCTAAAAATAAGAGGATGAACAATTTAAACAGGCAGACAAACAATTAGTCAAAAAATCTAACTTAATATTGATATCGCAGGAAAAATCAAACAAGAATATTTTCGCCAAAAATGTATGCTACCGCACTTTAGACGTTGTGCGAACGGAAAGCTCTGAACAAAGTGTTGCCCTTACTTTCGTCTTCCAGTTTCCGTCTGCATAAGTTGAGTTAGAAGGGCATTTCTCCGCTCGCACGTGCCATCAAGAAACTTTTGAATTTTCTTCAGTTACGATTTATTATGGACCTTTCTAAAAAAAGTAAAGGAGAGGGGACATGAGTGAGTTATAGTCGTATTGGAGATCGACAAAAAATTATAAACTTTTTTATAATTATTTAATTTAATTTGTTAAAATATTTCTTCAAATTTCTTTTAGGGTCTGCGTATCCATGTGCGCCAATGGAAGAGCTGCCACTGAGTGTGCATGATCCCAATTTTATGTTATGTAAGCTAAGCTCACTCTAGATTTCCATAGCATTACTTTAGTCTCTACTCTCAATATTTTGAACTATTTCTATTTATTTCATGTAATACAAAATCCCCTATCATAGTGAATGTTAAACTGCAAACTGCGAATCTCTCCAACACATCTTTTTTATCTTCTTTTTCTTTTTATCGCATTTTAATTTTGCGCCATAACTTTGAAACAATCGGTAATTTCTGGATGTAAACTTTAAATGCATCTAGAGTGCATTTAGAAACGATTGCACTGTTGCCACAAATTCAAAAGAGCTGATTTACATGTTTAAAAAAAAACTGCTTGCCTCAAAGATATTTTAAAGATAATCATATCTTTTCCGAATTTCTTTCGAAAATTCGGTTCCCTGAAGAACTACACTTTAGATACAAAAGTTGAAAATTGACAAGTAGAAAACTTTTTATCGTGTGGCGAAATAAAAAGATAGATTTTATGTGGTCTGAAAGAAAAGTTTCCAATGCAGCCTGAAATAGTTTTGAGTTATTTTAGTTATGTTACGTGATAAGATTTTTTTATATGGATTTATGTATTTGTAAGCTTTTTTTTTTTTTTTTTTTTTTTTTTTTTTTTTTTTTTTTGAAGAAATCTCAAATTATTTCTTTACTTTTTATTTCTCTTTTGTTTTGATTCACAATAGCGCAGACTACATTGATAAAAATATTTTCTTTCAAAAATTTAGATTTTTCTTAATTATAACAGACTTATATTTTTAAACGATTGTACTGTTGTCACACATTCAAAATAGGTAGAGCTAATCCTCACTTTAAAAAATAACTGCTTGAAAAATGTTTTCAAACGGTGTCCTTTATTTTTTCCTTTTATCAAAATTACCGTTCCCTGAAGAGCAAAACTTTAGAGCAGTGGTTCACAACCGGATTCCTATTTTTTGCATAATTCTGACAAAACTACCGCTTCCTGAAAAGCACCATTTTGCATGAATGGTTCTCAATCGGACTGATATCTTTTTCAATCATTGTCAAAAATACCGTTTACCGAAAAGCACCACTTTAGATCAGTGGTCCTCAAGCGGATTCCTATTTTTTCCATCATTCTTTCAAAAATAAAGTTCCCTGAAGAGCAGCAGTTTAGATCAGCAGTTCTCAATCGGATTCCCTTTTTTTTTCGTTATTTCTTCAAAAACAAAGTATACTAATGGTTCTCAACCTGATAATTGTTTTTTTTTTCATAATTCTGTCAAAAATGCCGTTTCCTGAAAAGCACCGCGATAGATCAGTGGATCCGAACCAGATTTCTTTTTTTTCCATCATTGTCAAAAATACCTTTTCCTGAAAATCACCATTTTAGATCAGCGGTTCTCAACCGGATTCCTATTTTTCCTTTAGGAATACCGTTATCCCAAGAGCAATACTTTAGATCAGTAGTTTTCAATCGGATTCCTTTTCTTATGTTTTGTTGTTCTTTCAAAAATACAATCCTCTAACGAGCCCTATTTTAGATGAATGGTTCTCAACCAGATTCCTGTTTTCTTCGTCTTTCTTTCAATAATAAAGTTTTCTAAAGAATAATAATTTACATCCGTGATTCTCAACTGGTGCGCAGTGACAAGACCTCAGGTGTGCTGCGAAAATGATCATACAGTAAAGATTTCAAAAATCAGCAGAAATACCATTAATTTAAAATACAACAATCCATTTTTTTAAATTTGCTCTATAATGAGGATTGGTGTCATGAAGTTGATTTATTGGAAATGAATACTTTAGTAAGAGTATGCGGAGAAAACGAGATGACATATTCAAATAAAGATTATGCTTAAAGAGAAAAAAGAAATTATTCCGTAAGGAAAGGGATTGAAATAGAAGATGCGGTAGAAATATTCAAAGTAGTGATAAAGTATAAATTAGGTCAAAAAATTTAAGAGTATATTAAGCCAAGAATTACGTTTTGTAAAGATAATATTTAAACAAAAATATTTAGTACAATAATAAATATTTTACTTTTATTTTGAAGGGGAATTTTGTCCGTGTTTTAAATAAATTTTAAAAAGTATACTTATAAAGATTTTTTTTCCATCAGAGTTTTAGCGTGCTGGAAAAATTTAAACGTAGTTACAAGTGAGCCTAGAAAAATAGTCCTATAGATCCTACAAAAAAAAAAAAAAATCAACGGCTATAAATCGAGACTGCACTTCGGCCAAGCGATACCAGAGGCAAAACGTTTGGTTACCGTAGGATGATCCCTAAGCGTTATTAGGCCTAGCAAAGCAAATCCAGTGAACGCCTGAACGTTTGATAAATAAAATTGTGAATTTTCTTTCACTATATACACTGGTCATCAAATATAAGGATAATGACAGAAATAAAGCGTAACTGATACTGAATGAAAAACTATTAATAGAAAAATGTACAAAAGCATTAGTTAACATAAATTACAATGTTTGGCTGTTGATTATTCTAAAGATATTGAAATACCAAATTTGTGGAAAATGGAAAATGATGGAAACATTTAGTCACCTCCTCTTGTGGATACTTTTTTTCTTTAATATGGTGCACGGTTACTTTGAATTGATATGCATACCTCACATCTTAATTTCATAGACCAAAATCTTGATCAAGTCTTGTGGAATTGCACGCCAGTCTCCTAAAAGTGCATTTTTCAGTTCCGGTGTGGTACGGGGGAGGGGGGGGGCGGGATTTGCCGCGCTGAATGTCGGCGCCCTAAGACATCCCACACATGCTCAATCGGGTTCAAGTCGAGTAAGTAAGGGGGCCAAACCATTCGAGTAATATCTTCCGTTTGCAAGTATTCTGGCACCACATATGCTCCATGTGGCCGAACATTGTCAACCATTAGCAAAAACGCTGAGCCAACAGCGTCCATAACAGTCTAACTTGGGTTCCAATACCTCCATTACATATCTCCGAGCGGTTACAGAATCTCCTTGAAAGATATTCAGCTCGGTGAGCTATTTGTCATGATTCCCCCCAAATCATTAAACAGCGGTCGTGGAAACGGGATATTTCACTTACAAGGGAAGGCAAAGTTGCGTGTTCCTTACTCTCTCCATATTAAAACTCGTCTAGAATCAGTGTTCATACTATATCTGGACTCGCCAGTAAACAATTCTTGGGCCTAGTCTTCTTGGCTCCATTGAACATGACGACGGCAGTAGTTTAAACGGACCCCTTTGGAAGCTAGAGTGAGTGGGACACAGACTATTGGTTTTCTCGTATACAGTCCACGCTCGTTAAGCCTTCATGTAGCAGTAAAGTGGCTAATTCGAGTTCCTGTGGCAACCTGAAGATCTGAAACCAAATATGCTGAACTCGCTTGACGGTTTCTTCGAACCGACGATGACAGAAAACGGTCTTCGAAAGCAGTTGTTGCTCTGATTGTTGTTGATAGACAGTCTGGTCAAGGACGAATTGATCGTCCTTGACCAGGCTGTCTGTCAACGGATCCAGTGCTTAAAAAGCGACTCCAAGCTCCAAGATATGCCACTTTGAGGGATATTCAATTCTTGGGCTATCTCCATTTGTGTTTGACCTTCCTCGATTCTACCAATTATCTGCCACTTTTGACCTTCACTTAAATTACGCCTATGAGCCATAACGAATGAATACTTATCACTCTCAAATATCACATTCACTTTAAACAACTCTACAGACCAGAATTCCAACATGCGTCCATTGCTCACCACATTGTCAATCATCGGATTTGCATATTTTTGGCGCTAAACATATGTGCGGAAGGGCAATTTTGTGTTCAATTGTATTTAATTAACATACATAATTGCAACATTGGGCATTGGTTGCAACATGAACTTAGTAAGCATATTTTTTCTCATTATCCTTTAATTTTGATGACCAGTGCATAGCAGAGGCATAAGCTTAAGAATTTACAGGTCTTACGGTAGTGAAGTCTTGCGGTATATTTTAGGGGCTGTATCCAAATTGAAGTTCAATACACAATTATTGAAATGCTACAGAATGACAATGTCACTTCTAATAATGCATTATTTCTTCCCCATATGACCAGTTTACTCGCTTAATATTTTTCGACTATTGCCAACCCAAATGTTTCAATAAAAAGCATAATTCGAATACTACTTGGAAGAAAATTTTTAAATTAAGAATTCGCACAAAGCAGAACATAATAAATATAAATCTATCAAAAAAATTGTAGATTGCAATTCCTATTTTCTTTTCGAATATCCATTTCCCAATTCATATCATAATTTTTTTTAAATTATAAGTTCAATGTATTTATGTTTCGGTTTATTATAACCACGCAAAAAATTATCAGATTAGTACTGTAATTTCAGGAGATATTAGTAAAAATATGAAATGTAATTTAACATTAGAAGCTCTAAATTTTGAATCTTTAAAATTCAAAAACTTATCATATAAATGACTTGAAATTTCGTTTCTAGGCGCAGTTTGAAAAGAAGATTTAAAGTATATTGTCAAAATTGGGTGTTGCTATTAAAAAAACAAAGTTTGGTTGGATTTTGATTTGTAGGGGGACACCTAAGAAAATTTTATCTACGTCATTTAAAAGTAGACTTTATTTCCAATCGATTGGTACCAGTTACTTACTTCTATTATAATTAGTTGCAGAGTTAGTAAAGGGTGCTTACTTTTTTTCATCACGACTGTATCGGCACCAAATAAGTCCACGTTAAGGTTTCAGATTTAACATACTGTGTTATAACAGAATTAACATTTTAAATGCTGATGGATGTAATATGCACATTTTTATAATATTAAATTATACATACTTTTATCGCTGTTTAAAAGTAACCAGGAGAGTTCAACACAAAAGACACTTTAAAGTGGCTTTATTAGGTGCATGTAAAAGGAGCTATAATTAATTACTAAACAAGGCTATAATTTTCTAAATATATGATTTAACTTTATTTAACAGAAATTTTACAGGTGTTGCATCAAAATGGAATAAAATAAAGAGTTCTCGACACAATACAATATTCTGTAGTTGCTCTATTTACAAGCATGCTGTTACAAACAACAAAAACTGCTGATTCAATTTGTCCTTCAACCTTCACTCTATAGATCTCTCTTTATCAAGGCTTTGATAGCTTTCATAGTTTTCTACAAATATTGATATAAAAAATGTTTAATTAGCTTTGGTAATGACAAAATATGATGAAAATGAAATATCCTTTAATAAGACAAAACCTTTTACTGCCGGACCATATCAGGGGATTCCTGTTTTTTACTTATTTTGAGTTCAAACACAAGCAGAATATTTCAATATACGAGGGTCGATCAATAAGTAATGCCTCATGTGTCTTAAAAATTTTATTAATGAACATATAACAGCATCATAGATATTATAGATCATAGCCTGAACAGTCCTCTACACAATAAAAAAATTTGTAAAGTTATTAATGTTTTCCTAGAAAACTGGGATTCCTAGAACTTTTTATGTAACGGCAACAACAACAAAAATTCATGTAACAGGTACACTTTTGCACCGAAAATCAAAAAATCTGTAAGGTTGCTAAGAATTTGTTAGGAAACTGGGAAGCCTAGAATATTTCATGTAACTGCAACGTTACTGATAACATTTTAGTAAGATTTACAGTAACTTTAGCAGATTAACTTGTAAAGCTACAGATTTCTGTAACTTTACAAAATCTAGTTTTGTAGGTTTATAGATTTTTTTGTACTGTTACAGATGAAAGTTTAGTAAGCATGTAACTTTATATCTGTAGAACTACAGATTTTTTTTTACAATGTACGCAAAACTACCGTTCAACATAATCACCATGCATTTGCACACATTTGCGCCATCGGCAGAGACATCAAAACCATTCTGGAAAAATTCAGGGCTTTTCTTTTAGCAGGGTTTTGCAGTTATTCCTTTGTCAGAGTCACACTCGGGCAGAGCCATACGAGACTTTCAATGCATGCAACATTCTAAATTGTAACGCGTCTGTCTCCTCGAATCAATTCATTAGCACGTTCTCGATTTGCATCTGTGTCTGATGTTCTTGCCAGCCACTTCTCGGTTTATGTGCAATTGCCGTTTCTTGGTTTCCAAACTTCTTCACCCAACGCCGTACATTGCTGATATAAATTACAGCACGCTCCTAGTCATTCTTCAAGCGATTATGTATTTCCTTAGGTGCACAACCTCCTTTTGTCATAAATTCGATGATTATTCTTGCCTTTAACTTCAGATCCATGGTTCTAATCAGCCAACCTGAAAGGCAAATACTATGTAAGTAGGGTAAGGTTACCTCTATAATATTATGCATAGATAGTCCAAGAGCTGTGAAAGAAACAAATTTTAGATGAATGCACTGTAAAAAAAAAAAAATCTGTAGTTCTACAGATGTAAAGTTATATGCTTACTATACTTTCATCTGTAACTGTGCAAAAAAAGCTGCAAATCTACAAAACTAGTTTTTGCAACTGCAGTTTTAGTTCTTGTAAAGCTACAGAAATCTGTAACTTTACAAATGAATCTGCTAAAATTACAGGAATTTTATCTGTAACCCTGGTTGCAGTTACATGAAAAGTTCTAGGCATCCCAGTTTCCGAAAAAATTCTTAGTAACCTTACAGATTTCTTGATTTTCGGCGCAAAAGTGTGTCTGTTACATGAACTTTTGTTGTTACCGTTACATAAAAAGTTCTTGGAATCCCAGTGTCATAGAAAAACTTTAGTAACTTTACGGATTTTTTTTTTTTTTTTACAGTGTGGAGTTATTACTTTTTATTCACCCTCGTACATTCTAAAAGATCGTTAAATTATTTGGAACATTATGCATAGATTGTAGAATTTACACAATAATTTACGCTATCCTATTAAAGTTTACTTACTGTTTTTAACAACAACGTGTCGAAAGATTCGGTGGCCCAAAAATGACGACGAATCCGATATCAGTTGTGGTCGAAACTATCACAGAACTATCGTATGAAACTATGAAATCACATGTCAATGTCATAAACTATTAGGTATATGCTGCCACTTCTCGGTCCGAGAAAATTCCTTACAAGATATAGGTTGATAGCCTTATTTGGAAGAAGTACCTTATATTTTATAAGCATATGTTTAATAATAAACTAATTTTTATTTACTCAAAAATAACATTTTTTATATGGTTTAAAGAAAGTTTTGTAATTTTAATTTGTCTACAATAAAATTTACTAATAAATTAAACTTAACTTCACATTGCCTAGTGTTATTTTGTGCGAGTAATTTATCTGCAATCTTAGGAATTAATGAATGTTTGACATACATTAATGAATAATGTATCTGAACGGAAATTAGAAGAGTACGCATTATGAATTTATTTGTTGTATTCACTTTATGGCTTTTCACAAAGAAACTTTCGAGAAGTGTAATTAATAAGAGTGCGATCTTCTCAGATTTAAAAGTAATAAATTTGCTAACTTCAGATAAACATTCAAAAAAGCCTGAAAATCATTGTGTTTTCAATACTCGTGTTTCAATTTAGTGAGTGTATTCAAATAAACTTATAATACGAGAAACTAGAAATTTTAATTGTATTCTAAGAAATTAATCTCTTGGTACATCTGTACTAACATTAAGTTTCATTCATAATAACATCACGTTTATCGGTAATAATATTGCATAGTCCTAGTGAATCAATAAACTGACAGAATCAGATTTTAAGGGTTTGGATTCAAAATATCAAAACTTTTAACTATAACGATATACTTCTTTATTTCTTCTGAAATTGCACCTTTCAGACGTTCTAGGCAAACTTTTCTTAACTTTTAACTCCCGTCTTTCAAATTAATTGTAAGGTGTTTTGCTTAAATTTTTTCGAAGTATTTTCTCTAGAAATTATTTAATTATTTCTCTCAAATAGCTGATTAGTAGCTTGTACATTAATGAGTAAAGTATCAGAACTGACTTTAGAAAATGCATTCACTGCATTGTCTGCATTTCAGTGCATTGACATTATGATTATTTTCCAAGAGACATTCGATTATTAATAAAAGGTCATATTACCTGATTTTTAATTCTGAAATAGTAAATATTTTTTTAGCAAGCTATTTTTAAAGAGATCAACGAAATTCTCCTTACAGTTTCATAGGGGCAAATAAACTTGTTATAAATCTGATACAAATACCTAAAATTTTTAATTCGGTTCTAACAATTGAATCATTACAATTTAATAAGTCACAATATACAGGGTGTCTAAAAATTCGTTTGCAATTTCGTAAGTTAAGAACTTTCGAAATATGAAATGAAATTAACTAGTTGGAAGTCAGACTAGTAGTAATATTGCCGAAGTTAATTCATAGATGGCGTTAAGTGCCATAAGTGACGCTATCGCTTAGCGAGCGGAAGTATTATTCAATGTCCACCGTGATCACAAGACCTTTCACCGCTTGGTTTCGGTGTATGGGATTTTGTAAAGTATCAAATGTGCAAGCCGCCACTTCCTGCATCCATTCCTGAACTAAAATCATGAATCTCCACTGCAATTAATTTGATCGACTGAAACAAGCTGACAAATCTGTGATAAGAAATGATTTACCGATGGGACATTTGCAGAGTCAGGAAGGGAAGTCACATCGAACATTTGTGATAATGGTAAACTTGAGTATTTTTCTATCTTACAACAATATTTCCTTTAATTTTTTCCCTGTCAGTTCTATTCAATAAATCAATCTTTTTGCCCAACTAATTTGTAGACACACTGTATTAAAATACAAGAAAATTCTGAACAATTTTACATTCTTAAAATTACAATTTATTCCTTTATCATGGTATGATCACAAGTTTATTGAATAACTGTAGATGTAATGTGGCTTAATGGTTTTGGTAGGAGTTCATGAGGAGGCTTATCTGGTTTAAATATAGAGCTTTTATTCAACAACGGGCAAAGGTTTTGGCGGACGAGATCTTATAAATTTCGTCTTCGTTCCGTGATAGCAATAAAACAATCTTAATTAAATATAAACTCAAAAGTCAACTCACGTAAACTTCGTTTCTCCGGAGCGTGCTTGAGGTGCGATGGCGATTGTGGGGTTCACTTCAAATCCACATCTAGATTTCATCTCACTCTAAATCTGTACCAGTTCCCAAGCTAAGCTCCAGCTACACAGGCCTTTTCTCCGACACCAAAACTACTCACGCCAACTAACTGCTAACTCACTGAACTTCAACTACTGACTAACCGCTTAACATATTTTCGCTTCCCTATTTATACTCCGGCAGACTGAGCAAATAAATTTGCATACAGTTACCGCTAACTCGCGGAACAGGGAACTCCAAATTAAAAATGAACCGCGGGCAATTAGAGTGCCTCTAGTAGAGTTACGTCTTCCACCATGTATATCTTCAAACCACTAGAGAGCCTCTGTAACAAAGTTATTGGTTCCTTACAGTAATTTAGATGAGAAGACATAGGAGTTGTAAGCTTTTGTATGTTTAATATATTCATATTTATTTTCTTAACTTTACTTGAAAATGGTAATTCGTGTAAATTCTATTTACTTTAATAAACTATTTCAATCATTAAAAAAAATTCTGCAATTTTTAATGCTTTCAAAGATTTATATTTCAAGGTGTAAGATGATTGATACAGGGGTCCAGCAAAGAATTACCTGATTTGAAAAGAATGAATTCATCTATTCTGGGAAGCAACGTGTTTTTCTAGTACTCAAGTATCGCCGGTTAAATCGCATTCCTACGGCAACAAGACGCAGTTTGCAATCGCAGTTTAAAGTTGCAAAAGGTCATAATAAGAAAACAGTTTGTAAACTTTTCGATAAATTTTAGTGAACAAGCAGAGTGGCTGATGATTGAAACGACTACTTGCAAAGGACAGTCTGCAACCTATTTCTCCGACTCTGTACTGCGACATCACCGTGCAGCGTCACCTGTCGACAAAGCTTGCAACTAAATTTGAAACTATTGTATCAGATTTTTATGGTTTTCATGATAAACATACAACTTGTTTTCTTTTTCTATCGATCTTAGTTTACCAGTTATTTATTTTTAAATCAGGGTGTCCTTTGTTGGAAGCCCTGCTGAAGGATATAAAAGACTAAAAGACATTTAAAAATTGCTGTAGTGCTATTCATTTTTGCTCCTTTCTAGAGAGTTATCCGAATACTTTGCAGCAATATTGCAATACAAAACAACTAACGCCAGTCCTTAAGTACCGTCAACCGGAGCTATTTTGGGCCACTTTTTCCTGGTTCCAACAACATTTCCATTATTAAAAAATATTATATATGATTTTTCAGCATCGAAATTGAGTTGTAAACAATTAACATGAAACAATGAAGCAATCTGTATGGTTTTAAAGAGGCAATTTTTTATTTTTTAACTATATTTAAAGTTTTAGAACAAAGTAGCCTCTACCAGGGGCTTCTTTGGTCCATTCACTTAGTTTCATATAAATTGAATATGTTTCGTATGTTGGAGTATTGAAACCCTCTTTTAAAAGGATCTGCTAATGAATTAACACAGCAAACTCAATAAACAACTGTTTTTTTTTTTTTTTTACATTTAAACACAATAAACCAAATGTAATTATTAAAGACACGAGAAACAGTTTTCGTCATGTTATCCTCAGCAACTAGAACAAAAACAATTAATGTAACATTTTGCTACAGTAACATTTGATAAAAAATGTTACTTAAAACATTTTTTAAGAGATTTGGTTGTATAAAAGGCATTTCTGAGTAACTGGAGCTACTTCGGACCAAACGAGGTCTGGCACAAAGTATACCCAAAAACTAGTTTACATGTTTGCTTTATGAAAACATAAACATTTCCTGTCAAAATAAAAAGTTAAAGGAAAAACTGGTATCACACATGGGTTACAGGTTACTAAAGGTAATATTTTGACACTTACCTTATTTGTAGCTCTTATCCAGATTGTTTCACTATAGAAAGTTTGGAGAGTTAAAATCTACATACGAAAACAGTTGTTTACAAACACATCCAGTGTTGCCACTAAAAAAATTTAAATTACCCCAAACTATTCAAATATCCTATAGTAGGGTTTAAAATATTTTTCAAGGGCAAAAATTCAAAATTATCTTGTATTGTTTGTTCAATACAAAGAAAAAAATACTTTTTTTATGTGATGGACCAAAGTAAGGACCTAAGTACGGTACCGGACGATAGTAATCATCTGACTCTAAATAAAGTTTTCATAATAATTAATAATGAATTAATAAACATAAACAAATTAAACAGCTTTATCTCACTTATTTAAAAATTACCGGATTGTGTAATGCAATGACTGATTTATATTTACTCTAAGATTACTCTTGTTGTATATTCTAACGATTATATCGAAATTTTTCGCTTTAAGCCTTCAATAATTAATGGAACGTAGTAGTCAGCTTCATCATGTAATTTTGTCCGACGAAAGTTCTCGGAATAGTTCGGTTGTCACCTGTGCTTTAATAAATAATGAGTCAGACTGAAATAGAAGAGTGTCTATTAGAAATTCAGTCACCATTACACCATTTACTATGCGAAACATTCAATAAGTTATTAACTATTAGAACTTTAGGTTTCAAGGCTTTCTAGTTTCCAAGCATTTAATTTGTTTTCAGTAGACTTTAAGATATATTGGAAAAAGACATTCTTGCTTCAGTTCATTGCACTTATTTAAATAATCCTATTACTAGCTTAGTGACAATCTGATGTGTTGCCTTTGCATTACATGGAATGTTCCGATTTGTGTACTGAGAAAATGATTTAAATTTATTCTACACTGAGAAAGATGTACAGAAGAATTGTAACAGAAAATGCTCTGATTTTAGTTATTAGTTACAGAATAAAACTGAGCAATCCAAAATATAAAAAAATGACTTACAATTAAAAAGGAATCATTGAGAACTCTCTTGAAATTTACTATTGACTCAAATAAAAATATTTTTTCTTTAAAATTTTAATAAAATAATTTCCTCAGCAGCGATATAATAATCAGCATTAAAAAAATTAAACGGAAACATTTTGTACTGACAACTATGTTACCCTCTTCTAAATTAAACTAAAAAAAAAAAACAACAAAAACCCAGTAAAACATAAATCTGCCATTTATATTATACTAGCAAAACCCCGCGGCTTTGCTCGCGTAATATTTGAAATATGCCAAGTGATATTTACAAGTCTAATTTTTATTAAAAGGTACTAACTAAATTTTTATTTTATTAAAAGGTAATATTTTATTTTATTAAAAGATTTTTTTTATTAAAAGGTACTTACTTTTAGGAATAATTCAAAAATTACTATTTAAAACACAGTTTGATTTAACATCATTATTACACTGCGTTAGGCATAACTGAGACTTAAATTAATGAAACGAAATAAAAATAAATAAATGATAATTTAGAAAATATTTTGAAACTTTTATGCTCAATTAATACGCTCGTTTCAGTATTCATTTGAGGTTTTGTATTTTTTAGAAAAAATCTTCTTACATCTTAAAATTAACTATCATGTCAAATTCCAAGTCCTACCACCTCTCTCAACATAAAGGGGTATGTTGAAATAGGAACTGTCACCATTAATTTGCCAACATTAATTTTGAAATCGGTTTGTTTTTTCCTAATATTCCACAGAAACGTAATTTAGAAAGCTTTTAAAAGCCTTTATTAGTGAGTTTGTTGTTCCTGTAAACCCCAGGTGGTAGAATCATTGGCATAAAATATAGCTTGTGTTGGATGAGACTGTTACCATTGATTCGCAACTATTACTTTTATAATCGGTTTATATTTCCTGAAATTGCATAGAAATCGTAATTTAGGACTTTTTTAGAATGCTTTTCGCACCTCCCCTTCGCTTCACCCCTTTTAATTCAAATTTATTTTCGACAGTCCTTCGAGGGCATTTATATTTTATAAGTAACTACCATGCCATATTTAAAGTTTCTAGCCTCTTCAGTATCACAGAATCGCAATTTAGGAAGTTTTTAGCTCCTGCAACCCTCTGGTGGTAGTGGCACAGACATAAAATATAGCTTATGTTTGAGCAGGTTCTATCACCAACAATTTGTCATAATTATTTTTTTAATCGGTCTGGTATATGATAAGATTGCATAAAAATTGTATTTATAACGCTTTTCGCTCACTTCATCTTTTTAAATTTAGAATTTTCTTTCGACTGCTCTTAGAAAGCTGTTGCATCTTGTAAGTAAATACCATGCCATACTTCAAAGTGTTAGACCCCTCAGTTGTGCTAAAAATGCAAATTAGAACATGTTTTGCTCTTGCAACCCTCAGATGGTTGTGACAACAACATAAAATATAACCTATGTTATAGCAGGGACTGTCACCATTGATTTTCAACCATTACTTTTGAAATAGCTTTGGTATTTCTGAGATTGAATAGAAATCGCAATTTAGAACGCTTTTCGCGCATTTTACACCCTTTTTAAATTTCTAATTTTTTCGAAACTGTTCTTAAAGATCATTTATATCTAACAAATATGTACCTTGCCTAATTTTAAGCTGCTAGCCCCTACCGATCACAAAAATCGAAATTTAGAACGCTTTTTTGCTCCTGCAATGTCTAGGTGATAGTGATACCGACATAAAATAGCGTCTATGTTAGAGCAGAGGCTGTCAGCATCAATTTCCTACCATTACTTTTGAAATCAGTTTGATTCTTCCTGAGATATTGCTGACAAATCGGCATTTAGAAAGCTTTTAGAACGCTTTTCGCGCATTTTGATCCTGAATCTCCTCTGGGGTAGTGGAAACAGATATAAAATATAGCCTATCTTGGAGGAATATCTGTCACCATCATTTTTACACCCTTATATTTGAAATCGGTTCAGTACTTCCTGAGAGTGCATAGAAATTGCAATTTAGAACTTTTTTACGACGCTTTTTGCGCATTTTGACCCCTTTTAAATTTCGATTTTTTTAGGAAATGTCCTTAGAGATCATTGATATCTTATAACTAACTACCATTCCAAATTTCACGATTCTAGGCCTTTCCGTAACGCAAAAACCGCAGTTTAGAACGTTTTTCTCCTGCACCCCCTCTGGGGTAGTGGCACCGACATAAAACATAGCCTATGTTGGAGCAAGGGTTGTCACCATGATTTTGACGTCTTTATTTTTTTAATCGGTTTGGTATTTCCTGAGATTGTGCGGAAACCATCATGTAGAACGTTTTTTAGAACGCTTTTCGCGCATTTTCACGCCTTTTAAATTTCAAATTGTTTAAGAACTGTTCTTAGAAATCCTTTATATCTAATAAGTAGCTGATACTTCAAATTTCATATTTCTAGGCCCTTCAGTAACACATAAATCGCATTTTTAGAACATTTTTTGCTCCTACACCTACTTTGGGGTAGTGGCACCGACATAAAACATAGCCTAATCTTGGAGCAAGCGTTGTCACCATCATTTCGACACCAATATTTTTAAAATCGGTTTGGTATTTCCTGAGATTATGTAGAAACTACCATTTAGAACGTTTTTTAGAACGCTTTTTGTGCATTTTCACCCCTTTTAAATTTCGAATTGTTTAAGAACTGTTCTTAGAAATCCTTTATATCTAATAAGTAGCTAATATTTCAAATTTCATATTTCTAGGCCCTCCAGTAACACATAAATCCCATTTTTAGAACGTTTTTTGCTACTGCACCCCCTTTCAGGTAGTGGCACCGACATAAAATATAGTCTATCTTGGAGCAAGCGTCGTCACTGTCATTTTGACACCAATATTTTTTAAATCGGTTTGGTACTTCCTGAGATTATCTAGAAACTACCATTTAGAACGTTTTTTAGAACGCTTTTTGTGCATTTTCACCCCTTTTTAATTTCGAATTGTTTAAGAACTGTTCTTAGACATAATTTATATCTTATAAGTATATAACATTCCAAATTTCATGTTTCTAGGCCATCCAGTAACACAAAAATGGCGTTTTTAGAACGTTTTTTGCTCCTTCACCCCCTTTTCGCTAGTGGTACGGACATAAGATATAGCCTATGTTCTAAGTTGGACTAACATCATCATTTTGATACCATTACTTTTGGAATCGGTTCGGTAGTTCCAGAGCTTACCTCCTACAAATAAACAATTTTTACCTCTTTATAATAGGAGTATAGATATACCGGGTGTGCTAAAAAGGACTGACTGATTTTAAAATTCAATAACTTGCAGATGGTGACAGATATTTAAAACATTCTTGCAGAAGCGTTATGTATAATGTCAGGAGATTTTTACTATGATTCTCGAATTTAGTTCGAACTACAAGCAACAGATGGCGTTGCGAGCAATATGCGCTAAATCCAAGACCGATTTTTGGTACTTAGGGACGCACTCAATTCATTTCAATTTCCTTTATTGGCATGAAAGAAGAGAAAGGCCAAAAAATTCAACTTGAAATTAGCGCCTATTGCTTGCAGCGCCGTGTATTGTTTGTAATTCGAACTAAATTCAAGAATCATAGTAAAAAAAACTCCTGACATCATACATAACCCTGCAAGATTTTTTTTTAATATATCAACATTTGCGAGTTATTGAATTTTAAAATCAGTCAGTCCTTTTTAGGACACCCGGTATATTAGATCATCATTTTATAAAAGTGTTGTAACTTGGAAATATTTTTTTCTTTCTATTTCTGTTATTTCAGAAATGTCTTAAATGTTTTATAAATAAACAATAAGAATGGCCTCATTTTCTAATCTGGAAAGGGGAAATAAAGGGAAACTGTGTGTCATTTCTATTAAAATTATAGCGTTATATCTATTCAATTTCCAGTGCTATTGTTGTAATATTAAATAATATATTTCATGCTTAACAAAATATATTTTAAAATATCGCAACAAACAATTAACAAGGGTAAAACGTACATATAGTTATTATCCATATAGTTACATAAACGTACATATAGTTATCCATTTTAATAGAAAGTACGGATTTTATGTCGAATTTAGAATAATAAACTTTCATTGGGGTGGAGGTAGGTTGAATCTATTACAATGAAGAAAAAAATATTATAAAATTTAAATTTGAATTTCTTTAATTTAAAATATGTAAAAGAAATGTGACATTTGATGCAAATTTACATTAAAACTCTTTAAATTGTCCAAAGTACCATTATTTTTCAATAATGACTGCCGTATTTCAAAAATATGTATCGTTAATAAGTTAATAGAACTATTATAGTATTTTTTAATTGATTTTTTTTTAGAATATAAGCTAATTCAACTTTAAATTATAAATGTGAAGCAATATAAATAATGAGGACATGATTGAACAATTGAATCATCATTCTTGTGCAAGAAATATAAATTATTGGACGAATAATCAGAATTTGTTCCTGTTTGGTTTTGTGAACATCATCTTGTACAGGCTATATCCAATACAAATTTGAAACATTATTAATATTTACATGTACTTTATTCTGGTTGTACCAATATCTTCATCCATTTTTCTGATAATTTATCTAGAACTACATTTTCCATCACAAACCATAATAATCAATTCGTTCTCAGACACATCAAGCAATTGCTGTGAGTCAGCTAAAGATTCAGCATTTTTAGAAAATATACAAGCGTCACTTGTATTATAAATAGTAGCTGTAATTTCTTTGATTTTATGATCATATAAACACTTCAAGTTATTCTAGATTTTTTCTCCAATTTAATCCTCTTTGTTTAAAAAATACTCTTTGTAACTGTCTTGTTTTAGACTTCTGAAATCACTTTTTGGCAATTACCATTAATGGTTTAAGAACTTTTACTTTTATATATTCATTTTACACTTGCTTGATCACCTTCTAAATTCCTTCATTATTTGTTGGAATTTATATTTTAATTTCAACTGTACCTTTAAGTTAAGAAATTTTCTGTCCTGTATTACCTTTTCCATATCAGGATTGCAGCGTTCACTTATTCGAGCGATATTTTTTTAGATGAATTGCTTACAATTTTAAGCATCTCATCTATTTCAGCAGCTCATCTATTGCAGCTCAACTTCTTTGTTTTCCATTTATGATCGTTGAAGGCACTATTTATACAAGAAAATTAGTCATTTTTCCACTCAAATGTTTTAATTTGAGAGGATAATGAGTAGTTTTCTTGTACACCTTAAAACCCATATGCTCCAGAATGTTTTAAACGTTTGTAAAATATACAAAAACTTTCTCTGAAGAAATATTCACAACTGAGGGCGGTTTTAAGCATATTTTCTGGAATTTAATGAAGTATAAGAAATGTGTTAATGGCTGAAGTTCCAAATGCACCACGGCATTTCCTAGCAAATGCTGTACAATATCTTTTGATAAACATTGTTTATAAAACTTTTATGAACTTCATTTAACTCGCTTTGTATTGCTTTAATTTATTCCTTTGGGTAAAAAACAACCAAAATGTTTTGTTTCAAGTTTTGTGTGCACTTGTTTTTTGACACACATTTACCGCAGGTGGCGATTCGCTGTACTGTTGGAAAATAAAAATCTGTCAGAGTAATATAAATCGTTCGTTTGTCAAAAATTAAGTTAAATTTTTGTAAGGTATGTACAAATCAATGCAATACACAGAGAGATAAATTAGAAGTCACTGTACTTAAAAAAAAGAATCTTCACAAGATGAGCTGATTCCCGATTCATCTGATCTAAAAATGTACACACATCATCCCACTAATACAAGACTACAATGTGTTTAACAGCACATGATGGTAATCTATAAATTCACTATTTTTCAGAACCTCAGATCATGTATCCTTTCTTTACACATCATTAAAAAAATGAAAAGAGAGAGTTAATTATAACACAATTAAATATCAAAGATTGTTACAAGTCTAATATTAGAGTTCCTGCACTACACCTCAAAATAAAAGTAAAACGTTAAAATGGAATATTTTTGCGTTTCAAACTAACTCACACTGGTGCATACAATGAAACACAACACAGCGGACTCTAGATGCGAATTATTTCTCAATTAAAGAGAAACGGGCCATCACGCGGCTTATTACATTACACCATTTTTTCACATTACAAACAACAGGAATCAAAAGAGAAACAAGAAAGAAAAATCATGCGTTAATCATAGATTATGGAACACTTTCCAACACTTTCTAAATGCTTTAACAAAACTTCGTTATTCAGGGATATAAGTTAAATAAGATAACTAAGTAAACATTTTAGAAAATGCACAAAACATTTGAAAAACTGATTTCAGCAGTTACTGTCCATAGCCAAATACGTATTCCAGCTCTTTTGAACTGCCCTGTATTTGATCTGTGCATTGATATATATACTATATAATGAGAAAATTTAGTTTAACAAGAAAACGCATAACAGGTTGAAATTTCTCTTTCAGAAATTTATACTAATAGATGGAAACATACTTGAATACTTTTGTACAACCTTATTACGCGCCATTATTTAGCTAAATTTTAATTCAAACTAAAACACACTTAAAACTACTAAAAACACATTTCCAGACATTATCATTTATAGACAGCCATGTATCCTATTCTTTGCGTGACCCTGTATATCATTTTATCTGTACTCTACAAGCATTTCTTAGTAAACTAAATGCAGTTCAACGTAAAAATGCATAACTCATTTAAAAAACACCTTTAAGTAATTTTCGCTCATACCCAGTAACCCTTACGAATTCTTTTGTGTAGCCCTGTATATGAATTATGTCATTTATACAAACCATATAGTATGCATAAATATAGTGAAACATAAAAGCGCATATCATAATTAAAAATACATTTCCAGCAATCATCGCTAATGTGCAGTGCTCCAGATACAATATAGTATCTGAAATCTTTTGTGTGTCCCTGTAAATGCTATGCATTTCGCATTATATATGAAATAACTTATAGTAAATCTCAGCGACGTGTAACAATTTCATTATACATGAAATAATTTAACATAATTAAAATACGCCACAAACAATTCCCTCCACCCCTATATCATTATGCAACGGAATTCCTTTTTATGGGCTTGTAAATGAATAATAATTATTCTTTACACCACATATTCTGCAGAATGCATATTTTTGTGCACTTCATTAATGCATATCAATTTTATTATGTTTGAAACCGTGTAATACCATTAAAAATTATTTAAAACGATTTTTTCCCATAAGCTGTAATGTAACGGAAAACTTTTGATTGTCCCTGTTAATGAACTAAACATGCTAAAAACTTCATTTGAAATAGGGAACGTGCTATGGTTAACGTCAACAACATCCTAAAATTTCAGGGCAATCCGAGTATATTTACGGGAGTTAGGGCGCGGCCAGACGGACCGACGGACGGCCAGACAAACCGAAGTCATAAACATTTTTCAACTTTGTTGGAAAGTGTTAAAAACACAGAGTGTTGCCAAAACGCGGAAAGTAAGATAAAGAAACTTACATGGATTCGGAGCACATGAAATTAAGGAACATGAAACTTTAGCTCGCTGCAGACGATACTTACATAAACACGGAAAGTAATGTGCTTCCACCTAACACTGAAGCAAGCAATATATATATATTATATGGCATAAAAAATGCATGAACTAATGACGTTTCCCTTGTAAAGTAGGTCTATTGGTTTTACTGTACTAAATTAGCATTGAGAAGTCACACTGGAAATAAATAAGTATTGCGCTGCCGCGTAATTAAAAAATATATAATAACTGTTGTAGTATTCTCATTTTTGGTGCTATAGGAAAATGAACACCATTTTCGGAATCAGTAAAACATGTCTAATAAAATAGGTGAGTTCAATTTTCAATTTAAAAAGTTCAACAATGCTCCCTCCCTCTGCTTTTCAATACCAAAAACATTATTTTCAATTTCGTGATTAAGTTGCATGCCACACAGCCTCCGTTTTTTCAGCCCGAAATATAAGTTTTCCAGATGCTATCAATTCGTAAGCAACGTTTTCATATTCAATGAACATATTTTAAAAATAAATATGATAAATTAACAACGTTAACATTATCATCAAAATTAATGTTATTTTGTTACTCTAGCATGTATAAAATCAGTTACGCAACTGAAAATGTTTATTTGAAAACTCATAGCATCGGGTAAACCTTGTATTCTGGATTGAAAAAACTGTTTAGTACACTATAAAAACTTCTCGGAAATGTTTCCGAAAATCAGCAGCAGCAAAAGATACATTATTTTTATAAATTATTCTTTAAGTCTCGAGAATATGTAGGTTTATGAGATATGTCGAGTATATGTCGGTTAAGGGGACCGTGAACTTTCAGCTGGGCAAAAATCGTGTAAAAAATCGTTTTTTAACTTTTTTGCTTATTCAATATACTTCAATCTTATCTGCATCACTTTCAAAAGACTACATGTAATTGCAATGATTTCTAGCGAAGTAACAAACATTTCAATTTGTACACCCTTATTGAGTCGTACTACTAATAAAATTTTAACTCACGTTTTCTCAAACAGAGTATTTTCGTCGAGTTAGTCTATTCAAAATCTTCCATGCGTCTTATTTTTTATCCAATTTTCATAATATTAAGTATTATTGCTTGCAGTATGCTATATTTCAGAACTTATTATTAATATGCATGCATTTCTGTACATAAAAGGAACATTTGGTATTTATATAACTTTTACCCGTGAAATTTCAAGAAAAAGTATAAATATTGGAGGTTTTTTATTATTTTTTTCTCAATATATTAGTATAATTTTAAAACGCATACCAACTTTTGTTACAGTATTATTAAGCTACCATTTAACAAAACACCAGAATCCTAGAGCCAAATTTAAAGTGCATGGAGCATTTTTAATTAGGCTGATTAATTAACATAATTTAGTTAATAACTTAATTAATTACACATATTTTTTAAATAAAACTGATTAATTTACTTAGAAAATGTATGATTTATTATGTGTGCAAAACTTGCATCAATTAAGTGAAAAATGGAAAAAATGGTTTTGAACGCCGACTATCCCCTTCAGATAAATAAATGCCTTTCGGCAACGTGGGTAACTCGACAGAGATTATTATATATTTCTGCTCGTAGTTATATTATACTATCCTACATTAAGAAACATTTGTCTTTTTTTTTACACTGTAGAAATAAATAATTGTTAGAGGGTGAGAAATCTAATGCAAAATCTAATAACGAAAAGTAATCATTAATGATATAAAATATGCATCTGAAAAGTTCGTAAATTTAAAGAAAAATAAAATTCTGATGTCTAATAAATTTAAATGATCAATTTTTAACAGCTAATAGTTTATTCAGAGTAAGGTCGTTGTGCGTTTGAGATGCGATCCCCCATAGTTTCGTCGCATTTAGGATATACTAGGGGGCATGACCGAGCTAAGCTCGGTCAAAATTAGCCTTGTGTTCAATTCGATATTTCCTTCTCACTGTATAATTCTTGCTGTTTAGATAAAATTGGTATGATCCTAAGCCATTGGGTCCCGCTAACCGAAATTTTTCGAACATACAACCTAACCAATGCTCTTCTGGAACCCGAAAACGATAGAATACAAAATTTAGTCCAAATCGCTAAAGTCATTTTATAGATAAAATTAGCTTGACACACGGTAACCCCAAAAGGGCCTACTAATCTAAATTTATCGAACATCTGACCTCAATGGTCTTCTCGTGGTAGTGTAATAAGAAATTTTGCCAAAATCGTTTTAGCCATTTTTTAGATAAAATTAGCTAAACCTTGATCCATAGAGACCCAAAATGACTGGTTAATCGAATTTTCTTGAACATGCGACCTAGACCAATGTTCTTCTCGAGCCCGAAAACGATAGAAAACAAAATTCAATCAAAATCATTAAAGCTGTTTTCTAGATAAAATTAACTTGACCCACAGTGACCCAAAAATTACCTATTAATCGAATTTTCTCGAGCATGTGACCTAACCCAATGATCTTCTCGTGCCTGTAAACATTATAATACAAAATTTTGTCAAAATCGTTTGAGCCTTTTATTAAGATACAATTAGCTTGACACACAGTGACCCAAAAATGATCCAGTAATCGAATTTTTCCGAACATATGTGACTTAGCTCAATGATATTCTCATGCTCAGAAACGGTATAATGCAAAATTTTGCCATAATGTTTTGAGCCGTTTTTTTAGATACACTTAGCTTGACCCACAGTGACCCAAAAATGACCCAATAATTGAATTTTCTCGAACATGGGACTTAGCCCAGTGGGCTTCTCATGCCTAGAAACTGTATAATACAAAATTTTGACAAAATCGTTTGAGTCGTTTTTTTAGATACAAATTGCTTGTCCTACAGTGACCCAAAAATGACCCAACAACGGATATTTCTCGAACTTGTGACTTAGCCCAATGGTCATTTCATGCCCGAAAACGGTATATTAGAAAATTTTGTGAAATATTTTGGGCCTTTTTTTAGATTCAATTAGCTTGACCCTGACCCAATGTGACCCAAAATGACCCACTAATCAAATTTTCATGAACATGCGACCAAGTCCAATCGTATTCTCGCGCCCGGAAACGATAAGACAAAAAATTTCGTCAAAATCGTTTGAGCCGTTTTCTAACTAAACTTTGTTTGACCCAAAAATGACCCACTAATCGAATTTTCTCTAATATGTGACTTAGCCCATTGTCGTCTCGTAATCCAAAACGACAGAATGCAAAATTTAGTCAAAATCGTTAGAGCCGTTTTTTAGATAAAATTGGCTTGACCCAAAGGGACCCAAAAATGAACCACTAATAGAAATTTCTCGAACACGTGACCTAGCCCATTGGACTTCTCGTAATCCAAAACAACAGAATACAAAATTTAGTCGAAATCGTTAGAGCTGCTTTTTAGATAAAATTGGCTTGACCCAAAGGCACCCAAAAATGACACACTAATCGAAACTTCTCGAACACGTGTCCTAGCCCATTGGTCTTCTCGCAATCCAAAACAACAGAATACAAAATTTAGTCGAAATCGTTAGAGCCGTTTTTTAGATAAAATTGGCTGGACCCAAATGGACCCAAAAATGACCCACGAATTGAAATTTCTCGAACATGTAACCTAGCCCGATAGTTTTCTCGTGCCGAAAAACGCCTGGCTATAAAATTTAGTCAAAATCGAATGAGCCGTTTTTTAGATATAATTAGCTTGACCTTGACCCATTTGACCCAAAATTACCCACTAATCAATTTTTCTCGTACATGTGACTTAATCCAATGGTCATCTCATGCCCGGAAACGATATATTACAAAATTTTGTCGAAATGTTTTAGGCCTTTCTTGGATTCAATTAGTTTGACCCTGACCCATTGTGACCCAAAATGACCCACTAATCAAATTTTCTTGAACATGCGATCAAACCCAATGGTATTCTCATGCCCGAAAATGATAGAATACAATATTTCGTCAAAATCGTTAGAGTCGTTTTCTAGATAAACTTTGCTTGACACACAGTGACCCAAAAATGACCAATTAATCGAATTTTTTCTGATATGTGACTTATCCATTGGTCTTCTCGTAATCGAAAACGACAAAATACAAAATTTTGTCAAAATCGTTTGAGCCGTTTTTTAGATAAAATTGGCTTAACTCATTGTGACCCAAAAATGACCCACTAATCGAAATTTCTCGAACATGTGACCTAGCCCAATAGTTTTCTCGTGCCAAAAAACGATTGGATGTAGAATTTAGTCAAAATCGATTGAGCCGTTTTTGAGATATAATTAGCTTGACCTTGACCCATTATGACCCAAAATGACCCACTAATCGAATTTTCTCGAACACGTGACCTAGCCCAATGGTATTCTCGTGCCCTAAAATGGTAAAATACAAAATTTTGTCAAAATCGTTAGAGCCATTTTCTAGATAAACTTTGCTTGACCCACAGTGACCCAAAAATAACCCACTAATCGAATTTTCTCTAATATGTGACTTAGCTCATTGGTCATCTTTTAATCCAAAACGACAGAATACAAAATTTAGTCAAAATCGTTAGAGCCGTTTTTTAGATAAAAATGGCTTGACCCATAGTGACCCAAAAATGACCCACTAATTGAAGTTTCTCGAACATGTGACCTAGCCCAATAGTTTTCTCGTGCCGAAAAACGGTTGGATATAAAATTTGGTCAAAATCGATTCAGCTGTTTTTTAGTTATAATTAGCTTGACCTTGACCCATTATGACCCAAAATGACCCACTAATCGAATTTTCTCGAACATGTGACCTAGCCCAATGATTTTATCATTCTCGAAAACGGTAAAGTACAAAATTTCGTCAAAATCGCTAGAGCCGTTTTTAAGATAAAATTTACATACACACACACACACACATACACACACAATTTTTGCTCGCATTATAGTATAAGATTTGGCAATTTATTAAATAAATATATTTTTTATTACGCATAAAATTATTGAATGCCGCGCCTTTATTTAAAACTAACTTGTTTTGTAGAAATGGAATCAATGTCTGTAGTACTCTGTGTGTTTAAAATGCAAAGATTCTCAAAAAATAACTCTCGGAACAAATGGGTTAAAATGCGCGCTTAAAACGCGCTTAAATAAATTTTAAAAATTTATTTGTACAGCTAATATTTACATTTTTGCAACACATTTTATTCAAATATATTACATTGCTGTTGATTGTTAGATGATATTTTATATATTTTTATCAGAATAAAAGTTCATTCATACTTCAGAGTAAAGTTATTGGAAATTTTGGAGAAAATGCATTTAAAAATGGATATTTTTCTATTTTTTTTTTTTTTTAAATAACTGGAATATTTTCTAGGGGGAAAATGTTCAGACTGCGCCTCTCCCTCAAAGACAAAAGATGTTCCAAAGTCAAAATTTAAAACACTCAACTATTTTAAACTAAAAATCTATTTTTTGAAATTTTCTGCATTTCAAAATACAGTTTTACTTAAATGTAAAATACAAATACTATATGGATTTTTAAGCTTGCGTTTCATATATTAACTTAAGAGTTTGGTTCTGTTTTATTTTTATACACTACTAAAATATATTTTTTCCACGTTCCCAGAAGCAACTCGAAGCATTGCATTTTTACAAAGATCTAAAATGATTTGAAGTTTTGTAGAAATTCTCAAAGCAAAAGTTTTATTGAAAGTACATATATGTGAAACTTCAGTTAACTTTTTCCTTTTTGAATACAATAAAATTCATTTGAAAAAGTACCTCAAAATGTTTTACCGCTTTAAAGTTTTCTCATTTCTATTTTAGCTACAGCTTTACTAGAAATTTTAAGGTAGCTATAGAGATGTCGGACTGTGGAAAGTTTTTTTTATATGGAACTTTTCTATTTTCAAACTATTCCATTCTTTTGAAATATTTTATAGTTTATTGAAAGTTAAATATAGTTATATTCATTACAAAAAAAGATACTTTCATTTCACTTTTAGCAACTTTAGGAACTTTTGAATGCAAATAATTATAGTAAATTTTATGCAAGCTATACAACAGCTCACTATTCTTTATCTAAAAAATATGGAAATATTTTAAATACATTGAGTTAAAAAAGGTTTTTTTCTCGTTTTCATTACATTTTTCAGCAACAGGTGATAACAAAAGTGTAACTAATAACACTTTACATGGTGACCATAAATAGAAGTTAAATTTGAAACATTTGTTAAAGGAAAACTTCTAGAACAAAAGTTAATAAAATTGAAATAATACAGAAGAGAACATGGAACTTTATATCCATAAACAAAAAACTGATTCAAAAAGCCACCACCAGGGACTAATAGTGCTGATATTGTATTCAGGATCAGGAATGATCCAAGGGCAGTCAGACCTTAACACATATGACTTTTGGTTTTATGTTCACTTCAGAAATGCTGTCTATTATTGCAACATTAGAACTTTGTCAGAGACATGACATTCATCACATGACATCACACATGACATTCATCGAAAATTTTCATAGACTCATGTCATGATTGTTATTTTTTAAACCTGTTACGATGTCAATACCTGGAAGGAACGTCGTTTTCTCTTCTAGTGGTGAAACTTTAAAATACGTATTATTATTATTATTGCTAACATTGTTGTATTTATTATTTCAGGGTATGAAATTCCATTACCTCTTGTTTTAATTTTAATAAATTTGATAACTTCTGCTCCAGTAGCTTTTAATTTTTATTTGATGTGGCTTTATGCGTACATTTAAAATTTTGGAACAGTTCCGCGGCCGCCCTCTTGGATTTTTTCTTGGCTTGAAAACCCCTTTTCCGCCAAGTAGTAAATGCCGCCAAGCACCGATTTATGCACATGTTAGGCTTAACGAAAATAAAATGTAAATAATAAAATACAAGCCTGAAAAACGCAGGAAAGACCTTAAAGCGGCAATTAGTAAATGTAACTATGAACGCTACGCGTTCGTAAACCGAAAAAAAAACATTACTGGATTCAGCAAACTACTTCTGCAGCAATCTGAAAGATGCACGAAACTCGTTAAAGCGGCAGTGAGTAAATGCACATATTTTGCTGTGCAGCAATCTCAAAAATGCACGAAATGCATAAGAAGTATACAATAAATGGCTAATATAAAACATTACAACAAAATATGCATAAGATTATTAACATACCTTAACAGGCATCTCCTTTTTTGAAAGCTCAAGCACAAAATACCTGCTACCATCACCTTCATTTCACAAAATAGGTCTATGACTACATACTCTAAACAAACCTCCTTTTTCCTTCACAGTTTCTCGATATTTCTTAATTACATGAGCAACAGCGGGTAAACGGGCTACAGAATCCATAGTCAAACATATAAATTCATAAAATCAAATTCAATCAAAATCACAACATAAAAACAGCGTCTAAATCCACAATTGAAGTTATTTCAAAACACTCGTGAAAAAACGGAGTTGCCAGAATACGTCACTGGTCGAGGTTGCCATATCGATAAAGATCACCAACATCGCCAAGAAATCTCAAAACATCCAAGATGTCGGCCGCGGGAAAATACGACATCTAAGCCAAAATTTTTGTGAATTATAGTCAATATTATTCAAGAAGGGCCACAGGGTCGTGTACGACCCCAAACATTAATTTACTGGTTCCATAAAATTCTGACCTTTCTGTTCAATCGCTCTCTCTATATATATATTTATTTTTCCACTTTCAGATAATCACAGTTAAATTAAAAATGCCAAAAATGTTTAGTCTTGCTGACTAAACAAAGCGAAACCTATTTTTGAAAATCGTCTTATGTAAATCCGAAATATGTATATATAATATATATTGCATTCCTGTACACAGGGTTTGTATTATCCAAAAGGGACTCTAAAATTTAAGAAGGCCCCAAACTGACTTTGAAACCTAATTTCTATTTTCATTTTTTTGGTGCGTCCGTAATTATATAAATACGTAGCTTTTATATAGTTGCCGTCTAATCCGTCTATCTGTCTGTCCTCTGCCCGCATATAACAGCGCTTGCAGAATTTCGTCGAGTGATTTCAAATTTTATAAAAATTGAATCGAAACTTAAAAAGATATGAATAAAAATTTTCTTCATTCTATTAAATCCTATCATACGTAATTAATTCAATCATATCCCATAATAGTTAATGATTCTAGGTTGCCATGGTGATTACGTCCAATTTAAGATGGAGTCATATTATTTACGTATTACTGAATTTAATATATATAATCGTAATAAATTTTGCATTCATCCGCTTTTGCATAAGAGTGCAACAGCTATTGCACCAAGATCTGAATATTTATAAAACTAGTTATGGTATGAACGGACCTCATTTGCCACGTTTGATGCACAATTTCCGACTTGTTTACATTGCATTCTTTTTTCTTTTTTCTTTTCTTTTTTTTTTTTTAGGGGGGGGGGGGAGGAAAGTTTGCCTAACGCAGCGGGAAATCCGCACACTACTTCAGAAAACTTATTTAACCGGCAAATATTAATGCGATCAGTAGGATATAAATTAAGCATATCTTACAACATATTGATGTGGTGGTTACAAACAAATCCGGGTAATTAAGCATACACCTATATGTACAGTCGTGGAAGAAAAAAGTAAACACCCCCTACTAACTCCTCAACAAATTATCGTAGAAGAAAGTTACTGGTACCGAATGATTGGAAATAAAGTCTACTTTTAAATGATATATATAAAATTTGCTTAGGAGCCCATCTACATATTAAAACGAACCATAACTATGTTTTTTTCAATAGCAGTACCCAATTCTGACAGCATAAATGAACTTTACACCCTTCAATTAGCCTAAAAACGAATTTTTATGCAATTCGTACCATAAGTTTTTGAGAAATTATTTTAAAACGAGCGTATTTTAAGGGCCCTATCCAAATTGAAGTTCCGTACTAGATTGTTAACCGAGAGAGCCCCTTCCTTGATCAAGGCACCTTAAGCGCCACTCAAGGAGTCAATGAAACCTGTTAGATTACAGTACAGCAGAATAAATTTCAAAATGTCTACTCACTTCCATCATAGACGGCCCCTTAAACCATCATTTTGGCGTTTTTTAAGCATAATTTGAAAACTACTTGGAAGAAAAATGTGAGATTTTTGAATTTCCATAAAGCAGAACTTAATAAATCTAAATCCATCCAAAAAATTGTAGGCTTCAAATCATAATTTTTTCGAATATTAATTTCATAATTCATAATTCATATCATAAAATTATAAAAATTGCAAATTCAGCTTATTTATGTTTGGGTATATTAGTATTATTACCACAAAAAAATTAGCACATTAGGAGCATAATTTCGGGAGATATAAATAAAAATATGACATCAGAAGCACTAAATTTTGAATGTTTATAATTCAAAAACCTATCATTCAAATGACTTGAAATTTGGTGGCTAGGCATAGTTTGAACCGAAGATTTGAAATATCTCGTTAAAATTGGGTATTTCTATTGAAAAAAATGAAGTTTGAATTCGTTTTAATATGTAGATGGCCCCTAAGAAAATTTTATATACATCATTCAAAAGTAGACTTTATTTCCAACCGTTCGGTACCAGTAACTTTCTTCTACGATGATTTGTTGAGGAGTTAGTAGGGGGTGTTTACTTTTTTTTTTCCCACGACTGTACCAAATATATCTGAAGTGTGTGCATGGAGAATAAAAAAGCTGTTTAATGAAATATATGGGACTCGGTTAAGCCATTCCGGGAATAATATTAATATCATCCATGAGTTTTCATATATAAAGAATTAAGAAAACTTTTTCCAAATGAAAGGGAGCCCCGAAATAATACCGTGTTTCCCCTGGATTCAGTGGTTAATCGGACCCTGGCTGTACATTCAGTGAAGTTTAACATTAGTGAAATTAGCTTTTAACTTTAACATCATACAACCCAAAGGAACAATTCAACGAAGAAAAAAAAATAAAGTTATGGTTGTATACGACTCCTCGGCCTAAAATGGATTAATAGTGCATATGAAACTTAAATAATAGGGTAATTCCGGGATTTATGCGCACATTTTTTTTTTGAATTTGTGTATAAAGTCCCATGGTGGACATAAAATTTAAAAAATCATTCTGTGCTATTTAATGTTAAATATACAACGCGTGTACTGCGACAAAAAAAATTCAAAACAAATTATTAATATTTTTTAACAATATTTTTCTAAAACGTTACACTGCGGCGCGTCACCCGTACATTGATGCCGAGACTACGCACTTGTGCGGTAGTTATGCCGCGCTTGCAATAAGAACAGAATGAAATTATAAATAAAAATATTTTAAAAAAATATACATATCTGTACTATAATTAACGATGTAATAACAAAATGAAACTAAATGAGTACAATGAAACGTATTAGTAGATTCAAATTAATAATTGTTGCCTACTTTCACTATTAAAATTATCGACTTATTTTTTTAAATAAATTTTAATTGTTATTTCAGCAACAACGTAACATCAATGTATGGGAAAGAGAACGTATGAAAGGGAAAAGAAAAAAAGTAAAACTGTGTTTACATAATTTATTTGTTAACCCTTTCGGGACCGGTGGCTTTTACGCAAATTTTATTCGGTTGGAACCACTTTTTTAAAAGAAGTTACCTTTACTTAAATAATCATGAAAATGTTCTAATTAAACAAAGGAAATATTACTTTTCTTTTTTACTGGTGCCAGAAAGAAATTTTGTAAGCTCTTTATGAAAATGCTTATATGCACCTATGGTCCCGAATGGGTTAAGAGACCTGTTTTTTCGACTACAATCTACAGAAAAAGTGTCGAAAAAGTACAGTCTTTATGTAACTGCATTTAAACACATGATGCAACGAAGCCAATTGCACTTCCTCTTTTTTGGAGTAGTTTGCAAAGAACGTCTGCGTTACGCGCAATCCAATTTTTCATTATTATCATCTTGACTTGCATCTTTCATGCACTTCTTACTTTTTATTTTCCCTTTATTCTCCTTTGGTTTTAGTAAACTTGATAACATGCCTAACATGATTAGTCTGTGCAAAAAGAAAAGGAAAAGTTAATAACACATTTTTCATCCCGTACAAAAGAACCTGCGGCATGTATACCGGAATGTAGTGCGGCATGTATCCCATTTTGCATGGTGCAGACGTCGGCCTTCACAGTTACCTGCTATCGCTAAGGGGAATGGCGTAACCATACACACAGTACTCTATACAAACGCTACACTTAGTTTTGACTTCGAAATCATGCATGCATTTAGTAATTAGTGTTTGAAAAGTATTTAAACATAACGTGTTTAAAAGTTTGGACAGTGAAATCATGCACTTGCGTCAAATTAAGGATTGTACTTCTACAAGTAAACATCAAAATGGGATTCACGCCATACACTGGTTAAAATAATCTCATTGCGCACCTATACTGTGCGTTTGACGACCATCTGTCGATAACTACAAGAAATACAAAGGGTGCGGCATCTATCCCGTATGCGGCGAGTCTCCCGGAGTTACCCTATATTTCAACATTTTCTAATTTTACTTAAATTTATACAATCCTTTTTTCAATTTTATATTAAAGTAAATAGTCTTTGGAGATATATTAACATATGCTACAAAATAATAAAATCAGTAAGGATTTTAAAATATCGTTTAGATTTTATCATTAATCATCTAGTTTTAGAAGATTTCATTATAACTTTATAGAAAAGTGAAAAAATTTGTTGTCATCAACTATGCAGAAAATGAATTTTTAGACAGAGTTATTCAAGAAATTGTACTTTAACATTAATCATGCAAAATTTCAAGGAAAATTAAAACTGTTTTGAATTACATTATCTTACTATTTATTTTGTAAATTTATGCAAAAGGTTTTTTTTTTCTTCTTTTAACTCTAATGAAAAATAACTACTGAAATTCTGTCATTCTAAATAATGAATGCTGTTAAGTTAGAAGCTTAACTGTAGGGAAAAAAGCAATTTTTGTTTCTTCTAAAAATATTTACTAAATTAAAACTGCAAATAACATTCAACTGGGAATAGATTTTTTAGAAATTTCTGTTTCCAAAATTTGCTTAAGAGGGACTCTTATATTGAAATGCGCTTAAAATTTGGAATTTCTAAAAATAATGCTATTAACAATGTTTCGCATATTAACTTTTTAACTCCAAAAATAAGGTTAGTATTTTTTTTTTTTTTTTTTTTTTTTTTTTTTTTTTTTATAACGACGTTAACTAAATAAGAAAATGTTACCTTTAACTGGTATTATGCATGTATGACTGTAAATAAAGCTGTCTTAATTAATTAATATTTTTCAGTACTACTTGATTATCCCGTCGACCAATTTCGCCAAATTACATTAATGGCCAAACTATACAAATCGATATAATTTTTATTTTAAATAACTAAAAAACAAATAAATTAGTAAAACATTAATAAAAATACAAATAAAACGTCAAATTAAAAATCACTTGAGGGCGCAACAAACACGTGAAACGTCTTTAATGTCAAGTGAATGTGACATTTACGATCAGCTATTATTGCATTTAATCTAATAGTTTAGCGATAATTTTATAGTCGACGGTATAATCAAGTAGTACCTGTTTTTCTTTATAATGAGATGTGAACTGGTTTGAAATTTCTTTTTTTCTGTTTTTCTTGGCGAGACGTAATTGTGTAAATAAAATATGAAGTTCTTTGTAATAATATCATAATTTTATTTTCATGGTAGATATAAAAAATAAAGTCGAGATTGTAACAACATAAAACTATGCAGTAAGACCAAATTAGTAAAGGGCACATTTATTCTTTAGCGGAGCCCGGGGTTCAAAAGTCTAAAAAAGTGCTTAATTTTTTTCTATATAAAATATTACAAAGATTAATAAACTAAATAAAGCAAACTGCCTATTTAAACATTGATTACATCAGCTGATATAAAAATTTTAGTGTTGTGCTATAAGTCTTTGCCCGCTCATAATTAAAACTTAATTATGTCTATTTATAAATCTTATAGGTCTTTATTTATCACAGAATGGATTTTTTCATAATTTGTCATATTTAAAAGATCTATCTCAACTTTCTTGCAATATATCTGTATGGAAATTTGAATTTTTATTATTCTTTTTATATGTGTGTTTTTATGTTATGTTTTAATAAATTGTCTTTAGGATCTTTAATTTCATGTGAAATTTTTTAAAATATATTCCTCAATGTTAAAATAACTCTTAAAAAACCTCTTTTTTATCACTTTCAAATTTAGTATAAATTTTGTTAGTAATAATAAACAAAAATCTATTTAGATTATTCCTTTAAATAAAGCAGATCAAATTTTCACCCAAGGACTCCCTTAAAAGATTAATATTTTGCTATGGGTACGTTTTTCAGTAATTTAAGAGGTTCCACAGAAATTTTTCATTTTGAAAAATAAGCATGTTTTATGATGCTGTTTTGCGTCTAGAATGAGACAGAAAAACGTTTGTGTTTTTAACGAATAGACGATTTAAAAAGAACATAAGAGCTCCTGACGGTCTTAAATATTAAGCGGGGGAGGGCTGTTATGTTTGTGTTTCCATTTAAAATGTGTAGATGGCAGCACTACACAATATTCTTCCGAATTCATGAAAATGATTTAGTAAATAGAATACAGTTTAGAATGTGATCGTCTAAGAGTATGTTGTGTTCGTTTGTTGATGTGATGTAATTAAATGTTATACTTCAGTGTCACCTCATTATTTTGTTCAAGTTTTATAATATATTTATAAAGTAATTAATTAGAAATATAATAGAAATATTTAAGTTCTTACGTAAAAAACACGTATTTTGAACTTAAAAAAATTCATATTTTTATTCATCTCTATTGAAAAGTATGTCTTTTGGAATTATTTTTTCTGAATGTTTTTTAGTGTGAAGCGTTCCTCAATAGCCAAGATTTTTCTATGTTAATTTATTTGAAACCAATGAAACGAAAATCACATTAAAATATACGTAACTGTCTAGTTTTCGACGGGCGTTTTTTTTTTTTTTTTTTTTTTTTTTTTTTTTTCAGTTTTAACAAATTTGTGGACTATTAAACTTATTGTGTCAATCTTGAACAAAAAGTTAGTTTTTATTTTGTTTATAAAAAATAATAAATTAAAAATTGAAAAAGTTCAATGGTCAAGGAGTATGGAAATATATAAGCTTTCATTTTTAAAAGAAAAGAAAAAACCAAGAAATTGGTTCATCTGTTGCCGAGATATTTTGGGTAGTGTTTTATGGAGAATAAACAATACAGTCTTTGAAGTTTTATTGCTCACTCATTCGTTGGGCGAAAAGAACCGCTATATCTTCTATGTTATAGTAAAGTTTTAAAAATGGCTTTGAAAAAATAGTTTTGAAATATCAGACAGAAATTAAGACACATTTTTAAAGCCGATATATATACCAGGTGTTTCATAAGTTCGGTGCGAAAGTAAAACGCGATTAAATAAAAAAAAAAAAAAAAAAAAAAAAAAATCTATGGATCGGAGAGACATACGGTTTGCAGATAAATATGTAGTGTGGTACGGGATTTTGTATGACACCAACAAAAAAATTAGTTCAAATTCTCGACAATAGAGGGTGCTACTGCTGATAATTCCATGGAAAAGTTCCATATCGCTCACACAACCCAAAAGTTGGATGCAAAAACATTAGAGAATACTGCATGTACACTTTTTTGTAGCCAATTCTTGCGTTGTGTGAGAAATATGGAATTTTTATTTTTTTAATCACTTTATTTCTTTTTGCTAATACAAAACCTTATTTTTAATTTATCAGTTTATAGCTCATATATACATTTAATTCATTCCTCTTGTTATAAGAAATTTATCTCTTCAGTATCATCATTTCTGTGATACACAAATTATGAATTCTAATGGAATCTGAAAAAAATGACTTTACAAAAATCTCATATGCAGTTTTGTGACTTATCTATTCTTTATATCAAAGAAAACGCATACTGTATAAAATAAATCGCAAAGAAAATAAATTAATTAAATTTACTTTATATATCACGAAATTTAGTGAGTGATTCAGTTTTACATCATAATAAGGCAAACATTTATGTCGGTTTTAAGTTATACAAATCATTTACTTTTAATTTAAACTATCCAAACTTACCATTTCAGTAATACTTTCGATGTAAGTTATAGAGATTTCATAATTGAATTTAAACTGTTAATAAAAAAATCTGAGCTGAAAATGTTTGACAAGTTTAATTTAAGGGGTTTTAGATTTTCCTTTGAAGAACTGTTAATTTGTCATACATGGTGAAATTCTTTTGATGGAATATTTAATTAAGAAGTAAGAAAAAAAAGGGATTTGTTTTGTGATAGAAAAATAAACGAAGAAAAAAAATGCCTCGATTTCATAAGATTTTAGCAAAAATGGGAGAATTCGTTAAGCTTTAATTAATTTCATTTCCGTACGCAGATCTTTCGAAGTCAATTTATCAAATATATTGTGAAATTTGAGGAAAAAAAACTTTTTCTACTTATTGATAAGTTTGCACTTTACTACTCCATTCTGAAGAAGAAAAATTTAATTTTAAATTTTAAGTTTATTATGTATTAAATATTTCTTTTCAAAAAAGGTATATAAATATTTATTTTAAACTTAGACAAGCTTAATTTTTCTGTATTTGGATGATGATTTTCAACAAAAAATTAAATATACAAGATTGTCCAAAAATTCACTCTCATTTGAAAATTCAATTCAAAATACTTCCCGTAATCTAAAGATTTGTTTAAAGAAATGCAAAATTAATTCCGATAATTATCCATATTTGGCACTACATCTTCAAATCTACCCAAAAATGAATCAAAATCTTAAGATATTCAAGGATTTGCTTACAGATGGGCTTCTAAAAGAAAATTTTAACTAACAAGAGAGCCATTTTTGGTGCTGCTTGCACCTACCATTGAGAACAGGTGCGTTTTAAAGTTTGCATATTACAAAGTTTGAGAATCGACAAAATTTTTCTGTTAAAATCATATTTTTTTGTTTTTACAACAGAATAACTTTCATGAAAACGCAGTTTTAGAAACCCCTTATCAAACTATTAACATAAAAGTTTTTTTTTTTTTTTTTTTTTTTTTTTTTTTTTTTTTTAAATTTAAATTTTCTTTTTTTCTTAAGCATTTAAAAATACAAAATAGTCAATAATAAGTATAAAATATTTTAAAAATTCCTTCAAGAACCTATGAAATTGATTTTGAAAAATTACAAAATTATATTCACATTTTAGGCGGTGAAAAAGTTGGCGGTTTTTTTCAGATTTTTGCGGCAGCCCCAATGTCATAGCTGCTTGTCGTATGTGAGCAATGGTTTGAATTGCACTAGAAGTTGTAATGTCCGACCTATTATGACACAGTAAATTTTCTAAACTATATAAAAGTATTAATTTACAATTACTTTTACCAAAAGAACAATATTTAATACAAGAACATTTTAAACATTCGAAACTTTATTCCTTACGACTTCAAAAGAAAATAGTTTGCTTTTATTGTATTTCACACACAAAAAAATATTTTCAATGATCATAAAATTTTTTAACAGAAATATATTTACTATTTATACATTTATCGTCTGCACAGAAAAAAACCTAATTCCTGTTTTTTATGCTATCAATTATCAAACAAATCGCAATCTGTAGTACATATATATTCCAGAGATAAAGAGGGCGAAAAATTTGTAGCGCCATATTTGGCGACTTAACTCACTTTTAGCGTGAAATAAACAAATAAAAATCCAATACTAAAAAAATTAAAAGTATAAAAAAATATATAGAATGTGCTTTTAACTGCGAAATTTTATCGGTTCTCTAACTTTTATGTATAGGGCTTCGAACTGCAACAGGCCTGGATGCTAGGTGCGAACAGCACCAGGTCTGGATGCTAGGTGCAAACAGCACCAAAAGTGGTTCCCATGCTACAATTTATTAAAGCAGTGGTTGTATGAACCATGCAGAAATAAATCGGAATAAAAGCGATAAAATTAATTTTCGCTCAAACAAGTTAATATGCTATTTAAAAAAGTATTAAAAGGATTATTTACACAATTAGTGAAAAACAAGGCAATTATACACCGAGAAAAAACTAAGACCCTCGTTTTTAATGGGCACACTTAAGTGAACACATTTATACCCGTATTTTTTGTTAATTATGTATTTAATCTTTAAATCACATTTTTGATATGTTTTAACAAGTTTTAATAAAAAATTAATCACATCATAAAAATTAATTCTCATTCATTATTATCGGATTTATTCCTGAATGATTCACACAAACTCTGCTTTAAATTGTGATTTTCTTACATTACATTTTTGTTCTAGAAGCAAATCCTTCTCGGGTCACAGTTAAAAATTACAAAAAAATAAAAAATAAAAAAAGCATACGAACCAAAAAAGATATTTTAAATGCAGGAATAACTGGCGCCATACGTGATTGCCAGTTTTGCATCAAAGTGCAAAATAGGGTAATTTTTTTTATTGCATATCAACCAGACTATACCTGTATATTTCCCTTTACAAACTATGGTACAATGACATCATTTACATTTTTTTAAACATACAATGTATAATAAATTATTATAATATTATAATTAATTATATGTTCATACACTTGTATTAAGTAAACAGGGCATTTTCGTGAGAAAAAACTCTCAATATTTTACGATGTTGGAAAATCAGAAAGGAGACGTTTTTATCGTGCAAGCGTAAAATATAATCTTTTAAGACTTTTTTACCTTTTATATTTATTTTGTTCAGTGGTAATTTTTTAATAACCTGTATACAGGGTTACTTCATCAGGTGCTGATCATAAGAAATAATTATAATAGGATAATGTTAAATATTTTCAATTGTATTTTTGAATATTTTTGAAATATTATTTATCAAAATTGTACCAATGTTATTTTTCTAGATAGCTTTTATTAACATTTGCATGCTTTCTTTAACATACTGGGAATTATTTAACTCTTGTATAATAAAAAGAACTAGAACTTGCAGTAATCGAACTGTACAAAAATTCTTTGACTTTTGAATTTAGATCGTCGATTAAGATTGTCGACTAGGTCATGCAGCAGAATATGCAACAGTTTTACTTTTTCAAAATTTCTGATCTGCTGCTTATCCTGAAATCAACATCTCAAAATCTTACTCCTCAATGCTTTTTTAAAGAAATCTAAATAAAATTATAAGCTGTAGCTATAAACAAGGTGATAGAAAGATTTACATTTAAATTTTCGTTCTTTACATCTGTTGTGTAAGGTATTGCATTGCCCCAGAGAAAATCAATATTTGGATCGTAATGGAACATTTTTAGCAACGATCTGCAGTTTTAATCTTTTGAAAAAAAATTAGCATTACTATGCTGTTTTATAGGTACGCCATCCATAAAGAAAATTAGCGTACGAAATACCCCGTAAATACCAAAAGTTATCAGTGGGGGGGCTTTTTCACTTTTTGATTGAGTGGAACAGTTTCACTTTGTGCGTGCCATTCCATACTGGATCCCGTTGTTTTACCTTCTTCACGGCCATTTTCAGGATTTCGTTCCGCTCACGAAACCCTATTCGTCTCACTCCTCTGTCTGCCTGTCCCTCATAAAGTTCGTTCTAAAAAACTGTATAAGTTAGAGATTTGAAATTTTGCATACTTAAAGCTGAATACCTTCAATCACGCTATAAATCATAAAATTTTGAAAAGGTCTTATATTATTTTAATTAAATGAATTAATTTAATGACATCCGAGCATTTTTACGATTTAGAATTTAAAACAGAACCTTAATTTCAGTCTTTTTCGCGCAATCTAGATAGCTCCATGGTAGCGCATCTGCTTACTAATGAAAAGGTTCTCGGTTCGATGCTCGGCATCGGAGTTTGGAAAGTTTTCCTCGGAAGGGAATTTATTATCTAATACATTCAATTTTACAGACTTTTTTTTTTTTTTTACCATTTTAAATCCTAAGTTCTTGCATCTTGCAATTTTATATATATATATATAGGGGTTTTTTTTCAGAAATTGCGAAATTTTAAATTGACTACATTTCATTGTCTTAATTTCAGTCTTTTTAGCGCAAGCTGATTGATGGATTTGATTTAAAGAACTTGCGTACTTTTTTCCTATTTCAAGGATTTATCTTTCCTTTTTTCTTCACCTAAAATTCAATCATGTAATTAAATATGCTTTTCAGATATACAAACATATGCTGTTACAATTGTCTGAAAAGCAATTTTTGAATTTTATTAATTTGATTTAAAAATAATCTTCCAACTTCTACAAATTAAATTTAATGGAGCTGCCATCTATATTCTTATTGAAAAAGATTAAGAATTTAATAATTAGAAATTAACGTTTTGGATTTTCAAATTTTATGAAAATCGGACTTATAGTTTAATTACAGGGACAGTCAAAAGTTTTCCGTTACATTACGGCCAATGAGAAAAAAAACATTTCAACTGCATTTTAATGATGTTACAGTCTTTCGAACAGAATGAAATTGATATGCACTGAGGAAGTGCACTAAAACATACATTCAGTACAATATGCGATGCAAAACATATTTATAAAACTAGTTATAGTACGAACGCACCTCATTTGCCATGTTTGATGCGCAATTTCAAACATTTTTTTTTTTTTTTTACGAACTGAATTTTTGGGAGAAAGTAACAAATAGTAGTCGGACTGAGCAATGTCTGGTGAGTAGGAGGTGGGGGGCAGAACGTCTCAATCGAATGCAAGGAGTTTGTTTCCGACGGTCAAAGATAAGTATGACCTGGCGTTGTCATGGTGGAAGACAACACCTCGTGTGTCTGCCAATTCGGGGCGTTTTCTGACTATTGCTGCCTTTAGTTTGTCGAGTTGCGAGCAATATGTTTTGGAATTGATAGTCAGGCTTGATGGAAATAGCTCGTACACCCATTTAAACCCACCAAATAGACAGAAAACTTCCTTCGGGTGGAGGCGGGGCCGTCGCGAAACAACTTTCTTCTCTTAATAGAAGAAAGTTTTTTCGCGACGGCCCCGGTGGAGGTTGGCTTTAGCGACAGGAATGGGGCATTTGTACTGGCTAGACCAGGATTGTTTGCTTCCTACATTGTCGTAAAGTATCCAACTTTCATTCCTGGTGACCAACTTTTTCAAATAAAAAGGAAAGTGCCCAGATTAAATTGATGGCCTTAAGCTCACAAGGCTATTAACACTAATTGTATATTATACTCTTATTTCAAAGAATAATACCTCTCTAAAAATAAATTAAAGCCCCCGCCAGTTTCCCCTCTTCTTACTTAACCAATGAGCCTCCAAATGTTATCAGGAAAGCGCATTATCTAAATAAACCGGTATACCAAATTTGAAGAAAATCGGATAGAAAAACCTATTTATCTAAATTAAGGGGGGGGGGGGAAGTAGCCCCCGTTACACCGCTTAGATTTAAAGAATGAACTATCAAATCTAATCAGGGAAGCGCCTTATCAGAATTAACCGGGATACCAAATTTGAAGAAAATCTGATAATTCTGCATAAAAAGCCCGTTTATCTAAGTTAAGGGGGGAATAGCCCCACCCCCCCCCTTTATACTTAACCAATGAACCCCCAAAACTAATCAGGGAAATGCCTTATCAAAATGAACCTAGAAAAAAAATTGAAGCAAATCGGATATCTCTATCAAGAGTTATCGCGTTACGTACGTACATACATAAAGACCCGGCGGCGGGCACATTAGCTTTCAGACTTTTATAGCCTGTGAGCTAAAAAGGATCTTTTTGGCAAATAAAAATGCGGTCTAGAATGTTGCGCTCCGTCAGGTCATGGGCAGGGTGACCACTGGCAACTATTTTTATATTCTATTCGTACCACTATTTTAAAATATAGATTTTGTAGCATATTTCTTTTGTAGATACTGTCAAAGTGTATGTGAAAGATTTTTGTTTTTAAAAAGTGGTCCGAGATTAATTAAACAATATCACGTGAATTGTGAAAAAAAAAAAAAATCGTTAAATAAACCTTGTAAATAAACTTTTAAACACACCCCTTCAATTTCTGCAGAAAAAAGGGGGGGGGGGTGAAAAAGAAATGCAATCTTGAAATAAAATATTTAGAGATAGTCTTTTATTCTTAAAACTGTGATCTTGATGAAATATTTGATTGAATAGAATGCAGATGAAAATATATAATCAAATTGAGTTTAGTCTGATTACTTTTCAAATATATTTTTCAAAACAAACTTTATGAATACTTTTGTGTTCATAAAATATGAAAATCTATTGTATGTCTTTTATTAATTTAATTTTTGTTTTCTATTTACATACGACAGTTTGTTGTAAAATTGTTATTAGTTTACGAAAAGAGAAAATAAAAGTTAAAAGAATGTAAAGTACAAATTATGTGAAGAAAAAATGTTGACATGAGAAAGCCGATAAACTAAGACAAAATCCCATATGCTTGCTCCTTGTAAAGAAAGGGTCTTTCGAATCATCAGAAATATCACTCTCATTTTTCAGGATAAGCAACGGATCAGAAATTTTGAAAAAATAAAGCTGATGTATATTCTCGGATAAGAAAGCATTAACGGCAATAAATATAGATATAAAGCACAAATTTGCATTTTTTTTTTTTTTTTACATAGGGTAAATATTTTTACCCTCGTCTGTATTTCACTCTTGAGTTTTAGTTACAAAAAATATTTTAAGCATTTCAAAAATGCTGTTTTTAAGTCATGAATTTTGGAAAGAAATATTGATGCAAAGCAAGCTGTTCGGAATTTGTGACTTAGAATTTTAAATGTATAAACATTTTTTTATAATTAATAATCGATGAATTGGGATTTCAATTCCTTAAAAAATGTTAGGCCACACATTATGTT
The DNA here is from genome assembly GCA_963932465.1 of Maratus speciosus. NCBI lineage: Eukaryota > Metazoa > Arthropoda > Arachnida > Araneae > Salticidae > Maratus > Maratus speciosus. The sequence goes on from OZ010789.1 coordinate 157,155,473, forward strand.
TTATCTAATTTCATATTTTCTGCAATCTATTTTACTTGGAGTAAAAATGTTTCGATTTCTCCAAGAAAATTAAATTTCAAATGTGCGCAAAAATACAGGATGGGCCATAAGTTTCTACATATATTGGTTCTTTTAGCATTTTATATTTTATATTTTGCAAAAATGAAAATGAAATTGCATATTGATGGCCGGATCAAGAAGCAGCCGCACTGTTGCAATTAAATTTAACAGGCATATTGATATATAAATAAAAATGTTTTTTCCTTTTCTTTTAAATGTTTATTTTATCCATGTATTGGAACCTATGTCTCTTCCTGCATTTCTGATTTTAATTCCATTATATGAAAAATAATTTAATTTTGCATATTTTTTATATGTCTGTATATATTTTTTAAAAGTACTTCGTCTATGACAACAGGGTTCTTTTGAACCACTCTGTAAATATAATTACTTAGTAAAAGATTTCTGTTTTACTACTAATTATCTCAAATACCATGTCCCAAAATAGAAAGTCATTTGAAGCAAGAAATTTTGATTACAAATCAGATAAGAAGGATCATCAGGATATCATTAGAAGTCATTACAGAGAGAACATTCCAATTCGTCATCTGGATGAATCAAATTTCTTATCCAGAATTCGATGAAATAATTTGGATGCAGGCTTATCTTAAAGGGAAAAGGGATTAGAGAAAATATCAAGGAAGGTGAATGATACATAACTTTTCGTTTATGTATATGAATAATAGAAGAAATAGATAAATAACAGCAACTCACATTAAAATATGTAATAACTTGACGAGTTTAAATATCTAACATAAGTAACACCTGTAAAATGATTATAAACTGATATGCAAACCATTTTTATGGGTAACATGCTGCAGTAATTCATATTAACATACACTATGAAAAAAATTTGTAAGGTGTTAAGCCAATTTTTGGTGCTGCAGTAGCTGGAATCATAAGGAGAAAAAATCTCGTTCCAACATCAATTAGAACTGCGGTTGAACCATATCTCAAAATTTTGGAACGAGATTTCATCATCTTATGGTTGCAGCTACTGCAACACCAAAAATTGGTTCAATTCACTACAAAAATCTTTAACAGTGTATATACATTTGCTATCTTAGAAAATGTAAAATGTTTTTAAAATGTAAACAATCACAGTCCATTGACAGTGATGCATATAAACTCTTTTGATGAAGTATAGCTGATGCACACCATTTTCAACATACACTATGGTGTAGTAAATTTCGATAACATATGGGGGAGGGGGGTTGGTTGTGGCTTTCCAAATATATTTAAAAAGCAGAAAGACGGGACGACAGACATACAAATAAAGCGAAGTCAAAATAACTTTTCCCCTGTTTTTAAAAATTAAAAAAAAAAAACAGTTTTTTTTTTTTTTTTTACATATCATATGTAGCATTTAAATTTGCAGTGAAGGAACTATCTAATCTGCCTTATCTTTGGAGTAGTAAAAAATAAAAAAAAAAATGCAAATGAAAACAGAATTAGGGGTAGCTTGGATGACTAAATAACGATATAGTATAATAGAAAATAGGAAATTATATGAGTTGGAACTTGTTGAAAGAGTTATAAAAAATTATAGGGATACGTTAAGTTTAAACATAGAAAAGCCATCAAAGAAGGCCATAAGTCTAATTAAAGGTCATACGTTTCAAAGTGTAACAAAGTAAATGCTATTATTGTAGTCCACTTTAATCATGGAACTTTTTGAAAACTTAAATTTATTAACTTTTTCTACTCACGTCAAATAAGCCTTTTATCTACTATTAACCTAATCAATGCAGAACGCAATTTATATACCAGTGAGGAGGGATAACATCACATTATCTATAATTCCAAATCCTTACCTGTATATTTTTCTTTGAATATTTCTGTTTATTAATTATCTCGCTAAATTATCTCTTTATCTATCTATCGGCACTCAAACTTTGGAAAGTAGTGGTAAAAATGCATTGGTAATTGCGTATTTAAATACAGTATTTTACTTTCTAAGAGATTGCATTATTGCATTTAAAATATTATTCGCTATGAGCAACAATTATTTGTATAATTTTTTGAAGCTATTTTATTTTATTATTATTATTATTTCTTTTTACTCCCGCTTTCCGTCTAATTATGTCAGTCATTTAAAAATGGTTTATTTATAAAACAATAAAATTCGATTCAATCACACTCTGTTTTTACTTTCTATTTACAAGAAAAAGTACTGGATTCGTGAAAAATTTCTTCTTGTTTTCGACGGATTTATACGTTTTAGAAGATCCCCAATACGAGTTGAATATTTATTAAGAAAAAGGTCTATCCGTGGTGAACCTGCATGTTTGTCTGTGCGACTGTTTGTATGTCTGTGACAAATTTTGTGTGCTCTATCTCAAGAATTAATGCACAGTATTAAACTTCAGATACAGTTAGACCTTGACATGAATTTGTTGCTAAATACGTTTTGGTGTAGGTTTGGCCAACAAGTGGCGTAGCTATGCTGCATTTTTCACGATTTTCGTTGGAGCTATCTCGATAATACATAGGAATTTTTCCTTAAACAAAAAATAATTGATGCTTGAAAACTATTGGGGAATAAAGTTCTAAAAAGTTTAAGGAAGCATCATTAGAAGAGATTAGTATTGGATTTGAGAAAAAACATTTTGAAAATTGCTTCTTTTTTAAATATGTTTCTAGTATTTAAAACTACATTTCTTTCTTCTCATAATTTCTCCCAGTTTCTCCCAGTATTTAGATATATTTATGATGCAACTTTTTCACGCTTATTAAGACATTGTTGGTCTAAAAAATGCCGTTGTCAGTTTGTGTGTTGTCTTTATTTTCACTGATGAAATTACATTTTAAATGATTTGAAGAATTATGAGTCAGCCAACTGACTTTGCCGACGTACTACCAGCAGGTGCAAAATTAAGAATGCGTTTTAATCTTTTTCAGACACTTTCTATATTGTGACAAACATACACCTTAAGGAAATATTCTACTTTCAATGACATATTTTTATACGTTTTTAAGGAGGGTTTTCTCACATTTGATAAAGAGTAACAACTTCAGTTTTTTCTCCCAGTTTTAATTCTACATTGAAAGATTGTATATTTTTTTCAATAATAATACTGTCATGTCACGCCTACAGCTTCCTGTTGCTTGGTGAAAAAAAGTTGAAAATATTTGGCGGGAAAATGGCTGTTCGAAAAAAAAATCGATGTTTTGCTATTAATTTTGAAACTTTAAAGGCCTCCAGAAAAATAATTAATTTTGTAAAATTAACAATATTTGAGGTTTAGTATCAGGTTCTGAGAAACATCTGCTATTAGAACTGGGTTTCTATATTATTTTGTCTTAATATATTATATATTGTATGGTCTGTGTACTGGAATTTCAAAGTAACATTCTTTCCTTGTCTAAAACTGGATCTAAGCCGGTGAAAATGTACAGATGGAATGAAGGGAAAAAAGATGGTTGCAGAGGGGTTTGCCGACCTTTTGAGATGTCTGTGGAAGATGGGGAGACAAAGGCATTCCACGAACGAAGAAAAGAGATTGGTATGCGGGCAGGTAGAAAACCCCGAGTGGTTACGTTGAGTAAAGGCAGAAGGTTGCTAGGAGCAGGCTCTTCTGCTGAGACAGTGAGTTGAAGGCTGGAGTGCCAAGCGCAAGGGTAGTTCCTTGGATAGCTCTGAGAGAGAGCGTAAGGTTGAGTGAGGCTAGGAGAGCTTAGGCTTACAGCTCATGTGTTGGGAGATTGAGATTGATCTCCGGTAAAGCTTATTTAACGCGTATAGAGTGAGAGTGATATAACGTAGTTTTAACAGTACACAGCCAGCTTTACTGTATTTAATTTAATGTTGAACCGGATCACCTACATCTGAGTTTTGAGTGTAAATAGTGTTTTGTATTGTGTAAATAGTGCGTAAATAAACTGTTAATTTAGTTAATTGAAAGCGTTGGTTTTCATTTAAACAATCCTCTCAGTGCGTAACCGATATCACGTAATCATATCGGTGGTGGCAGCATATAAATAGCACGAAATTTCTTCAAAGTTGTGCGGACTATGAGGAAACTCCGACAAATTGATGGCAGCGACGGGATAGAATCGTCTCAGACTAGTGACCAGCGAGCCGTGTTGCAGTGTGTTAGTGCCGGAGCACCCAGTGGAATTCTTGCGTGGAAATGCCGGATCGTCGAGCGGAATTTTAGAGAGATAAAAACCAAGCGTCGAGCAGAAATAGAGAGTGTTGCGTCCTATCATCGTTACAGCGAACCGAACTAAAGTGTTGTGCCCTATCATCGTTACAGCAAACCGAACTAAAGTGTGGTGCCCTATCGTCGTTACGGCGAACCGAATTAGTGTTTGTGCCCTATCATCGCTACAGTGAATCAAATTACAGTGTATTATAGCCTGAGTGTTGAATATCATCAAAGTGAGTTTGAAATGCGAGATATTGAATTCATCGTAAAACTACGAGTGAGCAGCGGAGTACACCAGCAGATAAAGTGTAATGTAAGGTGTTTTGATCATTTCTGTCTGCTGACATTCTCGAACCAAATGTATTTGTTGTTGCATAATTAATAGTAATTTAAAATAATTTATGTGCAATAAAGTAATTGTGTTCAGATAGGTAGGAGATATTAAGAGCCATATTCACTATTGTTTTAAGAAAAGGTCATAATAACTTGTACTAATATTGATTTTCTATTTTTTTTTACTAATAATGGTAGTGAACAAAATTAATGCATTGTGTTAATAAGAGTTGGAAGGAATGGTTGAATTTACTTAAATGTAAATTATTGTTAAAGTAATATTTAAATGAAGCAATACTGTTTTAAGCTTGAAGAGTTGATAACAAACGAGTAATGAACCTTTGCTTAGAATTTTAATTGGCTAGAAGTAAATTTCGAAAAAAAAAAAAGGCCTACAGTGGAAAAAAAAAGTGAAGGTTTTGATTGTATTTGTTTTAAGTGTGAGAACCAGTATTGAATTTGGAAATATTTTATTGGGGATAATTGTAGAAATTTATAGGTGTATGTTACACAATTTTTCTTTAAGTGGATGTTTCTATTGACATCAATACTTTTATTCAATTTGCAACGTATCAGTATTATTATGTAAATTGTATGTTATTATCTAATGTATAAATTGGAATCTGTATTGCATAGTAATCAAATCGAAATTATTGTTTTACCTTTTGTTTTATTGGAAGTAAATTGTGTGATATCAATGGTTGAGGAAAATCAGATTATACAGTAGGTTAAATTAGAAATATAATACATCGATTATCTGAAATGTATTAATTAGTATAATAAGTGGAGGTAACTGTACTAAGGTAGAAATTTAGGAAATATTAATTTGGTAGGTTTAAATATTATTGTAAAGTGGTAATAGTAATCGGTGAAGGTATGACTTCCTTATTGAAACTAAAAAGGGTGGATCTTCAAATGATAGCCGAAGAATTGGGGGTTGAATTCACAGAAGATGATACTAGATTTCAGTTTAAGAAAAAGATAATGGGCAGCGATGACTATGACGAGGGGGCTGTTATGGAATTAGAGCGCGAAAAGTTAGAAAAACAGGGAAAATTAGAGCGCGAGAAGTTAGAGAAACAGGGAAAATTAGAGCGCGAAAAGTTAGAAAAACAAGAAAAATTAGAGCGCGAAAAGTGAGAAAGAGAAGAGAGGGCTGAAAAGTTAGAAAGAGAAGAGAGGGCTGAAAAGTTAGAAAGAGAAGAGAGGGCTGAAAAGTTAGAAAGAGAAGAGAGGGCTGAAAAATTAAGAATGGAACATGAATTAGAAATGGAGAGACTAAGGGTACAAGGTTCGACAAATAACTCAAATGGGTCTAGGGAATCTAATAATGAAAGTAACCTAGAAAAATTGATCAAAAGTGTTAAAACTCTGTCTATCAAAGTACCAGAAGGGACTGAGGGATGGAATTTATTTTTCAACAGTTTAGAAAGGGCATTCAAAACTAAAAATGTACCAGAAAACCAGCAGGCCGAAATTCTACTAAATATGTTAGGAGATAAGGCACATAATTTGTTAATTTCTACCACTAAGGAACAAATTGAGAGTTATGAGGAACTAAAAGAATTAGTTCTAAGGGATCAACACCGAAGGCGTGTTTGGAAAATTTTAAGAAGGCTAGGAGAAACCAGAATGAAACTCGTGTATTATTTGTATCGCGTTTAATAGCTACATGGGAAAATTATTGTAAGATTAGGGGTGCTGACTCATATGAAAAGGTCAACTAGTTAATAATTACGGATAAGTTATTAAACACGTTAGATGAAGAAACTGCATCATATATTGTGATAACTCAGCAGAGTAACTGGTTAGAAGCTTCTAAAATTGCTAAAGAATGTGACAATTATTTTGACGCTAAACATAAGTCTTATGCTGTTACGTATAAAAGTTTTAAGGGTAAAGATAGGTATGTAAACAGTGAAAAAGTGAGATCGAGGGAGGATAGTAAATTTAGTGGTAATTGGAGGAAAAACGGGAATAATGAGATTAATTCTTTTTCGGATAGAAAAACTGAGTTCAAGAGATATAGCTCTAGATGCTTCAAATGTGGTTTAAGAGGTCATTACCAACGTTTTTGTAATAAAATGGGTAATGAGGGAAATAATAATGGTAGTAAAGGGCGTGAACAGAAAGCGGGTGTAAATAAGGTCGTGAAAGGAAATAAAGAGTTACCTAAAGGAGCTATTGTGGCGAGGATATCGGCAAAGGTCGAACAGCGAACTACTGTTATTGGTGAGAAGTTAAATAAACTCGAGAAAATTGAAGTTAGTGTAAATGGGCAAAAAGTAAAAGGATTGGTTGATTCTGGATGTGAAATTAGTGTTATTCATAAAGATTTGGTACCGGAAGAGAAATTAAAAGGAGCGGGTAGTATTTATTTACAAGGATTATTTGGTGAAGCAGTTAAATCACCGTTGATTAAATTACCATTAGCTATTCCGCAATTCGGACAAACTAATATAATTCATCAGGAGGTACTTTGCGCGGTGACCGATAATATTAATGAGCAGGTAAATTTACATCTCGAGGTGATTAATGAGTTATCAAGGGTTAATCGTGAGGAGCCATTGCTAGAAACCCAAGAATTAGAATGTTCGGAAATTAGTATTGATAACTCGAGTGAATAGGAGCAGCGATAATTGTAATGTTTACGCAATAGAAGCGAGATCGGAAAATTTACAAAGTCAGAATGCAGAAAAAACGGAAGTGGAGGAAAATAATAAAGTTATCGTTAGCAATTCAGATAGCAATTCAGTTTAAGAAATCCCAATTGGAATGCAAAAATTTAGAGAGAGTTTGGGAATTAACTAAAATGGATAAAGGGGATTATTATATTGTAGATGGTTTATTGTATCATAAAGAGAAATTGTTAGGCGAAACTATAGCGCAATTAGTAGTACCCAAGGTAAGAAGGGAAGAAATCTTAAAATTAGCGCATATTTCGGTATTTGGAGGGCATCATGCGGCCAAGAAAACGTTACAGGGAATCAGATATTCGTTTTATTGGGAGGGTATGGCGATAGAAACTAAACAATTTTGTGAGTCATGTTTAGAGGGCCAATTGACTAGAGGGGTTAAAGTGAATGATAGAGCTCCTATTTCCCCAGTATCGCGGGCAGAACTTCCATTTCATGTAGTTAATATTGATTTAATTGGGCCTATTGATCCTAAAAGTTCACAAGGGCATCAATATATACTAACCTTAATTGATCAGTATACCAGGAGGGCGGAAGCAATCCCCCTAAAAAGTTTAACTGCTAAAACAGCGTGTGATGCATTACTTCAAATATTTACGAGGACAGGAATTCCAAATATAATCGCGTGTGATAATGGAACCAATTTCACTGCCGACTTAACGAAGGAATTTGAGAAATGGTTAGGGGCTAGTCCACGATTTTCGACCCCACAGTACCTACAGTCTAACGGTCTTGTTGAAATTTTTAATCAGACGCTTAAATGTATGTTGCATCATACGATTAGGGAAGAAGGGAAAAGATGGCATGAACAAATACCATTTATATTATGGGCATATAGGGAAGCCCCAAGTTCTACGACAGGAATCGCACCTTGTCAATTATTATATGGTAGAGCGCCGGAGGGTCCTTTATCAGTTCTGAAGTCATCCTGGGCAGGAGAAAATAAAGGGGCACAGTTAGATTCTATGCCGATTCATGAGTATTTGAATAAACTTAGGGGACGCTTAGAAAGAGCCGCAAATGAGGCAAAATTATCGTCCGAGGTGCAACAAGGCAGAATGGCCTATCACTATAACTTAAGGTCAAAAGAAAAAACGTTTGAAGGAGGCGATAAAGTAATACTGTTAATCCCCGATTCAACTAATAAGTTATATTCTAGGTGGTAAGGGCCGGCAACTATTGTCGAAAAACGAAACAGACATTCGTTTATAGTTGATTTAGCCGACTGGAATAGGAAGCACGTGCACCAGAATAAAATAAGAGAATTTATTACTAAGTGTAATATGGTTAATATTGTTTTTGAAGGTGATGAGGAATTTGGAGAAGTTGGGGAAATTCCTATTTTAAACCGGGAGCAAGAGGTAGAACGGGACACAGAAAGGTTCGAAATAAAAGGGTTATCGAATAGTCAAGTCAAGGATATAAAGTCCATTTTGAGGGAGAACAAAGAGATATTTATGGGTCCTGTGCGACCAGCGGAAGTAGGGGAGCACCGTATTGATTTGAAACCGGATGTGGCAAGGAAAAAGCCAAAGTTATATAGTGTACCTGTTGCTTACAAAGAGGAAGTAGATAGACAGATTCAGGAGTTATTAGAATTAAATCTAATCGAAGTGTCAAATGCAGAAATTAGTCATCCAATTGTTTGCGTGGCGAAAAAAGGCGCAAATGTTAGGCTTTGTATAGATTATAGAGCTTTAAATTCAGCAACGCATGTCCCTATATTTCCGATGAAAGATTCGCAAGAAATCATGTATACTGCGGGGGCAGCTAAATATTTATCTTCAATTAATTTATTGAGGGGTTATTGGCAGATTAAAATGGCGGAGGAATGTAAATATTTGACAGCTTTTACAACTCATAATGGGACTTATCAGTGGCGTACTATGCCTTTTGGTTTATCAGGGGCGGCTGCTACGTTCCAAAAAGATATGAATGAGGTTCTTCAAGGTCATCGGAGGTATGCACAAGCATATATTGATGATGTCATCATTTTCTCCGACACTTGGGAAGAGCATCATGTAAGGGCTATCATAGAAGAACTCAAAAATAGAAATGTTACGATTAGGCTGGACAAATGTAAATTTGGAGAGAAATTGACTAAGTTTTTAGGTCACGTAATTGGGGGTGGAACGCATGCACCTGATGAGGAGAAAATAGGAGCAATAAGGGACTTAAAGAGACCGAAAACTAAAAAGGAAGTTAGATCTGTTTTGGGATTAATGGGATTTTACCGATCTTATATTCCAAATTATGCAGAAATTGCTATCCCTTTAACTGAATTAACTAAAGGGGAGGTTAAAAATACTGTACCATGGGATGAAAGGGCAGAAGAAGCATTTAATACCCTTAAAGATGAGTTATGTAACGTGACGCGTTTGGCTACACCTACCGTAGGCCGGGAATACCAGCTTCACGCCGATGCTTCAGACCTGGCAGTAGGATGTTGTCTTACTCAAAAAGATGAAAAGGGTCAGTTTAAACCGATAGCTTTTGCCAGTCAGAAATTATCAGGGGCTCAGGTTGCTTGGCCGAGTATAGAGAAAGAGGCTTGGAGTGTTCTCTTCGGGTTGCGGAAGTTTGAAAAGTGGACCTATGGATCTCAAATTGAGATCATAACGGATCATAATCCATTAAAATTTCTCGCTGAAACAACCCCAAGCCCCCCCTTCCCCCACACTCACTAGATGGGCTCTTGCCTTGCAACGCTGGAACCTGAGTATTTCTCATCGTCCAGGAGTTCAACATTTGAATGCTGAGGCAATTTCTAGGCTACATAGGAAGAGCTGGGAAGAACAGCCAGTTGCTAGCCCATCGGCATCAATGACTAAATAGTGGACAAACCTGAAAGGGATGTCATCACGTTTCAAATTTTTTTTGTGTATGTGTGATTGTATTTGAATCTTGTGTTTATAATAGTGTATTAGCATGTGTAGTTTTTCTGTAATAATAATATTAGTACACGGTTCATTAGAGATGTCAGTAGATAATGTTCAGACACCTTGAAATATATATGTAATAATAATAATGAAGAAACCTGCAAAGAGACTATTGAACTCTTCTGTGATATTACTGTATGTTCGGGGACAATTAGCCCCTAAATGACATACTTTCCGCTAAGGTGGGGGGTGTCAGGTTCTGAGAAACATCTGCTATTAGAACTGGGGTTCTATATTATTTTGTCTTAATATATTATATATTGTATGGTCTGTGTACTGAATTTCAAAGTAACATTCTTTCCTTGTCTAAAACTGGATCTAAGCCGGTGAAAATGTACAGATGGAATGAAGGGAAAAAAGATGGTTGCAGAGGGGTCTGCCCGACCTTTTAATATATCTGTGGAAGATGGGGAGACAAACGCATTCCACGAACGAAGAAAAGAGCCTTGGAATGCGGGCAGGTAGAAAACCCCGAGGGGTTACATTGAGTAAAGGCAGAAGGTTGCTAGGGGCGGGCTCTTCTGCTGAGACAGTGAGTTGAAGGCTGGAGTGCCAAGCGTAAGGGTAGTTCCTTGGATAGCTCTGGGAGAGAGCGTAAGGTTTAGTGAGACTCGGAAAGCTTAGGCTTAGAGCCCATGTATTGGGAGATTGAGATTGATCTCCGGTAAAGCTTATTTAACGCGTATAGAGTGAGAGTGATATAACGTAGTTTTAACAGTACACAGCCAGCTTTACTGTATTTAATTTAATGTTGAACCGGATCACCTACATCCGAGTTTTGCGTGTAAATAGTGTTTTGTATTTTGTAAATAGTGTGTAAATAAACTGTTAATTTAGTTAATTGAAAGCGTTGGTTTTCATTTAAACAATCCTCTCAGTGCGTGACCGATATCACGTAATCATATCGGTGGTGGCAGCATATGAATAGCACGGAATTTCTTCAAAGTTGTGCGGACTAAGAGGAAACTCCGACATTTAGGTTCCACTAAACACTATGCAGGTTTAAAATCCACAAAATCTAGATCTATTCGTCGAACGGTTTCGGAGAAAAATATTGGCAAGATTTTTTTTTTTTTAAATATCATTTTGAGAGAAAACGCGAAAATAGATTTACATAATAAAAAATATATTTCATGGTTACTTAAGCTTAATCAGCTATTACAGGATCATAAAAAAATCATCCTTCTACCTGGAAAAACTAGTTCTGAAGCATTTGAACCATTCTGCTTTGAAAAATTGCTTCTTTAGTATGTGGACTCAATCGCAGCTCAACCCTCGCCGTCCACTGCTTGTCGACATTGACTGCAAAATTATTTGTTTACAAGACAAAGTTTATTCCGAAAATATTCGTTAAATTAACCTTTTGTTAAAAAGGCAAACGGGTAGGTACGTAGAGATCAGTTTTGTCGGATGTCCCGCATAAATCAAGGCACCAAAAGCTCTGGACACCACTAATTTCTTACAGTTTATTTCCCCATCTTTAATAGCAGATAATTCTGCCATTAAAGAAGGCGGAGAAAATTATTTTAAAATACTAGTGTCATTAGGAGTCTCGATCTACGCGGGACACCTGGCCACACTAATGGCGATTTCAACCTTTTTTCGCAATTCAGGTGCTTCGGAAAATCAGCTATCGCAAATGCTTCCAGATGCAAGCATAATTATGTCAGCACTGACGTCTATTGGAATTTAGTAGCAACTATTGTCATGAGCAATAACAATCAGCATAAAATTGTTATATGCTGTGTGCAGAGAATATTTCACGTTAAGGGCCGTTATATTTTCAAGGAAAAACTGTATGTAACGAATTGGAATTTCACTAAATAGCTTTGAGACATCTACGCATCTTAAAGATAAAAAAATCTAAACGAAAAAATTTTAAATTTTCAACTTTTAAAAGTTGAAATTTGAAATTAATAAAAACTACGATTGCCCGGACTATTAATTTTGATTTCCAATAATATAAACTACATGTTATTAACCTAACGTTCTGTAATCATTTTCGACTCTGTTTCAAAAGCAAATATTTTATTTAATTGTTATTCATATTTAATTTTCCTGAATTGTTATTATGAGGCAGTTTTTATAATTACGATTGCATGACAGAAAACCCCACCAAAAGCTGTTTCATTTGGCATGTTCTGCAACATCCGTAGTAAACAAACTTTTTTCCCTTTATGTTTACGTTCGCAGTTCATTACATGGCTGAAAGTTCTCTGATAAAAATAAGTCTTTCCCCGGAACGAACGAAAAAAAATACACTGTGTAAGAATGTTGATAATTTAATAGTTGTCAAATTAGGTTTCATACTCCAGCAATAAAAAAGGGATATCTTGAATATTGATTTGAAGCTAATGCCTGATTTTCTTTCTTTTGTTTCCTTTTTTTAAGTTTAACTTAGATTTACTTTCAACTTTTTATACATTTTTATTTTATATAAAAAGTCACTATATAACATATTGTACTTAAGTTTTCATTTTTATGTAACTTTAAAAAAAAAAAATTGTATGGGTATCAGTGGAAAATACCTTGTATTCTTAGGTTTTTCCTCTTACATCGCTACTGTTTTGCGCAACCAAACAATAGAAAATTTAAGTATTTTAATTTATTCGCTTTTTTATGTATTTATGATAGCTGTTTTTTATGTATTTACTTATAGTTACATTCACTATTAATTAATTAAAGCTATAATTAGACTTGTTCTCCCTTATGACTTTCCAAGTTTTAGAAATACAGATATTTCTAGACAGGATGTAAAGTTAACGTCAACTATGATGTCAATGAAATGTCCAAACTATTCAACTGATAAATAAAGTCGTTGTGAGAAATGGTTGCACCTGTTTTGAAAATCTTTTTAAATTAATTAATTTATTATTTATGTCTTGTTTCTTTTTCCTTGGGAATTTTTTGTGCATATTATGTTTTTCAGCCGCCTAATAATATATATACTGTGTGTCCACGTATAACCTGACCGACCTTTATTTTCGCAACCGTTGGTCCTAGATGCATACTTCCAATTACAAAAGTGGTCAAAATTAAGTGCAGAGTTAAGGTAAAAAAAGTTTGAAGTGAAGAAACAGTTTAATGAATAATTACAGAATCTAAATTTTTATACGGTCCCCCGGTCCTATAAGTTATATTTAGTAAAATTTTCCTGTTACACTGACAATTAAGGCCAGAAAAAGTCCCGTTATTCTACAATTAAAATTGATCGAGTAATAGCTGTTTAAAGTTGGATCATATTTTTTGCTGCAAATTAGGGGTTATTCCCAAATTTAGTAGAAATATAACTTCGTGAGATATATTAAAGAACTGGTTGAGAGTAAAATTAGCATTTCAATATAAATTTGAAAGCTTTAATCATTCTGACATATTACTGCAAAATCTAAAATTTGTACTGAACATATAAGAGGATAAAAATAACAGAAATTTTGTTAAATAAAAGGATGAAAAACAACAGCCTCAATTGTTTACAAAATATACATATTCTTAAATGCAGTTACATTACATACACTGTCTTTCAAATTTTGGGTTATGCCATGTTTTTTAGCTTTTGAAAATAGATTCTTATGTATTTTTTAGCGTTGAATCCGAAAATGACCTTCATTTTAAACCATCACGTCAGGATTTTTTTCAAATCGCAAATTTCTAAGTTAAAAAGCTCAGGGTTAAAACTGATCCCCCCCCCCTCCCTCCCAATCTCATCGGACCCCTGAGCTCATTAGCTGTAAGAAACCCAGTATAAGTCAAAAATTAAATAAATTATTGAATTAAATAAAATTAAACTGAATAAAAAAGTCTTACATCTATTTTATAGTATCAGATTTTTCGCTATTTTTTAACCTTGAAATTTGCGATTTCCGAAAAATCCTGACATGATGGTTAAAAGCGAAGGTAATTTTTTTATTCAGCATTAAAAAATACATAAAACGTAATTATAAAAGTTAAAAAACACAACCATCGCAGTTTTATGTTGTCTAATCTAAAACTCTTTCTTAAATTGGTTGACGGTAATCTGTCCGAATTTTTTTGTGTTATCCTCTAATATATGTATAATATGGTAAGCGTCGAAAATCATTAATGTTACATTGTCATCGGATTTAAGTCCGTATGTAAAATTGAACTTCGATTGGGTATTTGAAAGTGGGTTACAAATTTTAAACTGGAAAGACGATCGTTGCAAGTTAAATAAAACTTTATGAAAATAACATACTTTTTTAAAAAAGAAATCTTAGCCTCAAATCCTTACAAAATAAAACATATGTTAAAATACAATTATCTTAACTAATCTGAAACTTAAGTTAACTCATTCGTAATAGTTGTACGATTTCTTTCAAAGCTCATATACCTTGAAATAAGTTTAGGTACTTTATATACGACCCCCGAAAGCATGGCTGGAATCATCTGTTTTGATATGCAAAAAAGTGGTGTGACTCATGAATTTCAAAGTTTCATAACTCGGTCAATTTTAATGTTAGAAGAATGGGACTTTTTTTGTCTTACTTGTTAGTGTCACAGTAAATTTTTACTAAATATCACTTATAGGACCGGAGGACCGTATAAAAATTTAAATTTCGTAATTTTTTAATAAATGTTTTTATTGATCCAGATCGCTTTAAAAATAGTTCATTACCTTATTTTAACAATTTTTGTAACTGGAAGTATGCATCTAGGGCCAACGGTTTCGAAAATAAAGGTCGTTTCGTTTATACGTGAACACACTGTATATATATTTAATTATATCACAATGTAGAATATACACGTGTGTCTTAGATCGTAATTTTAAAATATGTGTGAAGCAACTTTATATTTCGTAACTACCATCCAACTCTAAAAGCGGTTCCTACAAAAATCCCATTAAATAGGTATTCCTATTGTGTAAAAATCACTGTGTAACAATGTTTTTTCTTTACTAGGATATGTTTAATGATTATAGTTTTGTGGATTTTTTTAAAAATGTGAACTAAATAGCAAACTGTTCCATTGAAATTCGACGAAATAAAAAAGGTTAATAACTAACTATTAAATAGACTTCGTATAAACCTACAAAAATAATTCAGTAAAAAGTTCAAGTAACTTGTCAACTCTTAATTCAAGTCAAATTTCAGTAACATCGGCTACTCCAATTCTAAAAACCATTGTTATTTTAAACCTTACTTATCATAACATTATTTCTTTTAACTTTCATTTGTTACACATTATTGAAAAGTCAAACTTCATTCATTAAATCGATATAGGAGAGTCTGGGGATGGTTGACCCATTTTTTACAAAATGATTTTTTATTTTATAAATATTGAACCTAGAATAAAGTTTCACATATCATTTTATTTGTTATACAATCAGTTATCATAATAAAATTGCGACATAAGTATATTATATAAGAAACCTGAAAAATTATCGATTTTAAACATGAGAAAATAATGGATCAAGGCTCCCCACATAGGGGAGGCTTGACCTACTTTATTTTGTATTAAAATATTTGTTAATAGAAATAAAATCAGTTTTAAAAAAGGCAGAATAACTTTATCCTGAAAAGGTTAGGTTTAATTATTATTAAAAATATTTGGGAAAATGTGATGTGTAAGGAAACCTGCGGAATTCAAGGCACATGAGAAAAATTCCATTTTAAACACCCTTTTTTTTACACTCGACCTAACAACACTATTTGCAACATAGTTTGGCTTCATCTCATTGTGTTCATCTTGGTAAATTTTGCCTAAATGCCTTCCTAAAGTGTTTTTATCAACGTTATGTTCTTTTGCATAAAAATGCACGTCATATTTACCATTGAGAATCTTGAATACGGATTGATCACTTCAACGGATGCCATGACAATTCTAATCTCAGTAACGACAGAGAAAAAGTCCAGAAAGGTACGTTAATGAAACGTATTCTTAGTAAATCATTTCAGTTTTAGCAATAAAAATGCTCACTTCTTATTGAATTCCATATAATTTTCATGTACTGAAACATTTCACTCCTTTTCGGGATCAAGTTCTACATTAATCGCAGAACGCCGGGAAGCTTTCATTATTAGAAAATGGAATCATAAAAATGCACTTACTTTCACAAAACTGGAAAAACATATTTTAATTACGTAAAATGGCATAATTTTCACCGACTTTTCAATTCACCAGTATAGGTTTATAGCCTACGGTCATACATCAGAGAAATAAAAAGGTGTTAAAAATATTTCCAACTCAGTTGAATTGAAATGCAACAGTTTGTC
The DNA here is from genome assembly GCA_963932465.1 of Maratus speciosus. Taxonomy (NCBI): domain Eukaryota; kingdom Metazoa; phylum Arthropoda; class Arachnida; order Araneae; family Salticidae; genus Maratus; species Maratus speciosus. Next base: position 157,171,882 of record OZ010789.1, read on the forward strand.
GCCCGATGGCGTGGTCATTAAGCGGAAGCAGCTGGACGCTGATGGCCCGGGTTCGAATCCCTGGGTAAGACATGGATGTTATTGTGATTGTGTTTTCAAAAGTTATATATACATGTAATGGAAGGAAATAAAATTGTTATGTCTGGTTTGTGTAACTATTTCTGTGTATAATTAAAGATCATTCGAGGCGACAGCCATTGTAGCTATAGGCCCCAGAGCAATCTCCACTACGGTGGAATTCAAATCAAATGCAACAGTTGATGCAGGAAATGCGTGTTATCTCTTAAACGTGACGTTAGTTTAGTTTCATTGACGAAAACATGTTGCTTTTCTGAGGTTAGTTCCTTTTGGTGTTTAGAGGGAGAGAACGCCTAAGCATCTTTTGGCCTAATCTGGACTTAGAAGGAAAGGAAATCCTAAGTAAACTACAACTGCGTCATTTAGTCCAATTGTAGCAAAACACTTCAATTTTCCGAATAAAAATGTACGGTTTCATTCAAATGGCATCATTGAAAGCATCATTTTCTTTCCTTGTGTATTTGACTTTTTAATTTCTGGTGGGATGAAAAACCTACTAAAATGATGTTATTTTAACGAAATTATGGAAAAATGTTACAATTTCGTGTTTTTAAATTACGCTTTATTTTGATTGATGCCATTTTACATTTAGTGCTTGCTCTTTGTTTGCCTTAAACACAAATTATTCAAATTAAAAATATATTTTATTTTATTTCGAAAAAGAAAATAGCACCAATAAATGTATCATCAATAAAGATATAATATTCCCTTAGTTCACATTTCTCTCCAACAACGGAAGTAACCCAATATTGCCATCATTTTTTAAAAAATCATAAAATTATTTTTAAATTAAAATTTAAATTAAAATATTGTTATTTATTTTTTATTTTTAATTGAGCTATTGAGAAATGGGCAGCATTCAGTTTAAAAAATAACAGTTAAAATTGGTTCAGCAGAAAGCCCGGGGAAGATTACAAAAAAATGCGGGGGGGGGGGGGGGGAGACTTGAAATTTCAATATATAAGATTATCATGTATTTGATTTTTTTCAGTAAAAAATCGTTGTATGTTTTATGTTTTGCAGAAATGTAATAAAAGAAAAATAAATACTATTATTATTATTTGATTACAATGAAGAAAGTCATGTTTACATTTATAATGTAATGTCCTGTAACTATTAGTTAGTCTCTAAATATTACGTCATAAAAAGCTTTTCTGTTGATTATTTTCCCCCTCTAACTATTATTTTTGATAGATTTTTTTTTTTTTTTTTACTCACATCACCCATTTTAGAAAAAGAAGAGAAACTCATTACTACTTTTCTTTTAGCTTTTTTGTTTTTCGAGACTTAGTATTTACAAAGATTTTTTTATATATATATAATTTCCTCCAGTATTTTATTATTAGCTAGAAACTTTAAAAGAAACAAATCTTCAAATGTCAGTGCCTAAAGTTTTATATGTAAAAATGCTTATAATTTATTTGTTTCTTATTATGTCTTTTACATACTTATTACTTTTTGATATTAATTATTGTTGTTACAGAGGAAGCAAGGGTAAAGCGGTCACTCTAAGGTTTGATGAATTTTTATGATACCGTTTTAATCAATAAATTTCTAAAAAAATACCAATAGTAACTGTAATAACTTTAGTTTTAATTGCTGTTTTACTTTCTTTTAATTATTTTAAAATGTACACGTTACTTTAAAAGAAAAACTACAAAATGGCCACTTTGCCCGCCTAGACTGGGTGAAGTGGCCAGCATAGGTAAATGAACAAATCACATTGATTCATGTTGTATATGTAATCAACACCAGCTAAAGTAACACACATTAAGAATAATTATTGTGTTTTGTAATATTTTAAATAGTAAATCTTTACAAGATAAAGTAAACAGTAATGAGTATCAATATGACAAATGAAGGAATAAGATATGCAGACTGCAAATATCTAAAGTAAGCCTTTCTCTAGAGACGTCATTGCCCTGGCCTGTTTTCTTTCCTTTCAAATAAAATACTTTTGAGTTGTATTTTGTTGTGAACAATGAATCGTTTTTGGGCAAACTAGTCATCTGGTCATTTTGCTCGGAATGACGCTGCTTTAAAAACTGTGGCCTAACATCTAATCTACATAACTTAGCGTTTTAAAACAAGCATCATTTTAAAGGTTATTTCACGCTGATCAATCATCATAAGAGCAAAAACACTACTTTTTATTGAGTTATAATAAAAAAATATATATCACTTACCTAAAATCAAAAAGGCGAACAAAAACAATAAAATGAGTTCGGAACTAGAAAAAAGTATCCTTCCGCTTCAAAATAGCAGACAATACTACCAGCATCTGTGACGATCGTTTCGCCCAGTTCCTGCGTGGAGGGGCTCTATACAGTTAAAAAAAACTCAAATGGCTGCTTTGCCTTCACTGAGCACATTACCCTTCCTTCCCCTAAATAGCTGTTTTTTGTTGTTGTTTTTTTTTTAAGACTTTTACATTGACCCTGCTATCCACAGGACATAAAGGCTTTAGAAATTTTATAGCAATTTGATGTTCGAAGACTTGTTCAAAACGCTTCTTTTTGCTTTTTTTCTTCCAGAAAACCCTAAAAATTTATAAAATTCCCAGTATTAAAATACGGTCAGTTTTGGTCGTAAATGAATGGAATTTTACATGTTCTTCGAAGCGAGACAATATTTTTCTGAATATAAGTTACGAAAAATGGGACAGATAAAAAAATTAATTTCATATTTTAATATACATACATCCCCTAGTAACAGAAAGGCCATATCTAAAAGCTATATTTGATCTGTGTATATATGTGTGTGTGTGTGTGTGTGTTATATAAAAATTTTACTTGCAACATTCATTTAAATTATTCTAAATTGCCGGTGTATTCATTATTTCTCTATTTTTTAATACTCTCTATTATTTATTTCTAGTTAAATTCCTATAAACTTAAAATGCTTATCTTATTCAAAACCTTAATCTAAACTTTTAATCCCTTCATTAATTTTATCAGCTACCAAATCTGTATATTCTGAGCGTAGCTACTTTTATTTTTCGAATGTTTATAAAAGCCATTTTACTATTTTTATTTTATTCCATATCAACTTCCCGCCAACCTGTCTGCGTCAGCCGTGTTATACCGAAATCCCTCCATCAGACGATCCGTGACTTATTTCTATTATGCCCCTATCCCACTCTCCATTGGTTGAGTGAAGGGTCGCATTTTCTTTCGTGTCTCGTTTATGAATTTGTTTGGTTCGTCTGAAGTTTACATTTCAATCGGTATTCCTCCACGTATTCTAACAAATCGCTCGAGCATGAGCTCAAAGACAAAATTTTTGTGCTGTTCGATTTTTAACTACTCTGTTACCTGATATCTTAAGTCGCGTTGAATACCTAAATCGTCACTAACATCTTTCTAGCATGAAATATTAATTCGTGCTCTAGCCTGAAGTCTCTGATAAAGTCTCGCACTGTGGGAATTGTTTACGTTTATATGTGTGGTTAAATAAACAGTTTCAAGAGAATTTCGCCTCTGTTTTCTTGGGAAAACTACCGGATTTCTTAATCCATTTCTGACCACTCATGGGGCCTAATCTGCATTGACTACATCATGAATCGATGGTATTTCGATTGATCGTCGCCAATCTCATTGCTATAAACTAGTCGATAGAGTTGATTAAATCAGTCAACTGAATGTATTCTACCTGTCGGCAGCTGCTAATATTCCACCATATTGATACTTCCAATAGCGATGTTTGCACTAAGTGGTACGAATTGTATACTACCTCACCAATGCCTGATTAGAATATAATAATAATCCAGCAAGATTTAGTTAAAAGCACGGCAAGATTGTCCAACTTAATCTACTTATTCATTACGTAATATACCGGTATATAAATATATATATATATATATATATATACATATATTGTAATTGAAATTATGTTTTAGAGATAATCACCATCTATTTCGGATCATTCCATATAGTGCATAGACATATCTATTGTATATATTAAATATCATATATATTTTTTCTTATGTCAACATCCCCTTTTCTAACCACATACAAAACGCACAAAAATGAATAAGGTGTCATTCAAGAAGATTTTTGAACATGATTTTTAACTAGCACACTTATATTTCGTTAAAACACATTGTGTAATTAAAAAAATTCAGCTAACTAAAAAATCAATAAAAAATCGTATCAGAAAATAACCTCAACGATAACTGTGGTAAAGCCTCGCGCAGATACACTGTTCATATATATTATTTCTGAAAGCAACATTCTTTTTCTATGCGCATACAAAACGCATGAAGATGAATGAGGTATCATACGAAATGTTTTTGAACAGGCTTTTGACATAGTGCACTCACATTTCGTTAAATTGCGTTGTTGTTCGATTTAAAATTTGCAGTTAATTAAAAATTGGTGAAAGTATTTATCAAAAACAATTCTTAAAAATTACACTGCGAAAACCTTGCATCAGTTCACTACTTTTTTATAATTCAAAAATACACTTATATTGCTCTTAAATGAAAAATAATGTTTGAAAAATGAATAGTATGTGATAGGGCGTGTGACCCTGTGTTGTCATTATAAAGATTTGTGAAAAGATTAGCATTTAGTTTATAAATACCTGGAACAACTTCTGAACAGATATTTTTTTTTTAACCTTCCGTCTACCAGACGGGTCCATTGGACCCGACATGTACATTCAAAATATTTATTCAAACCAGAAATTTCTTCAAAACAAACTAAATGTATAAATCAGACAATAATAAGTTAAATAAACAAATTAAATAGTTTTAAGTAAAAATTCTGGTGTAGAATGTTTTTATAAAACTTGAGTAAAATTTCCGGTAGTTCTAGGGTTAATAAAGACACACAACCTTGCTTAATGGTACACAAAAGACGAACTTTAATAAGCTAAAAGATAAATTCTAAGTTTCGAGCTGTTTTTACAGACGTCTTCAGGAAATATGATGGTTAAATGGCTAAAAGCTCAGAGATGAAGGCTTCCTGCGCGAATGACAATTTGTCGAACATTGACTAAAGATATGAAAACAAAAATGTAGCGGCGCCATCCAGTGAAAATAAATACTTATTAATGAAATGAGTCCGAATGAATCAAAAGTTCGATTGAAGAAACCCCTAGTGTCGCCATCTATACATATCTATCAATATTCGACAAATTTTCTCTCGCACAGGAAGCCTTCATCTCTGAGCTTTTAGCTATTTAATCATCATATTTCCTGAAGACGGCTGTAAAAACAGCTCGAAACTTAGAATTTATCTTTTAGCTTATTAAAGTTCGTGTTTTGTGTACCATTAAGCAAGGTTGTGTGTCCTTATTTATTATATTTTATGGTGCAATTGTCCAGTATATGTTATTAAAAATCTTTTTTTTTAAGGAAAAAACACAAATTAGCATTTTTAAAAGTAAAATCAAAATTTGTTAAAAACAAAATTTTATTATATATAACTTCTGTAGCTGAAGCATATAAAATATTGAACAATAAGTATTTTATTACCCCTTAATATTATCGACAGTAACAAAAATAAACAACTCTCTTTTTGAAAAAAAATATATTCTTTTGAGCATTTATCATAATTACTCTCGAAATCCACTGCCAAGTTTTATTTAATTAGTTCCGAAAACAAAAGCTTACCTCCCTAAGTTCTTTTAATACATTTCGCATAATGTGGAAAACTAAGCAAATGCAAGGTGGCTATAAAATAACTTTTTCTATTCGGAGACATCTTTAGCTAGTACTAGTGAATTAAATGAGACTTCATTTAGATTTTTGAAGGCATGACGAAATAAATTAAAAAAAAAAAATACTAGAAATGAAATACCAAAATTTTTCACTAGTTTGGTACAGCAAAGCTGGACGAAAATTGAGAACAATTCGTAAAGACACATCCAAATGTGTTTATTCGCATTCACCATGCTTTTTTAATTAAAATTAGTGATGGATCTGCTGTCAACTAAGTGCATAAAAATTCGCACAATCCATTTCGACAGCTATTAATGCAAACATCTGACTTTTTCAACTCCGATAGAGCCAAACTTTTTCCTATTAGCAACTTGCTTACCAAATGATATTAATTTGTTTTTTTTCCGGAATTCTTCTCTCCATACCGTTAAAATTTTTCTAATTCTGACCATTAATTTTAGCTACGGATGAAAATAGCTAATATAAAAAGCTATTTATGGCAACTCCGTATGTTTAAAGCGAAAATCCCGTGAATGGGATGAATACATTTGACAAAAACCTGCTTGTTTTAATGTGGAATAGAAAAGAAAGACAACCTCTACATTTTCGGGGAAAAAATGCTGTACTGTACACATAAAAGGGCCTTTTTAGGTGCGTTTGTAATTATATAAATACGTAGCACCTATAGTCGTCGTTCAGTCCGTCCGTCTGTCCGTCCGTCTGTCTGTCCGCCTATAACAGAGCAAAAACTACCCAACCGAATGGTCTGAAATTTTAAATATATGATTGTTGCAAAATTTTGTCGAGCCATTTCAAATTTTATGAAAATCGGACGTATTACAGGGTCTATTACACAGTTTAATTACAGGGTCAGTCAGAAGTTTTTCTTTACATTACGGCCAATGGGAAAAATTATTGCAAGTGCATTTAAAAGATGTTACAGCCTTCCGAATGGTCTGAAATTTTAAATATATAATTGTTGCAAAATTTTGTCGTGCCATTTCAAATTTTATGAAAATCGGATGCATAGTTTAATTACAGGGACAGTCAAAAGTGTTTCATTACATTACGGGGAATGGGGGTAAAATATTAAAAGTGCATTTTAATGATGTTACAGACTACAGCACTTATGAGGTGCAAAAAAATATACATTCAGTACTATATGGGGTGCAAAAAATAATTATAAAACTAGTTATAGTACGAACTCGCCTCATTTGCCACGTTTGACGAACAATTTCTAACTTGTTTTAAAACGTTAACGTGATGTAAATGAGTTGCACGGTGTTCTAATCCTAACCCAAATTGGGTTCACGATAATAACTTTTAGAAAACTGAAGTATATTATAATAAAACTTTTAATAGACATTCACACCTTTGTTGTAAATGTGATAATATAAAAAAAAGTGGTAGAAGTTTCCATTATACGCGCCAGTAGTATGCGCTTGACGCTCCACATTTTAGACTGCGATTAACAGTTCATGCGGTATCATCGATTGCTTGAGCACCCTGTTTTCCGGAACTTTTCGTTATGTTATAAAATGTCACGCAAATACGATACATCTCGTTGCATTTTTATTTTTCTCAATATTATTACCATCAATCCAAGTTCAGCTAGGCTGAAACACCCTGTATTTGTGGCTAAATAAGTGGTTTGTGACTGCATGCTCTATAGCACTTTTTCATCCTCTTGATACCTACTATCACCCCTCTGAATCTGTCGGTCGAATTCGGCAACACCCTGTATGGACATACACTATATGGCCAAAGATGACCGGTCACTTCTGATTTTAGACGTTTTGTTAAATATCTAGAAAAATACACAAGGAATTAACCTGAAACTGCAGGTGTGTAAACAGTATAGTATAGGTCATATATTTCCGTGAAGATTTTTTTCCCGAAACCCCATAGTGGATCGTTAACAACTTGAAAAAGAACGAATATCTCTTGGATGACCTTGTAAAAACTAATGTAGCAAAAGCGTTCAAATTCGAAATTATTAATATGTGGCTTATTGTAATATACTGTGTTCATTTTTATGAGGATAGCATGCATACTCGTACAGAAATTAGGGTTTTTATAAAAACAGTTCCAAATTTCGCCAAGTTTTTGCTTATAATTTGCAGAGTTCTTAATATAAAAAAAAAAGTTCTTTTCAGAAAATATGACAAACAACATTGTACATAACACCCTGCAATCAGAATTAAAAAATAATAAAAATTGGATGAAAAATGAGCAGGTTTACTACATAATGTTTCCCTGCGCATGCGCGAATCCAATCAAAATATAATATCAATAATGTATTAGCTATATATTTAGCCACTTTTGTGAAAGTCTCAAAATCATAGCTTGAAAATTCTGAAAATTATCGTCGCTAGAATAAGCTCGGAATCCGTTGTTCCCAAAAAGAAGCAAAAAGATAAGGATTTGGATCAAATATTTGTTGATTAGTGCCAAGATAGCGTACACAATATTGCACGTACTACAGTTCATATTCAAAATATTAGAATAATTGAGAAAAATTAATAAGAAAATAATATTTTTCATTTATTTATTTGTGATACTTAGTAAATACAATTAAATTTCTTATAAATTAATTCTGGATTGTTTAGATAAGATTTTAACAATTACAAAATAAAAAATATAATACAATAAATTAGGTATACAGCTTTCTGAAACACATCAAAATATTAGAAGAAAATTTAGATTAGTTCAAAATATTAGAATATTTGATTTTACGCAACAATATTACCTTATGAATATGAAGTAAGTAGTAGTTAATATTTTGTAGCATCCCCTTAGCTTTCATAACAGCGTACAAATCGACCTTGTATACTATATACAAGGTGTTTACAAACATTTCTATCAATATTAGCCCAAATAGACTATATATGTGCCACTAACTCAGTTTTACTTGAAGGTGCATTTTCTTGGAGTTTTTTCTTCATTATACATCATACGTTTCCGATGGGATTAAGGTCTGCTGAGTTTGGTGGCCAAGGAAGTACTTTAATATTGCGTTGGCGGAACCAATTCTTAGTTGACACCGAGGTATGCGGTGACGTTAAATCTTGTTGAAAGATGAAATCATCTTCAAATAAATCTTCTGATGATGGAATCATATAATATTTCAAAATTTCTTGATGTATCTGATAATTAACCTTTTCGTAGACGATGAATAACTTTCCAGGTCCTTCTCCACTCATGCAACCCCAAAACCATGACATTAGCACCAAATTTTACGGAACGTTTAAGGCATTCTTTATCAAATGCTTCTTACTTCATTCTCCAAACTCGAATATCTTGATTATCATATGAAACACAAAGCACACTTTCATCACTAAATAATATATTTTTCCAATCTTCTTCGCTCCATAAACGTCTTGATTTACACCAGCTCAATCTTATACGCTTTTGTTTTGCAGTAATGAGACGTTTTGTTTTCGGTACACGAGATTCAAACTTAAATTTATAGAGACGTCTTAATGCTGTCGATGTAGAAACTTCAACTCTTTCTTCTTTCCATTTTTGGTGCAAGAACCGAACACTTTTAAAACGGCTTTTCTTAATTATATGCTTCAGTTTCCTGTCATCTCTAGCAGATGTTTTTGGTTTTTGGCCGCCATTTCGGCGATTATTTTGAAATTTTCTACTTTTTTAATATTGTGTTAGTATTTTACTAACGCTTGATAGCGAAAAATGTAAATAATTCGCTAAATAACATTGATTTTTACCATGCCGATACAAATCAGCCATTATGAAGTTTGATAGATTCAGGACTATCACTCACACGACCCATTTTAAGACGAAAAAGCAAAAAAAAAACTGCAAAAGCAACATTGATTTTAAATAAAATCGTTTGAATTTAATCAATGATGCCACCAGTTATAAATTGATGATAATTAAAGGAGGATTAATGTGAAATATTCTAATATTTTGAACCACTTGAATAAATATTCTAATATTTTGACTTTTCAAAATAATTTTTTTTTCAATTAATCTTTTCAAAAATGATATTAATTTTAAGATAATAAATAAGTTTAATCAACAAAAAGTTTTTAATAAAAATATCGTTTGCATATTTGCATTAAAATACATTAAATTGCCAAACGATATTTTCAATTTGTAAAAAAAAAAAGTAATTATTCTAATATTTTGAATATGAGCTGTACTATATTTGGATACCCCTCATCTTTTTGCTTCCTTTTGGGAACAACGGATTTCGAGCTTATTCTATGGACAATAATTTTGAGAATTTTCAAGCTATGATTTTGAGACTTTCACAAAAGTTGCTCTTTATACTTAGCTAATACATTATGCACATTATATTTTGATTGCATTCGCGCATGTGCAGGGAAACATTTTTTAGTAAACCTGCTCATTTTTCATCCAATTTTTATTATTTTTTTTATTCTGATTGCAGAGTATTGTGTACAATGTTTTTTGTCATATTTTCTGAAAAGAACTTTTTTTTTTTTATTAAGAATTCTGCAAATTATAAGCAAGAAACTTGGCGAAATTTGGGACTGTTTTTATAAAAACCTTAATTTCTCTACGAGTATACATCCTCATAAAAATGAAAACAGTATATTACAATAAGCCACTTATTAATAATCTCGAGTTTGAACGCTTTTGCTACATTATTTTTTACAGGGTTATCCAAAAGATATTCGTTCTTTATCAATTTGTTGACGGTCCTCTATGGGGTTTCGGGAAAAAATCTTCGCGGAAATATATGACCTATACCATACTGTTTACACACCTGCAGTTTCAGGTTAATTCCTCATGTATTTTTCTAGATATTTAACAAAATGTCTAAAATCGCAAGTAACCGGTCACCTTTGGTCATATCCTTCTACATATAAAAAAAATTAACGATTTGGAAATGGACCAATGAAAATCTGCGTAGATACCACGAAACGCATCTGATTGGTCAGAGCTTTCTCACGCTATAAGGGGGATTGCGAAAGGTGCGGCGGCTCTGTCGTAAAACTCGCTAAGTTTGTCTCCTACATGGCAACCAAAATTAGTCGAGAAAGTGATGCCAACTTGGCTTTGTATCCAGTATTTCGCCAAATTTCCATAGACCCCCATTGAAATCCAATAGGGTTTACTTGCTTGCAGAAAATAAACAAATTGAGGTATTTTAATGCAACAAAAACTAATATTAGCTTATGAATAGAGCTTAATTGAACTATTTACATTATTTTAAAGCACAAACACTAACTATTTACAATATTCGTCACACTATATGTATAATTTTGAATTTAATAATTCTTATAATTATGAAACTCTGTAAGTTCTGTAATGATTATGTGCTTGAAGATAAGGAAATATATTGTCATGAGTAAGGGAGGAGCGCGTTTTTACCAAGTACAATCTAAAAATTGAATGCATAGAAAATAAGGGATCGCCATTAGTGTCAACTTCAATCTAATTTTCCGTAGTAGGTGAGTTACTTTGACCCTGGTTTAATACGTTTCAAACCAGATGTTTTTTTATAAAACATAATTAAATACGTTCCACGTAGAACATTGAATTAAATAAATAAAGATTCGTGAAATAAATTTTCTGGTTCTAAAGTGCATGAGCCGGGTCAAATTAATCCAGATATTACGGAAGATTAATAGAAGGTTGGCAGCTATGGATCGCGAAGCGATCCTGAATGGAAACGTGAAAGAATTACGTCTGGGGTTGGCTAGAAAATAGGGATTGCTTCGTAATACCAAATGGAATCGCGAAGCGATTACACGGGGGTTGGTGGACTGGTTGGTTACACGGGGTTGGTGCGAGTAGTGAGCAGGGGGGGGGGGCGGAGATCCCCTAGTAGGGTATCTATATATATCCTTCTATATATATAAAAAAGTAAAGATTGAAAAAAGGGCCAAACGATTTGGAAATGGACCAATGAAAATCTCCGTAAATACCGTGAAATCGCATCGAAAAAGTGAACTGGCCTTTTTAACTCGACTCGCATCTCAAAAACTACCGGGCAGAAAAACTTGAAAATCGCACAGATGGACGCAGAAAAAAATCTACTTTCAGAGTTCAAAAAATTATTCCGATGCGTACGGTAGAAATCGGCTAAAAATCGATCGATAAAAAATTCCTTTTATTTCATGCTCGCGGGTTGCCAGACTGAGAAAGGTAGGGCTTCCAGATACAGATGTTAAAAAATAAAGTGTACTGGGGGTTTTAAAATGGGCCCCCCATCTCAGAATCTAATGGGCGTAAAAACTCGAAACTTGGACAACCAGACGAAAAAAAAATTCCCCTTTCAGATATTCTAAAAATTATACTTATATCTTAATTACAAGCTGAGACATTACTTATTATTTCACTAATTGGTTTCTTTCTATTAAATGCTCATTTTAAAAGGCAGTCACGTGATTTTTTGCAGTAGTATTCTTTAGAAGAGTCTGGAATATTTAAAAATACAGCATAAATGTTACTTATTCAATCTACTTATCTATACTAATATTATAAAGAGGTAAAAACTGTTTATTTGTAGGAGGTAAGCTCTGAAACTACCGAACCAATTCCAAAAGTAATGGTATCAAAATGATGATGGTACTCCAACTTAGAACATAAGCTATATCTTATGTCCGTGCCACTGGCCAAAAGGGGGTGCAGGAGGAAAAAGCGTTCTAAAAAACGTTCTAAATGGCGATTTTTATGCAATCTCAAGAAGTACCAAACTGATTTAAAAAACAATGGAGTCAAAATTATGGTGACAACCCTTGCTCCAATATAGGCTACATTTTATGTCGGTGTCACTACCCCTAAAGGGGGTGCAGGAACAAAAAAAAACATTCGAAATTGCGATTTTTGTGTTACTGAAGGGTCCAAAATACATGGAATTTGGCATGGTTGTTAATCATTAGATATAAATGATCTCTAGGAACATTTCTTAAATAATTCGAAATTTAAAAGGGGTGAAAATGCGCAAAAAGCGTTCTAAAAAACGTTCTAAATGGCGATTTTTACGCAATCTCGAGAAGTACCGAACTGATTTCAAAAACAATGGCGTAAAAATGATGGTCACAACCCTTGTTCCAATATAGGCTACATTTTATGTCGGTGCCGCTACCCCTAAAGAGGGTGAAGGAGCAAAAAAACGTTCGAAATTGCGATTTTTGTGTTACTGAAGGACCCAGATACATGGAATTTGGAATGGTAGTTACTTATAAGATATAAATTATCTTTAAGAACATTTCTTTAAAAATTCGAAATTTAAAAGGGGTGAAAATGCGCGAAAAGAGTTCTTAAAAACGTTCTAAATGGCGATTTCTACGCAATCTCAGAAAGTACCCAAACTATTTCAAAAGTAATGATCGGAAATTGATAATAATAGCCCTTGCTCCAACATAGGCTCTATTTTATGTCGGTGTCACTACCACCCAGGGGTTGTAGAAGCAAAAAACGTTCTAAATTGCGATTTTTGTGTTACTGAAGGGCTTAGAATCCTGAAATTAGGCAGGGCAGTTATTTATAGGATACAAACGATCTCTAAGAACATTTCCTAAAAAATCGAAATTTAAAAGTGGCGAAAATGAACGAAAAGCTTCTAAAAAACTTTCTAAATTGCGATTTTTACGCAATCTCAGGAAGTACCGAATCAATTTAAAAAATAATGGTGTGAAAACGATGGTGACAGCCCTCGCTCCAACATAGGCTGTATGTCATGTCGGTGCCATTACCCCAAAGGGGATGAAGGAGCAAAAAACGATCTAAATTGCGTTTTTTGTAATACTGCAGGGGCTAGCAACTTGAAACTGGGCATGGATGTTACTTATAAGATATAAATAATCTCTAAGAACATTTCTTAAATAATTCGAAATTTAAAATGGGTGAAAATGGTCGAAAAACGTTCTAAAAAACGTTCTAAATTGCGATTTCTACGCAATCTCAGAAAGTACCCAACCGATTTCAAAAGTAATGGTTGGAATTGATGATGACAGCCTTTGCTCCAATATAGGATCTATTTCATGTCGAAGTCACTACCACCTTGCGGTTGCATTTTAAAAAAACTTTCTAAATTGTGATTTTTGTGATACTGAAGGGACTAGCAATTTGCAATTTGGCATGGTAATTACTTATGAGATGTAAATGCTCTCTGAGAAGAATTCCTTAAAAATTTGAAATTTAAAAGGGGTTAAAATGAATGAAAAACGTTCTAAATAGCGATTTCTACGCAATCTCAGGAAATATAAACCGATTTCAGAAGCAATGGTTTCGAATTGATGGTGGCCGTCCCCGCTCCAATATAGCCTATATTTTACGTTGTTATTACTACCAGCTGGGGGTTACAGGAGCAAAAAATGTTCTAAATTGCGTTTTTTGTGTTACTGAGGGGGTCTAACATTTTAAATTTGGAATGGTAATTACTTCAATGATGCAAATGCTTTCTAAGAATTGTCGAAAGAAAATTCCAAATTTAAAAGGATGAAGTGAGCGAAAAGCGTTCTATAAGCGTTCTAAATTACGATTTTTAAGCAATCGCATGAAATATGATACCGATTTCAAACGTAATGGTTGCAAATTGATGGTGATAGAGCCTGCTCAAACATAAGCTATATTTTATGTCGACGGTTGCTGGAGCAAAAAACTTCCTAAATTGCGCTTTCTGAAGTACTGAAGAGGCTAGAAACTTTAAATATAGCACGGTAGTTACTTATAAAATATAAATGACCTCTAAGAACAGTCGAAAATAAATTCGAAATTAAAAAGTGGTGAAGTGAAGGGAAAGGGCGAAAAGTAATCTAAAAGAGTCCTAAATTACGATTTCTATGGAATCTCAGGAAATAACAAACCGATTACAGAAGTTATTGGTTGCGAATCAAGAATTATAGTCCCTGATCCTATACGGGCTATATTTTATGCCGGTGTCACTACCACCTGGTTGGCAGGAACAACAAGAAAGCCTTTAAAAACGTCTAAATTCCGTTTTCTATAGAATATTAGGAAATACCAACCGATTTCAAGGTTAATGTTGACAAATTAATGGTGTCAGTCTCTGTTTCAACATTTTTCGAGACATTCTATTTAAACTCTGTTTCCGCATTTTATGTTAGTGATACCAGGGTCTGATACCGACGGGGCACATTCTCACCAGTAAAAAGAAACAGAAAAATTTTTCTCATTCGTGGCAGAAATTTTACATGAATACCGCGTTTAGATAAGGCGAACATTTCTTTTCAAATTTATTGGTGTAAGTGTGCCCCGTTGGTAATCAGACTCTGGGTGCCACTAACACCAGAGAGTTGGCAGACTGTTAAACAAGAAGCTTGGAATTTGACATAATGGTTAATTTTAAGATGTAAATGTGTTAAGATGGTTTCTTAAAAATTCAAAACTTCAAATGAATACTGAAATGAGCATAAATGTCTCAAAATACTTTCTAAATTGTCATTTAATTAGAATTAGTTTTAGTTCTTCTTATTAATTAACATCTCATTTCTGTCTATTGCAGTTTTATGATGAATTTTAGTCAAACTGTGACTTAATTTGTAATTTTTGAATTATTTCAAAAAGTGTTCTTCTAATGAAAAATAGTCACGCAAATATCACTTGGCATATTTCAACTATTACGCGAGCAAAGGCGCGGGGGTTGCTAGTTTAATATAAAAATGCCAAAAGTTAAAAAACAAAATTAGAAAATATAGCAAAGCTATCTGTTAGAACCTTTAAGATAGTTTATAATACATAATAAAAAACTTTAAAATGAGGGCGCGCTAAAATTTGGGGGTAGGGGAGGAGCGCGTTTTTACCAAGTGGAATCTAAAGATTGAATGCATAGAAAGGAAGGAATCGTGAAGCGATCCAGAATGGAAACACGAAACAATTACGCGGGAGGTTGGTGAGCGTAGCGATGAGGGGGGCAGATCCCCCCCTAGTATATATATAATAATATAAATGAAAAACACATATAACAGGTATTTAATCGAATTACCGTCTAACCATTGAAATAATAAGAATTAAAAAATCCCTTCCGATTCGGCCTACAGGCGCAGGTAGATTTCGAAGTTTAGTACTAATTTCATCAACAAAAACTAAATCAAGATTAGAGATATACCCAGTTTAACGATTTTATCTGACCGCTTTGAGAAGTTTTTAATTTCATTTTTATGTAAGAGTTGTGAGAATCATGTTATTACGATAATTTTTTCTTCAATCTTTATTTTTTTCATCCCTTGAAAATATTTTTAGTAATATCATCCATTCGTAGAGTTCATCTTAACAAAAACTTGTTACTACAAAAGTTGTTGATAATATTTAAAAAAATTATATAATAAAGTTAAACCATATGGTGATTATTTCATTAAATGAACCACACACTACATTTTAAATTCTGATGTCCTTTTTAGGTTTCTATTCGAGGGACAGTGAAGTTATATAAGTTAAATGATGAGATTACTCTGGACAGAAAAAGATGGAAATGATCTCTCAGAACTATTTTTATGGGTCGATGAAATCCACTGTTTAGTGGAAACTCCTGAAGAAGAAGAAGACGTTCTTTTTATTGAGACACGCGCGTTTAAATGCAACCTTATATACAACATCGCTGAGGGTTGACAAAAATTTTCATCTCACCAATGGTACTTTTTTATCACCTTAGTGGCGGATTAACGAAGATGTGATTTCTTTTATGCTACAACCCCGATCCCGATCCCCCCCCCTTTTTTTTTTATCTGTAAGAGTTGGTTATATCAAAAACTTCTCAATATATACGTTGTAAATAATATTAATAAGATTTAAAATAAATTGAAGCGGACTTGATATCTTTTAAATTGACAAAGTTATGAATATTTTTTCTTCTTCAACACCCTCCCCCTTTCTTTGCCGTAAGAATTGGTCCTGTTAAAAACTTGTCAATATAAAAGTTGTACATCATATTAAGAAGATTGATAATAAATTTAATTGGATTTGATATCTTGTGAGTTGACGAAGCTATGATTTTTTTTTCTTAAAACACTATTTTTTCGCCCCTTGGGGCCACTTTTAATGATATCAAAAATCTGTGATACATAAATTTTTCTCCCTTTTCCTAGAAGTGATAATAACTTTAAACTCATTCTATATGTAACATAATTAAGAAGTTATGGGGTTTATTCCGTTTTCACAAAAATCATCCCCATTTCCACCCCCTTTGTCCGATTTGGCACATTAAAAAACTTGACCGAGATTTTCTGCCCCTTGATTTTATGTATCAGTTTCGAAGAGATTTGTGCAGAATTATGGAAGTTATCGTGCCCATAAAAAAGTGATACATCTCTATATATTTAGAGAGAGATAGATAGATAGATAGATAAAATTTGGAACTGGGGGTTGGTTTTGTGCTTTAGGAGTCCTGATCGGTGGAGATCTGCAAAATCTTTTCAGAAATTCAGTTAGGGGATAATTTAATAGGTATTATTTCTTTCGAAATCTACCTAAAAAGCTGTTGTAAGTAGCGAAATCTTTGGCGATTTTTTCAGCTTCTAACTTCTGGCATACGGCTACTACAAAAATATTGCTTCTATACATTTCGAAACTTTATTGGAATGCATAACTCATATTTTTCATACATAATGTTTTTTGGTATTGTTAGGGGGTAACCTGAAAAAATACACTAAATGAAAAATACCTATTAGCGTTTTGAATAAAAAAGGTTTTTTCACCAATGTTCTGTTCACTAGGTAGTACGCTACTCGAAAATTCCAGGTCAGATCCCTTGATATTTATAAAACAGTCAAGCATATAAAAAAGAAAAAAAAACAATTTAACAAATTACAACGACCATTTGGAAAATGCTTTTTTCAAAGACTAAAATTTAAGACATAAAAAATCGCACGGAGTTGATCATACATTACGTACGCCATGGATTAAACCTTAATAATGTTATTACACGTAAAAATTGCAAGCGACAAAAATCGCCTGCGAATCGTCAGATTTCCTGAAACTTACGTATTATCCACCTGAAACTTACGTATTATCCAAGCATTTCATTGGCTGTTCGGGAAAAGGCTTTTCCATCGTGAGATTTCCAAGAAATCTGACGACCCATTTTAAATGAAATTTCATTCTTAAACTTCTAAACATCCCACAATATTACTTTTTACACCGTCGTATAGAGAAAAAAATGTACTTTTAAATGCAATTTGTTTGAAAGCTGTATCTCAATTTGTTTCTGAATTATTAATTTTTTTTGCTTTTTTTTTTTTTTTTTTTTTTTTTTTTTTTTGCTTTTTGTCATAGTGGCAACAGAAGTATCCATCTCTGTTGAAATTGAAGGGAGAATACAGATTACTGTATAGACCAATCAGAAAACGAATAAAATGCGGATTAAACCTATAAAAAGCTTCAGATATGCTTTTGATTTCCTACCCTGACGAGGACAATAACCATTTTTCCAAATGGTTAAAAACTACTAGAAAATATCAGGGTTAAAAATTAGTGGTCGTTAGTCATCAAATGCAACTAAATTATTGCATTTCACGACCTCAAAATTATGCCTAGTCGTCAAATTTGAAATTTGACGTCTAGCTTTCTTTCATTGTAATTTTTGTTTAACGAACGATTTTATTCATACTCTAGCATAAGTTTCTCGCCGTTTGCACTTCAAGAGTAACTGTTTTCCATATAAGATCGAGCAGCGGCGCGTGTGTTAGACTCCCTTGCACTTATCAATCTCTTCTAAGTTCGCTCCATTTTCACCCCCCGATTTTAAAATCTAAATATCTTGAATCCAATTTTTCAAAGTAGTTGTTGTGATTGTCTAA
This sequence comes from Maratus speciosus, assembly GCA_963932465.1. Lineage (NCBI taxonomy): Eukaryota > Metazoa > Arthropoda > Arachnida > Araneae > Salticidae > Maratus > Maratus speciosus. The sequence goes on from OZ010789.1 coordinate 157,190,383, forward strand.
AATAAATATTGGATGATAAAATTGTATTTTTATGAGGGGTATTTTTTGCTTTTTTAATATGCAAGATTTTTTTTTTTTTAATTACGCAATATTTCTCCTTCCTTACATGTTCGTAAACATTTTTCTAGAATCCAATTCCAAATATTGTAGTTCAATCAGGTATTACAGGTTTATAGAAAGCCAGTTTTTATTTTGTTTTAGTTATTAACACAGACATGAAGTGTTTAATATGTACAGCCCCCCAACTCCACTGGCTTTAACGCATAAAATTAGAAACAATATTATTGTTAACATGGCTGCGAAAAGAAACGATTTAACATAACTTAATATGATATAACACAAAATTTCAACCATAAAATGTAGTTTTGCACCTAGAAAAAAAAATTGTAGGCATTATTTGATGCCTTGCCTTGTTTTCCTAATTTCTAGCCCTGGGAAATATTATTTACCAAGTTAGAATCACACTTTTTCTTATTATGAAAATCCACTTATTCTAGCTGTTTTCTCAGATATTTATCTAATCAGAATCAAAAGGAAATGAGAGAATTAGAACTCTCAAGTCCAATTAAGATAAGGTTTCGGTAATAGGGCTTTTCGGATTACACGTTGCCGCCAACAGTCACGTAGAATGCCCATTACGTTTGCGGAAATGTGTTTAGTCCGTTTCATCAATAGTTTTGCTTACTATAGAAAAGGGTATTCTTCAAAGGTTCCATTACACAGTTCAAAACCAGAAAAAATGAAAATGTCTCTTATATTTTATTAATATAATAATCTTTTGATTCCATAAATGGAGTAAATCATTATAGAATGACATCAAAAACGTTGAATTTACGACTATTATTATGAATTAAATCATGAATTTTATTTTAAATTTATTTTGTCAATCATTCGAAATCAAATTAGGTTTGAGTCGTCCAAAATCAAAGTTAATCAAATTCACAAAAACAATAATTTGGATGTACAGTCGTGAAAAGAAAAAAAAAATGTAGACACCCCTTACTAACTCTGCGACTAATTATAATAGAAGAAAGTTACTGGTACCAAATGATTGGAAACAAAATCTACTTTTAAATGATGTACATAAAATTTGCTTAGGATGTCACCTACAAATTAAAACCAGACAAAACTTCTTTTTTTTTATAGCAACATCTAATTTTGACAAGATATTTTAAATAGTCGGTTCAAGCTATACCTAGAAAAGAAAATTTCAAGTCATTTGGATAATAAGTTTTTGAATTATAAGTATCCAACATTTAGAGTTTATAATGTTAAATTGCATTTTTACATTTTTATTAATAGCGCTTGAAATTATAATTCTACTGTTGGTAATTTTTTGTGTGTTTATAATAATAAAAAAACACAAACGTAAATACATTGAATTTGTAATTTTAAAAATTGTATAACATGAATTATGAATCATGAAATTAATATTAAAAAAAATGTGAATTGCAACCTACAATTTTTTGATATATTTATATTAATTATGTCCTGCTTTATGCGAATTCACAGTTTCAAAATTTTCTTCCAATTAGTTTACAAATTGTAATTAAAAACGTCAAAATGATGGTTTAATGAAGTGCAGAAAAGCATAATTTGAAAAAAATATATTTTACTCATTTCATTGAAACATTTGAGATGACAATAGTCGAAACGTATTAAGCGAATGAAATGGTCATATTGGCAAGAAATAATAAATTAAAAATCCCTGCCGTCTCGGCTTACAGGCGCAGGTAGATTTCGAAGTTAAGTACTAATTTCACCAACAAAAACTAAATAAGATTAGAGAAAAACCCAGTTTAACAATTTTATCTGGCCTCTTTTGAAGTGCAGAAAAGCATAATTTGAAAAAAATATATATATTTTACTCATTTTATTGAAACATTTGGGATGACAATAGTCGAAACGTATTAAGTTAATGAAATGGTCATATTGGCAAGAAATAATAAATTAAAAATCCCTACCGGCTCGGCTTACAGGCGCAGGTAGATTTCGAAGTTAAGTACTAATTTCACCAACAAAAACTAAATAAGATTAGAGAAAAACCCAGTTCAACAATTTTATCTGGCCTCTTTTGACGAGTTTTTTATTAACCATTTGGAAAAATGGTTATTGTCCTCGTCAAGGTAGGAAATCAAAAGCATATCTGAAGCTTTTTATTGGTTGAATCCGCATTTTATTCGTTTTCTGATGGGTCTATACAGTAATCTGTATTTCCCTTTACTTTCAACAGAGATAGCTACTTCTGTTGCCACTATGACAAAAAAGTAATAAAAACTACAAAAAAAAATTAATAACTCAGAAACAAATTGAGATACAGCTTTCAAAAAAATTGCATTTAAAAGTACAATTTTTTCTCTATCCGACGCACAGTGGTGCAGGGTACACAAATAACTGGCATTAAATACCTGAGAGATTTTAAATATTAAAATGCTTTATATTTCTTAATGATTATGTTGTTCCATGTAAATAAAATACATTTTAAATCTTTTTACGCATATTTATATTGAAAAATCTTTTAAATATTGCAATTTGTACATTTTAAAAACATTTTACCTTCATAATAAATTCAAAAATCTGATACATCAGAATCACTGAAATCGTCTGCGGAGTCCGCGATATTTACTTCTTCAGTTTCCGTATCGCTATTATCAGATTCTGCTACGGTTGGAGCTTTCAACATAGATATCACTTCAGTGGGAAGTTGTCTTAAGTTTTTCCTTTTTATTTTGCGTTTACTTGAAATTAGAGGATCACTACTGATTAGAAATAAATTAAAAACATCTTCATTTGTCTTGACCCTGCTACACTTTCTCGAATTGTGTTCCCTATATCTTTTAAAATCTTTATTACGAGCTTCTTGAGCCTCCTCACTTAATTGGCCGATAGGAAGTAATGCCGCTGATATTATTTCTGGACCATGTATGAGGTATTTATGTACAGTTGGTGACATGTTGTACCATGGATATTTTTCAGTAAAGTACATTGCGGTATGATGAGTGAAAATTCTGAATTTTTCGACATCGATTTCGTACCCGCTGGCAACTACTCTCATAACTGTGTGTAATTTTTTATAAGCTCGAGATCAATCTTCGTGATTTCTGCTGACAATTCTGCATTTTTAAAAAATCTTCTTGCAGTGTTGCCATCGTTGGTGCTCCCGAATCCCGGTTTTGGCATATCTGCGATTAAACCACATTTTTCTCTGAACTCTTTTTGTATACGAGCTTTGTTTTCCTCTACTATTTGTTTGTCAGCTCCTCGAACTTGCCATTTCATTATTGGTAATTTATAAGCCAGTTGCAAGACGCACTCGAACATACGAATCCATCCGTGTAAGACAGAGAAACCAAAGCCCAAGTTGTCAGTGTTTATTGGTCTAGAAGTCATTACTTCTATATTGTTGAACATTTTAGAAGTAGCACCACAAATAAAACATTTCTGTGTTGATGTCGTTTCAGTGAGCGCATTGCACACTTTTCCATCTACCATGGTGAAGATCAATTTATGATTTACATGTACTTGTCTGTCCTGCGATGTTATTGTAGTGTCCCGCAACTTTTCTATTTCGTGATCTACTCTATTCTTTTCTACAATTGAAGTTTCCTTAGATTCTTTGATAAACTGAATTTTAAGTGGTCTGCAATAGGCCGTAGATGCTGGACTTGGGTTTTGCCAAATAATCTTATTATCAGAAACTAGACTAACAGGAACAACGCACGTGATGAAAACTGCAGAATCACTGGCTTCAGTTCCATGAAACGCTTGTTTGTACGAGCTATGGCCTGAAGACCCATCAAAACCTTATTTTGTGAATAGACATAGTTTGGTTAGTTCTGATTCTCGAAGAGTTCTAATAACAGGTTCAATTGTTAAAATCAAACATTGCGCTGTGTGATCAACTAAATCCTGTAGGGGAACGCTAGCGGAGGTATCTGTAATATGTATATTGTTTGGGTAGCAGAATTTCTCTGCGGATTGTATGGTTTTGTAAGAGGGGAATGTTTGTGGAGCAATATTCCTCACAATCTCATATTGATATCGAGACAATTTTGCTGTTATCAAAACAGCTAGAGCATCTTCTCCAGATAAAGATTTCGGCTTTGAGTCCAAAGAAGCTGCGTAGGCTTTTATATATTTAGTGGCACGATGTGGGGACGTAGTTATTTCACTGAGAAGTTTCGACGCTTGTACTTGACCTTCTGACCTTAAACTCATTCGCGTTGCGTATGACAACACAGATGCAGGTGTAGTATTCCTTAGTTCCTTAGTTTTTAATCGTTTTGCTCTCTCTGAACTATCATTAAAGCTAAGTTCAGGGCGACCGACCTTATTTACTATTTCATTAGGAAACAAAATTGATCCTTCTAGCCATTCCTGATTGTTGCTTTTAAACCTTTCTTCCATTCGCCTTGCTTTGGTGTAACGTGTCTTATACTGTGTCTTGAAATACGAAAGTTTTTTTAGCGTTTCTTTCTGTTGTTTTGAATCACATTTACTACGTCTTTTAATTTCATCATACAAGTGCTGAAATTGTTTTTCCATTTCACTACTTCCACAACTTCTCATTATGTTAATAAGTTCTTTTCTTTTGATAAACATTATAAATATGTTCTTTAATCTAAAAAAAATATGTTCAATATTAATATACTGATAGTCTTATTATCAATATTCATTCAGCATAAAAAAAGTTTTTAATATTAATTCAGGAGATTAGATTAGGCTTACCTAAAATCTTCTTATATCAGTGATCCATTTAAAAATCCTTCTGTTGAATGTTCTTACTATTTATTTAAAAATCACAGGAAAATAGAGACACGGAAACACATTTTTACAACGCACAACAACTAACGTTAGCGCGTTTCATCATTATATGATCGTAATAACTATAAATCAATTACATATGTTAGCGACGTAAACATCCATGAACATTCTAAAAACAAATTCGTTTGTAAACAAAATAAAAATTATCGTCTGCGCGAAACGCAAATCAAAAACAATTGCAATTGAGACCATGGAAGCCGTGATAAACGCAACACATTATATCAGAAATTGTCCTGAAACAAAAAAAAGGCCCAATATGGGCAACATTTTTTTGCGATCGTAAATTAAGCAATAAATAAGCTTTCCCAAACTGTAAAAACCAAGGCTTGGACAGCCTTGGAACATAATTAAAAATCTCAGTGATTCTGAACATAGAGTAAATATTTAAGTCTTTCACACTGAAAACGATTTCAATATTATTAATACACTCTTTTATTAATCCAAAACTCTTAAAATATATCTACGCACACCAACTTCAAAATGTCATCACAAAATTAAAATTTATTTCAATAATGATGACGTACGACAACTTTCAAATTTTGCCTGCAAATCGTACATATTATCTCGACGAAAAACTCTACGCAACTAAGCGTAACTTTAACCGCGGTGGAGGAATGAAGTAGAGAACAACATTGTTTTATGACGTGAAAAATAGTTCTTTATCGTTTCCACCGAAAAGAATAAAGGAATTCGGATTTTTGATTTTTGATTTTTTGCCAGGTTTTTAGGTATTCTGCAACACTGTGCGACGGTGTAAAAAGTAATATTGTGGGATGTTTAGAAGTTTAAGAATGTAATTTCATTTAAAGTGGGTCGTCAGATTTCTTGGAAATCTGACGATGGAAAAGCCTTTTCCCTAACAGCCAATGAAATGCTTGAATAATACGTAAGTTTCAGGTGGATAATACGTAAGTTTTAAGAAATCTGACGGGTCGAAGGCGATTTTTGTAGTTGCAATTTTTACGTGTAATAACACTATTAATGTTTAATCCATGTCGTACGTAATGTATGATCAACTCCGTGCGATTTTTTATGTCTTAAATTTTAGTCTTCAAAAAAATCATTTTCCAAATGGTTGTTGTAATTTCTTAAATTGCTTTTTTTTTTTTTTTTTTTTTTCATTTTTTTGTAAGAGCTGGTGTTATCAGAATCTGTTAAGGCGGTGTTGAAAAAAATATTTTTCCACGCTCAACAATTTGAAATTTTCTGACACATTTTCAGACTCATTTTTAAAAGAAAAATCATAAAACTTGTTGACATGAATATTTCCAGATTGTGAGGAAATTAACGCACGGACCTTAGATTAGAAAAGTTCAGGTTATTTTTTGTTCAGGATTATGATTCACCTGTGATTTGAAGGAAAATGGATAAATTTCAAATTCCTTCAAAAAACAGAAAGACTACTGGCGAGCATAACTGCTGTCAATCCTGCATAATATCCGGGATACAATACTTTGATCTTACAGGTTTGGTTCACTTTTATCTTGGATTTCGTAATTTGAAGAAAAATGAACAACGCGTCGCTTAGATTGGAGAAATTCCGGTTATTTTTAATTGCGATTTATAATTTATTTCTTATTTGAAGGAAATGGATAAATGTGAAATTACGACAAAAAATGGAAAAACTACTGGTAAGCGCAGTCCTGCATAATTTCCCGAATATGCTACGGTGATTTGACAGTTTTAGTTTAAGTTTTAGCTTAGATTTCGGAATTTGTCATGATATGAGGAAAATGAACAAATGAAAACAAAAAACAATTAAAGGAATATTATAGATATTAAAAGAAAAATTTGTGTTTACTGATATTTATTTGCTGTGTACTCTTTTATTTTAAAATATGGTGATTGCATTTGCCGCCACACAATAAAATAATACAAAAGGATGGTGAGTTTTCGTCTGTATTGAAATGAAAAAAAAAAGTAAATAAATTCCTAGTTTTGTAACATTGTCTTTCTATGACTATTTCTGTGTAACTGAATTAAAAAAAAAAAAACTAAATTAAAGAAAAAGTTTGAAGAAGAATTTAAATACTTGTAAAGTACCATTTCCTCAAACTTATCTAACAAAAGAAGAACTCACCATGAAAAATTTCCCCAAAGACAAGCTTAAATTTAAGAAGGCAATTTTAAAGAATAAAATTTTATTGCAGCTGAACAGAGAAGAAAAATTCAAATTAGTTAAGACTCAGAAATTTCCTTGTATTTCAACTTTTTCTTTAACAGTTGTTTCACAAATGTTGTGCTTGTACTTTTTAAGTTAATATAATTCATCTAGCTGTTTAACATAACCGATTCATTGAACTTCAAGAAATGGCTGCCTTTATTAAATTCCGTAGCTCTTTCCGACAAGAACTACAGTAGCGCTCAAAAGTATTTTGACAACCTTATATTATGTCCTATTTTATTTAATATAAAAATGTAAAAGAAAATATATTCCCTATAATTGAGAACACTATGACTGCACTTATTCAAATGTATCAAGTTTCAACTTGTTTGTTTACATTCGGCGTCACCGAAGAAATATGACTTCTCCGATTCCGGCCCAAGGGGCCCGGTTCAAATCAAACAATAAGAAAGCCATTCATCATTCTGCTCCACCTCGCATCGGGAGAAAAACTAATCCTTTCTTTGAAATGGTGAATTTGCCTCGGGATGATCCATATAAGCATCCATTTTGTTGCCTGGATGGAGTGGAATTGGGTTTTTTAATTTATGTATCAGGTACACTTATGGGCACCGCACATGTTCAAGAAATATGCGCCAATTCAGCTAATGTGTTAGTACTACGTAGGATTCTCTAATAAAAAGGACTCATTCTGTAATCTTTCTGAGATAATTTTTTTTTCTTTTCTGATAATTTTTTCTTTGTAAATAACTATATGCGTTAGCTAAGTGCTATCTATTTTCACATGGTGACAATTTTCATAAATAAATGGTAAACTATCAAGTAAATCTGAAGATATTAAACTGCAGTCGAACAAAAGAAAGAAAGAAGGAAAGAGATAGGGGAGATGGGGGCACATGTGAACAGTTCGCATAAATATAGCTTTTTCTCATAATTGGATTAATTCTTATAAATATAAAACTAGTCAGTATAGTAAACAAAACTTTCTATTACACATGGTAATTTTTTTTTAAATCACCTGTATAGTTTTTCTTACATTTTTTAATAGTTTTATAAATTCAAGAAATTGGTCACATGTGCCCCATTAGCGGGGTAGTTGTGAACACTCATGGGGCACATGTGAGCACAAGGATAAAATATCCTTTGACATGCTTTTTCTTCTGTTGTTAATTTGTTATCTTATCCATTACTTATATTATCAGTTAAATTCACCATAAAGAAAAGAAAAATTTTTTTTTTCTAGTTTCTGAGTGATATGTTTAAACAAAAGATTTTAAAATGAAACTAAATATATATAAAGCTGTTCTTACACCATACCAAAGAATTATATTAGTTATCAATTTGAAAATTTTACATTTTAAAAATGTTACTGATATCCATCCCAATTCAAATTATCCTATTCATAGGTGTTGTTTGAGAGATGGAAGTAAGCCATCACTGCAAGTTTGAGACAAATGAAAAGAAAAAGAATTACAAATTTTTTTGTCATAATACTCTTTGTATCAACAATGCATAAAAAAATACTGTTTTAAACCGTTTAATAAAATAGTACATAGCACTTATTGCATTTTAGGAAACATTGAATTTATTAAAATTATAATTGAACTCAAATGAGCTTCTTGCTCTTTGTGTACTTCCTGACAAATGTGGAAGTGGAAGTTTCAATACAATATCACTTTTTTGTATGAGAGAAATGTCTACTATTTCAAGGAAATTATATGAATTGGATCTGAGATTATTTCTCAGGAATTTAACACACATTTTATCATTATCAATTCTTTCTATTCGCCCAACAGAGAAAGTTTTTGATTTTTGTGAACTGTTCATATCTGCCCCAACTAGTCTGTTCACAAGTGCCCCGCATGGCTGCTAGAGTTAAATTGATAAATAATTAACATTTATCAATTTTAGGGAACAAAACAACTTTATCCAAAATATTCATTATTAGTCATAGTATATGTTAAAACATTAAAATTCAAATAACTAAACAAATAAATAAACTTTATCACTTACCAAAGTTGAAACCGACATTTTACATTTGACATCTACAAACAGTGTTTTGGCTACTGAAGACAAACTGTCGAAAAGCTTCAAAAAATTTTTACTATATGTCTACAGGTGCTGCCATCTTTGGTAATTTTTTTCAAATAAAAAAACTTATAATAACTATTGAAAAACTGTGATGTTCACATCTGCCCCCTGTTCACATGTGCCCCCATCTCCCCTACATGTTAATCACCCCATTGTACAATTAAAAAAAAAAAGGAATAGGCAGTTATGTTTCTTTTTTTTTTTTTTTTTTTGAAATAGGCAAATATGTCTTTCTTCAATGTATGTTGTATATATATACAGTTGAACCTCGTTAACGCGAACACTCAAGTCAAACTTTTTTTATTCGTGTTAAAAGTAGTTCGTGATATCCGAACTTAAATACATCATATACAACAGGACGGGGCAATCGGAAACAATTCGTACTAAAAGTAATTCGCGTTAAGCGTGTTCGTGTTAACGAGGTTTGACTATATATATGCTAAAAAAATGCTTAGGGGTCTTCTTCGTACTGAAATTGTTTCAAATTTCAAACTCTGAAATTTTCAATACGAGCCCTTATTTTGACATTATTTAGTTTTCTCGTTAAATTTCAATTAGGGTAGCAAACTGGAAGTCAATCGTGCCAGTAGTGTACAGTTTAAAGATATTTAAAATTTTTAACTCTAAATGTTAAATGTATTTTAATCATTACAACGTAGATTGCAATGCGGTTAGTTCTTTAAGCATAGCTCCAGAACTATTTTTCAGAATAAGCTGTGATTTTATAATTCACATACTTGAAGCATTTATAAATCGATTTTTTTTTTTTTTATCAAAGAATTTAGATTACAAGTCCTAATTTCTTCCGAAAAAAATATTTGTAATTAATTTATAATATATATATATATATATATATATATATATATATATTAACTTTTTGTAAGATTAAACCATTATATATAAAAAACCATTCTAAACCATTAGAAATTATCAACAAAAATTGTGAATGTATAGATAATAAAGGAATTTCTTCAAATTAAAAAGGCTGTATAAACCATCATATACCAGTAAATCTATGAAACAATCCCCATAACAAGTGCAGCATGGATTTGAAATCACAGTAAACATATGAAAAATGGAAATTTGTGGAACAAAGGGATTTATATGTGAATTGCAATCTATGAATTTTTTAACGGAAATCGATTTCTATAAGCTTGTAATATAAAGCGCAAGAGTTATGCTTATATAATAATTGCAGAGCATTCCACCAAGTAGCTCTTGAGTTATGCGTAAAACAAATTACCATCAATGCAATCTCTTGTAATGATTACAAATGAATGAATTGAAAAAATGAAAACCTTCGTACTTTCATATCCCGGTAAGTACGTCTTTAAAAAACACAAAATATACGATTTTTTTTTTATTTTTTTCTGCAATGCCGGTGCAATCTTCTGTTAAGGCTGTTCTCAACTGCTCTGCTCAACAAACGCAAAACGTTTCGACACATTTACAAATAAATTTTTTAACGGAAAGATATAAAATTGGAAAATCTGACCATGGAAGCGATTTGGAATCGAACTGTGTTTTCCATTTTTTTTATCAATAAATTACCTACTGAATTATAAGCGATTTTGATCACGTGACAAACATGTTTTTCTTGAGTGGTTATTCCACGTTCGCGCGAAAGTTCGGTTCAAAGCGTCCACTTTGACACTATCGCGTATTTATACACATCGTATACACATTCTGCGTAGTTGGTCACTGAAAAATATTATTTAGGAAACTTTATTTAAACGGAATGTCGGTGACGTTATGCAGCGTTTCACCAACCAAAATTCAGGGCACTTACCAATGATGTCTTCATATTTATACAAAGCAAAGTTAATATGATCAAGTCTCACTAAAGTATCTTCATTATTGTTAAATTTGTGAACTAAAACGTCTAGTGAAGCACAATGCATTTTTTACTAAAGAAGTGAATTGTGACCTATTTCCTTTCACAAGTACACCTGAAAGTTTATTCCATTAGTTTAAAAACACTTTGTATATTCTTAAAAGCAAAATGTAGATATCGCTTGTCAACGCAATTTAAACTGTCCTTTATAAACCGGCAGGAATAAAATGTAAAAATCTTGTTTAATTCTTATGATTTAAATATGTGTGTATCTATCTATTCAGTTCGGTTCTTTCTTAATAAATAACTAAATAATTGTCAAATGTTAACTGTAATTCCTTCCAGCCAATTCTAATAAGCTCCTTGAAAAGCTAAGAAGGAATTAATTCTTAAAAATCAATTATGGTTTTAGAAAAATAAAAGTTCCCTTAGATTTAAAAAATATATTATTTATTTTAATTCACCGACAAAAATACAAAATTTAAAGTTTTATTAATTGAACAAGTTTTAAGAAAGTTTTTCTCTTAAATAATAATTCAAAGTTTTTTTTTTTTTTTTTTTAATGTACTAGAGGCTGTGCCCGTTACGAGCTAAGCCCTCAAAACCCTGTCCAAACCTCGCCAGATTGTTAAACATGGTAATTTGAGTTGTTTCAAAAAATAAAATCTGATTATAGTAGATTGAAGGATATTCCACAAATGTAAATGTAGTCATATTTAAAGGAATATTGTAACACATGAAATTGGCAGGTGTTTTCATGCAGATACTATGCGATCGAGTGTTTTCCATTTTTTAATAAAAGCAAAAGATCATTCATAAAATACTGTCAAATGAAAACCTGTCGTCACGTGTAAAAAATCGCTTATAAATACATAAGTAACTCATTCATCAACGATTGGTAAACACTATTCGATGCCAAATCGCTTCAGTAGTCATGCCTGCAAACGTCATGCTTTGCATTTAAAAATGTGTCCGTAAATATTTAAAAGCTCCGTGTTGTCGGAGGGACATATTTCTTTGATAAAGTCCTTAAAAGGTGACATAATCTTAGATTTCAGTTTAGTTCGGATGATGAAACTGACACCATTTTCAAAAGAAAAGATCATTTTCATATATGGAACAAGTCATGATATGACTGTGTGATTGCGTCAGTATAATGTCATATTCAATAAACTTTAGCTTGCATTTAAAGTTCCCAAAATGTATTAGTTTATTTTTAAATTTCTTTTCTTCTATCCCTTGAAATCAAAATTAACCAATAAAACTAAAATCTGAAACATTTAAAAATAATTGATGGAAATGATCCACTAATCTTAAACGCATAGACAATTCTGTTGGTGAAAATGACATAAATTCCCAAAAGAAAAAATGCCTTTTCATCAAAAAAAAAAAAAAAAAAAAAAAAAAAAAAAAAAAAAAAAATGTACATCAGCACAGATTGTTTAGAACAATATTTTAATTAAAATTGTATTATATAATTTTTATATTCCATTATAACGAAGTCTTTTTAAAGAAATGTACTTGATAAAAGTTCTCAAAAAAAAAAGCAATTTAACAAATTACAACGACCATTTGGAAAATGATTTTTTCGAAGACTAAAATTTAAGACATAAAAAATCGCACGGAGTTGATCATACATTACGTACGCCATGAATTAAACATTAACATTCCTAGACCATCATGAACAAATTTTAAAACAAATTTCAGTTTTACAATTTTCAGTACTGTAATTTTTTTAATTTCTACGGAGCTGGTCATACATTACATACGCCATGAATTAAACATTAATAGTGTTATTACACGTAAAAATTGCAAGCGACAAAAATCGCCTGCGACTCGTCAGGTTTCGTGAAACTTACGTATTATCCACCTGAAACTTACGTATTATCCAAGCATTTCATTGGCTGTTCGGGAAAAGGCTTTTCCATCGTCAGATTTCCAAGAAATCTGACGACCCATTTTAAATGAAATTTCATTCTTAAACTTCTAAACATCCCACAATATTACTTTTTACGCCGTCGTATAGAGAAAAAAATGTACTTTTAAATGCAATTTGTTTGAAAGCTGTATCTCAATTTGTTTCTGAGTTATTAATTTTTATTTTGTAGTTTTTATTACTTTTTTGTCATAGTGGCAACAGAAGTATCCATCTCTGTTGAAAGTAAAGGCAAATTACAGATTACTGTATAAACCAATCAGAAAACGAATAAAATGCCGATTCAACCAATAAAAAACTTCAGATATGCTTTTGATTTCTTACCCTGACGAGGACAATAACCATTTTTCCAAATGGTTAAAAAAAAAAAAAAACTTCGCGGACCGTAATTTTTGCAAAAACTTTGTGGCAGAGTTTAAATGAAACGGAACAAAAAGCTAAAATATCTGGGTTTTTTTTTTTGTTGTTGTTGTTTTTTTTTAAGAAACACTACAGCAAGGAGTGATAGCTAATGTTAAACCTATGGGAGCTTCTTTTCGTAATTTCTGTAAAAACATTGTGGCAGAGTTTTAATGAAACGAAATAAAAGGCTGAAATATATGTTTAAAAAAGAGCGAAACATTACAGACACAGTTTTTTTACTTCAAGAATTTTTTTAAATTATTGTATTCAATTATAATGTATAGTCTTTTTAAAGAAATGTAGTATTTGATAAAAGTTCTCAACAAAAAAGAGAAAAAAAAAACTTTTTTAAAATTCTATGCTTCACCAGGCTACAAAATGGATGCCCTGATATATCCCTGCAGAATAATCGAATGCGTTAATCCAAAGAGGAAAGCTCCCCGTTCCTTCACTTGACAGCCCGACACCACCCATCTTGACCTTTGAGGGGAGAGAGCGTGCACCGTGGGTTTCCACGGACTTCTCCTTAGCTCAAAAGTATCTTGACAATTAGTTTGCATTTAATTGTTGAAGGTGTCAGTGGCGCTATAGCTTCGATTAGTGTTTATATCGACTTATTGTGATTAATTTTAAGGATCGGGAATGCCAAAATGTAAGAAAATATTTAAGTGATTCTAGAAAAGCGGTTGTAAATGCACTTAAGAAAGGTAGACTGCAAGCAGAATTAGCTCGTTCTTTTAACGTGTCTCGGCAACTTGTTATTACATGGAATAAAGTTTTTAATAAACAGAAATACATCGAAAATAAGCCTCAAAGTGGCCATCCGAAAAACAACAACTTGCAATGTTGACTGTATTATAAAAATGACATCTACAAGTGATTGTCGTAAGTCCGCTGTAATAATAAAAAATGAATTGAAAGAAAATTACGGCATAGACATACACGTTTCATCTGTCAAACGACGCCTAAACCTCTATGGTTTACATGGCAGAAGACCAGCAAAAACACTTTTCTAATCTACTAAGAATAGGAAAGCTAGAGTTGCATTCGTAAAACGGCATAATCCTTTCAGGGGCAAAGCAATGCTATTGCTGAAGCGTTGAAATTAATGACTGACACCAGAATTTTAGTTTAAAAAAATTCGGTTTATTATGTGTGTGAAATATAGCTTTTTCTTATTTAAAAATAATTTTTTTTTTTAAATTCTGGTGTCAATCCTTAATTTCAACACTTTCGCAATGGAATTGCTTTGCCCCTGAAAGGGTTATGCCGTTTTACAAATGCAACTCTAGCTTTCCTATTCTTAGTAGATAACAAACGTGTTTTTGCTGGTCTTCTACCATGTAAACCATAGACGTTTAGGCGTCGTTTGACTGATGAAACGTGTATGTCTATGCCGTAACTTTCTTTCAATTCATTTTTAGGGTTTCGTTCATCTCACGAAACCCTATTCGTCTCGCTCCTCTGTCTGTCTGTCTGTCCGTCTGTCCGTCACAGAGCCCGTTCTCAGAAACTACACATGTTGGAGATTTGAAATTTTGCATACTTATAGATGACCACCACATATCATACGACAAATCATAAAATTTTGAAAAAGTCGTACATTTAACCCTTTGGGCTCCCACATGTGTATTTTAAACAATTCTTTCTAAGTGAGTCCTTAATTAGGTTGCAGGCATGAAATTTTGCGTACTTATAGATGGATACCTCAGATCAAACGACAAATCATAAAATTTTGAAGAAGTCATTCATTTAACCCTTTGGGCTCCCACATGTGTATTTTAAACAATTCTTTCTATGTGAACCTCTAATTACATTGGAGGCGTGAAATTTTGCATACTTATAGCTGAATACCTCACATCAAAGGACAAATCATAAAATTTTGAAAAAGTCGTACATTTAACCCTTTGGGCTCCCCTATGTGTATTTCAAGCAATTCTTTCTATGTGAGCCTCTAATTAGGTTGGAGGCGTGAAATTTTACAAACTTATAGCTGAACACATCACATCAAACAACAAACTATAAAATTTTGAAAAAGTCGTACATTTAACCCTTTGGGCTCCCACATCTGTATTTTAAACAATTCTTTCTAAGTGCGTCCCTAATTAGGTTGCAGGTGTGAAATTTTGCGTACTTATAGATGGGCACCTGAGATCAAACAACAAATCATAAAATTTTGAAAAAGTCATACATTTAACCCTTTGGGCTCCCACATGTGTATTTTAAACAATTCTTTCTATGTGAACCTATAATTAGATTGGAGGCGTGAAATTTTGCATACTTATAGCTGAATACCTCGCATCAAAGGACAAATCATAAAATTTTGAAAAGGTCGTACATTTAACCCTTTGGGCTCCCCATGTGTATTCCAAGCAATTCTTTCTATGTGATCCTCTAATTAGGTTGGAGGCGTGAAATTTTACAAACTTATAGCTGAACACCTCACATCAAACGACAAACTATAAAATTTTGAAAAAGTTCGTACATTTAACCCTTTGGGCTCCCACATGTGTATTTTACACAATTCTTTCTAAGTGAACCCTAATTAGGTTGGAGGAGTGAAATATTGCATACTTATAGCTGAATACCTCACATCAAACGACAAATCATAAAAATTTCAAAAAGTTGTATATTTAACCCTTTGGGCTCCCACATGTGTATTCTAAACAATTCTTTTTAAGTGAGCCCCTAATTAGGTTGCAGGCATGAAATTTTGCGTACTTATAGATGAACACCTCAGATCAAACGACAAATCATAAAATTTTGAAAAAGTCGTACATTTAACCCTTTGATCTCCCACATGTGTATTTTAAACAATTCTTTCCATGTGAACCTCTAATTACATTGGAGGCGTAAAAATTTGCATACTTATAGCTGAGTACCTCACATCAAAGGACAAATCATAAAATTTTAAAAAAGTCGTACATTTAACCCTTTGGGCTCCCACATGTGTATTTTAAACAATTCTTTCTAAGTGAACCCTAATTAGGTTGGAGGAGTGAAATTTTGCATACTTATAGTTGAATACCTCACATCAAAGGACAAATCATAAAATTTTGAAAAAGTCGTACATTTAACCCTTTGGGCTCCCACATGTGTATTTTAAACAATTCTTTCTATGTGAACCCTAATTAGGTTGGAGGAGTGAAATATTGCATAGCTGAATGCCTCACATCAAACGACAAATCATAAAATTTTCAAAAATTGTATATTTAACCCTTTGGGCTCCCACATGTGTATTCTAAACAATTCTTTTTAAGTGAGCCCCTATTTAGGTTGGAGGTGTAAAATTTTGCGTAATTATAGCTGAATACCCCACATCAAACGACAAATCATAAAATTTTGAAAAAGTCGTACATTTAACCCTTTGGGCTCCCACATGTGTATTTTAAACAATTCTTTCTAAGTGAGTCCGTAATTAGGTTGCAGGCATGAAATTTTGAGTACATATAGATGGACACCTCAGATCAAACGACAAATCATAAAATTTTGAAAAAGTCATTCATTTAACCCTTTGGGCTCCCACATGTGTATTTTAAACAATTCTTTCTATGTGAACCTCTAATTACATTGGAGGCGTGAAATTTTGCATACTTATAGCTGAATACCTCTCATCAAAGGACAAATCATAAAATTTGGAAAAGTCGTACATTTAACCCTTTGGGCTCCCCCATGTGTATTTCAAGCAATTCTTTCTATGTGAGCCTCTAATTAGGTTGGAGGCGTGAAATTTTACAAGCTTATAGCTGAACACCTCACATCAAACGACAAACAATAAAATTTTGAAAAAGGTCGTACATTTAACCCTTTGGGCTCCCACATGTGTATTTTAAACAATTCTTTCTAAGTGAACCCTAATTAGGTTGGAGGAGTGAAATATTGCATACTTATAGCTGAATACCTCACATCAAACGACAAATCATAAAATTTTCAAAAAGTTGTATATTTAACTCTTTGGGCTCCCACATGTGTATTCTAAACAATTCTTTTTGAGTGAGCCCCTAATTAGGTTGCAGGCATGAAATTTTGCGTACTTATAGATGGACACCTCAGATCAAACGACAAATCATAAAATTTTGAAAAAGTCATACATTTAACCCTTTGGTCTCCCACATGTGTATTTTAAACAATTCTTTCTATGTGAGCCTTTAATTACATTGGAGGCGTAAAAATTTGCATACTTATAGCTGAATACCTCACATCAAAGGACAAATCATAAAATTTTGAAAAAGTTGTACATTTAACCCTTTGGGCTCCCACATGTGTATTTTAAACAATTCTTTCTAAGTGAACCCTAATTAGGTTGGAGGAGTGAAATTTTGCATACTTATAGCTGAATACCTCACATCAAAGGACAAATCATAAAATTTTGAAAAAGTCGTACATTTAACCCTTTGGGCTCCCACATGTGTATTTTAAACAATTCTTTCTAAGTGAACCCTAATTAGGTTGGAGGAGTGAAATATTGCATACTTATAGCTGAATACCTCACATCAAACGACAAATCATAAAATTTTCAAAAAGTTGTATATTTAACCCTTTGGGCTCCCACATGTGTATTCTAAACAATTCTTTTTAAGTGAGCCCCTATTTAGGTTGGAGGTGTGAAATTTTGCATAATTATAGCTGAATACCCCACATCAAACGACACATCATAAAATTTTGAAAAAGTCGTACATTTAACCCTTTGGGCTCCCACATGTGTATTTTAAACAATTCTTTCTAAGTGAACCCTAATTAGGTTGGAGGAGTGAAATTTTGCATACTTATAGCTGAGTACTCCACATCAAACGACAAATCATAAAATTTTGAAAAAGTCGTACATTTAACCCTTTGGGCTCCCATATATGTATTTTAAACAATTCTTTTTAAGTGAGCCCCTATTTAGGTTGAAGGTGTGAAATTTTACATAATTATAGCTGAACACCTCACATCAAATGACAAACCATAAAATTTTGAAAAAGTCGTACATTTAACCTTTTGGGTTCCCACATGTGCACTTTAAACAGTTCTTTCTAAGTGACACCCTATTTACGTTGGAGGTGTGAAATTTGGCATACTTATAGCTGAACACCTCACATCAAATGACAAACCATAAAATTTTGAAAAGTCGTACATTTAACCCTTTGCGCTCCCCCATGTGTATTTTAAACAATTCTTTCTAAGTGAGCCCCTAATTAGGTTGGAGGCATGAAATTCTGCATAGTTATAGCTGTGCATCACACATCAAACGGCAAATCATAAAATTTTGAAAAAGTCGTACATTTAAGCTTTTGGGTTCCTACATGTGTATTTTAATCAATTGTTTCTAAGTGACACTCTATTTAGGTTGGAGGCGTGAAATTTTGCACACTAGCTGAACACCATCATGCGACAAATCATAAAAATTTGAAAAAGTCGTACATTTAACCCTTTGGGCCCCCACATGCGTGTTTTAAGCAATTCTTCCTAACTGAGCCCCTTATTAAATTGGAGATTTGAAATTTTGCATGCTTATTATAGCAGAAAACCTGAGGCCAGGCGACAAATTATAAAATCTTGAAAAAGTCTTACGTTTAACCCTTTGTACCACATATGTATTTTAAGCAATTCTTTCTAAGAGAGCCTGTAATTAAATTGGAGACATGAATTTTTGCATACGTATAGCTGAATACCTCAGACCACACGACAAATCATAAAATTTTCAAAAAGTCTTATATTATTTGCTCCTCCGTGCTCTAAAGTATATTTTAAGCAATTTTTCTAACCTCCGCCCTTTTCACCCGGGGAGCACTTTTCCAACTTTTGCCGACACCCCTTTGACCATTCTTTCATATTATGCACCATAGCCTTACATATTTGAGTTCCACTTTTTACCGCCAGGGGCGCCTACTTATCTCGGGTGCTATGGGCCCAATCCCTTCGACTAATACATATACGGGTAGTATGTAAAACGGAGTTTCGTTCGGATAGAGATTTGTTTAGAATAGAGTACGCCCCTGGTTGCGAAATGTGGAACTAACAGATTTTTCAAAAGGATAAAGTGTTTTGAAATGAATATTAAACGAAACCCTCTGTGCGATCTGTGATCACACTTACCCACTTGTTATTATTACAGCGGACTTACGACAATCACTTGTAGATATCATTTTTATAATATAGTCAATATTTCGAGTTGTTTTTTTTTTTTTTCGTATGGCCGCTTTGAGGCTTAAGTTTCGATGTATTTCTGTTTATTAAAAACTTTATTCCATGTAATAACAAGTTGCCGAGACACTTTAAAAAAAAACGAGCTAGTTCTGCTTGCAGTCCACCTTTCTTAAGGGCATTTACAGCGGCTTTTCTAGAATCACTTCAATATTTTTTTACTTTTCGGCATTCCTGATCCTTAAAAATAATCACAATAAGTCAATAAAAACACTAATCGAAGCTATAGCGCCACTGACACCTTCAACAATTAAATGCAAACTAATTGTCAAAATACTTTTGAGCTAAGGCGGAGTCATATTTCTTCGGTGGCGCCGAATGTAAACAAACAAGTTGAAACTTGATACATTTAAATAACTGCAGTCACAGTGTTCTCAATTATAGGGAATATATTTTCTTTTACATTTTTATATTAAATAAAATAAGAGATAATATAAGGTTGTCAAAATACTTTTGAGCGCTACTGTAATTTTTCTATTTTAGAAAGCGTTAGATTTTTTATATGAATTTGAATATAAAAATATTTATATTCTTTGTCAGTTATAACTAAAATTATAATTCAATACAAATTGTACCTTTTATATATTTAAAAATGTTATAACTCTTTGGTGATAACAGTAACAATAAGATGTGAAAAATCTTTTTGTATTTTGCCTGAAATATTGAGTAAATAAATGCATCCTTTTTCTTACATACAATTATTTTACGTATGCATAAATTATTTGCACATTTTGCCGAGGTATAATTAATTATCTCTAAATAATTTTATGTTCCATTTAGGCTTCATTCGGTCTTTGCATCGAAAATTATGTAATGATAATATATTATATGTTACAGGTTACAGGTTAATATACATTTGAATTTTATTATATATTTTTCCTGCTCAAAAATATCTTTAAATTAGTGTTTTTATAATGATGTTCTCAAAAGTTGGAAGGTCTAAAACACAGAAGTGAATGTCCGGAACCACAACAGGCAAATGCCCATTAATTTAGAAATTATACAGCAGTCATATAAACACATTCATCTCAAACATTATTTGAGTTTGTTCACTCTGTATTATAATTTTATTAAAATCGATTTCGATTCTAGATACAACTGTCTTAATTTAAAGGTGTAATCATAATAAAGAAAATCCTAAATTATTGTTTCAAAAGTCAGTATAATAATTATGAGAGTTAATGTGTTTGTTTAAAAATTAATTCTTCGAAAAGTTCAAAATTGTATTGACTCTGCAAATTCTGTCTGCCAAGCAATCCTCGGCCAAGCATGAAGTACACATTACAATAAATTATTTTTACATGAGCGTGTGAGCTTTAAATGCGATAATTCTTATTTGCTATTTCAGTAACTTCCAACTAGAATCTTGCGCAGTTTGGGTTGTACCCGACTCGAACACAAAAATCCTGCTTAAAGTCAACTCGATCTCGGTAAAAAGAATTTCTTCAGCCAGAAACCCGACGAGAACATGACACACTTCAACCTGAAGTTAACCTGAACCCAAAATATTCAAACCCAAACCCGAAGTGAAAAAAATTCTAATCCATATTTTAATTTAATTAAGGAAAAGTAGTGTGCAATTATATCGTTATTATCAATTTTACCTTCTTTGTATAAAAATGAATATATATATGCACTTTGATATTCAAATGTACAGTTTTTTTTTATTATTATTATTTAATATTCAGAACTTTCTTTTAAAAAATCAGGTCAACCCGAATTCGACCTCTAAAAAAAAAAAAAAAAAAATCAAAACACAACCCGAAACCAACCCTAACCCTATACCGAAACATTTTAAGTCAACCCAACCCTAACTCGACCCGCAACGAAAAAAAAATTAGCGTTAACCCGACCAGCGGGGATTCGAGTAAAAGCTGAATACCCGGCTGGATGCATGGCTATATTTCCAAACCGCAGTCCGCTGTGGACCAGTTGGGGGAAGGCCAAAATAAAAGCAGAAGTCTAAAAGTAAATCCCCTACCTTTTTTGAGAAATCGTAAAGCAACGGTGTAAAAAAGAAGACCGTTTTATGAAAGACTCATCCCTTGGTGAGGTACAACCTAGATGATCATACATATCTAGCTAGTACCTCAAAGAAATCAAATTTATTTCTTCTTACTCTGAGAGTGCCAACAGAAAAACTTTATAAGCTGAGTATTCTATGCCCAGCGGGTATGGAGAACAGACATGTTTTGCAATCGTGATCAAATCCTCAAAGCACAAAGTAAAAACCGTTGTGCCGTATAAATGGACTGTTCTGTTCAATCGTCAGGTGCTGAAATAAATAACCAGCACATGGGAATGTATGGAACAGATGTCATGTAGAAGCAAATTACACAGTCATTGTGCTGACAATTTAGTGAAGGGCGTGACTATAATATGACCATGTGCCAAGCAGCCTACCTCTCTTCCAGTTTTGTAGAAGGATCTCACATGAAAGCATTTTGACACCAATGATTGTGTGAAAACTGCCGTGAAACAGTTCTGTGCATGACCCGCAATTTTTGAAGGGTGATTTTCAAAATTGCGCCAATGGACTCGCCTTATTTTCGAAAGCAATCATTTGTCGAAAACGTTGATTTGCTTTGAATAGGATATAATTATAATTAAAAGATATATTTCATTTTATTTACTTATTTATTTTATGTCAATATTTCTTTCTTCTCTTAAAAGGGGGGGGGGGGGGGGAAATATCCAGTAATAAGTTTTATGCCTATATTACATTTCTTAATTTAGGTGGTAAAGATTTTTATAATTAGAATGTTTGATACATAGGTGATAAATCCATTATATCTTTATATTTCCCTTTGGTAATATGCCTAGTTTTTTGTATAAAGAAGATAATACTATTTTTACGAAATTATTTGGCCATATGCGCAAGCCAATCGGTGAATACCCGAATTATGATAAAACAATGTTTTAACAATGTTGCCAATTCACCACAGTTGCAGTAGAACTGCTAAATTCTGATTGTGCTCGTTAATATTATGCAACATAAAAATAATTTTATTTCAGAAATACATAGATTTTATTTATTTAATTCATATTGATTATTTAATTATATATTTTGCAAAAATTACTTTTTATTTTAAATATACCAATTACCAAATCGAGCTTAAAATAAACAACATTTGCATATTTTAAATATACCAATTACCAAATCAAGCTTAAAATAAACAACATTTGCAAAAAATAAAAAGCCTTCTTTTTCTTCGGGTTTTTTTTTCTGTCAAAAATATCTGCTCTCTTTTAAACAGAACTAAGGGCTTTAAATTTTGAAAACAATTATGCTTCATCTGAATACTTCTTTTTATGTATATAGAGAGAAAAGAAGTGTAATGTTTATTCACTTTAATCCTTTCACGTCACAAGCATTTTTTTTTTATCACATAGTTAATTCCTATTCATATCATGCTTGCACAAAAAATACATCAATTCTGCTTTCTAAAGAAAAAAAATGAGTGGCATAAGAAAATTTTAATCAGGCTAAGCTTTGAAAATTGGATTAAAAGACATTATAGATTATACAGAAAACACAAATTCTGTGTATCGCCATAATAAAAAGCACAATTCATTAACATAAGAACTGTTACTTTGAAGTTTATAAAAAAAATATTCAGACAAACATGTTTGGTACGTTTTGCTTTTTTTTTTTACTATTAGAGTCTCAATTTTTTTTTTTTTAATTTTACTGAACGAATCCTGGATATATTTTTTTGTCGATTTTTAATGGTGGATATAAAACAGGTTATCAAAATACACTGTTAAAAATAGACATATATCAAGTTATTTTGAAATAAAAAATCAACACAACTGCAACTGATTGATTCTTAATAAACAACTTGCCTTCAAATTTGCGAAAAAACTTATGTTCATAATAATGCCGTTTTCTTTTTAGCTTAGTCAATGCCAATCGGCGTATTTTAGAAATTGTGGTTTGGCACAACACGGCATTTTTTGTGACAACCGCATTTGTGACATCTACATTATTGCCATTTGAGAATCCATATAAATAAAAGTGTGAGGACATACGCACACGGCGCGATCTCAGATTGGACGCTTTGTCCTAACTGCTGCAATTCACATTCCAGAACTTTTCAATACTCGCCTGGACAAGTTCTGTTAAACAAGTGTAGCTAGGGTGCCTCGATATGAGACTGACATACGGGACGTAAAATTTAATTAATTGAGACGATTTGGACAAAAGGGAATCGAAGCGTCTTGTGAAAGTGCCATTATCGTCAAGCTAATGCTTATTAACTTATCTCACTCATACATCGTTAAAAATCTGTAGATTTTGCTGCCTAATCACTCCACCGCTTTTACAGAAAACAATTTACTTGACGATATTATGAAGCATTCTCATTGGTCAGAATAGAGATATTCTATAAAAGCAGTGGAGTGAATAGGCAGCAAAAGTTGCAGATTTTTAACTGTGTATATGTATAATCGAATTCGTTCAGACGATTACAGCCCAGTCTGAAATGCAGGTTTCTCACAGTTTGGGCAAACCCGTCTGTCTAAACGGAGTCTAAGGATGTGTCCTGTGCGTATGTCGCGTCTGTCATATAGAGGCACAATAGTGTGACAAGTCAACAAACATAAGCTTGGCGATAATTTTCTTTATTTGAAGTCGCTTAAAAATAAGCTATTAATTTTTGTCTACATTAGCATATATTCTGAATGTATCTACCGACATATTAAGCATTACGTATCTTGATTTTCTCATTAATACAAATTGTCCGCTGCTTACATGTGTTAAATTTATTGGTAAACGTCAATCTGATGCTTTATAATACACACAATTATATATGTAATTAGTAACGTATTTAACCTGGTAATAGAATATAAATAATTTACATTTCAGTGAATTCACATCAAAGTAATCTTTACATGTCATCATTTTATACTAAATCAAGGAGAATCTGCAACTTTTCAATTGACTTTTGTCCCATATCTCGTACCGTTTTCGAGATATGAGCGCTAATTCCGAGATTGTCATTAGGTGGCTCTGTAAGCAGTCTCATCGCGTGCATAGTCACTGTACTATACCTAGACAACCCATTTATGACTATAGCTCAAAGAAATTGTAAAAGTGTAATTGAAGTATTTGTAATAGAAATCTTTGTATAGTTGTCACCGTTTTGAAGTTAACGGGGGGTGGACAAGACTTTAATAGGAACCCTGCATAATTGATAATTATGATAACCAAATTTTCTGTTTAGTTTAAACCTTTCAGGAGCAAGGTCATGCTTTCGCAAAATTCTGAAATGAGTGATCGACACCAGAATTTATAAACAAATTGATTCCAAAGTAAGCAAAAGCTTTTGTTCACGTACTTGATCACCCAAACCGGAGCACCAACCATAAAATGGCATGGGATGTAACGCTCCAGCGGAAAATCCCTACTACAATCACCGTTGCCGGACATCGGAACGCTCTCAAAACAACCAGTAGAAAATAGCGCATAGTCTGACGTACTTACATCAGCAAATCATATAATGTTATAAAACAATTGATGTTGCTTTCATCATCATAATAAAAATATAAAAATAAGTAACGATAGTCAGGTGTCTTGAATGAACAGCAAAAGTCAAAACTATAGTTCATTGCTCAAAGTAATGGTGGTAAAATGTTCATTTAAGTTCAATGATCAATAATGTTCATATCAGTTCAATGTTCAAAAAAATGCTCATAAAAGTTTATTAAAGGAAAACTAACTTGGGGGAAAAAAGAACACCATAAAGTTCAGTCTTCAAGAGAAAATCACCATTAAAACATATGTCAGACAAAGCATAGTTACTATACAAGGCACAATGTTGAGCTCAATTCTAATGCAGAGTCAAAGATACACAAAAGGTTCGTAGAAAACCACTGATAAAAATTTATAGTATGTTACACTGTAAAAAAAAATGTGTAAAGTTAAAGTTTTTCTAGGAAACTGGGATTCCTAGAACTTTGTGTGCAACGGCAACAACAAAAATTACTGTAAATTCGTCTGATACAAGAATTTTTCTTGTTGCCGTTACATAAAAATCTCTAGGAATCCTAGTTTCCTAGAAAAACTTTAGTAACTTTACAGATTTTTTTTACAGTGTAGAAGGAAATACTTGCAAAAGTAAAATTATTAAAAATTATACTTAATAAATGAGTATTCATTATAAAAGGAAAAATTTCATTCCAATATTATAGTGCCAATCTGGCATTTAGGAATTAAAATTAGGTTGTCCAAAAATGGACCACCGCCCTTGAAGGGGTTAACTTTTATTAATACTTTTTTCCTTAATTTCTGTATTTTTTTCTATTCCTGAATAATTTCGCAACTCACGAAGACTGCCAGCAATGATAAATATATATTTTTTAAATAAATTTTGGGAACTAATAAAAAGCTCTAAGAAACGGGAGATTATTATTTTCCTCAAATAAACATCTGTTATAAAGAATAAATCAAGTTCTCTTTAAAGCTTTATTTTATTGTTTTTGTTAATGTATAAATATACGGAAATTCTGAATGCATTTAAAATATTAGATTGAATAGAACTCTGTTAACACGGTTTAAATATATAATTAGAATAGCATATAAACAAAGATTATGGTAGATTTGAACATAACAGAGGAAGTACCGGAATACTCATAGATCATTTTCGAACTATTCATAAGGGATAAAGGATGCTCGACTGATATTCCACGGCAATTTGCTATTATATTGCTTGGAACTGATCCATTTTATGATACGGAATTTCTCGTTTCTGTCACTTTAAAAGCTTATTTTATGGGTTTACTAAATTATAGGTTAAGAGCTTTCATAAGGAGCGTTTAAAATGCCATTCATGTGCTGATAAGATGGTTAACATATTGGGAAACGTAATTACTGTCATAAGGTGTGAGAATACATGCCAAAATTGGAAATGAATTTACAGTGAAAAGGAAACAATGGGAAATACAGAATGCGAGTATATCATAAAGTATTCTTTAACTTTAAAACTCAATTATTAATTAACTAAATCAAATATATAGATCATTTAAGTGATATGTTTATCAGATAGTTCTTAAATTTTATATATGGAAATTTCAAAAATGATTTCATTTTGATCAATAGATGGAGCTGCGTTGTCTCAAATTGTAAGAAACCTAAAAAGAATCAAAGTTTTCTTTCAGGTTTTAACGGTTGCATAGAATAAAAGATAAAAAATGAGATATCTTTGATTCAGTTTTTTCTGTTAAGATGAATGTTTTTACAGTTGGTTGGAGACAGCACAGTGCCACTATTTATTAAATATATGCAAAGCATCCTTGACCGGTCAAATTTTTTCAATCGGTTAGTTGTCGAAATCTCATAGACTCTCATATATTTTCACAACGGTAAATCAAAGATTGCCGTATTTAATTTTTATTTAGACAACTAAAGGAACATTTAGACATTTAGAGACATTTAGAATGTACTTATTTTTAATAGTTTCTGTAACGATTACCCGAATTTCTATTGTATAAGCAATTACAAAAACTTTGATTATTGTAGAACATATTGAAAAAAAAGGGTACATTAAAGGGTTAAAGATAGATTTTTCAGTGTTTCAAGCCGAATCTATTTTGCTAACATTTCTGTTCATTTGGCTACTGTTTTTTATTTCTTATTCGCCAAATCGCTAATGTTGGCCGAAAGTCAACGAGAACACTGGATACTACTATAAAAATTCATTAAAAAGGAAAAAAGATGATAAATAATTGAGGTTCACACGATTGGGACCAGTAAGAGATCGGTGGAGTTTTTTAATAACAAAAAAATTGTAGGTTCGAAAGGTATCCGGCGCTTAGCCGAAACGTGAATCAAATATATAAAACTGAAACTTTTACTGAGTGCAATAAATAGAAAAAAATAACAGAACATCGATTGACAAGGTTCATTAAAGGTCTAATTCACTCACGCGAAAACACCGCTAATGTTAATCCTATGGAAGAATTTTTTAAGATATCTTGTTTGCATTTCAATATTTTTAAAAGATTTTTTTCGCATTGGATAGATGAAATCGACCTGTACAAAGACTGTTTTTTAATTTTTCTATTTTGTTTACAGTTTTTTTTATTAGGCTAATTTTTGTTTTGGGAACCGGTTTCGAAAGTGAAAGTATACTGATTAAAAAAAAAAAAAAAACCTAAAAAGAAAATTGAAAATGTAAAAAAAGGCCTTTGTACAGATAAGCTTCAGCTACTCAATGCAAAAAAAATCACTTAAAAATATTGAAATGCAAGCGAGCTATCTGAAAAAATTTCTTCTATAGGATAAATATTAGCGAACGGGTGTTTTTCTTTGAGTGAAGTAGCCTCTTAACCCTTGAGATGTAATGGGCCCATTTCTGGTTTGTGTCTTTTTGCAGTGCGAAATTTTCATAGTACTCCGGTTGCTGAGTTACCGTTCGTGTAAAAGAAGTTTAATCAACTATGCTTGATCTGGTAATTTCAGCGTGCTTCCGGCAGTAAATGGAGAATCCAAGTGCATCCAGATATTCTATTAAAACCTTATTTACATAAATCCGTTTCATATACTGAAAGTCATGGCCTCTTATCAGTAACTTTTGGAACTTCAATTTTTTTTCCTTTTTTCGTTGTTAAAAGAAGTCCGATCTTTCTCTTATCTCAATCGTGGAAACTGCAATTATTAATCATCATTCGTTCTTTCTTAACGATTTTTTTAACCCGGGAGAACTCGCTGCATGAGATTTTCTCTCACAGTCGCACTTTTTTAAGACTCTTATTTAAATCATTTTTCATTTTAATTAAAATTTCAAAATATTTTTCAATTATTTTACCTCTTTTGTGAATAAAAGTACTAAGCCAACCAAAAAAAGTTGATATTATATGAATATAAAGTAAAAGAAAAGCAATTGCATTCTCACTAGCGAGTTCTCCCGGGTTAAGTTGTAACGAACTTTTGACGTACCAGGCATAGGGAATCTAAATATATATTGCGCTATCGTACATGGCACAGAAATCGCGATTATTTGTTAACTGTTTGATGGCAATGCCCAAATGAAACGCATCTTATTGGTTATTGAACAGCATTTGCTGCATCGCCATACCTATAAGGGGGGGGGGGGGGTTACTATAGGGAGCACCCTGTTTTGTCGTCAAATGCCGCCAATTTGGAAACCAAAATTATTCGCCAAAAGTGACGCCAACTTGGCGATATCTCTAATATTTCGCCAAATCCCCATAAACTTCCAATGTAAACCAATAGGGTTTACTTTCTTACAGAAAATCAACAAATTGATTCATTTTAAAGCAACAAAAACTAATATTAGTTTAAGGGATTATATTGATTAAGGTATGGAGATGCATTAAATGTTGTTCAATAACCAATGAGATGCGTTTTATTCGGGCCTTACCATTAAACAATTAACAAATAATCGCGATTTCTATGCCACGTACGATAGCGTAAATGGCAACACCCGAATGAAACGCATCTCATTGGTTATTGAACAGCATTTAATGCATCTGTATACCTTAATATAATCCCTTAAACTAATATTAGTTTTTGTTGCATTAAAATGTCTCAATTTTTTGATTTTCTGTAAGCATAAGTAAACCCTATTGGTTTACAATGGAAGTCTATGGCAATTTGGCGAAATATTATTGATATAGCCAAGTTGGCGTCACTTTTGGCGATATATCGCCAAGTTGGCGACAAAAGTGGCGGCATTTGGTGACAAATATGGTAACCCCCTTATAGATATGAGGATACATTAAATGCTGTTCAATAACCAATGAGATGGGTTCATTCAGGCGTTGCCATTATACAATTAACAAATAATCACAATTTCTGTGCCGCGTACGATAGTGTAATATATATATAGATATTTAAGGGAGTCCAAGTAAATTAAATTATGAATAAAAGTAACATGATACAATGCCTAGCATGCTTTGCCAATCAAAAATTGAGGGAGATCAAACTGATCGTCAAGGGCGGCTAGTTTTTTTTTTTTATTATTATTATTCTGTTTGGAGGCATTTGAAGTTAAAACTAATGAACAGAACGAGACCACATTTTACTACAAAATTTGGAAGGCATGAGACGATGAATTTCGGGGAAGCAAAAATTAATACAACGAGTGGTATACATTTTTTATAACAAAAAACCCTCTAAAAAGAAATATTGCTACTCTGTCGCAAGAAAAGTAAAAGAAATTTTAATTCATTGTTGCTTAAAACTTCTAACCGAAATTAATAAAACGCCCACAAGGAATATATTTAGAAGAAAAAATTATAGCAACACTCACAAATCAACATGTGTGATAAACCCGTTAATTAAGTTTAAATTTATTTAAAATCTCAATATATCTCCATAATTAATGTGTCAGATCACATGTACAGGCACCTAAAAATGCACAAAATAATATACATAATACAATCAAATTGTATGACTTGCAAATAAACAGGGACATCGACATATCACAAAATTTCCAATGAATTTAGTTGCCTGGCGAAGAAATTTGATAAAATTTATTTATTTATATTATGCAGTACACACTAAAATACAAAAAAATCTGGTATTGAAATGAGCTTCTTCAAAGCAAGCAATACATGTAAGGCAAAAGTCAAACTATAAATTAATTATGCACGAAGTTGAAGTTATATAAATATTTGAAATACACATATTCAAGAAGTATCAGATATGATTGTCAAAACAGAAAGGGGCAATAATTAAAATATATAAGAAACTTGGGAGCCATTTCATTTGTTTAAACAAAAATACAGTGTGTTTGACAGCAAGAAAAACCTTGAATTTAATTCCTAACTGTAGCAATAATGAAAATATTTTGCGAAATCTTCATCAGAATAACTTTGTTTTCCATGAAATCAAGAAAATTGCTAGAATTACACTGTAATCTGGTTTGTTAAACCCATGATACGCAATGCTTTTGACATATCCTCAAAACCAAAAATCACAAGAATTCAGGTCAAGCAACCTTAGTGGATATGTCGTGAGAAATGCACGACTTATGATTTTGCTATCTAAGAAATGTGTACCTGAAGTGTGTTTGGTAGCGCACCATCTTGCGTCAAGACAGTAAAATTGAGACATCTTTTCTGCTGCAGTCGTAGAATCACAAGGTTCTCCAGCATATCAGCATACTTGACAGCATTTGATAAAGCTTATTGTTAATTGCAAATGTGATTCAATATGACCGTTCTAATGTTTCAATGCCTGACATCTTCCATGGCAGCTTACTGCATATTGGCATTATTTGCCTGACGAAATTTTATGTCAGGCGTTATTATATCAGGCACATATCCATGATACGCAATGCGTTTGACATATCCTCAAAACCAAAAGTCAAAGGAATTCAGGTCAAGCAACCTTATTGGATATGTCGTGAGAATTGCAGGATTTGCGATTCTGCTATCTAAGAAATGCGTACCTGAAGTATGTTTGGTAACGCACCATCTTGCATCAAGACGGTAAAATAGAGACACCTTTTCTGCTGCAATCGCAGAATCACAAAGTTCTCCAGCATATCGGCATTCTTGACAGCAGTGACGGAACAGATACACTGTCCATTTTTTAGATATTGATCTTAAAAATAAAAGCCGGTATTAAAATATGTAGTGAATGCACACTTTATTCTGGCTTTTGGCAAATGAATAGAAGTCTGCACGCCATACGTGTAGATTACCTTCCAGTATTATACATTATCTTCCTGCATTTCTCCAAAAAATCTAAAAGGAAACTGGCTTTAGGTACACTTTATTATTTTAATACAACCATGCTGATTGGTGAAGATATGATACAATTTCATTTTTTTTATCCTACTGAGTAAAAAGGTATCCAAGCCGGGAATTGAACACAGAACTTTTTTGTTTAAATTCCCAATCCTCTTTCAATTGAGCTACCTGGAAGGACGATCAGACCACACAATGCATTCAGAAATAGTTTTGGCAATAGCATATGGTCCGTCATGCAAACAGCTCAAAAGAATAAGCCACAGATAAAGGGACTCCATAAAACTATGGAAACGAGATACAATTTATTACTTTAACATAATCATACAGATTGGTAAAGATATCATACAATTTGAAATTTTTCCAACTATGTGAAAAAATGCCAGGAATCGAAACCGAAACTTTTTGGCTTAAATTCTCAAAGCTCTTCCAACTGAGTTACCTGGCACGACAACCGGCCGACACAATTTACTCAGATAATCATTTGGCAATAACATCTAGTTTGCCATATATATTGCTTTACGCAATATGCCGCGATTAAGGAACTCCGTTAACCGATTGAAACCTAGATACACTTTATTATTTTTACACAAATAATAAATAGTTGTTTGTTCGACTGAATGAAAAAGTTTCCGTTACGGGAATATAAACCATAACCTTTTATTCTGAATTACCAATGCTTATCCAATTGAAATATTTGGAATGGAAGCCGGGCAACACAATTCACTCACAACTTTTTGGAAATGGCATCTGATCTGTCAAGTATGCAGTTCACTTGGATACTTTTCAATTAATTATAAAAAAATAACTGTATGGTATTTTTACCAATCAGTATGATTGTATTAAAATAATAAAGAGCATATCTGTTTCCATACTTTAAAGGAGCTCCTTTCTTTACGGCTCACTCTGTCTATCGACTATCTAGATGACTGTTCAGATGCTATCGTCGAAAGGTTGTCTGTGTCGATTATCTGCCGATTGTCACTGCAATACGCATACCTGAAAAATATTTTCATTAAATTATTGTTAAAGCCATTAGTTTAATAAATTTTTTTACTCAATCTAGTAATACATACCTCTGAACTTCTTGTGATCGTCTGTTTCTTTTATCAGCATCATCTCTATCCACTTTCACATTTACAAACATTATAGTCTACTGCATCATTCAAAATCTGCGATTCGGAGGGATACAGATTTTTATGTCATCTTTTAAAAATATGTATACCTGAAATAAAATATTTTATTAAAATACTATTAAGGCCATTCATATAATAGAAGGTTTTACTCAATCTAGTAATACAGACCTCCGAAGTTCTTGACATGGTCTTTCTCTTTTATCGCCATCATCTCCATCCACTTTCACATTTACAAACGTTACAGTCTGCGGCATCTTTCATCATCCGCACTTCGGAGAGATACAGATTTTTATGTCATCTTTTAAAAATATGAATACCTGAAATAAAATATTCTATTAAAATGCTATTAAGGCAATTAGTGTAATAGAATGTTTTATTCAATCTAGTAATACATACCTCCGAAGTTATAGCGATCATCTTTCTCATTTATCGCCATCATCTCAATACCAATTCACATATACAAGCATTACAGTCTGTAGCATCCTTCATCTGAAAGTTTACAGATTTTTGTTAAAATGCTATTAAGGCCGTGAGTGTAACATAATTTTTACTCAATCTAGTAATACATACATCTGGAGTTCTTCAGGTCGTCTTTTCCCTTTATAACCATCATGTCCATCCCCTTTCACATTTACAAATATTACACTGAACTGCATCTTTCATCATCTGCACTTCAGAGCAATAGAGAATTTTATGATATCATTTAAAAATATCATGCATTCATGAAGTAAAATATTTTATTAAAATAGTATTAAAGCCGATAGTAAAAGACAATTTTTACGGAATCTAGAAATACATACCTCCGAAGTTTTTGATATCCGTATTTCTCTTTTATCGTCATCATTTCCATTTTATTTCACTATCTAGATATTACAGTCTGCTGCTTAACTCAACATCTGCAATTTAGAGGGAAACAGTTTTTTTATGACAACTTTTAAAAATATGCATACCTGAAGGAAATGATTTTATTAAATTACTATTAAAACCATTAGTAAATACAGTTTTTGTGCAATCTAGAAATACATACCTCCGATGTTTTTGAGATCCGTATTTCTCTTTTATCGTCATCATTTCCATCTTCTTTGACCATCCTATCTATTACAGTCTACTGTTTGTTTCGATATCTGCAATTTGGAGGGATACAGATTTTTATGGCATCTTTTAAAAATATGCATACCTGAAGAAAATGATTTTTTTTAAATTACTATTAAAACCATTAGTAAAATACAATTTTTATGCAATCTAGAAATATATACCTCTGAAGTTTTTGAGATCAGTATTTCTCTTTTATCGTCATCATTTCCATTTTCTTTCACCATCTAGATATTACAGTTTGGTGCTTGTCTCAACATCTGCAATTTGGATGAATATGGATTTTTATGGCATCTTTTAAAAATATGCATACCTGAAAAAAATGATTTCATTAAATTACTATTAAAACCATTAGTAAATACAATTTTTGTGCAATCTAGAAATACATACCTCCAAAGTTTTTGATATCCGTATTTCACTTTCATCGTCATTATGTCCATTTTCTTTCATCATCCTAACTATTAGAGTGTGCTGCTTGTTTCAACATCTGCAATTTGGAGGGACACAGATTTTTATGGCATCATTTAAAAATGTGCATACCTGAAGAAAATGATTTTATTAAATTACTATTAAAACCATTAGTATATACAGTTTTTGTGCTATCTAGAAATACATACCTCCGAAGTTTTTAAGATCCGTATTTCTCTTTTATCGTCATCATTTCCATTTTCTTTCACCATCCTGACTATTACAGTCTGCTGCTTGTTTCAACATCTGCAATTTGGAGGGATACAGATTTTTATGGCATCTTTTAAAAATATGCATACCTGAAAAAAAATGATTTCATTAAATTTCTATTAAAACCATTCGTAAATATAATTTTTGTGCAATCTAGAAATACATACCTCCAAAGTTTTTGAGATCCGTATTTCTCTTTTATCGTCATCATTTTCACTTTCTTTCATCATCCTAGCTATTAGAGTGTGCTGCTTGTTTCAACATCTGCAGTTTGGAGGGATATAGATTTTTATGGCATCTTTTAAAAATGTGCATACCTTAAGAAAAGGATTTTATTAAATTACTATTAAAACCATTAGTAAATACAGTTTTTGTGCAATCTAGAAATGCATACCTCCGAAGTTTTTGAGATCCGTATTTCTCTTTCATCGTCATCATTTTCATTTTCTTTCACCATCCTGGCTATTACAGTCTACTGTTTGTTTCAACATCTTCAATTTGGAGGGATACAGATTTTTATGGCATTTTTTTAAAATGTGCATACCTGAAGAAAATGATTTTATTAAATTACTATTAAACCATTAGTAAATACAATTTTTGTGCAATCTAGAAATACATACCTCCGAAGTTTTTGAGATCCGTATTTCTGTTTTATCGTCATCATTTCCATTTTCTTTCTCTATCCTATGTATTATAGTCTACTGTTTGTTTCAACATCTGCAATTTGGAGGGATACAGATTTTTATGGCATCTTTTAAAATTGTGCATACCTGAAGAAAATAATTTTTTTTAATTACTTTTAAAACCATTAGTAAAATACAATTTTTATGCAATCTAGAAATACATACCTCCGAAGTTTTTGTGATTCGTATTTCTCTTTTATCGTCATCATTTCCATTTTCTGTCACCATCCTAGCTATTACAGTCTACTGTTTGTTTCAACATCTTCAATTTGAAGGGATACAGATTTTTATGGCATCTTTTTAAAATGTGCATACCTGAAGAAAATGATTTTATTAAATTACTATTAAACCATTAGTAAATACAATTTTTGTGCAATCTAGAAATACATACCTCCGAAGTTTTTGTGATTCGTATTTCTCTTTTATCGTCATCATTTCCATTTTCTGTCACCATCCTAGCTATTACAGTCTGCTGCTTGTTTCAGCATCTGCTATTACAGTCTGATGCTTGTTTGAACATCTACACTTCTGAGGGATTCAGACTTTTATGGCATCTTTTAAAAATAGGT
Organism: Maratus speciosus; assembly: GCA_963932465.1. Taxonomy (NCBI): domain Eukaryota; kingdom Metazoa; phylum Arthropoda; class Arachnida; order Araneae; family Salticidae; genus Maratus; species Maratus speciosus. Next base: position 157,225,657 of record OZ010789.1, read on the forward strand.
ATACCGTATTTTTTTTATTAAGCTACTATTAAAACTATTAGTATAATATAAATTTTTACTCAATTTTGAAATACATACTTCTGAATTTTTTGAGATCATTTATCTCTTTTATCGCCATCACCTTCATCCCCTTTCACGTTTACAAATATAGCATCCTTCAAGTTCAGCACTTCGGAGGGACACAGATTTTCATGGTGTTTTTTTTTAATATTCATATTTAAAATAATGTATTTTGTTAAATTGCTATTAAATCTTTTAGTATAATATTATTTTCTTTTGAATCTAGTAATATATCGTCGCCTCAGACAACAGTAGGACATCTAGTAATAATAAAAAATGAGATGCCTGACTTACTGCTACAAGAAACTGCGTTTGCACCTAGTGGAACAACTTCTGAAACACAAAGTTTTGTTTAATGCAGAATCTCAGATGTGTTTTATAAAAATTCCCTACTCTTCCACTAGATGCAAACACAGTTTTTCATAGCAGTAAGTCAGACAATACTATGTAACCACTTTACTTTTAGATGTCCTACGGTTGCACTGAGGCGACGATATAACTTCTGATGTTCTTGTCTTTCGTCGTTCTTTTCTTTCAGCATCATCTACAATTTCTTGGACCTTTTTCAACTGTTATCAGCTGCATCCTTCACGCGCTGGAAATGTAAATTTTCGATAACAGCTTAACTCTTTGTGTCGACAAACATGTTTCAAAAATGAAAACAAAATTAAATAAATTCTAAGGATTATAGATTACACTAGTTATAAAATATTATGCTATATTACGATACATTATATTGATAGCTCTTTTTTTTTATCTTCTTATCTTGTGCCACACTTTAACTCCTACTTTAATTTCACAGGGACACTCGAGTTTATAGTAAAATTTCCACTGTACACTTAAATTATTGTGGTTAAAAAACATACGAAATAAATAGGGACTGCAAAGTTAAATTACACTGTCGAACCATTTTTAATTTTTTATCACTTTAAATATCTTTATTACACCTTTTAATTTTTTTAAAACGGTTTGTTACTCTGGAAAAAAGGCAGAATTATTTTTTTACAATTTTTAACAAAAAGGCAATAAACGTAAATCTTGGAAACGTAGATAACGTAAAACTTTTTTTTCCTGGAGCAATTTTCTCTATAGAACAAAATTTTCATGATATCATGAATGAGAGTTCTCACCAAATTAATAAATCCCCATAAGACGACAAAATTTTATTTTTAATTTTTAAATCTTTTATATTTAATTAAAACGGTGAATATTTTAATGTTAAAATTCGATACAACCAAGTAAAATTGTTCATTGCTAATTAAATGAATTGAATTGTTGAAATTTATGAATGGGTTATTAGATTTTTATTGTTACAAAAGTTCGAACATATAACAATTGTTGTGAACTGCGAACTAATAACAAAAAGTAGGCTATTGATGTAACACATTGTTAAGTCATTGTTATAGTATCTCCCAATACCAATTTATTTGTAGAATGCATTGAAATATATTATCATATTTTTGAAATATACCTAAACGTGATTAATATAAAGGTTTCTTACTAAAAGTAAAACTATAATTTTTAAATTTGCCTTATAAGCGGATTCTAAATTACCTTCAGATTTTTCAATTACTTTCAATCTGAATATTTTCTAATTAATACTTCATCTGGAAAGTCTTAAAAATTTACGTGTCTTATTTACTTGTATACAGGGTGTCCATTCTCAACGATGTCCAATGGCTAATTACTAAACCGTTAGTCATAGACATATAGTTCCAATTACAAAAATGTTTTAAATGAAGTAAAGAAATATTTTAAAAGCGATTTGCGTCAATAAAAATTATTCTTAAGAAAATACGAAACTTAAATTTTTATACGTTCCTCCGGTCCTATAAGTTATATTTAGTGAAATTTTCCTGTTACATTGACAAGTAAGACAAAAAAAAGTCCCGTTATTCTACGATTAAATTTGACCGAGTAATAGTTGTTTAAAGTTGGAGCATATTTTTTGCTGCAAATTAAGGGTCATTCACAAATTTAGTAGAAATATAATTTTGTCAGATATATTTAAAAAAGTGTTGAGAGCAAAATTAACATTGAAATATAAATTTGAAATATTTAATCATTCTGACATGGTATTGCAAAATATACAATTTGTAATAAACATATAACAAGAAGAAGGAAAAACAGAATTTTTGTTAAATAAAATGATAAAAATTAACAGCCTCAATTCTTTACAAAATGATACGTATTTTAAAATGTTATTAGATTACACTAGCCTGAAAAAGTTGGATTATGTCATGTTTTTTAGCTTTTGATAATTGATTTTTATGTATCCCGTACCGCTGAATCCGAAATTGGCCTTCATTTTTTACCATCACGTAAAGATTTTTTGCAAATCGTAAATTTTAAAATTAAAAAAAGAAAAAATAGCGAAAATTTGATACTATAAAATAAATGCGGTTGTTGCGTTTTTAACTTTTGATAATTGATTTTTATGTATTTTTTACTGCTGAATCCGAAAATGAACTTCATTTTTAGGAAGATGTCAGGATTTTTCGCAAATTGTAAATTTCGGAGTTAAAAAGTTAAAAGTTAAAACTGAATCTCCTCCCCCCCCCCTCCCCCGTCGGACCCCTCAGCTGTTTAGCTGTAACAATCCTAGTATAAGCCAAAAAATTGAATAAATTTTTGAATTAGATAAAATTAAATTAAATAAGTTTTACATCTGTTTTATTGCATCAGATTTTCACTATATTTTAACTTTGACATTTACGATTTGCAAAAAAATTCTAACATGATGGTTAAAAATGAAGGTCATTTTCAGATTCAGCGCTGAAAAGTACATAAAAATCAATTATCAAATGTTAAAAAAACTCCGCCATCTCCTCTATTTTATAGTATCCGATTTTTGTTATATTTTAACTCTCACAATTTATGGTTTGCGAAAAATCCTGACAGGATGGTTAAAAATTAAGGTAATTTTCTGATTCAGAGCTAAAAACTACATAAAAGTTAAAAAACACAACCATCGCAGTCTCGTGATATCTAATCTAAAACTTTGAAATAAGTGTGTAAATGGTAACCGCCGAAAATCATAATATTAGATTGTCATCGGATTTACGTCAGTATGTAAAATTTAATCTCGATCGGTTATTTGAAAGTGAGTTAAAGTTCGAGTACCAATTTGAACTGGTAAAACATACATACGATCGTAGAAGTTGCAAAAAACTTATAAATATAACTTAATTCTTGTTAAAAGAAATCGTGAAAAGAAACAGTTTCAAATCTGTACAAAATCAAACATATGATAAAATACAATTATTTTAGCCAATATGAAACTTAATTAAAGTTAACTCAATCGTAATACTTGCACGATTTTTTTCAAAGAGCAGATACACATGGAATAAGTTCTTCGAATACTTTAAGCACATGGTATATGACCCCTCAAAGCATGACCAAACTAATTTCTTTTCAGACGCAGAAAAGTGGTATAAGTTATGCATTTTTAAAGTTTCATAACTCGGTCAGTTTTATGGTGTTATTACACGAGGAAAAGTCGCTTGAAATTCCAGGCGTCTCCATGTTATTCCTATGGCTCCAGGGGAGTCGCTTCAGTTACAGCCAATCAAATGCTTCGAAATCTGACGATGGAAAAGCCTTTTTCCGAACAGCCAATGAAATGCTTGGATAATACGTAAGTTTCAGGTGGATAATACGTAAGTTTCATGAAATCTGACGAGTTACAGACAATTTTTATCGCTTGCAATTTTTACGTGTAATAACACTATTAGTGTTATATGAACGGGACTCTTTTTTTTGTCTTACTTGTCAGTGTAATAGGAAAATTTACTAAATATAACTTATAGGAACGTGGGACCGTATAAAAATTTAAATTTCGTAATTTTTTAAGAAATGTTTTTATTGACGCAAATCGGTTTTAAAATATTTCTTTACCTCATTTAAAACATTTTTGTAATTGGAACTATATGTCATTGACTAACGGTTTAGGAATTAGCCATTGGACACCATTGAGAGTGGACACCCTGTATATTCATCTAAAAGTGGTATTACACAAGGGGTCAAAGTTGCTTCAAATTCCAGGCTTTTCCATGTTATCCTATGGCTCCAGTGGAGTCGCTTCGAAAGCAAGCAACTTTTTTCTGTCGGCGCATCTTTGACGCCTGAAACGAAGCGAGGCGCCAGTAATAGCCAATCAAATGCTTCGAAATCTGACGATGGAAAAACCTTTTACCGAACAGCCAATGAAATGCTTGGATAATACGTAAGTTTCAGGTGGAAAATACGTAAGTTTCAGGAAATCTGACGAGTCGCAGGCGATTTTTGTCGCTTGCAATTTTTACGTGTAATAACACTATTACATACCTGTACTTACATACATCTTATATGTTTATACCTTTCTTACACTAATCTCACTAGAGGCTGAGAGCTTCAAATCTGGCAAAAGGGAGGTTCTGGATTCGACGTCATTTCGCACTCGTCGACCTAATCCAGGGACGGCGAACTTATGGCACACCTGCCATAAGTGGTACGCTGCAAATTATTTTTGTCACGGTATAGATTCAGGTTCTTCATCAAAATATAGTAGAATTTCACAAAATACATTAACCCTGCGCTAGGTGCGCGGGTAACATATGTCACTCATGACATTTGAAAAGTTTGTATTTTTTAACCCCTTTCTCGGATTCCCTTCCTCTTCTAATTGTGCGAATTTGTGTAATTGTGCTGTTCTTAACCAGTTATAACTTTTAAATATAAATTTTGAATGTGTATTTTGTTGCTTCCGAATGTTGCTTTCTTACTACTTTTTTAAGTGCAAAAACAGCATATTGAAAATGGATGCCCCCGCGCGACTAAATGCATGACAAATATTCGCGCGCAGGGTTAATTTATCTAGATGTTGTCTTTGTTTATCTGAATTCGATTAGTTCGGTTGGTTGTGATTGTCATACAGATTGAAGAAACTGAAATATAATTTAATGTATCCCAATCTAGCTCAATATTGGCTCACAAAATTTTAAGAATAAGAGAGAATTAGAAGGTTATTGCAAAAGAATAATTAAAATATATTGTGGCAGCCGCAGAGAGGCAAGGGAGAAAATTGTTCGTTCGGAATGGCAGCTGGCCAGAGCCGTTGTCATAGCAGCGTAGACGAAAATGTTTACATTGCGTTTTTGTGTGTTCGAATACGATGAGTGTCAGAATCGACGTTTATCAATGTTCTACGAATAAAGGTAGTAAAGTGTTTTTAAGTGAGTGATTATATTATACGAGCGACCCACCACAATGGTGACCATGGACTGTTCTTATATAGAGCATCAGCCTTCCTAGATGAGTTGGAATGTTATCCGATCATCTTCATCTTTCAAAGAATACATCGTTCTACAGCGGCTCGATGGAAAGCAGATAAGTTCTTCTGAGTCATTTTCCTGATATTTTTTCTGTTATTTTATTAGAAAAATTTAACTCGCGAATTTATTTTGGTTTGATTGTACTATTTTATATATTTATTACCATAAATCATGTCTAGTGTCGATGCTGTTCAAATTCCATTATATAACAGATCAGATCCTGCGCTATGGTTTAAGATGTGCGAAAGCACATTTGCTTTAGCTACCCCCAAAGCAATATCAGAATCTGTTACAAAATATAATTATATAGTTTCGCATCTTCCACCCCATGTTGCACCAATCATTCGTGATATTTTAATGCAACCAGATGCTACTGACCCTTATGGTGTCTTAAAAAAGGAATTAATTGCGCGCTCAGGTGAATCATCCCAGCAAGAGATACGACAGCTCTTGTCTGGAGAAGAACTAGGAAATCGGAAACCTTCAGATTTATTACGTAGTATGAAACGTCGCGCGGAATCCCTAAATGTTCCAGACAATTTAATGTTAGAATTGTTTTTGCAACGATTACCAAATTCTGTTCAGACAATTTTAGCGGCTGTTTCTGAATTAACCCTTGATAAAGCAGCGGAAATTTCAGATCGTATTTCAGAAGTTACCCCTTCCCCAGCTTCTGCAATTGCCGTGTCCTGCTCGAATGAACAGGCGATAGAGGGTAAATTATTGAAAGAAATCGAAAAATTAAATAAGCGCATCGATCAGCTTGCTGTTTCACGTGGTCGGTCCCCATACCGCAGAAACTGGAGTAAACCTCGAGGGCGAAGTAATAGTGATAATCGGGATTCAAGTATCTGTTGGTATCATAGACGATTTGGAAAAAAATGTAGGGAAGAAAAATGCATAAAGCCGTGTTCTTGGGCGGGAAACGAAACCAGCAAAGAGTAGAGGCGACTTATTCTTTGCCTCAACAGTCACGTCGCCTGTTCATTAGAGACCGGACTACAAATGTTTCTTTTCTGGTCGACACCGGTTCGGACGTGTCAATCCTTCCTGCCAACAATGTACAAAAACGGAATCCACCCGTACAAACGCTTTTGGCTGCTAATTCTTCCCCTATAAATGTTTATGGTCAACAAACCCTTTCTCTAGATTTTAAGTTAAGACGAAAATTTAATTGGACTTTTCTAGTGGCAAATGTTAGTACACCAATTTTGGGAGCAGATTTTCTCCATAATTTCGAATTGGTTCCAGATCTCCGCCACAAATGTCTAAGAGATTTAAAAACAAAATTTGAAACAACAGGTCACATGAAATGTGCATTAATTCATTCAGTAAAAACAATCAATATTGATAATATATATAATGAACTTCTTAAACAATTCCCATCTATTACAAAATTACCAGATCCCAATCAGCCTGTCAAACACAACACAATGCATTTTATTTCAACAAAAGGACCTCCAGTTGTGGCAAAACCCCGCAGGTTGGCTCCGGATCGCCTGAAAATTGCTAAAACAGAATTTCAAAATATGATACAACTCGGACATTTAAGACCTTCACGTAGCAACTATGCATCACCTTTGCACATGGTTCCAAAAAAGGGAACTTTGGAATGGAGACCTGTAGGTGATTATCGTGCCTTGAATGCGCAAACCAAAAAAGACAGATACCCGATACCATGTATAGCTGATTTTACTGCTAATTTACGTGACACTAAAATTTTTAGTCGACTTGACCTCATCAAAGCATATCATCAAATACCAATCAATCCTGATGATATTCCCAAAACAGCGATATGCACACCTTTTGGATTGTTCGAAAGCACACGCATGCAATTTGGCTTATGCAATGCGTCTGCAACATTTCAGAGATTCATAGATGAGGTAATACGTGATTTACCAGGCGTCTATGCTTTCGTCGATGATATACTCATAGCCTCTAAAAATGCCGAGGAGCATTATCATCATTTAAAAGCACTATTTTCCAAATTAGCAGAATATGGTTTGTGCATAAATGTATCCAAGTGCACATTTGGTAAACCTACCATTGATTTCTTAGGATTTCGAATATCTGAACATGGTATTCAACCACTTCCAGATAAAGTTAAATGCATAATCGATTTTCCGCAGCCCACAACCTTATCTCAACTTCGAAGATTTTTGGGTATGTTTAATTTTTATAGGTCTTTCATATATCAAGCTGCACACATACTTGCGCCTTTAGTGAAATTGTTAGAAGGCCATACAAACAAAAAGAAATCTCGTTCCCGTGTTCCTAAAACAGAACCCCTTAATTGGAACGAAGATGCTGAAAAAGCTTTCGTAGCTGCCAAAAATGCAATATCTCAGGCTGCTCTTTTACGGCACCCTATTCCAGGCGCTCAGTTGAGTATATGGGTTGACGCCTCAGATGTCGCGATCGGCGGCACCCTTATGCAGTTTTATCAGGAACGTTATGAACCTTTAGCATTTTTTTCCATGAAATTAAACAACAGTCAGCGGAATTGGTCAACATATGACCGGGAATTATTTTCTATTTATTCGGCAATAAAAAAATTTCGGCACATGCTAGAGGGGAGAATTTTTCAAATTTATACTGATCAAAAACCGCTAATTTATGCATTTAAGCAAAATCCCCATAAATGTTCGCCGCGGCAATCACGCCATTTAGATTACATTTCCCAATATTCCACTGACATTAGACATGTACCAGGTTCCGAAAACATTGTTGCAGATTGCCTCTCAAGAATTGAAATTGATTCTATTTCAAAATCTCCGAACTTAAATTTTGAGGAATTCGCAAAGGCTCAGGAAAATGATTCAGAGCTACAGAACCTGCATAATAGTACATTGCTCAAATTGGAATTGAAACCTTGCCTCATTTCTGATTGTAGCCTACTATGTGATACTTCAACAGGTACGCCTCGACCCTTAGTTCCTAGTTTCTTTCGTCGGCTGATATATGAACATTTGCACAACCTAGCCCATCCAGGCATAGCAGCTACCACAAAACTAATTTGTTCCAGATACGTATGGCCAAATATGAAACGAGACATCAAAAACTGGGTTCGTGGCTGTGAGAAGTGTCAAAGATCAAAAATACAGAGGCACACCAAAGCACCTCTTGGCACGTTCTCTCTTCCTGATGCACGTTTTTCCCAAATACATATAGATATCGTAGGTCCCTTGCCTCCATCTGACGGTTTCAGCTATCTTTTAACGATGATTGACCGATTTAGCAGATGGCCAGAAGCCGTACCTATATCTGATACACAAGCTAAAACAATTTGTAGTGCCATATTAAAGCATTGGATATCAAGATTTGGTTGCCCTTCGCTCATAACCACGGATCAAGGCCCACAAATGCGATCAGCAATATTTGATGAATTTACGAAAATGATGGGAACACAGAAGATCCGCACAACGGCATATCATCCGATATCGAATGGCATTATCGAAAGATTTCATCGACATTTAAAGTCATCCATCAAAGCTCACGAAACCAGTAGGTGGACTGAAATATTACCGATAGTTTTACTAGGCATTCGCACAGCAGTGAAGGAAGATATACAAGCTTCTTGCGCTGAGCTTGTCTACGGCACTACGTTGAGATTGCCCTGTGATATGCTGGATGAATACAAGATCCGACCTTTCAACGATAACTTCGTCACGCAACTACGAAACACCATGCGGCAGTTAAGTCCAGTTGCTACATCATCTCACTGCCAAGAGAAGTTCTATATACACCCTTCCTTGACATCTTGTTCACACATCTTACTAAGAGTGGATCATGTACAACCTCCATTGTGTCAACCATATACTGGTCCTCACAAAGTCCTAAGTAGAACTGGGAAAACTATAACAATCGAGCTTAATGGTCGTAAGTCTACGGTATCAATAGATCGAGTGAAGCCAGCTCATTTGATTTCTACTTCAGACTTGTCCACGAAAACTGTTCCAGAGAACTCTAAATTAAAACTCTCTCTTAAAGCGGACAGTAACCCTGACCAAACAAAAACTGTCACACGTTCGGGCAGACATGTCCATTTTCCTAAAAAACTGGCATCTTATATTACTTACTGAAATTGTTGATAAATTGTTCATTTTGCATACTACACATTATGCCTATATTTTGTTATATATTGCAATTTTATTTCATGTAAATATCCTTGTAATTTTTCTCCACAAGCGTGGATTCTGACACAGATAGTCAAAAAAAAAAAAAAAAAGTATACACTTGTATATCGTTTCTTCGGTACCCTACGTCACTGGGGGGATACTCTGTGGCAGCCGCAGAGAGGCAAGGGAGAAAATTGTTCGTTCGGAATGGCAGCTGGCCAGAGCCGTTGTCATAGCAGCGTAGACGAAAATGTTTACATTGCGTTTTTGTGTGTTCGAATACGATGAGTGTCAGAATCGACGTTTATCAATGTTCTACGAATAAAGGTAGTAAAGTGTTTTTAAGTGAGTGATTATATTATACGAGCGACCCACCACAATATAATATGAGAAATTCAAGTAAACACACCTTGTCAATTGAGTCCAATTCACCTTGCATTCTCTTAAGAATAACTAAGTACGAAACTGATATAAATTATTTGGCATCTAACGTCAGACGACAGAAATAATATTTTAAAAATAATTTTTTAAAGTATAACATCAAATATTACACATATTTTTTTAATGCTAAAAACAAAATTTTGAGTAAGATACTTTTCGGTTAGCCGGGCGCCAGTGTTATATATACATACATATTTGAATATATACATACGTATATAATGTACATACATTGTATATATACGCGCATATATATATATATATATATATATATATATTACACAGGCGCCCGGCTAACCGAAAAGTACCTTAAGTAAATTTGATCCACTATTATTTGATTCATTAATTTTGTTATTGTTGGTACGTCATGATCACGTAAGATATATTTTTGGAAAAAATTGGCACGTCGATGTGAAAATTTTTGCCGCCCCTGATCTAACCGTTTGGTTTCTTCAGTAGTTTTTTTTTTTTTTTTTCAAGTAAATACTGATAATACGGCTTGTGTAAATACGGATTAGTTCCTCTTTGAAAGACACCCAGACTGTAAAAAAACGACATTTTTACAGTACAAAATACTGTTCATCTCGCGCACAAACTCGATCACAGTGAATGTGCTGTATCTTTCTTTGGTTTCCTGACTATATTAACATGGAAAATACAGTAGTGGCGTAAAATTAACAGTACAATGTGCTGGAAATTTGGACGCCAGCAGTTTGTGCTGTAAAAAAATGCGTCCAAATTGCCAGCACATTGTGCTGTTAATTTTACGCAACTACTGTATTGTCCATGTTAATATAGTCAGGAAACCAAAGAAAGATACAGCACATTCACTGTGATCGAGTTTGTTCTGGCTAATTTACAGTGGTTTTTTTACAGTTCGTGGTTCGAGCAAATGTCGTTCTTGTCGGCTTAATCGTTTGGTTTCTCTCGTGCTGTTCTTTGAACCTTGAATAGTTACGGGTTAGGTTTCCTTAGAAAGACATCCACGTTGAGCAACCCCCCCCCCCCTCCTCGGCTAATTTATCTTGCGCAGAAAATCGGCTGTAACAACAACAAGCTATCAAACATCTTGTATATATGTATACTTAAGCTTTTTTGCTACAAACTTAAATAACCGTAAGAATTGGAGAATCTTCCATAATCCTGATTCGACTTAAACTTCATCGGTCCTTTTATTTTTTCGCAAAAGTTGGTAGATTTTAATTTTTAATTTATGACTAGAAGGCTTCAGCCTGTATCCTGGTCATTTTCTCAAACGAACTTTGAATCAAACGAAATATATCGCTGAATTTGACCTTCTCTTTTAAGGCTGTTCTTAACTGCTCTGCTCAACAAGCGCAAAACGTTTTTACACATTTACAAATTCATTTTTTAACGGAAAGATATAAAATTGGAAAGCCTGGCCATGGAAGCGATTTGGAATTGAACTGTTTTTTCCATTTTTTGATCAATCAATTACCTATTGAGTTATAAGCAATTTTGATCACGTGATAAGCACGTTTTTCGCCCGCTCTTGGGTGCTTTTTCTCCCTTCACGCGGAAATTTGGTTCAAAACGTCTACTTTGACGCTATTTTCTGAAAAATCTATTGCGTTTGCAAAAAATGGGAAAAACAGCTCAATTACATAGTTTCTGAACAATAGCACCAGCTAGTTTCATGCATTTTCGAATAAAAATAAATTAAAACTTATGTCAGAAAGTTACTCTTTTGAATTTAAGAACACCCTTAAAGCAATAGGAACCTATACCTGAAATTACTCCGTGATTGCTGAAAACGATACAAAGCCGTTGCACTATTATATTTTCTAATGTATCAGACAAAATTTCGTCTGTTGAGGGCCAACTCTTTTAATCGTGTATTTACAGTAGAATCTAACATAATCGGTTTCAACTCATTATAGAACTTTTTTACATAATTGTATAACGAAGCAACGTAAAACGATATGCGTTATATACTAAAACCTGCCCTGAAATATTATCCAACTAATAGTGTAAGTCCCATCGAAATCCATTCAGCAGAATCATAATCGGATTCACCAGGTTGTAAAACTTTCTCCCATATTTCAATAAACAAGCAACGTAGAACGATATACTATATACTAAAACTTTTTTCTAAAAATTTATCTAACTAACGGTGCAAATCCCATTAAAATCTATTCAGCAGAATTCAAATTATAAGCGGCCGGAACAAAATTCCCGTTTGGATTTAATATATATAGTAGATAGATGAATAAGATAGAGAAATAAATAAGTAATAAACTTTCGTTCACAACAAAGTAGTGTTAAAACAATGGTTTCTACCTATGATAGAAGTAATTTGTCAAAAATGTCATGACGTTTTTCCGGTGATCGAAAATGTTAAGTAAATCTATCGCTAGAAAAAAAAAATTATCAACTAAAGAAATATTTGTCATCGTTAATAGAAAATGAAGAAGTAAATTACCGTCTAACAATAAAGAATCAAAGCACAAAGTCATATCATTAATATTGAATCATATAGAAAATCTCACCTATTTTCCGTTTTATAATGAACCGTGTGTAAGACTACGACATTTCCCTGTCATAACGAATTCAATCTGAATTAATTAAAAATCTTTCCTCTCTGAGGGTCACAAACTTGAGGTGTGTTCTTGAAGTACTTGCACTGATTACATGCGATTGATAGATTAAAATGCATTATTGAAACTTAACAATTGCATAAATATTTCATTGTTGCGCAAAAAAAAAATGTGTGGAAGAAATTATTGTTGTGAATGGCAAAGTAATAATAAAGTGTGTTCTATTATTGTCTGACATTGTTGCAATAAAACGTGTCGTCTATACTATCAAAAAGTTCAGCATTTTTTGAGGGTGTCTGAAACTCAATAGTTTTTGTATTTTGTTCGGATTTATATGACTTACACAAGCTCACAGTTCATATAATTCGTAGTTTTGATGAAAAATAAACAATTTCTGCTGTTTTTACCATCAATTTACTTTCTCTATTTTTAATATTTTACTGTGAGCGCAGCTTTGCAACACTTTTATTTTAACATATTTTGTATATTTTGATATGTATATGTCAATAGAATATATGTCAAGAAGAAAGAGTTGCACGATTGTGCTCATATAAATAATTAAGGTAAAAATAGCAGAAATTACGCACTTTTTAGCAAAACTATGAATTATACGAACTTTGAGCTTGTGTAAGTCATATAAATCCGAACAAAATATAAAAACTATTGTTAAAATCGTGCAATATATACCTTCTAATAATAAAAAAAGAAATAATTAAGTCAGTATAACATAATCGAATTTTAGTCTAATTCATGGGCCAATACTATCCTTTATATTATACCTTTAAACATAAATAACACTCTCTTTGAATATAATACTAAATAATGCCCGTCAAAGTTTTATTGTGCACAACTTAACGATACCATACAAATAACATTCTTCATATCAATAAAATATGCAGAATTTCTACAGAATATTTGTTGGTAAGAATTAACCCTTTGTATCACCCCACTGCATATCTGCAACATACCCAAAAACCAATCTTATTTATATCTTCCTTTATGCTCCAATAGTAGTCATAGCACATTTCTGATGCATGAACTTTTATTTGCTTATTTTTATTTACAGTGTAATAGAGTATATCAACAGCAGTTTAATTCAAAATAAAACATAATATTAAAGAAACAATGTTTTACATAACAACTTAGTATCTCTTAATGAAATCTCTAAGAATTTGTCAAAAAAGCTGTTCTACGCTCTTAGAAAACAAACAAATGTACCAGCAGGGAAAAAACAATTATCCCAAACAGATTATGAAAAGTTGACATTTAAGGATATTATCAATCAGATTTCTTTCAGTCGTTTTTCAGAAATGCATTTTGGGCTTGTTTTTAAACTTTAAAAATTACTGGCCAACTGCTGGTACGTGGCCCACTACAGGTGCATTTACTTTAAATTTCATGTCAAAGTTTTATTTATCCTTTGAGCATGTTTCACATCGTTATTGCTAAAATGAAGTTCGTAAATTTTCTAACATTTAAAACGATGAAGATGTCCAAAAGTAGATTTTTTACAAAGGTAAATTCGTATGCTTAATAATTTTGTATTAGAAAATTGACAATATTTATGAGAAATATATGCAATTTTTTGTTTATTGCAGATTTGAAAAAAGTTCTTTTTAGTCAATAATTGTATATTTTTATACTCTATTTATATATATATATACTTCATTATCTATAATAATTATATCTTGCAAGATAACACTTTATATTTACAGCATGTCGGTATACCACAAGGCGGTTGTACATCAAGTTTACTCTCAGACTTATACTTATATCATTATGAACGTAATTTTACTAATAATAATCTACATTTATATCGTTATATTGATGACATAATTTTAATTGATACTGATCATTCTGCAATTACTCCATTTCCAGTAGATTATCCCACTAATTTGGAATTAACGGAAAACCAATTATCTAACAATACAATTAACTTCTTAGATCTTAAAATTACAATAAAAGACAACAAAACAATCACAGATTTATATGACAAACGTAAAGAATTTAAATTCAAAGTTAATACATTTACAAATTTTAAATCTTGTCTACATCATTCTGTTTTTCGAAATATAATACTTAATCATTTATATAGAATAAAATGTTTATGTTCTTCTCCTCTAATTAACAATAATATTAAAAAACTAATTTATGATGCATTAAATCATGGTTTTCCAAAAAAATTCATATATTCATTAATATACAATTAGTATTTTTCTTACATGATCTTTTAAAACAAATTAACACATGCGTAAACAAAATTACAAAAAAATTATAAAATAAAAAAATCTCTATAAAAAAATAAAAAATTGTAAAATAACATAAAAAATTATTATAGGTTGGATGGGTGGGTAGATGTTAGAGTACGGAGGAGGGTGGTGTTGTCTGGATAATACGCAATGGTTAATTTATATTTAAAAAAAAAAAATGGGGCTTTTGTATTATTACTATATTTTTGATACGTATTTTATAAGGATGTTGATTTGATATTTTATATGTAATTGGTGAATTTCATTAATTATTAGCTTTATTATTGGTTAATTTTAATTTAATAAGGACAATATCATATTAATTACTAATAGTATGCCATTTTTATAGTGATTAATATACATATAAGTATATTTAATATAAATAAAGTTATACTGTATGGATTAAAATTGGGTAATTATATTTATTATTATTCCTCTATTCTTATTAATATTTTTATTTATTTATTTTCACTTAGTGTTATATAATTTATTATCGGTTTATTGTTTTTGAATGTCCCACATTCATACTTTTAGGAATTTTACGGATGTATAAAATAATCCACACACTATATTTGTGCTTTTTAGGTAATTGGAATTTAAGTATCAGTTCACCTTCTTTATACTACCATATGTTTTTTATTTCCTGTTCATTTTATAATTATCTTATATATAATAGTTTTTATTAAAGATTTTTATATTTTTAATAATTATTTATATTAATTATTAATGAATTTATTTTGTTTTATAGCATATAGCTATATGCTATATATTATCGATGTTCTAGAATTATTTAAATTCTTAGTGTAGTTTAAATAAATTTGCTTATAGAATATTTTGTATGCTTTTTAAATTTTATTAACAATAGTTTTTTTTTTTTTTTTTTTAAATACATTGTGTGGTTTATATTCAGTTTATAATTATCTATATATAAGGATATGTTTGGTTTTGCTGTTAATAAAACAATTGTTACATTCAATTGCTTACAACTGAAGCAAGTCTTTTGACAATTAAATCATAAAAATAATACTAGATGGCAGCACCACAATTTGTGTTTTTTTTTTCCGATAAGTTCTAGATTTACTTATTCCAGCTAAATTTCAGTTATAATTTACTACACCAGGGGGAATTTTTAGCTCAATTTTGACGATATTGTTTAACGGTTTTTAATTAATTTAATAGTGCATTTTAATTATGTAATTACTTTCTATTTATATTATTTTATATTATATTAAAAGTTATTTAACATTTATTTCAATATGTATTAACTGCATCCTATGGTATCAATTACTGTGTTTTCTTAACTGTTTTATTAACCTTAATCTTTACGATATGGGTGCCATGTGCGCGTGGATTTATTCTAAAATATTAATCGGTATGGTGTTTATTATTTCATTTTATATCCTATAAATATTTAAATTGTTTTATTGTTTTTTCCATTCCATATTATTTGTTTCTATTCTGTTTTCATTTTTAATCAATTCACTTGATTTTTAATGGTTGTTAGGGCACAGGGGAAAATAACTTTTAGCTTTAGCTTATTTTTCCCACAGAAAACAACCATTTTGCTTATATCATTGAATTCTGTGCCCTTGAAAACGTAATTCAATATATAAGCATTTCCATTATTTGTCGGTGTCCACTTTCTTATTTTTCTTCCATAATAATTCTTATAAATAATTTAATCTTTTTTTATATATATATATATATATACTTACAGCTTTAATTCATAATATTACGGTTTTTGATGGTGGTAGGTTTTGTTTAATTATTGGTTATATATATATATATATATATATATATATATATATGTATATGTATTCTAAATTACTCTGCAATCCTAGTTTATTAAATTATTCCTTATCTTACATAATATTCCATTCATTCCGTTCATTTAAAATCATTCTATTTAAAACGCATATTTAATTTCCATCAAAACCTTCTAAAAAATATTTCCCCTTAATAATTTTTCTTCAAGACCTTTTTATTCTCAGTTTTAAATTGCTGATATTTATTAAAATCATCTGATTTATACCATTTTTTTTCTTTCATCTTTTTTATTCCATAACTCGATTTCCCGTGTCGACTTACCCTGACTCGGTAATTTATCCGCAATATTATGCCGCTTACAATAAAGAGTTCCCTAAACTTCACGCACGCACATTGGTTCTTCCTCATATCTGCATTAGCGTAAAAGAACATCCGCCTCTGACTATTTAACCTGAAACATGAACGCGGAGCAAGAGATTTTCGTGGCATTTGTTGATATAAAAGACTACGTTGCTGTCCAGAAGAAGTCACGGAAATAATCGAATGAAGGTAATGTCGTATAAAATAGAGTGTGTGCAGTGATGGTGGGAAAAGGTGTTTCCTGTCTATTAAATTTGTGGTAGATGATCTTGGCCCCTGTATTCTGATGAGAGGAAGTGATAAAATTTCTTTTTTTTTGTGAAGATGTGTTGTCATTATTCGGGAAACTGCCAATGTTTATCGACCAAAGACTAAGTTATTAGAGTGCCGGTGAAATATTGAATATGTGAACTTGATTGATATCGAAATGATGGCTCCCTAAATTCTTAGAATGTAACGGAGCGTTTGTTGCTTTATTTTATGTCGTTCCATGACCTGTTACCCAGTATCATGAAAAATATTTATACGTATATGCTTAAAATGATGTATTCTAACATCTGAGTAAATATTTTACAAATCGAAGTTGTTAAGTTACAAAGAGTTAAAAAAAA
The DNA here is from genome assembly GCA_963932465.1 of Maratus speciosus. Lineage (NCBI taxonomy): Eukaryota > Metazoa > Arthropoda > Arachnida > Araneae > Salticidae > Maratus > Maratus speciosus. The sequence goes on from OZ010789.1 coordinate 157,243,130, forward strand.
TCAAAATGCCTCCTTCTCCTCTTATAACGGGCTGTGATCGGCAGCATATTAAGTTCTAATAAGGAAGACCTAAGTGATATGACAACTAGAAAAATTCCAGGTTCCATATTTTTAAGTTGTCGTTTTTTTTCTTTGTACCGCTTATTACATTGTTTTGGGTTTATACCTGAAACGAATAATAATAACCTTTAAAATGTATAATAAAAAAATGCACTTTCGCAAAAATTTCTCATATTATTCGTTTAACTTGAAAAAAATGTTTGTTTGTTTTTTAGGTATATTTTTGGGGAGAATTCAATTTTCTTAAAAAAAAAAAAAAAAAAAAAAGAAGAAGAAATTATAAATTCCTTAATTTTTTTCAAAAGTTATCGTGGCAAAGCTGCTGAAAAATCGTGTTTTGAGATAATTGAGTAGTTTTGCCTTTCGCCGGTAACACTGGTCTACTCTGTTCAACGTTTACGGCTGGGATCGTATGACCACAATTTTAGGAATGTTTTTATTGGATAAACTTATTTTAGCATTTTGAAAATTAAAACTATGGCCGGAATCCCAAGAGTGCTTGGCAATTTCTAAAATCTGTAAATAAAAAATTTCTAAATCTTCTGTTACCAAGCACTTTTGGGATTCCGGCCATAGTTTTAATTTTCAAAATGCTAAAATTATCTTTAATGCTAATACTATCTCTGAATTGGACATTCTTGAAAATTTAGCTAGTTATCTTAATCGTGAAGTTATTGTTAATGATAAATCTGATTCCACATTGCTCTCTGCAGCTTGGGAAAACATTTTCAGTACTACCACAGAATTTATTCTTTGTATTAATTAATATTAGTCTGTTTTTTTTTTTTTTTTTTTTTCATGTGTTTCCATATTTTAATGTATGTGTGTCTTTTCATTTTATTATAATTTTTTTAAATTTAATTTTATTTTATTTTCATGTTTTTTTTTCAACATGCTTCCTTGTCCCCTTCTACTCTGTGTTCTTTTGTTTTGATTGTACACTTCTGTGATTGGCTGTTGTCTTCTGCTTTCCTATTGGCTGTTGATTTCTACTTTGCTATTGGCTATTTCTTCAGCTTGTTTCCTTTCCCTTACCTCTCATTTTAATCTTGCTGCTGCTTTCATAGTAGTAGCACGTCTTCTTTGCACCTGACGAAGAAAGACTCAGATCTTTCGAAAGGCCCAGCACATTTAAAAGTTCTTGATGGTGTTTTAAGAAGATCTTTTAGTTCTTAAACTCTACAACATTTATAAAAGTCGAAATATTATAAAAAATAATAATATTAAAAGATACAATTTTTCGTCATTTCAAAATATTTTAATCCCCTTAACTGTTTTTAGATGCGTTCGTAATTATATAATTACGATTTTATATTAATACGTAGCACCTATAGTCGTCGTTTAGTCAGTCCGTCCGTCTGTCCCTCTGCCTGCATAGCGCAAAAATCACCCAACCGAATGTTTTGAAATTTAATATATATAATCGTTGCAGAATTTTCTCGATTCATTTCAAATTTTATGAAAATGGAATCAAAATTAGAAAAGATATTAATAAAAGTTTTCTTCATTCTGTAAAATCTTATCATACGTAATTAATTCAGTGATATCCCGTGATAGGTAATGATTGTAAGTTGTCATGTTAATTGCGCCGTATTTAAGATGGAGTCATATTATTTCCGTATTACTGAATTGAATGTATAGTATCGCAATAAATTTTGTTTTCATGCATTTTTGCACAAGAGTGGAACAGCTATTGCACCAATATATGAATATTTATAAAACTAATTATAGTATACGAACGCACCTCATTTGCCACGTTTGACGTACGATTTCCGACGTGTTTAACTCATTCGCATAACTGAACTTACATAGACAGCAACTATATGGATGATAATTTTTGTTGTAAATTGCTTTGTGAAATATTTTTTAAATAACTCAGTATTTTCTTTCAGAATTATTCATAAATTAATTTTTTTCTTCCTTGTGTATGTCATTTCTAAATGACACTAATAATTGGACACAAAATATAAATCCTATTGAATAAAAAAATTACAATTCCATGCAAACACACTCATTTTTTTTCCTCTTACATAAATTATAATCAATATATATTTTTCTTCGTAGACAGTCACTTACAAATGCAATTAAAAATGTAGTTTATATTAAGATACATTTACGAGAACGTAAAAAGATCAGTTTTATGTTTCTTAACTATTACTGAGTCTTTCCACTAAAAGAAAATTGCTAAGAAAATGTTTATGGTAAACTAATCTTAACTATTATTATTGCTCTGTAATGATTACATCTTGTAGCTTGAAAAAAAACTGATCAACAGCTGTTTTATTTGACATTTTCCGTAACTTTTTTGTTGACAAATCGTTTTTCTTTTATACTTTTTTCCCATAACTTATTATTTATCTTGGAAATAAATTCTGTGACAAAAATTAATTTCACACTGGAAGTTAGTAAGAAAAGAGAATGCTTCGCAGTGATATTTATTTTTCATTAGTTGTTAATTATGACTGCAATTGTTTTATATTATTTTGCAGATGTTAATTATTGTCTTATCATAGCTTTTGTTCTTATCAAATGTTTTGGATATTGTTTATTGTGTCATCGGATAAAAAAAGAAAGAAAAGCCATTTGTAATAAGCATTTTGATTTTGATTATTTCATTATTTAATCCTGTTAAATTAGTGTTTTATTTATTTAGTTATAAAATTTTTATTTCGTTTGGCAATTAAGTGGAATATTACATGGAAATAAACAAATGCTGAATTATTTACATTGTTTTAATTACAAATGGGTTCATATTCTCTGACTGCGTTGCATGTTACTTTCTTCTAGAAGAAAAAAGTATTGGATTCGTAAAAATTTTCAACTTCCGGTTTTCGGCGAATTTACACGTTTTAGGTATCAGAGATACCGAAAAACATGTTTTTACAATATGTCTGCGACTTTGTCTGTCTGTATGTATGTGATACAAATTTTGCGGGCGCTTTATCATAAGAACTAATCTACAGAATTTAATAAAAATTTATATTCAGTTAGTCCCTGGCATAAAATGGTGCTGATTAGTTTTTCGGGTAAAGCGCCCAAAAAGTAGAGCTATTATGCTGAATTTTTCACTATTTTTGCAATAGCTTTCTCTCAAGAACACGGACTTCAACAAATTTCAGATTCAGTTAATCCTTGATATGAATTGGTGCTGATTACATTTGTTGTAAATCACCCTACAGGTGGCGCTGCTATACTATATTTTTCACTATTTCCGCAATATCTCTATCTCAAGAACTAATTCACGAATTGTCAGCAAACTTCAGATTCAACTATACCTTGATAAATATTTCTGCTGATTATACTTCTGTGTAAATCGCCCAACAGGTGGCGCTGCTATGCTGCATTTTGCAGGATTTACACGATTTCAGCTTTACTCATATCTCAAGAACTAATGCACGTAATTTCATATCTTTAGAATCATCATAATGTGCATAAATTGGCATTTATTTTTGGCACTAAGATAACGAATTTTGAAGTACTAACATGTATGAGATAGAAGAAAGTTTTGAGATTGGCACATCCGACTAGTTCAATCTTGAGATTGATTTTAAAAATTCATCCTTGAAAATTATTGTATAAATCCATAAAAAATTCGTCAGTTCGGGTATAGTTTAAAAAATATATGTTTAAAAATACATTTTTTTTTTCTATTCAACGGTGTAAAATTCGAAATGATGTTTAAAAGTTCAAAAACTAGTTATAATCTATTTCCCAATAAAAGCAATTTGGCCGCTACCACCGTTTATATGACAACAGTGTTAATCACGGACATGTTTTTGATTTATAAAATATATCTTAATATTCTTCACGTTTGATAGATTAAAATTAAACACAATTTTAAAGAATGCCGAATAGTTTAATATACATTGTAAAGAAAAGAAAAAGAAAAATGTTTGCTGTAGGAAAATATAATAAAACCTCGATTGAAAATTTACAATATGAAATACAATTTTGAAGAAGGCTGAATAGTTTAATATATGTTGGCAAAAAAAGAAAAATACAAATGTTTTCTGTAAGAAAATATAATATTTACTCGATTGAAAATTTACAATTAAAGAATGATGAATAATTTAATATGCATTAAAAAGAAAAAAAAAGAGAGAGAGAGAGAAACAAATGTTTTATCTAGGAAAATATAATACAGTAAACTCCCGACTATCCGGCCAAATGTGGCGGAAGGGTAGGCCGGATAACAAAAAAGCCAGATAGGCCGGAGTCCTATAAATATTTACTCACTTTCTGCCCTTACCCCCCATTATATTAAACACTCATGTTACACATTTTAAGATAAACTTTATATACACAGTACATATACATTTTCAAAATAAGCAAAACGTTAACGTAATAAATGATTGCACAAATATAAAAAGTTATGCATAAAATAAAAGAGTCATAACTTAGTTTATAGTTTTTAAAAAAGTCCTTGATATATATAGATAACTGCTTCTCCACGTTAGCCCTCTTCTGAGACGCAATGTACCTACTTTTACACAAGCAGATAACATCAGCTGATGTCGCTTCCTCCTGCTGACTCGTAGTTTGTCCTCCATAGTCACTTCAACCTTTTTTCACTTATCACCCATTTCCTTAATCTTCAATAAATAAAAGCGAAGCACATCAAAAGACTATACAAAAGTAACCAAGATAAGCGGAAAATAACGTCCGCACTTGTTAACATCCGTTTCACAACTGATGAAACAGGCCTTAACCCCTCCCTTCCTGTCTGTCTCTGTTACTGTATCCTGCAATCTCTTCTTGTTTCTTCCTGTCGTGAGTTAGCACTTTCCTAAGGACAGGAACCTGCCTGTCTCGGCCATTTGCAACATTCCTCTTTTTTTTACTAGGTCGGATAGTACGGAGATCCGGATAGTCGAGAGCCGGATAGTCGGGAGTTTACTGTATAACCTCGATTGATGAAAATTTACAATGTGAAATACAATTTTGAAGAAGGCTGAATAGTTTAATATGATTGTAAAAAAAATAAAAAATAAACAAATATTTTATGCGGGAAAATACAATATAACCTCGAACAAAAATTCACAATAACATCATCCGAATTATACACGAATCCGAAAAGCGTTCTTTATCATTAGGAATCTGAAAAATCAATGTATTTTTGCGATTAAAAAGTATATATATTTATAAAAAAACAGTTTTGCTGCCACTGGGTTTCGGAAATGTTTCCGGGGTCTTTTTCTAAGCTAGTAAACAATTTTCTTAACCGCGAATTAGGAGTTTACGAATGTTATCAAGTAAACATTTTCAACAAACATGTTTTAAAGATAAACACGATAAATTAACATTGCTGATACTAATATTAACATTAACATCACTTTGTTACTCTAGAATGTATAAATTCAATTACGCTGCTGAAAAGTTTAATTAAGAATTGATAGCCTCCTATTAACCGATATTCAAAAGTTGAAAATCTGATATAAGGATGAAGGGAGCTAGTGTGAACAAGGTAAATAATTCTGCTATTTGTCAAGCAAAATTTCAATGTAAATTCAGGAATGTTGGTAACACAGCTATAGATTTCCATGTGTGGTTTGGTGAAATATATATATATACCTCAGTAGTAATTTATAAAAGAAGATTATCATAGTGCAGAAGTAAGTACAGTCGTGGGGGGGGGGGGAGTAAACACCCCTTACTCATTCTGTAAAAAAATATCGTAGAAGAAAGTTACTGGTACCACACGATTCGCAATAAAGTCTACTTTTAAATTATGTATATAAAATTTGCTTAGTGAGCATCTACATATTAAAACGAACCATAACATTTTTTTTTCCAATAGCAGTACACAATTCTGACAGCATAAATGAACTCTACACCCTTCAATTAGCTTAAAAACAATTTTTATGCAATTCGTAACGATAAGTTTCAGAGAAATTAATTGTTTTAAAATGAGCGTATGATAGGGGCTGTATCCAAATTGAAGTTCGGTACTCGGTTATTGACCGAGAGAGCCCTCTTCTTGATCAAGGCATCTTAAGCGCCACTCAAGCAGTCATTGAAGACTGCTGGATTACAGGATAGCATAAGAAATTTCAAAATATCTAGTCACTTCTATCATAGACGGCCCTTTAAACCATCATTTTGCCGATTTTTAAGCATAATTTGAAAACTACTTGGAAGAAAAATGTGAAATTTTGGATTTCCATAAAGCAGGACTTAATAAATCTAAATCCATTAGAAATATTGTAGGTTGCAATTCATATTTTTTTCGAATATTAATTTCATAACTCATAATTCATATCATAAAATTATAAAAATTGCAAATTCAACGTATTTATGTTTGGGTGTTTTAGTATTATTGCTACACAAAAAATTAGAACATTAGGCGTATAATTGCAGGAGATATTAATGAAAATATGAAAATGTAATTTAACATTAGAAGCACTAAATTTTGAATGTTTATAATTCAAAATCCTATCATTCAAATGACTTGAAATTTGGTGTATAGGCATAGTTTGAACCGAACATTTGAAATATCTCGTTAAAATTGGGTATTGCCTTTTTTTCGTTTTAATATGTAGATGCCCCCCTAAGCAAATTTTATATACACCATTTAAAAGTAGACTTTATTTACAATCGTTCGGTACCAGTAACTTTCTTCTGCGATAATTTGTTGAGGAGTTAATAAGGGGTGTTTTCTTTTTTTTCCACTAATGTACATTCTATGTTTTTTAACTGTTTTTTTTTATTTTTACCTATACTTATTTATTATTATGAGTAAAGACGATAACAAGTAATTAATGCAAGCATTAACAATACATTCCAATTTTGGCCTTTTCTGTGCATGGCTTAAATGGAACAAAATTAGGTCTAATAAAAAAATGACATTATGGGGCTAGTGTGTACACATCATGGTGGGATTATTGTGCACATTCTACATTAACACCATTTAGCTTTTAAGGTTGTAAAAATATCGATTAATTACAAATAACTGCATTTTATGTTATTTATTTACATAATACTGCTTCAATAATGTAAAAAGATAGATTAATTTATGAAAATTTACTTTTCAGTTTCAACTATTGTTAATTAAAGTTCAATTAGACGTTGTAAAAAGGAGATAAGTGACATACTTTAACATGTTACATATCTCAGTTTTACAAAATTGGTATCAATTACTCTAATGCAATTTTATTTACCATAAATTTTGTAAAAGGGCTTAAGTTATTTTATTTCCAGATGTAAAGGACATATCACAAATTTCAAGAAGTGGCATTATATCAAAATTACCACTTCTCATAATTGCTTGTAGCCCTGCTCGCGTTGCATCACAATTAATATTTAATGTTGATATGTACATAAATACATTGTAATGTAGAATTGTATTTCTTCATTAAAAACATTATTTTGGTCTTTGATAATTTTTTTTAAATTAAGTAGTGCTTGATTACAAATACATTATTAATGCTATAACTTCAAACATCAAATAATTATTTAATTATATTATTTGAAACAGAATCATTATTTAAAGTCTTACCATCTTGTCCACAGTGATCTCAATCATTATTTTAGCTTGTCCACACTCACCCCATCTCATGCGACTAATGTTAATGTGGACAAAAACAACTTTAAAAAAAAAAAAGCAACTTAACAAATTACAACGACCATTTGGAAAAGGATTTTTTCGAAGACTAAAATTTAAGACATAAAAAATCGCACGGAGTTGATCATACATTACGTACGCCATGCATTAAACATTAATAGTGTTATTATACGTAAAAATTGCAAGCGACAAAAATCGCCTGCAACCCGTCACATATCCTGAAACTTACGTATTATCCACCTGAAACTTACGTATTATCCAAGCATTTCATTGGCTGTTTGGGAAAAGGCTTTTCCATCGTGGAAATCTGACGACCAATTTTAAATGAAATTTCATTTTTAAACTTCCAAACATCCCACAATATTACTTTTTACACCGTCGTATCTCTTCTCTCTATTCTAAAAAGAAGTAACTACCGCTGTCACCGCCGCCGCCGCCGCCGGTTTTGATTTTTTTGTGACCGGAGGCCTTTCTTCGTTAATATTAACAAAAATAATGCATACAAAAATATGAAAATCGGTGGTTTTATACAGAAATGTTTGATAAACACGCTGATGCAGACAGTTTTCAAATCGAAGAATTATTTTAAGATATATTTAATGCTAAAGTTGGACAAAATCGTTCCACTAAAAAAGTTTTATAGCAGCAAAAACTATACATGACAGTGTAATCATTTTTAGATCATTTTATGCGTTAGAATTTGTCGGAGTGCAGATTGCATTAATTTTTTTATTTTGACTCATTTTTTCAGGTTTTATTTCAATTTTAAATTCAAATTTTCAGCATTTCGAGCGATATTTTTTACAGATTTCAGAAAATTGTACTAATTTAAACTGTTGCCAGCTGTATAAAAAGCGCAAGCAATAATGTTTGCTTCAAATTAAAAATTTATTTACACGTGACTATTATAAACAGGAAAAAAACTTTCAAATTAGAATTAAATAATTACGTATAAAAAGCAGGAACTTATTAAAAATTACGTCATAAAAAGTATACACGTGAATTTTAAAAGAGAAAGGATATTGTAAAATAATAAATTCATTAACATGCGTTAGAAGTCTTAGGAGAAATTACGTCATATTTACGTCACATTATAGTTATTACATAAAATGAATACAAAATAATATTGCAAAAAAGTTTAAATTTAGAAATTGCGCTAGACATTTATTTGATATTTTTAGAATTAATTTAAAATGTCTCATTTAAAAGAACTTTCTTTTCGCTTTGTTAAAAAATACCTGGAGACAAAGACTCTCTTTACTTAATTCCTTTTATATTAGCTTATTTTGAAATGTTGTTACACGTGTATATGTCATCAAGTTATTTTTATTTCGACGTTTTATTTGTGTTTTTATTAATGTTGTACGAATTTATTTGTTCTTTCGTTATTTAAAATAAAAATTATATCAATTTGTATAATTTGGCGAGTGGTTTGGCGATTTATATAATTTGGCGAAATTGGTCGACAGGATAATCAAGTAGTACCGCAGCGGATTTGGCGTTAAAATTCCCCAATCAAAGAGAAATGAATAGAAATTCGTTTATAGGGAGATCGCCACTGTTTTTTAAAGTATAATTCAATCTTTCGAAATCTTTTTAAAGCCGATCAAATTATCGTGCATTTAGAGTCTGCGGTGTCTGGACGGGGGTTGGCGAGCGTAGCTCGTAGGGGTCCGAGCCCCCTAGTAGAGGAAAAAAAATGTACTTTTAAATGCATTTTGTTTGAAAGCTGTATCTCAATTTGTTTCTGAGTTATTAATTTTTTTTTTTTTTGTAGTTTTTATTACTTTTTTGTCACAGTGGCAACAGAAGTATCCATCTCTGTTGAAAGTAAAGGGAAAATACAGATTACTGTATAGACCCATCAGAAAACGAATAAAATGCGGATTCGACCAATAAAAAGCTTCAGATATGCTTTTGATTTCCTACCCTGACGAGGACAATAACCATTTTTCGAAATAGTTAAAAAATTATATTAAATTTATATATTGCCAATCATCTTGCTAAGGTAAACAAAATAAAGTTAACGTTCCAGTTTGTCCTTTGAAACCTACTTGTTTTCTTGTAATTTGTATTGAAAGTATGAATTTTGCAGATTTATAAAAATTGTCGACACTAGCCTCCACCTCCCCTATACTAGAAAAACTACTCGGAAACGTTACCGAAAATCAGTGGCAGCAAAAGAAGCATTGCTTTTAGAAATGCTTCTTTAAATCTCGAAAATATATTGGTTTCTTGAGTTTCTAAACATAAAGAACGCTTTTCGGAATCGTGGTAACTCGGAAAAGGTTATTCTATATTTTAATTCGTAATTATATTCTATTTTCCAAAATTAAGAAACATTTGTCTTTTTTTATAGCATAAATTTAGGAAATTTAAGATATCCCTTCAAGAAGAGAAATTAAATCATCTTATTTATTTTCTTTTTAGTAATTCGATTTAAAAAATATATTTTTAATTATCGTCTATATTTGTAAGACAGAATTTCAATAACCTAAAGAAATATTTATTAAGTGGATTCTTTGCTGAAACCGAATGATGGCTTCATCTTAATTAAAAGTTTTAATGCGCAAAATTTAATATCCTGCCTTGCGATTTTAAAATAGATTTGTCCCATTTTAAATTAATTTATAAAAATATTCAATAATTTATCAAGACTTCGTGGTAAAAAGTATTAAAGTACAATTTATCAAAATTCTGTGACTTCTTATTAAATAAGTCACCCATTTTGAGCTTTGAATTAAAAAAAGAATAAACCCTGTAGTTTTTAATATCTTTAATTACTTAAAAGTACTATGAGTTTGGATTTCTTATAAAATTTATTATAAAGATAATAAACTCTATAGTTTATTATACGGATAATAAACTCTATACTTTTTAATACTTTAACTTCTTATAAGTATTACGGATACATAATCTACAATTTCTTCTATGCCTAAAATCAATTATATTTATTCCTAGATATCACTCTTATTACTTTGTGATAATCGATTAAGAATAAATTCTCTTATAATCCGCGAGCCAGCAACAGATTTGGATGACCAATTTCCTCTCGGCCGATAATTTGTAAAATGCTTCAGAGAGATGCCATGAACGTCAGCTGCGGTTCCGTGGGTGGGTTGAGCAGCGGTAGCCTCCCAAACACGTAAAAAAAAAAAAAAAAAAAAAAAAAAAAAACAATTAGTCATTTCCTCCCGGCTGAAAATTTGTCAAATTATACCTAACCCAATATCTTGAAGGAAAAAAAAAGTCAGCTGATTATAAAGTGGTGGGTAATGCGTCAGCTGGTCACACGAACATGAAATAAATATACATGTTGCAAAGGAAAGTCCCTTTAACCTGAAAATACTTGCGAATGGAGAGAGCTACAGTTATGGAAGGGAGGTAACGGTATAGTAAAGCGACTACGCCCGACCTAATGCAAACGAAAACAGCGCCCCCTAACGGCGAAATTTGGAAGATAGATATTGAAAATCGTAAACGAAAAGAGATAGAGATAAATTTCCAACTATAAAGTTATAGAGCATCAATTAATTAGTACGAAACGAAATTTGGTTCACACGGATAAGATAAATCGTCGCCTGTATACCCAAAAATGCCCGAAATCGAAGTGCGAGATTCTACTTTGCATATTCACATTCCGTAAATGTAGCAGTGCACAATTTCAGATTATGACGTTGTACTGTGCTGTCAAAATTTAATTTCTAATGAATTTAAAATTTTAGATTAACCCTTTCAGTGGCAGAAGAATTCTGTTCGTAAACTGAGGAAATAACTTACTAACACCAGAATATTCAAACGAATTTCTTACAAAATAAAACCCCGCTAATTTTAACTTTCATTACAAAAGCCAAATTTTTTTTAAATATTCTTGCTGCCATTTGTCAGTTTTGGAATTAAAATTGAGGATTTCCATCTACGTCACAATCTGAAATTGTGCACTGCTACATTTAAGGAATGTGAATATGCAAAGTAGAATCGTCACTCATCGATTTCGGACATTTTTAGGTATACAGGCGACGATTTATCTTATCCGTGTGCACCAAATGTCGTTTCGTACTAATTAATTGATGCTCTAAAACTTTCTAATTGGAAATTTTGCTCTATTTATTTTCGTTTACGATTTTCAATAGCTATCTTCCAAATTTCGCCACTAGGGGGCGCTGCCGTCGTTTGCATTAAATCGGGCGTAGTCACTTTAATATACTGTTACCTCACTTCCAAAGCTGTATCTTTCTCCGTTCGCAAGTATTTTAAAGGGACTTATATATAAAGTATATATAAGGGGATATATAAAGGGGATATATAAAGTATATATAAAGGGACTTTCCTTTGAAACCTGTATATTTTTTTCATGTTCGTGTGACCAGCTAACGCATTACCCACCACTTTATAATCAGCTGACTTTTTTTTTCTTCAAGATATTGGGTTAGCTATAATTTGACAAATTTTCAACCGGGAGGAAATGACTAATTTTTTTTTTTTTATTATTATTACATGTTTGGTGGGCTACCGCTGCTACACCCACCCACGGAACCGCAGCTGACGTTCACGGGGCTTCATGATACAACTCTCTGAAGCATTTTACAAATTATCAGCCGAGAAGAAATAACTGACGAAATTTGCACCTGGCTCGCGGACTATTAGTAGACTATATTTTATTTTAAACTATGAATTCTGAAGGCGAAAAAAGACACTTCGGCTGTTTCTCTACCAAAACATGCTACTACTAATCTCGCTCTCAGAGCGATTCGAATCAACATGAAAAATATGGGGATAACACTGCGCCCCAATTCGGATAATTTTTCTTACTGATCATAACATCTACCATGTTGAAACATGAGCGTCTATATACTGATTTGATACACTTATATGTATACTAAATTCAAATGTATAGTTTTTTTCATCTGAATTTTTTAATAATGAGACCAACTTGAACCTGACCCGAAGAGTTAAATCCCAACTCGATATAGTGAAAGTTAAACCCGACCATACAAAAATTAGCGTTAACCCGATCCGACCCGCAATTCGGTTCGTGTCGAGTTCAGATAAAATCGGGTTACCCTACCCGACGTAGGAATCTAATGAAATAGTCGGAAAAGAAAATCCTGAAGTAAATTCTATATGATCATAACCATTTTTCTCGATATGTAGCTTCATCACTTAGTAATCGAAGATATTGGATGCTTTGGATTGAAAAAAGCTTGAAAAAAGCATACATTACTTCTGTCTACGAAAGATAATTGTATATACATTACTCGTAAAAATGCACATAAAACACTAAATTGATGATTTTTTTGTAGCAGAATATAACATGCTTTTAATAAAGTGATTTTTTTATCCTGTTACTTTATAAATCCTTATATATAACCAAATATAAATGAAGAATTATTTCCATAAATGCTATTTACTTAAAGTCATCTCTTTGTAAATAACACCCTTTTTTGCCTAAAAATAATAAAATTAATTTAGGCAGAAAAGCGTATTTAATATTAACTGCGATGGAACAAAATACATTGCTTCCTAAATTATTATGCCTAATAGTAAAAGCTGGACAATTTTGAGAATGTCAATCAAGAGCTTAAATATTTGTCAGTAAATAAATAATAAATCTTTAAAATTAAACGAAAGATATCCTAGCTAATATTTAAAATAAAGGTTATTTATTATTATTTTATTTGAAAAATTAATATGACCCGATAAAGAAAGTGTTATTAAAATACTTTATTTTCGCTTTTTAAACAAATAATGTAAAATAATAATTCAAGGAGGGGTGCAGTTCGAAATTTAAATCTTTCATCTCGGTGTTACAAACAAACAGTTCAGGCACGAATGAGTGCGGTTCAGAACTTAGCCTGGTACATAGCTGTGCTCATGTATGCAGCTAAGACACGATCCTGAATTTAATTTTAGCAAAGTAAAATGCTAATGAAGCATGGAAACGCTAAAACGTGATATGGTACACAGGAACTCTCATAAACATGCCACGAGTAAATCCTGATGTGAAGTAAAGGAAACATCGATGAATATTGCAACGCATATTTAATAGTGAACCGTATCGATAAAACTTGACAAGAATAAATTTCGTTCAAATCCAAACGATTATTTTAAAAAATACTGTTTCAAATTACCCAATTAGTGTCAAATATTTCATCGATTTATGTCTCAACTCAAACTGTATTATTATACTTTCATTTTACTTACGGTAAGCAATTATAAGGAAAATAAAAATGAAAATCTGAAAAACATTTTTATAAAAATGAAAATCTTTCCAAGCGTGGAAAGATTCGCCACATATGAATAAAAATTTAAAATAAATTTTATTTTACATCTTTAATCGTTTTTAGCATTTTCTAGTATAATTGAAAAGTGTTTATGAATTGAATTATTATTGGTGTTTATGGCCGTCAGTCTATCAATTTGTCTGGCCGTCTGTCTGGCTATTTCTCTAACCGTTTCTCCAGAGCTCTAATTCGGTTAAATTTAGTCGATTATTTATATGTGTTATTGAGTTTATCATGGCATGTTCGGTATTGCAAATGAAGTGTTTATCATTTCTAAATCGTTTACAGGGGCACACAAAAGAGTGTCGTTACATTACGATCTATGGAGAAAAATCGTTTTAAGCAGTGTTTTTAATGTTGTTAAACTATTTAAATATTGAAATTGATATACAACACAGAGGTGTACCACAAGATTCTTACTATAGAATAGATAAATGCAGGTCTTAATTTCTAATTTTAAAAAAAGTAGCGGAGCCTGTAATAGAGATTTTATCCTTTAGTTGGGATTGGCCGTGAAAGCAGAAGCAATAACTACCATTTCAAAAAAAACTCCAATCTAATATATGAAGAGTTTTTATTCCATCATGAAAAGCAGCAGGGAGAGGTACAAGGGGGGAGGCATAACAAGACACTTCTTAGTGCCTCTTTCACAGACAGCGTCAGGGCGAAAAGTGAGTTGAATATGTAGTTACAACTTTCTTGCTTGGCGGACTACAATATCGCCAATCTACAAGTATTTTGCGCCATGCACAAGAGACACAGAAACACATTGGCTGGTATGGATTCGCCAAATACATACGGTAGGCTTCTACCATATATGAATCGTGTAGGGGTGCCAGAATTGTGGGTTACTAAAATTCCTGAATCGTGAGAGGCGCAATATAATCTGTACTTTGATACAACTGCGGTTAAGTGTAAAAATAAAAATGTTTCTGGATAAAGACAGAGGGTGAAATCTGACCGAATTCGTTAGGCGAAAAGGGCATGAGAATGTATTTTTCTAAAACAGATGTTAGGTCAACGATTAACAACGTGCATTGCCACAAAAATACAGCATTAACATACATATGAACAAAAGGTTGTGAATGTTAAAGTGCAGTGCGAAAATAATTCTAATGAATAGATTGCATGTTAAGTGATTTTAAATGATGAGTTATATTCATGCCCGAATAAGGAAGTGACCGAAGTTAAAATTCTTTTGTTACTAACAGTCAGCAGTAACGTTTTTCTACAACGTTAAATCGTATGTGTGAGAAACTCTCAAAGTAGAATTGAAGACTGAATCACTGATTTGTTTTATTAAAGAAATGAGTAACTACAATAATTTAATTTAAATGTGAAGGGCTATTAATACAAGCGATATAGTTTTTAAATGTTAAATTTAATTTAGTGGCTGCACTGTTTGACTATAGTGCACTAAAATAAATAAATTATTAAACAGAATTTTAATTGAAACTGCTGGGGGGGGGGGGGTCGAACGCAAACATATATAACGGGATAGTCGTTATAGAGCCCTAATATCCTGCGGTACTGGTACTAACAACTGTACCGTCCCCCCACCCCTCCCCAGTAACTCCAATCTGCATATATTTATATTTTGTACATTATTTGCAAAATTTAAAGAATTTTTTTCTTTAGCAAAATAAAAATTTTGAATATATCTATCAGCATATACTTAGCTGTCAACTATTCCACTTTTTAGATATCGCTCCTTCCGAATACTAATCTTTGCCTAATAATGTAATTGCGATTTTTTGTTAATTTTATGATTAGATATGGTAAGGATTGTGATTCGGAAATAGTTTTAACACAAAAAAGGGATAGTTCGCAGCTATTCATTTTTATGAAAAAATGAATGAAAATTACAGAAATTAATATTTACATGCTGAAGAATGGAACAATGTGTGTTCAATTTCCTACAAAAGGTGCATACCTTAAACTATAATCGATTGCTTCCGCATAACAATCCTTTGTGAAGAGTTCCTGAAAATCAGATTAAATAAAAAATTTAACACCATTATCGGAAAGATTCGATGCTTTTATAGAAAAAAAAAAGAAACATTGCTCGATTGCTTTCTATCAGAATAACAATACATGGCAATTATATCTACTTGTAAATGAAAGTGACTTCGTAAATGTGCAGGGCAGAGTCTTAGTATGGGCAGCGTTCATGATACAAAACAAATAGAAATATCACTAACGTGATTTTTATACT
Source organism: Maratus speciosus (assembly GCA_963932465.1). Classification (NCBI taxonomy): domain Eukaryota; kingdom Metazoa; phylum Arthropoda; class Arachnida; order Araneae; family Salticidae; genus Maratus; species Maratus speciosus. The sequence continues at coordinate 157,259,250 of OZ010789.1, forward strand.
CGTGCGCAATAGAAGACAAAAAACCTCAAACTGATGCTCGTTGGCTAAAAACAGAAAATTTTCTTTTTAGGTTAGATATCTAGAAAAAAAGAAACAATTAAAAATTATCCTACTGTGACAAAAGAAAATCGAACTGAAAGCAAATTCATTGTTCAGTCTCTTGAGCGGCACCGCGTCAATGCGTCGCCGACATAAATTTGCAAATATCACTAAAATAGTAAAACACGATTTCTGCTTTCCTTTCATTCTAATCAAAATAGCATTAAAATGATTTAAAATAGAATATAATAAGTAATTTTGAAGGAGGATTTTTTTTTTCTATACATGAATAAATAAAATTTTGAATATAAGATAGATTGAGCTCGAGTTAGTCCAAGCTCAAAAACTGATATAAGAATTCCGTTTTATCTCCATCTCCTACGTCTGCGGCACATTACGTCACACATAAGTGTTTTGATAAAAAAGAATGCAAAGACTTGGAGATGGTAAGGAAAGGAAAAGTAATTTAGGCTTCGGTTTTCCGGAAGCGCTATTGCACTGGTCTTCGGAACCCTGTATTTATTAGCTTCGGTGAATTCCAACCAATATTTAAATATTTACTAAAAACAGAGAAGTAACGGAGTTGGGCTCCGCATTTAAGCCCTGGATAAACCCTATGTTTTTAGCACTTCCCAGCGTAGTTGAAAAGTATTTATGGATACTCTTTATCTGGCCGTTGGTCTGTCTGGCTAGCTCTCTGTTCGTCTGTCCTGCTTTCTAATTCGCGTAAATGCAGTCGAATCCCCATGTAATTTATGTATGTTACCCAATTTACCATGGTATGTTCGGTAATGAAGATGAAGAGTTTATCTTTTTAAATCGTTTACAGGGGCATTCAAAAAATGCTGCTACATAGTGGCCTGTGGGAAAAAATCGTTTGCAGTGTGTTTTATTGATGTTAAACTTTTTCAAGCATATTAAAATATATACATCATGGACCTATACACAAGATGCTTACTATAGAACAGATAAATGCTATATACACACTCTGTGCACACAAAAGAATTCGGTTACAGTATTGTCTATGAGCGGTAATTGCTAGAAGTGCATTTTAAATTGAGATATGCATTTTTAAATTCAACTATTTTTTTACATATTACTTGGTGTGTATAAATTCTATTGATCATGCACAGAGTTGCACAAAAGAATTCGGGTACATTTCTGTTTATTGAAGGAAATTATTGCACGGTAATTTTCAATTGTGTTATGCATTTCCTAAATGAGATACATTTTTGCAAACTATGTAGTATATTTACAAATCTAAAGATCATATATAGGACTGAACAAAATAATTCGGATACTTTTCGTACTGCGATAGTAATTGCTGAAAATATGTTTTTAAATGTATTACGCGTTTTCCAATTTGTTTACTGAAAGATCATATTTCACCATATTAAATGGTGAAGTTTCGTTACAGTATTCTGGATGCATTGGAAAGTGGTTCATAATCTATGCTCGATGCATATTTTTCTTTCTTGTTAGTATATAACATAGTTTTGAAAATATGATAAAAATAAATATCACAGTTTGATTCCTCATTAAATTTCGTATAGGAATCGTATTATACTTGATCACCACTACATAGCCAACAAAGTTATATGCAGTTGAAGTTATGAAATTCCAAATCACGCAAGTGATTTGAAATTTATGGAATGAGCGGATTAAAACCAAAATATTATATCTGTGGGAAATTTCGCAAATAACATCTGCATTCGGACTGATTGTTCCCGACGCCGCCCTCCGCTTCGAGATTAAAAAGGTAACGAAGCTGCGTGAAGTGGAAACGCAGAAAAAATAAATAGAACGCAGAAAGAATTCGACGGCGGCTGTTGTTAAAAAGAACAGAATATTTCGACGATATAAAATAGAAGATTTAAATGACGTATGAAAATCTTCGGAAATATTCGACGATGTTAAGTAAATAAAGCCGAAGATTGTTGCTTTTAAGCTATATACCGATTGTGAAAAGTGCTACTAACTGTATTTTTATTTTGTCTTCGTCTTAATAAATGTCAGTGTTCGTCTTAGAAATGAGTTATAATTTATGAATAGAAGTCTCATCCCACAAATCTATATTTTGAAAAAAAAAAACAGAAATATGAAAAAGAAACATACAATCAAATATTTTTTCAATATAAACACCCTGCAAAACAAATATTTAGGAATTATTAATTGCAGATTCATATGCATTTTTTTAAGAAATATGAAATATATACAGAAAATACAGAAACAAGAAAATAAAATAAAAATTTGAATATAATTTTATTACTGAGAAGCATTTATTACTGGTACATTTCTGTATGCTGCAAATTTCAAATAAAAACTAACTCTATCAGCTTTTGCATCAACTTAATAGATTTATTTAGCTAAACTGGGATTCTGAAAGATCGGCATTTGGCCCTATATCTTTCATTTGTTAAAAAAAAATGTCCATGTGTATATTATATGTATTCAATGCTTTTGTACGTAATGGAGATGAAACAGCATCAGCCCGAGCCCAAGGCAGGGTCGGAAAGGGCTCGGGATCAATTTTTTTTTACAGGTCTGCTAGCTTAGAAGTCCTGGGGCTCAAAGCGAAACTTTTATTTATTCAAAAATTAAAAAAAGAAAAAAAGTTGCTAATTGAGAAACAAGATTGCAGTCTAAGTTTCTTAAAGTGTTTTACAATCCTTTATAAATCCGTTTGAGAAGGAATTGAATTGTTTTTGATGGGATATAAAAAAGAGATATTCTAGTTATTCTGCAGCCTTTATACGGTCAATGTTAGAAACATGAAGAAACCGTGTGATATCCCTTGTCTACCCCCGCTGTCTGTTTGAAATTCTTTTCCAAAATTATTGGAAAACAGAACTCATGTCTTCATGTCTTCGTGTTGTACAATGATAGTTTAAAATAATAAGAATAAAAATTTTGACTTTTGCAAATTTCTGTTAACGTTTAGGTATAAATAACAAATTCACTTTTTTTAAAAGATTTTCAGTGACATGAAAATCGCGAAATGGTGCCATATAGGAGCATTTGGATGTATTAAAATATTTTTTAATGAGAAAATTAATCTTGTAACAATTTTTAAATGTTATTAACTATTTTCTACTGCGTACTTGCGGTATCCGTGTCGGGTGGGCTATGGCTGTAACGACACAAAATTTTTCGAGTTCGGGTGGGCTGGGATTTCGTCCGCCTCGGGTCCCAAAAAAAAGAAACCGAACTCATCTCTAGTATGTATGCATGCTATAAGTTTGATGCCGGTATGTAAAATAGATTTATGTATGTCAGATGCATGTATGAAATGAATGTGTCTAAGTACGAAATAAAAAAAGTGCCCAGTTAAACTGATGGCATTGATCTCACAGGCTATTCACACTAGTTGTATATCCTACTCTTATTTCAAAGAATAATGCCCCTCGAAAAATAAAGAAATCGACAAAAAAACCATTTAGCTAAATTTACGGGGGTGGTGGATTAGCCCCCCGTTCCCCCTCTTATACTTAACCAATGAACCTCCAAATCTAATCAGGGAAGTGCCTTATCAGAATAAACTGATATACCAAATTTGAAGCAAATTGGATAATTCTACATGAAAAACCCATTTATCTAAATTAAGGGGGATTAGCCCCCCCCCCTCCTTTATACTTAACCAATGAACCCGCAAAACTAATCAGCTTTATCAAAATTAACCTACACCTAAAATTTGAAGCAAATCGGATATTTCTATCAAGAGTTGTCGCGATACGTATATACATACGTACATACAGAACCTGCGGACACATTAGCTCTCAGGCTTTGATAGCCTGTAAGCTAAAAATGTATTAAGCATTGAGTATATGATATTCAACTTAATCTTAATCAAAAATTAAAGCGCATTTTTAAATCTTAAGCTCTCCAGCTTAAACAAAAATCTACCACACTGGATTTTTTTTCTTTTTATTCTTGTTTTAATTTTCTTCATTTGTCTTTACACTGTTTTATTTACCGTAACTTCCGGCATATAAACCTTGGCTAAAATAACTCTGTTTCAAAACAGAAATTTTATTGAAAAAATAAAGACAAATAAATACCAAGTAGAAATAAGTTACATTTTATAAAATAAAATTTCTACTCGGAAACAGACTTATTTCAGCTGCGACTTTATACGCCTGAAATTACGGTAACTTAACTTGGTTCATGTGTGTAAACACGAAATTTTGTAATCGATTTTTCACTCCTTCCTCATATGCTAGAAATATAAATGTAAGGTACCAGGTGTGTTTTCGAGGACAATACAACATTTTTATATTTACACTATCTTAGCCGCGACTTATACGCCTGAAATTACGGTAACTTAACTTGGTTCATGTGTGTAAACACGGAATCTTGTAATCGATTTTTCTCTCCTTCCTCATATGCTAGAAATATAAATGTAAGGTACACAGGTTTGTTTTCGATGACAGTAAAACATTTTTATATTTACACTATTTTAGCCGCTGCTTATACGCCTGAAATTACGGTAACTTAACATGGTTCCTGTGTGTAAACACGGAATCTTGTAATCAATTTTTCTCTCCGTCCTCATATACTAGAAATATAAATGCAAGGTACACATAGGTGTGTTTTCGATGACAATACAACATTTTTATATTTACACTATCTTAGCCGCGACTTATACGCCTGAAATTACGGTAACTTAACTTGGTTCATGTGTGTAAACACGAAATTTTGTAATCGATTTTTCATTCCTTCCTCATATGCTAGAAATATAAATGTAAGGTACACAGGTGTGTTTTCGATGGCAATACAACATTTTTATATTTACACTATCTTAGCCGCGACTTATACACCTGAAATTACGGTAACTTAACTTGGTTCATGTGTGTAAACACGGAATCTTGTAATCGATTTTTCACTCCTTCCTCATATGCTAGAAATATAAATGTAAGGTACACAGGTGTGTTTTCGATGCCAATACAACATTTTTATATTTACACTATTTTAGCCGCGACTTATACGCTTGAAATTACGGTAACTTAACTTGGTTTATGTGTGAAAACATGGAATTTTGTAATCTATTTTTCACTCCTTCCTCATATGCTAGAAATATAAATGTAAGGTACACATGTGTGTTTTCGATGCCAATACAACATTTTTATATTTACACTATTTTAGCCGCGACTTATACGCCTGAAATTACGGTAACTTAACTTGGTTCATGTGTGTGAACACGAAATTTTGTAATCGGTTTTTCAGTCCTTCCTCATATGCTAGCAATATAAATGTAAGGTACACAGGTGTGTTTTCGATGACAATACAACATTTTTATATTTACACTATTTCAGCCGCGATTTATGCGCCTGAAATTACGGTAACTTAACTTGGTTCATGTGTATAAACACGAAATTTTGTAATCGATTTTTCAGTCCTTCCTCATATGCTAGAAATATAAATGTAAGGTACACAGGTGTGTTTTCGAAGACAATACAACATTTTTATATTTACACTAACTTAGCCGCGACTTATACGCCTGAAATTACGGTAACTTAACTTGGTTCATGTGTGTAAACACGGAATCTTGTAATCGATTTTTCTCTCCTTCCTCATATGCTAGAAATATAAATGTAAGGTATAGACATAGGTGTGTTTTCGATGACAATACAACATTCTTATATTTACACTCTTACATTTAACTCAACTTAGTTTTCTATGCAAAGTTGGAATTTTGTAATACAGGATGTCCATAACAGAATGTCCCAGTTATAAATTTCAATACTATCAACTGTAAGCGTTGTAGAGTATTGGTTCAAAGTCAGAAATAAAAAGTTTTAGATTTATATACTCGCTTGCAGTGCCACATGCGCAAAATGGCGAATCCTGAGCGTAAAGCGTTATGGCTGGGTTGAAGATTTAAAAGCCGTTAGAGCCATGCGATTTTTTCCTTTGGGGCTTTATAAAAGATCATATCTGCGTTCCGTATCTACCTAATGATTTGCCAGAGTTGAGACAGAAAACTGAAGAGGCCATTGCCTCCATGACTCCGAACTTGTTAACCGAAGTATGGGAAGAATTGGATTTTAAGTGGGCGTACAACTAAAGGTGCACATATTGAACATTTGTAAGAAAAACCAGGTTCGTGTACCTTCAATTGGATATATAATTTGTTGTAAATAGTCTGACTTAAACTGTTATAATATACCATTGAAACTGCGGCAATCTTTTATGGGCACAAAGTATTTTTAACTGACTCATGATATGCTACAACTATAAAAATTATATACAAAGGTGTATTTTCAACGATAATGCAACATTTTAACATTGTTAGAACTTAATTATAAATGAATAACTTAATATGAATAACTTGCTTTTAAAGCATTTTTCTGTTAGACTTCCTAGCACAAGTGATAAATCTCTAAGTATTCTTTATAGTTTATAATTGTATATGAAGTACTACAATAAAGGAGTTATTTATGCCCCAAACCATGCGAACTAAAATATGCCAACTGGCTGTGAAATACTTTAAAGACTAAAAAGTAGAAAATAAAGTATTAAAAAGAAACTAAAAAGTTTAATAATATTGTTAAATGCAGTTTTACCAATTAATAGTTTAATATTAATTATATTATGACTATGCGTTGAAATAAAAACAATTTAGAAACAAATATTATACATTTTTTTATTGCATTCATTAGCTTTTGCTTTTTACCAAGCATAAGTCAAAGCGGTAAACTTTCCATAATCAGAGTCCGCTCCAAATTAAGCTATTACAAACGCAATATATTGCACCCTTGCTTCAAAAGTAACATAATACTCAAAAAACTTCGTTTTTCAGTAAATTCGAAAAACTATTTCGGGCTGTAGAAGGGTCAATGACCATCTTGCAAACACAATTGCTACCTGGTGGCTGGATTTTCAGTGCACCACTGATACTTTAGTTGATTGGTAGAGGCGTAAAAACCAAGTAGGATGACAGACATAACTCAAAAAATCCAATTTTCCTCTGATATTCATATTAAGCATCTGTCATGGTCAATTTTATGTTTTGATAAAAGATTTCTCGTGATGGGATTTTCTTTATGCTATATTACCCGTCGTAGAAAATTACAGTGGTAGTCAAAATTATAAGTACAAGGGAAAAATCGCCAAATCTTGGCTACATTTGGTCGGAAACTTATGCAAATTTAATGGATGGAAACTAAAAGAAAAATGAAGAATATTTTTATAAGTTTTTATGGAAATATGTGGAAAATTCATATTCATAAAATGTATTATGGATTTATACAGTCATCTGATATGGACAAAATTATAAAAATAACTGTATTTGTGTGTTCTAAAAAGTAAAATTTGCATGTTTTTTGCTCTGCACACGGAACTCAGCGACGATATAAATGCTTAGTAATTGTTTGGGATCGTCATATTCTGTTTTTCAGTCATGCCGCTAGGTACAAAGCTTCCGGAGTTTGAGAAAAGGAAAGTGAATGCATTTAAAAGTTCAGGACTTTCTGTAAGTCAAATTGCGACAAAGCTTAATAGATCAAGATGTATTATTTACAATTATCTTAAAAATCCCGGTAAATATGGACGGCAAAGACATACAGGTAGGCCATCTTCTGTTTCTGTACGGGAGAAAAGAATGATAATAAGGCGAGCTTGCTCCAAAAAACAAACGTCAACAGAAATAAAATGTGAATTGAACTTAGAATGTAGTGCTCGAACTGTTCGACGTGTTTTACAAAAAGAAAAAAGGGTTCGCTATGGTAAACATATGTCACGACCGTCTCTTACAAAAGTTCATAAGAGACTGAGGATGGAGTTTGCCAAAAAATGCATTGCTATGGGAAAAAAGTGGGATGATGTTGTCTTTTCAGATGAGAAAAGGTTTAATTTGGATGGACCAGATGGTTTTCGCTACTTCTGGTATGATCTCCGTAGAGAAAAAGAAATTTTCTCAAAGCGTGCATTTGGAGGTCGCTCAATAATGGTTTGGGGAGGTTTCACAACTGGTGGAACTACTCCAATAGTTTTTGTGCAGGGTAGAATGAATTCTGAGAGTTATGTTGATGTATTGGGCGATAATCTTTTACCGGAAGCTCCGTTAATAACGAGTGGAGCCTATTTTTTCCAGCAGAACAATGCCTCAGTACATGTTTCCCAAACTTCAAAATCGTGGTTTGATGCTAATTTTGTGAAACTACTTTATTGGCCGGCAAGAAGTCCTGATCTGAATCCAATGGAAAATCTGTGGGGTACTTTGGCACACGAAGTATACAAAAATGGTATACAATATTCAAACAAGCAAGAACTCATGTCCTCCATTGAAAAAGCCTGGTCAAAAATTTCCAAGAACGTTCTTAAGGAACTGTCAAACTCCATGACATTAAGACTGATTAAAGTGATTGAAAAGAAGGGAGGAGGGATTATTAATTATTAGTGTGTTTCAGACAAAAACATTCATTGTTCTTATAATTTTGTCCAATTTTTACAATGACGTATTTTGTTAATTATGGAAAAACATTCATATTTTGCATTTTCCAATGCTTTGCATTCTATAATGATTTCTAGCATAAAATAGCTTTTTATGTATAAATTTCACTTTATTTAGCTCAGAAATAATTTTTTTCTATGCAATTTTCAATTGTTCTTATAATTCTGACCACCACTGTGCATAACTACGTAGTTTAAACTCAATTCCCGAAAACAGATTTCTCTAAATTCTTAAGAATAAGCGTCTACTACATTGCTCAATTTTAAATTTTGATAAAAAAAAATTTTGTGATGAATTTTTTATGGTAGTAGCGGCCCTCGTGGAAAATTACATAACTGCGCAATTTAAGGGGGTATTCTTGTCTAGAGGCATCATTTTTGGATGTTTTGTTGAGCTCTATATATATAAATAAATATATATATATATATACCATTCTTTTTTTACGACACTAGGGGGCGCTGCCACCTACGAGCTACGCTCGTCAACCCCCGTTCAGACACCGCAGACTCTAAAAGCAGGCTAATTTGATCGGCTTAAAAAATATTTCGGAAGACTGAATTATAAGTTTAAAAACAGTGGCGATCTCCCTATAAACGGTTTTCTATTCATTTCTCTTTGATTGGGGAATTTTAAAGCCAAATCAGCGGCTGTTAAATGATGCAATGGCTGTTTCCGTCTTTGATTAAATAAAATCAGTTGACATTTCAAAATAAGCTAATATAAAATGAATTAAATAAACAGAGTCTTTGCCTACCGGTATTTTTTAGCAAAGCGAAAAGAAAGTTTTTTTTTAATGACACTTTAAATGTATCGTTTTTAATCTGACGTAATTTTCACTAAACTTATCTTTCTCCTTTTACTATTCACGTGAAAATAATTTTGTTAGAAATGAAATATTATTTGCGCTATCCTAATAAAAATAGTTGAAAATATCATCTTAAAATATTACATAAATGTCTCGCGATATTTTTAAATTTAAACTGTTTTGCAATATTATTTTTTGTTCATTTTACGTAATGTGTAATGTGACGTAAATGTGACGTAATTTCTCCTATTTAAGACTTCTAACGCATGTTAATGAATTTATTATTTTACAACATTCTTTCACTTTTAAAATTCACGTGTAATATGGTTTTTATGATAATTTTCAATGAGTTCCTGCTTTTTATATTTTCTTGTTTATAATAGTCACGTGTAAAATAATTTTTTTAATTTGAAGCAAATATTATTATTTGCGCTGTTTATACAGTTGGCAACAGTTTAAATTAAAACCATTTTCTAAAATGTGTAAGAAAATATCTCTCGAAATGCTGAAAATTTGAATTTAAAATAGAAATAAAGCCTCAAAAAATGGGTCAAATTAATAAACTGAGTGCAGTCTGCACACCGGGAAATTCTGACGCATAAAATGATCTAAAAATGATTAAATTCCGATGTACAGTTTTTGCTCCTATAAAACTTTTTTAATGGAACAATTTTGTCCAACTTTAGCATTAAATATCTCTTTAAATATTTCTTCGATTTCAAAACTGTCTGCATCAGCGTGTTTATCAAACATTTCTCTATAATTCCACCGATTTTCATATTTTTGTATGCAATATTTTGCTTAATATTAACGAAGAAAAACCTCCGGTCACAAAAAATTCAAAACCGGCGGCGGCGGCGACGGTAGTTACTTTTTTTTAGAATAGAGAGATATTTATTGATATTTTGAAAATATGCAAAATATTTTTTGAAGAAGTTCCCATTAAAATTAAATAAGTTATAAGCCGGTAAAGTTGGAGTAAACAAGTTGGAAATTGCTCGTCAAACGTGGCAAATGGCGTTCGTACTATAACTAGCTTTTTTTGCACCGCATATTGTACTGAATGTATATTTTAGTGAATTTCATAAGTGCATATCCATTTCATTCTGTCCGAAAGGCTGTAACATCATTGAAATGCACTTGCAATGTTTTTTCCCATTGGCCGGAAAAACGGATGTAATTAAATGTAACGGAAAAATTTTGACTGTCCCTGTAATTAAACTATACATCCGATTTTCATAAAATTTTAAATGACTCGACAAAATTTTCCAACAATTATATATTTAAAACTTCAGACCATTCGGGAGGCTGTAACATCATTAAAATCACTTGCAATAATTTGTTCCCATTGGCCGTAATGTAACGGAAAACTTTTGAAAGTCCCTGTAATTAAACTATACATCCGATTTTCATAAAATTTGAAATGACTCGATAAAAGTTTGCAACAATTATATATTTAAAAAAAGGCATTTTTCGACTCTTTTTTTCCATATTTCTTTTTATTTTTTTAAATAGTAAAAAAATAATTTTGATACAAAAATTATAGGGGCGACAAAAAGTTTAGACATTGAAGGTTGGTACAAAATTTGAAGTAAATCGGTTAAATAGAACTTGAGATATCATGTCAACCATGTTGAAAAAAGTAGTTTTGAGAAAAACGCAGTAATGTAGTGTCGTGGAAAAAAATAAATGTTTGATCTGGAGGTTTGTGCTGATATAAATGAGTGCTGATTTAAATGATTTACACGTGGTTTCATTGGTCAAGTCGTTACAATACCAAAAATGGTCGGGTAATGAGGCATTGTCCACCGTCTATTGTCCGATTTGCTCCGGCGTGACGGGCTTAGTCACTGCGTCACTAAAATAACTATAACTCCGTAAATTATTGGAATTTTTAAATTTTCTAAACTTTAAGAATATGCAAAAAAATTGATTTTTTTTTAAATTCTAGACCAGATAGACTTTAAACTTTAAATAGACTTTAAACTCACTTTCCTAAAACAATTTTTTTTTCATTTCTTCAGATTAAGCATCTGCCGTGGTCAATTTTATGCTTTAATTTTTTAAAAAATCACGTTCTGTGTTAGTTTATTTTTTTTATGCTAGCAGCACTCGTAGCATGAAATTGTATAACTACTCAATTTAAACTCATTTCTTATGCTAACGATTTCACTCAGAGCTTTAAAATAAGCTTCTGCCATGATGAAATATATACTTTGATAAAAATTCTCACGTGATAAATAATACATCCTATAGTACTCCTAGTGGGAAATTACATAACTACGTAATTTAAACTCACTTCCCCAGCAACACGTTTCTCTCATTTCTTCAGAATGAGCTTCCAACATGGTCATTCTTATGTTTTGATAAAAAATTTCGCGTGATAGGGTTTTTTATTCCAGTAGCGCCCCTAGCGAGAAATTTCATAACTACGGAATTTAAACTCATTTACCAACAACGAAATTGTATCAGACCATCAGAATAAGCTTCGCCCATGGTTAAATTTATGTTTTCATACAAACTTTCATGTGATAGTGGTCAGTAACAGTCCTGGAGAGAAATTTCATAACTATGTAATTTAAACTCATTTTTAAGAACGCATTTCACACAAATCTTGAGATTGAAATACTGCCATGGTCATTTTTTATGTTTTGATAAAAAGCTTTACATCATAAATTTTTTCCAAGCTAGTAGCGCCACTGGTGGAATCTGCATAACTCTGGAATTTAAGATTACAGGGAATTTTCAAATTCGAAAAAAACCGTTACAATTTCGATTTTTATTTTTGGCATAATAATAATACTTAAAACCATAGCTTCCGAATGCAAAAAAAAAATCGATTTTGAGCATTTTTAAGCAAGTTATGCACAGTTTTGTACAGTCGCAGGTAACAGCTGTTACCTGCGGCTATGCAAAATTCACTTTGCATAGCTGCGAACTTTTATGCTTTCTTTTTAACGCTGAAGTTTTTAATGAGTTTTGTCTTTTTTAATCGCCATAATCGGCCATCAATCAAGAAAGAAATTTCTTTTGAATTGTATTGGTAACAAAAAAAAAAATAAATAAATAAAAGTTGGCAGCCATGCCTTTGACAAGACTGCGCTCACTTATTTTTGTGCACTCAATGGATTTTTTTTTCATGAATGGAGGATATTATTATAAACAAGTAATATAAAAATTTTGTTTTTAAAGTCAATTCCTACTTAGGCCATCAAAGAAAAATTTAATACAATCAAGCTAATATGAGTTTTTGTTGCATTAAAATATCTCAATTTGTTGATTTTCTATAGGCAAGTAGGTTTACAATGGAACTCTATGGGGATTTGGCGAAATATTACAGATATCGCCAAGTTGGCGTCACTTTTGGCGACTCATTTTGGCCGCCAAATTTGGCGATATATCACCAAGTTGGCGACAAACTTGGCGGTATTTGGCGACAGAACAGGGTCCCCCCCCCCCCCCTATGGTAACCCTTATTGAAAATACTTTCATTGAAATTCAATAACAAATGGCGGCCATTTTGTTTCCCATGCAAAACTAAAATTAATTAATTAAAATTTAATTAATTAATTAATATTTGAAAAAACTGTATTAACATCAATTGTCATCCAGTACAAGTTTAAAAAAATTTATTTCAACCTGATAGGATGAATAATGAGTATTTTATTAAGGATTGAAAATTTGTACAAGATAAATATATAAATATATAAATAAATATAGGGAGAGTGTGAGCTAATAGTAGGAATTGAAAAATATGTAAAAAATGCTCATCCAAATTGAACTTTAGCAATGCAACTGGATACTACATTTTTAAAAAAGATTACTTTTTCTATTAATCGGCGACTGCACTATGCTACCCTATAAACTGGGCTATATTTATCACAATGTATAAAAATCAGACAGATATAGATATCATCGTTCATTAACTTTTACATACCCAGATATCTGAAATTGATACGTATAAATAATATTGTAAAAGAAAAAAAAGACTTTTTACTTTATTCTATATTCATAATAAGAATCTGTCGGATGAGTGAAAATTTTAGTCTTCTGTTTTTGGGAATGGACTTGTTTAATAGATTGGCACATTTTGCGATGTGCGTTTGATGGATAGGATGTGACTATTTTTGTTTTGATGTCTGTCTGTCTGTGTGCTGCACTAATTTTGCAAGAGCGGTACACTATAAAAAAAAGGACTAAAATACGGAAATACTACTGGCAATCGAGACTATTTCCGTATTTTAACGAAAGATTTCCTCCCGTAAATGCCAAAAAAACGGACTTTATTCTGTAATTTACCGGGGAAAAGTTCCATTAAAATACGAAAATAGTACTGGCGTCTCGATTGTCAGTAGTATTTCCGTATTTTAGTCCGTTTTTTTTGTTGTTGTTGTTGTTGTTTGTTTGTTTCTTTTATTTTAACAGTGTTTAAGAGATAATGCAGACAATTCTATTAAACATAATATTTGATTTCTCCTTTACATAAATCGGTATTGAGTAGAATTTGGTATATGGTCTAAAAGGTAGCGATGCTTTGCCTTTTTTTATTTGCGTTCGTAATTATATAAATACGTAGCGCCTATAGTCATGGTCTAGTCCGCCCGTGTCTGTCCGTCTGTCCGCATATAACAGCACAAAAACTACCCAGCCAAATGGTTTGAAATTTAATATATATAATCGTTGCAGAATTTTCTCGAGTCATTTTAAATTTTATACACCGTAAGTAAACATACCGACAGGGAGTCAGCTTCAGAAAACTCGTTAATAAGCACATAACAGAACACCAATTATAGCTGACCTATTTAAATTAACATATTAGAAGTTTTGTGATGGCCGCAGCATAGTTTCAAATTATCATTACACAATGTTGAAATTCATATTAAACATAAATTTAATGTTACTTCGGTAAAAGCTTTTCCGCATTAGTATCAGATATTTCAGCGAATATCTTTGAAACTTTCTGAAACAACTGCATTTGCGATTAAAATTTGAAAGAATTTAAAACATGTCGTCTACATTCATAATAAAGTTCTCTTTCATAAATATTTATGAGACATACTTTGTAACGAAATGTATGTAAAAGTCTTTTGAAATCTCATACATTTTAACATAAGAACGATTTAATGTTCATGAAATCAGATTTTTGCAACTGTTATTCATTTCGACTACAATGGAACATTTACATACATATTTTTAAAGCATTTACTTTAAAACTCTACTTTATATGTAACTTAGGTTTTTAAGAAATCGTGTTGGATATTCTTAAGCTATAGAATATATGGGTCTGCACGGGCCGGAATTTCTAGGGCCGGCCTGGGTCCGGCCCGACCCGTTTGTGTTTCGTGGTTCACGGCCCAGCCCGTGCAAAAATCAAAGAAATCAGACCGGACTCAATTTCCACAAATAAATTCCGATTTTTCTTAATATACAACTAAGATTCTTTTCTAGAATACTGCATAAATATTTATGGGAAAATTTAACAGTATATTTTAGATTACTATATGTTCGCAATTTCACTTTTTAAAACGGTTCCTAAAGTGAAGTTGTCCCAATTAAAAATAACTGCAAAGAAAATCGAAAAGATACAAAACAGCCTTTGTAGAGATCAAACTCAGTTATTCAATGCAAAAAAAAAATTATTTACAAAATATTGAAATGCAAATGAGATATCTTAGAAAAAATTCTCCCGTTGGATTAAAATTAACGAATATATGTTTTCGCGTGGCTGAAGTAGCCTCTTAAGTCTACTACCAGACCGCCACTTAGACTTAGCATGTAGAACAAAAATATAAATCTGATCCCGGCCAGACCGGAGTCTCCCGAGTCAACTGAAAAAGCCCTGTTTCAGATTCAATGTAACTGCCCGATGTCGATCTCTAGGCTGGGCGTATTTTCTGTACTTATTGATGTTGTCAATCTAGCATAGGATCGTGCAGCACATTTATATTTATAATAGCCTCGGTCACGTCTATTGAAAATTGTTAGTATTTTATCGGCTTAGTTTGATAATTTTAAATTTCTGTATCTGGCCGGTTAACCAATTTAATCTTTTTCATTGGCCCCCGGCACGTTAAAAAATTGTCTTTCCGGCGCGTTAGAAATTTTGCCAGTCCAGTCGGGTACGGGCCTCGGGCCAAGCTCGGGATCGGGCCCGTGGAGATCTCGAATTAGAACGTTGGGCAAAAATTATTTAATACTAGCAGCTTCTTCACTCAATATGTATTATGAAATCTTTAGTCCTTGAATAACCTTTAGCCTTAGAATAAAACGGATTTTATCCTACACTTAGAAAAAAATTATAATTCTAATTTTTATTGGCTTTTCTAAAAAATGGAAAATTATAGTTATAATGTAGACTAATCGAAAATTAGGGAAATTACTTTTTGCAAATTACGTGATAATGCAATGATAATACAATAATATAATGCAATCTCAGTAAAACATTGTAGTTTTTTTGCATGATAAATTCTACAAAAGCCACTATACACGGTGTCCCAAACAGACTGAAGTGCATGCATTTAAATTTTTACCTGTTTGATATACATAAGCAATTTAAATTTCAAAAGTATTCAAAATAAGATGAGAATTAAGATTATATTGCTAAAATTCCCCTGCCAATAGTTTTCGAAAAGTTACACTTTTCACATTTTTATACAGTACCTGGCTCTTTTAAATTATATTTAGAAGAAAATTCACCATGCTCTGACAAGTACAACCAGTAAAAATTCAATTTTTCTTTTACCGACATTTACCAAATTATGATACTTGAAATTTTATGAAATTTTGAAACTTTCCAGCACTAAAAACAGAGAAATGATTTTTTTAACACCAGAAATCTCGAAAAATTCATACAAGTATCATAACTCAATGACGTTTGGTTGTAGAAGAATGAAAATTTTACTACTGTACTTCTCGGAGCATGGAGAAAAATTTTCTAAATGGGTCATTCCATACAAAATGAGCAAATCACCTGTGGCAGACATGTCACAGATTTTAACGAAATCCATTTTGTAAGTAGATCATATCTATTTATGAGTAAATGTAAAATAATAGATTTTAGGATTGTGTATTTAAGTTTTAAAATTTATATTAAAAGTGGATGCAAAATCGTGGTTTTGGCTACATGCTTGAAGTTTCAATTTTGGTTATTAGCCTTAACAATGCAAAGACTATATTAAAAATTATTTATAATTAGGAATGAATGATAAGTAACAGATTGACGTAAGTTAGTAATTGTATTTTTATTCCTTAATGAGAAAAAAATTATTTTTGAAAAAATTTGAGGGGAAAATGCAACGTTTCTATTGAGATGAAGGACACCTCTGACAATATCAAAATTGCTTGACGTTATAGCAAAAAGTATATATATTAAATATTTAAACTTTCATTCTTGCCTTTTTTATTCCTTAATGAGAAAAAAAATAAATAGTAAAAAATGTTGAGGATAAAATGCAATATTTCTATCACTTGTTTCGGCGTGAAATAAAGCTTTTTTAAATTTTTAATTCTTTTTATATTATAGATAACAGTGTATATTTTAAATATAAAAACTTTTATACTTGCTTTCAGTTTATTTTTTCCTCAAGAAGATTTTTAATTAAAGTAGAAAAAAAAGCTCAATTGAACAGAAAATTATATATTAATTTCTAAATCCACATACAGAAAATAGATGGCAGCACTAAATTTTTTCACCTTGAAATCGTGCAATATTTTAAGAAACGCGCGCGAATTTGAAAAAAAATAGCTCATGGAACGTAGTTAATATTGCCTTTTTTAACCCAATTTTGTGACGTTAGGAATCAAAAAGGCATGCTTGAAATTTTTTTAGCAGATTATGGACTTATTGATCTTTATGTCTGTGCAATAACTGTAATGTGGTACATTTCCTTCATTATTTTTTTTACCTGTCAATAAGAAGAAAAATTACAATTTTGTCATTTTTTTAAAAGTTTCTAAAATTTTTTTAAGGTGAAGGAAATACATGGCAACTTAAAAACTTTAGTAATTCGATCTTAATATGTAAAACTACATCAGGCATTAATTTCTCAGATGTTTTTGAATTCCTTTAATTTTTATTACGTTTTTAATTTTCTCAAAATTTGCAAATTTTCAATTTTTACAACAAATTAAAGAATAATCATGGTGTTACCAGATTATTATTGCTCAATAAATAAGAAGATGATTTTTCAGAGGTTACATTATTTTAAAAAAAATTCATTTCAGTTAAATAGTTTTCAAGATACAGAACTTCAAACCTGCAACTTTGGACGATTGCACACATGCCATTCTTTATCACAAGTTTTTTAAATGTCCAAAACTGCTAAAATAATTTATTTTTTGTGAAGATATTTTGCAGAGCTCTATTTGAATATGAATTGAACGTGTATATCAAATTTTATTAAAATCTGTTACTGTGTGGCCACGACTTTTTTTAAATTTTTGCTCATTTTACGTGGAATGACCCAAATACAACTTATAGAACTCAGGGATCGTATAAAATTTCAAAAACAAACAAATTTACAAATTAATGGCAAGGCTATTTCGTCAACATTATCTTAATACTTACCTTATTTTGAACACTTTTGAAGTGCCTATGTATCTCCAGCGGGTAAAAATTAAAATGAGTACCAGTCTTTTTCGGACATCCTGTATACCTACAGGTGTACCTACAAAACTTTTTCAATCTTTAACGTAGAATACTTAACAATAAATTTTGGAAACCGTTGCTTTAAGACATTTTACTTTTAGTCCCTTGTCTTAAACACCATTTACAAAAATTGAAAATATTTTTTTGTTGAATTTTAGTGAGAAAATGGCACAAAAAAAATTTCATCATTTTTTTATTTTGTATCAGAAATTAATGTGAATTTCGAAATTTCGAGAGCTATTAAAACATCCTCAGATCCTTGCGAATAATTGATGTTCGTTCCAGCTTGCAATTTGATATATTTTCGAAGAATCTTAAATACATAATATAAGATTTTTAAAATTGTTTAAGGAAAGTTGGAAGGCAAATTCGTGAAAAAAATATTTTTATCTATATTTTTAAATTTTTAGAATTCTTCATTTCTCCACTTTCGAATGGTATATTATTTTTGTTTCTACGACAACAAAAGTTTAAAAAAAAATTAAGTAAATAGTTTATTTACATCATAAATACACATTACATACATAAACTTTAAACTCAATTTTATCAAAATGTTGTTTTTTTAACTTCGATGTACCTTTTCTACAAAAACTGCTACATATTATTGTTTGTAATCGTGCGTGAATATTTTACACATATCCTTGATCAATCTGAAGTCTGTTTTTTTACAAACATATGTTCAAAATTTTTATAATAAATTTTACTTTTGAAAAATGCAAGTTATTTGTTATTTAAAAGTGGGGGGTTTTTTTTCAGATTTTTTAAGCTAATATCTTCTAGTAGTTTCTGAAATAAGGTACATTAAGGGGTCTCAAGACTCTTAAAAATGGAAAAATGGGGGAAAAGGGGGAAAAGGCCATTTTCAACATTTAATATCTCAAAATGTATATTATTTTAAAACACAATTTTTAGTGGTATTGAAAGATATAATAGTCCAGGCAATAGAGACCGTATAGAGGCTCTACCTAGCAAAATTCATGGTAGTTCTGGAAAAAAGGCTTACTATATGTTTTTTGGGTCGCTGAATCCAAATTTTTAACTTCCCACCAAAATTTCCCCCGGCAACCCTCCCAAATTTTGGTAAAATGCCCCCAAAAAAGGTTTTGTTAAAGAAATCAATTTTTTTTATTGTTTTAGGGAAAAATATCTAGAAATTCAGAAAGTAGTCAAAATTTTCAAAAAATTAGATACATGATATTATGAATTAGGATGAAGGGGAAGGGGGGAGGGGGGATCTGCCTCGTAACATGCGCCGCGGTGCTGCGTGTACTAAGTTGTGCAATTCCACTTAACCACTCACACGTTTACATTCGCCCTCCCATTTCCCCTCCGAACTTTCTCTATAAGGTTTACTTTAAGTTTTTTGGGTCGCTGAAACAGAATTTTTAACTTCTCCCCAAAATTTCCCCCCTCGAAACCCCCTCCCAAAATAGTTGTTTTAACTTAAGTTTCTTATTGTATTAGGGAAAAAGCATTACGAAATTCAGAAACTAGACAAAATTTGAAACAAACAGGATACATGACATTATGACGTAGGATAAACGGGAAGAGGGGGGCTGCCTTGGAACATTCCCCGCGCGCTTTTCTCAAAAACCAAATTTTTTCAAAAAATCAATTTTGGGGGGGGTTGCCGGGTGAAATTTTGGTGGAAAGTTACAAATTCGGATTCAGCGACCCAAAAAACATAGTGAGTCGAAATCCAGAACTAGTATTAATTTTTCCAGGTAAAATCCCCTATTGCCTGGACTTCATAACTTAGTGCACGTAGCGCCGCAGTGCATGTTCAGAGGCAGCCGTCTCCCTCCCCGTTCATCCTACGTCATAATGTCATGTATCCTATTTGTTGAAAATTTTATCTAGTTTCTGAATTTTGTAATGCTTTTCCACTAAAACAATAAGAAATTTAAGTTAAAAACAACTATTTTGGGGGGTTTCGGGGGGGGGGGAATTTTGGGGGGAAGTTACAAATTCGGATTCAGCGACCTAAAAAACATAAAGTAAGCCAATTTCCAGAACTTCCATTAATTTTGCCAGGTAAAATCGCCTATTGCCTGGACAGTATGTTCTTTCATTTCATATATTTAAAAAATTACAAGATGCAAGATTATTATTTATAGGGGGCTTCAAACTGTCAGATATTTCTCAAGCAGAAAATTGGTATGATAGTTTACGCACAGGATTACAAAATTAATTTTGCAATTAGAATTACATTTTTGGTGCTTAATTATAAATCAGACTGCAGTAATTACTCTGAACCTAAATAAATTTGTATTTAACGCATATTTATATTTTTAATGCAAAGTTGTATTTAGATAATAAAACTTCTTCAAAATTACAACAGTATAATCAATCAAAAGAATATTTTTTTGAACAATAAAATTAAACCTTTAGGTTCAGTTTATGCAGACTAACAAGAAATATGTATTTTGAAAATTTCATGAAAAAATATTGAGAAGTTTTTGAGATATCCTGCGCGTTATGCCCAAAACATCATTTGGAGAAAAATGATTTCAAAGTTTCGGAAACGTCGCTTCAGCTATTGAACAGGTATAAAACTAAAAGCCATAACTTCGGTTCTAATGAAAATTTCAAGGAAACAATTATATCAAAATATTCAGGCAAGATATAGTATAGGCAAGATATAGCATAGGCAAGATATAGTCCGTAGTAGTAGAACATATAAAAAAGTTAAAATTTTGAAGCTTTAGGAGCCCTGAGACCCCTTAATTTAAAATGGTAGGTATACTTCCAACAGCCAATTCACTCAGTACACCCGATTATTCATCTCAAAAGTTACTACCTTTATCTATTCTTTATAGAAAATAATTTCACGATTAAAATTACATTATCATATAATGCTTATTTAGTTGTTTACTTCTTTGCTATATGTAATAGCTAACAAATTACAATTCTCTCATAAACTATCACAGCAAATGCACCATTAAAGCGATAAATATAAAACATTGATAAAATTAACGCAATAATTGTTTTCAGATAAAGGAGCGAAGCTGAATATTTATTAAGTATTATGAGCGCACTATTATTGTGAGACTTAATTAAAATGCAGTGTCTTAGAGATCTGATTTAGTAATTGAAAGACAAAGATTAAAATTAAAAACAGCTTTTCTGAATTCTTCTATAAAGTATTTAAATTCTTTTCAATGCTCAGAGAAAAAAAAAACTTTTTCTCAATCTTAATACCTAAAGTTTATGCTCTTGTTTCCTTTTTTTTTTATATCATGCTATTTTTAAAATTGTTTTTATGTTGAAACAAAACAGGAAAATAATTAAACACTACGTGAATTATGTACATTTGTATGATATGTGAATAATTTTACTGGGTAATGACTGTTCCATTATGACTGAAATAAAAAGATTGAAAATGCTCATTGAAAGTAATGAAATAAACCACCGACTATACTAACCTCTATCAGTCTTTTTCTTTTTTTTTTCTTTTTTCATCTAACTATACACAGCAGCATTTTATCTACATAGATTATTTTTTGTTAAAGATAAAAATAAAAGGACCTAAAAGTTTTTAAAAAATAACAATAACACTGAAATTAAATTATGTAAAAATAGAGATTCTCGTGTTTACAGTCCATTCGATGTGCTAAACTGTTAAAGTCCGGATAGACGTATCATTGAACTCACTGTGTCTTTCTTGTGGCCACGCGGTGTTTTTCATCTTTAATAGCTTTGAAACTGAAGGACATGCTGCAGAAGGAAAACTTTTCCTTGAAGTCGATGTAATCTTCTTATCTCCGTAGCCATTGTTGAATCTACCCATCCTTTTGTGAATAAACAACGGAAGGGTGGAGAAGCATACTTTTCCTGGAAAAGTGTTGAAGGATGGAAAAACAAGTTTTCAAACGCAGCCTTAATCCACGTTTAAAAAATGCCTGTGAGCGGACTGGAAATTCTTAAAGTTGCTATAAAAAAGATCTTAATTCTCTTTGGAATATCACTCCTCCAAATAGGAACTACTTTATTCAGTACACAAAGCTTTTCTCCTGAATAGGTCATGAACAGAAGAAATCCCCAACAAATATTGTCTAGATCCCTTTTCTTTCTTCTGATGTAAAGACTGGTAAATAGAAGAGATCACTTTCGAAGAGATAACCCATTCAAACCCCCCCTCTTTTTCAATTATTATCTACACTGAAGAGCCACTGGAGAGAAAACTGGTACATGCGTGCGTATGCAAATAACGGAGGTATGCAACCAAACAGTAATAACGCGATGCAGTCGGCAACACCAATATAAGAAAACGGGTATCTGACGGAGCTGTTAGATTGGTTCCTGTTGCTACAATGACATGTTATCCCGATTTAAGTGACTTTGAAAATGGTATTATTCGGCGCACGAGAGATGGGACATAGTATCTCGTAGGTAGAGATGCAATTTGTATTTTTGCGCACGAACGACCATTTCTAGTATCAAGTGTGCGATAAAACATCAAAGCTCCGACAGCGATGCGGCCGGAAAAAGACCTTGGAAAAACGGGACCATCGACGATTGACGTGAATCCTCAAACGAGGTAAACATGCAACACTTGCTCAACTTGCTGCGAATTTCAGTGCTGGGGTATTAAAACGTGTCAGCGTGCAAACTGTTGAACGGGCCGTCGTCGATATCAGCTTTCGAAGCCTCAGACCCACTAGTGTACCGTTGTTGACTGTACGGCACAAAGCTTTACTCATCACCTGGGACCGCCAACACCTCCATGACTGGAAACACGTTGATCCTTGATGACTGGAAACACGTTGCCTGATCTGAAGAGTCTCGTTTTGATTTGTATCGGGCGGATGGACGTGTACGGTTATGTAGACAACCTCATGAATTCCTGGACTCTACATCTCAACAGGGGACTGTTAAATCTGGTAGAGCATCTGTGATGGTATGGGGCGTGTGCATTTAGCGTCATATGGCCCCCTTGATAGTCTAGAGACGACTTTGACAGATGACGGATACGTAATCATCCTGTCCGATCACATACACCCATTCCTGACCATTGTGCATTCCGACAGACTTGGATAATTGTAACAGGACAATTCAACACCTAACACGCCACTACTTACTACTAAAGGCTCCATAAGCACTCTTCTGACTTTAGACACTTCCTTTGGCCACCTAAATCCAAAGACATGAACATTATATAGCATACCTGGGATGCCTTGCAATGTACTGTTCTGAAGAGATGTCCATCACCTCCCACACTTATGGATTTGTAGACTGTCCTGCAGGTTTCATGGTGTGTATTGCCTCCAGGATATCTTCAGACATTAGTCGAGTCCATGCCACGTCGTGTTGTGACACTTCCGTGTGTTCTTGGGAGAGCTACTCAATATTAGGCTGATGTACCAGTTTTTCTGGCACTTGAGTGTATATGGAATCTGCCAATGGTTACCAGAAACTTATAATTGGCTTGAGTGAAAGAGGGCACTGGAAATACCGTTTCAATAATAATAGACTTAAAAATAATAGAGACAATTTTATGATGATAGAAAAACAAAACTTTTTATCTTATAAGGTGTTTATAAAGTGTAGAATATAGAAAATTCACCAATAGAACGTAAAAGTTACCTGAAATCCGCGAATGCAAAGCTGCATTTTTATCAAATCATGGGGGTGCTCCGTCAATTGTTCTGCGTAGTTTTTTTTTTTTTTTCGTAATAGAAACTGAATTTTTAAGTATGTTCTTATCCCCTTAAATTAGGAAAAATTCGCAAATGTAAGCTCAAATTTTCCTGCAATTATCCGTTCAAAAGAAGAAAAATTCTTCAAATAACGGAATAATCTTTTTCAATCACCGGGATATTCCGGCAACTTGTAGCCTATACTTTTTACATTTTTTTTTTGTTTTTGTTTATTGTTTTGTTTGTTTGTTTTTTAACGATTTTTTTCGAAGAGTGTAGTTTGTCCCCTTTCTTATCGCTGAATAATAGCTAGCCCGCTTTCATTTGTTATAACGGTAATATTTTTCATACTTTCTTGATAACGACTGTAATAAAATTCATTCAAAAGTATCTTTATTAATTATTATAATACTAATTTACATGTTTTCTTTAAACGAATTACACTGACAAGTAATAACAGTTTGTTCACTAGGTAATTTCATGAATATCACGTTTAATATATTTTCAAACAATATTTCTAAATTTATTTGGAAAGTAAATCATACCTTACTGCTGCAGTAAATAGGGACTTAAACCTCATTCCCTGAAAATGTAAAAGAAGTCTGATTTATTTGTTCAAGCAGAACGGAACTATAATCCACCCGAAGGATTCAGGGACATTTTTAGGCTTTCCTGTCCGAAGCAGGGGATTCTGGGATATGAATGGGGATCAAAGCCTTTAATGCACACACACACTGAGTGGCCAAATGATGATAACGAGTTTGGATCTCATATCCTGTTAATCTTGCCATACGGAGATTCTTGATTAGATTTCTAAATACGTATTAAGCAAGCCATAAGGATAATATAATGCAGGCGTATTTCTGAATATTATTCAAATATCGCGACATGTATAAATTATTTCAGTATATAGTTATACAATCAAAGAAGTTATTAAATGTTCTAAGATGAAAATAAAACAGAAAATGATGAAATAGAAATGCCATTTAAATTTATTGTTAAAAGCCCATACATTTTCCTAGTTTTTTGTTTGATTTTGTTTTTAATAGTTAAATTCCCTAGTTATTTTTTGGACACATGCCTATACATGTGCATTTTGAGCAATATCCTTTTTAATTCGAAACCAGAAAATCTGAATGGTTTTTCATATTTATAAGCAGCTTAAAGAATAGTTAAATGGTTTAGTTTTTTAATTCAAAAAATAATACTGATAATGAAATAAAAACTGAATTATTTATACTGAAAATGAAACCATTAAAACTGACGAAAATATAATATTCAGAATGAAATGTTATTCGTGAAAATTACGATCATACCTTCAAAAGCAATATTTTTAAAAGCTAAAGCGTATTTCTAGATCATTTTACAGCTTAAAAAGTCTAAGATTAAACATCGAGGGTTTACTTGCATAAAGCCTCAAAGGCATTATTAAATAGAAAACGTATGATTCTGATATTTTACTATTGAGAATAATCTTGGTTATTTAATGGGGAAACATAAGCAAAAGCACAAAGTACATCGATCTGATTTATTTAGGCTATTTTTTAAAAAAGAGAAATGGCAAATTTAGTTATTGGTCGTGTGGGAGATATCTTTCAATGTTTAATTTTTCCCGCGAGTTTTAGATGCAGGAATACATATGGAAAATATTTTTCGCAATCCATTTTTAGCTTAATTGTCATTTGGAACGTGTGTTTACTATTTAATAGTATTTTTATGCCTAACTTTAAAATTTGTTTAGATCCTAGAGGTATTTTAAATAATTATATTTATAAATTTTAATAAATCTTTTACATTTATAACATTAGAATTTAATTACATTTAATTATCGAAAGTAAAAATTGAAAAAAAAAATGAAACACAATATTATACTTTTGTATATTACTTTTGTGTTGGGAATATTTTTGCCTAATTTTTTTTTATTAAAATAGAGTATATACAATACATTAACCAGAATTGTAATTAGCTTTTAAAATAAGACATCTATATTATCATTATAAAGTCGCAAAATAAAAAATAATAATGAAAATAATTTAAAATGACCAGTCTTATGTAATAAGTCTAAGATAGCTTTATTCGAACAACCATCGAATATTGTTTTCATTTAGATAACCTGATGAATCTGTACAGGAAGATTTTCGTTGACTATACCTCATGTAATGTGCATTTTGCCTAAAAAAAAACCAGTCGATTTTCTCAGGGTTATTTATATATTTATTAGGACGATTTTCCAATGACAGTCTCACTCTTCAAGGAACTAATTTCTATCCGAGAACTGCCGAAAATTTGGCTGTAATTTTGTATGATGACCAATTTGCTCGATAACGGGCGTTCAAGGTTCTACAGTAGTTTAAAAAATTGAAATATTTATCAGTCTTAGGCTAACAAGCGTATAAATGAAGTATGCCAGTAAGGCAAGCAATATTATTTTCTTTGTCTATTTTTCTTTTTACTCTAGATATTCTCTATAGATCTCTAGATAGGTCTCTATTTCTTTATATTTTGTAGTTGTTGTTCAGTGTGTCTATAAAAGGTCTGATTCATTTTTATGTTTAATAATTCATAAAGTAATGAAGATAGATTTAAATTAATAACATTAATGGTTAGATATTAGGTTGCAACAAAAGTTTTCCGTCAAAGCACCATTACATAATACTAATTATAATATATATAATTAACTGTAATATTATATATAACCACCATTCTGCCAAACCTTCACAGTGTCATATGATACAACACTAGTACCTAAAGCTGTACACCAAAGCGATATAAGTAAGCGTACAATGTCAATGCTGGAATCTGAAGTATATTGACACAGCTGCGCCATCTGGTGGACGGGGTGAATAATGCAAATACGCGGATTTTCAGTATGAGGTCATATAATGGTATGATAATAAATGTATATAGTGGTATGATGTCATATGACAGAATATCTACTATCTGCGCATCTCTTGCGCATATTTTCTGAATCTTTACTCACTTATGGAAGATGAATCTTGGTTACCAGATGTATTTCAAAATATTTTTATTACAGTTTGTTTTGATAAAATTATCCACATTTAAAAAAAAAAAAAAATAGTCGCAATATCATTTTAATTTCGGGCGAAAAGCACTAATAGTATGAAATCATTACTGCCTTTTTTTTTTGCCCTTAAACTAAAATGACATTGTGATCCGACTCCGCTGAAATTTTGGAAGCAGAAAGCACGAGCTCACATTTTAACGCATTTATTGGATGACAACACAAGACAGACTACAGAAAACATAGAACGAAAAAGTAAGTAAAAAAAAACATGCGTCTGGAAAACGCAGAATGGCGCCACCTCTCATTCAAACATACTGGGGCCCGATGGCTTTTAAGACATCAATTACATAATATCAATTTTTTTTTCAGAATACAACAGAAGTTATTTATACAGAACATCACTTAAACAGAACGTAATACATACCTTACAGTTATATAGAAGTTATTAAACATAATACTTACACATAAGAGGAAAACTTGATTAACTTTAACCTTTATACAATAACAGATAATAATGGAATAAACAAATTACTCATTTAAATTTTCACTCATTAATAGCACCAATTTATGAATAGGTCTGGTTATTTCACCATGAGCAGTTCTTAATTTTACAACACGAACTCTTTCACGACTGCCCTGGTAAACTTGCAAAACTCGACCCATTTTCCATTTTAATGGGGGTAAATTTTCCTCTTTTATAATAACCAGATCATTAATTTGCATATTTGGATAATTTTTTCTCCATTTGCTTCGTATTTGTAATTGAGTTAGATAGTCCTTTTGCCACCTTTTCCAAAAGGATTGTGATAATTGCGTAACCAATTTGTAACGTTCTCTAAGGGTAATCCTTTCAGACCGTATGTCAGGGTCCGGTAATGCTTTTAGTTCAGTTCCTATTAGGAAATGTCCAGGGGTAAGGGCTGACAAATCCGTAGGATCGTCCGTAACTGGAATTAATGGACGAGAATTCATTACCGCCTCAATTTCCGTTAAATATGTATTGAATTCTTCATAACTCAGAATTTGCTGACCGATCACCCTTCTCATGTGATATTTCATAGTTTTTACGGCGGCCTCCCAAAGTCCACCGAAATGAAGTGCGGAAGGAGCGTTTGTTCTCCACTGGATACCTTCATCAGCAAGATATTGTCCAACATTTTGAGATACCCATGCTTTCAATATGTGTCGCGCTCCAATATAGTTTTTTCCACAATCGCTGAATAACTCTTCGGGTCTTCCTCTGCGTGCAACAAATCTTTTTAACGTAGAAATAAAAGAGTTCGCAGTTAAATCATATACGGATTCCAGGTGCACAGCTTTGGTGATAAAGCAAACAAAGACGCACACATATATTTTTGTAGGACGCATACCTCTGCCACGTCTAGCACTAACATGAAACGGACCGGCATAGTCAGTTCCGGTTTTCGAAAACGGTTTGCCTGGATTCACTCTTGAATAAGGTAAATTTGCCATCATTTGCTTTGAAAGTTCTGCGCGATGGCGTATGCAAATAACACAACTTCGGATTATTCGACAAATAGCGACACGGGCTCTAATAATCCAGTACTTTTGCCGCAAGAATGAATGGGTCAACTGCAGTCCACAATGTAGGTATTTCAAATGAAAGTAGGTGATTAAAAGCTTAGTAATAATGTGGTCTTTTGGTAGGAGAATCGGATGTTTCACAGTGTCGCTCAAATTCGAATGCTTTATTCGGCCACCTATTCTAATTAGTCCTTCACTGTCCAAAAATAAGCTCAACTGGCTTAACTTATTCGATGGTTGAAGACACTTCTGCCTTTTTAACTGTTCTATCTCATTATAGAACTCGCTATTTTGAACTGATCGCATAATTGCGTTATGAGCTTTATTTAATTCTTTCACTTCCAGATATGGCGTCAAAACCTTTGATTTTCTACAGTTGCCAACAAACCTTAAACACCAAGCAACCACTCTGAGCAATTTATTCCAACTAGAAAATCTACTCCAAAGTTCCTCAACTATATTCGATTTGACAACCATACTTGTGACCAAAACCGCCTTCTCCTCATTTTCTATAGAATTTCTATCCACCTGTTTCACTTTTAATTGTTTAGGCCAATTTTCCTCACTTTCCCGTAACCAATGCGGTCCGTAAAACCACTTTTCGTTGCCAATTAAACTTACGACAGATATCCCTCTAGTTATTAAATCTGCTGGGTTATCCTCAGACCTGCAGTGAAACCAACATTTCGGATCCGTTTTCTCTTGTACTTCCATAACTCTATTGGATACAAACTGTTTCCAACGCTTCGCACATCCTTTGACCCAATACAAAGCTATCTCCGAATCTGTCCAATATACCGTTTTAGTTATCAGATCGTCAAAAATACTACAAATATATTTTCCAATTCGAGCACCAATCAATACCGCCATTAACTCCAATCGGGGCAACGTGAGTTTCTTCAGAGGAGCGACTCTATTTTTTGACATGACAAATGATACTTTTACTCTACCAAATTCATCCCGATAACGAAAATAAGCAACAACTCCATATGCAATCGGCGAGGCATCACAAAAAACATGCAATTCAATACCCGTAACTTTATCATTAATATGTCCTAACAAACAATTCCTACCGATTTTTATTTCCTCTAGCCCCTCAATTTCTGAACACCACGCTAACCACTTCTTCTTCAGATCATCAGGCAATTCTTGATCCCGATTAATACCTCTTTCCCAAATTTCTTGCAACAAGCGCTTTATTCTCACAATAAAGGGACCGTCAACACCAATCGGATAAAAAATCATTGCAGCCACTCTTAACACACCTCGTTTTGTATTTTTTATTGACCCCAAGCTATCTGTCAACAATCTAACCTCTAACGATAAAACATCATCCTCAGGATTCCAGTTCAACCCTAATACCTTCAACTGACCCTTTTTACCAACATTTAATCCATTTTGCTCCCATAATTTTTCCAAATCTGAAGAGTTTGACCTTAATTTTCGCAAGTTGAAACCACCTTCCCCCAAAATTGAAACAGCATCATGAGATAAATTATATGCCTCATCTATACTTTTAGCACCGGAAAATAAATCGTCAACATATAATGATGTATTTAACATATGCACCGATCTTGGTTTATCCATTTCATACTTTCGAATGTGATTCTTAATAGTTCCACTCAGAATAAAAGATGAAATTTTACACCCGAATGGCAATCTATTCATATGCATAATTTTATAATCTGTTTCATTATTGTCAGCAAACCAAAGAAATTTTAAGAATTTGTGATCTTCTTCCGCTATTTTTATCATTAAAAATGCCTTTTCAATATCACCGTTAAATGCGATCTTAAATTTTCTAAAATTCAATATAATATCTAGTACATTTGGATTTAAATTCGGGCAAGTTTCCAAACAGTTATTTAATGACAGATTTTCTTTCGATTTAGAGCTACAATTATACACAACGCGAACTTTAGTCGTCTCTTTATTTGTATTTACAACAGCTCGATGTGGCATAAAATACTCATTATCATCCCTGCCACATTCTTCAATTATTTCCTTACTCATCTGCTCATTTATTATTTGTTTATACTCATTCGCGATCCACTCACTCTTATCAAAACATTTCCTTAAATCATCAAATCTCTTTTTAGCTAACGTGAAATTACTCTGCAACGCAACGGGCGAGTCTTTCCGTAATAATCGTGTCTCATAACGACCGTCATTAAACTTTAGATTATTTTCAAACTGTTCAATAAGACATTTCTCAGCAATAGATAATTCATCCTTATCTCTTATACCCAAATTCTCTAAATTCCATAACATCTGAACATCTGTTCCCAAACTTATATTAACAGATACTATATTTACACAACTAGATTTATTATCCGTCTGCTGACAGCCTTGAAGAGTATATCCAAATATCGTCGGTACACAAGTAAGCGTTTTATTTACTTTCTGAAAGCCACAGTTCTTAATAATGTTCCAAAACATATCCCCTCCAATTAGAATGTTTATTGACTGGTCAGAATTTTTACATTGATCGGCTAAAATTATCCCATTGCTTTTCAAAACATCCTGAATTTCTACATCTGGTAAGCTGACTGGAGCCGCAGTTATTGTATCAGTAATTAATGTTTCTATCTCAATAAATTGCTGACTGTCAGTTCTGCTTGTTAATTTCAATTTAACAACGTCATAAATTTTTTCTTTAGCTTTTTCAGAACCAAAGCAATAAACTGATAATCTTTCTTTTCGAATTGGTTTTAACTTTAAAAAATTCGCTAGGGATCGCGTGCACCACGAGCGTTCCGAACCATTATCCATTAAAAGACGGGCGATTTTAACATTTTCTGTTTCATTAATGGGACTAACAATCACTGAGCATGTTAATAACAAAATATTTGACTTTGAAACAGAAGAATTACATTGCATAGTAACAGAGCTATCCGATTCAGTATTACTAGTATCTACATTCGGCGGTTCCTTTTGAACATTATTCTTACTACACAAAATATAATTATGAAATTTGCTTTTACAGTATTTGCATTCAAATTTTAACCTACACGAGCGGCTATAATGAGCTTTAGAAAAGCATTTGAAGCATCTATTTTCTGATCTTAATTTGTTTATCCTATCTTCTACTGTTTTATACTCACAAAATTCATGCTCCGTACTGTCACAAAACACACAGCTCTTTTTTACGTTGGACACGCAATTCCCGGTTGCGGTTGGTCGTATCTGATCGAATCTTCTATTATTAAACTTTCTAAAATTGCCTTTGTATTCATTATTACTACTCTCATATTTTATCTTGAAAGGATCAGATTTTGATGGAACTAAATACGTTTTTTCTCTCGATTGAATTTCGTTTTCTAGATAAGCATGTATATCCTCAAATGTATAGTTAATCGGATATTTTCTATTAAACTCTAGAACGAGGTCTTTTGGAATCCTATCTAAAATTATGGGTGCTAACAAACTGCTAAATGTTTCCTTTCTAACGCCCAAGGCTTCTAAATTTCTAATTTGATTCTCAATTCTATCAAATAATTTTCTTAAGCCAATCGTATCTTGCGAATTATGAACAGCAGGAATTCTCAATAAACCGTTCATGTGTGTTTGTATTAATGTATTTGTATTACCAAACCTATTCTTAAGAATGTTGAGTGCCGCGTCATAATTTTGTTCTGTAATTGCTAGCCCAGCAATCGAACTCGCAGCCTGACCATTTAAATAAGATTTCAGATAATTCAGTTTATCTATTTTCGTAAGATTAGGATTTTTATCAATAGCAGATTCAAATTGACCATAAAATTCCAACCAATAAGCAGAATCACCATAAAAGGGTTTAATATTTAATTTTGGCAAATTAACAGTTATTTCATTTATTGGGGGTTTCAGTTCAACTACTTCGGGACCTTTCAATTTTGCAATTTGAATTTTTATTCGCTGTTTCCATAAGCAAATATTCTCACAATACTCAATTGAGTTCGCTACCTCACTTTCAATATCTTTAACGGGAAGCAAAGCTTCAATTTCTTTATTTAATTCATTTAACGCATTTTCCTTATCTACAATTAACATTAATTTTTCATTTAAAATATCTACACTAACAGAATCTATTTCTTTAAACAATTCTTCGATGCTGTTTAACAATTTTGTGGTCGCGGTTCTAACTGCTTTCCGTTTACTCTTACTTTTTTCTAGATCAGACATTTCGCTAAATTCAACAATACTACTTAAACAACAACAATTACACAATAAACAAATTTTCTTTCAACATACAACATAAAATACAATAAACAAAAATAAAAAAAAAATAACAAATTCTCCTTCTCTACTACACAGCTTTCAAACGACAATATCATTTCTCAAACTTAAATTACCCCAAAACCTAAACATCTCTATACGAAGTCAAATAAAAACTTTATTCTCCCTACTTATTTCTCACAAACATTACTACAATACCAAAATCGAAACGAAACTAACACTCACCTCTGTTATCCACAAAATGTTCCGACATGAATTACGTAATCCTAACGCCGAATACGTCTCTTTTTTTAAAATCACTATACTTTCAACTTCCTCAAACAGCAGGAAAACTAGCAACTAACACAACAATACCCCAGTCCTGACACCATGATCCGACTCCGCTGAAATTTTGAAAGCAGAAAGCACGAGCTCACATTTTAACGTATTTATTGGATGACAACACAAGACAGACTACAGAAAACATAGAACGAAAAAGTAAGTAAAAAAAACATGCGTCTGGAAAACGCAGAATGGCGCCACCTCTCATTCAAACACATTGCGACTTTTTTTTAAAAACACATATTTTTATCAAAACAAGCTGTAACAAAAATATTTTGCAATAAATCTAGCAAACTAGATTCATCTTCTGTGAGTAAGTAACAATCTGAAATTCGTAATTGAATTTTTAACAGGGATTCTCTAAATGGCTTTGTCTGTTTCAAAAAAAAAAATTAATCTGGCGATTTTAGGAAAATTATTGAAGTATTGCCTAGACTCGCAAAATATTTAAACAAATAAATGAACAACACTTGCTCCTTTAATAGTACAACATTTAATGCATGCATTTTAAATTAAAGTAATTTCGAATATAAAATGAAATGAATTTTAAATTAAATGGATGAAATATTTTTAAATGAAATAAGATGGGTGCAATGCAATTAAAAGAATATTGGACATTTATCGTTTGCGCTTGATAAGCGAACAAAAGGACTTAAAATTGAATATTTTATTTATAATTAAATTCTATATATATTCTAAACATTCATAAACGTTGTATTCTCATCGGAAATACAACCGTATAAATCAGGGACGGCGAACCTATGGCACGCTGCAGATTATTTTTGGCACGGCATAGATTTAAGTTTTACATCAAAATATAGTAGAATTTCACAAAATGCATTAATTAATATAGATGCTGTCTGTGTCACTTGATTCCGATTCGTTCGGTTGGTTGTGATTGTCACACAGTTTGAAGAAATTGAAATATAACTTAATTTATTCGAATCTAGCTCAATATTGGATCAGAAAATTTTGAGAATTAAACGATTATCGCTAAACAAAAATTAAAATTGTAATAAGCAAAAATGCTGATTTTAAAATTATAACAACTTGGAATTCAATTCCAGACACTAAAAGCTATAGTTTCTGGCGCTTGCTATTTTGGGAATTTTTTCTGCAAGACATTCTTTTCGTGAAAAAAAAAGAAAAAAAAATGAAAAATTCAACTAAAAACGTCTTGTCAAGATGAGTGCAATTAAACTTGCATTCTATCGAAAATAACTAAGTACAAAGCGGATATAAATTATTTGGCATTTAAGATGAGACAACAGAAATAATATTTTTTAAATAAATTTCTACAGTATAACATCAAATATCACGTGTATTTTTTTAATGCTAAAAACAAAATTTTAAGTAGTTTTGATTCATTATTATTTGATCCATTAATTTTTCTTTTTATTGTTGGCACGTCATGATCACGTAAAGTATATTTTCGGGAAAATTTGGCACGTGGACGTGAAAAGGTTCGCCATCCCTGGTATAAATCATTTTTTATAACTTTAGCACATCAAGAATTGTGTAAAAAATAAGGCTACAAAATTCAATCTTTACACATTAACTACTTACTAATTTTTATGCGTCATTTTTCATTTAATTAAAAGAAAATAATTAAAATCGAACGTATTTATGTCAACAACATTTGATAATATATACTAAATAATATTTTATCTGTTTTAATAAATTAAAGTTAAAATACGTAACTAACTCGTTTTACTCTTTGGAAAAGGACAGATATGAATTCTATAAGAAAAAGAATTGTCTTACAATTTCGAAAACTACAGTTATTCGATGGTAAACATTTTGTCATTTTGACAAATAATATTAGTTCTAAAAAGAACTGTTTTTATTTAAATAATTAACTATAATAAATAAGTCAAAAAATACGAATAAAAATTAATAGAATGTTCTATTGCTGTCAGAATATAAGTGCTAGAAACAAATTAAAACACGACGTTTGCGCTTGCGCAGTTATTTCATAGATGTGCAATTAATAGATTATCCATAAAGAAGAACACATTAGGCATCTTTCTGTAGTTCACCCCGTCCACTACGTGGCGTGCGACCTTGATTGATGTGACCTCGCCTTTAATCTTGCTGTTACCTCTCCCATTTAAGATAGGACGCTTACTTATATCACTTCGCTGTACACTTTATTCGGTGACGTAGCTGACTTCTTGCAACAGAACTGGAAGTAAATGATGGTTCTGATCTGATAGCGTGATAGTTTCATTTCAGATACCGGGTGTCCCAAAAAGGACTGACTGATTTTAAAATTCAATAACTTCCAAACGGTGACAGATATTAAAAAAATTCTTGCAGGAGGGTTATGCATAAAGTCAAAAGTTTTATTACAGTGATTTTCGATTTTAGTTCGAATTACAAACAATAGATGGCGCTGTAAGCAATAGTCGCTAAATACAGGCTCGATTTTTGGTCCTTTCTGTTGTTCCATGCAGAAAAAGGAGATGGAAATGTACTATCCGGGCCACAAAGTACCAAAAATCGAGCCTGAATTTAGCCTCTATTGATCGCAGCGTCATCTATTGTTTGCAATTCGAACTAAAATCGAAAATCACTGTAAAAAAACTTTTGACTTTATGCATAACCCTCCTGCAAGAATTTTTTTAATATCTGTCACCGTTTGGAAGTTGTTGAATTTTAAAATCAGTCAGTCCTTTTTGGGACACCCGGTACCTTGTACTTAATGATAACGATATTTTTTACAAATTTCACAACACAGTGTTATAAAGCAAGTCTCTTTCTTTCAAATGGCAAAAATCGCTTGACAAAATATGAGCAAACACGTCAACGCGAACTGTTTGCACAGACCGTATTAGCTGTGGCGGGAAACTTTTGTTGCAACCTGACAGATTCAAAAAGTTTTATGGCCCTTGTCAATGAATTTCCACATGTGCGCCTTTCGTCGCACGGAGAATATCGGCAGTCGATTTCACACCAAGTACGGGCAAACATGTTGCATCCACAGCGGCTATTACGGTTGTGATCATGGCCTTTAAGTCTTCAACGTTGGACACTTTCCTCCTGTAAACGATGTCCTTTACAAATCATCAAAGGAAAAAGTCCAGAGGCATTATATCAGGTGATCTGCGTGGCCAAGGAACTAAGGCTGTTCTCAAATCCAAACGAGCATTTTTATGACATAAGTTCTAATTCATTTTTGTTCGGAAACGAGTGAAACTGGCAGATGTGGTTATTCAGAAATTATGTAATTGAAAGACGTTTTCCGTTTTTTGTAAGCATAGTAGATCATTCAGAAAATGCTGTCAAAGCTGACGTTTTAAACCGAATTTCCCGACGAAAGTTGGAAAACAAGCCAGAGGAAGGAGAAAAAACTTTGCCACGAGATCAAGATCGCTTATATCTCAATATGTAATTTATTTATCAAAAAATGGAAAATTCAATTCGATTCCAAATCGCTTCCATAATCAGGCTTGCCGATTTTATACGTTTACGTTTAAAAATGAGTCCGTCATTGTGTCAGAAAGTTTTGGGCTTGCTGAGTAGTGAACTTGGGAACAGCCTCGAAGCCGCGGTGGTCGTCCGACAGCCCCGAGCCCAACACTTCCCCGTTTTTCGAATGCATTAAACTTATTGAATTTCGCTTTTAAGGCTGTTCTTAACTGCTCTGCTCAACAAGCGCAAAACGTTTTGACACATTTACAAATTCATTTTTTAGCGAAAAGATATAAAACTGGAAAGCCTGACCATGGAAGCGATTTGGAATCGAACTGTTTTCTCCATTTTTGGATCAATAAATTATCTATTGATTTATAAGCGATTTTGGTCACGTGACAAAGACGATTTTCGCCCTTCATGGACTGGCTTTTCTGCTTTTTTCAGGAACTTCGGTTCAAAACGTCATCTTTGACACTATTTTCTGAAAGATCTATTGCGTTTGTAAAAAAACAGAAAAAATAGCTCGATTACATAGTTTCTGAACAACAACACCTGCTAGTTTCATGCATTTCCGAACAAAAATAAATTAAAACTTTATGTCAGAAAGTTGCCCTTTTGGATTTGAGAACACCCTTAAATTTGTCTGGTGACGTCTTTGTTTTTTCCGTGGCTGAGAGGTTCTGCTCTCGAAACTGGTAGACGGGAAGTGCTGGGTTCGATCCCAATCGTGCCCGTCGGCCTAATCGTTCGGAGTTTTCGTGGTTTTCTTCGAACCATGGATTTCCATGCGTTGATACGGGTTAGGTTCCCTTAGAAAGACCCCCACGAATGGCACTATATCCCTAGTGTAGATAATCGGCCGTCACAAAATCAACCAACCAACCAACCTTTGTTTTTTCCGGTTCGGTCAAGTGTCAGAAAAGGTATTGGGTCCTCTGACGTGGTCGCGGAACGCAGAACTCCACGAATCCTTATAGTAAAAGAAAATAAATGAGTTATTCTATGCATAAATGCCATGAGGTTTGTTTATATCTTCATTGTTTTATGAATTATTAAACGTAAAAATGTATCAGATCTTCTATGACACCCTGTATTTAAAAATAAGATAAGTTAAAGTTTTATAAAAGTAAATTGCATTAAAGATCCATTGAGATTTCTTATTTATTTAACTCATTAATGGAACAAAAGAATAAATCAGCAGTTTCCACAAATAAAAGTACAAAATAAAACTAATGAACACAAAGTAGAATAGACAAAGAGTGCTATATTCACGCTCACAATTTTTCTAAAAATATATAACGGAAAACTCATCAGATACCTTTTTAAAAAAGAATTAGTTCGCGTTCAATAAGAATGAAAAAAAAATCTATCTCATTTTCAGCATTCTTGCACATTTGTTTCCATAGCAACAGAATTCTTGTTTTCACCATCAAAAACATGAAGTAAAAGCTTTCCACTTAAACATTTTGCATTCCAGGAACTGAAACTGAATTAAATTTAAATTTAGTTACTGTGGAAACGAAAAATATTCCGCCAAAATAGTTCTTGGAATAATTTGTTGTTACGCTATTCTTAATATGATGCAGATACGTATTTAAAGAATTTTGTACCTGTTTATCAAGCAAATAATATTTAAAAGAAAGAAGCATAACTACAGGGTGTCTACTCTCAACGGTGTCCGTGGCTAATTCCTAAACCGATAGGCACAGACATATAGTTCCAATTACAAAAATGTTTTAAAAATATCCCTGCGGGCTCGGCCTACAGGCGCAGGTAGATTTCAAAGTTATTCAACAATAAAAACTAAATCATGATTAGAGATAACCCCACTTTAACAATTTTATCTGGCCGCTTTTGACGAGTTTTTAATTTTAGTTTTATATAAGAGCTGATTTTATCAGAATCATGTTAACCCCTTGAAAGGCGGTGATGCCGCTATTGGCATCACATAATTTTAATCCCTAATTGTCGCATTGGCACCCGAATTTTTTCATGAAAATTTCACTTTTATTAAGTATGCGAAAATATACATTTACTTGTTTACAAATAAATTTTCTTTTAAATACTGGTGTCAGTCAATTATTTCAACATTTTACGAATACAAGTACCTTGCCCCTGAAAGAGTTAAGGCAGTATTCAAAAAAATAATTTTCCATGCTCAACAGCTCCAAATTTTCTGACACATTTTCAGATTCATTAAAAAAAAAAAAAAAGAAAAAGAAAAGAAACTTACTGGCGTGATTTTTGAAGAGATTTATAAGCGACTTGTTCTTTTTCTTTCGTTCAATTAATTAGAACTTGATTTATAAACAATTATTTTCTCAGTAGGACAATATTTTTCGTTTCCAACACTTCGGGAAATTCGGTTCAAAACGCCTACTTTGACATCATTTTTTGAAAGATATTCTGCCTCTATCAAGAAATCGACCATTACGGTACATTATAGAGTTTCTGAATAAGAAAACCTACCAATTGGACGTGTTTGAGATCAAAAATTAATTTAAAAATGAGTCACAAAATAAGCAGTTTGGAT
Source organism: Maratus speciosus (assembly GCA_963932465.1). Classification (NCBI taxonomy): domain Eukaryota; kingdom Metazoa; phylum Arthropoda; class Arachnida; order Araneae; family Salticidae; genus Maratus; species Maratus speciosus. The sequence continues at coordinate 157,297,891 of OZ010789.1, forward strand.
TTGAGTGCACCCTTAATACGATGATTTTTTTTTCTTCAACCGTTATGTATTTTTAATTTGTTTTTGCGCTAAGAATTGGTCCTATCAAAAACTTGTCACTATAAAAGTTGTAGATAATATCAAGAAGATATATAATAAATTCATGCGGATTTTATATCTTGTGAATTGAAGAAGTTGTGGTTTATTTTTTCTTTAACCCCTATTTTTTGTTTCACTTTTATGTATTTATTTATTTATTTATTTATTTATTTATTTATTTTATTTTTATTTTTTATTTATTTTTTTATAACAAATTGGTCCTATCATAAACTTGTCAGTATAAAAGTTGTAGATAATATTAAGAAGATTTATAATAAATTTAATTGGATTTTATATCTTGAGAATTGACGAAGTTATCAATTTTTTTTCTCCCCTGGAGTCCACTTCTTATTTTATCAAAAATCTCTCATTCATAAATTTTTGGCCTTTAATAATAACTTTAAGTTAATTCCATATGTATTATAATTAAGAAGGGGATTTTTTCGATTTTCACAAAACCCCTCCCTATTTCCATCCCCTTGGTCCGATCTTGCCCATTAACGAACTTGACCAAGATTTTATGCCCCTTGATTTTTTGTATCAGTTTGGAAAAGATTTGTGCAGAATTATGGAAGTTATCGTGTCCATAAAAAAGTGATGCATGTATATGCAGATAGATAGATAGATAGATAAAGTTTTTTACTGGGGGCAGTTTGGGTTCTAAGGCAGTTTGGGTTCTTTCATGATCAGTGTAGATCTGCAAAAATTTTTCAGAAATTCCAATATAGGGGAGATTGCAATAGGTAGTATTTCATACGAAATCTACCTAAAAGATAAAGAAGTATTTTAAAAGCGATTTGTGTCGATACAAACATTTCTTTAAAAACTGTGAAATTTAAATTTTTATACGATCCCCCGCTCTTATAAGTTAAATTTTTAAAAATATTCTTTTATACTAAGAAGTCAGATAAAAAAAAAAGTCCCATTCTTCTACGATTAGAACTGACCGAGTAATAGCTGTTTAAAGTTGAAGCATCTTTTTTGCTACGAAATAGGGGTTATTCACAATTTACTAGAAATATAAATAATCGTCAAATATAAAAAAAAATCCCTGCCGGCCCGGCCTACAGGCAGAGGTAGATTTCGAAGTCAAATATACTAATTTCACAAACAAAAACTAAATCATGATTATAGATAAATCCACTTTAACAATTTTATCTGGCCGCTCTTGACGAGTTTTTATTTCATTTTCATATAATAGCTGGTTTTATCAGAATCATGTTAGGGCGGTATTCAAAAAAATACTTTTCCATGCTCAACAACTCGAAATTTTCTGGCATAATTCAAGATTCATTTTTAATTTTAAAAAAATATGAAACTCGCTGACGTGATTTTTGAAGAGATTTATAAGCGACCTGTGTTTTTATTTTTTGTTCAATTAATTAAAACTTGATATATAAACAATTATTTTCTCAGAAGGACAATATTTTTCGTTTCTAACACAATCGCTTCGGGAAATTCCGTTCAAAATGCCCACTTTGACATCATTTTTTAAAATATATTCTGCTTCTATCTAAAAATCGATTATTACGGTACATTATATAGTTTCTGAATAAGCGAATCTACCAATTAAATGCGTTTGAGAGCAAAAATGAATTTAAAAACCAGTCAGAAAATAAGTAGTTTGGATTTAAGCGCATCCTTAATACAATGCTTTTTCCAACACAATCCGCTTCGGTAAATTCAGTTCAAAATGCCCTTTTTAACAGCATTTAAAAAAATATATTCTGCCCCTATCAGAAAATCGACCATTACGGTACATTATATAGTTTCTGAGTAAGAGAACGTACCAATTGGAAGCCTTTGAGAGCAAAAATGAATTGTAAAATGAGTCAGAAAATAAGCAGTTTGGATTTGAATACCCCCTTACTAAGATCATTTTTTACTTCAACCGGTATGTATTTTTAATTTGTTTTTGCTCTAAGAATTGGTCCTATCCAAAACTTGTCTATATAGATGTTGTAGACAATATTAAGAAGATATATGATAAATTCATGGGGATTTTATATCTTTTGAATTGACGGAGTTATGGATATTTTTCTTCTTCAAACCCCTTTTTTGTTTTCGTTTTTAATTTTTTTTTTGCGGTACGAATTGCTCCTATCAAAAACTTGTGAATATAAAAGTTTTAGATAATGTTAAGGAGATTTATAATAAAATTAATTGAATTTGATATCTTGAGAATTGACGAAGTTATGATTTTTTTTCTCCCAAAAACCCTATTTTTTGCGCCCCTTGAGCCCATTTTTAACTTTATTAAAAATCTGTGATACGTACATTTTTGGCCCTATTTTTAGAAGTAATAAAAACTTTAAGCTGATTTGATATGTACAAAAATTAAGAAGTTATGGGGGGTTTTCTGTTTTCACAAAACCCCTCCCTATTTCCCTCCCCTTGGTCCGATTTTGCCCATTAACGAACTTGACCGAGATTTTATGCCCATTGATTTTATGTATCAGTTTGAAAGAGATTGGTGCAGAATTACGAAAGTTATCGTGTCCAGAAGAAAGTGATATATATATATAGATAGATAGATAGATAGATAGATAGATAGATAGATAGATATATAAATTTTTTTACTGAGGGTGGTTTTGGGTTCTAGGGGTCATGATCGGTGTAGATCTGCAAAAATTTTTCAGAAATTCCAACATAGGAACGATCCCAATAGGTAGTATTTCATACGAAATCTACCTAAAAATAATAGTTGGGAGTAAAATTAGCATTACAATATAAATTTGTAATCTATTTTCATTCTGACATATCAAGGAAATATATACAGCATGTACTAAAAATTAATTATGTATAATAGGATTTAATAGAATCAAGAAAACTTTTATTAATATCCTTTTAAGTTTCGATTCGATTTTCATAAAATTTGAAATGACTCGACAAAATTCTGCAACGATTATACATATTAAATTTCAAACCATTCTGTTCGGTAGTTTTTGCGCTGTTATATGCGGACAGACGGACAGACAGATGGAAAGACCAGGCGACGTCTATAGGTTCTATGTGTCTATATAATTACGAACACACTTTAAAATGCTATAAATAAACATTTTTTTTCACACAATTCACAACTCAATTCTTTTTTTTACTTTTTGACATTTTAAGAGACCTAAATCCCTTTAACGAAATATAAGAGTACTGTGTCAAAAGCCTCTTCAAAACCTTTCTTATGATAGCGCATTCACCGTTGGGTATTTTCTATGTGCATAAAAAAAAGGATGTTGACATCAGAAATAACATATGACCAGTGGGCACGCGCGCGAGACTTTCGTAATGCAACATTTGGGATTATTTGCTGGTATGTTTGTTCATTAAATTTAAATTAAATGGAAATTTTTATTAAACAACGAGTTTTAGTAAAATGTGAGGGCGCTATCGCAAAAACTTGTCCAAAAACAACTCGTGTGATACTTTATTATTGTTGTGCGTATACAACGTTGTGCATGTATGTGCATAGAAAAAGGGATATTGGCATTGTAATACATGACAGAAGCAACACGTATGATGACTGCGTTAAAATAAACAAATAAAAAATTGTCTTCTAGAACTTTTCTATTTGGTCGTTCGGAAAGTCGTGTCCGTTTGGAAAAATCAATTTGTACCGGAAAATTCTATTATTAGAAATTGATTCCGATATCTAATGTCTAATAATTACCGGGCAGAATTTTCCGGTACGAATTGATTTTCCCAAACGGACACGACTTTCCGAACGACCCAATATCACTGTTGTGTGTTAGAGGAGATTCTATTTTTGTTTCATATAAATGTTATGAATTAGAGGCGATTCTATTATTGATTCATATCACTGTTATGTATTAGATGAGATTTTATTAGTGATTCATATCACTGTTACGTGTTAGAAGAGATTCAGTTATTGATTCATATCACAGTTGGGCGTTATAGGCGATTCTATTATTGTTTCATATAACTGTTATATGTGTTAAATAAGTTTCTATTATTATTTCATACCACTATAATGTGTTAGAGGAGAATCTATTATTGATTCATGTGATGTATGTGTGACGTATGGTGTTTATCTGGTATGATGTATTGTTGTTTATCTGGTATGATGATGTGTGGTATGATGTATGCTGTTTATCTGAAATAAACAATTTAACGCTAACAACTTTTCATGAATCTAATACTTTTATTTAGTTTTGATTATCAGTACTGTGAAAGATTCTTTATTAGTCACTATTAATCACTCTTTTTTTAATTTTTCAAAAATAGAGTTTTTGTAACTATCATATGTGTTGAAAGTTGTACATATGTCTGTGGACATTATAAGACAGATGTAAATTCTTAAAAATGTATTCGTGTTAACCCTTAACTGCTGCGACAAAATTTGTCGCATAACTACTGTGGCGGTCTGTCAGACCGCTTAATTCAAAGATGAATAAAATGCCATATCAACTCTCAAAGTACTATTTCTGTACTAAACTTTATGTACTGGACTATTATAATTCAAATTCAGGTATTCAAGAGTATCTAGTTCTTGTAATAGGGCTCCAAACGAAGCAAAATATAGCCAATATCTATAGTTAAATTAAAAATTACCAGTTAAACTGTGAAAATTGAAAAACGCTGCGGTCTGTGAGACCGCTAACAGCAGTTAAGCGTTAAATGTGACCGCGTTATTAAGAAAAGAATTAAGAAAAATTGAAGATATTTTTTTATATAAACAAAAGGACTACGCCTGAATACATTCATAATTATTATTTTTTCAAAATAACAGACATTACATTACACTACATTAAAAAAATAAAACACTGAAATACGATTTATAGTTGAAGAATAAGTTTATACGATTTAAAGTTGAATAGTTACCCTGAAAGGTTTTGTTTTCGCATTTCTATGGAACTTCTTCGTGCACACATGGAAACTCCTCCGCCCTTCCAACGTATGAAAATTAATAAGTACGCAAGCATTCCGTATTACAAATGTATTTCAGAGAAGATTTCGCATTTTTTGAAACCACTTGGCATTCACACATCCTTCATCGTGCTGATGAATTGATTGGAGGAGACAGACGCGTTACAGTTCAGAATGCTGATGATGCATTGAACGTCTCGTATGGCTCTGCCCAAGGAATAATTGCAAAACCCTGAAAAAAGTTAAACCCTGCTAAAAGCAAAGCCCTGAATTTTTCCAAAACGATTTTGATGCCTGGGTTAACCGATGGCGCAAATGTGTGCAAATGCATGGTAACTTTGTTGAACGGTAGTTTTATGTAGAGAATAGTTCAGGCTATGATCTATAATAACTGCTGCTCTTTATATGTCCATTAACCCCTTGAGGGGCGGTGGTATTTCTATGAAACCACTTAATTTTAATTCCCAAATGCTACAGTGGCACCAGAATTTTGAGAAACAAATTTTCGGTTTATTATATATGCGAAATATAGTTTTTTTCTTATTTACAAATAAATCTGTTTTCAAATTCCGGTGTCAATCATTAATTTAAACACTTTAGCAATGAAATTGCTTTGTTCCTGAAAGGGTTAATAAAGTTTTTAAGACTCATGAGGCACTTATTAATCCACCATCGTAAAATCTGTTAATGAGGGATTTTTTTTTAAAATTATCATTATTACCAGACTATCCAACGCGGGGTACCCGGGTCAAAGCTGCGCCATATACTGCAAGATGTACAGAACTTTGGGGGAAATCGTTCTTAATTGAAAACTCTAACGGATATTTTTACATTTAGTATATTTTCTAATATATCCCACCATCTATACCAATAAACATATTTGGTACTTTCATATTATCTGCATCTTTCACATTATCGCGAAGCATTTCACTATTTATAGCAACCTCTGAGATTCTGATTATTTTTATGTTTGATGGCGTAGTTTGATTACATATCTGTTAAACTGATGCTTTACTTATTCATTTATTTGAAAACTTTTAATTTCATTTGCTAATTTTGTTATGGAATATTTCACGGAAACAAAGAAATGCTAGATTATTTATATTGTTTTAATTGCAAAAGTGTTGATCTTCCGTAAGTGGGTTGCACACAGATTTTTAAAAAAATCGTACTTGAAAATTGTTTTAAAAAACATAATAACTCAGCTAATTGAGATACAGTTTTCAAAGAAAATGTATTTTAAAGTGCTTTTTTTTCTATTCGAAGCGCAAAAATTAAAATGTGCATTGTTTGGAAGTTTTTTGAAAATGCAGTAAAAGCAAAATTTATTGCTCAGGTGTTGCAACCGTCAATAGGGCTACTATCTCTATAATAATAGCCTAAGTCATGTGACTGTCATCAACAGTTCCGGGTTGACCGCTTCAATTTTTATATGCCAAACAACCAATTTGGTAATTTAACGTTAGCCTTGCGAAGGTGATAAATCGCCAAATATTGTTCCATATCCATCGTATCATCAGTATTATAACAGTCCATCTCATGCGACTGTCATAAACAGTTTTTCGCGAGGTAAATCAAAACAAAGCTTTGGTGTTGAAATTAAATGTCATAGTTTATAGTATTATTTATTACTTTTTTTCTTTTCTTTTCATTCTTTGCTTTTTCTTTTCTTTTTTTTTTTTTTTTTTTTTAATAAGAAAGGGGCTTTCCACAAATGATGTCACGCTTGAAGAAAGGGAGGGGGAATCGGGAAATTGTGACAGTTCGTGACAAGGGGATGGGAGGGGGTAAGAAGAAATGTGACATCCCACATTTTGGTTAAAATAAAAGCATTTAAAGTCAACAGATTAAAGTTATTTTAAAAATTAAAGTATTTTGCGTTGATAAAATAAATTTAAGATTTAAAGCCAAATATATTAAATTTCATTTCAATTTCACAAATACTACTGTTTTCAATTCACTTTCATATTAATATTTTAGTACTATTGAATATTGATTATGTTTTTTGTTGTAAACCTTAATCTTATTTCATACAAAGTAAGTACACAAACCATTTTTTTTGTTGTTGTTATGTTCACAAATGTCATTAAAACGCATAGTTAAAGTTTAAAAATAAAATTTTAAATATGATCTATAACTTAGTGCTTTGTTTCTGAACTGCAAGTATATGTTTATATAATAAAGCGTGACATATGACAAGGAGGGGGAGGGTGTATGGTGAAGTGTGACACTTTGTGACAAAGGGGGGGGGGGAGGGGGGTCAAAAATATTGAAAAAAAAAGTGTGACATCATTTGTGGACCGCCCCAAATACGAGAAAATTGAGAGTCATAAATTTTAAGTATTTCAGTTTTAAATAAAAGTTATGTATTTTAAATAAAATAAGTGAAAGTATTATATTTTAAATGAAATTAATGAAATAAGAAAAAAATACGACGGGTAGAATGTTTGGCGATTTATCACCTGCACTCGGCTAACATAAAAATACCGAGTTCATGATTTCTGTATCAGAATCTTCCGATTTGGCGAAGGATTGAGCAAGTAAATTAAATTATGAATAAAAGTAACATGATACAATGCTTAGCATAGATTTAAAGGAGACTAAACTGGTCGCCAAGGGCGGCTAGTAATATTATAAGAGTTTTAACCGTCATTATAATGTCAACGTTACTCATAGACTTTTTTTTTTTTTTGCTTTATAATATAGTTTCTTTCTATCTATGTTAGAAAGCATTACAACCTCAAAAATTTACAAAATATCTTTTAAAGCTAAGTTCTCATAGCGTTGTTTTGGACATAAAATATAAATAATGTTTCTAAAATAAATAATCAATATATAATTAAGAAATAAGTTCCGTTAAAAACTTCTCATTTTTCGCATTATACTGGGTTATAAACAGGGCTCCGGAGTCGGTGGGATAAAAACGACCGACTCGGATTTTAACGATTCCAACTCCGACTCCGACTCCAGACTGGCTAATATATTAGTGTTGCCTGTTAGGAGCGCACGCCGTAAAAATAAAGCGAAATTTTTACTTTTCGGCATTAATTCTGTTCTTAGGGCTTCAAAAGTTAAAACAAAAACAATATTTTTTCCGCTTCATTAAATTCGAAATTTCGCGTCCCTGCAAACCCGAAAAATCGAACTATCAAAATCTAAAGATTATAACAACACGTAAGTTTTCTATTCCGGTTCCGCGTACTCTAAAAAGAAAAGGCGAAATTGTTAGAATTTGTTGTTAGTTCGCGTCCTTCAGACCCGAAAAATTTCGATGGAAAGGAAGCAAAATAAAGATAAAAGTTTTTATTTCGGATAATTCGGGTTCTGCGGATTCGAAAGAAAAATTAAAATTTTGAAATTTCACCATTAATTTTGCAATTTCGGCTTTATTTCGCATTCTACAGACCTGAAAAATCCGAAAACCAAAAGGAGAACGATAACGAAATTTCCCCTTTTTAACACTTTCCAACAAAGTTGAAAAGTGCTTATGACTTCGGTTTGTCTTGTCGTTTGTCCGCTCTCTAACTCTCGTAAATATACTCGGATTGTCCTGAAATTTTCTGGTTATTTACGATTACCATAGCACGTTCCTTATTTCAAATGCAGTTTGTAGCATGTTTAGTTCATTTACAGGGACAGTCAAAAGTATTCCGCTACATTACGGCCAATGGGAAAAAATCGTTTCAAATGATTTTTAATGATGTTACAGGCTTTCAAACATAATAAAACTGATATGCATTTATGAAGTGTACTACAATATGCATTATGTAGAATATGCGGTCCAAGAATAGTTATTATTCATTTATAGGGCCACACAAACGAATTCCGTTGCATAATGATATAGGGGTGGAGGGAATTGTTTGCGGCGTATTTTAATTACGTTAAACTATTTCATATATAATGAAATTGATATATGTCGCTGAGGTTTACTATGACTTATTTCATGTATAATACGAAGTACATAGCATTTATAGAGACACACAAAAGATTTCAGACACTATATTGTACTTATACGATGTACTATACATTGCGATGATTGCTGGAAATGCATTTTTACTTTCTTCTATATTCAATAGAAGAAAGTATTGTAATCGAAATTTTTTTCAACTTCCGGTTTTCGACGGATTTACACGTTTTAGGGATCAGAGATCCCAAAAAACATGTTTATAGAAAATCTCTGTCTGTCCGTGTGTCTGTCGTCATTGTACCATCAAAAAATGTATGAAGTTATGCATAGAATTGAACCAAATTTTTATTTTAAGATTTTGGCTATGGCAAGCAGATCCTCCCTGAATTTGGAAAATATTCGCCGGTAGGGGGCGCTGTAATAACGATGTTTGTGCGATTTTGAATATTGTACCATCCAAAAGTGTATGAAGTTATGCATAGAATTGAACCAAATTTTTATTTTAAGTTTTTGGATATGGCAAGTAGGTCCTCCCTGAATTTGGAAAAAATTCGCCGGTAGGAGGCGCTGTAATAGCGATTTTTGTGCGGTTTTGAATATTGTACGATCCAAAAGTGCATGAAGTTATGCATAGAATCGATCCAAATTTTTATTTTAATTTTTTGGCTAAGGCAGGCAGATCCTCCCTGAATTTGAAAAAAAATCGCCGGTAGGGGGCGCCGTAATAGCGATTTTTGTGCAATTTTATCTATTGTACCATCCAAAAGTGTATGAAGTTATGCATAGAATTGAACCAAATTTTTATTTTAAGTTTTTGAATATGGCAAGTAGGTCCTCCCTGAATTTGGAAAAAATTCGCCGGTAGGAGGCGCTGTAACAGCGATTTTTGTGCGGTTTTGAATATTGTACGATCCAAAAGTGCATGAAGTTATGCATAGAATCGATCCAAATTTTTATTTTAATTTTTTGGCTAAGGCAGGCAGATCCTCCCTGAATTTGAAAAAAAATCGCCGGTAGGGGGCGCCGTAATAGCGATTTTTGTGCAATTTTATCTATTGTACCATCCAAAAGTGTATGAAATTATGCATAGAATTGATCCAAATTTTTATTTTAAGTTTTTGGCTATGGCAAGCAGGTCCTCCCAGAATTTGGAAAAAATTCGCCTGTAGGGGGCACTGTAACAGCGATTTTTGTGCGATTTTGAATGTTGTATCATCCATGAAGCTATGCATAGAATTAAACCAAATTTTTAGTTTTAGTTTTTGGCTATGCCAAGCAGATCCTCCCTGAATTTGGAATAAAATCGCCGGTAGGGGGCGCTGTAATAGCGATTTTTGTGCGATTTTGAATATTGTACCATCCAAAAGTGTATGAAGTTGTGCATAGAATTGAACCAAATTTTTATTTTAAGTTTTTGACTATGGCAAGCAGATCCTCCCTGAATTTGGAAAAAAATCGCCGCTGGAGGGCGCTGTTATAGCGATTTTTGTGCGATTTTGAATATTGTATCATCGAAAAGTGTATGAAGTTACGCATAAAATTTAATTTTTTGTTAAATTCTTGGTTATGGAAAGCATGTCCTTCCTTATTTTGGAAAAAATCCGCCTATAGGGGACGCTGTAATCGAAATTTTTGTACCATTTTGAATATTGTACCATCGAAAAGTGTATGAAGCGATGCATATAATTGAAGCAATTTTTTTTATATGTTTTTGGTCATGGCACGAAGGTCCTCCCTGAATATGGAAAAATTCCGCCGGAAAAGGGCGCGATAATTGCGATGTCTGTACCATTTTCATTATTGTACCATCGAAAATTGTATGAAGTTATGCATAGAATTGAACCAAATTTTTTGTGTACGTTTCTGGCTATGGCAAACACGTCCTCCCTGAATTTGAAAAAAAAATCTGCCGGAAGGGGGGCGTTGTAATAGCGATTTTTGTGCCATTTTCTTTATTGTACCATCGAAAAGTATATAAAATTATGCATACAATTGAACCAAATTTTTTCGTGCATGTTTATGGCTTTGGTGAACAGCTCCTCCTTGAATTTCGAAATATTGTGCGGTAAAAGGGTTCTCTGATAACGATTTTTGTAAGCTTTTCTTGATTTTTTATAGTTCTGTTGTCCATCGGCGGCTCGTGCAGTAGCGGAAACTCGCTTTTTGATAAGCCGGCTATTCGCAAACATCTGATAACAACAGAATAAGGAAAAACTATTAATTTTAACAAATATCATGATATTGATTAACTCGTTCTTAGTCCGTTTAATTGACTGAATTGCAGAAATTTAAGATGAAAATCAAAGTTAGTATAGTATTGAACTAAAAATATTGAAGTATTAACATGTGTAACTAGTTTTTGAAATATTATGTATATGATAGAAGAAAGTTTTGGGATTGGCACATCCAACTAGTTAATTATGATATGCGCTTTTATGTTTCACTATATTTATGCATACTATATGGTGTGTATAAATTGCTGTAATTCATATACAGGGTTACACAAAAGTATTCATAAGGGTTACTGGGTATGAGCGCAAATTACTTAAAGATGGTTTTTAAATGAGTTATGCATTTTTACGCTGAACTACATTTAGTTTACTAAGAAATGTTTGTAGAATATAGATAAAATTATATATAGGGTCACGCAAAGAATTGGATGTATGGCCGTCTATAAATGATAATTTATGGAAATGTAATTTCAGTAGTTTTAAGTGTGTTTCAGTTTGAATTAAATTTTAGCTAAATAGTGGCGTGTAATATGGGTTATACAAAAGTATTCAAGTATGTGTCAATCAATTAGTATAAATTGCTGAAAGAGAAATTTCAACCTGTCATGCGTTTTCTTGCTAAACTAAATTTTCCCATTATATAGTATATATATCAACATTACAGATCAAATACATGGCTGTTCAAAAGAATTGGAATGCATAGTTGACTATTGACGGTAACTGCTGAAATCAGATTTTCAAATGTTTTATGCGTTTTCTAAAATGTTTACTTAGTTATCTTATTTACCTTATTTCCCTAAATAACGAAGTTTTGTTAAAGCATTCAGGAAGTGTTGGAAAGTGTTTCATAATGTATGCTTAACGCATGGTTTTTCTTTCTTGTTCCATTATTTTGGGTACCGCTGATTCAGAAAAAAATAATTACAATTTCACCTTATTTAGAGTCTTGTACACGTGAAAATAAAGGAGAGGGGGGGGGGGGGGGATTTGCAATTTTGGCGTTACTTCTGGTCCTACAGACAGGAAGAATCTGTGAACAAATAGACCTCACGTCTATTACAATTGCTATTTCGGGTTCCTTGGCCTCCAAAACAGCAGAAATTTACACTTTTCGTCTAATCTCGTGTTAGAAATCTGCATGGGACAAATTTTCCAGGCCCGGACCTTTAAAAGTTCGACCCTGTCCGTTTATATTTTTGAAATTCATGCCCCGGTCCGTGAGAAAATCAGTGAAAACAAATCCGGTCCATGTAACAAACAATAAAATCCCACCCGGCTCGACTCAACTTCTACAAAAAAAATTCCGATTTTTAGAATATACAATTAAAATTCTTTTAAAGAATACCACATGGGAAAATTTTACTGTATATTTCAGATTATGATCTGTTCATAAGCCATAGGATGCAGAATGGCAACATTAATGATTACTCACCCGTCATGCTAGAAAATTTTATGTATTTTATCGGCGTAGTTTGATTCTTTCGAATTTGTTACATTTGGCCGGTCAGACTGCTTAATTTTTTTTGTCATTCCAGTCCGGCCCATTAAGAAAAACTGTCTTGTAAATTTTCTGCTCACTCGGCCTGTTTGAAAAATCGCCTTCATTTTGGATGCCTTGGGCTCTTGCAGACCTCTCTAGCGCGGGTTTAACCAAACCCCAAACATCCGAAATCCGAGGAAAAATACTTATACACAAAATGTAAAATATCTGCCAGAATATTCTATTAAAAACGGTTTTCATCTACTTTGTACACCGGACAGTGTATTAGGCATATTTAAATTTTATAGCCTGGTATTAGAGTCCTGCGTCGGGTCGGGTTATCCGCTTTTACCCGAACCCGACCCGCTAGCGCTATATTTTCTCATTGCGGTTCGGATTGACTTTAATTTTTTTGTTGCGGGTCAGATTGGCTTTTATTGTTTCGGGTTCGGGTCGGCTTTTTGAGGCTTGTAGTTCCGGTTCGAGTTGACCCGATTTTTTAAAATAATGTCCAAATTATTTTTTCACGTTAAAAGTCTATGAAACCATAGATCAAAGTTTCACAAAAGCAAAATGATGCCTGTCTGTTTTGTCTATAGTCATTTAGAATTCGTTTCTGGAAGTTAACATAAACATTCTTTTCAACTATTGGTACGATAAAAGATTATACCGAACGGTTCTGCACTGCTGAATAGTTACAAATCTAAATCTTGATACTTCTAATGTTGTTATGACAAAAAACTACTGTGTGGAATACAGAAAGAAAGGAAAGATCGTTTTAACATTCTGCTGCCTATTGTATTTTTAAACTTCTGTAGAAATATAATGCACTTTGTTATTTCGAAGACTCAGGAAAGAATGACTATAACTTCTAGGGGTCAGTATCACAAAATACGGAAATTGCAGTTCGCACAATAAAATTTCTATTTAATGTTATATAATGCAATTTTATTTTTTACATTCTAATAAGAAATATTCTTAGAAGTATTTTCAAAAAATATTATATTTATAATAACACAAAAATAAAGCAATTAAAAGTCTTAAAATTTCATATTGTCATTTTCTTGGCATGTCACACTGTGATGTGTACAAAGTAAAAGACTTTCTGCTATCATGTACAAATATCTTTTTCTAGTTTTTTAAATTTCCAATTAATAATTTTATCTTACATAACACATATATGTGGAAGGTAACAAATTCTGTATTTTACAAATATTTTTTCATAATTAAAATATGATTGTCACTGAAAATGAGTGTCATTGCCCTGGCCTGCTTATTTTAGTTCTTTATGAGGTATAATGATGGCGCTGCCGAGTAATTCTTCTTGTTCTTGACATAATTCAAGTCAGAAGCAGTAAATCATTGCTACCAGCAAGATCTTTTAGATATTTCTTTGAAAATAATGTGTTTAAAGGCTTTGTAAAAATTGAGTAGACTTTTATTATGTCATTTTCCTGTCTTCTATAAATTACAAATAAAACGGAACATTACACTGAATTTGAGGTACTATAGAGGAAACATGTTCCTTTAAACAAAATTAGAACGTTGCATCTAAAAAAAAAAAAAAAAAAAAAAAAAAAAAAAAAAAAAAAAAAACAAGAATGTGAAAAATGTTTTGGAAAGAAATTGTTATTTTCCTGGCGGTCATTATCCTGGCATACATATGCCAAGAAAATGACACATAATTATAATTACATAAAAATGAACTTAAGTTCTTAAACCTTTAAGAATTTTATACATAAATTGCTTTATTCAGCTGTTCAACCAACATTTTTTTTTTAAAAATCAGAAGCTTTGAATCAATTTAAAATTTCAAAATTTTTGTTTTCAAAATCTCACATTTTGTGATATTCGCCCCAGGAGCTCTCGTTGAAAATGTATAAAGTGAATATTTTAATTGTGATATACAGGATGCGCTATATTAGAGGGGGAAACTGTTGGTAATGTTGATAAATTAAAGAGTGAATGCCAATTGTGTAAGACAAGATGTACCGTTATAAGTGCAACGTTTAACTAATTTTAAAGCATAGTTAAAGAATAGATTTTTAGTTTTATACCTTTACATATCGATTGAAAGATTATTGTTTCTTCTTTCTTTGTTTTCATTGTATCAAAGTTCGGGTATGGTATAATTTATAATACCTGAGATATTCATTTAATTGAGGGTGAATTTTATTATATTAATAGTTCTATTTATTGATGTAGAATGTAGATTTTTAGTAATCATATTTCATATCGCATTAAAACATTATTTACTTTTCTTCCATTTCGGGTTCGGGTCAACTTCTAATGGAATTTTCGGGTTCGGGTTACATACAACCCGACCCGTGCCTCTAAGGCGGACAAATCTATTTAGTGAACACTTTTTCAATTCCTAAAATTTATATATTTGAACGCTTATATCTCTGAATAGCGGGTACCTCTCACTCTACACAAATGTAACATATGTATGTGTGCATAAACTATCAAAAATACTATACATGTGTGTTTATCTGCATAAAAAACAAAATGCTGATAACATTTTTCATATTTGAAAGAAGAAAAAATGGTTCTTAAAGAATGAATGATCGGATTTCTTATATATATTTTATTTCTCATGCAGTAAATTGAATATATCCTCATAAGTATTCAAATACACATTTAAGTTCATTTGAAACATAGTAGTGCTTAACCTTTTCGTAAAAATCCCAACAATCTGAGTAGCAAAAAACCGATATATGACCCACAAGAATACTTCGACTGTGAATTTAACCTGCAGAAAAAAAAAAAAAAAAAAAAAAAAAAAACAGATTCATTCCGAACCAAAAAAATAAATTCGGGATAACCCGACCAGATATTTGACTCTATTCAATGATCCCGAGGTGTCCGCTATTCAGAGGTTCTACTATATTTGAATATTAAAGAAGATTTGAAAAATATAGATTGGCTCATTCTTCTGACATAAAAATGGTATTAGGGATACAATTATAGATTATTTTCCATAATGGCATTAAAACATGATTTACTTACATGATTTAGGTTCGGTTCGGGTTGGGGGGTTGAAATATTGCGGGTTCGGGTCAGGTGCGTGTGAAAATACCTCGTGTTCGGGTCGTGTTGCCGAAATTTTTTTGCGGGGTCGGGTCGGGTTGCGGTCGAGGAATTCTTTTTTGTCGGGTTCAGGTCGGGTTGCGGATTGACTTAAAATAGAATTTGCGGATCGGGTTAGGTGTGCAGGACTCTACCTGTTATACTCCAAAAATAACAATAAATTTATTTGATGCAGTTAAGATTATACATAATTGGTCAAATTTTAATTCAAACGGTCTACCAAAAAAGCTGGAGTCGGAGTCGGCTGATTTTTTAGCGACTCCGACTCCACAACTCCGACTCCGACTCCGCAGCCCTGGTTATAAACCTGGCAACAAGAAGTTTTCGAAAATAAAAATGCTAATTAAAATAAATTCACACAATATAGGTTTTAAAAAAGTTCTACCTAACATTAATCCTATTATTCCTTTTTATAAAAGAATTATTTCGCTTTAAAAAAAGATTTTAAAAATTCATTTCATTTTCAGCATTCTTTCACATTAGTTACCATAGTAACAGAATTCTTGTTTTCATCATCTAAAGCACAAAGCAAATGTTTCCTCTTAAACAATTTGCATTCTAGGAGCTATACCTGAATTAAATTTAAATTTAGTTACTGTGGAAACGGAAAATATTTCCCCAAAATTTTTATAATTTGTCGGTGTGGTATTTCTTAATCGAATGATGAAGTTACGTTTTTGAAGGCTGCTATACTTGTTTATCCATTGAAACACGGAAACATGATATACCGAATTCTATTTTCAACGCCATTGTTTTATCCTAAAGTAAATAAAAAATATGCCAATTTTAGTTTTCGAGAAATTTTTCTAGATATCATATAAATTATTTCGGATGTCGTCATTCCATTTTTTCTTAGCCACATACAAAATTCATAACGATAAATGATGTATCTTACGAAGGGCTTTTGAACATGTATTTAGCATAACACCCTCACATTTCGTTAACACGCGTTGTTTAATTAAAAATTGCATTAATTAAAAATGTAAGGAAAAAAAACGTGTTAGCAACAATTTCCAGAATTTTATGCCTCTACATGAAACAATACTATTTGAAGCAAAGAAGCATGAATATATCAAATTTTTTTATCATTATTTTGGACGAAATTAAATAATAAACATATAAATTTGAGTTTTCAAGAAACTCTTCTGCATGTCATTTGTACAGTTTGTTCAGATACGTATTTCAAGATTTTTTTCTGTTAATAAAATGCTAATCTTAAAAAGCAAAGAAGCACGAATATACCATATTCTGTTTTCAAAACCATTATTTTGGATTAAGTTAAATGATAAAAATGTAAATTTTAGTTTTCATGAAAATTTTCTACCATTCGTTACACTGTTTGATCAGATGCTTATTTTAGGAATTTTTTTTTCTTTTAATAAAATATTAATCTTAAGATGCAAAAAATCACGGTTATACCTCATTCTGTTTTGAAAACCATTATTTTGTACTAAGTTAAGTAACAAAAATCTAAATTTTAGTTTTCATGAAATTCTTCTACCTATCATTACACCGTTTATTCAGGTCGTAGTTCAAGAATTTTTTTCATTTAATAAAAGACTAATTTAGAAGCATTTCTGTTTTCAAAACTATTATTTTATACTAAGTTAAATAATAAAAAATATAAATTTTACTTTTTAAGAAATTCTTCTATCCACCATTACACCGTTTGTTCAGATGCGTATTTCAATATTTTGTTTTCAGCTAATAAAACAATAAAACTTTTAGAAGCAAAGAAACACGGCTATGCCATTGTTTTCAAAACCATTATTTTGTACTGAGTTAAAAAATATAAATGCAAATTTTCGTTTTCATGAAATCCTTCTACATATCAGCTTGTTCGGGTACGTATTTCAAGAAATTTTTCAGTTAATAAGACACTAATTTTTAGAAGCAAAAAAGCACAATTATTTCATATTCTGTTTTCAAATCCATTATTTTGAATTCAGTTAAATACTAAAATTGTAAATTTTAGTTTTCATGAAATTCTTCTACATATTTCATTACACAGTTTATTCATGTTTTTATTTCAAGAATTTTTTACCAGTTAATCATATATAGGGTAAAGTGTCCATATTTCGCCCCCTCTCCTAATTTCGTCCCCCTTAACTTCTCCGCTTCTGCGAAAGTGGCGCCACTTATAACGCAAGGCACAGGGGACGGAGTGTAAAAGGGGTCAGAATTGAAAGTTTCATTCGCCAAGATGCGTATAGAAGACCTGAGTTCTTATTACGTCGTTTGTAGAATGTTATTTAATTTACTGTAAGTATTTCTTTCTTATTCATTGTATGTATTTTACGTTGGTAAAATGCTGACAGTAGCATACAGTGAGTTTTAGGAGCCCCAGTTCATCTAACGGGAACTGTAATTCCGTCATATTGGGAAGTAGCGTGGTCCCAATTTCGTCCCCCTTGCAGTTCGTATTTTCGTCCCGGGGACGAAATTGGGAACGATTTTTCATTACATTTTTTTTTTCAATATTTTTCCTCATGTTTGGATGCCTAATGTTTCGTTTACACAATGCCGCTAGCATTGTGTAAAGATGATATGTAGGGAAAAAAAGCGTGCAAAAAGATGTTCGTCTGACAATAACCTTAACTGGATTAAATGTCCAGTATGACAAGTTATGTAAGACTATTTTGCTACCGACATAATGTTTATGTAGAAATTTTAATTTTACAAAATAAATATTGAACCTGTTTTAAACACTGTAAGCATTTCGTGATGTAAAAATCTCGAGAAAAAGATTATTTATATATATATATATAATTTTAATTAATTTTCAACAGTGAAATTACGCTCGAAATTATTGAATATTTAATACGTGATTTATCACATTGCTAACAATTTTTCAACCTGTTGATTCTACGCTTAGTTAGCAATGTGATAAATCACGTATTAAATAATCAATAATTTCGAGCGTAATTCCAATGCTGAAAATTAATTGAAAAATTAATTAAAATTATATATGTGCTCACCGATGCTGGGTTTATTTTTGTCTCATGTTTCGCCTCAGGATTGTGTGCTTATGAAGACTATTCCATTTTGTGCTGCTGTTGCAGCCTTACCACCATTGTATGAGTGAGAGATGCTAAACTGGGTATCGTCCTCGTACAGCACTTGGAGCGCTATTCCAAGTTTTCCGAGTTCTATTCCCGGCTTGAACATTTTTCTCTCTGTTGGTTCTACGCTTAGTTAGCAATGATAGAAATCACGAATTAAATATTTAATTATTCATTTTTATTTTTTGACTCAAAGTATACACTAGATCTTTTTAGAATGAAAAGACAAAAATCTCAAGTAAATGCTCTTTTATGTTGCACCGTATCTGATTTCTGCCATTCACCCAAGATAAAATACCTTTATCTTATAATGTATTTTTTGAAGGATTTGTCATAATTTGATATATTTTAATTTCTATGAATGATAAAGTTTATGAAACCCTACACAAAGTTTTTTTAATAATATATTTTTAATTAGTCTTTAACTGTTTTTTGTTTTTGTTGTTGTTGTTGTTTTTGCAAAAATTTCAAATTAATGTTACTAGGGGATCGTACCCGTCTTCCCGGGTTACAGAATATAGGTGAAAACCGTATTTTGAAATTGAAAATTAATATTTTTTTGCATGAAATATATTTTTTTAGATTGTCCACTAACAATAAAAAAACATTTTTCATATGAAAAATGTGAATTATACAATCAAATAAAGTTTTGAAATTTATCCAAAGCGATATTTTCGTATTAGCTGTATGCTAAGAGTTATCAGCTCATATTTTGCTACTTACGGCATCCTTTTATATTCTGATAACTTCAGAGCTTTAAGCATCTAGTTCAATTACATGTTTGTTAAATTTATGTTTATTTATTTATTCGTAGAGGAAGTTTTACTTTTTTTTATAGAATATTATCCGTAAAAAAAAAAAAAAAAAAAAAAAAAAAAAAAAAAAAAATGATGAACTTTTTATGTTGTTTTAAGGGCAAACGAATTAATCTTTCGTAATCCAGTTCCATGCGATAGAGATAAATTAAAAAATATTTCATGCTTGAAAATTATTTTTAAATCCATAGACAATCAGTAAACTGAGGTGCGATTTGCAAGCAAATTCCATTTGTAAGATTTTTTTTTCCTATTTGGCTGTCTAAAAATTTTAATTGTTCGATTACAAATATGTTGAATTAGTGTTTTTTTAATATTATTCTTTTATTTATTTATAAAGGAAGTATTAATTTCGTTATGGAAAATTAGTCAGAAATAAATACTGAACAATTTTTGTTGCTTTATGTGCAAAATGTTTATTATTATTATTATGTATTGAAACCCGTGATAAGATAAATTACAAAAAATCATGCTTAAAAATTATTTTAAAGATCATAATAAATCAGTCAATTAAGGTACAGTCTTTAAACAAATTGCATTTGAAAGTAGATTTTTTTCCCTTATACAACTTTATAAAAATTGAAAATATACGCTGGTCATAAGATTAAAAAATAGCAGGAGCGAAAATTTCGAAACCGAAATTTGATCGTGGAGTGTTGCCAATCGCAAAATGACGTCAGCGTTACGTACAGATACGTTTGTCCTTTATAATATAGATAGATAAGTAATCCGTAAAATATAATAAAGATCAGTTATTAGGATGAAGTTATCTATTGAGTCCCTTATGTTTGGTATTCTGGAATGAAAAACGGCAAAATTTATTCCACTTTAACACGATCATAAAATTTTTTCCCCATGAAATCTAAACCCGACATCATTTTCTTCCTCTCAGAATTTACATACGCATTTCTCATATCCGTATTCACCATTTTCTAAAAATTGGTATTTTAATTTTATCATTTTAAAATCATTTTAACTCATAACTTAAAGTCACGATTGTCAGCAATATCTTTGCATGTGAACAGTCGCAATCTTATCTCGAGATTCTAATCTCAGTACCGGAAAGTAAAAATTTAAGTAAATTATCTTTTTTTTACGCATTGTAAAAATGTTTAATTCTATCTAAGAAAATGATTGTTTTCTTTTAAATATGACGTCATTTTCACTCACTTAAGCATTTCGCCTAATGTCTCAAATTTAGTATCAGTAAACATGCAGAAGGAAACAAATTTGAAAACTTTATGAGGAAAAATGCGAGTTTTCAAAAGCAGTACGTCATTTTCCTTTCAAAATATTATGTCCTTAATGGGATTTTGCACCACTAAACCCTGTACAACAATTTGTATCAACAATAAAATTTTATCAAAAAATGGCATGAATAAATATAAATAAACCTCATCTTTTTCTCTCTTCTCTGCAATAATGAAAGCCATCTGATTGCCACCATTGCAAAGAAATTTTATAAAATAGTTTTAAAATTAAAATATAAAAATGGAGATATATATATATATATATATATATATATAAACAGCCAGTGCGGGCACATCTACAAATAAACAGTTTTCAGTTAAAAAAAAAACTATCAGTAAAATTAGTTCTGCAGAAAGCTCAGGTCAGATGACTAAAAAACAGACTTGTTTTTACCCGACTGAAAAGAAGGATTATGTGTTTCACACGTATCTGTGTATGTGGATTTCTTTATACCCTCTAAACATCCCAACGGCTGGATGGATTTTAATGAATGAGGTCTCTATCAATTCGTCTTAACGGCCCGATGGTTATAGGCTAGGTTTTGTTTTTATAAATTCAAAATGGCGGTAGAGACGAAAAAAATTTACGCACCCTATTGAGTGGCATATCATTGGATAGGTCTTTTAAAATG
Organism: Maratus speciosus; assembly: GCA_963932465.1. NCBI lineage: Eukaryota > Metazoa > Arthropoda > Arachnida > Araneae > Salticidae > Maratus > Maratus speciosus. Next base: position 157,319,317 of record OZ010789.1, read on the forward strand.
AAGACGATGTTTCGTTGACTATTTTACAGTCAGAAGTTCCGTTAAAATATTATACAACCTGGAAGTTGTGTATGTATTGTGGATCTCTAGCTTTAATGCAACTCTAACCATCATAGACATCTATAGACCTCGTCAAAACAGTGTTTATAGATAGGAACTAACAGTTAAACACAACTTAAAAGTCATCAATACAAGTAAATAAAAAAAAATATATGTAAGTAATTTAAACAAGTAATATAAAAAAAAAAATATTTTAAGTCAGTTCCTACTTAGGTCAATAAGAGAATTTTTCTTTCTCCCATTCTGCTTCCCATTCTTCTCCCATTCTTCTAAATGGTGCTTAAAATGCCTTGATCAAGAAGAGGGCTCTCTCAGTCTTAAAATACCTTGATCAAGAAGGTTATCTCTCTCGATTATTGAAAATTAATTAATTAAATTTAATTAATGAATTAATATTTGAAAAAACTGGATTAACATCAAGTGTCATCTACTACAAGTTTTAAAAAAAAATATTTAAGCTTGATTGGATGAATAATATGTATTTTATTAACGATTGAAAATTTGAACAAGATATATATAGCGAGAATGTGAGCTAATAGTAGGAATTGAAAAAAAAATTGTTTCACATTGATGAGAAATAATAAATTAGTTCGCTTTTTACGCAGTCGGGTTTTTTGATTTTTTAAATTTAATTGTTTATTTAAATATATAGATTGTATAAAATTATGAAAAAATAAATTAAGCAAATTATGTTACTTTCATAAAATTATAGTAGAATATCTTAAAGAATAGCAATAAAATTTTATTAGTCGAGATAATTTTTGACAAAAACTTTGGAAACCTTATATTTTGTTTACTTGCCTAACTCGGCGAAGCGAATTCATCCAGGCGAGAATCATCCGATCTGAGCATGATCGCTGTATGTCACTGCTCTTCTATAACGACACTCTAAATTTTTGTAAAACATTGCGTTTTATCAGTGTGTGTTTTCGATTAAGTGAAGCATTTTCAACTGTAAAGAATTTCAAAGCAGCTGGGGTGAAAATGACGCCCTTCTATAAACATATTTCAGTTTTCTATAATTAATAAGAATTAAAGCATACTCTTTTTTTATATAAAATGACGTCATTTTCATCCACTTAAGCATTCCACTTTTACGACCCAGTCTTAAACAACATCTGTATAAAGTATGCATATGACTTCATTATCACGGAATAATATACAAACCAAACAAAAAGCAATGTCGTCATTCAAGAAACTCGACAAAACAAATAGGGTATCTAATAATTCATGTGTCTTCATTTGTTTGTTTATAATAGCTTCATGTTTCATCAGAAATCATTTATTTATATTTTTTTCAAAATTTGGAAAATGTTATTACACATGATTAATAAAATGGCATTCTTTCAGCTTTCTGATATGAATTAAGTAAATGCCGAGAAAATAAGTCACATAAATATCCTTTAAAATTCATTTTTGTAAAGAGAACGTGCTGTATCATTTGTAAAGCAAGTTTCAATAAACTGAAAATCATTTAATTGCTAAATAAAAACGAAATAAAACCAAAATTCACCGGGTTTTACAACAGATGATATTCTTGACATAGCACGTATTTTAAATTAATTTTTTTTTTCAGTTTTTATGAGAAAGTGGCAACAAAAAGATACCGTGTTTTACTATTTTTACTTTCAATAGAAATGGAGTACTTCAGTTGACAGGATTACAAAAAAAAAAAAAAGGATTAAAAACTACAAAAAATAAATAAAATGTAAAAAATAAATTGAGATACAGTTTTCAAACAAATTGCATTTAAAAGCGCATTTTTTCCCCTATACGACGGAGTAAAAATTGAAAATGTGCAATGTTTAGAAGTTAAAAAATTTGCAGTAGCGAAAATTGTAAAACGGAATTTTCATTTTAAATTTGAAAGTGTTACCATTCGCAAAATGACGTATCTGTTACGCACAGATATGTTTATCCTTTATAATATAGATAGCAAAAAATACTGTGTCTTTCTTTTCTAAAAATATTGTTCAGTTTTTCGTTTATTATTTTTTTAAAATAATTATTTGTGTTGATTTTGAAGATAAACTAATATTTCCCTTTTTCTGTTTTTTCAAATGTGAAACAAATGTGCCAGAAGAATTATTCTTTGAGAATATATATCAAATTTTAAACATGGCTAAAATTTAAATCTTTCAAAACTTTACTTTTTTTTTACACATAAAAAATAATGTGTGTATATAAACACATATTTGAAAAAAATTAGACAAAAATTTATAAATAAACAATTAAAATAAATTTAAATTTAATTAAAATATATTTAAATTAAGTTAAATAAGTTTAAATGTAATAAACTAAACGTAAATTCAATTAAAATATTTTTAATTAAAGTATTTTAATTGAATTAATAAAAATAATTTAATTTTAATAAAAATTAAAAATATTTTTTAATTAAAATAATTTTATTTAATAAAATAACTTTTCAATTAAAATGATTTTAAATTTAATAAAATAATTTTTTAATTAAGTAAAAATAAATTAAGTTAAATAAATTGAAATGTAATAAACTAAATGTAAATTCAATTAAAATAATTTAAAATTAAGTTAATTATATATAAATAAATTGAAATGTAATAAACAAAGATAAATTCAATTAAAATAATTTAAAATTTTATAAAATAATTTTTTAATTAAAATAATTTTTTTGTTAATAAAATAACTTTTTAATTAAAATAAATTTTTAATAAGATAATTTTAAATTTAATTAAAATCCGTTTTTAATAAAAATAATATTGTGTCCCAGACCACTTTAAGGAACAAAATAACAGCAGAAAGTAATAAATCAAGAAATTATTTCTCGCTAACTCAATAATACATCTCAGAGAAATGTCAAAAAGTAAACCCATTAAAAAATATTAATAGTCCTAAGACAATTTTCAAATTGTTTTGTTAACGTGAATTCTTTTTTATATTTACAAATAGAAAATGAAAGTTCCGTGAGAGTGAAAATCTATTTCCGGGCCTTTAAACTGGATAATTCTGGATGTTGAAAAACTAAATAAAAGTCAGATATTTCAATTTGCTTCGCAAATAGTTTTGGGAGAAAGTAGATAGAGCCATTACGTTCTTCATTGCTTTCAATGTAAGCTACAACAATGCGGGCTTTTTTATTGCTATGAATACAATTTCCCTTCTAAAATGAAAAACGTAAGTAAACACATTAATACGCGCAAGGTAGAAGTACAATGCATTATAAATATTTTTCTTCCAATACTTTCCATAATTCTAAATGCAAGTTAATATATTTTTTAATCATTTCAGTTTATTTATTTATTTATTTTCAGGATGTTTTGGTCTAGACATCGGTTGCTATGAAGTTTATGATTTGGAACAGATCTGAAATATTTTAAGGGAACCATTTTAATAAACAAAGCTAAATCATTAAATAATAAAAATCATATAAAGAAACAAATGATTTTCTAATAAATAAATTAATTAATTAAATAACGTTTTAGTTTTAAGATTTTCTAATATTTGTAAAATAGAATTCTATTTTGCGATGTATTTTAAATTTTGCCTTTGTATCGAAGGGTTTTATAATAATAGCTGTCAGTTGTTTTGTTTTGGGCGAGGGCCATTGCGTTTACTATTGCATAACACACAACGATGTGACTATTTTTATCTGTCTTTGTATAACTGGGTTTATTTTATTTTATTTTTTAAGAAAGCGGAAATAAAATATTAATACACGTGATAAAAATTGTAAAATATTAAAATTTACCTTTTTTAGCTTTTTCTTTTATTTTTTTTTTTCATATTTGTATATTTTTTAAATCATCTCATCAAATCATCAAATCATTCCATAAATCCAAGATCGTACCGAAGGAAAAGGGGGGGGGGGGCACCTCCCACTCAGCTTCTTTCTTTTTTTTCTGATCCTTTAATACAATTTTCGATATCTAGAATATTTTCAACCTGACAAAAAAAATTTAATATTTGTAAAGAAAATTTTCTATTTATTTTTGTAAATTTTGAAGAATATTTATTGCAGAGTTTGATTTGTTTATCAGGTTTTGATTTTTATAATTAATTCATTTTACTTTTGCTGTATTGATTTTCATGATGATAATAATGAATTAAAATTACTTGAAATATTTGATAATAGGGGCATTAATTAAAATCAGATAATTATGTAATAAACAATGTTTATAATGCAAATTCAGGTAAAACTTTGCAATCATTTTATACCACTAAACGCTGGGTGTGTCCGCCATCACAAAAAAAAAAAAAAAAAAAAAAAAAAAAAAAAAAAAAATGCGCTTTGCGGGATAAAAAGAACGTCATTAAAAGAAGCATGCGACATATCTTTATGGATATAGGATATTTCGTGACGAATGGCATTCATTCTAAAATAACAAATTTTTAAAGAGAATGTAAACTTAAATCGATTTATGCAAAAAAATATATATATGTGTTCACCATTTTGGATGGCAGACGATATCCCAATATTTACCTTTTTGTTTCCTTTATTTTCACAAAAACACAGTAATTAAGTTGTGATCTTTAGAGAAACTTTGTTAAAAGTTACCAAAAAATGTGTCTTTGAAACTAATTCAAATTTTAAAATTCTAAGATCTTATATGACACCTTGGATTCATGCGGATAACAGATGTTAATTTCATCACATTGCGCTTCATATTCTAGAATGAGTATGTGAAACACAAACAGACAGTGAGATTTTAATATTCAGGAACAGAGAATAAGTCATTCTCTTTACAAAGAACCATGTATAATAAGCATTTGAGACTATTTTTAAATTATAAACTATTTTCCTTATTCTCTTCAGACCCGAAGGTAAAATAACACTGCGAATACATACACATTCATTGATTATGCGAAAACAAAAAGACACTATAGATGACAGAAGAAGCCCTTTTTCTGAAATTGACACTTTAGGGGCCTGGTAATTTAGGTTCACAAATACGGATCTAAAATTACTAACACCCTTAAAATATCGATTTAATTATTGATAACTTAAATTACGCAGTAACAAATTGAAGGCCTTTAATTAATTGAATGATCTACAAATCCTCAAAAATTTTGTATTGTAAAGCGTTTAAGTTAATTAATTATGAAATTTTTTTATATTCTTGGGTACACTATCTGTAATGCATTTTGCAAACTCCGATGATAATAACACTTATTTTATGAGAAAATGAGCATCTCTGCTGCCGTTTATTAGTTTTTATCCAAAGTCAAAAACATTCAGCTGTATAGAAGTAAAATAAGAAAGTAAAAAAATCAAATAGTTTAGTTTATATCCTCCTCGGTTCGGAAGTATCACATGTGATACTTCAGAACCGAGGAGGTTGTTAACTAATTTTTAACGAATCAAAATATGTTCTATAATTTTTTTTTTTATCCTCATAAACTTATTATGTTGTAAAGAAATAGTAGAATATGAAATTACATAAACTTATGAATTGTTCTAATTTAGTTATTTTAGATAAAATTTAATTTTAACTTTTCTTTCTTTTAAATTGGATCAAATCCTTTTTAAAACTAAGCGTCATATATTTCTTCAAATGATACGTTAAAAATAAGATTTTTTCAAATAACAGCTTTATCTTTTGAATGAATATCATGAATACACAAATATATTTTACATTCAAAAACAACACAGCTTGAACAAAAACATCATAGTAAAGCTTTCTTGGCATCAAATTGAAATTCAAATTCGTTTATAGAAAAATATATCACCCCTATTTTTTGTTTAAACTGTTTTGCCAATGCATATAAATAAGGACATGCGATACAAAAAACCTGTTTACATGTTTTTTTTTTTTTTTTATATGCACATAGTTGCTTTTTAAGTGTGGACCAAACTGTAATAAAATGTGCGTGGAAAATGGAAGTAAAATAACTTATCCAAAAATGAGGAATATATTTATTGTGTCAGAAAGGTGAACGCATATTTAGAAAAATGTTTTTACAAAATACATAATTCAGAGTTAACAATATATTTGTGTTTTCTATTAAATTTAAATTATTCTTACGTTTTGATTCACAATTTTTTGTCAGAACATAGAAATTTCTTTGAATGCACAGGAAAATCTGTAAATGAAAATCAGATTTCTTGCATATATATCTACCCTACATATATAAAATCCTAATGAAACGATTTTATGAAACGGCTGACTATGTTTCACGGCTATTTCTCCTAAAATATGGAAGATTTGACGGTAAAATTAACACCAATTATCCGTATTGATCCACAGGTGTCAAAACTGTTATCAAAATTTTTAAATTTGAATTAGTTTTCGAGATATTATTTTTTTTCTAATTTTAGTTATATTTCTATAATGTTGGCAACTAAATTATCCTATTTTTGTGGGAAAACGGGAAGAGCAGGGAAAAACCATAGGGAATATTAGATTCTTATCATTTCTTCTTTTTCGCCATTTTCAAATTGAAATTGAAATTATCTTTTATTGCAACCGATAGTGAAACAATATTGTGATTAAATTATGTTTTTCAGGAAATTTTGAAAATAAATAATAATTAGATTTTTTTTTGTCGTCAAATTGAAATTAAAAAAAGGAAATATTAAAAACGAAAGAAATTTTTAAAATAAGATTTAAATGATCACGTGTTAAAAGCTGAAAATAAGGAAAATTAAATCAAAATATTTATACGTAAATATTATAAAAGTACGAAAACTTTAAAATAATAAAATTATTGCATGCGAAACGCATTTAAAGATAATAATTACGTCATATGTAAAATTCCCATATAGTAAATATCATCACATCTCAAGTGCCTAAAATAATTAAATTATTATGCGTGAAAAAACTTTTAATGGTGAATATTGGCTCACATTTAAAAAGCTCAAATAATATTTCCAAACACTTTTAAATTAAATAATATATGTAACCGTGAATCTTAAAAGGAAAAAAGTTTAAAATAAATAAAATATTACACGAGAAAGGAATTTAATGTTGAAAATTACGTCATATATTAAAACGATACATTGAAAACGATTTTCATTCAGGAGAATTTTAATATAACGTCACATGGTATAAAAGTAGTGTTACGAAATCGCATCTGCCTTGCGTTGGGGAAAAATCTAAAAATAGCCGAGATCACGTGGCTCAGTACATGCAGAAAAAGAGCGCGCGAAAAACTGACTTATGCTAGAATTCTTTTTATAAGTATTGAAACTTGAATTGTGTTTGATCGGGGAAAAAATGTTTCCTCGGAATTGTAAATAATTATACTAACAAGTGTGATTTGTGTCGTCTAGTTGCAAAACCGGCCAACTCCTCAAAAATTGAAAATGTGTTTTTTCAGTTTTTTAAGTTCTAAGTAAAGGTTTCTATCATCTGGAAACGATAAACCATGCAAAAACATGTCAATCCCTGCGTTATATGCGTTTGAAAATCACGATGTGGAGCAAAAGCGGCCAAATCCTTCAGCCGGTGAGTTTCAAAACCGGCCATCTCCATATCCGCTAGCTAAAGCTTCTGCTCGACCCCACAATAACTTCTCACTTGTTGATTAGATTAACGTGTTTTCTCTCGCCTGTTTTTGCTCTCCCTTGGTGGATACAAATTTTCTAATAATTTAGCTTCGTGTTTTCTCCGACTATGGAAGTGTTTCTGGAAGAAGTGTCTACTAATCAACCAAGGAAGCGGCAAAGTGTATCTACGACGTGGTAAAGGAGAAAACCCAAAATTCAAAAGCAATGTACACCTTTTGATAACCAGGGGTGATTTACCATTTTTTGACGCCCTATGCCAAAATACTTTTCCGCAGCCTCCCCACCCCCCTTCATAAAACAGTAAGTGAATTTTCTTTGACAAATTTAAGAATTTTTTAATCTATTTAATTAAATAATAATACATTTAAATTTTGCTTTATAAATTTTAGTATTTTGAGGATTGTAGATTGGAAATGAATGGGCTTTTGTTACACTTAAACTCTGAGAGATTTTTGTGTTGGTTTATCGAGAAGTAGAAAAATTATTTTAAATTTAATTATTACAAATTCATTTTTTATTTAACACTTTTCGTTAAAATTTTAAATTTTTCTTATTTTATTAAATTTAAAAACTTTAAAGTTCTTAATTTTGCGAACCCTACCTAGCGTACGCCCCTTGGCCATAGCCTAAGTTGCCTTATGGGTAATCCAACCTGGGATAATATAATACATAATTAATTGATATCATAATAACATCATAGTTAGCATATTTTGATTAATTAATTATCATGATGCCGTAATATTTTATTAATCTAATAACTTGCCTACGTTGATTCAGTATTCTTTTATCCCTCCAGACCGTGTTTCAGCTCAAATTGAAAGGAGATTAAAGAAAATCAAGTCCCTCATTCAGCCCGTAAAGTATGAAGAAATTTTATCTGAATATGGAACAGTTTTCAAGTCGGGAAGAGACCGACCATGATTGGAAGAAGACCAACAATTTCTTTCCCAAACCACCTGCACTGTGGCATTTCAAATTTGCTCCTACGAAAAAAAAAATCATAACAGAATATAAAAATAAGCTGTTGGTGCAAGGGGAGGTCTTCTACAAATCTGAGGTAGAAGTCAGAAAGTTTGTTGTCAAGAGTAAAAGAAGTATTATGAACAGCAAGCTCGAGGTGAAGCCTTTAAAACTTCGGGATGTCCAAAACTTACTGACGAAACATTTCGGGCCAAATTAGGATGCTGAGCAGCGGTTATTTTTTTTTACAAAAATATATATGCATCAGCTGCTTAAAAAGCAGAAAGCAAAGATGATGAAGAAAAAGACGCATGTATGGACCATCATGACGAAATTTGTGAGACTATCGAAAACGATGGGACCACTAAAGTTTGAAATTGTATGCACAAATGTACATAGTTTGATTTTTGTTTAAGTTTTAAAATTTAATAATTTTATTTAAAATAATATCATGTCATTTAAATCATTTGTTTAGTGACATTTAAATCAGTTTTAACAGCTAGTCAGTTAGTTTTAACTGTTAGTCAGTTTTAACAATCAGTAAGTGTGTAAAAGTCGTTTTACGTTAATAACTTTCCTAAAGTTCTTTTTGTTAAATAATATTAAGTTGAACAAAACATTTTTGAGTATTTGCAACCCCTAAAAACCCAATGTCAGATTAAATTTAGCAAAAATTAATTTCTGGTTTGTTGCAAAACCGGCCAACTCCAAAGTAAGTTGCAAAGGCGGCCAAATCCAAAACAAAGACCTAAATAACCCCTTTCCTTTATGTGCCCCTGCCACCTTATTTCGTGTTTTCAAATATACTGCCCTAATGACTATAAAACTGAAGAGTTTTGGTTCCAAACTTTATTTGGCTAAGTGTGGTAAAAAATCAGCTTTTTCTCAAAATTTTATTTTTTGGAGATGGCCGGTTTTGCAACTAGCCGACACATTTAATGTAGTGAAGTGATGCTTGAATATATTTTCTCGAAATGATCAGAATATATTTATACTTGGATGAGATGCATATTATCGCATTCTCGGAATTTATGATCTTATTTTAAATGTTCAATATTAAGCGTTCTAAATGTCGTCCTGCTGTGCTGTAATAATAAAAAATGAAAAGACCATCAAGATTAATTATTTAAAAGGAATCACCTATGATTACAACGAAATATGTTTTTTTCTCGAAATAGTTTTATTACTACGAAAGATATTTCTCGATAGATTTGAAAATGAATATGTTTTATGGTGCCGAACACCAGAAACTTTAGATTTCAAGTAGATTTCAAGATCATGTAAGTGTTTAATTTAAATTTCTGAGTGCTCCATACGATTATCAACGCATTCGGGAAATTGGATTTACTTGTCCACGACTCATTCGTCTTCACGTCGCGGATAAAAAAAAAGGTACTGTACCCATTTTTCTCTATGCATGAAAATAATTGAAAATAATGGATCTCGACAAATTAAAAGGTAAACGGAAAGTCATGAAGACTTTCCTAACTAAATTTATCACTAAAATTGATAATTTCTTAGAAAGTCTAGACTTTGAAGAAAAAAGTAATTTTGAACAGTTGGCTGAATATTTAACTAATATTAATGATAAGCAATATGAATTAAAGTTATTAAACAATCAAATTCAGGAACTAATCGATGCTGGAACAGTTTTTGAAAATGATGTACAAACGAGCATTGATTACGATGATTATTAATGAAACCAAATTTAAAATTAAATTGAATTTCAAGAAAATTAAAATTGATTCTGATCAACCTGATACTAGTTCTGTATTTAATGCGAGTACAATTCCTTATGTTAGTGCTAGACCGGCAACAATAAATTTGTCAAAAATAACTTTACCAGTCTTTAAGGGGGATCCAAATACCTTTTTAGAATTCATGAATAGTTTCAAAAGTACAATCGATTCGAACGAGAATTTAACCAAAATTGTCAAATTGAATTACTTAAAATCATTTTTGTCAGGTGAAGCGCTTAGATCAATTTCCGGTTTAACCCTAAACGAAACTAATCATGAGCAGTCTTTAGACTTACTGCAGAATGGATACGGTAAACCAGAAATTTTGATAAGCGGGTTTATAAACAAGTTGTTAGAGATAGAACCGGTAAAATCAACCGCGAACATAAAATTGTTACGGGATTTATATGACGAATGCGAGGTGAGTATTCGTAATTTAACAGCTATCGGAGTGGCGTCAGATAATTTTGGGTATTTATTGATACCAATAATCTTAAAACAATTGCCCCATAATTTAGTTATAGAATTTCAGAGGAAAAAGAATGCGGAAAAAGCTGGTGACGTGAATGAATTGATGAATTTCATAAAGTTTGAAATAGAGTCGCGCGAAGTAGCTAATGCAGTGTCAGGGGTTTCCTTAAAAATCAGGAAGTAACACGATGGGAAAAAAGGGCTCCTAGACTAAAACCTAATGTTCCCACTTCAGTCGCGCTGAAAACTATTGTAAAAAATGTTTGCATTTTTTGTAACTCGAACCATTTAAGCTTAAAGTGTAACGAGATTACCGATGAACAGAAAAGTTATAAGTTGAAAAAAGATGGGAGATGCTATCAATGCTTTTTGAAATCGCACTTAATATCCTTATGTAAGGTAAAAATACCTCCATGTGAATTGTGTAAAAGTTATCAACATAATTATTTATTTTGCCCCACTAAGAAATCGGCAAAAAAGCGTCCCGATGATGGCTCAGTGAAAGCCGAAACTTCTAAAAATGATGAAAGTCAAGCCGTGTTTTCATATGTAATAAAAACAAATAATTCACCCGAAAAGTATGCAACATTGTTGCAAACTGCCTGTGTACAAGTGCAGGGAACAGGAAATAAATTAAACACGAGAATTTTATATGATTCTGCATCCTCTAGAACATTTATTACAAAAAGTTTAGCCTCAGCTTTAAAATTAAAACCTCTTGCTAAGGAAACACTTTTGGTTTATACGTTTGCGAATCGCGACGCTATAGAAAAGGAGTTTAATGTGGTAGATTTAACTATTATTGGTTGTCATCATCCTTATGAAAGAATAACTGTAAAAGCGCTGGTTTCTGAAATTATTAGCGGTACTAAAATAATGACTTCAGTTGATTATCAGTTAATAGATAAACATGAATTGGCTGACACATTTATTCATTCGAAACCTGTTCAGATATTGCTAGGGGCAGATTATTCATTCGAAACTATAATAGGATCTGTCGAAAAAATTAATCATCAATTATTTATGCAGCTAACAATATTTGGTAAAACATTGGTCAGTAGAGTTAATAGTAATAATTCACACACAACTCCCTGTTTAAATGTAATTTGTTTCCCACCAGAAAACGATCTTAGGAATTTATGGCGCATCGAGTCCTTTTTAATCGATTCTAATGATCAAAAGCAAGATGAGACTTGTGAGGTCATTAATCAATTCCAGAAAGAAATCATTTTTAAAAATGATAGATATATGACCCCCTTAGATAATTAATTAGATAAACAAAATTTATTTAATAATTATGAGGTTGCGAAAAAGTGTTTTACGGGTTTGGAGAAAAGATTAAAGAGTGATAAATCTTTGTTTTTGAAATATAATGAAATTATGAAAGAGCAATTAAGTGAGGGAATTATTGAGAAATGTAGTGATAATTGCTCTATCGATTATGTAATTTCCCAATTAGCAGTTTCAAGGCCAAGTTCTTCTATCACAAAAACCAGGATAGTTTTTGACGCTAGCAGCCGAAAAAATGAGGGGAAAAGTCTAAATCAATGTCTTTTTGCGGGGGAAAATTTAAATCCTAATCTCATAGATGTGCTATTAAGTTTTAGACAGTTTAAAATTGCTTTTATGGGGGATATTGCTAGGGCCTTTCTACAAATACAGGTATCAGAAAATGATAGAAATTATTTATGTTTTTTTTTTATTTCGATGACTGCGACATAGATCAATGCAGCGTTTTATACCATTTTAATCGTCACTTTTTCGGCGTGACCAGCTCCCTCTATGTTTTAGCCTCTACAGTTAAAAAATATATTGGTAATTATAAGGAAACGGAACCCACCGCTTATTAAATGATTAATAAATATTTGTACGTGGATGACTTAATTTATGGAGCATCCACGGTTGCAGAAGCCATGAAACTAACAACTACTGTACTTTCTATATTTAAAGATGCCAATATGCAATTGCGAAAGTTCGTTACTAATTCACCAGAATTAAAGGAATCGTGGAATGGTAACCCGGTTGTAGAAATTAATGAAAATTGTGCAGAATCTAAAGTACCGGGGTTAAACTGGAATATTGAAGAGGATTTTCTGGCCATAGATTTGGCATCTTTAGTGTCAATTGGTGATAGCTTGGAGTTTACCAAAAGGTATGTTCTCCAAACTGCCGCCAAAATATTTGATCCTATCGGATTTATGTCACCATTTTTGATTAGAATTAAGATCTTTTTACAAGAATTATGGCAGAGTGGGTTAGACTGGGACGACGAATTTAACGAAGAATTTAAAATTAAATACAGAACATGGTATCAGGAAATAGAATTGCTTGCACAATTAAAAATGCCCAGGTATTATTATCATTCGGGTGAAGTGCAGGACAATGTACAACTTCACTTATTTTCTGACGCTTCCTTAACCCTTTGAGCTCTGCCGGGTGAATTTTCACCCACATAAAATCAAAATCTTTTAATTTCCTTCAAAAACTCTCCATTTTAAAAGCAAAAACTGGGTTTTGTAGATTTTACTTGTCTTCTTAAAATCTAGATGGCAGCACCATTCTCTGCAAATATCTAGTAGGTTTTTAATGGAACCTTAAAAACACTCCAATTTTGAAGGTTTAGAAATTTTGTATTTTTCAAGCATTATAAAGAAATATTTTTCAAAGGGGATAACATTTTTTTCTCTTGGACACATCAAACATTTAATAATAATTACATGCAAATCACTAAACTGAAAATTTAAATAATTACAGGGGATAGAAATAAGTAATGGTAGAATTTTCTACCAGCAGAGCTCTAAGGACTACAAAAATGTGCTTTGTCACTAGATGGCAGCACTAAAATTACATACCAGACAGTGTTTCAGAACCAAAATTTAGATGCTTATAATTTAATTCCAAGGAATTTAAATTTGTGTTTAATTCAGCAGATTGACGAGTTTATTATGTTTTAAATATTTCTAAACAAAAATTAAATATCTTTAACATCTGTTTCATCTATAAATTTGATTAGTTTATATTTTTATATTATGATTTAAAAAATTTTAAATTTTGAATTTCCTCATTTAATAAATTTTTAAAATATTTTAATAGTCTTAGAATTTGTTTAAACAATGTAACTGCTTAAAATATGTTAAAAATTCAGCAATTATAGTAATTTTAGAATAACTTTGCGGTGTCATTTCTTGTATTAGCGTGTTGAAATGAATGCTCTAGAGCTCTGATGGTGGAAAAACTTCCCACGTCCTCCAGCTTAAAGAGGATATTTTAAAAATTTTTTAATCACATGGTTCAATTTCAGACAGTCCCCTAATCACAGTTTAAGTGTTTTTCTAGCATATTTTTAAAATTTTAATAACCCGGAGCTCAAAGGGTTAAAACCCTATGGAGCGGTAGCCTACTTCCGGTTTAAAACATCCGAAAGTGCTTTTAAGACATGATTTGTTATGTCTAAGGTTCGAGTGGCCCCCTTGAAGAAAATAACTCTACCAAGACTCGGACTTTTAGGTGCTCTAATAGCTGCTAGGATAGCTAATCACCTTAAAGGTATTTTCTCTAATCTGGGGAAAATAGTACTGTGGACTGATTTAACTATCGTATTACATTGGATCCAAGAAGCGGCATCCAAATGGAAGCCATTTGTTCCCAACAGGGTAACAGAAATTCAGGGGATGAGCAACCCTAGTTCTTGGAGGCATGTAATTAGCAAGGATAATCCTGCGGATATGCTTACTGGGGGGCTATCAGCTAAAGAATTATTGAACTCAAATCAGTGGTAGTACGACCGTGAATGGCTTAGTAAAACTGAAAATTTTTGGCCTAAGGATGATAAGTTAAAAACAAAATCAGCCAACCCTGAAATTGAAATTGAAGCTAGAAGTAAAATTATTGTCAATTCAATGATCGTTAAGGAAAATTTAATTGACATAAACAAATACAGTAACCTAAAAAAACTATTACGAGTAACTGGCTATGTTATACTCTTTATCAAAATACTAAAGAAAAAACGCGAGAAAAATTGTAATCTTACGTCAGAGGAAATCCGAGAAGCAGAAATTTTTTGGATAAAAAATTGTCAAAATAAAATTTTCGCGAAAAAAATTGTATGCCTGAAAAATTCAAAATCACTTCCTAGAGAATCAAAATTACTTTCCCTGAACCCTTATCTAGATTCAGAAGGAGTTTTGAGAGTTTCTGGACGACTCGATAAGACTGACTTATCGATGGATGAAAAACATCCTATAATTCTTCCGCCAAAAATTAAATTGGCAGAGCTAATAATTTGGGATGCTCATTATAAAGTTTTTCACTCTGCTGTTACCCATACAATTCTTCAAATTCTAGAAAGATTCTGGCTTATAAGGGCTAGACAAACCGTGAGAGGTGTGCTTAAAAATTGCATTATATGCAAGAGATTTTCTTCAACTCCAGGAGACCAAACGGTAGCTCCATTACCAGCTGATCGTGTAGAACAAGCAAATCCGTTTGAGGTAATAGGGTGCGATTTTGCAGGAGCATTATTCGTGAGAAATAGTGACAATAAACAATACATTTTGCTGATTACATGTGCTGTAACTAGAGATGTACACCTAGAACTTGTAGACAACTAGTCAACTTCAACTTTTCTACTAGGATTCCGTAAATTTATCTCACGACGAGGAATACCAACTGTTATATATACAGATAATGCTGAGACGTTCAAACGCGCCGAAAAAGACTTAAAGAAACTTTGGTCCATTATAGCCCATCCAGATGTACAAGAATTTTTTTCTTTCCGTTACATTTAGTGGAAATTTATAATCGAACGAGCAGCATGGTGGGGGGGATTTTATGAACGTATGGTTAGGACTATAAAAACTGCATTAAGAAAAACCCTAGGCAAATCATCCCTGACTGTGATTGAACTGAATACTGTACCAGTGGAAATTGAAGGCATGGTCAACTCTCGCCTTATAACCTATTCCTAGCCAGAAGGTCCAGAACCCCTACCATTAACGCCTGCTCACTTCCTAATTGGGAGAAGAATATCTTCTCTACCACCAGTTCGGCTTCACCTTGACTCGAATATCTCTTCCAGGAAAGAGTTAATTAGATCTTAATAAGATCTATCGCGCATTGATTTTTCACTATCGTGAAAAATTAATGCGCGTGTTTTGGTCTAGATGGAAAGGGGAATACTTGTTAAATTTGAGGTCAGCTCATTTAAGTTCGAACAAAACTAATTTTCCTCAATTTAAATTAAATGACATTGTACTAATCAAAGATAATAAATTACCCAGAATTTTCTGGAGTCTATGAAAAATTATCGAATTATTTCCTGGAAGAGACGGCAAGGTGAGGGCCTGTAAAGTGAAAACTGAAAGATCTATTCTCAGACGTCCAGTTCAACTTTTATATCCCATGGAACTGGGAACTGATTGACTTTAATTGTTAATGTACTAATCTTATTTTTTCTTCTTATTTTAGTTTGAATTTGATTGTAACGTGTTTAAATACCTTGAAGTATGTATATCATTTCATATTTCATATTTGTATTAATTTGATATATTGTAATTATTTGTGATGAACACCCATATTTTCATGGGCGGGCAGTGTTACGAAATCGCATCTGCCTTGCATTGGGGAAAAATCTAAAAATATCCGAGATCACGTGACTCAGTACATGTAGAAAAAGAGCGCGCGAAAAACTGACTGATGCTAGAATTCTTTTTATAAGTATTAAAACTTGAATTGTGTTTGATCGGGGAAAAAATGTTTCCTCGTAATTGTAAATAATTATACTAATAAGTGTGATTTAATGTAGTGAAGTGATGCTTGAATATATTTTCTCGAAATGATCAGAATATATTTATACTTGGTTGAGATGCATATTATCGCATTCTCGGAACTTATGATCTTATTTTAAATGTTAAATATTAAGTGTTCTAAATGCCATCGTGCTGTGCTGTAACAATAAAAAATGAAAAGACCATCAAGATTAATTATTTAAAAGGAATCACCTATGATTACAATGAAATGAGTTGTTTTTTTTTTTCTCTCGAAATCATTTTATTACTACGAAAGATATTTCTCGATAGATTTGAAAATGAATGAGTTTTAAGTAGTGCAACTAGCAAATTTGTTTATACATTACATCCCTTGATTTGACCTGTATTAGCAGCGTAAATATAGGTAAATGTCTGCGCAAAATATTTTAGTTTTATTTTGTGCGAATTACTGTTCGTTAAATACATTTTACCATCCGTCGTTATGACGCAAGAGTGGGGAGGAACCGGAAACGGCCCCTCGCTATTCTCACTCGGGATGACGACTTCGTCCCATGTTCGAAGACTTCGAGAAGGAACCCTTCTGGTGTCACCTAAACGCAGAATTCCCCGGGAAAATTCTATCTTTCCCTAGATTGAAAGAAATTTTCATCTAGCATTGGCTTTCCCCGTGACGTCATGCAGCACACTGTTTTTTGTTAACAGCCGCGCAATTCAACTTTCCTAACTTTTTTGTTTGTAATTATCATTTTTTATATTCTGGACTTCCCTTTACTTTACTGTTTATTTAATGGGTGTTACCTGCTTTTTCAAAATTTTAGTATTGTCTTAGTGCATCTTCGGTACTTCCACCAGGGAGAGGTCAGGCTCTGCCTACCTTTTTCCCGCCGGCCTTGGGGTGTTTTGCTCACGGCATCCCGGCCAATTATACTTTCCCCCCCCCCCCTTTTCGGTTCAGTCGACCGGCGGTGCTTAGGCATCCCGGTCACGAAATTCATACCCCAGTTTTATAGTTATTTTTGAAGTTCTTGCTTAAATATTTTTTAGCATTTAATTTTAATCTTAACTTGTCCCCATTTTCGATCTCTGTCAATGCCAACATGCAATTTGCACTAGCGGTGTTCTCTCGATGTCTAGTAACACAAAGCCTTTTTCAAGGCTGTACGGTTTGTGTGAAAGCCGGGAGACCCGCGACACGTAATGCGCACTAGGCTTGACATCAAAATTAGTGAGCTATGTGGCCCCCTTTTTTTTATAAGTTTTTAGAGAGGTTAGATAGGCTTGGCTACCTTATGCTATAACTTTCTGTGCTCTTTGGTACCCTACTGTCTTTGCATTTTCCGTTTTTTGCCGACGCCAGTTGGTGAAGTGACATCGAAGTATAGGGCAACCAAAAAATTCTTGGATGCCCTATGCGCCCCTTTTTCCTGGAGGTTATATTTAACCTCGTGCTTTCAACTCTGGAATGGCCCTCGGGACTCCACCAGAGCTTCCAAATTATACTTTTAGGCCGTGCATTGTTTCGAAATTCACTCTAGTTCGTACTCATATTTAGTTGGAGGTTACGCGCGGCGGCGTTGCACGCCGCGTTGGCACTCCTTAAGCACCGCGATGTCATGTCATGTCATAAATACATTTTAGAAATTTATATTTAATTAATATATACAATATACATTATGAAATAT
Source organism: Maratus speciosus (assembly GCA_963932465.1). Classification (NCBI taxonomy): domain Eukaryota; kingdom Metazoa; phylum Arthropoda; class Arachnida; order Araneae; family Salticidae; genus Maratus; species Maratus speciosus. Next base: position 157,337,480 of record OZ010789.1, read on the forward strand.
GGCAGAATGTGCATTAAAATAAAGAAAAGAATTCGTGAATAAGCTATAACTGTTCCTGAAACTATCTAAAACTCGATCAAAACATAAAACATAAGCTTAAAATTTTCAAAACACAAATTTAATACCGTGCTTCTGAAAGCTATTCCCAAGAAGACGCAGTTTTTTAATTTCGAAACTAAAGAAAGGTTATTGTCCACAGCGTCGTTATAAAAGTTAGAAAGATAACGACATTTTTAACCTAACCATTTTATACAAGCTGATTTTCAAATGTGTAATTGATCTTGCTTATCAGTCACAAAAATAGCCGTCAGTTCTTACGACAGCGATGGATGAGGTTATGGTAACCGAAAAATGCCCCATTCAAACGGAAAAGCATGGCAACCCGATTACAGAAGATAGCCGCCGTTATAGTGATAATATAATCCAATCTTCCGTAACCTGGTAATATTTTTTAAACAGAGTACATTACTATGTTTTTAGAGGTTGTGTAGCCTGAACAGGGGTTGGCGGGGAGCTCGCAGCGGCATTGTTGAATTTAGGGTGTGGCCGGGGGGGGGACATTCTCCCAGGAAGCAATGAAATGTCCCCCACTGAAGATTTGAGATGTTGTGTTTTCAATGCACAGAAAGTGCAATTTCCACCCCCCCCCCACACACACACACACACCACCCCCCAGGAACTCTATAATGTTCCCATTCACGGAAATCCCTCCTGGAGAAAAGTGTCTGAATTCAACATTGCGCAGGGGGCGGAGCTCCCTAGTGTATCTATATTTTCAGGAATACAAAATTTCTTACATGACGTGTTTTTTATTTCTCCTACATAGCTTTCAAAGGAAAACTTTCAAAGGTGTTTACCTAAAAGAAAGTTTTGCATTTGAAAGTTTATGATCAGAATATCTAGATTTGTCAGGTGCACTAACTTTCTTTTATAATAAGCTTTTTTTTTAATAGCAAACTAGATGGCATAGCAACCCGATGTGTTGCATTTGCCTTGCATGAGATTGTTCAATTTTGGGTGAAAAAGATATTTAATTTTATTTAACCCCTTGGGGATGAGCGACCGGTATACGTGTCACGTAAGGTGCTCAGAATCCGTGATTATTCTCACCAATAAATTTTTATTGTAAATTTTGCCTTATTTAATCCGAGCATTTTCCCGGTTCAATTAGGCAAAAATTTCTGTTTTGAAAAACCGGTGATAAAAGATTAAAAATTCTGTAAAAGGCGCTCGACCCGAAGGGGTTAACATTAACAAGATTTATCAAATTAATTTTATTAAATTTCTTATTTGGAGCAACATACTATATTTACAATGTAAAAAAACTGAAAATTACGAAAATTGGATTTTAAAAGTTACATGATTTTTATGCAATTATAGTAGAATTCATTTTCAAGAAAATGGGGATATACGGGTAATACAATAATATTTCATTGGTCGAAAGCACTCGGAAGTAAAACTTGATTCTGTACCGTATATTGGTATAGTTTGGACAAAACCTATTAACTTTATTCAGATTCCATACTCGAAACACCATATTCTATCACATTCATCTACATTTTAAATAAATTGAGAAAATATTATTTCATACGGTTGAATAATCTTGAAATCTTTCAGCTTTTTGGTAATACTACACTACTCAAAACAATTAAAGGATATTTGAAGTTTTATATAAAATAAAGATATAAACGAAATTTTTTTTGCCGAAAATAGAAGAAGAGAATCACAAATGCAAATTTTTCTGGTTTTCAAACTGTGGAGTATTCAAATTTTGAGTTCGACGTCAAAAACGTCGCTTCAGCGGCAGCGAATGAAATTTGACTTTCAACTGGATAAAAGAGAATGAAGACAAGGATGATCGGCATTCAGTGATTGCTTTGTTTCGATGAGTACGATGTCTCAGCGAAGTCATTTGACAGATTCAGAAGCTTTGAGAATTGTTGGTAGGTTAGAAGGGGGCCAAACTCAAGCCGAAGTAGCGCAAGCCATTGGAGTGTCACAAAGTGTCATTTCCAGGATCTGGAACCGTTTTTGGAGAGTGGATGTGCAGGCCGAAGACCAGGGCAAGGTCGTAGACGGGCAACAACGCCCAATGAAAATCGGTATTTAGCGTTAACAGCTCGGAGACACCGAACCATGAACGCTACTCTTCTCCAACAACACCTTCGCTCGGCTACAGGCACCACGATTTCAACTCAGACTGTCCGAAACCGGCTCTATGCTGTAGGTCTGTATGCTCGCTGACCGATGGTATGTGTTAGATTAACATCAAGGCATCGTCGCGACCGCAGGGAGTGGGCAACCGAGCATGTCAACTGGAGGAGAAATGAATGGAGCAATATTCTGTTTTCTGACGAGTCCCGTTTTTCTGTGCATCCGGATAATAGGCGTATTTTCATCTGGAGGGACCGTGGCAGTAGGAATAATCCTGCGTTCGTGCACGAAAGTGTCAGATTTGGCGGTGGAGGAGTGTTGGTGTATGGTGGCATCTCCATTGATGGGCGCACTGACCTCTACATCATTCGAGATGGAGCTCTGACTGGTCGCCGATATAGGGATGAGATCCTCAGACCTATTGTAGTCCCTTACGCTGCAGCAATCGGAGATAACTTCATTTTAATGGACGATAACTGCAGGCCACATCGTGCAAACCTGGTGGAGGATTTCCTTTTCGAGGAAGGAATCGTTCGAATGGAATGGCCAGCGTGTTATCCAGACATGAATCCAATCGAGCACGTTTGGGAAGCTCTAGGAAGACGAGTTTCTGGCCGCCAACAACCCCCACAAACTCTCCAAGAACTGGAAAGAGCTCTTCTGGAAGAGTGGGGCAGAATGCTCCCAACTCGTCATTAATAGCCTCATTGAGTCCATGCCTCAAAGGTGTTCAACGTTGCTGGCCGCCCGTGGAAACCATGCCCCCTACTGAAAATGATTTTCTTTGAAGAAAACACCTTTTCTTATTCTTTTTTTCTCATATGTACAAATTGTGTTTTTTTCCTTTAGTACACAAATGCGCAATAAAATGCATTTTTTTCTGCCAAAGATGTGTAATTTATTCTCATATAACCTACTATGTCTGTCGACCATGTATCAATCGGCTAAACTGTTTACCAGGTACAAAATCCACCTAAAACTGCAATATCCTTTAATTGTTTTGAGCAGTGTATTTTTAATATATGTGAAAGTAAGTAACATGAATATTCTTTTACGTTTCATTTTTAAAAATAGAACGCAAACTAAAAATGATTAAATCAATAAGAAACAAAATAAAAACCAAGATATTTGTTCAGCATTTTCGGAAAGCAGATGATATCCCATTATTTCCCTTTGTCTTTCTTTTCTTTTTTCATAAGATAGAGAAATTTTGTTGCCATCATTACAGAAATGTCATTAAAAATTATTACTTCAGAAAATAATTCAAATTTTAAAATTCTGAGAGATTATATGACATCCTCGGATCCATGCGGATAACTTATGTTTATTTCACCGCTCTGCTTTCCATATTCTAGGAGGAGGAACACTAGTTTGAAATAGAGTTTAAAATACAAACAGATAGTCCGTTTTAATATTAAGTCAGCTAAATCCCACCAACATCTATTGTTCAGACAAATATTAAAAATTTTAAGGTGTTTTTCTAGAAATTGAAGCACTTTATATAACTGAAAGTTGATGCGTTTGAATATCTCGATTTTCAGATGACCTTAGAAAACAAGGTAAAACAATATTTTTTTCTTAGAAAACAAACCTCCATAACTTTATTAGTAAATTCAACCCTCCGATAAACCCTACCTTAAAACTTTTAAATTTACTTGCCTGAAAGTTTGTACATCTAAATAATTAGATTTTTAGGCATACCAACTTTTTTTCATAACGAGTTTTTTCTTTTATTATAAAACTAAACCCCACACCACATGTTTTTCAAACCTACATTTTAAAACATTGAATCATATTAGTTAGCACTTTTTTACACTCTTTTAGGTAGATTTCGTATAAAATACTACCTATTACATCCTCCCCTATGTTGGAATTTCGGAAAAAATGTTGGAGATCTACACAGATCATGACCCCTAGAACCCAAAACCACCCACAGTAAAAAATTTTATATATATATATATATATATATATATATATATATATATATATATATATGTTGCATGCTTAAAAACAGTTTTAACCCTGCATTGGCGGGTCATAAGCCACGCAACCTGTCTCCATGTTTAGTTAGTTATTTGTCTTGTTTCTTATGGTTGATTTTGTTTAAGTTTAATTTGGTTATGTTGTGTTTCTTAGAGATTGTTTATTAAGTTAAAATATAGTTCTTATTTGGTTGGTTCAGTTAATTTTGTACTTCAATTAAAGTTTACAGTTTGTGGTAATGTTTGAAATTACTATTGGAATTTTTTAACTATATATATATGTATATATATATATATATATATATATATATATATATATATATATAACTTTTTATGGACACGATAACTTCCGTAATCCTGCACAAATATTTTCCAAACTGATACATAAAATTAATGGGCATAAACTCTCGGTCAAATTCGTTAATGGGCAAAACCGGACAAAGGAGATGGAAGTAGGTAGGAGTTTTGTGAAAAACGAGAAAACTCCATAGCTTCTTAATTATAATACATATCGACTCAGTTTAAAGTTATTATTACTTCTAAGAAAAGGGCCAAAAATTTATGTGTGCCAGACTTTTGATAAAATTAAAAATGGACTCAAGGGCCAAAAAAAATAGGGTTTTGGGGACAAAAAAAATTCATAACTTCGTCAATTCTCAAGATATCAAATCCAATTAAATTTATTATAAATGTTCTTAATATTATCTACAACTTTTATATTGACAAGTTTTTGATAAGATCAATTCTTACCGCAAAAAAAATAAAAAACGAAAACAAAAAGTGGGGGTTAAAGAAAAAAATCCATAATTTAGTCAATTTACAAGATATCAAATCCGCATGAATTTATTATATATCTTCTTAGTATTATCTACATCTTTTATACTGACAAGTTTTTGATAGGACAATTCTTACAGCAAAAAAAATAATAATAATAATAAATAATAAACTAGTCGGATGTACCAATCCCAAAACTTTCTTCTATCTCATACATGTTAATACTTCAAAATTCGCTATCACACTGCCAAAATTAAATGGCAATCTATGCATCTCATGAGGATTCTAACGATATGAAATTCCGTGCATTAGTTCTTGAGATATGACTATCGCTGAAATCGTCTAAATTCAGCAAAATGCTGCCTAGCAGCGCCACCTATTGGGTGATTTATACCAAATCCTAATCAGCAACAATTTATGCCAACGTCTGACTGAATCTGAAGTTTGGAGAAAATCCGTACATTAGTTTTTGAGATAGAGCAATAGCGAAAATCGTGAAAATTTCTGCATAGCAGCGCCACCTATTGGGTGATTAACACCAAAACCTAATTAACAACAACTTGTGTCAACATACAACTAAATCTGAAGTTAGATGAAAATTGGTCCATTAGTTCTATTGATAGAGCTATTGAGGCAATCGTGGAAAAGGCAGCAGAGAAGCGCCACCTGTTGGGCGATTTACACCAACACCTAATCAGTAGCAAGTCATATCAAGGACTAACTTAATCTGAAGTTTGATGAAAATCCGTGCGTTAGTTCTTAAGATAGAGCTATTGGGAAAATCGTGTAAATCCTGCAAAATTCATCATAACAGCGCCACCTGTTGGGCGATTTACACCAAAACGTAATCATCATCAATTCATATCAAGGACTAACTAAATCTGAAGTTTGATCAAAATCCGTGCATTAGTTCTTGAGATAGAGCTATTGCAAAAATCGTGAAAAATGCAGCATTGCAGCGCCACCTGTTAAGCGATTTACACCAAAAACTAATCAGCATCAATTTGTATTAGGCACTAACTGAATATCAATTTTTATTAAATTCCGTGCATTAGTTCTTGAGATAGAGCGCCCACAAAATTTGTGTCACATACACACAGACAGACAGACAGACAGACAGACAGACTCACAGAGTCACAGACAGACATTTTGTAAAAACATGTTTTTTGGAATCTCTGACCCCTAAAACGTGTAAATCCGTCGAAAATCGGAATTCGAAAATTTTCATGAATCCAATACTTTCTTCTTGTAAAGATAGAAGAAAGTAAAAATACTTAGAGGTTGAAAAAAGAAATATCGTATTAAGGATGTACTCAAATCCAAACTGCTTATTTTCTGACGAATTTTTAAATTCCTTTTTGCTGTCAAACTCATGCAATTGGTAGGTTATCTTATTCAGAAACTATATAATGTGGCCTAATGGTCAATTCTTTCATGGAGGCAGAATATATTTCAAAAAATCATGTCAAAGTGGGCATTTTGAGCCAAATTTCTCAAAGCGATTGTGTTGGAAACGAAAAATATGATCCTACTGAGAAAATAATTGCTTATAAATTAAGTTCAAATTATTTGAACGAAAAGAAACACATAGGTCGCTTATAAATCTCTTTAAAAAATCACGTCAGCAAGTTTCATGTTTTTCCTTTTAAAAATTAATCTGAAAATGTGTCAGAAATTTTCGAGTTGTTGTTCATGGAAAAATAATTTTTGAATACTGCCTTAACATGATTCTGATAAAAACCAGCTCTTATGTAAAAATAAAATTAAAAACTCGTCAAAAGCGGCCAGATAAAATTGTTATAATGGATTTATCTCTAATCATGATTTAGTTTCTGTTGGTGAAATTAATACTTAACTTCGAAATCTACCTGCGGCTATAGGCCGAGACGGCGGGGATTTTTATTTAACTGAACTTGGTGCTTGTAAGTAAATATGGTATTTTGTAATCAAATTTTCACTCATTTTCTGATAGACTAGAATTATAACTAGTATGTTGTGGCTACCACAAAATTTTCTTCTATATAAATCCCGTTAATTAAATCATTTAAATAGTACAAAAAATTACATCAATTTAGCATCAATTCATATCAAATTATATCTGAATTTGAAGTTTGATGAAAATTCGTGCATTAGTTCTAGAGATAGAATTATAGCGGAAATACGGAAAAATGTAGCATAACAGCGCCACCTGTTGAGCGATTTGCACCAAAATCTATAAAACGTCAATTCATGTCAAGGTATACCTGAATTTGAAGTTTGATGAAAATTCGTTCATTAGTTATTGAGATAGAGCTATGGAGGAAATTCTGAAAAATACTGCATAGCAGTGCCACCTGTTGAGCGATTTGCACCAAAACACAAACAGCACTAATTCATATCAAAGTATACTGGAATCTGAAGTTTGATGAAAATCCAAGCATTAGTTGTAGAGATAGAGCTATTGCGGAAATCGTAAAAAATGCAGTATAGCAGCGCCGCCTGTTGAGCGATTTACACCAAAATGTACAAAACTTGAATTTATGTCAAGGACTAACTAAATCTGAAGTTTGGTGAAAATCCGTGCATTAGTTCTGGAGATTGAGCTATTGCTGAAATCGTGAAAAAGGCTGCATAGCAGCGCCACCTGTTGAGCGATTTACACCAAAAACTAATCAGCACCAATTTATATCAGGGACTAACTGAATATAAATTTTTATTAAATTCCGCCCACTAGTTCTTGAGATAGAGCGCCCACAAAATTTGTGTCACATACAGACAGACAGACAGACTCATAGATGCACAGACTCACAGACAGACATTTTGTAAAAACATGTTTTTCGGAATCTCTGACCCCTAAAACGTGTAAATCCGTCGAAAACCGAAAGTCAAAAATTTTCACGAATCCAATACTTTCTTCTTGTTAAGATAGAAGAAAATAAAAATTATGTACACAAGTTGGCAACCCAATATTCTAACATTTTTAAGAGCGTAATTATAAATTAATACATTAATTTTAAGGCTATTTTTCCGTTAGCCAGCCGTAGTTGATAAATCGCGAAATAGTCTTTCTGGTTATAATAAAAGCAATGGAGTTAGTTATGCGCCAAACAATACTCACAAAAATAAGTCAACGGCTATGAGACTGCAACACCGAAATATTCGAAACACTAATAAGTAAAAAGTATAAATACAAATAAAGCGCATGATATTAAATATATATAGGAGAGACTGGGGAAGATTGAACCATTTTTTACAAAAGAATTTTTTATTTTTTAAAAATATTGAACCTAGAATAAAGTTTCATATATCTTTTTATTCGTTGTACAGTCAATTATCAAAATATAATCGCGACCTAAGTACAAAGAAACTTAAAAAATCATTGATTTAAAGCATAAGAAAATAATGGGTCTAGGGTCTAGGCTCCCGATCTATGGAAGGCGTGACTCACTTCGTTTTATATTGAAATTATTTAAGAGAAATGAAGTCAGTTTTAAAACAATAAAGAAAAATCATGCGTTAATCATAGATTATGAAACACTTTCCAACACTCCCTGAATGCTTTAACAAAACTTCGTTATTTAGGGAAATAAGATAAATAAGATAACTAAGTAAACATTTTAGAAAACGCATAAAACATTTTAAAAATTGATTTCAGCAGTTACCGTTCATAGCCAATAGTACCTTTATTACACGCCAATATTTAGCTAAAATTTAAATTAAACTAAAACACTCTTAAAACTACTGAAAACTCATTTCCAGATATTATCATCCATAGACGGTTGTGTATCCAATTCTTTGCGTGACCCTGTATATCATAATACCGATATTCTGCAAACATTTCTTAGTAAACGCAGTTAAGCGTAAAAATGCATAACTCCTTTAAAAACCACTTTTAAGCAATTCACGCTCATACTCAGTAACCCTTAAGAATTCTTTTGTGTAGCCTTGTAGAACTATAGCATTTATACACGCCGTATAGTATAAATAAATATAGTGAAACATAAAAGTGCATATCATAATTAAAAATGCATTTCCAGCAATCATCGCTTATGTACAGTACTTCGGACACAATATAGTATCTGAAATATATTGTGTGTCCCTGTAAATGCTATGCACTTCTTATTATGCATGAAATAACTTATAGTAAACCTCAGCGACGTATATCAATTTCATTATATATGAAATAGTTTAACATAATTAAAATATGCCGCAAACAACCCCCCCCCCCCCTCCCACCATATCATTATGTAACGGAATTCTTTTGTGTAGCCCTGTAAATGAATAATAAGTATTATTTGCACCGCATATTCTTCAGAATGCTTATTTTAGTGCACTTCATAAATGCATTTCAATTATTTTATGCTTGAAAGCATGTAACAACCTTAAAAATCATTTGAAACAATTTTTCCCATAGGCCGTAATGTAACGGAATATTTTTTACTGTCCTTGTAAATGAACTAAACATGCTTCATTTGAAATAGGAATCGTGCTATGGTGAACCTTGATAACATCCAAAATTTCAGGGCAATCCGAGTATATTTACGAGAGTTAGAGCGCGGACAGACGGAGAAACAAACCGAAATCATAAACACTTTTCAACTTTGTTTGAATGTGTTAAAAAGGCAGAATAACTTTATGCACATGGTTTAATTATTAATAAAAAATATTTGGGAAATTTTGATGTGTAAACAAACCTGTTGAGACGGAATTCAAGCCACAGGAGAAAAATACCGTTTTAAGTAACCACTTTTTGTGACACTCGACCTGGCAACACTAGTTGCCACATAGTTTGGCTTCATCTCACTGTGTTCATCTTGGTGAGATTTGTTTACATACATTCCAAAAGAGATTTGATCAATGGTATGTTCTTCTGCAGAGGAATGAATACCTAACATTTCTTAAGGCTGCTGCTTTCATCCTTTTTAGTTTTTTCCATTCTTTCTATTTACCTACTATGGGTACTATTTAAATGAAATAAAAGTTCCCATCAACTTTCCCATTTTTATTTCCTTAAATTTTTTTCTTGCTTCTATAGCAGGTTTTCACATTTTCATTTAATCAGTTTTAAGCATTTGCTTTTCTACCACCCCATTTTATTGTAGCTTTACAGAATAAATTTACATTATTTTAGAAATATAACCATTAACCCTTCATTATGTACAGTGTGTAATAAAAAGATTTCCGAAACACTTAATTAAGGAGCTTTGACCATCTGTTCAACCCTCCCAACATTGATTGGGTCAAGCCTCCCCTCAACGCCACTTTTTAAAGAATAGCACATGGTTATGTTTAGCCTAATTTACTAAACAATCTTTATGCCTAGAATGAAAGCTCAATATTTCTACATTATTTAAAACCTACTTACTTACATTTCTACGAGATATTTTATCTGAGAAAATCTTGCAAAATGTTTCTAAAAATACATTTTTTAAGCTGAAAACTCTTCACAACTGATTTTTCCACACCTCTTTCAATTATCTTCATGAAACAAAGACTATTGTTTGAGTATTTCAGTAGCTTTGGTTGCCACTTATTGACAAAACTCTGAAATTCTTTTAAATATGGAAACTGGAGGATGGGTCAAGCCTCCCCAGTCTACCCTAGATATATTTTTTTTTTCAATTACACTTTACATTGTTAGTGTGCTGCTATTTACCGGGTGAGCCAAAAGTTCGTTAAAACATTAAAAACTCGTAAAAAAGGAAGAAATTATGATAAAGGAGTGCGGTTTGCAAGAAAACAGACAACAGTTGTGATGCCGAATGTTCTGGAGGTCATGTTGAACATTGTTATTGGAAGAACAAATGAATGGAGCGTATTGTTGGCCTGTTCATTGTGTTTCGGGTCGTCAGTGCCCTCTACATGTGATTTTTTAACTAAATTTTTTTGCTGCTAAAAAAAATCCGACTAACTTGTGAGCCCTTTCTTGCAAACCGCACTCCTTTATCATAATTTCTTCCTTTTTATGAGTTTTTAAAGTTTTAACGAACTTTTGGCTCAACCGGTACTTTAAATCGAATATGCTGTTAAATTACCTGCTTTGTGAATCTAATCAAAAATACATTCAGTATCTGAAATAGGTTTGACTTTTTGTTAATGTTTGCCATTTTTGAAGGAAATGCATAAAAATTACATTTAATAATAAATATAACTATGCAATTATCTTAGGACAATTTAAGGACTCTGAAAGATGGATTGCAGTTAATTGTACAAAGTAACTATTTTATTTTTGACGGTAAAATTTATAAGCAAAACATGGGTGCCCCTATGGGATCTCCTATATCGGGTTTTTTAGCAGAGTTTAAAATGAGACCTTTTGAAGAGAATATTTTCGTAAAGTTTGAGAAAGTTCCTAAATTTTGGAAGAGGTATGTTGAATGTGTTTTTAATTTGGGAGGGGTGGGGGGGGTGAGACTTTTATTGATTTTGTTGATAAAGTTAACCAACTAGATGAGAATATTCAGTTTACCTTTGAATTAGAAAATGATCGTGCTCTTTCATTTTTAGACGTGTGCCTTATGAGAGAGGAGTCTGTTTTAAAAAGAAAAGTTTATAGGAAGGATATTAGTAGTCAGCATATTATTCCAAATTCAGCGTATTCACCTTTTGGGTATAAATTTTCAACTTTCAGGTTCATGGTTAATCGTGCGTTTAATATTTGTTCAGAGGATTTTTTTGACGCGGAGTTGAATTATATTTTCAATATTGCTAAAGTAAATGGTTACAAAAGGGAGAAAATTAATAATTTGATTAAAAATTATGAGTGTAAAGGTCATTCACAGGTTGGTTGTACTTTGGTTGATAAGGCGTGCGAGAGGGGGGAGGTTAGTACATTTAAAAGGTTATCGTTTCCATATATAAAGGGTAATTTTGAGAGACTTAAAAGTAAATTAATGAAGTTTAAATTAGAATTAGTTGCTAAACCACCTCCTAAATTGAAACATCTTCTGTACCAGGGATGTAGTGGAGGGTATACGGGGGTATACGCCGTATACCTTCTGGATTTTTTAAGGAACACCGTATACCCTCTGTTTCTCAAGAAATCTATAGTATATACACTCTAGGGTATACCCTCTGCCTTGAGCGTATACCCTCTTCTTAAAGCGTATACCCTCTGTATATTTTACGACTACACCACTGTTCTGTACAGACCTTTTGATCCGGTTGCAAAGGATGATCTCGCAGGGGTGTATGAAATTCCATATGAGAAGGAAGGGGGGGGGGGATATTAATTATTATATTGGTATGACAGGTAGGAAGTTTGGGATAAGGAGGAGAGAGCATGAATCTGATATAAAATTTGGTAGGGATAAGACTGCGTTATCAAGGCTGTTTTTAAAGAAGGGAGTTAATATTTGTTTCAGGGATAGTAGATTAGTGTTCGTTTCGAGTGTATACCGCAAGTCAATCATCCGTGAATCTATTGAGATATATGTATTCTAGGAGGGATACTGTGTGTAACGATTCTTTTTCCTTTGATATTCCAATTTTATGGTTGGAATTCCTTAATAAATACTTAAAGAGTGAGTCTGGTAGAGGGAGCTGCGGTAGCATAGGCTATGTGAGATCATAGAGGGCGCAGTGTTTGCATTTTTATGTTTTTTGGTTTTTAGACTATTTTTTGGTACCCAGTGTCATTCATTTCTATTGATTATGTGTGTGTTATGAATACGGTTTTTACTATTGAACCGAAACATGTCAACATATTTTGGATTTTTATTTGTGACACCTATTTAAGTAAAATAAATGTATGTTTTTATTTATACGATAAGAAAGGGTGAAGTAAAATTTGTTTGAGTTTTTACGAAAACTTACAACAGTTTTGACATCAATTTAAGTAAGTTCACAATTTTGTTTTCCTTGCAAATGTTTATTCTTAGTTGTGTTGTATAAGCTTTAAAAATTCTTAATTATTGTTTCCAAATGAAAATTGCTTAGCATTTCTGTTGGTTAAAATATTTTATAAAATGAAACTGATTATCACAATACGCAAGTAAAATTAATAAAATATTTTATTGTGTAGAAAATATACATATAATGATATCAAAATACACACAAACATATGAAAAATGTATGCAACATATTTATATTCTTTATGCAGATACAATTAATCAACAATGTATAAGGAGGTATGTTTCAAAGGTTATTACCTTTGAAACATTTCAAACAACAACAGTGAGTTAGTAATACCCAAAATTTACATTTTACCTAAAATACTGTATAAAAAGTTAATATTTTCCTATGATCACATAAAAATATGAGGAAATGAAGAGGCAGACATGAGATTTTCTTAAAATTACCCTGTTAATTTTTTCCCCTTCACTTAATATGCTTTGAAGCTCTTTGAAATTCCTCGACAGTATTATAAGGACTCAAAAAATATCTCCAAATGACATTAGTATTACATAGATTCTCATAATAATAACTTAAAGGTCAGATCTTGCTATTCCTTTTGTAATCGATGATAATATATTTTTTCTGATATAGACCCTCCCCCCCCCATCAGTGGTGACGTCACAGGCAACTCAACTCCGTGTATCTACCGCAAATTGGATCCAAACAAATCACAGAGTTCAGAGAAAGTTGGTTGTATTTATGACGGCCAATTATCTGCACGAGGGATATAGGCCCAGAGTTCAGAGAAAGATAGAGAGGAAATGTGTTGGTTTGGCATGAATCTAAAAATGCAACCCTGGAATCAATTAAAAACTGTCACAATTCGGCCCAAACACTTGTGGCTCCATTTGGAAACCTCTCCCAGTCTAATGAATTCAGCCCTGGTTCCACTTGCTTTCTTGTGATATCTTGACAATGATTTGAGCGATATCTGGCTTCATACTGCTAGCCGTTTTGACGGTATAGTTCCTTTCTAGTATGCACACTGAACTCTCTGTGTTCGATTGGATACAATTTGCGGTTAATACGTGGAGTTGAGTTGTATGTGTCGTCCCACTGATGGGGTCCATTAATAAAATTATTTCGTCTTCTACTTATTTTTCTATTGTTTTGACGACTAAAACATGTGAATGATTTGGGCCCACTTTAGAAGAAAACGTCATACAAGTAAACAAAACAATTTAGAAATTATTCGACATATTTACAAATTTGGTTCAGTTCTTTCTTAACCTTGTATCATCTCTTTATGCTATCATTTTGTTCCTGCATATTGAATTGGCTCATTAAAAATTAGTTGTATAATTGGTCGAAAAACAAGTTGTTCCAAATGTGGCAAAAAGTTAAAAAAGAGAATTAAAAATTATGTCTTGTTGAATATAGAAACATAATTAAAAATTTTGTTAGAAAAATTAAAAGTGGTAACAGAAGTTGTTCTGTTTATTTATCTTATCACATCTATTGGATCCTTATAAAATATTCTTCTTTGTTATTTCGTTGTGGTATTTTCTGGAACATTATTCTTTGATTCAGTTAGTTTTCTCTTTGACTATTTGAAATATAACCACTGGGCTTGTGAAAAACACTTTTAGAATGATATAAGAAAAAAAAATTATTACCACTAAACTAAAATACACATACACTACACATGCTAAAAATGATTACAGTACATATAAAACTCTTAAAATCTTTCTAAAAATAAACCGACCACTTTCGTACCTTCCAGCGGAGACGTTTTTAAGGTCGGCAAATGATAGTCCGAAAGACCGGAAATGGTTTATCGATAGTTGTCAGACCCTGAGAATGCCACCATTGGAGTGTACGAAACTAGTTGCACTTCATTATTTTAACGCAGTGTTACTTATTGGTAAAGAAATCACACGAGATGTAATTTGTTCCAACTAAGTGAAAAGTGACAAAGTTGGAAATTTTAATCCAGAACCTTGACTTTAGCTGACAATACTCTGCCAACTAAGCTATCCTGGACAAATCCCACGGACACAATTCACTGAGCAACCTTTTGACAATTATCTTTAAATAATTCTCATTATCTGCAAATTAAAAATTATTATTAAGCCGGGATTTGACCGTTGACAACTTAAGCCAAGGTTCTGGATTCAAATCCCGGCTTGATCACTTTTTACTTAGTTGAAAAAATTACATCGCATACGAAACTAGTTGATTTATTTTTTTAAGTTTTTGATACTTTTATATGCATTGCAATCACACTTAGCATGTATATGTGTATTTTATTTTAGTAAAAACAGTTTTGTTTTTCATTTTTAAAAATTATGTCTCTACGAAATTTTCAAAACGTACGCCTTGCGAAAATTGTTAATACATGAAAAACGACGACACATCTAAACATTGCATACAGAGACTAGGACGATATCGATGGCAATACTGTAGATTCGTATACATTGAAGGAATTTTTTTGTGTCTCGGTAATCATGGAGCAGTTGTTGTACACAGTATTTCCTCCATTTTGTTCTTCTGTGACGGGAGTTTGCTCTAATGGAGCGTTTAGTGTTTGAATGTGTCTGATGGCAGCATGTATTCGATAATGCAGGAATGATTCCAAAGGATAATCTGTATGTGAATGGCTGGAAAAAAAATTAAAAGATCATAATCATGAAAATAGCAAAGAAAATCTAGCATATAATAAATTAAATGACGTAGTCAGATGTAAATTTCCGATTGGGCGAAAGATGTCCGGACCGGGATTGAAACCAGGATATCTTGGCTGAAGCTGCCAATGCTCTACCATCTCAGCTATCCCGGACGAATCTGGTGGAACTTTTTCAACCAGCTAACCTTAATGATTTTAGCATCTGGTCTGAAATCTGGTTCAGCTCAACAGAATAAATCGCAGGTAATGGAACTCCAGAAATCGCTGGATACGTAATTACACTAGATTAATTTTAACACAATTATTCTAATTGGTAAGGTTAGCTGGGTGAAAAAGTTCCACCAGATTCGTCCGGGATAGATCAGATGGTAGAGCATTGGCGCTTCAGCCAAGAGATCCCTGGTTCGAACATTTTTCGCCCAGTTGGAAATATACATCTGATATGTTTTTTTTTTTTTTTTTTCCAATTAGAATAATTGTGCTAAAATTAATCTAGTGTAAATGATGTAGGCCTACTATTTAATACAGGGTGTCCATAAAAAAAGTCACAGGTTCAGTGGTATATAATAAGTTTAATTTAGACTATTTACTACCAATCATACATCAAATTGAAGGTAAACTAACCTAGTTTCTAACCAAATATCACAACCTAGATTCTCTTACAAATGTTCAAGAGTTATACAGCACTCATCCAACCTAAAGTCCAATTCTTCCTACACTTCGGTTAACAAGTCAGGAGTAATGGAAGCAATAGCTTCTTCAACTCTGCGTCTCAACTCTGGCAAATCATTAGGCAGCGGCGGAACGTAGACACAATTTTTTATAAAGTCCCCCAAAGGAAAAAATCGCATGGCTCTCACAGCTTTTAAAAATCCAGCCCAGCAATAACGCTTTACGCTCAGGCGTCGTCACTTTACGTATGTGGCACTTGCAAGCGAGTGAATAACAAAGCAGTACTCGCGCATTCCCTTATCTAAAACTGTTTGAGTTACTCTTTATTTGTGACCTTGAACCAACACTCTACAACGCTTACAGTTGATACTATTGAAATTTATAACTGGGACATTCTTTTGTGTAATAAGAGGCTTTAAAGAATTAAATGATTGAAAACAAAACACGTTAAATTTACACGTACTGAAATCCGCCACTTTTACAAATCAGATTTCGTTGTCCAAATATGGTTGGAATAAACAGAACGTGCTGCATTAAGAACTAATTTAGTAATACTCTGTTCACACTGAGATATCGAAACTGTCTTACACCGCCGAACTCTCTGAGAGAGTTTCAACTTTCTTCGGGTTAGAGACAGTCACGACCATTCACTCTCGCTGGCTGTAAAGCAAGCGCATGCGCAAACAACACAGTGACGTTCACTGAGTTATCTTAGGTGAGTTTCCGATGTGAACAGGTTTCCAATTCCGGGAAGGTACCACCTCAAAAGTAAGAAAGTTCGCTGGTTTAAGACAGTTCCGATATCCCAGAGTGAACGGGATATACGTTACGAAACAGAAAATGAAAAAATAAAATAAATACGGTCGTTTCGCTCCGAAAAACACTTCATATTGCAGACAGAAACTGAGGACGAATTTAGTTCGATATTAGTCTGTCAACTTAAACCGATACTATCGGGTAAATTTTAAGAATTTTTTTTTAATTTAATTTCAATTTTCTAATGCTTATTGTAAGGAAAGTTCAAGGGACTGTATTTATTATTTATCTGCATATTTTAAGTTAAATAAAAATATAAATTTGAATACGCTACATGTGAGAAACAACATATTTTCTAGTATGATCCGTACAATGTCGACTTCACACAGATCATTTTCGAGAGAATCTTGGTATCAACAGACTAATTTTTTTTTTCTTCTTGGTATTTTATCTGTAATTTTACATTCTTCTAAGATTTGTATTATAACATGACATACAAAACTAGCAATATTATTTTTATTTTTAATAATTTCGAAATAATAAAAGAAAAACTGAATTTTTTTCAACAGACTAGTAAAAACAGTTAGTACTTTATTTTATCAAATAGCTAGTTATAAAAGCATCTATATTTTGTAGATTTATAGATTTATAAATAGTATTCTTTTATTCGCCTAATATTCAGCGAAAGAAATTTCCTTAGATTGTTAATAACATATCTTCCATATCAGTATTGTGACTTACCAAGATCTGTCTAACCACTGCAGAGCTTCTTCATATTCTCCTCGATCCATAGCCATGTATCCTATTTCAGCCATAGCAAAAGTAGCCAGATATACATCCTCTCCAAGGAAATTTTCACTAGAGAAAAAAAATACAGTAAAAAAAACACATAAGAAAGCTATATTTGCATATATACAGAGTGTCCACAAAGTCTCTTTACAATTTTAAGCTTTTATTACCAGCTTAAATGAACAACTACATGTGTACGGAAAGTAGTACGGATATTAAGAGTACATATAGAAGTTTATTTTTTTTATTTTTTTTTACATCAATTAATTAACACCTATATGTGCACGATTGGTTGCATGAAGGCGATAACCGTCGACATTTTCACCTGACACTATTTTTAGCTCTCTACTTGCTTTATCTAACCTTGAGCCGGTCTCTATGAATTTTTGTGTCCACGTTCATAATTTCTTGAATGACACAAGAAACTCTTGGAGACTGGCTCAGTATGGGATACAGCGCAAGGTGTAGAGTAACCGAAAAAGAGTACCGGAGGAAGACGTCGACGATTATCACTTTGACGTGCTTCGTGTAACAAATGGCGCATACATAGATGTTTATTAATTGACGCAAAAAAACTTCAATATATACCCCTAACTACTTTCCATACATCTATATGTTCATTTGTGCTTGTAATTAAATCTTGAAAATTTGAAGAGATTTTGTACTCACCCTGTATATTTAACAGTATAAAAAGTGCAAAAATCAAGGAATGTCAGTATCGCTGTACAGTGGGCCATAGAAAAAACTAGTCGGATGTGGCAATCCCAAAACTTTCTTCTATCTCATACATGTTAATACTTCCTAAAAAATGCAGCATATCAGCGCCACGGATTAGGTGATTCACATCAAAATCTAATCATCTACAACTTATGTCAACTTCTAACTGAATATGAAGTTTAATCAAAATCTGTGCATTAGTTTTTAATATAGAGCTTTTGCGGAAACCGTAAAAAATTCTGCCTAGTAGCGCCAAATGTTGGGCGATTTACACCAAAAACTTATTAGGACCAATTTATACCAGGGACTAACGGAAACTGAAGCTTGATAAAAATTCATGCATTAGTTCTTGAGATAGAGCTATTGCGATAATCATGAATAATGCAGCATGCAGCGCCACCTGTTGGACGATTTTCATCAAAAAGTAATCAGCACCAAAGTATATCAAGGACTAACTGAATCTGAAGTTTCATGAAAATCTGTGCAGTAGTTCTTGAGATATAGCTATTCGAAATTGAGAAAAATGCAGCATAACAGCGCCATCTGTTGGACGATTTACACCAAAAGGTAATCAGAACCAGTTTATATAAAGGTCTAACTGAATCTAAAGTTTTGTGAAATTCCATGCCACCTCTTGAAACAGAGCGCCCACAAAATTTTTTATCACATACAGACACACAGAGTGATAGACAAGAGTGACAGAGAGACTCACAGACAGACATTTTCTAAAAACCATCAAATCGTGTTCAGGATCTTCTAAAACGTACAAATCCATCGAAAACCGGTAGTCGAAATTTTTCACGATTCCAATACGTTTTTCTTCTAAAGACAGAAGAAAGTAAAAAGAAAAGAAAGAACAACCCATACATTTTATTCACTAAATTATTCCCAAAAGAAAAGTAAATAGCCATTTGGAAATTAGGTCGTTTTCTATTTATGTTGAAAAAATAAGCTAATGGGATCATCATCTTAAGGAAATCGTACCAAACTCTGAAATTTTCTACACGAACACCCAGTTTTGACAGCGTATTTGGATTTTCCGGTAAACTTTACGTCCGGCGATTATGAAGATTTAAAGTTTGGAACTTATAATATTAAATGCCTTTTTTAGTCGTTTCCAAACATACTACGCTGCCTGTTGTTTTTAAAAATAATACAAAACCTATTCGTCAGAATGAGCTATAATTTCGGATTCGCATATTTGAAGCTTCTAGAAATCGGTTTCTTTTAAAAAATTTATAGGTTACAAATTGTAATTTTTTGCGATAATTATTTTAATTTTTTTACATATATATAAATAGAAATCTGTGAAGTTTGTTTGTTTTTTTAACAGATATCAATTTCTAGGTGATTTAAATATATAAATCTAAATTATCACGTTATTCCGCTATGTAAGCTTTCAGTAATGCTTAAAAAACTGTGGACATTGCAGTTCGTTTTGCAACTGTTAGTAATAAATTTAACATTAGAAGCTCAAAACTTTAAGTGTGTACAATTTCTAAATTTCTTCAGCGAATTACTTCCCATATGGTAATCTTAATTAAAATTTGCCAAAAAATCCAAATTAAAAAAAATCCAATAACAAAATATGATGTCAAAATTAGGTGTTCGTAATGCAATTTTTATCACATATCAGTAGAAAAACGATCCCCTAAACTTTTTTAAGCATAAATTGAAAGACAACATAATTTCCGTTAATAGGCATTTCCGTTCTCTTTCTGTCGAAATTTGGTGATTAAAATATATTGAGGTATTCTTCCTTTTTTTTTACCGTCTTTACATAAAGTGATATTAATATTATTTGAAAATAATTTCCATGATGTCACTGCTTTCGTATACTGGAGGAACCCGTCTTTAAACGAAAATAGCTAACTGTGCAATTAATCTATAAAAGTCATTTACGGTTTAAATCAGATATTACAAAATAATAATAAATATAATGACAGAACATATTAATTTGTAATGTTTTATAATTATTTTGTAAAAGTTATTCTTTCAGACCAATTATTTCTTTCGTAACCAAACTTACAAAACAAGTAATATAATTTTTCTTTAAAAGTCAATTCCTATTTAGGTCAACAAAGAAAAATTTTATTAATGATTGAAAATTTGAATAAGATAATTTTTTTTCTCCCATATAAAATGAAAATTAATTAGTTAAATTTAATTAATGAATTAATATTTCAAAAAACTGTATTAACATCAAGTGTAATCCACAACAAGTTTAAAAGAAATGTATTTGAGTGGATGAATAATAAGTATTTTATTAACGATTGAAAATTTGAATAAAATTAATTAATTTAATTTAATTAATGAATTAATATTTGAAAAACTGTATTAACATCAAATGTCATCCACTACAAGTTTTAAAAATGTATTTGAACTTGAGTGGATTAATAATAAGTATTTTATTAACGATTGAAAATTTGAATAAAATTAATTAATTAAATTTAATTAATGAGTTAATATTTGAAAAAACTGTATTAACATCAAGTGTTATCCACTACAAGTTTAAAAATATGTATTTGAACTTGAGTGGATGAATAATAAGTATTTTATTAACGATTGAAAATTTGAATAAAACTAATTAATTAAATTTAATTAATAAATTAATATTTGAAAAAAACTGCATTAACATCAAGTGTCATCCACTAAAAATTTTAAAAAATGTATTTGAACTTCAATGTTTCTTCAATGTTCTTACTGCCAGTTTTCCGGTAGGAATCGAAAAAATAGTTGCCCTTATTGTACCGGAATAAATTCCGACCCAGCTCTGAATAAAATCCGTAAAAATAAGGAAATAGTCAGTAAAACGGTATTTTACGGATTTTATTCCGAGCTGGGTTGGAAATTATTCCGGTACGATAAGGGCAACTATTTTTCCGATAGGTCTTTCAAAATGAAAACTATGTTTCATTGACTATTTTACAGTCAGAAGTTCCGTTTAAATATTACACAACAACATCAAAACAGTATTTATAGATAGGAACTAGCAATTAAACGCAACTTAAAAGTCATCACTTGATAATCACTTGATAATAATTGAATTAGTCATCGCTAAATAAAAAAATAGGGAAGTAATATAAAAAATAGTTTTACACTGATGAGGAATAATTAATTAGTTCGCTTTTTATGCAGTCGGGTTTTTTGAATTTTTAAATTTAATCTTTACTTGTCTACTTTGCTGCTTTTGAAAAACAAGCACAAGAACAAACTGCATGTAGAAAGTGATTTAAGGTTAACCAGTTACCAGTTTTATGAAAACTGTTATTTAAAATTATGTTTTGATAATAATTGAACGTATTTTTAATTATCTTTGTAGTTTGTATGTTGTTTTAATTATTATTCAACTTAAACACATTGGATTACCAATTCTTGTTTTTGTTGATAGCGTATCCTTCGTACGAAAATTTGCCTTTTTAGCCGATATTTTACAAAGGTACAGGTCATAAAACAATTTCCATTCTCATATACACCCTTACATTAGGTGGGTCGCGAAAATTTTTTACTTAAACATGGGTCGCGTACCAATAAAGTTTGGGAACCGCTGATCTAGATCATAGCTTCTCAAACCAAAATAAAAAAAAATTTGGATTTGGGATTTCTTGGGTTTGAACAGACCTAGTGATCAGGACATTCACTTCTTAATTGGGTGGTAGATTTATGTTGTGTAGGAATATAACTTGCATCAAAGTTATCCGCAAAGAGTACAGCTAAAACATCTACAAATCAAATCGCTCTTAGCTGTAAAATAGATTTGTATGACGAAAACACATAAAATTCACAATCTTTAAACATAAATGTTAATTTGCTAATATTTTTAATTTGTGAATAAATTTGATTTTCTCCGCCTTAAATGTTAATAATTAACCAACTTTATCGCAAAAGTAATCAGACAAACATCATAAAAATTTTCGCTGGAAATGACTAAATAAATATGGATATAAACTGAAAGATTTGTTTGAAAAAGAATATATAAAATTCATAATCTTTAAACATAAATTTTAGTTTGCTAATATCTTTAATTTGTGAATAAATTTGATTTTCTTAAATGTTAGCAATTAACCAAATTTATCGCAGAAGTAATCAGACAAACATAAGAAAAAATTATATAATATAAATTTATATATATGAAAACGAAAAACAAATAACTCTCTACGGCAGCTAGGATACAAAATATTGCATATTAAGTAATGAACTTTCTTACTATTTTAGAAGTTCATTCAAAACTTCTTTAGCTTTCTCCGTCTCTCCAAGATTTTTCAAGCAACCTGCCTTCAATAAAAGGGCTAAACAATAATCTTCTGCTTCTTCTGTTGTAATTTCTAAAGGAAAAGAAAAATTGCAACAATAATTCATAAGCATTTTTTGTGAAGATTAAAGAAACGCTTATACCATGCTTTATTTTGTTTAATAGTCATAAATTGCACTACAGTTACAATAGCTACACGAGACTAAAGATACAATCTTCCTCCAGACCAGAGCACGTCATCGGGCTAGGTAAATCGACTTTACCCGAGCCTGAAACGAGCAGCGCTTCGGGTATGGCCGGGTTGGCGCTAATTTTACCCGTTGTGATACGGGTTAATGATAAATGTTTCCGGTTCAGGTCTGATTTTGGCCCTTGCAGGTCGGGTTCAGGTTAATCTGATCTTTCAAAAGAATGTCCAGAATATTACTTCAGATTAAAGTAACCTATATTTGAATTTAAATATTTGAATACGGAATAATATTGATATTGAATATTTGAATTTAAATATTTGAATACGGAATAATATTGATATTGAATATTTGAATTTAAGTATTTGAATATTGAATAATATTGATATTGGATATTTGAATCCTCTTTTTCAACATAAAAAATAAAACTGATATAAATATAAACTATTTTTTCCATAACTGCATTAAAATATGAATTAATTTCTTTTCGTTTCGAATCGGTTTCGTGTTGAACTGTGTCAGTTTCGAGTCGACGAAAAAATTGCCGGCTTCGGGCACAGCCGATTTCAGTACCGGCCGCGAAAGCTCTTGCTCGTTGCCTCCTTCTTAGGAGGACTTTCTCGTCCGATTGGATCGGAAGAGATAACGTGATTTGAAGTCATGAACTCCTTTTTAATCCATCTCCCTAATAAACAAGAGCTTCCTTGGCCGGTACTGAAGTCGGCCGAAATTCGGGTCGACTTTCGAGTCAACGAAACATAAAACAAAATTTACCAGGTTAGGGTTGGCTTTCGGATTAATAAGATTTTTCGGGTCAAAAGAAATTTGGAATTTAAGCCTGATATAACACTTCCCATGAGGCACTCTAAATGTCTTTTGTTGGTATTGGAGATTCAAAGTTTGTTTATTTACATAAATTCCGACTACGTAAAAGGCAGATCATAATACTTGTACAATATTTTCATATTTTACCGACATAATAGAAAAAGGTTATAATGAAAAACGAGATAATATATTTTTATAGAGAATAGCTGGAAAATCAATCTTATAATAAACTAAATATGTATATCCAGCTGACAAAAACTTACCTCTATCTTTAGGCAAACTCGGGGTGTGTTTTTCCACTGTAGCTAATACTTTCCGAGTACAATCTTGACGACTTTTTAATATAGGAAACATACTGAACACGTAGAACATTTCCTAGGAGAAATTGATAAATTATAGTTTAAAGTAAATGTTAGCAGTTTTTAATTGCACAAAAAGTTAAAAATGATCAGAATATGAAAACTCTTTCTGAAATAAATTTAATCTATTACTAATATACAGTATAACAATTTTAGTACATTTTTATTAATACTTCTTTTCATTGTGGTCCTGACTTGTGATCCAGCCACCGTTATGTAGTATGTGATATGTACATTGAGGCATTATCTTGTTCAAGGATTCATTCAGGAACCCCCACAATGTCTCCGAATGGAAGGAAATGTTGCTTCAGCGTCTCTTGATATTTTGGGGGATTTTGTCTTCCTTTTGGAAAATCCAAAGAGGTCAGGCTGTTGATGCCGAATACCCCCAAACTATAACAGGCTTACTGCCTTGCTGCCTGTTGAAAAAACTCCTTGGTTCTTTTCGGAGATCATGCCAATGCATGTTCCACCCATCAGAGCCATCTAAGTTCCATTTTTTCTCATCACTGAATTTAACAGTAAGCCACTTGTCCCCCGCAGGACATGTGTTTTTTTAGCCCAGTTCATTCTTGCTTGTTAGTGGTATAATTTGAGACATGGTTTGCAAGCCATTTTCTTTAGTATAAAGTAATCCCATTCTTTAATACGTGTATATATAGCATCTTGGACACCTGTACACCGGGATTATTTTTAATTTGCTGTATGGGCATACTTTATCTAAGCGGGAATCTCCGTATTCTCCTATCCGTCTCAACTGACGTCATAAGTGGCCTTCAACATCTTGGTTTCCGGTTGAAATTATCACATCTAGAGTATACTTGATATAGATACATCACTTTGATCAATTTAAAACATTTTGCAATTTGAGAAACAGTTTTATTTTGTGATTTCAATTAAAAAACTTTTAAAATCTCACCTTTTGTGAATTCTTTAACCTTCGGCATTTTTAACATGAATGGAAATAATTTTGTCACTTTTATATTATTATAAAATTAGAAAATGACGTCATACAACCTCATTACACGCATACAATCCTGTGTTTTTAAAAAAAATTGCATAAAGTGCTTAAATTTTTGAGACAGTGTTTCTTCAAGAAAAAAAAGTAAATTAAATAAAAATTAATGTAATTTTTATATTACAAAACAATTTTTATTTTACCGACAAAAATTACTTCTTTTATTTGATTTTGATAAAATATCGAGTATTTATTGTAAATTGGCTTCATATATTATCTTCTTCAATCATTTTGAACAATATTTGAAGAGTGCATAAACTTTTGATAAGGACTATATTATCTGTATGTAATGATATTATAAGCCTTTACATTTACTATTCTCACTTCATTTATCCGGCATCATTTAGTAATAAAATAAAATATAAACATCGATTAAAGTTTTATACATTGCTTCTGAGACTTTTTAATACTTTCTAACATAGTTGAAAAGGGTTTATAACTTTTTGCTGCCCGTCAGTCTGTCTCACCGTGCTCTAACTCGCGTTAATATACTCGAATCGCTGTATAACTTATATATATTACTGAGGTTTATTATGGCATATTCGCTATTGAAAATGAAGTGCGTAGCATTTATAATTCGTTTACAGGGACACTCAAAGGAATTCCGTTACATTATGGTCTAGGGATGAAAATCGTTTACAGTGGATTTTAATGATGTTCCACTATTTCAAACATTGAAATTGATATATATCACTGAGGGTCACTACAAGACGCTTACTGTAGAATAAGGCGTTCATAGCATTTATCTTTCATTTACAGGGACGCACAAAAGCATTCGGTTGCAATACTGTCTGTGAGGGATAATTGTTCATGGAAGTGCGTTTTCAGTTGTAGTATGTGTTTTTAAATTTAACCTTTTTTTTTCGTTTTTTATATATTACTTGTTATGTATAAATTCGATAGATCATATGCACTATATGGCCATTAATGACTGTCAACTTTCAATTTTAGACATTTTGTTGAATATTTAGAAATATACTTGACAGATTCTTCTGGAATTTCAGGTAAAAAGAACAGGTGTGACCTCATATTTAGCAATGTCGATTTGATAAAGGGGGCAATTAGGGGGCCAACAAAAAATCAAAGAAAAAAATAATACTTGGGATCACCCTGTAAAATAAAATGCACGAAATGATCTATCGCTACCGAATATAAATAAACAGACATTGTGCAATATGTGTATTCTTTTGTGTAAGAATAGCACGTATATTAATAGAGATATAGCGATTTATTTAAAAAAATTAAAAAAATTCTTGCATGTTTTTTACTTATAACATGCAGGGTTTTCAACCAAATTTGACGTCGGTTTCAGAAAAATTGGCAAAATATAGTAGAAACAATATAATGCAATTGGAATATAAATAATTAAATCTTTTAGGAAATATCAGCAGTTGTATGAAATAATTTTTATCTGCGCATGCGCGAACGATAACAAGGATTATTTTACATAATTTAATAGTCAACTCTATGGAGCAACTTATAAAAAAATGTAGTCAAATATCGTAAAAATTCAGAAAGATATCGGCGTTAGAATGAGCAAATTTTTAGTTGTTCTCTAAAAGCAGCTGAATGATAAGGGATTTTCCACAAATTGTCATCTTTATTCTGTGCATTAGCTCCTGAGATAGAGCGCCCACAAAATTTGTGTCACATACAGACAGACATTTTCTAAAAACAGTCAAATCATGTGTAGGACCTTCTAAAATCCGTCGAAAACCGGAAGTCGAAATTTCTTACGAATCCAATACTTTCTTCTTGTAAAGATAGCAGAAAATGATAACAATGTGCCGATTTTTTGCATATAAAAAATATTTTCTAAAAAGTAATCTTCAATATGTTACGCATTGTTTATTTCAAACGTTATTTAAAAAACTTTGTTAATCCCACATGTTGCTATTGTTACAAAATCAAAAACGGTTTTCATAAATACATTCAGTTAAAAAAAGGAAGAAAAAGTCTCAAAGCAGTCAAAGCTATATTTGTTGTATATTCAGCAGAGTATTTACTAGCTTTATTAAATTTTTTTCTATTTTCCCTAAAAGTTTTATTTATTTTATTAAGTGTTTTTGTGTGAGTGTTTGTTTTTCGAAAAAAAAAAATACTTTGTACGTTAAATTTACGCGACGTTTTTCAGCGATAAAAATCTTATTCGCATCGTTAAATAGGTATAAAAAGTCACGAATCCAAAGATACGTTTCCATTTTTTAATACGTAAAAAATGCAATTGTAGCGGAAAAAATAGGTAAAAGCCTGGTTGTTTTTTGCTAGAATAGGCACGTTTTGCTTTTTTTTTTTTTAAGTGGAATATAGAATGTTATAAAGATATGCTTTAAAACAAAAATAGGTATTTACAATACTACAGCAGTGTGTTTCAGTACAGTTATTTTTGAATGCGCAATGTGTAAAAACTAACGGTAGAAAAAACACATATAACTAGAATAATTTTATGATATAAAAATCTTTAGACTTTATAAGGGTGTCTAGATCTCTTTAGTTCTCTCTAACCACTCTAATCACTCTAATATTATCTAAAAAAAAATCAGTATTTTCTAAAAAGCATAAGACTTGAATAAGATATAAGTAGATTTCTTTAATATTATCTAAAAAAAAGTTCATTATTTTCAGAAAAGCCTATGAATTGAAAAAGATATACGTAGATTTCTTTAATGTTATCTAAAAAATGTTCATTATTTTCTAAAAAGCATAAGAATTGAATAAGATATAAGTAGATTTCTTTAATATTATTTTTAAAAAGTTCATTATTTCCTGAAAAGCATAAGAATTGAAAAAGATATACGTAGATTTCTTTAATATTATCTAAAAAAAAGTTCATTATTTTCTAAAAAGCATAAGAATTGAATAAAATATAAGTAGATTTCTTTAATATTATCTAAAAAAAAGTTCATTATTTTCTGAAAAGCATAGGAATTGAAAAAGATATAAGTAGATTTCTTTAATGTTATGTAAAAAATGTTCATTATTTTCTAAAAAGCATAAGAATTGAATAAGATATAAGTAGGTGTCTTTAATAATATCTAAAAAAAAGTTCATTGTTTTCTAAAAAGCATAAGAATTGAATAAGATATAAGTACGGATATATCTACGAGGGGCAGTCAAAAAGTTCCCGGAATTTAGTTGTAACTCTTTATTACCCCCCAATATTTACTTAACCAAACATTTACTTAATCGCATTCAAAGTAGGCCCGTTCAGAACGCATACGCTTACCCCACCGCTGGAAACGGCGCGCGTAGACATTGCTGGAAACAATGATGGGAGTCCTGGTTTGGTATATTCCCAAGATCAGCCTTCGTGTTGGTTTTGATGTCTTCTACTTCTACTGTGTCAAAACGGTGACTTTTGAGCCCATTTTGATCTTGGGTCAGAGCCAGAAATCCGGTGGTGCTGCACAGGGCCATTGCCACCTAGAATACTCTAGGTGGCAATGACAGGGCCCGGTTAACCTCTGAAGATATGGGAAATACAGTGTCATTTCGGGGCCCTCTTTCATTAGAGAAAAGTTTCCGAAATTCGACATACCCGTACACTCACCAATGCTGCAAATATTGTTCAAATTACTACAAATATTTTATTATTAGATTTCCTTGATTTTGATTAGTTGGACGATAATACTGCCTGATAAATTGACGACTTTGATTGATTAAACAAACTCAGGAATTGTGATTATGTTATTGTAACTGATCTATTGTATAAAAAATTAATTTGTTAGGAAATGTATTTTTTTTTAAAGACATTTTAAAGTTTTATTTTTACATACGCACACATATACATATATAAATATACATATATATATTGTATATATATATAGGGAGAGAGAGAGAAAGAGGGTTAATTTGAAAAGAAATTAGAAATTTGGAATGGAATAATTCGATATACGGTTTTGGGGGCCCTATTTTCTCCATTTTGGTTCCCTTTAACATTTTCTAAGGGAAGCACGTGCTTCTCGTGCCTATTCTGTAATCAGGGGCTGGGTGCTGAATCAGTTGATTAGGGAAGCTAGTGGAGGAGTGGAATGTTCTTTTCTGCGAACCATGTCTGCACAACAATCGATGTTTGGGAGGAAACATTGTCGTAGCAGTGACCATCCTGCTTGTCATTTGGCGGGACGTTTTATTCGGATTGCCTCCCTCAGTCCGTTCATAACTTGCACGTACAAAGGGCCGTTATCAGTTTGTCCATTTGGTACAAATTCATGGTGCATAAGGTCTACACCAGATCCTAGTGATCTGGTGATCTTGCTCCACTTAGGCATTAAAAAAAAAAAAAAAAAAAAAAAAAAAAAAATCATGGTGCACCACAACTTTGTTGCCGAAAACGCACGAAGCATCACTTTTGTTTTAGGTTTGACATGACGTGATTTCTTTGGCCGAGGAGGGACGTTGTGTAGCATTCTGTGTCCAAAATATACTGGTAGTAAACAAATAAATTAATTATATTGTGGTATTAAAAAGTTACAACGAAGTTCCGTGAACTTTTTGAATGCCCCTTGTATATATAGGGGAGAGTAGTCTAATTTGGACCGCCGCTTTAATTGGACCGTTGCCATTCTGCCGTTAATTACAGGAAGAGACGCCATCTACCGCTGAAATTCTACTCATCAGAATGACGTCACTCACGATTAGAAGAAGCAACCGCCTACCACGTGTTGTTTTCAGGCAATTTTAAAAAACATAAAGTTAGCTGTTTTGATCTACTTTTTTCCTACTAAACGTAAGTGAATACTTTAAAACTAAGGTAAGTTGTTATGTTTTCATACACATATATAAATTCATCTGTTAATTGCGCATATTTCTCGCGCGGCTTTGTTTGATTTCGTTTTTGTTCTTAGTCTTGAAATTATCTGTTTTAAAAAATGGCGCAGTTGCCATAATTGGACCATTTTAAGTTGCTTAAATTGGACCAGATATGCGATCATAAATTTTGAAAATTAAGTAATGAATTTCGAGGACGGTACACTTTGTACACTATTTTTTAATTTTTTTAATATTTTATAATGTATTATAATCTCCATGCAAGGTTTTTTTTGTTTGTTTGTTTGTTTGTTTGTTTGTTTTGTTTTTTTTTTTTTTGGGGGGGGGGTATATCTGGATTAATTTTTTTATACAGTTTAGGCCTATATAAACAAAAAAATATTTTTACATGTTTATGCAATAACTTTTGTTTGCAGTTTCTTTTATCTTCTATGTATTTGTATTTATTTTCTTTGAATACTTTATTCCTACGGCGTATTTGGTTTACAGAGTTGAATTCAAACATTTTCTTCCTGGAGGATATTTGCGATTCCCCTGGGAAGGGCAGACTTTTTACAGTTCTGGAGGGTGGAGTTACACTTTTTTGCCATTAAAACTCATAAAACCTCAAACCTTCCGGGAGGAGGGGGGTGAATTCAATACTGTTGAATATATAATGCGTTTATATATATGAGTTATAATGAGTATATAATGTTTCGTATAACTAATCGTAGCGTATTTTTCAACAGAGCATATTTTTTTGAACACTTTTATAATATAATGTTAAAAATGTTGAAAAAAACACGGACAAGATGTCTGAAAAAAAAAACAGGTGACAGCAAAAGCTGTTAAAGATATAGGAAATAAAAAGGAGAGAGTAAGTTGTGAAGAAATTGGTTTGCAATAAGGCTGTAGCTACAAATCCTCCCCAAAAGCCAGAAAATCATTAGAAATATTATATCCTTTGCTAAATTTAGTTTTAAAAAAGTACAAAGGGAGCCAAAAAAAACAGTTGTGTTAACATCTTCGCCATATAAAGTAAACCTTGAAATGAAAAAGCACAAAAAATCGACTAAAAGGATGCTATCACAGCATAAAAGCAAATGGAACATCAAGTTTTAAAAAATAGGCGTAATGCAATTATCAAGGAAATGATGAAAGGGGTGAACTACAATCATAATGTAAAGAAAACTTCTGTTGCAAAAAAAGTCTAATAATTCAGAATCTAAAAAGAAAAATCTAAATAGTGATGATTGGTTTTGCCTGATTTGTAAGAAAATAAAACAGCAAAAATGATTCAAGTATTCATATTGCCTAATACGGTTCCAAGTTATGTGCGCTGGAAAAAAAAAATGAATAAACGAAATTCATGTGTAAGCTTTGCATCACTCCTTAAATGATATTCAAGTAACTGGCAATTAGTTTCATAATTTCTATTCTTAATTACTGATAACTTTGATTTATATTTTGAATACATATTGATTTAAAACAATTACACTTATTTTCAGATATTTGATTTCATTATATTTCATTGCTGTTATTTTGTTTGTTTCAGTAACAGCAAACTTTGCTTTTAATAAAATTAGTTATATTCCCTAGTCATTAAAACAACCTGATTTTATTTGGTCCAATTTAGGAGACTGGTGGTCCAACTTAGGCGACCATTTGCTGAATTTGGACCACTTTTGACAAATTTTTCAAATTAAAATAAAATTTAAGATTTCCAAAAAGAAAATTATCTAAAGTTTTATTTAGTTAGTGGATGAATTGATTGACCCCGTGTAGTGATATTTTTTAAATATTCCAAAAATTAAGTGAGTTATACCTGAAAAAAAGCGAAGTGGTCCAAATTAGTCTACTCTCCCCTATATTTTACTCACTGTCAAAAATTTGCAGCAAACTGTTCAGTCATTCTCACGTTTTTATAAAAAGTGGTTACATAATCGTAATTAAACTCTATTCTGTTTATATTTTTGCCTGTGTGTTAGTCAGAATACAGTACAATTACGAGTATGTAAAGAAAATAAGTTGAAACTGGTGTGAATCAATAAGAACTAAAAGATCTACTTAAAACACCATCAAAAACTTTTAAATGCGCTAGGCCTTTCGAAAGATCTGAATCTTTCTTCGTCAGACGCAAAGAAGACGTGCTTTTACTATGAAAGCTGCAGCAAGACTGAAATGAGAGAAAAGGGAAAGGAAGCAATCTGAAGAAACAGCCAATAGGAAAGTAGAAATCAACAGCCAATAAGAAAGCATAAGACAACAGCCAATCACAGAAGAGTATAATCAAAACAAAAAAACACAGAGTAGAAGGGAAATAAGGAAGCAAATTGGAAAAAAAAATAAAAAATAGATCATAATAAAATGAAAACACACACGTATATTAAAATATGGAAGCACATGAAATACAAAAAAAGCGCCGAATTGAATTGCCACATGAATTTTTAATTGATCTCCATTTAATTGTTTACTGTTGTTGGAATTTAATGGAGTACTTCAGTTGCCACGATTGCAAAAAATGTATTAAAAACTACAAAAATAAATTAATATCTCAAAAATAAATTGAGATACAGCTTTCAAACAAACTGCATTTAAAAGTACATTTTTTACCCTATACGACGGTGTAAAATTTTAAAATGTGCGATGTTTAAAAGTTTAAAAATTTGCAGTAGCGAAAATTGCAAAACAGAAATTTAATTTCAAATTTCAAAATGTTGCCATTCGCAAAATGACGTATGCGTTATGCACAGATATGTTTATCCTGGTCGAATGCCTGGACAGTTTGCTGCAATTTTTTAACAGTATATAAAATGTATGTTATGTTTAAGCCAGTCACTTTTTCTTTATTCAATGTTCGTTTTTAGGCTTCATCTACACTCACATGTATTTTTTATCCATATTTTTCTCTTTTAATTGTGTCTTGAAAGATCTTAAAAAATAACACTTACGAAAATATTTCGAGAAAAAATAACAAGTTGTTTTACTGATTCTCTTTTAAAAGCTTAAGACAGCGACTAACTTCCAAAATATTGAAAATTAAATTAGTTGTAAATTTTTTTTACGACTAAAGATTTATCCATAAAGATGTTCTGCATATTTTATGCCACCTTATATTTCAAAAGTTATTCGCAAAAAATTTCGTTATCCTCACATGTTGTTATTGTTATAAAATCACTTGACAATATTCTTATTTTTAGTTGTCTACAGAAAGAATCTTTTCCAACATATAAAATATTTACGTAAAAAAAAAAACCTTTTCACAAATACACTCACTTTATTCAAAAATAATATTTCTCTATGGAGGAAAGCACAAATACATTTTGCGTGATATTCAGTGGAGTGTTTACTTACTTTATTACTTTATTTTTCTAGCTTCTCTAAAAGTTTATGTTTATTTTATTAGATTTTTAAAAAAAATTAAAAAAAAAATACTATTGTTACGTTTTAGGTGACATTTTCTAAGGCAAAACAGTGATAAGAATTTTATTTCCATTATTTGAAAGATATGAAAAGTATCAAGAATCAGAATTCGTATATTCATTGTTACTTTCATTGTATACATGGTATATATGGTATAAGGAAAATATTGTAATAGTGTGTTGTGTGACGCACAGCAAAGAAAAAGTAAACACCCCCTAATAACACTGCAACAAATTAGTAGAAGAAAGTTACTGGTACCAGACGATTGGAAATAAAGTCTACTTTTAAATGATGTATATAAAATTTGCTTAGGGGGACATCTACATATCAAAACAAATCCAAAACTTGTTTTTTTTTTTATATATAGTAAGATCGAAGTTTGACACCATAAATTTATTCTACACCCTTCAATTGGCCTAAATACAAATTTTCATGAAATTCGTACGATTAGTTCTAGAGAAATTAATTATTTTTAAATAAGCCTATTTTAAGCGCGCTTCAATTAGCCAAATTGAAGTTCGATACTCGATTGTTGAAACACTACAGAAATGACTAATTCACTTCTATTAATGTGTTATTTCTTGCCGATATGACTATTTCACTCATTT
The DNA here is from genome assembly GCA_963932465.1 of Maratus speciosus. Lineage (NCBI taxonomy): Eukaryota > Metazoa > Arthropoda > Arachnida > Araneae > Salticidae > Maratus > Maratus speciosus. The sequence goes on from OZ010789.1 coordinate 157,371,247, forward strand.
AATATGTTTCGACTATTGCCAGCCCAAATTTTTCAATAAAATGAGTAAGGCATTTTTTTTTTCCAAATTATACTTTTCTGCATGTTACATTTTCCCTATTTAAGTTTAATAATTTATCTTCTGCATTATTCTCCTATTTAAATTTAATGTATAAGTGCAAAAACAACTTTTAAAAACATCTTAATTAAATAAATAAAAAGCATTTTAAATAATTCCGTTAATAAATTCATAATTAATAATTATTTACAGTAATAGACATTAAAATATGCAATTAAATATCATTTTAATAACGTTTAAATATCATTCTAATAATGTAAAGATCTTTTATAATATAAACATTATGGAATATCTTACGTTAAAGTAACTTTCAATACATTTCTAATAGTAGCTAACTTCCGAAAATCTAAATTTAAAAAGTTATTTAATATTAGTTATTTTATTCCCAAACCATTTTTATTGGATGCTACTATTTAATTCTAAGCGATTGCCAAAATTTCATCAATTTTAAACCGTAATTTAGCGAGATATCCGTATTTCAAATTTTTATCTTTCCTGTCAGTTTTCGAAAGTCCCGCGATCTCTTTCTTTTTCTGCCGCAAATCGCCATCTTTCTACGTTCTTGTCGGGATGAAAATAACATCGTGACGTCATTTTGTCCTCCATCTTGAATTTCCGTACGAGTCCGCGACATCCTGAGTGCTCTGGAATGGAGGAATGCAAATACCATTGCGATGAAATCGTTATCGATGGTGCCGTTCACGTGAATGTTAAGCCCGATTATTTGGTTTGCGGAGGTTAAGTGCGTGATCGCAGTTAATGAACAGACACAGATGCGTACGTGCCGGATGCTGATTGGCTGATTTGATTTTAGCGTCAGTACAACGGCTATTTTGGGCCATCTGTTTTTCGTCAACTTCACTTTTCAACGATGCAGCGACATAGCAGGTCGTGTGTTTGGGGCTTCGGTCTCAGGCCTGCTTCGGAGGTATGAAACTACGTTTTGAGAATAGACGCCAAGTCTAGTATATAGGCTTCAACTAATTTTCCTGAAACTGTTATTGATGTTATCAACTCCACAGAAACTGGGAATGCTGCTGATGCCTTACTTTCGATCTTTTCACGTATAAGCCCAGAATTCTCGATTCAATAATATTCGGAGGTGGAGAGAGGTTTTTCAAGACTTAGATGACCCAGCGGGAGAGTCTGCCGAAGCACATCGTGCGTTCCGACTTCGTATAACATCGTCTTCTCGTCGAGATTTTTCGTCAAAGCCACCTCATCCCATTAAACATCAAAGCAGACAACATCTAGCAAAAGTTCCATCATGGGCAATCCAGACTTCGAAATTCTGACTTTTGAACCCGGCATCTCGAAAGTTGTTTCCCCCACTAGCTGCGAAGTTCTGCCAATTCCCAAACAGTTCCACTATAACTAGGTCTATAAATCCTACATGATCGAAAATTAAGTAACTTTCGTGCAATAGATGAACTTAAATTGGACTCAGATTTCAGTGGACATTTAAGTCAAATTCATCTACTTTAAATTTTAATTTAAAAACTGTTGATCTTTTCCCGAAATCACAAGATAATCCTAAATGTTGATTTGTATTTAAAATGATTTTTCTTCTTACAGCAGATCTTCAATTTAACAATCTATTAAGTTATAATGTTTAAATGATTATTATATGCACTGCTCATATTATGTGTTAGGATGGCCATCCACAAGTTAATTTCGCGAATAAAAGTTTGTCGACAGTATCTTCCATCTCTGGGTGGTCATTCACATTTTATTTTTCAGCTTCCGAATCGAATTTGATGTATGGAAACTTATTTCTTATTTAATGATTTGAATAAATTTAACTTTAGATCTTAAAATTCTTTGGTTGCCACATAATGTTTTTTCAGACATACAGTCTAACGATCACGGCCATATGTGATGACGGAATGGCATTTTAATTACCAGATACCTTTCAGTAGTTTATAAATAGTAATTTTAATTTTTCTTTCTGGTATTTAATCCCGTTATCACATGTTACACTACACAACATAGACGGTGCCTTAAACCAGTATCTTGATGTTTTTTAAGGATAGTTTGAAAACAACTTGCAGGAAAAATTTTTAAATTTTGGATTCGCATAATGCAGGACATAATAAATACAAATCCATCAAAAAAAAAAATTGTAAGTTGCAATTCATAATTTTTACGAATATAAATTGCATAATTCATATTACAAAATTATAAAAATTACAAATTCAATCTATTTATGTTTGGGATTTTTATTATTTTATAACCACACACAAAATTATCACATTAGGATTATAATTTCAGGAGATATTAATAAAAATATGAAAATGTAATTTAACATTAGAAGCTCTAGATTTTGAATGTTTATAATTCAAAAACTTATCATCCCAATGACTTGAAATTTCGTTTCTAGGCATAGCTTGAACAGAAGATTTAAAATATATTGTCAAAATTGGGTGTTGCCATAAAAAAACAAAGTTTGATCTGTTTTTGCTTTGTAGAAGGTCCCCTAAGAATAGTACCAGTAACTTTCTTCTATTATAAATAGTTGCAGAGTTAGTAGGGTTGTTAACTTTTTTTACCACGACTGTACTTTCTGTATAAAAAGTACCCTGAATTTATCATTTAAGGCTAATTCCATGAAAACTTGTCATGTCTGTCACAGAGCTGAAAATCGCTATGCTTGTTGGCCACCGTTACTTTCGAAAAGTTTGATTCGCGTTATTAAATTGATGAGATATTTCCAATAAAATAAGTCACATTTTTCCGTTCTAAAATACTGGTTGCCAACAAGCATAGCGATTTTCAGCCGTGTGACAGACATGACAAGTTTTCATGGAATTGACCTTAACCTTTTCATGGGCAAAGTACTTCTGTTGCTAAAATGTTGAAATGATTGACTGACACCAGGATTTGCAATCAAATTTTTATTTGGAAATGTGTGAAAGCTTTTCTTCAAGTACATTACAAAATCAAATATTTGTATCAAAAATTCTGCTACGAATGTTGCATTTTGGAATTGAAATTAAGTGGGATATATTATATCCCACCGCCCTTCAAGGGGTTAAAAGACGCTCGTAAAATATATCACGACATTTTTTTTCTTTAAGCAGGCCTCACTGTATCGAGTTATAAAGAAGATTTTTAACGCCATTGGTGACTTAGTATGTTGATAGAAGATGTCTTCTTAGCCATTACTTCTGAGTGCTTTACGATTATTAAAAACCCACTTCAGTAACCGGAGGAACAGAAAACGGTAATGGGGGCGTTATTTTCAAATTTATCGCTTTGATTTTAATATTTTTGAATGTTTTTTTTAAGGGGCTATTTGGAGAAGATTTACAATCGGGCTAGTTTTCACTTTTTACTTTCTTCTATCTTTACAAGAAGAAAGTATTGGATTCGTAAAAATTTTCGACTTCCTCTATCTCAAGAAATAATGCACGAATTTTCATCAAACTTCAGATTCTGTTAGTGCTTGACATGAGTTGTCTTTTGCGCCTTGTGGTGTAAATCGCTCAACAGGTGGCGCTGCTATGCTGCATTTTTTTTGTGATTTCCGCAATAGCTCTATCTCAAGAACTAATGCTTGGGTTTTCAACAAACTTCAGATTCAGGTATACCTGGATATGAATTACTGCTGTTTATGTTTTGCTGTAAATCGCTCAACAGGTGGCGCTGCTATGCAGAATTTTTCTCGATTTCCACAATTGCTCAATGTCCAGAACTAATGCACGGATTTTTATCAAACTTCAGATTCAGTTAGTCCTTGACATGAATTGATGTTTTGTACCTTTTGGTGTAAATCGCTCAACAGGTGGCGCTTCTGTGCTGCATTTTTTGTGATTTCCACAGTAGCTCTAGCTCCAGAACTAATACACGGATTTTCATCAAACTTCAGATTCCGGTATACCTTAATATGAATTAGTGCTGTTTCTGTTTTGATGCAAATCGCTCAACAGGTGGCGCTGCTATGCTGCATTTTTCAGAATTTCCCCTACAGCTCTATCTCAATAACTAATGCACGAATTTTCATCAAACTTCAAATTCAGGTATACTTTTATATGAATAAATTGATGTAATTTCTTTTACTATTTAAATGATTTAATTGAGGTGATTTATATAGAGAAAAGTTTTGTGATGGCCACAACATACTAGTTTTATTTTGGTTTCAGATTTTCTATTTTTTAATTACTTTCACTTTCGGAACCGGTTTAAATCGGTTCTGAAATTGAAAATATCCTAATATATAAAAAAAACTATAACCAAAATCGAAAAAGTAAAAACTAGTCCGGTTGTAAATCGTCCTCAGCTATCCTATGCAAAAAAAATCATTGACAAACGTTAAAATGCAAGCTAGATATTTGAAAATAACGCTCCCATAGACTTAACATTAGCGTTTTCATTTTTTCCCGTGCCTAGTGTAGCCTCTTAACGGAAGAAAAATTAGTGGAACAAAGACTTTAATTGTATTTTGTGTTTCAAATGAAATTTCGCGTGCCGAAATCTTAAAAATCACCGAAATTTCGTGTGGGTTTTGCACCACGATAATGCACCATTGCACACAAAGTTATCACTGTGCAAGAGTTTTTGGACAAAAACGCAACAAATATCATCGACCGAGCATCATACTCTCCTGATATGGCTCCTGTGACTTTTTTCTGTTCCCAAAGCTAAAATTACCACTTCGAGGAAGACGTTTTGAGTCAGTTGAGGTCATACAGGAAAATTCGCTGAGGGAGCTGGAGACTATATTCCAATCAGCCTACTAAAATTGTATGGAGGATTGGGTCAAACGCGGTATAGCAGTATTGTATTCTATAGAGCCTACTTTGAAGGTAACAAATTAAATTTTGTGAATTAATTAATTTTTTGTGTTTTATTTAAGGGGGTACAGGACCTTTTAAACTTTAAAAAAATCAGTTTTCGGTTTTTGTTTCATTCTGAATGTTTTAAAATTTCTCAACTATATGCAAAAAACCACATTCAAAAATCTGCATTATTTCTTGAGTTATAATCATTTATAAACGGTGAGTATAACTGAATGTCCGTAGATATTAAAACTTTAAAAAGCGTTCTCACATTAGTAAATTTGAAGTTTGCGCGCACTGTTACCTTTAAACTATGTAAGCTACAGTTTAAAACAAATTAACCAAATACGTATGTGTTTCTTTATAGTCTACAGGCTAAAGCCAAAAAAATTCACATATCTTGGTTATTTATTTTTTTGCATTTGAAAAACTTTAAAAAAAATTTTGAAAATTGTGAACTTTTATTTGTTTTGTGCTAAAATTGATTTTTTAACACAACATTTTGTGTATATTTTGGTTTTAAGTTAGAAATAGGTGTGTTATGATTCTATTTTGTTCAAAAATTGTTTTTTATATGCATAATTTAGAATTTTATCATGCGTGCAGCACTTAATCCCGCATTAGTCAGATGAAATTTTAAATTTAAGTATTAATTTTGTACATAGAACATTTATTTTTCTGGATAATGTAGTTAAGGTTATCTACTTTAGGCAGAAAGGGGGAAAAAAAGATCTTAATTGCATTTTGTTTGTGGTGCTTTGAAAAAGGCGATGTTTTTGATTGTTTGGACAAACTCAAAGGTCCTGTGCCCCCTTAATAATTTCGGTGCGTTTTACGCAAAATGTATGTGTGACTGAGTGTCGTGAGTGTGTGGGAGAGTGAACTCGATAACTACCAAACAGTGCGTTCTACTGAACTCTCATTTGACTTATATGTTATAGGTACGTCGCAAGAACGGTATAGATTTTTTTACAAATCGGCCAGTGGATTAGGAATTTAAGTCATTTTAAAACTATTTTGCGACCGATTCTATAGGGTAAAGCACAAAAGAAAAGTGACAGAGTATAGTCATAAATGTGATAAATATCATAGCGATTTCATCAAGCAATTGTGGCTCAGAGGTAATGTCTCCAGTTTCTAAATGGAAGGTCCAGTGTTCGAATCCAACTGATTACATTGAATAATCTTTGTTAAAGAATTTGTTAACATTTGGCAAACGTTTTACGTATATTGGTTTAATTGTAGTATATAGCATTTTCGATTTTATTTGTATTATTGAGTATAAGCAAACTATGCTGAGGCTCTGCACAAGTATGTGATATGGAATATTGTTATTATTGTTTATTATTCTGTTTTTACTCTATTTAGCTATTGTCTCTCTAAGATAATTTCAGAGTAACGTTAATTTGTCAAAATCTATTTCATCGATGGCTAACGAATCTCCCACCGTTTCCCTCTTGGCAGAGCCAGATGAAGTTTTGGTTGGCAGGATCTTCGTTTTCAGAGGTTTTATCCACTTGTTTGCAGTTCGCAGTTAAATTTCCCTATCGGCAGGAATGTAAGCTGAAAATTTTTTGGCAGGCCGCCCTGTTCAGTTGAATGTGTTATAAATTTATCTGAATCAGGCATTTAAAAAATGCTCAGACAGTTGAATGAAGCCACTTCAGTTTTATATATACAATAAAACCTCCGAATAACGGACAAATCGGGAGCACGGAATTTGTCCGCTATACGGAGGTAAAAACAAACAAATATGCAGGCGTTAGCATTTGAAAAACTCTCCGCCAAAAAGAGGTGTCCACTATGCGGGATAGTCCATTATGAAGGTTTTACTGTATAATCAAAACGGCTATATATGAATAGGTGTCTGGGAGAAGGGTCTACCTAATAAATTTCGGAAAGTTCGTTTTTTTTTTTTTTTAGTGAAAAGGACCTATGTGTATGATTAATGATTACTTAGTGTTGAGTAAATTATTTAGATGTCCGAAAAGATTTTGTAGACGACTATACGAGGGTGGTTCAATAATTATTATCCCTAGTGTATATAAAATGTACTGCGATGGTCGTTGTAGAATATCGAAGCTTGATGTCTTAGATGCCTATATGCTCAATTTCAGAACAGTAGCTGCTATATTCACATAGTTTTGGTGGGAGGAATGAAAGGGGGGAAATGGGGTGAAAGGCTGATTTTAGCTTATGTGACAGCGGATGAGACGTAACAACTGTCGTTTGGACTCGGAATCATAGTGATGTAGCTGCATCTCATTTACTGTCACAAATGTAGCCTTATAAGCTCCAAACCAGCATTTCACACTCACCCCCCACCTTAAAAACTAACCCAAAAATAGGTCTTTAAAATTTCACCCCTCCCTCCAAAAATATGTTAATATAGCATCTACGGTTCTGAAAGCATTTACGAGATTATGCTTTGATATTCCACATTAACCATCGCAATACAAATATTTTATATACATTATAGGGACAATAATTATTGAACCACCCACGTATATGAATGGGTGTTTGTAAGAAGGACCTATGTTATAAATTTTGGAAAGTTGGGGGGGGGGGGTTATTAGTAAAGGACCTATGTGAATGATTGATGATTACCCAGTGTTGCGTAAATGATTTAGATGTCGGAAAAAATTTTGTAGACGACTGTATATGAATGAGTGCCTGGAAGAAGGCCTATGTTATAAATTTTGGAAAGAGGAGAATTTTTATTGGAAAAGGATATATGTGAAGGATTGATGATTACCGTTGTTTAAAATTGCAATTTCATAATAGGGTGAAATTTCCAGTTACTAAACAATTAACCACTAACTGACACTTCATCAAAAATCTAACTAAAATAAACATTTTCCTGTAAAATTCTGCAAAGTAATGCTCTCTAGTGGTAACTTATTTTTCTTAACTGTTATAACTTATGTGTGAGTTACTGGTTTTTCAAAATATGTATGGTGTCAGTGACTAGAGTTATTGACCATATGTATGAAAAAAAAATTAGTAATAATAAACGGTCAAGTGCGAGTATTACTCGCGCACAGAGGGTTCCGTACAATAATATATGAATTAGTAAGTGTATTATTAAAAAAATACCGTTGCTAAAAGAATACTACGACTTTGTAAAAACTATACAACGTAGGGTTGGATATAGCTGTATAGTATACAGAATGCAATGGAAAGTCCCTTTAACCTAAAAATACTTGCGAACGGAGACAGCTACAGCTATACAAGGGAGGTAACGGTACAGTAAAGCGACTACGCCCGATCTAATGCAAAAGATAGCAGCACCCCTAGTGAAGAAATTCGGAAGGAGAAATTCCATTGCAAATCGCAAACGAAAAGAGGTAGAGCAAATTTTCCAATTAGAAAGTTTTAGAGCATCCATTATTAGTACGAAGCGACATTTGGTTCACACGGATAAGATAAATCGTCGCCTGCATACCCAAAAATGTCCGAAATCGATGAGCGACGATTCTACTTTGCCTATTCACATTCTGAAAATGTAGCAGTGCACAATTGCAGATTGTGACGTTGTACTGTGCTGTAATTTCTGTAAAAATTTAATTTCCAAATGCATTTAAAATTTTAGATTAACCCTTTCAGGGGCAGAAGAATTATGTTCGTAAGCTGATGAAATAATTGACTGACACCAGAATATTCAAAGGAATTTCTCAGAAAACAAAAACCCACTAATTTGCACTTTCATTAGAAAAGCAAAATTTTATTAAAATATTCTTGGTGCCATTTGTCAGTTTTGGGATTAAAATTAGGTGGCTAGACCGTCTAGCCACCGCCCTTGAAAGTGTTAAATCTATGTTATCGTATTGAAGAGGTTTGCAATTCCAGGCTGAGAAATGTGCATGTTGAATCACTCTCACGAATACAAACGTGTATCGTGAGCAATGGCAAACTTTTCGAACATACTAAATATTACCTTTTTATCACTGTGAGAGAGTATGTCTTTCTTTTTTTGTGTGTGTGATGTTATCAAAATGTATTGAGATAAGTACGTATTTATAGCATAAATTGTGTGTATTACACAAAATGGAGTGCATCGATTTCGGACATTTTGAGGTAAACAGACGAAGATTTATCTTATCCATGTAAACCAAATGTCGTATTCAACTATTTAATTGATGCTCTAAAACTTTCTAACTGGAAATTTTGCTCTATCTCTTTTCGTTTTCGATTTGCAGTGGCTATCTTTTAAATTTCACCACTAGGGGGCGCTGCAGTAGTTTTCATTAAGTCGGAAGTAGTCGCTTTACTATAGTTACCTCACTTGCATAGCTGTAGCTCTCTCTGTTCGCAAGTATTTTCAGGTTAAAGGGACTTTCCTTTCCACCCTGTATACTAGAAAAGTATAAATGGATATACCATGAAAGTTCAAAGATATATAGAACCTAAATAATAGCAAATATAGCTATTCTGTATATGTGTTTTCCATATAGGTTTTTAGTTAACCTTTAAAGACATAGTAGGGTATTGAGCCACTCAATGGAAACTAGTCGCGAATATCATAGTATTTATGTGATTAATTTTCATTAAATAAGTCTGTTTTTGACAATTTGACGTTTATTGATTTTATACTGCTACTGGGCATTGCATTACACAAATATATCCTTAAATTTTGTTATCTAGGCTTTAATAGCCGCTGGAGCATACAGTACGCCGTCCCTGTGATTATGTATGTCCAAACCGTCCGTGTCTTCAATGGGTTCATATTTCGGCTAATTACCGACGATTTTTTCCGAAATTCATGATCAACAATGCTTTTTTACTTCTGCTACGATAGGTACCTCTAGCGATGCTCAACACTTTTGCTGAAGCCCGTAAATCGAAATTTGAGTGTAACGGAATAATGCGATTTTCTCAAAAACTATGTGACCTAGGGTAATCACTATAATTTTCCTGCAAGGTTTAAATTAATGTCTAGTACCTCTAATTTTTTCATAATTTTAGTTTCAATAGATTCGGAATTAGATGGGAGGGGGGGACATATTTTTGCACTACATTTTCCACCATAACTTTGAAAATATAATACATAAAATTAAATGAAATATATTTTTGATTTCAGCGTTACGAAAGCTTTCACACGATATACAAAGAAAAGATTTTTTTTTTTCAAGTAACTTAATTCGACCCTCGGCACTTTTACTAAATATATTTATAAATGTTTAATATTCTGGAAATATTTGGGTCAATAGTCTTTATTACTTCCCCCAATTTGAACTTTCCACGTCCGGCAGTTTACGAGTAAAATGACTGTGACAGACAGACAGACAGACACAGGAGTGATCTTATAATGGTTCCGTTTTCACTTTTTAAGTACGGAACCCTAAAAAGTATAATTTTTTTAACTTTTCTCAACAAAAATCTTTTAACGTATTTTTACTATACTTTCAAAAACAACGATAAATATAAAATGGATTTAAAACTTTGTAATAGTGATTTGAATAAGAAAGAATCCTTAAGTCAGCTACTGGGAGTTTCATTCTATATAAGTTTGTTTAAATAAAAAATTAAAACAATATACGTCGTCTACAGAATCTTTTCCGACATCTAAATCATTTACGCAACACTGAGTAATCATAAATTATTCACATAGTACTCTTTTCCAATTAAAAAAAATAAATAAAATAAAATAAAAAATAAAAAATGCAATTTAACAAATTACAACGACCATTTGGAAAATGATTTTTTCAAAGACTAAAATTTAAGACATAAAAAATCGCACGGAGTTGATCATACATTAACGTACGCCATGGATTACATTTTTCGGTACTGTAGATTTTTAAACTTCTACGGAGCTGGTCATTCATTACGTACGCCATGGATTAAACATTAATATTCCTGGACCAATTTTAAATGAAATTTCATTCTTAAACTTCTAAACATCCCGCAATATTATTTTTTACACCGTCGTATAGAGAAAAAAATGTACTTTTAAATACAATTTCTTTGAAAGCTGTATCTCAATTTGTTTCTGAGTTATTAAGTTTTTTTTTTGTAGTTTTTATTACTTTTTTGTCATAGTGGCAACAGAAGTATCCATCTCAGTTGAAAGAAAGGGGAAAATACAGATTACTGTATAGACCAATCAGAAAACGAATAAAATGCGGATTCAACCAATAAAACGCTTCAGATATGCTTTTGATTTCCTACCCTGACAGAGGACAATAACCATTTTTACAAATGGTTAAAAAAACAAATTTACAAAATTTACAACATAGGCCATTCTTCCAGACGCCCATTCATATATAGTCGTCTACAGAATATTTTCCGATATCTGAATCATTTACGCAACACTGGGTAATCATCATCATTCATTCACATAAGACTTTTCCAATAAAAAAAACCTAACTTTCCAAAATTGATAGCATAGGCCAGGGACGGCGAACCTATGGCACGCGTACCATAAGTGGGACGATGCAGATTATTTTTGGCACGACATAGATTAAGGTTATACTTCAAAATATAGTAGAACTTCACAAAATCGATTAGTTCGGTCGGTTGTCATTGTCATACATATAGACGATTTCAGTCGTGACGTCAGTCATGGCGTTTTGGTTGGAAACTGACTCCAAACAAACGGTTGCTATGTTGTGTTTTCTATTTTGTTTCTATATAATAGCTATATCTTATATTTATATCTCCCATATAAGTGTTTTAGTACTTGATATGCCATGGTAACATTTTCTACGATTTATATTTAAAAAATAATGACGCATAGCAACCGTTTGTTTGGAGTCAGTTTCCATCCAAAACGTCATGACTGACGTCACACTGAAAGCGTCTATTGAAGAAACTGAAATATAACTTAATGTGTCCCAATCTAGTTCAATATTGGCTCAAAAAATTTTAAGAATAAGAGAGAATTGGGAGATTTTCGCAAAAGAAAGATTAAAAGGCATTATAAGCAAAAATGTCGATGGTAAAATTATAACAACTTGGAATGCAATTCCAGACACTAAAAGTTGTAGATTCTGACGCTTGTTACTTTGACCATTTTTTCTGCGACACATTCTTTTCGGAAATAAATAATATGAAAAATTCAAGTAAAAGCATCTTGTCAAATGCGTCCAATTCATCTTGCATTCTCTTAAAAATAACTAAGTAACGAAGCTGACGTAAAATATTTGGCATCTAAGATGAGACAACAGAAATAATATTTTAAAAATAAATTTCTAAAGTATAATTTAAATACATTATATATTTTTCTTAATGCTAAAAACAAAATTTTAAGTAATTTTGATTCATTATTATTTATCCATTAAAATTTTTATTGTTGGCACGTCATGATCACGTAAAATATATTTTTGGAAAAATTTGGCACATGGATGGGAAAAAGTTCGCCGTCCCTGGCATAGGCCCTTCTTCCAAACACCTATTCATATATTGTCGTCTACAGAGTCTTTTCCGACATCTAAATCACTTACGCAATACTGGGTAATCATCAATCATTCACATGGGTTCTTTTCTAATAAAAAAAACCTAACTTTCCAAAATTTATAACATAGGCTCTTCTTTCAGGCATCCATTCATATATATAGTCGTCTACAGAATCTTTTCCAACATCTAAATCATTTACGAAAAAAAACACTCACTTTGTTCAAAATAACAAGCGTCTAAATGAGTCAAATGTACATTTTGCATGATATTGAGTTGAATGTTTACTAACTTCATTAGTTTATTTTCCTGTCTCTTCTAAACGTTTCCTTTATTTAGTAGATTTTTTAGGGGGGGAAATGCTTTTTACTTGTTAAGCTTGGCGTAACATTTTTGAGTCGCATTTAACGGTTTATTTGCATTGTTTAAAATGTATGAAAGTATGAAAAGTCACGCATCGAAAACCATGTATTTTTTCTTCTTTTTTAATATTTCAAAAAGGTAAATGTGAAATGAAAAATTTGTAAAACGTTGTTATTTTTTCTGGAATAGACACATTTCTCTGTTTTGTATATTTTAAAAGTGGTACGTAAGATGTTATAACGATATGCATTAGAACCACAATAAATGTTCATAATACTACAACAGTGTATTTCAGTAATGTTATGTTAGAAAATATAACGAGTAAAAACTATCATAAGGATAAACAGCAATAGGTTGAACAACTTTAGAAAATTACCGTTTAGAAGCTTTATATTGGTGTCTAAGTTTGCTCAATTTTATCTAAGTAAGTTCAATATTTTGTGGAAAGCTTAAGAACTGCATAAGAGATAAGTAAGTTTTATATATATATATATATAATGCATGTGGTTACTAGCCCAAGCACTTTTTCTTTTCTTGACGTTAGTTTCTACATTTCAAGTGAGGACGTTAGTTTCAAAACTTGCCTTATCCAAACTTAACAAAAATCGTGTTTTCTCTATCAATATATTCTATTGGTAAATCTGCATCGAAAAAGCTTTAAAATCTGCAAAAAAATTAGTTTTATGCTATATTTCTGCAATTGCAAAATCTTGGTTTACAGGGAAAACCAATGGACCCAGTTAGGGGTTTTTCGCGATTTCTGAAATATTTATTTTCCGGATAAGGCGAGTTTTGAAACTCGTGTCCTCAAATATATTCGTATGCATTTTTTACACATTTTTTATTATTTAAATTGTGTTGTTACATTTTTTTTTGAAAAATCGGGACAACCCGAACCCGATCCGCAAGAGTCCAAATCTAACCCAAAACCGTTCGGAACTCGAAACAATTAAAATCAACCCCACCCGCAACGAGAAATATTAATAGATCCAATTCGAGTCAGGTCGGGTTCAGGTAAAATTGGGTTACCCAGTCCGAACCGGATCCACAAGAGTCCAAATCTAACCCAAAATCGATCCGAACCCGAAACAATTAAAGTCAACCACACCCGAAACGAAAAGAAATAATAGACCCGATTCGAGTCAGTTTGGGTTCAGATAAAATTGGGTTACCCGACCGGAACCCGATCCACAAGAGTCCAAACCTAACCCAAAACCGATCCGAACCCTAACAATTAAATCCAACCACACCCGCAACGAGAAAAAGTAATAGACCCGACCCCAGTCAGATAGGGTTTGGGTAAAATTGGGTTAACCAACTCGATGCAAGACTCTCGGCTCTTTCCCCACCGTTCAGCTCAGTCGTCTTCTTACTTAGCATGATTAGTGCCGAATTTTTATAAATATGAGTTTTCGTCAACATCTTCAAATAAATTTTCAATGTAGTAAACTAAAAAAACGGCCTAAATGTTTACGGAATACTTATTTATATTGCAATATTATATTATTATGTTCATATATTCAGGCTTATATAATATGTTTCATATTATTTCTCTTGTAATGATAAAAATCCCTGGTTGTTTGAAAATGCACTTAAAATGCATTTAGCACATATTTTTTAAGCTATTATATAAGCATATTTGTTTTAGCCCTCTAAAGACCAATTTCAGCTAAATTGCACATTCAAGGAAATATTTCAAGCATGTTTTAAACCGAATCCTAACTTTTAAGTTATTCATTCAAAAAATTGCTCCCCGAAGAGCAGTATATTAGACACAAAAGTTTAAAATTGACAAGAAGAAAACTTCTTATCGGTAATGTAATAAAAGAACTGATTTTATGTGGTTTATGTGAAATGTTTCCTGCGTAATCTCCGAATAGTTTTGAGTTATGTTAACAATGCATATCATGAAGTTATGTTTATCCAAATTTCTCTCCCCTTTGTTTTCTTTTTAAGATGCGCCAGAATTTCCTTGCAGTTCGGATTTTATTGTTTTATTTTTAATTTTTTCTTACTTTAGCAGTTAGATAACGACATTTAAATAGTATTTAAGAGAATAGTTTTCTTAACCCTTTCCGTCGCAGAGTAATTCTGTTTGTAAAATGGTAAAAGGATTGACTGACGCCAGAATTTATAAAAGAATTTATTGGAAAATAGATATTTGATATTTTCACGTACGTTATAAAAGGAAAATTTTATTTAAATATTCTGGGTACCAGAAAACTTACAATTAAGTGTCCTTTTTTGTGGAAAGCACCCGCGAAAGGGTTAACATCGTAAATATCATTAATTTATGAAGAAGTTTATTCTAAAAAGTTCATTTTTATTGTTTATGAAGAATTAGTGCGAAACCTCATTGTAGGAAATAAATAGAAATGGAAAAAATATAAACTTCAGAAAATTTTATTTTTTAAATTATATGTACTTCATTATTACAGCCTTTGCGTGCCCTACTTCTTGTAAAATTTTCATTAATTTCGAAGGGATTTTTCAAGATATTGATATAGGTCTTTAATAATACTTAACCCAGGACTGCCACTGGCGATTATTTTTTTATTATTTCTCCTAATACTTTTTCTATACAATAATAATATGCTTCGAAGATTAGCAGAAATCTACCACAAAGATTTTTGTTTTTTAATAATGATAAAAACAATACAAAAATAGTCCCCCTGAGACAGCGCTGTTAACCCTTTGAGTACGAATTTACTTTTAATTAGAATTTGCTCCAGCTGGTGGCAACTTTTTCGTTCTATTCGTATCACTTTTTTACTAAAAAATCTTTGGGATACACTTTTAGGACGTGAATTAGAGCGCTCAAAAAATTTGAGTCACATGCAGACAGACACGTAGCCTCGTGTGCAGACATTTTCTAAAAGCAGTCAAATCGTGTTCAGAATCTTCTAAAGCAGAGGTCATCAACCGATGGTCCGTGGACCATCAATGGTCCGCGAGAAAACTTCGGTGGTCCTCGGAGAAGTTCGAACATTATTTTCATTTTTCTGGTTTTATTATTAATAAACACAAATAATATTCTAAGCAATTTTTATATTTATATAAACTTAGATGTTTAGTTTTGAAAAGTTAAGTTATAAGAGGTATCGACAATTGTTAACAGAAGTATTTGTTATTTAGTTGCAAAAAAATGTAACTTAGGAAAATCATATTAAGACCGCCTTTTTAGCTCCGCATAAACTCAGTATCAGTCTGGGCTTAATATTACCCTTTTATCTACTGACGGTACTTATAGGTACCACTAAAATAACTTATTATAAAATTCGTTTAATACATCTATTAGTGTAATACAGTTTAGAATGAGTTATAGATACATTACTTTATCTTTTTCCAAAAGCATTACTGGTTACAGAAAACAAAAATATTTTTAAAAGGATGATTTCTTTTACATTTGCACCTTTTCAGCTTTCTTGATATTGGAGGGGGGGGGGAGGGGAGATTTTTCAATTCTGAAATATTTCTGTATTTCTATTGTAAGAACATTATATTGTACATTTCCTAATTCTACAAAATACTAAGAAAAATATTTAAAATAAAAGCTTTGAGTGGGGTTATAAAATTGCACAAAATCCTTACAAATTCAAATTTAATTCATTCTTCTAAATCCCTCTAAAATCCTTCTAAAATTTATTAAATTATTATATAAATCTTCTAATGTAGTTTAAACAATTCACATAAAATGCTTTAGAAGATAAAATTTTCATTAATTCATAAGTCAGTAGCTAAAGGGTTAACTTAGAAAACTCAATTTTTATGCTCATCCTTTATTAACCTTTAATCATTTTTATACGCGCACATGTAATTCTTAATGATTTTTGCTCATATCAAAATTGCACGTTATATGCCGGAATATACGGTATTTTGTTTTGATTGACAGATATCACAACTTTTCTTCATAACAATCCCACGTTCAAGAAATAAAAACAATTCAAAATATATTCCAAACAAGATTTTCTTAGAGAAAAAAAGATATTTTAAGAATTTTCCCAAGAGAATAAGATTTCAACTTTCAAAGTTGAAGTAGAAACTATTTCCTTTAGAAAGTTATATTAGGAAACTATATATTGACTTGGCTTATAGGGAAACTTTCAGCTAATCTTTCGCAATTTGAAGCCTTGTAACGTGACATAAAATTGTTTATTTTTGTCTTGTTAAAGAGTCTTTTTTTTTTTTTTTACTTTCTAGTTTATTTACTGGTATTTACTAGACGCGTGGAAGTTGTCATTAAAAGAAATAAATCTATGGTATCACAAAAAATATACCTGTGTTCTGTTTTTGATGCATTTTATTCCATAAGATAATCCTCGTGATAATATAGTCCTATTTTTAAGTAAACTTATATTTGAGGACGTGAAGTGAGGGAAAACTCACCTTATCCAAAATTTCAAAAATCGAGTATTCTATATCAAGCTACTCTATTGGTGAGCATGCATTGAAAAAACTACAATCTGCAACAATACTGCTTTTATGAGTATTTCTGGCATTCTATAGCCTTGGTTTACAATGAAAACTGATGAATGCAGCCAGAGGTTTTTCGCGATTTCCCAAAATTTGATTTTCTGGATTATATAAAACAATTATGAACCATTAAAAATTATGATCATTTATAATGGTTTATTAATGAAATATTATTATTTTTTTAATGAAATGTTATTTTTTAATGGTATCTTACGTATTTTTAATATCTAACAATAGTTAGCTAAATGTATAGCATTAGCAATCTTATATATATGAAAGGATAAAACCCTTTTTAAAATTCAAAATTCCGAATTAAATTTCAAAAATTTAAATTAAAATCCGAAGTCTGTTTGTTCTAACTTTAAATCTCATTCTAAAACCAGTTTTGCCCCTTGTAACTTTGTTTCCCAGCAATACATCTTATTACTTTCAGATATCATTTTTGGACGATCTTTATGAGTAAAAATGCTGACGTTCGGAATATTCTCATTCAGTTGGGGTTAGCTGATTCCCGGACCGGTCAAGCCTAGGTCTGGTATCTGAGCCTGGACAATCAATCAAAAGCTAATCAACCGATTAAATAAATGTTCCTTCCAAATTTACAACTATGCCCTCTGCTGGAAAATATGATAAACCCCAAGATATTAGCTAAATCCCGCGCCAAAAACGAGATAATTTGCACGTTTGAAATGCCTGCAAAATCTATGGCGACGTAGCTCCTCAAATCATCAACGTAACTGGCTCGATGAACCTCCGACCGGACTCACGAATCGGACTGTAAGATGAACTACGAAATAAATGAGTTCGATCCATAAGAGGTTCCCGAGTCCAACTTATTTATCTCACAAATGGTGTCAACCCCAGAAGTTCTTACATTTGAAAGCCGGCTGTACGGACACATGCCGGGAAGTGAACGGGATACGACTCCAACTAAAAGTCCAGCGTGCGATATATTACATATATATATATATATATATATATATACAGTGGTGGTTAAAATTGTAGACATTTTTTGAATTTTTTCATGTTTTATAACGTTGTGTGCTTATAGAATATATTAACTTTCACATAAATACAAATGTTTATGTATCAAACTCAAGGAAATGTAATGCAGAATTTAAAAAAAAAAAAAAAATTAAATGTCTGCATTACAAAAAAGTTGCGCTTACTTTAATCTAAAATACAACCACAATTAGTCATGAATCCTGAAGTGTATTGTAATAAAAGCTTCCTAGCCAATCACAATGACTGTTCTGAGAACCAATCAAATATCAGTAACTAAACTGTAGTATGTTTTGATTTGTAAAAGCGGTATTTTGCTGGAATGATTTTGTAGAAGGGTGAATACTAGTGTAACTAAATAGAATAATGTTATATATATATATTTCTATTTTTTTTCTTAATGCAAATAATTTAAAACAATGTCATAAACAACAAGAACTAATTGGACACCTACAAAAAGAAGCAGAATTGTTATATTGTGAGAAAATGGTCTCTCTTATGCTGAAATTGCAAGAGGTGATTGATCAGTCACGTTATCTGGCATATGAAAGTTGTGCTTATGTTATGAAGAAACTAAATCAATATAAATAAGATAATAATATAAATATAAATAAGGCAAGATCAGGCCGAAAAAAGTGCACAAGTGCTTCTGATGATAGAAAGATAAAATGAATATGCCTCAAAGATAGAAGAATTTCATCAGATGCTGTTGGATGTGAAATAAATGCAATGGGTATTTCAGTTAAAATTGAAGAACAATAAGAAGAAGATTATCAGGTTTTAGACTGAAAGGTAGAATTCCAAGAAAAAAAAACATTTTTAAATCTTTAGCAACGCAAGAAACAAGTTCAGTGGGCAAAATATACATTAATTGATCAAAAAATCAGCGAGAGTAAATAATCTGAAGCGATGAGAGTAAAATATCGCTCTTTGGTAGTGATGAGCGAAAATATGTGAGACGTAGAATAGGGGAAGAGCTGCAACCTGGTTGCATTGAAGCAACTACAAAGAACCCAACAAATGTCATGATTTGGGCCTGTTTGTGTGCGGGTGGTGTTGGCCGCATTCAAGTGATTGATAGCATTCTGAATGCAAAAAAATACATCGAAACTATCCTGGAACCAAAATTGATACCTTCCATCATTGATCTCTTCCCCAATAAAGCACCATTTATCTTTCAGCAGGATTCAGCTCTATACCATACGGCAAAAATATGCAAAGAATGGTTTAAAAATAAAAGCGTACAATTATTATCCTGGCCAGGAAACAGCCCTGCTCTGAATCCTATTAAAAATTTGTGGTGACGTTTCAAAATCATTGTACAAAAAGTGTCCACCTAATAAAACGCAAATTATTGAACTATAGGAGAGACTAGGGAGGATTGACCCACTTTTTACAAAATGATTTTTTATTTTTCAATATTTAAAGTAGAATTAAGTTTTATGTATCATTTTATTCCTTATACAATCAGTTATCAAAATAAAATTGCTACATAAGTGTAACGTATAAGAAATTTGAAAAATGATTGATTTTAATCATGAAAAAATAATGGATCAAGGCTCCCCACATATGGGGGGGGGGGGGGTTGACCCACTATGTGGGAGGCTTGACCCACTTTGTTTAATATTGCATTATTTGTGAAGAGAAATAAAATACGTTTAAAAAAAGCAAAATAACTTTATTCTACATGCTTTAATTATTATAAAAAAATATTTTTTTTTTAAATATGAGGCTTAAACAAACCTGTTAAGACGCAATCACAAATTATAGGAGAAAAATTTTGTTTTAAACAGGATTTTATCGGAGCAGTTATAATTGTACAGCAGGGAAAATGAAATTTTAACATTTAAGGTAGTATTCTGTTAGAGACAGGTTCCGTTTTCATAGTGTTTCATGTTATTATGTCCGGATTTAGGAGCCCACTTTTCGTATCTCCTTGTTCTATTTTTTGTGACACTCGATCTGACAACTCTAGTTGTCACGTAGTTTGGCTTCATCTCACTGTATTCACCCTGGTGAAAATTTTCTTCATACCTTCCTAAAGTTTTTCGATCGATACTATGTTCTTTTGCAACCGTGTGAGTACTTAACGTATCATTAACATCATTTAAACCTTTAAGGGGTAAAGTACTTTCATTACTAAAATGTTGACATAAATGACTGGCACCGAAATTTACGAACAATTTATTTGGAAATAAGAAAAAGGCTATATTTCACATACATATTAAATGAAAAGATTTTAGCAAAATTCTGGTGCCATCGTGATGTTTCGGAATTAAAAGTAAGTAGTTTTATAAACCTATCACTGCCCCTCAAAGGGTTAAGACTGCTGCTTTCCTCCTTTCTAGTCCTTTTTAGTCTTTCCCACTGTTTCTATTTACCTATTATAAGCAATATTTAAATGGAAAAAAGTTCCTATCAACTTTCCCATTTTCTAGCAATTTTTCACATTTTTCTATAGTCAGTTTTAAACATTTTTCTTTCCATCACACCATTTTACTGAAGCTTTACAGAATAAATTTACATCCTTTTATGCATATACCATTAACTTTTCATTATGCACAGTGTATAATAAAAAGATTTCCAAAACCACTTAATTAAGGGAGCCTTGAATATCTGGTCAACCCTCCCTCACATTGACGGGGTCAAGCCTCCCTACATGGACCTTTTCTAAAGAATACCACATTGTTATATTAAACCTAACTTACTGTACAGTCTTTATGCCTGGAATGAAAGCTCGATATTTCTGCATTACTTTAAACCTACTTACTTACATTTCTATGATATATTTTATCTGAAAAAAGCTTACAAAATATTTCTAAAAAACACAACTTTTTAGAAATATTTTGTAAGCTTTTTGGTTGAAACTTTTGGTAACAACTTTTTGGTTGAAAACCCCTCACAATTGATTTTTCTACACCTATTTCAATTATTTCTATGGAATGAAGACTGTTGTTTGAGCATTCTAGTAGCCTTGGTTGACACCTATTGATAAAACTCTGAAATTCTTTTAAGTATAAAAATTGATGGGTATGTCAAGTCTCTCGTATGGTCAACCGTCCCTAGTCTCCCCTAATTGATTCTTGGCATCATGTGTGATTAAAAAGAATGAACTCCAAACACTAGTTCTCTCAATGAAAAGACGCTGTGAAGCTGTAATAAAAAACAAGGGTTATTATACATTAAAGGTGTCTAAATATTAAATGTGTAAGTGTAACTTTAAAATACAATGAAATCTAAGATCTTATTTTCTATAAGCGTAACTTTTTTTGTAATGCAGATATTTTAATTATGTTTTTTTTAATTAAATAATATTATATATATATTATATATTTTTTTATTAAATTCTACATTAAATTTCCTTGAATTTGATATGTAAGCATTTATATTTAAGTGAAATTTATTATATTCTTCAAGCATACAAAGTTATAAAACATGAAAATTTCAAAAAAGTCCTTCCGGCCAGTGCCGGGAGGAAGAGGTAGCTTTCAAATACCTTATTTTAAAAAAGCCAACTTATATTATTCAAACACACGAAGCTCAATTTAGTGGAAACCGAATGTAGGAGATTCAATACTAATTTCTATCAATACTAAATCATTATGAATGAGAATTTCACGAAATTAGTCAGCTTTATCCAAGCTGCTTTTATTTAAAGTAACTCATATTTGGCTGAGATGTTGATGTATACTATCCACATGCTTTCTCACATGGAAATAGGCGAATACGTGTGCTATCGCGTGACAAATACAAGATCGTTTCAAAATGTTAGCCATACTAGAAATTCAAAGAGCTATAATTCAACCATTTTTTAAGATGTAAACAAAAGAACAAATTTTCAGAAACAAAATCTGCTCCGGAATCTTTGTATCAAGGCCAAACACATAAAAAAATCTTTTTCATTTTCCAATTTTTTAATACCTCATTTTAAATTTTAAATTTAATTTTTTTTAATGGCAACCCTTTTGAAACAAGATGGCGAATAAAGCTGGCCAACGAACTCGGTCGAGACATTGGTATGTAGTATGTACAGACCAAGTAACATCCAAATCGGTTCATAAATACGCTTGTTATCGCGTGACGAAAATCAGGCGCGTTTTAAAATGTCAGCCACAATAGAAATTCAAAACGCTATAACTCAGCCATTTTTTTAGATATAGAAAAAACAAAAACTGTTCCGGGATCTTTGTATTAAGGTCAAACACATACAAAAAAAATATTTATCATTTTCTAATATTTTGGTATCTCATTTTAAATTTAAAATTTTTTTAAATGACCGCCATTTTGAAACAAGATGGCGGATGAAGCTAGCCAACGAACTCGGTCGAGATATTTGTATGTACTATGTACACACCAAAGTACATCCAAATCGGTTCATAAATACGCCTTTTATCACGTGACAAATATCAGGACGTTTCAAAGTGTCAGCCACGCTAGAAATTCAAAATGCTATAACTCAGCCATTTTTTGAGATATAGACGAAACAAAAACTGCTCCCGAATCTTTGTATCAAGGTCAAATACATAAAAAAAATATTTTTTCAATTTTTAATTTTTTGGTACCACATTTCAAATTTAAATTTTTCTTAAAAATTTAAATGGCAACCCTTTTGAAACAAGATGGCGGATGAAGCTGGCCAACGAACTCGGTCGAGACATTGGTATGTACTATGTACAAACGAAGTTACATCCAAATCGGTTCATAAATACGACTTTTATCGCGTGACAAAATTCAGGACGTTTCAAAATGTCAGCCACGCTAGAAATTCAAAATGCTATAACTCAGCCATTTTTTAAGATATAGACGAAACAAAAACTGCTCCGGAATCTTTGTATAAAGGTCAAATACATAAGAAAAAAATATTTTTCCATTTTCAATTCTTTGGTACCACATTTCAAATTTAAAATTTTTAAGAAAATTTTAAATGGCCGCCATTTTGAAACAAAATGGCGGATGAAGCTGGCCAACGAACTCGGTCGAGACATTGGTATGTACTATGTACATACCGAATTACATCCAAATCGGTTCATAAATTCGAGAGTTACAGTATGACAAAGGTCAGATATATATATATATATATATATATCTGACCTTTGTCATACTGTAACTCTCGAATTTATGAACCGATTCGGGTCTTGGGGTCATGATCGATGAAAATATACCAAAATTTTTTGAAATCGCTTTCCTCCGAACGGCTGCAATAGGTAGCTTTTTGTAATGAAAGCTACCTAAAATGTCCACAATATTGGCCCCCACTGTATATATATGTGTATAAAAGACAATTATGATATCTATGGGGGGGGGGGGGTTGTTGTTGTTTGCTTGCATGTTTTTCAGAATTTAGTAAATGGTTGAACAAATTTAAATGAAATTTGTAGCACAACGAAACATTTTGAACGAATTACTATGAAATAAATAACAATTTTTTTTATAAATAAAACGTAATTCACTTATTATTTTATGTTAGTTGTATATGCGTATGCATGTTTGCACAGCAACCACCCCCACAAAAATAAATTAATTAATTAAATTAAAAATTAAAATCCTGATGATGACTATGACTTTAGTTCTAATCAGTGGTGTAGTCGAGGGGGGACGCGGGGGGACGGCGTCCCCTTACTTTTTTATTTTATCTCGATCGTCCCCTTACTTTTTATTTTCAAGGGGGACGCTAGAGACGCGGAAGGACGCAGACTTTCCGAACTTTTTTTTTTTTTTTTTAATGAACACACCAATAAATTAACAAGTTTAGAAATATAAGGTACTGATTTTTAATACTTTTCAACGAAGTTGAAAGTGTTTACTGTGCTGGTTCGCCTATTCACATTTTAACTTCCATAAGTTTTGCTTGGATTGCAGCAAAATTTTATGTATATTTTTGAGGTTCAATGCAGTATATCACTATTGTAAATGATGTGTATAGCATCATTATTTCGTTTAACAAAAGTAGAGTTTTTTCATATTACGCTTTATTGGCAGAAATTGTTTGAAATATACATTAATGAAGTTATAATAATTTAACTATAAAGAAAATGACTTTTGAAATTCGTTACATTTTCCCGATCGGAAATAGCACTTATAATTCGTTTACAGGGACATTAAAAAATATTTCCAAACACCATCATCCTTTAATGATAATTATTTGAAATGCATGGAAATCTATGGGAAACGATAATATGGAAACCGGTGCACGAAACATTTATAGTACATTTACAAGGCCACACAAAAGAATCCACCACATTGTCATCTATGGGTTCAGTTGCTGAAACATGTTTTCGATTATATTATCAGGGCTCCCAACATATTTTAGTCCCCGAAAAATGGGAAGGGGGTCATTTTTATTTTAAAAGGGGGCTTCAAGGAACCATTTATATTAAAATGGGGGACTAAAAGAGGCCATTCGCCAAAAGATACTGCACCGAGTTTTCCTAAATATGCAATCATTTCTTTTTAAAAATACCCTAGAAAATATGTTAATTCATTATCGTTATAAAGATGGTCATTAAGCAATGTAAGTAGCTTTATTTAAACATACTTAAATATTCTACTGCCAGAAGATAGAAAGTGTTCAATACTGAGAACTCACCTTCATAATTGTCCTTAAAGAAGCATGAACTTTTAATTCATATTGTTGAGTATTAAAATTTTAAATTAATTTAACATATATATTGTTAATTATTAACCTTAAACATTAAACATTTTAATTTAAACTTTAGTTCATTTCTACACAAAAACTGAGATAAGCTATGATGTTCATCAGAAAAAGCAAAGTATGGCAACGCCCTCTGGGGAGTGATCAAAACCAGTATTGAATCAAAAGTTATTCATAATCATCTTACATATTAAATTTGATGAAATTCCATCCCAAGCATGCCGAGATCTGGCTATCATGGAAACCGTTAAAAATGCAGCACAGTAACAGCAACCGTTGGGCGAAATACACCAAAATCCAATCAGCATCAATTTATGTCAAGGGTAAAGTGAATCTGAAATTTGGGTGAAATTTCATAATAAAGATACTGAGATATAGATATGTAAATTATGAAAAATGAAGCATAGCAATGTCACCTGGTGGGCCATATACACCAAAACCTGATTAGCACTTGTATGTGCTAAGGTCTAATTAAATTTGATATTTGATGAAATTCTGCGCTTTAGTTTTTGGAATAGAGTGGCTGCGAATTATGTATCATATACAGAGAGAAATTTTCAAAAAATTGTCAAATCATATTCAGGTCAACCTAAAACGTGTAAATCCATCAAAAAGATTCCAATACTTCCTTCTGATAAAAACTACACCAAAATCGAAAACAAAACTAAATCTATAATATTAAAGATAGAGGTTGGTCTGCGTGATCTACGAGCTAAGACTGCTGCACATACAGCTACAAGATGGAGGCGAGGTACATCTATATTTAAAATTATGCACTTCGAGGCCAATTTTCGGATTATTTTTTATTTATTTGCGATTTTTAGCAAAGAATTTTTTTTTCTTTACCGTTCTCGGTGATTTTTTACAGATTAATAAAAGAAATTCAGTTTCAATTTTTTAGTCCAATTGTAGCAAATTTTGTCCTCTTTTCAACTTTTTCAATAAAGTTGATTCAGAATTTGTACAGTGATTTATTTTTGGCGAATTTTTAAGCAAATTTCAGCTTTTTTTCGCGTTTCGTTTCAATTTCATGGCATACGAAAATGGAATTTAGTTTCAAACTCTTAGCCCTAATGTAATAGATTTTGTCCTTTCGCGATTGCGTCCTCAGATTGTAATTTTTACTGAATTTTACCCTTTTTCTTTTCTCATTCGCGACGATTTTTTCACATTTTTGAAAGAATTCCAGTAAAAATGTTTTAGCCTACTTTAGTAAATTTTGTCTTTTGTGATTTTATGAATTTTTAGCGATTTTTATACATTTCTCGGTGATTTTTCGACATTAGTAAAAGGAATGTTTAAATATTTTAGTCCCATTATAGAAATTTTGTTCTCTTTTCAATAAAGTTTATTCGGAATTCACACAGATTTTTGAATCATTCGCAATTTTTTATGCGATTTATAGAGTTTTTTTGCCTGTTCCAATCTTTTATTGCCGTTTAATATATTTTGTCCTCTTTTTAATAAATTTGTTTCGGAATTCGTACCGTGGTTTTTGAATTCTTTTGCTAATTTTTTATACAATTTTTAATTTTTTTTGTGTTTTGCGGCGGTTTCTTGTCATTCGGTTTCAATCTTCTGCTAGTTTAATGTAGTAAATTTCGCCCTGTGCTATTTCTAAATTTTTTGTGATTTTTAATGCGATTTCCGTTGAGTTTAACGTTTTTCCGAAATCCGTGGCAATTTTTTGACATTTATAAAAGAATTTCGGTTACAATGCTATACTATACAAGCCCACTATAGTAAATGTTGTACTCTACGATTTTTAGAGTTTTTTACATTCTGTGGCGATTTTACCACACTAGTAAATTATTATTTTTTTTTTTTTTACTCACCGAAAAAGGACGAAGTGGACCATAGGGGACCTTTTTCTAAAAAGGGAACTTTAGGAGCGAAAGGGCAGTGTATACCACATATTCCATGTCCACATATTCCATTTGGAAGCTCATTTTACATTTTTTTTTATATTATGCTGAACAAAACATTAATTAGGTATGTAAATGATATTTGTATACAGGGTTGCACATAAAAATTCAAATACACTACCATCTATGGCCGGATATTTATTGAAATGCATTTTGCAGCTGGTTTAAACTTTAGTGTGCTATTTATAATTAGAGTAGGTTTTATTCTTGTTAATAATGTGGTAACATTCACTGCGCCGATTCATACGTTCAAATTTTAATCCTATTTCATTCTTTCAATCAGAATCACTAAGCATTAACAATAACTTCTAAGTCAAATTTAAAGTTTCTAGCTCTGATAGTTTCAGAAGAATAGCAACTTTAAAAGGTTTTCAGCTCATTTTTTCACTTAAGATTTCAAAATTTTTAAAAGCCGTTCTTCGCGAGCATCTACATGTTAATAGTTGGCACTATATTTATTTTCAAGTTTCTTGTAAAAAACAGCTTCAGATACATCGTGATCAGACGATTTTAGAGGACTTTCCCATCAATTCACCATATAAAAATTTTTAATTAAAAAAAAAAGTTTTAAGCACGCATGTAAGTTCTGAAAATACATAAGTGCCATGTTTTAAGTTTCTTGAGAAATCGTGATGAAACTGAAATTTTAGAATGTTCTTTCCGCATTTCACACAGTTAAAATTCTAATTTTTGAAAAGAAAATCAAGTATTGCATTTACACATTAGATGTAACCTATATAATTACTAATTTAAAGTTTCTATTTCAAGTGTTTTCAAAGAAATATCGATGAAATGGGATTTTTGGAAATGTTCTGTAGAAGGATATTTATCTATTTCCCATCTTTAAAATTCATATTTAAAAAAACATTCGATTTGGGCCCCCTTTGAGTATTAAACATATTCTTCGGTCCAATAAAAAGCATTATTTATCGATTATCTTCGGCCTTGGTCACATTTTTTTTTAATGTTTTTTTCTCCCGTAAACAGTACTTATTTCTTACTTCTGGTCAAAAAATAGTTTTAAAATTGCCTAGATGCGAAAAACGTGTCGAATTTCTCCCAAATTAGAGTTTGGGCGGTGGCATATAGTCTCAGAATATTAAATAGTCTATTCATCATGTATAACATACTTGCAAAATTTGAGCCCAGTCGAAAACACCGTTTGAACGCTATAATGTTCAAACACAAATGGAAAAAAAGAGACTTTGGGAGTCTGAAAGGAAATACCAATATACACACATGTATACACACATACATAGAGAATTGTTGTAAAAATAGGCAAAATGGATTCAGGAGGCTTCAAAAAATAAAGATATACCAAAATTTCACAGTCTTATTTTTCTTTTCCATGATTACAATAAATTCCTTACACTACATTTGACCAAAAGGTAAAAATGCAATAATTTTCAATGCTCTTAGTGGAAAACATTTTATAACTATTTCAAATGTAAATAACGCAAAACAAATTCCAATAAACATTTCGTTGCTTGAACTAGTGTTACTGAATTACGAATCCTATTCCAAAAATTTTCAGTCATGAAATAAGGTTTTAATTTTTTTTAATTCTATAGCAATCTATTTAGTGTCCAACAGATAAAAAAACTAATTAAATTAATTTAAATTTAATTTTTAAATTTAAATTTAATTTTTCAATTACTTTTCTCTGCAATTGAAAATGAAAAGCCCTATAGACACTAATGTTCGAAACTATGAGCGTCCCCCCACTTTTTTTTCCAGGGCTACACCACTGGTTCTAATTAGTGCAAAAATGAACGAAAAGTATCGCCTAAATTTCTATGGAGATCTTTATAACCGTATGGGTTTATTTTGACAAAAGAGGTTGCCTACATATTAAAAATTGCAACAACTTTGATTTTTCAAATAGTAACATCAACTTCAGCCCCACATTTGAGTTCTTTGCATTAAATTAACCAGAAAAGAGTATAGCTAATATACTTTTCTTAAATCTTAAGAGAGAGTTATAAAAGAAAATGTATTGGCGCTTTATCCATAAATTTCGAAAATAAAATTAACCTTTAACTGATGTTACCGGTCTCACAGACCGGTGCTTTTTTCAATTTTCGCAGTTTAACTTGCAAATTTCAGCTTATCTACAAACACTACAGAAATTTTGTTTCATTTGGAACTTAAAATCTAACACCAGATACTTTTGAATAGGTGAATTTTAATTATAACACTCCTGTACAAAAAGTTTAGTGCAAAAACAACATCCTATGAGTTAATCGCGGCTTTTATTCATCTTTCGCTGGAGCGGTCTCACAGAGCGCTTCACACTAGTTACGTGACAATTTCTGTGACATCAGTTAAAGGTTAACCCGGGAGAACTCGCAAGTGAGAATTTCTCTCACGGTGCCCAATTGCTTTTCTTTTACTTTACATTCACTTAATATCATTTTTTTTTGCTTGTCTTAGTACTTTTATTCACAAAAAGGTAAAATAATTGAAATAACATTTTTAAATTTTAATTAAAATGAAAAATGGTTTAAATAAGAGTCTTAAAAAAAGTACGACAGTGAGAAAAAATCTCATGCAGCAAGTTCTCGCGGTTTAAGATCTTACAATGGGAATTACCGGGAATGCACAATTAGTTACCAGAAAATATGCAGAATTTTTAAGTATAAAATAAACTTACGTTAGGTGAAAGGAAATGCTATACAATTTTTTCGGTTACTTTCTAAAATTTTATTTTCTATGGATGCTTTAATAACAGAAGACTGTCGCTTTTTAGGTGCGTTCGTAATTATATAAATACGATAATTATATATATAATAATATCGTCGTTCAGTCCGTCTGTCCGTCTGTCCGTCCGTCCGCATATAACAGAGCAAAAACTACCCAACCGAATGGTCTGAAATTTTAAATATATAATTGTTGCAAAATTTTGTCGAGCCATTTTAAATTTTATAAAAATCGGATGTATAGTTTAATTACAGGGACAGTCAAAATTTTTCTGTTACATTACGACACGACCAATTGGAAAAAAATTTCAAGTGCATTTTAATGATGTTAGAGCCCTTTGAACAGAATGAAATTGATAGGCACTTACGAAGTGCACTAAACAATACATTCAGTACAATATTCTGTGCAAAAAGTATTTATAAAACTAGTTATAGTACGAACGCACCTCATTTGCCACGTTTGACGAGCAATTTCCAACTTGTTAAACTAGACCGTCGAAAAGTAAGATTTCTCTATATATCGAATCGAAAACTAACGATTGGAATGAGATCTAAAATTACACACCCATACATTTGAAGATTGTTGTTCATTTTATGTAAAAATTAACGTGAGTCATAATTCATATTTCTTAATATGAACCAACTCGAAGCATTTAAAGAACAGTTGGCCCGAACCCGACCCACGACAAAATAAGAAAGAAAAAAAATCATTCGTCCAGCATAGATTATGAAACACTTTCCAAAACATTCAGAATAATGTAACAAACTGCACCGTTTAAAAAATTTTAAATATTACGTCTAATTCAACCGTATGGAAACACGTAACACATTTCAAAACCCAATTTCAGCTGTTCCTATCTACAATCGGAAAATTATCCAAATTTTTTCAGCAGCCCTGTATATGATATATAGATTTGTATCTATTAACTACATGCATGCCAAAATTTAGCTCACTTAAGAAATACATATACTTCAGTTGAAAATTCCCCTTCAGCAATTTCCTCTAGGAAATTGGTACGTTAATACTTTTTTGCAGCCCTGTATATGAGCTATAGAATTTATATATAACGAGTAACATGCAAAAAATAGTTACATTTAAAAGCGCATACCGAATTTTAAAACGTAAACGCCAGCAATTATTACCCAAAGACAGTACTGTAACCGATTTCTTTTGTGTGTACCTGTAAACGAATAAAAAATACTATGAATGCCCTGTTCTAACGTGATCGTAGTGAAATTCAGTGGTTTATATCAGTTTCAATACATCTGAAATAGCGTAATGTCATTAAAACACTCTACAAACGATTTTTACCCATATACCTTAATGTAATTGAATTCTTTTGAGTGCCCCTGTAAATGAACTATTAATCCTATACACTTCATGTGCAATACCAAACATTAGGGTGGAGCGAAAAAAATTATTTTTTTTAAATCAAAAACGGGTAGGTGCCAAAATTTGCCTTTATACTAGTACATCATCTGCGTGTAATATTACCGCTGATAAAAATGGCTTGAATCTGCACTTTTGGTCCAAAAGTCGAAATTTTGGGTAAAATTTGACATTTTTTCAAAAAATTAAAAAAAAATTCTATAGCGATGGTTATTATTTAAAAGTGTTATTTAAACCTTTATTATTAATGACTTAACATATTTAAACGATAAAACGATATCTTTGTTTGACGTCCACCGAAATGGAGAATGCTTTGGGGCCTATAGCTACAATGGCTGTCGCCTCGAATGATCCTTATTATACAGAAACAACAACAAGTAACAACAAATTTTTATTTTTCCATTACATATTATATAACTACAATGGGACATTCACAATTACATCCATGCCTTACCCAGGGACTCGAACCCGGGCCCTCGGGGTGACAGCAGCCTCCGCTTACTGACCACGCCAGCGGGCGACGATATCTTTGTTCTGTATAACTGGAACAAAACTGACAACTTTTGATGAAAAAAAGGCGTTGCCACTCTGTTGTGTCACACAACTAATTGTTGTTTAGAATACAGCTCTTACGTAGTTGCTTTCAAATCTACCCAGGAGGTATCACGTGGAGGTGGATGCATTTCATGACACAACAGTGCATAGTCCGACCACCCTTCCATCTGAGTGCAATATTTTATTTATATATTGGTTGTGATTTTTTATCAAAGACTGGCATAAGTTTTCTATGTATCAACCTAGTCCATCTCTTCTTTATATCCACAGACGTTGGGTGATGCTGCTGTGACACTCCTTCACGTATATTTCTACAGCTTGTGTATGACAAGGTAAGCAGAGTAATGCAGTGGAATTAATGTAATCTATTCAGCCCTCCAGTATCTTCACCAAAATTGCATCCAGTTACTGCATAGTGATTGGAAGTTCTGTTCCTACAACATTTTACAACATTTAGGTACTTCATCTTTGAGTATGCATCCTTTACTCTACCTCTTGCATTTTTTATATGTTGATAAGCTTGTTATTTAATGTGATGGCGATCGTCATCAAAGTTGCAATAAGAATTTGCTCTCGATATCCTAAATAAATGTTTTTAGTATTTGTTTTTTGCAGTTTTCTCTTATGTTTAGTAGCCGAATAATTTCCCATAAGTTTCTAGATCAATTTTTTAGATGTGGATTATATTTTTTGTAAACCATCCTGCGGCATAAACTTGGATTACATACTTTGTGAATGAACCTACAGACTCTGATGGTCAAACAGTGCTTATATAAAGGCGAAAAATTTTATTCGCCTGTGTGAGCCATCTTGCGTAGGAGAAGTTTCTTGGGTTCCTATTCGCTATTTCGTTGAGTCATATCTCCATGAAATAACTTTGCAAATGTCTAGTATTTATTTGTGGTATATGCTGAGTACCCTTTTCTCGATTTCAGGAAATAATGTTTGAAAATTACTCTCTATGGCTTCAAAAATTGAAATAATAAGGGAATAAGCACATGGATAAAGATTTTCCTATTGGTCCCTGTGGGTTAAAATCTCCTTTTTTGCCAACGATCTTGTCTAATAAATGCTGCAGAGAAAATTCACTGGACTTGGAGGTGGCATATGATCAATTGTAATTGTTCATTCTAAACATGTCCCTTGCAGAATGGATGACAACGACTAACAGAATTATCCGCCTTCAAATGAGCACTCACAGCCCACCAGTCTCTACATTCACTCAAAAAGTACTATGTTACCCAAGTTTGGCCACAGGATAGTTTACAATCAAATGTAATCCACAGCTAAAGAAGGGATCTAAAAACTCAAGGGAAATTACTCGGCTACTAAACAACACACAAAACGGAATAAAACTACTAAAATAAGGTTATTTGGGACAATGGTTGCTTTGCATACGCAGAGGAAATTCTTAATTCAATGCTTCCTGACGATTTCCATCACATTAAACAGCTAGCTGCACAGCACATAATAGTTGAAAGATGAGAGTAAATGATGGCATACGCAAATCTTAAATATCGACAATCAACTTTGAAGCGGATAATTATGTAAATCTAATTAATTGGAAAAGTGTTGTGGTAACAGAACCTCTAATCAATAAGCATTTATCGGGTGCAATCTTGGTGAAGATAATAGACGGCTGAATAGATTACATTACTATCATCCGCACAGCATTACACTGTTTGTCTTCTCTTACACAAACAGTAGAAAAATACGTAAAAGAGATCACAACAGCAGCATCCAAAGTCTGTGGATCCAAAGAAGAGATGTACTAGGTTGATACATATAAAACTTAGGCAAGTCTTTGATAAAAAATCACAATTCAATGTATAAATAAAACATTGAGTTCAGATGGTAGGGTAGTCGAGCTATGCACTCTTGTGACATGAAATGCAGTCATCTCCACATGGTACCTCCTGGGTAGTTTTGAAAGCAACTAGGTAAGAGCTGTATTCTAAACAACAATTATTTGCATGACACAACAGAGTGGCAACGCCTTTTTTTCACCAAAAGTTGTCACTTTTGTTCCAGTTATACAGAACAAAGATATCATTTTATCGTTTAAATATGCCAAGTCATTAATAATAAAGGTTTGTATAACACTTTTAAATAATAACCATCTCTATAGAATTATTTTAAATTTTTTGAAAAAATGTCAAATTTTACCCAAAATTTCGACTTTTGGACCAAAAGCGCAGACTCTAGCTATTTTCTTTCAGCGGTAATATTGCAAGCAGATAATGTACCAGTATAAAGGCAACTTTGGGCACCTAACCGTTTTTGATTGTAAAAAATTAATTTTTTTCGCTCCACCCTACCAAATATGCTTTGGTGACCCTTAATAATGTTTATCAATTGCATGAAAATCCGAGTATATTTACGGGAGTTAGAGCGTGGACAGACGGACAGACAAACCGATTGCATAAATACTTTTCAACTTTGTTAGAAAGTATTAAAAGTAAGCATCAATCCGATCCGATACAGAACTCTGATTTACTTTATGTTTATTAACAGAAAAAACAAATGCAACTTTCTTGAAATCTCTAATTTTAATCCCTACTAGAGATATTCATAACATATTATATATATGAAACAATGATTAGAACATAATAGATAATTAAAACACAACACTTACTATGTAAGGCAGTAGTAGTCTGTCGTTTTGGCTTACAAACTTTTTAGCTTTAGCAACCACAAATTTTTCTAGAGGAAAGGATTTTCCAGCTAATTTCTGTTTTAATCCAGGGACCTTCCTGAAAAATGTATTCTATTAACATCGACCAGTGACTACACGAAAATTTAATATTAAATTCATAAATCTTACAGTCCAAGAGCCGACAGCACAAAAACCTATGTTATCAAGCACAAGAAAGAAACCTTTTATTTTATGGAAGAGGGGAATCGAATGATCCATGTCTGCCAGAAGTAAAGTGGTGCATAAGCCAAAAATATGTTTATCATTGCGTTTGTCCCACAAACGAAAGTATGAAAACATGGAGGATAGCTGTAGGACAAACACAATGATAAACCTACGAGTCAACACTGGTGGTATTAATTTTTGGCTTATGCACCACTCCAGTTCCGTCAGACATGGATCATTAGATTCCCCTACTTCTACTCTCCCATAAAATAAAGGTTTTTTTCTTGTGCTTCATAACATAGGTTTTTGTGCTGTCGGCTCTTGGACTATTAATAATTCACTTTTATCGGCGATATTCACTATTATTGAGATCATGATAACATTATACAGAGTGCGCATAAAAGAATGTCCCAGTTATAAATTTTAATACTATCAACTGTAAGCGTTGTAGAGTGTTGGTTCAAGGTCACAAATAAAGAGTAACTCGAACAGTTTTAGATAAACGCATGCGCGAGTAGTTCTTTGTTATTTACGTGCTTGCAGTGCCATATACGCAAAATGGTGACTTCTGAGTGTAAAGCGTTTTCTGTTCTGCAAATTCCTAAGAGGGAATCTGTAATTTCAGTTCGATGTGCGTTTCGTTTAAAGTTTAATTGTGATCCTCCCCATGTGGTAAAAACATCCTCCGTATAGGCAATTCGAAATGACCGGATGTGTTTGTAAATAGAAAAGCACGGGACGACCAAAAGTGTCTGTATAGGATGTAAGTGTCCGTGTCAGCAGAGGCGTCGCCATGGGGGCAGCCTCCCCCTCATTTATTTGTGAATTTGAGAAACAGGGGCATAGCTACCGTGGAGCAGTTGGAGCAAACTGCTCCAGGCGCACGAATCCTAAGGGCGCAAAATTAGAACGAGCAAAATACACATTTGTAAAAATATTTTCATATTTTTTTTCATTATTAATCAGAAATTATAGATGAATATTGTTACAACCATCATATTTCTATGATATTTTACCTTGTGTTTAACCTCAATTATTTCGATTTAAAACATATTTTTATACACAGTTAACAGAAATTACTTCTATTTGCGAAGTTTTAATTTTAATTCATAACTTATTGCAGCTCAAGTAACTTCTTCAACACCATTTCAGCATGCCGGATTTTCCCCCCTGTGACTTTTTCGTTGACGACAACTGAAGATTTTCAAATCTTCAAGTAATCAAAACTTATTTACAGGGCTCTTACATTGGTCACTTTATTGGCTACCACTATTTCCAAACAATAAACTTCCTGGTACATTTCTATCGAAAATGTTTTAGAAATTTTTCATGATGATTAGTGTACGGAAATAATGGTAGTCAAAGATGTCACTACTGAGAAACCTATGTTTACGATGTAACAGCCTTAGGAATTTAGTTATTTTACGATTTGAAAAAAAAAATAGTTTGACATGTAGAAGAAATTTTTTGACTATATTACAAACGAAAAAAAAAAAATGATAATTTTAAAGTTTTTTTTTTTTTTGTGTGTGTGTGTGTGTCTTTGCAAACTAAACATTCATCAATGCAGATTACAAAACAATAAGAGCCAGATTTAGGCATATTCCATATCAGTCCAAGGCGACAATCTTTAGATGGGGTATGAGGGGGAAACGGCAAATTAAATTTTGTGCATATTGTTTTTGAGATTTTGAAAATATGGTAAATATGAAATGCAGAATTGATAAGCATTTCCTTCAAAAAGAGAGAAAAAATTAGGTATCAAATTTAGTGTTCCTTAGGACATGATTATCGCTGATACAAATTTATATAATTTTTCTCGAAAAATATTTTTCCAGATTAAACCTTATTTAATCGCAGAATTTTATGATTAAATAAGGCAAAACATTTTTTGAAAATAGTAATGTGAGTTTGCTAAGGCCGTAATCAGACTCTGCCCACACACCACCACCATCCGATATCACATAATTAGTAGTAGTCAATGAATTTTGGAATAATAAAATGAAAAAAAAATCTGGAGTTACTACAACTGTGTGTTCAAAAAAGTATAACGATGAATAAAAACTTAGATCCTAATTTTATGCAAAGGTGAAATATTTCCACTAGTGATAAAGACCTCGTGTTTTAAAGAAAATGTGCACTTTCATTTATAAGGCTTAAAAATTTTTCAAATGGCCTAATTTTCTACCAATTTTCATTCTAAACATGCTGAAACAAGGCCTGTAAGTTTAAAAAAATAAGAAAAAATAGGATTGTACCATATTAAGTCAAATTCTGGCACACTCAGGCTGGCCCGCTAGGCAACTGACCTGCGGGTTGGTGAGATCTAAACCATGCAATGCCGTGCTCCCCTTGAGTTGAAATAATAAATGGTACAAAATTTTCTATAAGCATTAGATTTGAACAGTCGTAAATTATTGAATAATTAAAAAAATCACTTTTTTGAAGCATTTTTTCTATTAATGATTTTTTTTTATCTTTGCAAAGCAGAATTGAAATTTTTTTGGAAGTTTCTTCGTTTCAGAGGACCATGGTCGACTCTATTTCAAAATATATATAGGAATTTTTTTATTTAATTTTTTGTAAAATCATTTATTATGTATTTGATTGAAATGTGTAGGTGTCGTGTATTCGTACAATGCTGTGTTTGTAAATTAACCTATATAAATGTTTATTATTGATTTTTGCGCTTGATGAAAGAAAAATATATAAAGAATATTTTCGGCCAAAAAAAAAAGATAAATCAAACATTATTTTAGTCAAAAATTACACTTTAATATGAAAACGGGACTGTTTCAATATTGTCTATATGTGTGATGATCAAAACGGCGGTCTGCTATTTTGTATGTACGTTAAATCAGGACTGTTCATGTTCAACCGTTTGAAGATTCTTTTTGCGCCCTTCGATTATACCCTGGTGCTAGGGGTTTTTTTTTTTTAATACAGTATATTCTGCCTAAGGCAAATTCTGAATAAGACGGAAATTTGTCTTATATGGAGCATTTGACAGATTTTCCTCTATAAAAATGTATATAAAATTTTAAAGATACTTTGATTTAAAATGAAATTAAATATTCGCACGTTTCTTTTTATTACTAGCAGCGTTAAGATTTTTTATCGTTCCGCTGCAAAAAAAGTTTAAAATAGGTTTAGATAATCTTTCTTATATAGTACTAAAATTCTTCTATACTTAGAATCCGATACTAGTCATTCGCAAGCTAATTTTAAACCAATGGCAACGTTCAATACAAATTTCTCATTTTTGGTATTTTTAAATGCTTTTTTCTCTGCATTGAATATATGAGGTCAATGTCTAAACGGTTATCTTTATGCTGTTTCGATATTTTTTAAGAACACTGAAAGCATCATAAAAAAAACTCGAATGGTGGTACAATAATGAATTTCTAATATGTTGCGCCCTTCAAAAACCCAAGGTTGTATTTGACAGTGAACGAGTCCGACCCTGCGTGCAATAGCGGCTCCGCAAGGGTTCACAATAACTTTTCTACCGGAATATAGGTATATAAAATTTGATTTGTTTTAATCGTGGGATTTTCTACGATTAAACAAGGAGAAATTTTTTTGTGAAATTACTAATAGTAAAGTGATTGTGAACCCCTTGTTGAGCTGCTACTGTCTGGCTAATGAAATGTTGTGGTATAAGAAGAACGAGAGCAATAAAAAGAATTTAATTGAGATATAAGAGGAAATATTGGTCAGTTATCGTCACAGAATGGTTGAAAAATAGTTTAGATACCAAATCCGTCGGCCGATTTCTTCGAAAATTAATACAATTCTTGCAACAGATTTATAACATACCTGCCGACATCAACAAAAAATCACCAAATCGTGCTCTGGGAATCTGAAAACGTGGTGAAATTCTAACATACACACATACATACTGAACCATTGTAAAACTTGTGAGAATGGATTCAAGGGTATTTGAAAATGTAAAAATATACCATTATTTTCATTTTTTTTTAGTGTGATTTCAATGCTTTCCTAATTCCTTCCCTTACATTGTATATCTGTATGGAAAGTAAAAACTGTAATATCGAGTTATATACACTGGTGAGCAAAAATTAAGGACGAAGCAAATAAATTAGCATAAAAGCCCAACAAGGCAACAGAACGGACTGAAAGGCCAATCAGGAGATTCACCTTGGACCGATGCTGTTGGGCACGCGCATATATGGCATATAACATAAGATGTAGAAGTCGCAAGAGTATAAACCACAGATGCGGTGGGCACTCAGCAATTTGGAGAAATATATTGCACGGTCTACAGTGATTTAAACGACGGTTTGTTGCTACTACTGTGTGATATGGCCTACAGCCAATCCAGGAGATGTTATCTGGATCACTTTACCATATGCCGCATCATTGGGAGATTCGAAGAAGGTCGAAGTGTGACAGAAGAGTTTGGGATCGCTCACAGTATCGTTTTACGAGCCTGTAGAGCATTTCAAACGATAAAACAAGCTGTCCGAGTGTTCAGCAGTGGTCGTCCACGTTCAACAACAGAAGAAGACCGCTGCGCTATATTGTCCTAAGGCGAAAAGAAACAGGCAAAAGACAGCTGGAGAAATCGCAAGGCACATGGAACAGACTATTGGACGTCAGATATTACATTTTAGTGTGGTCAAGAGGTTGCACAAAGGTGGTCTATACGCACGTCGAACAGTGCGGTGTGTACCATTAACGACTGCTCATCGGAGACGGTGGTTTCTGCGGCGCCAGGAACACAAGAACTGGACATAACAGGGGTGGGGTCGAGTACTCTTTATGGATGAGAGCCGATTTAGTCTGACGAGCAATTCTGGATATATACGCATCTGGAGAGAGCAGGGAATACGCAATTACCCATTCAACAGCATCGAAAGGGACCGTTTTGTAGGTGCCGGAGTTAACGTTTGCTGTTGTATCACGCTTGGCAGCCGTGGAACCTCCACGTCTTCCAAGGAGATTCAGTAACTGGTAGCCGCTATTGAACTGAGATTATCTTGCCAAACGTGTGTCTTTTTAGATGTGCTGTGGTTCCAGACTTCCTCTTCATGGACGACAATGCTATACCTCATCGTACAGTGGCTGTCGCAGAGCTCCCGGAGGGTGAAAATATACAATGCGTGGATTGGCCTGCAAGGTCCCTGGACCTAAATCTCATAGAACACGTGTGGGACCTTCTCGGGAGACGCTTGGTGTGACCAGGCGCCAGCAACGATTCCGTAGCTTCAATCGGGGTTATAAGCGGAATGAGACTATGTCTCAACAGCTCCTTGACTACCACGTCTTCAGCATGGACAGACGTTGTAAACCTTGCGTCGCAGTCAGGGGTGACCATATCCCCTATTAAAGACTGAATTGAAGAACTGAGTGGATGAACATGTTATGCTACATTTTCTAAATTTTTTTTATCTTTTGGATGAAAGCGTTATGAGGTATCCTATCACATGGTGAAGATAAAATACTAAGATTCTACTTAGTCTTGAAGATTTAAGACATTATTCATTAATATTTAATATTTATCTAATGTCAATAATATTAATATTTTTTAATATTTGAAAATTAAATATGAATAAGTTATTCTGAGAGAGTTTAGTACCCTACCTGTTAATATTTTAAACACATGGTATCAAACAGAAAATAAATCATTAAAATTTACAGCAAAAGCTTTCACTTCAAATTTCTTCAAATGTAATTTTTGTTACTTAACATGTTCTTCCACTTATCTCTTCAATTGTTCCTGCCAGGTGCCTGTCAGATAGACATTTTTGTCTTCTCTGCAGTTGTGATCCAAGTTCCCCTTTCAATAAAGTGTTTTTGTATCCTTTTGATTTCTTGTTTAGGTCGTTTTGATCACTTGTACCATATTTTCACATCTTGGAGAATTTATGGTATGATATTTCGGTCGATGTGAAAAACTTCTGTATGATGTTTGATTCGAAAAACCATCTAGCCGTTAATTTTTGCACACTAGTGTATAAGGGTGTCAATTAGGGTTCTCGTTGCAGGGGTACCAAAATGTTTCATTTGGGGAGAAAACGGAAGACTGAAATCGCCAAATAGCAAGAGGTGTTTTTTTTCTTTCGGAGACACACTCAGCCATGTTATTGTACGATTAAACCTTTACTGTGTAACTCATTATTCTTGTTTTTATATTCTTAGTGTTTCTTAGCGGCGAATCTATTACTACCATTATTTGGATTTGTGTAGTTTTTTTTAATGATTAGCGAAATTACTCAAATTATCAAAAGCCAGTGAGAAACCCACTGTCAACTTTTGTCGTTGTCCATTGTCTAATTTTCTAAACCATTAGCTGTGGAAATATAGTTCCAATAGTAATAAAGTTTTAATGTTGTTCTTCATCCTCTTAAAAGTAATTTATGTCAAAATAGTTATTTTTTAAAAGTTACGAGATTTACATTTTCATTCGGTCCCTGGGTTCTATAAGTTATATTTAGAAAACTCTTCTCCGTATACGGGTAAAATAATAAAAATTTCTTTTTTGTATGACCAAAACTTATCAAGTTATGATATTTTGAATTTTATGGAATTTTAGTATTTTTTGACACTAAAAAAAGTTTCATCCATATGCAAAAATTAAAAAAAAAATCTTGACAATAGTGTTTTTTTTATTATTTTCTGCAATGCTTCGAAATCTTTGAAAAGAAAAACAGATATTAAGGGCAGCAGATTGTACTGGCTAATTGGCCGATTTAAAACGAAAATCCCGCCCAATTCGCAGAAAATATTGGTAGGTACTCCATACTTATAGAATTATAACTCATTTCATTATTTTTAATTATTCGTATTTAATACGCGTTTAAATATTTTGACTTTCAAATAAAAGTGAGGTTTTAAATCGAATTAAGATTGGTATATAAATTTTAAAGTACAAAAAAAGTCGCAGAACTATTTCGGGTGACAAGAGGGCGCACCAACTGCACTTGCTCCAGGGCGCTGAATATGTAGCTACGCCACTGTTGAGAAATGTGAGCTTAGAGTTGGGAAATTCTAGATTTTTGAATAACCTTTTTTATTTTTAAAAAATAATAGTAAAATAAATATGGATTTTTTTTGTGTGTGTGTGTGGCTTCTTTTCTGGGAGTTTTAACTGATTTTAACTAATAACAAATTTTCTTTTAAAATAGCATTCTATTCTAATACTAGAAAAGAAAAGCACGATGGCTCTTTCCTCTTCATTTTGATCTCAAATACACTGGTGTGCAAAAATTAAGGAAAAGTCACAAAATGCTAATTTTCAAATACGCGAACACTCAAAAGGAAATAATATAATTCGAGTAATTACTATCTCTACAACACAGCTAGTCCATATAACATCTCATTCATGTCACACATGGTCACAAGTGTCACAGTCACTACGATGAAGCAAAAAAATAGGAAATTCCATACATCTCATTATGAGTCTCAAATGATCACTATATGTGACTCCACTGAGGCGTCGCTGTGACTGCTGCTTTGTGACGAGTCACCATATGACTTTACAATGTAGTTACATTGTGACTCTCATGTGACTGTCATTTGTAGACTCAATTTCAAAGTCATCGTGAACGCTGCATTGTGATAAATTACCAAATAATGTGACATTAAAGACACTTGATGACTTTCAGGTGCACTGTAAAAAAAAATCTGTAGTTCTACAGATGTAAAGTTACATGCTTACTAAACTTTCACCTGTAACTGTACGAAAAAAGCTGCAAATCTACAAAACTAGTTTTTGTAAAGCTACAAAAATCTGTAACTTTACAAATGAATCTGCTAAAATTTCAGTAATCTTACTAAACTTTTATTTGTAACCCTGGCTGCAGTTACATGAAAAGTTCTCGGAATCCCAGTTTCCAAAAAAATTCTTAGTAACCTTACAGATTTTTTGATTTTCGGCGCAAAAGTGTGTCTGTTACATAAAATTTTGTTGTTGCCGTTACATGAAAAGTTCTAGGAATCCAAGTTTCCTAGAAAAACTTTAGTAACTTCACAGATTTTTTTTTTACAGTGTGACAGAGAGACTACTGTGAAGTCACCATTGTGCTCTTTTGGGAAAAGTCTCCATGTGACTATAATATGATATTATTTGGTGACTTATCATAATGCATTGTTCATGATGACTATGAAATTGAGTCTAAAAATGACAGTGACATGAGAGTCACAATTTAACTACATTGTAAAGTCACCTGGTGACTCGTCACAAAGCAGCAGTTACATTGACTTCTCAGTGGAGTCACATATAGTGATCATTTGAGACTCATAATGAGATGTATGGAATTTCCTTTTCTTTTTTTTTTTTTTTTCTTCACTGTAGTAACTGTGACACTTGTGACCATGTGTGACATGAATGAGATGTTATATGGGCTAGCTGTGTTGTAGAGATAGTAATTACTCGAATTATATTATTTCCTTTTGAGTGTTCGCGTATTTGAAAATTAGCATTTTGTGACTTTTCCTTAATTTTTGATAACCAGTGTAGTAATAAAATAAGTTGAAATAGAATAACTAATTTTTAAGCAAAAAGAAACAAAAAGTTTTTTTCTTCTTTCTGCGCATGAATAAACAAGATTTTCAGTTTCAGAAAGAAAGAACCCGAGCATCCTTAACTATTCATTTTGAAAATGTTTATCTTATCGCTTGATCTTTATTTTCATGCCGAATTATTCCAAGCCAGGAAAATAGAAACTAATCTAGTTTTGATTTGAATTATCTGATAGAAATGAATTTAAACTTTTATTAAACAAATCAATAATTAGAATTTTTATGTTTTTAGTTTCAGTATTTTTCTTTGGAAAGGAATTTTTTTACGCATAACTGTTATTATCATACATACATTTCACATCTCATTTGAGTTGGAAATTAGAGTAGTTTGTTTCAAGTTGGGAAATTTTTTAACCCCCCACCCTCCAATAAATATTTGTAGCTACGACCCTGCGTGTCAGAGTATCTTCCCTGCGTAGTCCTAAG
The DNA here is from genome assembly GCA_963932465.1 of Maratus speciosus. Lineage (NCBI taxonomy): Eukaryota > Metazoa > Arthropoda > Arachnida > Araneae > Salticidae > Maratus > Maratus speciosus. The sequence goes on from OZ010789.1 coordinate 157,414,366, forward strand.
AAATCTGTTCGGAAAGCAAAACTTGAGTTGCCAAGGGGATTCTTCAAGCACTTGAAAACACACGCTCCGTAATGTTAATCCTATGGGCAGGTTAGTTTCGAATTTCTCGTTTCAATTTCAATATTTTTAAACAATTTTTTTTGCATAGGATAGCTGAGCCCAATCTTTAATATGACTCTTTTTTTACTTTTTCGATTTTGGTTGCAGATTTTTCTTAAAAAGGTATTTTCTGTTTTGAAACCGGTTTCGAAATTGAAAGTACCTTTTTCAAAAAAAAAAAAATCTGCAACCAAAATCGAAAAAGTAAAAAAGATTCATATTAAAGATTGAGCTCAGCTATCCTATGCACAAAAAAAAAAAAAAAAAAAAATCATTGAAACGAGAAATTTGAAATTAACCTGCCCATAGGATTAACACTACGGAGCGAGTGTTTTCAAGTGCGTGAAGATTAAAGATTGAGCTCAGCTATCCTATGCAAAAAAAAAAAAAAAAAAAAAAAAAAAAAAAAAAATCAAATTGAAACGAAGCTGAGGTGACCCTTAAGGAGGCTGGTCACTCAGCTTCGGAATTCTCCTCCGTAATGTTAAGTCTATGGACTTTTGATGCGTTCGTATATTTAAAATATCTTCTCGGGAAATTCATATTTTTAACATCTTTTTTCTGTGTACTCTTCTTAAAGGATGTCTCTTTTTTCTTAGTTTTCAAAATATATCTAAAATCTATGCTGAATTTAATATTTTATATGTTAAAAGAGGGCGAACTGTGAGTAATATTTTAACACTTCCTATAAAATTAAGTCTATACTTTAGAAATATTTTAAGAACTAAGAAAAAAAGAGACATCTTTTGGTTAGTGTACACAAAAAATAGAAGTTAAAAATATTAATTTCCCGAGGAGATATTTTAAATATACGAATGCATCCAATGCCAAATAGACTTTACATTAGTGAGGGGAAATCGGAAGCTGAGTGATCAGCTCCCTTATGGGTGTTCTCAAATCCAAAGGGGCAACTTTCTGACATGAGTTTTAATTTATTTTTGTTCGGAAATGCATGAAACTAGCAGGTGTTGTTGTTCAGAAACTATGTCATCTATCTATTTTTTCCGGTTTTTTTTTTTTTTTTTTTTTTTTTTTTTTTTTTTTTTTTTTTTTTTTGCAAACGCAATAGATCTTTCAGAAAATAGTGTCAAAGTTGACGTTTTGAACCGAAGTTCCCGAAGAAAGCAGAAAAACCATTCCGTGAAGGGCGAAAATCGTCTTTGTCACGTGACCAAAATCACTCATAACTCAATAGGTAATTTATTGATCAAAAAATGGAAAAAACAGTTCAATTCCAAATCGCTTCCATGGCCAGACTTTTCAATGTTATATCTTTCCGCTAAAAAATGAATTTGTAAATGTGTCAAAATGTTTTGCGCTTGTAAAGCAGAGCAGTTAAGAACAGCCTTAAGAACACGTTTACACATGCGACCGGTTACAGTTGGTACATGCTTGTGGGAAGAATTGGACTTTAGGTTGGATGTGTACCGATAACTAAAGGTGCACACATTGAACATCTGTAAGAAAAACTAGATCAATTTACCTTCATACTTGATGTATGATTTGTTGTAAATAGTCTACATTAAGCTGTTATAATATACCACTGAAACTGGGACATGCTTTTATGGACAGCCTGTCGGCTTTTATGTTAGCCGAGTATAAATCTCGCCAAATTTTATTTTTCGAGTTTGTAAATTAGAAACAATGGTTTTATGCTTAAATAAAATATTTTGGGGGGGTTATGGCGATCCTATTTCTGTATTTTAAATGAAATGAGTGAAAGGCATGTATTTAGAATTAAAGTTGTGTATTTTAAATGTAATGAGTGAAAGTTTTATATTTTAAATGAAATAAATGCAAAAGGAACGGTGGCGATGGAAAATAAAATTTTGGCGATTTTATCACCTGCGCCCGGCTATCATAAAAGTACCAGATTTTCAATAGTTGAATAATATTCAATATGGGCCGTTCAAGTATTATGTAAGCATATTTTTATTCATTTTGTACCCCTCCCTCCCCCTTGTAAGGAAAAATAAGCAAATACTAGACCCCCCCCCCCCCTTTGCTTACGTAAGATTTTATGGCATTCTAACATCAACACTATTTGCCATAAAAAATACAGTTAGCGATAAATTGCATTATTAATCCAGCAAATTTACATAAACAGACACATAGGGGTTGTGGTATTGAAGGGAAAAAAATCGATTTAATATATTGTTACTTATGGCATTAAACAATTCATAGAATACAAAATAGTTTTTATATATTATTATTTATCGCATTGAACAACAACAAAAAAAATTTAAGAAATACAACCGGCCCTAACTTATTTAGGCACATACCCTAAAATTTTAACAAGAATCGTAGGAATATTATGTGTTTGGCGTTCACATTTCTAGTCTGGTGTCCAAGATCTTTGAATCCATGTTTCTGCATTGTCTATTATTAAGTTTTCAATGTAGTGGTGGGCTGGAATGATCTCGTTTCCAGTCCTTGTTTATTCCATATCTTTTTTCTCAAGTCGTCCAACATCCGCAAAACGCTTATCTAAATCATGCTCTTTTGCTTTTTGTTGTTAAACTATAGTTGCTTCGTTGTCTAATGCTTACGTAAGAATTTTCGTCTCCCCCTCTCCCCCTTGTCAGCAAAAATAAGCAGACACTGGACCCCCTTTTACAAAAAGCATATTTGCGGAGATAAAATTAATCCGTCCAAAATGAAAAGAAATCTTAATTAAAATATTTAACATGCAATCAAGTCACTCTTAATTCGAATTATAGTTATTAAATTTAAATAAGTAACATATTCTCCGCCTTTTTTTACGAAATTTCATTTGCATTCTTTTCTTACGGTTGATGAACAATTTTTTTTAATATACAACGTTTTTTAAAAATCATCATTTTTATGCTTTGCTTTCAAAAATCTAATTTATATGTTTTATTATTCTTACCGATTTAGCTTATTATCTTTATCTGTTTACTTTATTTTATGTTAATTTACTTTCATTTGTGTTGAATATTAAAAATTCAAGTGCATCGTATTTTCTTATCTAACATCGAAATTCTCCTATCCCAATATTATCAAACTAAAAATTTTAGTCAGTAGTGCTGCCATCTATACTACTTTAACATAAATAAAACTAAAAGTTCTTAGTTGGATAGTTCATCGTTCAATGCTTACATTTTAAAATCGAATTAAATTCTTGGAAAAATCACATGAAAAATAGTATTATAATTGTGTGCTTTTCTATTTTTTATTTACTCAATAAATTCTTTAAATTTATAAATCTATAAACCAATATAAAAACATTCAAATTATAGTTATTGCACTAAAATAAGTCATATATTTTCCACTTTCTTTGTTTAGTTTTTGTTTGTTTTTTGTTTGTCTGTTTTTGGTTTGTTTGGTTTTTTTTTAGGAAATTTCATTTTCATTCTTTTCTTACTGTTGACGAACAAATTTTTAACATTCGACGTTTAAAAATCATCATTTTTATGCTTCTGTAACATCCTGTTAACTCAGATGTTATTAATAATAAGATAGTTACAAAATACTAAACTGACCGTAACGAAACCATTAATTTATTGGAACACTCAAGTTAAAGTTGAAGTACATAAAACTGTTACGTGAAAGTATAAATATACAAACTGTTCACGTGACATCTTCCCTTACAATAAGACAAATAAGAATAACAGTTCTTTTATAAGTTCAAACGTTCTGGAGGGCGTATAACTCTTCCGGAGCGGGTAACCACTGTTTTAGATTTTGGCGGAGTAAAAACTGGAGCAGAAAGACGAGAAACATCGAGAGGGTCAAGTGATGTACTATTATCATTCTCCGATCGAACAAAACCTGAAGGGTTAACAGCAATCTGGCGGTCTGGTATAATTTCAGCCTTTGTTGGACGTAGATGTGCGCTGTTTCGACGGAAAATCTTGCCTGTAGGAGTGGTAACAAAGTATGAACGGGGAGTATTAGCAACATCTGACACAGTAGCAGGAATCCAAGTACGATGATCAGTTTGGAGCTTAACAGATTGACCTTTAGTCAGTAATGGAGATTCATTTCGTGAGTCAGTGGTCGAAGCTGCACGTTGCTTTTCTCTACTTAATTGAAGAGGAACGGTAGATGACATTCGAGGCAAACGTAAAGAGGGATGTATAGGTATTAAACTTCGAGTAGGTCTTCCAAAGAGACGTTGAGCTGGAGAAGGCAAATTTTCACGAGGTGTATTTCTCCAATTTAGAAGTGCCAATCTGACATCTGTATGATCTATAGAGCATCTTCTTAAAATCAATTTTGCTATTTGAACATAGCGTTCTGCTAGGCCATTAGATTTAGGATAACGCGGGCTAGACGGAATGTGCTGTATTTTCCAATCTTTAGTAAATTTGTGAAATGCATCTGATGAGTATTGTGGACCGTTATCAGATTCCAAAATGTCTGGTATTCCATGAGTTGCGAACGTATCTTTCAAATATTCTATTACCAAATGTGATGAAGGATGCACTAGTTTTTTAAAATCGAAATATCCCGAGTAACTGTCAACAATAAGACAATATTGATTTCCGGAAAATTCAAACATATCAGAAGCCACTCGTTGCCACGGGAATTGAGGAACAGGTTTCATTTGTAATGGCTCTGTATTCGGTGAACGAGCTGTTTGTTGACAAACAGGACATTTTTGTATAAAGAACTCAACATCACGGGTCATTCCATGCCAAAAGATAATTTCTCGAGCACGATGCAAAGACAAATTAATTCCTAGATGACCTTGGTGAATTAAATTCAAATACTTTGACTTTAATGCAGATGGAACTATTAAACGTTCTGATTTGAATAACAAATTCTCATAAACTGCCAATTCTTCTCTAAAGTTCCAGTATTTACGAAGTTGTGGAGAAACTGAGCTAATACTAGGTGGCCAACCATCAAGAATTAAACGTTTTAACTCTTGCAATTCAGAATCTTCGTTAACCACATTTAACAGTTCTGAAAAAGTCAATAATGGGAGAGGAACATCGCATAAAACTTCAAAAGTTTCTATCTCTTCATCTTCTACAAGATCAATAATGCAATCACGACTTAATGCATCTGGAATAGGTATATCTTTACCTTTTTTGTATACTATCTTGGGCGAGTATTGAAGAACGTCAAAAAGTATTCTTTGAAGACGTGCAGGAGCTGCCTGTAAGGATTTCTTTGCAATAGCCTCTAAAGGTTTATGATCAGTTTCAATTGTAACTGGTTTTCCATAAATATAATCGTGGAACTTTTTACACCCAAAACGAATAGCAAAGCATTCCTTTTCGATTTGAGGATATCTTCGTTGTGAATCTGTTAATGCTTTAGTCGCATACGCAATTGGTCTACCATTTTGAAGAAGAACTGCACCAACAGCGTGTGAGCTGGCATCAACTGAAACTATCGTAGGTTTATTAACATCAAAGTAGGCCAACTTTGGCGTATTTTTAAGAGCCTCTTTCAGTTTAAAGAAAGAATTTTCTTGATCTTCGGACCATTCCCACAATACATTTTTGTGCAATAGTCTACGTATAGGTTCTGTAATTTGAGAGAAATTAGGTATAAATTTCGACACATAGTTCACCATTCCGAGAAATCTTTGCAATTCAGCTAAGCAAGTTGGTGTTTTCAGTTGTTCAATAGCTTTCACTTTTGCAGGATCAATCTCGATTCCATTTGATGTAAACAGGTGACCCAAGAATTTGATTTTTGTTTTTTCAAATTCACACTTTTCTTTATTTAGACGAAGTCCGGCATCAAAAAGACGTCTAATTACTTTCACAGTTAATTTTCGTAGTTCTTGTTTTGTGTCTGCCCATAATAATATGTCATCCATAGAACATTCAGTATTTTCAAATTCACTTAAGAGCGAATGCATTACTTGCTGAAATATTTCTGGTGCTGATGCAAGCCCAAATGGTATTCTTAGGAACGAATACCTTCCCCAAGGTGTATTAACTGTTAAATAATCTGATGTTCGTCGAGACACAGGAAGCTGCCAAAATCCTTTTTTAGCATCTAATATTGTAAAATACTTTGCTGAACCAATGCGAGCTGCTATCTCTTCAACTGTTTTGAGAGGAAAATGACGCCGTTTTATAACTTTATTAATATCAGTTGGATCTAAACACAAACGTATTCTATCACCTTTTTTTACAATTACTAATGGGCTGACAGCAGGAGTAGGATGTGTTACCGGTTTTAAAATTTTCATTTTAACCATAAGATCAATTTCTTTTTTGACAGTATCACGAATTGCATACGGAATTCGTCGAGGTGGATGTATTTTCAAATCTGCACCATCCTCAATTTCAATATCGTATTCGAAATCTTTCAAACAACCTATACCTTGAAAAACTGCATCTGGTATTTCAGTTCCTATTTCATTAACCTGTACAGACTCAGGAGTACGTTGGACTAAGCCAAGTTTTTCACATGTAGAACATCCCAATATACAATTAAAATTTCCATTAACTACTAAAAATCTCAGAATAACTGGCGTATTTTGAACAATACACTTAATATCGGTTTCGCCAATTACCGGTGTAAACTCATTATTAAAAGATTTTAAGCGTTTTACTTTAGTCTCACGTATAAGTGCTTTAAGCTTTTTAGCTAAACGTTCTGTTATAATATTGGCTTCAGAGCCGGTATCTAATTTAAATTTCACAGATACTCTATTTTGAAAAGTAACAGTTGTTAACCAAGCATTATTCTGTGAGCTCAATAGTTCTCCGACATGCAATGTATTGCTAAAATAATGATTAATCTCATCATCACTATCATTAGAAACTTCTGTAAGTTCCTGTATGGCTCGATTCTTTGATCGGTATTTCTTTTTAAATTTACATTGGCGAGCATAATGCCCTTTTAAAGCGCAAAGATTGCAAGTAACATTAAAGGCTGGACAATTACGATAATCATGCGTTAAACCACATCGCAAACATATCTTATTTGCTTTATTGAGCTTTGGCTTATTTTTATGTGAATAAACCATATCAGATTTAGTATCGGATTTCAGTTTAGATTTCCGAATCATCATAATATCTTTTTCTGTATTATCAACAACTGAATGCATTTCTTTTAATTGAAAAGTAGCTTGTTCGCTAGCTCTACATATATCAATAGCTTTATTGACCGTTAAGTCTTTTTCAGCCAATAGTAATTCACGTACTTTATCAGAATTAATACCACGAACTAGTTGATCACGTAATAAACTATCTTGCAAATCGCCAAAAGCGCAATCTTTAATTTTTGTACGCAACTTAGTAATATAAGAATCAAAAGTTTCTTGCTTACCTTGAATGCATGTAAAAAATACATATCGAGTGTAGGTCTGATTAATCTGAGGTGAAAAATATTCATCAAATTTCTGCTTGATTACATCGACATTCTGCTGCTCTTGATCCGTCAAATTAAAGGTATTAAATATAACTATTGCAGCAGATCCTATAGCTGACATAAAAGTAGCAGCCTGAACTTCAGCTGGTTTAGTATTTAACTGCGTAGCAATTGAATAAAATTCAAATCCCTGTTTCCAAACCTTCCATTTAATGGCCATATTATCTTCAGTGACTTCCAATTCTGCCGGAAGGCGAGCGTTTGTAGCTTCTCTCTGCATTTTAATAACGTCAGTAACAACAAAATTTAATTTAATTTAATTTCAACACTTCTGACGCCATGTAACATCCTGTTAACTCAGATGTTATTAATAATAAGATAGTTACAAAATACTAAACTGACCATAACGAAACCATTAATTTATTGGAACACTCAAGTTAAAGTTGAAGTACATAAAACTGTTACGTGAAAGTATAAATATACAAACTGTTCACGTGACAGCTTCGCTTTCAAAAACCTAATTTACGTTTTATTTTTGCTTCCGATTTAGCTAATTATATTTATTTATTTACTTTATTTTAAGTTAATTTACTTTCATTTGTTTTGAATAATACAAATTCAAGTATTGTATTTTCTTATCTGATATTGGAATTCTCCTATCCCGATTTTCAAACTATACGTTTTAATTTATAGTGCTGCCATCTATGCTATTCAAACGTAACTAAACCTGAAACTTCTTAGTTGGATATTTTATCGTTCAATGCTTACATTTTAGTATCGAATAAATTCTTGGATTAATCACATACAAAATAGTCTTAGAATTCTTTGCTTTTCTTTTTTTATTTCCACAATATTTTTTTCAAAATATAAAACTATAAATCAATACAAAAGAATAACTTTGAATTTTGAGTGCTGCATATAAATTGAAAATAAAATGGCCGAATTATCTTACATTGATTCACAGCATTAAATCTACGTTAATATTTTATATTCCATACATTTTAGAGTTATAGTTATTGTTTATACAAATAAAAATATCAACAATAAATTAATATCGCAAGATAACATTAGCATTATATTTCTTCTGTTTCATATAATAGAAAATGTGAACAACTCATGTTCTTTTGTAACTATGTTAAATGTAAGGATAACACGATATAGAAGTGGCTACCATTTATATACAAATAGCGTTAAATTAGACGCTCCCTATTTCGAATGTAATTAACACTTCATAAGGTTTCACATACCCGAAATGCTGTACGCTTTCACTTTTCATAATCTCCTTTCGTTGCACACAAGGCAGGGTAAGGCTCTTGAAAGTTGCTTTTAAAATATCTTAATTTTAGTTCAAGTTGTGAATGATAGTTACATTAAAATTTCGTTACAACGAATACCTGAAGAGCACTGATTAATTTCTCTATAATGAAAAATGCATTAATGTGAATATTTTTTATTAGGTTGGTTGGTTGGTTGTATTTATGTCGGCCAATTATCTGCACGTGGGATATAGGCCCTAAGGGGGATGGTGCCTTCCGTGGAGGTCTTTCTAAGGGAACCTAACCCGTATTAACGCTTATTTTTTATTAGGAAATTGCATAATAGATTTTTGTTTAACAATCCAAATAATATTCGTTAAACGGAAAAATTCGTTAAAGTGACATTCGTTGTAACAAAATTCTACTGTATATTAGGATTGGAGTGAGATACACTATATTTTTGAGAGAAAACATTGATTATTTATTGAAGTCCTGCAATTATTTATTAGATTTCTTATTAGAGTCCGGCGCGGGTCGGATTATACCCGAACCGGACCCAAAAGCTCTATTTCAAGTCAACTCGACTCGCCATCCGAAACCGGATAAAAGTTTCTTCAACCCGAAACACTACCCCCAAACCAGAAATAGAACGAAATTAATCCATATTTTAATATAATTATGTAATAAAACTTTTCAATCAGATCTCCAATATTAATTTTAGTTATATCTCCAATATCAATTTTACCTTTTATATTGAAAACTAAATATATATACACTAGAGAGAGAGATGACACTGGCTCAATCTGAGACCGAGTCTCAACCAGTTACGGGCTCGGTTTCAACTTTTATACCAGTCGTCGAAATCAAAGCGAAAATTTTACTTATTCACAAAATGAGTAAATATATTAAATTTATAAAATAAAAAAACCCTACTGCGTAAAAAGCGAACTAATTAATTATTTCTCATCAATGTGAATCTATTTTTTATATTACTTATCTATTTTTATTTTATTTACTTGTATTGATGACTTTTAAGTTGCGTTTAATTATTAGTTTCTATCTACAAACACTGTTTTGATGAGGCCTATAGATATCTATTATGAAGGTTCGAGTTACAGTAAAGGTAGAGATTCAAAGTACACAACTTCCAGGTTGTGTAATATTTAAACGGAGCTTCTAACTGCAAAATGGTCAATGAAACACCGTCTTCATTTTGAAAGGCCTATATGCCACTCAATAGGGTACGTAAAGAAAATTTTTCGTCTCTACCGCCATTTTGTATTTTACGGCCGCCATTTTGAATTTATAAAAACAAAACCTATCCTATAACCATCGGACGGTTAAGACGAATCGATAGAGACCTCATTCATTAAAAATCCATCCAGCCGTTGGAATGTTTTGAGGGTATAAAGAAATCCACATACACAGATACGCGTGAAACACCCTTCTTTTCAATCGGGCAAAAAGGGATTTAAGAAAAAATTCCTATATGAAAAATAATAATGTAATCTAAGTTTCTTAAACGGTCTCACAATACTTTAAAAATAAAGTTTAAAGGGGAATTGATTTGTCATTGATGGGATATAAGAAAAAGATGTTCTATCTGATTCTGAAGCCTTTGCACGGTATGTATTAGCAAAGGGAAGAAAACGTAGGGCACACTTTCTCTATTTTCGCCTTCTTTTTTGAAGTCATTTTACAGAATTATTGAAAAACACAACACTTGCCTTTCTGTCATAGTTGCACAATGATATTTTAAAAGCATAAGAATTATGACTTTTGCAGATTTCTGCCAGTGCTTGGATATATATAACAAATTTGCTATTTTAAACATCTTTTCAGCGACATGAAAATCATGAAACGTTGCCATGAGAAAGTGTTTAAGATTAATACTTATTTCTATGTAAGAAAAGATTTTTAAAATTAAAAATTAATCTTGAAACAATTTGAAATGTTATTAACAAGTTTCTTACGGCGCACTTTCGGTATCAAGCTCGGGCGGGTTCGATCTCAGAGGGCGCAAAAATTTTCGGTCTCGAGTTACGAAAAAAAGAACCCAAAATCAATATTCAAATATACGTTGTTGTTTTTTAATCTGAAAAATATATTATCTTCTTTTTTGATAAATCTGGTCAGTCGAACCCGACTCGCAAAAGTCAAATCCCAACCCGCAACCTACACGGACCTGAAATACTTAAAGTCAACCCTACCCGAATCAAACAGCACTGAAAAAAAATCATCGTCAGCTACGGGTCAGATCGGGTAGGGTTCGGATAAAATCGGGTTAACCAATCCTATAAAAGACTCTAATCCCTATACAATTTTTTTTTGTGTTGGTGTGTACTACTTTCATTAAACACTGCCAAATTTTTTTTCCTGTATTTCGCTTTATTATTTCATGGCGCATTCGTTCCATTATACATTAATACTAATACTAATGTATATGGAAATTTTATCCGTATTTTGCAATTATTTAAAAAAAAAATGCATATACTATTTAGTGTTGCATGCAATTTAGTACATACTTCATCAGATCGTGAATTTCTAGTAGCCTCTCATTATCGGTTTCTCCACCTTCTAAATACTGCATGTAAAGATTCAGAGCGTATGCATATGTATATATAGCTGGAGACCACCTGCTTTCCTTTCTTAGAAATTCTAAGTACTTCTGGGCATTTTTCCATTCAAATTTAAAACTGAAAAGGAAAAGGAAAAAGTATTTGAATAAAGTATTGAAATCACTGTGACTTGTTTCATAGAATTATGAAATAATATTAAAATTTTAATAATCAACATTAGTTTAACCTATATTTCATAGGAATAATAAAATAACCATAATACTCATAAAACAATATTCAAAACATAAAGAATATTTTGCTTCACATTAACACTTTTTATAATTACATTGTAGAATTATTTAAATTAATTTTACTCATTTGAGTGTTTACAATAACAATAATAATACCATTACATATTTTAACTTCCTAATAAGTGCCATGACAGAGACATAGAAACTGTCTATTAAACATTCCAAATGCATACTTGAAAATTAAAAATAGTATAAAATACCTAGGATAACACCGTTGTTTTGAACACCATAGGCGAGCTCTTTCGACAGGTCATCTTGTGCCTCCCAAAACGAATACACAAGCTCTCTATCGCAGCGGTATTAGTGGACCTTGACGGTCAAACATAATCTAACTAAGTATTTATTACAATTACAACTTAGTAAATAGTATCACTCCATAAATTCAAAGCATACTGTGGGACAGAGAATTAACATTCCGGAAAAGTATAGGAAGAACCCTTATTTCTAGACCAGGGGTTCCCAAACTTTTAGACCGACGTACCACTAAATAGAAGTTCATACTTCCGCGTATCACCAGTCGACAAACTGAAAGCTACCTGTGATCAAGAACCTGTGTAAACTGAATATATCTAAACGAAATATTTTTCCAGTCTTTTGTGATTCCATCTGAGGAGATTTTAGAGTAGGGGAGACCGGGGTTAGTTGGCTACAGGGGTAAGTAGGCGCAGTCCCCATAAATCGCCTGTTTGTGGATAGATTGTGCAACCAGTCACAGAGTACATTTCTTCCTACGTTTTACAATTCTCACTGTAGTTTTGCAGCGTTACCTACGTGCGGTGGACATTTACTATGATTTTTCTGTTTTTTGCGCTCATAAGTAATTTTTTGTTGCTTCATTCTTTTTCTAATTTCTAATACTTATCTTAATAATTGCGGTTTAACTTGTGCAATTTTTCTTAGTGTATGATTAACTGTACCTACCCCATATGTGATTTACTTGGATTATTTATGCTTAGATGGTTACGTGTCCCTTTTGTGGAGAAATTTATTATGGGGCTAGTAGGCGCATTGAACAAGGGGCAAGTTGGCTCTCGGTGTCTGGTGTGTGCTGGTAGCTCGAAAAACAGCAAACACCGAAAAAAGTGGTTGTAATGCAAGATTTTGGGCACACGGGGCTTGCCCAAACGGAGACACTCGATTTTTTATTTATGACAACTGTAACTCTGATGATGTTATCGAGTGGGATAGAAGTTACTCAATGTTAATGTTTTATTCATTATTTTTATGTCTGTATTATTTAGAATTTACATTGTACGGCGATAATGCATTTGATTAAACCTACTGGTAATCAGGAAATTTATTTCTCTTAACTGCGTCTCTTATTTAATTTTTTATAAAGCGTGTGCCAACTTACCCCATAGGTATAGGCAACTTGCACCGTGACGGGGTAGGTTGGCGCAAAATTTTCCTTTTACTTTAGGCTTCCGCTAAACATAAACTACAAAAGCTACAAAATCAAAACTCCGGGTATTTATAGCCCAATGCCTGTTCTTTAAAAGTACAGTTAAAGTTTCATAAAAAACTTAAACGAAAAATTAATAAAAATCAATAACAAAAAACTGCGCCTACTAGCCCCGGTCACCCCTATTTAATTTCGTGATTCTGCCTGAGCAGATTTTACAGTATTTAATTGCATAATTACATCATTAAAATGACCCTTAGATTGTTTAATAATTAGATACTTTAATAATTTATAATAATATATAGTGTATATAAAGTGTATCAATAGAAAGTGTGTTAATTTTGGGTGGCAAATATAGATGTATTTTAATAGAAAAAAAATAAATGTTGCAATACTTTGTTAAACATGGAAAACACATGCACATTTTAAGTCGCCTTGTTTGTCAATTTTTTTTGTTGTATGAATCCTATGTTTACATCATTAGTAAAATACACTAAAAAATTTTAGTAAATGAATAACGTACATAAGAAATTTACATGCCTTGTGAAAGTAAACTGCTAATTGATGCGAGATCGAAGTTTGTTGAAATAAATAATATGCACACATACAATAAACTAATAGAAAAAAAACTTTTTCTTTTCAGGGAGTATGAAGTTCAACTCAACATCTACCGAAGCATTAGTTCCATTTATCTAAAAATTCTAATCGAAATTACATGCAAAACGCTATCAAAGCAGTAACAACAAAGAGCAAACACCGGGGAAACCCCCCCCCCACACACACACACACACACCGGGAGGAGGGGGGGGGGGATTGAGCTGTTTTTTTATTTCACATGCAGTAATTTTTATTTTATTTCACGAACCAGTATCAGACTTTCGCGTACCAGTAAACAGAGCTTGACGTACCAGTACTGGTACGCATGCCATAGTTTGGGAACCCCTGCTCTAGACTTCTAATTTTCTGTAAAACAGAGGTTGAGAAAAGACGATTAAAACTTAAAATTCAGCATCGTCGGACTTAACACATCCAGCTCAGTAGAAAAATCCTATTCTTACATCTCGCTCTATCTCTACCATCTACATATGAGGCGTTGAGAGCCAGAGTGGACTATTCCATATTTTTGTGAAAAGTAAGTTTGGAGTGTCAAAGCATTGTATGTCATGCCATCTATTGGCTGCATAAGAAATTTTATCAATTTAAAACCTATTCAAGAGATATTTCCAGTTTAATAGATGGTCCAACGTATCGTGTATATCAAGTAGCTAGTGTAAAAGTGGAACATGCGGCCAGGGCTTAATTTGCGCCGGAGCCCACCGGAGCTCAGCTCCGGTACTTCTCTGTTTTTAATAAATATTTAAAGATTGGTTGGAATTCACCGGAGCTCATAAATTCAGGGCTCCGGAGCCCATTATTTTGTTTTTATTCAATTAGCATCTGTTTGAGATTTTGTTTGTTTGAGTACTCTTCTATTGTGTAAGAGTATGAAAATAACGTTAGTGATTTTTGCATTTATTTTTCATCATGCACGCCACCCACGGCTTGGCTCTGCTTTTCACATTTACGAAGTCACTTTCATTTGTAAGTAGATATAATCGCCATGTATTGTTTGTTATTCTAATAGAAAACAATCGGGCAGTATTTCGACTTTTTCAATAAAAGCATCGAATTTTAGTTTTTTGTATTATATTTCCGAATCATAATCATTAACTTATTTAATGGCTGAATTCTGCGATTAGTAATTAACATTAAAATTAGGCAAAGATTTCTATTCAGAAGAAGTGATAAAATAAAAAAGTGGAACAATTGACAGTTAAGTATACCGGTAGATATATATATATATATATTATTTTACTAAAAAAAGAAAAAAAAGGTCCTTTAAATTTTGAAAATAATGTATGAAATATAAATATGCAGATTGGAGTGACGGTGGGAGGGGGGGGGACGCTATGGTTTTAGCACTGCAGAATATTAGGGCTCCGGTACCTTTTTTTGTTAGAAATTAAGCCCTGCATGTGGCATGGTTACTCTGACACTGCCAGCACCATATGCTTCCTGGAGAAGCTTTGTCTCCTCTGGCCACTTTCAAAACTGACCTAAAAGAGTTTGGCGAAATTTTTTTCCAAATTTTGGAAAGCATTTTTCTCGAAATTGCAGCTAGCAAGATTGGTCCACTCTGGTTCTCAATGACTCATATAATCATAGAAAAAGTATTGTGTTTCCATATATACAAACTTAATTCAGGGCTCTCCAAACTTACCCTCTAAAAGCAATTGGCTTTCAGCTTAGCGGCCTAGGAGATTCGTTCTTCCTAGGTCCACCCAGTACGCTGAATTGAGAGCCTCTTTACAACATAACAAAGGCAACTTTATTGTTCCCCACGTGAACCTTTACACCCCGTTGTAAATTAAGGACTCATAAAGCTTTACTTTAGAATCTGAATGTGAACTGTCTGTAGTGAAAAAATACATAAGTTTTTGTAATGGAGGCTGTATGGAGAACACATAAGAAATACAAAACATAAAGTTACTCAAATTTCAAAAAATTTATTGTATATATAAAATGCACTATTCTTTACAATAATATGTAATAATTATCTTCATATTAATATAAACGCTACTTTATGCATATTGATCTTGGATTTTAAATTCTAAAAGTATGTGAAGCTAAAAAAAGGAAATAAAATTTATGTTTTATAAAATATATATTTATAAATATATATTTATAAAATTAATGTACATATATGCAGTGTATTTTACCTATAGCACCACATAATTTCCCAAGACCCCAAGTTTCTCATCTGCTTCCACGTGTCTTGCACCGTTAAAGAATCTAGGAGCAAGTTGATTGCCTGTAAAACATTGTGAAATATTAAGTTTAAAAAATAAAGTATATATATGGAATAATTTGCTTCTAATATTATGCGGTGTAATAAATATATATTTTTTAAATAATAGTAAATTGAGATTTTAAACAGAAAAAATATGGCAATTATAGCAAGGACTTTCGTTACCTCTGAGCAACTAATATTTGGCTACATCGCCGCAATATACACTTATAATCTATCACATTTCTTTGATGATTTTCTCTATACAATCGGTCACAAAATGGATTTAATAACGAATCCATCGACCAAATTGTTCAAAAATGTCACTTTGCTGCTCCATCAGAAGTACCGTTTTGGAAGCTATCGTATTCCCTCCCTCACACACACATATACATCCTAATTACAATATTTTCCTTAGACTACGTGTTCAGAAAGTATGGAGAGAGAGAGAAATCGAAATCGACGAGCCATTGAAAAATCATGGTTACATATAATCAAGTATGTGAGCTTTAAATCCAATAAATATATATTTTTTTTAACAATCTGTTCGATGAATTGTATATGTTGTGTCAACAGTTAATAAATATACTACAGATTAAAATAAAATTATATTTAAACAAACATAGATTTACATCTTCCTGCAGGTACAAGAATGCGGTATGTTAATGTTGACAAGAGCCAGGCTTTTTGGGATGCCCGGTTGCGTAATTAAAAAATATCGCAGCTAAAGAGTTAAATGCTGCGTGCGTTTAATCTGAAGGTTCAACTGCTTCTTCTAATGTAGAGATGCACTGAAAACCAGGAAGTGTCCTTGAAAGTGTTATTGATATCAATAAACAAAGTTATTTCAATAAGAAAATGATAAATAATGTCTTTAAGTAAATATTTAAACATTATATATGACTTTCCTGATTATCAGCAATTATTTAGAAGAAATGTATATTACACAAATAGTTCATAGCAATAAAGATGATTTCTTAGTAGAAAAGTATCTTGATAGATATTAAATGATAAGTTATTATAAACAACTGAGAAAATGTCCAAGTAGAAAAGATGACTTATATGAATTATAGCTTCAAAATTGCTAATTGCTAAAGGAACATATTTCACAATAATGATGAAGCTGTTGGATTGTTTATATTAAGTAGATATTTGTGTCTGTACAGAAGATGATCTATTATTATTGATAAATGCTTTTAGATTAGCATCAATAAGGTTTCTCTTAAATAATAATTGCGAAAAATGTATGTTCACTGAACACAATCACTCAAGATTAAGTTATGTTGTTGCAACTTTGTTGTTGTAGTCTTAAGGAAAGTAAATTAATAATAATTCTGAATGTAAAAGTACCTGGTCAAGTTCTCCTTTCACTTCCAGCAAGCGACCATGCAAGAAGAGGTAAAGAGCACCCTAGAATGCGAATGATGATACATTAAAGCCATAATCATTCAGATTTTTTTTTTTTTTAAGAAAACAAGTTCTTACACATTTATAAATGTATATTATGTAAAAACAGCACTATGGTATGTGGTAACTAATAATATATTGAATTGCGCAAGACAATTATTGGATTAGTCAAAGAATTCTCTGCCCTACAAATGAGATCAAGCACGTTTTTTTCTTTTTTTTTTTTTTTCCTTCTTACCATAATATTCTTTTATCAATTCAGATTTATTTATCTCACTATACAAAAATAAATAAAAATTAATGGCTTTGATTACAAAGCTTCAGTATACTGCGTATTCATAGGGAAACCATCTCTTAATTAAAAGTCGTTCATGAAAACGAGCAAGTGATATGCATCTGATAAAACCAAGGGATACAATTTAAGATTTATTAAAATAATTTCTATACGATTCCATTAATTTGTTCGTAAATTATTTATTGGTATAAATTTAACTTTTAGTTTTATTTAAAAATCAAAAAATTAAGTTTATGCTTTAGTATAAAATATTAGTTTTACGCTTGGAAGTGATTGGGAAATTATATCTCAAATGAAAGGCATGTGTCTCAACTTATTTTCTCTTACGTTTAAAAGCACAGACTTACTTCATTGTAGGAAAACATTATATTTATATTGCTAAAAATCACCGGCCACTTTCGATTTTAGGCGCTTTATCGAATATCTAAAGAAATACCTCACGAGTTTTTTTTAGAAATTTGGTGATATATATAAAATATTTGACCTCATATTTTTCCACGAAGGTTTGATCACGAGGGCAGTTAGGAGACCAACAAAAAATTGGAGATCACAAATAATATTTGGGATCACCCTATAAAATAAAATACACGAAATTATCTGCCGCTGCAGCACATGACTACGGGAATCTTGTACAACATTAGTGTTTATTTGTGTAAGAATAACACGTATATTCATGGGGATATGACGATTTCTTTAAAAAATTAAAAAAAAAATCGCATGTTTTTTGTTTATAGCATGCAAGGTTTTCAATTAAATGTAACTACAGTTTCAGAAAATTTGAAAAATGAAGTAGACACAGCACAGTACATTTAGAATATAAATATATCAAATATTTAATGAAGTATGAGCAGTTGTATGAAGTATTTTTTAAGTACGCATGCGCGAACTATACGAAAGATTTTTTCTATAGAGCAACTAATATAACAAGATCGGCCGAATATATTGTAAATTCATAAAGATATCGGCAATATAGAGAGGAATTTCGTTTGCCTTCGAAAAGTAGCCGGTTGAAAAGGGGTTTTCAACAAATTGTCATTTTTTTATTAACTGACTTCCAACAACACTGACTAGAAACATTACAACTACTTACCCTTGGATAACGATCTAGCATTCTCTTGATAATGTATTCTGATGATTCTAGATCTCCGTCGCCTAGTCCTGCAAACAATAAAAATGGGTAAACATTACGATAATAAAAATAAGTAAAGCTTATGATAATATCTGAAAGTAAAGTTCGATAAGTAGAATTTTCAAATAGATATTAAAAGGTACATATTTTTTAAATATATATGGATAGAAATTGGATATTTCTGATCATTATTTATATTTTACCATTGTTTATTTAATTATTTTCGCCATGGCTGTAAAGTTACCACGATTGTGATGTTCATTTGTTTAAGCGTGACATAGAGGTCTGCATGGATCCGGGCTTGGCCCGAGAGCAAATTCACAAATACTCAACGTCCCACCGCACTTAACTGCAACTTCTGTAGCCAAGCGCTTTGGTAAGAAAATGAACTTCGACGTGCATGTTGCTTTCTGTTTCTAGTACCGTAGTTCGAAGTTTGCATGTGCGAATATTTATATCCACTTTATATGAATATTTTAGATACACTTACAGAGTTCAAAAGGGAGTGGGGTTTTTTTCATATTAATTCATTCTACACAAGTTGTATTATTGGGGCGTCCATTACTGAATTTTTTTAACCTTTTATTAATCAGCAACAAAGCACTTATCTTAGCATACCCTCGACTACTAACTAAGATATTAAAGTGAATGTTCATTTATTTATTGTTATCATTTAAAGAAAGACGAAAGTCATAGAACGTATCAATAAATATTTCACTTGTTCACAATATATGTACATGTTTATATACATACATATAATTATTTAGGAGATGATTATCGTAATGTATTTAGTACTTATGCTGACACTAGGTATCAGCACTTGCTACGTACAACTCCATAAATAAATCCTTCTGTTTGGGAGAAGAAAGGTTAAAGTTACAGATCATATTATCCATAAGATTAAATATTTCACTTGTAATGCATATATATTATATTTATTCAGAAGATGAAATAAGCATTTATTATTTCGCACTCGTATTCTTGCAAGTATTCCATAGACAAGAAAAACACTGTCAAATGGACGAAATATCGAAGGTCGAAGTAGCTTCAGACTTGCATGCGCGTCGAAGTTCATTTTCTCGCCAAAGCGCTTGGCTACAGAGGTTGGCGTCAAGTGTGCTGGAACGTTGAGTGTTTATGAATTTGCGACCGGGACGGGCCGATGAAAAAAATAAGGCCGATCCCAGAAGATAAAATATTTGACCTGACATAAAATTGGAAAGGATCAAACTAAGCCAATAAAATGTGGGCAATTTTCAATGGACGTGACTGAGACGAGGATAAGTGCAAATATGCTGCACGAGGCAATGCTAGATTGACATCAATGCAGAAATATAACATGCCCAGCGTAGAGATCGGCATTGGCAGTTGCATGATGTCTGAACCAGGGCTTAATTATTTCAGCAGACTCAGTCCGGGCCAGGATCAGGTTTACATTTTCTTTCTATACATACTGGGCCTACATGGCGGGTCGGTACTGATGCTATTCTGAATTCTATGACTTGCGAACATATAGTAACCTATATTGTTAAATTTTCCCATAAATATGTACGCAGTATTCTAAAAAAAAATCTTAGTTGTATGTTAAGAAAAATCGATATTTTCTGTGGAAATTGATTCGGGTCAGATTTCATTAATTTTTGTACGGGCCGGCACTGTTACCATAAATTTTAGTAATGGCTGGGTCGGGTCCGGGCTGAACTTTTAGTTTTTGAAACGGGCCGGGCCAAGATAGCTGTCGTTCGGGCCTAGAAATTGCGGTCCGTGCAGACCTCTAGTGTGACATGTCTTTCTTTAATCGCCTACCTTTCTGTCAGTCTATATTTCTGTTCTATTTTTCCTTAAAAGCGAAAAGATTTAGAATATGTTCTTGATATGTATTACGTCATGTTCTTTCTGAATATTTTAGTGGTAATCGTATAAATTTTCGTCATTAAAAAAAAACTGAATTTGAAGCACTAAGATCCCACATGATTTTTTTTCCAAGCAGCTGGGGGGAAAAAAAGTAAAAACTATGATTGTCATTTTAAATAGAAAATGTGCTTTACTTTATCTCAATAACATATTCAAATTTTCTCGCATCCCATTAGCAGCCATTTTTTCAAAAATCAGCAGGGTAACGGGCTGATAATAAATACTAAATCACAAGCCTTTTAAACTTTATTGGGAAGTATTAAACTTGTGATTAACAACAAAGAAAAAATCACAAACCTTTTAAACTTTATTGGAAAATATTAAACCTGTGATTAGCAACAAAGAAAAATCTCAAACCGTTTAAACTTTACTAGAAATATTAAACTTGTGATTAAAACAAAAAAAAATCCCAAACCTTTTAAATTTTATTAAAAAATATTAATCTTGTGATTAACAAAAAAAAAAAAAAAAAAAACCAAACCTTTTAAACTTTATTGGAAAATATTAAACTTGTGATTAACAGCAAAGAAAAATCACAGACCTTTTAAATTTGATTAGAAAATATTAATCTGTGATTAACAACAAAAAAATCACATACCTTTTAAACTTTATTGGAAAATATTAAACTTGTGATTAACAACAAAGAAAAATCCCAAACCTTTTAAATTTTATTAGAAAATATAAAACTTGCAGTGATGCCGGGAATGCGCTATAGCGCATCATTTAGGCAAAAAATTAGAGAAGGGACGCATGATTTTCCGCTTGAAAGATCGTAAAAGTGTCATGTTTTGTATTAAATACACATAATTTATCTTATTTTTTGGAAGTGTCTCGGTCCCAGAGACCCAGGATTTCAAGAGTCTAGCAGCATCACTAAACTTGTGATTAAAAACAAAGAAAATAAAAAGAAAAGTGTCTAGTTAAATTGATGGCATTGAGTTCACAGGCTATTCACACTAATTGTATATTATGCTCTTATATCAAAGAATAATGCACCTCAAAAAATAAATTAAGGGGGATTACCCCCCCCCCTTTATACTTAGCCAATGAACCTCCAAATCTAATCAGGGACGCGCCTTATCAGAATAAATCTGTATACCAAATTGAAGCAAATCAGATAATTCTGCATAAAAAAATTATTTCGCTAAATTAAGGGGAGGGGGGGGGGTATTAGCTCCCCATTTCCCCCTTTATACTTAACCAATGAACCTCCAAATCTAATCAAGAAAAGCTCCTTATCATAATTTGAAAAAAAAAAATTGAAGGATATTGGATAATTCTGCATGAAAACCCATTTATCTAAATTAAGGGGGAGGGGAGTTTCCCACTTTCCCTGTTTTATTCTTAACCAATGAACCTCTAAATTTAATCAAGGACGCGCCATATCGGAATAAACCAGTATATCGAATTTGAAGCAAATCGAATAATTCTGCATGAAAAAAGCATTTATCTAAATTAATGGGGGAGGGGTAGGCTTCCCATTAGCCGCTTTATACTGAACCAATGAACCCCAAAACTCTCTGCTGTGCAATCTCGCGTAGCTTGGAATAAGTTAATTGAACACCAAAACTAATATGTAAATTCTAATTATGGTTTAAAAATAAGACTTAAATACTTCCATTCAGTCCAAAAGTATAACATTCTTTTTTTTTTCTCCTTTTAAACGCAACAAACCGTTCAAAAGGTCAAATACCGCCTGTGGCTCTTCCTCAAAGACATCATTATTGATCAAAAGGTAGATTATGACCCGAAACAAGATTAAATGTATTTTAAGATTTACAAACTTGTACCTTTTTTTGCTTTTCGGCATCTAAGGGAAATTGAGCACGCTGCTGAAACATTAATCTGAGCGAGTCCAATAAGGGGGTATTCTTTGTTTAACTCGCGGAGGCCAAGAACAGTGATATAAAGGAGAGAGGGGACCAAAAACTGTTTTTATATATTTTTTATTAAATTCCAAATAAATTCAAGAGATCTTCTGATGAATTTATATATATAATATATATATATATATATATATTAGATTGCATCATAAATGATATAGACTTATAAAACTTTCGCAGCATACATAAAAAATAATAATAATAATAAATAAAACTATATTAAATTTGCACTAATTATTGTGGATCTGATTCTTTGTTATTGTATGCTAAGCGATTTGTAAATACAGGAATATCTGCCCCACTAACCATAAATCTGAGATTTAAAAATGCCTCTCGTATTCCGAAATTTACATAGTGTATGTTGAGATAATCAAAAACTAAGCTTCTAGATTGTACAGTTTGGATACCAAATAGTTTTTTTAAAAAATCGATAATGCAAAATTTCTTCTGTGGGAACAGTGCGCTTTTTCGATACTATTAAAAACATACAATAAAACTTAAATTTCTTAATGCATAAATTGTGTTTAAAACTAAGTCTAAAAGATTTATCACTAAATGTTTCATACAACTGTTTTAAATTAGCATTATTTTCAAATATAAAATTAAATTTTTAAAAAATCTAATGTTTAAATTATTGAAATTCCATAAAAACGCTGGAAATATAAAATAATAAATAAATATTAAATAAATGTAAAAGAGAATGAACATGGTTTTTAAAAGTTATAAAGACATATTCGTATATAGTTAAATTTTTGTATGTGTTTATATATTTTTATACAACAATTATTTTGAAACAAATAATACTTAGATCTAATATAATCATTTAAAAGAAAAATTTAAAAATATGCAAGTTTGCATTGATTTATATTTTAACACTAAGTTTAGCTTAGCGAAAACAAACATTTTCAATTAAAATACATAACTGCATTTCTCATTATTTTGAAGGGGGGAAATGCAGCTATTTTTTTAAGTTATAGAAAGCTAATAAAAAGAAAAAAAAAATAAAGCTATACTTTAGATATAATATAATCATTTATAAAAAATAAAATAAATAAATATGCAAGTTTTCATTAATTTCTATTTTAACACTGTGTTTAGTTTAACGAAAACAAACACTTTCAATTAAAATACATAACAGAATTTCTCACTATTTTGAAGATAAAAAAATGCAGCTATTTTTTTAAGTTATAGAATGCGAATAAAAAGAAAAAAAAAAATAAGTAAAGCTATACTTTAAACCTAATATAATCATTTAAAAGAAAAATTTTAAAATACACAAGTTTTCATTAATTTCTATTTTAACACTAAGTTTAGTTTAGCGAAAACAAACATTTTCAATTAAAACACATAACTGCATTTCTCATTATTTTGAAAATAAAAAATTGCAGCTATTTTTTTAAGTTATAGAAAGCTAATAAAAAGAAAAAAATAAGTAAAGCTTACTTCAAATCTAATATAATCATTTAAAAGAAAATTTTTAAAATACCCAAGTTTTCATTGATTTCTATTTTAACACTAAGTTTAGTTTAGCGAAAACAAACATTTTCAATTAAAACACATAACCGCATTTCTCGTTATTTTAAAGGTAAAAAAAATGCAGCTTTTTTTTTATGTTATAGAAAGCTAATAAAAAGAAAAACCAAAAGACAATCGAATTTCTTCTTACTCCTTTAACCTCCTCAGTTCCGAAGCTAAAATAATAATACAAATGCTTATTCATTGGTTTTTTCCAAACAAAATGACATCGTAAATGACAGAAAAAATATCTTTTCTGAAATTGATCCTTTAGGCGCTTAGTAATTTAGGTTAAAAAATGTGGATCTAAAATTACAAAACCCTTAAAAACATCAACTTAATAACCATTAAGCTAAATTAACGCAATCACAAATTTAAGAGCTACAAACAAGTAAATAATCTACAAATCCTCAAAAAAATTTATTGAAAAATATTTAAGTTAAATACTTATGAAAATTTCTCACTTTCTTGGTTTTTGGGGTATTTTCGGGCATTTGGCAAACTTAAATGAAAATAACATTTATTTTATGTGGGAATCAGCTTAGATGCTGCCATTTATTCGTTTGCTTTGAACACAAAAAAAACATTCAGCTATTAAGAAGTGATGTGAAAATGTAAAAAACAAAATCGGACATTTTATTTTTTATAAGGAAAAGAACAAAGGTCCCCGTATGGGGACCCAGGGACCGAAGAGGTTAAAGAAAAGTTCAAAGCGGGAAAAAAAAAAAAAAAAAAAAAAAGCTTTCACATTAACTCGTCAGTAAAATAAGTAACACTTTGCGATCCAACCCCGAATCTGACTCGGGATCATTTTACTTTGCAAAATTTGCTTTTGGCACCAGTAATAAAGGAAAATAAAACTTGCCTTATTTAATTAGAGCATTTTCGAAATTGCGTAATTGAAGATAACTTCTTTTAAAAAAGTAGTGCCAACCGAATAAAATTTGTGCAAGAGTCACCGGGCCGGAAAGGGTTAATAAGATGTTCCCAAAACAATTAGATCTAAGTTAGAAAACTATTAGAAATAGTTCCTCTTCGTCTCTCTTTTTTTCTCTTGATACTGCAAACAGAGATGTGGACAGAGTTGCCGACGGTCACAGTTGTACCAGTGTCTTGTTTAATCCCGTTATGAAGGGTGCATTTTAATCTAAGCATATTTACATAGTATCTATTATAAATCTGAATATATTTTCATAAATACTTTTTGATTTAAAGAACGAAAAAATAAAAGGGAAAAAGAATCCATATTTCAATCAGCAAATGAATGTATTTTAACTGAATTAAACTTGGTCATAATTGTAAAAATTATTTCTGTACCATTTTTCTTTTTCTTTTTTTTTTTTTTTCTTTTTCAACTACCATTCTTTAGTTTAGTCGTACATTTTTATGTTTTTATACTTATTTTTAAATCAAGTATTTGTTAATTTTATGCCATACGATCATTAAAATTTTAATCCCTTTTCTATAAATAAGTTTTAAAAAAAAGCTATAAAAGTGATAAAATACCTTTATTTAGATTAACGAACGTTTCATCACACAAACGGCGATATTTTTAAAATCATTCTTGATAAAAATATTTTCGCAAAATTTTAAAAACAATAATTTGGTAAATAATATCACGAGACCTCATATGCATAATGAAAATCAGTGCAAACATAAAATAAAATGAAATTGAATATTTGTGAGCGTGGATTAAATTCTACTATTGTTACTAAAATTGCATAGCATCTCTTTCCAAATTTCAGGTAACTCAAAGGACACTGAATCATTGCAAATATTCTCGTTGCGTAAAAATATCTCTATTGATTCCCGGATAATGGATGGTAAATAACATCTTGACGGATAAATTATTCTGCTATTTTTAAAATCGATCTGAAAAGGTTCCTTGCTGTATATTCTGGCCATAGCTGTGGTTCTCCTGTTGTATTTGATGTCTGCTATATGTTCTTTGATTCTAGTTTGAGTCTAGTTCTTTTCTATATTTTCACAAATTGTGAGGTATTTTTTTTTTGACTGAAATACATATTTTAAAGAGTTCTGCTTAATACTTTATGCAAGTTGATCATTTTTGATGTACTAATTAAAAATTAAGGTATTGTTCATACTGTTATTATTGATTAATGACAATTAAAAAATGTCACTAAAAATTTACTCACCAAACAGGTAGGCAATAATGGTATTGTAACAAAGTAGGAACAATGCAGTTAAGGGTCCTCTTAGCGACCCTTCTAGTGCCACAGAAGCGTACATATTTTGTAGTCCCAGTTCCTGCAATTGAAATTATACATATTATCTTTTTTTTATGATTTTGTCCCTGCTATATTTACATAAACATATTTAGAGGATGAAACCATAGCTTTCCTTTGTCAAATTTTAATTTTTCCTTTATATTTTACATATTATTTATTCAACAATCAGCTAATAGGAAATATTTTTGTAAGTTTTGCATCTATTACGTGTTAAGAGTGAATGCAATCATTAATAGATAGAAGACATAATATCTATAGTTATAATTAGGTTTATAAATTTATCCGGAGAGATGTAATGAGAATTTTCAATGGAAAGCAAAAAGATGGGGAGCTGTATCCAAATATCTGTTGATTAGTGCGAAGATAGAGTACCCAATATTGCACGTGCTGCTATATTTGGATACAAGCCCTCATCTTTTTGCTTCCTTTTGCGAACAATGGATTTCAAGCTTATTCTATCGACGATGATTTTCAGAATTTTCAAGCTATGTTTTTGAGACTTTCCCAAAAGTTGCTCTATACACTTAGCTAATACATTATGCACATTATATTTTGATTGCATTCGCGCATGCACAGTGAAGCATTTTTTAGTAAACCTGCTCATTTTTTCATCCAATTTTTATTTTTATTTTTTCCAATTCTGATTTCAGGGTAGTATGTACAATGTTGTTTGACATATTTTCTGAACAGAAAAGTTTTTTATATTAAGAACTCTGCAAATTATAAGCAAAAAACTTGGCAAAATTTGGGATTTTAAAACCTTAATTTCTCTACTAGTACACATGCTATCCTCCTAAAAATGAACACAGTTTATTACAATAAGCCTCTTAATTATGTTCGACAGTTTGAACGCTTTTGCTACATTAGTTTTTACAGGGTTATCCAAAAGATATTCGTTATTTTTCAATTTGTTGACGTGTCCCCTAAAGGATTTCGGGAAAAAAATCTTCCCGGAAATATATAACCTACACTATTCTGTTTACACACCTGGAGTTTCAGGATAATTCCTCATGTATTTTTCTAGATATTTAACAAAACGTCTAAAATCGCGGGTGACCAATCATCATTGGCCATACAGTGTATATCCCACCGCCCCTCAATGGGTTAAATAATTTCCACCAGGAATTTATTTACATTCTTCATACGCTTAAACATTGTTTAGAGATTCATATTGTCTTAAAATACAATAATTTCTTTTATAACTTTTCTTAGCCCCAGCTTTTCACATACATTCTTATATTAACATGCAGGCGGTATTATATCTGTTTATTAAACTAACTATAATAAACTATAAGAATCGTTTTAGAAGAAAAATAAAATTATTTTTTTAGATGAAAATTTAAAAATTTTAAAGTCATCATGACTTCAAATTAAAATAAATAGTAATTTCACTTGGAAAAGTAAAAAAAGAAAATCAAGGATAAACTTATATAATTAAAACTGAAAGTAATTTAAGTATATTATGTAAATTTACTTAAATTGCGGTAAATAATATTTTTAGTAAAATTTTAATTGAAAAAATCGAAAAAAAAAAGACAAGCAAGTACCTTGAATATGCACAATTATCACCAGCATTTACCCCATGTAATGCTTCCACGTGTGCAAGGGTGTTCTTAACTTCTCTGCTCAACAAACGCAAAATATTTTGACACATTTACAAATTCATTTTTTAACGGAAAGTTATAAAATTGGAAGGCCGGAATGTGAAAGCGATTTGGAATCGAACTGTGTTTTCCATTTTTTGATAATTAAATTACCTATCGAGTTATAAGCGATTTTGATAACGTGATAAAGACGTTTTTCGGGAACTTCGGTTCAAAACGTCAACTTTGACAATACTTTCTGAAAGATCTATTGCGTTTGTAAAAAAAAAAAAAAAAAAAAAAAAAAAAAAAAGTAAAAAACAGCTTGCTTACATAGTTTCTGAACAACAACAACTGCTAGTTTCATGCATTTCCGACCAAAAATAAATTTAAATTTATGTCATAAAGGTGCCCTTTTGGATTTGAGAACAACCTTAAAACTCAAAATTACATCCAAGGTTTGAGTAGCACAGTTGAAGTTTATTCCAACTGAGCGAAAAATCTCCAGCCCAGGAATCGAACCTGGATACTTGGCGTGCCGTGCCAATGCCTTACCTGTTGGGCTATAAGGACGATACGTGGGTCACATAATTCACTCTTATTTGTTGGACTTAGCTGCGAACTGCAGGGCTAGTTTCATTCATCCGAGCTATAACTATAGCATTTACATGATGAAAGTGTGTTATTTTTCGCTCTGTTGGAGTAAACATCAACTGTACTACTCCAGCCTTGGACATGGATATCCAGTTGTGAAAAAATATTCGTTCCCTTCATTATGACCTAATTACATGGTATACAGGAATTTC
The DNA here is from genome assembly GCA_963932465.1 of Maratus speciosus. Classification (NCBI taxonomy): domain Eukaryota; kingdom Metazoa; phylum Arthropoda; class Arachnida; order Araneae; family Salticidae; genus Maratus; species Maratus speciosus. The sequence goes on from OZ010789.1 coordinate 157,442,905, forward strand.
CGTGTTAAAACACACTTTCATCATGTAAATGCTATAGTTATAGCTCGGATGAATGAAACTAGCGCTGCAGCTCGCAGCCAAGTCCAACAAATAAGAATGAATTATATTAGCCAGGTGTCGTTCGGATAGCCTAACAGGTAAGGCATTGGCACGGCACGCCAAGTATCCAGGTTCGATTCCTGGTCTGGGCATTTTTCGCTCTGTTGGAATAAACTTCAACTGTGCTACTCCAACCTTGGATATGATGTAATCCAGTTGTGGAAAAATATTCGTTCCCTTCATTATGAACTCAAAATTATTTGAGGGTTTTTTCAGATTATCTATCCAGATCCCTCAGCTAGATTTTATTATTTTTTTCTTATAAACATTTGTGTTGAATACTCTTTTTTTTTTTTTCGTTTTTAAGATAGAATTCACTTTAAAGATAACTTTCTTGTTAGATAAAAGTAAATTTTCTTAAATAATTATCTAAAATCAATCATAATTTAACACTGTTTTTATTAACATTGTAAAATGAAGGTGGTATTTTTTTTCCTTTTCCGTATAAGAGGAATAAACATAGCTATTTCAACACAAAACTAATTATTATATAATTGTAGTGTTATTAGACTTTTATGAGAAAAGTGCTCAATAGTTATATTCAAAATAGACCTATTTATTTTTACGCCAGATTATAGATTATATTTTTAAATAAGATTAAAAATAATATTTCCAAAAGAGTGACATTTTTGAATGAATACATACTGCTTAACTTTACGTTTATACTTTCTTAATATTTTATAACTCAGTAGATACGGTACAAAAACGTAAAAATTGGTCTACAGCGTTTTGGATAACATTAAATTCAGTGTAACAGTATTTGAAAACTATTTCGAAAAATCAAAAAAAATATATCGTAAATAAATGTCATAAATAAACATAATAAACAAATCAAACCATAAATGCAGAAAGTTAATAGATACATAAGTTTGTAAACAGAAAATTATTAGCATAAACAAAATGTAACAGAATTATTATAGTAATGTTTCAAAAATAGGTACCTTATCTCCACAAAATCCTATCATTTCTAGAACTCGAATTATTCTGGTCGGTAAATGTGCAACAACCTATAAAACATTGATAAAAATATAGAGACAGAACAATTTCTAAGAAAAAAAAAGAACGAAAAATCATGCATGTAGCATAGACTATGAAACATTTTCCAACAAATTCAGAGTACTGTAAAAAAAACTTTACAGTTTATTAAAGTTAAAGGTGCTTGAATAAAGAATTTAGAAAATGCATAACGCATTTGAAACCCAATATTTGCAATTACCATCAATAGTCGTGAAAATATCCGAATTGTTTTGTGCAGCCCTGTATATGATCTATGGATTTGTATGTATACTTCATAGTATGCTGAAAGTTAGTTCAATTAAGCGCATACACAGTTGAAAATTCCCATTTAGCAATTTCCATCAATACACGGAAATGTACTTGAGATCTTTTGTGTATAGCCCTGTATATGATCTACAGAATTTATGCACACCAAGTTGCAAAAAAATAGCTACATTTTAAAACGCGTACCACAACTGAAAACGTACTTCCAGTAATTATTCTTTATAGCCATAGTTGTCGCCAAATACTTTTGTGTATCCTTGTAAATGAACGATAAATTACATGCATGCCAGATTCTACGTAGGGTAAAGTGCCCATATTTCGTACCCTCTCCTATTTTCGTCCCCCTTAACTTCTCCGCTTCAGCGAAAGTGGTGCCACTTATGACGCAAGGCACAGGGGACGGAAGGTAAAAGGGGTCAGAAATTGAAAGTTTCATTCGCCAAGAAGCACACATAAATTAAAGACCGCAAATTTCCTATTTTTAGAAGACCTGAGTTCTTATTACGTCGTTTGTAGAACGTTATTTACTGTACTGTAAGTACTTATTTCTTATTCATTGCATGTATTTTACGTTGGTAAGTTGCTGACAGTAGCATACAGTGAGTTTTAGGACGCTCAGTTGATCTTACAGGAACTGAAGCTCCGTCATATTCGGAAGTAGCGTGGTTCCAATTTCGTCCCCCTTGCAATTCTTATTTTCGTCCCGGGGACGAAATTAGGAATGCTTTTCCATGATATTTAAAAAAAAAAAAATTCCTCATGTTTGGATGGCTAATGTTTCGTTATGTTATCCTTCCACTGATAATTAGCACATTTCTTTGTGCCTTACTTTAATGTAAATTAAATTACTTACTCATTTAGAAATAAATTTTGATTTAGTTATAAGTTAAGCTTCGGCGTATTGGATTTTTGGGGGGGACGAAATTGAGACCATTTTTTTTCCTTTGCATTTTTTAAATACTTTTCAAAAAAACAATTTTTCGCATTGTTAAAATTTTTTTGTACGATATTTGCCTATGTTTCTATGTGCGTGGGTAGTTATAGTCTACCTAAAATCCAAATTTGGTAGATTTTCACTGAAAATTACAACTTCCAAGGGCCTAAAATTGACTGGGAGGGGGGGGGGCGATAATAGGGCACCTTACCCTACACCTCAAAGATATAATGTAAATTTCAATATGTTTAAGGTAGTGTAATATCATTAATATATACAGGAAACGATTTTCTCCATAGGCCGTACGTAATGTAAGGGAGTTCTTTTGAGTATTCCTGTAAATTAATCGTAAACGCTACAGACTTCGTTTTCAATACCGAACATGCCATAGCAATCCCCAATAAAATATATCAATTTTATGACAATCTGACTATACTTACGCGAGTTAGAGCACGGACAGATAGAGAGACGGACATACAGACAGACAGAAAAAAACCGAATTCATAAACACTTTTCAACTAGGTTGAAAAGTGTTACAAAGCAAAGCTAACATTTTTCCCAATTCTAAGTATTTTCGGCCTTTTTATAAATGAAGATTTAAATAAATATACATAAAAAAAGTTTCAATTCAAACATGACAGAATTTATGGTCTCAACATTTTAAGTTATCGTATGACAGTTTAAAAAATTATGATATACTACACCAGGGACGGCGAACCTATGGCACGCGTGCCATAAGTGGCACGCTGCAGATTATTTTTGGCACGGCATAGATTCAGGTTCTACATCAAAATATAGCAAAATTTCATAAAATGCATTAATTAATCTAGATTAGATGTTGTTTCTGTTTATCTGAATTCGATTAGTTGGGTTGGTTGTCATTGTCATACAGATTGAAGAAACTGAAATATAATTTAATGTATCTTAATCGTCTCAATATTGGCTCTCAAAATTTTCAGAATAAGGAAGAATTAGGAGATTATCGCAAAAGAAAGATTAAAAGGCATTATAAACAAAAATGCCGATGGTAAAATTATAACAACTTGGAATTCAATTCCAGACACTAAAAGCTGTAGATTTTGGCGCTTGCGATTGGGCAATATTTTGTCCGAGACATTCTTTTCGGAAAGAAATAATATGAAAAATTCAAGCAAAAACATATTGTCAAATGATTCCAATTCAACATGATATCTCTTAAAAATAACTATGTACAAAGCTGATATATATTATTCGGCATCTAAGATGAGACAACCGAAATAATATTTAAAAAATAAACTTCGAAAGAATAACATCAACTATTACCCATATTTTTTAATGCTAAAAACAAAATTTTAAGCAATTTTGATTCATTACTATTTGATCCATTATTTTTTTTTATTTTTGGCACGTCATGATCACGTAAAATACATTTATGGGAAAAATTGGCACATGGATTTAAAAAGGTTCGCCGTACCTGTACTACACTGTAAAAAGAGAGATAAATGTTTTTAAAATAATTCAGAAATAATAAGAAAGCAAGTTAGTAATCTAGGAAAATAAACTATAATTACGTACGAAAACATGCATTAAGCCCTTCCGAGTTGCTCACGATTCCAAAAAGCGTTCTTTACCTTTAGAAAACTCAAAAAGCAATATACTTTCGAAATTAAAAGAAACATTAAAACTAGAAAACAGGAATTCTACTTTTTCAGAATTTAGTGTCGCCCCCGGCATTTCCATTACTTCATTTTCTTCTGATGGACTGGTGGCTTCTATTATTATGAAACAGCCATTATAAATGAAGCGTTTAGGTGAAGATGAAAGAGCAGTCGTAAAAAGTTAGAACTCTGATTTTCTGGTCAGAATGGGAAAAAATGGCCATAATTTTTTTTTTTTTTTTTTAACTCGGTTAAGCGGGACTCTACTGCAGTACAAAACATATTTCAATTTTAAGACTTAAAGCACAAGTTTTATTTTATGTAAAATGATATCATTCGCATCCGCTCAAGAATTTCACATTTACGATTTACTCTTAAAAATCTACAGTAAAGCATGTTTGCATACCACATCACTATCGCGAAATAATGCACAAATGCAGCAAAAAGATGCCGTCATTCAAGAAAATCGACAAAAAAAAAAACGGTTATCTATTGATTCATAGATACATAAATAAAGTTTATAATAGCTCCATTGTTTTAACAGAAATCATGCGTTTATATTTTTTTCAAAATAGCACGTATTTTAATTACATTTTCTTTCGGTTGTTATGAGAAAATGGCAACAAAAATATAATTACTGTTTTAGAACTATTTTTCTTTTACTTTCTACAGAAATGGAGTACTTCCGTTGCCAATATTAAGCAAATGGCTCTAAAAACTACAAAAAAAATAATATTTCAAAAATAAAGGGAGATACAGTTTTCAAACAAAATGCATTTAAAATAACTTTTTTTCCAATACGACGGTATAAAAATCGAAAATGTGCGATGTTAGAAGTTTAAAAAAATTGCTATAGAGTATTTAATCGTACTGCTTTGTTTTACGGCTGGCTTCTGTAGAGTAACGTTATTTTTTGAAGACGACACAAAATAAGCTGGAAGGAAGAAATAGCATACCGTACCGGGGGGCTAAAAAAACAAAGTTTCCCTTGCTGCCACTGATTTTTGGAAATGTTTCCGAGTCGTTTTTAAGAGTGCATTAATCAGATATCTCATATTTTTTTCGGATATTCAGAATTAAACATTTCTAGCTGAGTAAATTAATTTTTACATGCAAGAATAGCGAAATAATACTTTCGTTAATGTTAATGTTGTTAATTTATGTTTGCTGAAAAACATGTTTTTTGGACACGAAAACGTTTACTTGAGAATGGTTAGCATACGAAAAAAACCTATATTCCATGTTGATAAAACTGATTAATATGCTATAAAAACTACTCGGAAATATTTCCGAAAATCGGTGGCAGCAAAAGAAACTTTGCTTTTATAAATCTTGAAAAAAATATTAATTTATAAGGATAAAGAACGCTTTTTTGGAATCGTGGGTAACTCGGAACAGATTATTGTATATTTTCGTTCGTGCTTAAATTCTATTTTCCTATATTAAGAAATATTTACTTTTTTTTACAATTTATACAGAAGGTAGTTCGCACTTTATGGAAACGATTTTCAGTCAATTTTCTACGCATTAGTGCCATATTTTTTTTTTTTTTTTTTTTTTTTACCATTTCACTGTGTTCGCTAACCTTAACCAGTGGCTAGAGATCTTTCTCGAGTTTTCCATCACAGTAATATTTTTCTTACTACAGCCATGTTCATTTTCTCCCACACTACTTGGACCACTTTCCAAAATCTTTACAACATTTGTCAGTGGTGTCTTTCATAAGGATCGCATTAAAAACACAAACGTGCTGGGGATAAATAGAAATTTGCGGTATCGCATGAGGAAACACGGTTTTATTTAAGTGTCTGTAATCAAAAAAGAAGTTAGGGTAAAGTGCCCTATTATCGTCCCCCAGTCTCTTTTAGGCCCTTGGAAGTTATAATTTTCAATGAAAATCTACCAAATTTGGAATTTAGATAGACTAACTACCCACGCACATAGAAACATAGGCAAATATCGTACAAAAAATTTTAATAATGTAAGAAATTGTTTTTTCAAAAGTATCTAAAAAATGCAAAGGAAAAAAAAAATGGTCCCAATTTCGTCCCCCCAAAAAATAAAATACTCCGGGGCCTAACTTATAACTAAATCAAAATTTATTTCTAAATGAGTAAGTAATTTAATTTACATTAAAGTAAGGCACAAAGAAATCCACTAATTATCAGTGGAAGAATAACATAACGAAACATTAGCCATTCAAACATGAGGAAAAATATTGAAAAAAATGTCATGAAAAAGCATTCCTAATTTCGTCCCCGGGACGAAAATAAGAATTGCAAGAGGGACGAAATTGGGACCCCGCTACTTCCCAATATGACGGAGCTTGAGTTCCCGTTAGATGAACTGAGCGTCCCAAAACTCACTGTATGCTAATGTCAGTATCTTACCAACGTAAAATACACGCAATGAATAAAAAAGAAATACAGTACAGTAAATAACGTTCTACAAACGACGTAATAAGAACTCAGGTCTTCTAAAAATAGGAAATTCGCCATCTTTAATTTATGTATGCGTCTTGGCGAAGGAAACTTTCAATTCTGACACCTTTTACCTTCCGTCCCCTGTGCCTTGCGTGGTAAGTGGCGCCACTTTCGCAGAAGCGGAGAAGTTAAGGGGGACGAAATATGGACACTTTACCCTATTATTATTATTATTAATCAACGAAAAGAAAAAAAAAAGCTATGAAATGGGTTCGTGAATGTAAAGAAAAGCTTCCAAAAGGATTCGTGATTGCTGCTGGATTTTGTTATGTATATTATAAATTAAAGCTCAAAAAACTATTGACTAAAGCTAAAGTAAATTCACTTTATCACCAGCAAAATATTTTAAAATTCATTTTCGAAGAACAAATTCCCAGCTTTATATAGAAACGACGTCATTAAATTCAGGCTTGATAAGGACAAAATCACACTTTCCACGTAAACTGACGCATATTTAGCGGAAAAAGAATTACAAATGAGTATAAATTGTGTCCTATTTGAATCCACCTCCCCCCTTCAACCTGTAAAATCACCTGATGCCCTCCCCCAATGGACTTTTACCCTTTGGCTTGTTATAGAACGTTGCGAAGATGTCATCCATGGAGAAGGGAAGGACTCTGAAAAAACTATTTAGTTAAATAAACCAAAAAGTATTTATAATCCAAATATTTGGTTGGACTAACCAAATGATTTTGTTAGTTCAATAAAATTTTATTGAACTAACAAAGTTATTTGGTCAGTGCAACCAAATATTTGGATGGAGTTATATTAGCCAAACATTTCGTTCCCACAACTATTTTTTGTTCTTACTAGGGGGCTCAGCCCCCTACGAGCTACGCTCGCCAACCCCCGTCCAGACACCGTAGACTCTAAATGCACGCTAATTTGATCGGCTTTAAAAAGATTTCGAAAGATTGAATTATAATTTAAAAAAACAGTGGCGATCTCTCTATAAACGTATTTCTATTCATTTCTCTTTGATTGGGGAATTTTAACGCCAAATCCGTTGCGGTACTACTTGATTATCCCGTCGACCAATTTCGCCAAATTATATAAATCGCCAAGCCACTCGCCAAATTATACAAATTGACATAATTTTTATTTTAAATAACGAAAAAACAAATAAATTAGTACAACATTAATAAAAATACAAATAAAACGTCGAAATAAAAATAACTTGATGACGTAGACACGTGTAACAACATTTCAAAATAAGCTAATATAAAAGGAATTAAGTAAACAGAGTCTTTGTCTCCTGGTATTTTTTAACAAAGTGAAAAGAAAGTTCTTTTAAATGAGACATTTTAAATTAATCGTTTTTAATCTGACGTAATTTTGACCAAACTATTCTTTCTCTTTTTAATATTCACGTGAAAATACTTGTGTTAGAAATTAAATATTATTTGCGCTTTTCTAATAAAAATAGTTGAAAAGTATCCTCTTAAAATATCAAATAAATGTCTAGCGCAATTTCTAAATTTAAACCGTTTTGCAATATTATTTTGTGTTCATTTTATGTAATAACTGTAATGTGACGTAAATATGACGTAATTTCTCCTATTTAAGACTTCTAACGCATGTTAATAAATTTATTGCTTTACAAATTCCTTTCTCTCTTAAAATTCACGTGTATTTATAGTTTTTATGACATAATTTTTAATAAGTTCCTGCTTTTTGTACGTAATTATTTAATTCTAATTCCAAATGTTTTTTTCTGTTTATAATAGTCACGTGTAAATGAATTTTTAATTTATTTACACGTATAAATATTTTTTTTTTTTTTGAAGCAAACATTATTGCTTCCGCTGTTTATACAGTTGGCAACAGTTTAAATTAATATCACTTTCTAAAATCTGTTAAAAATATCTCTAGAAATGCTGAAAATCTAAATTTAAAATAGAAATAAAACCTCAAAAAATTAGTCAAAATAAAAAAATTAATGCAATCTGCACTTCGGCAAATTCTAACGCATAAAATGATCTAAAAATGATTAATTTCCTATGAACAGTTTTTGCTCCTATAAAACTTTTTTAGTGGAACGATTTTGTCCAACTTTAGCATTAAATATCTCTTAAAATAATTCTTCGATCTGAAAACTGTCTGCATCAGCGTGTTTATCAAACATTTCTGTATAATACTACCGATTTTCATATTTTTGTATGCATTATTTTTCTTAATATTAACGAAGAAAGACCTCCGGTCACAAAAAATTCAAAACCGGCGGCGGCGGCGGCGGCGGCGGCGGCGGCGGCGGCGGCGGCGGCGGCGGCGGCGGTGACAGCGGTAGTTACTTTTTTTTAGAATAGAGAGATAACTAAATAGTTTTTCAGTCAGGTCGTCCAAGAGATATAAGAGAAAACTGACATGACTGTGCTGTCAAAAATTCTACTATCTGTCACATTCGAGACAGAGCTTTAGCTAAAAACCCAGGCTATCCAATAGAGTCAAAACATTGCAACAAATATAGTATTTATGCATAGAAATTAACTGTGAAAATCGTTTTCAAAATGTGAGAACGACCTTATATACAGGATGTTGCCAAATTCGACCGACAAATCAGACGGTTGATAGTAGACATCAAGAGGATGGAAAATTACCATAGAACATGGGGTCGCAAACCACCCATTTAATCAAAAATACAAATCTACCCTAACCCAACTTTAGTTGACGGTAATAACTTTCAGAAAACTGAAGTATATTATCATGAAACTTTTAATAGACATGCTAACCTTTGTTTTAAATATGATTTTTAAAAAATGGTAGATGTTTCCATTATACGCGACATGGTTATCAGTTCATATAGTATCATCGATTGCCTGAGCATCCAGTTTTTCCAGAACTTTTTGTGATGTTATCACATTTCATACAAAAGAAGGTGCATATCGTTACATTTTTATTGCAGTATTTTTATTTTTTGCAAAATTATTACCGCCAAGCCGACTTCAAGGGGAAAAACCCTGTATGTGAGACTAAATAAGTGGTTTGCAACCCCATGGCAATTTTTCATGCTTTTGAGGCCTATTATCCCCCCTCTGAATTTTTCGGACAAATTGGGCAATACCCAGTATAATACATTTAAAGAGATCAAATATAAAGGAAAAATATTATATGTATAATTGTAGTGGTATCATTTATTTAATTTTATAGAAAGATATATTCTGGATAGCTTTTAATTTTATAAAATGAAAAAAATAATCTCAGAATTTCTTACCAAATAAAATATTCCTAGACCCATTCGAACGCCGCTCTCGAAATGCCGTCTGTTTTCTTCATCTTCCCATTTTCTATTTTCTAATATTAATAACGTTTCCCTGAAGAATTAATAAAAAAAAACAACATATCAAGAATTAAGAAATAAATCAACATGTGCAATATATACATTGAAAATATAGTAAACATAAAGTAGACTATTTTAATTTTTAAAAATGTATGTCAAACTCAAACCGATATATTTCTTAAAAGAACAACAGGTCGCTTAATAGCAATATTAAATATTCATACGCAGCATTTTAAAAAATGAAGATTTCAACAAAATTTAATTATCCTTTTGTCATGCAGTCTGTCTTTGATATTTCAAAATCTAAAATCTTTTTACTATTCAAATGAGATAAGTTATCTAATAATCAGTAATTTTATACGACTTTACTTCAAAAAATAAATTAATTAATTTCTTAAACTTTAAAAATACTAATAGCATGCTGTTATTTAATTCTATATTCAATAATACAAGGACTGTAAAAATGTATTGAAAAAAATAGTCAAAATTATGGAAGGTTATTAAAAGAAAATCTTCGATTTATAAAATTTCTCATTTGGAGACCACATATTCTGAAATAAAACAAAAAATCATGTAAAATTAGAATTAATGATTCTTGAATAATTAACAATATTTTAATAAATGTTGTATATATCATTAATTTTATTTTCCATTGAAAATGACAATTTAAATTTATTGTTGCGATTTGTCGCAGGATGGTTATTTAATTTATTTTTTAATGACGTTAAACATTAAGATTAATTTAACTAAGAAACCTCAAAATATTAAGGATCAAGCTTTTCTAGAACACAATTACTGACAAAAATTACTGTCTGTGATAAACCAAAATTAACTACCATTACAGATGTACGGTACGTTAAAAAGACTTGCAATCTACTTGATATATTAAGATATTAAAAAATAAGGTGGTTTCAACTTTAACCTTCAGTATGACCCCCCCCCCACACACACACACACACACACACACACACGCGCGCACACACACATACACACGTACACAAACTTGAAGTTGCAGATTTAACATATCTATTGATAACTTTCCAAAAAATCTCTTCAACAACACATTAATTTGGTGTGGGCACCGAATTCGTTGTTGGTTGGTTGGTTGTATTTATGTCGGCCAATTATCAGCACGTGGGATATAGGCCCTAAGGGGGGGGGGTGCCTTCCATGGAGGTCTTTCTAAGGGAACCTAACCCGTATTAACGCTTGGAGAACCAAGGTTCTAAGAAAACCACGAAAACTCCGAACGATTAGGCCGACGTGCGCGATTGGGATCGAACCCAGCACCTTCCGTCTACCAGCTTCGAGAGGCACCGAATTCGATAATGGGAAATTCTTTTTTAAAGCTTGGGAGCAAGCGTGAGCTATTAAATTTATTTTCTTTTTTAATTATAATTTTCTCTCTGTTTCTTGATATGGCAATAAGTTAGGAAAAAGAAAACATTATTTAAAAATTAAACATTATTTTCTTTTAGGATTTCTAAATTGATATCTCAATGTATAATCATAATTTAATTGATATGAAACTTTTAATTGGTTAAAGCGTATTTTTTTTTCAATATAATACACTGTTTATTTTTTATTTATATTTTCGACTTTTCGGTTGTAGTTTCACAGCCAGTTGGTCTATTTTGGTGAGCGTGGTTTGGCGCATAATTAAATCTATTGCTGTTCCATCTCGTATACAGTTGTAACCAATTTATCCCCTGTGACCGGTTAGCGATAAAATGCCTTAAAATTAATTTATTAACTTATAATTAAGTTCTCAAAATATTAAAATGTTCTATTGTCATCGGAAACAGACCTGTGAACTTAATTTTTATAATTCTATCGTATCAAGAATGAGTAAAAAATAAATTACAAAATTCCACCTTTACATAGAAAAACCAGCCTGAGTTATAAAATAGTGTAAAAAGCAATCTTACTTGTATGCTCTGTAGCATGCTCTAATCCTCAAGCCTCCTTTTATAAAATTTACAAATGAGTTATCTGCTACGAATGTCATAAGAGCTGTTAAAAGCAAACATTCTGCATAGCACAATTCTGCGTGTACTTCCTCTAAAATCAAATTAAAAACAAAAACATAAGTCAGTTTCAAATACATATAACTATATTTTACAAACATTTTAGGTGCTTACATATTATCCGGACCAGAACATATTCATTGCGCCAACAATGGCGATGAAAATATTAATTACAGTAATCGTTTTTATTATTCTTGTTATTTTGCTCTCTTCATTTCAACTGCATAGTTAATATTATATACATTGCAAACTCTGAATAATGATTATCCGTGGGACCTGCGAAAAGTGACCGCTTTTCAGAGGTGGGTGTTATTCAGAGATTTCATTTTAAAAAAATCAAAATTTCATAAATTTGAATAGAAATACACACAGTCAGTTTAATTGATTCGTATTGTTTTAATGCATTTAAAAAATCAGTGATATGCAGTTGCTTTGTTTTTTGCTGCAAAATCTTTCTCCAAAAAAATAACTATATGAGTTGTTTTGATATAACTCATCATCATTATGATTTAATGCGAAATTTTGGATTTCACAAAGGTTCATCAAAATTCCCATTTCCTCTTCCTCTCTCTTATCTTCCACTATTTGCTGAATTGAATCAAATGTGACAGTAACTGCCAAATTTTTGTCCAGACATACAAACTTCCTGGCCTTTATGTTAGTTATACCTGCCGTTCTAAGAATATTATCTAAATTTCCTCCATCATTATTAATGTCTTCATTTTCTGTTTGTTGACATATCAATTAATCGCTTTCACAGATTCACTGTTTGATCTGTTTCACATTTCGGTTTGCAAATAAATATGAAATTGTACCAGGGACTGTTAAAAAAGTCGTGATTTTTGAGTGTCCGTTATTCAAAATTCCTTAATTAGAGGCTCGTACTAATGTTAATGCTATGGAACGTGTTTGGTTCCAACAACATGCGGCCGGTATTCGGAGGTTGTCGTTGTTTAGAGGTGGCCGTTCAAGGAGGTTTCACTGTATTTGCTTTATTATAGGCAGTGGCGGAAGTAATTACATAAGTATAGCTATATAATATGACATAGCATATACTGGGTGTCCCAAAAATGACTGATGGATTTTAAAATTCAATAACTTACAAACGGTGACAGATATTAAAAAAATTCTTGCAGGAGGGTTATGTATGGTGTCAAGAGTTTTTGTACTGTGATTCTTGATTTTAGTTCTAATTTCAAACAATAGATTGCGCTGAGAGAAACAAGGGCTCAGTCCAGACCCGATTTTTGGTACTTCGGGATGCATTCAATACATTTTAATCTCCTTTTTTTTGCATGGAAGAAGAGAGAGGCCGAAAAATTGAGCCTGGATTTAGCGGTTACTGCTTGCAGCGCCATCTATCGATGTTATTTGTAACTAAAACTGAGAATAGCAGCAAAGAAACTCCTGACATCTTACATAACACTCCTACAAGAATTTGTTTAATATCTGTCACCGTTTGCAAGTTATTGAATTTTAAAATCCATCAGTCATTTTTGGGACACCCGGTATATATAGATATAGTATATTATATCCATTGATACAGTATATTTACATTACATATTATTTATATTTCTTTCTGGTGGGCGAAAATAACCACTGGAAATAACAGTACCATCGTTAATATCATTTATTCCTAAAGGCTGGTAATATGATGTTATATATTTAATAAATGTAAAATTACTGTTTTGTATTATTTTTGCTTGCTTTTATATCATTTATCATTTTTAACAATGCTATGTGTTTAATGAATGTACAGTCGAGGGAAAAAAAAGTAAACACCCCCTACTAACTCCTCAACAAATTATCGTAGAAGAAAGTTACTGGTACCTAAAGATTGGAAATAAAGTCTACTTTTAAATGATGTACATAAAATTTGCTTAGGGGGCCATCTACATATTAAAACGAATCCAAACTTATTTTTTTTCAATGTAAATACCCAATTTTAACAAGATATTTCAAATCTTTGGTTCAAACTATGCCTAGTCACCAAATTTCAAGTCCTTTGAATGATAAGTTTTTGAATTATAAATATTCAAAATTAAGTGCTTCTAATGTTAAATTACATTTTCACATTTCCATTACTATCTCCTGAAATTATACTCCTAATGTGCTATTTTTTTGTGTAGCAATAATACTAAAATACCCAAATTTAAGTACGTTGAATTTGCAATTTTTATAATTTTATTATATGAATTATGAAATATGAAATTAATATTCGAAAAAATTATGAATTGCAACCTACAATTTTTTTGATGGATTTAGATTTATTAAGTCCTGCTTTATGGAAATCCAAAACTTCACATTTTTCTTCCAAGTAGTTTTCAAATTATGCGTAAAAAACGGCAAAATGATGGTTTAAGGGGCCGTTCATGATAGAAGTGACTATATATTTTGCTATTTCTTACACTCTATCCTGTCCAGACAATGGCTGCTTGTGTGACACTTAAGTTTCCTTGATCAAGAAGGAGGCTCTCTCAGTCAACATTCGAGTACTGAACTTCAATTTGGATACAGCCCCTAAAATACGCTCGCTTTAAAATAATAAATTTCTCGAAAACTTATCGTACCAATTCCATAAAAATTTCATTTTGGGCTAATTGAAGGGTGTAGAGTTCATTTATGCTGTCAGAATTGTGTACTGCTATTGAAAAAAATAAAAGTTATGGTTCGTTTTAATATGTAGATGCCCCCCTAAGCAAATTTTATATGCATCATTTAAAAGTAGACTTTATTACCAATCGTGTGGTAGCAGTAACTTTCTTCTACGGTAATTTTTTGCAAAGTTAGTAAGGGGTGTTTACTTTTTTTTTTCCACGACTGTACATTAAATTACCATTTTGACCATGAGTGGCAATTGACAACGATAAAAAAAATTGGTGATTGACAACCACTTTTGACGATCTACTTAAATGACGCGGATAATACGTAAGTACCAAATTTTATAATATTTATCTTATAAAGATTAATTCATAAATTGTAGTTTATTTTTTTAAACATATAATTTTATTTGAAAAGCCGAGCTGGTCTGTAAATATTGCGAGAGTTGAAGCGAAGGTATGGTGGACATAGACAGTTAAAGGGACAAATTGTATCGTGTAGGAGCTAAGGACGCTCCGTTACACCCTGCATTAAAAAAAATGTTTCTTAATTTAGTTTTCATCTTTCTTAATGTTTACGAAAATATAATTTTTTTTCAGCTTATCGGATATTCCGAAAGGCGTTCCCTTATCTCATAAAGCCTCCTAAATACCAATAAATTTCCGAGATTTAAAGAAGCATTTCCGAAATAAAAATTTCTTTTGCTGCCCGTAATTTTTGGAAACGTTTCGGAGTAATTTTTACAGTGTATTAATTAGATTTCTCTACCCGGAATATATCGGTTTTCCGGATGCTATCAATTCTCAAGTAAATATTTTTAGCATACGTAACAGATTTTATACATTTAAGAGTAACAAAATAATGCTAATCTTAACGTTAATGTTAATGTTATTAATTGTAATTTTAATGCTATTAATTTTAATGTTAATGTTGTTAATTTTAATGTTAATGTTAATTCTGATAATTTATCACGTTTTTTGAACGATGAGCATGAAAATGTTTACCTGAGAATTGATAGCATCCTAAAACTGATTTTTCGGTTTGCGAAAACTTATTAATATACTATAAAAACTATTCGGAAACGTTTCCAAAAATTACAGGCAGCAAAAAAATCTTTTGTTTCATAATTATTTTTTGTTTTTTATTTCAGAAATTTATTGGTTTCTGATGCTTTCTAAAATAAAAGAACGTTTTTCGGAATTGTTGGTGACGCCAAAGAGGTTATATTCTATTTTTGTAACCTTTAAGAAGCATTTGTCTTTTTTTTACTGTGTGGTGAAATTTCCCAATATACAGGGCAAAGTGTACTCGGAAGCGAGCGTGTTTAATCCACATACAACTTTGTATAATTGTATATCAATGCCTTTAAAATATATTCAGCTCATCTGTATTGCTTAAGAGGCTACTTCAGTCAAAGGAAAAGACCCGTTCGCTAATGCTAATCCTATGGAAGAAATTTATAAAGCTATCTCGGTCGCATTTCAATATTTTTAAATGATTTCTTTTGCATTGACTAGTTGAGATTGATCTGTACAAAGGCCGTTTTTTACTTTTTCGATTTTGTTTGCAGGTATTTCTTATGAGAACACTTTCATTTTCGGAACCGGTTTCGAAAGTAAAAGCATCCTCATAAAAAATATCTGCAGTCAAAATCGAAAAAGGTAAAAAACGGCCTGCATACAGATCGATCTCGACTATTCAATGCAAAAGAAATCATTTAAAAATATTGAAATGCGACCGAGATATCTTTATAAATTTCTTCCATAGGATTAGCATTAGCGAATGTGTCTTTTCATTTGACTGAAGTAGCCTCTTAACCCTTTCCGACGCAGTGTGCCCATGCCAAGGTCGGGATACCTAATTTTAATTACAAACTTATGAACGGCAGCAAGAATGTTTTAGTAAAATTTTGCTTTTACAATGAACATGTAAAGTAACATGTTTTTAATATCTAAAAAAATCGTTTGCAAATTCCGGTGTCAGTCAATCATTTCACCATTTTACAACAAAAATTGTATGTGCGGTATAGGTAAAATTAAAGGTATTATACATTGTTTTAGCATACACCATCGTGATGTTGAATATTTTGTAAATTATTATCGTCATTGTTGAAAACGTTACACTGAAAATTAGTCTTTTCTGACAATAATTTTTAGTGTTTTATGATGGACAGTGTTTTAGGAAACATGTATCATCAGGTTTTGATTGTAATCACACATTTTTGAAAAAAGCCAACTCAGAATGAGCAATGCCATATTTCCTTATATATCTTTGTGAAAAAGTTTGATATTCAACCGAGTTTAATAAATGATAGAAAAACTTTGCAATCTTGCCTTTACAACATGATTGATTTTAATTGCTACTTTTTGTTATTTTGATGAAACACTCCCGTTTAATTATATTTTTACTCTACACTCTTCAATTAGCCTAAAAATAAATTTTTATGCAATTCATACGATAATTTTCCGAGAAATTAATTGTTTTAAAACGAGCGTATTTTAGGGGCTGTATCCAAATTGAAATTCGGTACTGGATTGTCGGCCGAGAGAGCCCCCTTCTTGATCACGGCATCTTAAGCGCCACACAAGCAGTCATTGAAGACTGCTAGATTACAGAATAGTGTAATAAATTTAAAAATATCTAGTCACTTCTATCATAGATGGCCCCTTAAACCACCATTTTGTCGCTTTTTAAGCATAATTTGAAAACTACTTGAAAGAAATATGTGAAATTTTGGATTTTCCTAAAACGGGGCTTAATATATCTAAATCCATCAAAAAAATTGTAGGTTGAAATTCATAATTTTTTCGAATATTAATTTCATAAAATTATAAAAATTGCAAATTCAACGTATTTATGTTTGGTATTTTAGTATTATTGCTACAAAACAAATTAGCACATTAGAGGTATAATTTCAGGAGATATTAATGAAAATATTAAAATGTAATTTAACATTAGAAGCACAAAATTTTGAATGTTTATAATTCATAAACTTATTATTCAAATGCCTTGAAATTTGGTGCCTAGGCATAGTTTGAACCGAAGATTTGAAATATCTCGTTAAAATTGAGTATTGCGATTGAAAAAAAGAAGTTTGTGTTCGTTTTAATATGTAGATGGCATCCTAAGCAAATTTTATATGCATCATTTAAAAGTAGACTTCATTTCCAATCGTTCGGTACCAGTAACTTTCTTCTACGATAATTTGTTGAGGAGTTAGTAGGGGGTGTTTACTTATTTTTTCCCACGACTGTACACCCCGTACGTCGTTCACTACACTGTAATGCTTGCGTACACTGTTAAAAATTTTGCAGCATTCTGACAGTTCATTCGACCGTTCTTTGAAAAAACGGTTTCATAACCATAATTTAACTGTATTCTGACCATAAAATGGCCAATAATATGGTCAGAATAGTGTTAAATTACGTTTGTGTAACCGTTTTCGGAAAAAACGGTCAAATGACCTGCCAGAATGCTGCAAATTTTTAACAGTGTATTTGAACGGGATTGGTCTGTGATATGCAACTGATATGACAGGGCACTGGTCAAAAGGTGAGTTTTATGTCACAAACATTTTAGACCGCATAGCCTGGTATATAGCACTTCACCGACGAAATTAAGCCTGGTGGTCAAGAGGTTAATAAAAGCGAAATTTTTATTCGAAAATTCGGGTGCCAATGTGCAATTACGGGTTAAAAATAGGTGACCCATAACTGCATCATCTCCCTTTAAGGAGTTAATCCACAATTCTTCTTAATCCTTCTTACTTTATCTTCCTTATCGTCTTAAATAATATATCCACAAAAGAAAATGTACAGTTGTACAGTATTCATATCTTCCGGGCTACACATGATACCGAAATGTGGTCTTTATCTGTAGAAAGTTCAAAAATCTATACATTTTCGAGATTTAAAGAATCATTTATAAAAACAAAGCTTCTTAGCTTCTTTTGGTTTCACTGATTTTCGGAAACGTATCCGAATAATTTGTAGTTAATGGAAATCTAACGATTAATGCAAATTTATATGTTATGTTATCTTTATCCTTATTTTTAAATGTTTGGAAAGCAGAAAGTATTAGCTAGGCTAAATTCATAACTACTCAAAAAAAAAAAAAATGCCCAGTAAATTTTTTTTTCTTATATAACGAACATATAATGTAAGTGTAATGTGTAATGTGTAAGAAATATATTTTGATGAGTGATTGTATAAAGAGAAATTTTGATGCATGCTGGATTGCTAAATGACAAACAAAGTAAATTAAACTTTTACCCTAAATAGTATAGATGCATTTTGATAAGGGTTGCAGAGAGTGTTCAGTTCTTGAGAAATACTGGGAATGTAGTTTGCCTATAGTATTTGAAAAATTACTTATTGTTTTCATATTGTGTGTATAGGGACTCTAAAGCTTTAAAATTTTGAATTTTATTTTTTGCTTTACGTTTGGCTCAAAAATATAGAAATTCTGAAAATCTTTTGAAAAATCATAAAATTATTTTTACATATTGGTTATGCATTTGAAATGTTTATTTATATTGTGTGCTTAGGGATAAAATATTGCTTGTGAGGTGTAAGGTTCATATACTTCTAAATTGATAAACAAAACGAATAGTTTCCGTTTGTATTATTTCAACATACCGTAGTCATGTCGAAGTTAAATTCACTGAAGTACTGCAGGAAAGCGGATTTACAGAATCTCGCGGAAGTTTTAGGGATAGAAATAGATGAACAACACAATATGGCAATGATGATCGAAAAAATTGAAGCAGCAGAAAAATACGACGAGGAACTGACGTTAGTACAGGCAGGGTACATCGTAAAGGATAGGGAAGAACGCATCGCGGCAGAAAAAGAGAAAGAGAGGGAAAAAAAGAGAGAGAGAGAGAAGAGAGAGTTAGGGAAGAGAGAGAGAAAGATAAGGAAAGGGCGTTTACTTTAGAACAGCTAAAATTAACGCCGAGTTCAGAAAGGCAAAATTCTACTGCTAGCAGCTGTTTCGAAAGATCCGTTAAATTACCTCTTAAAACTATTATGCATCGTTTTGATCCTGAACGATCCGACATAACATTATTCCTGAATTTGTTCGAGCGACAGGCGAATAGGTCCGGAATAGAGCAAGATGAATACGTCACACACTTGTTAGCATTATTGCCGGTGGAAATTGCAGAATTGATCTTACGCGAACCAGCTCAAAAAATTGACAATTTCGAACATGTTAAATCACTTTTATTAGCCCGGTACAGGCTGAGTGCGGAAGCGTACCGTCAAAAATTGAATAAACATACACGTAATCCAGGAAACCCGTGGAGAGATCTCATATTCGAATTGAATAGTTTTCTTGAAGGATGGATTAACGGTTTGGGGATTATGCAATTTTCTGAATTAAAAGACTTGTTGATCACTGATCAGATCAAACGACGCGCGCCGGTCGAATTAAAAGAACATTTTATTGATTCGTGGGCGAATTATAAAGATCCCTTGGTGCTCGCTACGGCACTAGACGGATACGAGGCGATAAAAGGAGTGTCAAAAAAATCGTGGAATACGAAACCAAAATTTGAAGGAAATTCGCGGGATAGGAGAATGGAAAAAACGGAAAATGAAGACGAAATGAGAGATTGGCATTCGGAAACCAAAACTAATTGGAGAGAGAAAAACACGGAAAACGAAAGAGAAAGGATCTTCGAACGTAAAAATTGGAATAAGTGTTTTATTTGCTCCAAAATTGGGCATTTAAAAGCCAATTGTCCGGAAAACAAAAGGAACTTAGAACCTATTACTAGCCTTCATCACATTTGCGTAGGTACGAATTTTGAGGAAAGTTTCAAACCTTATCTTAGCCGTGCTCTAATTAACGGAAAGGAATGCACGACGTTCAGAGATTCCGGAACTCGCTTTGATGTGACCCCTAGTCAATTAATTAAGCCCAATCAGTTAGACGGTGGTGCTGTACGAGTTAGGCAACCGCTGACGAACAATACGCTTCGTTTGCCGACCGCCCACGTTGTCTTAGAAATTGAAGGAGTGGGGAATATAAAAACGAGGGCCATAGTAGCAGAGAATAAATGACTTGTCGTATTACATATTAGGAAACGAAACTCAAAAATTAATCGATAAAATTAAGAAGAAAAAGGCCGAGAATTTAGACGCCGAGAGAACCATAAGTCAGGCGAAACCGAAACCAGGAGCATTGAAGTCCGATCCGACGCAAGGGAACAAGTCGAAAAAGAGAAACTCCCGGTCAAAAATGATTGACGTGAATACGGGAGGAAAATCTAGCGAGGATGAACGTTGGTTAAGGAAGATGAATGGGAATTTTAAAGTAGACGGAGGGGACCTTTTGTTACCCGATCGAGAGGGGAATTTAAGCGTTGGATTAAGCAAGGTTGGGAGAGAAAGGCTTAAAAGAGAACAAGATGCGGACGACTCGTTAAGCGAAGCTAGAACAAGGTCAAAAATAAAGAAGACGCATTGTAATTGTGGGGATTTCGAGAAGTCCAATGACTCCCGTATGGGAATAGATTTAACGGCCGATCAAAGAGATAAGCCGGTAACAATTGTGCAGACCAGGAACAACAGGAAATCTAGGCGCGATAAAGATGCGTTAAAAGGAAACTCAGTGTCAGGAGACTCAGGATTAGGTTCCACCAGACATAAGTCGTATGAAAGGGGTACGAGAAGAATGAATGGGGGGAGAATCGATTATAAAAGTTCCGCGATTAATCATTTTACAAACGTCCCAAGTAGACGCGAAAAGTCTCAAGTTTATAGAGTAAACATACCGAAACCTAATGAAAAAAGCGTGGAGAATAGAAACATTTTGGCACGTAAAGTTTCGCGGCCCAAACACTGTGCTAAATTCAGAGATAAACTTTCAAGTCACATGTTTTAGCAGTTAAGGATTTAGTAAAGGATTGTGTGAGTCAAACTCAACTTAAATATATGTATATATTAATATTCATTTTATTATGTGTAAATGTAATCGTGTAAAATATAAATGTGTTTTGTCTGTTAAAAAGAAATTTCGTAATCAAATGTGTCCAATATTTGCAAGCTAAGTATAAAAAGCAGGAAAAGGTTTTTTAAGGAAGTGATGTAATTAAACATGGGCCACTTGAAATGTATGAGCTAACCATTTCCCTTACAGTATATTACGTCTGGCAGCCGAAATATGATTTGAGGGAGTGGTGTTGTGAGAATTCCACGATATCTCACATTGAAACTCTCAATTTACAAGGCAAAAGCCAGCATAGGGAAACTAATGTATTTTCACCTAGCCTCCAAATTTCTTCAGAGTCCCAGAAAATGTCGCTAAAGATGAAACAAATATATCAATTTCAATCAATCTTTGCAAAGGACACTAGGGTGAAAGGAACTCTTTTATCTAGCGAGAGAAATATTCTTTTGATGTTCACGAGGGTCTCGTTCCCGTGGGAAAGTAGAAAGTGAAACCAGATTTTAAACCGGACGCTAAGGTTCCTGACTGCAGCCTATAGAGAAAGGGCTGGTCTATGAGATCATGGACCACGGATGGTGAGTGGCTAATGGGAGTGGCTTTGGTCCTAGACGGAAAAACGAAACTTATAAAAGAGGATGCAGGAGCATTCTCGAGAGCTTATTTTTCTCTTCTGTTGAAGTTGAAACTTCAAGGTGTTTCTGGCCGTGCAGAGTGGAAATCTGTCACGGGTCGACGGCTTCGGGACATATTCCGAAGCACAGAAAAGCGAAAGCCAGGTGTGGCTATTAAGATATCTCCATCACGGAGTTGAATATCGGAGGTTCCTAAACCTCGGTTAAACATCTACAAAAAGTGAGACATTCCTGTCGAACATCTCGAACTCTACCTTCAAAAATTGTGGACATTGAATGTATTAGAGACATTCTCCCTGGAAACAATCTGCCATTAGAGAACTGGACTTGATTCTACAAATACTTTATTGTTAGCTGTACTCGAACCCGTATATGAAAAATGTTGTAATTATGAATTATTTAATCAAGAAATCCGTATTTAATTGTTTGTGATACAATAAAATATTTTTTCGATATTGATAAGACCAGGCCGTTGAAGTTGCCCGCTACCACACCACCTTACGACATCGGCTCCGTTACAGTGTATTAACCACTTTCCTCAACCCGGAATATCGATTTTTCGGAAGCTATCAATTCTAAAGTAAACATTTTCAGCTGCGTAATTGAGTTTATACATGAAAGAGTAACAAAATATTATTAATTTTACTGTTGATGTTAATGTTGTTAATGTATCATGTTTGAATGTAAAACATGTTTTTAGAACTTGAAAATGTTTACTTAAGATTTGGCATCATCTGAAACGTCTATATTCCGGGTTGAGATAACTGATTAATATGCAATAAAAACTACTTGGAAACATTTCCGAAAATCAGTGGCAACATAAGAATTTTTTTTTTTATAATTACTTATTTAAATCTCGAAAATATATTGGGTTTTGTGCTTTGTAAAGATAAAGAACGCTTTTCAGAACTGAGGGTATAACTCAAAAAGGGTTCTTTATTTTCGTTCGTAGTTATATTTCCCTGGATTAAGAAACATTAACTTTTTATACAGCTATACGTTTCATAAAATACAGGGCTTTCAGTTATTTAGTAACGCAATTCTCAATTTTGTTATAAGTTTATATATTCGAAGAAGGCCCGGAAACGCAGAAAAATGCTCGAGTTTGGGCCAAGATTTTGGAGAAATTCGCCACTGAGCGTCAGTGTTCCAGTCCATACACAGCAAATGCAAATATGTAGCACGCAGGGGGTTCATAAGTGTAATCTATAAAAGGTCTCCCAATACTGACGCTTGAATCCGCGAATAACTCTTACATTATCCATTTTAAAAACTGAAAACTTTATAGAAAATAATAACAAAGGACATAGGACTGTTAAGTATGCTACAAGTACAATGTTTTAATATAAAACAATACACTGGATTTTTTTTTTTTAATTTATACAACAGTATTTAAAAAATCGTTGGTTTCAAATTTATGAACTTCTATTATTATGTCACATACACGAACATAAGAAAAATGTTTTTAATTTTTATAAAAAAAAAAGAAAAAAAAATTACAGCAAATTACAATAGCTATTATTTTTACTTTAACCGTCTTCTTAATAACACTGGTCGATACCAAAATCATCCCTGTAAAAATAATTGTTGATCTTTATAGACTTTATTTAAATCGAAATCTGGCAATGAAATTACTGTATCACACACCAATTTGTAACTGGGGTGGCATATTTTAAAAATTAGGGTAATTTATGTTTTATTAATACATAAGTGGAAATTGAATAAACAAAAATATGTATTGCGAGGATCATGCAGAAAATAAGTTTCCCATGATCCATAAAAAGAAAAAAAATAATAATTACCTGGAAAATTTTATTGGAAAAGATACAGCAAAGTTTTAGGTGCTTTTCAACATAAGAACCATCGTAATTGTAACACTTGTCATAGTGTGGGATAAGTTTATGTAGTCCAGTGTCATAGAAATCTGCCACCTGGGAATAAAGCCAGCTTGTCACAGTTGACAACCCACGTCTCATCACCCGTAACGATTCTTGTAAGGTACTCGTTGCCCTCATCGTGGTATCGCAGAAGAAAGGTCAATGTTGCTCTCATACTTTTGGTTTTATGTTCGAGTGTAAGGTTCTTCGGCATCCACCTGGAGCACAATTTCCGGAGCAACAGGTGTTTCGTGATGATTTCATATATCGCCGATCTTTTGTGCACTTTTCTGCCCCATTGCTGTATGTTTTGCAATAAATTTTTTAGGTAATTATATTTTGTTTCTTTTTACAGGCCGTGGGACATTTATTTTATGAATTACCCTCGTATATTTTAACATCTAACCTATAAGTAAATGTATGTAAATATTTGCAAAGGTTCGTTGGAAAAGGAAAATAAAATATCTAAGTGGATACTGGCTAGATATGAAATAAGGACAGACACCAAAAGAACAATGCACGAGACAAATATCAACAAAAGATATTTTCATGGCATATTTTATTGATTTGCTATCTAAAACAGTCAAAATATATTTTTCAAGTTTTAATTTTTATCTAGTTTTCTAAATTGATAGAACAATCCTACATTACTTGATATTCTCAGAAAAATGGTCCGTGTTGGAACGATTTGGATGTCATATTTAGATTTAGAAATCTCAGAATCAGAAAAAGAAATAAAACTTCACTTTAAATTCCCACTCCCGATACATTTTTTTGAAATACAGAAATAATACATCAAAATAAATAAATAAATAAATAAATGTCTAAAAAGCGAGTTTCTTTCTGACGTTATTGAAGTTCTGAAATTATAACGGTCCACTGCACCTGTAACAAGGCATATATACTACCGTACTTTCAGAAGTTTTTTTTCTTTATATAGATTCTTTTTTAAGAAGATGATGATTCCATGCAGAATTATTATTTGAATCAGAACGTGAACTATTATTATTGTTTTTATGGCAGGTGTAAAACAAATTAAATGAAAATCAACCTAGACGTTTTGAAAATAAGAATAACGTTTGAAATAGAAGTGCAACTACTCTGTTTGATGTTGTTGTTGTTTTGTTTATTTTATTAATGACATGCTTTAATTTACATATATAAATTTACATCTGCGTTATCTTTACCTTGTAAATTCCTCTTTGAAAATTGAAATATGAAATTAAAACTATGAATCAATAAATAGAAGTTAAATTCTAATGCTCAATTCACCTTGAGTTAAATAATTAAATTCATATAAACAGTACAAATACCTGTATAAGAATTACTTTCAGGTACATGTATATAATTTATAAGTATTTAAAATACATCAAAAGATCTTAACATACATTAGAAAAAACCCAGAACGTTTTCAACGTTCACAAGGCCGTCGTCAGTGGGATTTAAATGTTATTATTTTCTTTGCGCTTATTTGAGAATTGTCTAGAAGAAATTTATTTCAATTTAAAAGTTGTACGTCAGGTGACATGCCGGATAAATTTATTCAAATTTTCAACAAAACGAGCTTTCATTTATTATGCAGCAAATTATACATTATACATTTCCAAAAAGAGAATAAATATTTTATTTATGTTGGTATGATGATGAGAAAATTTCGGGATGGAATTAAAGAGCATAAAGCAGAAATCAAATTAAATGAACCCCCATACTGCATTATCAAGATTAGCTCAAACTAATCCTATAAAAACAGATTTTAATAAATCGAAAATTATATTCCGCACAAATAATTACCAGGAAGCTATTATAAGAGAATCAATTGAAATAATCGCCAATAAAGATACAGCTTGTAACGATGCACTATCGTACGATATCCATGGAGTATGGAGAAATTTGCTGCATAATAAATGAAAGCTCGTTTTCTTGAAAATTTGAATAACTTTATCCCGCATCTCACCTGACGTACAACTTTTAAACTGAAATAAATTTCTTCTAGACAATTCTCCAATAAGCGCAAAGATATTAATAACATTTAAATCCCACTGACGACGGCCTTGTGAAGATTGAAAACGTTCTGAGTTTTTTTCTAATGTATGTTAAGATATTTTGATGTATTTTAAATACTTATAAATTATATATATGCACCTGAAAGTAATTCTTATACAGGTATTTGTACTGTTTATATGAATTTAATTAAAAATATGAAAGCTAGTTGTTCATCAGAAATAAAAGATGGAGAGAGAGAAAAAGAGGCGATGGAGAATTATAAATCGTTAAAACGCTTATTTAACGTTAACTGACCTTGAGATGCAAATGAAATTAGAAATTAGCACTTTTAGGTGCGTTCGTAATTGTATACATACGTAGCACCTATAGTCGTTGTCTGGTTCGTCCGTCTGTCCGCATACAACAGCGCAAAAAATACCCAACCGGACTGCTTGAAATTTAATATGTATAATCGTTGCAGAATTTTTTCGAGTCATTTTAAATTTTAATAAAATCTAATCAAAACTTAAAAAGATATTAATAAAAGTTTTCTTCATTCTGTTAAATCCTAACATACGTAATTAATTGAATGATATCCCGCAACAGGCAATGATTCTAGGTTGTTTGCATGCTTACGTCCTATTTAAGATGCAATCTTATTATTTCCGTATTACTGAATTCAATATATAGAATCGTAATAAATTTTGTATTCATGCATTTTTGCATAACAGTGCAACAACTATCGCACCAAGATCTGAATATGTATAAAATTAGTTATAGTACGAATGCACCTCATGTCCCACGTTTGACGTTTAATTTCCGACCCGTTTAATATACATGTTTTATTGCCGCATGGGAATCGGTTAACTTACCTAATGTGTACAAGTTGTAATCGACGCCTCGTAAAAGCCTTGTTATGTACAGTAGAGTGCCCCTCTTCCTCAACCTGTTGCAGACGGTGACACTATCTTTCAAGACCTCCATTGTGTGGCTGATATCATCCTAAAATTCAAAACGAAATATAAAATAAATGCAGGTTTTCTATTTCAGTACTTTCCATTTTCAGTGTTATAAATGTAAAGATACATGCAAATAATAATAAACTTATTTTAGTAATACACAATATATATTGAAATTCCCATCTCTCATTATTGTGAATCCATAGTTTAAATCGTAAATTTAATTCAAAAGTGTAACTCATTAAACATTAAAAATTTATTTTACAACTCGTGGCGTTTATTTCTCTTACTTTAATCTTAAATACTGCGAATTCTTATAATTTTTATTGCAGAATTCAGACCACAATTGAAGAGCTGAGTGGAAGAACATGTTATGGTACATTTTCTTAAAAATTATTTTATCTTTTGGACGAAGGCGTTATCAGGCATTCTATCACATGGTATATCTAAAATACCAAAATTCTATTTAGCCTTGAAGTTTTAAGACATTATTCATTAATATTTAATATTTAATAATGTAAATAATATTAATATTTTTTAATGTTTAAAAATTAAATATGAATAAGTTTTTTTGATAGAGTTCAGTACCACACCTGTTAATATTTTAAACACATGGTATCAAACAGAAAATAAATCATTAAAATTGACAACAAAAACTTTCACATCAAATTTCTTCAAATGCAATTTTTGTTACTTAACATGTTCTTCCACTCAGCTCTTCAATTATTAGAGAAAACTATTGTTTCCTGAGAAAAATAATGTTAACTATTAAAAGGTGCACCTTCCAATTATATATATATAACTTATTGTTACAATTGTCTCACTGCCTCTTAATATGTTTACAACAATTAAAAGAAGTAATTTTTAACAAAAAATAAAAACGACTTCAAGGAATTGATTCTTACTTTAGTGGGTTTTTTCTTTCAATTCCGAATCGTTATCCATATTAGAGTCCAGAACTGTCTGATTTTACCAACCCGAACTCAAAAATTCTATTTGAAGTCAACCCGAGTCGAATCCATTGCACTTCAATTCCTTATTTTAATGCAATTATTGCCAAAAAAAAAAAAAAGATTACTATGTCGTTATATAAATGAGTAGTATTTTTTCCATCTGAACGAAAAAATACCTCCCGTTTGAATTATATACCAATCAGATGATTCTGTTAAAACTTGTTATTATATTTCTAATGTAAATTTTATTTTTCATGTTGAAAAATGAACATTTATATATACAGGGTGTCCATAATTAAACGATCCTACTTTAAAGTTGTCTATACAGACGAAACTATTGGTCAGAAAGTTGTGAAATTTTGTGACGGACATAATAAAAGAATGGGAATTTGTTTGAGCAAAAAAAAAATTTAGTTAAACATTTCGTCACCAGAAGGCGTTTTTTAATGAATTATACCTTTTTAAAAAGTTTTTACACTTTATTTTCTTTTTCAGATAAAATAAGACAAATATGCAGACCGCACCCTGAAAAAAAATAAAGCATAAAAACTTTTAAAAATTATTGGTGTTTGAATTGAACGGTAGAATAAACTCTGACAAAAAAAAATTCCGCCTACGACAGCCGCCATTTTTTTCTCAGAGCTCAGGCCTAGTATTCAGTGGGCGGTGGCGAAATGTGTAATTTATTTTTTTAAACGCCCTCTGGTGGCGAAATTTTGTAGTTTTTCTTTTTTTCTTTTTTGCTCAAATTCCCATTTTTTCATTATGCCCGTCACAAAATTTCACAACTTTCTGGCCAATAGTTTCGTGTGTAGACAACTTTAAAGTAGGGTCGTTTAATTATGGACACTCTGTATATATTAATTTGTATTCAAATATATAGTTGTTTATTTTTTCTACTTAAAAAATGTTATGGATATTGTTTTGAAAAAAAAATATATTGTTAAATCTGATTGTTAAATCGAGAGCCAAAATCCAACCGGAATCTGAAAAAACTAGAATGAGTCCGACATTAGAATGCCAACCTGACCCGACCTATACCGTGGGTAAGGTCGGGTTTGGCTAAAAATTAGCTGACCTGATGCAAGACTCTAATCCACATTCATTTTAAAATTTCATTGTTGTCAGTATTGTTTATTTTGACGCGCAGCAGACGATGATAATATTCTTATATGTATACATAAGCGATATTGCTTATGTATTGCTTGTATGTGTATTGTTTATATGTGTTATATCGCTCGCCCGCAAGACAAGTGACACATCTTGCAAAAATTCATTTTGCGTTTTATTCCATTAACAGGTTTGTCATACATGCGTGTTGCTACAGTGAAAGTTTCATATCTACAGTTATCCGGAAAATCGCTTTATTACGCTATATGTCTATTCGTGACCATAGAAGAGGGGCGGATCGTGTGGGGAGGTAAAATTACTCAACACTCCAAACCTCATCTACGTCTTCATTCTTAAGGGTTTTACGCTTTTAATCACGTTTATACTGCTGCATGCAGAGCTAAGTAATATAATTTCATGTGACAGTAAACACATGCAAATCTGCCTCTTTTGCCTCTCCTGTGAAATTTACTTTTGCCGAGATATGTCCATTTTCTTGCATGTATGCGATATATTAACCTTTTGAAGGTGTCTATGGGGGGAGGGAAAAACTATACACGATACGATAATTACTTAAATAAACGGTCAAGTGCGAGTATTACTCGCGCTCAGAGGTTTCTGTACAATAAATAAAAGATTATTAAGTAATAATTGTACATAATAATTGTAAAGGCATGAATTCCAATATCTAAATTGCCAATAGTAGAAAAAAAGATTGTCATCTTCGGGGAGAAAAAAACACAGTTAAACATTAAAAGATATTATATTTATTATACAGAAGTTCGTTTTTAACATCTTCAGGTTAATTAAGAGCATTAAAATAAGCCAGAAATTTTAAAAATATGTAAACATAATTCGACAATTAATGCTATTTCAAAATCAAAATGGCAAATGTAAATAATTTTAAGATTTCTTTCCCTAATCTCTCGTGCCCGATTCAAAAATCAAAATACAAATTTTCACTTATTTAAAATAAATACTTACTGGGTCAAACGATAGAATAGTTTGTATGAAATTCACTGTTGCTTTTCCTAGTGCATGGTAGCAGCTGCAGTGTGCCCTAAAAATAAATACAAATAGATTTCTTCTTGGAAAATTGTTTGTATATTTCATAATAAGAGTGATTTCAGTTAATAATTTGAGTGATTCATCTTAAAATAATTTTTTTAACTAATTTTTCGTTATGCGTGCCCCTCAAGGTTCATGCTTGATTTGTATTTTTAAGGAAATCGATCATTTAAAATATATATATTTACAGTTCTTTAACAGCGAGTAAAGATATTGAGAATATTCGGTCTCATTTGTTATCCAAACTATTACGTTTAAAGAAAAAAATTACTCTTTCAGGACGAAATTAGGTGGGGGGGGGGGGGGGGACATGTGGGGCACATGCTCAGGCGCCAGAGTAAAAGGAGACGCCAAAATAACAAATATTTATACTCTTTGATTAGGGCCTGTTTTACATTGGGGGGCCGCATCTGGGCGACAGAACACTACTTGACTGACGAATTCCTCCAAAAAACTTGCAAGATCAATACACTGTCCCAATCAGACTTGAATCGATTCGATATTTTGGACCTTATCGAGATGACGAATTTTGCATGTTTTGCTTTTGTGTTTCCCTCTAAACAAACTTTAAGATCTACATACTTGATTAATAAACTCATCCAAGATACTTGCAAGATCTATACTGCCCTAATTAGGTTCGAATTAGTTAAGTATTTCAGACTTTAACGTGGCGATAAGATTTTATATATAGATAGAAATATACCGGGTGTCCCAAAAAGGACTGACTGATTTTAAAATTCAATAACTTGCAAACGGTGACATATATTTAAAAAATTCTTGCAGGAGGGTTATGCATAAGGTCAAAAGTTTTTTTACAGTGATTTTCAATTTTAGTTCGAATTAAAAACAATAGATGGCGCTGCGATCAACAGACGCTCAATTCAGGCTCGATTTTTGGTACTTCGTGGCCCGGATAATACATTTCCATCTCCTTTTTCAGCATGGAACAAGAGAAAGGACCAGAAATCGAGCCTGTATTTAGCGACTATTGCTTACAGCGCCATCTATTGTTTGTAATTCGAACTAAAATCGAAAATCACTGTAATAAAACTTTTGACCTTATGCATAACCCTCCTGCAAGAATTTTTTAAATATCTGTCACCGTTTGCAAGTTATTGAATTTTAAAATCAGTCAGTCCTTTTTGGGACACCCGGTATAAAAACAAAGTGATTGCAGTAGGCCGATTTTTAAAGAAATCAATCTAAAAATCTTAAAATTAATATACTTTCTAAAAAATATTTTATATTTGAATTGTAAATTAAAGGAATGGTTTGAAAACGTCTCTTTATAAATTTATTTTGGAAAGGAGAAAAGAGAGACGCCCTCATGCTTGCCCCCCCATGAGAAAAAAAATTTTAGTTTCGGATCTGCTTTTTCGAGCATCTAAACCTTATTTATTGCAGTTGAAAAGTGTTTAAGAATTCGATTTTGAAATGAAATTTTTTTATTGAAATGAATTATAGCAAATTTTTATTAATAATGGCTCTCTAATAATTTATAAGGTATCGCAGAATAAATCAAATACCGTGTTGCCTATGGCAAAATAAACATTTAAAGTTTAACAAAATTACCCTGAATAGATTTTTTAATTAAGTATTACTTTAAAAACATGAATTACATATTCCAGTATTTTGAAACTTGGTGAAATTTTAGCTTGCTACACGAAAAGCGTTTTAGTTTATTTTATACATTTCTTTTCCTTTCAGAACATCCCTTCTCGAACTCTCGAAAAAATGTTCGGAATGATATAAAATTCAAATGAGTTATGAAAGTATAAAAAACACGTTAATCTTTAATTTTTTTTACAAAAGAGGTTATTTTTTTCTAAGCGGTATTTGTGACTTATATTTAGACTATTTATGACCTTTAAAATCGAGACACCCGCACCCTTTTTTTTTAATTTATTAATAATGAGTCAATTTAATTCGCAATTTGTAAAATCTAGAACAAGCAGTATCTCTCATTTAAATTTCTGAGACCTTTACAAAATTATGTCCAAAATCATGTTCCTTAAACTAAATTCTATTTCATTTAATTTTACTATATATACTTTTATACTTAAACTGCTTCAGCTCAAACTTCATATCTAAATAATCCAATTTTTAATTATTAATATATGACACGAGTTTCAAAACTCGCCTTATCCAGAAAAGCAAATTTTGGTAAATCGCCGAAAACATCTGACTGCGTCCATTGGTTTTCATTGTAAACCAAAATTTTAGAATGCCAGAAATACAGGTTAAAACCAGTTTTTTTTTTTTTCAGATTGTTGTGTTTATTTAGTGCTGGTTCACCAGTAGAATAGACTGATAGAGAAAACCCGATTTTTTAAATTTCGGATAAGGCTAGCTTTGAAACTCACGTCCTCATATATGAAAACATTAAGACTTTTTGAAAACTAATTTGTTTATTCCTTCAAGAAATCAATGCAAATAATAAGTCATGGAAAGAAAAAAAAATTGCAAATTACTTTATAGAAAAGTATTCAAATGTCATTTACCATGGCTCCATGAGATCCAGAGCGTCCTGAAATTTATTGTTCATAAACAGATCCAAGGTTTGTAATGTTTCTCTGATACTTTCATGAATATCTGGTTTCTCTTCGGGAAGTTCCCTGTAAAAAATAAATATTTTTCTATTCATAAAGTCAGAGGATCCAAGTTATAGAACGTAGTTTAAAACTGTTTGTTATTAAAAATTCTAATAAATGATAATCCTTATAATATTATAAATGTCAATGTGTGTCCGAAAGTTTGAATGAAGTCTGCGTCTAAACGAATGAATTAATGCTTTTGTATTTTTGGATATAGATGGATTACAACCCGGAAATGAATATAGGCTATGTTTAATTTATTTTATTCAAATATTCTGCTTAATATTCCAAAATTTCATTATTTTTCATACACAATGAATTGACATTTTCCGATAAAATTTATCCATCTTCCTTTTTTCGTTGCCAAAAAATAAAAACCCAGAATAATAAATTAATTTCCAATTGAAAGATTAATACGGAAATTTTTAAGTATTTTTAATAATACACGGTGCATGAATTTTAAGTAAGTGCGGAATGTAGGTAAATGTGACGTCATATATGGAAAATAAAACGGATATGCTTCGATGTTGAAATAAAATGAGATTGTGTTACGGTATTAATTCTTATTATTTAAAGAAAATTGTTATCAATGCTTATGGTTTATCGTATGCGCACGGTTAACATAAAGATTTAAATTTTAATTTAAAATTAAAAAAAACTTTTGAAGAGCAAATGGATAGCAAATGTCAATAATATGCTCAGTAAAATTATCAATGTCGAAAATGACGTAATGGTTAGCAGGAAATATGTATTTTCATTCTTAATAGACGGTCAAGTGCGAGCATTACACGCGTACAGAGGGTTCCGTAGAATAAATGTATGAATTTGTAATTGTATTATTTAAAAAAAAAAAAAAAAAAAAAAAAAAAAAAAAGGTGCTAAAAGAATACTAAGACTTTGTAAAAAACTATACAACGTAGGGTTAGGTATAACTGTATATATTAGAAAAGTGTAAATGGGTATACCATGAAAGTTCAAAGAGATATGGAACCTAAATAATATAAAATATAGCTATTCGTATAACTCTTTTTTTAATATTATCCTAATCTGTTTATGATGAACTTAATTCGGTACTGACAATAAAAGCAGTGCATAGTTAAACTTCATTTGGCATTTCATGAAACTAAATTCAGCGTAGTAATAACCTTTATTTCTACAGTGTAGCTGAAACAAAACCTTTGTTCAAAGTTTAAATTTGGCATTGTGCTAAGCGCACTTCGAATTCAGGTCTCAAAGTTGCAACGCCGTCATGGTCAGTGCCGCGTTTTTCCAGATAGGTGTTTAATTAATTTTTAAAGTCACTTGAGGCGTATTGAGAAATACAATCAATGCAAACTATCGTGAATCCCACAGTATTTATGCGATTCATTCTAATTAAATCTTTCGAGGGCGATGCTCTTAAAAAACAGGACACCTAATTTTAATTCCAAAACAGACAAACGGCACCAAGAATATTTAATTAAAATTTTCATTTTATCATTTACGTGAAAATAAGCAAGTTCGCATTTTCTGATAAATTCGTTTATAAATTCTGATGTCAGTTCATTATTTCATAAATTTATAAATAGAATTACTCCGTACCGGAAAGGAATAAGTGGTCGCAGGACTCTTAAAGCTTCAAAATTTAAGAAATTTTAATTTTTTTAGATGTTAAACTCCTATTTTTCTGAATATTTTGATATAATTGTTTCCTTGAAATTCCCATTAGAACAGAAGTTTTGGCTTTTAGAATTATACCCTCTCAATAGCTGAAGCCGCGTTTCCGAAACTTTAAAGTCATTA
Source organism: Maratus speciosus (assembly GCA_963932465.1). NCBI lineage: Eukaryota > Metazoa > Arthropoda > Arachnida > Araneae > Salticidae > Maratus > Maratus speciosus. The sequence goes on from OZ010789.1 coordinate 157,477,159, forward strand.
TTTTCCAAATGGCGTTTTTTGGGCATAACGCTCAGGATACCACAAAAACTTCTGAATATTTTTTCATGAAATTTTCAAAACATATATTTCATGTTAGTCTGTATAAACTAAACCTAAAATTTCCTTTTTATTGTTCAAAAAAATATTTTTTTAGGTGATTTTACTGTTGAAATTTTCAAAATTTTGTATTAGCTAAATGCAACATTGCATTAAAAATATAAAAATGCTTGAAATACAAATTTATTTATGTTCAGGGAAATTATTACAATCTGAAGTATAAGTAAGCACCAAAATTTTCATTCTAATTGCAATATTTATTTTGTAATCCTGCGCGTTAACTGTTATGCCAATTTTTTGTTCGACAAATGTCTAACAGTTTCGAGCCCCCTATAAATACTAATTCTGTATCTTGCAATTTTTTAAATACATGAAACGAAAGAACATATACTTATATATATCATCCCAATTAAAATTGTGTTTTAAAATCATATATATTTTAAGACATTAAATGTTGAAAATGTTCATTTTTTCCACTTTTTAGAGTCCCGAGACCCCTTAAATTAGTATGTTTTTAACAATTTGATGTTTATTGCTTTTATACTGTTACTGGGCATTACATTACACATATATATCATTAAAAGTTGTTAACTAGGCATAGAGTACGCCGCCCCTGTCCTTGTGTATGTCCAAACTGACCGTACCTTTAAGGGTTAATATCTCGGCTAATTACTGATGATTTTTTTTCGAAAATCATTATCAACAATACTTTTATTCTTCTGCAACGATAGGTATATTCAGCGATGCTCAACAATTTTTCTGAATGCCCGTAAATCGAAATTTGTGTATAGCAGAAAAATGCTAATTACTCAAAAACTATGTGACCTAGGGCAATCGCTATAATTTTCGGGCAAGGTTTATATTAACGTCTACTACCTCTAATTTTTTCATAATTTTAATTTCAGTAGATTCTGAATTAGTTGGGGGGGGGACATATTTTTGCGCTACATTTTCAACAATATCTTTGAAAATATAATATCTAAAATTAAAAGGAATGTATTTTTGACTTCAGCATTACAAAAGCTTTCACAGTATACCCCACATGATATACAAAGAAAAGATTTTTTTTTTCAAGTAGCATAATTAGCCTCTCTACTTTTTTACTAAATATATTTATGAATGTTTATTGATCTGAAAATATGTGGGTCAATGGTCTTTATTACTTCCCCGAATTTGAATTTTCCACGTTCCATAGTTTACGAGTAAAATAGCTGTGACAAACAGACAGACGAACGGACAGACACAGGAGTGATCTTATAATGGTTCCGTTTTTACTTTTTAAGTACGGAACACTAAAAAGTAAAAAAATAACTAGATAGAAAGGTAATGTTTTATAATCGGGTTCGTAGTCAATTTTCTTTTTTTCAGAGAAAGAAATTTGGTGCAACAATAAATACATTGTTGTAAACAGGTTTGTTTCTTGTATGGTAAAGACTTAATAATATTCTAAATGATTATTTCTTCGCCCACCTTTGATGCCAAGTATGATTGTAAAACATAAAAAAAAGTATCATCCGATAATTTTCTTGCCACAGGTGCTATATACGCACCTGGTTTGGCGCGATCTGTTTTTGACGCCACTTTGGCGAAAACATCGTTTTCGAATACCAGTTACATGTATATTTTTAAATTATGTTCTATTAATTAAAAAAAGAAATAACAATAATTTTAAAAAATTTCATTAATTTATATAATTTTGAAAGAAAATTAAAGTAAATAAACAATTTATTAATAAATAAACAACAATAGCCGGGTTACCACGTCAAGCAAAATAATGTATTTTTGCCACAGTTAGGTACCTCGGTGCGGATGTGCGTATATGGCATCTGTGACATTTTATTATTACTTCATAATATAAACAGACATCCTGGTTCAGTGTGTAAACCTGAGTTATGTCAATGATCCTATAATAAAGAAATATCTTAAATCACTCATACTAGCCGCCCTTGACAACCAGTTTGGTCTCCCTTAAAATTTATGTTTGGGAAAGCATGCTAAGCATTTTATCATGTTGCTGTTACTCATAATTTAATTTACTTAGACTCCCTTAACCCTCTCGCTGCGCAACCCGAGACTTCCACGGGCAACGTAAAAGTAGCAAAATTTACGCAATCCGAGATTTCCTCGGGAATTCATTTTTTCCACTGGCGACTATTTTTTAATTCAACTGGAACCACTTTTTAATTACAAAAATGCCACATATAATTTAACAACATCTACAAGAAAACTATATTTAAACCACTTCTCAATAGTAAAACCCTTTCCGTCCACAACAAGCTCATCCTTTACAATTCCTGTATCCTCCCCATCATTACTTATGCATGCCCTATCTGGGGCTTTACCTGCAATTCCTCTATGGACAACCTAAGCAGACTCCATAATAAAAACCTCCGCATCGTCCGTGGCGCCTCCAGATATTTACGTAATACCACTGTCCGTAGGGACCTGAACACCATCACCCTTAGAAAAAGAATTAAAGACCTCGCAAATACCTTCTATTCTACCGTATATGACCTTCCAAATGATATTGTAGCAGGGCTCCCTGACTATGACGCCTTCGAGCCCCAACATCGCAAACGCCCGAAATATTCCACAATAATGGAATCCCCGTGAGCTCTGTGTTCACCGCAACAGATTGCTATGTAAAATCCTTTCTCCTTTTTATTTTCTTTTTACTTAAAAAAAAAAAAAAAAAAAAAAAAAAAAAAAAAATATATATATATATATCTATATATATACATATACCTCTATATAAAACTTATTATATAGGAAAAAAAAAAAAAAAAAAAAAGATATATCGCCCTGATTAGTGCCTTTTTGTTTTTGTAAGCAGCCTTGCTGCCTTCCTTAACCGCCGACCCTGCCCTCGCTTGGTGTGAGTAATTCTCTGAACTAGTGCTAACTTCTATCCTAACTTATTTTTCTCTTTTTATAGCAGTTTGTACTGCAGCTAAACCTATATTCTAATATAATTTCAATATGTAAATCCAGTTCTTAATCTTTTTTCTCTTAACTTTTAAAGCATCTATGCTAGTTATATCTTTAGTTTTTTCTTTTATAAGTAGTTGCAACCAACTACACATTTCTTTCCTTCCCAATGGCTCTATTATACGTAAGACATCACATTTCTTCAGACTGGGTGTAAAGTTGACATCAACTAGGCAACCCCTCAACCGCTGCTTCACTGTTCAGCACTGAAAACTATACTACAAAATTGATTTTTTTTACAATAGTGGTGCGAGACTATAAAAATAGTCTCCAGTAATAGCCCTGATTTTGCCTAATTTCTAATATCCTATCCCATCTAATAAGATCCTAAACTCTTTTACAAAAAATGTTTACATATTTAAACTCTAAGCTTCTAAGCTATATATAGATTTGAAACATGTAATAAAAAAATGCGCAATTGTTGAACCTATTTTGGTAATAATAAAAAAAAAGTACGCAGCGAGAGGGTTAAATATAATTAATATAATCTTTTCAGCTAATATTAATTTTTGTTGCATTAAAATATCTCAATTTGTTGATTTTCTGTAAGCAAGTAAATCCTATTGGTTTACAATGGAAGTCTATGGGAATTTGGCGAAATGTTAGAGATATCGCCAAGTTGGCGTCACTTTAGACGACAAACATGGCGGTATTTGGCGACAGAACAGGGTGCCCTATGGTAACCCCCCTTATATGTATGGCGATTCATTAAGTGCTGTTCAATAACCAATGAGATGCGTTCCATTTGGACGTTGCCATTAAACAATTAACAAATAATTGAGTTTTCTGTGCCACGTACGATAGCGTAATATATATAGAGAGAGATTGTCTCCTATAAAATGTTATAAAGAATTGGTTTATTATATATGTTTTTAAATATCGGAAGGGAAATGCTTTTCTTAATTAATTAATTTCTTCTTTTTATGTTACGTGAACGACGTCACGGGTAACAGCTAGTAATATCATAAGACGAAGCGCAATATTTCATCTTGATCCAGACATTAAATATATTATATGAACTTTAAAAAGTTCAAATGAAAATCACATTTCAAAGTAATTGCTTAAGAGGCGCAAAGGCCAACGCAGTGAAAAAGATTCCATACCGGGACTCGAACCCGCGCCATCAGTATGGCGCACTTACGTTCTACCGACTAAACCACATGGAACGATACCCAGCCTGGAAAATTTCTCACTGTTATATGTTAGCAAGACTACAAACGCAGCACAAGATGGAATATTTATCGTGAGCCCCCGACATGGGACAAACACGAAATTTAATTGAATCCAGCATCGATAGAAACTATATTAATACATGGAAATTATTCCAGAGAGAAACATTCGCATACAATATTTCAAATGAAAATCAAATTTCAAAGTAATTGCTTAAGAGGCGCAAAGGTCAACACAGTGAAGTTTCCAGGTTGGGTATCGTTCCATGTGGTTTAGTCAGTAGAACGTCAGTGCGCTATACTGATGGCCCGGGTTCGAGTCCCATCATGGAATCTTTTTCACTGTGTTGGCGCCTCTTAAGAAATTACTTTGAAATTTGTTTTTCATTTGAAATATTGTATGCAAGGCGAATGTTTCTCTCTGGAATAATTTCCATGTATTAATATTTAAAAAGTCCATTCAAGTTTTTCCAAGCTCTTCATCAGAGAACATTTTAGTAGCTCTAAAATAACAAAAGAGATGTTACAAGTTAAAAATTTTATTTAAAACTTCTTAGTATTTTCAAGCTTTTCCCGGCTCTTCATCACAGAATTTTTTAATAATATTATTAAAATATTCTCTGATGAAGAGCTGTGATGAAGGAACTGACGATCCGTAATATTGGGAAGTAGCGTGGTCCCAATTTCGTCCCCCTTGCAGTTATTATTTTCGTCCCGGGAACGAAATTAGGAATGCTTTTTCGTGACATTTTTCTTAATTTTTTCCTCATGTTTGGATGGTTAATACATAGTTGCCAATCTCCCGATTTTTTGGATACCAGTAAAATCTTACAAAAATGTTTTCTTTATTTAATATCGTTAAAACTGCGATTGTATAACGCATGTATTTCTGCATAAAAATATTGGTATGAAAAAAATCGGGAGGTTGGAAGCTATACTAATGTTTCGTTATGTTATTCTTCTACTGATAATTAGTGCATTTCTTTGTGCCTTTCTTTAATGTAAATTAAATTACTTACTCATTTAGAAATAAATTTTGATTTAGTTATAAGTTACGCCTCGGCGTATTGGATTTTTTGGGGGGGCTAAATTGGGACCAATTTTTTTCTTTTGCATATTTTAGATACTTTTGAAAAAACAATTTTTCGCATTGTTAAAATTTTTTTTGTAAGATATTTACCCACGTTCCTATGTGCGTGGGTTAGTCTATGTAAAATCCAAATTTGGTAGATTTTCACTGAAAATTACAACTTCCAAGGGCCTAAAAGTAACTGGGGGGCGATAATAGGGTACCTTACCGTATTATTGCTTCCATCAGGTGCAGTCAAATTTCAATACAGAGTATACTCGTAGAATATATTTTATGAACACCGAATCATTTAATTTGAAAATTGGATAAATAAACAATTGTTCTATTAAAGTTCTGACTTCATCAAAATAGTTTTGGCATAAAATATCCACCAGTGTTCAACGAGCGTGAAATTTTTCAAACAAAGTATATCATTTTTCTTCATAATCCTACTTAATAAAAAGAACGAAGCAATTTAGAAAACAAACAAGTTTGTAATGGTAACGATTTAGTCATGTGTAAACGTTCAATAAACAATTGAATTGCTAAAAATTAATGAATTATTGTAAACAGGAAATTGGTAGATGACAGTAAGTTAAACTTTTATAAATTGAAATCTAACTAAATAACTAATCAATCTAGCTAAAAAAAATCACTATAAAATTTTATTCTTATAATATTACTTGAGAAAACACGGATTAATGACATTTAGAAAGAATTTTAATTCTCATAGAAGCTGTCTGATTATAGGAAAGTTTTCATTTTAACCCTTTATATCCTGAATTTTGAATAAAAAAATTACTTCACCTGAATAATTATTTATGTTAATGTTTAAGATATCCAGAACAACATATATAATAATAATAATAATTTGATTTTTAGATTTTTTTTATTTAAACTTATTTAAATTTATTTAAAATAAACCTATTTAGAGCTATTTTTGCAAAATATTTACAAGAATAATTAGATTAATTAACGAAAATTACTGTTATAGAAATCCCACAATTGTTATAATAACAGTGTAAATAAATGCATCGTGATCCTATCTGTAACTGAGAGGTGTTTTGCAGTTGCAAATTTTTCGTATAACATTTTTTTTTTTTTTTTGGATAAAAGCTACACTTATGGTAAAGGTATAAAGGTAAATGGTTGAGAAAATAACCACGTTAAAAAATATTTAGCTTCGACTGTTGTATTGACAATGTTTTTGACAGAGTTAGCTGTTTTGAGATACTGTTATGGTAGGTTAAAAAAAAAAAAAAAAAAAATGTGTTTTTTGACTATAAATCTATACATGTTTTCTGACGCTCACCTAGTACGAGGGGGAAAACATAGCATATTCATTCTAGACCTTAAACTGAAGGGATTAAAACAATTTCCAGTTTTCCCCTAATTAATTCCGAATTCAACCCCCTAACCACTGGGCTATGTACTTTCTAAATATGATTGAGGAAATTATTTTAGATGAAAAGTGCAAAATACTTTTATCAGTAGACGAATTAAATAAATTTTGCATTGAATTTCTTTTAATGGTACTTAAAAGTACCGTCAGGATATAAAGGGTTAAAAGATGTCAGAAATATGCAGTGTGTTTCATAACAAATGGGACGAACTTTATAGAGTGGCGTAGTAATTCAAATATTTGGAAGGAGCTGAAGCAGTGATTTTCAGATAAATTGACCAATTATCGGCTAATTTATAAAATATTTATGAGAATAACCATTCAAATTAATTATTAATGTCATTAACATAAAATAAATATTTCAATTATTTCCTATAGTAATTTTAAGAAAATAAATTTTAGAGAATTAGGATTATCAATAATTAATGGAATATGTATATATATATATGAGGCTAATTAATAGTTTGAACTGGTTTATTAATTCTATTATCTTAAAATCAATATTTTTATTATTTTAGATAGAAGATCTAAGATACTAGATTTTATAAAGTCAATATTATTAAATCAATGACAGGGGTCGATCCAGGCAAAATTTGGAGCCCGTATTGGTTACCTGCACAAAAATCCATTTAATAAATCAGGCCCCTTTACAAAATTTCATTCCATAAAAGCATATTCTTCATTAATTATTTTTATTTTATTAGGCTTTAAAATATATAATCTGCTAACAAAACAAGTTCGCCAGAAAGGAAAATTGTAGCAGAAGGATTTAAAGACATTAGAAATGCTTGATTCTAATTTGAATAACTGGATATTATCGTTCATTATAAAATTTTATTTTTCACAAAAATAACTTTTATCTTTCACAAAATGAGCCCCAAAGAAAGACAGAAAAGCCTGCATCGATCCCTGCATGAGACGCCGTGGAGTTTTATTGTATCTGAAAAGTGCTCTTCCCTTCTGATATCCTGTAATACCAATGCATATAATTGTATTTCGCATTATAATTCGTAAGAGTAAAATTACCTGAAACTACTTAGTAATTCTAATATGGATGAGACAGCGGACTGAGTGTATCAAATTTTAAATAAAATGAAGGAAAAAGAAAAAGCAGAGATGGCGGGAGAGATACTTGAACGAGAATTATGAAAAATTTAAATATAATTTCATTGAATCAGAAAATATGTGTATGAGAGAAAAATAAACAGAATATATAGTAGAGCGCCGATTATCGGAACTCTAATTAACCGAATTTCCAGTTATCCGAACAGCATTTTTCTCCCCAAAAAAAACTCCTAATTATCCATTGGTTTGGAATAAAACTTTAAATAAATAAAAAACTGATAGTAAATCAGAAAATGAGGAATGTAAAACAATAAAGGAGATGGGAAGAATCCTAAGCTATGAAAAAAATGAAATTAACGAGTTGTTAAATAGTGAAGTAACATGATCCTGGATATCAGATTTTAAATGATGATGAGATTGTTGATGAGATTCAAGATGAAAAAGAAATTGAAGAAAATGAAAACGAATGCTCTGAAAATAACTCATATCCATCACATGACGAAGCCTTTGAATGTTTGGAAACAGCTATGAAATGGCTCGAACGGCACGGCAGAAGAGCGTTGATTCTATTCAATTAATGTATTTAAGAAGAATTCGAGATGTGGCAGCATTGAAAAAAATGTCTTCGTTGAAGCAAGCAACAATCAAAAGCTTTTTTGCTTACATTTTAATCGCTGGAGTTCAAAAAATGATAAAGGGGGGGGGGGAGAATTTTATGAAAATATGTAACCAAAAAAAAAATTTTTCTTTAACTCGACCGCGTCATTTTAGAGGTGTGTCTTCGCTAGCCTTTTGAACGTAGTTTCGTTTTCTCCCTGCTGCTATTCGTTCTACAATTCATACGCAATTTTAATTTAACGAATAGATTTAAATCAATTGTGGATGCACTTTTGTAAACCCCGTTTATATAGTATATATACAAAATGCAACCAGTTTTTTAAGAGATTTTACAAAAGTTTAATATGTATTTTTTGACAATGTGACTGTCCTTTTCAAATCGGGCCTAGTGCCTGTTTGAAAGAGCGCGAATACCGTTCAGCGATCATGTTCTTCTAAGGTGCTCATTTAATAAGTAAAAGTTTGTCGCAGATCGCTCATGGAATTTAATTTAACGCTTTTCGAATTTGGACTTTTTTACCTTCAAAGACATTCTCTAAGAAAGGATTTCAACCTGCTTTAGCCAGCATTCTTTATAGTCATGGAATTACTTAAGTTTTTATTAATGCTACGTGGAACGTTTTTCTAATATGTATGGTGACCTACTTCTTCTAATTACCTTCCAACCTCTCAAGTGAATCGACGAATAAAGAAGATTTTTTTATAACTGCTGTCTCTTCAATGTGTTACCTCATCATTTAAATAAGATCATTCCCTGTAATTTTTACTGTATAACAATCTTATCATCTTTGCTATACGATCTACTACGGCATTCAAGACTATGTTTATTTTACCTACTGCATTTAAATGTTTATTTTATCTAACAGCAAATTAACTCCTTTTATTTATTTAATGCTTCATATTTATTTTCGTCACACATGTGTCCGCAGGTCATCTGGATTTTCAGGTGTTCCAAGACCCGTCCAGCGTAAAAGTCCCGATTTTTCATAATGCACAAATTCTTTTCATTTTTTTTAAATACCATGCTATTTGTTAGTCTACATCAGGTGGAACTTAATGCAGTAAAAACTATGAAAAAAGAATCTGCATATACCGGAATTATTTTATGATTCCGCAGAAACGAATACCGTCAAATCTACCTGCTAATGTAAAATATTTTTCCAGTCCATAGCTATTCTGTTTTTAATGTACTTTGTTTAGTAAAACGAAGCCTCTTTATAACGTAGCCCTGTCTTAAAGATAAAACTTTTATAGTCCATACAGAACATGTTCTTTACACCCTAGAAGATCAAGGACAATTCGTCGAGAATTTTAGTAAGTATTCAAGAAAACGTATAAAATCGAAAGCGTCCGTTCACTGACCCTTAATTTTTGGACATCGGTGTGCAATGGCATCGGATTTCTTTTTTCCTCAAAAAGTCAGAGAATCTCATGTAATGTAAATGCAATAAATCGGGTTGCCCCGCAGCTAGAATATGATAAAATATCTACTTACACTTCTGTCGGATCACATTCCCAGGTATCTTCAAAAAGCTACAAAGAAAAAAATTATATTTTTTAATTCCATATTATTAAAAATTAAATAAATATATATATATACACAATAAAACTTTTGCTTAGTTTTTCTTTTATGTAAAATTTAACACGTTTTCGTAGTTTTCATAATTTTTACGTTGAAAAATGTTTTTCTTTAAAAAATTTAATTTTAATAGACTTTTGAAAATAAAGCTTGACACAACTCCTTTTCTCAATTGGTATGCACATAGTTCAATGTTTTAAAAATAAACCCATCTTTTTTTGTTGTTGTTGTTTGTTTATAAAAATTACTATTATCAATGACAGATAACAATTGCACCATAAAATTTAATAAATAAAGACACAATCTTGCTTAATGGTACACAAAACACGAACTTTAATAAGCTAAAAGTTAACTTCTACGTTTCGAGCTGTTTCTACAGTCGTCTTCAATATCCGTGCTATAACCCCTTTGAAAATAAAATTAGAGAATCAGTTGAAATTTCGCGTGAAGATAAACCTTGTAACGATAATTTATCCTATAATATCCCAAAAATCTGGCATAATATCATAAAGTCATAATTCTACATCTAATTACAATATTTCAGCTTAACCCCTTAACGGTCGCTTAATATTTGGAAAAACCATAAAAAAGTATCTATTTTTTTATTACAGAAATTGAATAGTTATAAGGTTTCTATATAAAATATGCAATTATTTTTTTTAAGGCGAAAAAAAAAAAGATGTTATACAACAAATTCACATTTGTGGAAAAGCCATCATGCGAGAATTCTGTGTTTTAATGTTTGTTTTACACCATGCAAATTAATGCGAATAAGACCTTTATTTTTCACATCTTAGATCTTTATTTATCATCATGAAACAAATTTTTACAAATAATATTTGAAATAATATAATATGCATTAAATTTTGATTATTAATAATTTTTTTGAGTGTGATATCTTTCGAAACATGCAATACAAAGTCCAACATCACAATCAGCGCCAAAAACCAAACCCAACAGGTAATTTTCAAAGACTTCAGATAGAAATGCCAGTTAAATTTTTCTGGTTTCAGAAGTTTTTTCCAGCAATAAATCTCCAGCGCGGAAATATGACGGGCACCAGAAATAATGAACGACACCTCAGCCCTTAATATTGACGGGAGCGAGAATTAAGGGGTTAAACTTGTATTATGTTGCCAAAACTTGAATGAAGACTCGGTTGAACGTGGTTTTGTCCCTCATGTGTAGATGGCGGGTCTTGTGGTTTCTTAAATAGACCTTTTTGATTCATTTGATCTCAGTTCATTGTTCATTAACAATTATTTATTTTCACTATATAACAACACTACATTTTTGTATACAAATCATTGGTTTGGTTAAGTTTCGACTCATTATTTCTTACACAGGAAGCTTTCGTCTCTGAACTTTGAGCCTTTTTTACCATCATATTTTCCTGAAGGCGACTGTAGAAACAGCTCGAAACGTAGAAGTTAACTTTTAGCTTATTAAATCTCGGGTTTTGTGTATCACTGAGCAAGATTGTGTCTTTATTTATTATCAATGATTTTTACATTTTCAATTCTATAAACACCATAATTTACTATGTTTTATATTTACTTATATACCTCTCGCAAACCATGGAAAATTCTGAATTGTTAGGCAGACGAGAGTGACATGAGTTCGAACCCAACAACTCTCGTCTACCAACTTTGAGAGCAGAACGTTTCAGACGTTGATGGGGGAAATACCGGTTATAAAAATTAAAACGTCGTTAAAGAAACGGAAAAAGTATTTTAAAAATACACATGTACAATAACACATATTTAGATAATACACAAAAGTATTTAAAAAATACAAACGTGTCTACGTTCTAGAAAGCCTCCGTATATCCAAGCCCGTACAGAGGAGGGTAAAGTCGGTACAAATTACCAGGACCAGGCTCTTCTAGGAGTTCCGGCTTCGGTCCAAATAATAAAATTCAAAAATCAGAATTTGCTAGAATATCTTTACGCGCCAGGATCAGGGCCCATACTCTTATTTTTATGTGTGTATCAAATATTTTAAAGTTAATTTGATATCAAGAAAGTTTTGAAATGATGCTCTTGTTTTAATGATGTGGCTAATTTCAGACGGGTGAACAGGAATCGGGTGGAAAGTCGGGTAAAGTCACAGGTTAAGGTTTCAAATTTTATTTCTTTCATACTTTAAACATTTTTATTTAAAATAAATAGATTAATCCAATTAAAATTTAATTATGTTTTCCATATTTTAAGTTTTATTTAAAATCTTTAAATGAAAAACTGTTATAAATGCATCTAAACTGTAATTTTGTAAAAGAATATTATGCAATCATACTTTCTAAAATGAGAATAACCTGAATAAAACGGAATTTTTCACATGTCGTTTGAGTTTTCGTCTAAGCAGGTGTTACTATATAGTACTTACAGTGGTGGGAGAGGGTGGGCGTACTGGAATATTATCGGGGCCTGCGGTCTCTTTGTGCGATCCTACTTTTATTATATCATGCAATACATTCGAAAATCCTATGTTACACTTATATCAAGGCCATCATCAGCAGTAGTGTTCGACATAGATCTAAAATGAAGATATAGCTCAAATGAAGTGTTTCAATTTTATTTACCAGGAAATGATACTTTATAAGAAGTCAAGCAGTTCAAGTGTGACTATATTTGTATAATCCATTAACAGTTTGCGCCAGCACTGGAATTCATTAATAATTTTCTTTTATAGTTTTGGTATCTAACAGGAAGTGAAAACATTTTGTTCATTATTGTTTAACTGGGGATTAATATTACAGAGTCCAACAGAATATGTAAAACAGTGTGATAAAACAAAGAATTATAAGAAAATAAGTTATTTATTTGTTACAAGATTGCAGCTTAGTGAAAGTAGTCACAAGTTTTAAATCGCAAAAAAAACTGATAGATATACATATATTTATTTTTTAGGTGTGGCTAAAGCCTTTTCGTTACTTTTATGTTAGCCAGTCGCAGGTTTTAATTCGCCAAATATTGTTCCCTTCACAATCATTCTTATTTCCTTTATCCCATTTAAAATATAAATCTTTCACTAAATGTCCGGGCCAGGATTCAAACCAGGGATGTCTTGGCGGAAAATGAAAATGTTCCGCCAACTGAGCTATCTCGGACGATTCTGGAGGACCTAATTCACCCAGCTAACCTTACTGATCATGATCAGTGAAGTTAGCTGGGTGGATTCTAACTGAATATGGTGTTTCATTAAATTCTGCGCATTAGTTATTGAGATGATGCAGCCAGAAAAATTGTATCACACACTAACAGACAGATAGAAAGACATTTTCCAAAAAACAGTCAAATCGCATTCAGGACATCACAAAACTGTAGATACATAAAATACGGAAGTCGAAAATTTTCGCGATAACAATAGGGGAAGAGAGAATAAAGTGGCCACTCTAAGGTTTGATGAATTTTTATGATACCTTTTTAATCAGTAAAGTTCTAGAAACAAGTAGCAATAGTAACTGTAATAATTTTAGTTTCAATTGCTATTTTACTTTTTATTTAACTATTTATTTTAAAATGTAAACGTTTCTTTAACACTAGAAAGACGGCGAGCAGTCATTTTGACCGCTACCAAATGAATATATTTCGGTTCGAACCAGAATTTTTTTTATGAAACCAGTTTAAAACGAAGAAGGAAAAAAAACTAGTTAAATAAATAAGTTAATAATTTAAGATAAAAATTCTGGTGGGAAATATTTTTTATAAAATTTGAGTAAAATTCCCCGTCTTTCTAGTGTTAAAAGCAAAACTACAAGATTGTCACTTTTCCCGCCTAGGTTGTGTAAAGTGGCCAGCATAGATAAATGAACAAATCACATTGATTCAGAATGTTTATTTTTTAATCGAAACAAGCTAAGGTAACACACATTCAGAATAAGTGTTATGATTTGTAATATTTTAAGTATTAAATCGTTACAAGATAAAATAATCATTAATGAGTATCCATATGACGAATGGAGAAATACAAGTGCCCCAGCAGACCTGCAGACTACAAATGTCAAGAGTAAGCATTTCCAAGTTATTGCCCCGACGTGTTTCCTTTCTTTCAAAGAAAATATTTTTAGATCATATTTTGTTACGAGAAATGAATAAAATATCGTTTTCGGACAAGTAGCCTCCTGGTCATTTTGCCCGATCTCTTTGTGGCCACTTTACCCGGAATACTACCTTTACAAAAACAATGACCTAAATCTACCTACATAACTTAGCGTTTTCAAACATACATCTTTTAAAAGGTTACTTCACACAGCTCAAACAAAATAAGAGCAAATAATTATAACGCTACATATTATTTAGCCATAATCAAGAAATTGTACCACTTACCTAAAATAAAAAATGCGAAAAAACAGTAAAATAACTTCAGAAGTAAAAAAAAATGTAGCCTTCCGCTTCAAAGTCACAGACAATAGTACCAGCATCTGTGACGACTGTTTCATACAGTTCCTGCGTGTAGGGGGCACTATACAGTGGAAAAAACTCAAATGGTCACTTTGGCTTCACTGGCCACTTTATCCTTCCTTCCCCTGCTTTCTTCTTATTAATATTGAAGAAAGTAAGAATTATCTACCATTAGATCTCTATTATAAATTTTATCTTTCAAGTTGAAAAATGAACATATTATATAATATTTTTATTAATGTTCAATTACATAGTTTTTTTCATCTGAAAAAAAATATTCTAGACTTTTTTTGAAAAATTGGGTCAGCCCGACCCCGACCCGCAAGAGTCAAATACCAACCCGAAACAAATAGAATCAGCCCAACCCAAACTCGATCCACAACGAAAAAAAGCAGCGTCAACCCGATCCGATCCAAACTGCGAGTCGGAGTAAAATCGAGTTACCCGATCTGATGCAGGACTCTAAATGGGTATCTGAATCTGAAATATCGTTTGGAAGCTATCGTGTACTCCTACACACAGACATAGATCATTATTCCAAAACATTCCTTATGTTATGTGTTCGGAAAATAAAACTATAAAATTACCTGAAAAATATTTTTATATAACTTTTTCAAATTATTTACTGAATGAAAATTAGCCACTGTGAACCCCATGGCCGGAAACTATCTTTGTAAGGTTTGTTATCAGCCAAACTTCAAATCCCTGATTCCAGTATTAAATCTATGGAATGCATCCGTGTTAATAAAATTTCTCTACAAAAGATTAAAATATTGAACGCTTTTTTTTTTTTTTTTTTTTTTTTTTTTGTATGCTCTTGCAAAAGGATTTTCCATGCTTTGTTGTTTGACAAAATATTTCCAAAATAATATTTAATTTTATCTGTTAAGTGCTAAAATCTTCGTGACGCTGACCAGTTGTGAATAAGACTTTAACACTTAAAATAAAATTAAGTATATATTTTTAAAATATACAGGATGGATCAATAGGTCATGCCCAAAAGCCACGTGTGGGTGTGTCAGGAGCAAGAATTACATAGGAACTGGGGGTCGGAAACGCGATCGTGACGGTGCAATTTCCTCGTGATCGTGGCGCAAAAAAACGATAACAAAGGGTTTTAAAAGACCGTTATTTTACAAAAAAGTTAATCGTAGTACAAAATACAAATGAAAAATGTTACAACTCATAACAAGTGCTCAAAATGTGCCCCATTATTCGTGATGCATGCTTCACATCGGCGCCGGATGGAATCGCGAACACGTTCCAATTGCGCAATTGGAACGTGTTGGCCATGGCCAGAAGCAAGGATGTAGTGGAAGGTATACGGGGTATACGCCGTGTACCTTCTGAAATTTTTAAGAAGCTCCATATACCCTCTGTTTTTCAAATAAAGCATTAACGTATACCCTAGCTATGAACGTTCATGATGCCAGCGTATACCCTCAGCCCATACCGTATACTTTCTGCTTTTTTTACGACTACAACACTGGCCAGGAGTCCCCCCGACACGTGACGCTGCTTCAGCGATCCGTGCCATGAGGTCTATGGCAGATGAAACCAGTGTCTCGTACACCAGACATAAGATATCCTCAGAGTTAGAAATCCAGGAAGTTTGGGTAGAGGGACCGCGGTAGCCACGGTACAGGCCCGATCGAAACGTGTTCGCGATTCCATGCAGCGCCGATGTGAAGTATGCATAACAGCTAATGGGGCACGCTTTGAGCACTTTCTATGAGTTGTGACATTTTTCATTTGTACTTTGTACGTCGATTGAGTTTTTTTTTTTTTTTTTTTTTTTTGTAAAATAAAGGTATTTTTACACCGTTTGTTATCTTTTCTTCACGATGCAATTGCACCGCCACGATTGCGTTTCCGACCCCCAATTCCTGTGTAATTCTTGCTTCCCATGACCTGACACGCCCACACGTGCAGTTTGGACGTGACCTTTTGAACCACCCTGTATTGTCACTTAAACAGCAAAGAAGCACAGTTTAAGAATAATATACAGAAATCAAAGAAGTTAAACATTTTAATTTTCTCATTAAAAATTTGAAAAATGAAAATGTATTCAAGCTTATATGTTTTAAATTAAAATGGGGAATTTGAGATGCAACTGATGCTTTAAAGGTTTAATTAAAAAGGGGTATTTTTATTTTAGCCAGGCGGAAATCTCGCCGATGACTTTTTCACCAATGGTTTTTTTTTTATTTTTTGGCGTGTGAAAATTAGAAACCATGAGCATACCATGAACCATTGGTTCATGGTATTATTTATTATTATTATTTGCATTTTAAATGAAATGTGTGAAATACATGCACTTTAAGTGAAAGTTATTCATTTGCTAATAGATTCAATTCTACCGATTTTATATATATATATATATATATATATATTTGCCTTTTTTAAGGCTAAAAGTTGTAAAATATTTTATGAATTATTGTTTTTATTTAAAAATTCTTTTGTTGAGAAATTGTGAAATTTTAAATTGACTACATTTCATTGTCCGGTGGATTTAATCTTGCCATTTTAAGGGGTTTTTTTTTTTTTTTTTTTTTTTTTTTTTGCTAAAATTGAATTATGTATAATTAAATATGCTTTTCAGATACACAAACATATACTGGTATAATTGTCTCAAAAGCAGTTCTTGGATATTTTTAATTTGATTAAAAGAAAAAAATATCTTCCAATTGTAATCATTTTAAAATGATAAATAATTATGAATTAACGATCTGGATTTATTAATTAAAGAATAAAGTGTTTTGAAAGGAATATTAAACGAAATCCATTGTGAGAACTTCAATCACACTTGCCCACTCTTTTTTTATTTCATTTATTCTGTAAAAATATTTTTAATATTAACAGAAGTTTTTTTGTTATTAGCAAAAAATGTATATGAACAATAGATTTATATATATATATATATATATATAGCCATTAATTAAACATTACCGACCACCCACAAAAATTGTGATAGTATGAATGTATATATATATCAGGGCTTAATTTCTAAGAAAAAAAGTACCCGGGCCCTAATATTATGTGGTACCGTACTACAACTGTACCGTTTCCCCCTACCCCCCCCCTGTCACTACAATCTGCATATTTATATTTTGTACATTATTTGCAAAATTTAAAGCATTTTTTTCTTTAACAAAATAAACATTTTAAAACTATCTATCAGCATATACTTAGCTGTCAACTGTTCCACTTTTTAGTTATCACTCCTTCCGAATAGTAATCTTTGCCTAGTTTTAGTGTTAATTAATTGCAGAATTCTACGATTAAATATGGTAAGGATTATGATTCGGAAATAGTGTTAACACAAAAAAGGGATAGTTCGTAGCTATGCACTTTTTCATAAAAATGCTTAGCTACGAATTGCAATGGACTCCGGAGCCCTGTATTTATGAGCTCCGGTGAATTCCGACCAATATTTAAATATTTACTATAAACAGAGAAGTACCGGAACTGGGCTCCGGTGCAAATTAAGCCCTGAATAATATATATATATAGTCAAACTTTTTGCAATTGTTAACCATTTTTAAAAATGAAAAATTGACCAAAAAAATTAAATCATTTGATACCAAAAAACTGATTATCCAAAATGCTGTATATTAAATTGGAATAACTGAAAATGTACTAGGAAAAATTACAAAAAGAATGTAAGAAACATGAATAAAAATTGAAAGTTATATTGTGAAACTTTCGTAAGGGGTATTATTTTCCAATATAAGTAAAACACAGTTGATTTCTGATTGAGAATGGCAAGCTAAGCTTTGAAAGGCAATTCTCAAAATGCCCTATCAACTGTATACAGAAGGTTAAGATATAAACAAAACATGTAAAACGGAAATAAAATAAACCATGAAATTGAATAACTGAAAAAAAAAATTTTAAACAGAAAAAATGATATTAATATTTCAACCAAAGCTCAAGGGCGTAGGAACCGGGGGAGCTGGGGGAGCTGTGGCTCCCCCTGGAATATTTCAGACGGGTTCAGCTCCCCTGGGAGAAAATCTCGCACCACATCTGTTTACGATACATTGCTGAATTAAAAAATAAAGTATACTTTTCTAGGAAATTCACACAATAAACAACAAAGAGAAGAGAGAAAGGGGGTGGTGAGCACACTTGGTTTGTGCCTTCACCCTTTTTCTCATTGTTTACAACCCTCCCGATTTACAGAAAAAAGGGGGTCTTATATAGGTCTATCACAAATTACCTGCACCGATAACATATTTATAAAGAGGAGCCTTTAAAATTGATTTGGAAGAGATTTTTAAAGGATTTGTAAGCAAAACAACAGAAAGCACTTTAATTTTTGGTAAATGGAAGAGGGAGAAGCCTTAAATTTGAATACTGTATTCGGGATCGCACATAAATTAAGTTTCTATGTATCAAGTATATCGATTAAAAAATATTTTAACTGGATTAAAGAGTTGGTGATCTTTTGATATGCTTTTATTTTATACTCCTGTTTGTGAAACGTGCAACGCTATGAAGGAAGACACCAAAATGAACGAAATGATCCGTACAAATGATGTACAAAGTTCCTACGCCACTGCCGAAGCTTATAAGATCTTAGTTCCCTAACAATCCCCGTCCCCGGCAAATCTTTAACGACGAATGTTATATTCATGTGGAAATATAATACATATACTATTTTATTATATAATTATATATATTGAGTATTAATTATGACTATTTTAATATTAACAAACATATATATATATATATATATATATATATATATACATTTATATTTTATTGTAATAAATAAATAAATAAATATATTACCTAATATGCTAAAATTTAGTTTAGTTAGAAAACGCGTAACACAATTTAAAATTCACCTTTAGCAATTTACGCGAATAGATGGAAATGTACTCGAATTCTTTTGTACAGACCTGCATACATTAAAAAATGACACGTGCCTATCCCAAATAAATGTCTATGTCATGACCACTTACATCAAATACGTTTATTAGTTATCTAACCTTCTGTTATTAAGTAATGCAACTGTATATAAAGATGCCCTTTATTCACTTACGACATAAGTTTGTCTCCACTTGACCTGAACTTGACGAACATGCAACAGGTGAGGTCGAAGGGAGAGTGCTTTCCAGCGAAAAGTTTATTCGAACTGTTGGATTTCATAACTTTGAAAAGTTTGTTTTGGAGTGGTAGCCTCGGGACACCGGTTAAGCTCGCGTGATCTTCTAAATGTGGGTTAATCGAGGCCGAAGACTTCCTTGTCAGTAATGAAATTAAGTGTTTGATGTGAATGGAAGTTTTGAAAGGTGAAATTATCAACTTGATCAAATTCTGAATAAATATCGTGGTAAACGGTATTTTCATTTTAAATTGTAGGGCATTGAAGCAGTTTATTTATTAAAGTTTCAGTGAAAATTTCTCACAACAGTGTCTGGTATTTTTAATTGATTTTACAAAAAAAAAAAGTTACTCAATTCCATGACACATTTATTGGGTTTTAAAATGCATGTCACTAAACAAATTTAAAATAATAGAAAGATGAACGGAAAATTATATGTAAAGCATAGATTATGAAACACGTTCCAACACATAACAAAAATTCACAGTTTCCTAAGGTGAAAGATGATGTGTAAATAAGCAATTTGGAAACCGCATAACGCATTTTAAAAAACGTTTTCTGCTGCTACCATGAATAGTCATTAAAATATACTATTTTGTTTTGTGCAGTCCTGCATATGATCTACAGATATGTATGCATATACTACATAGTATGCTAAAAGTCAGTTCAGTTAAACACATAGCAAAATTAAAATTTCCACCCAGCAATTTTCGGCGATAAACGGATGTTGTTGAGAATTTTTCTGCGATCCTGTAAATGATCTATAGAATTTATACACACCAAGTAATATTTAAAAAAATAGTTACATTTTAAAACGCATACCACAACTGAAAACGCACTTCCAGCAATTATTGTCCGTAGGCTTCAATAATTCAATTATTGCTCATTTTCTTCTATAAACAAATTTTTTGTGTATCCCTGTAAATGAACGATATGTTCACTGTACACCATATTCTATAGTAAGAACCTTGAGCACCCCAGTGATGTATATCAATTTCAATATGTTTAAAATACTGTAGTATCATTTTAATAGAGAGCAAACGATTTTTACCCATAGGCTGTAACGTAACAGAATTCTTTGAGTGGCCCTGTAAATGAACCAAAAATGCTACATGATTCATGTTCAATAGTGAACATGCCATCGTAAACCCAACAACATATATCGATTTCATGGCCATCGGACTATATTTATGCGAGTTAGAGCACGGAAGTACAAGCAAGTATTTTCTAGCAAAACTCAATAATGTATGTAAGTTTCATTCTGTTTGACATTCCGAAACAGCGTTAAAATACACTGCAATTGATTTTTTCTTATATACCATAATGTAACGGAATTATTTTCAGTGTCCTCTTGTAAAACTATCCAATCCACGTGCATTGAACTTAAGTGTTCTCAAACTTTAAGATAAAGTACATAAACTAAAAATATACCTCGGTAGAAGTGGAGGGGAGAATGTCAATAACAAAATAGAAGTTTTGATATATTCTATAGCTTTTTTAAAAAAGCAAGACGGAAATTGTAGGTCAAACCTGGCAAATGAGGCGTTCGTATTATACAGGGTGTCCGGTCTCAACGGTGTCCAATGGCTAATTCCTAAACCGTTAGTCATAGACATATAGTTCCAATTACAAAAATGTTTTAAATCAGGTAAAGAAATAATTTAAAAGCGATTTGGGTCAATAAAAACATTTCTTAAAAAATTACGAAATTTAAATTTTTATACGGTTCCCCCCCCCGGTCCTATAAGTTATATTTAGTAAAATTTTCCTTTTACACTGACAAGTAATACAAAAAAAGTCCCGTTGTTCTACGATTAAAATTGACCGAGTAATACCTGTTTAAAGTTGGAGCATATTTTTTGCTGCAAATTGGGGGTCATTCACAAATTTAGTCGAAATATAATTTCGTCAGATATATTAAAAAATGGTTGAGAATAAAATTAACATTGCAATATAGATTTGAAATCTTTAGTCATTCTGACATATTAATGCAAAATATACAATTTGTAATAAACATTTAAGAAGAAAGAAAAAAACAGATTTTTTGTTAAATGAAATTATGCTAAATTAACAGCCTCAATTCTTTACAATATGATACGTATTTTAAAATATTATTAGATTACACTAGCCTGCAAAAGTTGGGTTATTTCATGTTTTTTAGCTTCTGATAATTGATTCTTATGTATTCTGTACCGCTGGGTCCGGAATTGACCTTCATTTTTAGCCATCACATCAGGATTTTTCGCAAATTGTAAATTTCAAAGTTAAAAAGTTCAAAGTTAAAATTTAATCGCCTCCCCCATCTCATCACACCACCCAGCTGTAAGAATCCCAAGATAAGCAAAAATATCGAATAAATTAGTGAATAAAATAAAATAAAAATATTTTACATATGTTTTATAGTACGAGATTTTCGCTATATTTTAACTTACACATTTGCAAAAAAACTCTAACGTGATGGTTAAAAATGAAAGTCATTTTCAGATTTAGTGTTAAAAAGTACGTAAAAATCAATTATCAAAAGTTAAAAAATACAACCATCTCCTCTACTTTATAGTATCCGATTTTTGTTATTCTTTAACGTCGACAATTTAGGATTTGCGAAATACCCTGACACGATGGTTAAAAATTAAGGCAATTTTCGGATTCAGTGCTAAAAAATACATAAAAGTTAAAAAACGCAACAATCTCCGTCTTGTATTATCTAATCTATAACTTTTTCTTAAACTTCTTGGCGGTAATCTATCCGAAATGTTTTGTGTTATCCTGTAAAATAAGTATAAATGGTAACCACCGAAAATCATAATAATATTAGATTGTTATCGGATTTGCGACAGTATGTAAAATGTAATCTCGTTCGGATATTTGAAAGTGGGTTAAAGTTCGAATACAAATTTTGAACTGGAAAAACATACATAAGATCGTTGAAGTAACATAAAAACTTATAAAAATAACATAACTTTATTAAAAGAAATCATAAAAGAAACAGTCTCAAATCCTGACAAAATAAAACATATTTCAGCCAATCTGAAACTTAATAAATGTTAACTTAATCGTAATACTTGCACGATTTTTTTCAAAACGCAGATACACATGAAATGAGATCTTCGAATACTTTAAGCACTTGGAATATGACCCCTCAAAGCCAAGCCGAACTCATTTGTTTTCAGAGCAGAAAAGTGGCATAAGTCATGCATTTTTAATGTTTCATAACTAGCATAATTTTAGTGTTATATGAATGGGACTTTTTTTGTTTTACTTGTCAGTGTAATGGGAAAATTTTACTAAATATAACTTATAGGACCGGGGGACCGTATAAAAATTTAAATTTCGTAATTTTTTAAGAAATGTTTTTATTGACCCAAATCGCTTTTAAAATATTTCTTTATCTGATTTAAAGCATTTTTCTAATTGGAACTATATGTCTATGACTAACGGTTTAGGAATTAGCCATTGGACACCGTTGAGACCGGACACCCTGTATAACTAGTTTTATAAATATTCAGATTTTGGTGCAATAGCTGTTGTACTCTTATGCAAAAATGCACCAATACAAAATACATTACGATTATATATACATACTAGGGGGCTCTGCCCCCTGCAAGCTACGCTCGCCAACCCTGGTTCAGACACCGCAGAATCAAAAAACACGCTAATCTGATGGGTTTTAAAAATATTAGAGAAGATTGAATTATACTGAAAAAAGCTGTGCAGATCTCCCTGTAAACGGGTTTCCATTCAATTCCCTTTGATTACAAAAATTTAAGGGCGAATCAGTTGCTGTTAAGACATCCAATGGTTGTTTTCGTTTTTTATTAAAGAGGATCAGTTAAACATTTGAAAAGAAGCTAAAATAAAATAAATTAAGTATACAGAGTCTTTGTCTCCCGGTATTTTAAAACAATCTCTATAACAATAGCCTAAGTCATGTGACTATCATCAACAGTTCCAGGCGGACCACTTCGCTTTTTATACTCTAGGTGCCATTTTGGTACTTTAATGTTAGCCAGGCACAGATGATAAGTCGCCAAATATTGTTCTGTCGCCATCATTTATCTATATTAATAATAGTTCAAGTCATCAACTGCCATAAATAAATACGGTCTGATCACTTCGCCGTTCATATGAAAGTTTGGCACAGATGTCATATTGGCGCGATCTTTTAACGACGCCAATTTGGGAACGCATCAACAGCATAAACAACAACATCCGGCTTACCATATAAAGCAAAATAACGATACTTTGGCGCCAGTTAAGTGCCCGTTCCGTATATGACATTGGCGTAAAAAAAAAATCGCGCCAATATGGGACCGTAAGTTTTCCATTTTGATAAAAAAATCAAAAAAAAAAATTTTTCGAATAAAACTACATAAAATTTGCCATGGTTGCAATGAATTCTTGGTACTGTTACGCTAGCCGGATGCAAATCTAGCCAATAGCTTTTTTTCAACTCGCCAGTTAGCTTTTTTTTTTTTTTTTTCGAGTGGTAATATTTGGCCAGATGTCATAGACGCACAGCAGGTTTGGCGTGATTTTTTTTTTTTTACGAAAATTTGGCGAAAACCTCGTTTTCAAATACCAGTTACATATGCATTTTTGGTATTACTTAGTTATCCCGTCGACCAAAAATCTATCGCCAAACTATAAGATTAAATGCCAATAATGGTTCATCGTAAATGTCACATTCACTTGACTTTGAGCAAGTTACACGTGTTTACGTCATCAAGTGATTTTTATTTAACCTATCTGTAACCGTTCTGTTTTAACCTATCAAAATATTTCAAATCCTATCCTTAAACTGCTACTTGTGTCATATTGCTCGATTAGGAAAAATGCCAATAATTAATATAAAAATTGTTTAAACATATTTTGAATGATAATAATGGCAAACAAATACAAGAGAACATCTTTATTTGAAAATTATATGCATAGATCAGATATACATATACATATAGAATGCATTAAAATATATTGAAATTCATTTATTCTCTTCTTACTCAAAGTTCTTACACTGCCTTTTTTTTTTTTTTTTTTTTTTTTTTTTGCTAGTAAAGTTTAGTGCTGACGCTGATTCTAGGCCAATTTGGCCGGAGACCTATTTTGACTACTTTATGCACCCGGCGACCCTTTTCAAACTAATTTATGTGCCCGGTAGTCCTTAATGCTCTTTTTGACCCTCCTTTTCAATTAATTTCCTCGCGAAATACGTCAATTGTCCAAAAAGGAAACAAATTGTGAATTTCATCAATTAGGCGAAGGAGAAGAATAATGAAATTTGTCGATTGGCGAGGGGAAGAAGCGATCAATTTTTCGAGTAGTCAAAGGGAGGGAAGGGTAGAGTCAAGAAAATCGTCGATAGACCGCAAGGGAGAATAAATGAGAAATTCTATGTAAGATTTTCATTAAAAAAAACTTTGAAATTTGTCTAGCCTTCATGGAAAAAAAATCGCGAAATTTTTCAATTGGGCATGCGAAAAATATCGCAAAATTTGTCAATCAGTTATGTGTGTAGGGGGGGGGGGGCGGGATTGGAAATTTCGCCCATCGGTTTCATAAAAAAATAAAAATAATAAAACCCTACGAGTTTTCTCCTATAAGTCCCAGAGACATATCCGGAAATTCGTCGTGTCGCCAATTGTGTGAAGAAAAAAAAATCGCGAAATTCGTCGTTGGTTGCGGGAAAATATCACAAAATTCTACTGATAAAAGGGGACAAACAAAATCCACAATACGTTTTTTGAACAGGATACACCAGTGCTCTTTTTGAGAACAATGTCCCTTTTTTATTAAATTTTCCGCCCGGCGGCACATTTTTTTTTAGTGTCAACACTAAAAGATGCATTTTTTTTCATCTAATGATCTAGCATTTTCGCGATTAAATTTCCAGTAATATTCGGTAATCATGTATTCTACTGACTCTGGCACAATAAATACAGAGACATGTTCGTTCCCATTATTTAAAATAACAGTTTTAAGACTACTTTTAGTCTGGTCATTAAAAAGTCTCCATTCCTTTTAGATTTAAGGCTGGTCTTTCGCATCAATCGATTAAAATCCTTGAAGTAAACTTAGTCACTTTTCTGTGGTAGAAAGTAAAAGATACACTCCCGTTTTTTGTTTATATATACTAAGGGGATCGAACCCGTTATTTCCGGTTTACACAGTATCGGTGAAAAACTTTTTTTTTTTTTTTTTGAAAACGCTACTAAATTTTTTACATACAATAACTTTTTTAAATTGCCCACTGACACCAAAAAAACATTTTTATATGAAAAATATCAATTATGCAATCAAATAAAGTTTTAGAATTTATCGAAAGTGATATTTTCGTATTAGCCGCATGCTAAGAGCTATTAGTCCAAGATTTGGTTACTTACGGCAGCTTTTCTTATTCTGATCATGTCAGTGCTTTCAGGAATTATATGTAGTTCAATTATATGTATGTTGAATTTGTGTTTTATTTCTATTATTTTATTTATTAATTTATAGGGGAAGTTTTAAATTTTTTATGGAATATTAGCCGTAAGAAAATGCTGAACTCTTTACATCGCTTTAAGGGCAAACGGATTAACCTTTTGTAATCGAGCTCCCGCCATAGAGATAAATTCAAAAATTTTCCTGCTTGAAAATTATTTTTAAAACCATAGACAATCAGTAAACCGAGATGCAATTTGCAAACAAATTTCATTTGAAAGGGTTTTTTTTCCTATTTGGAGGTGTAAAAATTTAAATTGTTCGATTTCATATATGTTAAATTTATGTGTTTTTTAATACTATTCTTTTATTTATTTATAGAGGAACTTTTAATTTCGTATGGAAAATTTACTTGAAATAAATACTAAACAATTTTTATTGCCTTGTGTGCAAAAGGTTTGTCATTATTACGTAATGGATCCAGCAGAGATAAATTACAAAAATTCATGCTTTAAAATTAGTTTTAAAAAAACATAATAAATCAATCAATTAAGATACCATTTTCAAACAAATTTTATTTGGAAGTAGATTTTTTTGTTCCTATACAACAATGTAAAAATTGAAAAGGTACGATGATTAGAAGATTTTAAAAAAAATTGCAAAACCGAAATTTGATCGTGAAGATTTGCCATTCGCAAAATGACGTCAGCGTTACGCTCAGATATGTTTGTCCTTTATAATACAGATAGTTCTAAATGTTTTACGAACAAACAATTTTTTTCATAATTTGATTGTGATTTTTAAATTCAGCACGAAAAATTACGTTAAAAACAGCTAAAATTATCAAAAAAAATTTTTTTTCACTGTACACTTGTGTAATTTTTTGCATTAACCGAAATATATTTATTTAAAGCGATATTATATTTACAGGGCTCTAATGTAAATCTAAAGAATAAACCACAAAATGTTAAATAAAGATGCAATAATTTTCATGAATAAATGTCAAATCTCGCATTCAGTCGCAGTGATTATCATAAAACAAGGAAGGAAATTGTGACCTTGGCATCAAGAGTCATTCAACTTTGAAGATTAAAAAAAAAAACCTGAAAATGCATGAATAATAAAAATACTATTAACTTACACTTCCTCTTTGACAACTATGCTTCAGTGACTGTGAAAATTTTAACAGACCGCTAAGGAATAAATCTATTCAAAAAATCTCAAAATCCAGTTGTAATTTTATATTCATGAAATCTAGTTTTTTTTTTTTGTTGTTTTTTTTCCTAATTTGCATCCATCTAATTGTAACTTTTAAGAAGTTAACAACAATTTCGTAATGCTAAATGTTTCGAAGATTTTCAATGATCAACGTACTCGAAATTATTTTTAAAAGTTCTTCGGAATAATTTTCATTCCAAATTATGGAATATTTTGAAAATCAAAACGAAATGCTTGTATTCAATCAGAAAATCAGAATTGAAAGTTTCTGCAAGCGGCTTTTGACTTTACTAGACGGTACTAGATTTTTTACATTTGTTATATGTTTTTAGAATGCCCACTAACAATACTAAAAAATATTTTTAAAAAAATAGCAATAATACGATCAAATACAGTTTTGAAACGCATTAAAAGCGATAATTTCATATTGGCCTCGGTCGGTCTTTTCCATAGAGCGTAATGGTAATGCAATTGCGATCGCAAAGCCTTTAGTGACAATGGGGAAGAAACTTCCCATCCTTGTAATATTTTTGTTATTGAGCGTCTACCTTATTGTATTCTTTCTTTTTTTAATGTTGCATGTTTACATTTTCAATAGAATGTTACACCGATACATGATAGATACATAATACGATACATAATAGATATTCTATTCTATAAAGTCGCCGCATCCGGGATGCTTTTTCAAGAAGGCTCACGTTTTCAGCACCAGCCTTGGCGAGTTGGCGAAAGCGAGAGCGTTCAGCCAGCTCTAACGCCAATCGCCGTCTTGTGTTTTGTTTTGAACCGAAATGGCGGAAGACGAACTAGCATATTTTAGAATAACAGTCCTACCTAACTTAAAGAAATATTTTCAGTTATGTGTTCTAGATGAAAAGAAATCTTCTTCGAAATAAATTGTATTACGAATTCTTATACTCTGTTTTATCGAAGGCCTTTATTACTTTTGATGATATAGACTAAAATTTTGATTATTTGATCCCCTCAAAAATCTAAATTTTCATTCAATTGAGCATTATTAATTCTATACCTCTTAAACAAAAACTCATTACCTTCATATGTTTAGATATATGATTACATGTAAAGATGGATTTATGGAGATCACGAATTAATGCAGTTTCATTGCATTTTGATGTATATAAACACAGATTTTAAAAGATACCTGTGGCAGAAAATTACTATATTTTCTGCGATGAACTTATATAATTAATTTAATACCAAATCATTCTGTAGAAACAGCCCCCAAAGTCGAGTGAAAATAGGCCAAACCAAGAAAGAAAAAAAAAACCTTTCACACCCCCAAACAGGGTGTTTAGAAATTGCCTTTTTAATGTGAGATGAAATTCTTAAGGGGAGGTGGGGTAGGAGGAAGATTGAATGACTATCTTTTGTTACTTCAAAGTAACAAATAAAATCATTAGAGAAATTTTTTAACTGTATATGATAGTGAGGGGCTATAGATTTAAATAGTTAAATTTATCAATTAACAAATAGAAAAAACAAACCAAAAAATTAAAAACTAGGAATATTTAACTTTTTTGGGGGGGAGGGGGTGAAACAAGCTTTTTTTGGGGGGGGGAGGGCAGAATTTGAATAATTGGTCTTTTACTTATGGTTACTTCAAAGTAATAAATAGGACAGAAAATTTAAAAACTGTAAAGAATTAAAAACAAAAAATGAAAGCGTGTGCACAAAAGGTTAATCCTTATTATTATTTTTTAAATCTTTCATTCTATTTGTTTCCTTTTTTTATGGTAAATTATTTATTTGTTATTTAAAAATCAACAGATAGAGCAAAACAGTAAACTTTATGCACTGTTATGGATAAGCGAAGGAATAGTTAACATTTCAGACACAATTTTAACTAATCTTTTCTGCAAGGCAACATTGAATTTTAAATGGGCAAAAAATAGTGTGATGGAGGAGAGGGGGGTAGAGAAAATTCGAAATGGGAGGTTGCCTCAGACGATTGAGCATTATTATATTGTCACTTCAACTTAATAAATAGAGCAATATGTGTGCAGAATGACGAAATATAAAGTGTGTGTGTGTGGGGGGGGGGGGGGGGGATTTCATTCAAGAGAAGAATTTACATGATTTATTAAAATATGACGAATTATTATTTATAAATAATAAATACAACAACTAAGGTGAAATAATATTTTAAAATATGACAAAAATTTTAAAATAAAAAACTGAAGAATTTTAAAGATTTTTAATTTTGTGTATTAGGGACAGACCAATGCCTTTTTCATAAAAACTCAAATAATGATAAAATTTTAACAATATTAAAATGTAATAGTAATTGATTTAATTGCATGCATCAACTTGCAATTATTTTAGCTGATAGATTTAATTGCAGGATCCGGCTAAATAATTTATGCTTTATCGTTCAATCTAATTATAATCGAATTGATTTTAGTTTCCACTTCCTATTAACTTCTAATCGCAATTAAATTAGAAACATTTAATTTTTAATGAATTATTCCAGTGAAAATGTGTTTTATTAATGCAATCAACACGTCACACAATTATGCCGCTTAATAATAAAAAAAACTAAATTAATTCAGTAATAATACTAATAAAACTATATTCAATTGTGTCATAAAAACATGATCAATACAATTATATTTATTTAAAAAAAAAATTACGTCTGTTTTTAAAATACGTTCTCAATTTCTTCGAACATATAGCGAATTAATGAAATAAATGAATATTATAGAACTGAAAAAAATAATTTATGTTTGAATTATATATATTTGTGCAATTAAAAGTTATTTTAATCCGAAAAAGATCTTTGTTTTAAGCAAGGTTCTAATTGCAAACCACGGTGAAATAACATTTTGTCTAGCTTTTTACATTTGCGGAAAAAACAAATGAAAAAAAGCACATCTCTCTTCCTCTCAGCAAAGGAATGGGGTTGCTGTTCGCTGCGCGTACGACGTCACGAACAAAAAAGGGTGCGTAGCGTTGAATTCATCCCCGCGCCAACCCATACTGTGGCGATAAGGTGCTCAAAACGTGAGCCTTCTTGAAAAAGCATCCGGGATAGATGCTGCACCCCTTGTATTTCTTGTAATTATCGATAGACGGTCGTCAAACGTGCAGTATATGTGCGCAATGAGATTATTTTAACCAGTGTATAGCGTGAATCTCGTTTCGATGTTTACTTATAGCTATAGTATCCTTATTTGGACGTAAGTGCATGATTTCACTATCCAAACTTTTAAACAAGTTATGCTTAAATACTTTTCATACACTAATTACTAAATGCGTGCATGATTTCGAAGTCAAAACTAAGTGTAGCGTTTGTAAAGAGTACTCTGTGTATGGTTACGCCATTTTCCTTAGCGATTGCAGGTAACTGTGATGTTCGACGTCTGTACCATGCAAAATGGGATACATGCCGCATTGCAATTCCGTTATACATGCTGCAGTTTCTTTTGTATGGGATGATTAAGTGTTATTAAGTTTTCCTTTTCTTTTTGCAGAGACTAATCAAGTTAGACATGATATCAAGTTTTGTAAAACCAAAGGGGTAAAAGGGATAAATAAAAAGTAAAAAGGGCAAGAAAGATGCAAGTCAAGATGATAATAATGAAAAATTGGATTACGTGTAACGCAGACGTTCTTTGCAAGGAATGTTTAGAAAACTACTCCAAAAAAGAGGAAGTGTAATCGGCTTCGTTGCATCATGCGTCAAATGTATTACATAAAGACTGTACCTTTTCGACAATTTTTGTGTAGATAGCCGTCGAAAAAACAGGTCTATTAACCCCTTCGGGACCATGGGTGCATTGATGCACCTTCAAAAAGAGCATACAGAATAGAATACAAAAGAGCATACAGAAGAGCATACAGGTGATGTATTTCCGTGAAGATTTTTTTCCAAAACCCCATAGGGGACCGTCAACAAATTGAAAAAGAACGAAAATCTTTTGGATAACATTGTAAAAACTAACGTAGCAAAAGCGTTCGATGCAGTAGATTATAATTAAGTGCCTTATTGCAATACTCTGTGTTCATTTTTATGAGAATAGCATGTATATTCGTAGAGAAATTAAAGTTTTTATAAAAAGAGTCTAAAATTTTGCCAAGTTTTTTGCTTATAATTTGTAGAGTTCTTAATACACTGCTCAAAAAAATTAGGGGAGCAAGCAAAAAAGTGAAGAGAACAGTGCAATACAGCCATGCATGGGCATAAAATTGAGAGTAACATGTGTATCGATGCGCAATACAGATAAAAAGACGCAAAAAAATTGCAAGAGAGCTTTAATTCTTTGAAACGATGGGTAGAATGTGAAAAGATGGTTTAGGGAAAAAATTTGGTTACATGTAAATGACAAAAAAAAAGTATTGTTTAGGGATGATGCCAGGCATTTAATATGACGTGTGGTCCCTTCGGATAGATAAAACCGTCGTATACCTGTTTTCCATGGATTCGATGACATTATTAATAAGTTTTCGGGGAGTACTGTCCCACTCCTCAAAAATTGCAATTTACAAGTCACGGACAATAAAAGGAGGCCCCAGTCTCTCTGCAATGCGTCGCCCGAGTGTGTATCACACATGCTCCATCAGATTCAGGTTAGAAGAAAATGTTGGCTATTCCATATGCTGTATTGTTTCAACTTTAAGAATGTTCTCCACAAGACGAGCTGTATGCAATATGGCATTATCATGCATGGAAAAAAATCAACAATTGCCGCAACATAAAATACGACATGAAGTCTCAGTATCTCGTCTGCATAACTTCGGACCGCCAAAGTGCCATTCCGAATGATATACAGGCCCGTACGTCCACCTATGCTGATTCCAGCCCATAGCATTAACCCACCTCGTCTGTAATGTGATCTTTCACGAACGAATGTGGGATTATTTTGAGTACCTCTTTCTCTCCATGTCAAAACACATTGGATGTCACATCCATACTGAATCGGGACTCGTCTGTAAACAGAATTTGACTCCAACAACGTTGCTTCCGAACTCGATGTTCAGTTGCCCACCTTCTTTGGACCGCACAGTTGCTTGAGATCAACGGAATGCAGACCTTTGGCTTAAGTGCATAGAGACCCCTAATGAAGCCTATTTCAGACTGTTTGCCTGGACACTCTTCGTCCTGTGGCCAAGAACAACTGTGTTTGCAGCAGACTAGCATTGCCCGTTCTATCTCGATGAGCTGTTAACAGGATATATCGGTCATCAGTTTCTGTAGTAGCACATGACCGACCTTGCCCTTGTCGGTGTCTATCATTCCATGTGTCTTGGAATCAATTCCACAGCCTTGCATTGACACTTTTTGCAACCCCAACAGCGTCCGCTACTCTTCGTTGTGTTTCCCCAGATTCGACTGTCCAGATAACACGCAAAGCCATGGATTCCGGTAAATCACATTGTTGCGGCATTTCCAAGTCACCTTTTCTCTAAACACAAGTTGAGCAATTGAATTTTACAACTGAGAACGTGAAACAGACGTTTCTGAAAAATCCCGATTTCTGCACTTATCTCCTTTTTCGAGTTTTTGACGTCATAAACTTTAATTTACATCTGAAATTTTCTTTATCTGTTTTCTACTACGCTTTAAATTATGGATGTTTTAATTTACGTTACTTATCGGTGTAAATATTTGCGTAATTTTGTTAAAACCATGTGCTCCCCTAATTGTTTTGAGCAGTGTATAAAAAATGTTCTTTTCAGAATATATGACAATTAACAATGTACACAATACCCTGCAATCAGAATTAAAAAATAATAAAAATTGGATGAAAAATGAGTAGGTTTATTAAAAAATGTTTCACTGCGCATGCGCGAATGCAATAAAAATATAATGTGCATGATGTATTAGCTAAGTGTATAGAGCAACGTTTTTGAAAGTCTCGAAAACAATATATCCATTAATTAGTGCCAATATAGCATATACAATATTGCACGTACTACTATATTTGGATACAGCCCCTCATCTTTTTGCTTCATTTTGGAAACAACGGATTTCGAGTTTATTCTATCAACGATAATTTTCAGAATTTTCAATCTAAGTTTTTGAGAGTTTCACAAAAGTTGCTGTATACACTTAGCTGATGACATTATATTTTGATTGCATTCGCGCTTGCGCAGTGAAACATTTTTTAGTAAACCTGCTCATTTTTCATCCAATTTTTATTTTTTTTTTTTTAAATTCTGATTGCAGGGTATTGTGTACAATGTTGTTTGTCATATTTTCTGAAAATAACTTTTTTTTATATTAAGAACTCTACAAATTATAAGCAAAAAACCTGGCAAAATTTGGGACTCTTTTTAATAAAAACTTTAATTTCTCTACGAATATATATGCTATTCTCATAAAAATGAACACAGTTTATTGCAATAAAGCACTTAATCATAATCTACTGTGTTGAACGCTTTTGCTATGTTAGTTTTTACAGTGTTATCTAAAAGATTTTCGTTCTTTTTCAATTTGTTGACGGTCTCCTACGGGGTTTCGGGAAAAAATCTTCGTGGAAATATATGAGTAGTACACTGATGAGTATCTTAAGTGTTCTTTGTTATTAAATTTGACAGTGTAGGTCCAAGTTTTTATTTCTAAAAAGATGGTTTAAATAATATTTCATTTTTCCTTTTCTATTGCCCTACATTAAAAAACAAAGCAGAGCAACAATTATGTATATTTTTTAAGAAATTCACTTACTTGCGATTTTTAAGAGGAGTAAAAAATGCAATTTAACAAATTACAACGACCATTTGGAAAATGATTTTTTCAAAGACTAAAATTTAAGACATAAAAAATCGCATGGAGTTGATCATACATTACGTACCCCATGGATTACATTTTTCGGTACTGTAAATTTTTAAACTTCTACGGAGCTGGTCATTCATTACGTACGCCATGGATTAAACATTAATATTCCTGGACCAATTTTAAATGAAATTTCATTCTTAAACTTCTAAACATCCCACAATATTACTTTTTACACCGTCGTATAGAGAAAAAAAAATGTACTTTTAAATGCAATTTGTTTAAAAGCTGTATCTCAATTTGTTTCTGAGTTATTAATTTTTTTTTTTTGTAGTTTTTATTACTTTTTTGTCATAGTGGCAACAGAAGTATCCATCTCTTTTGAAAGTAAAGGGAAAATACAGATTACTGTATAGACCCATCAGAAAACCAATAAAATGCGGATTCAACCAATAAAACGCTTCAGATATGTTTTTGATTTCCTACCCTGACAGAGGACAATAACCATTTTTCCAAATAGTTAAAAACAGTGATATTTTTCCTAATAGAGTTCGGTGCCCACGCCAAATTAATGTATTGTAATGAAAATTTTTGGGGAAACATGAATCAAAAAACATGAATTGCAGTCAAAAATTTAGGTATGATTTTCCAGATGAACATTGAAGGCTTATAAAAGAGTGTTTTTCAAAAAACTATTTTTAATTTTATACTTCTTTTTACTTTTACAACAAAAAATCCAATTATTTGATAAATCTTATAATGCAAATCGCACTTCGTTACAACAATTTGTTACATTTTTATGAATTTTTGAAATGTGAACAAGCTTGCAAGACACCCGATATTTTACATTTTATTTTAACATCATATTCTGATTTTAATTCTTTATACTATCAATTTTTCAGATATTTGAGACGGATGGTTAGACATGAAAATAGAATTCATAAATACCATTCATTTATTTTGGAAAGTGTCAAAAACCATATCCCGATACTTAGAAACTGAAGAATTCTCAATTTCAAACGGCTTTTGATATCGTTTATGATAAAAGCAAAAACTTTTATTTTAAAGCTCTAAAAAAACGGATTAAATTCACACAAATGCATTTTATGGCTTAATTACAAACACAGATTGACATATTTCTCTGCTTCACTTGGTAATAAATAATCCTTTCTCTCTTTCTATCTCTATCTCTCAGATCTATAATAACGAAACTAATTCGTGGTAATTTTTTCCAGCCGAGTGCCCTAATTGTGATTGCAATTAGCAGATGACTAATATAAAGCAGAGAATATATTTTAAGAACTTTTTCTATCTTCTACATTGAAGCATCGTTTATATTTCTGACAAGAGAAAATCACGTATGAAACGCAGATTATGAAAGACTTTCCAACGCTTCCAGAATACCAAAACTTCGCTCTTTAACCCTTCATCTACTGCATTACGATCTAGTACAATTTTTTTTCATGTATTTTTGTTTTCAGTTACTACAATGAAAGTTAAAGGATATACATAAAAAAAATACTCAACCGTGAAAAATTTGATTCGTTAGAGGCAATTAACCTTTAACTGATGTCACAGAAATCGTCACATAACTAGTGTGAAGCGGTCTGTGAGACCGCTCCATCTGAAGATGAATAAGAGCCGCAATTAACTCGTAGGATGTAGTTTTTGTACTAAACTTTTTGTACAGGAGTGTTATAATTAAAATTCACCTATTCAAAAGTCCCTGGTGTTAGTACTAAAGCTCCAAACGAAACAAAATTTCAGTAGTGTTTATAGATAAACTGAAATTTGCGAGTTAAATTATGAAAATTGAAAAAAGCACCGGTCTGTGACACCGGTAGCATCAGTTAAAGGTTAATTAAAGTGGTACTTTAAAGTACCATCAGCAGGGCTCGAAATGTACCGGAGCAAACTGGAGCGATGTTCCGGTTCGTGAAATTGTGACAAATATTGTTCCGGTTCGTGTAAGTATGGAAAATATTGTTTCGATTCGTGGAATTATTAAAAAATATTATTACAGTTTCATACATATAGCTTACTCTGCTCTCTGTATCTTTTTTTTCTAATTATTCAGAATCTTGAATGCATATTTTTATTTTTTTTTTTTTTTTTTTTTTTTTTTGCGGTTAAATATAAATTTGCCATGCAGTAAAGACCCGATTATCCGTGTTAATATGGACCAAGCTCACCTAGGATAAGCAATAAACTCGTATAAACCGGATTTACACAAATCACCCACTAAAGAGATGAAATATAAATTTTCACTTAATTCATTCATTTTTATGGCACTAGTAACATTTCTTTGATGTACATTTCCGCTACTTTTAAGAAATACGGGGAATGAAGTTGTTTATTTGAAAAATCCCTTGATAGTTTTTTGTTTGTTGAATGTCAATTTTGCTGTAGTTTTTTTTTTTTTTTTTTTTTTTTTTTTTTCTTCTCTACAGTATTACGCTACTGCATAGCTACCAATTTCTAAGATTTTTTTCTTACCACTTAAACTTACCAGTAAATTTTGCCTAATTCAATCGCCGAAATCTAACAATTGTCAACGATTCAATATAGAAAAAAAATGGTATTCAATTTTAAAAGTAACAAAACAGTACAAATTGGCAGCTATGTGATTCTATTAGCATCATGAAAATTGCAAATGTAGCCTCTTCTTTCTGTTCAAAGTATTAAATACCTTTAGAATGGAAATACTTATACCTGTGGAAAGGATCATTTCCTTCTGATGGACTGATGGCTTCCATTATTATGAAACAGCCATTATAAATGAAGTGTTAGGTGAAGATGAAAGAGCAGTCGTAAAAAGATAGAACTTTGATTTTCTGGTCAGAATGGGAGGGGGGGGGGGTGGCCATATTTTTAAAAAAATGGCCATTTTTTCCCCATTCTGACCAGAAAATCAGAGTTCTATCTTTTACGACTGCTCTTTCATCTTCACATAACACTTCATTTATAATGGCTGCTTCATAATAATGGAAGCCATCAGTCCATCAGTAGAAAATAACTCGGATAAAGCGAAAAATCGGATAATCAAGACTTTACTGTTCTTTCAAAAAAAAAAAAAAATTTAGTCGACAATAATTTTGAAATAGTTCCAAATTTAGATTTGTAGAGAATAAGACACATAAAAATAAAATTCATGGCAGCTTTTAATGGTCATATAGTTTAATAAATAAATAAATAAAAATAAATATTTTTGTTTTTGTTTGTTTTTTTTTTTAAATGAGGCCGTAGTAAGTAAAAATAAATGCTCTAACCAGTATTTTTAGGTAAAATTCTGATAAAAAGCAAGTATAATTGGTTGTAAATTATAAACTTAAAATTCTTTCACTTCACTGAATAGGTTAGATTGACAGCCCCATCTGTCGCCTTAAAGAAATGAGAATCATGCAATATAGAAAATTATCACGATTTCAATGATTAATTTAAAAGCAACTAATGAAAATTTCAAGAATGTTGCTAATGAAACATTCAAGTTATTTACCGTCAAATATTGATGGGCACTATCAAGTTTTCTTTATTTAATAACAGACATTCCATCGTTAAATAAAGCAAAATTTATTATTGAAATTATCTGGTATGAATTCAGATTCTCTGATTTTCGGAATTCGTGTTTTACTGGCAGCTGGGCCGCCAGTTTATCATCTGAAAATTAACAGTAATAAACCATATAATTAGCAAGTAATATGCTTATACAAAAATGTATGAATACAAAATTTATTACGATTATATATATATTAAATTCAACAATACAGAAATAATATACTTCCATGTTAAATAGGACGTAATCACCATGGTAACCTAGACTCATTACCTATATGGGATATCATTGAATTAATTATGTATGATAGGATTTAATAGTTATTAATATACTGTTAAGTTTTGATTCGATTTTCATAAAAATTTAAAATGACTCGACAAATATCGACAGCGATTATATATTAAATTTCAAACCATTCGGTTGGGTAGTTTTTGCATTGATCTATGCGGACAGACGGACGCACCAGACGGCGACTACAGATGTTACGTTTTTATATAATTAAAACGCACCTAAAAATCTTTAAAATCCCATGATTTTTAGCCCAAAGAAGTAGAACTTCCCGTTCTTTTGATATTTTCCTCGTTCCTATGATTAAGGGGACACTTTACCTTTTCAACCTTTTTTGTTTATTTTTAAAAATATGGTTCAAATGCTGAACTCATTGCATTTCAATGTTCAAATAAAAGTTAATTTTTAAGAAAAAAAAATTAACTGCATATTTAATTAAAAGTTTTAAAAAGTTTTAAAAAATGGCATTTTTAAAAATCCCTACTACTTTTTTAATTATTGATATTTTTGCCCAATTTTTTTAAAGATTTTCAAATGTGTATTACACAAGAATGCGCATGGGTTTTTAGATACATCTGATATTACATTTAATATAATTTTTTTACTGATATATATATAGTGAAAAACGATAAAATTTAACACATCTTCATATACTTTTATTTAAAAAAAAAAATAACAAAAAAAAAAAACCTGTAGACCAGGCATGTCAAACTCGTTTACCGCCGCGGGCCAAATTAAGCTCTATATACAAAGCCGCGGGCCACATAAAAAAGACTAGATAATAGTATTATCATTGCATAGAATAAAATTTGTTCGTACAAAACAAGGGCCATGTTAAATAAATTTTAACCCAAAGTCAATAACTTTAGTTTACTTTAACTCATTTTTTCGAAAAAATACTCAAAATTGCTTTCATCAACTAAATGCATTTTCTTGCATACTATACTTCAAAAGATTGATCGAATGATGAATAATTACCGAAATTTGGAAACCCCATATCCATACACTTTTCTCTCTAATATGAAATAGCGCTGAGTTTTTATTAACTGCAGTAATAAATTATGAACAATTGTATTTCAAATCAATCATTAGAGGTGAAATTTACTTAGGTGCTTAGTATTTTCAAATGAAAATTCCAAGCACTTTCTCTATGGTGGTCTTTTAAAAATACACAGTCATAATTTATCAATTTAAACAGAAATTTTAGACAGACCTTGTATTACAGACGAACATTCGAAATATTCGAATATTCCTAGAATATATTTCGAATACTTCGATCGAAATATTCGAATACATATCTTTCGGACGTTTTCCATCTCTAAAACCACTGTTTTTACATGTGTATTCATGCAAGGTGTATTTTCAGCGTGCACGTTCTAACAATTAAATTAACTACAGGTAAAATGACAAAGGCTTCGCGGGCCACAGATAAATTGTCGGCGGGCCAGTTTTGGCCCACGGGCCACATGTTTGACATGCCTGCTGTAGACTAATTCATGCGCAGATTTATCACATATATAATAAGGAACATACACAAAAAAGTTTAAATCTCTAACTCAAATACAAAAAAAGGCCTTAGCATTTTTAAAACAGGAAAGTGAAGAAAACACGAACATGGACAAAAATCCATTTGAATTTTTCATTTGTGTGGGTAATTGCGCTGGGTGTATTAACAAAATTTATGATATCTCGCGATATAATTGCCGTAGGGGTAAAAATGAGGTGTCAAAATATTTACAATTAAACAAGCTTTCATTTAATATTTTAAAAAATGCAATTTAACAAATTACAACGACCATTTGGAAAATGATTTATTTCAAAGACTAAAATTTAAGACATAAAAAATAGCACGGAGTTGATCATACATTACGTACGCCATGAATTAAACATTAACAGTGTTATTACACGTAAAAATTGCAAGCGACAGAAATCGCCTTGGACTCGTACGTATTATCCACCTGAAACTTGCGTATTATCCAAGCATTTCATTGGCTGTTCGGGAAAAAGCTTTTCCATCGTCAGATTTCCAAGAAATCTTACGGCCAATTTTAATTGAAATTTATTTCTTAAACTTCTAAACATCCCACAATATTACTTTTTATATCGTCGTATAGAAAAAAAAAATGTATTTTTAAATGCAATTTGTTTGAAAGCTGTATCTCAATTTGTTTCTGAGTTATTATTATTTTTTTTTTTTGTAGTTTTAATTACTTTTTAGTCATAGTGGCAACACTCTGTTGTCCATCTCTGTTGAAAGTAAAGAGAAATACAGATTACTGTATAGACCAATCAGAAAATGAATAAAATGATGATTAAACCAATAAAAACCTTCAGATATGCTTTTGATTTCCTACCCTGACGAGGACAGTAACCATTTTTCCAAATGGTTAAAAAGAAAATCGATTTTTTGACCAATTTTGAGGTAAACCCTTTAAGCATTAACATCCTTTCAACCGGTTACGAAATATAGCCAATTACCTAGATACTAAATAAGTCTTTTTAAAAAGGTTTTAACCCTCCGAGCGTCTTGAGGGCTCTCCTGCATTTTCATAAAAATGCTTATAAAAGTAATCTTAATTAAAATTTTCTTTCTCTGTTTGTTTCTAAAATACACTTCATGCCCCTTTATTTGATAGACATCTTGAAATACAATTACAGTAAAACCTCCCTAAAACGACCACGTTCCGTTCCAATAAAAATTGGTCGCTACGAGAGGTGGTCTCTTAATAGAGGTCATGTTTAAATATAGATTTCAATTGTTGAAAAAGGTAACAATTAATGTTACTAACATTTTTTTTCACATTTTAAAGAAAATTGAAAATTTAAGTACCAAAACAAAAGTTAATTACATAAGTTTATTACTATAGCGTTTAAAAAATGAATACATCGACATTTGCTTTGATTTTACGGTTTTATTTTTTATAACTTTTATTTCGAAGTTCAGTAAAAAAATGCAATATTTTTTTCGGACGGGAACAAATAATGACGATTTCATTAATTTATCTATTTCTTAGAGAGTTTCCTGAAAGAATAGGGCAGGGGAGTGTATTGACAGTCATTCTTAATTTGTCATCAGAGTTAAATTCATTGCCTAAAAAGGCACAAAAGTGTTTAAACACTTAAAAGTTACCGGAATGAAAAAATTCTAAGCTTAGTTTAGAAGTTTGATGAATAACGCGCTCTCTGGAATTATTTTTCTTATAAAACCTTCTTCAAGCGACTAGGGAAAAACGGAATTTGTTTCATTTTCTTCACAGAAAATGGTCGCTCGTGGATGGAGTCCAACTGGGATGGTCTCTGAAGGGAGGTAAAATTAGTATTGAACCTATGGGATTAATTTCGTTCCATGAAAAAAATGGTCGTTCAGGGAGGTGGTCGCTTAATGGAGGTGGTCGCACATGGAGGTTTCACTGTATGTTGAAAATATTTTTGTCTACAACAGATTAAATTTGTTTTGGGGAAACAGAAAAATAAATCTAAATCGCTCAGAAGGATTATTAAAATTGCAAAGTAATTGCAACTGAATACCCATTCCATATCTGCATCATCGTATCGTTCATAAAACAGTTGCAACACGGACGTTTGATTTTCTGGATCATTTATTTCACTATACGTGCTTTACAAGTTATTAATGTCTGAGCTCCACTCAAGCGTAGCAAAAGCAATAAAAGTAATCTTCAAATAATTGAAAAGAGTAATTTAAAATAACTGTTCAGTCCCTAAAATAACTGTTCACTTCCTTTCTTTCACTCTGCAGTTGCTTTCGAAGACTAAAAAATAAATGACACGTTCAACACTAATTAAGGCAGTTATCTCTTTAACACTTACCTCTCAATTAAGCTTTTTAGAGCATTTTTTATTTGTAATCTGATCCAAAAATAACACAAAAAAACGCTTTTTTGTCAGCCCCATTGCTTTGCCCTTTGGGAAAATAATACTTCTTTTGAGCACAAGTATTTTACAAGCCGATAATTTTGTAGCTGGCTTAGGTCCCATAAACATGTTTTGAACCAAAATTTTATTTAATACAGAATGTCCATAAAGAATGTGTCAGTTTCAATGATATATTATAACACATTAATAAGTTATTCACAGATAAATCTGTTTATTTAAAACCTGTATTTTACATATAATCCATAACTTTAAGTTATTTACCTTATTATCAGGTTTTACTTTATTTTCCATGTGCAGCAATACTTTATTTTGTATACATCCTTCATATATTTAAAAGCATTTTCATTTTGTTAATGTTTTCTTTATTTATATTTAAAAAGGCCACATCATTTTAAATTGTTTTTAAAAAATATATATTATTTTACAATTCTATATAAAAAAAACATTACATTTAACTTCACTTAGTATTCCCTTTTACTATCCATTTATATATTTTGTATTTCGTCCGTTCACAAATATTTCATAAATTTACAGTTCAATTCATTCCAAATTGTGGATATAGTTTTAAGTCTATAAAATCTCTTCAATTTTCCATAATAAAAATTTTCAATTCTTCTAAGTATCTTTTTATAAAAGTTCGTTCCTTTATAAGTTATTTTTAACACATTATCCTATTTTCCATTCTTGTCTATTTAAAAGTTTCAATTTCATTTAATCCTTAAAAACATAAAAAGTTCTGAAATTCATATATAACTTACTATATTATTTTCCAACATTCATGGCTCTTTCGTCTTATCCTAATGTTTTTCTAGTTAACTAAGTTCATCATAAGTTCAGATGTATACTATTATGCTTGCTGCATTATATAAAGAGAAATAACGTTTTCACCCTTCACTAGGGCGTCTTCAGTTTCAACTAAAGATTCGAAGTTTTTCTGACTTGAGATCATTTTGGACTCCCTTGGATTTAAACACAGTAACAGTGGAAAAGTTAGCTAATTATAACAATTTCCAGAGCGCATTACTACGAGAGGCAATAGAAATCGATTTAGAGGATGAGAACTTATGTAACGACATGACACATGCTACGCTAGATAACAGATGGAAAAAAATTTTACATGAAGGGGAAATTTTGAAAATAAGGGGGAAAAGAAAGGGAAAATGGAAATGATCTCAGGTCAGAAAAACTTCGAATCTTTAGTTGAAACTGAAGACGCCCTAGTGAAGGGTGAAAACGTTATTTCTCTTTATATAATGCAGCAAGCATAATAGTATACATCTGAACTTATGATGAACTTAGTTAACTAGAAAAACATTAGGATAAGACGAAAGAGCCATGAATGTTGGAAAATAATATAGTAAGTTATATATGAATTTCAGAACTTTTTTATGTTTTTAAGGATTAAATGAAATTGAAACTTTTAAATAGACAAGAATGGAAAATAGGATAATGTGTTAAAAATAACTTATAAAGGAACGAACTTTTATAAAAAGATACTTAGAAGAATTGAAAATTTTTATTATGGAAAATTGAAGAGATTTTATAGACTTAAAACTATATCCACAATTTGGAATGAATTGAACTGTAAATTTATGAAATATTTGTGAACGGACGAAATACAAAATATATAAATGGATAGTAAAAGGGAATACTAAGTGAAGTTAAATGTAATGTTTTTTTATATAGAATTGTAAAATAATATATATTTTTTAAAAACAATTTAAAATGATGTGGCCTTTTTTAATATAAATAAAGAAAACATTAACAAAATGAAAATGCTTTTAAATATATGAAGGATGTATACAAAATAAAGTATTGCTGCACATGGAAAATAAAGTAAAACCTGATAATAAGCTAAATAACTTAAAGTTATGGATTATATATATTATAACAGTTAGGGATGCACCGAATATTCGGTATCTATTCGGTATTCGGCCATGTTACCGAATATTCGGTTTGGCCGAATATCAAATTATTCGGTATGCCGAATATTCGGCTTGGCCGAATAGCAAATTATTCGGCATGCCAAATATTCGGTTTGGCCGAGTATCGAAATATTCGGCCGAACCGAATACTTAAAAAACTTTTAAAACATATTTTTTAAAACCTTATACAACTTCTACGTTTAACAGTCAACTTATAAAGATATTCAGAATAATTAGAAACAGAATCATATTTAGATAAAAGAGAATGTTTTTACATTATTTATTTGCTGTTTGTTAAGTATTATTCAAGAAAATTAACCAATCATGAGGATTTTCATAGGAATTAATTATGTACAAAAGCAAGTTCCTCAACATTGTCCAGTAAATAATCTGTTTCTTGCTAAGATTTTAAGAACAACGTTTACAATCTCTGAAAATGATTGCCCACTCCAGACACCAATCTAGGATGCATTTAAAAACTTCCTTGCTTAATCAAAGGGAGTAGAACAGTTATTCTTGCTAAGTTATCACCATATAAAATTTGAATCGATCGTATTATTTATTTACTTTTACTTTAGTCTCTTCCTGACAAGCAAATATATGATCCTGTATAATTTTTCTTCCAATTTTTTCACAATTTCTCTTTCATTTAAAATTTTTTTTTTAGTATTTAAGAAAATTTTATTCATTTGTTTTAATTCTCAGAAGAAGCCATGAAATTTAAAATTTTATTAATTAAAAGTATTTTTATAACTATCCTCTTCTTAAATAACTCAAAGCGGATTTTTATCAGCATAAAGTTTACTTAAAAAAAGCTCTTGTTTATTAGAATAAAAGT
The DNA here is from genome assembly GCA_963932465.1 of Maratus speciosus. Lineage (NCBI taxonomy): Eukaryota > Metazoa > Arthropoda > Arachnida > Araneae > Salticidae > Maratus > Maratus speciosus. Next base: position 157,521,485 of record OZ010789.1, read on the forward strand.
TTCTGTATTAAATATTATGTAAAATTGTTTTAAAATTCAACATTTTAATGCCTTTAAACTTTGAAATATAAAAGCATTCGACAAGCCGAATATTCTGTATTCGGCCAAATAGTTACTATTCGGCAGGCCAAATATTCGGTATTTGGCCCAGAACTTACTATTCGGCTAGCCGAATATTCGGTATTCGGTTCGCCTGTTGGCCGAATATTCGGTATTCGGTATTCGGCCAAAATCACTATTCGGTGCATCCCTAATAACAGTTTAATTTAGACTATTTACAACAAATCGTACATCAAATGGAAGGTAAACTAACCTAGTTTTTCTTACAAATGTTCAATATGGGCACCTTTAGTTATAAGGCACACATCCAACCTAAACTCCAATTCTTCCCACACTTTGGTTAACAAGTCCGGAGAAGGGGCGAAACTAAGGGGTGACAGAGGGGACATATGCCCCGAGCTCCAGAACGGAGGGACGTCAAATGGAGATTTTGTTTGTCGCTTTTTCTGACGTCTCTTACGTTTGTACGACTGTACTTTTAGCACAGTATCGTTAAAATTGTCCTTTCTGGGGTATGCCAAAGCATAGAAGGATCTAAGGATGATATGGGATAAGGAGCCTGTATAAAGCGGAATTCTTTTCTGTTCATTTCTTTTCCATTTTCAAGGTTTTGATGAATTAATATTCGACAAAGCTGATTAAGTAGGTCAGTATTACATATTTTAAATTTTAAAATAGTCGGCTATTAGAAAGTAAAATTCTCTTTGCAAATTTACTTTGCAGAGGAGGGGGAGAGGTACCAAAATCCATGTTTGAACCGAGTGCAAAAAAGGCTAGTTTCGGCCCTGGTCCTGAGTAATAGAAGCAATAACCTCTTCATTTCTGTGTTTCAACTTTAACAAATCATTAGGTAGCGGCGGAACGCAGACACGATCTTTTAAAAGCTCCAAAGGAAAAAATCGCATGTCTCTAAGGAGTCGCCATATTGCGTATGTGGCACTGCAAATGAGCCAATAACAAAGCAGTACTCGAGCATGTGCTTACCTAAAACTCTTTGAGTTACTCTTTATTTGTGATCTTGAAACAACATTCTACAATGCTTATAGTTGATACTATTAAAATTTACAACTGGAATATTACCTGTAAAAGAAACTAATGAAACAATGTAAACAACCCTTTGTAACTGAGCAACTCCGATTATAAAAATAAATACTCAGATGTTAAAATATATCATTTTAAGCATGCAAAAATTAATTTAAAAAATTTAGAACATAAAAATAAAAATAATAATGACTAAAAGATACTTTTTTCACAGCTGCAATAAACAGAAAATTACATATTTCTCATAAATATTGTCAATTATCTAATACGAAATTTCAAAGTACAGTAGAGCGCCGATTATCCGGACGCCGATTAACCGGATTGTCCTATTAACCCGGTCGATCAAAGACCATACGTTTTTCTCCAACCTTCTCCAAAATGTTTTAAATAAAGCTTCTTTCTGTGCGGTAAGGTAAATATGGCTGGATGTCACGAAAGTTCACCGTATCCTAATCCTGAAATAATAGAATCACCAACAAATGCAAAAACAGCAATGCATGAAATCAACTGTTTCTAGAACCTAAGAAGTTTCATTTCTAACGCGCGAGAGTCCCACGCAGAAAAAAGAATGCCCTCTATGAAGCAGAAGACTATCAAGAATTTATTTTCCCTATCACAATAAATTTCTTTTTTTAATGTATGTACTGTGTGTACAGTGTATGTATACATACATGTACTGATTTCTGTGTGTATTTTTATGTATAACTTTGTACCAATTTTGTAGAAAATGAAATTTAAAAAAAAAGATTTAAAAAAAAATCTCCTAAATACGCCATTTGTAATATGCTAAAATGTGCACTACCACAATTGCCAGTCCTAAGCCCGGAAAAAGTGTGAAGGGAAATTACCTAAAAAACATTGCCATGGTCGCTTTTTAAAGTTGTCCAATTATCCGGATTTTTCATTAACCGGATCGGCTTAGGTCCCGATCTGTCCGGATAATCGGCGCTCTACTGTATACGAAATTACCTTTGTAAAAAATCTATTCTTGGATGTCTCCAGTCTTTTTAATATTACAAAATTTTAAAAGTTCATTTTGGCAATAAAAATGCAAAACTACTCAAATGATTAGAACTTTGGCATGGAAAATTAACTCAGTATCGTTGTCTGTTGAGAACTGTATGAACAATTCGTATTAACTGCTATGTTGGGAGATAGCAAGTAATAAATAAAATCATCTTTTAAATCATCTGTATAAGTAACATTGATTTTGTGTATGTTTCAGATGTGCAACACGCTAAGAGAAAGAGTTAACAGACTTCTTAAATGAACTTATAAAGAAAGAACCCACAAAAATAATTCCATTGTAAAAATCAGCCTTACACTGGTTAATTGAATTCGAAAAACAGCTATTATTTCAAACTATATTTATCATAATAATATTTTTATTAGTTTTATTTTTCACATTATTGAAACATTAATTTCCGTTCATCTACCTACGGTTTATTTTAAAATGAAATAATCAGCAACATGTAATCAAGGTAAATAATTAAGATAAAATAATCAATTAAGGCTCTAATATTCTAACCTTTGTAATTAAAAAACGAAAAATCTGCAAAAAAATATGTCCCTTTGAGGGAACTATATTATTATTATTACAGTAAAGCGCCGATTATCCGAACAAGACGGGAATGACCCTAGTTCGGATAAATGGACAGACAGCTCAAGGGATGTTCCTGACTATACTAAAACCTTCACACTTTATCCAGGCTTAGGACTGGAAGCACCAGTTAGTGCTAGCATGTTTAAAAACTGGGTTTTTTTTTGTTGTTGTTGTTGTTGTTGCTTTTGTTGTTGTTGTTTTACTTTTCTATCATTTAAAATTTTCTTTTTCTCTTTTTATCCTTTTCTGAACTCCAAAGATTATAATTTAAGCAAAAAAGCTTTGGATTGTTTCTTGCTTCAAAGAAGATGTTCTTTCCAATGCTGCCATATCTCGAATTCTTTTCAAATACGTTAGTTGAATAGGATCAGAGTTCTTCTGCCGTTTGAGCCATTTCATAACTGTTTCCAAACTTATTCAAAGGCTTCGTTATGTGATGCACTTGGGTTATTTTCAGAGCATTCATTTTCATTTCTTCAATTTCTTTTTCATCTTAAATCTCATCCACAATCTCATCATCATTGCATTTTTTTTTTTTTTTTTTTTTTTTTTTTGAGAGAGAGAGAGAAATAGGCTGTTTGGATAATTGGAAGTTCGGTTAATTGGAGTTCCGATAATTGGCGCTCTACCGTATTTAGTTTTATAATTTAAAAAATATATATTTGAAGTTAAACACAACGTCATATATTTTATTGAGTAAATACGTTATTAATAGATATATTTCCAATAGAAATTGACGTCATGTTTCCCGGTAGAACTTTGCATACTAAAGATTTTCACACTTCATGTGTCAACTCAATTCTATAAAGGATTCTAACTTATGAAAGGCGGAATACTTCTGTTAGTAAAAATTATATCACGTTCAAAAGAAATTTCATTTTAATTTATAAAAGTGCTACATTTCGATACAAGTATGTCTTAACGATTTTAAACAGTTTTCCATTCTGCTGGTATAATGTCTAAAAGAGAAGAAGAAAAAACCGGTTGGTATCATATGTGACGGTGTAAATGAAGCATTTACTAAGATTGACAACCCGTTCCCTTCATGCTTTGAATTTTGTATCGATTTAAACCCGTAACTGGAGACGGGAGTCAGAATGACTCCGCGTTGTTCTTTGGCTCTGATTATCATGTGTTTGTTTGTCTTTGAATAAAATCATTCCTCAGTACCGACAAGTAGTTCTTTTATCATTACATGGTTTCCAGAATATATTGGGTTTCTAAAAAAAATTCCAATGCTGTTTACAAAAGACAAAAAAGGAAAATAACATTATATCTCTGAACGCGTAAGAAAATTCATGTCTCCAGTTACGGGTTAAATCACCTTCATATTAATTTAATTCAAGTTTAATTTTAAATAGAATGAGGTGATGAATTATATGATTTAGTATTTGGTAATGTAATTTGGAAAATTTTATAATTCAATTTATCATAATATTAATTTCGTAATTTTAATTGTAATCAAAGTTTTATTTGTCTTTAATAATTGTAGTGCTCCCATTTGATGTTTTCAAAGGACGTTGCGCCCTGCCCTTTTCGTTTAAACTGCTGATGCACCCTGCCCCGTTTCCCAGTAGCTTCTTTGTACCCTCTATTTTTTTTTTTCAAAATATTTGACTTTTTCCTCTTCTCTCTGACGTTTGAAAACTGAAGTTCTGCTGCTCTGGTTGACTCACGTGTTGTAAATTCTAAAAAAAAAAAAAAAAAAAAAAAAAAACCATGCAGCAACTGCATTTGTTATTGTGTTTTCAAATCATAATGCATTTTTCAATTCAAAATCGTCCCAGAATGGCACATGTTTCCATGAGTGGAATATTCGAAAAGTGGAGTTATTTTAATCAGATTATTTTATGATATTCTTAAAAATACATCACTATTTCAGTTTACCTTGATAATATATGCCAGTGAATCCAGAGTATGCCTCCTTCTCCCTCCCCCTTCTTGAAATGCCTTCGGGAAATTTAGAACTTAATACTAATTAAAGGTTTAGAGTTGAAATTCCAATCCTCAGAACTCACAAACGATAATCCAATGAGAGTGTCCTTTCACTCAACAAAATGTACCCCTTTACTGGATATAATCACCCTTTTACCAGACTGAAATGCCCTTTTCAGCAAACCCGCCCTGCTCTTTTTAAAAGAAATGTGACCACTAAACAATTGGTTATTTGCTTCGAAACAGAATTCACTTATAGACCGGGAGGTGGACGCGCAAACCATCACCTCATCGAGTTGACGGCTGAAGTTCCAAGATTAATTAAAATTCGATTCGCATATTAAAATGCAACTGATCTGCAAGTCATATATTGGTGGAAAACACCTGCAAACCCGATTTTAGTGGTTGGCTGGTAGGTTTCCATTGTGTTTTCCTGCTGCCAGTGCTCCATGTTTTCATACTTTTGGGTGCAGGAAAGCACAATGATAAACCTATTAATCAAACGTTAAAATCGGTTCTGTAGGTGGTTTCCACCAAGATATGATTTGGCAGACCAGTTGCATTTTAATATGCGAATCGGGTTCTGTCTAATCCTGGAATTTCAACCCGAGGTGATGGTCTGTGCAGCCGTCTCCCGATCTTATAGTCAATTGTATTACCTCTCTCTACACCTCCTCAAACTTTCTAATCTCTTAGAAATCAGGTTACATTTGTGCTAAAAATACTAAACATTTATGTTGTGTTGGCCTGGAAGAAAATCAAATCAAATAACAAATTATAAAACTAAGTGGAAGAATGTAAAATATTACGAATTCTGCGAAAAAGTTTAACACTGTGTAAAAGGTTACCGAATATAAATCAAAGCAGATATTTTTAGGTGCGTTCGTAATTATATAAATACGTAGCACCTATAGTCGTCGTCTGGTCCGTCCGTCTGTCTGTCTGTATTTCATTACATTATAACCTATGGGGAAATGTCGTAATTATACAAATACGTAGCACCTATAGTCGTCGTCTGGTCCGTCCGTCTGTCTGTCTGCATTCCATCTCTATATAATAAAACGCAGTGTAACGCTGGGCGGGGCGAATCCATCAATCTTACCAGTCTCCCAGGAAGAGAATCAAGGGGAAAAGGATCCATTCTCCCATTGGTTGAGAAGAAAGAAGAATCCCGCGATTACTTCTCAAGGTTAAAAGTCCTGATAATTGAGCAGTGGTAGACACTTTTTCCTAACAAATCAGTGCAAGGCACATCGCATTAGACCACCAAAATAAATCGCCAATTGTCACTTGAGATTATTTCAAGTATTAAGTTGCAATCATATTAAATTTTCTTTGCAACATGTAAAGAATTTTAATTTATTTCTCATATAAAGTGATTCACGGAAAACAATGATATGGTATTTTTAAAAATATCCTTTTTTTTTCCTGCAAAAAATTGATAAAACTGACTTTCTTTTAAAAAAGTAATCAATTTAAATATTTTAGGCTTATCATTTTGTAACTTAATTTTAAATTACACATTACTTATATTTTCCTTTTCTATATACGGGTGTATGTAAATATAAACTTAAAAAAAAAACATATTCAATATTTTAAAAGTAAAAAATTAATATTTATACGGAAAGTAAAATTAATAATTTTTGATTTATAGCTTTGCATCAGGAGGACAGAAGCTTAGGGGATTAGACACCCCCCCCCCCCCTGAAATAATATCCTGGCATTTTGTAACTTATTTTTAAATTACACATTACTTATATTTTCCTTTTCTATATACAGGTGTATGTAAATTTAAACTTTAAAAAAAAAAACATATCCTATATTTTAAAAGTAAAAAATTAATATTTATACGAAAAGTAAAATTAATAATTTTTGATTTATAGCTTTGCATCAGGAGGACAGAAGCTTAGGGGATTAGACGGTTGGGATTCAACCCGAGATACTTATTTATTAATCAATATATGTATTTAAAAAAATTGGAGGGGGGAGGAGGGGGGGTGGGTAAACGATAAAATACAATTTCAAAGTGTTATTAAAAAAATAGTATTATTTCAATAGTTGCAGCAGACTGTTTTAATTACGCACTTTTATTGCATATTTATTAAATTTTTGTTTTATTAAGAAATCTTAATTTTGTTATAGTATATTAGCCGGAAAACCTAGTTTACCCAGAAATATTGTAAATGCTAATTGTGTGTTTATTAGAACATAAACTAGCCGAACTTTGCTCATCTAAACGCTTCCATATTGTCAATTATTTTTTTTATCAGTTTTTCAAATTTTAAGCGAAAAACACAATTTTTACCCACCGTCTTAGGACGGGCATTTACACTAGTTACATTATAACCTATGGGGAAATGTCGTAATTATACAAATACGTAGCACCTATAGTCGTCGTCTGGTCCGTCCGTGCGTCTGTCTGTCCGTCATTTCAAATTTTATAAACATCGAATCAAAACTTAAAAATATATTAATAAAAATTTTCTCCATTCTATTGAATCCTATCATGCGTAATTAATTCAGTGATATCCCATGATAGGTAATGGTTCTAAGTTGCCATGATAGGTAATCTAAGTCCCATGATAGGTAATGGCTCTAAGTTGCCATGGTGATTATGTCCTATTTAAGATGGAGTCCTATTGTTTCCGTATTACTGAATTTAATACATAGAATCGTAATAAACTTTGTATTTATGCATTTTTGCATAAAAGTGCAACAGCTGTTGCACCACGATCTGAATATTTATGAAATTAATTATAGTACGAACGCACCTCATTTGCCACGTTTGACGTACAATTTCCGATTTGTTTTCCCTCATGACAATCAGTCCATAATATAGGTGCGGATTTCCAAAATTTTTAAGGAGCCAGTGGCTCCTAAACCCCAAAAATCCAGTGGCCACTTTGGCTCGTAACCAAAATCTAGTAGCCACATTGTGAAACAAACTCTTAAAACAATAGTGTTATGGGAAAAACTTAACAAAAAAAACTCAGGAATTCTAAATAAAAAATAGTTTAATCAATAAATACACGTGTACAACAAAACTCAGACTAATTACAACAAATCTGTATATTTAATTTAATCCTAAAATTCTTGAAACTTTGATATTAAAAAAGTATAATATAAATCTGGAAAAATCAGAAGAGAAAGTTGTACAAGATACAATTGAATAGCAAAACATGTATAAGCTAAGCAGTCATGATAACAGGGAAATATTAGGAAAACTTTAAGCGCTCTCATGCGCCCAGCTACGCAGCTGCTAAGCTTTGTAGTGGAGCGGACATGCGCAGAATTATATTAGAGCATAATGTTCGACAAGAAAGCAGTACATCACAGGGGCAGCGTTCACGACGGTAACTGAGATCGCAAAAATTCCCTGACTTTTTATCAAGGTCATACTTGATCTCGACCAGTGAAAAGAGCAGGTGCTTTTCTATTTGCAAAAGAAAAAAAAAATATCAAAATTCCGCGACGGGGATTGGGAATACTGGAAATCTCTGGCGACTAAGACACTGAAAGTTAGTCGCCACAGCAAAAAATTTAGTCACCACGTGATGACTGGCGACCGTAAATCTGCACCTATAGTCCATAAGCCTCATGGTTAGAACCACAAGTGGGAGATTTCTGTACTTTCGCCAAGTGCCGAGACACCCCTCTTGTTCCGGCTCTAACTGAGAAATAATTTTGAACATTTATCTTTAAATAAAATCGGCGAATTTCTTTAATTAAGCTAACGTTTTGCTTTGAATGGGATATTTTGTTGATGTTTACTGCGTACTAAATAAAAATGCTAATAATCAGTTTCATCTTGATAACTTCTGCCCTGTCTACATTTTTAAGTACTTTTATTGTTCCTAAAAAAAATATTTGCATCCAGCCATTACAATTCTGGCATTTAAAATAACAAGACAATTAAAAGGAACCGTTTCTAATGATCCAATATTATTCAATAAATATTATATACAGTAATATAAGGCGGAAGCAATAATAAGTAACCCTGAAATCCCTTTCTAAGATGAAGTTGTCAAGCAATACAAAGAAAACGCTCATTAAGCTATGCATTATTTATACATCAAATCTGTCATCCAACCATTTTCAGAATAGTAATTAATCTCATTGCATTGTTGCTAAAACTAAGAAAATAATGAGACACAGGGTATATTTGAATCTAGGATGAAATAATTATTTTATTTTTTTTATTTAGGGAATGTAAAAACATAGATTGTTACCGTGATATGATATATACCACAACTATGATACCTTATAAATGCTATTGAGAATAGTAGAGCAAAACATTAATTTAGTAAATCTTTCTACCGGGTGTCCTAAAAAGGACTGGCTGATTTTAAAATTCAATAATTTGCAAACGGTGACAGATATTTAAAAAATTCTTGCATGAGGGTTATGCATGAGGTCAAAAGATTTTTTACAGTGATTTTCGGTTTTAGTTCGAATTACAAACAATAGATGGCACTGCGATCAATATACGCTAAGGCTAAATTCAGGCTCGTTTGTTGGCACTTCGGGACCCACTCAATACATTTTAATCTCCTTTTTTCGCATGGAAGAAGATAAAAACCAAAAAATCGAGCCTGTATTTAGCGCCTATTGCCTACAGCGCCATCTATTTTTTTGTAATTCGAACTAAAATGGAAAACCACTGTAAAAAATCTTTTGACTTCGTGCATAACCCTCCTGCAAGAATTTTTTAAATATCTATCACCGTCTGGAAGTTATTGAATTTTAAAATCAGTCAGTCCTTTTTAGGACACCCGGTATATTACCTAAATGAACACAACTAAGTTGTTTTTGAAATCCAAAGAATTCACTAAATCTATTTTGCTTCAAAAGGTTTTTTTGTTAACCCATTTATGCCAGAATTTTTGTTTTCTAAAATTTCTTGGTAAAATCACTTTAAAATGTTGCAAAATGAACTGGAAAAAAAACTAAAAAAAAATTATAGTAAAATATTTTTGGTATTTATTTTATAAAATGTAGACGTACTAAATAAGGGATTACCAATATATGGAAAAAAGCATAATTATATGTTTTGTCTAAATTTATATAAATTAAGCTTTTTAATTGCATATTATATGCTACAATTATTATTTTTATGAACTATTAAAATATATATATTTATTTATTTACAGAGACTAATAACATTATAAATATTATTAATAATAAATTAAGAATAATCGTATTTGAGGTTAGAAAAGTATTTAGCATTTCAAAATCATCTTGAAAAGGACTTTACATAAATAACTGCCCCCTAACTGGCTAATAGAAATATGTACCCATTTGCGCCTAGCGCCCTATATTTTATACGTTACAAACATGCATAAAAAATAGGCTTGAATACATAATTTCGTAATTTAAAAAAATACGTATTTAAAAGTACAAGCTAAGATTAAGACTTATTTATTTGGATTCTTGATACAAAAAATACAAATAAACTTACTTTTTATATTTCACTGTCTTGGAAAATGGAAAACCTATAAACACCGAAAAAATACCTTCATTTAAGCAAATAACCATCCATCTTATGCTGTCATCTCTCGGCAATAGATAAAGACTTTTATAGACAATAACTTCATACAATTTTCATGTTGAAAAAAATCCCTGCCGGCCCGGCCTACAGGCGGAGGTAGATTTCGAAGTTAAGTATACTAATTTCACAAACAAAAACCAAATCATGATTAGAAATAAACCCACTTTAACAACTTTATCTGTCCGCTTTTGACGAGTTTTTATTTCATTTTTATATAATAACTGGTTTTATCAGAATCATGTTAGTACGGTATTCAAAACAATACTTTTCCATGCTCAACAACTCGAAATTTTCTGGCATAACTCCAGATTCATTTTTAATAGGAAAAACATGAAACTTGTGGACGTGATTTTTGAAGAGATTTATAAGCGACCTGTGGTTTTAATTTTCGTTCAATTAATTAAAACTTGATATATAAACAAATATTTTCTCAGTAACACAATATTTTTCGTTTCTAACACAATCGCTTCGGGAAATTCCGTTCAAAATGCCCACTTTGACATCATTTTTTGAAATATATTCTGCATCTGTCAAAAAATCGATCATTACGGTACATTATATAGTTTCTGAATAAGCGAATCTACCAATTGGATGCGTTTGAGAGCAAAGATTAATTTAAAAACGAGTCAGAAAATAAGCAGTTAGGATTTGAATACTCTCTTAATACGATGATTTTTCCAACACAATCCGCTTCGGGAAATTCGGTTCAAAAGGCCCACTTTGACAGCATGTTTCAAAATATATTCTGCCTCTATCAAAAAATTGACCATTACGGTACATTATATTGTTTCTGAGTGAGAAAAGGTACCAATTGGAAGCCTTTGAGAGTAAAAATGAATTGTAAAATGAGTCAGAAAATTAGCAGTTTGGATTTGAATACACCCTTACTAAGATGATTTTTTTCTTCAACCGTCATTTAACCGTCTTCAACCTTCATTTTTAATTTGTTTTTGCGGTAAGAATTGGTCCTATCCAAAACTTGTCTATATAGATGATGTAGACAATATTAAGAAGATATATGATAAATTCATGGGGATTTTATATCTTTTGAATTGACGGAGTTATGGATTTTTTTCTTTTTCAAACACCCTTTATGTTCACTCGATTAATTTTCACACAATTATTGGTAAACAAATCATATTAGAAATTAATCGAGTTATATAATCGAGTTTCATAATTGTGTGAAAATTAATCGAGTGTAATTTCGTATCCAGCGTTTTCTGGAGTTCCATTACCTGAGATTTATTCTGTTGAGCTGAACCAGGTTTCAGACCAGATGCTGTAATCTTCAAGGTTAGCTGGGTGAAAAAGTTCGACCAGAATCGTCCGGGATAGCTCAGATGGTAGAGCACTGGCGGCTTCAGCCAGGGAGGTCCCGGGTTCGAATCCTGGTCCGGACATTTTTCGCCCAGTTGGAAATTTACATCTAATACCCTTTATGTTTTCGTTTTTAATATTTTTTTGCGGTACGAATTGGTCCTATCAAAAACTTGTGAATATAAAAGTTGTAAATAATGTTAAGGAAATTCATGATAAAAATAATTAGATTTGATATCTTGAGAATTGACGAAGTAAGGAATTTTTTTCTCCCAAAAAACCTATTTTTTGCGCTCCTTGAGCCTATTTTAAATTTTATCAAAAATCTGTGATGCATGAATTTTTGGCGCTATTTTTAGAAGTAATAAAAACTTTAAACTGATTCGATATGTACAAAATTTAAGAAGTTATGGGGTTTTTTCGGTTTTCACAAAACCCCTCCCTATTTCCATCCCCTTGGCCCGATTTTGCCCATTAACGAACTTGACCGAGATTTTATGCCCCTTGATTTTATGTATAAGTTTGGAAGAGATTGGTGCAGAATTGTGGAAGTTATCGTGTCCAGAAGAAAGTGATATACAGGGTGTTTCACTACCAGACCGACAAACTTTGAGGGGTGATAGTAGACATGAAGACAGACATTATTAAATAGGAAACCATGGGGCGCAAACGACTTCTGTAGGAGCTAGGGATCATTAAATTTTAAGGTCCAAAACTTCAAATGATGATAAAAAACGGAAAAAAAGGTCGATTCGTTTGCGGTTTTCGCTAAAATCATTCTTTATATCATGATTTTCTTTTAAAAAAATTGTAAAGGTTTCATTCAAAAATTGTCGATAGAGGGCGCTTTAGAATTTAGAGTGACGAACAACTACTTTTACCGTAATTTTTTGTATGGGATTAAAATTATTCTAAAGTTTAGACTTTAGCTTAAATTTTAACGCCAAAATCGAAAACATTGGGATCGGGTAACTAGCGAAAATTGAACTGTGAACAGAGGGGAGGATTTTAAGCGCTCATAAAGAAAGATAAACATTGAAGAAACTAATCTATTTTGTTGCGGTTTGCGTGTAGGTCATTCCCTGGTAATTATTTTATTGAAAATGACGTATAGCTTTGATGTCCTCATATTTTGATAGAGGGCGCTTCCGACACATCTCCGACATTTCAATGACATTACTCCTGGGTGGTTTACTACTAGACTAACATACATTCAGAAGTGTTAGGGATGCAAAGACGACTCGGAATCACATAGGAATGTAACGTTGGAAATGCTTTTTTTGCGAGTTATGGTTAAAAGAAGCAGAGAAAAAAGCAATAGAAAGAAGCAGATAAACAGCAACACGTTAATGTGGCAGAAAACAGTTTATTTAAAGGTTTTACTACAAAAGGTGTTCGAAATTACAACCAGAAGTAGTCCGGCAAGCTTGACAGCGACGGTAGATGGCGCTGCGAAGACTTGCGACTCGTATTTCTGTAACTGCCAGAAAGCTATCAGAGGTGCTTGGAATCTTCCAGAGCTTGAGGAATTCCATGCGACGCCGCTGTCAAGCTTACTGGACAATTTCTGGTCGTAATTTCGAACACCTTTTGTAGTAAAACCTTTAAATAAACTGTTTTTGTCACATTAACGTGTTCCTGTTTCTCTGCTTCTTTCTATTCCTTTTTTACTCTGCTTCTTTTAACCATAATTCGCAAAAAATACATTTCCAACGTTACATTCCTATGTGGTTCCGAGTCGTCTTTGCATCCCTAACGCTTCCTGGAAGTATGTTTGTTCTGGTAGTAAAACACCCAGGAGTAATGTCATTGAAATGTCGGAGATGTGTCGGAAGCGCCCTCTATCAAAAAATGAGGACACCAAAGCTGTACGTCATTTTGGATGAAATTATTACTAAAAGAATGACCTGCACGCAAATCGCAACAAAATCGATTAGTTTCTTCAATGTTTATGAGCGTTTAAAATTTCCCTCCTCTATTCACAATTCAATTTTCTCTAGTTACCCGATCCCAATGTTTTCGATTTTGGGCTTAAAATTTAAGTTAAAGTCTAAATTTTAGAATAATTTTAACCCAATACAAAAAATAACGGTAAAAAGTAGTTGTTCGTTAGTCTAAAGCGACCTCTATTGACAATTTTTGAACGTAACCTTAAAAAAAAAAATTTAAGAAAGTCGTGATATAAAGAATAATTTTAGCGAAAACCGCAAACGAATCGACCCATTTTTCTGTTTTTTATCATCGTTTGAAGTTTTGGACCTTAAACTTTAATGGCCCCTAGCTCCTACAGAAGACGTTTGCACCCCATGGTTTCCCATTTAATAATGTTCGTCTTTATGTCTACTATTACCCCCAAAGTTTGTCGGTCTCGTAGTGAAACACCCTGTATATAGATAGATACATACATAGATAGATAGATAGATAGATAAAGTTTTTTACTGGGGGTGGTTTTGGGCTCTAGGGGTCATGATCGACGGTGTAGATCTGCAAAAATTTTTCAGAAATTCCAACATAGGAACGACGCCAATAGGTAGTATTTCATACGAAATCTACCTAAAAAGAAGAAAATTATAAAAATTTGGTAAAATTCGAAACGTCCGAAAAGTGGGACGCTAGGCATAAATGGGTTAGACTAAGTTCGACAAGTCGAACGTGGCAAATGAGGCGCGTTCGTACTAAAACTAGTTTTATAAATATTCAGATCTTGGTACAATAACTATTGCACTCTTGTACAAAAATGCATGAATACAAAATTTATTACGATTACGTAGAGTAGGTAGATAACTGCACTGGGTGATTTAATATGAAGAAACATTTCGACAATCATGACCACTAGGTGGCAGTTTGGTCTCAAGTGTAGTAGTTGCGTGTTCAAACCTTTTGAAAAAAGTAGCACGCCGTGCCAAGAAAATGAGGTAAGTTTAAATTTTCGAATTTTGATCTAATATTTTTAAAATTTCACTTTATTGTTTAGCTGACAATACCTCGAATTTTTACAAATCCAAAACTTCAGTGGAGAACGGAAGCTCTTTAGCTTTTAAATGCCGTGTAGTTTACCTCGATCGCATTTGTTTAAAGTTTAAGGTAGCCGGTTAAGCAAAATACTGCAGAATGGGAAAAAGGTACGTATCCGTCTTGGGGCAAAGATACGCACAAGTTTAAGACGCGGGGCTTTGCCCTATCGTTTTAGCTAGATGCAAAGCTTTCCACAATTACGTTGTGGAAAATTTTATTTTTTATAAGTTAGTATTGTATAAAATATAATAGCTACTTAATTAATATAAGCTAGTTAACTACTTTTTCCTTTTTCTAGTTAAGTTTTTTTTTTTTTTTTTTTTTTTTTTTTTTTAATATAGAACGTAGGTATCTATCTTCCTATTTTTAAAATCAATATTCTTGTTTCAAGTCTTAACTCTTAACTCCTGTTAATGGTCTCACAGACTATATTCAGTTTTCACAGTTTAACTTGTAATTTTCAATTTAAGTATTGATGTTAGTTTAGTTTTGATTCGTTTGGAAACTTGGTAGTATCGCTAAAGACTTCTAAATGAGGAGAATTTTTATTATAATCGGCCTTACATAAAGTTTAACCAAAACAATATCTTATGAGTCTGTCAACCCTTTTATTCATTCTACGATCAAACGGTCTCAGAGACCGCTCGCAGTATTTATAGAACAATTTTTGTCAGAGCAGTTAAGAGTTAACTTCTGTTTGCGGTCATAGAGACCGCTGATTTTTTTATTTTTTTTTTGCGGTTTAACTTTTAATTTTCAGTTTAACTATAGATACTAGTGGAAGTTACTATAGATTCTAGTTTAACTATACATGTTAATTTCTTCAGATGCCTAGCACTAACGCTAAAGACTTTTGAATAGATGATTTTTAATTATACTAGTCCTGTACATAAAGTTTAGTACAGAAACAATATCTTATAAAACAGTTGACCCTTTTATTCATTCTATGATCAAGGGGTCTCTGAGACCGCTCACAGTATTTATGCAACAATTTTTGTCACAGCAGTTAGAGGTTAACTGCTATTTGAGATCTCACAGACCGCTGTTTTTTTTTTTTTTTTTTTTTTTTTTTTTTCATGGTTTAATTTATAATTTTCAGTTTAACTATAAATACTAGTGAAATTTACTAATGTTTTTACATAACTCATTCATTTTATTGGAAATGTGGCAAAAACCCGTAATAATGGGTACGTACTTTTACCCCAACTAACGGAGCAAAGACACGCAGAGCAATGTTTTTTTTAAAACTTGCAATTCTTACGGAACTATAATTTGACAGAATGTCGTTTGAAGGTAGCACTTGCCTAATGTTCTAATTTAACATTTTAATCACTCGTTACATAAGTTTAGACCAATGTGTGCGCTAAAAATCAAAATTTATGGAAAGTGCGTATCTTTACCCCCACCTACTCTATGTTAAATTTAGTAATACGAAAATAATATGACCCCATCTTAAATGCAATGTAATCACCATGGCAACCTATAATCATTACCTGTCGTGGGATATCATTGAATTAATTACGCATAGTAGGATTTAATAGAATGAAGAAAACTTTTATTGGTATCTTTTTAAGTTTTGATTCGATTTTTATAAAATTTCAAATGACTCGACAAAATTCTGCAACGATTACATATATGTAATTTCAAAACCATTCAGTTGGGTAATTTTTGCGCTGTTATATGCAGACAGACAGACGGACGGACCAGAGAAGAATTAGGTGCTACGTATATATATAATTATTAACTCACTTAAAAAATGATTGCAAAATAAAAATGCAATTTGTAAATCCTTTTTTAAATGCATGAAGGACCGAACTTTAAGGGGAGTTTTAAAAAATAATAATAATACGTCTTGTAAGGCGGAGAGGGCCTGCAGGTGCGCGCTATGAACTTCCAATCGGGCGACCGTTTTTCTCTGGTCACAAGCATCTGAAAATAATTGGGTCGCCGTATTATTAGAGGACATTAAATTCTCTGAAGCTTACACCAACATTTATTTTTAAAAGTTGATTTTTGACAAAATGGCGTTCATTTGAAGAAAAAAGGTCATTTTATCGTTCTTTTGTTTCTGTTTTTCACATTTTACGAACTCGAAAATTTAATTATTTATTGAAAATTATACTTTTTTTTATATAAGCTCCAGAAAAAACTATTGACTTTCTTTAAAAAAAGAAAGAAGAAGAAGAAGAAAATTGGTCAAATAGATCTCGAGAAAAATGGTCGCCCCGTTTGAAAAATATCGTTTCGAGAAAAGCAAGTTTAAAATTTTACTATAACTGTACATTCGACGAGCGACGCGGACTTACGTTCAACAAGTAGAAAAGATTGTAGGAAAATAGATTATTACGAAACCGCTTTAGGGCAACGATACACTTGGGACTCCCGTCCTTTCACGCGAAAATATACTCGCTAGCTAATGTTAAACCTATGGGAAGGTTCTTTTCAAATATCTCGTTTGCATTTGAATATTTTTATTTATTTTTTATTTATTTATTTATTTTTTTCATTGGTTAGCTGTTTTGGTTGCAGATTTTTTTTTTATTAAGTTACTTTCATTTTAGGAACTGGTCTCGAGAGTGAAAGTGTCCTCATAAAAAAGTCTGCAGGCAAAATTGAAAAAATAAAAAAGGGGCGAATGTAGAGATTGACCTCAGCTATCCAATGCAAAAAAAAAAAAAAAAAAAAAAAAAAAAAACTTTAAAGCATCGAAATGCAAACGAGATATTTGAAAAGAACCTTTCCATAGGTTTAACATTAGCTAGCGAGTGTCTTGGTCTTCGCGTGAAAGGACGGAAGCCTTAAGGAATGCAAAAAATAAAAAAATAAAACATTTTGACACAAAGAAGTAGAACCTTCCCTTTATGATGCGTTGGCCATAACGATTGATAAGACAAGTCTGAGTCCCTACATTCTAAAAAAAAAAAAAAAAAAAGTTGATTTTACAGTATAATACTGGCATCTGGGATGCCAGTTTAAAACCATAAAAATAACAGTAATACACCGTAAAATTAACAAGTAATATACTGTTAAGCAGTATTATACTGTTTAACGACGGTATATTACTGTTTATTTTACGATTATAAACTGGCACCCCAGCTGCTAGTATTACACCGTAAAATCAGCAAATTTCTCTTTGCAGTGCACTGTAAAAAAAAAAAAAATGTTGATTTTACGGTAAAAATACTGACACCTCAGCTGCCAGTATTACACCGTAAAATAAGCAGTAATATGCCGTTAAGAAATAATATACGATATATTATTGCTAGTATATTTATAAGACGCCTTTTTTGCGGTTTATTATTGTTATTTTTACGGTATAATACTGGCAGCTGAGGTGCCACTATTATGCCATAAAATCAATTTCTTTTTTCAGTGTATAGCAAATATAATTTAAATCTTCTCTTTGAACTAATGATTCTCCATTTTTTTATTATTATTCTAGGAAGAATTAAATAATATCCCAAAATTATGGAGCTGATGTGAAGTTCCCTAAATGCTGAGAATTCCCCAGGAAAGGGCCTCAGTTGGGAAACTGGCTGAGCTGGTACTGTAAAATAGATGTCGATGCTTCACAAACAAATCGAAAATATGGAGAATGACCTTACAGACACAATCGAATTTTATGTTATTTGCTGGAAAATAACAGCTCCAGATACATTAAAATAATAATTATTTCTACAAAAATTTCTATCCATTATTACTCTTTTATTGAAAAATATTAATTTCTAAACAGAACAACTTATCCAACCTTCCTCCGAAATCAGTCTTTTTCTGTAATCATGGGTAAATACTGACTATTTTCATAGTTCTGTGTAAATTCATCCCTGTTCGAGTCCCCCAAAACAAAACTCTGACTACGCAACTATGTCTAAAAGTGAGTAATATTTATAAACTCTAAAACAGCAGATAGGTGTACGTTTATCAACAAACCTAAAATTTTCCGTTAACCATATCTAGATCTACATCATTTGGTATTGCGGGAATAAAAATTATTTCTACAATATTCTAATAGCGTCTACGACTATTACTTTAGACTGGCTTTTTTATAATTATTTTTAAGCAATTATCATAGGATAATACCTATAATATTTGTTTTTCGAATAAATATCATTTTTTCACAATTTTCTTTTTCCATCGTTTTCCATCGTGCTGCTAATCAAGAAAAATAGTCGGGAAAAAAAATTTTCTGACAACTTGGTACACACACACACACACAAAAAAAAAAAAAAAAAAACATAATAATTCAATAGTCTCTGCATGAATAGATTCTTAACTTTCTAAATATACAGATATCGCCAGTTCAAAAAACACAACTAAGGACGTGAGTTTCAAAACTCACCTTATTCAAAATTTTTAAAAATCGAGATTTTTCTATATCAATCTATTCTATTGGTGAACCTGCCTAGAAAAAACATTTACGATCTACAAAAAAAACTAGTTTTATCGTATATTTCTGGCATTGTGTTGGTCTTGGTTTACAATGAAAACCAATAAACGCAGTCAGAGGTTTTTCGCGATTTCCCAAAACTTGATTTTCTGGATAAGGCGACTTTTGAAACTCACGTCCTCAACTATAAAACAAATTATTGTTATAAGGCAGCTTTACTCCTCTTTACTGTTACATTAGTATCCATGAGAAATCTGCTACACAAAAACTATTGTTATAGATAGGTTTATCGTTATGAGACAATATCTATAATAAGCCGGTTTTAATGGATGTATATTGTCGAATAACCTCTTTTTATTGAAGTCGGTTAATAATAAAACCCATAAACGAAATAGATTTGTTCTAGATTCATCATTTTTGAGTTCGTAGCGATGGAAATAAGAAAAAATAATTCGCTGTTTCAAATTGAGAACTTGGTTCTAAATATTTCGGCTGGGCGTGATTCTAATTACTTCGTTCTCTTTAGAATTTACATTTTTATAGAAATATGCGCATTTCATGTAATGTTAACATGAATTGACAGTAAGATAAAAGTGCAATTCATAAACTCTTTTTTGAAAAATATTGAAGGACGGAAATTTAATGTCATGCATTGGCCGTAACAACTGACAAGCAACTGATATATTTGATGCACTATAGCAACGTTACCCAGCCTGGAGTACGCGTATCTCTGGGGTAGAGAATTTCCAGGCCGGAATTTCCAGGGCCGGCCCAAACGAAAGCTATTTCGCCCGGTCCGGTGTAAAAATTAAAAGTTCGGCCCGAGCCCGGCCCGTACAAAAATCAATGAAAACAGGCCCGGACCGGCCCGGCTCAATTTCTAAAAAAATTCAACAAAATTTCTCAACATAAAATTAAAATTCTTTTAATGAATAATACATACATATTTATGAGAACATTTTACAGTATATTTTAGATTACTATGTGTTCGCAAAACAGAACATTACATTAATGTAACATTAATCATTACTTACAGTCTTAGACCTTTCAAAATTCAAATAAGGATTCATTAAAAAATTAATGTAGTTTAGAATAAACGATTAAAAACATAATAACTTTTGAAGCTGTATAATAAAAAAGTAGATTTGTGAAAATATTTCTCTCATTTTTAAGGCTTTTCTGAAATCCAAACATTCTGACACATTTCTGAATTCATTCCTTTTCGGAAATGCGTAAGATCGGCAGGTATTCTTATTCAGAAACTATGGAAATAACGTTTTTTTTTTTTTTTTTTTTTTTTTTTTTAACAATATAGCTTTGAGAAAATACTATCAAACTTAGCGTTTTGAATCGAATTTCCGGAAGCGACAGCACGTGAAAAGAGAAAAACCTACAGTCACTTGACAAGAATCTCCTATATTTCTGTAAGTAATTTACCAAAAATTGAAAACGCTATTCGATTCCAAATCCCATCAATAGTCAGGCCTTTCAATTTTATGCCTTTACAGTTAAAAATGAGTCAGAAATTGTGTCGGAAAGTTTCGCATTGTTGAGCAATAAATTTGAGAACCACCTTAAGGTATATTTCCAAAGATACTGTTAACAGAAATTCATTATCCCTAGTAATACATGGGCCTATATCCCTCGTGTTGACAATTGGCCGTCATAAACACAACCAACCAACCAACCGCTAGTAATACTTTTACAAAACATGATGCCTGCCCTGCACATCCTGAGAATGATTAAGACCAGTTCCGTCCCGGCACGACTATGTAGAAAAAAAATGCAATCCTGATCTCTGCCCGGCACTTTTCTGCTGAAGAAATTATATTCGGGATCAGACACCATGTACAGTTGTGGAAAAAAAAAAGTAAACACCCCCTACTAACTCCTCATCAAATTATCGTAAACGAAAGTTACTGGTACCGGACGATTGGAAATAAAGTCTACTTTTAAATGATGTATATAAAATTTGCTTAGGGGGCCATCTACATATTAAAACGAATCCAAACTTCATTTTTTCAATGTCAATACCCAATTTTAACGAGATATTTCAAATTTTCGGTTCAAACTATGCCTAGACACCAAATTTCAAGTCATTTGAATGATACGTTTTTGAATTATAAACATTCAAAATTTAGTTCTTCTAATGTTAAATTACATTTTCATATTTTTATTTATATCCCCTGAAATTATGCTCCTAAAGTGCTAATTTTTTGTGTAGCAATAATTCTAATATACCCAAACATAAATACGTTGAATTTGCAATTTTTATAATTTTAGGATATGAATTATGAATTATGAAATTAATATTCGAAAAAATTATGAATTGCAGCCTACAATTTTTTTGATGGATTTGGATTTATTAAGTCCTGCTTTATGGAAATCCAAAATTTCACATTTTTCTTCCAAGTAGTTTTCAAATTATGCTTAAAAAACCGACAAAATGATGGTTTAAGGGGCCTATGATAGAAGTGAGTAGATATTTTGAAATTTCTTCTGCTGTCCTGTAATATAACCGGCTTCATTGACTGCTTGAGTGGTGCTTAAGGTGCCTTAATCAAGAAAGGGGCTCTCTCGGTTAACAATCGTGTGCCGAACTTCAATTTCGATACAGCCCTTAAAATACGCTCGTTTTAAAATACAGTCGGACCTCTGTGTAACGAACCTCTATTTTGCGAATTTCTCTATTTTGCGAACTTTTCCTCGGAACCAACAACATTTTGCGAATTTCTTCGTAAAATAACCTCCAAATAGCGAAGTCTATTCTCTATTTAACGAACTTTTTCTTTTGATATAACTTTTTTTTCTCCCTATTTCTCAAAATATTTCCGGACACTTTAAACTTATTCTTTCTTTTACGCATTTTATAATGCTCAATAATATTGAATTAGTTTTACCAGGTGCCTAACTCAACGAGAGCAGTAAAATCCCTGTCATTCTTTGCATTTCATCCAGGAAATGCAAACTTTCAATATCCCCCTTTCACACTTAAAAGGTCTGTTCTGTAGTAAATAAGTTTCAATAATTAAATTTAAGGGCACATGTAGTAATACAATGCTTTAAATTGCTTGTTATAAGAAATACGATAATGTCATTAAAATTCATTAATTTTAATGTAAATATTTTCTTAAAACTGAAAATACAGTGTATTTCCTGACAATATTTTTTAAAATTCTTGTTGTTCTTACAGATTTCTTTTTGACGGGTAAAATGAATAACAATAAAAAAAATAAATATGATTTACAAAAAACAGTGTGATTAGTTAAGTTTTTTAATAATGTTTAGTGTTCATGAATTAAAAATCTGTTTTGCGTAGTTTAAAGTATTTAAAAAGGTTCATCTCTATTTAATGAATTTTCCACATAACGTACTTTTTTTCGGGATTTAGCGACTTCCTTAAATAGAGGTCCGACTGTAATTAATTTCTCGGAAACTTATGGTACGAATTGCATAAAAATTTGTTTTCAGGCTAATTGAAGGGTGTAGAGTTCATTTATGCTGTCAGAATTGTGTACTGCTATTGAAAAAAACAAAGTTATGGTTCGTTTTAAAAAGTAGGTGGCCCCTTAATCAAATTTTATATACATCATTTAAAATTAGATTTTATTTCCAATCGTTCGGTACCAGTAGCTTTCTTCTACAATAATTTGTTGAGTAGTTAGTAGGGAGTGTTTACTTTTTTTTCCACGACTGTACCTGTCCGATGCCGATCTCTACGATGGAAATGTTATATTTCTGTATTGATGTTGTCAAACTCGCATCGGCTCGTGATGCACACTCATACTTCTTCTCGCGAAAGTCATGTTCATTGAAAATGGCTCATATTTTATCGGCTCCGCATAAATTTTTATATCGGGCCAGTAGGCCCGCTTGATCTTTTAATCGGCCCGGTCCGTTTGAAAGTTCGCCTTCATTTTGCTCGGGCCAAGCCCGGGCCTGTGCAGACCTCTGCACTGGGGGGTAGGTTGCAGATCAATGACGGGTACGAGAAAATTACATCGAAAATGGAGAAAAATAAGTTTTGATTCGATTTTAATGAAATTTGAAATGACTCGATAAAATTATGGAATGATTATATATATTAAATTTCAAATCATTCGGTTGAGTAGTTTTTGAGCTGTTATGCGGGCAGGCGGACTGACCAGACGACGACTATAGGTGCTACGTATTTGGGGCATTTTCACAATCGTTTGACTTTTATGTCCCTCAATAATAATTTTGTTTTAGTATATGTTCTTGTGTTTTTTTTTTTTTTTTTTCATATACTGGGGAACATCCCATTGCATGATTGCATAACAATATTTACGAGATAAATAAGTTTTGGACGATGTCGGGGGGTCCAAATACCAGGAAAACTCCTATACCGTCCCGTGTCCCTGATGCGGATTTTTAAGTTTGGAGATGGCTGTATAAAATTGTTTCAATAAAAATAATTCGATGGAAGTTTTTTCCGAAACTGGAATGATTGTTTTATATAAATATGTAACAAGAAATTAACCTGCTCACGTTTTTAGGGTTTTTTTTTTTTTTTTTTTTTTTTTTTAACTCTGTCCCTTGGTTTTAGATTCCTTACCGTCCCTCTTCTAAAATTATACAGAAAATCACTTCAGATGCAACCACAGAATTTTTTTCAAGTTTTTTTCTCATGCAAAAGTATGCTAGAGAAAGAATGTCTAAAATTTTTTGACAGGAAATTTACTGCAGAATTTAAAGCAGTATTTAAATATCAATTTGAAGCATCGTGGCTTTATTGGTAGTCTTACCATCCCCAAGGTTTATTCCTGAACTTTTCGAGGTAAATTAATTTTTCTTTTTTTTTATTTAATCCAATGTAAATAACTGTTTCTGAAAATCAATGAACATTGTGGCTACCACTTAGTCTTAACATGATTTGCCTAAAATGCGTGGTAATTTTCTTTACCGTTTCATCCTTACAGTCCCTTTTTTTCCCATTTCATCCCTTTTTTCCTATATCGTTTCTTTTTTTACCTTACCGTCCCTTCTTTAATACCCCTTTAAGACAATGTTATACCAAAATTTTGTACTAAAAATACTACATTGTTATTATTTCTTAATGTCCTGTGGGTACTATGCAAATTCATTATAAGTAAAAATTTAGAAGAAAATAAGTTATAGTGGCAAAATGGTAAGGAAAATTAAACTCGCAAGTTTGACATAAACCTCAGTTAAATAAAAAAATTTTCGCTGCTGACCATTTTTTCTTTATTTTGAATCATTAAGGCATTCGTCTGTCAGATTAAAATGTTATTTTAGCAAGTTTAACTTCACCAGATTTTTATTCCCGAAAGTCAAAAGATTGTGAAAATGGCCCATTTATATAACTAAGAACGCACCTAAAAAGTTGTAGAAAGATTTTACAAAGAGAGAGATGTAAATTCAAATAGGATATTCCCAAAAAGAAGGAAAAGGCTTAAATTTAGTCATGGATTACTTATTCGTTGTCACTAGCCCTACCCATCCCTAATATCGTTAAATTATGTATGTGCTCCCCCCCTCCTTTGCCAAAATTGTCGCTCTTTATACTGTACATTTATTTTCCTCCATATTTTCATTTAGTAATCGTTTCTATTTAGTTATTTTAGAAATATGAAAGAAAAAAGTCTCATTTTAATGTTCAGCTGGGTGGCATCAGGTCAATAAATGTATTAATGCGTGTTGTTTCATTTCTTTTTTATTATGAGGATGAGGCCTAGTGTGAAATCTTTAACTAAGCCTTTATTATTTCGAACGTTTTTCTGTCAATGTGTTCCTGTATATCAAAATAAATAAATGCGTGAAAACTGGAATGCTTCAGAGAACTACAATATGACATTAGTAACTAACATAAGAACGTTATTCACGAGTTAAAATAAATATTCTTGGGACCAGATTTATTTGATAAGGAACATACATTTATGAAATGCCTAAGAGAGGGGTACGTGAGAGAGATAAGGTTGGGAACCGCTCCCCTAAAGCAAACTTTCTTTTAATCTTTTTTCAAGTTAGAGCACTGTTTCTCTTGCTCTAGGGAGAAACGAATTATGGGATTGTTCATCAGACCTTCTCAGGAATGGGCCGCGGTTGGAAAACTGGTTGAACTGGTGCCATAAAATATAGATACCAGCGCATTACAAACAAAATAAACGTAAGGTGAAAGACCTTAAAAATGACTACGAATTTTACGTTGTTTGCTAGGAAATAGCATTTTCAAGATATATTAAAATAATATGAAAATACTAGTCGGTCTTCGCCCGTCTAGACGGTCGCTTGGGGAGATTGGGAGGGGGGGGGGGGCGTAAATGCCTTCTGAAGCCTAAAGCCCGGACTCTCACAAAGCACATTTTACATACAAACAGAAAAATATAAATAAAATACTTTCTTTTAAATCAAACGAAAATAACTTATAAAAATATCATAAAAGCATGTATATAAAGATTTCGCGAAATAAATAAAAATAATAATTAATAAGCTCGTTCACTACATGTTGTATAAAGCAGGGCTACGGTGTCGGAGTCGGAGTCAGGTCCATTTTTGAGCGAAAGAGCCGAAGTCGGATCTGTTAAAATTTCCGGAGTCGGAGTCGTCCATTTTTCCCCCCGACTCCGCAGCCCTGATATAAAGATGGAATTGCGATCACTAAAAGACGAAAAGCACCAAAATAATTTATAAATTATGGGAAAAAAAATCCTTGGAAAAATTTCTTGCGCAAAATATTTAATCAAAATCACTGAAATACGTACTTAATTATTTTTTTAGTAGATTTGCTGTGCTGAATTCGACGTTGCTGCCAAAAACTGCTGTTGAGATAGTGGCGAATTGACCTAAAACTTTCGACCCACATTTAACCTCTCAGGAGGTGAATTTCTAAAATCGCTGAAATGTGTTTAATGTCTAACAATTTTTTAGTAGATTTGTTAGCCTGAATTTCATGCTTCTACCTAAAACTGCCACTAAGATATGGAGAAATGACCTAAAACTTTCGACCCTCCCCCCTTTCGCCATTTAACCCTGTTATAAGAAAAAAAAGTTAAAGTCGCTGAAGTACTTGTTTAACTATTTTTTTAGTAGATTTATTATCCTAAATTTCACGCTCCTACCAAAAACTGCCGATGAGATATGGCGAAATGACCCAAAACTTTCGACTACCCATTTAACCCACTTAGGGGGTGAATTTCTAAAATCGCTGAAGTGCTTGTTTAGCTATTTTTTTTTTTTTTTTTTTTTTTTTTTTTTTTTTTTTTTACTAGATTTGTTATCTTGAATTTCAAGCTCCTACGAAAAATTGCTGCTGAGATATGACAAAATGACCTAATACTTTCGACCCCTACTTAACCGTACTATGGGATGATAATCTAAAAAAGCTGAAATATGTGTTTAAATATTTTTTTGCAGATTTGTTATCGTGAATTTTATACTTCTACCTAAAACAGCTGCTGAGATATGGTAAAATGACCTAAAGCTTTCTACCCCCTATTAACCTCCTTAAGAGGTAATTTATAAAGTCGCTAAAATACGTGCTTAACTATTTTTTAATAGATTTGTTATCTTGAATTTCATGCTTCTACCTAAAACTGCTGCTGAGATTGGCGAAATGATCTAAAACTTTCGCCCCTCATTTAACCTCAGAGGTGAATTTCTAAAATCGCCGAAATATGTGTTTGACTATCTTTTTTAGTAGCTTTGTTATCTTGAATTTCACGCTCCTATATTAAACTGCTGCTGGGGTATGATAAAATCACCTAAAATTTCAGACCCCCCCCCCCCCTCTTCTTAACATCGTTAGAAAGTGAATTTCTAAAATTGCTGAAATAGTTTTTTAACTATTTTTAATAGATTTATCATCACGAATTTCATGCTTCTACCTAAAACTGCTCCTGAGATATGGTGAAATGACCTAAAACTTTCGACCCTCCCCCCCATTTAACCTCAGATATAAACACCCAAAATCTCTGAAATATGTGTTTACTATTTTTTACTACATTTTTTCTGACCTGAATCTCATGCTTCTACCATAAACTGCTTCTGAGATATGGCGAAATTACCTAAAACTTTCGACATCCATTTTATCTCCTCAGGAGGTAAATATCTAAAATCGCTGAAATGTGTGTTTAACTATATTTTAGTACATTTTTTATCCTGTATTTCACGCCCCTATCAAAAACTGCTGCTGAGGTATAACGAAATAAATGAACTACAATTTTCGACCCCCCCCCCCCCATAACCTCCTTACGGGCTAAATTTTCAAAAATTATTTCTTAGTAGATGCCAACACAGTGTAAGGAACATGTCTTCCAAATTTCATTGTCCTGGGGGCAACGGAATTTGGGTTCGGCGTTGATTGTGAGTCAATCACGACACATTCTTTTATACAAGTGCAAATAAGAATGAAAAAACAAACCATAGTTTTTTTAGTGGATTTTTCTTAGGTGCCAGAGTGGTTCAGATCAATAAAACCTTTTTCATTTTAAAATTTTACATTTAATATAAATATTTTTCAAAGTCGTTCCTACGTTTACCAAGTTTACAAAAGGTACCTAACCTTCAAATTTTATTATTTTAAGACCAATGGTTGGCACTGGGAAGTGGGAATATTAATATATCAGTCCATTATTTGAGACACAAAACCATTACAGCAAAAGGTTTTTCATGATCGGGGTGCTTTTATCATAACTTTCTTCGACGATTAAAATCAATAAGCAAAGATTGAGCTTAAAATTTCTTTTGGTCTAACATCAGTTTTACATGCCTTCATGTTAGAGATGATAAAGACTGCATTGATTTGAAAAACAGGGGCTCCAACCCGGACGTCCTGGATTATAGAACATACATACGTACGACGTATAGAACATAGGTGAAAATCTTTTTTTTTACTGAAAACTAAAATAGTTTTTTTTTTGTTTGTTTACATTTAATATATTTCTTTAGATTGTCTACTAATACCCCCCCCCCCCCCCATACACACACAAAAAAAAAAACTTTTTTATACGAAAAATATCGATTAGGTATTCAAATAAAATTTTGAAATGTATTAAGAGCGATTTTTTCGCATTAGTCGAATGCCAGATGTTAATAGACAGAGAAATAGCTAAATATTTAGCTACTTACAACAGCCTTTTTTATTCTGACTGTTTCAGTGTTTAAGCGCGTAGTTCGATTACATATATCGCTCACCGCAAAAAAAAAGTGACACATCTCGCAAAAATTCATTTCGTGTTTTATTTCATAAGTAGGTGTGTCATAGGTTCGTCTTGCTGTCGGCAAATTATTATTCGAGTTGTTATACGGAAAACCTCTATATTGCATTATGTGTCACTTTTCCATTATAGGAAATGCGCAGTGGTGAAACAAGAAAAACGACACATCTCGCAAAAAGTTTTCCATAAGCTCATACTCGAGCAATTTACAGAACTCTTTATTGCCTTATTAATAAAAATATGAAAAATTCTTTATTTGGCGAACTATCGCTCTGCTGGTGATTAATATATTGTCAATTGATTAATAGTTAGGCCATAGATTAACAGTTACAACTTTACAATTTGTCAGGTAGTTAGTGATGTTGTCGAATGCAATTTTTGGAATGAATATGAGGATCAACGCGGAGCAAATAAAATAGGTACCGTATTTACCCGCGTATAAGTCGAGAAATTTTGGACAAAAACAGACATTCAATTTGGGGGGGTCGACTTATACGAGGGTCCTTAATTTTTTTTTTCCCAGAAGTCAAAAATGCCCTCGTTTACTGCCGATTTCCATACCAGGAGAGAAAAAAAGGAGATTGAGTGACGGGTTTGGTGCTGGCGATGAATGTACGCCTACTACCCCCCCCCCCTCCCTCTGTGAGATCAGTAGATAAAATTCCGAATGTATCACCCCTATGTGCAATTAAAACGTTGGCGAGTGGCTAGAAACACGTGACTCTCAAAAAACACGTGAAAAGCATTATATCTTGCTTGTTCTTGATAGTACACTTATTCATTATTTCTTCGTTTCTCTAACTGCACTTTTTCTCCTTGTTTCTACTGATATGGCTGATTTAGTTATTAGAAAGCAGAAACGCAATTCATACGCAGCTGGATTTAAACTTAAAGTTATTTCTTTTGCGGAAGAGTCTACCCAGATAGCATTTTTTGCTTTTTAAAGCCTTTTTACAACCATGCTACGTAAATGTTTGAATGCTTTTTAAAGGCTTCGCATGAAAAGTTTGTAAATGTTTTGTAAAGGATTGAAAAAGGTTGCTAGTTGACGCTATCTGAGGGAGTTTGTAAGTGTTTCATGATAAGCATGTGAAAAGGAAGAAACGAAAGGGTAGTTAGAGGAGTTACAATCAAAGATTGATGAAAGGCTTTTATTACAAGCGTGTATAAAAAAATGAAAATGAGGTTTTTATAAATCATAAAATCTTATTTGATAGAAAAATGAGATAAATAACTCAACTTAGAATTTTTCTGAGCTGAGCATATTTTTTTGGTTGTTGTTTGTTTGTTCCTGTGGAAAATTAAATTTTAGTCAAATATTATCTATACATTGA
Organism: Maratus speciosus; assembly: GCA_963932465.1. Lineage (NCBI taxonomy): Eukaryota > Metazoa > Arthropoda > Arachnida > Araneae > Salticidae > Maratus > Maratus speciosus. The sequence continues at coordinate 157,550,922 of OZ010789.1, forward strand.
AAAAAACTGGTTTTTATTAATCCACATGTTTATCAAATTGCTTATTTTAATTAATATGTTCATTTTTTACCTTGAAAGAAATTCTTACATCCCTGTCCTTTACTATGTATGTATAAAATATATGTTTAATTTTTATCAATTCGCTACATTATTAGATCCTATTTTAATAATAAAAAAAGCTTAATAATGTTAAGAGGATACTTCACTCGCACAGAAACACCTGATTGCTAATGTTAATCCGCTGAAAGATTTTTTTTTTAATATCTCGCTTGCTTTTTTTTTTTTTTTTTTTTTTTTTGCATTGCATACCTGCAGTTTTGATACAAAGGCCATTTTTCGACTTTGTTTTACAAGGTTTTTTTGCTTATTAGGATATATTCAGAACTGCTTTCAAAAGCGAAAATACTCTAGTGAAAAAAAAAAAAAAAAAAAAAAAAACATTGCAAACAAAACTAAAAACTTAAAAAAAAAACAAAAAAAAAAAAAAAAAAAAAAAAAAAAAAAAAAAGGTGTTTGTACAGATTGACAAGTAACAAATAATAAAATTTACAATATTGAAATGCAAACGAGATATTTAGAAAAATTCTCCCATAGGATTAACATTAGCATGCAAGTGTCTACGCATGAGGGATGTGTAATCCCATTAAAAAAAATTTCTTAAGGAAAAACACTTTCATTTGAATAAAAACCATTCCAAGTAAAATTTTAATTAATTATCAGCAGTGAAATTACTGAAGATTAAATACGTGAAATTTTTTACATTGCTAACTCGGCGCAAATCAACAGTGCATTGGAGCACTATTTCAAAGATCCGGGTTCAACATTTTTCACTCTGTTTATTTACGCTTAGTTAGCAACTTGAAAAATTTCACGTATTTAATATTAAAAAATCATTCTTATACACATAGGCATAGAGTCTTGAAAATTATTGGTAACTTAAAATTAAAAAAAGCAAAGGGATTTTTTTTTTGTCATTTATCCTTTAACAAAAGAAAAAGGAGAAATTCAATAAAATAAAAAAACTAAAAGCTTTTTTATATTAGAGGGTAAGAAAAAGTATTTAAAATGTTACAGGGACTTGAGAACATACAACTCTATGTCTATGCTTATACATAGTAAATTTAATTATACTTTCAGTTACTTACCTTTTGAATCCAGTTCACTATTCAGGATCAGATAATTTTTTATTGTATACATATATAATGAAATCTTGTGTTTACCTACAATAAATAGCACATCAAATATGTGGAATTCCAATATAGTGTACATTTAATGACTGTAGAAGATTGTATATTTTTTATATTACTACTTCATTAATTTTTTAATTCTTTCATTTATTAAACTTATTTCTTAGAATTTTCAATTATTATTTAGAGAATATTGTCAGATTTATAAAATAAATCCTCCATAGGATTCTGATTGATGACCACAGGAATATATTTAGTCTTTTCTCTGAAAATAGTTTAATGATGCAACATACAAAAGAATTTTTTTACAAATTCATTGATCTTTCCAGCATTTTTACATAAAAATAGTAATTTCTTGCTTGTTTAACAATGTAAATTACATATTACAGTAAGACAAATTTTAAAAATCATCTGCCTTGTTTTTCTTTTACCAGAGAAATATTATCCTATGTACAACAGAGCAAATACTAAACTAATATTATTTATTTTAGTTTTTTAAAGTATAATTTAACTCACTTAAATTGTTCTTTTTCTGATTGTAATTATTTTTAATAACTTAAGACTGAAGCAATGAAAAATATTTCTCAGTATCAAGGAAATAGTCTCGAAAACAAATGAAACATCATTCAGTTTATAAAATTCTATTTATTTACATATAAAGAATTAATATAGTAATTTATTTACATATAAAGAATTGATATAATTAACAGGTACTTCATTAAATTTTTCTTCTTGATTCATTCTTTTCTCTCTAGAAAAAAATAAATAAAATTATAAACACACAAATTACATACGTATAGTAAAAGTAAATAAAGTACAGTGTGACCTCGAAAATCCAGCATCAAAGTCATCTCGCCGCTTTTTTTTTTTTACACTTCCACCTTATAGGAGAAAGAATAATAATAAATCGTTAAACAATTAAAAATTTCGAGATTGAAAGCAATGGATTGGCTGACTGTGAGATCGCAGATGCGATGCTAAATTGAATCCCTTCTGAGTACAGAAGAAAAGGTATCAGTGGAAAAATGCTTAAATTTGACTGGAAAACTAACATCTGCTTTAGATAAATAAGACTATATTTTCAATATTCTACATTTGTGTAAAATTAAAACTTGTTAAAAAGCTGTTCAAATAATTGAAGCAAATAAAATTGACATCGATGTTTAGGAAATTACACGAGAAGAAATGATATATACTAGATTTTTTTTTGTAACATAGAAAATATGAATAGAAACTTTTAATTTTAATATTTTTTAAAATATTTAATTTTCTATTTTTCTCACATAACTATTACTTGGGTATGAATTAAATTACGAATAACGGCACCATTAAGACTATTAAAAGTATTTTTGAAGTCAGAAATTCGGCATCGTCATGGTCCTGACAATGCCGGATTTTCGAGGTTATACTGTACACAATAGAGAGTAGAGAGTGACACAGACAGAATCTTCATCTGGGATTGTTACTCATAAAATGAACGTTTTGATTTTGTGATACAAAAAAAAAAAGTCCCTACATAATGAAAAGCACAAATAACCATAATAAATCTAGCCTTTATGTGTTTAAAGGTTTCATAAAAGAGCATTTTCTTATATCTTCAGATGATGGGGGAAAAAAAAAAAAAAAAGATTATATTCTATCAGCAGAGGGAGTACTGAAGAGTGTATAGTGTACACTAAAGAGTAAACACTATAGCTACAAACAGGATGGTTCAGTGATATATATAAATGGATACATATCCGATATTTATTTTCAAAATATCATGAAGTTTGATATTTATTTTCAAAATATTGTGTATATTTTCAGTCGAGCAAGAGTAAATGGATTTTTCGACTTTGTCGTTCTGTAGATAAAGAACTTTTGCTCTGGCAATATGACAATTTCAGCCCCCCCCCCCCCCCCCACCAAAAAAAACCCCAGTAAAGTACCAATTATACGTCTTTCAGGAAACCTTTCTAAAACGATGCATAACTGAGAAAGGTGTATAATCGAAATTTTAGTCGGCTAAGGTGCAAAATCTTTGACTAGAAATACAATGCTGCAATCGCACAAATTGAATTTTCATACCATTTTTGATTGTTTTAAATACATTATATATTGAAAAAAAGTTAGCCCTTTGCACTCGAGGACTCCGGAGCTGAGCCATTTAAAATTTGTCTTCAAACTTGAGGGCTCCACTACGGAGGCAATAAAAATAATTTTGTGATATCTGTCTAGAAAAGCCAAGATTACATATTGGCAATTGCTTCAAGAGGTATCACACTTTACGATTACAAAATGTAATAATTTTATAATTTTTAGTTTTTTTTTTTTTTATATATCATAAATTTGTATTCGTATTCATAAAGAATTAAAAAAATAATAAGATATAACTAAAATCACTTTGAGTTGCTGGTAATACAAATGAAAAAAACCTTTGAGTGCAAAGGGTTAAAATATTTAAAAAAATAATTAAATAATTTCTAAAATTGAAAAATAAAAGTTAGAATTATCAAACCTTTCATATCAGTTGCATACCTTGTTAATTAAACTAATTTTTAATCATCGCTTGACAAGCCGATTTACTTTAAAGACTTAAGCAAAGCATTATTTCAAGAATCAGAAGTAAATTTGCTTCATATACTTTTTATGCTTTCTGTATATTAGTAAAATATAGTAGTATAGGCTTGTTTACGCGTAGATGTAATAGTTTTTCTATTTATTGAACATCATACTGTATATTATTCATAATTTAAACTAGACTAAAAGTAGAACTTTTGTTTATACAAGAAGTTTAACATAAAAGAAGGTAGAGGGAGGAATGGGACATGTTTAATTCTTTCTTTTTAATAAGATGAATGTAAACTGCTAATATGCAAATATTTTTAGAAGGTAATATATTAATTATAACATTATAAATATATTCATTTACTTCAAAACATAAATAAATTGAACTGATGATTTTTTTAATGCTATCTCTGATTGACAATCCTGAATTTTCCTTCCAGTGATGAAGTTACTGAAATTTGATATTGTAGCACAGACATCAACCTACAATCTTTGTTAGACTGTATATATAGCCAACAATAGACTATTTGCCCCTTATCATACATTGTTTTATAGCTGTCCCATACCTCCCTGTTAGTGGGAAGGTATGGGACACATTTTGAAATTTATAATTTCTTTATAAAATTGTTTCTGCAAATTATGTTTCTATATTGTTCAAGGACATTAGAGAGTGTTTCCTTTTGTATTCTATATATCAAAATTTTGTTTATGTGTCAAATAAAGTTGATTTTCTTATTTTTGTAAAAAGCATCACATTCCTCCCCACTCTCCCCTCAAGGTCAAGTAAATAATAATTAATGTATAATTAAATATGCATAATAAAGATGAGATACATTTTCCAGGAATTATTCAATGGAACTTTCCTCATAAAGGTATCATATTAATTCACATCAAAGTCGTAAAGTAAGGAAGTTTTATTTCAGGTTTAGCCAGTCTTAATAATAATAAAAGCTTGATTAATACATAAATATATTTGATAAAAAGATTGTGATTACCAATTATCAGCAATATCTTGATTTTTTTCAGAAATAAATTTAGACGACAATTTGGTTGGATTTAGACAAAAATTACTTTCTTCACGAAAAAACAATGAGTTCAGTCATATATCGAGAATTATATACAGTAGACTCCCTCAAATCCGCACAGCTTGGGACCAGTGGTTGTGCGGAATTTAGAATTTTGCACATTTCTGATCATTACTTTGTTTACATTTTTTAAACAGTAATTTGAATGTAATAATGCATTCAAAATTATACATAATGCTTGCAATATGGTAAAATATTAAAATAATTAAGTAAAAGTAATAAACTACAATGATAAAAAGTAAGATAATTTTGAAAATGATTAAAATATTGAAAGTAAAGGTCAAGTAAATGATCAATAATGTATAATTAAATATGCATAATAAAGGTAAGATACATTTTCCTTGAATTATTCAATGAAATTTTACTCATAAAGGTAACCTATTGATTCAAATCAAAATCATAAAGTAAAAAAGTTTTAATTAAAATCTTAAAGTAAAAAGTTTTCAAAAAAATGGGTTGCTCATGGAGGGAGTTCAAATGGGATGGTCTCTGAATGGAGGTAAAATTAGTATTGAGCCTATGGGAATAAATTTCGTTCCATGAAAAAATGATCAGTCAAGGAGGTGGTCGCACAGGGAGGTTTCACTATATATATATGTGTGTGTGTGTGTAAATATATGTATATATTTAACACTGGCGTACAGTTACAGAAAAATACAAACTTTCATAGGAAAAAGAAAACATTATTCGTACCATTGAGCATGAACTCACAAAAACAAATTTTGTTAAAATATATAATAACCAACCTGTTAAATTAGAACAACTTGTCTGTTCCTCTTCTTGCTGGGCAATTTTAGATTTTGTACCCTCTGTTAGGATTTTGTTCCAACATCATCTGTAATTTTCTCAACATGCTAGCAACCATGACTTCAGCATCTTTACCAGATGATGTCATTAGTTCTTGAAACTAAAAAATAAAACATAAAATAATAACCAGAGTTTCCCCCAGACAGTTTCAGGTGGGCGCTGCACCCTGCCTGCCCTTGGGTTTACAAAATAGCACCCTCTTGCCCCTCATTTAAAAAATTAGCTTCCTTGTTGCCCCCCACCTGAAAAAAGTGCCTTTACTCCTTTATTTATTAAGAAAATTACTTGCATAGTAAAAATTAACTCATTGCTGTCTTTAAAATAGTGTTCTGTCTATTAAATATTAAAAAGTAGTTTTAAAAATCAAACGAATGCCTTTAAAAATTTCAAGAAATGTCCTTAAAAATCCCTTTGGAATCCAAAAGTGCCCTTTTCCCACAAGCAGCACCCTGCCCTTTTTTTAAACCTGGGGAAAACTCTGAATAACAATGAAGAAAAAACTTTTAAACCCTTCATGACAAGCCTCCCTTGTACCACTATTTTCAAATAGTGACTTTTTCCTTATTTAATAAATTTATATTAAATAAGGTAAAAATGGTACTTTTTAGTTAGCCGGTCGCCAGTGTTATGTATACAAGTATATATACATATATATGTATGTATATCTAACACTGGCGCCCGGCTAACCGAAAAGTACCGTAAAAATTACCATTCCGATATAGTAATAGTTACAAGGACTGTGTACACACTTTATATCACACATATGTTGTCACGAAGGGCTTAACATTACAATACATTTTGTAATGTATTTTTGTACCAATTTATATTTATTATTTATTATCAACTACACCGGTAGCAGAAAGTTAGAGATGGGAGTCGCAGATTTTCTTTTTTCGTTTGCAGGTTATTTTTCTATTGAACCCTTATTTCGCTTTATATTATGTTTGGCTCTTTCTTACTTAATACAAAAACTTAAGATTATTATTAGTAAAATTAATAAAATGCATAATAACATTTTTAAAAAAAAGGTGATCGTTTGATTAACACTTCGATTGTAAAACTTGCAACCTGTCAAACCTGTTTTACCTGCAGATTATTTTCTGCCTCTGAAGTATCTGTTGCAAACACTTGGAGGATTTTCTGCTATTGGGTCAACTACTAAAAGTACACTTATTAAAAGTATGTACTAACTTTATTTGGTGAAATTGGTTGTCGGGATAATCAGGTAGTACCAAAAGAAGTAGTAGTATGAATTTCCTGCCCTGTCAGTTTTCACACTGATCACACTGCCAGTACAGATAAAATTATGGGGGGAAGGGACAAGAAGGGTAAGGTAATTTCATATTTATTAATTAAACAACAATAATAATAAACCAAGTTTTAATTTGTATGAATTTACAAAACATTTAATTTTTAAATAATTCTTATTTTGATTTCATTTTTTCCAATTTACTATTAATAACTAAAAGTATTGATGGGCAATTTTAAAATTAACAAGCTAACTGATAAGCATTTAAGGCTCATGATTTTATAGGCTGTGCTTAATATAACGGTATCACTTCAGGGAGGTGGAGTTTGGCACTTGATATCTTAAGATATCTCTAGGGTGAGGGAGAAGATTCATTTTCGATATTGTTACCATTTTTGATCCAACCAAAATATTCATTTTTCTATTTGTAACTGTTTCTTTACATCAAAATATTCAGTTATCTATTTTTATGAAAATACTAAGTTATTATTAAAATCATTAAATGATTATATATACAATTATTTCATTCTGAAATGTGGAATACCTCAACGTTTGGCTTTCCTATTTTTTTTTAATATATATTTGCATATAATCCGCTGTTGGAGAAACCAGATAGTACATTTGAAGTGATACTTGTGCTTATTAGTAAAATAAAGAGGAAGAATGTTGTCTATCTGTTTTGTTGATAAGAGCGGCAAGAAACAATATATCTGTTGAATACATTATGTAACAAAGAGCTATTTTTAAATACTTTTAAAAAATTTTATTGATATAAACTTATTTTATATTTAATATAGTGATATTTTACATACTCTTTCTTCTTTATTAGAAAATTTTATAAATAACAGATATATAACAATATGTTTACATATAACTGAAAATATGTAAAAATAAAATGAAAGGAAAAAAAAAAGAACTTTGAGACACTGATAACAATATGATTAGTGATGGAAGGGTGGGACATAATCCAGGAATGATAATGTAAGATATTGTAAAAGCCGGAAAGATTACAAAATTACTATAAAGTTGGTAACGTTATATATGTACAGCCTCTTAATATTAAAAGCTTTGCCGATTCTCAATCAGCTGGCAAAATGACATACGAAAATTAATTTCTACTGTAAATATATGTTTATTTTTAATAAATAATTTTTTTATTCTTCACTACACATAGCAAATTTATTTTTTGAGATGTATACATGCACATGATTTAGTGGGGTTTTTTTGCAGAAAAACTTTTAAATAATTACTTGTGTTTGAAGACAGTTTTTAAATTTTACATATAGCAGCTACTATAAATATAGGAATAGCGAAAAGGGTGTTTGTGCAATAAGGATAAGATATTCTCAAATAAATTTAATGAAGGACATTAAAATTATACAATTATTGGCACAGATGTCATATTCGCATATAATTGAAAAAAAAAAAAAAGATTTCTGTTTGGATGTTATTTTAAAATTACAACAGAAAATCATCTGTAAATATATATATAGACGCTAAAAGGGATAACAAACAATATACCTACATTTTGATAAATACATTTAAATGAAATGATCTACGTGTTTTATACGCTATGCACAGCATATAGGGTAGATGTGCCAGTAATGGACACCCCTTGATGTTTTTGGTTCATAAAAAAATAACTAATAAATATTTAGCTTTAATTATTTTTTTTATAATTCCCCCTTGTATGTTTTATAAAACTGGGTTATTGTTGACACTTTTAATCAAACCAATCAGGAAGCAGAAAATAATGTTTCAAAGTTTCGCTGTTTTTCTGTGAAAATCTTAATGAAGAGGCTAAGAGTTGGCTTCGTTTAATCAATTTATATATTATTTATTTTCTTACAAAATTTGAATGTTTTTGTTTGAGTAGCAATCGAAAACTTTGAATTTTATATACCAATGGCCATTTACAAAATTTCATTTATTTTTAAGATTTTAAGAGGGGTGTCCATTACTGGGATGGTTAATTAGTCATTTTCCAGTAATGGACACCCCATGTAGACATTGCTAAAAATGCAATTTTAGTGATGTTTATAGTGCATAAAATACTTTGGCTTAACTGCAAACCTAAATAATCAAATTTAATTTTTAAATTATACTTACCAAAATGTAATAACACCAAAACTTTTATAAATAGCTGCTTTTAAGTTATTTTATGAGATTTCAATATTTTATTTTATTTATTACTATTTTTTTTTTATGTAGTACATATACCTTGCATATTTTATAATCCGGCAATCAAACCAGCCAGGAAGCAAAAAATATTGTTTACGAGCACAGTCAAAGAGGGGTTCATAGGGCTTAATCCCTCTCCGTTTAAATAAAAGCAATTAAGTTACAGAAGCTATTAAAAATCTATTTTCTGTCTTAAATGTTTCCTTATTTTTTAAAAAAATGTAATACTATTAATGAAAGTTACAGGTAATATTCATGAAACTATAGTAAATCTGCAGATCATTGGCCTCAAACATCAGTACTACAGTTTTATTTTGAAATTAATTTAAATACTAAATAAATTTTTATTTAGTATTTAAAATATTCAACTCACAATATCACTTCTTTCATATTTGTAATATTAATTATTATAAATGATATATCAAGTAGAGTCTGGAAGATTGTTAAAAATAGGGACACAAAACTAAACATTTAAAAATAGTGGCACAAAACTAAACATTAATATTCCAAAACTTTTTTTTAATTACCCTTTAAATCCACCACTGTTACAATAATTTGATAGCTGTAATTGCCTGATATTTAGTATTTTAATCTATCCATCTAAAATAATTAAAACTATCGATCTTCTGATAATTTCAATAATTGATACAAACAATAAATGATTATCACAAATACTTTATTAATTACTGGTATCCTAAATGTTAAATTTATTTGAAAATAACTATTTTGTTTCATTAGTACGTATTCATTAAATTCTGGCTCTAAATAGTCATAAAAACAATTATATTTATTACTTTTTAGGGGTGTCCATTACTGGAACAGAGGGTGTCCACTACTGGGCCAGAGGGTGTCCATTACTGGGCTTTTGGGTGTTTTGATATATTTCTGTTATTTAAAATTAAATTTCTATTCATATTGGGAAATGAGGCTATAAGAATGGTTAAATATTGTCGATAGATTAATATAATATTGAAAAAACTGGAATATAATAATTTTAACTATTAATAAAAAAATAATTTTTAAAGAAATTCCTTAAGGGTGTCCATTACTGGCACATCTACCCTATATTTTCAAATGAATGTAATTTGTTGAAGGTCAAAGTCTGTTTTGATTTGTAAATCAGTCCACAGCAAGGGGATGGTGGTGATTTTAAAACTTTAAGTATACATTCCTTATTTTTTGAAGACTTTAAGAAAAAAAGATAAAATTTATTTTTACAAGTTTAAAATAATTAAACATAAAAACAAAATTGTGTTTAAGACTTAAGTGTTTTTAATTATAAAAAACACTAGTTAGCCTCGATCATAATTAAAAATGTTTTATTATAATAAAATATGTTCCTAAACACTTACTCCTACAAAAAACTCCTTACACTTTCTCGATTTCGTATTTTATGGTTCATTTACATTACCATTACGTCAATCCTATGTGTTAAAAGTATATATAACGGAACTGCAGTTATGTTATCAAAATACATTTGAAAATTCGCGATGGTTACGAAACGTGAAACGATACGTTATAACATGTTTTAAGTAAATCATGTTTATAGAAGTTAGTTTAATTTAAAGATGTAGCATGCTGTATAACATAATTAAACAAAATAGCGTTGAATCAAATATCATCTTTTCCTCATGGGTAACTTACACAGAAATCTTAAATATAAGACAGTACAGAAGAAAAAAAGACTACAGTAAGAACGATTTAAACAATAATGATATATACTAATAAGTAAAAGTAATGGCAAACTTACCGTATTTTCTGTAAATGTTAGAAACTTGACACAACGAAAGCTTTCAAAACAGACGCCATTGGGAGACGCTACGCCTACGCTGGTCGGGAAAAGAAATAAGTTGCGCATGCGCAAAAATCGTACGGATCATAATGATTTCCGAACATGGGTTGGCTACACGATTATCACGAGAACCTTTGCAGGATAGTTAGAAAGTAAAGCAAAAACGACCCTTTTCGGAAACCTTACATGCTATCTGGGTAACAACTGTGCTGCTTCTCGTCAGCTTGGGGTTCACGAAAAATTGATTCGTGATTGGCGCAAGAATAAGGCAAAGCTAGAAAACATCCCAAAATCAAAAAAAAGATTTGCGCATGGAAAATCGCTCTTTCCATGACCCGAAAACGTATTGTATGATTGGGTTGTAGAGTGCCGGCGGAATGGATTTCTTGTCACTAGAACTGCAATACGTTTATGAGCTATGAAGTTTGCAAAAGAAGAAAAGTATGGTATTCCAAACACGTTTCGTGCATCAGAACATTCATGCACTAGATTTATGAATCGTCATGGTTTGACTTTACGCCAGCGCACTAAACTAGCACAAAAATTACCAGCTGACTTGGAAGCAAAGATTATGAAATTTCAAAAATACGTCATCGATCAAAGAAAAATGAGATATTTTGAACTTTACCATATAGGAAATATGAACGAAACACCCATGTTTTTCGACCTACCAGAAAATAAAACCGTGAACTGCAAGGGGGAAAAAACATTTTGGTAAAAACGACTGAGCACGAAAACACCCGTTTCACGGTCGTTCTTTCCTGTTTGGCCGACGGTAGTAAGCTTCATCCGTTGATTATTTTTAAAAGAAAAATGTTGCCGAAAAACGTTACATTTCCATCTGGTTTGCTGATTCAAGCCCATGAAAAGGGGTACATGGATGTTGACGGAACAGTCGAGTGGCTTAAAAAATGTGTTGGGTAAAAAAACGGGAACTGTTTTTAAAAAAAACTTCCCTTTTAGTTTACGACTCCTTTCGCGGCCACTTTTATGCAAACGTGAATAAAGTGACTAAAGAACTGAAAACGACTGTAGCTGTAATCCTGAGAGGGTTGACATCCGTCCTTCAACCCCCTAGACGTTTGCCTCAAAGCAAATGTTAGAAAATATTGGGCCGAGTGGATTTCATCCGGTTGTCCAACATTTACAAAGGGCGGTAATGTTAGAAAGCTCGACATTGCATTGATTGCTCAGTGGGTTAAAGATGCGTGGAATCAAATTCCTTCCGAAATGATTATAAAATCTTTCAAGAAATGCTGCATAAGCAACAATTAGACAGCACAGAAGATGATGTCATTTTCGAAAGTGATAACGACGAGGAAGAATGTAGCGATACAGAGATTGAAAACGTGCATCATGATGAGCCGATAACGACGGAGGATTTTTGTGAATTGTTTGGCGAGTCCGATACTGAATCGGACCTTGAATCAGTTTAACTTTGTATATTACTTTAGTATATTAATATCTTCATTATTGTATATTTTGTACTTTTTTTCATGTGATTTCGAATAAATGAAAAAAATATTAAAGTTTCTTTATTATTGTATATTTAGTACTTTCTTTCTTTTTCCAGGTGATTTTGAATAATGTATCTAAAAAAAAAAATCAAATTTCTGGATCGGAAAAGTGGGGGGTCGACTTATACGCGGGATTTTAAAAAATTCAAATTTCTTGATCGGGAAAGTAGGGGGTCGACTTATACGCGGGTAAATACGGTACTTATTTGTGGATGTATCTATTTACAAGCCATTGCTTTACATGCTGGTGGCGAAAATGTGGAATTAACCTTTTACTGTGATAACTGTGACGACAGAATAAAAATAAATACATTATTTCATTATTCATGCGTGCTGTTAAGACACTAAAAATCTATAAAATAACAATGAAATTCCTGATCTGTGAACTCACGCAAAATGAAGACGATGCTGTCTATTCCGTAGTAAAGAAAAAAAATAATAAGGCCAAATCTACATCCCTCAACAGTACGTGACATTGATTAGAAAGCCAAAAAGACGGGGCGTTATTTTTCAGTGAATAAGTTAGTTCATTCTGATTTTTTAGGTTTAAAAGGATTGAGTGGCGAAATGGGGTGTGCTCAGAAATTATTTGAAAGATAATGAAGGTGACGTTCTGCAGTTTTCCGAAATCAAAATTTTAAGATTTGATAAATCGACACCATTTTCCTTCAACGTAAAGTATTCATATGACTTAAGCGATTTTTCTGAGTTTGAAATTAAAGCTAGAGGTAAAAGAGAGCTTTTCCCTTTACATAAAGCGTATTCGAAATCCTTTCCTTTGAGTAAACGGAAGAAACAAGCTCAAAGTTTTGCCCCTTGTTTTCTACATTATAACATTCACAATGAAGATAAAGGACTGTGTAGCATCCATACAGAACTTTTTAAAATAACGTTCCAGTTTGAGAAAGTCCTATAAAATGCTGCAATATTTACTTTTATAAGAATAAAAAAATTAAAAAAGAAAAAATAAAACCACTTATCTAGTTTTTCATTTTAAATTGAGTATTTTTTTAAAATATGTGATAATTATCGGTTATATTTTTGATTTGAATAATTATTTTTCTTTTTCAAAAGCTTGACAAAGCTACTCAACAAACATAGTCTTCACACAGATTACGCCCAAGGTAATCTGTTCATGCTTTCAGAGAAAATAACTCTGAAAATTGAAAAAAAAATATTTGTTTTTGAATTATTACTAAACAACAACCAATATTTATTGTATATTTTTATCTCCTAAGTAAGGTTCCTTTTTATAATTATGTAGTTTATAAATATATAGAAATGTTTTGATTTAATAAATATTTAATACTATTGAAGCATGAAAAAAAAATTACCTACTTCTTCTATTTTTCAATTGTTATAGAGAATATTGTAATGACGTAATGACGTCTATGTAATTTATTAATCTTATAATCAGTTTTTTATTTATCAGTTCTTGTACTTATTTTGTATATTTATTTTGTATTAACTATAATTTTGTTTCGCTTAAATGCAATTGTAAGATTATAGTTGTATAATAATTATAAAAAAATTTTGAAATATGCTTTTTCTTTCAATTTAATTTCGTAGAAACCTTTTTATGAATCTCTGGTTGATTCTTATATTGATGCAAACTAATATTTTTGATAATAAATAATAATATATTAAAGTTGAAATTTTGTGATTTAAAACAAGTACGAAAAATCATGCGTCCAGCATCGATTATGTAACACTTTCTAACACAATCAGTATACTGTAACAAAACTTCGCAGTTTATGAAGGTGAAATATCACGTCTAAATAAGCAATTTGAAAAACTCATACCGCATTTGAAAACTCTATTTCTGCTACTGCAATCAAGTCGGCTGAAAAGTGTTAAAAATGTCCACATTTTTGCACGCTCTATTTTGAAAGGTGACTGGAATTTGACAAATCTTGCAACAAGAAAAGTGTCACAACTCAACAAGGGGTTAAATTTATAAGGGTGTGGGGTATAAATTTACTAAATCCACCCTATCTCTGTTATGCCTTGATTCTTAAAGGTTTTACGCATGTTTTGTACCCTTTTACAGCTGCATGCAGAGTTAAGTACTATCGTTTTATGTTACATTAAAAAAATGCGAAACAGCAATATGTTAAATTGTGAGGTGTTTATTTTTTTTTTCCCCTTATGCATTGTTTTAAGTGCAAACGGGTTAATCTTTCCTAATACGGCTGGGCACGATAAAGATAGTTTTTATTATTATTATTCAAGCTTGAAAATGAATTTAAACCCATAAAAATATCTTTAAATTAAGGTACAGTTTTCAAACAAACTGCATTTGAAAGAACATTTTTTTTCCTATTTGAAATTGTGCGATGTTTAGAAGATAAAAAAAAAAAAAAATTACAATAAAAGCGCAAATTATTAAACGGGTTGTTGCCACCGTCAATGTAATGTATACGTTACTCATGGACATGTTTTTGCTTCATAATATAGCTATCATATCATAGGGATAATACACAATATTACGTTTTATAGGTCTTCCTGAAGTTAATATACTTATTATAAAACTAAGGTAATTCTACTTTTATACCTGATTTTTCGTTCTTTAAATATTAGGTTGAGCAAAAAGTTCTGAGAAATTTTTTATCTAATAGTTACCAGAATTTGTATCGTATATAGGAGTACTAGTGGTATATTTATAGGAGTTCAGGAACTTTGGCTCCAAAATGCCTATTGAAGAGTATGATTTGCGTGTGTTGATCCGGCATTATTAGAGAATAGGCCTAACGATTCTGGAACTGGTAACGGCGACAAACTTAGCCAGCAAATCCAGAATCTGGCAGAAAGATGGCAGAAAGTCGTGGACTATGATGGTCTCTACTTTAAAGAATAGTCCTTGTTGCTTTTGT
Source organism: Maratus speciosus (assembly GCA_963932465.1). Lineage (NCBI taxonomy): Eukaryota > Metazoa > Arthropoda > Arachnida > Araneae > Salticidae > Maratus > Maratus speciosus. The sequence continues at coordinate 157,566,160 of OZ010789.1, forward strand.
TGTTAATTTGCGCATAACAACGCAACTTTCACACATTTGCCAGAACTTTTTGCTCAACCTAGTATTAGTTTTACTCATTGTTAATTAAGAGAGTGGTTTAGTTTTTAAACAACTGAGTTTGCGATTTAAGGCCATATTACCGCAAGGATAAACTGGGCATTTTCTCGGGGAAATTATCTAATAAAGCTACTAATGCTGATGTGATGGATCATTAATGATGGGAATAGTAGGATAAAAGCAGGGCCGCAACTAAAGAGGGGGGCATGTGCCCCGGGCGCCAGAACGAAGGGGCGCCAAATGAAGATTTTGTTTGTCGATTTTTCTCAAGTATATGTTTAGCACGGTATTGTTAAAATCGCCTTGTCTGGGATATGCCCAAAGCATAGAAGAAGCTAAGGATGATATGGCATAAGGATCCTGTATAAACCAAAATTTTTTTCGATGATTTTTTTTTTTCTTCAATTCCGTTTTTAAGATTTTAATGAATCAATATTTGACAAAGCAGATTATGTAGTTCAGTATTACATATTTTATTATTACACATTTTAAATTTAAAAATAAGTCAGATATTAAAAAAGTAGTAAAAGTCTCTTTGTAAATATACTTTGTGGAGGAGGGGGTGGGGGGCGCCAAAATCCATGTTTGCCCCGGGGGTAAAAAAGGCTAGTTTCGGTCTTAGATAAAAGAGTCCCGAGATCTCCCTTTTTCCTGGAGTCGCCCCGTCCCCAGGTGTAAAAATCGCAACCTGATAGAGTTTAGAATATTATATGAAACCGCAAACGAAAGCGACACGCAGACAGACATGATTATCGCAGTCTACACATTTATGCAGGACATCATGATAACATAACAAATTTATGCAACATAGATATACAAATGATGCAGACCATTACTTAATCTTCTGATCCATCTATAAACCGGTCCGATGCACTTTTACCACCTTGAAATTCAAAAGTGAAACATCGCGTACAACGAAGCAATGTCGCTTTGAAATTTTTCAAGGAAGAAAATACGAGGGAAATGGTAAGTACGTGAGGAACATATCTAATCAATCTGACCTACATTTTCTCAGGTAGCTTTTGAGTTCAGCTTAATTAAGAAGAGAAAGAAAATGCTTCACTATTCCCCTCCTAGTTTTTTCTTTCTTTTTTTTTTTTTTTTTTTTTTTTTTTCCACTTACAGGGAGGTCACCAAAAATCTCCCGAGTTACGGTCAAGAACCTCCTCAGCAAGATGTCACGCTGCAGGAGATATGAAAAATGCCGTTACCACAGTTTCAGTTTTAACGGGTAATGTTTGGCAAATGTATATTTAGTAAAAAATGTTGAGATGCGTAATGAGGTTAAGATTAATGATATAGAACATTAAAGGTCAGAATTCATATTTATGTCTAGACAGGTTCAAATTTTACATAATATTTTCCCATATTTTTAAGGCAACATTTATTCACTAATCTACCTTATTAAAAAAATCAATGTGTGAATGTGTGTTCCTTATACAAATCTGCAATTTTTGACCGATTTGCGCAAAACTTGATAGACTTACATTTTAGAACAAGGGTAAAATTACTGCCTACATTTAAAAAAAATTAGACTACCACTTTTTTCAACCACCTGCCATAGTTTATATAAAACTTTTTGTTAATGCGATTTTTTTCTTGTTGCCACAAAAAGAAACTGCGTATAGATGATATATTTATCATCCAATTCATAAAAATTCAGACTCGTTCGCTATATTTACGCATCCGAAATTAACACCATTCTGAGCAGAAAAATACACATTTTTTGTATATAAAATTTAAAAAGTTTATTATAAGTGCGTTAAAACGATACAGTATCTTCATTTAAATGTATTTGGAATTATAACATCTACCATAATACAGATATTTCGATTTCAGGACAAAAATAATATTCTCCTAAATATGACGTCACTTTCGATGGTAGAAACATAATGCATATTCCAATTAGGATCCGAACTAACTAGCAAAATAATCATCGTAGATTAAATTTTTATTAATGTAAATGTGGTGTAAATGTATGAATGTAAAAGTTTCCATTTTAAAAGGATGTTTTATCATGAATGCAGGCAGACCTCTTGCTCTTCTGAAATTAGCGTCCATTATCTATAAAGTACTTTATTTTCAAATCATCTGAAATGGAATTTCAGTTAATGCTACGTCATTTGGATGCATTTGTTGCTGGGGTTTTTTTTCGGGGGGAGGGGGTGGGGGAGTGTTGTCAGGGAAATCCTATATTTTTCTGTATACTGGGGTATTTTATTATGATTGCATCAAAGAAAAGCACGGAGTGTGCTACACAAGCCCCTTATTGAGGAAGTGAAAATGAATTTTAAAGAATTGAGATCAGGTGAATAGGTCATATTCTAGAAAAACTTCATAAATTTTTACCGTTAACATGGAAAAGTTTCCGAATTGCTTTGTGTCGCCATGGAAAGAATTCTTCAATAATTCAAAAGTTTTTGCTCATCCCAGTGAATGCACGCATATGCATATTATTTCAACATCCGCGATGACAAAACAATAAACATTCACATACATTTTCGTGTTGTTTCGCAAACCGTTTTTGGTGAAGTACCACTTCTCACCAAATAGGAACAAACTAAAAGTGAAGATAAATTTCTTTCTTGTAAAGATAAATTAGAGTGTCACGTTTAAGTAAATGCTATCTTTAAATTTAATAAGGAAACGAGTGTTTCTAAAGGAATTGATAATTTTAATAAAATTATTTAAATAGAATTTTGATGGGAATTTGCTTTTTACTTTCCGTAGACATACCCTGTAAGGAAAGTAGTATATTATAATTATGATAAAACTCCTATTGTATATTTTCAACCATACTTCAACCAAAATAGTAATAATACTAATAAAAAATAAACGGTCAAGTGCGAGCATTACTCGCGCACAGAGAGTTCCGTAGAATAAATATATGAATTTGTAATTGTATTATTTAAAAAAAAAAATGCTAAAAGAATACTAAGACTTTGTAAAAAACTATACAACGTAGGGTTGGGTATAACTGTATATATTAGGAAAGTATAAATGGGTATACCATGAAAGTTCAAAGAGATATGGAACCTAAACAATATCAAATATAGCTATTCGTATAACTCTTTTTTTATTTTTAATATTATCCTAATCTGTTTATGATGAACTTAATTGGTACTGACAATAAAAGCAGTGCATAGTTGAACTTCATTTGGCATTTCATGAAACTAAATTCAGCGTAGTAATAACCTTTATTTCTACAGTGTAGCTAAAACAGAACCTTTGTTCAAAGTTTAAATTTGGCATTGTGCTAAGCGCACTTCGAATTGAGGTCTCAAAGTTGCAACGCCGCCTTGGTCAGAGCCGCGTTTTTCCAGATAGGTGTTTAATTAACTTTTAATATCACTCGAGGCGTATTGAGAGATTCAATCAATGCAAACTATCGCGAATCCCACAGTATTTATGCGATTCATTCTAATTAAATCTTTCGAGGGCGATGCCCTTAAAAAACGGACACCTAATTTTAATTCCAAAACAGACAAACGGCAGCAAGAATATTTAATTAAAATTTTCCTTTTATCATGTACGTGAAAATAAGCAAGTTCGCATTTTCTAATAAATTCGTTTATAAATTCTGGTGTCAATTCATTTTTTCATAAGTTTATAAATGGAATTACTCCATGCCAGAAAGGATTAAGTGGTCCCAGGACTCTTAAAGCTTCAAAATTTAAGAAATTTTAATTTTTTTAGATGTTAAACTCCTATCTTTTCTGAATATTTTGATATAATTGTTTCCTTGAAATTCCCATTAGAACAGAAGTTTTGGCTTTTAGAATTATACCCTCTCAATAGCTGAAGCGGCGTTTCCGAAATTATTTTTCAAATGGCGTTTTTTTGGGCATAACGCGCAGGATACCTCAAAAACTTCTGAATATTTTTTCATGAAATTTTCAAAACATATATTTCATGTTAGTTTGTATAGACTGAACTTTAAATTTCCTTTTTATTGATCAAAAAAATATTTTTTTAGGGGATTTTACTGTTGAAATTTTCAAAATTTTGTATTAGCTAAATGCAACATTGCATTAAAAATATAAAAATGCTTTAAATACAAATTTATTTATGTTCAGGGAAATTATTACAATCTGAAGTATAAGTAAGCACCAAAATTGTCATTCTAGTTGCAATATTTATTTTGTAATCCTGCGCATAAACTGTTATGCCAATTTTTTGTTCGACAAATGTCTAACAGTTTCGAGCCCCCTATAAATACTAATTCTGTATCTTGCAATTTTTTAAATACATGAAACGAAAGAACATACTTATATCTTTCATCCCATTTAAAATTGTTTTTAAAATCATATTCATTTTAAGACATTAAATGTTGAAAATGGTCTTTTTTTCATTTTTTCCACTTTTTAGAGTCCCGAGACCCCTTAAATTAGTATGTTTTTAACAATTTGACGTTATTGCTTTTATACTGTTACTGGACATTACACTACACATATAGATCATTAAAAGTTGTTAACTAGGCATAGAGTACGCCGCCCCTGTCCTTGTGTATGTCCAAACTGACCGTACCTTTAAAGGGTTAATATCCCGGCTAATTACCGATGATTTTTTTTTTTCGAAAATCATTATCAACAATGCTTTTATTCTTCTGCAACGATAGGTGTATTCAGCGATGCTCAACAATTTTTCTGAATGCCCTTAAATCGAAATTTGTGTATAACAGAAAAATGCTAATTACTCAAAAACTATGTGACCTAGGGCAATCGCTATAATTTTCCGGCAAGGTTTATATTAACGTCTACTACCTCTAATTTTTTCATAATTTTAGTTTCAGTAGATTCAGAATTAGATGGGGGAGAACATATTTTTGCGCTACATTTTCAACAATATCTTTGAAAATATAATACCTAAAATTAAAAGGAATGTATTTTTGAGTTCAGCGTTACAAAAGCTTTCACAGGATACCCCACATGATATACAAAGAAAAGATTTTTTTTTTCAAGTAGCATAATTCGCCCCTCTACTTTTTACTCTCTTCTATCTTCAATAGAAGAAAGTATTGTAATCGAAATTTTTTTCGACTTCCGGTTTTCGACGGATTTGCATGTTTTAGGGGTCAGAGATTCCAAAAAACATGTTTATAGAAAATGTCTGTCTGTCTGTGTGTCCGTCTGTCCGTCTGTCTGTCGCCATTGTACCATCAAAAAGTGTATGAAGTTATGTATAGAATTAAACCAAAATTTTATTATAAGCTTTTGGCTATGGCAAGCAGGTCCTCCCGGAATTTGGAAAAAATTCGCCTGTAGGGGGCGCTGATATAACAATTTTTGTGCTATTTTGAATATTGTACCATCGAAAAGTGTATGAAGTTATGCATAGAATTGAACCAAATTTTTATTTTCAGTTTTTGGCTATAGCAAGCAGGTCCTCCCTGAATTTGGAAAAAATTCGACGGTAGGGGGCGCTGTAATAGCGATTTTTGTGCGATTTTGAATATTGTACCATCGAAAAGTGTATGAAGTTATACATAGAATTGAACTAAATTTTTATTTTAAGTTTTTGGCTATGGCAGGTAGGTCTTCCCTGAATTTGGAAAAAAATCGCCGGTAGGGGGAGCTGTCACAGCGATTTTTGTGCGATTTTGAATATTGTACCATCCAAAAGTATATGAAGTTATGCATAGAATTAAACCAAATTTTTATTTTAAGATTTTGGCTATGGCAAGCAGGTCCTCCCTGAATTTGGAAAAAATTCGACGGTAGGGGGCGCTGTAATAGCGATTTTTGTGCGATTTTGAATATTGTACCATCGAAAAGTGTATGAAGTTATACATAGAATTGAACTAAATTTTTATTTTAAGTTTTTGGCTATGGCAGGTAGGTCTTCCCTGAATTTGGAAAAAAATCGCCGGTAGGGGGAGCTGTCACAGCGATTTTTGTGCGATTTTGAATATTGTACCGTCCAAAAGTGTATGAAGTTATGCATAGAATTGAACCAAATTTTATGTGTTTATTTTTGGTCATGTCACGAAGGTCCTCCCTGAATTTGGAAAAATTCTGTCGGAAGGGGGCACTATAATTGCGATGTCTGTACCATTTTCATTATTGTACCATCGAAAAGTGTATGAAGTTATCCATATAATTGAACCAAATTTTTTGTGCATGTTTCTGGCTATGGCAAACAAATCCTCCCTGAACTTGAAAAAATTCCGAAAGAAGGGGGCGCTATAATTCCGATCTCTGTGCCATTTTCATTATTGTACCATCGAACAGCGTATAAAATTATGCATACAATTGAACCAAAATGTTTGTGCTTGTTTTTGGCTTTGGCCAACAGGTTCTCCTTGAATTTGGAAATATTGCGCGGTAAAGGGGCTCCGTGCTAGCGATTTTTGTATACTTTTCTTGATTTTTCGTAGTTCTATTGCGCATCGGCGGCTCATGCAGCGGTGGGAACTCGCTTCCTGCTATGCCGACTATTCGCAAACAGCTGATAACGACAGAATAAGGAAAAATTAATAATTTTAACAAATATCATGATATAGATTAACTCGTTTTTAGTCCGTTTAATTGACTTGATCAGAAATTTAAGATGAAAATCAAAGTTGGTATAGTATTGAACTAATAATATTGAAGTATTAACATGTGTAACTAGGTTTTGAAATATTAAGATGTATAAGATAGAAGAAAGTTTTGGGATTGGCACATCCAACTAGTTTACTAAATATATTTATGAATGTTTATTAATCTGATAATATGCGGGTCAATAGTCTTTATTACTTCCCCGAATTTGAACTTTCCACGTTCCATAGTTTACGAGTAAAATGACTGTGACAGACAGACAGACGGACGGACAGACACAGAAGTGATCTTATAATGGTTCCGTTTTTACTTTTTAAGTACGGATCCCTAAAAATAATCTATCTACTTATAATAGAATCTAAGTGTAGGAAAGAGTTGGTAACCATTCCGGGGCGAACCCATCTCTTTATATATTTAAAACACAAAGTTGTTTTTTTTAATCGTCTGCCCTGAGCTTTCTACTGAGTCGATTTTGCTAATTATTATTTTTTTTTATGAGAGCTGTTCATTTGTAGATGCACCCGCACTAACTAGTTTTAAAAATATTCCCATTTTTATTATATTTTAATTTTATTTTCAAAAGTTTTCTTTTTTTCCCCAAAATGTTGGCAATTGGATTACTTCTATTGTTACAGATAAACGAGAAATATTGAAAAATATACAGAAAGGTGGTTTTTTGGACACATTTTTACTTTCTTCTATCTTCAATAGAAGAAAGTATTGTAATCGAAATTTTTTTCGCCTCCCGGTTTTCGACGGATTTACATGTTTTAGGAGTCAGAGATCCCCAAAAAAATGTTTATAGAAAATGTCTGTCTGTCCGTGTGTCCGTCTGTCCGTGTGTCTGTCGCCATTGTACCATCAAAAAGTGCATGAAGTTATGCATAGAATTGAACCAAATTTTTATGTTAAGTTTTTGGCTATGGAAAGCAGGTCCTCCCTGAATTTGGAAAATATTCGCCGGTTGTGGGCGCATATATAGCGATTTTTGTGCGATTTTGAATATTGTACCATCCAAAATTATATGAAGTTATGCATAGAATTGAACCAAATTTTTATTTTAAGTTTTTGGATATGGCAGGTAGGTCCTCCCTGAATTTGGAAAAAATTCGCCGGTAGGGGGCGCTGTAACAGCGATTTTTGTGCGATTTTGAATATTGTACCATCCAAAAGTATATGAAGTTATGCATAGAATTGAACCAAATTTTTATTTTAAGTTTTTGGATATGGCAGGTAGGTCCTCCCTGAATTTGGAAAAAATTCGCCGATAGAGGGCGCTTTAACAGCGATTTTTGTGCGATTTTGAATATTGTACCATCCAAAAGTATATGAAGTTATGCATAGAATTGAACCAAATTTTTATTTTAAGTTTTTGGATATGGTAGGTAGGTCCTCCCTGAATTTGGAAAAAATTCGCCGATAGAGGGCGCTTTAACAGCGATTTTTGTGCGATTTTGAATATTGTACCATCCAAAAGTATATGAAGTTATGCATAGAATTGAACCAAATTTTTATTTTAAGTTTTTGGCTATGGCAGGTAGGTCTTCCCTGAATTTGGAAAAAATTCGCCGGTAGGGGGCGCTGTCACAGCGATTTTTGTGCGATTTTGAATATTGTACTATCCAAAAGTGTATGAAGTTATGCATAGAATTGAACCAAATTTTTATTTTAAGTTTTTGGCCTTTGCAGGCAGATCCTCCCTGAATTTGGAAAACATTCGCCGGTAGGGGGGCGCTGTAACAGAGATTTTGAATATTGTACCATCCAAAAGTGTATGAAGTTATGCATAGAATTGAACCAAATTTTTATTTTAAGTTTATGGCTATGACAAGCAGCACCTCCCTGAATTTGGAAAAAATTTGCCACTAGAGGGCGCTGTAATAGCTATTTTGCATATTGTACCATCGAAAAGTGTATGAAGTTATGCATTGAATTGAACCAAATTTTTATTTTAAGTTCTTGGCTATGGCAAGCAGGTCCTTCCTTAATTTGGAAAAAATTTGCGGGTAGGGGGCGCTGTAATAGCGATTTTCGTGCCATTTTGAATATTATACCATCGAAAAGTGTATGAAGTTATGCAGAGAATTGAGCCAAATTTTTTGTGTTTCTTTTTGTTCATGGCATGAAGGTCCTCCCTGAATTTGGAAAAATTCCGCTGGAAGGGTGCGCTATAATTACGATGTCTGTACCATTTTCTTTATTGTACAATCGAAAATTGTATAAAATATGCATACAATTGAACCAAATTTTTTGTGCATGTTTTTGGCTTTGGTCAACAGGTCCTCCTTGAATTTGGAAATATCGCGCGGTAATGGGGCTCTGTGATGGCGATTTTTGTATACTTTTCTTGATTTTTCGTAGTTCTATTGTCCATCGGCGGCTCGTGCAAAGGCGGGAACTCACTTCTGCTAAGCCGGTTATTCACAAACATCTGATAACAACAGAATACGGAAAAACTATTAATTTTAACAAATATCATGATATAGATTATTCGTTTTTAGTTCATTTAATTGACTGAAGCAGAAATTTAAGATGAAAATCAAAGTTGGTATAGTAATGAACTAATAATATTGAAGTATTAACATGTGTAACTAGTTTTTGAAATATTAAGATGTATAAGATAGAAGAAAGTTTTGGGATTGGCACATCCAACTAGTTTTACTTTCTTCTATCTTCAATAGAAGAAAGTATTGTAATCGAAATTTTTTTCGACTTCCGATTTTCAACGGATTTACATGTTTTAGGGATCAGAGATCCTAAAAAACATGTTTATAGAAAATGTCTGTCTGTCCGTGTGTCCGTGTGTCTGTCGGCATTGTACCATCAAAAAGTGTATGAAGTTATGCATAGAATTGAACCAAATTTTTATGTTAAGTTTTTGGCTATGGCAAGCAGATTCTCCCTGAATTTGGAAAAAATTCGCCGGTAGGGGGCGCTGATATAGCGATTTTTGTGCGATTTTGAATATTGTACCATCCAAAATTATATGAAGTTATGCATAGAATTGAACCAAATTTTTATTTTAAGTTTTTGGATATGGCAGGTAGGTCCTCCCTGAATTTGGAAAAAAATCGCCGGTAGGGGGCGCTGTAACAGCGATTTTTTGTGCGATTTTGAATATTGTACCATCCAAAAGTATATGAAGTTATGCATAGAATTGAACCAAATTTTTATTTTAAGTTTTTGGATATGGCAGGTAGGTCCTCCCTGAATTTGGAAAAAATTCGCCGTAGGGGGCGCTGTAACAGCGATTTTTGTGCGATTTTGAATATTGTACCATCCAAAAGTATATGAAGTTATGCATAGAATTGAACCAAATTTTTTTTTAAGTTTTTGGATATGGCAGGTAGGTCCTCCCTGAATTTGGAAAAAATTCGCCGATAGAGGGCGCTTTAACAGCGATTTTTCTGCGATTTTGAATATTGTACCATCGAAAAGTGTATGAAGTTATGCATAGAATTGAACCAAATTTTTATTTTAAGTTTTTGGCCTTTGCAGGCAGATCCTCCCTGAATTTGGAAAACATTCGCCGGTAGGGGGCGCTGTAACAGAGATTTTGAATATTGTACCATCCAAAAGTGTATGAAGTTATGCATAGAATTGAACCAAATTTTTATTTTAAGTTTATGGCTATGACAAGCAGCACCTCCCTGAATTTGGAAAAAATTTGCCACTAGGGGGCGCTGTAATAGCGATTTTGCATATTGTACCATCGAAAAGTGTATGAAGTTATGCATAGAATTGAACCAAATTTTTATTTTAAGTTCTTGGCTATGGCAAGCAGGTCCTTCCTTAATTTGGAAAAAATTTGCGGGTAGGGGGCGCTGTAATAGCGATTTTCGTGCCATTTTGAATATTATACCATCGAAAAGTGTATGAAGTTATGCAGAGAATTGAGCCAAATTTTTTGTGTTTCTTTTTGTTCATGGCATGAAGGTCCTCCCTGAATTTGGAAAAATTCCACTGGAAGGGTGCGCTATAATTACGATGTCTGTACCATTTTCTTTATTGTACAATCGAAAATTGTATAAAATATGCATACAATTGAACCAAATTTTTTGTGCATGTTTTTGGCTTTGGCCAACAGGTCCTCCTTGAATTTGGAAATATCGCGCGGTAATGGAGCTCTGTGATGGCGATTTTTGTATACTTTTCTTGATTTTTCGTAGTTCTATTGTCCATCGGTGGCTCGTGCAAAGGCGGGAACTCACTTCCTGCTAAGCCGGCTATTCACAAATATCTGATAACAACAGAATAAGGAAAAACTATTAATTTTAACAAATATCATGATATAGATTAACTCGTTTTTAGTTCATTTAATTGACTGAAGCAGAAATTTAAGATGAAAATCAAAGTTGGTATAGTAATGAACTAATAATATTGAAGTATTAACATGTGTAACTAGTTTTTGAAATATTAAAATTTATAAGATAGAAGAAAGTTTTGGGATTGGCACATCCAACTAGTTTCATTTGCAAGTTATTTTCGGTAAAATTAAAGTTTGCGCCTGTGACGTTATGCTTAGCTTGAAATGCATTTCTTCATTAATACAACTAAGGAGAACAATTGATGTGATTGTGTCAACGTGACGCAATTTTCACAGATTTTACCTTTCTTAATTCTAAAGTTTAGAATCGGAGGCTTTATTGATCGATGAACAATTTCAGATATTGAATAATGAGTGAAAAGAGAATATATCCCCATCATTCGTATTTGTAGAAATAATTTGCAATTTTTCAAATGTACCTTTCTACAATACAAACCTTTCAATAATAAAAATCTTCATTCTGTTTGTTTGTATGAAGTCTCAAGAAAATGAAACGCAGATCAACATTCCGTAATTTTTGACGGGGCAGATATACTAGTAATAATAATAATAAGCCTAAAATCCACATGATTTTAACGATTTTTTTTTTATCGGTTACAAGGAAAAAAGATATCACTTTCAGACTTTTTGCATTATATTTATTGACATTTCCCTTTTATATTTAAATTTTTGTGTGTAAAAAAAGGAATAATACACCTTGTGCGACGTGGAGTACCTGCAGGAGCGCGATGTGAACTTCCGATCATGTGGCCATTTTTCTTCGGTCACATGCATCTGAATCGAATTGGGTTGCCAAATTATGAAAGAACATGAATTTCTCTGGAACTTAAACCGACAGTTAATTTTAAAAGTTGATTTTTGAGAAAATGGCATTCATTTGAACAAAAAAGTTCACTTTTCCCTCTTTTGCAAGAAAAATAATTAATCAATGAAAATTATACTTTTATGTGGTATAAGTTCCAGCAAAAACGATTACCTTTCTTTTTTTTAAAAAAATGAAGGAAATCGGTTGAATAGTTCTAGAAAAAAATGGTTCCCCAGTTGGAAAAACATTGTTTCGGGACGATTTCCAGATGGTTTTGAAAAAAAAAAAAATTTTCGACATTGTTCCACGACGCATTTTCGACATCGTTTTCAGATGGATTTTTTTTTTTCAACACTAGGGGGCTCGGCCCCCTACGAGCTACGCTCGTCAACCCCCGTCCAGACACCGCAGACTCTAAATGCACGCTAATTTGATCGGCTTTAAAAAGATTTCGAAAGATTGAATTATAATTTAAAAAACAGTGGCGATCTCCCTATAAACAAATTTCTATTCATTTCTCTTTGATTGGGGAATTTTAACGCCAAATCCGCTGCGGTACTACTTGATTATCATGTCGACCAATTTCGTCAAATTATATAAATCGCCAAATCACTCGCCAAATTATACAAATTGACATAATTTTTATTTTAAATAACGAAAGAACAAATAAATTAGTACAACATTAATAAAAATACAAATAAAACGTCGAAATAAAAATAACTTGATGACGTAGACACGTGTAACAACATTTCAAAATAAGCTAATATAAAATGAATTAAGTAAACAGAGTCTTTGTGTCCCGGTATTTTTTAACAAAGTGAAAAGAAAGTTCTTTCTGACGTAATTTTCACCAAACTTCTCTTTCCCTTTTTAATATTCACGTGAAAATACTTTTGTTAGAAATGAAATATTATTTGCGCTGTCCCAGCAAAAATAGTGGTAAAGATCATCTCGAAATAGCAAATAAATCTCTCGCGCAATTTTTAAATTTAAACTGTTTTGCAATATTATTTTTTGTTCATTTTACATAATAAGTGTAATGTGACATAAATGTGACGTAATTTCTCCTATTTAAGACTTCTAACGCATGTTAATGAATTTATTATTTTACAATATCCTTTCTCTGTTAAACTTCACGTGTAAATATAGTTCTTATGAAGTAATTTTCCATAAGTTCCTGCTTTTTATACGCAATTATTTAATTTTAATTTTAAAGTATCTTTTCTGTTTATAATAGTCACGTGTAAATAAATTTTTAATTTGAAGCAAACATTATTGTTTCCGTTGTTTATACAGTTGGCAACAGGTTAAATTAGTACAATTTTCTAAAATAAGTAAAAAATATCTCTCGAAATGCTGAAAATTTGAATTTAAAATAGAAATGAAACCTCGAAAAATGAGTCAAATTAAAAAAATAAATGAATTCTGCACACCGGGAAATTATAACGTATAAAATGATCTAAAAATTATTAAATTCCGATGTATAGTTTTTGCTCCTATAAAACTTTTTTAGTGGAACGATTTTGTCCAACTTTAGCATTAAACATCTCTTAAAATAATTCTTCGATTTGAAAACTGCCTGCATCAGCGTGTTTATCAAAGATTTCTGTATAATACTACCGAATTTCATATTTTTGTATGCATTATTTTTCTTAATATTAACGAAGAAAGACCTCCGGTCACAAAAAATTCAAAACCGGTGGCGGCGGCAGCGGTGACAGCGGCAGTTACTTTTTTTTAGAATAGAGAGATGGTTTCGAGATGGTGTGTTTTTTCAACGGTTTCGAAGAACAATTTCGAGTAGAAAGTCGTTTTCTTACGTTCAAAGAGCTAAAAAGATTATAAGGAATTGGAATAACACGAAAACGCTTTAGGGCAACAATCTATACATTTAAGGAATAGAAAAAAATGAAAAAAAAAAAAAAAAAAAAACGAAATTTTCGACCCAAAAAAGTAAAACCGCCCTTTAAAAGAATAAATTTCTTCCTCAACAACTGCCTCATCACAAACACCGCTATTAATATTTTGACACAAAGTAACTGACCTGAAATTTGACACGCTTCATGATTTCGTTGCAAAGGTTACAATATCCGTAATTGAGAGTTTTCATATAGGTGACAGCCTCTCATTGAAGATGACGACATATCAATAAAAAGCTCAGACGGATATCATGTCTCACAAGAATTAGATCAAATTAACGTTATCACTGCATAGATCAATATTGTTAAAATTTAACATCGCTAAATCTTGCGATACTTAATTCGAAATATCTGTCAATCTGTCAGTAAACTTTTTTGGAGTAATTGAAGTTGAGAAATTAACTAAGTATCTATGACAACTTGTTTTTTGCTTTTCTGCATTTAAAGATCGGCTTTTTAAATCGCAGATTTGTTTTCATTATTCAAGGAAAAGCAAATACAGTACGCTTCCTCAAATCCGCACAACTTGGGACCAGAGGTTGTGCGGATTTTACAATTTTGCGGATTTCTGGTCATTGCTTTGTTTACATTTTTTAAACAGTAATTTGAATGTAATAATGCAATCGAAATTATAATAAATGCTTACAAGATAGTAAAATATTAAAATAATTAAGTAAAGTAATAAGCTAAAATAATAAAATTTAAACTTGCTCCATAAAAGTACCCTACTAATTCACATCAAAATCATAAAATAAGGAAGTTTTATTTCAGGTTTAGCCAGACTTAATAACCAAAAAAGCTTGATTAATACTTAAATCTATTCAGTAAAAAGATTTTGATTACCAGTGATATCATCAATACCTTGAATTTTTTCGGAATTAAATTTATACTACCTCCATGAAAAAGAATGATTTCAGTCATATTAACGAGAATTACATATTAAAATAGATACGGAGTTGATATAAAAATAAAAAAGGTCTAATTTTGTCCCTACATTCTGAACTGAAAGTTTCACTGTTTACATCTGTGATGATTTGCGGATTTTAGGCGTTTGCTGAGTTTGAGGGTGCAGATTTGAGGAAGTCTGCTGTATTTATTTTCTAAATCTTTTGAGAAGCAAAAAAATAAGCATCTTGACCTCTTAAAGTGTAAATAGATTTTAGATGCATAATATAATTAGAAGTAAGAGAGAAAAAAATGTCAAAAAATTTATTGAAAAATCGTATAAAGTAGATCTCAGAATTGTTATTTTGTATGTTATAAACAATTATATGCAAATATGGTACATGCATAAATAGTTACAAATAGAATAATCACAAAATCTTCATTATATGGTCATTGACAATAGTAAATATGATTGGGGATTTACAATCATTTTCGATGATCTATCTTCCGGACGTGAATAATACGCAAGTACCAAATTAACTGACGGTTCGTTTTGATATTTTACTCATTAAATATTATTACATGAGTACGGTTTGTTTACATTTATTTAGTCAATAAAAGATATTCACTTTACAGACTTATGCTAAACTTTGATTGGCTTACAACGCGCAAATTTCAGTATATATATATATATATATATAGAACAGGCAGCGCTGCAGAACGCATCGCTGGAGAAGGTGCTTTGCGAATGATTACCTCCATGATTTAATATTTTGACCGCTCATGATGAACGAGTCCCTTGTGTTTGTTTACTTTGATGGAGTGAAATATTGAACTATCAACCTAATTTCAACTGAAGTTATCTCAGAATATATACATATTTGAATGTAACTCTTCTCTCAAACATTTGTTTTGAACGATCTTTCTAAAAATGTAACTTTTATGCCGTTTTTTTTTTTTTTTTCGAAGGTATAATTTTGAGCAAAAATAGCCGCCTGGCATATGAAAAGCGAACCGGCCAGGCCGTCACTGTTTATGACATACTAGCAAACCCCGCGGCTTTGCTCGCGTAATAGTTGAAATATGCCAAGTGATATTTGCATGACTATTTTGTTATTAGAAGTTTTTGAAATAATTCAAAAATTACAAATTAAGCCACAATTTGACTAAACTTCATTATAAAAGTGCAATAGACAGAAATGAGATTTTAACTAATAAGAAGAACTAAAACTAATTCCAATTAAATGATAATTTAGAAAGTATTTTGAGACTTTTTGCTCATTTCATATGCTCATTTCAGTATTCATTTGAAGTTTTAAATTTTTTTAGAAACCATCTTAACACATTTACATCTTAAAATTAACCATCATATCAAATTCCAAGCTTCTTGTCTAACAGTCTACCACCTCTCTGGTGTTAGTGGCACCAACATAAAATGCCGAAAGAGAGTTGAAATAGAATGTCTCGAAAAATGTTGCAACAGAGACTGTCACCATTAATTTGCGAACATTAACCTTGAAATCGATTGGTATTTCCTAATATTCTATAGAAAACGGAATTTAGATGTTTTTAAAGGTTTTCTTGTTGTTCCTGCCAACCAGATGGTAGTGACACCGGCATAAAATATAGCCCGTATAGGATCAGGGACTATCATTCTTGATTCGCAACCAATAACTTCTGATGTAATCGGTTTATTATTTCCTGAGATTCCATAGAAATCGTAATTTAGGACTCTTTTAGAATGCTTTTCGCTCTTTCCCTTCGCTTCACCCATTTTTAATTTCGAATTTATTTTCGACTGTGCATAGAGGACATTTATATTTTATAAGTAACTACCGTGCTATATTTAAAGTTTCTAGCCTCTTCAGTACCGCCGAAATCGCAATTTAGAAAGTTTTTTGCTCCTGCAACTTTCGACATAAAATATAGCTTATGTTTAAGCAGGTTCTATCACCATCAATTTGTAACCATTATGTTTGAAATCGGTTTTGTATTTCATGCGATTGCATAAAAACCGTAATTTAGAACGCTTATAGAACGCTTTTCGCTCACTTCATCCTTTTAAAATTGGAATTTTCTTTCGACAATTCTTAGAAAGCATTTGCATCTTTGAAGTAATTACCATTCCAAATTTAAAATGTTAGATCCCCTCAGTAACACAAAAAACGCAATTTACAACCTTTTTTGCTCCTGTAATCCCCAGGTGGTAGTGACAACAACGTAAAATATAGGCTATGTTGGAGCGGGGACTGTCACCATCAATTTGAAACCATTACTTCTGAAATCTGTTTATATTTCCCGAGATTGCGTGGAAATCGCTATTTAGAACGTTTTTACAACGCTTTTCGTTCATTTTCACCCCTTTTAAATTTCAAATTTTAAAGGAACTCTTCTCAGAGAGTATGAACATCACACAAGTAATTATCATGCCAAATTTCGAGTTGCTAACCCCTTCAGTATCACAAAAATACAATTTAGAACGTTTTTAAAAATGCAACCGTAGGGTGGTAATGACGAAGACGTGAAATAAATCCTATATTGGAGCAAGGGCTGTCATCATCAATTTCCAACCATTACTTTTGAAATCGGTTGTGTACTTTCTGAGATTGCGTAGAAATCGCAATTTAGAACTTTTTTAGAATGTTTTTCGTCCATTTCCACCCCTTTTAAATTTCGAATTATTTAGGAAATGTTCTTAGAGATCATTTATATCTTATAAGTAACTACCATGCCTAGTTTCAAGTTGCTAGCCCCTGCTGTATTACAAAAAAAGCAATTTAGATCTTTTTTTGCTCCTTCACCCCCTTTGGGGTTGTGGCACCGACATGACATACAGCCTATGTTGGAGAGAGGGCTGTCACCATCCTTTTCATACCATTATTTTTTAAGTCGGTTCGGCACTTCCTGAGATTGCGTAGAAATGGCAATTTATAAGGTTTTTTAGCACGCTTTTCGCCCAATTTCAACCCTTTTAAATTTCGATTTTTTAGGAAATGGTCTTAGAGATCATTTGTATCTTATAAATAACTGCCAAACCTAATTTCAGGATTCTAGGCCCTTAAGTAACACAAAAATCTCAATTTAGAACGCTTTTTGCTTCTGCAACCCCTAGGTGATAGTGACCGACATGAAATAGAGCCTATGTTGGAGCAAGAGCTGTCATCATAAATTTCCAACCACTACTTTTGGCATAGGTTGGGTTCTTTCTGAGATTGCGTAGAAATCGCCATTTAGAAAGTTTTTTAAAACTCTTTTCACGCATTTTAACCCCTTTTAAATTTCGTATTTTTTAAGAAATGTTCTTAGACATCATTTATATCTTATAAGTAACAACCATTCCAAATTCCATGTATCTGAGCCCTTCAGTAAAACAAAAATTGCAATTTCGAATGTTTTTTTTGCTCTTGCACCCCCTTTAGGGGAAGTGGCGCCGTTATAAAATGTAGCCTATATTGGAGCTAGAGTTGTCACCATCATTTTGACGCCATTATTTTTGAAATCGCTTTGGTACTTCTTGAGATTGCGTAAAAATTACCATTTAGAACGTTTTTTAGAACGTTTTTTGCAGATTTTCACCCCTTTTAAATTTCGAATTTTTTAAGAAATGTTCTTAGAGATAATTTATATCAAATAAGTAACTACCATGCAAATTCCGTGTATTTGGACCTTCAGTAACACAAAAATCGCAATTTCGAACGTTTTTTGCTCCTGCATCCCCTTTAGGGGTAGTGGCACCGACATAAAATGTAGCCGATGTTGGAGCAAGGGTTGTCACCATCATTTTGTTTCCATTATTTTTTTAATCGGTTGGTACTTCCTGAAATTGCGTAAAAATCGCCATTTAGAACGTTTTTTAGCACGCTTTTCGCCCAATTTCACCCCTTTTTAATTTCGACTTTTTAAAGAAATATCCTTTGCGATCATTAGTATCGTATAAGTAACTATCATTCCAAATTTCATGTTTCTAGGTCCTTCTGTAACACAAAAATCGCATTTTTAGAACGTTTTTTGCTCCTGCACCACCTTTTGACCAGTGACACGGACAGAAGACATAGCCTATGTTCTAAGTTGGACTAACACCATCATTTTAATACCATTACTTTTAGGTAGATTTCGTATGAAATACTACCTATTGGGATCGTTCCTATGTTGGAATTTCTGAAAAATTTTTGCAGATCTACACCGATCATGACCCCTAGAACCCAAAACCACCCTCAGTAAAAAACTTTATATATCTATCTATCTATCTATCTATCTATGTATCTATCTATCTATCTATATATATATATCACTTTCTTCTGGACACGATAACTTTCGTAATTCTGCACCAATCTCTTCCAAACTGATACATAAAATCAATGGCCATAAAATCTCGGTCAAGTTCGTTAATGGGCAAAATCGGACCAAGGGGATGGAAATAGGGAGGGGTTTTGTGAAAACAGAAAACCCCCCATAACTTCTTAATTTTTGTACTTATCAAATCAGTTTAAAGTTTTTATTACTTCTAAAAATAGGGTCAAAAATTTATGTATCACAGATTTTTGATAAAGTTAAAAATGGGCTCAAGGGGCGCAAAAAATAGGGTTTTTGGGAGAAAAAAAATCATAACTTCGTCAATTCTCAAGATATCAAATCCAATTAATTTTATTATAAATCTCCTTAATATTATCTACAACTTTTATATTCACAAGTTTTTGATAGGACCAATTCGTACCGCAAAAAAGATTAAAAACGAAAACAAAAAGGGGGTTTGAAGAAGAAAAAAATCCCTAACTCCGTCAATTCAAAAGATATAAAATTCCCATGAATTTATCATATATCTTCTTAATTTTGTCTACAACATCTATATAGACAAGTTTTGGATAGGACCAATTCTTACAGCAAAACAAATTAAAAATACATAGCGGTTGACGAAAAAAAATCATCTTAGTAAGGGTGTATTCAAATCCAAACTGCTTATTTTCTGACTCATTTTACAATTCATTTTTGCTCTCAAAGGCTTCCAATTGGTACGTTTTCTTACTCAGAAACTATATAAACTACCGTAATGGTCGATTGTTTGATAGAGGCAGAATATATTTTTTTTAAATGCTGTTAAAAAGGGCACTTTGAACCGAATCTACCGAAGTGGATTGTGTTGGAAAAATCATTGTCACTCAAATCCAAACTGCTTATTTTCTGACTCATTTTTAAATTCATTTTTGCTTTCAAACGCATTTAATTGGTAGATTCGCTTATTCAGAAACTATATAATGTACTGTAATGATCGATTTTTGGATAGAGGCAGAATATATTTCAAAAAATGATGTCAAAGTGGGCATTTTGAACGGAATTTCCCGAAGCGATTGTGTTATAGAAACGAAAAATATTGTTCTTCTGAGAAAATAATTGTTTATATATCAAGTTTTAATTAATTGAACAAAAAATAAAAACACAGGTCGCTTATAAATCTCTTCAAAAATCACGTCAGCAAGTTTCATATTTTTTTATATTAAAAATGAATCTGGAATTATGCCAGAAAATGTCGAGTTGTTGAGCATGGAAAGGTATTTTTTTTAATACCGCCCTAACATGATTCTTATAAAACCAGCTATTATATAAAAATGAAATAAAAACTCGTCAAAAGCGGCCAGATAAAATTGTTAAAGTGGATTTATCTCTAATCATGATTTAGTTTTTGTTTGTGAAATTAGTATATTTGACTTCGAAATCTACCTCTGCCTGTAGGCCGGGCCGGCAGGGATTTTTGGAATCGGTTCGGTAGTTCCAGAGCTTACCTCCTACAAATAAACAATTTTTACCTCTTTATAATATTAGTATAGATGCACATGACTTGTACCATTATAATATAGATTTTTATTATTTCTACAAATTCGAAATCTTTAATTGGAAAAAGATGTATTGATACAAAGTGATTCTACACGGCCAATATACCCATCACATTAATCGAAATTAAATGTTTACACAGAAAAAGAAGGGGATCTATAAGAAATGATCATCGATAGTAAAACGTTGAAAAATATTATAATACCTTGTTGTTATTATTATTATTTACTATACTAATAATTTGTAAAAAAAAAAAAAAAAAAAAAAAACATATCGTTATTGAAGAAACAACAATGTACCGGGCGTAATAAATTAATTGTCACTTCCAAAAATACAGATTTCATAATGAGCAAAATTGTGAATGAAGAAAATTATAATACAATAAACAATAAGACAACGAAATCTTACAAATAACTTCATTGCGACGAAAATAATCAAATGATTATTCCATTTAATTACGGAAACAAAAGTTTTCTATCGTTTATCACACGGTTGAAAAATTAAACTTAAATCATGTACATTGTATCTTTTTTTAAATGTTAAATTTACTCTTATTTGCGTCATTTGAATAATTCTCTTATTATTTTTTTAAATCCTCTTTTAGGAAGAACAAGTCGTAAATTGTACATCAAACGTGCCAAATCAGGTGCTATACATGTATATTTTATGTAATGTACTATATATGAAAGATGTTTGTAAAAATGGAGGTATGTATTAAGACCAATGTCAGACGGGCGTCTTTTTTGCTGCTTTTTTGCTTGCGCATTATCCATCGTCAATGCTATAGTACTGTGAATGGATAATACTTAAGCAAAAAAACAGCAAAAAAGACGCCCGTCTGACATTGGTCTAAGTGTGGAAATAAGATGTATTAAAGTATGGATGTAATTTTAAAATGTAAAAGTATTTATTAATCCTTTTTAAAAATTTAGTCCCTTAGTAACGAACTAAACAAACTTTCTTAATACTACTTGATTAAATCCAACATGTCAAGTACAATAATTCCGGAATTTACGAACAGTATGTGAGTCAAATGTTTTAAAAGGTCTTTAGAAATAGAAAACATAAAGTTCTTAAAAGCGTTTACATAAATCTATGTTTGGATTTCAAATAAAAATAAGAATGATGGCTTAAGTCGTTTTACACTCATCAGTGAAAATTGAGGTCAAGCTTTTTCGTATGCGTCAAATATTCATTTTCGAATGCTAAAATAGACATGAAATTAAATACGCCCTGCTGATTTCAAAAGCTGCCAATTGTATCTTCACACAGCTGAAGCATTCAGAAAATCTATAAAAATATCTTTTGTTCGTCTGTGATGATTGATAGATGGAACAACATCGTATTGCCAAATCTACATTTAGAATTTTTTCTGTCATAACCATTAAAAGCAATTAAGATTTCACTCCGCAGGGAATATTCGCAATAGTGTTTCTTCCGTCATTTAATTTTTCTAAATTCCGTTTATGTCAAGTTTTCACAGCACAAAGAGACAGCAATCTTTAATTCACGTGAGTGACATATGAAAAAGCAGGAACTCGATCCAATTACGGGCACGTTCGTATTTATTTCTGAACTACGTCAGAAAAGTTAAAGCACCTAAACGCACGTCCTCATTTAAATTTTAGGATGAGTTTATAAATAGATCTTCTCTTTCTCAACGCTGTAATTACACTTGTTCAGCAACCCATCAATCTATCGTGTGCAACTCATCAGTGGTGCAGCAACCGTGCAGCAACTGATGGTTGAAATCACACCCTACTCTCCAAAACAGAATATATCCCAGTTCCCAAAAAAAGCAGAAAATTGCTACATCAAATTTGAAAATAACAATAAGTTATAATCTGTCCTGAATGCAAAGAAATGTTTATTTTGCGTTTGAGAAGTGTTTTCCCGACGTAATTGTTTGATTGAATGCTCTACTTATTTCAAATTGAGTAAACCAGTGTTCATAATATCTTAATCTTCGAAAATTTAAGCAAATTACCTTCAGAACAATTTATTGAGTCTTTTATTATTATTATTATTATCTGCTGTATTCAGAATTGTAGATCGTTTGATAGTGTTATCATTTTTATGTATCTTTGAATTCATAAAACGAAAGTAATTTAAAAAGAATAACGAAAATTAATGCATCAGGCATAGATTGTTAAACACTTTCTAACGGAATAGTATTAAGAAATTTCCTTTTCTGTGAAAGTAGATACCTAAATAGAAACTTGAAAAAAAAAACACAATTCAGTAAAAATTCATTTTCATCAATTTCTGTCCATATCCTGTAATGTGTGATAATTTTTTTGTGTAGCCATTGCACGCGATCTATATACAATTCCTACATACCGCCCGATACAATCAAAATTAGATCAGTTTAAAAATGCATGATCTTATACAATCTTGTAACCAAATTATTTTGTGTCTCTCTGTAAAAGGGTTGAACATATAAAACGTTATCGCTTTAGGGGTATGGGGGAGGGTTGTCTTTTGCTATCGTTATCATTTTTGACCGAACGAAAATTTTCTTTTTTTGGTAACTTTTTCGTTACATGAAGACGACTTCAAGACATCGTGATTCGAAGATGTTAAATTTACGTCTCTCCCAGGGATATAGTGGAGGGTATACGGAGGTATACGTGGTATACCTTCTGGATTTTTTTTAAGGAACACCGTATGCCCTCTGTTTCTCAAAAAAGCTATAGTATATACGCTCTAGGGTATACCTTCCGCATTGAGCGTATACTCTTTACTTATAGAGTATATCCTCTGTTTGTTTTTTACGACTACACCACTGTTTTCTCCATAATCCTTCATTGGTTACCCAAATGAATATACACTATATGGCCAAAAGTCACAGGGCACTTTCGATTTTAGACGTTTTGCCAAATATCGAGAGAAGTAGTTGACCAATTTTTCTCAAACTTTAGGAATATAAAGAGCATGTTTCACCCCATATTTTCAGCAAAAATTTAATCACGTAGGTAATTAGGGAACCAAGAACGAATTCAATAAAAATAAGTAATATTTGCGATCACCCTGTAAAATAAATGCTCGAAATGATCAGTAGCTGCAGCACATGACTACGAGGATCATGTACAACATTTGTGTTCACTTGTGTAAGAATAGCGCATATATCATAAGTTTCTAACATGATGAGTTTTGAAACAAATTTAATGCCATAAACTTGACAAAGTACAGTAGAAATAATATACTGTAATTAAAATTTAATTAAATAAGGAAATATGATCATTATATGATATATAAAATAATTTTTGTCTGCGCATGTGCCAACGATAAAAAAAAAAAAAAAAAATTGCATACTTTAGTAGTCAACTACATGTAGGACACTGCCGAATTCGACCGACAATTTCAGAAGGATGATAGAAGGCAACAAGAGGATGAAAAATTGCCATTGAGCATGAAGTCGTAAACCACTTATTTAGTCACAAATACAGGGAGTTTCATCCTAACTGAACTGGTGTTGACGAGAATAATTTGGAGAAAAATAAAAACGTTGCAATGAAAATGCAACAATATGTACCTAGTTTTGTGTGAAATGTTATAACATCACGAAAAGTTCAGGAAAAACAGGATGCTCAAGCAATCGACGATACCGCATGTACAGGTAATCGCAGTCCAAAATGTGAACCGTCAAGTGCATACTGATGGCGCGTATGATGAAACTTTTACCACTTTTTTTACATTATTACACTTACAACAAAGGTTAGAATGTCTATTAAAAGTTTTATTGTAATATACTTCAGTTATCTGAAAGTTATTACTGTCAACCCAAATTGGGTTAGGGAAGAACACCCTGTATTTTTGATTAAATATGTGGTTTGCGACGCCATGTTCTGTGATAATTTTCATCCTCTTGATGCCTACTATCAACCCTCTGAATCTGTCTGTCGAATTCGGCAACACCCTGTATATAAAAATAAAAGATCGAATATATGAAAATACAGAAAGACATTGGCGATATAGTGAGCTGAATTTCAGTTGATTTCTAAATATAGCTGAATAATAAAAGATTTTCCACAAATTGTAAATTTTTCATTTTTTAGTTTTATATTTTATTTTCTATCGATCTCTTTGAAAGAACTATTGGAACCAGCCCGTTCCAACAAAAAAATATTTCTACAGTATTTTGTCAAGTATCCTGAAAGTGACGTTAAATTTGATTGAAAACCTTTCATGCTACAATCAAAAACGGGAAAATTTCTTAATTTTTTTATAGAAATCTCCGTGATTATTAGTGCTATTATTACACAATAAACAATATTATTGTACTGGACCCACATAGTAGTCATGTGAAATTGCTACAGGACATTCCAAACATTTCTTTTTTTTTTTTTTTTTTTTCACAGGGTGGTCACAAATATTTTTTATTATTATTATTATTCGATTTATTGTTGGTTTCCCGAATGCGTTCGTGATTTAACTTTCGTTGAAAAATATGAGTTCAAACACGTTTTTTATATTCCTAAAATTCCACAAAGGTTGGTCAAGTATTTCTCAAGATGTTGGGCAAAACGGCTAAAATCGACAGTGCCCGATTGACTTTTAATTATATCTTATTTATCATTGCCCGAGAAGAAGCTGTATATCAAAGATTAATTCATTACATTTTATAGTTCGTTTTTACTTACTGATGGAAAAGAAGTGTAAATTGCTCAAATTCAAATTGAGTCAGGTCAAACTAGAGTATCCGGTTTTCACCCAACTATACGATTTTACCCTACTTTTCCCTCCGTGTGTGTATATATATGTGTGCCTGTGTTTGTTGTTATTTTGAAAGTGACTTTTGTAAGATTTATCTTATTGGTTATTTAGTAATATTCATTTCAAAATAATATCATAAAAACAATCTGAAAGTGTCAAATAGTTATTTAACTAATAAAATTTACGATATGCACTATACTATAATACACTACATATTGCTAAATGAGATCTTAACAATAAGAAACTAGTTGCTTTTTTTTTTTTTTAAGTCACATTCTTAGGTATGTTAAAATGTCTTATCGCGAAACATTTACATGGACCCCCAAACATTTACTTCATTTGAAGGTTTCAGATTTGGAAGTTTTTGTAACATATATACCTTCTCACTTCAAAATTTTTTTATGAAAAACTTAGTGTAAATCTATATAAAAGTAAAAAATCCTGATTATTATTTATATAACCCAGTAGTATATTTATGTATTAGGATCTATTATTTTGTTCTGTTTTGAATATAACAGGTAAATTTCAAAGAACTACCAACTAAAAGAGTTATAAAACAACAGTTTTACAACAATTCTGCAATCAGTAGCGGCTCGTCAGGAGGTTTATAATTACTTTACTACCAGCATTTTAATAAACTAAATGTCATATTTAATCGTATCAAATCCCACGATTAGATAAGATCAAATTTAACATTACGAATATTCTGGTAGTAAAGTGAACCTCTGACGAGCCGCCACTGGCTACATTTCCAATTTTTTTAATTATTAAAATTCATGTTTAAGGTCTAAAATGTAATATAAAGTTAGCAAATCTGTTTATTAAAATATAAAGAAAACTGTATATCAAAATATAATACTTCTTTGTATTTTGAAAATTGGGAAAAATTAAAATTCCATAAATGAGTGTTTCTCATCCGGTGTGTTTCCACGCAAAACATGCTACATGAGTGTAGCGATAATATTAAATCGATTTGTAGATTTTAATAAATACTTTATTGAAATATCGGTTATTTTCAGTTATTTTCATCTTTTTACCTGAATCAACTGAAGGCCGAAATAGATATGTTTATAGACTGTTTCTGGTAGGAAGACACTAAAACAATACTCAGGGAAAATCCAAGTTCAGAAACCGACAAAAATATATTGTAAAGATCTATTCAAATCAAATTCTGCGACAAGAAGTCTTAAATTAATTCTCTTGGTTTTCTTTTCCAAAGGCTCTGTGGTCAGTTGTGAACTTTTTCGTTGATCTTCAAAAGTTTGGAAAGAACGCGCACAAAATCAAAACATGTCTAGGACACTCTTCTCTTGCAGCGCGATAAAGATTCACCACATCAAATAAACCGGGGAGAAAACGGCGGTCATCAGTAGCGTCAACTTTTGAAAAATATTGAGTGGGCTCAAAATTTTTTGAGTAAAATAACACATACAAGTTTTACCCCTTAATGCGTGTGTGGGAGAGAGGGAGGACTGAAAGACTAAAGAGGATAATTCGAAGACGTATTATGGTTTGTTTAAGTAAAATATGAAATTATTATAATTTAATTTAATTATATTCTCTTAAGTCCTTCCTTATAAATACATCAATATTTATCAGAAACAGCATAAAAATTTCTTTTTGAAAAAGTAAGAAACTAGATATCAAGAAAAACCTACATTTTAGTCACCTACACTGTAAAGGAAAAAAAAAAAAGGCTCAAAGTTCAGAGACGAAAGCTTCCATTGCAAGAGATAATTAGTCGAAACTTGACCAATGATTTTAATACAAAAATGTAGTGTTGCCATCTAGTGAAAATAAATAATTATTAATGAACTGAGATTAAATGAATCAAAAAGGTCGATTTAAGAAACCACGAGTGCCGCCATCTACACATGAGGGACAAAAGTGTACAAAAAGACTCATGCGTAGATGGCGGCACTCGTGGTTTCTTAAATCGACCTTTTGGATATTTATGCAGTCATATTTATTATGTTATTAATTAATTACAAAAAATTGGACATTTTCGTTTTCAGCCGAAAATAGGGAGATTACCAAAATTCGGTTTCGGTTTCGGTCTTAACCTGTTTCGGTCGAACCTTAATGAAAACCACACGTATGAATATCGATTTCACTCGGAATGTCTATTATTAAAACCATAGAGGAAAATAACTACATCTGAATGTTTCTCGACCACTTCGTCTTAAAGGGTTCTCTGATCAGACCAAGTGTAAATATTTCCTTGTAGAAGAAGGTAATGCAGAAAGCAAAAAAGATTACGATTTTTCAAAGCCAAGGTCAAGAGGAAGTTCTCTACGAATTAGGTCAGTGGATGATAGTGATACAGACGAACTTCTACCAAAATAAAAAATGTTACATAAGAAAAAAAGGAAAGGGGGAAAATGCACTCAATTTCGGCCACGTAATGTTACATATAAAAGAAATTTATCTTATTTCCTGGTTTGTTTATAATGTGTCATTAAAATTCTCGCGTTGCATATTACGAATTAACTTTAATTTTAACCATTTAAAACTGGTAGTGCGGGGGGGGGGGGGGATACTTAATGTGAATTAAAACTAATTATAAATTAATATGCTTTTTTAAATATGATTAAATAATATAAAATATTTAAAATTAAATGCGTTTTTTTTTTAACAGGACATTTATAAAAATGTGTATATATATACAGGGCTCTACAAATTGTTTTAAATATACTATAATACTTTAAAAACTTATAAATCAACTATAAATAGAAGTAATAAGCATATCAAATATAAATACGCATCTTTTCCATGATTTTAATTTGTTATTTTAAAGCTAGTATAGAAGTTATAGAAAAACAGAGACTTTTCTAAAATATATAGCAAGGCATTGTACCATGTCATTTTTCGAGTGACATCGTGAATACGCATCTTTTCCATGATTTTAATTTGTTATTTTAAAGCTAGTATAGAAGTTATAGAAAAACAGAGACTTTTCTAAAATATATAGCAAGGCATTGTACCATGTCATTTTTCGAGTGACATCGTGCTATTTTTTAAATGCGCCATACTGCATATTATGTCTATAATGAGCGGCATAACAGGGAAATAATGTATTTTCTTTCACTTCACAAAAACTGAAGGAAATATTTGAAAGTTTTGGAAAATTTTGTCCATCTTATACATAACATTATATCACTATTTTTTTTTTTTTTAAGAATTCCTAAAATGAAAATTTATTAAATATTTTCCAAAAGTCTATACTTCCTGAACACTCATTTACTGTAAATATTCTAAAAATACGTACATAAGGAACAAAAGGAAGCTTAGCTTTTAGTCTAGAATTAAAATTACCTGCCAAACACTTTTATCCCAAATCCAACGCCTATTTTCAAAGTGAAAAACTTTTAAAACAAATATGCCATTCATTCTGGCGCAGTTAGGCTAAACGGCTGTTATTTTAACACATTTTCGAAAAAAGCAAATATGTAAATGGTAAACAAATTCTTCCGACAACCACTTCAACTTTTAATGAGCATCTGTCATCAACTGTTTTGTTTTTTTAATTTGCAATGCTTGAAAGAGTTTTAAAACAAGATAAATTGTTTCGCGAAATTTTAAATTAGGCAAAAAGAGAGTTCAGAATAATTCTTGCAAAGAAGAATTCTCGTTTGAATTTTTGGAAGTATTTATGCTTGAAAGAATTTCCATTTAACAAGTGCTACTGAATACTTTCTGTAATTGTTTTTGATATACAACACTAAAAGCTCGCCAATCCGAACTAACTGGGACCAAATCCTGTTCGGATTCGCTGATTTTTATGATTATCCGAACAACAAAATTATTACAGTAATTTATACTGAGAATTATTATTATTAAACTACATAATATGCAATAATTAATTACGCAATAAATACAGTAGTTTAGACAATCATATTGCTTTACCGGTATAGCATGCGTACACTCTAAAAAATAAATACGTAAATTTACACATTAAAACAGGTATACTGTACTGATTATATAAAAACAATTTGTCAATATGTGTAAAGTAGCGCGTAAATATCCAAATACACGCCTGATGTGTCATAATTTCAAATACACATTGTTCTGTCTATTTTGATGATAACATATTAAGCGGTTTAAGTGTGTAAAAAGTTATCAGATAACTTTGAAGTACGCAGCTTAAGGTGTAAATTACACACAAGTACACATACGTCTGTGTGATATACAAAAACTGTAGATTTTGTGTAAAGCAAATATCCCATTCATTCTGGCGCAACTAAGTTAAACGGCTGTTATTATAGTACATAACCTTATAGTTTGGGATGTAAATTTTGAACTGAATATTTTTATGGTCGCAAAACAAATTTGGATGAAGAACAAACTCGTGTGCTTGGTATGTTTGTTGTCTTTCTAGCTAGAAGACCACAAAGTAGACCATAAAGTAAGACCACTTTTAAGACCACAAAGTAGGTACCTTTAATTTACAAGAAACAGGATCGTTTAAAATTATATTTACTGCATGTCATCTCTCTGTTAGAGTTTTTTTGATGCCTTAAACTCGTATGCATATGCACAGAACCTGTAGAATCTAAATCAATACACTGCAAAATAAAATTTCGTTAAAATGCGGAAATTGTGATGTCAGTATTATTTCCCTGTTTTGACGGATTATTTATTTATTTGTTTATTTATTTTATCAATTTTGGTCATAACTTTTCAAAGATACATCTACAACGAGAGAAGAAATTCTCTATTTAATTCAATCTGCAGTAAACAAATAATACGTTCCGAAACGGGATACGAACTAAGTAACAGCAACTTTCCAAAGCACCACCTTAACCATTCAGCTACTATTACGCAAGCCAAATTTTCAAGTATCGATATTTATTGAGTGCACATAAGTACACATATTTTTTTGTAATATTCTGTTATTACACATACCTGTGTAAAATGCGTACGCATATTTCCGTGTAATATTCTGTTCTTACGCATACATCTGTGTAATATTCTTACACATATTTCGGTATAATATGCAAATTTGGTAAATTTACACTAACACACGAATCCGGATAAATCCGTACAGTATTCTAATTTTACATACTTATTTGATTTTTTGAAGAATAAGAAATTACACACTTCCATTAAGCCGACAAACACACATAAATACAGGTAATTTTTTACGAAAAGGATGCAAATTTTTTGATAAAAATGTAATTTTACAAATTTACACATATACTTATGTAAAAGTGACTAATTTACACATTTATTTTTTAGAGTACAGGATTATAGCTTCAACTGAATGAATTTGCTCCTGCACAACACTGCTTTCTGTATCACGAATTCAGTCTACCTCCTTTCGTGTGCGCCTGCCTTTTTTTATACATTGCACTGTCTTTTTTGTTTATAATAAATAGTCCAATGGCGGACCGTGGGAAATTTATTTTCTACCGTCTCACAAAGTACTTAGAATTTTCAGAAATTCTGAAAACTCTTTTATGCTATTCAATAAATAACACAATACGAAACTATTTTTTAAGAATTCCTAAAACAAACATTCATTAAATGCTTTCCAAGTTTCACATTTCCTGAAAGTTTTAAATAGTCTAAAAATAAGTATACAAAATACAAGCGAAAGCTTTACTTAAGTTCAGTGCTTCTGTATTAAAATCACCAGTCAGGCACCTTTGTTTCAAATTCAATGTCCATTTTCAAAGTAAAAAAGCTTTAAATAAGCATGCCATTTATTCAAGCTAATGAGAAATTAAATATAACAGCTGTCACCTTAACACATTTTGGAAGAAGCAGGTAAGTAAATATTCAAAAGATTCTTCCGACAAGCACTTCAGCTTTTAATGAGTGCCTGTCATCAGCAGTGTTTTTAAATTCGTCGTGCTTGAAAGAGTTTCTAAACAAGGCATTAAAATAAATATGTTTCTCAAAATCTAAAACTATTGTTTTGTTTCCGTTAGGATGTGAATTTTCGTTTATAATACCGAAAATATTGCTTGAAATATTATTTTAATCATTAAATAGTTTGATGAAAAATGTTTTATAATTATTAAAAACAGTAATTATCAAAACTATAATTATTAAAAACAGTAATTATCAAAACTATAATGATTAAAAACAGTAATTATCAAAACAAGTGTTTAAATATTTTAAACTATAACTTTCACGAGTTTAAGAATTTACAAAGAGCAATTTAAAGGCATATTATTTTATCGAAAAGTGTTTATAATTAATCAAAAGCATATTTAAAAAATTATTACACCCTTTATTTTATTATTATTATTTTCTACATTTTAGTGTTTAAAAATTTTCATTGTTGGAGCTTCATAACTAATTAGCATAAATTTGCTAACGTGGTTTGGCGCATAATTTACATCATTGTTGTTATAACTTTTATATACTGTCCATCCAGATGAAATAAGAAAATGAAATTCTAAAACAATCGTCTGTTCGTTTTTTGCACCGGAAATCTACGAAATTTCATAAAATTCAGCATAGGGGCTATCCATAAATAATGTCGCACTTTTTTTTCAATATTTTGACCCCCCACCTCCGCCCCTTTGTCACAAAATGTCACACTTCATCATACCCCTTCCTTCCCTTCCCCCCGCCCCCCTTGTCACATGTCACGCTACATTACATAAACTAAACATGTACTTGCAGTTCAGAAATAAAGCATTACATTATACTCGTAGATCATATTTCAAATTTTATTTTTAAACTTTAACTAAGTGTTTTAATAACATTTGTGAGCATAACAATAAAAATGATTCGTGTACTTATTTTGTATGACATAAGATTAAGGTTTACAAAAAAAAAAAAAAATAATAATATGCAATAGTAATAAAATATAAATATCATAATTTTAATTATTGCATTTTAACTATCATGTTTTTTTAAATTAAAGTTTTCTAAAGAAAACAACAAACAAAACTACTGTGATTGTTTCCTCTCGAGGAAACAGCTGATTTTTTAAGACTGGACTTTCAGTTAACTTATGTGCAACATTTTCCTTTTTTTTTTTTTTTTTTTTTCTTTGTCGGATAGTTTTTATTAACACTTTCCAACATAGTTGAGAATTGCTTGAGACTTCAGATTTCTCTGGTCGTCTGGCCATGTTCTAACTCGTATAACTTTCTAACATACTCAGATTGCTCTGTAATTTTTAGGGTTTCGTAATTAAAACGTAAAAACGAAGGTATTATAAGATCGCTCGTGAGTCGTGTGTGTGTCTATATGTCCGTCCGTCTATCACAGCCGTTTTTCTCGTAAACTATGGAACGTGGAAAGTTCAAATTTGGCAGAAGTAATAAAGACTATTGACTGGCACATATATAGATTATTAACCCTCCACAAATATATTTAGGGAAAATGTAAAGGGGGGTTGGGAGAGCTAATTAAGTTACTTGAAAATAAAAATCTTTTTTTTTTTTTTTAGTAAATCGTGTGGGGTATCGTGTGAAAGCTCTCGTCTCGTAACGCCGAACTCAAAAATACATTTGTTTTAATTTTGGGTGCTATATTTTCAAAAGAATCCCACATTTCGCTAAAGATAAATCTTGGTGCGAAATCTAAATTAGAGAATAACCATTTCCGAAAAATTATTGAAGAAAATTTGTCTTAAACAAAAAGAGTTTCTTTTTTTTTTTTTTTTTTTTTTTTTTTTTTTTTTTTTTTTTTTTCCTTTCTTTTTTAAAACAATCGCATCTATACATAAGTTTTTATTTTGAATTTTTATTTATTTATTTGTGTTTATACATTTATTTTACTGGAACTCAACAAAAATTCGAGTGTAATTATCTTCAATGCTTTTCATTAAAAAATTGCAAATTGCTAAGAAATGTGAATATGTCGTTCACGTAGAAGACTGCGTTTTAGTATCTAAAAAGGGTTCTTCTATTAAACTTTTTTTTTAAATAGCATATCAAAAATTTTAATATATTATGATCTAAGGCAATTGTTGTTTCTACATTGTGTAATATAGTATTTGAAATTATAATCCGTTTACAAAAGAACATTATTAATATTAATAATTGAGGACTTTACATTGTAATATCGAATACTAAACAAACTAGATGTTGCTATCCAACATATACTTTATTCATAAATTTAAAGACGATGTGAAAATAAAAGCACATGAATAAAATAAAACTCTACGTGTGATGTTGAAAATAACACATCATCACATATCATTATTTATCGCCTTTGTAAAATTAAATTCCCCATTTTAAAATTTTATTTCTCCTTTCATAAGTATAAACTGAATCAAAACTTCCTCTCCTTTCTAAAAAGAATATATCTATTTCTTCTTCTCTTTTGCACTTTAGTTTTCAGTTATCCCAAGTTCACCCAAAGCCGTTAATAAAATAAATCAAAAACATATCTGTTTCTCATCCTGAAATCATTAACTGTTCGAGCATATTTTCCTTCTGTTAACGAATATATAAAAAAGGATATTCTTTGACCATATGCTCCAGTTGTAGCAATTTATACACTCAGTGTTAATTTTCAGTTTTATAGTCAATAAAATGTCTTTTCGGCCGCAAATACATACTGTTTTTATTAAAATCGGCGCCGGGCGTCTGCATTGCGGATTCTAAATGCATATTTCCCATCATTTAGCTTTGGCATTCGTACTCGTACATTGAAATGTTAAAACGCCAATCAACGGTCCTTTTGGCTAGTTTTTAATTTAAAGTTCCATTTAGTGATATGTCTTTGGGGTTATAATGGTCCAGGGTACCAAGATTTTGGCTCGACACATTGGCAACGATATCTGACAAATTATTCATTCCTTCTCTGTAAATCGTACTGTTAACAACTCACTGAAAGGGTCCCTCTCTGGCACTCACATTATTCATGTCTACAGCTAATAAAACCATCCTGTCTTCAAATTTGCTGAGTTATTCTTTTCGTTCACATCTTTATATTCAAGGGTCTACGAACCTGGATTATCAATCATTGGTACTTTAAAAGAAACGCAATATGATAATAAAATGTTTTCGCTACAGATCATGGTCTACAGTATACTACGTTTCGGTTTAATCTTCTAAACCATTATCAGGAGTAAAATTTAACACAGGATTTGTGTTTTAGAAAATTTTACTCCTGATGATGGTTTAGAAGATTAAACCGAAACGTAGAGTTTTCATTTTATTCATGTGCTTTTAATTTTACATCATCTTTAAATTTATGAATAAAGTATGCATTGGATAGCAACCTATGTTTTGCTTAGTAGCATTATTAATATTTAAAATACCTGATGCATGATAGTCTACTATGATTTTTTTCTCCTAACAAAGTGTGGCTGTAAAGCAGGTATTTGAAGTCGGTTCTATATTTTCTTTTTAATAATAAATTATATAAATTTAATACAACAAATAACATAATATTTATGTATTTGTTTATCTATCTATAATACTCAAATATCAAATGTTACAAAATACAAAATATACTTAATTCAATAATGAC
Source organism: Maratus speciosus (assembly GCA_963932465.1). Taxonomy (NCBI): domain Eukaryota; kingdom Metazoa; phylum Arthropoda; class Arachnida; order Araneae; family Salticidae; genus Maratus; species Maratus speciosus. The sequence goes on from OZ010789.1 coordinate 157,600,678, forward strand.
TTTCTAAGAAATATCAAAACAAGAAAAAATAATGCGTAGAAGTAATTCTGGTATGTTAACAGGGCTCGGTGATATATATCAATGGATATATATATATATATCACGATATAATCCGATATTTAATTTTAAAATATTATGATATTTGATATTTTCGATATTTTGAATATTTGATATTTATTTTCAAAATGTCACTCAGAAGATAAGTTATTTATAGCATCATTAGTAAATAATCTTTCTTTCTTTATACTTGATACTGAGTCCTATAATTTGCTTTTTGATGAGTTGAAATATAAATTGTTTAACTTTTCAGAAAAATAATTCTGTTTTCATTTAGTCGCTTTTGAAATCCAAAAAGAACAGAAAGGCAAAGGAAAAAAACATTTAGAATATTGTTTTGACTAAGTTTTTATATTAACCTCTTGAGGGGCGGTGGAATACATTACATCCTATCTAATTTAAACAAAATTCGCACCAGAAGCTTTTAACTAAATTTTATATTTTTAACTTTGGGGAGAAAATATTGAAAAATTGCTTTTCCTTATTTAATTTTTTTTTTTCGATTATTCCGGTGAGAATTCGATATTACAGAGACATTATTGCCTGCCCCTCAAAGGGTTAAGTATAGGGCAGGATTAAGTAAGGGGCAATATGTTTTAGTTTTTAATTTATATTAAGTTTGAAAATATTTATTATCAGCAGTAAGCTGACTATTTTGAAAATATCGGATACGTATCAAAATATCAGATATTTCGATATTTTCCAAAATATCATGATATTTAAGAACCATGTCTGTTAAAAGTTTTACATTCTATTCAGTTTAAAAATATTTATAATCAGCAGTAAGCTGACTATTTTGAAAATATCGGATATTTCGATATTTTCCAAAATATCATAATATTTAAGAACCATGTCTGTTAAGAGTTTTATATTCTATTCAGTTTAAACTTCACAACAAGTTAGGGAATTAAAGAGCAGACAAGCTTACATTTATGTTCTTCCATTTAAAAAAAAAATTATTTTGTACTTAAAAGTTTATTCTATAAACATTACATTTTCTTTATACTTGATACTGACTCCAATAATTTGCTTTTTGAAGAGTGGAAAAGTAAATTGTTTAACTTTTCAAAAAAATAATTCTGTTTTTATTTAGTTGTTTTTGAAATCCAAAAACAAAATAAAGGTAAAGAAATAAAGATTTAGAATATTGTTTTATTAAGATTTCATATTAATTGCAATATGTTGTAGTTTTTAATTTATATTAAGTTTGAAAATATTTATAATCAGCAGTAAGCTGACTATTTTGAAAATACCGGAAATCTATCAAAATACCGGGTATTTTGATATTTTCGAAAATATCATGATATTTAAGAACCATGTTTGTTAAGAGTTTTATATTCTATTCAGTTTAAACTTCACAAAAGTTCAGGGAATTACAGAACAGACAAGCTTGCATTTATATTTTTCCATTTAAAAAAAATTTATTTTGTACTTAAAAGTTCATTCTATAAACATAACATTTCCTTTATACTTGATACCGAATCCTATAATTTGCTTTTTGATGAGTGGAAAAGTAAATTGTTTAAATTTTCAGAAAAATAATTCTGTTTTCATTAGTTGATTTCCAATTTATTTCAAAAATAATAGAAAGGTAAAGAAAAAAACATTTAGAATATTGTTTTAAGTTTTCATATTAAGTGCAAATTGTTTTAGTTTTTAATTTATATTAAGTTTGGAAATATTTATAATCAGCAGTAAACTGACTATTTTGAAAATATCGGATACGTATCAAAATATCGGATATCTTGATATTTTCGAAAATATCATAATATTTACGAACCCTGTGAGTTAAGAGTTTTATATTCTAAAATTTAACATTTTAATAAAATAAAATACTTTAAATGAAATGCTGAGAAAAATGTTATAATGCACTGACTGCTATAAAAATGATCCAAGAAGAAAGTATAAAAGTAATCCATCCTTGAAGTAGACTATCAGGTTCTATTTATTATAATAGTTTTTCCATAAATCCGGATTTAAATGGGCTTTTCAACATAAGCCTATTTTAAAACATACATTCATCTCGTGTGTAGCTCGCATACGTCAGTCAATACGTCAAGCAAAACTCTAAAAATTGATCTCATAAAATAAGGAAATTTTCGTTGATTTAACAATAAATTTTGCGTAATACACGGTTTTGGATTCAAAAATTTCCCCCAAAACATACGTTAATGCTAATGTTTCTCGAATACAAAAGAGACATTTGATTAAAATCGTCATTCAAGAGCACAATTCGTAATAACTTGAACTTACGAGTTACAGAAATATTGAGGGCATTCTGAGTACAAAGGACAATGGTGGATATTTAGGTATGACATAAATCAATCCAATTCTGTTTGAAATTGAAGTAGATAAGAGGACAAATCTGGCAATTTTACTAGCTTTACTACAATTCTAAAGAAAAAAAAATGTTTGGCAACAAAAACTAAGCGGATTTTGTCTGCTTGAACCAGTTAATTAATAGGCTTTTGGGATTAAGAATATTATGTAAATGTTTGAATGCGATAAAAGAAGAAAGTAGTAGGTTTTTCAAATTTTATAAAAAGTCGTCAAAACAGTATTTCAAGTTTAAATTTCTGGCTAACAGTGACTTTGTATGAGGACGTGAGTTTCAAAACTCGCCTTATCCAGAAAATCAAATTTTAGGAAATCGCGAAAAACCTCTGACTGCGGCCATTGGTTTTCATTGTAAACCAAGATTTTACAAGGCCAGAAATGCACGATAACCAGAGTTGGATTTTTGACGTCAAAAAGTGTTTTTTGACAAGACATGTCGAAAACCTGTCAAAAAGTGTCATAAACTGACGAAAAGTGTCAAAAACTGTCGCAAAGTGTCAAAAACCCTTATACACATTTTTTTAGCAATCATTAGGGAAATTTTATGTTAAATCAAGCTAAATTCTGATTAAGTAATAATTTATATGTTATGTAAATAATTTTTATTTAGTTAGATACTATAATTAAGTTGTAATAAAATTATAAATCATAATTCAAATTATTTGTCAATTGTTATGCTACTGCTAGGAAAAATGGCAAAAAATATTGAAACTACTATGAAATTCATTTTACAAAGTATTATTTATATCTTTATTACTATTAAGTGTTCAGTTTATTATAAAAAAAAATTAGCATCTAATTTATGCTAAAAACAAAAGCTTGTGTAAAGCTAAAGTGGCTACTACTCAATGACTGATCATAAGTTACCTAGATTTTTAATGATTCTAAATGTTTGTTTTTGTACATAAACATTAGATATAAACCACAACTGCAACACAAATGTTCTCTGAGTAAATGATTTATAATATGAAACTAATATAATTAAACATTCTTTAAATAATCAATAACTTAAAAGAAGATGGTTTGTTATTTTCAATATTATACATAAATAATATATCTTCGTTTTATTATGTTAGTTTCAGTTTAATTATTTAGAACAATTTGTTTATGTTAAATTTTATTTTTAACATAAACAAAAAATCATTGCTAAGTGTCATTGCTTTTGAAGCTGAATCTCCACCATATCGTAAAAGTTTCGTCTCAGCTCAGGATGTTCCAGAAACAATATGGTGGAAAAGCTTGAAGAAAAAAAACTCAATATACCAAGTGAATTCATAGAACTCATGGTACGTTTGCATTCCAGTCCATGAAGTTCAGCATCAATTGATCGGATATTTTCAATTTTTGGATTTATCCACTCCAAATTGCAGAACAAACTTTGAGTACAAAAGGCATCAAATGTAGTTTTTTGCTACTGCATGCTCCACGGAAAAAAAACCAACAACTTAGAATAAGACTAACATTAAAACGATATACAAAAATGTATATTATTTATATGTAATTTCACACATTGAATTGTATAAGTATTTAATAGTTTGATTAGTTTATAATTTCAATGTAATGGTACATTTAATTATTTTTTATTCTATATTTATAGCTTACAATTATTTTCTATATTCTAAGCAACTTGTTAAGTCTAAGCAACTAATTAATGTTTTGGGTTTTATACAGGGTTTGTGGTTTTTAATGTCTAAAACTGTTAGAAAGTTTACTCAAATGTCTAACTAAAAATTATGAAAAAATGTCTTTAATTCAATGTTGTTGTAAAAATAATTTTAAATAGTTTTTGGACTCAATTTTAGGTTTTAGATAGTCGTTGTCAAAAACTATGTCACAAAGGGGTTTTTGACATGACGGATAAAACCGCCACACTGTCAAAAACTTGTCAACCCTGACGATAACACTAGCATCTTTTGCAGTTTGTATGGTTTTTTCGATGCAGGTTCACCAATAGAATAAATAGATTGATAAAGAAAAATCGATTTTTTAAATTTTAGATAAGGTGAGTTTTGAAACTCACGTCCTTATATAGAAATACAGTAAAAACTAGTGCTTGCGATTATACGTACAATACATATAAAACGTATTATACCGATTCGGATTTTGGATAGGTATAATATGGTAAAAGCGGTTCTCTACGTATGCGTTTTAAACGTACAATCACGAACACTAGTAAAAACCTGCCAATAACCGAATGCTCTCTTAAACGAAAAAATTTTATAGACTCGGCGGAAGATTGAATGCCTTTATAATGTATGCTGTACATGCAAAGACGAAAACCTGACTAAAACGGAATTCTTTCACCGATCCTTCCATCAAAACTTTTTCTTCTAATGCGATTAAAAACACAAGCAAATGCAAATTAAAACCTAATTGACAGTTAAGGAGACTGTGGGCTTTCAAAATCTCGAAATTCAACTAAAATTTGATTTATTAAATTTGGTGAATTATGAAAATAAATGTTCAAATTCGTCTGGAGCTAAAAGAATTTTTCAATTCTGACGATTCTTCTCAGAAATATAAGCTTTTACATATTTAAATACTTGTTTATACTTAAAATGGTGTTCTCAAAATTGAAAATTTTGCACATTTCTAAACTTCGGAACAGTTCATGTGCAATAATCAGATTATGTTGAAATTTATATTGTATATACTCTATTACAATCATAAATAAATGTGACATTCGTTAAAAAGTTGCATTTCAGGATTGAAATTTATTTTATGCATACCTACTATTCTAGAAACAACAAAACATAGTAATTATAAAAATATGTTTTATTCATGCCAACTTTTATTGCAATATATATACTGTTGGAAAATGTGAGTTGTTTTTAAGTGCGCACCAAATAATCTGACCACCCCATTGCAATAAATGAAAAGTATCTCATAAATAAATATTGTTATATTTTATGCAAAAGAAATGCGCATGGAGCATTTTAAAATATGTCAAATTTTTGTTGTATTAAAATATTTAAAATGCGATAACTAAATATATTTTCAATATTTTAATTTAAAATTTTGTCGATGAGTATTTTAGCCTGTTCTTAACAACCCTGCCAAACAAAAAAGAATATTCTAAATAAGTATTATCTATAATGGAATGATTTGAAACGCCATCATTCAACTTTTCACAAGCTCTTTCAGATTACGCAAGTATACAATAATTACATCATAGATGGTGCAATTTTAGAATATTCTTATTTGTTTTGATAATGGCTTCCATGGAGTCGAAACATGTAAACAACCTAATAAAACTTTTTTTATTATTATTTTTTTTTTTTTTTACTGTTTTTAAAGTTTTTATTTTATATATTTTATTAGACCAATTAAACGATTAATATTTAAGCAATTTAAAGAAGTATATTATTACAGGCTGTTGTAATTTTTTATATAAGACATATCCATTTCATAAGTTTTTAATCATCATAAGTTTAACCGTGGATTCAAGTGTGTCGCCAGATTTAAAGGAAAAAAGAAAAGAAAAGATTTTAAAAAATGATTGATAAACACCGCATGTTTTACAGTGTCATGAAAAATCTTGGATAAATATAAGAGAAAAACTTGAATGAACATAAATGCCGACCATTCACCGACATAGTGTATATATCTTATACCTATGTATATCTATATATATACTAGTAACTCTGCAGATCAGGAGCCTCAACGTCAGCTCTACAATTCATTGTGTTTAGCACCCTTTGAGTAATATTAATCTTTCTACAAAAAACGAAATTTAAAGTTTTGAAATTACATAAACATTTATAAAACGAAAAAATATTTCGAAGGTTTCTGACATTAGAAACGTTAAATTAAACCCCTTGTTATGTAATGGTATTCTGAAAATCTCATGAGCTACTTATTCTGGTAATTTTTAGATAATAAAGTAGATTTCTTCAGGGGGGCTCTGCCCCCCTGAACCCCTTCGTAGTGTAATTTAATTTACATTTGTAATTATCAATTAATTGTGTTAATGTCCTTTAGTAAATTCTACCAATAGACGGAAACGTACATGAGTTCTTTTCTACAGCCCTGTATATTACGTGAAGATTTTTACGCGCCGTCTATAACATTTAAATTTAATGCAGACAAAAAACCCTCTTAAAACTGCTCATATCACATTTCCGGAGATTAGTATGCATAGTGTGCACCATATATCCAGTTTCTGCGGAGTCCTGTATATGGTTCTATTTAAATTCTGCAAACATTTGTTAGTATACTAAATGTAATTGGGCTGGGAAATACATAACTCAAGAAAAAAAAAAAAAAAAAAAAAAAAAAAATCACACTGAAGCAATTCGCGCTCATTTTCATTTATACTTACGAATTCATTTGTGTATCCCTGTACATGGTCTATACAATATTTAAGCACTACTTATTAAGCACAAATTTACTTAACGTTAAAACGCACACCATAATCGAAAATGCTCTTCAGCAATCATCCGTAATAGACCAGAACTGTATCCGAAATTTTTTATGTGACCCTATAAATGAACGATAAATACGATACAAATCATATTCAAGCTTCTTGTAGTCAACCACAGTAATGTAATTTAATTTCATAATGTTTGAATCAGTGCAACACAATTAACACACTGACGACAGGCAATTTAATTAAATCTGGGTTTAAAAACAGTAGAAGCTCCTCCCTCTTCTGAAAGTGTCTCGGAAATTGGTTTCTGAGATATGTTTTTCATGTTTATGCAGCAGTAAATATCTTTTAATGTACGGATGTAATATATAATGTCTTACAATCTATAAAAAATATGGACAACACAATATAAATGTCTTTTCTGTAAGGTAGAAGTCACTCCCTTAGCCAATGATGTATTGTGAATAAAAACGAGAATTCTCGTTTCCCGTCGCTAATGTGTTAAAATAAGCTGTGAAGAGTTTTTTTTTTTCCCCCGTAGACCACATTTTAATTGACCACTTTCGTGTGACCCTGAAAAAAACATATGCTTTGCACCCCATATACTACAAAAATGTTTCAAAAATACATATCAATTTTATTATTTTGTAACAGAGTAACATCATTAAAAAACGCCACAAAAGGATTTTCTTCAAAGATTGTAATATTATGAATACTTTTGAGTTCCCTGTACGCATGCTGTAAGTGCTACACATAACATATTTTATAGTAACCAGGTTCTAGTGCACCTTAATAAAGTATATAAATTTCATTACGTTTAAAATTGTGTAACATTATTAAAATACACCGCAGACGATTTTTCCCAAAGACTATAATGTAACGGAATAGTTTTGAGTGCCCCTGTAATTAAGCTATGAATGCTACACTCTTCATTTTTAATACCAAACATACTTTGGCAAACCTGAATAACGTATATCAGTTACATGTAATCCCGACTATATTTACGCGAGTTAGAGCACGTAGAGAAACACGGCAGGCGACAGATAGAAAAACGGAAGTCATAAATACTTTTCATCCATGTTGGAAAGTGTTAAAAAGGATTTACATGCCTTTAACTGTACTTTTTTTTCAGCATGGTTAAACATTAGTTTAAACATCCTAATCCATGCGATAGCAATAACATATTAAAAGCCCCCCAAAATATGCATATCTGAAGATCTATAAATCTACTGGAAAATAATTCATTATCGTGTCCACTGTTAATTGCATAAATTGTATCGATTTGGCGCGATAAAATATTTTTTGTGATAGCCTTTTAATAGTACCTGCAACAAAATTAACGTAATTTACTAACTTCATTCATATTTGACGCAATGATAGGCTACGAATAACAGTCGCTAGGCAACGAAGAAAAGGAAAAAAAAAGAAATATGTATCATGTAAAACAAGAAAATTAATTTAAAAATTCTTTATATTATTGGAATACATGTATAAATGTCCTCAAAACATTATACACGTAAATAAAAAAATCTGATAGATATATTGATAAAACTTCAATATAATAGGAATAATTTAAAACCCTTATTTGGAATTTTAGTATCCAAAATTTGACATTTAAATCCATTAATCAAACGCGCCATTTTCTTTCAACTAATCGAAATTTGAAAATCGTCTGACTTGCCGTAGAAAAGCATTATAAAGAAAAATAAAATCTTCCATATTTTCCGAACGAATGAACCAAATTTAACCAAAACCTATACAGCTACGTCCGGGTATCTCACGAATATGCCCAATTAATTTCAAGCTGATCGGGTGCTTTTTGCGGCAGTTATCGCGGAACAGACAGACAGACAGACAAACGGAAATCAAAACTTTTCGTGTCTCCACAGTAAGCCTTCACTGGCGTTTCGGCAACTAGTAAATCTGCAGATCAGGAGCCTCAACGTCATCTTTGCAAGTCATTGTTTTTTAACACTCATTGCGTAATATTCAACTTCCTACAAATCGCTTTTTAAAGTTTTCAAATTACATAAATATTTATAAGCATACAAAATACTTCATAAAGTTTCAGAAATTAAAAGTGTTAAAAAAGTGGTTATACATTTATGTTCTGAAATTCTGATGAGCTACTTATTCTGGTAACTTTTTAAATCAAAAATTGCATTTCTTCAGGGGGGCTCTGCCCCCCTGAACCCCCCGTAGTCTATTTAAATTTACATTCGTAATTTTTTATTGATTGTGCGGATGGTTATAGTATATCTTAGATTTTTTACGCTGTGATTTATAAGGATAAGCATAAGTTTTTTTTATAAATTACTAAAATTTAAATTTAAAATAAAATATTCATGTTAACCGTACACAGACAATAAATCTTGAAGTGACGCCAAAAATGCAACCCTAAAATCCGCTACATTCGGCACAACACAACAACGTGCTTAGAAAAAAAAAAAGAATAATATTTTTAGTAATACAGTTTTTAATTCATAATACAATGAAATGCTACCTTAGAATGCTTATTGCTTAAATATAAACAGATCATTTTCCTTTTACAGAAAAAATGCACGGATGAAGTCAAAGAATTCGGTCCCTGTTCCACGTGCTTGTTTTGTTTGGGCCGAATGAAGGCATTTAAATCTGAGCGATAATGCACATCGTATTGCAAACTGTTTTTACGGCATACTGCATCTCCATCTATCTCTTTCCTCCGTGAATAATAGTTAATTTTATTTTACCCAAGATCTTTTTATTCCAGCATCTTTGTTTTCGATAAATGACGTCTAATTCACCTGCTATGCGTACTTACTCAAAACTTTTCATCTTGTTATATTAAGAAATACTCGAGAGTTTTCTTTTTATTTCCAATATGCCGCCATATTAATTTTTCTATTCTTAATTTTATTTTTCATTTTCCTGTTTCACGACAAAACATTTCAAATAAAAATTGTTTAAAAGAAAATATTATTCCGGGTTTTGATTTTCTTGGCAACAATTAAAGAAATATTGGTAAATGTTATGGAAAATGTTACGTTATTCTCTATGAAAATAATGAACTTTTGTATTTTTAAGCAAAATATTTGAATAAAATAAATAAAAAAATGAAATATTGTCTATTTCTGGGCTAAAATCAACCTACAGTGGGTTGCCAAATTATTAGGGACAGCCATGAAGTATAGGTTTTTTGTACAATATTAGGATATAATTTGAAAATAAACACTATTTTTAAGTTAAAAAAGCTTTATTGTTATACTAGTTTAAGTATTTACGCAATATTATAGGAAAAAACCCAACAAAAATATAATACAGTCAATTTACTAATGTTAGTAAAGAATATTAATATTTGGTGATAATTCCTTTGGCTACGAGAAGTGTTTCGATGCGTCTCGGCATTCTTTCTATGCAATTTCTGGCACTTTCTTTTATTTTACGGTTGTGATGCCATACATTTATTAGTTTTTCGATGAGTTGTACTTTGGTTGTAATCATATCTTTGGCGATTTCCGCCTCGTGATCTCCCAGCAGTTTTCTATGGGATTCATGCCAGGAGAATTGCCAGGCCAAGATAAAACTGAGGTATTATGGTCTGCCAAAAACTTTGTAACGCTTCTAGCTTTATGACAATGTGCTGAATCATGCATAAACATGAACTCCTCACCACCTAGGAATCATTTTTCAATTTGCGGCAGCAGCCGAGTTTCCAGAACTTGCCTGTACTGGTCTTGTCTCATGATTGCCTGGGCAATGTAGAGCCGGCCAAACCCTTTAGCGGTATGACAGGCCACACCATTATTTTATCAGGGTGTTTAACACTTTCCCCGATGCAGTCAGGGCGGTATTTTTCGCTTGGGAGTCACCTGGCAAAGCTGCTTTTATCGGCTAAAATCTCAAAGGTTGATTCATCTGAGAAACAGACCTGAAAAAAATTAAATATGTTAATAATTTAGAAATAAATGATTTTAAATGCATAAATAATAATTATCTTAACAACTGACCTTACTCCAGTCATCAACCGTCTTCTGGCGGTGTTTACGAGCCCAGGCAAGGAGCTTCTTCTTCATCGCTTCTGTGAACCAGAGTTACTTGGCTGTCAACCCTTCCTCCGCTAATCTCCGCTGCACATTTCTCTTAGAAACTGGTATTCCAGATTCTTGAACGATCTGAGTAAGGAGTCCCACAGTTTTCTTTCTGTTTCCTAAACAGATATCCCGGATTTTCCTATCGATACGTGGAGTTGTTATACGTTTTCTTCCACTTTTACCTTTTCGTTTGGGCAAAAGTGGCTGGTTTTTGTCCAGATTTATTTTTATCCTGTTGACTACTGACTCGGAAACTTCAGCAAGTTCTGCTATCTTTCTTTGGTAATGATTCGTATGCAGAAGAAGAGTTTTTGCCTCAGATTTTTTCCTAGAGGACGAATCAATCCCTCGAAATCAATAAAAATAAAAACTAAATTAAAACCGTAAATAATTTCGCAAAAAACAAATATTTAATCAATAAAAGAAAGATAATACTCTCATATAAATCTTAACTTTTCCAAAATAAAACACAAAGAATTTTGTTTAAATTAAAGAAAAGCGGCTTTCACTATTGCGTGTGTCAAAGACTCAGCGTCTCTCCCGTTATTAAAATATTTATAGAAAGCAAACAAAACTTTTAACATACCAAAAGTATTTAAAAGTTGAATTATAGAGATGTTGACAACAGTAAAATAAATGCCTGCAACACCTAAACGATTTAGAGCCGCAGTCAAGTGCACCCAAAGTATAAATCTAGCAAAAAATATGACTGTCCCTAATAATTTGGCAACCCACTGTATATGCAAAGATACAAATGCATTAATTCATCCGTTTTCACGTTGGCTTTACTCAAACATTATGCACGTAATTATACTAATATTATTAGGACCAAATACGTTGCTAGGCAACAGATGAGAGAAAAGGAAAAAAATGAAATATGCATTATGTCAAATTGATAAAACAAAATCCTTTATATTATTGGAAAACATGCATAAAGTTCCCCCCAATATTATAAATCTAATTAAAAAAATCTCGCAAATATATTGACAAAATTTCAAACTAAATGGAATAATTTAATAATCTTATTTAAAAATTTCAGCATCAAAAATTCACCATTTAAATCCATTTTTCATATGAGCCATTTCTTCCAACAAATGAAAATCAGAAAATCGTCTGACTTACCATAGAAAAGCATTACAGAGCATAATAAAATGTTCCATATTTCCCGAACGAATGAACCAAATTTAACCAAAAACTATACAGCTATGTCCGGGTACCTCATCAACATGCCCAGTGAATTTGAAGCCGATCGGATGCTTTTTGCGGCAGTTATCGCGGAACAGACAGACAGACTAACAGACAGACTAACAGAAATCAAAACTTTTCGTGTCTCCACAGTAAGCCTTCACTGACGTTTCGGCAATAAGCCTTCACTGACGTTTCGGCAATAAATCTTACTAGTAAATCTGCAGATCAAGAGCCTCAACGTCATCTCTGCAACTCATTGTTTTTATCAAACTTTGCGTAATATTAATCTTTCTACAAAAACAAAATTTAAACTATTTAAATTACACAAACATTTATAAAAGGAAAAAAATATTTCGATGGTTTCAGACATTAAAAGCGTTAAATTAAACACGTTGTTATGTAAGGATATTCTGAAATTCTCACGAGCTACTTATTCTAGTAATTTTTATATAATAAAGCAAATTTCTTCAGGGGGGCTCTGCCCCCCTGAACCCCCCGTTGTGTAATTTATTTTGCATTTGTAATTTTCTACTGATTGAGTTAATGATTACCCTATATCTTAGATTTCTTTTTTCACTGCGATTAATAAGGATAAGCAATAATTCGGTCAAGCATTTTACGTTATCCTAATATCCATACAGCAGTATTTACTTGCCTGCTAACCACAAATACCTGTATCTAATGGATAAAGAACTTTTGGAAATGTAAACTGAAACATCTAATTTAGAAATCTAATACCTTTATAAATTTTGTTTATAAAAAAGTAATTTTGATTACCATTCTGCAATATTTATATCTAAGATATAATCTAAATATCAAAAAATGTACTCGATAGCATTAACTTACTAAAATCACCCTAAAGTAGGGGGGCTTCTAAACCTAACAGTTAATAATTCATCATCGTTAAATAGATAAACATGATTTGGCGCCTTTAAGTATTTTTTGTGATTTTCTTTTAATAGTATCTACATTTAATTTAAAATCGTGATGTTACAAATACCGTTGAAATTTGACGCAAACCTATGTTCAGGTCAAATTACGAAAGGTTGACTAACATTTCATTTCCCTTAGCCGGAATTTCTGTTTCATTTTTCGTAATAAGGATTATTTTAATAATTTAATTTATTTTACACTCTACAAGCTGTTACACGGACGTTGTTCACGTAGCATTAAAATAGAGATAAATGCATTAAGTAAAACATTTCACTCCCCACCAGACATACCAAGTCTCAAGCTTTTTGCACATCACTATTATCTTAGAGAAAATGTTCTTTTAAATCGCGCAAATGTTTCAATTAAATAAAGTAACATTTTCTGTATTAAAATACTGGTATCCAGAACGCCGGAGGCTTGGCAGCTCTGCTCCTCTTAATAAAAACATATATGATTAACCAACACTTTATCACATTTTATAGGAGACAATACGGAATTTCTTATTTGTATGGCCTTACATATATCTCAGTCATAAAAATGTAAAATTTTGTGCCAATTAATGCACGCAATTGCGAAAATGAAATCGCAAAGAATGAGAAAAGGAAGGCCAAGTAAAATCGTGTAAATCGAGGAATCTTTCTTCGTAGTGCTGGGAAAATACTGCTACAAAAACTATTTTAGGTGGTATTTGGTGTGAAATGTTTATATGTATTCATTCCTGTCCTATATATCCTTTTTTTTTTTATTTGCTTATTCCATTTTTCTTTTGCACGTGAAAATCTTACAAATTAAAATTAACTCTTTGGGAGAAATTGTTATTCATTTTTTTTTGGCAACAATAAAGTTTATAAAATTTAACAGAATAATGTCAGTTTATTCTGTATGAAAATAACGAACTTTTTCATTTATAATCAAATAGTTGAATAAATAAATGAAAATATTATTCTATATAGTATATAAATACTATTTTCATTTCTGCGTTTAAATAAATCTATATGCAAATATCTATACAAAGGCATTCATTAATTCATTCCTTTTGCTTTGATTTGACTTCAAAAAACCATACATACTTTCACATTTATGATATTTTTAGATGAGATGCTGTTGCTACGCAACGGTTAAAAGAAAAAATGAAGTATAAGTAAATTCATAAAATAAAATGTTTTATATTATTCGAACACATGTATAAAATTCTATCATAAGTTATACACCTAATTTAAAAGCTCTGACAAATGTTTTGACAAAATTGCAAACTAATAAGAATAATTTAATACTCTTATTTAAAAATTTCAGCATCCAAAATTTACCATTTAAATCTATTATTCATATGAGCGATTTCTTTTAACAAATGAAAATTTGAAAATCGTCTGACTTCCCATAGAAAAGCATTATATCACAAAATAAAATGTTCTGTATATTCCGAACGAATGAACCAAATTTAACCCAAAACTATACAGCTAAATCCGGGGAGCTCATCAACATGCCCAGGGAATTTCAAGCCGATCGGATGCTTTTTGCGGCAGTTATCGCGGAACAGACAGACAGACTAACGGAAACCAAAACTTTTCGTGTCTCCACAGTAAGCCTTCACTGACGTTTCGGCAATTATAGCTATGTATATACATATGTATCTTATAGCTATACAGGGTGTATCTAAACTCTTGGGCAAAACTTTAAGGAGTGATAGTACACATCAAGGCAAACAATATTAAATAGAAAACTAACGGTCCCAAGCGTCTTCCGAAGGAGATAGGCGCCATTAAAGTTTATGGTCCAAAATCTCAAATGGTTATACGGAAAAATATACGGAAAAATTGGTCGATTCGTTTGCGGTTTTCGCTAAAACTATTCTTTATGTCAGTATTTTTTTGAAAATAAATTTTAAAGATAAATGTTTAAAAATGCCGATAGAGGGCTCTTTAGACTTTGGAGTAACGAACAACTAATTTTACCGTTACTTTTTGTATCTCATTAAATGCTTTCAAAAGCTTAGTCTTAAACTTAAATTTTGGGCTCAAAATCTGAATCGTTGGGAGTGGTTGTGAACACCTCTGAACTGTGTTGAAAGGGGGAAGGGGTGTTTCAAATTTCGACTCCTGAACACAGTTCAGTTTGGGCTACTTAACGATTCAGACGACAGATTCCCCAACGATTCGGATTTTGAGCTCAAAATTTAAGTTTAAGACTAAGCTTTTGAAAGCATTTAATGAGATACAAAAAATAACGGTAAAAAATAGATGTTCGTTACTCCAAAGTCTAAAGAGCCCTCTATCGGCATTTTTTGAACTTTATCTTTAAAATTTATTTTCAAGAAAATACTGACATAAAGAATAGTTTTAGCGAAAACCGCAAACGAATCGACCAATTTTTCTGTTTTTTATAACCATTTGAAATTTTGGACCCTAAATTTTAATGGCGCCTATCTCCTTCGGAAGACGTTTGAGACCCTTAATTTCCCATTTTATATTGTTTGTCTTGATGTGTACTATCACCCCTTAAAGTTTTGCCCAAGAGTTTAGATACACCCTGTATATAGCTACCGACATCTGTTTACATTTTATTATATGTAAAATATTTTTTTATTCATGATTTATTCCAGAAGAAACGAAAATGAAGAAAAAATTCGAACCTACTACAACAAATTGTTTACCGTTGAAGAAAACATTCTGCGCCCTAAGCAAACTTTCAAAAGCCTGAATTCAACGAAAGACAATAAGCAGTATCTATATTAGCCTCTGTTTGCTTCTTTCACGGTTATTTAACGTGGTCTTTTACAAAGAGTCTTTTCATTTCCGGACAAGAACTGATGTTGGTGTACCTGAAATATTACATAATGCGGATAATTCATCGGTGCTAAAGGACTTGACTTAAAGAAAACAATGCCTTCAAAAAAGTTGCGACATTCAAAAAAAAAAAAGAAAGAAAGAAAAAGAAAGGAGGGAAAAGAGGGGGAAAGGTTGAGAAAAACAGTAGGTTTACAGTGTTATGGAAAATCGTGAATGAATACGAAAGAAAAAATTGAGAAAACATAAATGAGAAAGCTTATTTGCTGGCATAGTCCAATTATCTATGTTACTTTGCCGGCGTCTATTTAAATTCTATTATATCTAAAATATATTTTCATTTGATATTTATCCAAAGAAATGACAATGCAGAAAATATTCTAACCTACTACAACAAACTGTTTTTCTCTGAAGAGGACATTCTACGCCCTAAGCAATCACGCTACTGAATTCAGCGAAAGACAATAAGCAGCCTCTATTAGCCTGTGTTAGCTTCTTCCACATGATCTTTTACAATATTTAAGTCTGTCAGTCTTTTCTTTCCGGACAAGAGCTAAGGTGTGTCCCACCGAAATAAAGCCACCATGATTATGCGCTGAAACTGTGCACGAAACAAACCAATAAAAAGCAAACAAATATTTTAAGAAAGTCTATTTACAAATACATATTTACAAGGAGTAGCTCACTCCCTGCCCCACATGGGCAGGGGAAAAAAGTAATATGTAAAAAAAGAGGGGGGGGGGAGTGTCCCGCCGAAATAAAGCCACTACAGTTAATAGCTAATATATCCGCGATGTTCATATATGACTTGGTATATACGATGTGGCATACAATTTACCAATTCCTGGAGCACAGTAGTATCAATATTATCCCAGGCTTCAATGATGGCGGCCTTTAATTTCGCTACAGACTGAAACTGTCTGCCACTGGCATATACCGCCCTACTGAGGATATCCCACACATTTTCTTGGGAATTGAGATAAAGGGGAAAGCGCAAGCCGTTCCATGACATACACCCCATTATTCAAAAACAATTTCCAGGCAGATTTTGCAACGTGAATGGCGACATTGTCCTGCTGGAAACCCAACTTAGGGCACCAATTCTCTCTGCAAATGGCAGTAGATGAGTTTCTAGCATTTCTTGGTATTTGGTAGCCTTCATGTGGTCTGAAGGAAGAGCCAAGTTAAGTTTACCGCCATAGCAACATCCTCCTCACACCATTAATAAGCCTCCGTCTTGCTGTCTTTCGGAGAAAATTTCCTCATGTTATGCCAATATAAAGCAAGGCCGTCTAAGTCATCCAAATTAATTTTTTTTCATCTGAGACTATAACACGATGCCACTGGTCCTTCCAGGTTTGATTATATTGGGATCAATCGATTCTCCTTAACGTATGAATAGCTTTCAACATGGGCTGCTGTTTCCTTTTCTTATATCGTAAATTTCTTTTACGTTTTTCAATTCGTATCAGGGTTGATCTTCTCACTGGGATGTTATCCTCATTGGCCAACAATTTTAGGGAAATATCACTTCGTGAAAGACGACGCAAAACATCTCTTTCCTGCCTGGAAGTCATTTTTCTGCATGTGCACCTCATTTTTTATACCCGTACGCATTGCCCTGATTAAAAAAATTATCTATTACGGTTTTAGATCGTTTGATTTCCTTACATATTAGTCTATGTGAAAGACCTTGTTCCTTAAAAGCTGTTATCTGAACTTTCTCGAACTTTGATAGCTGGGTTTTCTTTACCGATGCATTGCTACAAGAGAAATAGAAAATACAACCTTCTAAAGTCTATATAAAGTTCGAGAGGCACAGAGCAAGTATTTGACAACATCCTGATGTCACAAACATGTTGAACTGCAGCAGCTGGAATGTCGATAGTTGCCAATAAATACTAATATTGGCAGTGGCTTTATTTCGGCGGGACACTGTTTCCCCTCATTTTTACGCATTCAGCTTTTTCTCCTGCCCAGGTGGGGCAGGGAGTGAGTTAGCACTTGAAAAATATGTATTTGTATATGAACTTTCTGAATATATTTGTTTCGTTCTTATTTGTTTTTTTCGTGTCCAGTTACAGCACAAAATTACGGTGGCTTTATTTCGTTGGGACACACCTTAATGTTAGTTAAGGAGAAATATTACATAATGCAGACAATTCATCGATACTAAAGGAATTGACTTAAGGAAGACAATGCATTCAAAAAAGTCGCGAGATTTCAAAAAAAAGAAAAAGAGAAGAGAAGAGAAAAATAAGGTTCAGAAACACCAATAGGTTTACAGTGTCATGGAAAATCTTTGATGGATACGAAAGAAAAACATAAATTAGAAAGCTCATTTATCGACATGTCCTATATCTATGTATACTTTAGCGGTATCTGTTTACATTCTATTATATCTGAAATATCTTTTCATTTGTGATTTACTCCAGAATAAACGACAATGAAGTAAAAATTCTAACCTACTACAGCAAATTGTTTTTCTCTGAAGAGGACATTATACACCCTAAGAAAACACGCAACTGAATTCAACGAAAGACAATAAGCAGCCTGTGTTTGCTTCTTTCACAATTGCTTAACATGTTCTTTTACAATATTTAAGTCTGACAGTCTTTTCTTCCCCGTACAAGAACTAATGTTAGTTCATTGATCTAAAAGAATTGACCTAAGAAAAACAATGCCTTCAAAAAAGTTAGTTATCTTTTGAAATTTTTTCTTCTTAAAATTATCACCATCTGAATTACAGACTGAATACAAATAATTTTTATTTATATTTAAATATATTATACACTAGCAAAACCAGCGACTTTGCTCGTGTAATTTTTTAAATATGTCAAGGGGTACTTGTGTGCATATTTTTATTAGAGGAAATTATACTGCTATGGATAGATCAAAAATTTCTAATTAAGCCACATTTGAGTGAATTTTCTTATACTGCATTAAGTGAACATGAGACTTAAATTAATCAGAAAATCTAAAATTAACTCTAAATAAATCATAATTTAAAATGCATTTTTAAAGGTTTTCCGCTCATTACATTTTTCATTTGAAATTTCGAAATTTTTAGAAAAAGTTCTTAGCGAGCTTTTTCATCTTAAAAGTAACTGCCATGCTAAATTCCTAGCTTCTAGTTATCCATGCTTCTATAACAACTATATCACAGAAATCGCAATTTAATAACTTTTTTTGTTCCTGTGCACATTTTAAAATTTTTAAATGACTTACGACAAACTCTTTTCTGCTCATTTCATCCTTTTCATTATTTATTTTTTAGAAACCGTTTATAGCATGTACCTGTATCTTAAAAGTAACCACCACACCAAATTTCTAATTTCTAACCTCAAAAATATCACAGAAATCACAATTTTAGAAATTTTTTGCTGGTGAGTAGGTGGTGAAAGTAATAACATATTAAAGGTAGTATTGCATATTAAAGATACATACACTAATAATATATTAAAATCTCATTTTAAATCTAAAATTTAAATTAAATTCTAATTCTTTCCAACCCTATTTAATTCTCAATTTGTACTCTGTAAATTAACTTTCTCGGTCCAACATGTATCACAAGCAAAGTATGTTCTTTCTATCCAACTTTAAGATTAAAACGAAAAAGTAAGTGGAAATTGCAAGTGCCTGTGATTTTTCTGCATCCAGGGTTTGGCCAGTCCCCAGTTGCAGTCAGAGCTCTAGACATCAATCAAGAACTTCTAATTCAGTTAAAGAAATGTTAAATCCTGTTTTCACAAATTCTCCCTCTACTGGAAAATTTAGAAGTTCTCAATCAAAACTCATGAACAAGCTTGAAAGTGGCAGGTTTTGAGACGTTCGGCCGATCTTGTAATTATGTAGCGATTCAAATGTAATTATTGGCTTTCGGGACCTCCAAATAATAGATCTCTTACTCGCTATTGATGTACTACTGAACTGGATAATAAAAGAAGTTCGGTCCACAACGAGATCCCGAGTCTAGTTATTTCAACCGCCGCTAAATTCCTTACATGTATATACAGCTTTATTTAGAAGTATGGTTGGAAATACTTTGTGTAAATGACTTTAAATAAAATAGTCCTCTAGACCAGGCCTGTCCAACCTTTCAGTAAACAGGGGCGCCCCTTACCTGGTCACAAACAATTCAGGCCGCAATTATCCACACGAATTAAATCATCCAACAATATTACCTGACTGTTGCAGTGTCCGAGTCTGATTACCACGGGTACAGGCCCTTATTATCGCATGGCAAATCGGGACTTTGCCCAGGGACCCAGGACCTCAAGTGGCCCCAAATCCATATATTAATTTATAAAATATTTACTTTTTTTTCCCAATTCCAACTCTGAAAATTTTCAAATACAAAATACAAATTTCATCTTTAAAAGAATGAACTTAAATCATATCTAAACTTTAGTGGTTGAAAATAATCAGTTCTAATTGTCATGAGATAAATTTTCTTCTGTATGTATTTTTTTTCTTTTAACTTTGAGTTAAATATGAAAAACAAATCCAAAATTGCCATCTTTTTAGATTTATTGAAAAAACACCTTCTACTTGTGGAGTAGAATCTATTTGATTTGATATTATGTTGTGTGTATTACAACTCAAAAAGATTTAAAATAAAGTAACTTGATTAACTCATATTTACATGTTAGAGTATTTGACACTCTTCCAAAAGTTGAAGTTATTAAATTCCTCTGAAAGTAATATATCAAATTACTAAAGTTATATAAAAAAAGTTTTGTCCTGCACTAAGAAAAAGAAGAGTGTTTTTATCAATTAAGGTACTTAATTTAGAATGGGTGGAGCTAAGAATTTTCTTCCATTTAAAATCCAAGGTGCGAAAATATTGCATTACACATATGACTGAACATGAGTTCTGTTTGAATAATGTTGCAACGATTCGAATGGGTCCCCCTAATTCATCTTTGCCCAGGGCCCCAATTAGTCATGATCGGGGCCTGCACAGACGCCAACTTCCGCCAGCATTTTTGTACAGTAATTATTGCCTTATTTAAATGCAAGACTTCTGCCATAAAATAGGACGAAAATTTACTATTTGGGAATACTGGCGGACATTTGTTTCTGCGGTAATCAAGCACTGATTACTGATAGTCTTATAAGATGCACATACATCTATTTCACAGTGGTACTCGTAACTCATAAGGTCTCTACGATTCAGGAGTTCTAAATAAAAATAATTTGAAGATATAATATAAATTGTAATAAATTTAGAATCGCATTTTTAAAGAGCGAGGGAGGGGGGGGGGGGGGGGGCAAGTGCGCTATGTAAAATTTTTTGTCGAGAAAGGAGCCAGAAACCTTAATTGTTTTAATAACAATTTAAAAATTATATGCAAATATTATTTATTTATAAAAAGGCATTCTTTTTAAATAGATTTTTATCTTTACAAAAATTTAATAAACTAGGGGACTCGGCCCCCTACGAGCTACGCTCGCCAACCCCCGTCCAGACACCGCAGGCTCTAAATGCACGCTAATTTGACCGGCTTTAAAAAGATTTCGAAAGATTGAATTATAATTTAAAAAACAGTGGCGATCTCCCTATAAACGAATTTCTATTCATTTCCCTTTGATTGGGGAATTTTAACGCCAAATCCGCTGCGGTACTACTTGATTATCCCGTCGACCAATTTCGCCAAATTATATAAATCGCCAAACCACTCGCCAAATTATACAAGTTGACATAATTTTTATTTTAAATAACGAAAGAACAAATAAATTCGTACAACATTAATAAAAATACAAATAAAACGTCGAAATAAAAATAACTTGATGACGTAGACACGTGTAACAACATTTCAAAATAAGCTAATATAAAAGGAATTAAGTAAACTGAGTCTTTGTCTCCTGGTATTTTTTAACAAAGCGAAAAGAAAGTTCTTTTAAATGAGACATTTTAAATTAATCGTTTTTAATCTGACGTAATTTTTACCAAGCTATTCTTTCTCTTTTAAATAATCGCGTGAAAGTACATTTGTTAGCAATGAAATATTATTTGCGGTTTCCTAACAAAAATAGTTGAAAATATCCTCTCAAAATATTAAATAAATGTCTAGCGCAATTTCTAAATTTAAACTTTTTTGCAATATTATTTTGTGTTCATTTTATGTAATAACTATAATGTGACGTAAATATGACGTAATTTCTCCTAAGACTTCTAACGCATGTTAATGAATTTATTATTTTACAATATCCTTTCTCTTTTAAAATTCACGTGTGTACTTTTTATGACGTAATTTTTAATAAGTTCCTGCTTTTTATACATAATTATTTAATTCTAATTTGAAAGTTTTTTTCCTGTTTATAATAGTCACGTGTAAATAAATTTTTAATTTGAAGCAAACATTATTGCTTGCGTTTTTTATACAGTTGGCAACAGTTTAAATTAGTACAATTTTCTGAAATCTGTAAAAAATATCTCTAGAAATGCCGAAAATTTGAATTTAAAATAGAAATAAAACCTGAAAAAATGAGTCAAAATAAAAAAATTAATGCAATCTGCACTCCGGCAAATTCTAACGCATAAAATGATCTAAAAATGATTACACTGCCATGTCTAGTTTTTGCTGCTATAAAACTTTTTTAGTGGAACGATTTTGTCCAACTTTAGCATTAAATATCTCTTAAAATAATTCTTCGATTGGAAAACTGTCTGCATCAGCGTGTTTATCAAACATTTCTGTATAAAACCACTGATTTTCATATTTTTGTATGCATTATTTTTCTCAATATTAACGAAGAAAGACCTCCGGTCACAAAAAATTCAAAACCGGCGGCGGCGGCGGCGGCGGCGGTGACAGCGGTAGTTACTTTTTTTTAGAATAGAGAGATATGAAAGGGCGCCATGGCACCCGCCGGCGCCATATTGGACAGCCCTGCTCTAGACAAACCTAAAATTCTGAAAGTAATTCAAATATTTTACCAAACATTTCTTAAAATCCTTTAGAAGCAGAGAAAGCATTCATTTCCCAAATAATTGATTTATACACAAGATTAATTTTAACATAGTTATTCTAATTGGTAAATAAATCATAATAGATGTAAATTTCCAACTGGGTGAAATGTCCGGACCAGGATTCGAACCAGGGATCTATTGGCTAAAGCCGCCAATGCTCTATTATCTTAACTATTCTGGACGAATCTGGTGGAACTTCTTCACCCTGCTAACCTAGCTGATATAATTCATTTATAGTTCGTTATCATGTAAATCATAATGTATATACAATGTGTGTGCTTCAAATTAGAAACAGGAAATGCTTTCCATGGATGATTTTTAAATAAACAAAGACTATGCATCTAAAGAAGCGCAATACTGATAGTAACCCAAATGTTTCACAAAAAAAAATTAAGCAAGTAATGCAGGTCCTAAAATTCTTCATCAGGGGAAGCAAAACGTGCTTATACTTACAAGATAGCAAATCTTAGGCAGACTTTATTACCTCTTAAATATATGCACGTTTTACTTCTTCTGATGAAGGACGTTATAAATTAATTGCTCTTGAAATTACACTCGTGTTTTGTTTGTTGGTATACGTTTCGTTTCTGTTGAATTTTAGAGCATTTTTATTAAATCAGCAAACATTTAATCAAAATATATTATACAATAAAGTCTTTTATGAATCTTAAGTTCAAATGGTACTTCACATCGCAGTTACTAAGATTTAAGGCACCAACTAGTGAGTAAATCTATCCGGAGAAACTAATTACAGATAATTTCTAATTTTAAAAAAGTAAAAGAATATCAAACAAATAAATATGGCTCAATTTGCTGTTCGCTAGCGGAAGCAGACATATCTCGGAAACTCGAATTATTATAGGATGTTCACAAATGTTTGTATATTTTTTAAAGCAAATTAACCGTACTTTTTTTTTTCTACTACTACGCATGGTGACCAGGCAACGACATGTCTGTTGATTATCTTATATTCTTATAACATATATTTCTAAGCTGACTTTTCTGCTTACAAATTAATTTTATTCAAGTTTTATATATAAATGATATTTTCTTTTCGGAGAAATATAATATTATAAATATTATGCTGCTATATTATATTTAGCATTTTAATCATTTATAGAAAAGGGCATCTTAAAGAATGTGTTTGAAGATATTGGTAAAAAATAATTTGGAAATTCTGTTTTTAAACTTGATTAAATAATAGAGAACATTTCTAAATATGTTGACTGCGTCTGTCTGCTTTGTCTACAATTTTATTACAAAGATCGTGAGTTTTATATGCGTCTGTGTAAAAGTCGAGGTCAATGCTTTAAATAAAATATATGTTGTTGTTTTTTTACACAATGACTAGTTTAAAACAATCGTTTGTGTGATTACAGGATTAAAATGATCAGTTTATTTATGAAATATATCCATTTCCCAGGTTTTGGAGTATATTTTGGACTTTGCCTGATGTTTTCTTTAAAAAAAAATAAAAGAAACAAACTCCGGTACAGCTTAAATATCAGAGTAATGAAAATTTGATCAATAGTTTAGAAATAATTAAAACAATTCGAATTACTCTAAAAGAACCGAACTTTGTTTCAGCTTTATCTAAATTAAATCTGAATAAGAATTCAGAATGAACAATTTCATCTTCACAAAAAGAGATAGATATACTCTTTAATTTAATTTAGAGATATACAATTTTATGTCTATTTATAGAATGAAGACCAAATCAATTAAAATTCTTAGCCTGTTGCTCGAAATTAACTGTTAAATATTTTTTAATTAAATTTTTTAATTTATATTTGTGTTTTCAGTCATTCTCAAATCACACTGTATCAGAGTGTGAGAATATACAGAATATACAAAAACAAATAAAAATTATAAAACATTTAAATTTAAAAAAGAAATGTGGCTATATTTATAAGCAGGTTTTCTATGAGATTTAAAATAAAATTGAAAATTTTAACTTATTAAATAAATTCTCTATTTCTGACAACATAATTAAAAGTAATTTGCATTATTATATTTATCTTCAAATAATTGTTTAATTTTAATAAAAATTAAATTAATTTTAATAAAATAAAAATTATTTATAAAAATAAAACCATGTCAATCATATATTTTAAAAATATTTCATCATAAAATAAAAATTCCTACCTGTGGGTCAGCCAAATCCTCATCTTTCATATCCATTGTTATCCTAAAACTATTGCTCTACTGAACTGAACTATTCAACTTTACTTTTCAGAATGATGATGGACCCGCGGGAAAATTCAGTAGTGCTGCCACCTAGCGGTTCGTGACTGCGTCAATGACCCGCAGCTATACTCGATCCATCATGCTCCAAAAAACTTCACTTGCCCGAGAGACGAAGTGAAGCGAGATATAGAGAGAAAAAGTATTTAGAAAGACAGTATAAAGTTACGTCAAAAAATAATTTTAAACTTTTGTTTTCTTTAGATTTTAGTGTTTTGGAAGCAATATTATGCGTTTCAATATACCTGTTCTGTCCCCTCCGTTCAATTAACAACGCACTTTCAGTACAATGAAAAACGTGAAAATGGAATCGCTGGAGTCCCAAATACATTTCAGATGTACGATGGATGTATCGGGATTGTGAAAATTTTCTGTTTAATTATTATTTCATTATCGAAAATAGAGATTAGACCAGACATGTTTCAGCCCTTTTTCCGCGTGGGCCACAAACATAAGTTTATTTCGTTAGGCGGGCCGAGATTCACTGTAGTTTTATAATAATGTGTAAATAAATAAATAAATAAATATATATATATATATATATATAGTCAGGAGGGGTAATTATGACCACTTTTTAGATTTTCAACTTTGTTACTTTTTTCTGCTTATTTCTATTTGGAAAAGTGCTGTTTTTAGTACATAGGAAGTAACTTTGATCCTTTAAGAACACATTTTAAAAGTTTTAATTATCATAGCTGTTTTTCTTTTAAAGTTAAAAGGGTGGTTATAATTACCCCACCAAAAACTCACAATCACATAAGTTTGGGATAATTAAGACCACTAGTGGGGAAATTATGACCACTATATCTTCTCTTTATACTTGCCAATACACATTTGTTTGGGGTAATTATGACCACTTTGAACTCCAAAGTAACAAATCCGTTTATCAAAAATTTTATAGACTTAGTTTCAAATTGCTATTTGGATCTCAAAAAGGCTTCAGACTAGTAATAAAGAATACCTAAGATGAAATATACATTATGAGGTTAATATCTAAGCTTGAAACAAAATTTTACCATCAGAGTTTTCTCCAATATGACGGCGGTCATAATTACCCCACCTGACCCTATATATATAGTTAAATAGAAACATAACAAAGTAGTATAACAAAGCAGTGTGACAAAATTAATACAATTAGCTTCAGCTATATACTAAGTTTAAAACAAGATAACATAATAATGTAGTTACAAATTCTAAAGATTAAATATATATATGAGATTTTCTTTAATAAATTCGAATTTTGATCAGTGCAAGAGCTTCAAAACTTTTTACTTTCTTCTATCTTCAATAGAAGAAAGTATTGTAATCGAAATTTTTTTCGACTTCCGGTTTTCGACGGATTTACACGCTTTAGGGGTCAGAGATCCCAAAAAACATATTTATAGAAAATGTCTGTCTGTCCGTGTGTCCGTCCGTCTGTCCATGTGTCCGTCCGTCTGTCCGTGTGTCCGTCCGTCTGCCCATGTGTCTGTCGTCATTGTACCATCAAAAAGTGTATGAAGTTATGCATAGAACTGAACCAAATTTTTATTTTAAGTTTTTGGCTATGGCAAGCAGATCCTCCCTGAATTTGGAAAAAATTCGCCGGTAGGGGGCGCTGTAATAGCGATTTTTGTGCGATTTTGAATATTGTACCATCGAAAAGTGTATGAAGTTACGCATACAATTGAACCAAATTTTTATTTTAAGTTTTTGGCTAAAGTTCTTGGCTATGGTAAGCAGGTCCTTCCTTAATTTGGAAAAAATTCGCCGCTAGGGAGCGCTGTAATAGCGATTTTTGTGCGATTTTGGGGGCATTTTGAATATTGTACCATCGAAAAGTGTATGAAGTTATGCATAGGATTCAACGAACTTTTTTGTGTTTGTTTTTGGTCATGGCACGAAGGTCCTCCGTGAATTTGGATAAATTCCACAGGTAGGGGGCGCTATAAATGCTGTCTGTACGATTTTCATTATTGTACCATCGAAAAGCGTATGAAGTTATGCATATAACTAAACCAAATTTTTTGTGTATGTTTCTGTCTATGGCAAGCAAGTCCTCCCTGAATGTGAAAAAAATCTGCCGGAAGGGGGCGCTGTAATAGCGATGTCTGTGCCATTTTCTTTATTGTACCTGTACCATCGAAAAGTGTATGAATTTATGCATAGAATTGAACCAAATTTCTTGTGTATGTTTCTGACTATGGCAAACAAGTCCTCCCTGAATTTGAAAAAAAAATCTGCTGGAAGGGGGGCGCTGTAATATCGATATTTGTGCCATTTTCTTTATTGTACCATCGAAAAGTGTATAAAATTATGCATACAATTGAACCAAATTATTTGTGCATTTTTTTGGCTTTGGCCAACAGGTCCTCCTAGAATTTGGAAATATTGCGCTGTAAAGGGGCTCTGTGATAGCGATTTTTGTGTACTTTTCTTGATTTTTCGTAGTTCTATTGTCCATCGGCGGCTCGTGCAGCGGCGGGAACTCGCTTCCTGCTAAGCTGGCTATTCGCAAACAGCTGATAACAACAGAATAAGGGAAAACTATTAATTTTAACAAATATCATGATATAGATTAACTCGTTTTTAGTCCGTTTAATTGACTGAAGCAGAAATTTAAGATGAAAATCAAAGTTGGTATAGTATTGAACTAATAATATTGAAGTATTAACATGTGTAACTACTTTTTGAAATATTAAGATGTATAAGACAGAAGAAAGTTTTGGGATTGGCACATCCAACTAGTTTGAATATGAAAATATACAGTTGAAATTTAATTAATTTTAAATAGCGTTTGATTAGTGGTGAAGATTAAAAATATATACATCTTTGTAGTGCAGATAGGACTATTTAAAAAAACTTTCACTAAGCTAAGGCCGTACTTTTAAATTATAAATAAATGGGAAAATTTTGTCTTCTCATTATACCATATAAAACACTAATGAAGATCTTAAATATATTTTTATGCACATGTCAAACTTTTATGAATATGGATTAATGATTGGGTGTCTCGGGCCGCACATGAAAGGTTGCCGAGACACATGCGGCCTCAGATTGAGTATGGCTGGTTATGAGTATGGCCGATTGAGTATGGCCGATTTTTATACCAGTCATTGGACTTGGGCGACTTCGGGATCAAAGTAAAAGTTTTATGCATTCACAAATTGAAACTAGTCGTTGAGGGCCACCGTAATCCTTACCCATCAGGGGTCATCAATCCCATCATGGATATGCATAATATAAAATGTAAAAATAAAACATGTGTAAACTATTTATAAAATGCATATCCAGGGATAACTAAGGTTACTGAAATTTAATAGGCTTTGTCGCACTATTGCATTCTAAGTACATACCAAATTCAAGCCTCATCTCAATTTGATTGGTAGATAGTTTAAAATCGTGGCTTGATGTCGTCATAAACTTTTAATGCTCTATTGCTGAATTGCGTAAAAGAAACATACTTATAACTCCAAAAATGATCATCCTATTAACTAACAGTTTACTGCGTCGGATTAAGCGTCTTATTTCCAATTAAAATATATCTTTGAATTGAAATTTGAATGAAATGAAGTGTCATCAAAAATCGAAGAGTGTGGAAAATACGATTACAAATATCTCGGCAACTAATTATCCGATCGACTTCATTCTTTATGCAAAATTCATGTTTTCTTATTGTCTTTTACATTCACTGCTTAAAATAAACAATTTCGAAAAAAAAAAAATTATGTACCCTTTATCAGAACGAATATTTCGAGAATCCGAAAAAAATAGTTCCGGATAATCGAGATTAATAAAATTCAATAGGCTTCTTCTCTGTACTTACATACTAAGTACACACCAAATTTCAAGTCTCTATCTCAATTTGTTCGGGAGATAGAGCACACACACAGACAAACAAATCAACGGAAAAAAAAAAAAAAAAAATCCTACAAATGCTACGTTTTTCGGAATCTCCAATGTCTAAAACGTGTAAATCTAAAACAAAAAATCGATTTTTAAAACGATTACAAGGCTTATCCTATACTACGTATGATGGGTAAGTAAAATGGAGAAAAAACTTGCTATTTGAGAAAAAAGAATGTAGTCTAAGTTTCTTAAAGTGTTTAAAGTAATTTAAAAATTAGCGAAACAGCACCGAAAACTGGCGATATGAAGCAATTAAAATAATAAAACTTTGTAAAAAATCACCATAAAATTAAAACAAAACACAGGACGCGTTTCGAGCTAAAAACATAACAGCTCGTCATCAGCTAAGCATACACGTGTCCGTAAACGAACAAGTTCATGATATAATGATACGGACACGTGTATGCTTAGCTGATGACGAGCTGTTATGTTTTTAGCTCGAAACGCGTCCTGTGTTTTGTTTTAATTTTATGGTGATTTTTTACAAAGTTTTATTATTTTAATTTAAAAATTAGTTTGAAAGAGAACTGAATTGTTATTGATGGAATATAAGGCAGAAGTATTCTATTTGATTTCTTCTTTGCATGGTCATTGTTATTAAGAAAAACGAAGTCGTGGAATATCCCTTTTCTATCCTCGATTTCTGTTCGAAGTCTTTTTCCAGAATTGCTCGAAAACAGAACTCATGTCTTTCTGCCATAGTTGTACAATGAGATTTTAAAAGAATAAAAAGAGTAACTTTTGCCGATTTCTGCTAATGGTTAGGTATAAATAAAAAATTTGGTATTTTAAACAAATAACTAAACATTGTCATGAGAAGGTATTTAGAATTAATATTTATTACTATGCAGAAAGGGTTTTTTTTTTTTTAATTTAACAAGTCGGAAATTGTACGTCAAACGTGGCAAATTAGGTACGTTCGTACTATAACTAGTTTTAGAAATATTCAGATCTTGGTGCAATAGCTGTTGCACTCTTATGCAAAAATGCGTGAATACAAAATTTATAACGATTACATATGTATCAAATTCAGTAATACGGAAATAATAAGACTCCATCTTAAGTAGGACGTCATCACCGTGGCAACCTAGAACCATTGCCTATCATAGACTATCATTGAATTAATTAGTATGATAGGATTTAACAGAATGAAGAAAACTTTTATTAATATCTTTTAAAGTTTTGGTTCTATTTCCATAAAATGTGAAGTGACTTGACAAAATTCTGCAACGATTATATACATTAAATTTCAAACCATTTGGTTGGGTAGTTTTTGCGCTGTTATATGCAGACAGACGGACGGACCAGTCGACGACTATAGGTTCTACGTAATTATATAATTACGAACGCACCAAAAAATTAATCTTGAAACCATTTTAAGATTTTATTAACGGTTTTCTATATTAAGATGTTATTAACGGTTCGTTCTTTCGGTTACAGGCTCGAGCTCTGATGTGCACAAATTTTTTCGGGCTTGGATTTCAAATCGCAATGCTCGGGCTCCGAAAAATTACCCGAACTCGTCTCTAATAGATTTTACTGCATTTGAAATGGTTTTTCATTAGGACTGAAAGGGGTTTTTTTTCTATTTGCAAATGTTATTGAATGACTGAAGTCATAAAAGATTGATAATTGATCATCGATGCATATTTCTTTTGGTTTTTATTATTATTATTATTCACACAATAAAAGAAAAGCAATTGTTCGGATTTTCAATGGCGATCAACTGAAGAAATCGACCCTGATTATCGCATGAGTTAGTATATACTGGGTTTGAAATTTTCCATAATGATAATTTACTATAAAAAGATCTAGAACTGTCAAAACTTGTACTTTTTATGCAATAAATCCACCATCTAATTTGTGAAGTCCCTTTCCATAAATTCTTCTTTTATAGGTTTTTGATCAATTCCAGAAAAACCAGATTGTGCAAAAATTTCATAAAATCATATAGTAACATTAGAATCATTTTGTTTCTAATTTTTAAACCTTAATTTTCAACATTTTCCAACAATTGTCCAAACTCTAACGCGCGTAAATATACTCATATTGCTATGTAATTAATATATATTATTGAGAATTAATGTGGCATGTTCGGTATTGAAAATGAAGTGTGAAGTATTTATACAGTAGTGGTCAGAATTATAAGAACAATTGAAAATTGAACAGAAAAAAATTATTTCTGAACTAAATAAAGTGAAATTTATACATAAAATGCTTTTTTATGCTAGAAATCATTATAGAATGCAAAACATTGGAAAATGCAAAATATGAATGTTTTGCCATAATTAACAAAATATGCCATTGTAAAAATTGGACAAAATTATAAGGACAATGAATGTTTTTGCCTGAAACACACTAATAATTAATAACTCCCCCTCCTTCTCAATCACTTTGATCTGTCTTGACGTCATGGAGTTTGACAGTTCCTTAAAAACATTCTTGGAAATTTTTGACCATGCTTTTTCGATGGAGGACATGAGTTCTTGCTTATTTTCATATTGTATACCATTTTTGTATACTTCGTGTGCCAGAATACCCCACAGATTTTCCATTGGATTCAGATCAGGGCTTCTGGCCGGCCAAAGAAGTAGTTTCACGAAATTAGCATCAAACCACGATTTTAAAGTTTGGAAAACATGTACTGAGACATTGTCCTGCTGGAAAAAATAGTCTCCACTCGTTATTAACGGTGCTTCCGGTAAACGATTATCGCACAATACATCAACATAACTCTCAGAATTCATTCTAACCTGCACAAAAACTATTGGAGTAGTTCCACCAGTTGCGAAACCACCTCAGACCTTTATTGAGCCACCTCCAAATGCACGCTTTGAGAAAATTTCTTTTTCTCTACGGAGATCATACCAGAAGTAGCGAAAACCATCTGGTCCATCCAAATTAAACTTTTTCTCATCTGAAAAGACAACATCATCCCACTTTTTTCCCATAGTAATGCATTTTTTTTGGCAAACTCCATTCTGAGTCTCTTATGAACTTTTGTAAGAGGCGGTCGTGACATATATTTACCATAGCGAACCTTTTTTTCTTTTTGTAAAACACGTCGAACAGTTCGAGCACTGCATTCTAAGTTCAATTCACGTTTTATTTCTGTTGACGTTTGTTTTTGGGAGCAAGATTGCCTTATTATTATTCTTTTCTCCCGTACAGAAACAGAAGATGGCCTACGTGTATGTCTTTGCCGTCCATATATACCGGGATTTTTAAGATAATTGTAAATAACCATTCTTGATCTATTAAGCTTTGTCGCAATTTGGCGTACAGAAAGTCCTGAACTTTTAAATGCATCCACTTTCCCTTTCTCAAACTCCGAAAGCTTTGTACCTAGCGGTATGACTGAAAAACAGAATATGACGATCCCAAACACTTACTACGCATTTATATCGTCGCTGAGTTCCGTGTGCAGAGCAAAAAACATGCAAATTTTAATTTTTAGAACACACAAATACAGTTGTTTTTATAATTTTGTCCATACCAGATGGCTGTATAAATCCATAATACAATTTATGAATATGGATTTTCCACATATTTCCATAAAAACTTATAAAAATATTCTTCATTTTCTTTTAGTTTCCATCCATTAAATTTGCGTAAGTTTCCGGCCAAATGTAGCCAAGATTTGGCGATTTTTGCCTTGTCCTTATAATTTTGACCACCACTGTAGTTCGTTTACAGTAGGGGTGCACAACCTTTTTAAGAGAAGGGCCACTTTCCAAAATGTCTGGGTTGTCGAGGGCCACATCAGTCACACCAAGAGAATTCTATTTCAGGGAGGTTGGGGGGGGGGACCCCTCTAGGTTCCTCTACCCAGTCAACATATACAATTCAGGTGGCAAGGATATATCAACAGTTTACGTTTTTATATGTAACAAGGATTAATTTGAAAGAGTGATAATAATCCTGGACTTTATTCGGGGAAGTAAATTTTGTTTTATTAAAAGGGCTAAAAAACAAACATAGGCATGAAAATGGCTGGTACCGAAAAAAAAGACGAACTTTATGAACGGAGGGGACAGGAAGAGCCGATCAACAGGATTTGAGATTTTTACGCGTCTGATCAACTTTTCCATTCCCGATCAACGAAATTTGGATTTTCCATGCCTCATCGACAAAATTAGCGATTTTTCCGTGCGCTCGATCGACAAAATTAGCGATTTTTCCGCGCTCGATCGACAAAATTAGCAATTTTTCCGCCCTCGGTCGACAAAATTAGCGATTTTTCCGCACCAGATCGACGAAATTCGCTATCTAACCGCACCTGGTCGACGAAATTCCTATTATTCTGCAACCGATCGACGATATTTGCGATTTTTCCGAGCCGGATCGACAAAATGCGCGATTTTTTCGTGCCCGACCAACGAAATTCGCGATTTTTCAGATCCCGATCGACAAAAACTCGCGATTTTTTCGTGCAAGAACGACGAAATTTCCGATTTTTTTTCACCCCTGACCGACGAGATTCTCAATTTTTCCGTGAACGATCAACGAAATTCGGGATTTTTAACTGACTCTGACGGAATTTGTGATTTGTTCTCGCGATAATCTGACGAAACTCGCGATTTTCCCGCAGCCAATCAACGAAATTTTCAATTTTTCCGCTCATTATCGAGAAATGCCCCGATTTTTCTGAGCCTGACAACGAAATTTGCGATTTTTCCGAGCCTGATCGACAAATTCGCGATTTTTTCGTGCCAAACCAGCAAGATTTGTGATTTTTCTGAGCCCGATTGACAAAACTCGCGATTTTTCCGTGTCCGTTTTACGAAGCTTACGATTTTTCGGAGCCCGATCAACGAAATTCGCGATTTTTAACTGACGGACGAAATTTGCAATTTTTCCCGCGGCAAATTGACGAAATTCCCGCTAAACAGACGAAACACGCGATTTTTCCGCACCTAATTGACAAAATTCGCGATTTTTCCACACCCGATAGACGAAATTCACGCTTCCTAACTGACTGACGAAATTTGCAATTCTTTCCCGCGGCAAATTGACGAAATTCGTAATTTTTTTCGCGCGACTTACGAAACTCGCGATTTTCCGTAACCGATCAAGAATATTCGCAATTTTTTCGCGCTTTATCAACAAAGTTGACTATTATTCTGTGCCCGATCAACGAAATTTGCAATTTTCCAGCACTTGATCGACAAAATTCGCAATTTTTCCTTGCCTGACCAATGAAATTCACTATTTTTCCGAGCCCGTTGGCCAAAACTCGCGATTTTTCCTAGCCCGACTTTTCCGTGCCCGATCACCGAAATTTGCGATTTTTTTCCCACGCTTCAAGTACAAAATTCTGCGATTTTTCGGTGACCGATCAAGAAATTTGCGATTTTTCTTCTCCTGACCGACAAAATTCGCGCTTTTTCCGTGTCCGATCAATGAAATCGCGATTTTCTCGAGCCTTATCGACAAAATTTGCTATTCTTCCGCACCCGATCAACGAAATTCGCGATTTTTTTCGGCCCTATCGACGAAATTCCCCAATCTTAACTCACTGACGAAATCGGCAATTTTTTCCCAAAATTGACGAAATTCGCGATATTTACTCGCGACTGACGAAACACACAATTTTCCGCAGTCGATCAAGAAAATTTGCAATTTTTCCTCGCATCATCAACAAAATTTATGATTTTTTCGTCCCCGATCAACGAAATTTGCGATTTTCCCGCGCCTGATCAGCGAAATTTACGGTTTTTTCCGTGCTTCATCGACCAAATTCTCGATTTTTCCGTCCCCGATCAAGGAAATTTACGATTTTTCCACGTCCAATTAACGAAATTCGCGATTCTTATTTGACCAACAAAATTTTCAAATTTTCCCGCGGGGACGAAATTCATGATTTTTTCCTGCGACTTTTGGACAAAAATTACAACTTTTTCCAGTTATAAATTGACGAAGTTCGCGGGCCACACGTTACCCCATCGCGGGCCACTTTTGGCCCGCGGGTCACAGGTTGTGCATCCCTAGTTTACAGGAACACTTTTTTCTTAAAAAGAGACTAACTGTAAAAAAAGTAACTAAAGGCCAGAAAAATGACTGACTTGGAAGCTTGAATATATAATCCATCTATCACGAAATCAGCCTCGGAAGCCGCAACATCCCACAGGGCCGGCACAACGTAGCGCGGGACCCTGGCAAAGCAATTAGTGGGACCCAACGTATACTGCAATACTGGACTAATAAAATTTACTTTTAAATCATATATATATCGTGGATATGTTGGAAATACTAATCTCTTCAGAATTAGATAAAACTCATCATAAATCACGATAATTGTTTTTCAAAAACACTTAATGCCTGCCATAAATAAGACTGATTACTTTTTCACCCATCCTGTTAGAAAAATAGAAAATTACTTCCTTGTTCATCTATTGATGTGTCAATCAAAATTGTATAAACATTTACATTAAAAAGCTGCAATTTTGACAGCACAAAGAACTATATTAATAATTAAGAGACTTTAAATTACAATAAGTGTTTTATTAATATAAATAATCTAGAATTTTTTTTATGTCATTAATCATGTATCAATAATGTTATTCGTATTATTATTCTTCAGTGTGTGTAAAAAATTTGACCCAGATGGGAGCAAAAATGTACGCTCCAGTTTTGTATTTTAAGAAATATAAATATTATAGTTTAAAACAGAAGTTTTACAATGTTCCTGCAATATATATATAACAAAAAGGATACACAATCTTTTAATAAAAAATCACAAGTTTTTACAGGCTAAACAACTTAGGATATTTCAGTTTTATCATGGATTGAACCAACCTTTTTATTGGATATGAAGAAAGTTCCGTGTTACCCTGGACAATCATCAATAAGAAGGTAAGCAGATTTACCTTATCTTTATTATATGATTTAATGTGATTATTATTACATCACATCAGTCTCATTTTTAATTATCCAACATAATATAGGTAATAAAATGTGTTATAAATATACCTCTAGTGTCATATTTAACGTGCATAATTATTTTTAATTTTGCAAAATCTTCTACCCTTTACAATATTTTAAATATTTATTTTTTATGGTGCCCTTTCGGGATCGTCGAATCTATATATTACCCTGACAATTATATCAACTTTACCTATAAAAAATAAAGTTAATACTCACTTTTTTCTAACGAGGAATCGTTTAACAGCAAATCTAGAACAAAAATATTATTTTATACATAGGAAACGTTATTTTGAATTGTATAGAGAGACTCGGGGCCTCTAAAAATACATCCATTTGGCGCGGGGCCCTGGACAGCCGGCCCATTTGCCCGATGGCTGCGCTGGCCTTGCAACCCCCCCCCCCCCGCCCCTTCAGTCAAAATGAACATCAACTCTATTAAAAAGACTGAGAAATACTACCGCGACTATTGTCGATCTTCCGTAATTTGCTACCATTTTTTACCATTGATTTGCCTTTGATTAGAAACTGTTGCGGCTTCCGCGGCCGCATCCATCGCTATCGCGACAGCTGATGTTTTCATGACTGAATTAAGTTAGATCAATTGCATATTTAGCTTGTATAAAACGGTTAAGAGAAAAAATGTCGCTGCCTCTCAGACTAATGTACGTATGTAATATGTACGTATAAGAGATCATACATTTCTCTTCTAGCCGATGATGTTAAATTCACTTTTGAACTCTTCTCTATCAACTTTTTTTTTTTATTTCATTAACTTTTATTAATCAACATTTAACAGAAAAGTCTGAGTAAATCCATGACTTACGTTAAAAGTTGCCAGTTAATTCCATTGCAAAAAATTTTTCTACTACCATTACAAAAACTCTCTACTTAAAAGAGTCCATCTCGAATCAATTAAAAAAAAAAAAATAGAAAATCCTTAATCGATGTCTACAACCCCGATATTGAGCCGGAAGACCAAATGCTCTACTTGTTACGGGGTTGACCTCTATGCCAAATGCTGTTGGTAGGTAAGCAGTCGACACTAATCTAGGCAGCTCGGTTGGATAACACCGTCTCGATATACAATGTTTGAACTGTATTTGATTTCACTAAAAGAATCTATACATTTAAAAAACAAGGCTGTTATCTAAGGCATCTGGCTTGAGCTTTCTACTGAACCGATTTTGATAATTATTTTTTGAAATAAAAGCACTTTATTTGTAGATGTGCCCGCCCTCTCTGTTTTTTAAAATAATCCCATTTTTATATTTTTATTTTAAAAGTCCTTTATGAAATTTCTTCACATTGGTGGCAATCGGGTGACTTCCATTGTTGATGAGGGAAGGGAAACAATGGGAATTACCATATCATTATGGATGCCATTTTCGTATTAACATTAAAAATAACTTTAAAAAATTTTTTTGAACAGAATATGACGTCACGGTTTAAAATAACGCATTTTGAGATTGAGATGCTCATAGATTAACATTCAAGATGGGGCATTTTCATAGAGCGTAATGGTAATGCGATTGCGATCGTAGCGCTTTTAGTGACAATGGGGAATAAACTCCCCATCCTTGTAAAATTTTTATCATTGAGCATCTACCTTATTGTGATCTTTCTTTTTTTAATGTTTCATGTTTACGTTTTCAATAAAATCTTACACCGATACATGAACATAGAATAGATATTCTATTTTATATATCTAATATCTATTCTATGTTCATGCACGGATATATGCTTTTTTTTCTTTTTTCTTTCTTTTTTTTTTTTTTTACAAATGAGTGAACGATATAAGTGCAACGAAAAACAGGGTAAAAATTTCGTCTTGAATGCTATATATGAAGTAAATACGATATAATTGGATTTAAAGCTGCATAAAGTAATGGTGTAATATAAAAATACACTGGTTATCAAAAATTAAGGAAAAGTCACAAAATGCTAATTTTCAAATACGCGAACACTCAAAAGGAAATAATATAATTCGAGTAATTACTATCTCTACCACACAGCTAGCCCATATAACATCTCATTCATGTCACACATGGTCACAAGTGTCACAGTCACTAAGGTGAAGCAAAAAAAAAAAAATAGGACATTCCATACATCTCATTATGAGTCTCAAATGATCACTATATGTGACTCCACTGAGAAGTCAATGTAACTGCTGCTTTGTGACGAGTCACCAGGTGACTTTACAATGTAGTTAAATTGTGACCCTCATGTGACTGTCATTTTAAGATTCAATTTCATAGTCATCATGAACGTTGCATTATGATAAGTCACCAAATAATATCATATTATAGTCACATGGAGACTTTTCCCAAAAGAGCACAATGGTGACTTCACAGTAGTCTCTCTGTCACCTGAAAGTCATCATGTGACTTTAATGTGACATTACTTGGTAACTTATCACAATGCAGCGTTCACGATGACTTTGAAATTGAGTCTACAAATGACAGTCACATGAGAGTCACAATGTAACTACATTGTAAAGTCACATGGTGACTCGCCACAAAGCAGCAGTCACAGTGACGTCTCAGTGGAGTCACATATAGTGATCATTTGAGACTCATAATGAGATGTATTGAATTTCCTATTTTTTTGCTTCGCCGTAGTGACTGTGACACTTGTGACCACGTGTGACATGAATGAGATGTTATATGGACTAGCTGTGTTGTAGAGATAGTAATTACTCGAATTATATTATTTCCTTTTTAGTGTTCGCGTATTTGAAAATTAGCATTTTGTGACTGTTCCTTAATTTTTGATAACCAGTGTATACAAAGTATTGCACTCTACAAGTCCCAGAAAATTTCATAAATATTCCCATTCGGTGGGAAAATTTTTATAGCCGATGTTTTATTAATTTATAAAGTTTAACGTATTAAACAATTGCTACAATAATCTTTTAAAATTTACGCATTTTCCCTTTCTTACAGATAAAATAAAAATATTGTTTTTAATGTAAATAATGTACAATCAATTCGATAATATTTATAACATTAACATATAAGAAATAATAATAAAATTACAGATGGGGAAAAATTTATTTCGACAAATTTTTAGAATTATATAAATCTAACAGTTAAAAATAAATTACTGACATTACACTCAATAAAGTTTTATTCGATATGAATAAATTAACACAATACCAGAATTTGATTTCTTACAATTTAATCTCACAAACTTACATATTTACGTTATTAACAGAATTTTCTAGGGTTTTTCTTTTATATTATTACTCTAATTATCATTTTGTAAGCTAAAGGTGACCAATAGAAGTACGGTAAAGAAAGAAAAAAAAAAAAAAAAAAAGCAGCTAAATAAATAAAGCAAGCATGAATAGAATATCGTCTGACACATGCTTCGTTTTAGGAAAGAATAGATATTCAAAGCATAGAGGGTAAACATATTTCTTCAACATAGGTAAATTTCGGAGGCTTGTTAATTTCCCCCCCTTGTCGGTAGTGACGCTAGTACTGTTGCCATTACAGATTTTGCCGTAAATGTCCTATCTTGGTCCTTAATCTATGGAGATGCTAACCTCAGAGGGCTTCAGTGAGTGAAAATGATGTCCTAGTAAAAATGAAATGAGGATTCTCTTCGATAAAACTAAATATTTTACTACGAATGCGTCTAAAAGTAAATTTCTGGTTTTCGCCGGCACTCAGATTAGAACCACGAGTTAAGAGTGCGAATGTTTACATGAAAAATTGTAACTGGCAAACGTAAGATCAAGTTTGGGAATATATATGTTAATAATCTATTGTACGTTAAAATATTTTTAAATAGTGAATATTAATATTAAAAGTATGCATGTACATTTTACGACGGTGAAAAAGTTGTTGTTTTTAGATTTCGTTGAAAACAAAAATTATAATTGTGTCATAGTGGCACAATTTTCGTTGATTTTTCATTACGGAATACCAAAGATCAAAGCCTCAATTAATAACGTCATAATTTCATTATCTTAATTGCATGTTACTGATTACGTATAGGAATAAAGTTTAATTTTTCAATAATTTGGAAAGTTGAAATTAAATTTTAGTTTAAAGTAATATTTGTTTTAAATGTTAGGCTAGCCAATATAATATTGATTAATTATTGTAATTATTTTTTGTTATTTTTTTATAAATTCAGTCAATCAGTTCTTTTAAACACTTTCATTCGTCGGATTCCATGGGCTTCGACTCGTAAAATTTTATACTTGAAAATTAACATGATAAATAAAACAACGGAATTTTTTAAAAGGCGTTAATTGCTGAATAAAAAGTCGAAATTACGTGATGAAAATGCGAAATATTTCCATGAAAAAAAAATCAAAATCTGTTTTGTTTTAAATAAAACTATGAATATTTTTCATATGCTGTAAAATTTAAAATGAAAGTTAATTTTAAAAGTTTGAAAAAAATCTTTTGTTTCAAAATTAATCTTATTGTTAGTCATAAAAATAAAAATTTTTAAATCAGGATTCCCATTAAAATTTTTACTGTCGCACTATTCTTTGCTAGATACTTTATTTTAAATAGCTATTTGTATCAATGTTTGAACAGTATTTGATTTCACTGAAAGAATAAAATTTTATAATTGAAAATTAATGTGATAAATAAAAGTACAGAGTTATTAAAAGGCGTTAATTATTGAATATTAACTCGAAATTACGTGATGAAAATGGGAATTATTTCCATGAAACAAAAAATTCTGTTTTGCTTTAAATAAAACTATGAATGTTTTCCATATGCTGTAAAATATAAAATGAAAATTAATTTTAAAAGTCTAAAAAAAAAACCTTTTGTTTAAAAAATAATCTTATTGTTAGCCATAAAAATGAAAATTTTAAATTCAGGATTTCCATTAAAACTTTTACTGTCGAATTATTCTTTGCTAGATAAATAGCTATTTATATCAATGTTTGAATAGCATTTGATTTCACTGAAAGAATAAAATTTTATGATTGATAATTAATGTGATAAATAAAACAACAGAATTATTAAAATGCGTTAATTATTGAATATTAACTCGAAAATACGTGATGAAGTTGTGAAATATTTCCATGAAAAAAAAAAAAAAAAAAATCGGTTTTGCTTTAAATAAAAACTATGAATGTTTCTCATATGCTGTAAAATTTAAAATGAAAATTAATTTTAAAAGTTTAAAAATTCTTTTGTTTAAAAATTAATCTTATTGTTAGATATAAAAACAAATATTTTAAATTCAGAATTCCCATATTAAAACTTTTACTAACGAATTATTCTTTGCTAGATACTTAATTTTAAATAGCTATTTATATCAATGTTTGAAGTTTGAACTGTATTTGATTTCGCTGAAAGAATAAAATTTTATAATTG
This sequence comes from Maratus speciosus, assembly GCA_963932465.1. NCBI lineage: Eukaryota > Metazoa > Arthropoda > Arachnida > Araneae > Salticidae > Maratus > Maratus speciosus. Next base: position 157,641,804 of record OZ010789.1, read on the forward strand.
AAAAGTAACATTATAAATAAAACAATGGAAAATATTTAAAAGGCGTTAATTACTGAAATATTAACTCGAAATTATGGGATTAAAATATGAAATATTTCCATGATTTAGAAAAATTAAAAAAGCATTTTTGTTTTAAATAAAACTATGACTGTTTTTCATATTCCGTAAAGTTCAAAATAAAATAAAAATGTTAAAAATTTGAAAAAATCTTTATTATTATTATTATTATTCGTATGGTTAGATATTAAAAACGAAAATGTTGCCCTAACCAAACCAAGTACTATAAACCAAGCCAAGCGGCACACATATGTACTAGGTGATTCAAAATAGAGGTTATGATTAAAATGTAAAATATTTCCATGATTTAAAAAAAAAAATCAAAATCGGTTTTGTTTTGAATAAAACTATGAATGTTTTTCGTATTCTGTAAAGTTTAAAATGAAAAAGAAAAATGTTAAAAGTTTGAAGCATTGTAATGGTGAAATACTGCTAATATCTACTGCAATTTTTTAAACTTCTAAATATAGCACGCTTTGAATTTTTACACCTTCGTATAGAAAAAAAAGTACTTTAAAATCCAATTTGTTTGAAAATTGCATCTCAGTTTATTTTTGAGATATTAATTTTTTTGTAGTTTTTAAAGCCATTTCTGTAATGGTGGCAACTGAAGTACACCATTTCTGTAGGAAGTATAGGAAAAATAGTAGATTACTATTTTTTGTTGCCATTTCCTCATACAAACGGAAAAAAAGAATTCTAATTGTATTCGTGCTATGCCGAGAATATCGTCTGCTATAAAAATGCATTTTAAAGTATATATGTGTAACTTTTTTTTCTCCGCATTTACTTAATTCCTATCAAAAAGCTGAAAGAATGCAATTTTATTAATCCGTGTGTAATAACATTTTCCGAATTTTGAAAAAATAATAAATGGATGACTTCTGATAAAACATGGAGCTATTATAATCTAATTTTCAGTATCCATGTTAATGTTACAAACAAATGAAGGCTTATGAATCATTAGATACCCGATTTTTTTTGTCGAATTTCTTGAATGACGACATCGCTTTTTGCTGGGTTTGTTTATTCGTCCACGATAGTGTCAAATCATATGCATACTTTCCTATAGATGTTGTTTAAGACTGAATCGTAAATGTGAAATTATTCAGCGGATGCAAATGACATCATTTTACATAAAATAAAAGCGTGTATTTTAAGTCTTAAAACTAAAATATGTTTTGTACTATCAATATATATATATATATATATATATATATATATATATATACATATTCATTGGGAGCGACACTAAATTCTGAAAAAGCAGAATTCCTGTTTTTTAGTTGGGTTTTTTTATGTTAGATGTGTGAAGAATTATTATTGTTATTATTATTATTGTTATTACAGTATCGGACGCCTAATAAAATCACTGGGTAATAAAATCAGCCGCTTAATCTGATCAAATTGTGGGGACCAGAATCAAATCAATACAAACTTCTTTTAAATCTGCATTCGCCTGTCAATAAAATCAGCATCGCCGATTAATAAACTCAAAAAAATTCTTCAGCAGGAAAACGTAGTAGATGTGTGCAAGCAGAATAATCTAAATTTTCTGAAATTTTTTATTTTTGCTTTCTTTTTCAGATTAAACGTAAACATAAACAAAACAAAACAAAATACAACCGCACCATCCCAGAGAGTCGCACCTGCTTTTTAACAAACAGCCCATCACGCGTCCTAACAACCATTTTTTCCCCTCAGATTTTGTAGAAAACCAGTGTAGAGAGAAAAGGAGGATTAAAGAGGGATGGGGTAAGGTGTAGGTAGCTATATGGCGGAGAGAGAGGATAAACAAATGCATTTTTTCAAAGAATATTAGTGCAGTGGTCAAAAATTGTTGTTACAGTGACCGAGTGGCTTATTTTTTTTTCTTTCTATAATTTTAAAAATAGGATTTAGTTCAATTTTGTTCAGTTTTGTTTTATTTGTAACCCCTAAGGCATATCCCACACTGAGACGACAGAGCGACATGAAGCGCAAAAACCGGTCGAAACAAAGAACGAAGTTGTTTCAAACCTGTTTTAAACCAGTTTTTCCAGCGAATTCAAGGGACATGTCTTATGTGTCGCCTTAGTGTGTGACTTGCCTTTAGGAGTAAGTTGTCGGAAGGATTTAAGCTTGAAAGAAAAGAATGCAATTTTAGAGAATTATGATAATTTACCGAAATGTAGACAAAGGGATGCGGCGACAAAACTTGGTTTTTCCCAATCTGCTTTATGCAATTTGCTTAAAAACAGAGACAATATTAAGTCTGAAATTGTAGAAAACGAAAATTTGAGTCGCAATTGGAAACGAGAAGGAAAAGTCGTTGACACACAGAATACGTCGACACACCACTTTTAGAATAGTTTTAAAATGCCGGGTAAAAAAAGATTCTTATTTCTCCTTGAATTTTGTGCGAAAAAACCGAACAGTTCGCGCAAATGATGAGTGTTGAAGACTTCAGATCCACTGATGGCTCATTGTTACGAAGGAAAGAACGAAACAATATCGTTTATCGCAAACTGTACGGCGAAAACCAGGGCGCGGATTTAGACATGGCAGATTACTGGAATGGAAAGCAAACATTTTGCCCGATTTGTTGAAAGTCTATGATCCATCTCAAATCTTTTACACTGGTGAAACAGGACTGTTCTATCGAGCTTTACCAGAACACACTCATACAATTAAAATAGAGTAGAGTCCAGTGAAAGATACAATAGAATTAAACATCGTGTACTAACTATTCTTCTGACGAGCAACATGACGGGGACCATAAAAAAACACCTTTAGTGATTGGAGGAAGAAAGAAACCGCGCTGTTTTAAAGCATTACATTTCTACCAAGGCCTTTTATCGCCACCATATTTAATGGGTTTAAAGGCCTGTCCCTTTGAGACAGTGCTGAATTCTGAGACTAATTTTTTTCTTAGTCTCGAAAGACATGGATTCTACAACGTTCAGATTTTCATAGCAGATCCGTCGAAAGCGTGCGATATTTTTTTACATTTATCGTAAACCAAAAGGCGCACAATTAAGACGGGTGATTCAAAATAGAGGTTATAGCAAATTTATTTTAAATCGGTGGTTATAGAAGAAAATTTCTAATTTAGAAAATTTTTATCCTCCGTCTAAGAAGGGTATTAAAAAAAAGAATCACTTTTGTACAACCAAAACTTACCAAATTATAACATTTTTAATTTTATGAAATTTCAGCGCTTGCCGTCATTCAAAATGCACCTTTTAGTTTTTAGTGCCAGGAAACACTGAATATTTCTAAATCTCAAAATATCATAACTCAGTAAGTTTTGGTCGAAAATAAAATGGGATTTTTTTTTTTCTCTTTCTTAGACGCAGTAGGATGTATTTTGAAATATAAGTTATAGGAAACAGTAGTCATATGAAAAATTAAATTTTTTATTTATTTAGTTTTCGTCACAAAACGTAAGGTGTCTATTGCAGCCAACCGGAGGTAAGGAATTCCGAAAATTTTCACTACATTTTCACCAATGATGACCTATATATATATATTTATTTACTAGCAGAGCAGCAGGGCCGTATCGACCGCCCCCCATACCCCCCAATTGGGGGGGGGGGGGGGCTGGGCAAAGTCAGGGGCCCAGTAGTGAGCTATTGTACCTTTCAACCGAATGTTTTTTTTTTTACTTTTAAAATTATTTTTGTATGCATATTTAATAACATTTTATTTTGTTTTATCGAAATCCATTTTTTTTTTTTTTTTTTTTTTTTTTGTCAAAGATCTTGATCAGATTTAGAAATAGAAAACAGATATGTGCTTTTCTTCTATATACACATTCTTTATAAAAGTTTTTGAAGGCTGTAAGTTCTACTTAAAAAATAAAATGGCATTTTAGTATTTTTGGGGTGCGCCTATCAATGGGCGAAAAAGGTGAAACCAAAGATTCAAAACTTCTTTAATACTATTACTTCCTTCAATCAAAACAGATATGCTCCTTTTTTTTCAGCAACCATTCTTTTAAAAGGGTCCCGGATGAAAGAAATTTTGCTGGCTCTAAATTCTTTTTGAATTGTCTTTTTTAGGGCCCCCTTCAAAAGTACGAAAAGTTGGAGCCCTAGATTCAAAACTTTTAAGCCCATTTTTTTATTCAAATTTTTAAAAAATATGCTTTTTAATCTCACTGAGGGACCCAATACGTTTCAAAACTTCCTTAATACTATTATTTCCTTCAACCAAATGTGATTCCTTTCTATAGTCATTATTCTTTTTAAAGGTGCCCAGATGAAAGAAATTTTGCACACTCTTAATACTTTTAAATTGTCTTTTTAAGGGGCCCCAATAAAAGTGAGGAAAAGTTGCAACTCAAGATTCAAAACTTTTAGGCCCCATTTTTATTATTCAAATATTTTAAAAATATGCTTTTTAATCTCGTTGAGGGCCCAACAAGGTTCAAAGCTTTCTTAATACTATTACTTCTTTTGACCAAAACAGATATGCGCTTTCTTTCTATAGCCAGTATTCTCTTTAAAAGTTCCTTAGATGAAAGAAATTTTGCAGGCTCTAAATTCTTTTTGAATTGTCTTTTCTAGGGCCCGCTATAAACGGGAGGAAAAGTTGGAGCCCAAGATTTAAAACTTTTAGGCCTCATTTTTTTTTTTTATTCAAATGTTTAAAAAATATGCTTTTTAAACTCGTTGGGAGCCCAAATAAGTTTCAAAACTTCCTTAATACTATTATTAGTTCCTTCAAACAAATGTGCTTTCTTTCTATAGCTTCTATAGCTTTCTATCATCTATCTTTCTATAGCTTTTTATATGCTTCATTCTCTTTTAAGGTTCCCAGATGAAAGAAATTTTGTAGGCTCTAAATTCTTTTGAATTGTCTTTTTTAGGGCCCCCTATAAACGTGAGGAAAAATTTGAGCATAAGATTCAAACCTTTTAGGCCCCATCTTTTTATTAAAATGTTTTAAAAATATGCTTTTTAATCTCGTTGGGGGCACCAATAAGGTTCAAATCTTCCTTAATACTATTACTTCTTTTGGCCAAAACAGATATGCACTTTCTTTCTATAGCCAGCATTCTCTTTAAAGGTTCCCAGATGAAAGAAATTTTGCAGGCTCTAAATTCTTTTTGAACCCCTATAAACGTGAGGAAAAGTTGGAGCCCAAGATTAAAAACTTTTAGGCCCCATTTTTATTATTCAAATGTTTGTAAAATATGCTTTTTAATTTCGTTGGGGGGCCCCAATAAGTTTCAAAACTCCCTTAATACTATTACTTCCTTCAACCAAATGTGCTTTATTTCTACAGCCACCATTCTTTTTAAAGGTGCCCAGATGAAAGAAATTTCGCAGGCTCTAAATTCTTTTTGAATTGTCTTTTTTAGTGCCCCCTATAAAAGTACGTAAAAGTTGGAGCCCAAGATTCAAAACTCTTAAGCCCATTTTTTTATTCAAATTTTTAAAAAAACATGCTTTTTAATCTCACTGAGGGACCCAATAAGTTTCAAAACTTCCTTAATACTATTACTTCCTTCAATCAAATGTGATTCCTTTCTATAGTCATTATTCTTTTTAAAGGTGCCCAGATGAAAGAAATTTTGCACGCTCTTAATACTTTTAAAATTGTCTTTTTTGGGGCAACTCTTAAAAATGAGCAAAATTCGGAACTCAAGATTCAAAACTTTTAAGCCTAATTTTTTTTTCAATTGTTCAAAAAATATATGCTTCTTAATCTCGTTGGGGACCCCAATAAGCGGGCATCTATGTGCATTGCACATGCCGCCTATCCCCTTATGTTCGACCTGTTTCGTTTTTAACAAATCATTTCTCTTGTCTCGATAAATTATTTATGTTAACTATACATAAATTATATTGTGTATTTATTTAATCTACTAGCAGAGCTCCACCCGCTTCGCTGGTTGCTTTTTTAAAAAAAGAACCTATTTTTTGGTGTTCTCCATTGGGGGCATTCCGCAGCGTAAACTCGTTCCGGATATTCCCGCTCCAATCTTGAATCAAACTATAATTGAATTATTGTTTTTTTTTCTTTCGATAAAAGTGATAGTGTCCAGATAAAAGTGAAATTTTCCATCATCGTAGCTCACGTTGCTACAGGAACAAATTTGTTTTTTTTCCACTTCAGCTTAATTATGACAGCCGCAAAATCTACTGGATAATTCTTCGGTTTCAGAAAAAAAATGTCAAAAAAACTCCGCAAAACGAGAAAAAAGGTGTAAAAATCTTATAAAAAATTGGGCAAAAATTCAAAAACCGCTGAGAAAAAATTGATTATATCGAGCCAAAACATTGAAACGGGAATGTTAAAAAATCGCCGTAAAAGACAAAAATACGCTAAAAATCATATAAAATGTTCGTAAAATATTCAGAATTTTCTATGGATATATTTTCTACATTGAGCTAAAAGACTGAAACCTGATTCCTTTTAGGGATGTCAAAAATCCGTGCCGCAGATGGCAAAATTTACTATATTGGGATAAAAGATTGAAACTGGGTTCCTTTTACACACTTTCTCTCTCTCCAAAAAAAAAATAAATAAATAAATAAAAATTAAATAAAAAAATAATAAATAAAAATAAAATAAAAATAAAGAAAAGAAACCAGAGAATTGAAGGATTTTTCCCGTAACTTTTTTTTTCGTTCAAACACACACAAAAAAAAAGCTTTGATTTGATTTGCTCATTTTCCGCAAAAATATAGAAAACTCATCAATCTAACGTAAAAATTACCTAACATCCTTACTAAATATAAAGATGCATTTTTGTCAAATCAAATCACAGGAGTGTTCCGCCAACTTTGCTGCATTGTACTTTTCCCTATTAGAAACTGAACTTTTACGCATGACTTTTTTCCTTCATAACACGAAGAAGTCGCGAATCAAAGATCAAAATTTCTAGAAATTTTCCTTTCTAAAGACGAAAATTTCTTCAAATGTGAGATAAAATCTCTTCTAATCACAGGAGACTTAAAAAATAAAAATTAAAAAAGTTCGTGAAAAATTCAAAAATGGCAAAGGACGAAATTTAGTACGTCGGGTTAAAAGTCTGAAACCTGATTCCTTTTACTAATGTCAAAAAATCACGTCAGAACGCGAAAAAAATTTTAAAAATAAATAAAAATTTCGTGAAATATTTAAAAATCGAAGAAGACTACTTTACTATATTCAGCTAAAATGGAAAGATGGATTGAAAATAGATTCCTTTTATGAATGTAGGGGGAAAAGCACGAAACTCGGGAAAAATACAAAAAATAGCGTAAAAAATTAAAAAAATTTGAATAAAAATTTTTAAAAACCTGTTTCGAGGGTCATAACTTCAGGCATACAGGTAACCTTCCTGTCAAATTTTGTCCTGAACAGAAAAACTTCTGGTCAGACAAAGAAAAACTCTGGACAACCTACACAAACTCTGTGTAGGTAGGATCTAAAAAAAATATCCGAAGTTATTTTTTTTTCTTTTTAAATTTCAACTTAGGTGACAATTTCAAACTGAAGAAAACCGGAATGTATGAAAACGACATCCCAAAAGTAATTTTTTTTTAAATTAGTAAATCTGTACATATATATATATATATTTAATAATAGGCACCAATCCGAGCAGGAAAAAAATTGTTATAAGTTAATATTTTCTGCTGAACCCCTTATAGTCCAAGAGCCGACAGCACAAAAACATATGTTATCAAGTACAAGAAAAAAAACCTTTATTTTACGGAAGAGTAGAAGGGTAATCTAATGATCCATGTCTGCCGAAAGTGAAGTGGTGCATAAGCCAAAAATTAATACCACTAGTGGTTGACTCGTAGCTTTATCATTGGGTTTGTCTACAAACAAAGACATGAAAACATGAAAACATGGAGGACTGGGAGCAGGAAAACACAATGCTAAACCTACGAGTCAACCACTGGTGGTATAAATTTTTGGCTTATGCACCACTTCACTTCCGGCAGACATGGATCATTAGATTACCCTACTTCTACTCTTCCATAAAATAAAGGTTTTTTTCTTGTGCTTGATAACATAGGTTTTTGTACTGCCGGCTCTTGGACTATTCGAGACGAGCGTCTTTTACAGAATTTTTAATCTTTATTCACCGGTTTTTTTAAACAGAAATTTTTGCCTAATTGAATCGGGAAAATGCTCGGATTAAATAAGGCAAAATTTACAATAAAAATTTACCGGTGAGAATAATCCTCGATTCTGAGCACCTTACGCGGCACGAATACCGGTCGCTCATCCCCCAGGGGTTAAAGAAAAGTCTGGGTCACGCGGGCGGCATTCTCAAACTGAAGAGAAAATTGAAAATACGAAAACGACTTCCATACTTTTTATTCATTTATTTTGTTTATGATCAATACTTAGCAGTTTATAATATTTGTAAAAGGAATTGAGTTTCAAACTTTTTTGCCGAATTTTGTCCTCTGCTGTTTTTAAAATTTTCGAGAATTTTTTTGTGATTTTTATCTTTTTTTCACTTTTTTGGTAGTTTTTTTAATATTCGTAAAAAGAAAATAAACCCGGTTTCAATCTTTTAGCCCAATATAAGTAAAGTTTGATCTCAATGAACTTTGAATTTTTTTACGCAATTTTTGGCGTTCTTTCGCGTTTTTCGGCGATTTTTTTGACATTCTTTTCCTAAATGGAAGAATTCTCAGTTAAATTTTGCAAGTCCTTTGATTGTATTCACGTTGTAAGAATATCAAATCTGTTCCTGTAGCAACATGAACGAAATGTTGAAAATTTGAATTTAATCTGGATCGAAATAAAAAAATTACAATAATTCAAGGTTCGTATGATTCGAGATCGGAGCGGACATAGTCCCTATGGGTGTACGTTGCCGAAAGCAGTGCAGCCCAACTACAAATTCCTTCAATTTGAAGTTCGTTTTGGAAAATCCGACCAGGGAAACTCCGCTTGTGTTGTTATAAAATGGAAATCGGGTGGAAAATTAAATACAGATATTTCTTTAAAATCTTAGAGGGGGCCCCCGAAAAATATGTTTTTTGGGGGGGGGGGCTCAGAAGACCTTGCTACGGCCCTGCAGAGCAGCCCGGCGTTGCACGGGCCCGGGATAACATTAAATAGCCGGGAGGGATTTCTAAAACTGCGGGGGAGGGGGGACGCAGTGGATTGTTGCCTTCCATCTGAAAAGGACATTAACAAAAAGAATTGTTTTTGTACAATCAAAACTTACCGAATTACAGTATTTTTCATTTTATGAAACTAGGGGGCTCTGCCCCCTACGAGCTACGCTCGTCAACCCCGTTCAGACACCGCAGACTCTAACAGCACGCTAATTTGATCGCCTTTAAAAAGATTTCGGAAGATTGAATTATAATTTGAATCTGACAATTATAATCTGACGTAATTTTCACCAAACTTTTCTTTCTATTTTTAATATTCACGTCAAAATACTTTTGTTAGAAATGAAATATTATGATCATCTTAAAATGTCAAGTAAATGTCTCGCGCAATTTTTAAATTAAAACTGCTTTGCAATATTATTTTTTGTTCATTTTACGTAATAAGTGTAATATGACGTAAATTCTCCTATTTAGGACTTCTAACGCATGTTACTGAATTTATTATTTTACAATATTCTTTCTCATTTAAAATTCACGTGTAACTATAGTTTTTATGACGTAATTTTCAATGAGTTCCTGCTTTTTATATTTTTTGTTTATAATAGTCACGTGTAAAATAAATTTTTAATTTGCAGCAAACATTACTGTTTTCGCTGTTTATACAGTTGGCAACAGTTTAAATTAATACAATTTTCTAAAATTTGTAAAAAATAATCTCTCGAAATGCTGAAAATTTGAATTTAAAATAGAAATAAAACCTCAAAAAATTATTCAAATTAAAAAACTAACTGCAATCTGCACACCGGGAAATTCTGACGCATAAAATGATCTATTAAATTCCTAAGTACAGTTTTTGCTCCTATAAAACTTTTCTAATGGAACGATTTTGTCCAACTTTGGCATTAAATATCTCTTAAAATAATTCTTCGATTTGAAAACTGTCTACATCAGCGTGTTTATCAAACATTTTTCTATAATACTACCGATTTTCATATTTTTGTATGCAACAGTTTTTTTAATTTTAACGAAGAAACACCTCCGGTCACAAAAAATTCAAAACCGGCGGAGGCGGCGGCGGAGGCGGCGGCGGCGGCGGCGGCGGCGGTGACAGCGGTAGTTACTTTTTTTTAGAATAGAGAGATTCCAGCGCTTGCCGCCAATTAACTAAAATACATTATTTCCTTTTTAGTGCTACAAACACTAAAAATTCATAAAATTCAAAATGTCATAACGCGGTAAGTTTTGGTCGTAAAAGAATGGGATTTATTTGTTTTATTTATTTAATTTTTTGTCTTTCTTTAGACGCAGGGAGACATTTTTCTAAAAGTAAGTTATAGGGGAACACACATGAAAAAATTAATTTTCTATTAGTTGGTTTTCATTTTAAAAAAAAAGTAAGAAGCTACCTATTGCTGCCAACCGGGGGGAAAGCAATTCCGGAAATTTTCACCATTCATGACCTATATATATTTTTACTACCTGATCCGTCCGGTGTTGCCCGGGCCCGATATAATATTAAAAATCCGGGGGGTGGGAGGAGATTCTGAAACTCCGGGTAAGGGGGACGTGGAATTCTAGGGCGAAGGATTGCATTTCAAGGCCAATAGTAAGCATAAAATTCCAATTCATTTCTTTCCCACTGACCGAGCATTTAAAAACATTTAAAAATCTTCCAACCACGAGGTCACAAATGTGTCATCCTGCTAACGATTTTTGACGATAAAGTGGGGAGTATTTCCTCCCTTTCTTCTTTGCGTTTCAGAGAAGAAAAATCGATGGTTATTCACAGGGTCCGACAAATTCCGGGCGACTAAAAAATTCCTCTTGGCGACTAACTTTTTTACCTACTTATTAATTTTATTTTGTTTTTCCTTTAACCAAAGAAATTCCGTGTGCGAAAATATTTATTTTTAATAGCGCGATTATTTACAGTGGAAGAAAATACACCATACCGGCGCAACAACTTTCCCTAATTTTTCAGAAATCAGAGTTTTTGCTAATCCAAACTAAAGTGCATATTGAAAGAGCACTGCGTAGATTAAAAAACCTTAAAAATACTACAGCAAAAAATGAAAAATTAAAATTAAATGGTGTTTCATTAAATGGAATGTACCAAAATGTGCAGTTGTCAGATATATCTCACAAAAATGGCAAATGGCATTTCAAATCAAAATCTCAAAGGCATTGTTAATTTATGTATATAATTTCTTGTTGGGAATTAAAGGTAAGGAAATTAATTTATCTACTGTTTTAATGTTTAATTTCATAGTTTGTTTCTATTTAATTTTTACAATGTAAAAGTGATATTATCTTAAAATTTTTACTCAGTTTGATTTTTTTTCTTGTTCGCAGCAAAATGACACATAGATCACTCAAAAATAGCCGAATGAGTAGCCAGTGTTCCATTTGCAGTAAATGCGTTAAGGTCAGAGAAATGATTCTTCAAGCTGGCTCCTAAGAATTTTTCCTGGCGCCTAAGAATTTTCAATTTTTGTCAGTCCCTGGTCATTCATATTTTTTTAATTTTCTATTAATCGATTGTCGAAAATTTGCTCCAAACAGGGGTATAATATAAAAAATTCGATCGATAAGATATCAAATAGAAACTGGTTGATAAAAAATAACTTTTATATTATAACTGGTTGATAAAAAAAAACATTATAATTTTTGGTGACTTTAAAAATAAATAAAATCGGGAGGTTCCTTGTTAACCGAGACACCTGGCACCACAAATTCGGTCATGTGTTCGTCTATCTGATTTCCAAATTTGCAGGCCTCTACCTGGTACTGATTTCCCTACCCATCGCCAATAGACAGACAGAAACACACCTTTCTGTTTCTAATAGTGGAGGACTGTGCCCTCTGCGAGTCACGCACACCAATTCTCGTACAGACACCCGCAGACTCGAAAAACACGTTAATTTACTCTGCCTTTAAAAGTTTACCCGATTACGGATGAGTAAACGATATTATCACAACCAGTGTCAATCTTCTGTAATCGGGTAATCATTCATTTCCGTTTGACTGGGGGGTTTTTCATTGCCCAAAGCTGCGTTCAGCGTTGTCGCGACAGCTTACGGCTGTTTTCGTGATTGATTAAGAAAGATCGATTGCGCATTTGAAAATCAACTTGTATAAAATGGTTAAGTAAAAAAAATGCACTGTCGTCAAGACATTTATAACGTCCAGAAGAAAACTTTTCATATGACACTTTAAATATGTGTTTTCCGCACGTAATCACTTAATTATTTTAAAGTTTTCTATCTTTTTCAATATTCACGTGTAAATATATATTTCAATTAAAAATACAATGTTTGGAAACGCTGTAAGGTTGTAAGAAAATGGTTTTAAATATAACGCTCACAATAACGCGTAACTTTCACCATTAAATGCTTTTCATACGTAACAGCTTAATTATTTTAAAGTTCTTTCTTTTTTTTAAATTTACGTGTAAATATATTTTTCAACTGAAAAGTGTTTGTAAACATTATTTAGTCTATTTTACAAACTGGCAACATCAAGTAAAAACTGGCTATTTCAAACTATGAACTAAATCTCTATCCAGATTACTCAGACATTTTAAATAAAAAAATAAATCATAATAAAAAAAAATAAAACTTAAAAAATTAGACAAATTTTAAAAAATCCCTGCCGGCTCGGGCCTACAGGCGGAGGTAGATTTCGATGTTAAGTACTAAATTCTCCAACAAAACTTAAATCAAGATTAGAGATAAAACCCAGTTTCTTCATAAAGAGCGAGCTGTAGGGAGCTAAACTTTTTGTGAAAATTGTAATATACACGAATACACACACACGTATATATGGAATAGGTTTAAAAAATGGCTACAAAAAATTCAGAGAACATTAAAGTGTTAAAATATGTTAATATTTCCATAGTCCGGTTTTTATCGTGTTTTAATACGTTTCTTCAAACTTACATGGCGTTACATATTCACCTGCTGATGTCCATTATATTTCCAATATGACGCAATATACATATTTTTTTAATTCGTCAAACTATTTATTTTGAGTTTTCATGCTGAAATCTTGCTATAGGAAACTTATAACGTAATATTCAATTTGTTTTCAATTTGTCAAACTATTTAATTTTACACGTGAAAATTTTGCAAAAGAAAAGTAATTGTTGTGGTGAGAATTTTATTATTTGTTTTTTTTTAATTGTTGGCAACTGCTATAACGAAAAACTTTTATTTTTTTCCTGCCATTGTTGTGTAAGAGCTGGTTTTATCAGAATCATGTTAAGACAGTATTCAAAATTTTGAACCCTCCCCATTTCCACCTTCTTGGGCCGATTTCGCCCATTTTCAATCCCCGCCGAGATATTAGCCATCTCAAAGTTGTTGGCGAGTTTGAAGATGATTCGTGAATAATTGCGACTTTTATCGTGCGGACAAAATTTAGTACATACATACATACATATATATATATATATATATATATATATATATATATATATATATATATAAACTTTTTAGGTGGGGGTGGTTTTGGGTTCCTGGGGTCCTATAATGAAAAGTTATGAAGGAATTTTTCAAAAGTCGCACCATGGTAACGACTGCAATAGGTAGTATTTCTTACGAAATCTACCTAAAATGATTGCACACTGCGCGCTACATTGTAATCAAGCATGTGCCTTAGAAAGATGGTTAAACTGTTTTGCATATTTTTTGATCCTATAAAAGGTTTTGAACTGAACTATTTTGACCGAATTTAACATTAAATAACTCTTAAAATAATTCTTCGATTTAAAAACTGTCTCCTTCAGTGCGTTTATCATACATTTCTCTATAAAACTAACTACCAGTTTTCATGTTTTTATATGCAACAATGTTCAATTTTTGTTTGCAGCGTACACCTTCGAATTTGCATGAATTTAAATTTTTAAATGAAAATCTATTCAACGAACTAAGGGGTAACATTATAGTGATTGGCGATTTAAGTTGTGGCGTTCATATATATTAAATCTTCAATTCTGACCAAAGTTCCTGAGAAAACCTAAATAATACAAAACGCCCCTCCCCTCCCTCTTTTAAAACTCGACTGTTAAAAATCTAGAGATTTCTGAGAGCGAGTGCAGAAACGAAAACTCCTCCGAAAATGTTCTATAGTAGAATTAAAAGGGGAAACTATCTTCGAAGGCACTGGGCAGAGAAAAAAATATATAGCGAATTCGTGAAAAGACTTACAGAAAATATTTTTTTTAAATAATAAATATTAATATTTTTTTAATCTAAGAAATTGTTCGAATCGGAAAAGTACCATTAATAAGTGGATATTTCCTTTTCTCTCTCTCTCTTTCTCGTTTTTTTTTTTGGGGGGGGGGGGGGGGGGGCGTGTGTGGGGGGGGGGAGGTCATTTTTTACGACAGTGGGTATTTGTTTTTTAAATGCCTTTTTACCGATTGCGTAATTTTTATTTTTACATCGTGGAATAGGGGGAAAATTTACTTTCATATGAAATTATAGGTGTCCATTTAAACATATATTTTATTACGAGTGGAAAGCTCCTGCTCTTCTGAAATTAACGTCAATTGTTATATCTATAAATTGAAAGCTATATTTTTAACCCACACGAAATAAAATTTCGTCATTTGGATGCATTTAATTTATTGCCAGGGAAATCGTATATTCTTCTGTTAAACGCGTCAAAGGAAATGTGAATTCTAAGTTGACAAGAAAGAAAAACGATGTATCAAGCATAGATTATGAAACACTTTCCAACATATTCAGAATACTGTTACAAAACTTCACCGTTTAATAAGGTGAAACATGTGTAAGTAAACAATTTGGAAAACCCATAACACATTAGATACCCCAATTTCAGCAATTACCATATAGTCGTAAAAATATATTAATTCTTTTGTGCAGGCAGCCCTGTATATGATCTATACATTTGACATATACCAGTGTTCAAACATTTAGTTCAGTTAAAAAACAAATAACACAGTTGAAAATTCCCCTTGAGCAATGTGCGGAAATGTACTCGAATTATTTTGTGCAGCCCAGTATATGATCTGTAAAATTTATACACACTAAGTAATAGGCAAAATATTAGTTAAATTTTAAAACGCATACCACAACTGAAAGCGCATGTTCAGCAATTATTGCTCATAGACAGTATTATAACAGAATTATTTTGTGTTTCCCTATAATTGAACGATAATTGCTATGCACACCTTATTCATGCACACCTAATCATCTTGTGGTGCACCTCAGTGATGTATATAAATTTAAATATATTTTAAATTTATTTTGTGTTTCCCTATAATTGAACGATAATTGCTATGCACACCCTATTCATGCACACCTAATCATCTTGTAGTGCACCTCAGTGATGTATATAAATTTCAATATATTTTAAATAGCGTAACATCATTAAAATACACTGCAAACGACGAATTTTCTGCATTAGACCACAATGTAATGGAATTCTTTTGAGTGTCTCAGTTAAACTAATTATAAACATTGCACACTTCATTTTCGATAGCAAACATGCCATGGTAAATCTCAATAACATATAACAATTACATAGCAATCCGACTACATTTAAGCGAGTTAGAGCACGGACAGACAAACAGAATTCATGAATACTTTTTAACTATGTTGGACAGTGTTAAAATGCTGAAAATTTTTACTATAATTGCTATAAAAAAGCGTTATTTTTTTTTTCTGAAGTATTGCAGTTTCACAGCCAGTTGGCCTATTTTGGCGAGCATAGTTTGGTGCATATTTAAATCCATTGTTGTTGCAATTCATAGACAATCGTAAACATAAAGATTATTTCGTTCTTTATCATCTGTTGCAGGATAAAGGAAAAATGCCTTTAAATTACTGTATTAATTTATAATTAAGTTCTAAAAATATTATATTGTTATCGGAAACACACCAGTGAATATAATTTTTATAACTTTAGCATATCAGGAAGTGAAAAATTGATAACAAAATTCCATTTTCATATACAAAAGCCAAATTAAGGTGGAAAAAAAAAGTTAAACACGTTTTTAAAAGCATCTAGTATTTATCTTTAAAATCAAGCCAAATTTCATGTCCAATTTTATTTATGTTGTTCAAAAGATAAGGCATCAGGAAATTAAAATGTAACTGGTCTGCCAAGTCATATCTTGGTGGAAGCCACCTGCAGACCCAATTTTAGTGGTTGACTGGTAGATCTACCATTATTTTCTTGCACCCGAAGCAGGGTTCGTTGATGTATATCTTGATATATATCCGATATTTATTTTTAAAATATCAAGATTTTTGATATTTTCATAATCTTGATATTTATTTTCAAAATATCAAGATTTTTAATATTTTGTATATTCAATATTTTTTTTTTCAAAAATTTCCAACTGTTATTGACTATGTCATTCTGTAGATAAGAACTTTTGTCTCTGGCATTGACTTTTTCAGCCAAAGGAAACAAATATCTTTTCCAAGTTTTATGTTTGAAGCTTTTATTTTTAAATTTAGAACTAATAATTATGTGAGACAATTATTTTAGAACAGCCATTGAAATATAAACTAATATAAGATAATCAGTTATATACAGTTTCATTAGAAGTGAATTGTTTCTGATTTTGGTTTAGTTGGGTCTAAAGTGTACAATATGTTAAGGAATAAAAAATAAGACAAGCTGACATTTTATGTTAAAATTCTTCAACAAAAAAAAAACTATTTTGTATTTAAAATTTTGTTTTATAAATTTCTGAATTCTTGATATTTGATATTGATACTGAATTCTATAGTTTTTTTTCCTTCTAAGTGTATAAAGCAAATTGTATGTTTTCAATTAGTTGGTCTTCAATTTTGTTCTAAGTGGGGGGGGGGGGGGGGGGGGAAGGAGAAGTGCACTTTTCGAAATTAGCATATTGTTTGATTAAGCTTTCATGTTAAGTGCAATATATTGTAATTTCTAATTTATATTATGCTTGAAAATATTTATTGTCAGCAGTGAGTTGACTAGTTTGAAAATATCGGATGTACACTATATGGCCAAAGGTGACCGGTCACTTGCGATTTTAGACGTTTTGTTAAATATCTAGAAAAATGCATGAGGAATTAACTTGAAACTGCAGGTGTGTAAACAGTATAGTATAGGTCATATATTTCAGCGAAGATTTTTTCCCGAAACCCCATAGGGCACCGTCAACAAATTGAAAAAGAACGAATATCTTTTGGATAACCCTGTCAGAACTAATGTAGCAAAAGCGGTCAAACTCGAGATTATTAATAAGTGGCTTATTGTAATATACTGTGTTCATTTTTATGAGGATAGCATGTATACTCGTAGAGAAATTAAGGTTTTTATAAAAACAGTCCCAAATTTCGCCAAGTTTTTTGCTTATGATTTGCAGAGTTCTTTATATAAAAAAAAGTTCTTTTCAGAAAATATGACAAACAATATTGTACACAATACTCTGCAATCAGAATTAAAAAATAATAAAACTTGGATGAAAAATGAGCAGGTTTGCTAAAAAAAGTTTCACTGCGCATGCGCGAATGCAATCAAAATATAATGTGCACAATGTATTAGCTAAGTATATAGAGCAACTTTTGTGAAAGTCTGAAATCATAGCTTGAAAATTCTGAAAATTATCGTCGATAGAATAAGCTCGAAATCCGTTGTTCCCAAAAAGAAGCAAAATGATGAGGGGTTGTATCAAATATCTGTCGATTAGTGCGAAGATAGCGTACACAATATTGCAAGTACTGCTATATTTGGATAAAACCCCTCATCTTTTTGCTTCCTTTTGGGAACAACGGATTTCGTACTTATTCTATCGACGATAATTTTCAGAATTTTCAAGCTATGATTTTGAGACTTTCACAAAAGTTGCTATTTTGATTGCATTCGCGCACGCGCAGTGATACTTTTTTTTAGTAAACCTGCTCATTTTTCATCCAATTTTTATTATTTTTTAATTCTGATTGCAGGGTATTATACAGGGTGACAAGAAATAACTTGGACGAAGTTTCAAACCAAACATCTGTAACTACCACTAAAGTTATAAAGTTATTGTCATAGGGTATTGATTCTAGAAAGCTACTCTACAGGTGAAAGTAAGTAACTTGTGATAACCATTATGGTTAACAAAAGATCTGCCATTTTTGAATTACATAAGCAAGGAATGAAACAATCTGAAATTGTTCAACGATTGAAAGTACCTAAGCAGACGGTTTTCATACACAGTCAAAAGTTTAAAGAACTCTGACATGATGGTGACACAGTGACAGACCAGGAAGAGGAAGAAAGCGCACAGTTAACACATCAAGAAACCGGGCAGCTATCAAAAAACGAGATCAACGAAATCCTAGGATTTCAATGTGAAAGGTTGCTAGTGAGATGAAGATCAACAGAGAAACCGCACATTTGATGGCAAGAGTAGAGCTTGGTCTTCACCCTTACAAAATAAAAGAAACTCAAAAGCTAACAGCAGAGAACAAACGCACAAGACTTCAAAGATGTAAAGAATTGTTAAAGCGGGCCGCAGGTGATCGATGGCAAACGTTTGTCTTCACAGATGTGAAACTGTTTTCGATTGAACAAGCTCACAATAGCCATAATGATAGAGTTTGATCAGCAGAAGCACCTGGACCTTCTAGCATTGTTGAACGGCGTCAACGACCCGAATCTGTAATGGTTTGGGATCGGATATGTGCTAGTGGGAAAACACCACTTGTTTTTGTTGATCAGGGATAAAGATTAATCAACAAACATCTCGCAAACTCATTTTGGCAGACGTTGTCTTACCTAGGTCACAAAAGCTCTTTGGAAACAAAAGATGGACTTTCCAACAGGATTCCGTACCTGCACACAGAGCTAAAGGCACTCAAGATTGGTGCAAGACACATTTTCCTGACTTCATTGGAGCTCAAGAATGGTTACCGTATTCCCCAGATTTGAACAAAATGAATTATTCTGTTTGGTCCATCTTGGAGACAAGGATGTGTGCTAAACCTCATAAACTTTGGCATCCCTAAAGAAATCCTTATGCGAGGAATGGGATAAAATATCAGTAAGTAAGTTGTGGCCCATAGCCGAAAATTTTGTGACACGTTTAAAGCTCTGAATTAAGGGTAAAGGTAGCCACTTTGAAAATTTGTAAATATATTAGACAAAATAATGTGTTCATATTTATTTTGAAGTTTGGTCGTAATATTTTCATTAGCATTAAAGTTATAATGTATCATGTGTGTCCAAGTTATTTCTTGTCACCCTGTATACAATGTTGTTTGTCATATTTTCTCAAAAAAACGTTTTTTATATTAAGAGCTCTGCAAATAATAAGCAAAAAATTGGCGAAATTTGGGACTGTTTTTATAAAAACCTTAATTTCTCTACGATTTTACATGCTATCCTCATAAAAATGAACACAGTATATTACAATAAGCCACTTATTAATAATCTCGAGTTTGAACGCTTTTGCTACATTAATTTTTACAGGGTTATCCAAAAGATATTCGTTCTTTTTCAATTTGTTGACGGTCCCCTATGGGGTTTCGGGAAAAAACCTTCGCGGAAATATATGACCTATACTGTTTACACACCTGCTGTTGCAGGTTAATTCCTCATGTATTTTTCTAGATATTTAACAAAACGTCAAATTGCAAGTGACCGATCACCTTTGGCCATATAGTGTATATCGAAAATATCGGATATATATATAAAAATATTGGATATTTTTTTATATTTTCGAAAATATCATGATATTTACGAACCCTGACCCAAAGGTATGAAAACATGAAAGACTGGGTGCAGGAAAACACAATGGTTAACCTACCAATCAACCTCTAAAATCGGATCTGCAGGTGGTTTCCACAAAGATATGAATAGGCAGACCAGTTGCATTTTAATATGTTTACAGAGTTTAAACTAATCCTGGAATTTCAGTCATGAACTTGATGAGGTGGTGGTTTGTGCAGCTGCTGCCGTTTCAGATATATAATGTTCCCTTACATAGTTTTATAGTTCCCTTACAGGTTTTAAAAAAAAGCTAAAGTACACTTTAATAAACTTTAGTAAAAAACAAACTTCGGTCCCGCCGTTTCGGTCCCGAGACATTTCGGTCCCGAGACATTTCGGTCCCTGGCCATTTCGGTCCTGAGACATTTCGGTCCCTGGCCATTTCGGTCCGGAGACATTTCGGTCCCTGGCCATTTCGGTCCCTGGCCATTTCGGTCCGGAGACATTTCGGTCCCTGGCCATTTCGGTCCCGAGACATTTCGGTCCCTGGCCATTTCGGTCCCTGGCCATTTCGGTCCCGAGACATTTCGGTCCCTGGCCATTTCGGTCCCCAGCCATTTCGGTCCCTGGCCATTTCGGTCCTTAGCCATTTCGGCGCCTTGTCATTTCGGTGCCCACCACCTTATAACTGGTATTCTAATTGTCGTGGGCCGCCAAACGATGTAATTTAAACATTATTTGGGACCTTTTTAATTTTTTTTAACACCCCCCACCCCTCAAATTAAAAAAAAGCTGAATATAACAGTCCGATAAATTTAAACTTTTATAACTCGTGATAATGAAATGACAGCGAGCTGAAAATTTGTTTGATTGAACAATGTGATATAATTTTACAGGGGATATTGTCTTTTTATTATTATTATTATTTAACAAAATGGATTTTTTAAGCTGTATTATTTGTTATTAATATTAGGTATTTTATATGTACTATAAACTACCATGGATGATTTTTTGGTTGTTTTCATACGTTTTTTAGAACCTTTAAATTATCATCATTAATTAAATAATTTAAAAAACTGTTCTTATTTTTTCTCCTTCTTACAATTAGATTAATAATAAATGTCTTCAATAATTCAATTGGACACTTATAAGCTATTGTAGGTAAATATTTCCTCAAA
Source organism: Maratus speciosus (assembly GCA_963932465.1). NCBI lineage: Eukaryota > Metazoa > Arthropoda > Arachnida > Araneae > Salticidae > Maratus > Maratus speciosus. Next base: position 157,662,802 of record OZ010789.1, read on the forward strand.
TCATTCTTTTACATCCTCTCCTTTAATAATTCAGAAATGAGATATATTTATTGAAGCAAAAATATTTAATTTTTCTTATTACTTTTATAATACAAAGTTATAATTTTGTTTTCATAAGTTACATTACCATCATAAACATTGGGAAAACAATAGTGATTTGGTAATTAGGTGTGCCAGGAAAAATATTTTGATGTCAGAAAACTCCACCCGCCGCTTCATTTTTTTAGGTGCGTTCGTAATTATATAAATACGTAGCACCTATAGTCGTCGTTCAGTCCGTCCGTCTGTCTGTCCGCATGTAACAGAGCAAAAACTACCCAACCGAATGGTCTGAAATTTCAAATATATGATTGTTGCAAAATTTTGTCGAGCCATTTCAAACTTTATGAAAATCGGAAGTATAGTTTAATTACAGGGACAGTCAAAAGTTTTTCTTTACATTACGGCCAATGGGAAAAATTATTGCAAGTGGATTTTAATGATATTAGAGCCTTCCGAATGATCTGAAATTTTAAAGATATAACTGTTGCAAAATTTTGTCGAGCCCTTTCAAATTTTAGGAAAATCGGATGCATAGTTTAATTACAGGGACAGTCAAAAGTTTTTCTTTACATTACGGCCAATGTTAAAAATTATTGCAAGTGCATTTTAATGATATTAGAGCCTTCCGAATGATCTGAAATTTTAAAGATATAACTGTTGCAAAATTTTGTCGAGCCCTTTCAAATTTTAGGAAAATCGGATGTATAGTTTAATTACAGGGACAGTCAAAAGTTTTTCTTTACATTACGACCAATGGGAAAAATTATTGCAAGTGCATTTTAATGATATTAGAGCCTTCCGAATGATCTGAAATTTTAAAGATATAACTGTTGCAAAATTTTGTCGAGCCCTTTCAAATTTTAGGAAAATCGGATGTATAGTTTAATTACAGGGACAGTCAAAAGTTTTTCTTTACATTACGACCAATGGGAAAAATTATTGCAAGTGCATTTTAATGATATTAGAGCCTTTCGAATGATCTGAAATTTTAAAGATATAACTGTTGCAAAATTTTGACGAGCCCTTTCAAATTTTAGGAAAATCGGATGTATAGTTTAATTACAGGGACAGTCAAAAGTTTTTCTTTACATTACGGACAATGGGAAAAATTATTGCAAGTGCATTTTAATGATATTAGAGCCTTCCGAATGATCTGAAATTTTAAAGATATAATTGTTGCAAAATTTTGTCGAGCCCTTTCAAATTTTAGAAAAATCGGATGTATAGTTTAATTACAGGGACAGTCAAAAGTTTTTTTTACATTACGGCCAATGGGAAAAATTATTGCAAGTGCATTTTAATGATATTACAGCCTTCCGAATGGTCTGAAATTTTAAAGATATAATTGTTGTAAAATTTTGTCGAGCTATTTCAAATTTTAGGAAAATCGGATGTATAGTTTAATTACAGGGACAGTCAAAAGTGTTCCGTTACATTACGGGGAATGGGAAAAAAATGTTGGAAGTGCATTTTAATGATGTATCAGACTATGCGCTTTATGAAGTGCAAAAAATTATACATTCAGTACAATATGGGGTGCAAAAAATAATTATAAAACTAGTTATAGTACGAACGCACCTCATTTGCCACGTTTGACGAGCAATTTCCAACTTGTTTTAAATAATTATTGGTTGCATTTTTAACAGTCTTCTCACCCATTGCAGACGTTTTTTGTGAACTAATTTTATTAAAACTGGGCCTATTTCCTTGTAATAAGATGATTATTTTTTATTTTATGTAATAGTGTAAGTATTATTTTAATTAATTTTATTTCCAATTTTTAACTGACAAAACTAAGGTTTTTAGGTGCGTTCGTAATTATATAAATACGTAGCACCTATAGTCGTCGTTCAGTCCGTCCGTCTGTCTCCGCATATAACAGAGCAAAAACAACCCAACCGAATGGTCTGAAATTTTAAGTATATGATTGTTGCATAATTTTGTCGAGCCATTTCAAATTTTATGGATATCGGATGCATAGTTTAATTACAGGGACTGTCAAAAGTTTTTCTTTACATTACGGCCAATGGGAAAAAATTATTGCAAGTGCATTTTAATGATGTTACAGCCTTCCGAGTGGTCTGAAATTTTAAATATATAATTGTTACAAAATTTTGTTGAGTCATTTGAAATTTTATGAAAATCGATGTATAGTTTAATTACAGAGACAGTCAAAAGTTTTGCGTTACATTACGGGGAATGGGAAAAAATTATTGCAAGTGCATTTTAATGATGTCACAGGCTATGCACTCATGAAGTGCAAAAAAAATATACATTCAGTACAATATGGGGTGCAAAAAATAATTATAAAACTAGTTATAGTACGAACGCACCTCATTTGCCACGTTTGACGAGCATTTTCCAACTTGTTTGTATTTGTCGTTTATTTATTGATTTTAAATATTACCCTTTTCCTCCCACTTTCCCAGAAAAAAAAATAATAATTTTTTATTTTAGTTTTATTATTAACTATATTAATAATTTTAAATTTCGGTGACTTTAAATATAAAATAAATAAACATGTAAAAGATAAATTTCAGTTTATAACATGATAAATTGAATATAAAATGTATTATGTATTGAGTTTATTTTAAAGTAAAAAAATGTAATGTATATTAATAATGTTATTAATTTAATAAATTAAGGATACATTAAATAAAAATATATTTAATAAAATATTAATTTAATATTTATACTAGAATTCCTAACTTTTTTGAGAATTAATTAATAGCAATTATTAGTAGCAATTATTAATAGCACTTAAAGTTTTTATTCAAAAGTTTTAATTTATAATTTCCAAAAAATAATATAGGAATTTTTTGAAAAATCAGTCAAAAACATAAAGTCTAAGTAATAATTAATTAATTAATTAAACATAATAATAATAATAATAATAATAATAATACAACATTGTACAAATACGTAAAAATACATTTTAACAGTGTTAGGTGATATTATGCAGATTTTAATTTTTTAAGTACAGTTATAATTTACAATTCGCAAAAAGTAAGAAATTATTAATTAATTGTAATTAAAGAGCAAAAATAATATTATAAGCTAACTAATAAATGAATAAACAACATGTTTATCTTCAGAACCCTTATCACTTTTATACATCCTAATGAAGTTAATAACGTTATAATAACCGAAAATTAAAAAAATATATATTTGCATTTACTCTATAAAAACTGTTATATAGTTCATGTAATAGTTTTTAAACAAGCAATTGATAAATTAGTTATCTAAACAATTAATAAATAATTTTGAATTGATAAATACGTTTAATAAAAACAATTCAATTTTTGAATTTTTTTTTTACTTAACAATATAACTATGAGTGTTTTCAACTTGTCGTGCAAGTTAAATTCATGCTGTATCAAATTTATTGCAAACTAACGGCAAAAAAGTAATCAAAAATACTGCAAACTTACTGCAAAGTAGTAATCTTTCCATATCACACTATAAGTTTAACCCCTTCGAAGGGGTCAATAGACCTGATCAGGTCTATTGATGCGAAAGCGCCGTCAGAAGGCGCATGCATAGGTTTTATCACCATAAACAAGTTTAGCTAATATTTGTACTTTTCATTTCGAGCATTTTTTGGTATTTAATAAGTATAGCGTTTAGAAAAAACGGTGCCTACCGAATAAAATTTCTGCAATTTCTGCGTATGTGCTGATTCTCATTGTTGTTGAGTCTCTCAACAGAGAGATTTTTTGCTTTCGTGAATTAAAGACAGTCTTGCCATCATTTTCACAACAAACTACTCATGCAAGTGGGTGATGGTATACCTTGCGGGAGATTTGCTGCGAATTTCTCAATTCAAATTTGTCACGACAAGATAATATCAGAAAAAATCAAACTTTCTGCTAATGTTCATGCTATCTGGGTTACCTCAAAAATTTCCATGGGGAGCGCGGCGGATCGCATGAACGACTCATGCGATTGACACTTATGTGAAATCATTATCCAATATCTATTACAGCACAAATTCTTAATTCAATGGCAAGAAATTAAACATGAAAATTGCTGTTTTACACTTAACCACTTGGCCCTAACTTTATTGTAGGCAAATGTTATGTAATATGAAACTTGATTTAACCCATTCGCTGCCAAAACTAAGAATTTTCAATTTTTTTGTTGAAGGTCGTTTGCCAGCACAAATTCAGAAAGATAAATTTCGCTTTACTAATACAGCGAAATTTCTGCCAATAAATGAGGCATTTTTTTAAATTCTAAAATAGTGGTGACAAAGTAATCAATAAATTAAAGCCACGAGTATACTCGTGAATGACAGAGAATGGGTTAATTAAATTTAACTCTTCAGTATGCGCTCAGATTTTTACATCATAAGTTAATCTTTTTCACTGGTAAATATTAATGTAACTTGAATGTATTATTAGTTGCAGTTATAGAGATTGGCCTTATATTTTTTATCCATGCATTTTTTTTAAATTAAGAAATTAAATAAGGATATACCTAAATTCTTAAAGTTACTCGAAATACTTCTATCATATATACACAGTCAAGACAAGATTCCAAGGACTGGTAAAAAGCTCCATTTTAGACAGGCTTCCATGTGAAGAAGTGTAATTAATTATACTTCTAAGATACACTACCTCAATAAGATCTATTATTCGTTTCGCAGGGATTCTGAAACTCTTCCGTTTGAGACAGGATTCCGTTATAGAAAGATTCCGCTTTCAAAGGTTTCACTATGCTTCACTAAAGAAGGGTGAAAATCCCCTTTTCAGACAGGTTTTCAACAAATTTAATTGTATCGCAATTCATATTAAGACCATGTAACGCTTACATTAAAGACAGGATTCTGTTATAGACAATTACTATTTTGACAAGTTTTATTCTATTCATATGATATAAATAAGTATATTTATATAAATACACAAAACTTTTAAAAATGGAACCTGCCTATAACGGAGTTCTGTCTTAAACATAAATGTTCCATAGTGCTACGGAAAAGAATACTATACAAATACACCAAATAACACGGAAACTTGTGTAAAACGGAATTTTTCACCAATATTTACAATTTCATCTTGACAGGTTTTACTATATATATAACATGAAGGGAAAATTCTGGACCCTCCCCCCCCCCCGAAACGAAATCCTGGCTACGCCACTGCATGTCGTCCCGGTTTTTTTAAGCCATTAAAGATGAAAAATGCCGTGTGGCCACAAAAAAGCGCCGGCTGACTAGAACAAAGAGAGCGCGAATAGAATAATTCTTCTATCTGGATCTTTATTTAGCATAATCAAATGGGGGAAGCCAGGACATCTACACTTGACATATATGTATACATGTATAACATTCTTTTGAATGAATAACATATAGATATCAAGAAAAGCCAAATATGTTTTCTAAATTTCCAAATTTCTTCATTGTGATATATTTATAAAATTTCTTAATTTAAAATGAAATTTTACGTAAAAGTGATTCACTATACATTATTATTTTGAGATTTTATGTTATTTTTTTGTATTTTCATTTTTATTTTTTATTTGTCATATTAAAACATGTAGGCTGCTTTAATTCTAAGTATATAAGTCAAATAAATAACAAAGAAATATTTGAAATACAGAATTAATTTTAAATACGAAAAGAATATTTTATGACAATAGAAATTTTAAAATTTTGATTTATGTTTATTGTGCTCGTAGTTTTTGAATGTAATAAGCATATAAAAGTCTTAAATATATTAAAAAGGATTTGTAATTGTTGCAAACCCCTTCACCGTCGACAAGTATGGGGAAAAAGTGCTTTTATCCCCGAGTTATCTCGGGGCAAACGGTGAAATGGTTCAAAATTAAATATATTTTTAAACTTGTCATTCGACACCGGTAGAAATAGTGGTAATATTATTGTTACATGTAAAAAGATTAATGCAAACTTTTTAATATTTTTTCAAAAAATAGTAAATTAAAATAACTATTAAAATAAAATAGAAAGTTCTAGTCTGTTCCGGTGCAGAATTTAAAAAATAATGTGTCTTTATCACAATTCCATGTTAAGAACCCCCTTTTTAAAAAATATGTAAAATGCAATACATTTAAAATTGATGCGCCGTTAAATAATAGGATAAAATAAAGATTTGTAAAAATATTTGCAGATTTTTTCATCATTAATTACATAGTGTGCAAATTATATACAATTGAATATGTGCATTTTGGCATGGGCATTTGCATATGAAAACTAAAGCTCGACTTATAAATATTTTTAAATTGTCTTGACTTTATATTTATGATAGACTAAAATATGAGGAGCTTCTATAAAAAATCCACAGAACTCTCCCTTCCCCCACTCCTGAAAACGATTACTTCTACCATATAAAATTTGCATGGGGTGCTACAATTTGATTGCGAATTATAAGTGTTTGCGGTTTTCGGGCCCTTATATTCGGTTATACTAAAATTTCAAGGGTTCAGTTAAAAAATCTTATATTGTACCTCCTTTTTTGAAGATTACGTTTACCGTACAAAATATGAGTGTGATTACGATAATTACAGAGAGAGTTATAAATGTTTTAATTTATCAGGACCTTATACTTAAGATACACTAAAACATATAAAAAGTCAACAGAGCCCCCCCCCCCCCCCCTGCCTTATAAAACGATTATGATTATCATAGGAAATTTGTGTGGGCTGCGACAATTTTGATCTGTGTTATAAGTGTTTGCGTTTTCGAGTCCTTATATTCGAGTTATACTAAAATTTAAGGAGTTCAGTTAAAAAATTTGATAATGTCCCTCCTTTTAAAAAGATTACGTTTACCATACAAAATATGAGTGTTTTGCGATAATTATAGATCGAGTTATAAATGTCTTAATTTATCAGACCCTTATACTTATGATACACTAAAATACAGAAAATGTCAATCTCCCCCCCCCCTTGTTTTTTAAAAGGATTACCATACGAAATTTGTGTGTGTTTACTAAAATTTTAAGGCCTTTATTTAAAAAACTCTACAATGTCCCCTATAAAATTGTCACCGATTTCAAGTGCACAAAATTTCAGCTTGCTGGAGAAGGGACCGAAATATCTCGGAACCGAAATGTCTTGGGACTGAATTGTCTTGGGACTGAATTGTCTCGGGACTGAATTGTCTCGGGACCGAAATGTCTCGGGACCGAAATGTCTTGGGACCGAATTGTCTCGGGACCGAAATGTCTTGGGACCGAAATGTCTCGGGACCGAAATGTCTTGGGTCGAAATGTCTCGGGACCGAAATGTCTCGGGACCAAAACGGCGGGACCGAAACGGCGGGACCGAAATGGCGGGACCGAAACATCCTGCTTCCTTTTTTTATATGAAATGTCTGTTTTCCAGATGACTGCATAGACATTTCCACACATCTCTGTCTAAAACAATACGACAAAAACAAACCCGCATGCAGTGCCTATCGCTAAATTTTCTTTAAAGCCCTCTAATATACCAATTTAAATAATATAGTTATACACAAAGAATCATGAATATGAAGTACAGTGCATTTCTTTAAACAACATGGAGTTGGAGTGTTCATTGTATTAAAGAAAATACGGCACAACAGCACCCCATGTTGGGTAAACGTCAGATATAGAATTTGGTGCACTTCTAATACAAAGTGAAACATAATGTTCACTGGAAAAAGCATAGCACAACACAGCAGTGCCCCCTGTTGACTGATCAAAGTCAAAATTTAAGCAGCATAATTTTTTATAATAGCCATCTTAGATATTAAATTTGGTGCAATTCCATCCCATAAATGCCAAGAGATAGCTATAACTGAAACCATGAAAAACACAACATAGCAGTGGCATCTGTTTAGCGATATATACCAAAATCTAATCAAAGCCAATGTACGTAAAGGTATAACTAAATATACAGTTTCACAAAATATTTCATCTGTTTTAAATATTGGTTACATATTTTTTAAATGTATTTTTCATGTACAATCGGACCTCTATTTAACGAACATCTATTTTGCGAATTTCTCTATTTTGCAAACTTTTCCTTGGAACCAAGAACATTTTGCGAGTTTCTTCGTAAAATAACCTCCAAATAGCGAAGTGCATTCTCTATTTAACGAACTTTTTCTGGTCATCTAATTTTTTTTCTCCCCATTTCTCAAAATATTTCTGGACATTTCAAACTTATTCTTTGTTTAAACACATTTTATGATGTTCAATGGCCTTGAACTGGTTTTACCAGGCTCCTTCTTTGTCAGCAGTGAGAATTCGGTAAGTACGGAAGACGGAGACGATAATCCCTTAGAGTAACTTAAAAAAATGTGGATACAGATGAGAAAAAAGAAGAAATTAACCATGATGTACTGATTGATGATTGTATTTCTCTTAATTCTGAAATTGAGACCTCTTAAACACTATCCGAACTGGATATTTTCGACAGTGTGGAAAATAAAAGCAATACAGCAATGAATTGCGATGAAGACGAATATGATGATGATGGAAATGAACATGATGCAGGAATTAACGAAACTTCGTATGATGAAATGCTGAAATCATTTGAAAGAATCCGACGCTGATTATAGTTAGAAGAAAATACGCATGAAGGGGTTTTTGGTGCATTGCAAAGATGCGAGACGTATTATGAGAGAAAGCACTTTTTAAAAGAAAAAACTCAGGCAAAATTAACAGAGTTCATCAGAAATTAAATTTAAGGACGCATATGTTAATGTATGGTTAACATTATTTGTTATAATAATAATAAATACGATAATGTCATTAAAATTCGTTAATTTTAATGTAAAACTATTTACTTTAAACAGAAAATACAGTGTATTCCCGGACAATGTTTTGTTTTCCTTGCAGATTTCAAAGCTTTAAACACATAGGAAAAATGAATTGATGATTAATATTAGTGGGTAAAATAAATAAAACAAATCGATATAATTTATTTTAAAAAATGTGATTAATTACTTTTAATAAAAACATTTAGTGATTATGAATTTAAAATCTGTTTTATGTAGTTTAAAGTATTTTAAAAGGTGAATCTCTATTTAACGAATTTTCCATATAACGAACTTTCTTCCGGGATTTAGCGACTTCGTTAAATAGAGGTTCGACTGTACATAAAACTTTTTGACTAACTTATATACAGGGTTATTCTAAATGATGAACCTATTTTCAAAAAATCGTATTTATTAAAGTACAAATCCAAAATGAACAATCTTTATACCAATGAAAAGAGGATGTTGAAAGTTTTTTTAAGACATTATAAATGTTCAATGTGTCCACTGTTTGCTGCACGGCAAACATCTACATGATAGTCAAACTCGTCTCGAAAACCTTGTGCTCCACAGTAGCCATCTCACTCACAACTAACAGTGAAATGAAATTGCGGCCTATTGCCGTGCGACTTCTACCGGCTGCTTCTGAACCAGCACTGCTTTGAAAGCCATACACTCAGTAACAGCAGATATGCTTTCTCGTGTGATGAGTTTGGCTATCGTGTAGATGTTTGCCGTGCAGCAAACGGTGGACACACTGAACATTTATAATCGCTTAAAAAAAACTTTGAAACTTCCTCTTTTCATTGGTATAAAGATTGTTCATTTTGGATTTAAACTTTAATAAATACAATTTTGTGAAAATGGGTCCATCATTTAGAATAAACCTGTATATCTCCAAAGGCTACAGCACAACTTAGAATACAATATTAAGAATGACATGGAAAAAAGAAACTAGACTTTGGACACTGGTGTAAATGTCCAGAAACTAATATATATAAAATTCTGACACAATGAAATTGATTGGATTTGAATGCTGGAACTCCCGTTTTGGAACTGAGGCCAATACCTCTGTGCCATTAATTCTCGTTTACATTGCTACAATATTTACCACTTATACTCTGTCACATTTACTTGGTGATCTTCACAAAGTCCCTATAGGCTCAGTTTGATAAAATTGTTTGAAAATGGTTTAAAAGTGGATTAAATCCATTGGCCAATTTGTACGAAAATCTATTAATTAATCCGGGAGCCAGTGACATCAAAAGCCCTGTCATCGCAGAATTGAAAAACTTTTATATAAATTGATAGTAAAAAGTCATACGAACAAAATGAGTTAGGTATGACTAGGTTTGACAAGCCGAAAATATGTTTAATTAAATTAATTATTATTAAAAAATTACAATGTTTTACCATCATCACGGATCTTGCCACTCTTAGAGCATTTTATAGAAAATTTTGTGCTCTTTCAGAAAAAATTGGTATGACAAACTTGATTCTGCCGGAAAATATATGTCATACCTATTTAAGGAAGTGGACGGTGATAGAATTACACATTTATTTTTCTTTTAATTTTTAATGGTGGCTACTTTATTTTATGTCTGGACACTGTCCAAGTGTCGGTTTACTGTGAAAACGGTAAATCATTACAGCTTTTTAATTATAATTAATTTAATTTAACTTATATTTGGCTTGTCAAACCTAGTCATACATAGCTCATTTTGTTCGTATGACTTTTTACTGTCGATTTATATAATTTTTTTTTCCATTTTGCAATGACGAGACTTTTGATGTCACCAGCTCTCGGATTATATGCAGGTTTTGCATATAGTCCAATAAGTCTACGGCATATTCCTCAAACAGGAACTCAATTGTAAGTACCGTTTGAAAATTACCATATTCATTTGCACATACACACACAAATCATGATTACAATACTTTCAATAAAAATACATATTGATACACTAAAGACTTTTATTCAAATTTTTTACATAAAAATTAACACATAGCATTATTTAAAATACAATAAAAGTTACACTGTGTATATTAGAAAAATGGGGTATAAAAAGACAAGCCAAGGTTAAATTATTCTGATGTTTTGTATATATTGTTCTGATGTTTTGATATCTGACATTTATAGGGAGAAAAAAGAAAAAATAATTTCACAACAGAAATACAAGAAAATATTTTCAAAATGTATATACACCTCATATTATATTAGTATATATTTATACAAATTACGGTAAAGAAATTAAAAATCATTAAGAAAGAAAATAAATTTTCAAACTTTAATGTTTTCCTTTTCTAAGGGTTGGTGCCATTTAGTGAAGTCCTGTGTAAATCAGGGCTCCAAATGCTCTGGTCACCAGTAATTTCTTGCAGTTTATTTCGCCATCTTTAAACGTAAATAATTCTGTCATTATAGGGAAGTTGCAATCAGTTGATGACCTTTTCATACACCAGTCACAACAATGACCTTTTCATACCCCTTTAAGACCGGACCCGCACGATCATGCGGGTTAGGCATTGACTAAAATTCTACCGCCGCAGCAAGCGGCTCTTCTTCGTCCGCAGCCCTTTATTCTTCCACTTATTCCGACTCTTTTGTGGAAGCAAGGCTGATAGGTCCCCAGCCACGTCCCGAGTAAAAGACTTCTAGCAAAATCGAAATTGAAAAAAAAAAAAAAAAAAATCAAAAATTGAAACCGGACAAATTTAAAAGGGAAATTACACAAATTAAAGACACCGAAAAGCGGGAAGGGTTGGGCTCTGGGCGATGAAGCTACCGAACGACTCCTAGCTGCTTCTAGCTCATTATTAGTCTCAGTCGGCGGTTGGGAGAGGGTGGGTGGGTCAACCCACGCCCTTCGCGTGGCCCCAATGCGGGTTAGGCATTGACTAAAATTCTACCGCCGCAGCGAGCGGCTCTTCTTCGTCCGCAGCCCTTTATTCTTCCACTTATTACGACTCTTTTGTGGAAGCAAGGCTGATAGGTCCCCAGCCACGTCCCGAGTAAAAGACTTCTAGCAAAATCAAAATTGAAAAAAAAAAAAAAAAAAAAAAAAAAAAAAAAAAAAAAAAAAATCAAAAATTGAAACCGGACAAATTTAAAAGGGAAATTACACAAATTAAAGACACCGAAAAGCGGGAAGGGTTGGGCTCGGGGCGATGAAGCTACCGAACGACTCCTAGCTGCTTCTAGCTCATTATTAGTCTCAGTCGGCGGTTGGGAGAGGGCGGGTGGGTCAACCCCAAGACGAAGATGGCATCGCTGCAGCGAGCGGCCCATCTTCGTCTGCAGCCCTTTATTCTTCCACTTATTCCGACTTATTTATCTATTCCATAAATGCCGGAATCGAGTGATTGTGCTGGTTAACAGAAACTATATTATATGAATTTTGTCAACAGATTGTGAATTATCAGTTACGAATTTCAGTTATATCATTGTTTTTAAAAAAACTCAAAAAGCAGTCCAGTCTTAAAGGGATACACCAATCACAACTGCCTGGTTGACCTCAACTGTGCCCACAATCCTTTCACATACCAATTACAACTGCTCTCTAACAGTAGTTTGACCTCCAATGGTCGATTTGTGACGTAATTTAAAACTGCCCTATATAAATGAAGAAAATTGCTTTAAAATACTGGTGTACAGGGCATCTGGAGCCTTGATTTATGCATGATATATTTTTCTACAACTTGAAATCAAAAATATTAAGTGAAATCCTCTAACAAGAATATACTATTGCTTTATAATGAACCAATATTGCACTAATATTGTTGACATGACTTGGGAATACTGAGTAAAACAAGTACTTATATCAAAATAACAGGCTTGTCAGGTGGTGAGAATGTTGGAAAATAGTTTAAAAAGATTAAGAAATAATTAATAAAAAACAGTTACATATAAAAATGAAATAAATTCTCTAGAAAAATTCTTTAGAACAAATTAAAATTAATTCAACAATTCAAACAATCTGTGATTTAACCCCTTAATCATCATGTAATTTTCAGAAAAATTGTTGATTTTTTTTTTTTCTCATGTATCTTCCAATTCCTAAAAATTCAAATTAAGCATTCCGTTCTTAATACAAAGTTTGTAAATTCAGTGCTACCATTTCTCAAATGATTAAGCATTTAAAATAATCCCAGAAGTGACAAAATCAAAGAAAAAACTATAATATATTAGCTAAAGTTATGAGGAGTTCAGCACGTGAGGATTAAGGGCGTGATAAAGTTTGTTCATAAATGACTTGCCTGTGAACTTATTGGGCATGACGATTAAGGGGTTAATAATTTTTTTTAATTAATTTTTTTTAGGCACAAATTATTGAGATTATTATCTACAACAATAAACCCTTTTCCAATATACCATACGTTTTGGCCAATAATAAAATTGTCAAACAGAAGTGGTATTTTTAATCTATGAATTCCAATTGTACTGTGTAACAAAAATTGATGCAGTGAATGCTTCAGATTCAAAAATACAGTAGAAGACCACTAATCTACACAGGTTGTTTTCAAGTGATCTGCGGCTTGGAGACTTTTTGCAGATTATCACTACCCAACATCAAAAATGTTTAGGGCTCAAAAACAGTTATTTCCGAAGTATTTTGTCTCGCTAAACACGAAAATCAACATAAAAAGTTGAAATTAGCTCTTGTTTTCAAAATAGGAACCAACTTGAGAAATCTCACTATGGCTGCTTTATGGGAAATCGAATGTTCGGAAGTTGGTACTCCTAATAGCTGTAATTCTCCTCAACTGCATTCTCTGTGTAGAATCTTTTTGACGTTCTTTTTCCCCAGCAGATGGAAGCACCTTCCCTGGGACCGACCATCTTTTGAACCGGTGAGAGCATCAGCAGAACGAAAAAAGATAACAGTGCACGATTCAAGTGACATTCTCTGCTATTCGCCTTACAACTAAAGGTAAGCAATTTAATTATATCAACTGTATCAGCCTAATCGACAGTATCCATCACACTATTTGACCTTTTGAATAATGTTTCAAAACTTTAAGGCCACTTTGGAGTTTAAAACCTGTAAAAATTGCTGTTTTGAGGCTATATTTCAATTACGATTTCTGACATTTTGATCATAGAGCTTGCAATTTCAACAGGTGTAGTGGATGTATATTAACACGCTTGGTATCTTTTTTTCAGAAAAATATGGGCTTTCAAATACAAAAATTAAAAAATAATAATAAATTTGACAATTTAAAATCGAATTACGATTTAAAAACTATTTTTTTAATACTTGTTATTTCAGAATTAATCACTCAAACTAAAATTTAAAATTTTCTGCTTTCAGATCAGAATGCCACGGAAGCGTATTAATGCCATCAAAAACTTTTGTTACATCTGTGGTGAAATAACTTTTGAAGCCCAGAAGCGAACCATTAGCCCAGTTGTAAAGACAGCTTACTTCCATTACTTCGGTGTGAAGGTAAGTGACCAGGATAAACCATGGACCCCACATGTTTGTTGTAACTCTTGCTCAGTGAGACTGCAAGAGTGGATGAATGGGAAGAAACTAACAATGAAGTTTGCTGTACACATGATTTGGCATGAGCCAGCAAACCACGTTGACAATTGTTATTTCTGAATGACGCCTGCCATGAATCGAGGTTGGACAAAAAAGAAGGAATCGGTACAGTATCACAGTGTTCCATCAGCCATTCGGCCTGTTCCTCACTCGGCTAATCTGCCAATTCCTGAACCACCTCAAAATTATGAGATTGAAGAGGATGATGCTGTACAAGAAGAAGTCACTAGACCTGGGACTTCCCATGACCCAGATTTCAAGGCAGAAGATTTGAATGAGCCTCACAGACTAAGTCAGACAGAATTGAATGATCTCGTAAGAGATCTTGACTTGCCAAAGGAGAAAGCAGAGCTTCTGGCATCAAGGCTGAAGCAATAGCATCTACTCCAACCAGAAGTCAAGATCACAGAATACAGGACTCGTCAAAAGAATCTTCTTCATTTCTTTGAGAAGAAAGAACATGATGTTGCTTGTACTGATGTTAATGGTTTGATGAATTCCATGAACAAAACTCATGATCCACGGAAGTTGATGTTATTTATAGACTCTTCCAAACTTAGTTTGAAAGCAGTCTTACTACACAATGGCAACATTATTCCTTCCATTCCCATTGGGCCTTCCATTCACATGCAGGAAACTTACGGGAATGTGAAATTACTTCTTGAGTCAATCAAATACGAGGATCATAAATGGCAGATTTGTGGCGACTTGAAAGTAATTGCTTTACTCCTGGGAATGCAATTAGGCTATACCAAGTACTGTTGTTTTCTGTATTTGTGGGACAGTCAAGATAGAAACTCTCACTACATAAAAGACAAATGGCCTTCAAGAAATATAAATCCCGGGGAGAGAAATGTCCAAAATGAGCCTCTAGTTGATCCAAAAAACATTCTGCTTCCACCCCTGCACATTAAGTTGGGAAAAATGAAGAACTTCGCGAAAGCCATGAACAAGGATGGAGAGGCTTTCCAGTACCTTAGAGCGAAATTTCCAAGACTGAGTGAATCAAAGGTTAAAGAAGGAATCTTTGTGGGCCCTCAAATACGCACAATAATGAAGGACCCTGCTTTTGATAAAGTTTTGGAAGGGAAAGAGAAAGCAGCCTGGGAGGCCTTCAAAGGTGTGGTACAAGGATTTCTAGGCAACAGAAAAGCCGAGAACTACCAACAGTTGGTGAAAGAACTCCTACAAAAGTACCATGACCTTGGATGCAACATGTCTCTGAAACTTCATTTCCGCCACTCCCATCTTGATTTTTTCCCCTAAAAACTATGGAGCTGTAAGCGACGAGCACGGTGAAAGGTTTCACAAAGATATCTCTGTAATGGAACGCAGGTATCAGGGTCGTTGGGATGAATCAACTGGCCAACTACTGCTGGACTGTTACAAGAGATGCTGCAGTGTTGACATACAAGAGGCAATTCAAAAGGAAACATTTGCAAGAATAGGCTAAAAACAACCACTGCTTTCTGAAAAATGAACATTGTTTAATGAAACATGCCTATTGTATTGTATAGGAATTTTTTTTCTTCTTCAATTGGCTTTTAAATTGATGTGTGGGATGTTGTGCGTCTTTCTCTTGTGGGCTGTATTGTATCTTGAAAACAAGAGCTAATAAAAAAAATTTCATTTACATATTCGTCTTTTTCAACCCAAAATTAGTAAGAATGGACTATCTAGAACCAGGAATCTGACAAAAATATTTTTTTTGTTGGGTAGTGTTACAGGTCATGTGTATTAAATCTTTGTTTATGCTTTTTTTAATACATATTTTTGACAAATTTAGATTGATTACACACTTAACCTCCTCAGCACTGTGAAGTGATATACCCGTTCACTAAGCTGTAGGTTTCACTGCATCAGAAGCATTATTTAAACTAATATAATTCTACAGATATAGTGCTGCTTTAAAATTATCAGTAATGTTTAATACTCTCATGGGTTATATTCATATACATAATCCAAGTTTTAGCATGCTTTAAAAGATACAGAGAAAACAACATTACAATTTTGCCCTATTGCTGGGCAGTCAGGGGTTTAAATATATGAATTAAGTAAAAAATATTAAAAATATAATTCTCTGATTTATACCTTTTTTTAAGTATATCATCAATAGTTGTTTATATTAAAATATGTGGTTTATGTTCTGTATTCTATCTTGTAGTGTTCCATAAATAGCCATAATTGACTGCTAAGCTACAAAATTTGGTTTAAAAAAAATAAATATACTGTAATATATAGCGATAATACATGCACATAAGTATTAAAAATGAATTTATTGATAATTTATATTTATTAATGTTGATTTACAGAATTGATTGCTTGATTTTTGTATAAGCTATTTTATCTTCAATTGTATATATTATAATTATTTCTAGACAAGAGGTTAAATATATTGTCTAAATAACCATCTTTCATTAATACAAATGATTTTTTCAGAGTGAATTTTTAAAAGGAAATACATTTTTTCTTTTTAATTTTACATATAAATGATTAAACAAATTAAATATTTTTATGCATACTATCATTTAAATTGTAAAAAATAGGTTTACATAATGTATGATATATATATAAGACTAAAGCTTGGGGGGAGGGGTATAAAATTACTGGCATTGAGAAATCATTTTTTAAGAATTAAAATTCTTTGTTTATATTCATTTATACAGTGTGGATTACAGGCATTTATGATTTACAGGTTTGTGGATTAGAGATACTTTATTGTACTTGTTTTTTAATGAATTCTGTGTGCCGAAAATAAATATGACCATAAAAAAGTTGAATTGATTAAGTTTTTTTTTTTTTTTTTTGTAATATACAGAGACATGCATTGTTATCCTTCTTTGTACTGCATGTCTAACATTAGACTTTTTGTGATACAATGAATCAGAAAAAATAAATGTAAATGAATTTATCAAAAACAATTCTGTAATCATGATACAATTAAAATTATATAGTTATATATATGATATATATTAAATAGTTATATTGTATATATATATATTTATTTATTTATTTACAACTCTAGTAAACTTAGCTTTAAGATATGTACAGGCCTAGCAAAAAAAGTGATCACACGCTATTCATTCTGCAGAAAATAGCGATATAAAAAGATATAGATACTAATCAACTGGGAATAATATTTATTAATTAACGATAGGCATAATTTAAGTTCCAGAAACAGCTATATATTAAAAATCTCTCCAACATTAAAAAAACTTACTGTTGCACATCTGCATTTCCTAAACAAGAGCCAGTGCTGGTTTTTATGGCAATATCTATGTTCAGTGGATTAATTTAATACATAATGACACGCTAAAACAATTTCATTGTTACACAGTGTTATTACACCTCAGAGATAGAAATAAAACAGAAGAAATATTAAGCACTGATAAAATGAACATTATAAATAATGTGCACATTAACAATGTTATAGTACAAACATTCAATCAATAGATCCAAACATTCACATAAATACAGTTCACTAAATCAGCTCTGATATTCGTTAAAATATTGAATACAAGATATATAAACTAATGATACTGTATTTTTTTAACAGTAATAACCTTTGTTTTTCTATCGATTTTACTCACACAATTTTTTGCATGTTCTAAATATAAATATATGTAAAAAAAATTCACAGTGAATGTGAGATCTCCACAGACTGCAATTTAAGGACCATTGAACTACACAGTAATTCAGATTTTATTGCATCATTCACATTATTTATTTTAATTAAAATTCTCAGATTCTATTAACTAATATAGAAATTGTACAATAAGTCATAAAAATAAAATAATAACAAAATTGCAAATAGTCATTTTGAATAACAAACAACAAAATAGAAAATACTATAAATAACGAACAACAAATACTAAAATTGATCCGATTTTTATTATAATAAATAAAATATACAAAGAAAACTCATTTTCAAAACCCCTTCAGTAATATTCCTAGAAATAATCAGTACTTTCTTTATTATTCATATTCTGGAAATTTCACGTTCTCCATTCAATAAATAATGTTCTATATGTGTCATAGCAAAATATTTTAAGTCTAATAAATGAGCTGGATCACCATGAAAAGTTCAACATTAACGTGAAAATAAAAATCAGAAAATTACTGAATGATGTATATAAAATAAGTTAGAGACTAAACAAACATTAAAATAAAATAAAATTAATCAGCATTTCAGTCATCATCTATGACCATCGTCAGGAAAGAGTTTTATATTGCTTTTAAAGAACAAAGCCAAACCGTCTTGAATTTAAAAAGGGAATAATGGAAACTTAACAAAATTTTTAAATTCAAGACGGTTTGGATTTGTTCTTTAAAAGCAATATGAAACTCTTTCCCGACGATAGTCGTACATGATGACTGAAATGTTGATTAATTTTATTTTAATGTTTGTTTAGTTTTTAATTTATTTTATACACACCATTCAGTAATTTGTGATTTTTATTTTCACGTTAATATTATTTTAAGTCTTGCTGGTAATTTTGAAATAATTAAATAAATTTAAAGAAGCAAAATTGTGCATTAGTGTATTCTATTTGAGATATGCAATGCTCAGTACACATAAAGATTAATTTATCTGAAATTTACAATATGAATAAAAAATATATAATCGCACACTTGGATTGATAATTTGAAAAGACAAAGTAGCGAGCATTAAGTAGCATATTCCTATTTGTAGCTGTGTTCTTGGGTGTGAGGTAACATTTATAAAAAATTACAGAAACAAATAAAAGCCACAGGCTTTTAAGACACTTTATATATATATATACAGATACAATAAGTAGCAAAGTGCGTGCTAAGCTATACATATACATGCCTATGACATGCAGCCTCCTACATCCATACTTAAACCCAATTTCAAGGAATAATGTCTTACTTGAAGTGGTGATTAAAAGTGAATCAAATAAAACTATTTGAATATACTTGCAAACATCAAGTATTATTCATAATTCTTTCTACACATCTAATTGTTTCTATTCACAGATTAAACAATCATAAATTCGAAATAAAATTCATCGTACAACCACTAAAAACAATCTTTACATTGGATTACATAAAATAACTCGGGGAGTTAATATTTACATATATACAAGAAATGTTGTGTAAACGTTCTGAATTTTTGAAGAGCTCTATGCTTTAATAAAAAAATAAAAAAATTGCCACTGATTTAAAATACATAAAATCATAAATTATAGAACTCAACAAATACAACTGACAATAATAATTTAAAAAGTAAAATAATAAATAAGTAAAATAATGAAAAATAAAATAAAATGATGAAAACACATAAGACTACACAGGTTTAATTTCACATTACTAAACCAATTTTAAATGTATAAAGATTCAAATTAAAGAGGTTTCCAGCTAACTGGGAAAAATGAAGAAGGGAAGACCAGGGAACTTTGCAATCTTACTTTAGATTCTTTACAAATTATAATATACCCTGTTACTCAGCTTCGATGCTACACTTTTTTTTCTTTTTTCATACTTAACAATTAACGACTAAAATTCAAAACATGTTAAGAAAATATTTTCATTAATAATAGAATGCAAATAATTATTAAGAGCTTAAAGTAAATAGGCTACAGAAATTGAAAATATATACAGGTTGATTTAATTCTGAATCAACAGTACTTTGAGAGATTAACTTTTTTTAATTTAATTAACTTTCACTTCACTAATACATATCAAGTATGGGGTAATGTACAGATAACTGAAAATGTAAAAGAAATTTCCAATACATAATTGTATTATTATTATTATTACTATTATTATTGTTGTTGTTATTATTAATTAGCCTAGAATTTTGAAAGGATATAACATTCAAACAACGCTTCATAGATATAAATTGTAATCTTGTTCATTAATATCTTACACAAAACAATACAAATAATAATAAAATTCTCTTGGAGTGAACATACTAAACATAAATATTATGAAAACACTGAAGAAGAGAAAAACTATGACAAAATATGTAACAGTTATTTTTTAAATAAGTAAGCTCAAAGAAAATGTAAAAACATAAGGACCAATGATTAACGCCACAAAAATTGTACACATTAAAAGTAATAAAGTAAACTGTGATTTAAAATTTGGCACTCAGAAAATGTAACATAGTTTTTAAAAGAAAAAGTTCTTTTACATTGAGTATCATATAAGCTGAAAATAATAAATTATTTCCATACACCAATTTTAGTATTGACTCTAGGCCAATTTGGCAGGGCGCAGCAGTGCCCGGCGGCCCTTTTTAAATATTTAATGCACCCGGTGGCCCTTACTGCCATTTCTGACACACTTTTTTTATTTTTCCTAGTCGAAGGAGAAAAAACTCACGAAATATGTCCATTAATCACGGGGAAATAAATCATAAATTTCATTATTTGTTAGTATTCGGAAATTTAGAAATCGGTCACAGGAAAAAAACATGAAATTTATCAGTCAAGCATGAGAAAAAATCGCAAAATACTTTATAAGCCAGTTGGTCTCGAGGGGGAAAAATTGCAAAATTCTTTAGCCGATCGGCGGAAAATCGTGAAATTCACTCGGTCGCAGGAAAAGACAACAAAATTCTACTGATAAAAGGGGGCTCTATTCAAGCCAATTCAAAATATTTTTGTTAATAAGGTACTAGAGTACCCTTTTTGAGAATAGCGTGCCTTTTTCAAAAAATTCCCGCCCGTCAGGCCTTTTTTTCTAGAGTCAACACTATATTTATGGAAAAATGTGAACTCGGTTGCACATATGTGTAGCATGTGTATAAACATGGTAGAGAGTAAAACCTTTTATATGGTTAAGATGGGTAGATTATTTTAGTTAGCAAAAAATCCTCATCTAGATTCATATTTATTCTCCCTACTGTCTTTTTTTTTTTTAATAGCATATTATAGTGATTTTTAAATTATTCTAAATAAATAATAACTTATATGCCAGATTTATCCAAAATTAAGATAGAATTTAAATAAACATAAGAGTTGCCAATTTACACCATGGAGTTTCAATTTTCAGCTTTTTTTTAAAGAATAAATTAAGAATTTTAATAATAAATTAATTTAAGAATAAATTAACATATATATATATTAATATTTAGAAAATTTTGTTGACAAATATTTAATGTTTAAAACTTAAACTAAGCAAAATAATAATTGCATTTAATTATACATTAATTGCATAAATTAAACCACCTTTTTTGACAAATTGTATTATTTTTTATGCAAAGCAACAATCGTTGCTTTGGTATTGATCATTATTTGGCTGTCATTGAGTGTAGCCAAAGTATCGCAAAATCTGTCAATTTGCACATGCTTTTATTTACTCGTTTCTGGTCTTAATTTTGAATAGACCAGATTAAAAGTATACAGTGATTTAATAATATATAAATTTTCACAAAAAGCATCTCAGTTTGTATTAAGGAAGGAAAGCTTGTGAATAAAAGACTATTCCAATTAATGGTCTCAAGAGTATAACAAATCTTTCAGACAATCATCCTGAATTCTGAACAACTTATCAAGGACATATAAATATTAAACAATACAGCTCACAATTCTGCTAACGAAACTTCTAATTTGGAAGTCCCAAAAAAGTTCTATAAATTTAAAAATGAAGAGTGAACCAATGAAGCAAAGATGTAGTAAGCTAAGAATAGTTAAGCTGTTATAAACTAAGTTAGCAATAAGCTCAGAATAAACTGTTTGTATTCTTTATTTCAATTAAAGTAAAATCACCAAAAAAAGGAGATATTTTTTACTAAGAAGTCACTAAAAAGGAATAAATCAAAAGAATGGAACTTTTATATTGAATCTTTACATTTTCTAGTTACAAAATCTGAAAACATTTTTTAAATTGCACATATTTTTTTCAATACAATTCTTAGGCATTTGTTGCTGGTTTTTAGATGTGCATTTAACATCTTGCTCAATTCAAAAATATAACTAGTTTGATGCCAAACCTCCCTATATTAAAAGTATACAGTGATGCCACAAAAGTTTGGGAATTCTGGATAGCTAAGACCCACATACTTAAAAAAAAAGCTGGATTCATTTTAATAAAAGTGGGTTCGCTTTCTGGTAATAAAGCAAATTCTATGTATCTTGCAGATGCAATGTTCAAAATGTATCCTTAAAGTATACAAATATTAAAAATCACTGAAAATTTTTACTTTCTATATGAGGAAAAAGGATCTAACTTTTTTTGTGTATTCCTTTTCATATTTATTTTGTAATTTATGCAAACAATATAACATGTCTGCAATATTGCTGGTGGAAAACAATCAAAATAAATTTTAGATTTTTTTTTTTTTTTTCTAGAATCAGCTACCATCTATTGTACACAAAAACATTACATTCACAAATACACACAATGAGTTAAAATTAACAAACACAGGCATCAAATAGAATATTACATCCCTGCCACTGATTCTTTCAGCATTGAAGATATAAGTATGACTGCATACCAATCTATCGATCCACCAATCAGCTACACAAACATTAAAAGGGCTAGAATCAACATCAGCATGTGATATCTTCATGCTGTCCAAATGAACAATTTTCTCAACTACAAATTCTGAATAATTTAGTAATAAAAATTATTTTATTTTTGGAAGATAAATAACGACACTTACCTCCAAATATTCTATAAGTTAATTTAATGTATCAACTGTTTCTTATTGGATAATAGATTTGAAGATACAGTGGGTTGAAATTAATTTTATCTCAATCATAAACTCATGAAATCTCATGAGATAATTTCATTTCATCCCACTGAGTGAAAAATGTCTAAGCAAGAGTCAAACATGGGATCGTTGGCTTTACATGCCAGTGCTCTATGTTATGCAAACTGAGCTTTCCCAGATACTGCAGGCTGACATAATTCACCCAATCTGTTGGCAATAACAACCAATCTGCAATATCACTCAGCTCAACATGCAAAGCTTCACGTCTGCGAACTCCATTAACCATGGACATTTAATTATGAAATTAGTTTTATACGAATCATAAATTCACGATATCTTATAAGATAATTTCCTTTGTTGGAATTGAATGAAATTATCTCATAATTGTCCATTTATGATCAAGATAAAATGAATTTGACTATGACACATCCATGGTTAATGGAATTCCCAGGCCAGAGGTTTCATTTGTTGCACTGAGTGATATTGCAGATTGGATGTTATTGCTGACAGATTATTTGAAGGAGTTAAGTTGGCCAGGATGGCTCATTTAGTAGAGCATTGGCAGATGAAGCCAAAAGCCCATGAACATTTCTCCCTCAGTTGGAATTGAAATTAAATGAAATACTCTGATACAGTAGATTAATCTTTATCATAATTAAAATATTCCTATATTAGGAAAGTTTTTCAGTAACAGAGTATTTGTAAATTAATGGCAAACTCTGAATCACACATTGAGGAAATATGACAGAGTTAGTGTCAGCAAAGTTGTTAATTCTACAACTTGACTGTTTCAAAAATTAGAGGCAGTTTAATAACATTTGACAACAGATAATTCACAAAGTAAAAACAACGTCTGAAAACAGAAAGATAAATATGTTCAATAGAATACTTAAATAAATATCAGTTATATAAACATAAAAGGGATAGAAGCATACAATATCTTGACACTGCCTGTTGAAATAAATATCTCATTTTAAAAAAACATTTTTTTTAAAGATTATTTCATTTCATTAGCCATAGTTTTCTTTGCAGCTGTAAAAATTTTAATTAAAAAAATGTTGATAGTATCATGGAGCTGATAAGAACAGGTGAAACTATGAAATACGTGAACAAACTACAAAACACTTTTTACATTTTGATTCGAATAAAATGATGATAAAAATATATTTATTCATGAAATGAATTTGGAATTTATAAATAGCTGGAAAGAAAAACATATAGACATAAATAAAATGATTATGAAAAATTCTTTTAATCATGGAATGAATTTGACAATTAATAGTTAGAATGAAAAATATGCAACTGAACTTTCATACATTATGTTACACAAATGATACTACATTTATGACCAATGATTTTTGTTTTAAATAAAGTGATTATGATATTAACAACAAAGTGATACAATCGCATAGCCTTATTTCCTGCTTCAAGTGAGAGAGTTTTTTAAATGTCCTAAATTTGATAGATCGACCTAATTTCTTGATTCCTATACTCGCAAAATCTCCAAGCAATTATTGTAACAAATAGCGATCCAGTCTGGTTGTGTACATGCCCACTGAATTTGATTTATTTCACCCTCTGCAGTGTAAGCTAAGATAGGATCTTCTATAGCTCGTGGCATCTGTTGAATATCCCATATGAGAGCCTGATGATCGTCAGCTAGAAAGTGAATAAATAAACAAATAAATAAATCTCATCAAATAAATATATTTTCAAATACTATATTCAAATGAGTTTTTTTAAATTAAAAATCGCTATGCATGTAACTTAAAATAAAATCAAGTAATGAATTAATGTTAAATTATCTCTTAGGTATAATTATTAATCAAAAACACTAATAGCACAGTTGCAAACATTTAAATACAAAGCAGGTATATTTTTATAACTTATTTGGGAGAATAAAATGCTAATATAAATTTGAATAGCATATGAATAGAATACATAGAAAGAAATGAATTAAATGCATATAAATAGATATGATTATCTATGTCATAGTATAATTGAAATTATACTGTTTCCATTATTTCTATTTACAAACAAATATTTGAATTGTTGGATATTAAAATACTTCCATCTGCCTTTCTCCCATACACACACACAGACAAAAAAAAAAAAAATACTGATAACAATAATTTAATTTCCAACTTTTACAGAATATATTTATTCTTCACAAATAAATAAAAATTGCTTATAACTAACAGAATGACTATATTGTTGTTATCATTTACATGAAATCCAGCATTAAAATCAAAATTTATTTCTCACACGGCGTCTATTCCAGATCAGCAACAAATTTCCCTGACTTTTCCAGGTATCGAGATTTTGTGATGTGGCACACAAAAACTCTTAAAACTTGTGAATTTGAGAGTGGAACTTTCACAAGTGATTCTGAGGTAACAACTACTGAATTGTAAAAAAAAAAATTCTTGCAAAATTTAAAAATTGCTGAACATTTTATATGCTAAATATTTAGTAAATACACATTTTTAGCATCAAGTTCTATCCATTTTGTCCAATCAGAATGGAATTCTTTATCACATCAGTCACAGTTAAATACAGATAGATCGCTTTGACATATTTTAATACAAATAATAAATATTCAATAAATTAAGCTAACAAAGTTCGAAAACAAAGATAAATGGACAGACAAACATCTAATCAATTCTACAACATTCAGTATAAAGTTTCAGTGAAGCTGGAGTTGTAAATCTCAGATTTACAAGGAAGAATTGAAAAGGAGTTAGACAAAATTATTTCCATAAAAGGTGGAAATATTCTTTACAGTACTTATAAACAGCAAATTTTGATTTTTCTGATGCTGCAATTTCAAATCCTTAGTTATATAATAAGAAAAATTTTTTTTGGAAGTATCAAATTTTTTGTAACTATTTTTCAGAGTTTTCAACTTTCCCTGACTTTTCCTCAGAAAAGGCAAATTTCCCTGATTTTTCAGTCCATATAAATTTCCTTGATTTTTCCAGGTTATCCAAATGGCTAGGCACTCTGTTCTCAGTATCTATTTACAATCTATGGTAGCAGAGCATAAATTTAGGATAATATTTAAAATTAGAAACACATAAACTTTTAATGACAAAAGGAACAATTTAATGAAGACTATAAACTAAATCATGTGAAATAATACCAGGTAACTTAGTGTTTTGTCATTTATCTAACATTAGCAAATATATGTTGCTAGATCCTACCAAAACAGCTCATTTACTGCAAATACTTTGTTATTCACAATTTGCGAGAAGATAAAAACAGATTAGCTTACTGCTCTATTTTTAGCAGATTAAAATAAGTAAGATTTGTGACTAAAGTTGGAAAACTGATAAATGCATAAATAAAAAACAAGATTGCTATAATGCAATCTATAAAACAAAGAAAAAACTTTTGAAACTAAATAGGTAAGGTTTAAGATTTAAAAGTTAAAAAGTTACCAAAATGCATCGATAGAAACTTTAATGTTCAGTGCAGTCGAACAAACAATTGAAAACAATTAACTTAAATGAAATTATAAAAAAATTACAAGATAAAAAAAAACATTGTCCACCCATTTGTAACATCAGTGTGAATACAAGGGAAAGCCATTAAGTAAATCACAAACTGATACATGATATAGCTTAAAATAGTAACAAATACTTTCTAAGAATGTTAATAGATGACAACATCATCCAGCTTTGTGATATTAATTTCATACTGAATAGGCAGGTACCATTTGCAGCATGCATAATTCAGCTATGGCGGTGGTGCTCGATGATACATTCAGGTCTAACACAGGAGACAATTCAAAATTCAATGTGGCAACTTCAATATCCACCTTTTAGCCCCCAAGTGACTTTCATCAGTTTAGTCCATTGAAAAACCGTCATGGATGCAAGATCATGTTTGCAGATGATGAAGAGGTTCTAATGTGGCTCATACAGAAACCCAAAGAATTTTATGCAGCTGGTATTAGAGCACTGACAGAACAATGGGATAGGTGCATAAATATTGGTGAAGAATATTTTGAGAAATAAAAATAGTTTTGAAGTGATTATCACTGTAAGTTATTTTTTAAATTAATGACTTTCCCTTGCATTTTCAAAAATGCAATATCAAACACTACTTGCCTGCAGTACAAATATGACATGAAGAATGAGGAGCCCAAGCAATACCATTAACACAAGCCCTGTGATTGTTAAGCCTCGCCACAGGCGCACAAGGTGATCTGACATCCAAAATGATAACCTAATTTTAAATATATATACATATATTAAATAATTAAACTCAGGGAAAAAAACAAAATTGAATAAATACAAGGTATGATACATTTAATTAAAACATGTTTATCATAAATTAATATGAGTACATTGAAAATGCCCGAAACATTTGTAATAAAGGAAATTAAAAATATATATACAGTCATCCAGGATAACAATTCCTGATCAAAGAATGCAAATATCTTAAAACAACTAAAGCTAAAATTTCATATTTGATATGAATAGGGTGCCTTTTCATGTTATTCTTACAGCATATTTATTTCATACAGAAATTATATAGAATTTAAATAATTAATTTTTTTAAATAATCAGGAATCACTCTATGATCACAGTAATGCCTGTACACTTTCAAAGGTAATTTCTGATCATCAAGATTTTTTATCGCTAATGCCAAAAGAAAAAAAGAAAAAAAAATTACATACAAATGCTTCTTAACATCAAAATAAACTAAAAACTTTGAATATAAAGCACAGTATTGCAGATGATCATGATCAAATTAATTTTTCTGAGTAAAACATTTTATCTTTATTTAAAATGAAGGTTTACATTTTAATTCCTCCAAAGATTATTGCAGTATTTTTTGTAGTATTTAGAAGCAGTGTTGATGTAACATAATAATAATAGCACTGTCCATAATAAAGGGATCAGCTTTCTTTAAGTAAATCAGCCAATAAAAAGTATGTCCAATATTTACAATTTCAATTCCACCATTACAGTTTAAATTTTCCAACATCCTTTTCTAAAAATTTCATTTTAACCTTATTATTGCCTTCTTTTAAGAATTTTGCAATAGAAAAGTGGTCATTGTTTTAATATATATCTAGTAATAAGGTATGTTTATTGCAATTCAAATGTTTCAAAACTTCACTACATTAAATTTTGTATTTTCAGGGACGTGACTTATGAAATAACAAAAAAGAGGAAATTATGTGTTAAAGTAAAATTTACGACATTTTTCACAACATTTGCATGTGAATTTGGCAAACTATATTGAACTGAATATAAAACAAATACATTAACAGATTTATTATGTTAAAATACTTTATTTTCTCTAATAAATATATTGTAATTTTATATTTGAGTTGAATGAAACTACTACCTGTTTTATACTACATTAACATTCATTCACCCAAATGTAGAGTTTGGTGTATCTCGTTCTCATGTATTCTACTGGGAAGCAAATAATGCAAGAATGTTACTCATTGGTCTGTCGTGCAAAATTGCAATGCTGCTTTATCTGTAATTTTTTTTTTTTTTTTTTTTTTAATGCTAAAAAAAACTTTTCGAACATGATATAAGAACTTAAGGTATATAAATATAATACTTGAGAGAATTAATATTACTCAATGTTTTAACTGCATTATATTAGTAGAATTATATTCATTTAAATAATGCTGAGAAACCTACAGCTTAGTAAACAGACATATCAGTTAACGGTGCTGAGGAAATTAAACAGTTAACTATCACTTTTAAATGTACAAGAAACCCTAACTTGGTATTTTTTTTTTTAAATGTCTATTTAAAAAATAAATAAATAAATAAAAAATAAATATGCAAGAAATACAGAGATTTTATTTACTTTTATGTTTCAGATTTTAATGAAATAAATTCTGCAATTCATAGTGTGGATGGAGAATGGCCGAACACTAAAAGCCTCATTGCAACTCTTGTTAGCAGAAAATCATTAAAGATTTTTTTTTTTTTTAATTCTTATGGAGGGAAAAAAATGCACATTTCATGACCGATTGCCGAATTTCACGATTTATTACTCTTGGCAAAATTCGTTATTTTTTCCTCGATCGCGTTTGATGAAATTCGATATTTTTTCAGTGATTGTTTGATGAAATTTGGTATTTTTTCTGAGACTGATGCAATTTCAGATTTTTTTCCTCAATTGTTTGAGGGAGTTTTCGATTTTTTTCGAGGCTGATAGAAGAAAATCACAATTTTTTCCACGATCATTTGAAGAAATTTGTGATTATTTTTCCCATGTTCCTTCGAAGAAATTCCCAATTTTATTACACGATCATTTGACTAAATTAGCGATTTTTTTCTGAAATTGTTTGACGTAATTCCCGATTTTTTTCATGATCAGTTGACGAAATTCCCAATTTTATTTCGTGATCGTTTGACAAAATACTCGCCTTTATTCTGTGATCATTTAACGAAATACTCGCTTTTATTCCGTGATTGTTTGATGAAATTTCAGATTTTATGCGATCATTTGAAGAAATTCTTGATTTTTTTGCCCACACTCATTTGACGAAATTTCGGATTTTATTCTGTGATTGTTTAACGAAATTCCCAATTTTATTATAATACAATCATTTAAAGAAATTATCGATTTTTTTTTTCTACAAATGTTTGAGAAAATTTGCCATTCTTTTTACACAATCATTCAGCAAAAATTAGGATTTTTTCCTTGAGTGATTGACAAAATTTGTGAAACAGAAGACAATCATCACTAGTCTGTACTAATTTTTCATAAGTTTTTAATTTCTCAGTAAAAAATCACATTTTTTGTTGGTTGTTTTATTTAACTAGTTTTTTTTTTTTTTTTTTTTTTTTTTGGTCTAATTTCAGATTATTAGACAACTAGAACTACGTTTAAATAACAAGCAAAGCAAATAGGAAAGGCATTTAGCCATCTACCGTTCATGAAGATTCATGACATTATGCATTTATATATTGATAAAAAAATTTCTTTTACGTGTATCTTTTTTAACAATTATGCTGAATTTAAGATTGGAATGAAAAAAAAAGGACAAATATATCAATAATAATAATATGTAGTATATTAAAGCAATTTTCATTGAAAAAAAGAGTTTAACAAAATAAGATGAATAAAAATTCTAATTACTTCAGATGCATCCATGGCAAATGTTGCCAAATAGTTGTGATCTTGCTTATTCCATGCCAAGCGTAATAAAGGATGATGTTGTGGGTCTTCATAGATTATGGTTGAATGTTCTAAGTGCCTTAAATCAAACATCCTTACAGATCCATCCGCACCTAACAGAAGAAAGTGAGGGAGGGTCAAGTTAATAAAAACCTTAATGTAAAACAAAATAAGATAAAAATTACAAAACAACTGGCATAACAGAAATTTTTTACAAAGATACAAATTTTCACGAAACTCAACCTGTAATGAAGAATTGGGATGAATTTTATGAAATGAGCATAAATGTATTTTATGCATATGCACCTGCACATAAAGCTGGTTAATTAAAGTTTTACTTCTAAAAATATTATTTTTAGATAAATTGCTGATTTTTTAAAACAGTGGTTCCCAAACTTTTATGTCTTGCATAACCCTTGACTAATTACATGAATCTGGTGTAATACCCTTTCTTCTTTTTTTAACTTCTTAGAGTCTAGAACAGAAAAATAGAATTAAGGAAAAGAGAATGGATACAAATAAACATACAAGTTTTACAGATAGTAAGTTTTGTTATGTGATGGGTATATTGGTTAACCCTTATTAAATTTTTAGTATTCATTTACTGCATTACAGTCATAAGTTATCTTCAACATCTAGTGTGTTGTTATGTTTTGTTTTGATTTGACATTCAAGGAATTGAACAAAAACTTTTTGTCAGATGTATTTGCACCATGTCATATGTTGGTTGTTAATATACACTACAAGTCTGCACAGCCTGAAATTTCCAGACCTGGCCTGTTTATAATTTTGCAGTTCACGGCCCAAAATCAATGAAAACAGGCCTGGCCTGACTAGAATTTTTACAAAAAAATCATTTTTTACCATATAATTAAGATTCTTTTCAAGAATACTGCATCCACATTTATGGATAATTTGAGATTAGCTACAATATGTTCGGTATATTTTAGATTACTACATGTTCACAAGCCATAGAATACAGAATAGCAACATTAATGATTGCTTAGACTTTTAGACTATGACATTCAAATAATGATTCATTAAAAAAATTAATGTAGTTTAGAATAAAAGAAAAATGATAGTTAAAAAAATCAAAACCTTTGGTGCTGTATTATAAAAAATAGATTTTTAAAAATATTTCTCTGTAATTTATTAAAGTACGTTTCAAAGATTCTGTTAATAGAAGTTCATTATCGTTATTACTATTTTTACAAAACAAATTGCTTGTCCCACACATCCTGGGCACAATTAAGCCCAGTACAAGCCTGGTCAGAGTCTGATGAAAAAAATTAAGCCGTTCAGATATGATGTAATGCCAATCTTTACTGTGTACATGTGTGAGATGAAATCTCACAGTGTTTAAATTATGTTACTGTTTTATTTCTATTGGCCTTATACATCGATGTTCTTTAAGCTTAAATCCATATTTATTTTTGCGCGGGCAATTTCGCTTCACCGCACATCGGCAAGTTCGCTGACGTTCGGCTGCCCCTGGTATGTGATGCTTCTCCTTTGAACTTTGTACGATTGTGATGACGTCATCGGAGCAAGCCTCTCACGGCATATGCATTGAATGGGTGGCTATCTTTTGGAGGTGTGTCTATTTGCCGTGCATGGAGCAAATTAAAATAAAGCTTTTTAAATGTTTTCTTTCGGATTTGTTTATTAAGACATTAGCTAATATTTTAAATTCTCTAATAGATTTAAATCTTTTCTTTCAGTAACTTTTGAAGTCTTGCGTATTCTTACTATAAATTAAAAATTCCGTTAATTTTAAATCAGAATCTGTTTTGTTGGAGAGTTGTCATGACTTAGTTTTGGTTTTAAAAAGATCGCGGGCTCCGGCTACGGTCTGTGTCTGCCGACGCCGATGAATGTGGAATCCGATGAAGAGCTTTTGCGTAAACGATGTCTGCGATTTTTAACAACTCCGGTTAAATTATTTCTTAATAATTTCTTGATTCATGCTGCACTTTTAAACTAACTAAATAACTTGAATTAATTTATGAACGGTGACCAACGGGAAGCCTTATCTTCTCAAGATGAAAATAAAGGATTAATTTATATTGTTATCAAGTCTCCTCTTCATTTATTTTACAGACTACACGATCCAAGTAAGAAGTTTCATTTATTTCTATTTTTTTACAATTGCTGACCTCAAAGAACAGATGGTTTTATTGCAATACTACACAACGCATTGTAACTAAAAAGAACATCAATTTAAATTTTACTTTTAATTAACGGCCCATATTAGGGATTATATAGTATTACAAAATATTTCCATCACATTTGGTGCCGCAAAAACGGTGGTTCTGAAGAAAAATTTAAATTGATTTAAATAAGATCGTAATATTTTAGAACTTTTGTTCTCAGAATAACTTTTGGAAAATTTTTTGATGTGTTCAATAGTATTCAAGATTTATTCTTTTAGTGAATTTTTAAGAAATATGGAATATTTTATGTAAGAATTTTTGCATAACTACATATGACAATATTTTTTTAGTATTGGAAGTTTCTGTTCTCAAAAAAATTTCTTGCATAGATTTTTTCTACTTTGAAGAATTAAATTTTATAATGAATTTGTTCTGCTCCATCTTGAAGAATATAATATATTTTGCTAAGTTTGTCAAATTTTTTTAAAACAAGATCAATTTCCATTGAAGAATAGTCATATTTTTGATGATGCATAATTATTATTCTATTTAAATAGTTTTATTTGAAAGAATTTCATCTACATATTCTTTTATTTGTAATGAATTATTAGAGAACATATTTTTTTTAAAGAATGATTATTTGGTATATATATATATATTTGAAATGAATTATATATTGTTCTTAGAAAAATTCTAATGAATTTGAAATAATAAAATTGTTCTCAGAACATATTTCATATTTTAAGAGGCTATGACTTTGGGTTTTTTTAATTAAAATTTTTATGGCACTATTAAATTGCAACAAATCTGCAAATTCTATATATATTTATAAGAAGTATTATTTTTGAAATTATGATTATTGGTACTGAGAAATTTTATTCTAATGTCATACTTATTATTCTGAAGCTGAAATTCTTCACAGAAGTTAGTAGTTGCAAATATCCTATATAACATTCTTAGAGATTTCTATGCTTCTATTCTACAAATTTCAAATTAAGATATTTTGTTTAACAATAATTTGAATACAAGAGTTTGTTCACAGATTTATTCTTATGCCATCTGGACTGTGATGTTCCATTATAATCATACAGTTTGGCTTAGAGCAAAGATAATCTGCAATTCACAAATTAAGAATGTATGCATTTAAGAATATTTTCACATTTATTATACAACTGTTCTCATGTTGTTTCTAAAAGCACTCTCAGCTGACAAAATTTTATATTTGAAAAATTCATGTTGCTTCTTTTTTTTTTAAATATATTCTTATGGCAAGTTGTAATTTTGACATCAAGACCTTTCCACTTCATCGTATGTGCAGACTATAACGGTTTTCAACAGACAAGATTCTCATGTTGCTCTCAGAAAAAGAATGAAAGCAGCATTATTTTTTTTTTACTCTTGAGAAGAAGTAGGCATGGGGCTACTTCATTCCTGTTATAATTAGATTCTTGAAATTATTTTACATAATCTATTTTAAAAAATCTTATGGTTTTATACAGCTTTAAAATAAGTTCTCATATTGTCAGTATTTCTCTGCAATAATTTTAACTGTGTGTCACTGCTGTTTCGCATATTTAAAGACTGTCTCTCTACATGTGCTGCTCTAAGAGTTTCTCTTCCAACCTGTTAAAAAAAATATATATACTCACCTGCAAAAAAACTTTGCTTCATTTTCAAGTTTCTTACCTGATGAAGTTGACCATTCACTGATGTGTTGTATCCATTTGTGCTGACCTCTTCTCTAGTATTTTCCTTGTTTGATGATAGAAGATAAATGTATTAATACTTACCTGCTCAACTCATTGTTTTATAACAATAACTTTTAAATTTTTGCTTCATTTTCAACGCTGAAGTAACTATTGAAGAAGAGTTATGTCATGTTTGAGTCATTTATCCTTACAATGTCTGATTCAATTCAATATCTTCGATGTTTGTCTCTAAAGCTAAAATAAGATTTACGAGTAATCTCAAATGTTTTCTCAAGTAACAGCTGTCACAAGACCTGATTATGGAAGTGTTGTTGGTTTGCCTTTTCTCTTGTGAGATGTAAATTATCCTTACTAAGTGGATTGGTTGACTTGTCTGCTCCTATAAGTCAGTGTTGCTATTTTTGCAAAATTTTTTTGCTAAATCAAGAAAATTTATGAAATATTATAAAATTAGTTACTTTCAATATTGATTCTTACATATACCTGCAATTACAAGAGTTGTATTTTGATTCAGGAATTCTCAAGATCAATTTATTTTCTGTCTAAATTCCCCATATTTCAGATATTTTATTGTGCCTTTGTTTTCATTTGTGAATATACCCAAAGTCTCTAAATTTTTATGTTGTCATATGCCTCATATTTTTACACAAGTAATTAATTGAATGAATTCTGAAGATTTATTATTAATGAAGAAATTAAAATTTTTTAAGCATCAAATCAATTCCTATACAAGATTACATAAACAGAAAAGAAAAGCACAGTTCTTAGTAACTATTTAACAGCGCCTTTTGATATAGAAGTGTTCCTTAGTGAATCTTCAAAATTACTAAGAAGTTTAAAGAAAAAGTGCTTATTGATACCATCACCTACCTACTTATGTCTCATTTGTTTACCCAAGATGTGTGTGTGAATCTTAGTATCGATTTTTCATCAAATACAACATCATTTTATCATCTTCAGTGCTCTATAATTCATCCTTTTAGTGTGTCCAAAATAGTGATTACTGAAAGTTAATGATTAGCTACAAAAGAAGTGAAGCACACAGATGTTGTGTTGTCGCCAAAAAAAAAGTTCTCTTCCAATGTTCCTGTAAAATGTCTATTCAACTGTTAAGTTAATGTTGCCTTTTTGTGTATGTCATCTAGAAATATGTGTTTGTTTCTACATGGTAAAAACAATGTTTACACCTTTGCAACAATACACATAACTGATGTCTTTTTTTTTGTGTACCAAAACTTTCAGCGTGTTTTTTTTTTTAACATTCTGATAAACATTTATTTTTCATGCAAACTTTAAATTGTGTTTATAACGCTAAGGAATCAAGGATCTGTAAAGAAGGACATTGCTGTTGTTTTTGCAGTTATGGAGTGGTATATTGTGCTATTTAGTGTATATAGTTATTTTTTTCTTTTTGCACAAGGTGTCAGGAGCCTTGTTTAGGGAAAATCCAAGCCACCTGAAACCTTGAGTAAGATGAGTAGTCACAGTGTATATTGTTCTATGATTGTAGATAATAGTATATTTTTTACATAATTCTCTTGATTTTTCTGCATGAAATATTTTATGTAAATGATTTATATTATGGTACACTTAAAAATTTAAATTTCCCATGATAGTGTCAATTTTTTTAAATCTTTCATTGTATATGAAAGCATTTATTTTTTTCTGGGGATCCCCACCCACTCAACCAAATACCTACTTATTCTTAAAGCCATGGTTTATCTGTTTGTCTGTTTATCTATAAATTTATGAGTTTATCTTTATACATATTTAAAATTGTATTAAGTGATGTCTCATATTTTAAAGAATAGTATATACTTTGAAAATTTTTGATGAGTAAATAATACAAAAAGTATTGGTGTTTGTTGATATATTGCTTTTATAACTAATGAAAAGTAGTAAGAGTATATGTTTCAGCAATATAACACTTAATTCCTTTTAGACATGTCTCTCTCATATATATATATATTGTTGCAACTACTTTAACTATCTGTGTTTTACATGTGGGTAGTCATTTAGTGCACGATTTGGCCACTTGTTCATGTGGAGTACAGCTGGTTGTTTGAAGTCACATATTTAGTACTAAATTGAATTTTTTAAAAAAAATGATGAATATCATATTGTGAAAATGTTACTAAAGATATTTTTTATGTATGGCCAGTTTATATTTAGAGTAACTGAAATAAATGCTCTATTTTATGAATTATAAGTCCTAGGCGATGATCAAATACTGAAGTTATTTTGATCTTTGTTGCTTATAAAGTGCAACTTTTCTTACATGGTATACCAACTTAATGAAATGTTTGATATTGAGCTCATTTTATATATGCCAATTCTCATTTTATATATGCTAATTCTGATTTTTGTTTAGCATTTTTACTTAAGTAATACATAGGATTTTATATATGCTAATTCATTTTCTTTAGCATTTGTACTTAAGTATTTGTGAAGATAAGTTTATGACATCATACTGCAATTGCCATAAATAGAAAGATTTGGCATTTTTTATGTATACTGTTTGAATATACTATGTATACTTTTGATGTATTTACTTTTTCTTTTCACTTCCCTTTTGGTCACCACTAATTTTATTTGCAGCAGTTTAACTTTTGGCTTTACTTTAATATTTTATCTTTTTTTTCTCTGTCTTTGGCATCTAAAATTTTGTCATCCCGTTTCTGTAAAAGGTTTTTATTTCATTTTACCTTTTACATCACTTGCTCTGCCAAAATTTTACTCGGTAAATGGGGGTATTGTGAGATGAAATCTCACAGTGTTTAAATTATGTTACTGTTTTATTTCTATTGGCCTTATACATCGATGTTCTTTAAGCTTAAATCCATATTTATTTTTGTGCGGGCAATTTCGCTTCACCGCACATCGGCAAGTTCGCTGACGTTCGGCTGCCCCTGGTATGGGATGCTTCTCCTTTGAACTTTGTACGATTGTGATGACGTCATCGGAGCAAGCCTCTCACGGCATATGCATTGAATGGGTGGCTATCTTTTGGAGGTGTGTCTATTTGCCGTGCATGGAGCAAATTAAAATAAAGCTTTTTAAATGTTTTCTTTCGGATTTGTTTATTAAGACATTAGCTAATATTTTAAATTCTCTAATAGATTTAAATCTTTTCTTTCAGTAACTTTTGAAGTCTTGCGTATTCTTACTATAAATTAAAAATTCCGTTAATTTTAAATCAGAATCTGTTTTGTTGGAGAGTTGTCATGACTTAGTTTTGGTTTTAAAAAGATCGCGGGCTCCGGCTCCGGTCTGTGTCTGCCGACGCCGATGAATGTGGAATCCGATGAAGAGCTTTTGCGTAAACGATGTCTGCGATTTTTAACAACTCCGGTTAAATTATTTCTTAATAATTTCTTGATTCATGCTGCACTTTTAAACTAACTAAATAACTTGAATTAATTTATGAACGGTGACCAACGGGAAGCCTTATCTTCTCAAGATGAAAATAAAGGATTAATTTATATTGTTATCAAGTCTCCTCTTCATTTATTTTACAGACTACACGATCCAAGTAAGAAGTTTCATTTATTTCTATTTTTTTACAATTGCTGACCTCAAAGAACAGATGGTTTTATTGCAATACTACACAACGCATTGTAACTAAAAAGAACATCAATTTAAATTTTACTTTTAATTAACGGCCCATATTAGGGATTATATAGTATTACAAAATATTTCCATCACAACATGTAGCATTTCTGAATTGTTGTTATGTAGCTACTAGACGAACATTAAACTCGAAGCCGCAATGGTCAGCCAATGAATTTAAGGCTCCAAGCTTATTTCTTCTCAGTTTTCAATCTCTTACATTTGATGAATTTTGCTTTTAAAACTGTATTGTGGCGTCTCTTTAAAAAAATTTTTATACTGATCCAGTTAAATGTTAAAAAGGGTGTAGGGACCTTCGACAAGTACACAGAACACCTTCAAATTAAAGATATCAAAAAGTGGGAAGGGATGGACTCGGTTCCCTGAAGCCATTAGACGACCGTTACGACTTCAAGCTTAACGTTCATCTCAGTGGCAGTCAGCGGTGGGTGGGAGAGCGCTGTAGAATTCACGGAGCTCAGCATTCTGCGCGACCATCAGAAGTCCCTATGCCCTTTCTGACACTTGGCCAGCCTGTATAAAAAAAAAATAAAGAGATGTCACCGGGCAGATTTAAAAGCGAAATTCATCAAATTAAAGACATCGAAAAGCAGGAAGGGATGGGGGCTCAAGGCCCAGAAGTCATCGGACGACCGTTGTGGCTTCAAGCGTAATGTTTCGTCTAACATTAGCTTGTGCAGCACATTTCACATCAATAAAATAATAATCATTGGAACAAATCACTTTTGTAGTGTAGTTATTCAAAAAATTACATTTGATGATGATTTTTTTTAACTCCTTTACATTGCACCTCAGAAAATTTATATAGCACACTGCAAGCTTAAAATCACAGCAATTCTGTAGTAAAATGCATATCGGTATAAGGCTAAATACATATGCAAACGTTAATTCTTATATCATAAAAAGAAGGAAAACTATAAAAATATAAATTTTAATGAACTCAAGTGAACATTTAAGCAACAACTAACGTATTAGAAAAGCACACTACTCAAAAAAAAAAATCATAAGATTACACTGTGTGTTCCCTAATGAATAAAAACATATTCGAAGAACAAAGCATAAAAAAATCTTTTAATATGAAATAATTCATTTACTAAAATATATAAACTTCATAAATTTTTTTAGTTAACCATAAATAAATTTTCCTTTTTTTTCTTATTTATCTGTAATTATTACGGATAAATTACAATATTTGACAGCACAGAAGTTTTGATAATGACAACAATTATCTGAAATATACTAAATGACTTACCCACGCTAGCAAACATGTCTTTTCCACCACCAGCTCGACTAAAGGCAATATCATAAACTTCTTTATCATGTGCAATGAGCTGTGTCTTCACATGTCCAGAGACAAGATTTACTCGGCCTAGAACTTGCCCAGTTTCTAAACCCCATATAGTGCAGGTAGTATCAATACTGGAAGTACCTAATAAATTAGGCTCAACTTCATTCCAATCAAATGACGTTAACGGAGCACAAAAATCTGAATTGGTATTCTAAAAAAAAAGATTTACGTTAAAAATTGGCTTTTTCATTGCAAAATAAAAATAAACTGATGAAATTTTATGAAATTACACAATATGAATAAAACAGGAAAATATTTTTAGCATTCAAATAAATTAAAATCTGGTTTAAAAATGAAATACAGTAGACTCCCTTAAATTTGCACAGCTTGGGACCAGAGAATGTGCCAATTTTAGAGTTTTGCAGATTTCTGGTCATTGCTTGCCTTGCATTTTTTAAACAGTAATTTGAATGGAATAATCAATCAAAATTATAATGAATGCTAACAATATAACAAAACATTAAAATCATATAAAAGCGTAAACCTGATTCTGTAAGGTCAGAGTGAAAAATTCATGAATTTGTGCATGCGTGAAATTAAATTTACTAAATCTTCCATTTAGAAGAAAGGTAGAGCAGGTCTGGTAAGCAGAGTGGTCTACAGCACCCGTTTAAAGCTCTGAACTTTTGCAGGTTCGAGCCCAACGCCCAGCAAAATTATTTCCGTACTATTTTTGGTGATAATTCATTTCGATAATGAGATATTTTATTAAGAGGAAAAGTTATATGATTTTGATTTTATTATTATTTGAATGGTTTATCATTAAATAGAATTCAACACTCAACAATATTTTGAAAAAATAATAGTTTTATATTTAAAATATTTAACCTAAAATATTTTGCATGTAATTATCAATTAAATAAATTGAGCTGATCTACAACTTTTGATTATATTTTTTACCATTATCAAGAATATATAGGTGCATGAGTCAGAAGGAAAAGTTTAGCATTCTTTTCCGTAATAAATAAATAAATAAAATGCAATTTAACAAATTACAACAACCATTTGGAAAATGATTTTTTCAAAGACTAAAATTTAGGACATAAAAAATCACACGGAGTTGATCATACATTACATACGCCATGGATTACATTTTTCTGTACTGTAAATTTTTTAACTTCTACGGAGCTGGTCATTCATTACGTACGCCATGGATTACACATTAATATTCCTGGACCAATTTTAAATGAAATTTCATTCTTAAACTTCTAAACATCCCACAATATTACTTTTTACACCATCGTATAAAGAAAAAAATGTACTTTTAAATGCAATTTGTTTGAAAGCTGTATCTCAATTTGTTTCTGAGTTATTAATTATTATTTCTTTTTTTGTAGTTTTTATGACTTTTTTGTCATAGTGGCAACAGAAGTATCCATCTCTGTTGAAAGTAAAGGGAAAATACAGATTACTGTATAGACCAATCAGAAAACGAATAAAATGCGGGATTCAACTAATAAAACACTTCAGATATGTTTTTGATTTCCTATCCTGACCGAGGACAATAACCATTTTCCAAATGGTTAATAAAATGGAAAGAAAGGAAAATATTGATATAAGAACTATAAAATAAATTACATTGATATCCATGGTTTAAATATTTAAACAATGAAGAAAAAAGTAATATGAAATTCAAGTAATAAAAAAATATATATTATAAATCATTAGTTGCATCAAGTTTCAAAATTAGTCTTTTAGAGAATGGGAATGATATAAATAAAATTCATGGCAGTTTTTGAAGATCGTGTAGTTTAAAAAAAAAAAAAAAAAACAGATATTGTTATTTAAAAAAAAGAAAAAAAAAAGAGAGACTGTAGTAAGTAAAAATAAATGCTCTGTCCAGTATGTTTTGGTGAATTTCTGATAAAAGGCAAGCATAATTGGCTGTACATTACAAACTTAAAGTTCTTTCACTTCATTCAATACATTGGTTAATAAAAATATAAATGTTACGGCCAAAACCCGAAATTGGCCAAAACCCGAATTGGCCGGCCAATTCGCGAACTGGCCGAGATTCCTGGCCAAAACCCGAAATACTTTAAATGAACAGCTTATTACAGGTTTTGGCCGGCCAATTCGCGAACTGGCCGGGAAGCCTTGGCCAATATACGAAGTGTTCAGCAATAGATATCCACAGCCGGTAATGTGATTCTTTTAGCTTTCATGCAGCCCTGCATATGATCTAAAAACCTGGTAATACACTACAAATAAAATAAATTTTAAAAGCCTATCACAACTGAAAACGCACATCAAGCAATAATGGCTCATAGCCATACCAATAACCCAAATTATTCCAGTGACTCTTTAAATAAACGACAAATTCTACTTAGTCAATAATCTATATGTAATAATGTACGTTCGATGTCAGGATCGCAGATTAATTACCAGAAAAATAAATTTAAAATTACAATTAAAAATGCTATTGAAAAATCTGGTAACCAAAGTGCCATTCTGACACCACGTATGGCCGTGATCGTAAATCGCGATCGTTAACTAGGCAACGTGAAGATTAAGAATTAAGTTAATTGAATTTACTAAAGAATCATTAAGTTGCCTTAAACTGAATTAAAGCTGAAAAGAAAAATAAAATAAACTAGACTCACCCATGGAAGAAATAGATGACACACACAATTAACTTAAACCAATGTTTATTTTGTTAAACATATCAAAATTAAGGAACTGCGCAGACCCCTACAAATATTAAGTATTAATTTATATAAAAATATGCATGATCTATCACAAAGAGTATAATCTTTTAAACAGATGATATTTATATTCGTAGAATTTGTGAATGGGTTGTAGGCAAGAACATTTAAACAGAATTTGATCTAAATCAGAGTGACTATTAGTAGTAGAAGAAGCTTAATTGATGAATAATTGGAGATTGTCCGATAATATGGCTAAAATGGATCATCAGTTCGTCATTATAGCAGAAAAGTCTCACATCTTTACGAAGCTGCCATATTCATTCCTAAATGAAAGGGGTCCAGTCTGATTCGTTCACTATTCGCCAGCAGGTAAGGTGGTTGCATTCAATATTCCTGATCGGTATTTTTACGACGTAATAAATTGAAAGGTACTTTTACGTGACCATTTCCAGGCCAGATGAGCGAGAGGAATACTTTCCAGAACAAATTGAAAACACTTAGTTTTCACTGAATATAATCCAAGAGCTGACTTGAAAATGTTCTGATTCTCACAAGTCCTTAGGATTGGCATTAGCCATGTTACATACCAGCTTCGTTAAATTATCCTCCAATTATTTACACACAGAATTTTTATTTTATTAGATTAATGAATTTTAAAAATGTAGAATTGAATGAATTTAAAAAGTGATCGGCCTTCAACCCGTATAGTCAAAGGACCGATTATAAAAGAAATTTATTGTTTCTTGGAGCGATGATGCGCGCTTGCTCGCACATCACCATACAGAAGAAGAGAGCGAAAAACCCTGTAGAATATTTCGAAAAGGACGCTCAAAATTAAGAGAACCAATCAATGTTCTCCAAAAACAATTCAACAGCGTGTGGTCACTGAACCCGTCATGAGATCGCAACTCCCCTGAGCAAAAATGGCGTCTTTTGAGACGTAGCGATGCGTTTTGCATCGGTAAAGAAACGAAATCATGGCGATATTCAGTGCGTCTTAAAATAGATGGCGCGCGTATTTAAAAGAAGCGAAAATAAATAAAACTTAAGATTCGGATTACTCGCGATCTATTGCATCAAAATAGATGAACTTTTGTCTGCTGAAAGTAAATAATAATTTAAATCGAATAAATATATTTTGCAATGAATTTAATGAATATTTAAGAATTTTTAAAAGGTTACTATTAAAGACTTAGAACTTTTTGTAAACAATCTAGAAATCACTGATAAATAAATTATTTAATAGATATTAGAATCAAATTTTAGTAGTTAGAAATATTAACGTAATATAGATATTTTAAATTGTTATTTGGAAAGATAAATAAAGTTTTTGAATGGATTAATATTTCAATAATTAAATAGATAATGGTTAATAGATTTACTATTGTTAAAGTAATGGGAAAGTATGATGTTACGTAACACTATAGAAAACATGTTGTAGAATATAATAGTAATTTATAACAGTTTCATTATGTATGAAGTAGTGTAACATCATTAGAATACCCTATAAGCAATTTTTTCACATATATCATAATTCTTTATCGGGATTTTTTTGGCGTCCGTATAAACGAACTATAATGACTACTTAATCAATACTCTACAAAAAAGCATATTGCTCCCAACATGTGTGAGGCGTGTGAATTTTATTATGTTTGAAATAGATTGACATCATTTAAGTGTACTAAAAATTATCTTTCACCATTCACTGCAATGTAATGAAATACTTTTAAATGTCTCTGTAAACAAACTATAATTGCTACTTATTTCATACACTTAGATAACAGTTTGTTGTCCATCTTAATGATGCATACCAATTTCATTATAATTGAGATAATGTAACATTAAAATACACCAGAAAAACTTGTCTCCTTGATGATATTGTAACGAAATACTTTATTATGCCGCTGCAAATTAACCAAAAATGGTACACACTTCACTTGCAATATCGAAATTAATTTATAAACCTAAATAATATAACAATTACAAGTCAATCCGAGTCTTTACTCGAGTTAGAGCACGGACAGGCAGACTGCTAGACAAATTGAATTCATCAACAGTTTCAACTATGTTAGAAAGGGATAAAAAGTAAAAATTGGTTTCTATATACTTATTTCGCGAACTGGCCGATCGCGTATGGCCACTTCGCAAACTGGCCGATCGCATCTGGCCAATTCCTGAATTGGCCAGTTCGCGAATTGGCCGACCAATTCGGGTTTTGGCCAATTTCGGGTTTTGGTCGTAACATATATATTATAAATCGTTAGTTGCATCAAGTTTCAAAATTGGACTTTTACAGAATGAGACTGATATAAATAAAATTCATCGCAGCTTTTAAAGGTTGTGTAGTTGAAAAAATAAAAATAGTTATTGTTATTGTTTCAACAAAAAAAATGAGACTGTAGTAAGTAAAAATAAAAGCTCTGCCCAGTATTTTTTTGGTAAATTTCTGATAGCATAATTGGTTGTAAATTATAAACTTAAAGTTCTTTCACTTCATTCAATAGGTTAGACTGACAGCACCCTCTAGCTCGCCTTCAAGAAATAGGAATCAC
The DNA here is from genome assembly GCA_963932465.1 of Maratus speciosus. Lineage (NCBI taxonomy): Eukaryota > Metazoa > Arthropoda > Arachnida > Araneae > Salticidae > Maratus > Maratus speciosus. The sequence goes on from OZ010789.1 coordinate 157,707,017, forward strand.
TTATGCAATATAAAAATTTGTCACGATTTCAATAATTAATTTAAAAGCAACTACTTCAAAATTCAAGAATTTTTCTAATGGAACATTCAAGTTATTTAGCGTCAAATCTTGACGGGTACTATCTAATAATTAAGTAAAGTAATAAACTAAAATAATAAAAATTAAGATAATTTTAAAAATGATTAAATCACTAAAAGTATAGGTCAAGTAAATAATTAATAATGCATAATTAAATATGCATAATAATGAAGAGATACATTTTACCTAAATTATTCAATGAAACTTGCCTCATAAAAGTATCCTACTAATCCACATCAAAATCATAAAATAGAGAAGCTTTATTTCAGGTTTAGCCAGACTTAATAATGAAAAAAGCTTGATTAATACATAAATATATTTGTTAAAAAGATTGTGATTACCAGTGATATAGCAATACCTTGAATATTTTCTGAAATAAATTTATACTTCCTTCAGGACAGAGCATGAGTTCAGTAATACTAATTAATAAGAATTACATCTTAAAATACATGCAGAATTGATACAAAATAAAAAAGTCTAATTTTGTCCCTACCTCTGAACTGGAAAGTTTCATTGTTTACATCTGCGATGATGTGCAGATTTTAGGGTTGTATATTATAAATAAACTGAAGTTGAATGATGTAAAAGGCAAAGGCTTATTTTTAATATGCAACCATGCCTACTATTCTTATATGATAATACAGAAATTGAAAGACCTCCCAAACACGAAACTAAATAACATTTACTTATTATTTTAAGTTTAGTGCTCTGCAAATTGTTGCAATACTTTGCCTGGCTGATCTGGCAAATAAAGAAATTGTTTTCAAGTATGACAACTATAATTCAGCATATCATAAAGAATATAAACTTGTTTATTCAAAATACCTAATTATTTATTAATCATTAATACATAATCTAATTTTTAAAAGTGATCAAGCATAAAGTAACCTCAAAATGATGTTTTTTCATGAACTCTTCTTATGGTTAAAGTTATATGACTGACTTTAACCCTTTTTTACTTTCTTCTATCTTTACAAGAAGAAAGTATTGGTTTCGTGAAAATTTTCGAATTCCAGTTTTCGACGGATTTACATGTTTTAGGGGTCAGAGATTCCGAAAAACATGTTTTTACAAAATGTCTGTCTGTCTGTCCGTATGTGACACAAATTTTGTGGGCGCTCTATCTCAAGAACTAATGCACGGAATTTAATAAAAAATGATATTCAGTTAGACCCTGATATAAATTGGTGCTGATTAGTTTTTGGTGTAAATCGCCCAACAGGTGGCGCTGCTATGCAGCATTTTTCACGATTTCCGCAGTAGCTCAATCTCCGGGACTAATGCGCGGATTTTCATCAAACTTCAGATTCAGTTAGTCCTTGACATTAATTGAAGTTTTGTACATTTTGGTGTAAATCGCGCAACAGGTGGCGCTGCTATGCTGCATTTTGCAGGATTTACACTATTTTCGCAATAGCTCTATCTCAAGAACTAATGCACACATTTTCATCAAACTTCGGATTTAGTTAGTCCTTCATATTAAATGATGCTGACTACGTGTTAGTGTTAATCACTCAATAGGTGGCGCTGCTGTGCTGCATTTTGAACTATTTCCTCAATAGCTCTATCTCAAGAACTAATGCACGAATTTTCATCAAACTTCAGATTTAAGTATAACTTGATTAATACTGCTGCTGATTATGTGTTGTTGCAAATCGCTCAACAGGTGACCCTTCTATGCTGCATTTGTCATAATTGCGCAATACCTCTATCTCAAGAACTAATGCACGAATTTTCCTCAAACTTCATATCCAGTTAGACGTTGACATAAGTTGGTGATAATTAGGTTCTGGTGTAAATAACCCAATAGGTGGCGGTGCTATGCTGCATTTTGCTGGATTTACACAATTTCAGTGACAGTCATACCTCGAGAACTAATGCACGGAATTTCATATTTTTAGAATTATCATGATGAACAAAGATTGCCATTTAATTTGGCACTGAGATAGTGAATTTTGAAATATTGACATTTTAATAAAAAATTATATTCAGTTAGCCCTTGATATAAATTGGTGCTGATTAGTTTTTGGTGTACATCGCTCAACAGGTGGCACTGCTATGCAGCCTTTTTCACGATTTCCGCAATAGCTCAATCTACACAAATAATGCACAGATTTTCATCAAACTTCAGATTCAGTTAGTCCTTGACATGAATTGAAGTTTTGTACATTTTGGTGTAAATCGCTCAACAGGTGGCGCTGCTATACTGCATTTTTTACGATTTCCGCAATAGCTCTATCTCAACAACTAATGCTTGGATTTTCATGAAACTTCAGATTCAAGTATACTTTGATATGAATTAGTGCAGCTTGCGTTTTGGTGCAAATCGCTGAACAGGTGGCGCTGCTATGCTGCACTTTTCAGAATTTCCATTACAGCTGTATCTCAAGATCTAATGCAATAATTTTCACCAAATTTCAGAATCAGTTAATCCTTGACATGAATTGACATATTGTACATTTTGGTGTAAATCTCTCAACAAGTGGCGCTGCTATGCTATATTTTTCAGAATTTCCACTATAGGTGTATCTCAAGAACTAATGCACGAATTTTCATCAAATTTTAGAATCAGTTAGTCCTTGACATGAATTGACATTTTATACAGTTTGGTGTAAATCGCTCAATAGGTGGCGCTGCTATGCTTTTTGTGATTTCTGCAATAGCTCTATCTCAAGAACTAATGCTTAGATTTTCAGCGATATTCAGATCCATGTGTACTTGGATATCAATTATTCCTGTTTATGTATTGGTGTAAATCACTCAACTGGTGGCGCTGCTAAGCTACATTTTTCAGAATTTCCGCTATAGCTCTATCTCAAGAACTAAGGCACGAATTTTTTATCAAACTTCAAATTCAGATGCACTTTGATATGAATTGGTGCTAAATTGATGTAATTTCTTGTACTATTTAAATGATTTAATTGACGTGATTTATATAGAAGAAAGTTTTGTGATGGCCACAACATACTAGTTTATTATTATTATTAAAATTTAAATTTGTAAGGAGACTCATAGAAGAACATGATATTTGACACTTTCTTTAAAATAATAATAATAATATTAATATTTTGTCTAATACTAAGCTCCTTAAACTTTATTAGAAAAAAATTAAATTTATGATAAGAATCTTTATAAAATAGTTCATATCATGAGAAGATTTTTTTTTTTTTTTTTTTTCAGATTAGACACTTTTCAATTTAACAATTTAAACAAATTATCTCTCTATTCTAAAAAAAAGTAACTACCGCTGTCACCGCAGCCGCCGCCGCCGGTTTTGAATTTTTTGTGACCGGAGGTCTTTCTTCGTTAATATTAAGCAAAATATTGCATACAAAAATATGAAAATCGGTGGAATTATAAAGAAATGTTTGATAAACACGCTGATGCAGACAGTTTTCAAATCGAAGAAATATTTAAAGAGATATTTAATGCTAAAGTTGGACAAAATCGTTCCATTAAAAAAGTTTTATAGGAGCAAAAACTGTACATCGGAATTTAATAATTTTTAGATCATTTTATGCGTCAGAATTTTCCGGTGTGCAGACTGCACTCAGTTTATTAATTTGACTCATTTTTTGAGGTTTTATTTCTATTTTAAATTCACATTTTCAGCATTTCGAGAGATATTTTTTACTTATTTTAGAAAATTGTACTAATTTAATCTGTTGCCAACAGTATAAACAGCGCAAGCAATAATGTTTGCTTCAAATTAAAAATTTATTTTACACGTGACTATTATAAACAAGAAAATATAAAAAGCAGGAACTCACTGAAAATGATCATAAAAACCATATTACACGTGAATTTTAAAAGTGAAAGAATGTTGTAAAATAATAAATTCATTAACATGCGTTAGAAGTCTTAAATAGGAGAAATTACGTCACATTTACGTCACCTTACACATTACGTAAAATGAACAAAAAATAATATTGCAAAGCTGTTTAAATTTAAAAATTGCGCGAGACATATATGTAATATTTTAAGATGATATTTTCAACTATTTTTATTATGATAGCGAAAATAATATTTCATTTCTAACAAAATCATTTTCACGTGAATAGTAAAAGGAGAAAGAAAAGTTTAGTGAAAATTACGTCAGATTAAAAACGATACATTTAAAGTGTCATTAAAAAAAAAAAAAAAAAAAAAAACTTTATTTTCGCTTTGCTAAAAAATACCGGGAGGCAAAGACTGTTTATTTAATTCATTTTATATCAGCTTATTTTGAAATGTCAACTGATTTTATTTAATCAAAGACGGAAACAGACATTGTATCATTTAACAGCCGCTGATTTGGCTTTAAAATCCCCCAATCAAAGAGAAATGAATAGAAACCCGTTTATAGGGAGATCGCCACTGTTTTTAAACTTATAATTCAATCTTCCGAAATATTTTTTAAGCCGATCAAATTAGCGTGCTTTTATAGTCTGCGGTGTCTGAACGGGGGTTGACGAGCGTAGCTCGTAAGGGGCAGCGCCCCCTAGTGATTACTAAAGATGGATACATTATTGTATATTTATGTAAATTATAAGTTTAAAAATCAAAATAGCTCATGACTGTTTTGTCTCTTTTGAAGAAAATATTTTTAGCATTTTGAAAATAAAACAAGGTTTTTAACAAAAATAGTATACGACTGATTCATAATTTAGAATATAAAAAATTACAAATTTCTAAGATATTAACTTAATACATTTATAGAATAACTATATCCATGCAATATACAGTCAAAAAAGTTATGGCAAAATTTATGCAAAAATATCTTGTTACTACAAACAATGCATTGTTATATAAACATTTACATGAAATTAAGAAAACTTTGTATAAAAAGGAGGAAAGTTTAGCATAGGTTAGAACTTATTGTCCTGTTTACATTATAAAAATTGGGGGAAACATGAAATATAGTCAACAAAAAAATATATAAAGGTTTTTGATATATTTTTTTAAAGACTGCCTTAAAATTAATTTGCCTGATCAGAAAACCTAATCACCAGTAGTGAGTAGGTTTGTGCGATTTCTCCCTCCTATGTATATCCTTCTATATATAAAAAAAAGTTTTGATTTGGAAATGGACCAATGAAAATCTGTGTAGATATTCAAGGCAGATTGGCATCCAATTTGAATGCTTAGGCATGGCCTTTCTTCATTAATATTAAAAAAACTGTTGCATACAAAAATATGAAAATCGGTTGTATTATAGAGAAATGTTTGATAAACACGCTGATGCAGAAGAATTATTTAAATCGAAGAATTATTTAAAGAGATATTTAATTCCAAAATTGGACAAAATCGTTCCATTAAAAAAGTTTTATAGGAACAAAAACTGTACATAGGAATTTAATCATTTTTAGATCATTTTATGCATCAGAATTTCCCGGTGTACAGGCTGGATTTAGTTTTTTAATTTGACTCATTTTTTGAGGTTTTATTTCTATTTTAAATTCAAATTTTCAGCATTTCTAGAGATATTTGTTACATATTTTAGAAAATTATATTAATTTAAACTGTTGCCAACTGTATAAACAACGCAAACAATAATGTTTGCTTCAAATTAAAAATTTATTTTACACGTGACTATTATAAGCAGAAATTATAAAAAACAGGAACCCATTGAAAATTACGTCATAAAAACTACATTTACACATGAATTTTAAAAGAGAAAGAATATTGTAAAATAATAAATTCATTAACATGCGTTAGAAGTCTTAAATAGGAGAATTTACGTCACATTACACTTATTATGTAAAATAAACAAAAAATAATATTGCAAAACAGTTTAAATTTAAAAATTGAGCGAGACATTTATTTGATATTTTAAGATGATCATAATGTTTCATTTCTAACAAAAGTATTTTTACGTGAATATTAAAAAGAGAAAGAAAAGCTTGATGAGAATTACGTCAGATTATAATTGTCAGATTTAAATTATAATTCAATCTTCCGAAATCTTTTTAAAGCCGATCAAATTAGCGTGCTGTTAGAGTCTGCGATGTCTGAACGGGGGTTGACAAGCGTAGCTCGTAGGGGGCAGGGCCCCCTAGTCTATTAAATCAAAAAATAAAAATAGCAATATAAAATAGGTAATGAAATATAAAGTTTTAATACATTATTCAAGAGACATTCTAATCTTGTTTCTGTGTCTGCAGCTCTCCACACCCTGAGATAATCTCCACTTGTAGCTAAAAGGTCAGGATATATGCCTTTGCTATCTGGAATCCACATGATTTTTGTTGTTGGATAAGGATGATCAAATGTGCTTTTAGCAGTAAATTCAGAAGTTTCTTCATCTAATGATACAATCTGAACCTAAACAAGTAGAAAGAAAAATCAGAAACATTAAACTACAAATATTATGCATGCATATTTACACAAAATTTTTATAGAAATCCTGCATCATAAATGACAATTAAGATGATTCTGACACAATACAAGTAGAAAAACAACATTATTAGCATCAGAACTTTAACTTATAGCAGACAAGTTTCAGTAGCAGTATTCGAAATCCCTGGTGGTCAAAATTACAATGCATTCAATCAAAAACACTGGCTGTGTAACTACAAGCCGGAAATGAATTTTCGTTCACAACTTTATCAATAATAAAGATATTTTATCGAGATTTGTTTCATATTAATTTCACTGGTAATAAATGTGATATCGTAGAAAATGACTGAATTTTGGCCAGTGACACCATATAAATACTGTCAACTGCATTCTGAATAAAAGAATATCTAGCTCATAGCTGTTTAGATATGAATGGTCGCAATTTCTAGTATTTCTCATCATATCATATCTCACAGAAATCAAAGCAAGTCTGTTGAAAATATGGTTATGATATCTTCGTTATAGTTAAAGTAACAAACGAAAATCCAAGTTTGACCTCGACACTGTATTTATGGCTGAATTAGTGGATTGTAATTATGTTTTCCTCACAAAAATTGCCCATCTTGATGTCTATTCTCTATTTTGTTTAGAAACACCCTTTTTTGTTAAAAAGCAAAATTTGTTAAAAAGCAGATTATTTACTAGACAATGTTCAGGAACTTGTATTTGTACATCATTAATTCCTTGGAAATCTTCATTAATGGTTTATTTTCTTAAGTGATACTTAAGAAACAGCAAATAATGTAAAAAATTTTCTTTTATTTAAATAGGATTCTGTTTCTAATTATTCTGAATAGCTTCATAAGTTGACAGTTAAAAGTAGAACTTGTGTAAGGTTTTTAAAAATATGCTTTAAAAGATTTTTTAAGTATTCGGTTCAGCCGAATATTTTGATATTCGGGCAAACCGAATAGTTTGATATTTGGCTAAGCCCAATTTTCGGCATACTGAATAGTTTAATGTTTGGCAGTAACATGGCTGAATACCGAATAGATACCAAATATTTGGTGCATATGTAAAACGGACTTAATAGAATTTTATGTAACGGACCAGTAAATCCTCATGCTTACTAGTCCTAGGGACCAGTGACTTTTTTTAATTAATTCTAATGCTGAGTAGCATTCATCATATCGTTGTGAGAGCAAAGAATGATGGACTTGGATGAGATCTGGAGAGGAGTACCAGGAATCAGAGACTCCCGCACCTCCAGTAATAGCCTATGGATAAAAACATTCAAAACCATAGCCAATGCCCAGAATACCTGGAAACACGCAAAGGGGAAAAGACAATCCCAATTATTAAAAAAAAAGGCCATTTAAAGGCACCATACATTATATATGAATTTAAAATAGTAAATAAAAATGCATAAAAAGAATTAATTTAGAGAATTAAAAGAAAAAAATATATATATATATATTTTTTAATATAAGTTATAGAAATAGCAGCGAGGAAAATAAACCCTATCAAAGTAGCAGGAAGTGGAAACTAACAGGGGTCGATATTTTGCAAAGAATGATCAAATTTTGATCATACAGTAAATGTAAGAGAAGCAGATTCGAGGGATAGGCTTATTGACTAATAGAATTACAAGAAGTTACGGGAGACAGCCAACAGAAAATTATATAGGGAATGGAGCTGGTAGTATTGTGAAAAATATGCAAGTAGAAATTAAGAAAAAGAAGTTTTTATATAACATTTCCAACAATCTAAAAATGGGGGAATAGGAAAGTCACAGGTAACAATATTTTTATGATTTTTAGAGATATTGAATGCTTCAAGAAAGTTAAGTTCACATATAGAAGTGGGTTTAGAGATATTTTTAGCTGAGTTAAAGTCAAAGGTGTGGTTCATCTAAAAGCAATTTCTTGCAATGGCAGATTTGTTAGTTTCTTGTTTTTGAATATATTGCTTGTATTCTTTAATTTGAAATTTTAAACCATATTTGGTTTGTCCAATATAGGAAAAAACATACTGACAATTAATGCTGCAGGTACCCCATGAGTTCGATAACTCAATATAGCACTTTTGAGTTTGGAGAGAGTAAGTTTATTGGCAGGAATGAAAATCATATCCCCCTAAGAATTTTAGCAATAGGAAAGCTGGATTTAGGAAAATAAGGTAAAACAATGCTAATATTAGAAAGAGAAGAAGAAGATTGAGGTGAACTTGAGAAATGAGGATGCTTTAGTTTAAATAAAGCAGTATCAGTAACAGAAGGGTTGTAACCTCTGTCAATAGTAAAGCTTTTAAGATATTGAATTTCAGAATATAGTGAGTAGGAATCAGAGCAAACATTTATGGCACGATTTATAAAACATGGCTATCCTCAAGTCAAAAAAGTAGTTTTCTTACATTTTTCTATTTCTCAAAAACATCCCAAATTGGCTATAGATAAAAATATTTTTAAAAGAATTATATTTTATGAAATTTAATTTGGAGGAATATATGTATATATATATATAAGGTATTATGGCCCCAAACAGACAATTTATATTAACCTAAATTTGATTAGCATTTTTTATAAAAGTGCAGAAAAAATGTCAAGACATTTAAAGACAGGACACAAAAAGTTAAATATACAAGGATTTTAAGATCATAAAAAAAAGTAGGGTAGCCTGAGGTAATAATTTTCAGACAAAAACAAAATTTTTGCAAATACTCAGAAATCGATCACTATTTTTTAATCTCCGATATGCTATTTCTTTCTCCCAGCAATTAAAATGTCGCCTCTAAAAAATAACGTTCCGTTGTATAAGCCAGCCGTAAAACAAAGTTTTTAACTTCTAAGCATCGCACATTTTCAATTTTTATACTGTCGTATTGAGGGAAAAAAGTATTTTTAAATACAATCTGTTTGAAAACTGCATCTCAATTCATTTTTAACTTTCTCTTGGTAAAATCATTACATGCCTGGTGATTATTCTGTAGCGTTTTCAAATAATTAGTATTAACAACAACAACAATAAAAGAATTATAAAACCCTGTGGTTTGCAGTAATTTGCAGACAGCTATTTGTGTGGATATTTAAGGGAGTTTTTCACTGATTTGAACACAAATCAGTAATTAAGAGACACCATTGTAAAATCTTATGAGAAAAAATGGGGTATTTATTAGACTATTCTGAATACAGAAAAAACACACGAAAACGCATCTGCAACAGTAAACACAAAATCCATTTATATTTTCACGAATAAAAGTATGTTTTATGGTACTTTTTCACACAAATAGTAGTTTAGTTACATCTTTAAATAAATTTATATAAATCAGTAAAGAATTTCAGACTTTGTAGATTCCTTTTACTTAGAACCTAGTGCCTGAAAGAAGAGAAGAAAATAAAACTTTCACTGAATATTAAAAATAACTTAAAAAAGACCTCAATCTCTCAGTTAAAATGAAAATATCGAGAGACATTTCAGATAAAATCTCATTCATACAAAATTTCAAAAGTGACCTTTTAAATTTCAAAAGTGACCTAAAGTGACCATTTTAGTCTAAATAGCCCAGTGGTAGGGGAGCAAAAAGGCCCAATTCGGAAATAATTAGGGGAAAGCTGGAAATTGTTTTAAACCCTTCAGTTTATGTCTAGAATGAATATGCTACGTTTTTCCCCTCCTACTAGGTGAGCATTACGAATTATATATAGATTTATAGTCAAAAAACACGTTTTTTTTAAATACCATAACACTATCTTGAAATCATTAACCTTTTCAAAAACATTGTCAATACAAATGTTGTAGAGCTTAAAATTCTGAATAAAATGAGTACCTACACTTAATACTTTTGTTGAATATTAAGGTCACAATTCTACTTTAAAGTTTTAGCACCATGGTCAGAGGGTTGAACTCAGAATTAATTAGGGGAAAACTGAAAATCATTTTAATCCCTTCAGATTAGGTCTACTAGTACTATGTATGTACTCATTTTATTCAGAGTTTTAAGCTCTACAACATTTGTATTGACAATGTTTTTGAAAGATTTCATAGAAGTAAACGATTTCGAGATAGTGTTACAGTATTTTTTAAAAAAACGTGTTTTTTTACTATAAATCTATGCATAATTCTTAACGCTCATCTAGTATGAGGGTGAAAACGTAGCATATGCATTAGACCTAAACTGAAGGGATTAAAACAATTTCCAGCTTTCCCCTAATTATTTCCGAATTCAACTCCCTATCCACTGGTCTAAAATTCCATCCAGTATTTCTATTTTAACTTACAGATGGCCTTTGAAAGTTATATTTTAATATGGAACCCTCCATAAGTCACTTAAATAATTAACTTACAATGTAGAACCACTCAAAACACATTTTGTATCACATATTAGCGTCTGGAAATTATACCGGTGTTTATGAATCCCAGATGGACATCCAAAAAATTATACTTTTTTGTTTGTTGAAAGATAACATATCCTAATATTCAAACAGTAGTTTTACAACAGTTGTAGCACTAGTCCTAGTGTTGCTATACCTAAGAAATTGACATTTAAAATCAGTGAAGCAAATAGTTAAACAGCAATTTTCAATAGTATTTAAGAAACCAATTTTGTACAAAACAGAATAATAAGGTGCTAGTTAATAAGAAAATACTAATTGAAATAGAAAAATTGCTGATTTAACTAAAAATATAACTGTTTTGACCAGATTTCGATTATTGTGCGAGTATTACTGCTGTCTGTTAATTATCCCAGATTCCTCTGTCTGAAAATTACCCCAGGCTAACCTAGTTACTTTATTGCTGAACGGTATGAAATCCATCATCCAAGTTACAAGTACTAAGTCAAATAATTATCTATCAATATACATATTATAAATACTACAAACAAGACGTGTGTAGGGCTTACCTTGTTATTATATTCCTCGATGAAACTCCCCAAAGCCAGCCTGAAGCGTTTATCAGATCGGACACTCCAATTCATGCTATACACAGTCCAAGGAGCTTCATATTTATATATTTCCTTCCTTTTTGGAGGAGCAGAATGTACAGCCATTTTTCTTAAATTAGACCTCTATGTCCAATATTTTATAAACATCAATGAAACTGTAAAAAATTTCAACCATCATTAGGTAAAAGTTTTAAATTTGTGGAACAATCAAAAACACTACAATTTCATGTTGGGATGGTTATATAACTAAGTCAAATTTGCTCTAAAATAAAATCTCTTTTGTATAATATAATGCAATGGCAGAATTAAAGATAAAGTATTAAAAGAAGTTTTAAGTAATTATATAAATAACAAACTGATTTCAGGAATCAAAACATGCTAATAATGCAGATAATTAAATGTGGAAAAAGGTGCTGTAAGTTTAATTCTGTTACATTATAAGCTAAATCATATACTGAAGAAAAACTAGGTAACTGTTAAATTAGAACCTTTGATTTTAGCAAACTTAAATTAAAGTTAAACCCAAAGAAATATCTCTCTATTCTAATATTCTAAAAAAAAGTAACTAACGCTATCACTGTCGCCGTCGGTTTAAATTTTTTTGTGACAGGAGGTCTTTCTTCGTTAATATTAAGAAAAATATTGCATACAAAAATCAGGGTTGTTAAAAGCCCGGGTTTTTTCAGAAAAAACCCAACCCACTGGGTTTTTTGGTGTTATAGGAGGTGGTTCAGAATATTTGAAAAAAAAAAAGTACTTACTACTAAATTTATAGTAGCTAATTGATTACAAATATACATAATCAATGGCAATAATCAAAATTATGCTTTGCTTTTAGATAAATTGATTATTAGTAATAATTTTAACAATAAAACTATCATTAAAGTACTGTACTAAAACTAGTGCTGAATCAGAACTTTTAAACTAATATTTTGTTAAGGATAAAGTATTTTTATTTATTTTAATTGAAGTGATTGCCTATATATAATAAATATTTTCTCTAGAAAAAGTTAATTTTTGTTCAAAATTGAATTTTGAAACACATTGATTACTGTTAGATTGCAAGATTGTTTTTTTCTTTTGAATTGTTTGCCTTCCAAAATGTGTTGCTATACTCTTTCTTAGGCTTAGTAACATTCCCTTAGCCTGGGGTAAATAGGAATTTTCCATTTTCTCTTTTCAAAGCATTCGTCTCCCCACTTACTGAAAAACTGAAAGGACGGAAGAATTTTCAAGAACATAACAATATAAACTTCCCTCCCTCCCCTTTGAGTTGTACTTGTCTCTCCTTCTTATACTTCAGGACAATGAGGAGGAATTTCCAAGAACTCAGTATCATACATCTCCAACTCCCCTTCCATAATCCCTATTCTTTTGAAACTGGAGTAACTAATAACTGGAGTAAATTGTCATGGGTATAATTGGGACATTATTTTCCTTGTGATATGGGGGTGATGGTGATAAACTTTATGAGTGGTGTACTGATATTAAGAAATATATTACAATATATATGTAATATAAATATATTATATGCAATTTAAAGTTGAAATTTTGAAAAAACCCACTTGGGTTTTTTCAGAAAAAACCCACCCGGGTTTTTTGGGTCAGGTAAAATCATAACAACCCTGACAAAAATATGAAAATCGGTGGTATTATAGAGAAATGTTTGATAAACACGCTGATGCAAACAGTTTTCAAATCGAAGAATTTTTTAAAGAAATATTTAATGTTAAAGTTGGTCAAAATCGTTCCATGTTATATAGGAGCAAAAACTATACATAGGAATTTAATCATTTTTAGATCATTTTATACATTAGAAGTTCCCGTTTTGCAGACTGCATTTACTTTTTTAATTTGACTCATTTTTTGAGGTTTTATTTCTGTTTTAAATTCAAATTTTCAACATTTCGAGAGATATTTTTTACAACTTTTAGAAAAGGGTATTATATTATTTTAAATTGTTGCCAAATTTAAAAAGAGCGCAAAGAATAATATTTCCTTCAAATTAAACATTTATTTACACGTGACTATTATAAACAGAAAAAAACTTTCAAATTATAATTAAATGATTATGCATTAAAAGCAGGAAAATATTGATAATTATGTCATAAAAACTATATTTACACGTGAATTTTAAATGCGAAAGAAAATTGTAAAATAACAAATTCATTAACCACTCCACCGGCAACAGGTATGGGGAAACAGTGCTTTTACTCGGCTGGCTTATCTCGGGGCAAACGGTGAAGTGGTTAATATGTGTTAAAAGGCGTAAATGGAGAAAATTACATCATATTTAAAATTGCCAAACCATAATATCACCAAACAGTTTAAATTTAAAAATATAATTGCCAGGGGGCTGTCCAGAATTTTCTCTCAGGGTCCTGTTTTTGTGAAATTGTGAACAGCTTTTTTACATTTGTGAAAAATCTAGTCTTAATTTTGTGAATTTGAAATGATCGTTATATTCAGGTGCTTTTTTATGTGTTTTTAAGAAGATATATGCATGTAAAATACATATATTTTCTTCATATTTGTAAAAATCGCAGGTCAAATTTCACTTTTAAATGATTAAATTTGTAAAAGGTTAGTTTAGAGCTGGAAAATTTTTGTAAAAGGCCTATTTTTAAGACAAAGAATTTTGTGAAAGGTCTTTTTTTAAGGTGAAAAGTTTTGTGAAGGGTCCTGTTTTGAGATAAAAAATTTTGTGAAGGGTCCTGTTTTGTAATTAAACATTTTGTGAAGGGTCCCTTAAAGGACCCAATTTCTTCCTAAACAGATCCCTGATTTGCACAAGACATTTATTTCATATTTTGAGATAATCTTTTAAAACTAATCTATATTTATATTACGCTATCGTATGTGGCACAGAAATCGCGATTATTTGTTAATTGTTTAATGGCAATGCTCAAATGAAGCGCATCTCATTGGTTATTGAACAGCATTTAATGCATCTCCATATCTATAAGAGGGGTTACCATAAGGAAGACCCTGTTCTGTCGCCACATGCTGTGAAGTTTATAACCAAATTTGGTGACCAAAATTAGTTGCCAAAAGTGACGCCAACTTGGTGATATCATTAATATTTCACCAAATTCCCACAGGCTTCCATTGTAAACCAATAGGGTTTACTTGCTTACAGAAAATCAACAAATTGAAATATTTTGAACCAATGAAGATGTTGCTGAAGTAGGGAAAGACAGGGTACAATGAAACAAAATTTACTAATTTTTTTTTCCTATCCACAATTTTGCATGTACAAAAATATAATAAATGCATATTTTTAACCTTGTATTTTCCCCATCAAAATAAATTTTTATTAGGTTCTAAACAATATTTTTATGCTTGAAAAGTAACAAAAAATAAATGTCTTACAGTGTTTCATTGTACTCCGTATGCCGGGGTACAATGAAACACATACTGGGGTACAATGAAACACTCCAAATGATGGAAGCAATTTTCACCCAGTATAGTTTATTTTATGAAAAATGAGATAAATACAAAACAAAACTTGATTAATAAGAAACTTGATAAAAAATATTATAGTCTAAGATGAAAAATAAGAAAATTCTATTAGTTTAAGAAATACCTTTCATTTTATATTAAATTGGCTCAAGTCAGTTTCAAAAATTAGCATTTCTGCTTATATTAGCATTTATATAGCTTTTATTAGCATTTCTGCTTCAGTTGCTTCTGAAGGAATATGGGGTGGTAGTTTCAACACAATGAGTTTTTTTTTTTAAATGTAAGTTTCTAAAAAAAATAAATAAAAACTATGTTGGACTCCTTTTTATATCAAGTACTTCACATTTGACTTCATTTAAATGTATGATTTCTCGAACAGTATATATTTCCTTATGTTTCCATTTATACGGATACTGCTTGTGCCATACATGTTGTGTGTGGATATCTCATTCTCAGTACCTTGATGACCAGCTGGGCCTGGGAAAAAAAATCTGGATCATCATCAGAGTCTGTAGCAGGTAGAGTTTGCTTTCAAAACAATCCCTTCTTAGCTTTTTTTCTCTTTCTATTTTTTAATTGCTTAACAAGAGCATTTTTTACTGATCTGGTTAGAACAAAACTCTTTTTTTTTTTTTTTTTTCTGTTTTCCTACTCTTACTTCTAATATATTCTATTTACTACTTTTGTTACTGTAATAAAACATGTTTCATTGTACCTCGTCTGCAAGTGTTTCATTGTACCCCGCACTGAGGTTACTAAATAAAAATTTATTTTCAAACTTCTAATATTTATTTTTTACTTTCTTCTATCTTGACAAGAAGAAAGTATTGGTTTCATGAAAATTTTCGAATTCCAGTTTTCGACGGATTTTCACGTTTTATGGGTCAGAGATTCCAAAAAACATGTTTTTACAAAATGTCTGTCTGTCTGTGAGTCTGTCTGTATGTGACACAAATTTTGTGGGCGCTCTATCTCAAGAACTAATGCACGGAATTTAATAAAAATTTATATTCAGGTAGTCCCTGATATAGATTGGTGCTGATTAGTTTTGGTGTAAATCGCCTTGCAGGTGGCGCTGCTATGCAGCATTTTTCAGGATTTCCGCAAAAGCTCTATATCAAGAACTAATGCACGGATTTTTATAAAACTTCAGATTCTGTTAATCCTTGATATGAATTGGTGCTGGTAACGTTTTGGTGCAGATCGTCCAACAGATGGCGCTGCTATGCTGCATTTACACGATTTTCATAATAGCTCAATCTCAAGAAATAATGCACGGATTTTCATCAAACTTCAGATTCAGTTAGTGCTTGACATGAATTGACGTTTTGCCCCTTGTGGTGTAAATCGCTCAACAGGTGGCGCTGCTATGCTGCCTTTTTTTTTTAGATTTCCGCAATAGCTCTATCTCAAGAACTAATGCTTGGGATTTCAACAAGCTTCAGATTCAGGTATACCTGGATATGAATTAGTGCTGTTTATGTTTTGGTGTAAATTGCTCAACAGGTGGCGCTGCTATGCAGCATTTTTCACGATTTCCACAATAGCTCAATGTCCAGAACTAATGCACGGATTTTCAGGAAACTTCAGATTCAGTTAGTCCTTGACATGAATTGATGTTTTGCACCTTTTCGTGTAAATCGCTCAACAGGTGGCGCTGCTGTGCTGCATTTTTTTGTGATTTCCACAATAGCTCTAGCTCCAGAACTAATGCACCGATTTTCATCAAACTTCAGATTCCGGATACCTTAATATGAATTAGTGCTGTTTGTGTTTTGGTGCAAATCGCTCAACAGGTGGCGCTGCTATGCTGCATTTTTCAGAATTTCCCCTACAGCTCTATCTCAATAAGTAATGCACGAATTTTCATCAAACTTCAAATTCAGGTATACTTTGATACGAATTGGTTCTAAATTGATGTAATTTCTTTTACTATTTAAATGATTTAATTGACGTGATTTATATAGAAGAAAGTTTTGTGATGGCCACAACATACTAGTTTTAGTTTGGTTTTGGAGGTATGATGACAACAACCCAATGATAACAATGTATAGAAAAAATAATTATCACATATAACAACAAGGAAAAAGAAACAAAATTACTTTTAGTAAAGAAAGTTACTTTCAATGGTGTAAAAGCAATAATCTTCTATTGCTACTGTTGTAGAAGTGTGAATGTATCCAAATCACAGCAATAATTGGAACATATAGTTGTATAACATATATATAAACTGCAACTCTCTATGACAAATTTGATTGATTTTACAAGTAATGTTTCATTGTACCCCGTCTTCCCCTACCTACAAGAGTCACATTGCTCTTGTGTTGAGAATTCTAAGACAGCGCAAATAATATTTCCTTTCTAACAACAAAAGTTTTTTCCTGTGAATATTTAAAAGAGAAAGAAAACTTTGGTGAAAATTACATCAGATTTAAAACGATACATTTAAAATGTCTTATTTAAAAAAACTTTCTTACAGCGTTGTTAAAAAATACCGGGACACAAAGACTCTGTTTACTTAAATAATTTTATATTAGCTTATTTTCCCATGTTTCACTGATCTGATTTAATCAAAAGACGAAAACAACCCGTTAACAGGGAGATAGCTACTGTTTTTTTAATTATAATTCATTCTTCCGAAAAAATTTTTAAGCCGATCATTAGCATGCTTAGAGTTTGCGATGTCTGAACAGGGGTTGCCGAGCGTAGCTTATAGGGGGCAGAGACCCCTAGTTACAGAAATTAATATTAAGTATTTATAATACTACATCAAAATATTAATTTAAAATTGCCAAATGTGAAAACTTAAAAAATATATAAAATAAGACTATGTCAAAAAACCCAACTCACCCATTTGTTTTTGCGATATGATGAAATAAACAATCCAAAGTAGTGATGGACGATAACGAGATGTTTTTCTCGATTGTATGGACATCTCGATATTTTTCGATTGTATAAATTTTTTCTCGATGACTACAGTTTGCAAATTTCTTTTATAAATCATATATTATGTATTATATACGTCATACATTTATCAAGAATAGTCTGCGGGTGAACTGGAATGAGTCGATGTTAATAAAGACTGGGTGACTTCGACCGCTAGCGGGCCCCTCCTTTAATTGGGGCCCCTAATTTATACGTAATCTTGTAATATGAAATCACGAACAGGTTACCCGCTATATACGGCACTGATATATGATAGCAGTGGCTAAATTTAGAAAAACTTCCCCGTGGGGGAAAAGTGGGGGGGGGGGGGACGGTCACCGGAGTTGCATTACATCAATAAGTAGTCACAGACCTTTCCAACGATATCTCACATGTGGGGTCTAGGCTAAATTTGGAAAAGTGTCCCGTGGGGGGGATGGACACCGGAGAAGCATAACATCAATAAGTAGTCACAGACCTTTCCAACGATATCTCACATGAGGGGTCTTGGCTAAATTTGAAAAAGTGTCCCCCGGGAGGGGCAAATTGGGGGAGACTGTCACTGGAGGTGCATAACATCAATAAATAGTCACAGACCTTTCCAGCGATATCTCACATGAGGGGTCTTGGCTAAATTTGGAAAAGTGCCCCGAGGGGGGGGGGGCAAAGTGGTGGTGGGGACACCGTAGGTACTTAACATCAATAAGTAGTCACAGACCTTTCCAACGATATCTCACACAAGGGGTCTTGACTAAATTTGAAAAAGTGTCCCTCAGGGGGGGGGGGGCAAAGAGTGGGGGGGACTGTCACCGGAAGTGCATAACATCAATAAGTAGTCACAGACCTTTTCAACGATATCTCATAAGATGGGTACTGACTAAATTTGGAAAAGTGTCCTCCGGGGGGGGGGCAAAGTGGGGGGGGCGATCACCGGAAGTGCATAGCGCTAATAAGTAGTCACAAACCTTTCTAACGATATGTCACATGAGGGGTCTTGGCTAAATTTGGAAAAGTGTCCTGAAATTTCATATATTATCCCCCTCTCTCCCCCCGTGGGCCCACTCTTTCACACCAGAATTCACACAGCCGCCACTTTAAAATTTTTATGTTCAATAATTAATATTTACCGGAAGACTGCATAAAAAAACCACATCTAAAGTGATATTTAAATTTATTATAGAAATCGGCTACGGTTTTAAAAATTTGTTCGCCCCTTCCCCACCCCACTTTGGGCGAAGAAAGGTTCATAGTATGAAAGAGTGGTCAAAGGGCTTTTCGATTATATGCCACAGGAAGGGTTCGGTAAAATTTTTAAAATTGCACCCCATGAGTCCACTCTCACGTCCTCCTCCCTCGAAATCACCCGACCCACCTTCCTCTTTGAAAATTTTATATTTAATAATTTTTATCAGAGGGTTCCAGGTATGTGACATCTTGGTAGGACTAAAATAAGAGAAACTTTGAAAATTAGGGCTTCATTTCACAGCTCATTGTCATGCCTTTTTCTCTATCTCGTCCCTTGGTACTCTCGATAAATTTTCTTACTTTTCTTCTTTGCCGAGGACGAGAGAAATCCTCGAAAAGCTTCTCATAGCGAAATGTTGAAAAGCGCAAGAGAAATCCTCGAAAGGCTTTTCATTGGGACATTTCGAAAAGGACGAGAGTAACAAGCGAGAGGCTTCCCATCGGGAAAGGTTGAAAAGGGCGAGAGGAAACTCTCGAGAGACTTCCCATCCCGAAAGGTTGAAAACCGCGAGAGAACCAACCATCGAGCAGATTCCCATCTGGAAGCGTCGAAATGCTGGAAAAATCATCGAGATGAGATTTGCCGAAATGCGAGATGGAAATGAAGCTTTCAGAGTCAAACTTACTGCATTTCTGGTTTAAGTCATAATTTCTCAAAGGAGTCCATCTGCTTATCCAATCACTTTTTAGCTCACAGGCTATCTAAGCCTGAGAGCTAATGTACCCGTCGGTTCTGTGTGTATGCATGTACTGTACGTACGTATGTATGTACGTAACGCGATAACTCTTGATTAAAATGTACGATTTGCTTCAATTTTTTTTATGTTCATTCTGATAAGGCGTTCCGCTGTTTAGTTTTGACGGTTCATTGGTTAAGGATAAAGGGAGAGAAGGGGGGCTGGTCCCTCCCCCCTCCTTAATTTAGATAAATAGGTTTTTCATGCAGAATTCTTCGATTTGCTCCAAATTTGGTATACCGGTTCATTATGTTAAGAAGTTGCCTTGATTAGATTTGGAGGTTTACGGGTTAAGTATTAAGGGGGAGAAGGGGGCTAGACCCCCCCCCCCTTAATTTAGATAAATGGGCTTTTCATGCAGAATTATTTGATTTGCTCATAACTTGGTATACCTGTTTATTATGTTAAGGAGCTTCCCTGATTAAACTTGGAAGTTCATTGGTTAAGGATAAAGGGGGAGAAGGGGGGGCTGGTCCGCCCCCCACCCCTTAATTTAGATAAATGGGTTTTTCATGCAGAATTATTCGATTTGTTCCAAATTTGGTATACCAGTTTATTACGTTAAGAAGTTGCCTTGATTAGATTTGGAGGTTTACGGGTTAAGTATAAAGGGGGAGAAGGGGGGCTGGTCCGCCTTAATTTAGATAAATGGGCTTTTCATGCAGAATTATTTGATTTGCTCCAAATTTGGTATACCGGTTTATTATGTTAAGGAGCTTCCCTGATTAAACTTGGAAGTTCATTGGTTAAGGATAAAGGGGGAGGAGGGGGGCTAGTCCCCCACTTAATTTAGATAAATGGGTTTTTCATGCAGAATTACTCGATTTGTACCAAATTTGGTATACCGGTTTATTATGTTAAGGAGCTTCCCTGATTAAGCTTGGAGGTTCATTAGTTAAGTATGAAGGGGGGAAAGGGGGGTACAACACCTCCTTAATTTAGATAAATGGGATTTTCATGCAGAATTATTCGATTTGCTCCAAATTTGGTATACCGGTTCATTATGTTAAGAAGTTGCCTTGATTAGATTTGGAGGTTTACGGGTTAAGTATAAAGGGGGAGAAGGGGGCTAGACCCACCCCCCTTAATTTAGATAAATGGGCTTTTCATGCAGAATTATTTGATTTGCTCATAACTTGGTATACCAGTTTATTATGTTAAGGAGCTTCCCTGATTAAACTTGGAAGTTCATTGGTTAAGGATAAAGGGGGAGAAGGGGGGGCTGGTCCGCCCCCCCCCCCTTTAATTTAGATAAATGGGTTTTTCATGCAGAATTATTCGATTTGTTCCATATTTGGTATACTGGTTTATTACGTTAAGAAGTTGCCTTGATTAGATTTGGAGGTTTACGGGTTAAGCAAAAAGGGGGAGAAGGGGGGCTGGTCCCCCCTTTATTTAGATAAATGGGCTTTTCATGCAGAATTATTTGATTTGCTCCAAATTTGGTATACCGGTTTATTATGTTAAGGAGCTTTCCTGATTAAACTTGGAAGCTCATTGATTAAGGATAAAGTGGGAGAAGGGGGGCTGGTCCCCCACTTAATTTAGATAAATGGGTTTTTCATGCAGAATTACTCGATTTGTTCCAAATTTGGTATACCGGTTTATTATGTTAAGGAGCTTCCCTGATTAAACTTGGAGGTTCATTAGTTAAGTATAAAGGGGGGAAAGGGGGGTAGACCCCCTCCTTAATTTAGATAAATGGGTTTTTCATGCAGAATTACTCGATTTGTTCCAAATTTGATATACCGGTTTATTATGTTAAGGAGCTTCCCTGATTAAACTTGGAGGTTCATTAGTTAAGTATAAAGGGGGAGAAGGGGGCTAGACCCCCCCCCCTTAATTTAGATAAATGGGCTTTTCATGCAGAATTATTTGATTTGCTCATAACTTGGTATACCGGTTTATTATGTTAAGGAGCTTCCCTGATTAAACTTGGAAGTTTATTGGTTAAGGATAAAGGGGGAGAAGGGGGGGCTGGTCCGCCCCCCCCCCCTTTAATTTAGATAAATGGGTTTTTCATGCAGAATTATTCGATTTGTTCCATATTTGGTATACTAGTTTATTACGTTAAGAAGTTGCCTTGATTAGATTTGGAGGTTTACGGGTTAAGTAAAAAGGGGGAGAAGGGGGGCTGGTCCCCCCTTTATTTAGATAAATGGGCTTTTCATGCAGAATTATTTGATTTGCTCCAAATTTGGTATACCGGTTTATTATGTTAAGGAGCTTTCCTGATTAAACTTGGAAGTTCATTGTTAAGGATAAAGTGGGAGAAGGGGGGCTGGTCCCCCACTTAATTTAGATAAATGGGTTTTTCATGCAGAATTACTCGATTTGTTCCAAATTTGGTATACCGGTTTATTATGTTAAGGAGCTTCCCTCATTAAACTTGGAGGTTCATTAGTTAAGTATAAAGGGGGGAAAGGGGGGTAGACCCCCTCCTTAATTTAGATAAATGGGTTTTTCATGCAGAATTATTCGATTTGCTCCAAATTTGGGATACCGGTTTATTATGTTAAGAAGCTGCCTTGATTAGATTTGGAGGTTTATGGGTTAAGTATAAAGGGGAGGGGCTAGTCTCCCCTTAATTTAGATAAAAGGGTTTTTCATGCAGAATTATTGGATTTGCTTCAAATTTAATATACCGATTTATTTCGATATGGCGCTTCCTTCATTAGATTTGGAGGTTCATTGGTTAAGTATACAAGGGCAAAAAGGGGGCAAGTCCCCTCCCCTTAATTTAGATAAATGGATTTTCATGGAGAATTATTCAATTTACTTTAATTTTTTTTCTATGTTTGTTCTGATAAGGAGCTTTCCTGATTAGATTTGGAGGTTCATTAGTTAAGTATAAAAGGGTTAAAGGGGTTAGACCACCCTAATTTAGCGATATGTTTCTTTTTTTCATGCAGAATTATCTGATTTGCTTCAAATTTGATATACTGATTTATTATAGTTAAGGAGTTTAGTTATTATAGTTAAGGATTAGATTTGGAGGTTCATTGGTTAAGTATAAAAGGGGAAAACGGGGGATATTTCCCTTCATTTATTTTTTGAGGGACATTATTCTTTGAAATAAGAGTATAATATACAGTTAGTGTTAATAACTTGTGAGCTCAATGCCATCAGTTTAACTGGCACTTATCATTTTATTGCTATTAACCGATGTGGGTTATGAAGCATAGTAGTTTATGTATTCAGTTCTATATAGTCCTAGTTTCAAACTTTACTGTTAAATTTAGTGTCATTTTGCCCCGAATTTTCAATGTTTCTCTTATTTTAGCTCTGCCAAGCTGCCCCATACCTGGAGACTCAGATAAATACTATTTATTAAATATAAAAAGTTCAAAGAGGAAGGTGAGTGAATTCTGGGGTGCGCGAGAGTGCACAAAGGGAGGCGGGGGGTAATTTTCAAACTTTTACCAAACCTCTCCTTGTCATATCATCAGAAAGTCCTTTCACCACTCTTTCATATATTGAACCTGTCTCCTCCCAGAGTTGAATTCCGGAAGAGGTTCGGGGGGGGGGGGGGGGGGGGGGGTGACTTTTTTTTTAATTGTAGAGATTTCTACAATAAATATCATTAAAGGAGGTTTTTTAATGGAGCTCTCCGATAAATATTATTTATTAAATATAAAATTTTAAAAGTGGGGCTGCGTGATTTCCGGGTATATTCTAGGATAAAAGAGGGAACCCACGTGGGAGGGGTAGATTTCAAACTTTTTTTGGACCAGTCATTTGATCTATCATCGGAAAGTTTTCGGTTATCATCGCAAAGTTACTCTTTCATATTATGAACCTTTCTTCTTCCTTCCTTAGTTTGGCGCCCCGAGAGAGGCACTTTTCGAACTTTTTTGAAATCGTAGCGTTTTTAAACATTTTAGATCGGATTTTTTTTACGGAGCCCTCCGATAAATAATTTTTAATATATGAAAATTTCAAAGAGAAGGATGGGCAGGGTAAATTTTTTTGGGGGGGGGGGTGATAATTGGAATCCTGGGAGTTGGGACTCTTTTCTATCTTTTGCTGACACCCCTCATGTGATATATCATTGGAAAGCTCTGTGACTACTATTTCATTTTATATATCGCCCGCACCCCTCCCCTTACTTTGCTCCCGAGCGGGGGCACTTTACTAAATTTAGCCGACACCCCTCATGTGCCATATCGTTGGAAAGTCCTGTGACCACTTATTCATATTATGCACTTTCCTTGCCCCTCCCTCCTACTTTGCTCCCCGCGGGAGTTCGTTTAATGTATTCCAGTCGAAGACTTTATAAAAATGGGGAAATTAAAGATCCAATCTCAAATGACGTAGAAAAATCAATAAAAAATTTTGATCCCTTTTATCATCCTTTAGTTCATATTACTGCCACTAGGGGTGCTTTTGATTCTTATTTCTTTGGCCATTTTGGTGCTAATTGCCGAAAACTTCTAATTTTTGATACTTAAACTCCCCTTACCGCTTCATAGCTACTCACGTTTTTCAGCTTTTTTCAACCAGGGGGCACCCTTACAAGACTTTCCCAGTCTTATGGCTCCTTTATAGTTTCCCTTTGGTTTGTTGTTTTTTTATTCCATCTGTTTTCAGTTACCCTATATTTAATAAAATCTGCCTTATATATATGTAAAAACAATGATTTCAATAATCGATTCTAGAACATCTCCTTTGTAGATTCTCGAAAGTAATCGATGACTGTATCGATTGTGTATTTTACGATAACGATTTTTTTCGAATGGTAAATTTTCGAGAATCGCCCATCACTAAGCCCTATCACTACTATGAAATTGTCGGCCAGAATAATAGCTAAGTTTTCCAATAACCGTTTTTAGCTTTTCTCGTTATAATCGATTGTAAAACATCTCGATTGTAGATTCTATGAATTAATCGATGGCTGTATCGATTGTGATTTTTTAAGATGACGATTTTTCTCGATTGTCGAATTCTCGAGAATCGCCCATCACTAATACAAAGGTATAAGGCATAAATCTTTTTTTTTTTATTCTTGCACAAAATTATAATATAAATGGCGAACTTACAAATAAAAGTTATATTTATTGATATTTACGAATTTTAGATGATCAATATATTCAGAATAGATTGCAATTACTTACAGCTTATTGACAAGTGTAGTATATTCATAATAACAATCTTTGATTCAGATTAGAATTTTCTTTTAAATGAAGAATTAAAAATAATATTATGATGACCTCAAATCAATGAAAGATTAATATAATTTTCTTTATAAAATAAGATTAATTTTCCATTATTAATTTTAGTAAAGATTAAATTATGTTAGTGATATTGGAGATCAAAGTTAGATAAGTTCTTGAATGAATCAATGAAAGCATTCTGTTTGAAATTGCAGAATTAAGCTTTAAAGACGATATGTCCAAGAATGTTCAGATTACAATAATCGGATTATTACAGACTGGTAATAAATCTGTTAAGTTTGAAACCTTTGCCGTTTAACAGAACGAGAGGATGTTACATTGGCATCGCAAATCAGGGTTGGGTTTTTGACGTCAAAAACTGGTTTTTGACATGACAAGTGTCAAAAACTGGTTTAAACTGTCATAAACTGGTTTAAACTGTCGAAAACTGGTTTAAACCGTCGAAAACTGCCAAATTCATGTAACACACTAAAACATTTTAACAATAGATAAACATTAAATAAGTCAATGATTTATGTGATCTTATATTGAAATTTAATAATTTAAAAAATATATTATTTGCAATAAAATATTTTTTTTTTTTTTTTTCAACCAGAAGAAAATAATTTTGTACAATTAAATAATCCGGATCAAATTTACCCCGCAGCATGCTGCAGCACACCACGTGTTTAGCACTAGAGATGCAACGAATATTCGGCCCATTCGGCCTGACTGCCGAATATTCGGCCCATTCGGCCTGACTGCCGAATATTCGGCTTCGGCCGAATATCAAGTCTATTATTCGGCCTTGGCCGAATAATACTGTAATAATTGTTTTTATATTTACACAGTATAACTTTTTAATTTGACAATTTATATTCATCATATATACCGAAAATTTTATTTTAAATTAACTAACACTTTTTTTCCCATTAATTTTCATACTCCGAATGGGTTTTATAATCTTGTTTATGTAAGAGGCTATATATAAGAGTTTATATAAGAGGTACTCTTGTTTATATAAGAGGCTAATTTAGGAATCATGTTAAAAAAATTTTATGCTGTATCAGTAAGTACAAAAAGTATCTGTAATAAGCTAACATAATCTGTTAAATTTAAAATTAATCTATTCAAAATTGTTTTAATACAGCTGTACAAGCTAATTCAATTTTTTTTTTTTATCATAATGGGAAGTTTAACATGTAACCCTTGTTACATAAAAAAATATTTCTTTCAATAATATTTTGAATTATACCTGTATAAAGAACATAAATAGATGCATTATATGTATAAGATATTTAAGTCGTATATGTTCCAATACTTAAGGTTTTTTTTTTTTTTTTTTTTAGTAAAATACCCTTAAAAGTTAAATATAATTGAAGTGATTTTTTTAAGTCTGTTACTATTTCTTATTAAATAATGAAAGAAATGTAAATACTAAATTCTTTTAATTAGTATGCATTTACGTTTTAGATATTTTTTTTCAAGAATAGCATTGTAATGCCTTAAAAAACAGTTAAAACGTTTTCAATAAACGTAGATTGGGATGCAGAAATAATAATAATTCAGCATTCTCAGGTGATAGTCTATTTCTTTTTCTCGTAAATGTTACCTGCTTCTGAAAATAATCTCTCACTATACATGGTACTTCTTGGAGCAGAAAGGTACTTTTTGGCTAATTGTGAAAGGTTTGGAAAGTCTTCAGAATTTTTCGCCCACCACTCCAAAGAACACTGTTGTCCTTCTAGTAGTGGCTGGGAAAGAAAATTACTAATTTCTTTTACTTCTTCACATTGAGAGGCACTTTCTATAGAGGCTTCTCTGCTGACAGCAAAGAAAAAATAATAATAATAAAGATAAATAAAAAATTTGCTAATTGTGAGCTTTATAAAGTCTACAATGATTTCTTTCAACCATTTTAGAGGATATTCCTTTGACCCTTCCTATCAGTGGTTTTTCTTAAGATATTAATATTTCTTATTTTTATTTTATTTCATCTGAAAGCTGAAACTTATGTTTCCTAGTATTTTAAAAAAATTTCCATTATTTTAAAATGTAACAACACATATAATATCTATTAAAATGTAACTAGACAGTACCTGATGAGGAACTTTTGCTAAGAATTTTTTTTTTTTTTTTTTTGGGGGGGGGGGGGGTGTTGAATTATATTATTGAGGCAATTTTTAGGCCGAATACAGCCGAATATTTTTTCAGAGTAAAATAATGCTTTAAAAAATTAAAAATTTGTATATAAATAATTTTTTAAAAGAAAACAATACAATTTAATTGTGAAATATACAAGAATTGTGCATATAGTGCACACTATATTTTGTTTTTAGGCAAAAATAAGTTCATTATTCGGCGGCCGAATAGGCCGAATATTCGGCCAAACCACTATTCGTTGCATCACTATTTAGCACATTTATTTACACCCAAAAGATTTTTGAGTTTAGAGTGTATGAAGCGTTAGAAAATAGTCTGTCTCTTAATTGATGCTGAGCTAGTAGGACTTGATAGCAAAAGCATTGCTAGATGAACAAGTTTTGAAGCAGGCTCAAAAAGCTGTTGCATTTAGTGATACCTTTCCACCAAACAATGGAGTCCTCCCTATAGCACTGAAATAGGAAGACTGGAAAGGGTATTCTTTAGCTTCATACACAATGAGTTTGGGTAAGCATCCATAAACTCTCTCCGTAGCTCAAGCGCGAGCTGAATCAGCTGATACAGCAGTCAACCCTTGCCCCTGATGGTTGGGATGCAAAGTATAAGCCAAACAATGGTATGGTTTCATGATTTGATCCCTTCTATTATGCACTTTTTCAATATGGGCTTACAGGAATTTTCTTTTAGATGACCGAGCCAATTTTGTTCAGTTTTAAAATCGAAAACATTTTTATAGGAACAGATGTGTTATTATCCCTCCATCCGCCATCTTGGATTTTTTTGAGTGTGAATTAAAAACTGTTTTTTAATTAATAGTTATAATTATTATATTCCAGTTTTTTTAATATTATATTAATCTATCAACAATATTTAACCATTGGCGACATTTACTACTTGGCGGAAAAGGACTTTTCACGCAAGAAAAAAATCCAAGATGGCGGATGGAGGGATAATAACACATCTAAGCCTAACATGGATGCACATTATCTTGTTATACATACAAAAAAATCTACACTTTTCTAAGTTTTTTTCCCCATAAAAAAAGTTAGCTTAATGCTTTAAGATCTCAAAAGTAAGCGAAATTAAAACGATTTTAAGTAAGAGAAAAAATGTACAGCTCAGGTGAGCTTAATGTCTGCTTTTTACAAAAACACAATTTTACAAAAAAATAAATAAATAACAATTTTACCCTGTTAAAAAGTTGTACTTAACAATAATACTTTACTATGTACTAATTACTGATATACAGTAAGAGTGAATTTAAAATATTACATGTAATGTTGTCATGTGTGACATTTAATTTGAATTTTTACAGATCAATTAATATTTGAGGTTTTTGACATGACGGTTTAAACCCGACATAAACTGACACATGTCAAAAACCTGCCAACCCTGTAATTATTACTAATACTATATACTAATTATACAATTACAGTAATAGTGAATTTTAAATATTACATCTAATGTGTGACATTTAATGTGAAATTTTACAGATCACTGTAAGTATTTGAGATTTTTGACGAGGTTTTTGACAAGGGGTTTTTGACATGACGGTTTAAACCGCAGTTTAAACTGTCAAAAACTGACATGTGTCAAAAACCTGCCAACCCTGTCGCAAATATGGTCACATATGTCCATGTCCTTCTTTAATTGCACATACAAGCCGTACGTGGGCTAAAAGAGACCAACATTTTATTACTCAAGTCATAAAAAAAATTAACTGTACTACTTTATTTACATGAAAAAGGATGCTGACCGATAATTACCCCAGAAGTGACTAAGAATTACCCCATTTCTGGGGTAATTCTTGGTCATTTAAAAATAATTATTATTTTAATTATAAGTGCATATATATATTTAAGTAAGCATTTTATAATATAGCCATGAGAGGCAGGGTTGCAAAAAAGCCAGCTAAAATTAAAAAAAGCCAGGCCGGTGGCTTTTATTGGTTTTAACCGGCTTTTTTTTGGACAAAATTGGCTTTTATACAGTGAAGCATCTTAATTATAGACTACACATTTTAAAGTGTTTTTAATTAGTTTTAATGACATTTAGTTGATTTAGAATACAATAAGTAACCCAATTTCTCAATAATAAAGATGAATAATACTGGGAAAAAAAAAAAAAACTTAGATGGATCTGCTAGTGATTTGAAGTGAGAATTAGAAATATGTCAGCTAAATTTAAAGAGCCATACCAACTGCTTTATCTGGTTTACACTGACCTTTAACCCCCCCCCCCCTCCTTTTCTTCTACATTTTTACTGCTTTATAAAATTAAAAAAGACAATGATTACTAAGTTAAATGCTTTATTACTTAAGAAATTTTAAGAGATATTAATATACAAGTCTTATTTTATTTCTCATTAATATTTAAAATCATACATAATCATATAATAAAAATACAATTTCTCCCTATTAAAAACAATATTATGAACAGCATATGCATGAATATGCACCCTTTTAAATAGCAACAAACTTTTCAAATTTTTATTTCAATTTTACTTACAGGATGTATTTTATTTATTTATTTATTTATTTATTTAATTTGCATAATTGCTAGATTTATTTTTATACACTTATGTACCAAACTCTCCTTAAATATTATACCCTTTTCAAATTTCTCTTTTTACGATTATAATGTGATCTCTCCATATGGACTCATAAGAATTAAGAATGTTTCCTTTTTGTGCTACATTTTGTGATTGTTCAATAAAATATAATCTTTAAAATGTGTAGTATATGTGGGGCTATGTAATATAGAATTTTAAAACACCAGTTTAGAGTCTAACTTATATTCTTTTCAATATTTATAATTTTTTTTTTTTTTTTAAATAGATATAATGCCTTCACTGTTGCATTCTAGCAGTCAAGGCTTATGTATTTGACAAAATTTAATAGAAATTTATACTTCTTTTAGTAGAAAATATTTATAAATGTAGAAAAAAATAATTAATCTAAATTTAATATGAATTAGCTGTAAACCAACTTTTAACAATAAAAGCCGGCTTTTTTTAAGTGGTTAAAACCAAAAAAAGCCGGTCGACTTTTTTTGGCCTGACTAAAAGCAGGCAACCTTGATGAGAGGGGGCTTATTCCACAAAAAAAATTGGGAACAATACCTTTAATAGTTTTTATAATAATTACATGTTGATGCTTTTTGACCAGGAATTACTCCGAGTGACCCTATTTAAAATAATGACCAAAAATAATATTACTTAACTCTACCAATTAAGTATTAAAAATTTAGCGAAACTGTAATGTAATTGACAAAGCATGTACTAATTGATTTTTTGATCTACAAGAAATTGACAGATGGATTTTCTATGCAACTACTCAGAAGCAAAGTTTAGAGATGATTAGGTAGTACAAACCTGATCTAAATAATATTTTTCTAATTATATGTTTGACATACACAAATCCTAAATAAGCGTAATGAATGACATCTTGTCTGGAAACAAAATGTCACGTAATTTAAATTTCAGATGGATCTTTTTATATTATTATTATTTAATATTTTAACAAACGCCTCATTAATAATTCTAGTTTATTTTCAAATAACTATCGTTCAAAAGTTGTAGATGCGAAAAATCTTCAAAGCGGTAAAATAAAGTTAAGTATTCAACATTTACAAGAAAAATTACAAAATATTTAAACTAATAACACAACTGACATTACAGGATACAACACATTAATAAAGCTAAAAACTGAATGTATACCAGATATTTAAAGCTGCATAGCTTATATCAAATTTGCGCTGTGACTCAAACAATTTTAAAAAGAACAACAGATTGCAAATAAAATGCTAAATTACATAGAATAATTTTAATTAGTTTAAATCACAACAGAATAATTAGGATCCGCTTCGCAGAATCAAAATAACAACAAACTTTTACTTTTAAATGTACCGGAATGAAGTTTTAAATCACTTTCCAATTCATCTTTTAAAACAATTGGCCAGGATCCAGCTAGATTTTTCGCTGTTACCGAAATGAGATTGACCAATCTCAAAACTGCATTTTTGCAGTTCGCAAACATGCAGATTCTGATTGGTCGATCTCATCTCGCTAACGGCAAAATATTTTCCTGGATTCTGAGCAATACATTAAAAAGTAGAACTGAAATTGTACAGAGAGTTTCAAGCGAGGTTTCAAGCCATGAAAGTAGCAATAGTTTCCATTTTTTTTTATTCTGGCGTCAATCTTAAAATATATTAGAACAGAAAAGAAAATTTCACCTTTTTATGCCATAACGGTGACTGATTTGTTCCATGGTTGTTTTCTTGCGCACACATTATTACTTCAGCTTCAGAATATGGCATCAAGTGAGCCGAATTGTTTGTTTTGATTGTGTAATAAGATTGGAAATAAAAAGTTTTAAAAGCTATCAAATAATTGATTGTTAAAGTCACACTAAGAGTTGCTTTATCACGTTTTAATGTTTTTTTATTACTGGTATGATAATGACGATTTTGACATATGTTACCTTAAAAACTCAAACTCATTTGAATCTCTATTTTCATTTAAGTTTTTTAACTTTCATTAAGTCGATGAATAACATATTTAATTTTTAACAACTATTATTGTATGTAATTTTCCTTAAATTATGATTGCAAAAGTAGCGAAACAACCGTATTTTCTCGTGTATTTTTGGCACCTTTTTTTCTTTGTGTGCCAAAAGTGGGGAATTCGATATCCGGCTAGTTAGAATTCGGTCAAAAACAATGTACTGTACACCAGCAAATACCGATTTATGAAAAAGAGCATAATTAGAACAGATTGTAAGTCGTTGAAATTCAACAAAAAAATATTTAAAATGGGATCCTAGACGTGAAAAACAAAGCTCAAAATTTTGAAGTATAACTATAGTTATATCTGGCATACTTAAAATTTTCAATACAACCATTCCTTGAAAATAAGCCTGAATGCATCTTTTAGGTCAAAAATTATAAGAAAAGAACGTGTCTTACTGTCGGAGAAACATGGTATCTGGTACTTACTTCAACCGTGATAAGTAGTTAGTTCTGGATTTCAAAACTATATTACATATTTCATTGTCCAAAGGTACAATGTAGGACTTTCTCCCTCTTCCAAAAATAAATGAGAAAGGATATATTCATATACATTTTTATTTAAAAAAAAAAGCATTAGCTAAAGACCTATAAGATCTTAAAGGTCTGTATAGGCCAGGCTTAGACTAATTTTCATTCATTAGACTCAGGACGGGGTAGACTTGGACATTCTTTCCAGGCATTGTCCCTGTCAGGCTGACATTTTTGTTTCTTGTAGAAATGATAGCATTTTTAATTTGTCCAATGAAGCCCTTAGAAATAATTTGGTTTAATAAATTATAGAAAAATATATTCTTAAAATTCATTTGTCTTTATAGAGCTTTAAAATTGTGATTTTCTTTAACTATCATAAACATAGATTATGTGGAAATACAGCAAAAAAAGCTTTAAATCTGTCCTAGTTCTACTGTTTTGGGTATTAACATTACTTCAACAGTACTCAGTCAATCACATCATTACTCTTCAACAGATTATACCTACTTAGAACTGAATTACACCTCCCCTCCCCTCCCCTTTTTTTTTCTCTTGACAATCCAAATAACTCCACACACATTATGGTGTCTTGTTCTTTCATTCTAAATTACATTAATGTTTTTGATGTATGTTCGTTAACCTAATTGTCTAAGTCAGCGGTTCCCAACCTTTTTAGTTGTGCGGACCACCAATTTTGTAAAAATAACTTTGAGGACTACTAACTACTTAATATACAAGTTAAAAATATGACAAATAGACACCTATATAGTTATAGTATATACACATGACGAATATATATATATATATATTATGTTAGTATGTCAGTAATTATATTATGTCAGTAACTAGTAAAAGATGATGTACATGTAGAAAAAAATATTTTTTATAAAGAAAATAACTTTATTTACTGTATTCACTTAGCTATCACAATTATATAAAAACTCAAAAAAAAAAAAACAATGATAAAAAAACCTTAATGGGATTTTTGACACTATTTGTCCTCAACGAGAGTGTCAATATCTGGATTGAAACTGGATAGTTTTAGTCTCAAATCACTCTCGGCATTCATTTTATTTCTATATTTATTTTTCAAAAAAACTAAAGTTGAAAAGGCTCGTTCACATAGATAGGTTGTAGAAAAGACCATCAAGCGTCTCAGTGCAATTTTGGCAATAGCTGGATAGTCTTGCCGAACTTTTATCCAAAATGAGACCAGTGGTGTTGTCTTAAAAATCGATTTTAAAGTCTGGTCACATGATAGTTCAATTAACGAGTCTTCTTCATTTGAAGATAATTTTAATTTTTTTAAGTAATTTTCTACAAAGGGCTTTCTGATCCATTGTATTTCATCTTCAATTTTAGGGAAGAAGTTCCTAAAAAATGTGAAAAGGCTTAATTACTGCTTCAGTTAGTGTTGGTAGATTTCTCATTCATATGAATGATTAATAAAAGTATAAGACAAGAAACTAAAATTTATTAATAATTTTAAAAAGGTACTATTTGGAAAATTTACTAATTTTAAAAAAAGTTTCTGTTTTAGGAAAATAAATGTTTTTAATTACGCTTATTAAAAATAATAGAATAAAATTAAGAAAAATAAATAACTTTAAATTACCTGAGATTAGAGGCCAAAGATTCGAGGTGTTCTTTTATAGTTGTAGCTGTTGTTTTATCAATTTTGACTTCTTTGGTTTCAAGAGAATCATGTAGGACTGAAAATGCGTCGAAGGAATCTTGCTCCACTTTTTGAGCCCACCGTTGAAGTTTCTTTATCATTGCTTCTATTTTGTTTCTATATTAAAAAACTTCTGAGCGTCCTTGCCCTGCAGAGTTAAGTTAAGAACATTGAGAGAACCAAAAATATCCGCCAAATATGCCAACCATTTCAACCAGTTTTCATTGGTCACACAGTCTAAGTAGGAATTTGCAAGTTTTCCATCATAATCTCCCTCCCTCAAGAAAACCGTGAGTTCATCACGGAGTTCGAACAATCTTGTCAACACTTTGCCTCTCAACAGCTACCGAACTTCGCAGCTGTTTGTGTTCACTGCCTATTTCATCACACAAAACACCAAACAGTCTGGAGTTTTTAGGTCTAGGTCTTGCTTTGATAAAGTTAACTATTTTTACTGCATGGTGAATAGTTTTTCTTAAACTCTCTTCCAAACCTTTAACTGCAAGAGCTTCTCTATGTATGCTACAATGTGTACATTGAACCAAGGGAGCGACGGATTTAACTTTGGCGAATAAACCAATATGAATTCCAGACATAGCACGTGCCCCATCCGTTGTCAAACCTACACACTTAGTCCAATCTATTTCATTTTCTTTTATAAAATTGTCAATAGATTTGAAAATCTCTTCGCCAGTTGTTTTTGTCGGCAAAGATCGACAAAACACCATTTCTTCTTCAATATTGCCATTCAACTCAAAACGACTAAAGGCTAATAAATTAGCTTGTCCAGCAACGTCTGTACTCTCATCAAGTTGCAGCGAAAAATATTCACTTTGTTTCAAAAAAGTAATGACAGCTTTTTTCACATTTTCTGACATTTCATCAATTCTTCTTTTAACGGTTGTATTTGATAATGGAATTTCGTTTATTCTTTTTGTACATTTTTCATCAAACAAAGCATTACTTATTATTTCTGCTGCGGATATAATAAGTTTCTCTCCCACGGTGTGAGCTGAACCCTTCTTTGCGATTAACAAAGAAAGCTCATAAGAAACTCTGATGCTTAGTTTGTTCTGTTTTGAAGATTTTTCCATAATAAATTTAGACATACAAAAATTTCTTTTCTTGATTTCAAAGAAATCCAAAGACTTTTCTACGCATTCAGGATATTTAGTTGATAGATGTCTTTCAAGTTTTGAAAATTTCATACATTCGTTGGATAGCATTTCGAAACAAATCACACACTGAGGCATAGGCTCTTCCTCAGAACCAGAAAACACAAACCCACATTTTAAAAAATCAGGGTTATATTTACGAAAATATATTTTACTTTTCCTTGCTATTATTTTACAACTTAGACTGGATTTTGCCTTCATTTTAAACTCGCTATTTGTAGAAACAGATGTAGAAGTCCCTTCATCCCTTGCCAACTTCGTCTTATGACAAGATCCCGTCCGAAACCAAGCATCCATATTGACGTGAAGTAATATTAAATCACAGTACACATAACGATAATATCAACAGAAAACCACAGCCACTGACAAAGGAGTCAATAATAAAAGTGCGGAATGCGGACGTGGTAGGGAGAAGGGTGAAGAATGTCGGAGGGAAGAGAGCATTGACCTTGATGACTGATGAATGTAAGCCCAGCTATCAACAGCCAGCGCTTCTGTAGTGAATTGTCCCGAAAAACCGGTATTAGATCCCAAGATTCTACGGCCCAGTACCTTGGTACTTGCGGCCCACGGGTTGGGAACCGCTGGTCTAAGTAATTGTTTATATTGTTCTGTATTTCAAGGGTAACAGGCATGTAACATGAAAAATTCTATACTTTAAAATTTTTATACACATATGTATGCAATATTCTTTTTTTTTTTTATTTATTTATTTAATTGCTGAATAGTGTTAGTTCAATATTAGCATATTTTGTAAAAATTGAATTGGTCTGGGACCAGGCTAAATTTTTAGTTTTTATAACAGCCTGTATTGAACTTTTAGTTTTTAATGTAATAGACTGAGTTGAACTCTTAGCTGTTGTAATTATAGTGCACAGGAATGAGTCAATCAGGTGTCATACAGGTCGGATCTGGGCATTTCAGCCCATAGAGATCTCTAGGCATGCACACATTCACATCCAAAAAAGTAATCCTGGCTAAGGGCTTAAATTTCTGTAACTTTTATTGTTTAATAACAGTAGAAAATGGAAGACATTCAGTGGTTATGAAAAGCAGAGTTAGTGAATTAAAAAGGCCAAGCTAAAATAATACCATGGTTTATGTTTTTTAATAAAACATTTAAAAACAAAACTATCATG
This sequence comes from Maratus speciosus, assembly GCA_963932465.1. NCBI lineage: Eukaryota > Metazoa > Arthropoda > Arachnida > Araneae > Salticidae > Maratus > Maratus speciosus. The sequence goes on from OZ010789.1 coordinate 157,743,071, forward strand.
CAATGAAATTCCAATATACTAATCAATTCAATCGCAAAACAGGGATGCCGCGGACGTGCTATAGCGCATAAATTCCGCAAAATATCGGAGACGAGACGCAAAAAAATAGCTCTTACGCGTCCTGTGGGGCGTGTAATTTCGTCAAAAAATCGCAGGAAAAAAGCCGATTTTCGTCAAAGGATCGAGAAAAAAGCGCAAATCTCATCAAAATATCACACAAAAAAAGCGATTTTCGTAAAAGGGCCACGAAAAATTAGCGAATTTCGTCTGAGAATCGCGAAAAAAAAAATGAATTTCGTCTAAAAATCGCAGAAATAAATGCAAGTATCACAAAAAAAACGCGATTTTCATAAAAGGCCCGCGACAAACTAGTGTATTTCGTCAAAAAATCGCAGAAAAAAGCCGATTTTTGTCAAAGGGTCACGAAAAAAGCACAAATTTCTTCAAAATATCAAGGAAAAACCGATTTCTGTCAAAGGACCGCAAAAAAATAGCATATTTCGTCAAAGGATCGCCAAAAAATCGCAAAAAACTGATTTTCGACAAAGGATCGTGAAAAAAAACACAAATTTCACCAAAATATCGCGGAAAAACATGATTTACGTTAAAGGGCTGCAACAAAATAGTGTATTTCGTCAAAAGATCGTGAAAAAATAGCGAATTTCATCAAAAAATCGAAGAATAAAGCCAAATTTTGTCACAGTATCGCGGAAAAAACATGATTTTCATGACAGGCTCGTGAAAAAATAGCAAATTTCGACAAAAGGTTAGCGGAAAAAACGTGAATTTAGTCAAAGCACCAAAAAAGAGGTGCAAACTAAACTTATAGGTAGAAAATTCATAAAATGGGATTTAATTTTTTTTATGAGATTCTTAAAAATACAGCATGATTTCAGTGTACTTTGATAATGTATTCAGGGGGTGAACCAGTGAAAAATCCCCCCCCCCCCTCCTTCTTACTGCATTGAAATGTCTCTCGCCTTCGGAACATTTAGGATTTGATGCTTATTAATGATTTAGATGTAAATTTCCCTTTAAAGGAAAATGTCGGATTCCAACACAGATCTATGCTGACAAATAATTCAATGTGAAGTATAATGAAAGCACCCATTCATTCAACAAAAAGTACACCTTTACTTAACATAAGTATTCTTTTTTTCAGCAAAAATATCTTTTTTAATAAACCAGTCTTGCTCCTTTTTAAAAGAAATGCGAACATTAGTGATACTTGTTAGTGGAACTTGGTATCTTTTACTCTCAAATAAGCATTATTTTGCAATTAAAATTGTATCTTGCATTTTTACTTTTAAAAAAGTAAAGAAATTTTCTCTTAATATTTTTTTTAAATATCTTATTTGAGTACAATTAATATTGGTTTTAATTCATTATTTAACTATTATTAAAACTATAAATAATGCATTTATTTTATATTTTCCGAATAACCAAGTTTCATTTATTCCTTTAAAAAATGAATTATTGATGGGGACCTGCTTTTTTAAAAAAGAAACCCAGGTTTTTTCAAGTACAGTGACATCCCTGGCAATATAAGAGACAGCTTTTTATATTTATGTTCTCTTCTCTCAGTTCTTTTTTTTTTTATTATTGCGAGGTAGGGGTTTGCTGCAGCCCTCCTCAGCTTCTTCCCTGTGTGTGGTCATGGAACTATATATTTTATCATAAGGCCAAAAGTATTACTACTATCATAAAGTGCTGGAACTTACATCTAAATATAGTAAGAAGAATGGTAAGAATTGTTGTCTCTAATTATGACAGCATTTAAAGGAAATTAATTATTAAACTCACCAAATTTTAATAGTAATTGCATTCAATTGTAATTAAAGAAAACGTAAAAGGTTGTTTAAAATGGTCATTGTGAAAATTGTAAATTAAAGGTAAATGGAGAAGCATATTTTCAAATCACCATAATTAATCTGGCTGTCTACCAATTGTAACAATCTCTTGTTTAAATCAAACCATGCCATGTACCAGTAGCTAAATTTTTGACTTTGAGTACCGATTGATGAAATTAGGGTACTTTTTGTGGTAAATTAATGAAATTAGTAACATTTTCTCAACTTTCATGTTTTATGTAATTGGTTGATAGATACCCGTGCCTTCCCATGGGTACTTCCCATATATAAGCGTATATCTTAGTGTTGATTTAGTCACTTTGAATTACAGTACATGGATGTGAAAAACCCGAATAACCATGATTGTTTTTAGTACTTCTTAGTTATCCCGTTGACCAAATTACTGTCGCCAAATTGTAAGATTAAATGGCAATAATGGTTGCCATTAATTAATTAATTAATTGTAAGATTAAATGCCAATAATGGCCAACAAAACCATTAATTCGACGTTTTATTTGTATTTTTATTAATGTTTTACTAATTTATTTGTTCTTTCGTTATTTAAAATAAAAATTATGTCAATGTATATAATTTGGCGAGTGGTTTGGCGATTTATATAATTTGGTGAAATAGGTCGACGGGATAACTAAGAAGTACCTTGTTTTTTATAACAAAATAACACCTGAGTATAAAAACAAATTTCTGACTTGTAATTTAACAACAGCAAACATACTGGCTAACTTTAGCATCATGGGAAATAAAATCTGATGATAATTTTGCCATCTATAAACATGAAAATACAACTTAATGTTTGGTTCATGGAGGTGAGAATTTATTGTGTGACACTCCTTTCCGTACTCAGAAAACAAACAAAACTACAAAGAAAGTAATTCACTATACTAAGTTACTTTGCTCTTGTGAGAGTAGTAGCTAGAACTATGTAATTATTTAACTTTTTTTTTTTTTTTTCAATTAAATAAGTAATCAAACATTTTTCTTAGTAATACTGGGTGTGTAACATGACATGGAGGTGAGTTCTCACATACTGTATGTGTTGCTGTTTGCGAGCATAAACATAAATTAAAAGTCGATAGCTTTAAACTTTAATATAATGGACTGTTTATTTAGATTATAAATGCGTGCTCTTTGAGCTGCGACTGCCTTGGCGGCGTACAAACTACTACTGAAGGAATTATGAAACATCTGTGGGAGGGTAAATACTGTGACGTCATAACAACATACAGTGGCGCCAACATACCGCCCCACGTTGAAATAACATTTCAATATTCAATATATAATATCTAAATTTACAATGAATAACATACAATACAATGAAATGCAGAATAGAATAATAATGAATATAACAATGAATAATTAAATATGCTTCAAACATTTGTTTACATAAAGTTTACAATTGAAGGGTTATACAGTGTCAAATTTAATGATAATATGTCAGTTTATTGACAAGGCAGCAAGCATAATTTCGATATGCCTCTCTTGAAAATACCATGAGGCGTTTTCACAAGATCCACTCTAACCTTACCATCTGGTCCTTTAACTACTTCCTGAACTCTACCCATTGTCCATCTGCAGGGTGGAAGATTATCCTCTTTTAAAAGGACCATTGAATTTGGAATAATATTATCCTTCTCAAATTGCTATTTATGTCTGGCTTGTAAGTTGTTAAGATAGTCCAATTTCCACTTTCGCCAAATAAATTGGACCATTTTATTTAATCTTTGCCATTGGGACAAATGATTAATGTTCAAACCTAATGTTCACAGTCAGGTCCGGTTCAGACACACTGTTCAGAGGTCTGCCTATGAGAAAATGGCCTGGAGTTAGAATTTCAAAATCATTGGGGTCAGAAGACATGGGTGTGAGAGGCCGACTGTTTAAAATGCCTTCAATTTGCGTGGTAACTGTTAAAAATTGCTCAAGAGTTAATCGCGAATTTCCTACAGTTCTTTTTAGGTGGTACTTAAACGACTTAACCCCAGCTTCCCACAAACCACCGAAATTGGGTGACCTGGGTGGAATGAAATTCCATGTGATTTCCTCACTTGTTAAATAATGAGTCAAAACATCTGGGGGGTTTCTAATCATGTTCGCCAAACGTTTTAACTCTGCACTGGCTCCAACAAAATTTTTGGCATTGTCAGTACAAATAGAAAAACTTTTACCTCTCCTACTGAAAAATCTTTTTAAGGTTGCTATCATTGCTTCTGAAGTTAAGTCAGTGACCACTTCTAAATGAATCGCTTTTGTTACGAAACAAATAAAAATGGCAACATAACATTTATGGTAAATACCCTTCCTTTGACCCTTATATTTTATATAAAACGGGCCACAAAAATCAATCCCTACATTAGTGAATGGCGAATTAGGAGTAATTCTCGCAGAAGGAAGATTTCCCATAATCTGCTCAGTACATTTAGGTTTGTTTTTGAAACAAACTATGCCATCATGAACAATTTTTCTAGCAGTATTTCTACCACCCAATGGCCAAAATTCTTGCCTTACAAGATAAAGTAAAGTTTGGGCTCCAACGTGCAAGTACTTAAGATGAAAATATGTCATTATCAATAAAGTCAATTTGTGATCTTTAGGGAGCAATATTGGGAATTTCTTATCAAAAGATAAATCAGCGTTATTTAATCTACCGCCTACCCTTAACAAATTCTGTTTATCAAGAAAGGGATGTAAACAACTCACCTGTCCCTTTTTGGGAATTTCTCTCTGTTCAAGGGTTTTTATCTCATAATCGAATGCTTTTACCTGTACCATTTTGACTAAAAAAGTCTTTGCGGTTCGAAGTTCGTCGGTTGTGATTGGGCCACGACGTCGAATGGCATTTTTGGCATTAAATAGGAATCTGAAAATAAAACTTAGAATACGTATTAATTTTAAATAATTGTTACTTAAATTAAGAAAATCATCCACAAAGGAATTTTCAGAAGTGGAAATTAAATTGATAATGTCCAATTTTTTAAGTTCTTGCGCATAAAGTTCGTGCGATAAAATGTCAGTATTGTCACTAGATTCATCAGGAAGTTTATGAAAGTTCAGGGGGCCATCCCACCAAAGATTCATTTTGGAAAGTTCTTGAGGACCTAATCCACGTGATATAATATCTGCTGGATTTAAATGCGATGGGACATGCTTCCAATGATAGTTCTCAGTCAAAGTTTGTATCTTGGATACTCTGTTGGCAATAAAGATTTTTAGTTTGTTTGGCGATGTATTCATCCAAGCAATTGCTATTTTTGAATCGGTGTGCAAATAGATATCACTCACTATCATTTTTAGAGATAGACGAATTTTTTCTATAAGTTGAGAGAGAAGAAGGCAAGCTGACAGTTCGAGGCGGGGAATGGAAATTGTCTTTAAAGGAGCTACACGCGATTTACTAGCAATCAGTTTAGTTGATACAGTACTTGTTTCACTTGGGCAATGCATATAAACTACAGCTCCATAAGCTAATTCCGAAGCGTCTGCAAATCCTAGCAACACTAATTCCTGAAAAGAATCGGTTAAAATGTATCTGTCGATTCTGATCTCTTCGATTTTTTTCAGGGACGACACAAAATTTATCCATTCACTTGCAACTGGATTTGGGATTTCATCTTCCCAACCTAATTTCATGAGCCACAATTTCTGAAGAAATATCTTTGCTCGTGTAATAATTGGTCCTAGAAGACCTAAAGGGTCATATAGCGTTGCAATGGTGCTTAGCACATCTCGTTTCGTGTATGATGATTTCTCCGTTATTGAAATCTTGAACATAAACTGATCTTCAACGGGTTTCCTGATAACCCCTAGAGTTTTACTTGTTGATTCTTCCTTTATGGAAAAGTTATAATCTTGAACTTCCAATGGCTTACTGTTCATTAATTCCCTTGAATTGGAATTCCATTTATGGAGGGACATACCGCATGTTTCTAACATGTTGCATAACTGATGTTGGAGTTCTATAGCTGTATCTAGATCATGTGCGCCTGTCACTATGTCATCCATATACACATCTTCCTTTATTACTTCCGCAGCTAAAGGGAATTGCGGTGCTTCATCTATGGCTAACTGTTTCAGAGTCCTTGTTGCGAGAAATGGTGCGCTAGATGTACCATATGTGACAGTATTCAATCTGTAAATAACAGTTTCTTCATTCTCGTCGGTCTTCCACACAATTCTCAAAAGGTCGCGTTGAGGTGGATCTATTAAAATTTGTCTGAACATTTTTTGAACGTCTGTCGTAAAGGCATACCTATAAACATGAAATCTTGTCATAATTTCAAATATGTCTTCTTTTACTTCTCCTTTCAGCAGACAACCATTGAGAATGAAGCCAGATGTAGTGGCAGCTGATGCATTGAACACCACACGTAATTTAGTTGTGGTTTTGTCTGGCCTGAGAACACCATGATGCGGCAAATAGTAACATGAGTGATTTTCTGGATATTCGGAATGAGGGTCTGCAACCTTCTCCATGTGACCTAATTCTAAGTATTCTTGCATGAACTGCTGATACAATGCTTTCATAGTTTTATCCTTAGCTAATCTTTTCCATAACTGTTTCAGACGTTTTTTCGCAAGCTCTTTAGAATCATCTAATTTTTCCAAATCCTTGGTTGGCATCTGTACGATGTATCTACCTGTGTCATTTCGTTTATGCGTAGTTTTGTAATGCTCTTCACAGTATTCTTCTTCCTTACTAAGGATTTTCGAAGTTTCATCAATGGCTTCTAACTTCCAAAACTTTTCTAAACATTCATCAATGCTTTGCGACTGTGAAACAAAACCACAATATTGCATTTGGCTGACAGAGTCTATGGTTCTTGTTGCGATGTATCCGAATACTGAATTGTGAAACACTAAATTACTGTTTGGAATGCGAATTTCTCCATCTTTTATTATATGAAAGAAGGATTCAGCTCCGAGCAGCATATCAATTTTGCCAGGAACGCTAAATTTCGGATCTGCTAACTGATGAGGAATTTTTAAGTTATCAATGTTTAAGTTTGTAACTGGGAGTGAGTCCGTTATTTTTGAGACAACAAGAAAATCCAATGACGTTTCAAAAGATCCATTTCCGTTTAGAATTTTTGCTTGAATTTTGTATTTAACGTTCATTTCCTTTCCACCTAAGCCTGAGATGGCGATGTTCAATCTCTTTAGTGGAATTCCCAATCGATTAGCGAATTCTGAAGTCACAATATTGGACATACTTCCAGAGTCCATTATTACACGTGCTTGTAAATAACTTCCAGAACAAGGGTTAAAGACCCAAACTAAAGCAGTGGAGAGAATGACAGATTTATTTCTGTTATTAACGCAAGATAAAGAAGATGATACAGGTAATTTAGTTTCTGTTTGTCCGTAAAACTCATCTGCGTTCGGATTTAATTTATGACCTTGCGCGGTGGGGTTAACTTCATCAACTTTGCTCGGAAAAGAATTGTTTATATTTCTATGAAGTAATGTGTTGTGTCTTGCCTGACAAATGTTGCAGGAACTTTTAGACTTGCAATTAGCAATCGCGTGTTGACTGCTTAAGCAGTTGAAACAAAGCTTATTTTTCATTGCTACATCTTTTCTCTGAAAAGCATTTAATTTCAAAAATGTGTCACATTTATATATTGCATGATTTTGCTTACGCATTACACAGAAATTAATGGAATTTGTTGACTTAACAAAGAGAGATTTTTGCTTAAAATTACGATCTTGAATTGATTTGGGTTTTACTGCAATGGTTTTACTTATGTTTTCCAAAATTTGAGAACGTTTTTCTAAAAATAAAATTAAATCATCTAACTTTGGAACTTCATTTGAACTTATTGTCATTTTATAATTTTTCCGTGTATCTTTATCCAACTTTTCAAGAATGATATTTAAAATTAAAACGTCGGAGAGATTGTTTCTGTTGTAATCTAAAACCTTTAATGCGCAAATGCTTTTTTTAACGCTGTCTACTAGATTTCTTAGATCTTTTGCGGAAAGCTGTGTAATTTTATCTGCATCTAAAAGTGAGTTTATATGTATTTGTACTATAACTCTTTCATTTTCGTACCTGTCTTTTAACGCTTGAAATAAAGAAGAAAAAGTATCTTCGGTTGTTTGCAAAGCTCTTGCGTCACTTACTAATGCAGCTGATAAATAATGTAGTTTTTGCGCTTCTGACAACTGCTCGTTTGATGTTATAATATTATCAAACTGTAGTTTAAATGTGCTCCATTCTTCAGGTTTTCCGGAAAATTTAGGAAGCGGTATTTCCGGTAACTTAATGTTTAGCGCATTGTTTGTAAGAGTAGGTTTTAATTGATTTTCATTGAGAACCTTACCCACTTCTAAATGCTTAATTTGTTTCTTTATTTTGAATTTAGTTTTTATAATATTTTCACTGTATTCTTCACTAGTGTTAATATCATTTTCATAATCCTTGGGAATGCTTATGGCAGCTTCTATTTCGCTATTTAAGTTTTTTAGCAAGTCTTCCTTATCATTTAATTGTTCCAGAATTTCTAAATAGTCATCGGTTTCTTTATTGTCATCATTTATTAACGTTTCAAATTTAGTGATCAATTTGGTAACGGATGTTCTTAAATATGCACGCTTCTTTTTTAATTTCTCAAGCGGTTCCATTTTATAAAAAAACTTATCATGCAATAATCAAATATTTCCTACCTTGTTTCACGCAGACGATTTCGTTTTGGCTTTAACCATTATGGAAGCTTGCGCAATCACTATTATAAAACTGCAAGTATAAAACTCGATGTCGAAACTTCAAATGAAAGAAGGGGAACTTTTCCTTTCAACTGCGATGTTTTTTCACTATTTCAGATTAAATTCTTTTTTAAAATAAATACCTGAGGCTCGACTTAACCAAATGTTGCTGTTTGCGAGCATAAACATAAATTAAAAGTCGATAGCTTTAAACTTTAATATAATGGACTGTTTATTTAGATTATAAATGCGTGCTCTTTGAGCTGCGACTGCCTTGGCGGCGTACAAACTACTACTGAAGGAATTATGAAACATCTGTGGGAGGGTAAATACTGTGACGTCATAACAACATACAGTTGTGCCAACAGTATGTATGCTAAGAAATAAAAAATATAAGGTAACTATAAAAAATGTATGCACACAACGCATTTAGTCTTCTTTCACTTTCAATAGAAAACATAAATTAATTCAAAAATATTCATGTCAAATACTTATAAAGGCTTTGTGACTGGAATTGTACACTTTTGGGTGAATGACCCATTTAATCATAGATTTTTCAAAAAGCAAGTACATAAGTTTTTTAGATACTTCTTAGTTATCCCGTTGACCAATTTCGCCAAATTATATAAATTGCCAAATTATACACATTGACATAATTCTTATTTGAAATAACGAAAGAACAAATAAATTAGTAAAACATTAATAAAAATACAAATAAAACATCGAATTGATGGTTTTATTGGCCATTATTGGCATTTAATCTTACAATTAATTAATGGCAACCATTATTGGCATTTAGTCTTACAATTTGGTGACAGTAATTTGGTTGACAGGATAACTAAGAGGTACTGTTTTTTATAAATTAATTGAGGAAGAATAATTACTAGTGTAGTGATGAAATATCATGAATTACTTTGACTGTCCAACACAATTAACAAATTCATTTTTAAAAGTAATATAAACATAAGCACAGTTGCCTGTTAAAATATCTTGGTAACCAGTGGCGATAAGGTGACTACATTTGTTGATACCCCACACATACAAGCTTGAATTTTACCCCCTTAATATTGCTACATACATTGTATAGTCTATCACATTTTGCTTGGAATATAACTGGAATATTTTATAAAGATTTTTAAAAATTGTTTTGAGGATTATATATTTAGATTGTACCAGTACTGTATGTAGTATGTTCAACTGTTAATTCCCATTTTTTTTTCTTTTTTAGAATTTCTATTTTAATAAATCAATATGGCAGTTCATTCTGCTCCACCAAAACGGAAAGAAATATATAAGTATGAAGCCCCCTGGACAGTGTATAGTATGAATTGGACTGTTCGACCAGATAAGAGGTTTAGACTAGCTTTGGGGAGTTTCATTGAAGAATATAATAATAAGGTAAAATTCAGTTTTTTGTCATTCTATTTTTTTTTTTTAGATGTTCATATTGGATTTAACAATTTTTATAGGTATGTGTTATTGTCTGTTACTCATTTTTATGTTGTGTTAGTAATGAAATGTAACAATGTACGATTTTCTTATTTGCAATACAAATACAAAACTTTTGATTAATTAATATCATTTTTTTTTTTCAGATTATGAATTTTTTTTTTTTTTTTCCTTTTGCATCTTTTTTGTCACATCTGTGTGTGATAAAAATTATCATTTAAATATAAATTGTTAATGAAAAATTAAAATTTTTGCCTAATTTTATTTTGATATTAAAGCCATTGACATCAAATAGTTATTTTTAAAAAAGATATGAAATTTAATTTTTTTGCAGCCCTTAGTTCAAGTTATATTTTTAAAACACTTTTTCTGTGGAAGAAGTAAAACAATAAAAGTTTCAAGCTAATACAGAATCAGATACTGATAAAATTGAAGAAAATAAGCATGATTCAACTTATGATGCAAATAAAATAAGTGACAATTCAACTTTTGAAAGAATTTCCGAAAGTAATGAGAGTTCAACTTGTAAAAGAAGTAGTAATTCGTCTTAATTACTATAAACAGCTTAAACTCCTTCAAAATGATTTACAGCAATTTGTTGTAAAGACAAATTCTAATGTGCAGCATGATCTTGACCTGCAAGTAGCAAAGTTCTTTTACATTTGCAGCATTCCATTTAATGTTGCTGAACAAGAAGAATTTCTTACTCTTATACAAAAATTGCGATCATGTTACAAGCCACCATCAAGATAAGCATTATCTGAAAACTTGTTAAATGAAGTAACAACGTTGCTTGAAAAAGACATAACATCAGCCCTAGAAAATAAAGAATGTACCTTAATTGAGAATGGCTGGAGCAATATCTACACTGAGTCTGTGATTGCTTCATGCTTGCATACAAATAGCAAATCATGTTTTCTTAATGCAGAAGAATGTGGAAGTAAAAAGAATACTGCAAGTTAGTTACAAAAAAATCTGTTAAAATTGCTGTATAAAACGAAAGTGCTAGCAGTTACAGATAATGAAAATAAAACGCATAAGCTACATCAACTATTGTTGGAAGAAAGAAGGGATATGATTGTTTATAGATGTGCAGCACATTGGATGAACTTACTGGCACAAGTTATAGCTCTAATATCCATTACTAAACAAGTTGATATACAGAAGTACTACCGAAATCGTCATCAACAAACAGCATGGCTTAAAGAACTTCCTGATACAGTGAAACCCCAGTTGCAAAGCGAAGTACAATGGAATAGCCATATAGAATGTATCTCCACATTTATTGAGAATAGTCGGCTGCATTGCTTAGCATTTGTGAAAATCATGAAAATGATATTGATATTAGAATTCAAAGATTAGTGAATTGCTGTAATTTATTTAAACAAGTGAAGGATCTATTTCAACAGCTACATCTGATAGCCAAAGCCTTAAATATTCTTCAGAGCGATGATGTAACAATAGCAGATGCTTGTTCTGGATGGCTGAAATTAGTGCATTGTTCTGAATAATTTCCGCATAAAGATCTTATTAAAAAACAAATGGTTTTGTCTTTAGAACCCTTTCACTTTTAGCATGCATGACAGATCCAATGTACAAAAATCCTGATCTCTTAAGTGAAGCACAAAAGGAAACAGCAAGGGAATGGCTCATATATTTTATGCCAAATTTTCTTTCACCCATGTTGTTATATGAAGCTGAATGAGAAGCATTTAGAAGAAGCTTCAACTTTAAAACAAAATATGTAAAAGCCAAAGTTTGGTAGAAAGCGTTAAATAATAAATAGACCGGGAGGCAGCAGCACAGACAGTCACCTCTTCAAGTTCGTGGCTGAAATTCCAGAATTAGTTAAAACTAGATTTGCATATTAAAACGCAATCGGTCTGCCAAGTCCTATCTTGGTGGAAAACACCTGAAAAACCGATTTTAGTGGTTGACTCATAGGTTTAATATTGTGTTTTCCTGCTCCCAGTTCTCCATGTTTTCATACCTTTGGGTGCAGGAAAGCACAATGGAAAACCTATGAGTCAAATGCTAAAATCAGGTTTTCAGGTGTTTTCATAGATCAAGATATGACTTGGCAGACCGATTGTTTTTTAATATGTGAATCCAGTTTTAACTAATTCTGGAATTTCAACCGTGAACTCGATGAGGGGATTGTCTGTGCTGTCGCCTCCTGGTTTAAAAGAAATGAATCCTGAATTCATACATTTAATAGGGAATTTTCACTCCATACCTTATAGTTCTTTATCCATTGAGCAAATTTCTTTCAAACTTTTCACATATCCTCAGTAAATTAAGAAATAGACTTGGTGTACAGAAAGCTGCAAAATTGGTATTTTGTTACAGATTGCTAAGAGGCTCCAAGGACATAGATTGGTAAACTACTAGCATTTGTACAAACTACATTATGTGATAATATAGGTGAAAATTAGCGGTCGCCACTCGCCACGTGGCGATTAAAGTTGTAAAAGTGGCGATTAAAAAATCGGCCATCGATCGCCACCCTAGTCGCCACTCGCCAAGTGGCGATAAAAAATCTTATCGATCGCCAAATGAAGTATAGCTTTTTTCATAGAAATACGCGTCTCTACTTTGATTACATCTAATTAGCAAACTGGTTAATTCTTTTTTCTACCGGATGCAAGCAGATTACAATGATTTAGCTGTATTTTCAATATTTGTGGCGATAAAAAATCTGTTATCGATCGCCAAATGAAATATAGCTTTTTTCATAGAAATATGAATCTCTACTTTGATTACATCTAATTAGCAAACTGGTTAATTCTTTTTTCTACCGGATGCAAGCAGATTACAATGATTTAGCTGTATTTTCAATATTTCGGCTTTTTGCCATTGCCCTTCAGTTGGATTATTTTTTGAAGAAATACAGTTTTATTCTGCAAAATATATTCATCAGCTTTGATTCCACATGCATTTCAAATAATTTATTCCTTTTTTTTTTTTTTTTTTTTTTTTTTTCCACCGAATGCAAGCATGTTTTAAGAACATTGCAGTATTTTCAATAATTTCGACTCCTGCCACATGTTCACCAGTTAGATTATTTTTCTTCAAGAGATATTGTTTAATCCTGCGAAATACACTCAACAGGTTAGATTTCTGCTGTATGTAATTAATGTGTGTAGTATGTTAATAACACATTTACTTATTAAATAAAATACAAATAACATTTTATTGTGTTTTGATTATTTTTTTATTGTATACGCCTAACTGTTGGAATTTTGATTTAGTTATTTTTTATATAAAGAAAGTAATAGTAATTTGATTGATAATAGTGGTTTATGAACATATACAAATAATCTAAAAGTATATTCTAAAAAATATCAATATGATAATAGATTTTGTGGTTTTAAAGTGTAATTTTCTTGAATTTCGACTGCTTCCCTATTCTTATCACGAATAGTTGGCTGGTATAAAACTCTGATTTATAGAAAAATGCGTATATATACAACGATTATAATTTATCTAGATGTCAAGAAAGTTTGAAACATTATAGTGGCCACTAACTTTAAAAAGTGGCCACTAATGAAACTGAGTCTACCGGCCACTGGCTACTAACTCAATTTCCCAGTTTTCACCTATATGTGATAATTAATATTTGTAAGCGTTTGGCTTACAATATTATAATATGGTTACAATAAATATGGTTTTCATTAGAAATATGTTTTAACTGAGAAAATATGTTAACAATTATTTAAACAAAAAGTAATATAATTTATGTTATAAAGTTTAATTTCTATTTCATTTTTTTTTCTCTTCAGTAATTTAGATAATAAATTTTTAAAATAATAATGTTATTAATCAATTAACTTTACTTTCAGGTTCAAATTGTGTCTCTAGACGAGGAAACATCAGAATTTACTGCTAGAAGCACTTTTGATCACCCATATCCTACTACTAAAATTATGTGGATTCCTGATAATAAAGGCATTTATCCTGATCTCTTAGCCACTAGTGGAGATTATTTGAGAGTGTGGAGAGCAAGTGATACTGAAACAAGATTAGAGTGCCTGTTGAATAATGTAATTAAACTCAATATATTTCTTTTTATCCCATACTCATAAAGGCATGTAAAATGTATATGCTTATGATTTATTAGAATTGGAATCTATATATATTACTCTATCGTACGTGGCACAGAAATCGCAGTTATTTGTTAATTGTTTAATGGCAACTCCCGAATTAAACGCATCTCATTGGTTATTGACCATCATTTTTTGTATCTCATCATTTCTATAAAGGGGGTTATCATAGGGTGGACCCTGTTCTGTTGCCAAATGCCACCAAGTTTCTCGTTAACTTGGCAGTTTGGCAACCAAAATTAGTCAACAAAAGGGACGCCAACTTGGTGATATCTCTACTATTTCGCCAAATTCCCATAGACTTGCATTGTAAACCAATAGGGTTTACTTGCTTACAGAAAATCAACAAATTGAGATATTTTAATGCAACAAAACCTAATATTAGCTTAAGGGATTATGTTAATTATATCTAAGGGAGTCCAAGTAAATTAAATTATGAATAAAAGTAACATGATACAATGCTTAACATGCTTTTCCAAACACAAATTTTAAGGGAGACCAAACTGGTCGCCAAGGGTGGCTAGTAGTATATAAATGTTTCATATATTTTGTTTGTTTAATGTCCTGCTTCTTGATTTTCTATAATTATATATGCACTAGCATATGGCCCCGTCAAAAATGACGGGAAAGTGTTATTGTAAGTTTACAACATTAAGTCAGACTCAATTAAACAGGTGATTGATATGCATGATTATTCAGATAGTGGTAAGTCCTCAAAAGCATTAAAAAAAATAGTGTTTGTAAAAGTCAACCTTCAAATGAAGAAAATATGAACCACCTCATGCGGGGGAGGGGGGGGGGGGGAAGAGCAACCCTATGGCAAAATTCTCATTTTTTCTGCACATCTTTGATGAAATTCGTGTTTTTTTCGCAGCCTTTTGACAAAATGAGTGTTTTTATCGGGATTTGTTGAAAATTCTGCTTTTTTTCTGCGCCCTTTTGACGAATTACACCTCTCACGTTTCTTTGACAAAATTCAGGGAAGAGTGCCACTTGGCAAAAAAATTTTTTTCAAAATCTTGCCAAAAATCTTTTCAAGATGGCAGAAAAACATCATTTTTAAATCTTTATTATTTATAAATCAATGATTTTGCCCCAAAAATAGAAAATGATGTAAAAACATGGATTTATAAATAACAAAGATTTAAAACTGAAGTTTTTCCGCCATCTTGAAAAATTTGTTACGAATGCTGGTAAAATCTTGCTCACAACTACCAAAAAACTTACTAATATAAAATAAAAAGATAAATATAAATAAATACCAATAAATGAGACGGCGATTCAGGAAAAAGGGAGTTTCATACAGAAAAAAAATATATAAAAAGAAACTAAAAATACTTACACAAAAAACAAACAATCAGTTAAAATTTACAAACAAAAAAAAATCAATAATTTAATGTTTATGGTGAAATTCTCGTTTTTTCTGCACATCTCTGATGAAATTCATGTTTTTTTCGCAGCCTTTTAAAAAAATGACTGTTTTTACCACAATCCTTTCACGAAATGAGTGTTTTTATCGGGATTTGTTGCAAAATTCACGTTTTTCCTGCGCCTTTTTGATGAATTACACCTCTCACGTTTCTTTGACAAAATTCAGGGAAGAGTTTCGCATCCTGTGCCGCTTGACGAAAAAAATTGTGCCAAAAATCTTTTCAAGGTGACGGAAAAACTCAATTTTTAAATCTTTATGTTATTTATAAATCAATGATTTGCACAAAAAAATAGAAAATGATGTAAAAACATGGATTTATAAGTAACATAAAGATTTAAAAACGAAGTTTTACTGCCATCTTGAAAAATTTGTTACGAATGCAGGTAAAATCTCGCTCACAACTGCCAAAAAATTTATGAAACATAAAATAAAAGTAAAAGGATAAATATAAAGAAATACCAATAAATGAGACGGCGATTCATAAAAAAAAGGGGGAGTTTCATACAAAAAAAATTTCAAATATTTACATAAAAAACAATCAGTTAAAATTAAAAAAAAAATCAATAATTTAATGTTTAGAAAAAGGGATCCTAGTCAGGGTCTGAAACATCGTCAAGGTATGGTACTTCTCTTCTAACTGAATTAAATTTAAATTTTGATGGATGTTTGGTAATACACCCTCGATGTTTTTAGACTCTGAATTTTTTCGGCAGCCGTTGGCTGAATCGTCTGTCTCTAAAACAGTAAACAATGTAAAAATCGATATATTCACCAATAAAGGGTGCATTTTAAACAGCTAATGCAAAAATCCTAATTAAAAAAAAAAGAAATAAACAGCAGAGCAAGCGAGACTTACCTTACAATCAAAATACGTTGACAGAAGCACAGGTGCATCCGAATGTATGCAGCAAATTAGTTACGTAACAGAAAATTTAGCTGACTAACGGTTCACCTGATACTGATGAACCAATAAGCTTCAAGATCCCGCAATTTCAAAATTTACATTTTTTTTTAGGTTCTTATGTTGAAACTTACACTTTTGCAACCTTTCGATGAAAATCTCGTTTTCTCTGTGATCCTCTAATCAAAACACATTTTTTCTGTGATTATTTGACGAAATTCACGTTTTTCGCGATACTTTGATCAAATAATGCATTTTTTCTGCAGTCATCTGATGAAATTCATGTTTTTTCCACGATTATTTGGCGACATTCACATATTCCATGATCCTTAGACGAAACATGCATACTAAAGGACCCTTTGGGAAAAATTGTGCTTTTTTCTGCGATCCTTTGATGGAATTCATATTCGTTTGATGACACCACCCTTTTTCTACGATATTTTGATGATTTTTGCAAGCTCCTGGCTATATGTTTTTTTCATCCTGTTTGTTTCTATACATGGATTAAATGCACAGGTCATGGGAAAGGATTAGAAATAAACTCAAATTGCAGTTGCTTGTACTCGCATTTTTATTTTGTCAAATTCTGCTACCCCCCCCCCCCCCCCCCTCCCTTCTCGTCCTAAAAATGTCAACAAATTTTAATACTGATTTGCATCAATCCCAGGGATGATAAATTGTGCCGAAAAAATGGAATTCCCTGTTTTCGCTGGAAAGTGGCATGTCTGTAAATGCTTTTAAAAATATATGCATAGTTGAAAAAAAAAAAAGCTGTTGCATTTTTGAAACAGCAAAAAATAATTCACAGAAATATATTAAATTCAGCTTAAAAAATGCAGCATAGGTGAAATAAGAAACTAAAATAAAACAAAAAACATATGGCATTTCTTTAAAAAATCAATGTTTATTTTTTAATTTTAGATGAAACTTTAAAATTTGATTCATATATTTGGCCAAAACTAAAACACCATTATGTGCATCATTGAAAGTAATACACATACAAAAAGCTATGTTTTTTAACGGTACAAAAATTTAGTAAAATTAAAAAAAAAAATGTAATTTTGATTTTTAAATCTTTATTATAATGAAACGTTCCTGTGAGTGATAAACACTTTATGAACATGAACTTAAAATATGCATAGTTTAGATAAAAAATAAACAAAAAATTGTGTATATGGGTGTTTAATTCTGTTCGGTGTAAACTCAGCTGAGTTTATCAGGCAAACTGAGAAATCCGTTGATTGCCGCGATCGCGCAATTCTTTTCCTGGTCAATTGGCGCCTTCTTTCCGAAAGCCCATAATAAAAATTAAAAAAACTTTTAAAACATTCAAAAATAACTATTGACAGATGAAAGCGAGTAGTGGCGAAAAATCAGCACGTTTATCCCTCTGTTGTTTTTCCTAAAGAAACAGCGTTTCACTGTTGCCACTACAGAAGAGTGAAATACATGAATCATTGATATGAATCAATATTCATATGAATGATTCATATGAATAATGATGAATAATCATTAAATAATGTTTTTTAAAATATTTATTCAATAAATTACGTAATATTTCATATGTATGTCGTAAACTGACTGCTTGTAAATGTAAACAGTCGTAAATAAAATTGCTGCTTATAAATGTAAACGCATTGAAAAACGCATTTCAAAAAATGAAAAACGCATTTAAAAAAACTTAAAGGTTTTAATATGCTTTAAAAAATATATTTAAAGCAGAATCAGATGTTAGCCGTATTTTTTTTTTTTTTTTATGAATCGTCAAAGAGTCATTCATTTGTTTCTTAATTTGCTGGAATTTGAATCTGAATGGCAACAGTATCGTTTGTTTATATTTGATGTCTAATAGCTTAATTTTAATTTAGAACTTAATACATTATAAATGGATATGATACACATGTTTTATATGAAAATATGCTGAACAGACATGATTTTAAGTGGAAAAAATTATCATTTAGCTGTCATATGCTAAGATATGTTTTTCATTAAGCCTAACATGGCGTTTAGCTACGGTCGTTTCGCAGACCAGAGTGGTTCGCACCGGCATCGTTCCGTCGGTCACGTGCACTCAGCTTTTATAATAAGTAGATGTTTTGCTTTCTTAATATAACTGCTGTCTTTTTACTACATTGCTTTTCCTTTAAACACATTTCTTGTACGTATATTATGTTTTCTGACATCTTCGATAGTTTCCATCTTTGTTTAAAAAAAAAAAAAAAATCATAACATGTTTAAAACTGTTTCTTCAATCTATATTTTCTGTGATTTTTTATTTTATTTTTTTTTAGAATAAAAATTCAGATTTTTGTGCTCCTTTGACATCATTTGATTGGAATGAAGTAGAACCAAACTTACTCGGTACGTCTAGTATCGATACCACATGTACAATTTGGGGATTAGAGGTAATTTCTTCATTTTACTATTATTATTCATGACTTTCTCCCATATTTCCTAGCACATAAGTTATGTAAATTTGCATGATGCTTTGTAAATTAATAGTAGCATATTTTTGTAATAAAAATTACTCATGCTCTCTATTGTACAGAATTGTATTGCTTTTATGTATAACTTTTTACTTTTGTAGGCAGAGTGTTCTCAGTCTTATAACCTTATAAATATACAAAAGATATGTTTAGTTATAATTTTGAATTATCAATTCATACTAAGTTTTATATAGGTTGGCACTACATGTTTCAACAAATCATCATTGTAAATTAAGTGTATTTTTCTTTATTTAGTGTAATTATATTAATTACATATATTTATATTTTATATTACAAAGCACGTAAAATGTATCTTGTAAGAATGCAACAATTTCCATAGAAGTACCCTTATCTGATGTAAGTGAATAAATCTGGCAGATTGAGCAAAATATAGCTTTCGTTTGCATTTTGGAGAAAGGATAGGAAGTGTGTTCTCACAATTGTTGCTTAAACATCTGCAACCCCCATTCCCCTCAAGACAATACTGATGAACTTGCATGGGGATTTGTATTTACTATCTTTATTTATATTTTATATTGTATGAATGTTGAAGTTGTTTTTAAAAGATATGTAAAATGCCAGTGAAAGAAAACTAAAAAGAAAAATCTCCCTTCTTGAAAAATAAATTGTTTAAAAATTTATAAGCACGCAAAATTGTCCAATTACTAATCAGAAAATTTATTTTAAAATAAATGTCAAGTAATTAGTTAACAAAGGATTGGGGCAATTCCACGGTTACTCTTGTTACATTTATGGTGGTGTTTTAACATAGAAATGCATTACTTTTGATGCCTTTTTTTTAAATGCACAGAATTTTTTGCTGCATAATAAAGAAGAATGCCTACTTTTTGTATTTGTGCAAGAAAAACATGATAAACTTTATTAGTTTTATAGACTGAGTCATCTAAAGTATGGTTACTCTTGTTACCTGAAAAAGACATAAGTTTTTTATTCCTCTACATTAATGACTATTTTATCTAAACTACATACCAAAATCTTCAAATTTAAAATTATTTCAAAAAAGGAATGATTACTTATTAAATGACACCTATCTAAAAATTTTAAATTCTAATATATTATTTAAAATTGAAAAAAAAAAACAGGTTACTCTTGTTACAAAAAAAATGGTTACTCTTGTTACATTCCCCTTCAAAGATTTGGTAAGAAAGTTATAAGGCACATTATGAGAACAAATAATTATACAATAATGCATTTATTAAATTTTATCAAAGGAAAAATTATTTCTAGAGTATACAAGTGATGGTAAACTCAATATTTTTACAATTTATACTGCCCCCTGGTGGTAAAAATTGAAACTAAAATATATATGGCTATGGTGCATAATATGAAAGGGTGGTCAAAGGAGTGTCGACTAAAGTTTGAAAAGGGTGAAGGTTAGAAAAGTTGCTAAAAATACAGAAGTTAGAACCCGGACGGGTAAATAATATATGATTTTTTGAAATTTTTATGATTTTTCGTGTGATCGCAAGTGTTCTGCTAGAAGTATGCAAAATTTCACATCTCCAATTTAATTAGAGGCTGAGTTAGAAAAATTACTTAAAATACACAATCAGAGCACAGGAGGGTAGATATAAGACTTTTTCAAAATTTTATGATTTGTCATTTGATGTGAGGTGTTCAGCTATAAGCAGGGCTGCAGATTAGGAGTCAGGCTTATTTTGAGCGAAAGAGTCAGAGTCGGATCTGTTAAAATTCCCGGTGTCAGAGTCATCCATTTTACAAGCAGATCTGCGTTGTTGGAGTCAGGCCCATTTTTGAGCAAAAGAGTTTGAGTCGGACCCTGTTAAAATTTCTAGAGTCGGAGTCGTCCATATTTCCTACCGACTCTGCAGCCCTGGCTATAAGTATCCAAAATTTTAAGTCTTCAACTTAATTAGGAGCTCAGTTAAAAAAAAAATCTCAAAATGCACAAGTTAGAGCCCAGAGGGGTAAATATAAGACTTTTTCAAAATTTTAAGAGTTGTCGTTTGATGTGAGGTGTTCAGCTATAAGAATCCAAAATTTCAAGTCTTCAACTTAATTAGGGGCTCAGTTAGAAAGAATAAGCTTAAAATGCACAAGTTAGAGCCCAGAGGGATAAACATACGACTTTTTCAAAATTTTATGATTTGTCGTTTGATGTGAGGTGTTCAGCTATAAGAATCCAAAATTTCCAGTCTCCAACATACATAGTTTCTGAGAACGGGCTCTGTGACGGACGGACAGACAGACAGAGGAGTGAGACGAATAGGGTTTCGTCAGATGAACGAAACCATAAATATTTAATTGCTTTATTAACCTTGGTATCTTCTAAATTTGTTTGTTCTTAACATGTAGAATTATTAAAAATATTTACTATGAGTAATAATAATAATAATAATAATAATAAAAATCCTGGCATTTTATAGAACAAGAACATGTTAATTTGTTCCTTAATTCATGCTGAGATGAGTTGTTAATATGCCAAATTTCTGTTTAACTGTTTGTAATAACTTCAAGTATCATGTAGCTATTACAGGTAGTGTTGAAATGATGAAAAAATTGGTTAAAATCATTTAATAAATTAAAAAAGTTGTGGTTACTCTTGTTACAAAGAATCTAAAGTTACTCTTGTTACAAAATGAAATTTAAAGTAATAAGTCATAATTTTCATAAATTAATTTCATACTGTTGAAGATTGCACAAATAACAGATAAGCAACACATCTATATGGATAATTGTGATTTCAATTTATTTTTTTCTCCTTAGGATAAACTTTTATATGTTTTTGGTTACTCTTGTTACATGTAAAAGAACAAATTTAATTAACCTTTTTAATTAAAATATTATGTATATATATTTTTTCTTTAAATATTAACTAATAAAAAGATACTTACTACTAGTGTAAAAAATAAAACTGTAGCAAAACAAACAAAACTATTATAACTGATTGGCATTTGAAATAGTATGAAATTCAGGCATATTTGCTGCTAAAAAAAATGTTATTTTGTAACCCATTTACAAACAAAAATACATCTAAATATAGAAAAATACCTCAATTTTATTTTTCTTTGGACTTTTTACTAAAAAAAGATATATAATACACCTATGTCTTAAGAAGAAAAAAAAACGTTCATGATGTCCTACTTTGCATGGAATTGCCCATTGGTGTCTTTACACGAATTGGTTAATAGCTATTGGAATTACAAATTACTGCACTAAAGAGGCAGGATGGAAAACTTATTTAAATCTATTCTAGTTTTAAATTGTTTTTTCAGATATAGTTACTGTAACAACAACAACAACAAAAAAAAAAAAAAAAAAAGAAAAAGAAATATGAGTGTGATAAAAAAAAATAAAAGGATATTTTGAAAAAATAATTAATAATTAGGATAAATTTAATTTGAGATTATTATTAATTTATGTAAATCATAAGATATATTATTAATTTATGTAAATCATAAGATAAATTGAAATGATTATAAATAAACATTTAATATCACACACTCCCATATTCTGTTATGGGTCGTTAAAATAGTAACTCGTATAGTGGCTTAAAAATGTAAATTGAAACAATGTGTCATATTAGAAATTTATCATATATAAAATCATAAATGTAATCAACATAATTCTTAAAAGTATTAATTTCTGATACTTTTTTAATATTATAAATATTAAATTATAAAGATTATATGAATTAAATTTTAAATAGTATTAAAACCATGATAGAATACAAATATAATAAAAATTTCTTACCTGGGAATCATCAAAAACATGAAGAATAATATTTTCAGCAGAAACACAATTTAAATCACAAAATTAAGAAGAAGTATAAGAAAATCATGTATTTTAGAAAAACACAACATGTAGGTTCAGCGCTGACCTGGGTAATATTAAATTTTATGTTACATTTTTTATTGTAATATTTCAGTATAACCTCCTCGAAAATTCCAATTATGTTGTATTACGTCGAGTCATAAGTAACTTCTGATGCAGCTAAGTAGAATCTATTGTTCATATCTACCTACTACAGAGGTGATTGTGTTTAGTTATATACCGGAACTCCAGTATTTCTTTCATTTTCAATACCGGAATTCCGGTTTTTCCTGATTTACATTACTCGGTCACGGAAAAAAAATAATTGACAAATTCGTAAATCGGTTGAGGAAAGATATGCAAAATTCATAAGTTTTTTAGTTTCCTCCCATGTTATAATTTAGGGGTGTTTGTTCTGAATTTTCCTAAAATTTTAAAATATCGATCATCAGTCTGGAAATTCTGACATAGAAAACATCGCAAATTTCGACAAATAGTCGCAGAAAAAAATCAATTTCGTCAGTTGCTCACAGAAAAAATCACCAATTTTTTCAAAGGATCATCGAAAAAACTCTAATTTTGTCAAAAGATGGCGAAAAAAGCTCAAATTTCGTCAAAGGATTGCGAAAAAAACACTAATTTCGTCAAATGATTGTGGAAAAACATGAGTTTTGTCAAAGGATTGTGGGGAAAATGCAAATTTCGTCAAAGGTTAACGAAAAAATGCAAATTTCATTAAAAAAAATGGAAATTTCATCAAAAATTTGTGAAAATAAAGGAAATTTCGTCAAATTGCAAAAAAAAAAAAAAAAAAAAAAAAAAAAAAAAAAAAAAAAAATGCAAATTTTGTCATCTAAAGGATCGCAGAAAAACACAAATTTCTTCAAAGAGCCATGTAAAAAACACATAATTAGCGCTGGGAGGGCATTTCCTCCCCTCCCTGCTCTGCTATAACCTTTCAGAAGTTTTTTTTTTCAGTCAGAATCACCCTAGCTGTTATATATTGATTGATTGTTTGGTACTACTTAGTTATCTTGACGACCAATTTCGTCAAATTATACAAATTGACATAATTTTTATTTTAAATAACGAAAGAACAAATAAATTAGTATAACATTAATAAAAATACAAATAAAACATCGAAATAAAAATCACTTGATGACGTAAACACGTCTAACTTGCTTAAAATCAAGAAAATGTGACATTTACGATCAACCATTATTGGCATTTAATCTTATAGTTTGGCGATAGATTTTTGGTCGACGGGATAACTAAGTACCGATTGTTTTTACATATAATTTTGAAAATGTTCCCAAAATATGTCATTTTTCTCTTGCAAAACTCCTATTTGAAAATCAAGTATGAACCCTGATTTATTCATATAGTATTTAGAACAAAATTGTCTATTAACCAGTTATCTTAGTTCCCATGCTTTCTCATGTGAAATTTTCTCATAAAACAAAAGAAGACATAAAAAAATAAAAAGAAAATCAGATTTCATTGTAGATAAGCACCACCAATATCACAAAACTATTATTTATCATTTAAAGAAGGAATCAAACCAGTATGTATTTGCGGATGAGTACTACAGATAAAAGGGTACTCTAAACACTTCAGTATAAAATATGTTTTTTGCACAGTATTGCCTTTTTTTAAGTGTCCTATTTATTAGTCCCCCCATGGTGGAACCCTTTTATTCTAGGGTCAGCACTATTCTCACGAAAATTTCAGGTATTTTTTCATGAACTCACAATCACCCCTGCCACTATGAGTCTAATCATAACTCTAACCTAAATCATTGTGGCAGTGCTTAATAACAGTGGATGTTGGAAAATTATTTCTTCAAAAACAACATTTATCTGTAATCTGTGGAAGGGGAAACCGTATTTATGTTGTAATCTATTGATATTTTTACAGAATTTCTTTATTATAATATACGAAGTATGAATTAAGACATATAATGAAAGAATTAAAAGTGATAAAAAGCCGATAATCTCAGTAAACTTACAGAGTTAATCTTCAGCAGAGTTGACCTGACGATAGCCAACCCCACACATTAGCAAACTTTTTTCTTTCTTCTCTCTCTTGTGTACCGACTCAGAATGTCGAGATACACCACTGAAAAGGACGTTTGCTTATGTGAAAAATCATTTCAAATCACAAGTGAAGCAAAATTAAAGGATGCTTATTTAAAACTAAGTGAATTATTATAATTGATTCAGAGTTAAAATTTTTTAATTAAAGCTGACATTGATTATTTATTTTCAATGTTGAAGTAAATTAATAGATCGTTGAAGTAGAAATTCTCTGAAATAATTAATGACTTTGTTAAACTTTATCAATTATGTATTTAATTAAATAAATAAAAATATTAGAAATCTTGAACCAGTGAAAATAAATTTAAAATTGTTAGAAATAATTAATGAGAAAATTAAATTTTATTAATATTAGGAATATAAAATAAAATATCAAGATTTCTTGTTGAAGTCATAAATAAAGAGAAATCTTACACTTTGTAGCAGATATAATGCTATACAGTCAACTCTGTGAAATCCGCACACTTAGGTACCGAGGGTTTTGTGAAGTCTGACTATAAATTAGGAACAACTATACAAGAATTACAATTACAATGGACAAGAGAAACATAATGCAACATTGGTTTAACATATTTAGTTATTAAGATTAAAGAAAATTTTAATTATATAGAATTTTTACTGATTATTCATGTTTTGGTTTGTTGTCAATAATTTTTTTCTGTAGTCTATGAACACTTATTACTTCTTGCTCCAAGATAACATTTTGTAACTAAAGGAAATTTAAATATTTATATCCAATTTATATTTAAATATTTATTCATTGGAAAATTGATAACTGAAAAAAATATGTACCAAATTTAGCTTTTGAGTTAAAATTTTACTAACAATTTTAATTGTTTACATTCCAACATGTAGTGCAGATAACAGATATTTGCGGATTATACATCGGCAGATTTCACAGAGTTGACTGTATATATTAGGTTGAAACGAAATTTTTCCACCAAATCACCCTTTACATAATACTATTTATAATATATATAATTAACTGTAATTTTATATATAACCACCATTCCGCCAAACCTTTGTCATATGATACAACACTAGTACCTAAAGCTGTACTCTTTATTTGGTGGCATTCTGTGGCTGACTTTTTGCAACAGAACTGGAAGTAAATGATAGTTCTAATTCGATAGCGTGATAGTGCCATTTCAGATACCTTGTACTTAATGATAACGATATTTTTTACAAATTTCACAACACAGTGTTATAAAGCAAGTCTCTCTCTTTCAAATGCCAAAAATTGTTTTACAAAATATGAGCAAACACGTTAACGCGAACTGTTTGTACAGACCATATTATCTGTGGCGGGAAACTTTCGTTACAACCTGATAACAAAACTATATATAAGCAAGAGTTTTCATTCAACAGAAGGTATATCATTATTTTTTTTTTTCCAAAATAAAATTATTAAAAGTACATAGTGTATGAGGGTGGGGAGACCAAATTAGTATCACAAATATCTTTATAAACAAAGTTTTTTTTTGTTAATGTAAATTAGCAGGTTTTACTGTAATTATAAATACTTATATAATAGAGACACATTTTTAGGAGTTTGCAGTCTGCCCCTTTTTCCAAATGGGGGAATTATATGTGGGAATCTATTATAATTGAAAACAATAAATTTCACAAGATTGCAAATATCACAAAAGTGAGAATTATACAAGTTTCAGTAGATTTCCTCCTCTTGTAGAAATTTTATCTATGTTCCACCCCCAAATCTCCAGTTCCTCCCTTTGCATCTCCCCCCCCCCTCCCACTATGTCTCAGCACACAAATTTTAAATCTTTAAAATTCTTTTAATTTTTAGAATTTTCTGCTATATTTGCTACTCTTTTGTTACGATAAATAAATAATTATTCAGATTCAACCTCCTTATAGTGTTGACTCTAAGCCGTTTTAGCAGGGCGCAGTGCTTGGCGGCCCATTTTATTTCTTTTATCTGCTGGTGGCCCTTTTTAATGTTTCTGATGCAGCCGATGACCCTTTTTAACCCTTCCTGCACCCCTTGGCCTTAAAGAGAGTTTCAGAGCACCCAATTCCTCTTCTTTATAATCAAAATCCGCCATTTTTTTTCTTCTATAAGCATTTGCACGAAAGCAAGTTCATATTTTTCTTCCCATTCTTAGCATAGTGATAACGAGAATTTCAAGCATGGGATTTGAACTAATTGGGAATTGGATTGGATTTGGATTTTTAACCCGCATAATTTTCAAGGCAAATTTACTTCAACTCTTCAGTCTTTGCATGAACACGGAAAGTCGTTGCTGTTCCTTTAGGCCTGACTCTGCTGTGTCATGATGAGTAAAAGCGACAGTGAATACAATGAACTGTGGGGGAAAAGGGGCAACCCCATCAAAATCACAATGATGAATGACTTAAAATAGAAAAATTTAGATTTTACCCAAATAATTTTGTATTTCTTATTTTCCCATATTTTTTTCTGTATTTATAATGCATTTCTCATTGCGAATTTTAAAAAATATATATATTATCAAAAATTACTCCAGTTGTATGGCCATGCCAGTTGTATGGACCTCCTCTCCCCACCTTTTGAAAAAATAAGAATTTTTGCAAATACCATTAAATGATAAAAACAAATAAAATGTCATTTTATGACTTAAAACGCTAAAAATTATCTTAAAGATGTGTATTATACGTACAGGTTCTTATTAGAAGGACCACTGGACGAAAATTCGCGAACTTCGGTTAATACACAAATTTTGATCAGTCCTTTGATTCGCGTATTAATGGGGTTCGACTATATTGTGAAATTCGTCAGTTGGTAGAGGGGAAAAAAATGTTAAATTCACTATTCAATCATAAGAAAAAATTGTGAAATTCTTCAGTTACTTGCAAAAAAAACCTATGTGAAATTTGTCGATAAGTTGCTGGAAAAAAAAAAAAACATGAAATTCGTCAGTTGATAGGGGTGGTGGGGGGGGGAGAGAATCACCAAATTCAATTGATCGCAGGAAAATATAGCAAATTATATTAGGAGACTCTAAACAAACCAGTTCAAAATCTTTAAGTAAACAGGGTACAATTGTACCCTTTTTGAAAAATTCCCACCTGGTGGTCCTTTTTTCCTAGAGTCAACACTACGCTACAATAAAATAAAATTTTAAACTTTTTTATCTGTCATGTTCCTTACTTCGAAGTAAAGTAAAATAAATAATAATCTATCATCTAAATTTACCCTCCCACCAAAATTTTCCCCTTCCCCCCCCCCCCCCCCCCCAAAGTTACAAAGTTAAAAATCTGTGAAATACTGCCCTATTTGTTTCTTCATGAAGCAATAAATAAATGTCCAATCATCTAAATTCCACTCCTTAAACTTTCTTCCCTGTGCCCCTTTATCTCCCTTCCTCCTGCAAACAGAGGATTTTTTTGGGAGGAGGGTGCAAAATAAATAGAATTTTTTCTTGCAGTTAACATTTATCTTTACCCTTATTTTCATCATATGCATATGAAATAAAAGTTTTTTTTTTAAGCCTCCATTCATTTCCATCTCTCACTATGCAAGGTGGAAGGAGGTGCTAAACACCTCCATGTGTCCTGTTGCATTTGTGAAAACTTCTACCACAATTTATCACTTTTGTTAGACAGTGAATAAATGCTGTATTCCAAAAGTTTCATATACAGCAGTAATTCCCAATGTGAGGCGTACACATGGACAATTTGATTTTTTTAGTGGGGGGGGGGATTCAAAAAATTTGCTACTCACCTATTCACTATTTTTTATTTTTTTGAAAAGTAATGTTGCAGACTAAAAATAAATAAATGCAAGCAAAATTTAAAATTTTTTTTTTTTTTTTTTTTTTTTTTTTTAATTTTAAAATGTTTACTGTCAAAAGTTTAAAATAGAATCAACACTAGAATAATTATACGAATAATCTTTAAAATTATTTTTATATTTTTTTCTAGTACTAAAAATTTCTATAATTTTTCTTGCTATTATTTTATTTTACATTTTTTTCGTGGTGCTTCTGATTATTTATAGATTGAGCTTTAATGAGCTACGCTATGTTATATGCCACACAAAGAATTTTTTACATGTGAAGTAGGGTATCCCAAACAAATCAACTTTTAAAATTGTGAACTCTAACCCATTAAAAATGTTCTTCCTATGAATATAAAACACCTTGAATTGTTTCAGAATTAAAAAAAAAATATTTAGTGGTCCTCCAAGGTCATTGAACTTGCATAAAAATGGCCAAAATAATGTGAAATGCGGAATTTTTTTATTAGCTACATTAGAAACCATTAATGTTCAAATAACATTTTTTTCTTTTTCATTTATGAAAGCTTCTTATATATTGTTTCAAATAAATTTTGTATAAATTATGTTTTTGCTCTGGTAGGAAGAGATATAATATATTACTGAAATCAATGTGATTTTGCAAACATTTTTACCTTCTGTATAATTATGCACAAAAAGTGAACTTAGGTAAACAATTGGTAAATAAAACCATCAAAGAAGAATGTTCTAAAGTTACCACATACTTTTTTACACATTCACATATTTTTTACCAACTACATTTCAAACGATTTTGGCGATTGCTCTTTACAAAATTTCTTTCTGTGCATCCCTATCTCTACGACTTGTAATAAAAACTGTCCTTGCTCTTCGTTCTTTGTTGAACAACTAAAGTCATGTATAAATACAACAGCTTGTTCAGCAACATCATTTACACAAGGTAAGTTTTTAGCAAATATTGCAGCTTATTTATAGGATGGCGTTTTGAGCCAATCTTTGACTGGTACACTGAGGAAAAAATCTTCAATTTTAGCCGTTTCAAAGAAACTATTAGAAATACATAAATCATCCAATTTGAGAGAAAGTATTTTTAATAGATGTAAATTAGAACTCCTTTCTTGTTTCGTGTTCAAAACTATCTTTGATTTTTGCTTACCAGAAAGATCTGAAAACAAGCTAAGTGTTGCAGTTCTCCAGTCAAATACAGTTAAACTTGGATAATTCGAAGTTGAAGGGACCAGAGAAAAGTTCGAAATATCCAAAAATTCGAATTACATATATTCTCTCAAAAAGAAGAGATAAATGAACACGAAGGAAAAAATCATGCATCAGGCATAGATTACGAAGCACTTTCCAACACATTCAGGCAGAATAATGTAACAAAACTTCAACGTTTAATAAACTGAAATATGATGTCCAATTGAACTATTTTGAAATGCATAACACATTTAAAAACCTAATTTTAGCAATTCCCATCTACAATCTGAAAATTATCTGAATTCTTTCAGCAGCCCTGTACATGATATATAGATTTGTATCTATAAAATACATGTATTCAAAAATTTGATAGAAATACCAAACACTGGTTTTCTCATCGCCTCCTATATCCTTTATATCATAACTCCATACTACAATCATCATTTTTTATTTACAAATTCATATTTTATTTTTCATTTATTACTTCATTATAATATCTCATATCAGTAATAAATATATTCCTAAATCCCACTTACCTTTTTAATTATAATTGTACCTTTTACTTCATTTCCGGACTTTATCTATCTGTTTTACATGCTGCATTAATCCTTTAACGTCAATAGCTATTCCTATCATTTTCCGTTCACAGACTTTTTTTCTTTGCAGCCTACATCGACAAAACTACATTCTAAATTGATTACATTTGTCCGTAACGATATTTTTCCTGCCAAATGGCGACTGGGAATATCATATCATTTATCGAATCCATCATCGAATCTAGCTTTTGCATTGATTCGATGCTGTTCCGTGATTGGCCCCTTTTTGTGGGCATTGCTCCAAAAAGTTGTTTTCAATATGGGCCATTTCATATAAATATACGATGCAGGCATCGTTAGTTCGCATTTTTATCTTCCTTTAAATGAAAGTAATCTTTCTAGAACTGAATGCTGGCTGGACCACATTCTGGATGTATTGTTTTAACATACTTCTTATCTTAATTTAGTTATGAATTTATTTCAATTAGTTTTAATCTAAAGTAATGTATTGTAAAGTATTTCTTCATGTCGTAAGCAAGCCGCCATTGTTATGATGTGTCCATCTGTGCTCAAGAATATCTGCAGTGATAATGTTCATGTTAATTGCCTGCTGTAACTTCATCCTGTGTCATCAAGTAAAATAAACATTATTCGTTAAAGTTAACTATCATGTATCTGTTTTATTATCTTAGTTAAGAGATCGTTTTTACATTTGCTCATTTAAATATTTTACTTCCAAACGTCCTTATTACCAGCATACACCTCCACTGGGTTTTTCTGCATACTTTTAAATTGACCCTTTTACGTATATAAACCACTAAAGGTTATATTATGTTCAAGAAAATTGAGTTCAGTTAGGAAATACATACCACAGTTGAAAATTATCTTTCTGCATTTGCCTCTAATTAGAATGCTAAGCGAATTCTTTTGTGCAGCCCTGTATACGAGGTATAGAATTTATACACAGCGAGTAACATTAAAAATATTAGTTAAATTTAAAAGCGCATACCGAATTTGAAAACGCGCTTCCAGCAATTATTGCTCCAAGTCTTAGGATTTATATTTACACCACATAGTGACATTCCAAACCATCGCCGTTCTTTTCCGTAGAAAGATAGGTAAAATAAACTGTTAAAATATTTTCCACTTTAGCTGAGAAAAGTTTCAGGAACAATTTTTACCCCAAATTTTTAAGGGCAGTCGTACGAAAACTTCGAATTACCCAAAATAAAATTTGAAATATCCACGAATTTTTTACATTATTTTAACAGAATTCTAGGGACCAAGCAAAAAATTCGAATTATCCAAATTTTCGAATTAAACAAGTTCGAATTATCCACACTTCACTGTACCATGAATGACATAACAACGTTTTTAATCAAATATTGCTTATGTGTTTGACATCATATTCTGTCAACCTTTGAATCAGTGAAACATCATTACCAAGACTGCAAATATACACACACAACAAACCATTTAAATTGTTGTATACCTTGAAACTCTTGAGCAGTTAATACCACTGTGCTTTCATTCCCATTTAACAATAACTTCATTTTCAAGGAATATATTGCTTTCCAAGGAATAAATTGCCATCCAGCGAGCTTGATGAAGGACACCTGGTTTTCGAATTCTAAGTTGAATGTCTAATTCAATCATTAATGATACAAGATTTAAAATTTCTTTATAATCATCTTAAAGTAGTTTTGTAGCAGTTTTTTACCTGATTAGAAGTAAAAGTTTTTAAACTGTCTGATGCTGTTATGATGGATACTGATTGCTTTTCTGGTTCATGGTGGCTGAGCTTAGACCAGTTTTCTCGGAATCTCTTAAATAAAAAGATTTCAGGTCCAGTAGATTGTCCAAAGCATGCACTAAATGCATCAGAAAGTATAACCTCAAACATGTGATGCCGACATGCTATCCACAAAAGGGTTCTGCCTATTTTTTGCTCAAGAATTGTACATGGTCCTTTGAATCTTCTTCTATTTGTATGGGTTGTATCGAAACACATGCCAATTACTTGAGATTCGCATTTCCACGATTTAAAGAGCTTGAAAACAGCATCAGCTGCTTCTTTGCCAGTTCCAGACAATAACTTAGAAACTCTAAGAAGCTTAGTACGTTTATTTTGCAAAGAAAAAACAATTCTCGCTAAATGATCAATATTTCCTATGCTTTTTGATGACAAATTGGCTAACAGTTTTCCGCCTCAATGAACAACTGACTTTGATGTTTCAAACTGTGTTTTTGATTGTTGAACGGTTTCTTGGCGAAGATATTGGCGTTCCCGATGAACAGTATTTTTTTAAAGCACTACGAATTTTTACAAGCGGGTCAGATGTCAGGGTAGAAAAAGAGCAACCTTCTTTGTTTATTACAAATGCTATTATCATTGTGGATCTTTTATGCTGGTCTTAGTTCAATCTAAAACACCGGCAACTCTTGGAGTAATAATGGATCTGCGACTGCAAAGCTTAGATTTATTTCCTTTGGGATTTGTATTGTTATCTAAATGTATTTTTACTATAACTTCCTCCTCAGAGGTTTCTTCAGAAGATTTATTGGCTTTATCGTTATCCAAAACCGAAGACTGATAAATAATCAATGAAACTTTTCTTTAACACCTGCTGGAGCTGCCATCTGTTATTAATATTAGAAACATTGTAGTTCATGATATTAATTTAATGAAATCCAGTAGATTAATAAAGAATGAAGAGCATTAGAAGAGTAATGATCAGAAAAATGAAATATGGTCCTCGAATAGTAATTTTATAAGTTTCTATAAAAAATTTTAATAAAAATATAACATCAAATGAAATCATTGTTAAACACAATAATTTTGTTCTTAAACAAATTTTAGGATAAAAAATTTTGTAAAAGAAGTGTGGTAGAATTCTGCAATCCTGCATACTAATTAGAAATTAAAATTTTCCGTAAATTCCCTAGTTTCTATTAGCTTGGGGGACCCCTAAACCTTTGTGAAATGACTTGATTTTTTTTTTTTTTTTTTTTTTTTTTGTAATATCATATTAGGACTGAAAGAACATTTTTAAAAGGTGAGACTTGGTGTTTTGAAACTTTCTATTTATTTTTTTATTTATTTATTTATTTTATTTATTTATTTTTTGCCTCTCCTGGGACACCCGAATGTGAAGCTACTAAAAAGTATATGTCAATCTTTCTTTCTTATACATATGCAATTTGAAAAATATATGAAATATCTGTAAGTGGTACTACCAACTATATATACTTTATAAATCTTAAATAACATTAGAAAAGAAAATGTGTAGACAGTAAGTATCTATGGCTCTAGTGCAGGCATCCTACATAGTAAATAAATTTACATGATGACATATATACATGGAAGACAAGTATAATAATATTGGGAAAGGGAAAATAGAGAAAATGTGTTGTGATGGGGAATAATAGCTACTCAAAGTCACTAAAGATGAGAATCTTGAAATACTTCTTGTTTATATTGAAGGACTATTACGTCTTGAGACTAAAATCGTACAATAAATTAAAAATCTTTACTTAAAGACGTATACTACATAAAAACACTTTTAAAACATTAAATAAAAATTTTTAAAGTTTAAAAGACCAACAAGTTTCGACCACCCTGTGGTCTTCATCAGGGTCATATTCCAGTAAGAAAATAAACATACTTTGTTGAGCATGAGCACGTCTCGAAACAGCATTATTCCAAAATATCTCTATAACTGCATGCAACCATCCAACCATAGAAGTGAAAAACTTGGAAAAACTAGATTATAAATGACGTCAAACTTCTTCAACTTTGAGTTACATTCCGCTTTAGATAGTCCAACCACAACTTATGAATGCCATAAGAAACACCTTCGTTACATACCTCATCATTCCTCAATTCAATTTCCATGGATTCCCTAATTAAACTTTTATGCGGATATGTGCATGGCCAAATGATCTTTGCGTTGTCATAATCAATAGCTTTAATCTGACTTCTAGGTTCTATAACAGAATTTCACAAGAGCTGTGGTTTGTCTATTAAATTTTATGTCAGCTTTATGTTCCTTCAATCTTATATCAAATTTCCTTTTCGTCATACCTATGTAATAAACTTTCTTCCCACTATCTGAAATGATTGGTATTTCGTAAACGCCGGATAAACTCAGAGGGGGGGGGGGGGGGGGGGGGTAGGGTCTAATTTTCTTGAAAGTAAATTAATAACATTTGGTTTAGGAATCGCAACAAGGTGAGTATTATATGGCCTGAAGTACCTTTTCAATCTTTTGTAAATACCAGTGACATAACCAAATTTTCTGTAGATAACTGTGGATTTAGATTCATCTTTAATCAAGAGTGGGGTTAATATGCTTTACAATAATCCTATCGATAACTTTTGTGGAAAACCGTGTTCAGCTGCGATTCTTTTAATAAAGCTAAGTTCTGTTTGGAGGGATGCACCGGAGCATATCAGTAAAGCACATTTTATGAATGAAGAGAAGGCAGAAATCTTGTAGTTAAACAGATGATCTGAATGAAATGGAATGACTGTATTCGACTTGATTGGCTTTTTGTAAACTTTGAATGAAAGGCTTTGATCTACTCTCAAGACATCCACATCTAGAAAAGGTAGCCTCCCCCTCAATCTCAAATTCTATAGTAAATTTTATATGTGAATCTAGTTTATTAACCTCTTCAAGAAATTCATTCAAAGCATGCATCCCATGTGCCTAACATATGAAGATATCATCTACGTATCTTACCCAAAAGTCAGGTTTAGGTCCGTCAAATTTAAAAATATCTTCTAAAGGCCTTAAAATAACTCTGCCAGGAATCCAGATATTGGAGAGCCCATAGGTGCTCCCTTTGTCTGCTTATAAAATACATTGTTAAAGGCAAAAACATTATTATTCACCAAGAGGCTAAGTCCTGATTTTAGTGAATTTTTAATATGATCATTATAATCTTCAATTTCATTAATTATCTTAAAAATTCTACTTAAAACAATCTCAGTATTGACGGATGGAATGAGGGATACCACGTCTAGACTAGCAATAATTGTACCTGGTTTTAACTGAAAATCTTTAATTTTATTGATAAATTCCTCTGTATAGAGCGAACAGTTCTATTGGATGTAGGGAGTGTGGATTTCAGAAATGGAACGTAAGATTTTTCAATGAAATATAGAGGGCCGACACACCTTGGAACAATGGGTCTAAGGGGGGGTATTATCTTTATGGTCTTTAACTCTCCTGATGAGACCTGGAGTAATACCTGTGGGATTAATCTTGATATTTGTTTTCATAAAAACTGGCCAAGTAGACATTTTTATCAATTCCTGTGCTTTATTAACATACTTGAATTGGGATCTTTCTTAAGAACACGACAACCCATCTCTTGGATACAGTCCTCCATTTTCATAATGTAATCAGATTTGTCAAGAATTGCAATATTATTCGATTTATCTTTTTTCAAAACTGTAATATTAGAGTCCAGTTTAATCATCTTAATAGTCTTTATAAGATGGTGTACCTTATTGGGTTTAAACCTGTATTTCTTTATCAGTCTAAATAAAAGATGCCTTGCCTCCTCCCTCTTATCCTCCAGAATATCTTGAATTGTAGATTCAAAGTCTGTGGTAACAGATTTAACATCCAAATGGCTGGTAAAACAAATTTAGGTCCCAAAGATAGAGCTGCCATGTCTCGCCCATCATGGCCTCGCTGGAACAATATAAAACGAAATTGTGAAGGCTAAAATTATGAAAAAACTCTTAATCGGCATGTTAAAAAAAAGCCTTGTTTTTAATCAACTAACATACATTTAACTAATACAGAAAGAAGGTGGAAGAGGCAAAAAATGAAACTGAATTGGAAGCTTAAGGTACAGGGAGGAAATTACGTACTCACCTGCAATTTTTTAAAAAGCATTTAAACATTTTATAGCCAATCTTTGTTTAAAACTTTAAATGCGTTTTTCTGGATGATGGGGTTTTTTTCCCACCATTTCTTGTCTTTAAATTATTATAAGTCAAGAATTGATAAAGAAAAAAGGTGTTGGGTGCCAAATTGGAACATGTATTTTTTGGTTATTTTACATTAATTTTGTTTCGGCAAATTTGAAAAAATCTTTACTTTTGAAAATATGATTTTTTCTTTTAAATAAGTTACATAATTTTTTTAATGTATATTTTTAATATTTTTAAAATTAATATTTAAAAAAATCCTGAAACAAAATTTTAATTATATTTTTCTCTTTAATTAAATGAATTTTGTCTTTCGACAAATAATGTTTCAAGTTATAACGATTTTAAGTTACCCCACTTAAAAAAAAAATGATAATAATTTTAGATTTTTTTTTAACTTTATGAGAAATTTTAGGATGGGGTTTTGTTTGCAAATTATAAGGTTAACCATCACAAAAACAGAAAAAAAAAATCACAATTCTAACTCAATAAATATATTATGTTTCCTGGAACTCTTAAGGTAACATTTTTTCTTGAGTTACACACATTTCAATTTGTGTCTAATCCCTTAAAACCTGGCAAATTATTTAAACGGGCATAATCTCTGAGTTTTGCAATGAAGATGGGATTTTTTGTGTTTAATTCAGGAATGGATAAGGAAAATTTTCCTAATTGGAAATTTTACCCTACTGGGGCCATATAAAAATTTAGTTTTCGTATTTTCTCAAATAGACCTCCCATGGAGTTGCAATGTATCTCATCAAATTTTGCACCTTTTTTATGAAACTTTGCAATTTGAAGTATGTGTCTAGAGGCAGTATTTAAGGAAATAGCCAATTGTTTTGATCTTTATGAATCACCCTGTATAATCTTTTTTTTTTTTTTATGTATTTAGAACTGCAAAGACTGATTTTCATGTTTTTAATTATGTTAATAACATGCTTGTTAGTAGATCTTGAAAACTATCACTGCCGAAGACAGGAAATTTTGAATTTTTATAGCTCTAGAGAAGTTTTTAATATATATTAATACATATGTAATATTTTTTTCTCTATATTGAGAAGTTTCTAAATATTTACCCCCACCCCCAACTTCATTTGCAAATAGCGGATGAAAGGTATGATAGATATTGGTGTGTAGCATGAATGTGGACAAAAAATCACATTTTTCTGCTTGTTTCACAGTCTTTAATTAATAAAATAATTAAATTTGAACTTGCTCCAAAGTTACCTTTTGCTGCTCCAACTTTGGGCAATTTCTTCTCCAAAATCTGTTTTTTTAATGCTCAAAAATCATTTCAAAATTAATATTGTCTATTTGCATACTTATTTATGCTACAAAGGTTAATGTTTACCTGCTACAAAAGTTTTTTTTTTTTCTTAATTGTTTTTTACCTGCTGCAAAATTCACTTTTTCCTGCTATCAGTAAATTTAGAATTATTTT
The DNA here is from genome assembly GCA_963932465.1 of Maratus speciosus. Taxonomy (NCBI): domain Eukaryota; kingdom Metazoa; phylum Arthropoda; class Arachnida; order Araneae; family Salticidae; genus Maratus; species Maratus speciosus. Next base: position 157,780,784 of record OZ010789.1, read on the forward strand.
TACTTGTGGTAAATAAGAAATGAGACTATCAACTATTTTATTGATGTGTAGTAAGCAAAACTTCCTATGTATCCACTCCGAATTGATAATGAATTGAACACAGTTTCCCAACAATGCCTCAATTGATTACAATGTAATATACCACAAACATAGATCTTACTTAGACAATTGTAATAATGTGTCTCGAATAATTAAAGATCGAAATTTTAATCAAACCCAATGCTCTTTGTCTTTGCCATGCGCCAATGTATTCATCAGTTACAGGGACTGTGTCACAAAAATTTAAAAATGCAGAAACAGAAATAAATTCTATGGAATACATAATACATACTTCACATTTATTTTGGAACGTTATATTTACTTTTAATTCAGAACTCCAAACAACTAAATACATAAGAAAAAATTTTACTTATATTTTTGTAAAGGGTATCTGGGAAATGAGTGTATAAAAAATGTATCTAACAGTACAGTATAACAGCCTGCATCTCTTTCCAGGAATAAACCCCATGCTATTTTGAAAGTATATGTTTTTGTCATTAGCACAGAAGAAAAATTACAGGCTCAGAAAAGAGAAGATTAACGAAAATGACTAAAACAAAGACCTAAAACAAGTTTTGAAAAGAAAGAAGTCCTTATTCATAAGTTTGTGTTTGGGTGTATTGGTTAAGGACAATGCAATAACTTTGAAACTTGAAAATAAAAGTGAATGTTCATTCATTAAGGAAAAAATTCCCAATATGTAAATATATAATTTTTTTTACAAATAAAGAGAAAAATGGGAAATGAAAAAAAAGGAAGTTCGTAATATAAATTTGGCACCCCCTCAATTTTCGACTGCCTCCTTCGCTCAACCCCAGACTGATCTGTTATTTTGCCATTGTTCAACATTGATCATTGCTGAAAAATAACTCAAAGTTATTGATTCCAAAACACTCACAGTTGCAATATCTGAAATTTCAATAAACTCTATACAGAGCTTTTTTTTAAATAAAACTTCACAAATTTCAATTGTGCACACAATCCATCGGAAACGTAGGCATATACATGTGTATTTCTGATAAATTGTTTTATGAATGAAAAGAATCAAGATATTTAATAATTAGTTCTTAAATTCTGTGTTTTTAACTTAACATTTTCAGTCAATGAAAAGGTAAAATGATATTTTGTTTGAGACTTTTTTTTTTCCATAATTTTTTTCACTGTGGGAAAAAAACTGGACAACTCTGCTGTTGGTACCTTGAAAGTATTATTCCTTCAAAAGAAATTGTTACAATTGTATGGTTTTCCCTATAGTGATAATTATTTTTTTTTTTTAATCTATTTCAGACTGGTCAAGTTATTGGTCGAGTCAATCTTGTTTCTGGGCATGTAAAAACTCAGCTTATAGCTCATGACAAAGAAGTATATGACATTGCTTTTAGTAGAGGTGGTGGTGGAAAAGATATGTTTGCAAGTGTTGGTATGTGACTATACTCTAAATATGAAATTTATGTATTATAATATTAGTGTTAGATTAAAGATGAAAATAAGCACTCGCCAGTCGCCACTTGGCGACTAAACATGAAAAACTGGCGACTAAAAATATGGAAAGTACCGGCCAAATGCAGGATTTTCCAAAAGGGATTTCGTCACAGAATCGCGGAAAAAAACTCTGCGAATTTCGTAGAAAGATCACAAAAAAAACGCACATTTCGTCAAAAGATTGCGAAAAAAAATGTAAATTTTGTCGAAGGATCGCGAAAAAAAACCAAACATCGTCAACAGATCGCGAAATAAAAACGCGTATTTCATCAAAAAATCGTGAAAAGAACAAGAATTTTGTCAAACTATCGTGAAAGAAACCGCACATTTCGTCAAAGGATCGCGAAAAAACCTGAACTTCGTCAAAGGATTGCTAAGAAACCCAAATTTCGTCAATAAATCGCGAAAAAACGCATTTTGTCAAAGAATCGCGAAAAAAAGCGCGAATTTCGCCAAAGAATCACGAAAAAAAAAAAACGAGACTTTGTCAAAAGATCACGAAAAAAACCGCACACTTCGTCAAAGTATCGCGGAAAACCCCGAAATTCGTCAAATGATCGCTAAGAAACCCAAATTTTGTCAAACGATCGCAGAAAAAACGCGATGAATCGCGTAAAAAACGCAAATATCGTCAATGGATCGCGTAAAAATGCGAATTTTGTCAAAGAATCGCGTAAAAACGAGAATTTCGTCAAAGAACCGCGAAAAAAAAACGCATATTTCGTCAAAGGATCGCAGAAGAAACGCAAACATCGCAAATAGATCACTGTAAAACGCGAATTACATTAAAGTATCGTGGAAAAAACGCATAATTAGTACCAGAAGACCCCCCACACACACACCTTTACATTTCAGAAAATTTGTTGTAAATTTCAGATTTTTTTTTTCTTTTGTTTAAGTACCTAAGCATAGTAAGGCTTTTTAAAATCGATTGGAAATTAGTGTCTCAAGTTTATTCAAAAATGATTCTGTTCCGGATTTTCTGAAAATTAAAAAAAAAAATGTGGCAGCCATTTCCAAAAATTCTAAAAAAAATCGGTCATAAATCCGAAAATTCGGACGTAAAATATATCGCGAATTTCGACAAATGGTCGCCGAAAAAAATCAATTTCGTCAATTTTTCGACGAAAAATCGGCAATTTTGTCAAAGGATCGCAGGAAAATGCGAATTTCGTCAGAGGATCGCGAAACAACGGCGAATTCCATCATAAGATCGCAAAAAAACGAGAAATTCCGCCATAAGATCGCAAAAAAGCGGCAAATTTTGTCATAAGATCGCAAAAAAGCGGCAAATGTCGTCGTAAGATCGTGAAAAAACGGCAAATTTCATCAAAAGATTGCTAAAAAACGACAAATTTCGTCAAAAGATCGCAAAAAAAGCAAATTTCGTCAAAAGATCGCGAAAAAACCACAAATTGCGTCAAAGTGGCATGAAAAAAAAAACATAGTTCGTGCTGGGAGTGGATTTCTCTCTCCCCCCCCTCCCCCCCCAATCTCTGTTGTAAACCTTTCAAAAAATTTGCTGTGAATTTGATTTTTTTTTTTTTTCTTTGTTACTCAGAATCACCTCTGTTCATTAAAACAATATGAATTAAAATATTTTTATTCAGTACATAAATTACTTTTTTTACTCTAAACTCATATATTTTTAAGTTAAATATTCAGCAACATAAATGTACTTACTGGCTACTAAAGAAATTATTCCTAGTAGCCAGTAACTGGCTACTAAAAAAAATCAACCTACCGGCCAGTGGCCACTAAGAAAAATTCCTTATTTTCATCTCTATGTTAGATATATCAACTAATTAAGCATGCATCTCATAATCCATTGTTAACACTTTTAATGTTGTTATTGTTAATTCAGAATTTTTTATGTTTGTGTTTTGAAAAAAAAAAAAAAAAAAAAAAAAAAAAAGGGAAAAAACTGCATTTTGAGATGCTTTTAAAGTATTTCATTTCTAGTTTATTTATTCTTTCACCTTTTTCCTTTATTATGTGAAAAATAAAATTTTCTAAGCATAAAATCTTTCATTTTTAATTCACGTTATAAGCTAACAGCTCTAGGTAGTCTTATAACAAGCATTTTGAAAAAAAAAAATGAAATTTAAGGTATAAATCTTGCCAATGTTTACAAAAAAATTAAAACATTTTAGCATTATTTGTAAATATTTCTGGAATAACAAAATATTAAAGATGTTTGCTGCTCGTCATTTTACGCTTGGATCTTGGGTTCATCTTTTTAATTATAAAAAGATATCTAAAACTTTTTATATAAAAAAAGCACACATGACATACCATATTTAAATACTCGCTTATTTTGCACACTTTTTTAGGGTTAGGGTTTCGTTCATCTGACGAAACCCTATTCGTCTCACTCCTCTGTCTGCCTGTCTGTTTGTCCATCACAGTGTCCGTTCTCAGAAACTATATATGTTGGAGACTTGAAATTTTGCATTATAGCTGAACACCTCATATCAAATGACAAATCATAAAATTTTGAAAAAGTCTTATATTTAACCCTCTGGGCTCTAACTTGTGTATTTTAAGCTTTTCTTTTTAAGTGAGCCCCTAATTAAGTTGAAGACTTGAAATTTTGCATAATTATAGCTAAACACTTGCAATCACACAACAAATCGTAAAAATTTCAAAAAGTCTTATATATAACCTTCCGGTCTCTAACTTGTGTATTTTAAGTAATTTTTCTAACTCAGGCCCTAATTAAGTTGGAGACATGAAATTTTGCATACTTATAGCAGAACACTTGCGATCACACAAAAAAGCATAAAATTTTCAAAAAGCCTTATATTATTACATTATGGGCTCTAACTTGTGTATTTTAAGCAATTTTTTATCCTCCCCTCTTTTCACCCATGGGGCACTTTTCTAACTTTTGGCGACACCATTTTGACCACTCTTTCATAACATGCACCATAGACTTACATATTTTAGGTCCACTTTTTATCGCTAGGGGGAGCCTACCTGTCTTGGGTGCTGTGGGCCTGATTCCCTCAACTAATATATCTACGGATTTGTTGTAAAACGGAGTTTAGTTTGGATAGAGGTTTGTTTAGAATAGAATGCACCCTTTGGTTGCGAAATGTGGAACTAACAGATTTTGCAAAAGGATAAAGTGTTTTGAAAGGAATATTAAACAAAACCCTCTGTGTGATCTGTGATCACACTTACCCACTTGTTTTTACTGTTTCTTTGGTGCCAAAAGTAGAGAATGCAAAATATATCTGGGATTTTATTATTATTTATTCATATTTAATTTCTTTGTAGAAAAACTTAGGCTAATTAAAGAAATGTCTCTCTTTAAGACAATTATAACACTTTTTTAAAATACAGTACAGCCCCGATTATCCGCGGGATTGGGTGGCAAGGGCACCGCGGATAACAAAAATCGCGGATAACCCGAAAAAGACTGAAAATGGAGTGCAAACACGAAAAAAAAAAAAGAAAATTCAACATAAAAACTATGTTTTAGTGTACCAAAAACATAATAAAACATTCAAAATACATACAAATGCACAATATGTCAGAAACCTTTGCTTTACGTCTAAATCACTAAAATAAAGAACAGTAAACAAGAAACAATGCTGTACATACTGTACAAAAAGAGGTGAGTTACATCTTTTTTTTTAAATCAGTCACTTGTTTTTGCTTCTTGTTTTGGAAACACATTTTCTTAATTTTAAATTGTAAACTATTATTTTTCTTTTAGTATGGAATAATTTTTATCTCAAAAATGAAGTTATTCTTGATATGCTCTCCTGGAATTTATCATAATAGTGTTATTTAATTGTAAAATATTTTAATTGCTGTGCTTACGTTTGATTAATAAAATCAAGAAAGGACATCAAGACTTTATATCTGATATTTCAAACATGGCAACCGAATCTAGAAATATTCTTCTATGACTTTCAAATACATTGATTTTTCTGTTTATATTTAATAGCAGGGCTTATTGTATTTTCCTTGCTGTTGACTTGAATTTTAAAAAGAAAGAAAAATTGCTTCGCGGATAAACCGCACTGCAGATAATCGGGGCTTTACTGTAGTTAATTTAAAAAATTACAATTGCTGCAGTTATTTAATTGGAAATTTTTAAGCAGGTTGAACATAGCCTTTTTTAGTTTCCATGATAATAATAATAATAATCTTTAAAAACTAAGTTAGCAAGAGAACATTACTAGAATTTAAAATTTCTATTGCTGTATTTTTCAACAAAGTGAACTGTTCTAAATTTAAAATATGCGATAAAATTTATTTATTTAGCCATTATAATTTTACAACACAAACAATGTGATCAAATGTCTTAGCTTAGACTGATTAATTTTCAACAGAAAGTTCTAATATATCAAATATCTGTTGATGCAGCATTATTGGTCATAGAATCACCTGCATTCTTGAAGTAACTAGAAGCTAGAAATATGAAATCCTTTGGACCAGAGCAAAATAAATTCCTTTGGATATGCAAAATGCAGAACTAAACTCAAAATTTCTAGAATGTATGTAGTTAAGAGTAATTTAAAAATCATGTTTCATTATTTCAGACTTTATCATAGATCAGGGACGGCGAACCTATGGCATGCAAAAGAAAAATTTAAGCATGGCATTGCTTGCGGCTTTAAATCAAAATAAAGTGAGATTACACAAAACCACAACTGATGTTTTCTAAATTCGATTAAATGAAAATTGACGAATTTTAATTACGGCATGTTATATTCTGATCTAATTAATTATGGCCTCAAAAAGTTTTCAAACAAAGACGATATTCTATCGATTGAACTGATTCTATTGATTCTACTTATTGAAAAAAGTTATGGCTAATTTGAATTTATTTCATACCTATTCAAAGAAACTGGCGTTTGCAATTTTAACAGTTTTTTTTTGCCTATCTATGCTTTCGATCCACTGTTTTCACAAATGAATAATATTAAATCTCAAACTGAAAGCACTTTCGGATAAATTCAGTTCAGTTTGCATTAAATTTAACTAGGTATTAAGATGCAATAACAGAAATGAAATTACATCACCATTTTTTTTCTATTTATTTCTAAAATATATGTATTTGTTTCCATAATTATTATAGTGTAATACCTATATGTATGTTCCTCATACCTTTTAAATCTTAATAGAAAATTTTAAGTAATTTTTGGCATATCATGGTCACGTAAAATATTTTTTTTTATCAAATTTGGCACACGGCAGCAAAAAAGTTTGCCAACCCTGTCATAGATGCTTCATCTAAAAACTACATTTAAATATATATATATACTAATAGTAAATAAATTTTCTGGCAAAAGTAAGGGGTGAAAAATTTATGAAAATCTTTTTTTTTCCTCAAAATTTTCTTTTAAAACTAAGATATGTGTAAATTATGTGAGAGCACAAATTATTTGCTCAAATATAGTACTTATTTGTTTAAAGTATTTTATGTAAATAAGACACATAACTTTTTTCTGTATAAATTCTATCGAATAAGGAACTTCTGTTGTACAATCTTAAAATAAATATAAATCTATGTTACTGTGTTTATTTTCATTCCTTAGTCAGTCTAGATCTCTCAGCTAGCCCATGTACTTCGGCAATGGATACAGATTTTTTTTTTTTTTTTTTTTTTTTTTTTTTTTTTTTTTTTAAGGAAGCGGTTGCTTTTGTTCAAGTCCAATCATCTTGAAATACCAAAATAGAAGTCAAATTTAATCATGGAGTGTATTTCACAATTTCATTTGCCATCAGAAAGTTATGGACAGTTATATTCTATCCTCTTTCTTAGGAGATCTTATTATCTTATTAAGAAAATATGCTACTTCATAGATTTTCCCATGGCTAATTGTTTACAAAGCAGTAAACTGAAATGTGCCTAAATCCTATGAGTAATAATGGATTTCTTTTTACAAAATATAAAGCATGTGGGTTTCAAGCATATTCTGTAATTTCATGCTTTTTCTTCTATTTTTTTTGTAATGAAAATATTTTAAATGTGTTTTTTACTATAAAGCATTATTTGTAAGATAATACTTTTCACATGTAAAGTGGTCTCTGTAAGGTATATTCACCATAGACATATTTTTTTAAATGATTTCATAGCTCCTCTTTTTTTTTTTTTCCCTGCAATCTCATATGTATGTTTTACAATCAAATTAAAAGAGAGGTTTTCTGATTCATAAGTTTGTTATTAAAGCATCAGCCAAATAAGTTTTGTTGTAATTTTATATAGCTGATTGTGCTGAATATATTTAGAAGATTTCTGCTACTGCAATTGTTATTGTATAAAAGAAACTGGGCTCCTATTGCCATTTCATTATTGTTATATTCATGTTTGTATTGCATGCATTGATTGTGATCAAATTTCATTCACTTGTATATCTTAAAAATTCATAGCTGATAACCTGTTTTGTAAAAAATAATTTAAAGGTGCAGATGGATCTGTTCGAATGTTTGATCTAAGGCATTTGGAACATTCTACGATTATATATGAAGACCCTCAACATCATCCATTGTTACGCCTTGCTTGGAATAAGCAAGATCCTAATTATTTGTCAACATTTGCTATGGATGCAGTAGAGGTAAAATTTATTAAGATGATACTTGGCGCAGTATAATCTAGATTTAAAAACGGCAGAAAATGCGACTGGTTTCGGTAGCGTTTAGCGTACCATCCCCAGTTCCAAAGAGCCTCGAGTCACTGAGGACAGTACAAGTTTGCATTTTCTGGCGTTTTTAACATTGTTTTTAAATCTAGGTAAAATTTGTTATTAAAGAATAAATTGTCCGGGGAGGAAGTTCTTAAATCTATAGAATTTGTAAAATATTTTTGTGTAGCTTTAGTTATTCAACTTTATACAAAACCATATTAAGTGAACAAAGAAAAAATATTTTTGAAACAAAAATGCCACCTAATAATGTACTTAAGTTATTTTTTATAATTTTTCAGCTCATTGGTATTTTTATAATTACTACTGGTTTTATTATGTTTTGTGATTTATTTTTATCAACATATTCTTCCCTCTCATTTTTGCACTAGGCAAATCTTAGTTTTGTGTTTACTTTTTACAATTAGATTTTTGTTGATGTTGTTGTTTTCTGTAACTCACTGTATCTCATAATTCTTATTATAAGATGCTAGCAAAGGAAGCAACAACAAAAACTGCTATAGATATCTTTCTTCCTATGCCCCTCACATATATAAAAAAAAATTCCTAAAAATGCATCTGATGCAGCAATGGCAAGACCACTGGGATTACTCAGATAAGGGTAGGTATTAATATGACATGGTCCCAGTGGTATCTCACACTCTCCTAACATTAACATCCTCAACCAGTGCCTTCATGATAGGACACGGCCCTTTCGGGACATACCTGCACAAATTTAATTGGGCCTGCACTTCCACCTGAGAGAATCATGCAGAGGCATCTGTCTGACGCTTCTTTTCTAATTGCCCTCTAACAACTCACTGGAATATATCCTTCTCCCCTAGTGATTGGCTAGATAATATTCTCTTCTGCCTAATACTTAACAAACTCAAAAATATATTTATATTCCTAATGAATCTATGTAACGTCACCTGCATCTGATCTATGGATTAGACTCCTGGTTAAAAGCAATAACCATTCCTCAATCATCATCTTCGCTGTGCAGTGTCACTGGGTATGTCTCCAGCAGAGAATTTGAACTTGTTATGTAACCCTAAGAAGTTGTAACCATAGTTTGTCTCTTTCCACCAGGTCCCCTGTCGTGCTTTGCAACAGATTCAGCTCCAGTTGAATATGTTTATTATTATTATTATTTGTTTTATTTTATTTTTAAAGACTTTAATAAAGGGACATCTGTGCTCTACAGCTCTGGTTTCCTAGTATGAGCAGTCCCTCCTACGCATTCAAAATATAATAAAATACTAGCTGACCCACATAGCAATTTCAGGCTCAGAATAATATCCTTAAATATACTTAAAATCAGTGTTGAATTCAGAAATTTTTTTATGTGAAGGATTTCTGTAACTCTGGGGCAGTGGGGACACCGAAAAGTTCTGTGAGTGAAATTGCACTTCGAGACCATTAATAAGCATAAAATTCTAAATCTTTTTTGAGGGAGAGGGAGAGAAGAGGAGACTTTTTATGCTCTGATGGTCGAAGGAGGGGGACAACACTGCCTAAAATAACCTCACCATTTTTCAGGATTACTTTAACTATATCTCATTTCACTATGCTAATCTGTATTTCTAAATAAACCTCACCTCTTTTCATTCATTGATTTTTTTTTTTTTTTTTTTTTTTTAATGATCATGAGATCATGTATGTCATCATAGTAACTTTTATTTTGCCATTAAGGAGATTACTTAGGAAACCAGCACTAGAACTTTACACTCTCTTTCTTTGCTGTATTTCAGAGAGAAAAAATCGATATCCTTACTTTCTTTAACAATTAATTTAATTTTTTTTTAAATCAATTTCTGGGAGCCTGCTTCATACTGGGATATAAAATATAAGATTCTGGGGATAAAGAATTAAATAAAAATTGATAAAAAACAAACTTTTCATTTTCAGCAAAATGGAGACTTAAGGGGAAAAAAATCAAAAAGAATTCAAAAATCACTGTACAAATTCAGAGTAAACTTTGTTGAAAAGAGAACAAAATTTATTATATTGTGCTAAAAGATTGAATTTAGATTATGTTTATGAGAGGATGAAGATCACCAACGAACTTGGAAATTCTGAGAAATGCGCAAGTTTTTCTGTTCAGTATAAAAATTTTAAAAATCCAAAGTGTGAGTCTCTGATACATTCAGACATGTCTTTGTCTATCCAGAACAAAATTTGCATATCTCTACATGTGATACATTTTTCTAGCCATCATTATCAAAGAAACAGACAGACTCACAGGCAAAAAGTTTCTTTTATTAATATAGATTGTGTTTTTCTTTTATGAAAGTAAAAAACCACATGGATTTTTTATCAAAATTAACTTGCAGCTCCCCCCACCACCACCACCACTACCACCCAAATAAAAAAAAAAGAAGGCAAAAAGGAGAAAAAAATGTACACTTAAGATTTTTACATGCACATTAAAAATATGTGAAATTTAAATGTTACATTCCTTTTTATATGTGGAAAAAAAATATCAGCTGTTTAAAGATTTTCAGCTCTGTGACTTATTTGTAGCAGAAAGCTGAAGTTTGAGCTTTCAGCTCTTCTCAGTCCATCATTTGAACTTGCACACACACACATATGTGCATGTGAGTATGAAAGTCATTAAAAAAATTCTTTTAAAAGGAATTTTGGGTTTTTAGAATTCAAGAATTTAATTTGGTAGCAAATTACAGATTTTTTTTATTATTATTTTAAAAATTTAGGTCATTTAAATATTTTTTTCTTTTTCCATAGAATTGCTCTCAGTTTGAGTGTTTCATGGGAATCTGCTGCTGTTTTTTTTTTTTGTTGTTGTTGTTTTTTATATTTGAAAAAGTTTTATTATTGCTATAAAATTGTCTTATACCTCTTTATACATTCTCTTTAACTATAATTTTTAATAAAACAACATGTTTTAATCAAATGTGAATACACTATGTTAGAAGCCTGCTCAAAAAGCTTTTGAATGATACCTCATTTATCATTGTGTTTTTGGTCTGTGCATTAAAAAAGATATGTTCGTAATAGAAATAATATATATATATGATTATTTTGAATTTAATCTTGTTCAATTAATAATCATAAATGCCTAAGTAATTTGATATATTCCATTTTCTGTAGGTGATTATTTTAGATGTCCGTCATCCGTGTACTCCTGTTGCCAGATTAAATAATCACAGAGCTTGTGTAAATGGAATAGCATGGGCTCCTCATTCATCATGTCACATATGCACTGCTGGTATGATTAAAAGTTTCTGCTGATTTTGTTGTTGTTATTGTACAGCAATATCTTTTTTACTATTAATTATATGCTTCTTTAAATATTTATTTATTGCATTTTTGAAAATATATTTTTAATATATGTTGATGCAGTTGTTGTTTGAATCATATTTCACAAAATTTTGATAGTAGTATTTGTAGGAAAAAAGTCCACTCGTTAATCACTGGCAACTTTTAGCTTGTTAAAAGCATTATATTGAAAAAAGATGTAATATACATTCTAATATTTACAGGAGCACTATGTACATAAGAAATAGACGTCTTAAAAGATAGTTCATATTTACTCTTGGATTCAGCACCAAAATCTTCATTGAATTATAAAATAAAATACAAAGGTATTGGTCAGCCCTGCAGCCGTCCTATTCATCACCGTACCGTCACTGACAATACAGGTTCAGCATATTGGCTGATTTTAACCTGAGTTGAACTATCCACTGGTGGGAGCAACTGTATTGTCTGAAAAGACATGAGAAAAAAAAAAAAAAAGAGCAGCATTGAAAGTTCTTTTCTTATTTAGCAATTTAATCATCGGCTCTAAATTGATTCGTGTTAATAAAAACAATTTTTCAAAGTATCAGAGTTCGTCTTAAAAAAAAAAAAAAAAAAAAAAAAAAAAAAATTAACCTCATCGTTGCATTGCCGTTGTTATACATTAGCTTTAGCGTCGTTCAGTAGCAGCTTTACTGTCATTAAACAACTGAACACTTTATTTTTCTTCACTCTTCTTCGTCTTTTCTTTTTTTTTTTTTTTTTAATCACATTCTACAAATGATTTCTCATTTCTTCAGAATTAAGGTTTTGTCAGAATTGTTTTTGCGTGTGTCAGTCCGGTAATTGTGTCACAATCGGGAAAATCTTTTTTTTTTTTTTAACAACTTTAAGTTTTATAAGTCCACAGCTCCATGTACTCGATGCAAGTACTTGTAATCATTGGATCTTCTGTAAACAGAACTTTTTCCACCACAAAGTATGTGTCATTAATTTTTACTTTGTAAAGACCTAAATATTTTGATTTTAGCTTCAACCCTGGACATTGTTGTATACATTTTATAGTAACTATGTTGTTCATTTTGAACTTCTTAGGCTTTTTTCGTCTAAGATTATAAGTTTTACGGTTCTCATTTTTGACTTAAAAAAATTTTTTTTTAGCGTCTTTTCTCAATTCATCACGATTATTGATAAAATCAGATTGTGCTTCAGCATTCAAGAAATCAGTAATTTTAACATTATCTTTTAATTTCATTTTAGTTCCAAATAATAACTCGAAAGGGCTTGTGTTAATACTTTTTTGAAAGGTCGAATTTATTATTTGCTGGACATCACTCGCATGTGTATGCCACTTTGCTGGGTTATTTATAGACAATTGGACAGAACAGGTATTATAACGAAGTTTAAGCCTAGTATTTACTTCATGTTTATGAAATTTTGCCCTTTCATAATCTAAACATAGCTTTTCATAGATTTTTAGTTTTTGTTTGAATTCATTTATATCACAACAACCATATAGAATTGATTTCTGAAAAACAGGGTCTTTTATATCATTTATTACATACTGAATTAATTCAGAATCTTCAATATTGCCTCGGGAACATAACTGTTTCATGTTTAAGAAATATTCATCTAATGTTCCCTTTTTGTTTTTTGTTTTTTTTTTTTTTTGGGGGGGGGGGGGGGGGGGGGGTTCAGATAACAATTCGTGTAGTTCTGTCAAATTGCATTTTGGACCAAATTCAGAAATAAGTAATGATTTTAATTTTTGCCAAGAATTCAGTTTACTTTCACTTTTGATTAATAATTTAGTTTTCCTGCCATACAGCATTTAGCTAAAATTGATTTACATAAATCATTTAAATTAAACAAAGAAATGAAATTCTCAAAATCACTAATCCATTTTTCTCCGTTTTAATATTGACTACCATCGAATGTAGCAATCATGTTCTCAACATCACTTGTAGCCATAGAAGGTTTCAAAACGTAATCAGGAATCAGAAGTTGCACCGTTTCATTTTTTTTACTACCAGAATCATTTCTTTCAGCCATGTTTTTATATTTTTATTACTTGAAACACTACTAATATTATTACCACTAAAATTTTCATTGCTTTCATTGAAATCTATTTCAACATCACTGATGTCTTCATGCAAAATATTTGACTTTAACTCATTTAAATCATAAAGGTTAGAAATTAATCTGGCAGTCAAATCATCTAAGGATCTCATATTATCAATACCTAAAACATTACAAATCATAATTAATTACTTTAAAGAAAAATCCTCTTTAACTTTATGATTTTTTTTCGCATAATCTATGCTATCAATTTCTAATGGAAAGCCAGTAAACTCACAAATTTTTGCCTGTTTTTTCTATCATTGGTATCATCAAAAATTAACCTATGAAGAGTTTTGATTTCCGAAGACTTTTGTGTTTCTAAAGTGATTCCCAATTCCTTTATGAGATTTATTTTATTTGTAAAGACATTTAAAGAATAAAAAATAAATAAAAATTCACTTTCAGAATGGGTATCCGGCTTGAAAAGACACTTCACTATTGGCCAACACTCTTTACTTTAATAACGTTGCAGCAGCTGTTTAATTTACTCTTGACATCACCTTAAAACATAATGACTTTGCATCACTACCTAATTTACTCTCTTTGTGGGTGTCGAATTCTAATCTCAGTGCTAAGCACCATTTATAGAAAAAGTCCACTTGTTACATACTAATCACTGACAACTTTTAGCCTGTTGAAAGTATTATATTGAAAGAAAGATGATATATATATTCTGATATTTACAGGAGTACTAGGTACATAATAAATGGACGTCTTAAAAAATAGATCATATCTATTCTTGGATTCATCACCAAAATCTTCATTGAATGTTAAAATAAAACACAAAGGCATCGGCCGGCCCAGCAACCATCTGATTCATCTTCATACTACTGACAACTTGGGTGTGAAATCTTTTCTCGGATATCTCCATACATTCTGTGATGTACTACATGACATTTTTCCACGGTGACATCGGATTGCTGTGTAGGCCATAAATAAGAAAGGGCAAAATGTGGTCCTACATATTTAAAATAATAATACTTTTTTAAAGGAAATTTCAGTTAGATTTATAGGCTTTTTCATATTTATTTTAAGTTAAATGATCTAATTTGACACTTTGGAATTCATTCATTAGAATGAATTCCAAATAATGTGATTCCAAAATAATATGAATTCCATTATAAAATATAATAACTAGTTATATCATTTCATCTAAAGTTGACCTTCAAATGCCTTAGTATGTCATTTTATCTAAATAAGACCTTAAAATGTCTCAATATATCATTTGGTTTAAAGTAGACCTTAAAATGAAAATTATAAAATTGCTGCTTTTATAAATTGTGATCTCAATATATTTTTTAATGTAATTCACATTCAAAACAAATCATATTATATTACTTCCTTAACTCTCCTGCTCATGAATTATGAAAAAGAAAAAAAAATCATGTTGATATCAGGGCTGTCTGCCCATCTACCTACCCAAAAAAACCCGGGTGGTTTTTTTAAAAAAACACCCACTTAATAAAACCCACATAAAAGTGGGTTTTATTGGGTTTTTTGGTTTATATGAGTTTTTTGCTGCACAGTATCATTTATTTTTAATTACTACTTATTTGTTATGATTCTGTTATACATGTAAGATAAAAATTTAATTAAATTTAGGTTTTCAGACATCTTTGTATAAAAAGATAAAAATGATTTGAAAGAACTGCAAAAAAAATTATCCAAAAGGAAAAATGGCTATATTTTATCATTCAATATCTAATATGTAAAAATGAAAATTTGTCTGTTTGTAATTCTATACATACGACAGTTTGGAAGACAGGATTGTGAAATGTTACATATATGTAGTATTAAAAAACGGCCGAGGCAACTAAAGTAATCCAGGATCTAAATAATTTATAGTGAATTTTTAATTAATAAAACATCACCAATTTAACAGCAAGTTCTATCAAATTTAAACATTTTACGTTACAGCAGTTGCTAACAATTAAAAATCCACAGTAAAATTCTTATCACAACAATTACTTTTCTATTGCAAGATTTCCATGTGAAAAATGAAATAAATAGTTTGACAAATTTAAAAAAGAAGTTAATATTATGTCACATTGGAAATGTAATGGACATCAGCAGGTGAATATATAACGTCATATGAGTTTGAAAAAACGCATTGAAACATGATAAAAACAGGAGCATAAGCTCGATAAGATAATTGGCATTTAACATTTTGAGGTTCTCTGAATTTGTTTTCGCCATTGTTAAATCTATTCCATATATAAACTCTTATGTGTGCATGTATATTAGAATTCCCCCAAAGGTTTAGGTCCCTAGAGCTCATTCTTAGTGAAGAACTGAAATAAAGATGTCAAATTTTTTAAAAATAAAATTCATAGAATTTTTGTATTTGCTATTTTTCTTTAATCATGAAAAAATTATTCAAATAACAAAATACTCTGAAACAAATTTTCATCAAATTGTTTTAATCTCGGTCTCAATCCAGATCATAGATTATATTTACTAAGTAAGTAGGTAATTTGTCGTCTGTATTAAATGAAAAAAAAGAGTGAAAATTACGTAAATTAACACACAATCCTTGATTTTTCAAAACAAACATTCTTAAAATTCTGTGCAACGCCGGGTACTTTAGCTAGTATTATATATACAGTCAAACCTTGTTATCCCGACACTCTAATGACCAGGAAAAAAGTGTTGTGTTAACAGGAGTTGGAGAAAAATAGGTTTATAAAAAGCTGCATTTTTAATTAATTTAAGACAATTTTAAATTCACAACTCTTCTCGCGGTTTTCAGCAATAAAACATCATTATTAAACAAAATAAATACAAAAGCAAAATGGAAAATAATAGAAATCAGATTTATGATGATTTGTTTTTTTTTTATTGTTACATGAAATATTGATGAATTAAGGTTTGCTTATCCCTAGATGTGCTTCCTACAATTCTTTTTTCAATATTATACAATGAATACTCAATATTCGTTGTTTCAGAAATGAATGTTAGATAATTTCTGATCGTTTTAGTGCAATGCAATGCTACGGTTTTAGTCGGATGGAAAACGCTATGTAACTACAAGAAAGCGCCGCCTGACCAGAACAAAAAGACCGCGAGTAGACTGATACTTCTATCCGGAGCTTAAATGGGTCATTCATAGTGTGTGGGTTTAATTATTCAGATAAAGGATTGAACTAAATTTCTCATTTATTGCAACTGGTATTTTAGATATTTTTATGAAAATTTGGCTAAGACATTTCTTACCGCTTAATTTCCGTGCTTATAAGATGGATTATGAAAAATGAACAATTTTCCTAAACCGTCGGGATATCCGGAGTTGAAAATTATTCAACAACGTAAAATCTGGAGTTTATTTACATTAAAATTATATACAGAAAATCAGGACTTTGAAAAACTGATATGATAAGCGGAGTGACGTGAAAACCGGGTGTCGGGATAATGAGGTCCGACTGTATATATATATTACATATCATTCATTAAGGTCCATATAATTTATAAAAAAAATGTTATAACAGTTGCTTAAAAAAATGTTTATAATGTATTAAGTATTTTTCCAGTTGAACTGCATTTAATATTTCATTTTGTTTTACACTCAAAAATCACAATTTTTGAATTTTTTTTATTAAAGGGTACAACTTAAGATAACAGATACGATGAAAATCAGAAAATGATAAAGGAGGCATTTTTAGTCTGTACCTGTCTGAATAAGAAAACTTTTTTCTTTAGACACTCTGCATATAAGTAAAATTGAAATATTAAATACAGCCACAACTGCAAAAATACATAATACATTATGAACACATTTTTTATGTACTATTAAAGAAATGAATTATAACCTATACACTATAGTCATTTTTTCCTATGTAGTCATAAAAAATTAAAAATACAAGTTCTTTGGATTATATTAATTTGGTGACGGTTGGGTGGTTGAGTCTTGCAGTTCTTTCAAATCATTTTTAATTTTTATGCAAAGAAGTCTGAAAATCTAAATTTAATTGAAATTTTATCTTACATATATAATAGAATCATAACAAGTAAGTAATTAAACATAGTTGGCATTGTTCAAAGAAATGCACAGCAAAAAACTCCAAAAACCCAATAAAACCCACACGGGTTGGGTTTTTTTCAGCCCTGGTTGATATACTTAAAATGATTTTCTACATCTTGTAGAATAAGAAATATTTGTTTATATGAGTTGTAATTTTTCAACTGTATTGAAAAAAATGTCCAGGCCGCGGGTCATATCCAGGATCTTTTCTGGCTTAAATTGCCAATGCTGTATCACTAGAGCTACATGGATGCTCATACAGTTCACCCAGGCATCCTTTTGGCTATAGTATCTAATTTGCCATTTCACATATTAGCAGTATATACAAAAGGTTGTTTTTTTTTTTTTTTTTCTGTATTTGTTTCTTCAACAAACCTGTAGACCATCAACTTTTTGGTCTCATACTGTCATTTGTTGTCAAAAAATTAATACAAATTTGTAGCCACACATGAAATCTGAAAGCTTAGAGATGTTATTCAAAGCAAAAGTTTGTCAGAAGAAGCTTTCAGAAAATTGTGTTTATGTCTTAAATTAGTATAGTACTCATATAAGCTCTAGTTGAGCAGAGGTTTGGGTTAATAGAATTGTGTTTTATCCCTAATTTTGTAAAAGAGTGTAATATTGTCTTTTTAAAGATTATGGTAACTACAAATATTCTTGGTAACATTTCCAAAGATTTTATCTATTAACCAAATCTTTAATAATCTATATGTTGAATTGAGATTCATTTCTAAATATTTCTTTATTGTGTAGGGTTGTTTATAAAAATAAGATTAATTTTTTGTAAGTATGCTTTACATTTTCCATATCTGAATTGCTGTTTCCTTCCTTTTTTATTTTGTTATAAAAAAAATTATGTGGAATCTAAATTCTATTTTCTTTAGCTCCCTTGTTTTAGAATTTAAAATTAGTGAAAGAATTTTTCCTCCCCTTTTACCCTACTTATTAAATTAATCTTGAAACATTAACCCATTTGTGCCTGAATTTTTGTTTTCTCAAATTTTTTGGTAAAATCACTTTAAAATGTTGCAAAATGAACTGGAAAAATACTAAAAAAAAATTAAGCTTAAATTTTTTTGTCTTTATTTGATAAAATGTAAAAGAACTAAATATGAGTATTTCTAGTAGAATAATATGCATAATTATATATTTTACCTACATTTATATTCAAAATGTTTTTAAATTGTATATTACGTACTATAATTAGTATTTTTATGAACTAAAAAAAATATATATTTATTTCTTTGCTGAGACTAATAACGTTGTAACTATTATTAATAATAAAATAAGAATAATCGTATTGCAGACTTAAAAACAATTTATTTCATAAATATCTTCGAAAGGAGATTACATAAATAACTGTCTTCTAAATTTCTAACAAAAATATATGCCCATTTGTGCCTAGAACCATATATTTTGGACATTACAAAAATGCATAAAAAATAGGCTTGAACATTTAATTTCGCAATTAAAAAAAATATGTATTTCAAAAACATCTACAAGCTAAGATTATAACTTGCGATTTTGCATCCTTGATAGAAAAAATACAAATAAACTTTCTTTTTACATATTGCATTTTGAAAAATTAAAAATCTATAAACACCGAAAAAAGCCTTAATTTAAGCAAATAAATATCCACCTTATGCTGTCATCTCTCGGTTACAGATAAAGACATAATAATGATTTCATGTAATTTTCATGTTATAAAGGAGAAGAAAATTATACAAATTCTTTAAAATTTGAAACGTCCCAAAAATGGGACGCTATGCATAAATGGGTTAAGAACCATTGTTTTCCTCTTTTGCATAATGTTGCATCAGTATAACAGAATATTTTATCTTCACAAATTTAATGAATATTTTGAAACTGCATTCAAATGTTTGGCTGAGCATACTCATTTTTGAGAACAATTGTTTTGCCTTTTAATAAATAGATTTCTATTGGGTGTAATATTTCAATGTTTAATATGATTTAATCTTTTTCATATCTACTTTTTTGAAGCGTACAAGTAAAACAAAAATTTTGAACTTGGAACAGATTTGTTTCTTTCTATGAAAAAGAATATTCTTTAGATTTTTTTTTTGTTGTTGTTGTTGTTAAGTGAGCAAGCATATAAATTTTAAACTTACTATCTTTGCATTTAACTGTTAAAATCATGTTGTTCAAAATGTAGAAAAACTTCATAAATTATCACCAATTCTACAATATCTTATTAGCAGTTAAGTAAGATTATGTTAGCTAATGAAGATGCAGTCAAATGATATTGCATTTTGTATATACAAAAAAAAAGAAAATCTGTCATTAGTTCTGACATTATGATATTAAAATCGAGAAATGTAATAATACATTGCGGTGTAAATTATGCACAGTTATAGGTATGTGAAGTATGCACATATTTGTAAAATTGTTGACAGACTTTTCAAAATGTTAGCAAATTCTGGTTGCTGAGCTGATATAGACATATTGACAATTTACAAAAATTAGTCATATTTCACTTTACCATTTAATTTGCCACTTTTAGAAACTTAAATTTGATGTGTTTAATCAGTTTTCGTATATTTTATAAATTTTATCTTGCAGCTGATGATCATCAGGCTCTCATTTGGGATATTCAGCAAATGCCTAGAGCAATTGAAGATCCAATCTTGGCCTACACTGCTGAAGGAGAAATCAACCAAATACAGTGGGCAACTACTCAGCCTGATTGGATTGCTATTTGTTATAATAATTGCTTAGAGATATTAAGAGTATAGGGATAGTTGCATTAGGAAGAACAAATTTTTAGGACAATCAAATAATTCTAATTTAGTTATTCAAATATATTAAGAATGTACTTTTATATTACTGATTCTAAAATAATACTAATTAGTATTTGTTTTAAATTATGAAAAATTAATATCTCTATAGATATTATTCAAGAAATATCTACAGGAAAAAAATATTAAATCAAAGTTTTCATTTTTATTAATATTTGATAATACGGTATTGCAATTAAAAATTTTCTGTAAATTTTAATTTAAGAATATTTTTAAACATTAAAAAAAAATCCTAATACAGATTGTTGGATTTTAGACATGACAGGCATAAAAACAGTTAGTGAAGCTTCAAAAATTTCACTAATTCTAAACTTTAGTTTTTAATATACTTTAAGCCATCTTGTCAGATGCTGTGTCATTAACTGCACATTAAATTTGTTTGTGAGGAGAGCTATATTAAAAAGGTTGATAAATAAATAATTTAATAAAAACATGGATATATTAAAAATTGTAAGCATGCTTTAAAATTTCTGGTTTAATAAACAGACACATGCATGCATTATTTATTCTTTTTTATAATATACTACTTTACAAAAAGTTTTTTTGTCATGTGTTAGGTTAACCACTTCACCGGCTGCCCCGAGATAACTCGGGGGTAAAAGCACTGTTTCCCCATACCCTTCGCCGGTGAAGTGGTTAAAAAAAATGCTGTTTGAATTTGTAACATGACAATCTAAACCTTCATTGCGGTTTATCTGTAGATAGTTCATCTATCTGTAGATAGTTCATCGGAAGTAAAAAAAAAAAATAATAATACATGTAAATATTTACTGTTCTGACATGATTATATATACTTTATATAATTTTTAATTGTTATCATTATAAGTGTTTTACCTGTTTAACTAAATATTATGTCATATTGGTTCAGTTGTTTTTTAAAAGTCATGTTAATCATTTTTATTTAATTCTATTATAAAAATTTGTGGTTATACATGCATACTTAAGTAAACAAATGCAGTGTGTGATGCTTGAGTAAAATAAAAATTGCAGGAAGGCTCGTAACTTAAGAATTGTGAGCTTTAATGGCCAATATGTTGCCATTGCTAAGAGTCTAATTATTTTCCAATTCATTTATAACAGTGTCTATTGTAATAGGATTTCAATATGAATTGTTTATATTCATAAAGAATTCAAATTATGATAATTTAAGAATAATCTTTATTATACTATGTAAACTTTACGGTATATGGAAACATTCTTCTCTAATCTATAAGTATCTGTGAATTATACTGATGTGGTGACACAGCACTGATGTATGTATATGTGTGTTTATACCCTATTTTCATAATAATTCTCAATAATAGAATATGCATTGCGATAATTCTCTTTAGAGGTTTTTTTTTTTTTTTTTTTTTAAGTAAAATGATATAACATTTTTTTTCTTCCTTGCATTTTTAGGAAGTTTCTTAGGAATAATTAAATTATTGTGAAAATCACTATATAGTACAATTTGACTGAACATTCTGGGTGCATTTATTACCTGAAAAAATGTTTTTGTTGTTGATGTTGTTAATTTGTTACTGATCTGATTGTTTTTATATTGTTCAATTTTATGTTGCATAGTTGTTTAAAAAATGATATTTTGTAAATAAGTACAAATGGTAATGTCTGTAAACCAAACTCTAGAAGGAAATTGTATGTTTCTTTATTTCCTTTTATTTATTTTGTGTATGCGTACATTTTATATGTCTTAATTTGAGGATAATTTGCTGTAATTTACTAGCTGTTCTAGTTTCTCCCATTTGTGCTAGGAACCAAAGATTCTGTTAGCTAAAAAGATAGTTATATGTATATAGCTGATGATTTGATATTTTAAAGTGCATCTCATTTCTATAACTTGAAATTTACTTTTTGTTTTGATTTTATGAGTTATTCTTCTAACACTTTCCAACATAATTGAAAAGTTCTGATGACTGCAATTTATCTGTGTTCTAATTTGTGTAAATATGCTTGGATTGTACAGAAAATTAAACTATGGTATATTCCCCACTAAAAAAATGTGTTTTCTATTAATGATTGAGATCCAGGTGTTGATTTTTAAAATATCCTTTAAAATTAATGTAGAAAATGTTTTTAATGATTAAAAAATATTTATATTAAAATTTCAAATAATGGCTTTGAATTATTTTCTAAATTCTTAAAATAGTATTTTCTAATGTTTAAACGTTTAACATTTTATCCCCTAAATTAACTAGCATTTATTGTATAGATACTGTTTTGAAAAGTTAAAAATTGTAATGATAAGATGATCTGAAAAATCTCTTATTTACTTTGCTGCCTGAAGATCATTGTTGAATTCAGAAATTTTTCTCTGGGAGGGATTTTCCTTTCTGTACTAACCCCTTTGTGAGACTGTCCCATACATTTTTTTTTATCTTTTGAACCAGTATATTGAAAATCTTGCTTAATATAATCACAGAAATTCCATGATTTAAATAAGGCAAAAATTGTTATTCAAAAATACTAGTATGAAAAATTAACCACTTCAATAGCAGCCCAATATAAATCAGGGGTAACAAGGCTGTTTCCCTAGCTCTGCTGCCAGTGAAGTGGTTAAGGATTGTAAACACAAAATCTGAAATCTGAGCGGGAGGGGGACATTTTGATGCTCTAAGGCTAAAGTTCCCTTAATCCATTACTTGAATTTATTGCTACTGAAGATCTTTTCAGAAATAAACAATGGGGATTTCCTTCAATTTATCAAGAATTAGCATGTGACAGAAGACATTGGGTTTAAAGAAATTAGAATTTTGAATTTATTTCTGCTTTGAAAAAAAGGCAATGCATTTTGAATGGTGATTGCCCATTAAAGATAAGTAAATTTTCAAAAATGAATTATTTTTAAAAGCTTGTTTCAATTTTCCAGAAATAATAGTTTTAAGTTTTCAATACATTAATACCTCTTAGAAAATTACAAAATTTCAATCTACAAGGAAGAGAAAATGCAAGAAAATTAATTAAACTTTAATAACACTACCAGAAAATGGGTAAAACTACCTAAGCTGTATATAAATGCCCTGAAAAAAAATATATATATGCAAGTATCATCAACATTTATGACATACAGTAAACTTCTGATTATCTGTCACTCACGGGACGCACGGTATGGCAGATAATCGAAAGACAGTACAAGACCATTTCACAAATTACGTTTCTATTTGTCAGTTTATAAAAAAGAATATTTAAACATTTTTTTTTTTTATCTGTTGTGTACTTTTGTTAATAAAAAGCATAATTTATAAAAATAAATCATTTAATGATACAAATTTAGAATTTTACAGAATAAATATGTAGTAACTTGTTTTCATCCAAAGTAATCCATTATACATATTTGTTTGCATTTTGATTGTGCTTTTACTGCAGCAAGATTATGAATTCTATGTAATAAAAGTATTTGGGTTGCATCGGCTTCCTCTTGCATCTCAAACCAATTAATGCACGTAGAGAGCACAGTCTTCATTTCTGCATGACTGACTTCTGGATCATCATTCGTGATTCATCTGCTTCAGGTTTCAATCTATTCAAAACATTTTGAATAATTTTATCATCCATTAATTTTTCATAACCAATATCATTCTTGACACAATCAAGCCAGTGTTGTGATTTCATCCACAAAAATATTTTTTAAACCATGGTACATTTGACATCAAGGTCAATATCTCCAAATCATCAATCACTAGGTGCTTCAGCATATTGTGTGTTATCAACAGTGTTACGACAATGTTCCTTTCTGGTTAAAAAAAAAAAAAAAAAAATAGGGGAGAGGGGTGGCAGTTGATAGAGTGAAACAAAAAAAAAGAAGAGGGGGGGAGTGGGCAGTTGATAGAGTGACAGGTAATCGGAAGTTTACTGTATACATAAAAAGTTTGAATATGTTATTATCTATAGTCTCTTATGGTTTCAATTTCATTTTGATAATGTATTTTTACTTTTTTTTTTTTTTTTTTTTTTTTTTTTAAACAGTAGTTTTGATTATTGGTCTTGGATGTATTGGGTTTGATTTTCAGTTCTGGTTTGTGCGCTGTAAGTGGTTCAAAATCTATTTTCATTCTGTCTGATCTATGGGAGTAAAAAATTATTCTAATGCCATCAAATTAAAGGAACTGTCGTAATTGTTTTTTTTAATTCAAAAAGTAATTAGAATATTTTAATATTCATAAATTGTTTTATCTTACTAAATTTTACAAATTTACCTATGATTGATAATGCACAAACCTGTAGTGAATATTTGAATTTCAATATTGCCAACTTTTTTTTTTTCCCTTATTGATGATTTTTATCTGTCTTGAAGAAATCTCAGTATATTACTATCGCAGACATAAAAAGAAACAAAGTTAATTGATATTTAAGATATAATAATTTGTTTATAATGTTGGAAAGTGTGCCATAATCTCTATGTAATGCACGATTTTATTTTATTTTTTAGCTAGTTTGTACAGACTTTCAGTGTATTGAATCCAAATATTATATGGAAAATTTTTATATGAAAAATTTGTACATACATAAGCATGTCGACATAGATGTTTATTCTTAAATCATGTTGTGTTCATTGTAGTGGCCAATAGTACTGACTTTTTATTAGTCCTTGTGAGGGGCATGTTTTTTAAATGCCAATTGTCTTTTGCTCTTATTATGTACTTTACAAAGTGTTTTAGTATTTTAAAAATACATAGTGATAAAGCATTTTATATCAATTAATATAAAAATAAAATTTTTTAGCTATTTTACATTACCACTTTATATATACTCTCATTAAAAAAAGTCGAAATTTTTTTCCTGTTATCTCTTCTTCCTTTGGTTGTAAATACATAATTATGGTTACTTATTATTTTATTTTTCTCAATTTAAGTAAATTTCATAATTGTAAATACAGGAGAATAGTTGTTGATTAAAGATAATAAAATAATTAATGTAGCTCAATGTTTTTAGTATATAAATTATAATTTTTAATAATAATGATTCTGAAAGTATATTAATCTTTGGTACTTGTACAAGCCATTTTTTATAGATCAATTTAAATAAATTATTATACTTGTATTAGCTGTTGTTTTATAATCATAAATACACTATTTCATCATAGAAATTTCTTAGGATTTTAAATGCATAAAACACTTAATATAAATGATCGAATGATGAATCCATAATTTTTTCCTTGTAATTTGATGAATTTATTCAAGAAAAGTAGCTTTAAATTATTCATTTTAAATGTTACAATTAATATAATGTTCCACTTAGAAAATAATTTGTTAATCAATATTTAAAAGAAGCAGATATGTAAAGGATCATCATGTTTAATTATATATGTGTAAATTTTTACTCTCACTAATATTGCGCCTCCTGTTTTTGAAACTAAATTTATCCCCTTTTGTTTTATTCAAATAATTTATAAGATTTATGATATTATAATATTAAACTATTTAGGTTTTTCAATTTCTTTAGTTTTCTTTGTGGGTTCTGTATGCCGAATAATTTTACTATATTTCTTATAATGATTAATGTATTACATTTTTACATGCCATCTTTATTCAGAATTTTGGTTAACATTGTTATATGAACTTGTAAGATAAATTTTGATTCAAAGGTAAGTTATATATTTCAAATCTCGCTCGATTTATATATTTCAAATCTCTTAATTTTTTTTTCAAAACTCGCCTTATCCAGAAAACCAAATTTTGGGAAATCGCAAAAAACCTCTGATTGTGTCCATTGGTTTTCTTTGTGAATCAAGATTTAGGAATGCCAGAAATGCACGATAAAAGTAATTTTTTTACACATTATAGTGTTTTTTCGATGCAGGTTCACCAATAGAATAGATTTATTTAGAAAACTCAATTTTTTTAATTTTGGATTCAATCACCTAGATGTTTAGACATTAAAATGAGACCACTTAAAATTTAAATACAGTAGAACTTCGATTATCTGAAATAATTGGGACCGACCATCTTTCGGAAAATTGAAATTTTCAGATAATCGAGAATGCTTCAATTTTAAGATTAAGGAGATATATATGCAATATTTCTTATTATGGTAACAAGTGCTTAATAAAAATAAAGCAATAGCAAAATAGAAACAAAGCAATAGTAAAATAGAAACAAGAATAAATTACCTGAATATTAATTTTGAAATTAAATACCTTTTACATGCATCACAAGGGTTTTAAAAAATTTTATTTGTCGCAGTTTCAATTGCCTTTGCTTCGAAGCTCTATCACTGAGTTTTTTAATATTATTAGTTCACCAGTATCACAGTCTTTTTGTCTCTAGTCATGCCAAATCTTTTGCAAAACATTTAAAAGCTTCAGAATTGCTAATTTATCCATTTTCTTGCTTCTTTATTCCACTCCGCAGCTTGTGGGAGCTCAAGTTAAATTCAAAAGAATTCAAAGAAAGGGGTTCGAAAACATCTATATATTACTCATAGTTTGGAAAGGACCGTTTACACATAAGGATTATGATAGTTTAAAAAAAAAAAACTCTCAAAATGGGTTTTGCACACAAGGAATGTGATAGTTAAAAAAAAAAAAAAAAAAAAAAAAAAGCTCTCAAAATGGGTTTTGCACACAAGGAATGTGATAGTTAAAAAAAAAAAAAAAAAAGCTTTAAAAATGGATTTTGGTTAACCGAGAGTTTCGGTCAAAAGAGTTTTGGATAAAAGAGGTTCTACTGTATGCAGACTAAGAAGGTAATGATATCTTTTACAACAAAATAACTTACAAATATTGCAAATCATAAACTATAACAGCCTTTAAATCATTAGCAGTTTTTAACCTTAAAGATAGAGAATGTATTATAATCTGAGTAAGATCAACTTGAAAGCTTTTCAGTTTTTGTTAAATAGGGTATTTTAAATATTTTAAGTTTGTGGGTCAACAAACATGCATGTTTTTTAAATACGTTATTTAAAAGGAAACTTTAGTTTTAAGCATGCTTGCAATGTCATGCCTACTGAGATCTTTAAAATAATTAATAAGTGCTTACTAGTTGAGTGTTACACTTGATTTACTGAATAAATCTCCTGAAAACAAAAATATGATCCTTTTGGTTCTATATAAAAAATAGTAAAATGGGTACCACACCACTATTTGAAAAAAGAAAATATGATTTTTGTATCTCATAGAAGTTAGTTCATACTCAGTTTTATAATAATTGTCGAATCATCAATAGTATCATTCTCTGCTGGATAGGATTTTAAGTTGATAAAAGTTCTTTTAATTAAACTGAGCATTCATAAAAATATTTATGTTTGCTCTTTCAATTATGCACAGCTGGAGATCAGAGATTTTGTAGATGTTAGTGGTTTTATTTTTTGTTGTTGTTGTTTATTTTAATAACTTTTAATTCTTTAAAAAATGATTTTGTTGAAATATGAAGAAACTTACCCTTTTATTTAAAAGAGGGTAAAAAATAAACCAACATATTAAAATAGACTATGATTTTTGTATAGAAATGTTTTTTTATTTCATCCCTTTTTACTCACATAAGCTCCTCCTCTTTTCCTTTGAGCAAACATTGCTTACAAATAATTTAAAAGCCTATTTTAAAGCTACCTTTGAGCTGGTTAAAAATGCTTCATTAATTTTGAAAGTTTGATTTTATTTATAAAAATAAATATTTTGTTGTGTAAACCTTACAATCATGTGGGTTTATTTTATTTATTTATTTTTTTTAACACTGTTTACAACCTAAAAAACAGCAAAGGCAGAATTCGGGTAATTCTAATTTACAGATTTTAGAAAGTTTTCTGTATTTCAAAATATCCGATAAGTTTATGTCAGAGTTGTTTGAAATGAGCTCTTATGTAAAAGGAATTGGTTTTAATAAGCATTTAAAAAAAAAAGTTTGATCTAATATAAAAAATGCATCAATACTGTTGCAATTAAAAAAATTATGTGAGGGCCTCAAATAGCCATTTTGAAGTAAACTGAGAAATTAGAGTTATCAATAATTAATAACTGATTTGTGAGAATAATTAATCATTCAAAGTAATTATCAATGTCATTATCACAAAACCAATATTTTAATTATTTTAGGTAAAAGATTTAAGATACTTAACTCTGGAGATGATTGTGATTATCAAATTAATGAGATAACTGGAAGTTCAAGAGGGAAAAGGCCCCCTGATGTAATTAAAAGTTTGACAGGAAATAAGAGAGTCCTAGAATATCATGCATCATATAAATGCATTTCATGTTATGATTTGCAAGAGTTAAATCTTTTGAAACTACTTAATAATACTTATATAAAAGAAATGAAACTGTGGGTTTCAAATCTATATTAATGAAAGACAGCTTTTGTCTGTCTCTGTGTATGTGTCTCTGTTTATTTGTTGCCGATGGCTAGGGAAATCTATCGCATGTGGACATGTACAAATTTGAATGAAGATAGATGAAGACTGTGTACCTAGGTCTCAGTTTTTGGATTTTTTGTTACTTTGCACTGAACCGAGCAGTCTGCATCTTTTTTATTCTGATTATTTCAGTGTTTAAGCACAGAGTTTGATTTCATATGGGTTAAATTTGTGTTTTCATTATCTATTTTTATTTATTTATTTGTGAAGTGTTAATTTCATTATAGAATATTAGCTGGAAAAAAATGCTGATTAAACTATTTATATTGTTTGCAAATGAGTTAATCTTCTGTAATCAAGCTGTATATGATATAGATTTTTACAAGATTTATGCTTGAAAATTATTTTAAAGACCATAAAAAAATTAGTAAATTGAGATACAGTTTACAAACAAATTGCATTTGAAAGTACATTTTCTTCCCTATTTGACAGCTTAAAATTTAAAAATATGCGATGTTTAGACATAATTAAATTTGAAATAAAAGATGTCTTATATTATTGCCACCATCAATATGACATCAGCTTTACTCAGACAAGTTTTTGCTTTATTATATAGGTGTGTTTTTTTCCCCATAATATATTGATAAAAAATAATTCCTTTCTTTTTATTCCCTCAAGTTCTGTGGATTTGGCAAGTGTCCCACTTGTCCTACCTTAGCTAGAGAGATATGTGATCCAAAGATTGTTTGCAATTAATGTGTGGTGATTCATTAAGCCGTGCAAAACATCACAGTTTCGAGAAATAACTTTAACGAGGCCTCCAGTAATTCTAGAATTTTTTTTTAAATCTATTTTCAGCAATGCCATAAGCTGTATCACCAAAGGTGTGAACAACAGAGCTACAAAAAGTGCTATCTGGGACAATGTTTTGATTGAATGACCCCAAACCAAAATTTCAGACTGACAATAATCCTAGCTAGGATGACTGATGTTTGAGGATGAATATGAAAGATAGGATTACTGGTTTTCGGTTCTTAGGCACCAGATTTGTAACACCAATTACACATCATTCAGCCAGCTGATTTTAGTTAAGCCTGCTAATCTTGCTTTTTCTAGCTCTTGCTCCAAGATTTGATGCACCCATCAATCTGAGAATGTTTCTGGAAACATCTCAGATGGTTTGAAGAAATAAGCTTGCTTAAATATCGTAATCTGAATGGAGTATTATACCTATCAAGACTTTAATATTTAACTTTTAAAAACGCAGACTGCATATTGGGTACACCACTCAGTTAAAAAAAATGCTTCAAATTACAAAACATAGTGAAGTTTGGTTGTAACAAACCTGGTATATAGTGAACCCTCGGTTATAGCAAACCAGTTAGTAAGTTCCATTTTATTCATTATACTTTACAATGCTAATTTTAACAAATGTAATGAACTTCTGTATTATGGATATAACAAACCCTTGCTTATAGCATTCCCAATCTTTGTCTACTTTTCCAAAAATAACAAACATTTTTTTTCAAATTACTAGAAAAAATCAGCCACCATTTTTTTAACTTCCACATTGACAAAATGCTTTCAGTGTAATCTTTAACCTTCTGTGTGCTACATTTTAACTATCTACTTTTGCTCTCGCCCCATCATGTTAACACTTTGCCTCAGCATGTCAGCTTAATTAGCACACAGAGATTAAATAACGCATTGTATGAAGAGTGCTGACAAATCCTATTCTTTGAAAAAAAAAAGAGGATTTAAATGCAATAGGCAGCTGCAGAAACCTGTGTAAATGTGTACAGTTGTTGTCCCCTGGGTCTGTGGACTGATAATGACAGCTAATCATACTTTAGGGAATTCTTTGTCACTTGCCAGATTAGTGGTGTTATTCCATTGCAAGGGAAACCTCTTATCTTTCCATGGAATGTAGTAACACTGATCCTCCGAATTTCAAGGTCTTCAAAAGTTAGAAAAACTTGCTGCATGTTGGTCATATCTAACCTTTTAAGTGAGAATTACAGTCTACAATTTTTAAAATCCTTTCAGGTAAAAGAAAAAGCTGAAATTGTGTTCAAAATAGAAAAAGGTTCTAAGAAAGCTGATATTTGCCAAGAGTATTTGCTTCAAAAATCTACATTTGGCACCATATGGAAAAATAGAGAAACTTGCATAACTAAAGTTAGGAAACAGAAAACTCATGATGATGTTGATTCCACTTAGTTGAAATGGTTCACCCTTCAAAGATCTCAGAAGGGAACAATTAAATACTGGTTATAAAAAATTAAATTTAAGTTTACTCCATGTGCAAATACAAAAAGAATTTTCATTATATTTACAAAATCTGATATGGTTAAGATGTCCTCTATTATAATCTGCATTACTAAAAAGTAATAACCTGACCAAGATCAATTGCTTCTGGAAGATTTAAAGTAGTGCAGTTTCACCTATAGTTGGCATGCTTATCATAGTCTGTGAGGTTGAGCAGTTCAGAATTTGGAGTAATATGTATATTAACGAATTTTGCTGTCAGAAATTTAATGATTTTTTTATTTTGATCAACTTTGAAATTGCTGAGATCAGGAAGATTTTGCAGAACCATGGAGTGGTCTAACACTACAAAAAGCAAAATCTTTGTTATGAATATGTTGGAATTTTTAATATTAGATTTTGCCATACAACCCAAATTTTGCATAGTAGAGAAGTATGAGATTAAATACAGTCTTGAACTCTTTTCCTATATTCATCACTGTATTATCCAGAAGAAGAGAAATAAAGTCATTTTTAGATTTGTAGAATTTTTCTGTTCTTATGCTAAATAAGAGTGCTTTTCAGGAAAATGCAGAGATATTTTACTGCCTATCTGAAGTGCACCAGCGAATGAATGAATTAATTTAGGTGTGAAATATTTACATGAGAAAACAGTGTTGCATGCCATGAATGTGTATAGAAATTTTGGTATCTCATGTATATAAATCTTAAAGTCTGAATTTTGAAAACTGTTGCACTCCAGTATTAACTGAGCAATGTGTGAAAAATTAACATAGTGGGCAATGAAAGTTATGCTGCAAAGGTAAAAGAGTATAAATTATCGAGTTAAAAATATATATATATAATTTGAGATCGACCGGAAATTTGATTTCATTTTTGGCCTGAAATTAGAGTTTCGAGGAAAATGCTGCCAAAATTCTGCCAGACCAAAACCGTCTATCTGTATACCAAAAATCGCTTTTCTTCCTTCGGGAATTTTCAACATTACTTATTCACTTGAGCTGTATCGGCTCAAATGAGACACTCTTTGTTTATTGCTATGAACTTCTCTGTTTATAATTATCAGACATAACTCACTCAAGATGTGAGTGCAAATTATAAAGCAAGAAATGTATATACCACTAAACTTTGAAGATGCTTTTCACATGCTCATTAAAAGCTGCAAACTTGACAGTAATAGAAAATTTTTAGTTTGAAACCATAGAAGTGTTTTGAATACTCTTTGAGAAAGTTCTAGTATAACAGATGGTCATTTACAAAAATCATTATAGAAGATAAAGGGAGTATGCATACCTAAAACATTTTTTAGTTAGATGAAATTCGTATAATTAAAAAAATCATTTTGTGCTGTTGATGAATTAAATTTTATTTTATATGGAAATAAACCAACTTAGGTTACACGTATAATTAATTAATAACTATATATTTTTATGTGTGTATTAATTACTTTTTAAAAATTTTTGGACAGTTTCGTTTTCGGCCGAAAATAAGAAGAATACTGAAATTCGGTTTCGTTTTCGGCCTTAGAAACCTGTTTCGGTCGATCCTTATATATAGTAATTGGCCTTTATAGACAAATCATTTACAAGAAAATCAAAACACAGACATCATTAGATTCGAAATAATGTCTTTTAGAAAATGAATGTAGTTTTTGGAATAGAGTCCTTCTACATATTAAAAATTTACCAACTCTATTTTTTCAAATAGTAACACTTGTTTTTGACATCATATTTGAGTTCCTTGGATCAAATCAGCCAGGAAAAGTGCATAAATTTATGTATTTATCAATAAATTTAGAAAAATAAAATTAAGATTTTGTAAAGAAAAGTCTGGGGTACATTCAATCAGTAACCAGAAATATATATAAAAAAATTCTAAACATAAAAGAAGCTTTTATAGAAATTTTCTGGTTACTTAGTAAGATTTTTTCTTTGGGGTGCAAATGATAACTGAAGGGTCCCTTTAGGTTTAGACCATTGAAAAGTAAAATTTCTCTATATCTGGAAAGGTAATGATAGAAATGAGCTGTAAAAGCACATAGCCATGTTTTGGATGCACTGATTTTTTTTTTGTGCAAAAATTAATGCAGGGCATAATTCATATTCATTTAATTCATTTATGTGAATTTATAAATAATTTTTAGAACTGAAAATACATCTTTGATTGGAAAACATATCTAGACTATGTTTGGGTTTGTATGTTATAACTCTAAACAGAAATGTTTCAATTGTATGATATATATATTTTAAAAAGATACAGGTATGTAGTGGAGAAGGTATATGCAATATGCTGTATACCTTCTGGATTTATTTTTTTATTTATTTATTTTTTATTTTTTATTTTTTTTTTTTATTTTTTTTTTTTTTTTTTTGTAAGTAACTTTATATATTCTCTGTATTGCAAGTGAAACTACAACATTTACTCTATCTCAGTGCTTCTCAAACTTTTATGCCTCACATACCTCTTGAAGAAAAATTGTATACTCGGCGTACCCCTTACTTTTTAACTTGTAAGAATCACGAATGAAAGAACAGTAATGGAGAAAATGAATGGATGCAAATTACATAACTGTTACTTTAAACTCAGTGCAAGCTTTAAAGGGTAGAAAGTAGTAATGAGTGTGCTTTTGCATCTTTGTGTTATTGAATGTCATTTTGTTGAAATAAAATCATGTCATCTTCAACATCTGATTTGTTTTAAAATGGTCAATGAAATGAAAAACCTTTATTATACTGACTCATTTAGCTGTCCTGCATGCCACTTTGTATACTGGTTGTGAATGCAGACCCATAGCATACATCTAGAACTCTTTGCCTACAATTACAATAAAGCCGTATGCATGAAACACTTTAGGATACCCTGCTCTATAATATACTCTTTGTTTTTTGTTACAACTACAGCAGTGGGAAGGTATGAATTAAATTTTGTCACCACATAGGTTTAACATTAGGACCCATGAATTTTTAAATTTTAACTCTGTGAAAGGGTGGTGTTACCATTAGAAAAATGAAAGTTGACACAATTTTCAATATGCATATTACCTCTATTACAAGAAATTCATTCATATTTTAAGACGAAGCGTTACTGTGAGTCTCATGACATTTTTGTTGTGATTTTATTGTGATATCCGAATAAACACGTCTGTATCTTTTTAAAGCAAAAACTTCCGCATGCTTTTTTACTTGTCAGTACTTGTCTTGTACATCACGCCTGGAAGGAAAACCTTTATTTATGTAACAAAACTTGCAATTTCAGTAAAAACTGGACTACTTTTGAAAATTTTATTAATAATACTTACGTACTGTCCAAGAGCAACGGTAAAGGGAGATCTGGGGTGGCATGCAACCCTGTGCTGGCTGTTCCCTCCCCCCCCCCCCCCCTCCCCCCAGGATCAAAATTTATCTGTCATAGGACAAAATATTTTGACATGGGTGTAGATTCCTACATTGGGTTGGGTAACCCAATTTTACTTAAACCCCACCTGACCAGACACGCGACCCAGGGTTAGAGCTAACTTTTTTCTTTGAGGTTGGGTTCAGGTTTAGTTTTGATACTTACAGACTGGGTTCTGGTTAACTCATTTTTACAAAAGAAAGTGTAATATATTATTTCAAATGAAAAATTATACATTTAAATATGACTGAGTCTCTTTACATGGTTATTTTCTACACAAAAGATAGAATAGATATTAGGTATATGATTGTAGTCAATTTTTACGTAATTGCATTAAGTTACAGACCTTATTTTCTGTCTGTCATTCCGACTGCGTTTCTGGTAGTCATTTGTCAACTGATTCTTTTCAGGTACCTCGACATCAAAATCCAGGTTCAACCTGGCCCGAACACGAACAACGTTTCGGAAAAAATCGGGTTACCCATCTTACCTGAATCAGGACTCTTGTTTCTGTGCGTTAGTATTGTTTAAGGGGTGGGAGAGGTGAGTCTGCAGTTGTTCTAATGATAACTGTAGCGCTCGAAATGGAAAAATCACGAACCGGAAGACTATTTCAAAATTATTGCTGGTTAAATATTTTTTTTTAATAAGTTGATGTTTAACCATACAAAAAACAGTTTAAATAATGCATTCAAAATTATTCTAAATAATAATAATAAAGTTACAGACAGCACAATAAAAGCTATATGTATAAAACTTTAATATATGTTTTAATAATTCCACGATTCTGAACAATATTTACCATAATTTCACGAACCGAGACAATATTTGTAGTAATTTAACGAACCGGAATATAGTTCCGATTTCTCCAGTACATTTCGAGGCCTGGGTAACCGGTGGACTTCCATACCTATAGTCATCGAGTTTTAACTAATCCTGGAATTACAGCCATTAACTCGATGAGGGATGGTTTGTGCCGCCGTCCGGTCTATTAATCGTTGCATCTGAATATGATGAAGAAATGTGATATATATACGTTATTGCTGTGGCAACACTACTTTTACGAATAGCGATTTGGCAACCAGACTGTATGTTTTTGCATGCTCTGTTCTATGCTTATTAAAGCCTAAGTTATCTATTAAAGGTTTATAATGTTTCGTATATTTTTATTCCATTACAATTTAATCAGCATAGATATTTTCTATTCCTAAATACCGTACGATGGATCAACTTTTGAAACCTGAAAAGTTTGACGTCGATCCTACGTGTATTGGCGCGGAGGCTAAATGGAAACACTAGAAACGAACTTGTACAGAATTTTTTGAATGAAATTCAAAATATAACTGACACAAACAAGTTACCGCTTCTATGCAACTATGTTTCTGCTAGTGTTTTCCTACACATTAATGATGCCGAGAACTACGATACTGCTATTGCTATTTTTGACTCTATGTTACCATACGAAATGAAATTTTTGACAGACATTGTCTAGCCTCTAGAATACAAGAAAGTGGTGAGTCTGTTACTGAATTCTTACAAACACTTAAGCAACTGAACAAGAACTGTAATTTTAAAGCTGTGACGGCCGATCAATACAAGACTGAATACATCAGAGATTCGTTCATCCGAGGTTCAAGGAATCCTCGCATCAGAGAGCGTTTATTGGAAAACTCCACTATTACCTTAGAAAATGCTCTTGATCAATCTAGGGCATTGGAACTAGCTGAAACCTTAGCTTCAGTACCAATCTTACCTAGATGCCTTCAAAAATCCATTACTAAAGTGCAAATTAATGGGGTAGAATTGAATGCACTTATTGACACTGGTAGTTCACTTAGTTTCATAAATGAATGCTACATTAGAGATGTAAGATAAAAGTTAAACCATACTTAAGCAAAATAACGATGGCTAATTCCTCTCTAAGCTCAGACATTAAGGGTTGCGGTGAAGTTACTATGAAATTAGATGAACATGTGTACAATAATGTAAAGTACTAATCATGAAAAATCTCTGTGCGGACTTTCTTATTGGTCATGATATTCTGAAGAACCATACTCATTGAAATCCAGTTCAATGGTGAGAGACCACCTCTCAAAATCTGCTCCCTAGCTGTTGCTCAAATGCCACCAGTCTCACTGTTTGCTAACTTAACCCCTGATTGTAAACCAGTGGTTACCAAATCTAGGCGCCAATCTCTGGAAGACCAAAAATTTATTGCTGCGGAAGTAAAGAAGTTGCTGGAAGAGGGAGTTATTGAACCCAGTAACTCTCCTTGGCCTGCTCAAGAATTCGTTGTGAAAGGAGAGCATCACAAACAAACCACGTATGGTGATTGATTATTCTCAAACGATTAATCGTTTCGCAATGCTTGATGCCTATCCTCTTCCAAAAATGGAGGAGTTAATCTCAAAAATATCGAGATATGAAATATTCAGCACTAGTGATCTGAGAAGTGCATACCATCAACTTCCTATTAACGATGCTGGAAAGCATTATATTGCCTTTGAAGCTGATGGTAAATTATGTAATTACCTTTGTGTATCTTTCGGGGTCACTAATGGCATTGCATGTTTCCAGAGATCCATTGACAAGATCATTCAAGATAAAGAGTTGGAGGGCTCTTATCCTTATCTGGATGACGTAACTATCTGCGGCAAAAATCCTGATGAGCATGATCGAAACTTAAAAAGATTCTTAACAGTTGCTAAGAAATACAATTTAACTCTAAACAAACAGAAGTGCCAGTTTTCTACTAGATCTGTAAATATATTAGGTTACACTATCAAAAACAAGACAATCAAGCCTGACCTGGATAGATTTGCTCCTTTGATGAATCTACCTGTACCTAACAATACATCATCTCTCCGAAGAGCATTAGGTATGTTTGCCCACTATTGCCGTTGGATACCATCATTCTCAAAGAAATTACGCCCATTACTATCAAACCATGAATTCCCTCTTGCAGAAGATGCTGTAATTGCATTTAACAATTTGAAGCTAGACATAGCCAAAGCCTCATTAGCCGCAATCGATGATAACATTCCATTCAGAGTAGAGACTGATGCGTCAAAGTTTGCTATAGCAGCAACTCTTAGCCAAGCTCCAAGCAGGACGACCCATAACATTTTTCTCTAGAACACTGAACAAGTCTGAATTTAATCATTCAGCTATTGAAAAAGAAGCATATGCCATAGTGGAATCTTTACGTTACTGGCGTCATTACCTGATTGGCAGACCTTTTGAAGTGTTTACTGATCAAAGGGCTGTCTCATTCATGTTTGACAAACGTCATTCTAACAAAATCAAGAATGAAAAGATCTTGCGCTGGAAACGACTTGGCTTGCTTCAAGTTTGATATAATTTACCGCCCTGGTAGTAAAAATGCTAATGCAGATGCATTTTCAAGAATA
This sequence comes from Maratus speciosus, assembly GCA_963932465.1. Classification (NCBI taxonomy): domain Eukaryota; kingdom Metazoa; phylum Arthropoda; class Arachnida; order Araneae; family Salticidae; genus Maratus; species Maratus speciosus. Next base: position 157,818,519 of record OZ010789.1, read on the forward strand.
ACTGCTACAATTAATCCAGAAGTGAATTTAAAACAGCTGCATGAAGACTTGTGTCATCCTGGTATTGTTAGAATGCATCACTATATTAGATCCAAAAACTTACCCTTTTCCCTGGAAGAAGTGAAAAGGCTCATAAATGCCTGTCCTGTCTGCTGTGAAGGAAAACCTAGATTCATTAAAAATCAAGGGAAATTAATTAAAGTAACGTCTTCATATGAAAGACTGAACATAGGTTTTAAGGTTCCCTTGCGATCAAATTCTAGAAATCGCTTCCACCTCACTGTGGTTGATGAGTACTCAAGGTTTCCTTTTGCCATTCCCCGCACAGATGTCACCTCAGCTACTGTGATTAAGCATTTAAGTAACATCTTCTCGATATTTGGTATGCCAGCATACATCCATACAGACAGGGGTCCATCTCTCATGTATGTCTAGAGAATTAAAAATGTTTCTTACATCACTTGGTATAGCAACTAGTCGTACCATTGCCTATAATCTACGAGGAAACGGACAGGTCGAACGCTACAATGGTATCATTTGGAAAACAATTCAATTGGCTTTGAAAACTAAGAACAAGAAAATTGATTTGTGGGAAGAGGTCCTACAATCAGCACTACATTTTGTTCGTTCTCTCTTATGCACAGTAGCCCATGAAACACCACATGAACGTATGTTCTCTCACCCTAGAAGGTCTCATAATGGAAGTTCAATACCTACTTGGCTTACTCAGGCAGGACCTGTGTTGATGAAAAATCATTCACGTGCTAATAAGTATGAGCCCCTTGTACAAGAAGTTGAACTTCTGGAAGCTAATCCAGAATATGCTTACGTAAAGTTACCAGGTGGACTTGAGACTAGTGTGTCTATATGACATTTAGTTCCAAGAGGGGAAATCGGTACCTATAGACGGGTTGCACATAACGTCACATGTCAGGCATCGCTTCATAATGGTGCCCAAACATAGGCGAATGTGGTGCTCTCCATTTGACTTATTACGCTTATTTGCACTATAATAATAAAAATAATATAGATCTAAATTAAGCATAAAGATCAAACGGGCAGTTCTGTGCTCCACGTGTGTGCTCCAGACGCAATAGCATCAGTCGTTGCTAATAGCAACGTGACGTCAATGCAAGGGGTAATCTGTTAACCAGAATAGATGGTCAGAGCTTGATGGTCATTCAAAAAAATCAACAGAGATTTTGGAGGAGATCGAAAGGAATCCTGAAGAATGTACATTGCCTGATGAGAGTGTTCTGCCTGAACAGAAAACTGATGATGAACAGCTGCGTCCCTGTAGACTGAAAAGTAAACCTGCGTATCTATCGGATTATGTTGTAAACTAACTTTTTGGTTGGGGTGAATGATATATACATGTTATTGCTGTGGCAACACTACTTTTACGAATAGCGATTTGGCAACCAGACTGTATGTTTTTGTATGTTCTGTTCTATGCTGATTAAAGCCTATCTTTTAAAGGTTCATAATGTTTCGTATACTTTTATTCCATTACAGATATTTTAAATTTTCCAAAGTATTATTTCCTACCACACAATTATAAAACAGTTACGATTAATTATACATACTCAATTTATTCGGTTATTATGATTGTTTTACCTTGGCTTATTGTAATTTAAAAAAATCAAATATGAAGATTTAAAACTTGTGAATCAGCAATAAAAACAAATCCAACATTGCTTGGTTGGAACATAATCATTCCGATGACAGTCCATTTCATCTTTTGGAAAGCCAAAGGGTAGCTTTAGGCTGTATGCTTAGAAAAGGCACAATACATTTCTGCATCATTTTAAAATCTCATAATCATAAATAAAATTACTCGTATTGAATTTATAAAGCTAATGTTTAGCAATACGAATGTCTATACACGTTAAAAAACTCGTCCGATTAACAACTACGTCATACATTTTAGCGCCGAATCCTAGCAAAAAAGACTGCCGACATAGTGTCTTTTGCGTTAGACCACTATACTGAGGTGTGCTATTTTTGTACGTTCACGTGAGGCAAGCGGTCGGAAAAAATAGACTTATGTAATGCGCCGCAGAAGCCTATGTGTTTCTTGATTTAGTGTCGCCAATCCTGAGACATGGTATTGATTGTACTCAAGGCCCTATTGTACATAGTACAGTTACAAATCGGCCATGGACTTTATCCATGTGACGGGGTAAACTGAAGAAATGGGGTACCCGCGGGTAAACAGAAGAAAAACGGCGTGAAGAACATTTTAACACTGCTTCCCCTTCGTCCAATAAACAGTGTTTTCCCGCAGAGGCGTGGCTGTTGCATTCGTGAGTAAAGTCCATTGGAGATCAAACAACCGTTGAACGGCAGTTGTGATTGGCGGATGAAAAAGTCATCAGCTGATTGATCTGGAAGTGTTCGAATCGAGGTTCGAATGCTTGTTTTCTTGTTAAGAAACGAACATGGGATTCGTAGTTTGGTGAAAAAGGTGGTTGTCTGAACTCTGAACATGTGCCTTGTACTTGTACATATGTCGCAACTCTTTTATAAAGGTTTTCTACTTCAGACCACTCAAGCAATTGTTAAGTGTCATCACCTACCATATATTTTAATATTTTTAATAAATCAGTTATAAAAAATGAATGTTTACGTTCAATGCCGATAAAATTTATCAGTATTAAACCTGTAGACCTCAATTTTATGCAGCTATGCCGCCCTCTATTGTATATTTTTGTCGTTAATTACACTAGGTCCATGGTTTTTGCGAATTATTATTTTCAGTGAATGCTCAAACGGAAGAGAATAGAACTGCGAAGACGCATAATACGGATTTTATAGCTAAATGGTTTGTGTGTCCTCTGTAATCTTTACTAATGTATGGATTATAGTATGATACGAATCGCAAATCAATTTTGAACCTAGAATTCATTTGCAACAATGTTCAATTTTTGATAAATTACCTTATATGCCACCTTAAAGAGTGAAATATTCTGCTTTGTAATTATTGGCATTGTGTTAAATTTATGTGACTTATGAATTTTCAAAGTCTTGTTAGTGCTGCAAGTTCTCGTGCAAGTTCAAATATGTCCGTCAGATCTGCGAATTTTACACCAGAACAAATCGACCTGATTTTGGATTCTCTTGAAGCCTGTTCACAGTTGGTTACGGGAAAACTTGGCGGGAAAATTCCAACTAAACATCATCAAAAATTAGCCTGGGAAGCTGTTGCAAGAAGAATAAACGAAATTAATGTAGGATCAGTTAAAACTGGTGATCAAATACGATCTAAATGGTGGGACTTAAAATATAGGGCGAAAGTAAAAGCAACTAGATTAGCTTTGAAAAAAATTAATGAAACAGGTGAAAAACCTACAGCAGAGGAGATATTGACTCCCTGTGAAAAACGAGTTTTGTCTTTGCTGGGCAACAGATCTCGAGAAAGCTCTGGCTCTGGAAATACAAGTTTTGATTCATCATCTGTTGCATTGGTACTTCAACACTTTTCATATTATTAAAATATTTTTTTTACAGTTTTATTAATATCGCTTGCAACATAAATTTATATTGCAATTTATTATTTTTCAGAAACTGCTACCTGTAAATATACTTGATTTAATCAGTAAGTATTTTATTTACTTTTTGAAATTTTTCATGACTTCAAATTTTGAAAATATAAAAGTGTTTCTAACAAGTCCCTACAAGATTGACCCAAACATTCGACCCCCCCCCCCCCGCAAATAAATTTAAAATGGTTAATTCTTTACTTTCATTTAAAATTAAGGAGTAGTTTTAAGTCTGTAACGTTGCCCCTCCCCCCTTCCCACACAAAAGTATTTATACATATTGTAAAGCTGAAAGTGAAGCTCTTTAATGCCATAAGTTATCTCTTATCTGCTATGTAATTGAATATGAATATAGAAATTTTGAACAAAATGTGAAAGAAATTCAATAAGTGCAAATAAATTAGCAGTTCAATTATACTAAAACAAAACTGTTGCATCTGCAGATTTTTTTAAGTTGCATTTTATTCCTGCATTTAATTTGTGCAGATTCAAATCATATTTGATTTTTTATTTTCTGTATGACAAAATATTTCGAAGAAAGTTCTATAACTGCGTCTAAATACAGAGTGGCATATTTTAGTTGTGAGTGTTATTGGGTGTGCAATAAGTTTCATTATTGTCTATCTCGTACATTTGTACTAAATGCATTGTTACCAGCAGGTTTGGTACCAAGCGGTGAACCCAATTACGAAACCTTTTACCAGTATTTCACTTTGGACTTAAGAAGTATAATTTAAGGCTGCTGATACCAAGCAGTAGACCCAATTATGAAACATTTTACCAATATTTCACTTTGGACTTAAGAAGTATCAGTTTCCCCCAGGTTTTAAAAAGGGCAGGGTGCTGCTTGTGGGAAAAGGGCACTTTTAGATTCCGAAGGGCATGTTTTGTATTCTTAAGGACATTTCTTGAAATTATTAAAGACATTCTTTTGATTTTTAAAACTACTTTTTAATATTTAATAGACAGAACACTATTTTAAAGACGGCAATGAGTCAATTTTTACTATGCAAGTAAAATTTTTTAATAAAGGCACTTTTTTCAGGTGGGGGCAACAAGGGAGCTAATTTTTTAAATAAGAGGCAAGAGGGGTGCTATTTTGTAAATCTAAGGGCAGGCAGGGTGCAGCACCCTCCAGAAACTGTCTGGGGGGAAACTCTGGAAGTATGATTTCAGGCTGCTGATGATTTCTCCTGCTGAAATTATATCATTGTCTAAATATCGTGTTTTTGCACTTTTAACTTCCCTTTAATTGTGACTTTTGTGCAATTCGGGCTGAAATCTCTTTCTTGTCCAAATATTGGTTGATCTCCTGACCTGGACATATGATATACAGCATCTCGGGACGATGGTCAAGAAAAGCCTTGGTCACTCCAGACAATGATCCTTTAGGGATTATAGCACTACCACAGACTTCAGTATGAAATAATAAGGCTCTATAGTCTATACCTCACTTATCAAAATTGTTTCAATCTCATTTATCGCTTGTTTATGTATGTATTGCTTTTGTATGTATTGTATTGGCTAAATAAATTACTTGTTAACAGTGATGGAAATTGAAAAATAAAACGTAGGCGTCAAATGACAACTACTGAAAAAATCTTAGGCGTCAAATTAAAATTTTTAGTTGCAATTTCTAAAATTTGTTTTTAACATTACTGTAATACTGTACATGCTACTTTTTAGAAAAGCACAAAACATTGACTACAATCAAGATTCACCCTGCATATCAAAGAGTCTCCAAATTTCCCTCTGGATTCAATGAGAAAAAATTACTTTTTGGTCAAATTAAAATTTTTAGTTGCAATTTCTAAAATTCATTTTTAACATTTGTCATACTTTATGTTACTTTTTTGAAAAGCTCAAATACTTGTTTTTATAAAGTTCTTAATCTCCACAAAATTAAAACTTGGTAACTTAACAAAACAAAATTTTATCCAGTGTTGATAATTACAATTGAATTTAGTAAAAATAAAAAAACCTAAATGTATCTATATTTGAATCTCGTAACATGAAATCAAAAGTTGCACTAATATTTTTTTGTGTGTTTTAACCGTTAAAATAATAGTTAATATATTTTTTTAAAGCTAAAGCTAGGCGTCAAATTTGATGACAGAATAATTTAACGACGACAGCTAATTTCGTACACTGCCATCTTGTTTCTTTGTTGGTCATTATAACCACTTAAAGCTTGATTAGAGATGTAAATTTTCCGGAAAATTTGAAGTGCCGGAAAAAGTTGTTTTCTGGAAAAATTGATTTATCATAAATGTTTTTCAAAAATAAGTAATATTTTCTTAAAGAATATACAGTAATAAACTTTTTAAATATTTATGCACACTAAAAAAATTTATCTTCCCTTTACATGAATATATTATTAAAAAGAAAATAAAAAGCCAGCTTTTAAAAATTAATCCTTTTAGTCTCCATTCTCATTTCATTCTGTTTTCGTATTAGAACAATCTTGTTTAAGGTCAAACCAGGGTTGCAAAAAAGCCGGCTAAAATTAAAAAAAGCCACGCCGGTGGCTTTTATTGGTTTTAACCGGCTTTTTTTGGCCAAAATTGGCTTTTATACAGTGAAGCATTTTAATTATAAATGACACATTTTTATGTGTTTTTTAATTAGTTTTAAAGGCATTTAATTGAGGTAGAAATCAATATAACCCAATTTTTCAATATAATAAAGACATTAATATTGGAATAAAATGCCTTACTAATTGCTTTCTCTGGTTTACACCGACCTTATCACCCCTTTTTTTTTTCATTTTTAATGCTTTATATAATTAAAAATAACAATAGTTACTTTGTTATATATTTTATTAACTAATTTTAAGTGATATTAATATACAAGTCCTATTTTATTTCTCATAAACATTTATTTAAAATCACACATAAAGTCATTTAATGAAAACATCATTTCTCTCTATTAAAATAGTATTATGAATAACAAATGCATTAATTTATGCATGAATATGCACTATTTTAAATAGCAACTAGCTTTTCAAAATTCTAATTCAACAAGTTTTATGTGGAGAATTTTTTTAATTATTCTTTTTATTTTATGCACACTTACATATACTAAAATTTCCTCAAATGTTACATTCTTCCTAATTTCTCTTTCAACATTGTTCATTCTACGATTTTAATCTGTCCGTATGGACATATCTGGAATAGAGATGCAACGAATATTCGGCCTGTCTGCCGAATATTCGGCTTCGGCCGAATATCAAGTCCATTATTCGACCTTGGCCGAATAATACTGTAATAAATGTTTTTATATTTACACAGTATAACTTTTTAATTTGACAATTTATATTCATCATATATAATGAAAATTTTATTTGAAATTAACTAACACTTTTTTTCCATTAACTTTCATACTCCGAATAAGTTTTATCTACCCATTTTTATATAAGAGGCTAATTTAGGAATCATGTTAAAAAAATTTTATGCTGTATCAGTAAGTACAAAAAGTATCTGTAATAAGCTAAAATAATCTGTTAAATTTAAAATTAATCTATTCAAAATTGTTTTAATACAGCTGTACAAGCTAATTCATTTTTTTTTTTTTTTTTTTTTTTTTTTTTATCATAATGGGAAGTTTAACATTTAACCCTTGTTACATAAAAAATATTTTTTTCAATAGAATGATACCTATAAAGAACATAAATATATGATTGATTAGATATAGATGTATTATATGTATAAGATATTTAAGTTGTATATGTTGCAATACTTAAGGGTTTTTTCTTTTAGTAAAATACGCTTAAAAGTTAAATATATTTTAAGTTATTTTTTTAAGTCTGTTACTATTTCTTATTAAATAATGAAAGAAATGTAAATACTAAATTCTTTTAATTAGTATGCATTTACCTTTTAGATGTTTTTTTTCAAGAATAGCATTGTAATGCCTTAAAAAACAGTTAAAATGTTTTCAATAAACGTAGATTGTGATGCAGAAATAATAATTCAGCATTCTCAGGTGATAGTCTATTTCTTTTTTTTTTTTTTTTTTCGTAAATGTTACCTGCTTCTGAAAATAATCTCTCACTATATATGGTATTTCCATGTGCAGAAAGGTACTTTTTGGCTAATTGTGAAAGGTTTGGAAAGTCTTCCGAATTTTTTGCCCACCACTCCAAAGGACACTGTTGTCTTTCTAGTAGTGGCTAGGAAAGAAAATTACTAATTTCTTTTACTTCTTCACATTGAGGGGCACTTTCTATAGAGGCTTCACTGCTGACAGCAAAGAAAAAAAATAATAAAGATAAATAAAAATTTTGTTAATTGTGAGCTTTATAAAGTCTACAATGATTTCTTTCTGCCATTTTAGAGGATATTCCTTTCACCCTTTCTATGTGTGGTTTTTCTTAAGATATTAAGATTTCTTATTTTTTATTTTATTTCATCTGAAAGCTGAAACTTGTGTTTCCTAGTACTTTTAAAATTTTGTCATTATTTTAAAATGTAACAACACACATAATATCTATTAAAATGTAACTAGACAGTACCTGATGATCAACTTTTGCTAAGAATTTTTTTGGGGGGGTCCAAATTATATTGTTGAGGCAATTTTTAGGCCGAACATAGCCGAATATTTTTTCAGAGTAAAATAATGCTTTAAAAATTTGTATAAATAATTTTTTTAAAAGAAAACAATACATTTTAATTGTGAAATATACAAGAATTGTGCATATAGTGCATACTATATGTTGTTTTTAGGCAAAAATAAGTTCAGTATTCGGCCGGCCGAATATTCGGTTATTCGGCCAAACCGCTATTCGTTGCATCACTAATCTGGAATAAGTTATATAACAGCTTAGTAGCAGAAAAACTTTTTACTATATCATTTTTATAAGTTAGAATATCAATTGCTTATTACTGGGTGTTTGTTCTCAAGTATTATATAAGATAATTTCAGTTATTAAATACATATATGCTATTTAGTTTTAATCAATTTTAAAAGTAAATATCAGTATGTAAGAATATTTCTATTTTGATGTGTGATATTTTCTTATTCTTTCATATAATTTGTAAACTGTGTGGTATGTGTAGAACTATGATAAAGAATTCCAAACCAATACATTGAAGTCTAATTTAATATATTCTTCTGAATATTTATAATTTTTTTTCTGACATAATGCCTTCACAGTTGCATTCTAGCAGTTATAAGGACTTATTTATTTGACAAAATTTAATAGAAATTTATATTTTTTTAGTAGAAAATATTTATAAGTGTATTAAAAATAAATTAATCCAAATTTTATATGAATTATCTATAGACCACCTTTTTGAAAAATAAAAGCCGGCTTTTTTTAAGTGGCTAAAACCAAAAAAAGCCGGCCGGCTTTTTTTGGCCTGGCTAAAAGCCGGCAACCCTGGGTCAAACAGCAACTTTCTTGAAAGATCTTTTGCCGTTATTGAAGTTTCTAAAAGAATGAAGATTTTTCTTTTTCAAAATATCATCTTCTGATGCCATTTTTTTATAAAACGGTTAAAAAAAATAAATTGGGGCAAGATTTTATTTTATGAATATAATAAGGAATATCTATATAAATATATCTATATCTATACAAAAAGTTTTGCCCGACAAAGGGCGACAAGCATTCATAAATCACTAAAAATTTAAAAGAACTAGTAAAAATTACATTTATTTTTAAAGATAAAACAATATGGCTATTTTCATAATTATATTCTTTTATAACTAAAACTAAATACAGTAATTTAAGCTACATACCTCCCACTTCTATGTACATAAAGGATTTTATTCAGATCTCCACTGTATGCAACAATAATTGCAATTAAATAATGCGCTTCTCACTACATCGCTGAGAAAAGAGAAATCTGCGATGCACGACAGTTATATTCAGACTGATAACGCGACGGGGAGTGTTACCGAACATTCCTAAGATATTGTTTACCGGAAGCCCTGACTAATAAGCTATACAAACACATAAAGTATTGCTGTTTTTAATGAAGTTCATTTTTTGACTTTTGTCTAGCTTTTTTTTAGAAATTACTCCACTGTGCAGCGTTCAGATGCTTTAGCTTGTGGTAAGGCTAACAGAAAAATCTTTATCTTCATCCTCATTTTTGATAAATAAAGAGCCAGGCCATATTTTATGTCATGCATTAATTAAAACCTTGCATGAAATATAAAATAAATTAATTCGCTATTTTCTTTAGTGGCCAATAGATAATGCCACTACTAAAACCTACTAAAACTTTTTTTGCGCTTGTTTACATCTCTCGTCGATTTCTATTGTTTTACATTTTGTTGTGTGTAAGTTTCTGTGAAATAAAAGTATTTTATTTGTATAATATCCTGTGTCATTACTATTTTCCCATAAATTTATGTTAAAAATTATTTTATTTTCGTCCACTGTTATTTGGAATAAAGATTATAAAGCTTCTTAATTGCAAGTTGCATTGTTTACTTTTTAAAATGCAAGCAGATTTCAGAAGATCGCGGATTTTAGAGACTCAACTGTACTACTAATGAAGTAACCTAAGATAATACAAATAAGCTTCAATTGTATAAAAGGATTAATCTTTCCTTAAAGTTACAAAATTTTTACTGGTGTGTTTTTGTTCTTTGTTTTTATTTGCTTGCATTTTATAATATTATGATCTCATGCAAGATCATATTTTGAGAAGTGGTAGATGCAGTTAATGTAAATATTTCTCTTTATGAACTTCGTGTGTCGCAGCGTTGCGCTGATTCTGTTCCCGGGGTGATGGGTTTTTAAACTTTAGGGGTAGCGGAATATTTGTTCACTGTTTATGAGACTTTAATAAAAAAAAGAAATTACTTACCATTTTTTAATTTTTCCTATGAAATGCTTTATTTTTTTTAAAGCATATTACGTAACCCATTAAATAAACAAATTTGCCTTTGAATATCATTCCCATTCTTATTTATACTAACATGTATATCTCATTGCTGTGTTTAAAGAAAACTATATTCTAAAACTTATTGCGTAAGTTCTACTACATATTATTTATTTATTATACTATCTCATATTCTTTTTCATTTGCACCTTATCTTACACAACTGCAATATATTCTCTTCTCCTCATATTAGTTTCCTTAAAAAAAAAAAAAAAAAAAATGGATCTAAATTCTAAGCACTATTTTTCATTTAAATATTCTATAAAATAAGTTTCATCCTACAATAGGTAAATGATTCATATACTTATTACCAGTTAAAGAATTCAACGAATAATGAAATGGATTTTGTGTATTTTGGATAAAATTTTTCTTCAGATATCCATCAATTAAAAAGTTTTAGTCACGTGTGTGATCTTGCTACAAAAATTATGCAATTATTAAGCATATAATTAAATTTTTATAGTTCTAGTTAAATTTTCTTAAGGTTATCTATAAGAAAGATGCATTTATTGTATTTTACAAACTTGCAACTAATATTCTAAATTCGGTAAAGAAAAATAGTTTCTTCCAGACGATTTTTTTCACTTTGGAAGAAACTTGCCAACCCTGGTTTGTATGTAATAACTGACCAATGGGTTCTGTATGTTAAATTATATAACTATTGAAAAAAACTGCTTATTGTATGAAACAATATCAACCTGAAAATGTGTTTGAAAAATTTGTTTCTTACTAAATCCTTTTTTTTCCTATCTCGTCTAGTCTTTACTCTAGGGGAAAAAAAGGGCTGCCGGGCAGGAATTTTTCAAAAAGGGAACACTATTTTAAAAAAAGGGCACATTTTTTTTCAAAAAGGGGACACTTGTACCTTGTTCACAAAAAATATTTTGAACTGATTTGTTTAGAGTGCCTAGAATTTGCGATATTTTCCCGGGATCAATTTAATTTCCATGAAGCGTGATGTTGGCTACCATCCTCAAAACCTGTTAAAATAGTATACCCAGGGTTCGCACAGACTCCTTAGACTCCTTGGAAACTCCTTAGAAATTAAAACATTCCCAAGTAGTACTTAGAACTACTTAGATAAGCAAACCACTACTTAGAAACTCCTTATATTCTATTGCGGCTTCGGACACAAGCGATATTGCTGCCGAGGGAAAAAAAAATCGTGATTGAAAAACACACGGTAAATCCTTTATCAGACATGTTACTTTTCTGCGAAAACACAGAATTCCGCTTTTTCGGCAGTGAATTTTATTATCTATGGGATCGATGCAAATATGCATTAAAATTTGTTGACATTTTTAATAGAGGGGGGGGGGGGATTAGCGGGAATGGATGTAATACAACAAAAACGCGAGTGAACCGTGCCAAATTGAGCAAATTTCTTCAACCGATCGCGGGAAAATGCAAATTTCTTCAAAGAATCGCAGGAAAAGTGCAAATTTCTTCAAAGGATCGCGGGGAAAAATGCCACTTCCACCAAAGGATCGCTGGAAAAACGCGATTTTCATCAAAGGATTGCAGAAAAAAGCGTATTTTGCCAAAGGATCTTGTAAAATATGCGAATTTCGGCGAAAGATCGTGCAAAATACGCGAATTTTGGCGAAAGATCGTGTAATAGCGAATTGCTTTGAAAGGTCGTGGAAAAAACGCGAAATTCGTCGAAGGATCGCGAAAAAAGAATGTGAATTTCGTCAAAGAATTGCAAAAAACTGCGATTTTTGTCATATGATAAAAAAATGGATCTTTGGCGAAAGATCATGGAAAATGCGCGATTTTTGGCAAAAAATCGTGGAAAACGTGCTATTTTTGACGAAGGATCGTGGTAAATGCGTGAATTTCTTTGAAATATTGCAGAAAAAACACGAATTTCTTCGAAAGATTGCAGAAAAACGCGATTTTCGTCAAGTGGTCGGGGGAAAACGCTAATTTCGTCAATGTATCGCAGAAAAAGCGCAAATTTCATCTGAACGCTGCGAAAAAATGTGAATTTCGTCAAAATTCCATTAGGCCGTGAAAGTTCAGCTTTTTTTTTTGCTGAGCCTGTACCATGTCTGCTTTATGCACGTCATTCATCTGAAGCACAGCATTGATTGGGTAGGGTAATCTAAATAGCAGGGCTCCCACTAGGTCCATTTTTCAATTATTAAGTCGGTAAAGACCGTTTTTCGACACTGTTAGCCGACCTTTATTTTAAATTTTATCGATGTTTGGCATTTAGCCAAGAATTTCGGAAAAATCGCGTTTTTCGCAAATATGTTCCCCAAAAAAACCCGTTAAATTTCGTCAATCGATCGCGGAAAAAATTCGTTAATTTTGTCAAAGGATCGTGAAAAAATGCGAATTTCTCCAACAGATCGCGGTAAAACTCTGATTTCTTAAAAAGACTGTAATTTCTTAAACACAGCGAAAAACGCTAATTTACTCAAAGGATGACGAAAAAACGCAAATTTCGTTACAGATCGAGAAAAAAAGCAGTTTTCCTCAAAAGATCGCATAAAACGCGAATTTCCTAAAAAAAAGCGCAAAAAAAATGCGAATTTCCTCAAAAGATCGCGAAAAACACACGGTTTCCATTAAAAGATCACGAAAAACACGTGAATTTCTCAAAAGATCGTGAACAACACACGAATCAAAGGCTCGCAAAAACACTCGAATTTTATCTAAGGATCGCGAAAAATATGCAAATTTCGTCAAAGGATCGCGAGAAATACGCGGTATCCATCAAAAGATCGCGAAAGAAACTTGGATTCGTTAAACAATCGAAATAAAACGCGAATTCCATTAAAAGATCGCGAAAAAAAGCGAATTACCCAGAAGGTCGCAAGAAAAAACGCGAATTTCTCCCAGAAGATCGCGAAAGAAACGTGAATTTCCACCAGAAGATCGCAAAAAAAAAAAAACCGCGAATTTCATTATAAGATCGCGAAAACAATGCGAATTCGTCAAAATTTCACCTTCAAAGAAAGCGATTACCGCTATTCTAAAAGAATAAATTCAAAACTTGTTATATTTTTTCTTGTATGTTGCATTTAGCATTCTTTTCTTTTGCCTTTTAAAATTTTCTTTTAGATGTATCATGTATGTGATATACATATTAAGTGTTTGGGGTTTGACATCTCTATTTATATGATCTAGGGGTGATTCTAGTCCGAATTTTCCGAAAATTTCATTCCGTAAGGCATTCATTTCCGTCACCAATGCAAAAATTCGGACATATGGTCGCGAAAAAAATAAATTTTGTCAATTGTTTGCAGAAAAATCGCCAATTTCGTCAAAGGATCGCGGGGAAAACGCAAATTTCGTCAAAGAATCGCGAGAAAATGCAAATTTCGTCAAAGAATCGCGAGAAAATGCAAATTTCGTTAAAAGATCGCGAAAAAACCTACAAATTTCATTAAAAGATCGCGAAAAAACCCACAAATTTCGTCGAAAGATCGCGAAAAAACCCACAAATTTCGTCGAAAGATCGCGTAAAAACCCACAAATCTCGTCGAAAGATCGCGAAAAAACCCACAAATCTCGTCGAAAGATCGCGAAAAAACCCACAAATCTCGTCGAAAGATCGCGAAAAAACCCACAAATCTCGTCGAAAGATCGCGAAAACCCCCACAAATCTCGTCGAAAGATCGCGAAAACCCCCACAAATTTCGTCGAAAGATCGTGAAAACCCCCACAAATTTCGTCGAAAGATCGTGAAAACCCCCACAAATTTCGTCAAAAGAGCGCATAAAAACACACAAATTTCGTCAAAAGATCGCGAAAAAACCACAAATTTCGTCAAAAGAGCTCGAAAAAACTCCACAAATTTCGTCAAAAGATCGCGAAAAAACACGAATTTCGTCAAAGAGCCACGGAGAAAATGCATAGCTAGTGTCGGAAGTGGATTTCCCCTTTCCCCCCCCCCCCCCCCCCCCCCTCTCTCTCTGGTGTAACTTTTCAGAAGATTTTCTGTGAATTTCAGAATTTTTTTTTACTCAAAATCACCCCTGTGACATGACCATTAGTCACTGCATAAAAAAGTGGATAGTCAATTTTGTATTTAAACTTACGAAATCAATAAGCAATATATTGTGAATACTGTGCAATTTTAGCAATAACAATTAAATTCTAATAGAGTAAAATTTGTTTTTGAAATGTTCTTTTCTCCAAATTGGGCATTAAAAATTGGAGTGTGCATACCACATAACGGTGAGCAAATAAAAACATCGACAACAAAATAAAATGGCAAATCCTTAAAATTTTTTGGACTCCTTGGATTTTTTCTTCCCAACTCTGTATGAACCCTGTATACCAAATCAATCAGTTTCAAAAATCTTCGAATCTACCAAAAAATTCATCCGATCATCTGACTGAACAAACTTCTATACCATCTGCATGCAATTTGCAGAAACCTAATATTTCCCAAACTGAGGAACCAAGCCAAAAATCTTGTATTCAGAAAGACAGAAGTGAATCCAAAAAGGCTTCTGAACTCCAGTCTAAGACTAAGGCTGCTGCATCTGTAAAGACATCACATAGACCTGATACTAGTCAAACTGACAATCCAAGCAAAAAAACTTGCATACAGAAAGAAAAAAAGATAATTCGGGGTTCTCCACAGTGGAAAACTGTGAAGAAAAAGGGCAAGGACAAATGTCAAAACAACCCATCAGTTAATAATATAAAGGATCTGAAAAACCTTCAAAAGTATGTAGATGAAGCAATGGATGAATCATATGACTCGAGTGATGACGAAGATAATGTAGTTTTCGATGAATTTGTACCTAATTAAGTTTACATTGTTTTTTACTTTTGTGATTTTTAAACTTGTTATTACCTGGTATTTGTACATAATCTTAAACTTTGTTTATATTTTAATGATGTTACTTTTTAACTTCACAGTTTTTAATTATAATACTTTTGACTCTTTTAAATGTTTTTAAACTATACATATTACTCTTTTCATTTAATGTTTCTGGTTTTCTTATCTTTTTGTTAGTGATTTTTTACTCAACTATTTGGTTATAAATAAATTTTTTCATGTTGACATTGTCTTGGCGCAGCATGTCCCTAAAGGGACTTTGCGCCATAAAACCCCAACCAACCATCCATGAAGAGCATAGGAAATGTTTAAAAGGGCAGCCGGGCGCAAAAAAGAAATAAAAAGGGCCGCCGGGTGCTGCGCCCTGCTAAAACGGCTTAGAGTCAACACTATCGTCAAATCCTGTATAACAGAAGTATCTTGCTTCCCTTGTTTGCACTTCTAAGAAATATCTAAATTGTCTGAAAATTTTGAAAGACCACTTGAAGTTGACTGTTTAGTTAAATTTTGTCTATCTTTTGATATTATCTATTGAAATAGTATGCATTTAATTTCTTTTCCACTTCTGTCTTTATGCACTTCATGTATTTATGGAACAGGTGTGTTTTGTAGTCTGCGCCATAAGCTTGGCGATTGTACCAAAATATGTCGTCTTTGAAAGTGCACCAAATTGAACCCATTTTCAAATAGTTAAAAACTTTAAAAACTCATGCAAATCCATTTTTTTTAAATAATAAAAATAAATATTTAAAACTAATTTCTATGTCAGGAGAGTTCCACCTCCCGTTCAACACAATTTTTTTTTTCAGGTAGAAAAATTTAATCCACAAATAATTCATTAAAAAATATACAAAAATGTAATTTTACTAGAAATTTTAAAAAGTTAATGCTTCCAAGTTTTGAAAGTGATGTCCATAATTGAAAATGAATTTCACTGGAGCTTAAGACAGAATTACGATCAATTTCAAAAATGCATTTTTAGCACAAATAAAACAAAAATAGCACTTACATTTTGCAGATTCTTGAAATTTTAAAGAATTAAAAAATACATATATATAAAAGACAGTAATTTAGATTCTAAAGAAAAAAATTCTATATACACGTTGTGCAGTAAAAAACAATTAGAAAAAGATAATCAAAAAATTTCAAACCTAAAAATAAACGTAAAAACAAATTAATAGATAATGGTAGCAAATAAATAAAAAAAAATAGATTCCGTAGATCCATAAACTGCTCTTCTTGAAACAATATGCCAATCATTCAAATCATTATCGATCCACGTTTTGTGAATCAAAAATACACTTAAACAAAAACCATAAAGCCATCATCAAAAATAAATCCAAAAAGTAATAAAAATCAAAGCAAGAAAAAATAAGAGGAATCTCACAAAATTATGTCAGCCGTTGGTGATGACACAATGCAGAAGAAATGAACGCGGGAAAATTGTACTGTTGGAAATTTCAAGTTTCCTGAAACAGGTTTAATTGCTCAAAAAGTGAAAACAGTACAGGTCCGTTATAAAATGGCATCAGAGGTGCAAAAGAACTTTCTCTCTTCTCTCCCTCTGCTGAAAGAGTGGTTAGGGTTGCCAAAAATGGGACTTGGTATGGTTTAAGGCAGGGTTATCAGAGATGGTTTTTCACCAAGTTTGATGAGATTTTTCCACAAGTAATTTTGCAGACCACAGGACCATCTATATCGAAAATGTACGTGAAAAATTTGTCTCTTGCTAAATCCACTTTTTTCTACCTCGCCAAATCCTGTAATAACAGAAATATCTTGTTTGCACTTCTAAGAAACATCTAAATTGTCTGGAAATTTTGAAAGACCACATGAATTTATGCCTGTTCGTTAAATTTTGTCTGTCTATCTTTTGATATTATGTATTGAAATAGTATTCATTTAAATTTTTTGCTCTTCTGTCTTTATACACTCCATGTAATACTGTATTTATTTACATTCATTACACTATCATTAGATATAAATGAAGCCTCAAACTCTTCTGGAACGTATGTTGTTGCCAGTCATAACCCTGATGACAGTGTAGAGGAAGCAGAGACGTCTGCAGAAGTTGGTATGTTTATTTGGTGTATTATAAGTAATTGAAATTAATATATATATAAATATTTAATGTGTGAAATTCTGTTTAACATCTACTTTATTACTTATTTTTCATTGTAACAAATAATATTGTGAAATCTTCCATAATCGTGTAGGTAAAGGAAAACATTTCTGTGATAGCAATATCTTTTTGTATTAAGTGCATTGAATGTTATTTCTAAAAAAATGTTTGTATTACTAATTGTAATGCAAACAAGTTTTTTTAAGTTATTAAGACCCAGGATTCCAAACGCCTAGTGACATTACTGTCAGATACTAGCTTTAAAAGAAAAGCCAAGGCCCCTGTACTAGAAAAGTACTGAGCATTGGTTAAATTTGCCATGTAACTAACAGTGGTAGAATTGACATAAAAAAGTCACTGGTCCCAAGGACCAGTAAGCATAAGAATTCACTGGTCCGCAGTTATCACCGGTCTGCTGCATAAAAATCTATGTCTCTTTAACCCTTTAAGTGCCTTCCCCCTCCTAAAATATAAACCAAATAGTGGTGTACCGAGTACTCGGCCAAGTACCGAATACCGAGTAGTTGTGTAATAAGAAAAAAAAAACACTGATGTGCACATAATGTGAGCTTAGGTGTTCATATGTGTGTACATATATATAAATATACCTGTGTACCTATATATAATATACATATATAGTATATATATAAATTAACTAATTAAATTTTAAATTCATTTGTGCACCTTTTAAAGACAATTTTTGACAATTCAAAACAGTAACATTAAAATTAAAACAGTTGCAAAAAAAGGAGAATTGACACATAACAAGTACAATTATTAACCAACATAAAATTAACCCGAGAGAACTCGCTAGTGAGGATGCCCAATTGCTTTTCTTTTACTTTACATTCATATAATATCAACTTTTTTCGGTTGGCTTAGTACTTTTATTCACAAAACAGGTAAAATAATTGTAAAATGTTTTGAAATTTTAATTAAAATGAAAAATGATTTAAATAAGAGTCTTAAAAAAGTACGACTGTGAGAGAAAATTTCATGCAGCGAGTTCTCCCGGGTTAAAACAT
Organism: Maratus speciosus; assembly: GCA_963932465.1. NCBI lineage: Eukaryota > Metazoa > Arthropoda > Arachnida > Araneae > Salticidae > Maratus > Maratus speciosus. Next base: position 157,836,905 of record OZ010789.1, read on the forward strand.
TCTTCAACCCTCCAATTTATTCCGATACCTGAAATCTGTCTATCAAAAATAAAAATGTTTATTGGTTACTGTAACAATTCATCGAATAATGCAAAACATTTCATATTTATTTTGTAACTGTACATTATTTTCTTTTGATTAAAAATAAAAAGAGGTACAAAAAGAGATACAGGCTTTCTTAACAGAAGATTTATGTAAAACTTACTCCATTTGCATGGTGGGGGAGGGGAGAAAAAAAACTTTCCGATTATGTGCAACCTTGCAAAAAAATTCTTATGTGCACCTTCAACCACTGTTTATTCTGAACGTAAATTTTCAAAGGCAGGCCAAATTTATAGTAGTAAAAGAAATGCCCTGTCTACTGATAATGTAGAACGTTTGGTGTTTTTGTACCATAATTTGAAATACAATAAATTTAATTATTAATTTTTTTATTGCATTAATTGTATTTTCAGCTTTCTTATCCAATATAAGTCTTTTCTGTTTTCCTATATATTTAAAAACATATTTTTATTTGTATAAATGTGAAACTAAATTTTAATCTGGAATTATTTTATGGGGATTTTTGTTCTTAATTTTTTCTATATTTTGTAGACATATTGTTAAATACCGAGTAAATAGTTTTATGAATTATTGCATATATATTATACATTGATATTCAAATAACTTTTTACAGATCAGTTTTAAATTCATATGCTTAAAAAATTAAATTTTTACAACTACTCGGTATTGGCCGAGTATTCGGTCAAAATTTCACCAAGTATCGAGTATTTACCGAGTAGGGTCAGGTGGGGGAAAGTGGTCATAAAAAACAGGCTTTTCAAACTTTCAAAGGATATAAACATCAGAATTTCTGTGATGTTTTCTAAAATTTTAGGTGTTATTTTACATTACATTACTGTAGAGTACATCCATATCCATTTCAGAAATATTTTTGGGGAATAACACCTTTTTATAACATATTTTTCCAGGCATGTTTTTATGACCACTTTACCCCAGGGGGTGGGGTAAAGTGAGTAGTGCATGGGGTAAAGTGGTCACATTGTAAAAGTGTAATAAAAAAATAAACTAATGAATGAAAAGTGACATTTATTATTTACAAACATTTTAAACAACCTTTATAATAAGTTATCTGCCATTTTATTTCATTAAAGTGTAAATTTGTAATGTTAAAATTGTTTGTTGTTAAAAGTTGGTTCTTCAAGGATTTTGATCACATCTGATTCTGGAAAAGTATGATTGCCAAATTTGGATTTTTTTTTTAACATACTTTAAGAAAAATAATCATGTTTTTTCCAATAAATTGCTTTATTCATTTCTTCATTTCATATCTTAGCAACACTCAAGGTCCTATGGATATGGTTTGAGATGTCATCTTTAGCGATTATAAATGGATTCAAAAGAGAATGTTGACTAGGGATATTTTGTTGTTGTTTTTTTCCTCTTGGAAATTTAAGCAACTTTTAAGTATCCCATTCCTCGTGTTATATTTTCAGATATAATGCAAGTGTTTTTTCTGTCAATACTACCCTGATCTTGGACTGGACACATTTCCTTTTCCTTTAAAACTATGTCTAACAATTCTATTCACATCTGAAATGAGTGTAGATAATGTTGCTAATGTAGCTTATTTTAATTTTTTTTACATATTTTGCAGTCTGCTTTCTTGATACTGTTTCTTTAAAATTCCTTTCCAGGCTTTTTTTAATGGGGGAAAATACACCTAGATCTAATGGTTGTAGACTATGACTAGTATGAGGTAGCAGGCAGAGTATTATAATGTGATTGTCGATAGCTATTTTTCACAGTGTCATAATTCATTTATGTCCATCACAGTCATAAATAAAAGGGCAGGCTTTTGTAAGCTTTTGGTGTACTATCTACTTAATAAAAGGATCCATCCAAGATTCAAGTACAGAATCTTGCATCTATCCAGATTCCATGATTCATACAATGCTCCTGCACGATCACCCTTTATCCATAATTCATATATACTGACTCATAAACTGTGAATGGAAGAATGTAATAACCACTAGCTGATATACCAAAAGGAACACTAAACATTCTTTCCTTTGGTTTCTGAATTTTATATAATGCATTCCATTGCGTAAATTTTTAACTGAACTATTTTAGCTATCCATATCCATTCCAGCCTCATCAACATTAAAAATTCTTTCAGGACTTTCTTGTGGACCATTTTCTTATGTAATACAAGTATAGGTATTAGAAAAAGTAGTTAATGTGTTGGTTGTTAAATTAGTTGATGTAACCTTTGCAAGCAATTCGGGTTTACACTTAGTTAATTCATTCACTATTCTGAACCTATTAAAAATTAAACCTAACCTTTTTTAACCCCCATATTATAAACTATTATTAAATAATAACTATTTGCAGTTAGTTTTTAATAATTAGTATTTAATAAACTGGCATTGTATATAATGAATAATTTAACTCAGATCAAATATCTATAAGTTAAGCCTAACCCTATGACCACTTTACCCCATGTAACTAAAACTATTATAAAATAAAATCTGTGATAAATATAACTTAGCTATAAATGAAAATATGTTCTTGAGATATGTGAAAAGCTTTCTGAACTGCCAATTTAACAAAATTTGGGATAAACAAAATGCAACAGAAAAGTTAATTAAAGAGTTAAAAGAACAAGGTGTAACAAAGACAGACAAAATGAGTGCTCAGTTGCTCAAACATGTTACAGAAAAGGTTTTTTTGAGTGAGAAACTTTGATCAATACTTAATAAATCTAAAATTAAAAGAAAAGTATTCAAATTTCTATATTAGTCAGGATTTTAGCCCTTTTTATGAATTATGACCACTTTACCCCCACCTGACCCTACTCGGTACGGCTCTAAAACCAAACTTCCTTTGCAGTTATCCAAAATTTTCAGCATAATAAAATGTAAAATTATAATTTTGCTAAAAATTAAACAGTATATAAAGATAAACTAAAATTATTTATTAATTAAATATTTTATTTCAGATCAATTATTTCAACTGACTAAGGTTTACGTTTACCTGTCAGAGAAGGGGGTGGGGGGGGGGGAAGTTACTGGTCCTGCGGATCACTAAAGTTTTCAAGTTAGTGGTCCGATTGAATATTTGGTGGTCTCAGACTACCAAGGATTTCGAACACTGACTAAATTAATTTATACACATTGTCTTATACATGGTTTTAAATATGCTTTAATAATTAAATGTTGATTTCTAATGTATGAAATTATATGTTAAATTCTCTAATAATTAACTATAAATTTCTCTAACAGCAGCTGAAATGTCTGAGGACGATTTTTCAAACAAGATGCTCTTGCGGGATATTGTGCAGGAGCAGGATGAATCCATAGAAAATCCATCAGAGTCTGAAAATGGTACTTTTAAATTTTATCTATTCTATATTTACTTGTGTATTTTTTTGCGCCTCTACATACCACATGAATATTTGTGCCAGTAATATTTTCATTGAAGACAATTTATTACTATGAAATGAGACTTGATAATTTCATACCATGTACTTAAAATCCCTTCCCCCTCCTCCTTAGGCATGTTTAGTGATTTCTATTTGACATTCAACATGCAAAAATAACTAAAATTTAATATTTTTGATTTAAAACTATATAAAATCAACAAATTGCCACAACATGCAATTGTGAATTGACTCTATAAACACTAAGAATTACTTTCTCAATGTCTGCCAGAAAAAGCCACTTCGTCATGGTCTGTGGTGCTTAATGTTATGTAAATTTGGGTGAAGGAGGGTGGGAGGTTGAAATGGAATGCATGAAATACATTCTGTTTAAAAAATACTCTGAATTTATCATTTAAAAGATGCCTGTAAAAGGTATCACAATTTCTTTTTTCTGTAAGCGGTACCACTGTACCGAGTTAGTGAATTTTGAATGCCATTTGTGACTTAGTGGTTTTTTTTTTTTTACTTTTTTTTAACCTAAAAGTAATGATATCAATTCAAAAACCCTTAACGGGTTTGTGGCAGCCTTCCCGGCAACATATCAATTTCCAACCCCCCGTTATTCAAAATCTACTTTGAACATGTAAAATCATTAAATTCTTTTTCTTAAAACAATACATAGTTCTAGCTTCATGTATATATTTTTTTTCTTTCTCTCTCCTTTTCGCAACGAACTTGACACGTTCAAATACAAAGTTTTATGATTTCATCTTCCACTTATTCAAAATCCCATTCTTGCATATTTATTTTTGTTTCTTAACGGTCTTTAGTTTAAGTGCAGCTGTCTTATTAACATTACATTTTCTTTTATCGTATTTTATCTGCATTATAAATAAGTCACTCTTAATTGCTGTTAGAGTTTGATGGGTAAAAAGAAATTAAATAAAAAAAAGTATTTTATGGGAATTGCTGTTTCAAATATATTTCATTTATTTTAGCACATATGCTTTTTTTCTCTGCATTTCCATATATTCGTTAGAGATTTCACAATCACATTTAAGCTCAATTTGCTGCTGTTAAAGTAAACAAATCCAGACTTCATGGCGCTCTTACATGAAATAAAGTAGGGTTGCTTTACATTCCGTGAGTGTGTGCTAAAAGGTGGGCTGCCACATTATTTTCTGCTAAACCTGCCGCCAATGTTTTGTCTCTGTTATTCCGGCGTCAAAAAACTTTGTAAATTGGCGATAATGTAATAGCCAAGTCATGTGATTCAATACGCAAAAAGTTCAGTTGGTTCCCTACCCCTGTGCTGTAAGGTCTGATAAAGGGCTGCTGTTTATTTCTTTTTTGACGTTACGGAGCACTTCGAATATTTTCAGTTTTCTAATACAAAATTGTAAAATATACGAAATTACCTTTGTCAAAAATTATTTCTGGACGTCTCCAGCATTTTTAATTTTTTAAAAATTTAAGAAATTCATTTTAGGAATGACGACGCAAATCTTTTCAAAAGATTAATTAAACTTATATTAACCCAGTATCGTCGTCTGTTGAGAATTCTATAAACAACTTATATTAACTGTTGTTTGGAGATAGCAGCAATAAATAAAACTGTTCATTAAAGTCCTCTGTATAACTAATTTGCAAATTGTCTGTTTTCATTTGAAAAGGAATAAACATTGACTGCATTTTATTTCACCTATAATGTTGGAGTTTTATTTATCTTACAATACCATCGATCCCCTGAACCATCGTTTCATAGAGAATCAAACGACTCCATAGGGTTAAAAGTTTGTGACGCAGTATTTTATCTTATTGCTATAAGAATTTTAAATGTGGAACTTAAAACTATCAAATTTTAATTTAAGTGGCGCTATATTATTTATTTCATAATTTTATTTTTGTTTTATTTATAATTTCATGTGTAAGAATTATGTTAAATTTAAAAGGATGTATAAAAATTTTTTCCTTGATGCTTTATCATTCACATCTTTCATAAATTCAAAATATGAGTTTTAAATGATAAGATATCAAAATTTAAGTGATGCCTTGATGTAGCTTTAAACAATTTGTTTTAAAATTCAATTTTAATTGTTTTCGGTGTGGCTAAATATATTTACACATCTAACCAAAACTTTTAATTTTCCAGTACACTGTTAAAAATATCACTCTCACTGAACCTATACAATGCACTGTAATGTATTTATATGAATAAATTGATTTAATCTTTTGTGCCATGCTATCCAAAATCAAAAGTAAAATTTATGTAAATGATTTCTTTGCGTCATTGTATCCAAACTAAGCGAAATGTATGCAAATGGATATTATGACGCAAAGAAATCATTTACATATATTTTACTTTTGATTTTGGATAGCGAGGCACAAAAGATAAATCAATTTATTCATATAAATACATTACAGTCATAGGCGTAGCGTCGGGGGGGGCACGGGGGGGCGTGTGCCCCCCCAACCTTCTACACCCCGGGCGCCAGAACAGAAAGGGGCGCCAAATGAAGATTTTTTTTTTGTCTTTACATACAAAAATATATATGTATTTATATTGAATTTGCATAAAAAAATCTTACAGCCGGAAAATCCAAAAGTAAAACTGAACTAAATGCATTGAAATTTACAATTATATAAAAAAGATTCATCTATAATAGAAGACTGCAAATGAATTGGAAAAAAGAGCTTTTGTCTTGAGCATTATTCTTTCTCCAATTCCAAGTATACCGAAAGGCGAAGGGGGCGCCAAATGAAGATTTTGTTTGACTCTGACATGAAAAGACTCCTTGAAGACTGTTCATTTTTTTTTTCTTTCTCTCCCTGAGCAGTATTGAGCTTTCATTTTTCCTGTCTTGATACGGGCGAGATCGGGTGGCTGCCCGGGACAGGTTCGGATAGGTAAGTAGGCCTACCCATTGGCTTTAGCTCAACAAGTCCCACCCAGGCTGCCCGGGACAATAAAAACTAACGGGAGAATGAGTCAGGGCCGAAACTAAGGGTGTGGAGAGTGGGCATGCGCCCTGGGCGCTACGCGAAGGGGGCGCCAGATGAAAATTTGTTTTACCGTTTTATACAATATATATATGTGCGTGTGAAATTTGTGTAAAAAAATATTTTTTAGCTGAAAAATCAAAAAGAAAAGCTGAGTAAAGTGCATTAAAATTGTCGAATAGATAAAAAGATTACCCTACAATATACAAGACAGTAAATGAATAACTCCATTCTTTTTCTTATAATTACTTTTTTACATGCATATCACCATATCTGGCCTTTAATTGGGCGAGGTCATGTGTCTGACTGGGATAATAAACACCAAGCAGTCGAAAATTCACAAAATGAAAAGTAAAAATTTAATAATTTTGTTGTTGTTGTTTTGAGTCACACATAAATTTGAAAATTAGCTTTGAAAATTAAATTTGAAAAGTTGAGGAACGTATGTAGCCATATCTATCTATAAATAAGAAGAGTGATATAAGTGATAATTCCACAAAACTGGTGTAGATAGTACAGGAAGATATTTTACAATCTGGAATTCATTTTTATGCGTACAGTAAATCCTATTTTTTAGTTCCTGAAACAATGTGACTCATATCACTATGACATTAAAGTACCTCATTTGTAATAATTTGTAATGCTACAACAACAACAAAATCTAGAAAAATGAAATGTCTATAATGGAACATTGTCGTAAATGAAAAAAAACTGCATGGTTCCAACAGAAATAATGCCATCAGTTATATCTGCTAAGACGGAAACCTGTATAAAGCGGGATTATTTCCGCTTAATTTCGATTTTTTTCACAGGTTTTAATGAATAAATATTTAACAAAGCTGGTTATATATTTCAATATTATTACGTATTTTACTGTTACACATTTTAAATTTTAAAATAAGTCCTCTAATAGAAACTTTCGTAAATTTCTCTTTGTAAATTTACTTTGCGGAGGAAGGAGGGGGGCGCCAAAATCCATGTTTGCCCCGGATGAAAATATAGCTAGTTTCGGCCCTGGAAGGAGTGCACAAAGTAAAATGCTTTAGTAAAACCCTTTAAAAGAAAAAAAAATTAGTATAGTATTTGCAGTGGTACAGTAAAAAATCTCCCACAGGGCGCCAGGGCTAATAAAGTTGCCCCTGCCTTTATCCCCCAAATGATTTTTTCACTTCTTTTTGCCTCCTTGCCCTTAAACTTCCTCAGTCAGTCGACAAAAGAAAAGACGAATTTCGACAAAAGGCCGGGGAAAAATATCACGAATTTCGTCAAAAAATCTCTGAAACAAATACCGAATATCATTTTCGTCAATAGGTCATAGAAAAATTCACGAAATTTGACAAAGGATCTGTAAAGAAAATGGTGAATTCCGTAAAACGATCGGCGGAAAAAAATGCGAATTTTGGTAATTCGTCGTCGAAAAAAATCGCAAATCTCCTCAAAGGACCGTGGAAAAATATCTCTAATTTTATCAAAGGTTGCGGAAACAAATGGCGGTCACGAAAAAATCATCGCAAATTTCGTCAAAGAATTCACAAAATATTACGAATTTCGTCTAACGACCAAGAGAAAAAAATTGCAAATTTCGTCAAATGGTCACGGACAAAAAGATGACAGGGATGATTCTGAGTAAAAAAAAAAAAAATCTGAAATTCACAGCAAATTTTCTGAAAGGTTACAGCAGAGGAGGAAAAGGGGGGGAAATCTCCCGGCCCCAATTATGCATTTTTTCGGCTGTCCTTCAGCGAAATTCTCGTTTTTCCGCGATCCTTCAACGAAATTTGTGTTTCTTTATCGCGATCCTTTGGCGAAATTCGCTCTTTTCCGCGATCTTTTGATAAATATTGCGTTTTCTGCGATCCCTTGGTGAAATGTGTGTGTTTTTCGCGATTCCCAGACAAAGCTGGCGTTTTTTCGTGATCCCTTGAAGAAATTGGCGACTTTTTTTGTGAACGATTGTCGAAATTGATTTTTTCGGCGACCATTTGCGAAATTAGTGATATTTTTTATGCCCGAATTTTAGGATTGATGACCGATTTTTTTCAAATTTTCGGAACCGAATGCCTTAAAATTTCGGAAAATGCATTACCCCTGAACCGACGCGAATTTGGTCAAATAATCGCGTAAAAAATCGAGAATTTAAACAAATAATCAAGAATTTCGTAAGTCGGTTTTGAAAATAAAATCACAAATTTCAATAAACTATCGCGAAAAGAATCCGAATTTCGTCAAATGATATCTGAAACAAACAGCGAGTACCATCAATCGGTCGCGGAAAAAATATATATCGCGAATTTCGACAAGTGGTGGCGGAGAAAAAATTTCCCCTGTTTGTCGCAGAAAAAATCGCGAATTTTGGCAAAGTATCGCTGAAAAAAAGTCGTGAATTCCGTGAAACGATCGCCGGAAACAAAATCGCGAAATCTGGCAAAGGGTCGCGGAAAAAAAAAGAGTTCCGTTATACGATCGCCCCCCAAAAAATTGAGAAATTTGCAATAGGTCATAGGAAAAATTGCGAAATATCCTTCAACGATCGTAGCAAAAGATAGCGAAAAGAAATAACTATTATCATTAATCGATTGGGGAAAAAATCGCGAATGTTTGCAATTTGTCACGGAAAAAATCGCGAATCTCCTCAAACAACTGTAAAACATATCTTGAATTTTACCAAAGGTTATGGAAACAAATGGCGATTTTCGTCATTCGGTCGCGGATAAATCATCGCAAATTTCGTCAAAAGAATGGACAAAAAATTGCGCATTTCGTCTAACGATCACAAAAAAATTGCAAATTTCGTCAAATGGTCGCGGGCAAAAAACACAAATTTGGTCAAAAAAACTGAGAATTTAACCAAATGCTCGCGTAAGAAATCACGAATTTTACTCGGTCATGAAAGGAAAATCACGAATTTTGACAAACGATCTGGAAAAGAATCGGGAATTTCGCCAAAAGAACTCTGAAACAAATAGTAACTACCATCAATCGCTCTCGGAAAATATATATCGCGAATTCGGACAAGTGGTGGCGGAAAAAAAATCGATTTCGTTAATCTGACGTAGAAAAATTTGCGACATTTGGCAAAGGATCGCGGAAAAAAATCGCAAAATCTCCTTCAACGATTGTATAAAAAGATCTCTGAAAAAAAAATAAGTATTTTCGTCAACAGATTGGAGGGGGAGGGGGCGAAGTCGAGAATTTTGGAATTCGTCGAGGAAAAAATCGCGAATCTCTTCAAACAACCGTTGAAGAAGTGTGTTTGGGAAGATGACTTTACAGGTGCTATGAAGAAGCAAGATCAAATATTTTCAGTAAAAACAGTCGCTGAAATCCGGAAAAGGTCACCTTTTTTCTTGAAATAGCGCTATTTAATGGTTTTCGGTCTAAAATAGTCGCCATAGCCGGCGTATGCTGAAAATAGTCGCTTTTAGTAGCAAGTAGCTGCCCTGCAATTGTATGTTAAGAAAAATTGGAATTTTTTTGAGAAATTGTGTCGAGCAGAACCGGGACTGATTTAATTGATTTTTTCACGGGCCGGGCTTGTTTTCACTGTTTATTGTACGAGCCAGGCCTGGTCGTAAACTGTGAAAATATAAACGGGCCGGGCTCGGCCTGGGCCTTGGAATTGCGGTCCGTGCAGACCTCTAGTGTGCCCCCCCCCCCCCCCCCCCCCAGGGCCGTGCAAAGAGCGGGCTAAAGAAGTGGTCTCCCCGGGCGCGAAATTTAGGCTGCAAACCACGGTTTTGCTAATTTATTCATTTTTCGGGGAATTTCTTTTTCTCTCTTGATCATTTTTTCCCCCTTTCGCTAAACATCATGAACTCTCTAACAAATAAGTGCAATTTTCTTTTATGTTATTTAGTTGTTCTGAATTCCTAAATTAAAATTAAACCTTTTAAATAAGTTCCAAAATAAACGCGAAATATTTATTCGATAGAATTTATGTTTCTGCACTTTATCAATTTTATTACATCAATCACAAAAAGAAAATTTTTTTATTAGAAGGGGGGGGGGGGCCGCAAAATTGAAAATTCGCTCAGGGCGCCGTTTTTACTTCGCACGACCTTGGTGCCCCCCCAAAATGTCTGGTCACGCTACGCCTATGATTACAGTACATTGTATAGGTTCAGTGAGAGTGATATTTTAACCTTGTATTGGAAAATTAAAAGTTTTGGTTACTGCAACAGTCCGCTTAAGACGACACTTTTTTCTGGTCATTAATGTCGGGATAATGAGGTTCGACTGTATTAGGATTATTTTCATAACATCATGAAAAACCACGAATAAAACTTTTAGTAATCATTGGTAATGGTAGATGGCGACACCAGGCATCTGCTACACGAATATAAGTATTATTCATAGATTATTTTAAATTATTCATTTATTATAACAAAATAATACACTGTAATATTATTTTAGAAAGAAAATTGAATAATAAAAAAAAAAATCCTATGAAAGTCATTGCTCATTTCATCATGCCAGAATTATTTGATTTTTTTTTAAAAGTAACAAAGCTTTGTAACTCAACAAGAACCTATGACTATATATAGACTTCAAGATAAAATTCAACAATATAAACAAAATGTCTTAAAACAAACAACCATTGATGCCATGTTTAAAAAATAATAAATTATTATTTTTAACAAATAGTTTTTACTTTCTCTCTATTCTAAAAAAAGGTAACTAACGCTGTCACCGCCACCGCTGCTGCTGGTTTTGAATTTTTTGTGAGCGGAAGTCTTTCTTCATTAATATTAAGAAAAATATTGCATACAAAAAATATGAAAATCGGTGGTATTATAGAGAAATGTTTGATAAACACGCTGATGCAGACAGTTTTGAAATCGAAGAATTATTTTAAGAGATATTTAATGCTAAAAATGGACAAAATCATTCCATTAAAAAAGTTTTATAGGAATAAAAACTGTACATGGGAATTTAATCATTTTTAGATCATATTATGCATTCGAATTTCCCAGTGTGCCGACTGCACTTCTTTTTTTAATTTGACTCATTCTTTGAGGTTTTATTTCTATTTTAAATTCAAATTTTCAGCATTTCGAGAGATATTTTTTACATATTTTAAAAAATGGTATTAATTTAAACTGACGCCAACTGTATAAACAGTGTAAACAATGTTTGCTTCAAATAAAAAATTTATTTACACATGACTATTATAAACAGAAAATATAAAAAGCAGGAACTCATTGAAAATTACGTCATAAAAACTATATTTACATGTGAATTTTAAAAGAAAAAGAATATTGTAAACTAATAAATTCATTAACATGCGTTAGAAGGCTTAAATAAGATAAATTACGTCACATTACACTTATTACGTAAAATGAACAAAAAATAATATTGCAAAACAGTTTAAATTTAAAAATTGCGCGAGACATTTATTTGATATTTTGAGATGATCTTTTAGACTATTTTTGTTAGGACAGCGCAAATAGTATTTCATTTCTAACAAAAGTATTTTCATGTGAATATTAAAAAGAGAAAAAAAAGTTTGGTGAAAATTACGTCAGATTAAAAACGATACATTTAAAATGTCTTATTTAAAAAAAACTTTCTTTTCGCTATGTTAAAAAATACCGGGAGACAAAAAAAAACTCTGTTTACTTAATTCATTTTATATTAGCTTATCTTGAAATGTTTAACTGATTTTATTTAATCAAAGACGGAAACAGTCATTGTATCTTTTAATAGCAACTGATTTGGTCTTAAAATTTCCCAATTAAAGAGAAATGAATAGAAACCCGTTTATAGGGAGATCGCCACTGTTTTTTAAATTATAATTCAATCTTCCGAAATCTTTTTAAAGCCAGTCAAATTAGCATGCTTTTAGAGTCTGCGATTTCTGAACGGGGGTTGGCGAGCGTAGCTTGTAGGGGGCAGAGCCCCCTAGTATTCATACATTAAAATGTGTAATTTATTTATTTTAAAGAATTAACAATCTAAATTTGTTCAAAATATGAATTTAAAAAATGTAAACAAAATTTAAATAGATATATGACTTGTAATCCGCACAATCCTTGGAACAAAGCTTTGCAGATCAGAGGCTTTCTACTGTATTTTAAAGTTTTTGACGTAATTTTCCTTATTTCCTACTTCTGACACGTGATCATTTAATTCTTATTTTAAAATTTCTTTCTGATTTTAATAATTTCACTTTTCATGACAAAAACCAAATCTGATTTTTATTCTTTAAAAATTTCCTGAAAATCACAATTTAATCACAATATTGTTTCACTATCGGTTTAAATAAAAGATAATTTCAATTATTAATTTGAAATAGACAAAAAAGAAGAAATCTAATAATCCCTGTAGTTTTTCCCATATTGTCCCCTTTTTTCCAAAAAATGAAGTAATTTTGTTGCCATTACAGATTCACTACAGAAATGTAATTAAAATTAAAAAAAAAAATAATATTTCGAGAGCTAATTCAAATTTTAAAATTCTGTTATCAGTTTTGACATCTGTGGATCAATACGAATAATTAGTGTTGATTTCCCCACCAAAATTTCCATATTTTAGGAGAAATAGCCGTGAAACATAATCAGTGGTTTTATAAATTCATTTCATTAGGGTTTTATATATGTAGGGCAGATATATATAATATAAAAGCGAGATAATAGGCTTCCAGTGATGCCGCTGTACTTGAAAAAACCTGGGTCCCCGGGACCCAGGATTTCCAAAAATCTGGGTCCCTTTTTTACAAAATCGGGACCTCATCAATAATAATTTATATTTTAAAGGAATAAATGAAACTTATTTATTTGGAAAAGATAAATGAAATGCATTAATTATTGTTTTAATAATAATTACATAATGAATTAAACCAGTATTATTTGCACTCAAATAAGATATTTTTAAAAAAATATTAAGAGAAATTTTCTTTACTTTTTTAAAAGTAAAAATGCAAGATACAATTTTAAAATAATGTTTATTTGAGAGTAGAAGATATCAAGTTCCACTAACAAGTATCACTAATGTTTGCATTTCCTTTAAAAAGGGGCAAGATGGGTTTATTGAAAAATATATTTTTGCTGAAAAAAAAGAATACTTATGTTAAGTAAAGGGGTACTTTTTGTTGAATGAATGGGTGCTTTCATTATACTTCCCACTGAATTATTTGTCAGCATAGATCTGTGTTGGAATCGGACATTTTCCTTGGAAGGGAAATTTACATCTAAATCATTAATAAGGCATCAAATCCTAAATGTTCTGAGGGCGGAACACATTTCAATGCAGTAAGGAGGAAGGGGGGTGATTTTTCACTGGTCCACCTACTGAATACATTATCAAAGTACACTGAAATCATGCTGTATTTTTAAGAATCTCATAAAAAAAAAAAATTAAATCCCATTTTATGAATTTTCTACCTATAAGTTTAGTTTGCACATCTTTTTTGGTGCTTTGACTAAATTCACGTTTTTTCTGCGTTACTTTTGTCGAAATTCGCTATTTTTTCGCGAGCCTGTCACGAAAATCGTGTTTTTTCCGTGATACTTTGACAAAATTCGGCTTTATTCTGCGATTTTTTGACAAAATACGCTATTTTTTTCGCGATCCTTTGACGAAAATCGGCTTTTTTACGCTATTTTTTGAGGACATTCGCAATTTTTGTGGGGTCCTTTGACAAAATACGCTATTTTTTTTTTTTCGTGATCCTTTGACGAAAATCGGCTTTTTTTCTACTATATTTTGATGAAATTTGTGCTTTTTTCGCGATCCTTTGACAATATTTGGCTTTTTTAGGACATTCGCTATTTTTGGAGGATCCTTTGATGAAATACGCTATTTTTTCGCGATCCTTTGACAAAAATCGGCTTTTTTTCTGCGATATTTTGATGAAATTTGCGCTTTTTTCGTGATCCTTTGACAAAATTCGGCTTTTTTCCGCGAATTTTTTTGACGAAATTCGCTATTTTTTTCGCGATTTTTTAACGAAATACGCTAATTTGTCGCGGCCCTTTTACGAAAATCACGTTTATTCGCAATATTTTGATGAAATTTGCACTAATTTACGCGATATTTTGATGAAATTTGCGCTTATCTCAGCGATTTTTTGACGAAATTTGCTCTTATTTTTTTGCGATCCTTTGACGAAATACGCTATTTTTTCGCAACGCTTATACGAAAATTGCTGTTTTTTCGTGATATTTTGATGAGATTTGAGCTCTTTTCGCGATTCTTTGACGAAAATCGGCTTTTTTCTGCGATTTTTTTTTTTTTTTTTTTTTTTTTTTTTTTTTTTTTTTTTTTTTTAACGTTATTATATGTCCCACGGGATGTGTAAGAGCTATATTTTTGCGTCCCGTCTCCGATTTTTCGCGTGATTTACGCGCTATAGCGCGTCCACGGCATCCCTGGGCTTCTTTGGCAACTTCAGCTGTTGTGTAACAAGTCTGTTTTATTTTTAAATGAATAAATTTGTAAAAGGTTAAGTATGAAGATGGAAAAGTTTTGTGAAAGGTCTATTTTAACACAAAGAATTTAGTTAAAAGTCCTGTTTTAAGGTAAATCTTGTGAAGGATCCTTTTATAAGATGAAAAAAATTTTGAAGTCTCTTTAAATGATCAAAATTCTTAAACTGATCTCTGTAAATGATCCAACCACATGTTTTCCCCTTCAAAAACCCATTCATGTTTTAAAGTTTGTGTGTAATTCTGTAGAAATTTGCAGATACTTCTTTGGGTGTATAGTTTTGTTTGCAGACAGTTTCCAATTTTATACTACTGTCATCAACATATGAATATGGTATAACTTTTGTTTTGCTAGAATTATGTAAAGTAACATTCAGTACCATGAAATAAATATATGTAAAAATAAGAAGAAATTGGTATGGTTACCACAACTTATGTTTTACAGTCCAAGCTTAGCAAGAACACCTTCTGGTATGTTTTTAAATGTAACAAAGTGTGCTGTCACATATTTAGTATTTTTCTGTGTGATTTTGTAATAAAGCAAGGAAAGATAGTTCAAATATTACTTCAAAATTTATTTTATGCTGAAATTAAATTTATTTTTTCCTTGTATCATTAATTGCAGTGTCCGTAATATAACCTTTAAAATTCTAATTGTCTTTTCAGGGTTCGTACGGTCCTTGAAAGTCCTTAAAAGTGCTTAAATTTTTCAAAGGAAATTTTTGGTGCTTAAAAGTACTTATTTTCATGCAAAATCTGAAAAAAGTCCTTAAAAGTGCTTAATTCTACTCTCATATTAATTCTTAATCAAAGGTAAAACTCTTCTGCATTTCTTTTAATTTCTGATTTTAAAAAAATCTTAATCCCGCCTTGCCTCCCCTTCTGAAATTTCACGTCCCCCTTCGTAATATCAAAGTTAAAAACTTTTTTTTAACCTTTTTCTACTCTCAGGGATGTAAGACCTGCGCCAATTGCGCCAGACGAAGCCAAAATCGCTTTACTGCTCCAAGCTTCTACGAAACCGCTATTTTTTTTCATTTTGCACCAAACCTGCGCCAAAACGTACTTAGTGCCAAGATGAAATTTTGTACGATTTCGTCGATCCGAGAAACAAAAAAAAAATCCATTTTTAAACTTTTTCTAGCCCGCTAATTGCGTCAAAAAAGCAAAAAACCGCGGTCAAAAGATCTCGAAAAATACGCGATGTTTGTCAAATGATCACGAAAAAAAATGTGAATTTTGTCAAAGGATCCCTAATTTTGTCAAAAACGAACAAAACGCGGTCAAAAGATCGTAAAACGATAATTTTGTTAAACGATGGCAAAAAAAACTCCGCAAATTTCATCAAAAGATCGCAAAAAAACCATAAGTTTCGTCAAAAGATCGCGAAAAACATGCAAATTTCGTCAAAAGATCACGAAAAACATGCAAATTTTGTCGTAAGATCGCGGAAAACGCACGATTTCGTCAAAGATCGCAAAAAAACGCAAATATTGTCGAAAGATCACGAATTTTGCCAAAGGATCGCTAATTTCGTCAAAACACGATCAAAAGATCGTAAAAACGCTATTTTTATTAAAAGATGGCGAAAAGACCCCGCAAATTTAATCAGAAAGTTGCAAAAAACACGAATTTCGTCAAAATATCGCGAAAAAAAATGTGCATTTTGTCAAAAGATAGCTGATTTCATCAAAAAAATGAACAAAACGTGGTCAAAAGATCGCGAAAAATACGCAAATTTCGTTAAAAGATCGCGAAAAATACGCAAATTTCGTCAAAAGATTGCCAAAAATATGCAAATTTCGTCAAAAGATTGCCAAAAATACGCAAATTTCGTCAAAAGATCGTGAAAAACACGCGAATTTTGTCATAGCGAAAAAAAGACCCCGTTAATTTTGTCAAAGGATTACCAATTACTTCTAAAAACGAACAAAATGGGGGTCAAAAGGTTGTGAAAAAACGCAAATTTCGTTAAAAGATCTCGAAAAAAACCACAAATTTCAGCAAAAGGTCACAAAAAACCGCAAATTTTGTCAAAAGATTTAAAAAAAAACGCTAATTTCGTCAAAAAATAGCGAACAGCACACTGATTTCAACAAAGGATAGCAAAAAATACGCGACTTTTGTCAAAAGATCGCGAAAAATATGCGAATTTCGTCAAAAGATCACGAAAAATACGCGAATTTCGCCAAAAGATCGCGAGAAATACGCAAATTTCGACAAAAGATGGCGAGAAATACGCAAATTTCGACAAAAGATCGCAAGAAATATGCAAATTTCATCAAAAGATCGCGAAAATACGCAAATTTGTTTTTTATTAGCATTAGAATTTCAATTTGCTCCAAAAACAGTTTTTATGGCTACAAAATTAATTTTTGCTGCTACAAAAATGGATTTTACTGCTACAAAATCAGATTTTGCTGCTACAAAAATAGATTTTACTGCTCCAAAATTCGATTTTTGCTGCTACAAAACTGCTACAAAATGGCTTTAGTGCACTTTCATACCTGTACTCTATTTCTTACTTTATATTGAATAAATAATGTGTCCTAAATTTCTGTAACAATTCATTCCATCACATTTCATTAAAATTTCACCTGAATTTCACCCTCAAAATTTATCTTCCTCCGTTTTTCTTTGCTCCCTCACAGTACTCAAAGTTTAAAAACTCTTCGAAACTGTTTAATTATTTTTTTTTGTTGTTTGTTTGCTTTGTCATTTTATTGCCACAATAAATAATCAATCAAGATTTCTCTTCCCACCCGAAATTGGAATTTTCCTTTTGCACCCCCTCTCTTCCCCCCCACACACTTAAAGAACACATGGAATTTAAAGTCTTTAAAACTCCTCTTAGTTTTTTTTTTCTTGTAAATTTTTAGTAAGGTAAATAAATAAGTCCTCTAATAAACTCCCTCCCTCCCTAAAAAAATTTAAAAAATATGCTTGTTCCTTTGCCCCCTCAACTTATAAAGTTTAAAACCTTAAAAATCATTGCTTTTTTTAAAAACTTTTTTTGCTCCATTAGTTAATTTATTGTAACAATAAATAATCGATCATACAGTTTTACTCCCCCCCTCCACCGAAATTGACGTTTCCCCGCCCTCCCCCTTCCTTACCAAGCATACAAAATTTAAAGTCTTTTAAACTGTAAGTTAATTATAAGTCTGTTAAACTACCCCCCCCCCCCCCCCCTCAATAATAAGAAAAAATTATGTTTCTCCTCTTTTTTTATCTTTACAATAAGAAAGTATTGGATTCAGGAAATTTTTCGACCGATTTACACGTTTTAGGGGTCAGATATCCTGAAAAACATGTTTTTACAAAATGAGTCTGACTCTGTTTGTCTGTATGTGACACAAATTTTGTGGGTGGTGTATCTCAAGAACTAATGCACAAAATTTAATAAAAATTTATATTCAGTTAATCCTCGATATAAATTAGTGTTGATTAGTTTTTGATGTAAATCGCCCTACAGGTGATGCTGCTATGCTGCATTTTTCATGATTTATGCCATAGCTATATCTCAAGAACTAAAGAACGAATTTTCATCAAACTTCAGATTCAGGTATACCTTGATAATTATAGGTGCTGATTATGGTTTGGTGTTAATCTCGCAACAGATGGCGCTGCTATGCTGCATTTTTCACGATTTCTGCAATAGTTATATCGCAAGAACTAATGCACGGATTTTCATCAAACTTCAGATTCAGTTAGATGTTTACATAAGTTGTTGCTGATTAGGTTTTGGTGTAAATCACCCTACAGGTGGTTCTGCTATGCTATATTTTGCAGGATTTGCACGATTTTCAAGTCGTATCTCAAGAACTAATGCACGGAATTTCATATCTTTAGAATCCTCATGAGGGGCATAGACCATTTAATTTTGGCACTCTGATAATGAATTTTGTAGTATTAACATGTATGAGATAGAAGAAAGTTTTGGGATTTGCACATCTGACTAGTTTTTTCTTCTGCTGTATGTTATTTTAAAATTTTCTAAATTTCTACTGCCACATAGTGAAATCCCCCCCCCCCCTTCCCGTTCGTTTGAATATTTAAAACTTTTACAAAAATGAAAGAAACCCTTTATTAAAAAATGCATGTTATAATTTATTAGTTTATTTAATTTGAAGGTCCTTAAATTTTTTTGGTTTTTGGTCCTTGAAAGTCCTTAAAAGTACTTGATTTTTATTTAAAGAAATGTGTACGAACCCTGCTTTTGTTAACACTTTCGCTGCCCAGGGTTGGCAGGTTTTTGACACATGTCAGTTTTTGACAGTTTAAACTGCGGTTTAAACCGTCATGTCAAAAACCTCAAATACTTACAGTGATCTGTAAAATTTCACATTAAATGTCGCACATTAGATGTAATATTTAAAATTCACTATTACTGTAATTGTATAATTAGTATATAGTATTACTAATAATTACAGGGTTGGCAGGTTTTTGACATGTGTCAGTTTATGTCTGGTTCAAACCATAGTTTAAACCGTCATGTCAGAAATCTCAAATACTAAATTGATCTGTAAAAATTCAAATTAAATGTCACACATGACAACATTACATGTAATATTTTAAATTCACTCTTACTGTATATCAGTAATTAGTACATAGTAAAGTATTATTGTTAAGTACAACTTTTTAACAGGGTAAAATTTTATTTAGTTTTTTTGTAAAATTGTGTTTTTCTAAAAAGTAGACATTAAGCTCACCTGAGCTGTACATTTTTTCTCTTACTTAAAACCGTTTTAATTTCGCTTACTATTGAGAGCTTTTAGCTAGCTTTTTTTATGAGGAAAAAAAAACTCAGAAAAGTGTAGATTTTTTTGTATATATAACAAGATAATGTGCATCAATGTTATTCTAGTCTTGGCAATAACCATTCCACTCAAAATTGAAATTGGATTATTAATTTTAAACATTTACAAAATAAGAGAAGTAATTAAAGAAGAAAAAACTTAAAAGTCAAAATCTTTTTAAAACATGCTTTCTTTCAATATATAAAAATGTTTTCGATTTTAAAACTGAACAAAATTGGCTTGGTGATCTAAAAGAAAATTCCTGTAAGCCCATATTGAAAAAGTGCATAATAGAAGGGATCAAATCATGAACCATACCATTGTTTGGCTTATACTTTGCATCCCAACCATCAGGGGCAAGGGTTGACTGCTGTATCAGTTGATTCAGCTCACGCTTGAGCTACGGAGAGAGTTTATGGATGCTTACCCATACTGATTGTGTATGAAGCTAAAAAATACCCTTTCCAGTCTTCCTATTTCAGTGCTATAGGGAGGACTCCATTGTTTGGTGGAAAAGTATCACTAAATGCAACAGCTTTTTGAGCCTGCTTCAAAACTTGCTCATCTAGCAATGCTTTTGCTATCAAGTCCTACTAGCTCAGCATCAATTAAGAGACAGACTATTTTCTAACGCTTCATACACTCTAAACTCAAAAATCTTTTGGATGTAAATAAATGTTCTAAACAAGTGGTGTGCTGCAGCATGCTGCGAGGTAAAATTGATCCGGATTATTTAATTGTACAAAATTATTTTCCTCTGGTTGAAAAATCAAAAAAAAAATTATTTCAAATAATATATTTTTTAAATTATTAAATTTCAATAAAAGATCACATAAATCATTGACTTATTTAATGTTTGTCTATTGTTAAAATGTTTTAGCGTGTTACATATGTTTGGCAGTTTTCGACGGTTTAAACCAGTTTATGACAGTTTTCGACGGTTTAAACCAGATTATGACAGTTTAAACCAGTTTTTGACGTCAAAAACCCAACCCTGTCGCTGCCGATCCTGCGACATCACATGCTGGTGCGGGATCGGCAGCGAAAGTGTTAAACAAAGATAAGTTATTAAATAACTAATGTTAAAAGTAAAGTAATATTTTCATTGTTTTTAGTGTTATTCTTTTACATTTTTATTGCATTATTCTGATTGTTTAATGATTATAGCCACTTTTTGTTACAGCTACATCATCTTATAATTGGCCTTTTGCAGTATCTAAGCCAGCTTGTAAGTATTTTTCTTTCCCATTTATGACATGCAACGGTCAGGGAATACTTTTTCTTATCATTCACTTGAAGAGCAAGAAAAATTAAAACTATAAAAAAAAATTCTGTGAAAAATTAATTTTTACATGCAATCTTGGAATTATATCAAGGAATTTTTCTGTAATATTTTTGCGAGTCCTGTATTGGATTGGATAACCCGATTTTACCCGATCCCAACTCATAATTTGGGTTGTGTTGACAGTTTTTTTCTTTGCATTGATTAGTTTTCGTTTTACTTAGATTCCAAATTGATTCTTCTTTTTGCTGAGTTTTTGCTTTTCGGCAACATACCCAATTTAGGCTGTAAAATACTATTAGAATAATATTGAAGCTATAATGCCTAATGTTGCCAGTAAAATGCAGTCTGAAAATATTATTAAATCGATTTTCAACATTTAGATGGCAACACTTGTGCTGTTTAAGAATAAAGATAAATTTATTTTTTCAAATGTTTCTACTTGTTCTCTTTGGTTTTTTTTTTTTTTTTTTTTTTTTTTTTTTTTTTGGAAGCTTGCGAAATACCTATTTTGACCTGCAGTGAGCAAGTAAAATTTATTTCTTATTAAAGTTCCTAAAATCTTGTGTGTTTAATATTGTAGAATTTTATCAAGGGAAATTATTTTTTCAATTAAACACCAGTATTGCCGATTAGTAACAAACTGTTTTTCAGCCGTAAATTATACTTAAAACAAAATATGATTTTTTTTAAGTATTTTTCCTATGATTTATTTAAAAAATGAAAGCCGAAAAACATTATTACAATGATTTTTGAAAAATCAGGCATTTAAGGGTTAAGCAGAATGTTTAGATCTGATATAATGTGACCCATGCAGGACTCAGGGGTACAGAGGTTTGGAAGACTTGACATTAATTGTTAATTTTATTAAACTGTGCATTTAAAGTATTTGTTTCACTTTTATGTATTTTTTTTATAAAAATCTTGTTTTTTTTTTTTTTTGTTTTTTTTTAATAAAAGAACATTACAACTTGAGAAATAACTATAACAGTTACATTAAATACTTTTGTTATTTTATTATATAATAAATTAATTGGGGGGGGGGGGAGTCATTTGATTTATTACGGCTGTTCTCAAATTCAAATTTTCTATTTTCTGACATATTCAAAGAAATCATTTATGTGCAAAATTTGCTGATATTCTTATTTGAATACTAAAAGATCAACTAATGTTTTCCTTTTTTGATAAAATCAAAGGATCTCTCAGAAAATGTTATCAAAGTTGTTGGTTTAAGCCGATTTTTAGAATGTGATGCCCAGAAAAGAATGACATGAAAAAGCAGTTTATTATTACCTACAATGTTACATTCATTGAAGAATTCTATTAGATTCAAAATCATTTCATTAATCATGCCTGCATATTTCATGATTTTATCTATAAAAAAATAATTCTGTAGCAGTCAATCCGAGCAAAAATTGGGCCTCTTTAAGACCCCTTCATAAAATTCCATTCCAAACTCTTTACTATCTATCTATATATAAGCTCTTACGTAGCGCTAAAATAAGGCTGAATTTGTAACTGCTGTTTGGCATCAATCGTTAAAATTAATTTGCCTTATTACATTCCACCAATCTGGAGCATGATTTCACTACTGAAACGTGCGTCCTATTTAAGAGAAATTTCAAGGATTTTTATAAAATGCAAACATATTAAAATGATTGTATTTAATTATGCAATAATCACGGAAGAGCAGAACGTAGATAATTTATTGAGAAATAATATTAAATAATCTGTGTAAATAAAATAACTAAATAATCTATTTTAGTAAGTATCATGTAAAGCAAAATTTTTCCGTTAAAGAAAATGACCTCATTCAAAAGGCAAAAGATGCATTTTCATTCATGAATATAAAATAGTTTACTATAACTGTGTCAGTGATGTCATATTCACTGATCTGATTCTTATTCCTGCACCTAAATAGCCTGAACTCTTGCTATTTATTTAAAGATCCTTGGAAAGCACAAAATAAAGTACTTCTGAAAATTACATAATTTCCAATTATTATAATAAATATTTAATAAAACTTAGGAATTTTAGAACATCTAATCTATGAGGGATGAATGGTTTTGATGATGAAAATGATGTCATATTGGATAGAAAGGATGCATTCTCATATAGATTCCAAAAGTGTGATGGCACATGATGTAGAATTTTTCAAACTACCGATTTCTGGATAGGTTTTCCACTGTCTGAAGGTGTGTAGTAACAGCCAGAAAATACATAGCAATGGTTTATTAGGAATTCGCAATGACGTCATGACCTTTAGAGTTTGTATAAAGCTGAAATATTTTAGTAAAATTTTATCAATATGATCATATTCAAAAGTTTCTCTAAAGTAATTTAACTGTACAAAAATTATAGATGCTTGTGTTTTAAATTAATTGTATTTCCAAGGTAATTTTTTTAGCTAATTATTTTACATTTCAAAAATTTTTAACTTGCAAAATGTTGAAAATGGTTTATGTCCATTGGTAGCACCAACTAAATGTATTTTTAATTGTGTTTTCAACAAAGTTTTCTATTAATGATTTTTATATTTAAAAAAATTGTAAATTTCATGTGTTAAAATGATTTATAATAGTACTCATTTTGGCTAGAGTTGCTGCAAAAAGAGAGCGAGCGAAGCCTAGGACTGTGTATTGACTGCAATGTGAATTGCATCGTAATTCATGGGGGCTGGCGAGCAGGAGGTGAAGCAACCTAGTTTCTTTTTATTTTGTTAATATTTGCCAACAAAACAAGCTCAGCAGAACAGAAAGAATATGAAGACTAATAGTATTCACTCTAGAAACAAAAAAGGCAGTGTGGTAGTTCCTAATAAAGGCACAACTAAAGCAAAAAAAGGCACTGGATCAGTAAAAAAAGTATTAGGTTTTGGACACATTGATTTGGAAATACTCTGTTATTAGGGAAGATTTTTTAAAGAAATCCCTGGATACAACTATGGGTGCATTTCACTATTTTAAAGAAAGGCAGGGTGGATTTTACCAATACAGTTGAAACCTGCCTATAACGATATTCTACAGATCGAAAAAAAAAATATCGTTATAGGCAGGTTTTAATGTGCAAGTGTTATAACATGATACGTAACAAGTAAACAGACACACCTTACAATAATAAGAGTTTTGGGTTGTAAACAGCATACACATTTAACTATTTGATAGATTCACATGTTTTTAACAGAAAATAAATCTGATATTCTTGTTTGTTTAGATTTGATGAGAATGCAGCCTGAATGCACATATTTTTGAATAAATCTATTGAGTTCAAAATTGTTTGTGGAACATTTGGTAATGTTGAAACATAATTTTGAATAGTGACAAATATGAATAGTGACTGCCGTTTTTTGAAATAATAGACTTCTATGGACATTTTTTTTTCCAATTTATCTGTAGAAGCATTTTTTAGGAATTGAAAGTTTTTTTTCTTTTTGAATTTTAATAAATGTCAACATCCTTTTTTTGGCACCAACTAGTCAGTGTTTGGAAAGTATTAATATAGATTTTTTCTGAATTATTTCAGCATTTTAAATATGTTTTAAACAATTTTTTGCTTTTAAAAATTTTAATTTGTATTTGTCTCCGCTAAATTTTTTTAAATTGCAAAATTTAAAAATATTCAGATTTTTTAAAATTTTATTTAAATAATTTTGCTTAAACATTTTTAATTTGTATTTAAAATATTTTTTTATTATTATTATTTTAAAATGAAATGCAATGGTGCTGCAATTTATGTAAGGACTTAATAATTATAAATGAACAGTTTCGATTCATTAATTTAACACTTTGGCTGTCGTCCATTAACTTCTTAAAAAATGTTAAACATTTTTGTAATTGGAATTATGTCTATGACTAACAATTTAGGAATTAGCCATTACATGCAGTTGAAAGTATATGAATTATGTATTTTGTCCAACCATTATGGAAATATATTTTTGTGGTAAAAGTGGTATAACCAGGAGGTAACCAGTTTTACTCTAAAATCTATGTGACTGTTTCCATGAACACATTGACATTACCACCTCCACTTAATCCCAAATTGTAAAGTTTAAAAAAGAAAAATCAACATAGTACTTTTCACAGTTTATCCCAACACACACAGTATTCCACAGTTTATCACTCAAATAATTAGAAAAATCCAAAAATTATTTTGCTGATTTATTAGAAACTATTTAAAGTACCCGGTGTTGTCCAGAATGTTAAGAGTGCTTGTTTTGGAAAATCAATTTCAAAATTAAACATACAGTATAAAACAAACAATTTTTAAAAAAGCAGGTGAAGTGTTATACATATGAATCAAATGAAAACTCTGATGTCATATCGCGGCATTCTCACTGATATCAAAATAATGCATAGATATCAGTGTTTCAAGTCGTTATGCTTCGCGGCCCAATTCTGAGACTGTTCGGTATCAATGTTTGCTTTTCTGACGATATGACGTCATACATTTACGAATTCCACGCATCTGGAGATGAATGACTGAATTTCAGTTTAAGTATTACGTCATTGTGCCGATGACGTACGCTAGTTCTTGATTGCTTGATTTATATAACTGCAATCTTCACTGTTAGAGTTGACTCTGAATCCTGACAAGATGGTATATGTTTAACGACTTCATGTTCGGATGGCTTGTTTTGTATGTTATATTTTAGTAGTGTGATTGATATAAGTAAAGGCTCGTTAAATGAGCTGTTTAAGTTCTTGGCCGAAGTTATGGCCTTATATTATTATATTTAATTAATATCTTTAATCGTGTTTTTGTTTTTAATAAAGTTATGTTTAAATTATAATCTGACTTCTTTCTGCTTGTATGTGGACACCAATCCTTAATAACTCTGCTTTAAGTAGTTGTGGCTTCTAGGCTTTAATGGATTTTTGCCCTAGCAGACTGTTAAAACCAATATATAAAAATGTATAAATTTTTAATTGTAAAAAAAATCTCAAATCTTTATTTCAGTTCTTCACTAAGAATGAGCTCTAGGGACCTAAACTTTTCAGGAAATTCTAATATACACGCATGCATACACACACGTATATATATGGAATAGATTTTAAAATGCCGAAAACAAATTCAGAGAACCTCAAAACGTTAAAATGTGCCAATATTTCCATAATCGGGTTTTTATTATGTTTTAATACGTTTTTTCAAACTAGTATAACGTTATATATTCACCTGCTGACTGACGTTCATTATATTTCCAATATGACGTAACATTCACTTTTTAATTCCTCAAACTATTTATTTCATTTTTCCTGTGGATTTTCAATTGTTTGCAACTGCTTTAATGAAAATGTTTAAATTTAATAGGAAATTGCTGTTAAATTAGTGTTTTTTTATTTATTAAAATTAACTATAAATTATTTCGATACTGGATTACTTTAGTTGCCTCGGCCGTGTTTTAATACACATGCACATAACATTTCACAATTCTGGCTTCCAAACTGTGGATTTGTATATAATTACAGACACAAATTTTCATTTTTATATATTAGATTACAAAGTACACACCAAAATAATTAATTCCTGTGATGGTTGTATACAAACTGAAGTAACAAGGAACTAGCAGCACTTTAGTAAGAAACCGGGGATACTTGGTTTGAGTCATCTACCCAGTTTTGCCCTACTTTCCTCTCCAACTAATCTCTCAAAGATGGTTGCCTGCTTAGTTTCACTTTAACTAACCTAATTTAGTATATATATAGCATTTGTAGGTTCAAACAAAATATCCAATTTAGTATATATAAAACATTTGTAGGTTCAAACAAAATATCCAATTTAGTATATATAAAACATTTGTAGGTTCAAACAAAATATCCAATTTTATATTCAAGATTGGAGTAGCATAGTTGAAGTGTATTCCAACAGAGTGAAAAATGTCCAGACCAGGGATCAAACCTGGATATCTTGGCTTGTTATGTCAATGCTTTACCTATTAAGCTATCCAGACGATACCTGGCTGGCATAATTCACTCTTATTTGTTGGATGCGGCTGCAAACTGCAGCATTAGTTTCATTCATCCGAGCTATAACTATAGCATTTACATGGTGTGTGATAACACAGAAACTCCTGTTATACTGGTTATTCGGTCATAATGAAGATATGGAAAACTTTTCAAATGAATAAATTATATTCAAGGCTGGAGTAGCACAGTTAAGGTTTATTCCAACAAAGTGAAATATGTCCACTTTTGTTATTTCATATTTATTGACACTGTTTAGTTTAACTTTTTTTTTTTTTTTTTTCAAACTAAATTGTTTTTCCCCTTGCAGATAGTAAATCTACCGAGAGAGCAAAAAGGTGCAGAGCAAAAAAAAGAAAGATAATGCAAGAAAGGGAAGATAGTTTTGAAAAGAAAGCTATTACTACTCAGGAAAATATGGCTTCTGACATCAATCAGATAAACATTACTTTAATTGAAATGAAAAACAGTATGAAAAGATACATGGAGAGAATTGATCAGAAATTTGATAGAATGTTAGATTTGTTAGCTATTGCACTAAATGTTGAGCCAGAGGAGATCCAAGACATGCAAAAATAACTGAATTATGCTTTTAATTGTTATGATGGGTAGTAAAACTTGCTGTATATTTAAATGGGATTGTTATAAATCATTGGAGAATAAAACTGACTATTCTTATTTTTGCTGCAATATTTTCATTTTCTCCTCTCATATGTTAAACATTTGCTTTATTCAGCCGGAGACTAGTTGTAACTTTGGAAGAGGGAAAATTCTGTGACATACACTGATTTATTTATTTATTTTTCATTTTATTACATCACTTTAAAGCAGTGAAATTGTTGTACATATGCAGTTACTTTGTTTTTAGATTGGAGCATCTATTTATTGAATGTATATTTGTTGAGTTTTAAAATTGATTTTATTGTATTCAATTGCTGTGTACTTGTCCCCTCCCTTTTCTTTCATTTCAGAAAATACATTCTGTATTACAATATAAAATAAAATGTACGGGATCATTTTAGTTCATCTGTAACTTTTTTAAAAGGAGATTTCGCTTAAGAGATCAAATGCTTTTATTGATAACTTAGACTTAAATTTCATATTTCAATTCTTATTGCTGATTTGTTTTGCCTGTGAATTGTTTGTATAATATTCTCTTAAGTCTCACCTTTAATATAAAAATTACTATGATTTAGATTTGTTATGCAGTCATGTAAGAGTAGCTATAACTGTTTTCTCTTATTCGTTTTTTTCCCTTTTGACAATTAATATATATTTTTTAATTCTGCACAGAACATACTGCTTGCATAAATAATATACTAAAATATTCATCACCATTTCTACCTGTGTCAAATGGTACTTTTTAAAGTTTTATGTTTATTTTGCTTTTAAAAGCTACTAAACAGAAAAATGTCTTTAATGTATTGGACGGGATTTGTAATTGTTTTAATCTAAAAATTGCAAATAGAATATCATTAAATTCAAATCTTGTAAAAGGTGTCATTTGATACCAATAAAAATAGTGTTAAATAGATTGGAATATTAGCTTATGTGATTTAGGAAACGATTGAAATCCAGAAGTTTTATGCCATCCCAACATTTTTACTATCATATTTATCCTTGCACATTCTTATTAGCATAATGTGTGAAATAAAGCTGTGATACAAATCTCCAAACATGAAAATAGGTTTCTTGTACGTTTTGATTTAATCGGTTTTGCAAGATTTTTTTTCTTTCTTCTGATGCTGTGATCTTTCAATTTTTAAGATATTAGCAGAACATTAAAGGACGTGCCTTCTCAAAATGCTATCCTTGGAGTTTGAATTTTCAATTTCATGTGACACAGCCCCTATATTCATGGGAATTCAACGAATCCTTATTTTTATGTATTTTTCATTATCTCTCCCCCTCCCCCCTCTCTCTCTCTCTCTCATTCCAATCTCGTTTATCTTAAATATTTTTGTATTTCAGCTATCTTTATTTATTTATTTTAACAATTGTCTGTCAATATCTAAAAAGGAATAAAAACTTGCAAAGACGTGAAAAATTGATTTAGTCAATAATTAAATTGTATTTGGTTTATAATACTCTCTGTTGTTATTTCTGAGATTCTTGAAGCAGTCCATTGTTTGATTGTTAGAATAAATTTTTCTTCTTTCATAGTCAGGGAGGCACTGTTCTATCATTTTTTTTCTCCCCAAGTTCTCCCTTCAAGTAAATTTTGAACCAGAATGCTTATAATCTTTTCAAATGCTAAATTTGTAGAGTAAAATTTCATTAAAAAATTGTCATTTTATATTATAGTGCTATATAAAACAAACAGATGTTTAATAAACTTGTTTCTAAGCAGGCATTGCACAATTTATTTTAAAAATTGTTAAATATTTGCAGTAACATTTGTTGCTATAATGCTATGTTTCTGCAATTGTGTGATAAAGATAAATGTTTTTGTTTGCATTATTTTAAGTATCCTGTTTGTTCACTCTCTAATTGCAGTATATTTCAAATAATTGTAATACACCATGCATATATTTATACACATTTTCACTTTTGTCCCCCCCCCCCCTCAAAGATTTTATGTCCTGCCATAGGAGGAGGGAGCTGTATAGATGCAATGCCTGCATACACCGCACCTGCTCTATGATTAGCATTCTCTCCAAATGTTAAAAAAATTCTGATATGTATCTAAAATTTCATATTTTTCGTTAATGAAAATCCCCAATCTTCTGCCTTTTTATATGTATGTGTCAAAAATGTACTGTAATAATCACATGAAAAAGATTACATAATAATCATATGACTGTTTTGTAAATTTCCCTGTTCCATTTCTTTATACACAAGTAAAATAATTTTCCTAGCATTTCATGAAACATAGCAAATAATCTTGTATATATATAAAAATATTTGTAGATATGTTTATACTTCCACTACATTATGTAAAAAAAATTGTAAAATAAATTTCATTTTTTGCATTAATTTTATTACAAGCATTCACAAGTTTGAAGTTAACAATTTGATCATTAACCTATTCAGGACAGGTGATTTAAATGTCATCTAGAAAGCATCTCTTCATATAAGTTGGTAATAATATTCTTAATATCTAATCTACCAAGTGCTTCTTTTCCTCACAGTTATTGTTAACTACGGCTTTGAGATGACATGATTAATACAGTATAACTTCAAAAATCCGGCATTGTCGGGACCTAGGCTATACCGGATTTTTGAAGGAATATCAAAAATAATTCCAATATTCCTAATGAAATCTTTAGTCATAATTTAATTCATAAACAAATGACTATTATGCGAGTAAAAGAGAAACTTTTATTTTCTATGTTATAAAAAAAATCTTATAAATAATGAAGTTAGTTACTCTCATGTAACTTCTGAAACCTCAATGTCAGCTTTGTTTCAATTTCTTTAGCCGTTCTTTTACAGTTTTTACATGCATTTAATGCAATCGAAGAATATCTATTTCGGAAGTTATTAATTGTCCAATCAAATTTACATTTTTTTTCCAGTGACATTTTTTCTTCTGTCCCTTCCCTGTTCTCATCTTCTGAGCTGATAGCATTATTAGCTGTTCTATTGCAGCTAGATATTCGCAGTTCTGAATTTTCTCGGGCATTCTGTTGTGTAGGTAACTAATCAGATATGACAAAGGAAGAAAGCACGCATTCGGTTTTTGTGAATTTATTTTTCACACTTTAAGACTCAGAAGTTTTTAATTCGTAAACAAATATTTTTCTTTTCCCCATAAATTGGAAGTTTAAGAAAATGGGGAAAGAAATAAGGATTTCGATGCCGAATTTTTGAAGTTGCACTGTAGTATGAAAAAGCACTCTGTAGATTTTAAGCTAGGTTAGCGTCTTTTAAGAAGGAATGACTCCTCATTGATGTATAAAACATCCATCCTTAAAAGATTGTTCTAAAAAGCTGTAATTGGAGCAACATGCTAGATTAAATTTGTCCAGTTTTGCATTTCCCCGAATGTAGCTCTTTTGTTTTTCTAACTCTTTTCTAGTCTTTTCAGAAAGGTTACAAAATTTTATTAAATCATTTTATTCAAATCTGTTTATAGTTGACACGTCAATAATCTCTCATTTCATTTTATCACCTATTTCAGATATTGGTTTAAGAATCAAATGTCTTATTTGATAACAATTTAGTTTTCATAAAGTTGCTTTAATTATTCTCAGGGACATTTTGTATTGCACAATTTAATTTCGATTAAGAATGAAAAATAAATGTCTGCTAAATAAACTACTGTTTGACATTTTGTCTTAAAAGTACAAATTATTAGTTTTAAAATTATTTTATGCTGCTTCAAACAAGGGTTTTAATTTTGACTGGTCAAAACAAATTTTAACCATGACAATGGTCAAAATTGGTTTTAAATCTAAAACTGGTCAGAACTGGTTTTAACCACTCAAAACTGGTTGAAATTCTATTAAGTAACTTATGCTTACCAAATGTGAATATTAATGTCATATTCAATAATTATTAAATGTAGATGGGAATTTTTTGCCATATGTAACAGCAGTTCAAACAGAAACATTTCACAAATCTTATTTTGCTTAAAGTATAACTAATACAATATGGCTTTGGAGGACTGTAATGAAAAATTTTAAACTATTGATTTTAGAATTTGTAGGTTTTATAATACATCTGATGAATGGTTGTGCAAACTCCTCATCATTGAAAAGATTATTTTCCAAAATAATCTATGAAATCATCTTAATATAGCAATACTTGTTCCTGGTGATCATTTTTTGATTTCTAAATAAAAATATAAAACACTTTCTTTTGTTTAAATTGAATTAGTTTCTTCATTTTTTGTGTAAAATTAGATAAGGAATCCCATTATTTTAATACTTAAATACTTGCTGATCTTTAAAGTGTTGAAAATTAAAGTATAGTTCTGAGTAAAATATTTGAAAATGCTGTATTAAATATTGTTAAATGTTATTTTGACTAGCCTTTTCAAATGTTGTACTTAAAACACAGAAGACAATTTACGATATTAGAGTAAAAGTTTGAAACCAAATTCCTTTTACGAATGTTGTGAAGTATCCTGCGATTAGGATTCGGTGATGTGACGGAGCCTCTGCATCGGGATCGAACCGTTAGTTTTATTGAGCCAGGTTTCTTCGTAGCGTTCGGATGTCAGAGATCAGCCTGGGAAGGGCTGTCATTGACTCACGTGAGTGTGGGTCCGTGGTTCCCCGGATAGTGCAATGCTCCAGAGGAGACTAGGGGATCCTGCTTGGGCTGCTCCCACATACCAGATGCGTGTCTGGTGGAGACCCCCTTGCAGTGGATGCCGTGGCGGTCCTTTTGGAGGCCACCGTGCATGTGGCCAGGAGCATGTATCTAGTTGGCTTTATGAATGTTCAAAAATTGCTGCAAAACACACACACACACACACACACAAAAAAAAAAAAAAAAAAAAAAAAAAAAAAAAAAAAAAACACCCTCAGATTTAAAAAGTCACTGTACGAATTCCGAATGAACTTCATTGAAAACAGGTCAACATTACTATATTATTTTCAAAATGTGCAGCAAGCAGGTGAGTGTGACATATTTATGTAATAAAAAGGAACATTTATATATGTGCAGAAAGCAGGTGAATATAACATATTTATGTAATAAAAAGGACATTTTCATACATTTGTTATTGAAACAAGAAGCACTAATTTGAACAAATACAGAAATCAGGTGAATGTGACCTGATACCTAAAACAAAAAAATATAATACTGATTGTTAAGCAGGAATATCAATTATAGAAAAGAATTTTCTTTCAAACATGTCATGATTCCTAGGAAGAGAAAATGAACATATTATTAAAAAGAGAATTTGCTAGGAGAAAAGGGATGTCTTATTATAGTAATAGCTTAGATGGTTATTATGAAATGAATTGAACCGAATCTATATTATTTACTATTGCTTTTATAATGTCCACTGGGAGGAAACAAAACCAAATTTGAGTAAAATGGATTTTTTTAGTGTTTCACTGTATGATAGCTATACTGAAGTTAAAATTGGTTAGACTGAATAAAATTTTCTTTTGTTGTTATAGCGTCCCCTGTTGGGAAATTGGGTAACTTAATTTAAATAAAATTTATTTTTGTCTTAAATAAATTTTTAGAATAAGCTTTTGCTAAGGTGAAATTTATGTTTTGATAAAATTTTCACATGATAGGGTTTTTTACGATGGCAGTACACCTAGAGGAAAATTCTGTAACTTAATCTTTTAAAATGGACTTTGATTTCCATGTGAGAAAACAACAAAATAAAATTAGTACAGATTCTTCTTTTGTGAGTTTATACTGCCCTTTAGCCGGAAATAGGATAGCTAAATTTAAGTAATTTTATTTTTTTTTTATTAAATCTTCCCAATAAGCTTCCGCCACGTCAGTTTTATGTTTTGATTAAAAAAAAAAAAAAGATACATTTTACTGCATTACTAAAATTTTGAAATACATTTTTTGTTTTCTCATGTGGCAGCCATACTACTAATTAAAATTTGTGAAATTTAAACTCAACTGTTACATACATAATATGTATAATGGCATGTTCATTTCGCTATGAAAGAGTAGCTGTGATGTGGACCTGATGTGTGGCTGAGACCATGTGGCACAAACTCTGCCCAAATTATTATCGGATAAGCTGATTTCCACACTTCCCAAAATGGTCAGGGTTTGCAGCACTTTCTGGTGTTAACTTCACACATAAGCAAATGAATATGCCATCTTTATATTGTATGCTATGACTCAACTTTCTTTAACTATTGAGAAATATACTAACCAAATTTAAAGAAAAATGTCTTTTTATGTTTCACTGTATGATGGTCGTACTCAAGATAAAAAAAAATGTGTAATACTGGTTCAGTACAATTTTACTTAGGAAAAAAGGGTAACAAAATTTAAGTAAAACTATTGAACATTAAAAAATAAAATACAAACAATATGATACTTGAAACACCCTAAAATCTTGGGTTCTGTTCAAATGGAATTGAAATAATTTTATACCTTTTTTCATTTTTGAGTTGCAAATATTTGTATTGTGTTTATGATGGTTGTATACAAAATAAGGCACATGTAAAATACAAAACTTTAAAAAGTCTAAGATTTATTTTGATGCATTTAAATTGGACAGAATCGGAGTTTTAGGTTGTTTTAAGTATCATATTGTTTGTACAAAAATTTAACATTAAATGTAGAACTAACTGAATGAAATACAAACGTAACCCTGCATTTACGTCGCCTAGCTTGGAAAAAAATACTTTAATTAAGACGCACTTTAAACTTTTTTTTGAAGACTTGATTCTAATGAAGGGAAAATTTCCTGTGACAGTCACATGACTGTAAAAAACATGTAAGAAGAGTAAATAGCAAACCTAAAACTATGTGTCTAGGCACCTTTAAGACTAAACATTTTGAAAAAAGCAAATTTTATCTTATTTTGTTTATGGTATTGGGTTGAAATGGATGAAAGAGAGATAGATGATTGTTTGATTTTTGTTTTATATTTATTTTTTCTGCAGCATAAAAGAATTAATAATGACAGATATGAGAGAAAAGGTTAAATTGCTTTTATTATTCGTTAAAAACCTTATAACTGGGATAAAAAAAATTAAAAGCTATTATATTTTTGCCTAAAAGATTTTTAGATTTCAAATCTTAATGAGATTTATAGAATGTAATTTTCAGCAGCAATTAAATACCTTGTATTAAGAAATATGTTCTTACCATTAGGAGGACGTGTAATGTGCAAAGCCGCAGCGCAGAAAAAATATTTTGTAAGCACTCACTCTTTGTTCATGCAGTGTGAAGT
Source organism: Maratus speciosus (assembly GCA_963932465.1). NCBI lineage: Eukaryota > Metazoa > Arthropoda > Arachnida > Araneae > Salticidae > Maratus > Maratus speciosus. The sequence goes on from OZ010789.1 coordinate 157,871,630, forward strand.
GACGGTCGTATTCTGACGATGGTGCCTAAAAGAAAAACTAGTGATTCAACATCTCAAGAAAATAGAAAACGGAATGCATTTACACTAGAAGCAAAGCATGAAATTATCAAGTTTATGAAGGAGGAATGAAGACACATGAAATTGCTTCTAAGATGAAATTAGCCCGTACGACTGTAGGAACAATTATCAGAGATAAAGAACGAATACTTGCCGAGGTGAAGAAGGTTCGCCCAATGAATATGGTGATGATTCGCGATCAACACGTCTTGGTTTCTGAAATGGAATCATTGCTGATAATATGGTATGAGAGTCAGGTGATGGTAAAAAATTGTCCTATCGACCAAGATACAATATCTAATGAAGGTAAGTTAATTTTTGGAAAACTGAAAGAAAAATCAGATGAAACGAGTGAAGAATCTTTCGTCGCTAGTAACTGATCATTTCATCAATTCAAACAATGGTGTAATTACAACATCATTATTACAACACATTTCAACTTCTGGAGAGGCAGAAAGTGCTGATAAGGAAGCAGCCATTTTATTCCCCAACCATTTAAAGATGATGATAGAACAGGAGGGATATTGCCCTAAGACTGTTTTCAATGTTGATGAAACAGGGCTTTTTTGGAAAAAAATGCCCCAAAAAACATTCATCGCACGAGAAGTGAAAACGTTTCCTGGATTTAAAGCATCGAAGGATAGATTAACCCTACTTCTTGGCGGAAATGCAGCTGGAGATTGCAAACTAAAGCCCCTTCTGATTTATCGTTCAAAGAAGCCATGAGCTCTTAAAAAACAGTGGAAGAAGAAACCGTGGGATGAAAATTTGAAGTCTAAACTTCCAGTGATTTGTAAATCAAATTCAAAAGCTTGGGTAACCGCCCCATTGTTTGAAGACTGGTTTACTCAAAATTTTATCCCAGAAGTTGAGCGTTATTGCCTATCCCAAAATTTACCCTTTAAGGTGATGTTAATTATCGATAACACACCTGGGCATTCTCCAGATATTTTGAATTTTGACCAAAGAGTAAAAGTTGTCTTTTTGCCCCCAAATACAACCTGTCTACTTCAACCCATGGACCAGGGTGTGATCAAGACGTTTAAAGCATATTATATGAGATGTTCGTTTGCCAATTTAAATGCAGCGATGAGAGAAGTTCCAGAATTGATAGTGAAAGAGTTCTGGAAGAAATTTAACATCTCAGATGCAGTCATAGGAGATTCATGGGGTGAAGTTCAACAAAAAAAACAATGAGAGATGCTTGGAAAAAACTGTGCCCCTTTTTCTTTGCAGAGACTCAGAAAACTTCTGAAAATTGCGATTATGTATCTCTCATAATTGATGAAATTGTCGAAAACGGAAAAGAACTAAACTTAGAGATGGATGCTGAAGATGTTATTTTACTCATAAATTCCCCTGATCCGGAATTAACCATTGACGAACTTATTGAATTGAAGAAACAAAGTGCTGTTGAAGAAATAGATTAAGATTTTGAGCCTACGGAAAAGATTATGACGGTTGCAAAATTAACTGAAGGACTAAACCTTATTGAGGCTGGAATAACGGTTCTTGACTATATTGATTCGGACGAGCAAAGAGTAGCATTGACTAGAAGAAGCTTTACATTTTATTATGCTGAAAATTTTGGGAAAATGCAAAGGAAGTTTGGTTCTTATTCTAGGACAGGGACGGCAAACCTGTGGCACACGGCAGATTATTTTTGGCACTGCATAGATTTAAGTTTTACATCAAAATATAGTAGAATTTCACAAAATATAATATAAAATATAAATTAATATAGATGTTATCTGTGTTACTTGAAATTGATTAGTTCGGTTGGTTGTGATTGTCACACAGATTGAAGAAATTGAAATATAACTTAATTTATCCGAATCTAGCTCAATATTGGCTCAGAAAATTTTGAGAATTAGAAGATTATCGCTAAACAAAAATTAAAAGTGTAATAAGCAAAAATGCTGATTGTAAAATAACAACTTTGAATTCGACACTAAAAGCTGTAGTTTCTGGCGCTTGCTATTTTGACAATTTTTTCTGCAAGACATTCTTTTCGTTAAAAAAAGAAAAATTCAACAAAACCTCTTGTCAAGTGAGTGCAATTAAACTTTCATTCTATCGAAAATAACTAAGTACGAAGCGGATATATATTATTTGGCATTTACCGGGTATCCGAAAAATGACTGATGGATTTTAAAATTCAATAACTTCCAAACGATGACAGATATTAAAAAAAATTCTTGCAGGAGGGTTCTGTATCATGTCAGGAGTTTTTGTACTCTGATTCTTGATTTTAGTTCGAATTTCAAACAATAGGTGGAACTGAGAGCAATAGGTGCTCAGTCCAGACCCGATTTTTAGTACTTCGGGATCCATTCAATATATTTTAATCTCCTTTTTTTGCATGGAAGAATAGAGAGGCCATAAAATCAAGCCTGGATTTAGCAGTTATTGCTTGCAGTGCCATCTATTGATGCTATTTGTAACTAAAACTGGGAATCGCAGCATAAAAACTCCTGACATCTTACATAACACTACTGCTAGAATTTTTTTAATATCCGTCACCGTTTGCAAGTTAAGGAATTTTAAAATCCATCAGTCACTTTTGGGACACCCGGTAAGAGGAGACAACAGAAATAATATTTTTTAAATAAATTTCTACAGTATAACATCAAATATTACCTGTATTTTTTTAATGCTAAAAACAAAATATGTAGTTTTGATTCATTATTATTTGATCCATTAAATTTTTTTATTGTTGGCACGTCATGATCACGTAAAGTATATTTTTGGGGAAATTTGGCACGTGGACGTGAAAAGGTTCGCCATCACTGTTCTAGGAGGTAGGGTTAGGAGTCACTCAAAGTATTAAAGAGACAATAATGTAGCGGGCCAGTGAGAATGACTGCGGGCAAGTACATTTTCATGCTTACTGGTCCTTGAAACCAGTGAGTTTTTTTTAATCAATTCTACCACTGATTATTATTTAAATAGTGGTGTTCAACAAACGTTCTCTGTCAGCCTTAGCAGATAGAAATAAGGAAAGGGCAGCTGACGTCACTGTTGGTTGAATTACTGTTGGTCAGCAAGAAAAACCTGTTCATTCATTATGACTCCTACTATACACATGAACTCCGGGAATTTGATTGGTCTTTAAGGCTGCTCCAAAATCCAAAAGGACAACTTTCTGACATAAGTTTTATTTTTGTTTGAAAATGCATGAAACTAGCTGTTGTTGTTCAGAAACTATGTAATTGAGCTATTTTTTTGCAAACGCAGTACATCTTTCAGAAAATAGTGTGAAAGTCGGCGTTTTGAACCGAATTTCAAGGAAGAAAGAGCACTCGGGAGCGGGCGAAAAACATGTTTGTCACGTGATCAAAATGTCTTATAACTCAATAGGTAATTGATTGATCCAAAAATGGAAAAAACAGTTCGATTCCAAGTCACTTCAATGGCCAGGCTTTCCAATTTTATACCTTTCCGTTAAAAAATGAATTTGTAAATGTATCAAAATGTTTTCTGCTTGTTGAGCAGAACAGTTAATAACACAGATTGATTGAACAGATCTATGACATGATTGGCCTACGTCGCCAAATTGATTCCTGCAGTGATCGCTATGATAAAAAAAAATGTTGTGGTAGATTGGTAGACGGAAGTGTTTGTTTGTAAACATGCACATGAACAATGTTTTTCTTTAAGGAAGAAATATCAATTATTTGTCCTGTAGTGTTTATTTATTTTATGTTTGGCGCAAGTGGCGCCGATGGGATACAAACCACGGGTCCCATGATCAGGAGGCGAGAATGCTAGCGTCAAGCAAAAGGCCAAGCCAGCTACTCTAAGCTAGTAACTCGCTTTATACTGATCATGTGAGATTAGATCGCTACACACTCCCTCCCCAGTGAGAAAGACATCTTGTCGATGTCTGACGAGCGATGTGCACTCGTGAGTCGTGAGTGATGCGCAGCATTCCAGGCATTGCTGGGCGAAATTTGACTTTCCATAAGACTTTTAGCATTAGTGTGAAATCCTGCAATTTCATTGGCTGACGCTTCACCGATAGCCAATGAAATTGAACGGAACTTCTTTCCCTGAAAGGGCAAGTACAAGAGTAAAATACTGTGTAAAGCCGGCACATGCAGCGTTCTCAGATCTAGGGAAATTCCCTAGATCTAGGGAAATTGAAGCCTATTTAGGGATTTGGGGAATTCCTTCTTATTTCTAGGGAATTTTTAGAAAACTGGCAATATTTTCGTAAAATCTAGGGAAAAAAAGGATCTTTTGTAGACTTCTGTTTTTTTCTGGCGATGAACATGAGAAAGTGATAGATGTGAGCTGATATGTTTGATGAATGAATATGGAAAAGGAAGTAAATGGATAGGAAGTGGGGAGAAATTGTCTTAAGCAATTCTTTGGTTAACAGAGGGGGGGGGGGGGCGTATTTCTGGTCTCGGAACTCCCTTTCGCTTCTCGGAACAGGGATCCTAGATGGCTAATAAATTATTACCACCTGGATCAACAGTTGTTAATTACTCCAGACGCGAACACTACTTATTTTTTGCAGATTTCAGCATCTGAATTTGCAAATATTGTTAAAGATCTAGATTTGAATCTCTAGAAGCTTTTTTTAAATGAAACTGTCTCTGAGGTCTGAGGTCGTTCGTTTGGAGGAGGATGGGGAAGTAGGGCGGGGGTTACTGCTGGTTTTTCTTTCTTTCTTCTATCAAGTAAAACCAAATAAAGAAAACATCAATCTGATTTCCTTTTGTTAAAAAATTGTGTATTGAGTGCATATGAAGACTTTGTTATAATTATATCCATAATGAAGTAAAGTACTATGCATAATGTATTAAAACCGAAGAATGTTAGATGAAAATAACGGATCCTCTAAAGAAATTGTATTCTATCTCTTTTAAGTATTAGCCATAACAATAGTGAACAATAGTGAGCATTTCTCCCAAATAACATGAAATACAAGAAAATGAAATGAATATTTTATTTCAGATTTTCTTTTTTTTTTGGGGGGGGGGGGGGGGGTTATTCACAGATTCATTTTATAGATAGAAGCATACAATTGGCAGGCATGACCATTGAAATGATTTTGGATCTATAATAGCATTTTTGGTTTTTCGATACAGTTGTAACGATTTCTATCTCACGACGGCATTTCTCCTCTATAAATATGTTTCAAAACGCCAACTTTGACGGTATTCTTTTTTAAGTACTCTTTATCTTTCATCGCAATGAAAATGAAAAACGCCATTCAATTTCCTGGTTTTTAGAACACTGCCTGTCAATTTTATGCGTTTACGAATGAAATGAATTTGAGATAAAAACTTATGCACGATTTTTATTAATTTATTTTGTGCTTTCATCGCAATGAAAATGAAAAACGCCATTCAATTTCCTGATTTTTAGAACACTGCCTGTCAATTTTATGCGTTTACGAATGAAATGAATTTGAGATAAAAACTTATGCACGATTTTTATTAATTTATTTTGTGCTTTCATCGCAATGAAAATGAAAAACGCCATTCAATTTCCTGGTTTTTAGAACACTGCCTGTCAATTTTATGCGTTTACGAATGAAATGAATTTGAGATAAAAACTTATGCACGATTTTTATTAATTTATTTTGTGCTTTCATGCATTAATTTGGGACATCTAAAGTTATATCTATATATGAACATACAAAATAATAATGCAATAATATGAACATCTGAAAATTTCAAAAACTGTAGAAATAGAACTTGAATATTTGTGAAGCAACTGTTATATTTCCTTTTGTTTGACCACTCACAGGAGATTTTAGAATAGTAATTTGATATAAAATATGTGCGCTTGAATATCAAATAATAAAAATTATAGTAATAATAATCAAAGCTGTAATGTATGTTATTCCGTGATTGCAGCGATTTTCTCAAAAATTAAATACAAAGAGTATGTTTAATCAAATTTACTTGTTTTTAAATAAATATAAATTTATATTCTAAACAATAGTTTTGAAAAAATATATAAACAAGATTTTGTCGTCCCAAACAAAATAAGTTTGGTTTTGTTTTTCATGGCTAGCCACCGGTGTTTGTGAATCTCACATGTGAATATGATTCAGGCTATTACAACCAATAAAAATGCAGAATTTCTTCCATGTCACGTGACTTTAGAATCTAGGGAAATCTAGGGAATTTTTACTCCGTAGTCTAGGGAAAAAAGTAAAATCTATCTGAGAACGCTGGGCACATGGTATTTTGGCATCTCAAATGTATGAATGATCTAGCCCAGTGGTCAAGACTAGGGCTGGTTAAGATTTTGCATTTGTAATACTAAAGTTGCGTGTTCTGTCCTCTCGCTGGCGTTTTCACTTTTTTAGAGTTTTGTTTTGATTTTTATTAAGTCAGTTGTTAAAATCAGTCGATCTTTATTACCAGTTCTTTTGTAAATTTTTTTAGCAATTAGATTTTTTTAAATAAATTAAATAATTAAAAAAATCAGTTAATTATTTTTTAATAATTAAACATTTATTAAAATGCAATAATACATTTCCTAGGCTTACATTAAAAGTATTTTTATGTTAGAACTTTATAAAGTTCTGATCATTTTTAATTTGTCTGTTACTATAGTAACAGATAAATGCAAAATTATCAGAATTAATATATTAAAGGTTTTTTATTTTAAAATTATCCTTGAGACATAAAAATCTTTATTAATTTACGATAGGTTACTTTATAATTTTTTTATTTTAAATGTTACACAAATATTTAAATTAAATTTTAAAATTCATAGGACTTATAGGGCATTTTTCTAATAAAGAAATTCTTTAATAATTAAAGTGTAAAAATAATATTTTCTCAAATCAGTTAGTTAAAATCAGTTGATCTTCATTACGAGTACCGTTGTATTTTTTTTTTTTTTTGTCAATTAGATTTTTTAAAATTTAAATAATTAAATTAAAAAATTCATTTAATCTATTTTTTAATAATTAAAGTAAACATTTATTAAAATGTAATAATAAATCTCCTAGGCTTACATTAAAAGTATTTTCATGTTAGAACTTAATAAAGTTATGATAATTTTAAATTTATCTGTTACTTAGGTTGCTTTAGAATTTTTTTTATCGTAAATATTATACAGATAATTAAATTTTTAAATTCATATGATTTATAGGGTATTTTTCTAATAAATAAATTTCTTTAATAATTAAAGAGTAATAATAATATTTTCTTAAGTTAGTTAAAATCAGTTGATCTTTATTACGAGTTCCGTTAAAAGTCCCATTAAAAGTATTTTCATGTTAGATTTTTATAAAGTTCTGATCATTTTAAATTTATCTGTTCTTTAGATCGCTATTTTTTTAAAAATTGTAAATGTTATACAGATAATGGAATTAAATTTTAAAATTCATATGACTTATACGGTATTTGTCTAATAAATAAATTTCTTTAATAATTAAAGAGTAATAATAATATTTTCTTAAGGCTGTTCTTAACTGCTCTGCTCAACAAGCGCAAAACGTTTTGACACATTTACAAATTCATTTTTTAACGAAAAGGTATAAAAGTGGAAAGCCTGGCCATGGAAGCGATTTAAAATTGAACTGTTTTTCCATTTTTTGATCAAATTGAGTTATAAGCGATTTTAATCGCGTGACAAACACGTTTTTCGCCCGATCTTCAGTGCTCTTTCTTCCTTCGCGCGGAAATTCGGTTCAAAACGTCCAGTTTGACACTATTTTCTGAAAGATCTATTGCGTGTGCAAAAAAAAAAAAATGGATAAAACAGCTCAATTACATAGTTTCTGAACAACAACACCAGTTACTTTCATGCATTTTCGAACAAAAATAAATTAAAACTTATGTCAGAAAGTTGCCTTTGGATTTGAGAACACCCTTAAGTCAGTTAGTTAAAATTAGTTGATCTTTATCACAAGTTCCTTTGAAAAAAAAAAATTGTCAATTAGATTTTTTTAAGTAATTAAATTAAAAAATTCATTTAATCTATTTCTTAATAATAATGTAATAATAATATATTCTTACCTTACATTAAAAATATTTTTTGTTGGAACTTTAGTAAGTTATATATATATATATATATATATAATTAGCAGTAGTAATTTATTAAAGTGTTCATTTCTCAAAATTAAGTATTATCTTTCATATATAAAAATATTTATCACTTTATCAGCTGCTTTCTATTTTTTTTTAATTGTATATTCAATACTACTAAATTCTTATCATATATAAACTGTATGTTTAAAATGAATATTTATTAAAATTTAATTTTAATATCTTCTAAACTTTCATGAAAAGTACTTTTATGCTAGAACTCCAGTAACATATAAATAGTAATTAACAGAATTAAATTATTCATCTTTAAAAATTTATTATTTATCCTTTATATATAAATTACATTAATAATATATATTTCAATGATAATTTAACCATTAAAGACAGTAAATTACTATACTTTAAATAATTGAATGTATGGTAAAAATGCAACAAAAACAAATATATATATATACCGGGTGTCCCAAAAAGGACTGACTGATTTTAAAATTCAATAACTTGCAAACGGTGACAGATATTAAAAAAATTCTTGCATGAGGGTTATGCATAAGGTCAAAAGTTTTATTACAGTGATTTTCAATTTTAGTTCGATTTACAAACAATAGATGGCGCTGAAAGCAATAGTCGCTAAATACAGGCTCGATTTTTGGTACTTCGTGGCCCGGATAATACATTTCCATCTCCTTTTTCTGCATGGAACAAGATAAAGGAACGAAAATCGAGCCTGTATTTAGCGACTATTGCTTACAGCGCCATCTATTGTTTGTAAATCGAACTAAAATTGAAAATCACTGTAATAAAACTTTTGACCTTATGCATAACCCTCCTGCAAGAATTTTTTTAATATCTGTCACCGTTTGCAAGTTATTGAATTTTAAAATCAGTCAGTCCTTTTTGGGACACCCGGTATATATATATATATATATGATTTAATAATTATTCGCAAAAAGGTTTATTTTATATATATGTGTGTGTGTGTGTGTTGCAATAAAAATGTAATATACATCAAACATGAACAATGAAAAATATTTTGCTATTAGTTTCAATATATATATATATATTTAAAATACCCATTATTATTATTATTATGGAGATTTTTGTTTTTATCTTTATTTATTAATTTATTATCAGTAGCTTTACAATTTTTATTCGAAATATATTATTGTGATTAAATTTTACTACATAATACCACTTAGAAGCTAATGTTATATAATTAAAATAAAATATCTGTTTAAATGTAATAATAGTATCTTTTAAACTGACGTAGAAAAATATTTTTATATATCTAGATGGAGCTTCAATTATAGTCGTTGAGCCAGGGGCTCGTGCGGTTTCATGTCAGCGGACTTGGTAAACTATACATTTTTGGAATCACCATAACACCAGCACCTCATTTATCCATGATACTTTCGAAACCAGGGTAGCTTATGGGCGCCATATTGAAAAATGGCCGCCGTCGTTGAGTCAGAGGTTCGAGTGGTTTCATGTCAGCGGACTTGGTAAACCATACATTTTTTAATTCATCACAACAACAACATGTCATTTATCCATGATATATTCAAAACCAGGGTAGCTTATGGGCGCCATATTGAAGAATGGCTGTCGTCGTTGAGCCAGGGGCTCGTGTAGTTTCATGTCAGCGGACTTGGTAAACCACACATTTTTGAATTCACCACATCAGAATGACATTTATCCGTGATACATTCAAAAACAGAATAGCTAATGGACGCCATATTGGAAAATGGCCGCCGATAAACAGGGTGATTGAAAGATTTTCTTGGTTTTGCATGCTATTAAATTAATTGGGCGATTGAAGAGACAATAAGTAAAGAAATGCAGGGGTCAAAAGGTTCAGTCAAAGATCTGCCACAGTTGAGAGATACTTTTGATGTCAGGGCAGCATTTCTTCACATGATTCGTGAAAGAACCAAAATTAGTTCTACATCCAGATCTGTCTTTGAGCAGGATCCAGAAAGATGAACGTGATATCTCATATTTACAGAATATGATTACCAATGAATGGATAAATCTAAACACGGTAATAGAATCAACTGGAGCAATGAGAAATCTAGAAATTGTCGAAGACATGGTCAAAGCTCATGAGATGGGTGAAGAAGCTTACCAAACTTTCAAAAGAGAATATCTGCCTGAAGACTCAAAGCCAGACGGGTTGACCAAACCTTTAAAAATAAAGAAGCTAAAGACATTTTCCGACTTTAAGAAGAAACAGAGTGTAAAATTTAATAAATCAGAGTTTGTTGCCTAGGAAGAAAGAAATATGTTTGCTCAGATTACAATCATTGCAGAGCGAAGAAATTTCGATATGAGAACTGTCTTTTTCTACCACACAGGGCCTCTTCCAGAGTCTTTAGCAACACTTGATGGTTTAATGCGAAAAACTGAAAAATCAAACTGATGGATGTTATGACAAATTGCGACTGCTGAAAGAATGCAAATGATAGTAATGTTAATATAATTGATGGAATGTGTTTTGTTCAAAGCTACCGCAGGAGCTACAATCATTTGGACAACTAGCAAAGAATCTGTTTTCTAAAATAATAAAAGATTCTACATCCTCTCAAAGGATAGATGTTGTATTTGATACATACAGGCAGGTGTCAATAAAACGAAATGAACGAAAAATATGAGCTGTTGGTAATGCGATAAAAGTTATATACTCCTGGACACCCAGTACGAAAATGGAAGCAGTTTCTATCTGATGAGGAGAACAAGAAAGAACTGATACATTTCATTTCTCAAGAATGGGGAAATGAACATTATCTGAAATAATTGAATATACGAATGATTTACGTTATCTACGGAGAAAAATGCTATAGATTCACGATATAATTAGTTGAAGAATATACTAAATTGACCTGTTTCTAAGAAGTGGTTATACGAGACTGTTATTTCGCTCACACCATGCTTTAGCGTCTGGATTTAGAAATATTATTATTATCTCTATAGATACTGATGTAGCAGTTATCACACTGTTTTTAGAAAACGATTTGAAAAACTAGAAAGGGTTAATGTTTGTAAAATGTGGATCCAATGGCAGGGTAAAGTAAAGTACTACAACTTGAGGAAGATGCATGGACTTCTAGGTAAAGCGGTATGTAATGCATTACCTAAAATGCATTCCCTGTCGGGTGCGATACAGTAAGTGCTTTTGCAAGGGAAGATGATGATTCAGAACACTGAATTTCGAAATGCGCTTAAGGCGCTTGATACTGAGGCTGATATAGCAGAGGAAACAAATAAACAGCTTGAGTCGTAAGTTTGCCATCTCTATTATGGAAAGCACAAATACTCAGACATCAATGAATTGCGCTATATTCTATATATTTTTTCTGTAAAAAAAGGAGTCTGTGCAGTCGCATCGCCTTCTGCTATCTAGTAATACACTATATCTATAGGTAATGCGAGCTAATTACCACGGTCTTGTTTGGATGAAGTGTCTACAGGCTGATCCTGATCTTCCATCCCCAGATAAATATAGTTGAATTTTTGGAACAGAAAGTGAAGGAAAAGGCTATCTAAAGGTCCAGTGGAATGGCAGTCCTCCTGCTCCTGAAGCTATTGTGGAACTGATGGCATGTTCTTATTCAAGAACATGTGTATCACCATCATATGCGTGTCTTTTTAATGACCTCAGATATACAAGCATATGTAGAATGTAGAACTGTTCTATGACGATGAAAGTTATTTGGACACAGGTATGTCAACCGATGATGATGTTTTTACATGAACTTTATTCGGTTGACAACACTTTTTGTCAAACAATTAAATTTATCTTAGCCATCAAGAAAATTCTTAATTAAATAAGGAAAATTTTACTTTACTTTTTTAGTGGTATCAAAAGCAAGCGATGGAAACACGTTTCCGAAGGTGCATATAGACGGGTTGCACATGACGTCACATGTTTGAAATCGCTTCCTGTGGCGCCCAAATATAAGGCGAATTTGGTGCTCTCCATTTGATTTTTTAGACTTATTTGCACTATAATAATTAAAATAAGGAAGCTCTAAATTAAAGAGAAAGATAACACGTGCTTTTAACGGCAAACGGGGAGTTCTGTGCTCCACGTGTGTGCTCCAGAAGCTATAGTATCAGTCGTTGCTAATAGCAACGTGACGTCAATGCAAGGGGTCTATATGCACCCGTGGTCCCGAAGGGGTTAATTCTTAACAGAATAAGTACAATAGTTTCACCAGTATTAATTTTTATCTTGAATTGCTGTGTCTTATCACATGAAAATAATATGCATTAAAATGCAAAACAAGATGTTTATCCCATCGAAAATGTTAATAAACATAAAGTTAAATGTAAAGGTAAGCATCATATTAAAATAAAATCTTAATAAATATGTAATTTGTATAACGTTTTATGCTTAACAATATTTTTTCTTACCATTTTTTCATTGAAATTCATTTAATTATGTGATACTGGCAAAAAAAATCATATGTATCTATGTGCGATAGATGGCGCTCATTTTTTCAATATGGCGTCTATAAGCTACCACAAATTTCATAGTATCATGATAAAATAAACTCCTTGGACCATTGTGAATCCAAAAAAGTACATATCATCAAGTCCTCAGAGATGAAACCAAAATCACTAATTTTGGCTTCTGGCTCAACGACTATTACTTATTTTTAGTTAAGCTGCTAGAACTTTAATACTGATTGCAAACATCTGAGTAAAAAAAAAGAAAAAAATCTAAGCATCTTATTATAACAATCTCATTATTTTATCATAATTTAACTAAGTTAATGTTGTTTTAGAATTGTTAATAATTTTCTTACTAGAAAATTATATCAAATTTAATAATTAATTATATATTATGTTATTAACTGTATAACAATTGATTCCGTGCTCAGTATGAGAAATACATAAGCTTTTTTTAATGCATCAAGTTATTACTGATGAAATGAGTAGCAAGCTGCTACTCGTAAAATGGATTTCTTCCTTTCAGGTAAAGAAGTTCGGTTCATTGACAGCCAATGAAATTGTCGGATTTCGAAGGTGCTGCTATCTGTTGGTTATGAGGGGAGGTGATTGTTGTTGAAGGTTGCGTGTTTCTCCGGGTCAGCACTTTGGCTTTGGCGCCGATGGGATACGAACCACGGATCCCATGATCTGGAGGCGAGAACGCTAGCGTCGAGCAAAAGGCCAAGCCAGCTACTCTAAGCTAATAACTCGCTTTATACTGATCATGTGAGACGAGATCGCTACATATGCTATGAGGTATTCGCTACGGCATTTGCCGGCATGACCTCAAATGATCACAAAATGGCGTTATTTCCTTGGAACACCCTTCCTTCACGAGGAAAAAAGGCCCATGTAGTGTTAAATATATCAATTCTGAGCAGTAGGATGAAACGCAAGTACCAATAACTGTTAACTAAAATGATTAATTACAGTTAATTAAAATGATAGTAATAAAGAAACATGATCTTAACAAGTTAAGAAAGTACTACATTTTTAACCTGGCGCCCTGCAAAAATGACGGTTAAATATACTAAACCATAGTTTTACTATTTATTTCTTTATAGTTTTTAATTTTTGAGTGAATGACCCTTAGGTTTTTAAATATTCTTGCGCCATCCTTGCGCTCAAAAACTCTCAGCTTGAAAACGACTCTCATCTGATGCTCTACTCTGATACATAAAGGTACTTTAATGAAAATGACTGGCATTCAGGGTTGCGAAAATTTGCAACTTGTGGCATTCTGGAATTGGTTGGTTAGCTTCTTAACAAGATTGCTTAAGAAGCTACTTTAGAAAAAGAGGCGGATGTTAAAAATTAAAAGGGAATTTTCTATTGGCTAAACAGCAATATCACTTTGAATGAATGAAAATAAATAAATAAATAAAAAAAGCAGGAAACCCCGTTGCCGTCATTCGTCATTACTGCTCTGCACGTAACCTAGAGGGAATTCCTTTAATATTTTAACGCTAGTTATTTAGTTCTTTTTAGAGAGGTGAAACGTTTTGGCGCGAACTTCTGTATCATAAAATTTGTGTCTTCGTGTTAAGTAGAAGACATCCTTTTATTAAAAGTAAGTTAGGCATTTCTTTACGTTTTGTCCGTATCAATATTAAGTGTATTTTATTAGCTTTGTTAACTGCATTTTATAGTTTGTAAGCCTATCATGAGTCAAGACCTTCAGTCTTTGAGGTATTTTTGACTGATAGTAAATCGTATTTAATATATTTAAATTATAGCAATTTTACTATTAAGAACTTCTAATCCCTTTCATTTATTGTAAAAGATTAATGTTTAGCCATATTGCAAGACATAGAAATCTTCTAACTCATTTTATTTGGTTATTCTTAATACTTGGAAATGTTTTTAGTCTTGGCTTGTATTTGCATCGATGAAGCCTATTTTTCGTATCGCTGTTTTCCTCTTTATCTTGATAATAAAGCTCTTCTCAAATTTTTCATTTAGAGTTATAAAAAATGAAATATCTAATTTTAAAGCATGACTATTAAATTGAAAATTAAATTTTATTTTCAATAAATATAGATGCCAACTTTCTCATTTTGATATGGTTTAATATTTTAACTACAGGGTCTAACTTATGTTGAAGTTTTAAATTCTGATTTTAGTTAATTGCTGTCTTGTTTTATTATATTTTAATTTGACTACCGTATATACTCGCATATATAAGCGAAATTTTTTGACCTAAAATTGTCGTTTAAAAAAGGGAGTCTGCTTATACGTGGGTCACATTTTGGGAAAGAGCTTTCTGGCTGGCATAGGCAAACTGATGTTTGATCGACAAACCCATTTAAAGATAATTGCAAAAATTGTGGATTTAGTGGATTTGTTTGCCAGATGTGCAGAAAACAAAAGGCAGCAATTTGAAAAGAGCTGGAATCAATGTTATCGCCTCTTTGATTAAAGAAACATGCATGTCAGTGCCAATGGAGATGATTGTGAAATCATTTTTAAAATTCAGTATTAGCAAGCAATGCTATAGATGGTACTGAGGGCGATTTTTATTTACGAATGTGATAACAAAATTCATCGGATGTGGAATCTAATTTTAAGTAATGGGACGGGATTTGATTGAACTTTTTGGAGATTCAGATCAGATAGCGATTCCGAATTTGAAGGATTCGTTTTATGTTTCTTAATTTTTTTATTTTTGTTTGTTTAGTATTTGATTTAAAAATGTGTTTTTTGTGTGAAAACGTATTGCAATTTTTTTAGGGTCGGCTTATATGCGGGTCTCAAATTTTACCAATATTTTGTCAGTCAAAATGGGGGATTGGATTCTAATGCAGGTGTATTTAGGGTAGGATTTAGTAACTTTTTTAATGATACTATATTATGATAGGTGTATTATTGGTTTGAAGATTGAAAGCTTCTTTCATATAAAGATCTTGTCTGTCCTTTTAAAAGTTGATCAGTGGTCTTGGTCTATGATAGGAAGCATCCTTAGACATTTTTAACCTTTTTGAAGAAATAATAAAAATTATAAGTAAAAAAAAATCTTTAATCTTAGAAGTACAGTAAACATCCTCTAATCCGGCACATTTGGGATTTGAAGCGTGATAGATTACAAAATTTTCTGGATTTACAGGATAAAAGTCGGGAAAAATATGTAGAAGTTAGCATTAAACAAAAAATGACACTTAAGCTTGTTTTTTATACTTTAAACAGTTTGAATAGAATACAAACACTCAATAAGGTAAAGTACAACATATGCACATGACAGGGTTGTTTGGTTTAAACCTTTAAACCAAATGGTTTTTTTAAAAAAAACATACCGGTTTTTCTTGTTTTTTTTTTCTCTTTTTACCCTAATGTGTTCATTTATTTTACACATTATAGAAAAATGCAAAATCCAATCCAAGTTATGCAGAAGCTACAAGCAAAACTTTAGAAAAATGAATTAATAAATTTGTAAAGTGACAAACATTTTTAATCAAACTTTTCTTAAATGGCAGACTAATTTTTCTAAAATTAGCTGGGAAGAACAAAACAAGTACTTTTTCTTTCTTCTTTTTTTTTTTTTTTTTTTTTAATAACCAAAATGGCAGGTTTGAGCTAAAAATACATTTTTACTACTTAGATTGCTTGATTAGTTAAGATTTACTAAGGGTTGCATTATGCCTCAATGATAACATAACAGGGTTGGCAAGTTTTTGACATGCGACGGTTTAAACCGATTTTAACCATGGTTAAAACCGTCGTGTCAAAAACCTGTCAAAAGTGTCAAAAACCTAGTTTTAATAAAAATCATACCAAAAGAATTATTTAGCAGAGTTAGATGGGCTTTAAACAATAAATTCTAAGTAAAACTGCATAAATACATTAAAACTGTGGGGTATAAACTGCAGAAATACATTCTTGGAACCTATTTGCATAGGATATGGTAAACTGCAAATTGATTGTTGTATGATTTTTTTTATTATTTGTGAATAAAAATTACCTAACTGTTATTTAATGATTTAGTTTATCATTAATGTATGCTTTTAAGATGAACAGTTAATAAATCCTTAATTATTTGTAATCATTAAAACTAGATAGGTTTAATCTAAATTTTGCAGAGATAAATAAATTGTTTAGATTTTTTCATGGCTAGAAGCACAGAGTAATCTATCACAATTGGTATCTAATGAGGGTATTTACTTTCCTTAAGATAGAGCAAATTCAAAGATTCCCTTCCAGTACAAAACAGTATTGCTATTGCAACAAAACCAATTTTTCTTGCTTTCCCCCTATTATGTTCTTATGGATGGGGTTGTTTAAGGAGCTACCTTCACCAAAGTTCAAGTTAAAACACCCGCCTGCTAATGTTAATCCTACAGGAGAAATTTTTTTTTTTAATATCTTGTTCGAAATTTCATACTTTTAAATGATTTTTTTCAAAGTAGAAATGAAAACCCCACTCAATAACGTCAATTTTATGATAGAAATTTTGTTTAATATTTCAATATTTTTAAATGTTTTTTGCATTGGATAACTAATGTCGATCTCTACAAAGACCGATTTTTAAATTTTCGATTTTGCTTGCAATTATTTTTGTTATTAGGATACTTTCACTTTTGGAACAGGTTTCAAACTAAGTTAAGCATTTTTCTTTTTCTTACTGGTATGCCGAATTGTTCATTTGTCCCTAATTTTAGGAGAAATTCCACAAATAAGATAATTTCATCAGTAAGAGGTGATTGTCAGTCACTAACAAAAATTAATATTGGGATAAAAGGATTAAAATATCATATTTTATCATTTTATCCTAACATTTCATTCTTTTCTCATTTGTAAAATAAATGTTATTTTTATTGTTCTGCGTTTGTAAAAGAAAATGCTGCAGAGAAAATATTTCTGTTAAAGACTGTATATAGGGCAGATGTGCCAGTAATGGACACCATTAAGGAATTTCTTTAAAAATTGTTTTTTAATTAATAGTTATTATATTCCAGTTTTTTCAATATTATATTAAACTATCATGATTGATTTCGTTTGTTATAATGGCTTATTATTACAAAACGATATATATATATATATATATATATATATATATATTTGTTTTTTAAATAAGAAATGCAACCAAGTATGCTGAAAAGCCACAATAAAAATACATATAAAAAATTTGGCAATTTAGTCATAAACAAAGAAATAAATTATAATTTAATATTTGATTACAGTAAAATAAATGCTAAAACTAAAGTGCACAATCATTAAATAAAAGCAATGTTGTATCTTGCTATAACAGCATTTTTTTGTTGTTGTTGTCCTGACCATATTTAAATATTGGTGTTTTTGACGGTTAAAACCGCGTGAGACATAGTGAGTCTAGGTCATATTTGTATGCATGTAGAATGCAAATCGCATATGTTGATGAACATATTTGAAGCTCTAAAGAGAAAATTTAAAACAGGTAAATTTAGCAAAGATAAAATAGATTAAAAATATTCAATATTTTGAATAAAATATTTTCCTTTGAGAAAACGCAGATTATTTATAATTAATAACATAAAATGACCTTTTAAGATTTCAGTCAAGCTGTAAAAGAAAATTTTCTTGATTGGGGAGATTATCTTTTAAGGCTGTTCTCAACTGTTCTTCTCAACAAGCACTAAACGCTTAGACAGGTGTACAAATTCATTTTTTAGCAGAAAGATATAAAATTGGAAGGCCTGACTATGGACGCTATTTGGAATCAAAGTGTATTTTCCATATTTGATAAATTTAATTACTTATTGAGTTGTAAGAAATTTTGATCATATGACAAAGATGTTTTCAACCTTCCATGAGTGGTTATTATTCTTTCATGCAGAAATTCGGTTCAAAACTCCCACTTCGACAACATTTTCTGAAAGATCTATTGCGTTTGTCACTTGAGACATAGATAGAAAAAAATCTCGTAAAAATGCCTAAAAAGATATTATTAATTTTTAGTTTAGACATTTAAAAGTAATATGTATTATAACATAGCTTAGAAAAAAAGCTTGTGTATTAAGTCTGATGGCTGTTTAAATGTTTTAGTGGATGAAAACTTTTATAAATCTACTTTCCATTTTAAGATAAATGTTTTCAGTAGTCTAAACAGCTGGTAAATAGGTATTTCTGTTTATTTTACCATCGCCTTTTTTTTTTTTCTTAACCTGGCAGTTTCAGAGAAGTGCCAAAATAACTTCTTGAAACGTGTAAAGACTCTACTGCTAAATTCAAATCATTCCAGGAATTCTTTATAAAAAGCTTTACTTTCAATAAAAGATAATAATTATCCATGTAGTGTTTGGACAGAAAAGTCAGATATCTCAGATTGCAAATATTTCAAAGAAATTATTTTGTATAGCCGTGGGAAAGTATATATTTATGAAACTACATCATATATTTATTTATAGTAGGGGAGACCAGGGTACAGTGGTCCACTTTTGCAGTTAACATTTTTTTTCTCTTTAACGGAGAGACCAATCTACCTGAAAATATTTTTGAATATTCTTTAAACCTTTCTATATGCCTCATAATTTTCACAGAACATAATTCCCAATACATTTTTCAAAAAAAAATTTTTACATACACTCGCGAAGTGGACCAGTGTACCCCGCTTCTGGGGCACAGTGGTCCACTATTAGCTATTGTCTAAAATATAATATAAATCTATTTATAATTAATCTAATTCTTTTTTATTTCCCCTTTACCTCCAAAATAATATAATACAAATTTGCAAGTAGCATTTTGAAACAAAAAACATATAAAACTAAAATAATTATCCAAAAAATTTATATTTTGAAAATAACAATATAAGATACAGGAGTGATGGCAAACAAGTTATTAATTACAAAAAAAATCAGCAAACATTAAGACAAATATGATGATGAAAAATTTATTAGAAGCTCAAAATAGTCGGGATAAAATAGTTTATTATGAGCTCCATAATAAACTAATGTGCTCTGAAGTTAAATAACCAATCCAGTGAGTTCATCTATTACTTATTAGGCTACAGTTATATTTTTCAAAGGCAGTAAATACAAAACAAAATATTTCTTAATATGTTAACTCATGCATGATTTTCATTTCTCTCCTTCTCCCCCCCCCCCCCCCCCCCAAAAAAAAAAAAAAAAAAAAAAATGTTATATTGAACAAGAACTTGCTTTCACATGTGAACTGTTATCCATAAAATAGGGGAAAACTAAAGTGTCAGATGGCTACATTATAATCTGAACAACATAACATGAAATTTAAAGTGTGCCAAATGGCTAATCTATGCATTGTAGGGTTAAATAAATTGTCATTTTTCTTAGTTTACTTTTATTTTATAGTTAAATAACTATTTTAAAACAATTTCTTTATAGAGAATAAGTGATTATTAAATATTTTGAAAATTCTTCGTTACAGGAGCAGTTTTCATTGTGGACCACTGTACCCCAGCAGTGGGCGGTCCACTGTACCCCATGTTAAAGTTCAATACATACTCATAAAAATATTATTTAAAGTTTTCTTTTAAGCATATAAGCTTTTAAATTTAATAAAGACCAGTGTTTTACCTTTTCAAAGAAGTTGTTTTATCTTATTTATCCATAACCTATAATTACTCAATAAAGAAAAGTATGATGAAAAATTTTACTTTTAGGAGCTCAAAACAACCAGTCAGGATAAAAGGGTTCATTCTGAACTAACGATGTGTTCTGAAGGCTATAAGTAATCAATCCAGTGCTGTTATCAATTAGCCTAAACGAAAAGCTTTAAAAAATTTAAAATAAGTAAAATATAAGGGGTGGTCCACTGTACCCTGGTCTCCCCTACTATTAATCAAAAGATTGTTTATTAAGATTTCCAAGGTATCAATGTTTCTCTATGTAGAGCATTTTATTCATGGAACATAAGACAACTTTTACTAAAAATGTTTAAATATTAAATGATTTCAATTTTCTACATAATTGATTGTAATTGTTTAATTTAAATTATTTTTAAATGAAGTTATATTGCTTATATATCCAACAATGTTTATTTTGATCAATAAATATGAATGTATATGTAATAGGAAAACTTATTCAAAAAGACCCGGTTTAAACCCAAAAACCTGTTTTTTTTTTTGAAAACTGGGTTTTTACCAACCCTGGTACATGACTATAAAACAAACGTGCACTGTTTTCTAAAAGCAAACACCTTAAAACATCTACTTCATTGTCAACTGTATCACATTATGTAACTTCAACATTTCTGTCCATTTCTTCTAGGGATGTGACGAATATTCGGCCACTGTTCGGTATTCGGCCCCAAATATTGAAACCAAATATTGAACCTTTGCCAAATATTGAACAGATGTTAGGCTGAATACCTATAGCCGAATATAATTCGATATTTTGCCGAATAGTTGCATTTTGAAGATATTTGGTTAAATAAGTTCCAGAAAATCAAAACAAAATGTGATTTTAAATATTTTCAAAAAACAGTATTAAAAAATTATATCTAAATACATTAATTATTATAAGAAAAAGAAATCCTAATACTTACTCAATTTTAAAGCTTCATGACAACTTATAAATAAATGTATATAATATTACATAAACTTAAGCTTCAGGAGGCATCTCATTGGGAAATATGGGATGGAGGAAGTATTATGAGGGGCTTGTTAATTTTGAAAGAAAGAAAAAAGTAGCAGAAAAGAATAATTATATTTTAAGGGAATGCATAATTATATTTTAAGAAAACCTTTTTCTTTACATACAGAATGAAAACTTACTAAGTTTGAGTTGAATGAGATTGGATATAAAAAGAGAGAGGACCCATGTAAGTTCTTATTTTTGCGGGGTGAAATGATTTGACTAAAATAAAAAAAGTTTAATTTTTACGGAGGTAATGAGTTTCTATTTTAGATAAAATATATATAAATTACTAGAAGTATCTATGGATTAAATAAAAAAATTATGAATTAAATTATTTGCATTTTTGAAAGTCATAAAGCTGGTATTCGGCCTAAAACTTGGCCGATTATTCGGCTATTCAGCCAAACCACTATTCGTTACATCCCTAATTTCTTCAGACTAAAGTTTACACAATGACTTTTCCAAAGTTTCCTGTTTTACCTTGCCCCAAGACAAAC
The DNA here is from genome assembly GCA_963932465.1 of Maratus speciosus. Lineage (NCBI taxonomy): Eukaryota > Metazoa > Arthropoda > Arachnida > Araneae > Salticidae > Maratus > Maratus speciosus. The sequence goes on from OZ010789.1 coordinate 157,893,281, forward strand.
AGTTGCAAAAATAGCTTCATCTTTGGTAATCTCAATCTGTTTACCAAATATATTTATGTATCAATCAAGCTTTTTTGGATATTAGTCTGGCTAAACCTCAAATAAAACTTCCTTATTTTTATTTTATGATTTTGATGTAGATTATTAGGGTATCTTAATGAGGCAAGTTGCAAAAAAATTATTCAAGAAAAATGTATATTTATGGTGCATATTTAATTATACATTTACTTATTTTTAAAATCATCTTAATTTATTATTTTAGTTAATTACTTTTGACTTGTATTTTATTGTAAGCATTCATTATGGTAATTTTGATTGCATTATTACATTCAAATTATGTTTAAAAAATGTAAACAAACCAATGACCAGAAATCCACAAAATTCTAAAATCTGCACAACCTCTGGTCTCAAGCAGTGCAGATTTGTGGGAGTCTACTGTATTACTTACCTTAAGAAAATTATATGCTATGGGTTAGAGAATATTAATATTCCCAGAATAAGTGTTTTTACTATGAGGTGTTATGAATATTAAGGGCAACTTCAACAAAGATAGATTTTTAATTTACTTTTGTAAACATAGCAGGAAGACTATTGCAATAAATCTCCTGAACATATACACCTTGAGATGAGTGGTTAGCAAACGGCTCTTTACAATTTACAAAATTACTACAGTAGACACTCTATTTTTACAAACTCGATGGGACTCATATAATGTGTTTGTAAAATCGAAATTTCCTAAATGAGAGTAACATTAGTTTAACAGGATGCTGGTCGGGACCAGTACATCAGTTCGTAAAATCGAGCGTCTACTGTAGCATTATTTACAAGTCAAGCGTAACGTTTTAAGTGAATCTCAATTATGACTCTTTTTTTAGCAATATGTATTAAATGTTTAATATTGTATAATTTGCTTGTGCAAGTGATATGTGGATAGTTTTTTCATAAAAATAAAAGTTTGGGATTTATTTGTTAGAAAATGCCTTTTTTAACCCTCTCATCACCCTGAGCCTCATATGAGACTCCTACTTCGAATTGCAATATTTGAAAGAAAATTATTTCTGTTATGCTATCACCATTAGGTGCTGGAATTATGTCGATACATTTGCTATTATGACTTTACTTATGTTTCAGCATTTAATAATAATAAGTTTTATTAATTAGTAAACCGTTGGTGTTTCTTTTAATTCAAACCTATGTTTTACTATTTAAATTAGGGACTTCTTTTCCGAATTAGTAATTTCAATTTGTGATAAAAGATAAAAAAACTACTTAATTTTTTGTCTGTTTAATCTGGTTGTAATACAACATTTTCCAAACGTCTTAAAAAAATTCTTTCTTAGACTATTTTTGGTACTTGTTAGTTATCCCGTCGACCAAATTACTGTCGCCAAATTGTAAGATTAAATGCCAGTAATGTTTGATCGTAAATGTCACATTCCAGGGTTGGCAAGTTTTTGACGCATGACGGTTTTTACCGGATTTTACCATGGTTTTTACCGTCATGTCAAACCTTTTTTTAGTCGTAGTTTTTTACATTATTTTTTTTTTTTCATTCTATCTTTAGTATTAAGTTGTTTTTACATGAAATATTCAATATAGAAAAGACTCTAAAGATATTTATCCTTCCGCGAAAAACAAAAAAGAATTCCATTAGAATAATACATAGGACATCTCTGTTAGCAGGACAATAATCTTAAGATATTTGGCATATTCTATAAAAATTAGGTTTTTAGAAGAAATTCCATAACCCATAAGTAAGTGTGAGATTAAAAATTGTGTATAACTTCGGCAGAATTTATTACTTTCTTTAAAACTAAATAGTTTTCTCCGCAATTTCCTTAGAAGTAAGTTTTCTTAAAGTGTTAAATCCAAATTGTCCATTGTGTTATTTCTTTCAATTCACTTTAAATAAAGCCTAAATAATTTTAAGTAAAATGTATACAGGACACAAATAGTTAGTCTTTATGGTAGCTTTAATAAATTTCAATTTAATCCCCTTTGCGACGAATGTCTTTTACAGAATTTTTATCTTTTATCACTGGTATTTTAAAACAGAAATTTTTGACTAGATGAATCAAGAAAATGCCTTTATTAAACAAGGCAAAATTTACAATAAAAAAATAACTGGTAGGAACAATCATTGCGGAATAATCACGAGTGTATACGTGATGCTCGTCCCCAAGGGGTTCAAAATATTTCACGACTATGAGGGTATAAATATCTAGATATATAGGTGCTGAAATGATCTGTCTATAAGGTTCATATATATTTGCACTAAAGTTAACAAATAAAAACTGTAGTATATATTAGGGATTGACCGAATACTGAATAATTGGTTCGGCATGTAAACCGAATACTCGGCTTCGGCCGAATAATTGCCGATAAGTATTTTCTTAGAAGTAGAAGAATTTACTTAGCAGTAGAATAGGCTAAACAATGAGTTCAAGTTCAGCTGCCTTACAAAAAAACAAGTCAAAGGCCATTTTTTATTTAAAAAAACCTTTTTCCTTTCTAAAATAGCTTACATAGGTGCAAAATCAAAACAACTGTGTACGACAGAGAAAAAAGTAAGGAAGATGCACATCTTTCCCTTATCATTTAATTTTATTTACTTCTACATTAGTTTTTTTAATTTAAATTTATTTAATCTGTATTTTTTTAAATATACACATCAAATAAGTATATCAGAGTCCATATCTGTACATTTTAAGGTGTAAATTAAAGAAAATACACACATCAAATAAGTATACCTCTATGCCTATCCTATAGCTTTTATAACCATTATATCAAAATCGCTCAAATTTCTTATCTTCACCACCACAATGTTAAAATATTAATCAAAATATAAATATTCTATCAATAATTTGACAGAAAATAGTTAAATGTACAAATTGATATAATAGCTTTTGTATTTTGAGAACATTCCTATTCAATATGTTTATAATTAGACTTAGACAATCAGTAAATCAGCTTAATGACAACATTGTTTCTTATTATTTGAATGAACTTCTGATTTTCTGGCAATCCTTATCCTTAATAATACCCTGTATAGTTTAATATTTTCAAAGGTTATTTTTAGATATGACTAGTGATAAAATAATAAAAAAATAAGTGATGGGTTAATGAATTTGTGAGTGGAAAGAAGTCATTAAATTTTTTTGTGTAATTAGATTTTAGAATAAAAATGTAACTGAATTAAATTGAGAATTTAATTTCAATTAAAGCTTATTAAAAAAGCTAATATATGCAAAAATGCGTATTAAAAAATTTCAAGTATTCGGTTGCCGAATACCGAAGTTTCGGTACACACTTCGACGAAAGCTTCGATATTCGGCAAAATTGCTGCTTCGGTCAATCCCTAGTATATATACAAATTATTACGTTCTGATTTTTCTGAAATATTGTTTTGTTATGTGTTAAATTTTAAGTCTAAGAGCTTTCACGTGAAATCAGGTCCCACAGGTTTGTATAAAAATTTTTATTAATTTAAAATTTTAAGATTCTGCTTACTGAAGTGAAAATGAAAATCACCATAATTGCATTTATGAAATACATAAGGTATGCATTAGGGATGCAACGGATATCCGGCAAATATCCGATATCCGGCACATCCGGCTGATTTTTCAATATCCGAAATACCGTCGGATATCCGAATCACAATCACCGGATATCCGACTTCTCTGCCGGATATCCGGCAATGCGTAACAAAGCAAATATATAAGGATAAGAGAAATCGTTTGACCCAAACAATGCCGAACGACTTTTGTTTATAATGCAAAATATGAAAGTAAGTCCACTATTTATGAGTAAAAGGTAATTCCCAAAAGTTTAAAGAATTACCAGCTTTCCTAACATTGGTATTTGAACTCTCTATAATAAATTTAAGAATTTATGTTTACATCTTTTAGAAAATTGTACCTTTACTTTCAGAATGTGAAACAAAATCTGAAGTTGTTTATTAAAGTATGACTTTATTAATTTTCTTTCTCTCTTTTAAGTTTAACAATTAAACAGGCCTATTTTTATTTTCTTCTATCTTCAATAGAAGAAAGTATTGTACCTGCGATTTTTTTCGATTTCTGGTTTTCGGTGGGCTTAGACGTTTTAGGGGTCAGATATCCCAAAACATGCTTATACAAAATGTCTGTTTGTCTGTCATCATACCATCAAAAAGTGTATGAAGTTATGCATAGAATTGAACCAAATTTTTTGTGAATATTTTTGGCTATAGCCAGCTGGCCCTTCTTCAATATTGGAACATTCCACTGGAAGGGGGCGCTGTAATCATGATTTTTGTGCCATCAAAAAGTGTATGAAGTTATGCATAGAATTGAACCAAATTTTTGTGTATGTTTTTGGCTGTGGCCTGCAGGTCCTTCTTCAATATGGAAGCATTCTGTCAGAAAGGAGTGCTGCTGTAATTGAGATTTTTGTGCCATTTTTATTATTGTACTGTCTAAAAGTGTCTGTTAAATATGTAATAAGTTATCCATATAATCGAACAAAATTTTTATGTACGTTTTTGGCTATGTCCAGCAGGTTCTCCTTTAAATTAGAAATATTCCACCAGAAGGGTGCGCTGTAACAGTGATTTTTGTGCCATTTTCATTCTTGTATGTACCATCGAAAATTGTATGCAGTTATGCATAGAATTGAACCAATTTTTAGGGGTATGTTTTTAGCTATGGCCAACTGGTCCTCCTTGAATTTGAAAATAGTCTGCTGGAAGAGGGCGCTATAATAATGATTTTTGTGTTGTTTCCATTATTTTACCATCGAAAAGTGTATGAAACTAAGCATAGAATTGAACTAATTTTTTGTGTATATTTTTGGCTATGGCCATCAGTTTTTCCTTGAATTTGGAAATATTCCGCCAGAAGGTGTCACTGTGACAGCGTTTTTTGTAAAATTTTCTCAATTTTTTGCAGTTTTTGTACTGTATATTGGTGGCTCGTGAAGTCATGGGAACTTCGCATCCTGCTAAGCTGTCTATTCACAATCAGCTGATGTACAACAGAATAACGAAAAAAATTATTGATTTTAATAAATATCATGATTGAGATTAACTTATTCTTATTTTGATTAATTGACGAGCAGAAATCTTAGATCAAAATCAAAGTTGGTATAATATTGAACTAATAATATCGAAGTATTAACATTTAAAATTACTTTTAGAAATATTAAGACGTATGAGATAGAAGAAAGTTTTGGGATTGGCACATCCAATTAGTTTGTAACCAGAGTTGTATAATATAGACGCACGCCGTGCGCGGAAAATTTTCCGCAAAATTCGGAACTTTGCGGAGAATTTCTTAGAAAAGAAAAGTAGTTTTTGTTCTTGTATTTTTTTTTTTTTTAAATACCGAAAAATTAAAAGTGTTCTCCAATTTTATGTACGATTTATTTATTGTTTGATAAGGGTGATTCTGTTCCGAATTTTCCGAAAACTTAAGGCATTCGGTTCCGAAAATTAAAAAAAAATCGCCCATCAGTCCGAAAATTCAGACACAAAAAAAAATAACTGAAATATATTGCGGATTTCAACAAATGATCGTCGAAAATAAACCAATTCCGTCAATCGTTCGCAGAAAAAATACCCAATTTTGTCAAAGCATCACGGAAAAAATGAAAATTTCGTTAAAGGACCGCGGAAAAAAGCTAATTTCTTTAAAGAATAATCGTGGACAAAAAAAAAAAAATTCTTGTCAAAGAGTAGCAGAAAAAACACAAATTACGTCAAAGAAGTGCAGGAAAAAAATGAATTTCGTAAAACATAGCGGAAAAAGCGCGAATTTTGTCAAAGGATCGTGAAAAAAATCCCGCAAATTTCATAAAAGAATCGCGGAAAAAAACTAATTTCGTTAAAGGATCGCAAAAGAAACACAAATCTGGTAAAAGGGCCGCGGAAAAAGCACGCATTTAGTCAAGGGATCGCGAAAAAAAATGAATTTTCTCAAAAGGCCACAGAAAAAACATGAATATCGTCAAAGGATTGCGAAAAAAAAGCGAATTTCATCAAAGAATCGCAGAAAAAAGCAAATTTTGTGTAAAAGTGCAGGAAAAAACTAATTTCGTAAAAGCATAGTGGAAAAAGCACGAATTTTGTCAAAAGATCATGAAAAAAATGAAAATTTCGGCAAAGAACCGCGGAAAAAACTAATTTCATCAAAGGATTGCGAATTTCGTCAAAACGGCGTGAAAAAAGCTTGAATTTCGTCAAAAGATCGCAAAAAAATGTAAATTTCGTCTAAGGATAGGAGAAAAAAAAGCGCATTTTGTCAAAGGATCTCTAAAAAAACGCGAATTTTGTCAAAAAAATGCAAATGTCGTCAAAATATCGCGGAAAAACGGAAATTTCGCCAAATGATCGCAGAAAAAAATGAGAATTTCGTCAAAGGGCTGCAATAAAAACTCATCGGTCTCTTTAATGATGATACCTAAGAATGGACCTCTCCTTACAAAATGTGATTCCGTTGTTTCAGAAGCAATGTCCATTATTGCATTTTGTGAGAAGAGGTCACAATATTAAGGATTGGGCTGTTTCTAAATGCATTGACAAAATAACTGATAAGAATTCACCCCTTCATATCATGGATTTTTAGTTTTATTATTTTTTTAGCCAACATAATTATTCTGTAATTAATATTAATTAATTTTTAAATTAAACGGTAATTATTTTAAAACTACTATTTAAAATTCATACAGTCAAAGTAATATAACACGTCATTTTATTAAACATTAAATTTGCAGAAAGTTTTTGACCCAATATTTATGTGCGCAGAAAGTTTTTGGTTTTATGTGAGTCTGTTTGTAACTTCATTGTAAATAAAATATTTAAAATTAAAAGTAATTTTCTTTTTACTTATAAATATCACAGTAATTTAACTTAAAATAAAACTAAATGTGATTCAAAGCAAAACACTATTAAATAATTAAAACAGAAAAAAGGCATCAACTAAACCTTTATTTGGAGAAAATCACTCTTTTAATCATGGGTATATTAGTAGATATTTTATGTTTAAATTATAAAAAGAATGTATGTATTTCTTTGTGAAAATACTCTACAATTATAGGCATATTTAATTGGTTAAAATTTGTTACACAAATTATCAGCATTTCATTGTATACAAATTAATTATTAGCAATTATCAATATACTCAATCCCATATCTAAATCCAGTAGCAATTATCAGCATTTCATTGTACAAATAAACAGAATATTTTAATGTTTAAATAACATTTTTTATACAACGTTATTAATATACATTACATGGCTTGAATGGCAGATACATGTCTTGAATTTCGAGATGGGATGGTAGGATTCGTGCCCTAAAGAATATTGGGGGCGGGAGACTCCTGTTTCCAAAAAAATCATTTTCCGAAAATGTTTCTTTGTAAAACGACGATGAAGTCTCAGGACCGGCTGACAAACTTCGTGATATTTTCCACTATCAATTGGCAGATTTCACAGTTTCTTCTTACAACAAATTGACAAAAATCATGTTTGTTTTTCTGCATCTGACAAAAAAATTTTGCGATTTTTCTCCGCAACCGACTGTACGAATTTCTTGATTTTTTTCTGGAGACAGATTGGTGAACTTCATAATTTTTTTTTTTGCAATCAATTGACAAATTTAGAAATTTTATTCTGTGACCGATTGGCAAATTTCCCTGTTTGTTCTTGTGACATACTGATGAAAGTAACGATTGTTTTTCTGCATCCGATTGAAAAATTTTGCATTTTTATTCTGCGACCAGCTGAGGAATTTCACAGTATTTGCTCATGACGGACTGGTAAATTTCACGATAGTTTTCCATGATCGATTGACGAATTTGTGATATTTTCCCACTGTCGATTTCCCATGAACTTCAATTTTTTTCACGCAACCAATCGACAAATTATTTTATTTATTTTCACCATGATTGACGAAATCAGCAATGTTTTTTCTATGACCGTTTTACGTATTTTGCGATGTTTTACCTGTCTGCCCAAACTAGGAAATAACTAAAAGGGCAGCAACGGCCACTGGAGACTAAGCTCTATCGAATTGACCTAGTCAGCACTAAACAAAATGAGATTACACATGTGATGCACATGAAAAAAAAAAACTTTGATGAACTTAAAAAAAAAAAAAACATAATTAGAAACAACAAACTAGTTGTTTCTCGCAATTAACAGAAATTAGGACATGACTTTTTGAAATCAACTTTTTCTCGTGTAATAGAAGAAATCAATTGACTATTCCCTTTTCAAACTTTGGATATGGATTTCATAGCGTAGATTCCAATGCATAGAGCATAGTTCAATTAACGAAAATACCAGTGATTACAGTTTTGACTATAATTCCATTAAGGATATAATAAAAAAATTGTTCAGAAGTGACATACCATCACAGATATGCATTATTCATGTAAGTTAAAAATTAATGCACATCAGATTTTACAAAGTTTTCTAAAACTTTTTAAGAGAGCATAACATGTGTTCCGATAATTTCTAAAGTTATAAAATCGCTCTGTACTGTTTGTCAAAAGTGTAACTTCTGAAAGAGGCTAAAGTATGCAAAATGGAATAAAATCTAAATTAAGAAATTCATTTAGCAACACGATTGTTAATTGCCCATAACATTGGGTGAAAATTGAAAAATAGGCATGTATATATAAAGCTTGATTCTGTTCCTTTGTTTTAATAAAATAAAAATTTTGAATATTATCTTGAGTTGTTAATTTAAATTGTTTCAATGGTATTTTGCCATGTCTGTATAAATGTAATTCTTTAAGTAACACATAAAAAATAACGGGGTGTAAAGATTTTTTTTCCCTTTCTAACAGTCAGGGTTCGCAAAGCTGGGCCCAGTTTGAAAAAAACCCGGTGGGTTTTTTTCAGAATGGACCCACATGAAAAAGCCCACTGAAAAACCCATAAAGTGGTTTTTTCAATTTTCAGATATAATTTAAAAATTTAAACAACATATACATTTAATAAATTTAAGTCATTTGAGTTAATTTTGAAAAAATATTAATATATAAAAGCCATTACATACACATCTGAAGTAAAATAAAAATGCATTTCAGCACATTGAAATACTTTACTAACATAGAACCTAGTAGGCAACATACATACTACATAATTATAGGTATGTCTTTGTATAAAAAATTCAAATCAACTATATTCATGGAAATAAAAAATATGTATTTTTCTTCTATCTTTACAAGAAGAAAGTATTGGATTCGTGAAAAATTTCGACTTCCAGTTCATGATGGATTTATACATTTTAAAAAGGTCCTGAAGACAATTTGATAGTTTTAGAAAATGACTGTCTGTATGTGAAAAAAAAAAAACTTTAGGTGCTCTATTTCAAGAACTAATGCACAGAATTTCACAAAACTTTAGATTGAGTTGGACCTTGATGTAAACTGGTGCTGATTAGTTTTTGGTGTATACTGCCTGACAGGTGACACTGCTATGCTGCATTTATCTCAATTTTTGCAATAGCTTTATCTCAAGAACTAATGCACGGATTTTCATAAAAACTTCAGATTCAGTTACAAGTTAAGTTGTTGCTTATTGAATTTTGGTGCATATCGCCCAACAGGTAGTGCTGCTATGCTGCATTTTTCCACGATTTCAGCAATAACTCTTATCTCAAGAACTAATGTACGGACTTGAATAAAAATTTAGATTGAGTTAAAACTTGATATAACTGGTGCTGATTAGTTTTTGGTGTATATCGCCCAAGCGGCACTGTTGTGCTGCATTTATCTCACTTTTTGCAATAGCTTTATCTCAAGAACTAATAATGCATGGATTTCATCAAACTTCAGATTCAGTTAGATGATGACGTAAATTGTTACTGATCAGGTTTTGTTGTAAATTGCACAACAGGTGATACTTATATCTCCTTGTTAAATGCATCCAATTCAACAAATCTATATTTTATAATCCTCATGATGGGCATAGATTGTCATTTAATTTTGGCACTGTGATAGTGAATTTTGAATTGTTAACATGTATGAGATAGAAGAAACTTTTGGGATTGGCACATATGACAAGTTTACCCCTTTTTCTCTTCCTACTTATATATTTTAAATTTTAATATTCTATTTATTATTTGATTTAAAGAAAATTAACAATTTTATATATCTTCTATTATATTAAAAACTAATTTGTGAGAAACACTGACATTTAATTAATTTAAATTCATATAATTTATAACTTGTAAAATAGCATTACAATTATATTGTATTTAAGGGAACAATGTATTTTTTTATGTATAGTGTATATAATACATAGAAAATATAGTATACAATAATATAATTACGCATGTATTATACTTTTGAAAAAAAACCCGATTTTCCCCGGGGAAAATTGGGTTTTTCATGAAAAAACCCGAAAAAACCCATGTGGGTTGGGTTTTTTCAGAAAAATCCGGGTTTTTGCGAACCCTGCTAACAGTTCAACTCCCCTGCATTTATAAATTTTGGGTACGAAACTCCCCTCTTGGGAAAACTTGAATTCAAGCCATGATATTCAAAGAGATATAGTTTTTGTAAATTATATTTCAATACATTTAAAATGTTTCAATGATGTGCGAAACATGTTTGTAATTTATTGTTTTGAAATGACATTATATAGAGAAATAATTCAATATATAACTAAAAACATATCTAGGGCCGGATATCCGATCGGATATCCGGCCGGATATCCGAATCCGGCAGATGAAGGAGCTTCGGATATCCGGTATCCGATATCCGGCAAAATCAATATCCGGTGCATCCCTAGTATGCATTTTAAAATATATCTAAGAATATTCAAATTTATTCAATGACCTCAGTCCATGCTTGACATCTATTGTCATACCATATAACAGCATTTTTGCATCTTTAAGGTAATTTAAATATATATTATTAAAAATGTATATTGAATGTTGTTTAATAATTATAATAACCTTTTTATTATCATTTAATATAATTGTTCATTGCAGTTAGTAGAATCTATATTAGTGGATATTATGACAAATATTGTTCTTTCCTTTTACTCTTGTATTTTTAATTCTTTTTTTCCTTTAGGAAATGCTCTTATTTTAAATAAATTTAACAAAGTAATTGTGAATAATAAGAACAACAAGGAAAAATCAATCTAGAAATGTATTGTATACTACACTTACACAATAAATTGGAGGAAAATTGAAAATGATAGGTTTTTGACGGAATAAACAGGTAAAAACACTGTTTTTACCACTGTCATGTCAAAAACCCAACTCTGTCACATTCGCTTGACAACACGTGTTTACGTCATCAAATGATTTTTATTTCGACGTTTTATATGTATTTTTATTAATGTTATACTAATTTAGTTGTTTTTTAGTTATTTAAAATAAAAAATATGCCAATTTGTATAATTTGGCGAAATGGGTGGACAGGATAACTAACAAGTACCCTATTTTTATATGAAACACGCAACATAGCTACATTCACTAGGTTTCTGTAAAGAACACACTCGTTAAATTTCAGTAATCTGTAACTTCTGTGATTTCGATAGCTACTTTTAATTTTGTTAGCATAAAAGTAATTTTTCCTGAAATTGGGGGGGGGGGGGAATTCAGTGCCGAGAGGGTTAAGATATTGCTTTTCTCATCGAATTCAATCTTGTCATTTTCCTTTTGTAGATGGAACACTTAGCTGGTCAGACACTTGTAAAAAAGAATAAAGATCAAGTACCTGCTGATGAAGTCTTGAGCGATAAGGAGATTATTGCATTTTATTTTTCTGCTCATTGGTGCCCACCTTGCAGGAGATTCACTCCAATACTTGCCGACTTCTATGAAGAAATCAAAGATCAAGAGTTGCCTCTGGAAATTATATTTGTTTCATCGGATGAAACTGAGGACGGATTATTTAGTTACATGAATGAAGCACATGGAGACTGGTTTGCAGTTCCTTTTGGTTCTCCTGTAGCTGAGTAAGTTAATTTAATGGTACATAGTATGTCAGGAATGAGACTTCTTTACAGATCTGAGAATTTTTTTTTTTCCTTTTTGTTGGGATGGGGAATTCAGATTTTTCAAACATTTTATGGCACATATTTTATTTTTTAAATGACAGCTATGGACAGCTGAAAGTGATCATATAGTCACTGGTGATAGAAAATGTACAGAAGATCCCTTTTCTCTGTATGATTTAAAAACACAAGTGTAGTTTCGTGAGCAATTATTAGCTGTCATCAGTAATTAACAGTAATTATTAATTTCTATCAAGGATGTTGGAATATTTTTTTAATCCTTTTCCCTATTCTCTGCTGTTAATTTTCAGAGAGCTGACAATTGCTCTCAAGACCATGGTTTTGTTTTAATCATAAGAAAATCTATTTCTGTATCTAGAATTCTGCTTATAGGGGGGGGGGGGAAGAGAAGAGAGAAATGAAAATCATGTATTGTAGAGTGAACATACTAAGAAATATTTTGTTTCGTATTTACTGCCTTTCAAAAATATAACTGTAGCCTAATAATAGATGACTTCACTGTATTGGTTATTTATAGCTTCAGAGCATATGGTTAGCTCATAATGAACTATTTTATCCTGACTATTTTGAGCTTCTAATAAACTTTTCATCTTATTTGCAATCGCTTCTTAGTGTTGACTCTAGAAAAAAAATACATTTTTCAAAAAGGAACACCTGTGCCTTGTTTACAAAATATATTTATTTTTAACTGGTTTGTTTAGTCTGTAGAATTCACTATATTTTCCTGGGATTAATTGAATTGCCACGGGGCGCATAGGAAGTGTTAAAAAGGGCCGCCAGGCTGCGTCCCGCTAAAGCAGCTTAGAGCCAGCACTACTCCTGTATCTTATATTTTCAAAATATAATAATTTTGATAATTCTTTTAGTTTTATGTTTTTTGCTTCAAAATGCTACTTGCAAATTTGTATTTTGGAGGTAAAGAGGAAATAAAAAAGAATTAGATTAAATATAGATTTATATTGTATTTTGGACAATAACTAATAGTGGACCACCGTACCCCAGTGGTGGACCAGTGTACCCCGCTTCCAGGGCACGCTGGTCCACTTTACGGGTATATATATTTAAAAAAAAAAAAAAAAAAATGAAAAAATGTATTGAACCATGTTCTGCGAAAATTATGAGGTATGTAGAAAGGTTTAAAGAATATTCAGAAATATTTTCAGGTAGATTGATCTCTCCGTTAAAGAGAAAAAAAAAAATGTTAACTGCAAAAGTGGACCACTGTACCCCAGTCTATCCTACATACCTTGATTTATCTTTCAGAATAATTTTTGTAAATGATATTGCACTGGGGAACAATGATTTTGGTGTTTAGGAAATAAACCAGGGTTGACTTTTTCCCGTCCAAAACTTGTTTTTCCCATCCCACTGGGAAAAACTGGTAAATACTGGGAAAAAGTGGTAAATACTGGGAAAAACTTCCAAATGACAATATGGAAGAAAGATTCTGCCTTTCTGAATCTGATGTGTAAAATGAAAGTTAGAAATACATAATTATTACAAATTTCCCTTAGGTTTAAAATTATTCTGTAGGAAAGGAATACAGTAGATGTTTTAAATTAAAACCTAAAAACGCAAGGTTGTGCGTTATATGGGTCACATTTCACACATCATTAAATTTACCTTATAAATATGGCGAAATATGTCTGAAACATATATGGAAATACATTAGAGTATCTTTATACTGCATTCCTTGTCCACAGGAGTTTTCCAGATTATGAACTTTTTAATAATATTGATCGTTCCACATATTGTTAAATATAGGGGGAACTTGGGATACTTGACCCATAGGGATACTTGACCCAAGGCCTTTTTCTCAGAATTGGGAAAGTTTTGTAAGTTGGAAGTGGCAACACTTTTTTTCTTTCAGTTAGCTGACCACATGTTGAAAATAATAACTACATCATTTCATAACTTTTCAAACTATCAGACAAAATACATTTTCATGCTCCAAAAGTAATTTTTTTATTCTGTAAACTCTGATGTGATAATTTTTTCTGTTTAAAGGTAAGAATTTTTTAGTTGGTCATTTGTTTTGTACATGTTTTTAGCTACACTAACATGTATAATAATATTAATCTTCTCTTTAGCAAATGGCTGCATTTTAGGGTTATGTAGTAAATGTGCAACTAGGTATACTTGACCCAAGTCGCCTAGGGATATTTGACCTAAGATTGGGATTAGTAATATTCAAATACATTTAGCATGTTTTATTTATGAATTAAAAATATTATAATTTTAAATATTATAAACATATAAATATAAGTATTATAAGTAAATAATGTAAATATTATAAAGTAAATGACTGAGTTCTTGTCAAATATTGTGGGAAACGGAATACAAGAAGATTTGCTGGAAAGGTTCTTGAAATCAATTCTGACAGACTAACTATTCAGTTTGCAAGAAGAATGGGTGGTACGTGATTTAAAATGGCTTGAAATGAATGATATATCATAAGTTGGTCCTGACCAAATAGAAGCTATTCTTCATCCACCTGAGTTTAGTACACAAATGATAGAATTAAGAGTTTTGTTTTTAAATATGACTTTACATTTGGAGTTGAATAAATTGTTATATTCTTATTCTGGAGCTTGTTTAGGCACATTATGAGCTTTCAGACTGCTAATATTTTGAACTTTCTGCAATAAAAATTAAAATTGGTATATTAATGTTAGGCCTATGTACTAAAAATTAAAAATATTAATTTTATTTGACAAAAATAAAAAAATTATTAACCTTAATATTAATTTTGTTCTTATGTAAAAGGGTTTTGTTTATTATTTTTAGTCATACTCCTAAATCTATGACTTGGGTCAAGTATCCCTATACAGTGGGATACTTGGCCCAAATTGAAAGTTTTGAATATTCATATTTTTCTCCCTTTTTATAATTAATATTTCGGAATAACAAATATTGTGCAATACTTCTTTAAGTATATATAGACTGCATTTATACACCCATAAGTAACGTAAAAAAATAATTAACAATCCAAAACTAACAATTGGGTCAAGTATCCCTAGTTTCCCTTACTTTATAAACATTGTCAACTATGCCTGGATCAAATCATTCATTTTATTACTCATTTTCAAAAATGTTTATCGTAATAATACCAATTTTTTCATTAAAGTTCTTAATTAAGGAGATAAAGTTGAACTAATGTAACAAATTAAAAATAATAATTAACAATAAAGATCTTCTACTGTATAAATAAGTAAGAATTATTGCATAAAACATCTTCAGGCATGTACTGCATCATCAGCATCTTTAGAGCGTATTTTTTCTAATTTTTCTTTCATCCAAAACAAAATTAGAAATAGACTGGGTTTACAAAAAGCCTCTAAATTAGTATTTTATTATATGATGCTAAAATCCAATGTGGAAGACGAAGAATATAATACGATTATGATTGGTAAATGTTTGGGAATCTGTGTGGTGTGTGAATATTTAAATAAATGCACTTCATTGTCTGTTTTTGTAGATCTCCTTTTTTTTTTTTTTTTTTTTTTTAAACCTTTCAAGCTATTTACTTGGAATTCAATTTTGACATTTTTAAAGGTTGTTTTGAATTTATATTTGTTTTTAATAATCAGTTTTTCCCATGTGGGGAAAAACATAGTATTTCCCAGGACAGTAAATACCGGTTTTTACCATGGTATTTACCGGGGGTGGGAAAAACCTTGCCAACCCTGAAATAAACACCATTCCTATACGAAATTGATTCCCTGAATCCAAATATAACCTTGATTTTGACATATCGGGTCTAGGTTTTAAGATATGTCGCATCCTTCTGCTATATATTAGGTGTTAGTCAAAGTGCATGATGTTTATAAGTGTGTGATTGAAAAACTTAAAGCAGGGATTTTTTATTAAACCAATAATCCGTAAACTCATAAAGGACACAAATTTCATGAAAACGATGCACAAGAATGAAGCATTAGCTTGGTGAAAATCTGTAGAAGTTGTGCAAAATTTCCTTGAAAAAACAAAGTGAAAACTACAAAGACCTTGTTAGTAACATGTTGCCAACATTTGATAAAGGAATACTTGTTTAATTTCTCCAAAACATACTAATATCAGCCCATGTACACTGTTGGAAATATGCTTTTACAATGTAATAGTCAAATGAACATGAGTATAGTAAAAAAAAAAGACCTAATTGATAAAAACAAAAGCTGTTTTCGAATTTTTCAGACAAAATTACAAAAGAATTCGTTAATATTCCAGACACCAGACCCCCCCCCCCCCCCCCCCCCAAAAAAAAAAAAAAAAAGTTGTCCTGTGTCATCTGTTATACTAGAACTTTCTCGGAGTATTCAAAACCCTTCTGCGGTTTCAAACTAAAAATTTTCTATTACTGTTTGTTAAGTCTGCAGTTTTTAATGAGCACATGAAAAAGATGTCGTATATGCATTGTTTGCTTCATAATTTGCATTCACGTCTTGAGTCAGTTGTGACTGATAATTATAAACAGTGAAGTTCATAGCTATAGTCTCATTTGAGCCGATACAGCTCAAATCGATGAGTAATGTTGAAAATTTCCGAAGGAAGAAACAAGATTTTTGGAATAGTTTCAGTGTAGCCGAAATTTCAACTACATTTTCGCCAAACTCGTTTTTTAGGCCGAAAACGAAGCCGAATTTTAGGTCAATCTCTAGTTTTCACCCTTAGAAATTAGATATCTGATGTTGACGAGCCGAATTTTTAGTCTTCTTAAATTTTAAGTATTTAGAGAATCCTTTTAAGCTCTGAAATTTCATTAATACTTAAAATTTTAAGCAGACTATTAAAAAAAAAAAAAAAAAAAAACTAGCCTCGTCGGTGTCAGACATCTACTTTCTGATGGTGAAGACTGTATTTCAATAATATTAGGTAATGAGCAATCATGAATTTAAGTTAATCCATGGGTTAATATGGGATTTTGCTACCCATTAATTTCGGTGAAGTGATCCTTTAATGCTTATGATTAATTGCTCACCAGATTTGCCTGTACCTCATATGGGCAGTGTGATTTTGACTGTGTTACATAAAAGCATTTTCCAGGCTTGCATTTTTGTTTATCCAGTATATTTCAATCTAGTTGACGATTTTGTCCATAAATTTATATTTGCATATAATCTTTAACCATTTTTTTTTAATATTTCGTTTAAAAAATAGGCTTTTTTAAAAAGTTTTCCTAAATATTGAACTGGTGAGTGGTTAAATGTGGTAAAAACTTTTTCCAAACATTCCCTGGGATGTTATTAAAATTAGTACTTTACTTGAGTTTCTGGTAGCTTTATTTTCCTCTTTATTTTCATCATGTCTTTATTTGCTATAGTTATTGATTTGAAAGTATATATGTGTCGTTCTCAGATAAAGAGAAATTTTGTCCTTGGTTATTAAATGTGAATCAAGTCAACTATGAATGTTTAAAATTTTTTTATGAAAATTTTTGTTCAAGCGCTATATATTCATTAGCTTAAATATGAAAATAATTTCAAGACCTTTTAAAAGGGGAAAAATAAAAAAAAAATTGTAAAGTTGCAAATGTCATTACTAAGGTTTGTCTCAAACTTCTAATTTTTAAACTGAAATCATTATTTTTAAGATTTGGAAAGTTTAGAAGAAATTGCAATGATTATACGGATAAATTTCATGTCTATTTTGTATATATTTGACATTTTAGACAAAACCAAAACATTTCCATTATACTTATTTAAAAGTTGTCGATAGCGTTGTCATTACCGTGCTCCTCAAATGTTTCATTCTCTTCTCTATTGGATGTTATTTTGATGTGGAATTGAATTATACAATCCAAAAACATTTCCATATGTTCTTACGAAAAGTAATGTCTATTTTTCATTACTTATTCAAGAACTACTTCAATCTGTGCTTTGTTCCAAAATTACAGTCAGGGTATTTAATGTGTCGTGTCAGTACGAAGTTCTTTATTGCTGAAATACATATTCAAGAATTTTTAACTTTTCAGAATCAATTATAAAGATTTAGGACTGCTTTCAGAGTATGTACACCATAAGCTTTCAATTGTTAGAGTTGAGCTCTAAAGTAGGCTTAACATTAAAAATGTTATTAAGGCATATTGGATTTATGATTTCAGTGACATAGCAGCAATTGAAATAATAAAATTTAATTTTTTCAAAGCCAAAATTTCTCTTTATCAGAGAATGACCCATATATATTGTGTTGATATGACTTTATAAACTTTATACATTGACTCTTAAATAAAACGGATGAAACTTTATACAGTAGACTCCCTTAAATCCGCGTATTTTTTTTCAGATGTAAACAATGAAATTTTCAGTTAAGTTGCAGGAACAAAATTCAAGATGGCGCCGAAATCAGAGACTACCGCAATGTTTTTTTTACTAAATTTTTTGTTAATCATTCTCTTTTGACTATTCCAGCTGATTTATTACTAAATAAATTTACATTACTTTTGATTTTGATATAAATTAGCATATCTATATCAAAAATTAAGGTTTGAAATGGAAAAATCCACGAACCGGAACGCTATTTTAAAATTATTTTTCGCGGAATTTTTTTTTTTTAAATTATAGACAAATTTATTTGTAAGCATACAAAGCAGTATAAGAAAAGCATTCAACACTCTAAATAATGAAAAAATTTACAGTGAGTGCAATAAGCTATATATACTGATATTAGCATTAACACTGTTCTTCTTGCTACCACTAGATGGCAGCATAGGACTTTTGGAATCGAATTGAATCGATTTCATGCGTAATATTTTTCTAAATTTCTATTTTACATAATTATTTTAATGATTACTTACTTTTAAACTGATAAATTATTTTAATATTTTACTTATTTTAATGTTTCACTTTATTGTAAGCATTCATTATAATTTCCTTTGCTTAACTACCAATCAAATTAATGTTTCAAAAATGTAAACAAATCAATGACCAGAAATCCGCAAAATTCTAAAATCTGCACAACCTCTGGTCCCAAGCTGTGCGGATTTGAGGGAGTCTACTGTACTTTCATTTATTTCATTTTGTCATAATGAAGCTAAACTGCTGTTCTTTAAACAACTTTTTAAAACTGGCCAGATTATAAGTTTTCCTATGTAAGTTGTACACGTTTCAAGCTTGTTGCACATTTAAACCTTTCCCATACGATTTTTGTTTTTAGCATATTTAACATAATTTTGAGAATTTCTCTTAATTTTTCTTTTTCAGTTTTCTTAAAAAATTTTGAATATTTTGTATCTTGCTTTGTTTCACACATTTTTGTATGCAATCTATCAATTTTCATGGCATCACTGCTATTTTAAGATTTGATTTATTCTAGCTACCAGTGGTGGGGAAATACATTTTACTCGCCACTGGCGAGTGAATTTTTAGGTAGCCTTTGAAAACTGCAAATAATAGATGCCATATACTTTTTTACTAGTTTAGCTATATTTCACAACTTTCCAAATTACTGTGATGTTAATTATGGTATCCTATAAGTCCTATCCTATACTAAACTTTCCTCTCTTGTATATATATTTCTTAATTTTATAGAAAAAAATATATATATATAAATTCATTTTAGTAGTAGTAATTAACTATTTTTGCAGTAGTGTAAATTTTGTCATAACAATTTTCAACTACATTTTTACTGGTAAAAAAAATTCCTTGGTTGGTAAGGTTTTCTGAAAATTCCCTACCCCTGCTAGTTACTGAGATTCATTTTTCGAAAATGACTTTGAAATTAAAGTTTTGATGGAATGTTATACAAATACACATGGAAAATATAAATTATAACTAATTATTGAATGGCTTTTAAGGTTTTAAAAATGTTATTTACACATAGTTTAGAAAGATGTAAAAAGAAAAAATACTGTGTTAAAACAAATTGAACTAGTATAATAAAAACTTGTATTTATCTATTCTCCTGTCTACCACTTTGTATAATAACTGTCACCACAAAATGAGACTTAACTTCAAAAATTCATAAGCATGAACCACAGATTCACTTGGCATCACATTCATAATTTTCGACAAATAAGTGCGGTCAAATGCCTTTTCAGTGTATCCTGATTATAGAAGATTGTTGAGGGGTAATCTGACCAAAAAATTAAATACTAGGTACTGGGATTTTCATCCTAAAAGTTACAGAATAAAGTTGTTTTCATCAAAATTCCTTGTTTTGTGTACTTCTGTGGAGTTGACTGTCTCATCCTGTGTGCATATTTCTAGGTTGTGAATACATTTTTGGTTATATTGATTAATCGAAAACCTTCTTGTGTTAAGAGATAACCGGATTGTATTCGCCATAATATTTAAATGTTTCCTCTGAATTCTTGGGAGGTGGGAAATTCTTAAATAAAATGTAGCTGGATTTTTTTTTTTTTTTTTTTTATATCTATCTTTATCTTAAGTATAGATCTTCATGCTTACTATTTTTAATATAAATGCATATAAATACATCTGTATTAAATGGTTGCTTCGCAGCATTTATATGGTAATTAAACCTTTCAATAACTGACTCAACATGACCATAAAATTTTGTCTGCTATTCAGAAGTAAAACATAGAAGTTGGGGAGAGTTGAAAAAAAATGTTTCCTGAATAGAGGTGTCTTACTGTACTGTATAACCCAGTAGCAGAAACAATGTAGCATGGCAGCTTGCACAATAGATTTAGACCCTTTTTCAAATTAATCCTAACAGCTTATAGAAATTGTTAAAATATACTGTTGTATCTTTTTGGTGTATTTTCTTTGTAAATTCAAAGTAGTACTTATTTTTATGGATTTCTATTATTTCTTATAGTGTATTTGGCCCAATATTTTTGGGTCTGATACATTTTAGTTTGCTGCAGGTGCAGATTGATACAGGGCTGTTTAGATGGGATGTACAATATATTTTTTTTTTTTTTTTAAATAAATTACAGTAAAAATTATTCCATTTTCATTCCTAGTTTAAATTGTAATTAAAACTAATTTTAAAATTGGTTTTAATCGCAATTTAAGCTAAGAATGGAACAAGTATTTTAATAGAATCATACTCATTTAAAGTGTTAAATTAAGCATGAAACTGAAAGGCTAAATTTTTAAATTGTAAAGTCTTATTCATTTATTTTGTAAAGTGAAAACTATTTTTAAGTTTGCATAAAAATGTTTATTTTGTTTTCATAGAAAAATAATTGAAAGAAAAGCTTTTATAAATTTTGTTTTTCAATTTTTCAAGAACCCCCTCCCTTTTCTTCCACCACTTTAAAATTTCTAGAAATTTTACATCTCCTGAATAAAATTAGAGGTTTATTTCACTACCTTTAAAAAAGGGCAGGGTGCTGCGTGTTTAAGTAATGGCCATGAGGAATATATATAAATTTAGGTTAACATATTCAACGTTCAACTTGTTTTGTGACAGACTAAAAAAAATTCTGTTGTATTTTATCAGCAGAAAATAAGTTAAAAAGCAGTTTTTCTTTTTTTCTTTCTGTAATAGTAGATAGCTTTGTATGTAAATGTATTAAATTATATCAAATTTTAGTGTTTAAAATTTATAAGTTGATTTATTCATTTTTGCAGGAAATTGGGGGAAAAGTATGGTATTCAAGGAATTCCTGCTCTTGTAGTTATTAAGAAGGATGGTACAATTGTGACAGAAAATGGCAGGGGCGATGTAGAAAAGAAAGGAGTAAATGCTTTTAAAGACTGGAGCAAGTAGTTTACTAATACTAGTTTCAAGATCTCTCGGGATGAATTCCATTCATTGCTTGTTTCATTTTATTTTTAAATTATCTCACAGCTCATTGAAGTTTATAGTTGTCAGCAGCTGAATATGTTAAAAAGAAATCTGCTGTATATTTTTAAATATATTTATTGCTACAAGTTTTAATAAAACATATGCTTATTATCTGCATGGAATTTTTTAGTCTTGTTTTCTTGAAGATATCAATATAACAAACTTGGAGCCTTAATAAGAGAAATTTTGTTCTTAAAATTCAAATTGAACTTTATAAACTTGGGTGGTTTACTAGAAGTGTGATTTATTAAGTTAGATGCATAATTCATACCCAAACAGAAACACAGTTATAACAGATGAAATTTGTAAAGAATACATAATGGTTAGAATTGACAAATAATTCATCTGAATCAGTTGAAAAATTCTAAATTTAATTTTTTATTGGTTCTTTATACAGTAGCGCTCAAAAGTATTTTGACAAAGATAATAGTTCACTTAATTAAAAAGAATAAAATACAAAAATAAATCATTTATTTTATTTAACCATATTCAATGTTTTTAATTTTAATAAATTAACAATAAATATTAATGATATAATAAAATTATATTTATATCTGAATTTTGTCATGCTGTAACTCTCGAATTTTAGAACCGATTTGGATGAAATTTTTCATATGCATAGTACATACTAATGTCTCGACCAAATTCGTTGGCTAGCTTCATCCGCCATCTTGTTTCAAAATGGCGGCCATTGAAATTTTTGTTTTCTAACATTGTATACTTATAGAAAATGTTATGTTTTACAAAATGCAAACTCTTTCTTATGTATCATTTTAAAACAGAATGTTAGAAACATTAAACGATATTTTAAAGAGTTGCACAGTATAAGTTAACAACATAGGTCATTTTAAAGAGAAAGTTAGGAAACCTAAAAATTTCCAAATGTGCTCACAAAATTCAAATGGCCGGCATTTTGAAACAAGATGGTGGGTGAAGCTGGCCAACGAACTCGGTCGAGGCATTAGTATAAGTATGTACTCTGCATATGAAAAATTTCATGCAAATCGGTTCAAAAATTCGAGAGTTACAGCATGACAAATTTCAGATATAAATTTAGATATATGAAAATTATATAATTATTAAAATTAAAACATTGAATATGGTTAAATAAAATTATTTTTGTATTTTATTCTTTTCAATTAAGTGAATTGTCTTTGTCAAAATACTTTTGAGCATTACTGAAGTACAACACATTACCACAGTTTATATAAAGAGCAATTATTTTATTTTTTTTTTTTTTGGGGGGGAGGGGGGATCATTAGAAAGACTGAAATATTTCCATTGAAAATTAGTCTGTGTTTTTGAATTACGAGTAATGTGTTCATTGGATTTTAAAATTCTATAAAAGGACAAATAAAATAGCTATAAATCTTATTTTTAGACTATATATAATTTAAGAGAGATCTTTTATAAAATGTTTTCTTTTTATAAATATTCATAATAAAAACTTATTGTCATAACAGAATATTAGTGCATAGCTTGCCAAGAACCGAAATTCCATGAAGAATCATTCAAAGAATTTTGCTAATAGGTATAGAGACAAGTGTCCTGCACAAGAATTTTTTGGAAATTTTCTCTTTTGAACAATATTGAAGTAGGACCACTATGAAATTAAGAACACAAACTGAATTTTAAGCCTGCTTGTTAGCAATTTCAATGTTTGCCGCAAGATAAGTCTGGGTTAAAAACAGTTCTTGCTGCTGGTGAAGTGGTTACAGACATTTCATTCAAATTTTCTGAATGGTTAGCAAATACTTTCAATGATACTTAAAGTTTGCCATAGAGAAAAAAAAAAAAATCCTGTATATATAGTTGCGTTGTTAAACTCGTCCGTGTCTTAATAAAAAGATCATCGGAATTTAAAATATAGTGTGTGGTTCATTTAATAAATCAATCGACACACATTTTAATTTTCTGAAGGGATTGTAGAAGAAAAATTATCGTATTAACTAAAGATGAAAATAAGCACTCAGCGACTAAACATGAAATGGCGATTAAAATTATGGAAAGTACCGGCCAAATGCAGGATTTTTCAAAAGGGATTTCATCACAGAATTGCGGAAAAAAAACTCTGGTAATTTCGTCAAAAGATCGCGAAAAAATGCGTATTTCGTCAAAAAAAATTGCGAAAAAAGACGTCAAAAGATCGCAAAAAATCCGCACATTTCGTCAAAGGATCGTGGAAAAACCTGAATTGTGCCACTATATCGTGAAAAAACGCGAATTTCGTCAAAGAATCTCAAAAAAAAAAAGATACTTTGTCAAAAGATCGCGAAAAAACCCGCAGATTTCGTCAAAGGATCCAACAAAAACCTGAATTTCGTCAAAGGCTCTCTAAGAAACCCAAATTTCGTCAAAGGATCGCGGAAAAAACGTGAATATCGTGAATGAATCACTTAAAGCGAATTTTGTCTAAGAATCGTGTAAAAATGAGCTTCGTCAAAGAATAATGAAAGCGAATTTCATCAAAAGATCGCGGAAAAAAAACTCATTTCGTCGAAGAAACGCAAACATCGCCAATAGATCACTGAAAAATGCGAATTTCGTTAAAGTATCTGGGAATAAAAGCTCATAATTAGTACCAGGAAGGACCTCCCCCCCTCCTTTACATTTCAGAAAATTTGTTGTAAATTTCAGATTTTTTTTTGAAGTACCTAAGCATAGTGGGATTTATATGCAACATACTTATATAGTTAACTACATAACTTTGCTGTTAATTTAAAATAGATTGGAAATTAGTATCTGAAGTTTATTAAAGCAATATGAATTAAAATATTTTTACTCATAAGATACATAACTCGTATATTTTTTAATTGAATTTTCAGTGACATAAATGTACTCACTGGCTACTGAAGAAATTATTCCTACTAGCCAGTAACTGGCTACTAAAAAAAAAAAAAAAAAATCTATACCGGCCAGTGGCCACTAAGCAAAATTCCTTATTTTCATCTTTAGTATTAACTTGATTTACAGAAATATGAAATTAAAAACTCGTCAAAAAGTGGCCAGATAAAATTGTTAAACTGGGTTTATCTCTAATCTTGATTTAGTTTTTGTTGATAAAATTAGTAGTTCGAAATCTACCCGTGCCTGTAGGCTGAGCTAGCAGGTATTTTTTTTTACTACCATTCAAAATTTGCTGCCAAATTGAGTTTCCCAAATTTGGACACTAACAATGTTTCTTGAAGATTACAAGCTTTAAATGCTACATTTAATTATTTTATAGATGCATTCTACCCTACCCTAACCTAACTCCAGTTTTTATTTTCTTAATATACAGTAGCGCTCAAAAGTATTTTGACAAAGTTAATTGACTTTAATAAAAACAATAAAATACAAAAATTTGTCATTTATTTTATTTAACCATATTCAGTGTTTACAGAGTTTTAGCAAATAACTATGATTTTCTAGAAAATAATGTGAAATCCAAGAATATTAAAATAAGAGCAAACAAGGATCACTCTAGAGAGTTTTGGAGGGGTGGCTTGCCCTCATGCCTTTTTTACATAAAATCCCACCCTCCTTGCCCTTTTTCCAGGTGGTATTTCATCCTCTTTTTATTCCTGGGTAGAATCCTGCCTTTTCTGCATTATACTTTCGAAAATTTTTTCTTTCCTTTCTTAGTAAATCTCCCCTTTCTCTCCCACCCTCTTTATTCCTCCAGGGTTCGTACGGTCCTTGAAAGTTCTTAAAAGTGCTTACATTTTTCAAAGGAAATTTTTGGTGCTTAAAAGTACTTATTTTCATGCAAAATCTGAAAAAAGTCCTTAAAAGTGCTTAATTTTACTCTCATATTAATTCTTAATCAAAGGTGAAACACCTCTGCATTTCTTTTAATTTTTTATTTTAAAAAAATCTTAATCCCACCTTGCCTCCCCTTCTTCTGAAATTTCACTTCCCCCTTCGTAATATCAAAGTTAAAAACCATTTTTTTTTTAAAACCTTTTTCTACTCTCAGGGATGTAAGACCTACGCCAATTGCGCTCGACAAAGCCAAAATCGCTATACTGCGCCAAGCTTCTACGAAACCGCTATTTTTTTCCATTTTGCACCAAAACGTACTTAGTGCCAAGATGAAATTTAGCACGATTTCGTCGATCCGAGAAACAAAAAAAATCCATTTTTAACCTTTTTCTAGGCCGCTAATTGCGTCAAAAAAAGCAAAAAACCGCGGCCAAAAGATCTCGAAAAACACGCGATGGTTGCCAAATGATCACGAAAAAACGTGAATTTTGTCAAAAGATCGCTAATTTCGTCAAAATCGAACAAAACGCGGTCAAAAGATCGTAAAAACGATAATTTTGTTAAAAGATGGCGAAAAAAACCCTGCAAATTTCATCAAAAGGTCACAAAAAACCATAAATTTCGTCAAAAGATCGCGAAAAACAGGCAAATTATGTCGAAAGATCGCAGAAAACGCACGATTTCGTCAAAAGATCGCGAAAAACGCGCACATTTTGTCGAAAGATCGCGAATTTTGCTAAAAGATCGCTAATTTCGTCAAAAAACAAACAAAACACGATCAAAAGATCGTAAAAACGCTATTTTTATTAAAAGATGGCGAAAAAACCCCGCAAATTTCATCAAAAAGGCGCAAAAAACACACGAATTTCGTCAAAGTATCGCGTAAAAACATGCATTTTGTCAAAGGATAGCTGACTTCGTCAAAAAACGAACAAAACGGGGGCAAAAGATTGCGAAAAAACAAGAATTTCGTTAAAAGGTCGCGAAAAATACTCGAATTTTGTCAAAAGATTTCCAAAAATACACAAATTTCGTCAAAAGATTGCCAAAAATACGCAAATTTCGTCAAAAGATCGCAAAAAACATGCGAATTTTGTCATAGCCAAAAAAAACACCCCGTTAATTTTGTCAAAGGATTAAAAATTACTTCTAAAAACGAACAAAATGGGGTCAAAAGATTGTGAAAAAACGCAAATTCCGTTGAAAGATCTCGAAAAAAAACCAAAATTTTCATCAAAAGGTCACAATAAAACGCAAATTTTGTCAAAAGAAAAAAAACACGCTAATTTAGTCAAAAAATAGCGAACAGCACACTGATTTCAACAACGGATAGCAAAAAAATACGCGAATTTCGTCAAAAGGTCGCGAAAAATACGCGAATTTCGTCATAAGGTCGCGAAAAATACCCGAATTTCGTCAAAAGATCGCGAAAAATACGCGGAATTTCGTCAAAAGATCGCGAGAAATACGCAAATTTCGTCAAAAGATCGCGAGAAATACGCAAATTTCGCCGAAAGATCGCAAGAAATACGCAAATTTCATCAAAAGATCGCGAAAATACGCAAATTTCTTTTTTATTAGCATTAGAATTTCAATTTGCTCCAAAAACAGTTTTTATATCTACAAAATTAATTTTTGCTGCTACAAAATCAGATTTTTGCTGCTACAAAAATAGATTTTACTGCTCCAAAATTCGATTTTTGCTGCTACAAAATGGCTTTAGTGCACTTTCATCCTTGTACTCTATTTCTTACTTTATACTGAATAAATAATCTTTCCTAAATTTCTGTTACAATTCCTTCCATCACATTTCATTAAAATTTCATCTGAATTTCACCCTCAAAATTTTTCGTCCTCCGTTTTTCTTTGCTCCCCCACAGTACTTAAAGTTTAAAAACTCTTCGAAACTGTTTAATTAAAAATTTTTTTGCTTTGTCATTTTATTGCCACAATAAATAATCAATTAAGATTTCTCTTCCCACCCGAAATTGGAATTTTCCTTTTGCACCCCCTCTCTTCCCCCCCACACACTTAAAGAACACATGGAATTTAAAGTCTTTAAAACTCCTCTTAGTTTTTTTTTTCTTGTAAATTTTTAGTAAGGTAAATAAATAAGTCCTCTAATAAACTCCCTCCCTCCCTAAAAAAATTTAAAAAATATGCTTGTTCCTTTGCCCCCTCAACTTATAAAGTTTAAAACCTTAAAAATCATTGCTTTTTTTAAAAACTTTTTTTGCTCCATTAGTTAATTTATTGTAACAATAAATAATCGATCATACAGTTTTACTCCCCCCCTCCACCGAAATTGACGTTTCCCCGCCCTCCCCCTTCCTTACCAAGCATACAAAATTTAAAGTCTTTTAAACTGTAAGTTAATTATAAGTCTGTTAAACTACCCCCCCCCCCCCTCAATAATAAGAAAAAATTATGTTTCTCCTCTTTTTTTATCTTTACAATAAGGAAGTATTGGATTCTGGAAAATTTTCGACCGATTTACACGTTTTAGGGGTCAGATATCCTGAGAAACATGTTTTTACAAAATGAGTCTGTGACTCTGTCTGTATGTGACACAAATTTTGTGGGTGGTGTATCTCAAGAACTAATGCACAAAATTTAATAAAAATTTATATTCAGTTAATCCTCGATATAAATTAGCGTTGATTAGTTTTTGATGTAAATCGACCAACAGGTGGTGCTGCTATGCTGCATTTTTCATGATTTGCGCCATAGCTATATCTCAAGAACTAAAGCACGAATTTTCATCAAACTCCAGATTGAGGTATACCTTGATAATTATAGGTGCTGATTATGGTTTGGTGTTAATCTCCCAACAGATGGCGCTGCTATGCTGCATTTTTCACGATTTCTGCAATAGCTATATCGCAAGAACTAATGCACGGATTTTCATCAAACTTCAGATTCAGTTAGATGTTTACATAAGTTGTTGCTGATTAGGTTTTGGTGTAAATCACCCTACAGGTGGTGCTGCTATGCTATATTTTGCAAGATTTGCACGGTTTTAACAATAGTTGTATCTCAAGAACTAATGCACGGAATTTCATATCTTTAGAATCCTCATGAGGGGCATAGACCATTTAATTTTGGCACTCTGATAATGAATTTTGTAATATTAACATGTATGAGATAGAAGAAAGTTTTGGGATTGGCACATCCGACTAGTTTTTTCTTCTGCTGTATGTTATTTTAAAATTTTCTAAATTTCTACTGCCACATGGTGAAATCCCCCCCCCCCCTTTCCGCCCATTTGAATATTTAAAACTTTTACAAAAATGAAAGAAACCCTTTATAAAAAAATGCATGTTATAATTTATTAGTTTATTTAATTTGAAGGTCCTTAAATTTTTTTGGTTTTGGTCCTTGAAAGTCCTTAAAAGTACTTGATATTTATTTAAAGAAATGTGTACGAACCCTGTCCTCTCTGAAATGTCCTAATATGTTTAATTTTGGGCTTTGAGTCTATAGTGAAACACTATTAGATCAGGCGTTCTGGATTTTCACCACATGATAACACACTAGTTCTATTGAAAGAATTTAGAAGTAGCTCTAGAGCTTTTATTTTGCAGTTTTTTTCAACATTTTTTGCAAAAGCCAGGAAAAAGTTATCTGATGAATAAAAGTTGTAGAGAGAGAAAAGTTTCTAAAGATTGTAGGAAAAGGGGAAATTACCGTAAATATAGTAAACAAGGCAGAAGATTATTTTACTATAAAAATCAAGAACTTAAGTTTCATTTCACTATTTTTAATACTTTTCATACAGTGAAGTTATGTAAATTATAAATGTTATTGTATTATTAGAATTAGGGAGGACTTAAATAGCAATGGTTTCTTTAAGCAGTTGCCAGACTCCATTTCCCACCACTATATTTGGTCTATGCACTTATTACAAAAATGCCCTTTTTATGAAATGATGTACCCTTTTCAACAAAATTACCCTTTTTATGTAATGTGCACCCTGCCCTTTTTTATGTTCTAGAATGATCCATGAGAGCAAATATAATGTTGTCAAAATACTTTTGAGCCCTACTGCAAATAACTTTTAGAATGTGATGCAAGTAGTCGATGGCAATTCATTCTGTGTATCATTGCTGAAGCACTTCTGATAAGTGTGTCAGTGTAATAGAAACCTGTAAAGGAGTCGTACAATACCATATTTTTTACATGCAGCTAGTGCTGTGTGTACAGAATTAAGATTTGTGCACAAATGAAACAACTAAATTTTTAACACTTTACGTTTTATCAAAATTATCAAGAGTATTTACTTTACTAACATTGTATGGAAAAAAAAAACAAAAAAAAAAAAACTCTCTAGCAACCAACATTTCTTGCACTATAAAATTTAATTTTTTGACTTCTAAAAAAAAAAAAATCATGCGTCAAGCATAGATTATGAAACTTTCCAACACATTCCAGGGCTTGAAATTCAACTTTTCCAAGGAAGGGAGTCTCCCTACTAACATTTATAAATGGAGGGGAGTTGAGCTATTTGGGAGGGAGAAACAAAATCTAAAACCCGCTGTTATTTTACGTGCTATTTAAAGATTTACATTAATTATTTTGTCATATCTGTATTAATACAGACATGATAAAATACCGTTGAAGCAATTTAATCAACAACTCAGAATAATTATGCAAAATGTTTTTTCATTTAAAAAGGTAAGAAAGTTAAGCTTTTACATCATCCATTTTTCAACTTTCAACCAAATATCATGGGTTCTTAACAATGGAGTTGTTAAATGAATTTCTGAATTTAGATTTTATTCCATTTCAGACCCTGAATCTTCTTTCACAAGTTAAACTTGTGACAAACAGCACAAACACAACATTTATAACTTTGGAAGTTATCGGAAACGTATGGTTATGCTCTCTTAAAAAATTTTCAGAAAACTTTGCAATATCTGACATGCCCTTCATTTTTAACTACTACTTGCATGAACAATGTATATTCAGTGATGGAATCATCAATATCCATTTCTGAACAAAATTGTTTCATTATGCCCTTAATGGAATTATAGTCAAAACCTGACTCCCAGGTATTTTATTTGCTTAAAATTTGAATGCTTGTTCAATCAAAGTCAAAAGTTTGAAATGGATACTGTTGATTCATTTCTTCTACTTCACGAGAAATTTAGGTTAACTTTAAATTGTCAAGTCCTAATTTCTCTTAATTGCAAGGATCAACTTATTTGGTGCTTCTACATATGTTTGATTGGAACTCTGAATTTTTCCTTGATTTTCCCACAAGATCTTTGCAGTCCTTCTAATCTTATTTTTGTTTAGTACTCAATCTAGACCAATTTCCAGAGCACAGAACCCGGTGATACTTAAAGTCCTTTTTTGGCTCACCCTTTCGGATATTTTCCTTTTTCTGTCACAGGAAAAAAATATCGTGAAATATGCCAATTGGGCGTAGGAAAAAAAACCGTGAATTTCCTCGATCAGTCGAGGGAAGAATGTCGTGAAATTCGTCGATTGGCCGCAGTATAAAATCGCAAAATTCATCGATCAGACGTTGGATTAAACTGTAAATTTCGTCAGTCTGTCGCAAAAAGTAACCGTAAAATTCGCGGATGTTTCTGAGTAAAAAAAAAAAAAAAAATGAAATTCACAGCAAATTTTCTAAAAGGTTACATCAGGGGATGGGAAAGGACTGGGAAATCCTCTCCACGCACTAATTATTTTTTGTTGCAGGTCGAGTAAACCCTTTTTTTTGTTGTTGTTGTTCGGTTTGATTTCAGGCTATTTTTTTCTGCAGCCCTTTGACGAAATTCGAGTTTTATCTGCGATCTTTTGACGAAATTCGCGTGTTTTTCTCCGCGACCTTTTGACGAAATCCGCGTGTTTTTTCCGCGACCTTTTGACGAAAATTGCGTTTTTTTTGCGATCGTTTAACGAAAATTTCGTTTTTTTCGCGAACTTTTGACGAAATCTGCGGGTTTTTTCGTGATCTTTTGACGAAATTCGCGTTTTTTCGCGATCTTTGACGAAATTCGCGTTTTTATCGCGATCCTTTGTCGAAATTCGTATTTTCCCACAATCTTTTGACGAAACGCTCGTTTTTTCCGCGATCCTTTGACAAAATTCGCGTTTTTTTTGCGATTCTTTGATGAAATTCGCGGTTTTTTTCAGCGGCCCGTTGACTAAATTCGCGTTTATTCCGCGATCCTTTGACGAAATTCACTTTTTTGCGATCCTTTGCCGAAACTTGCGTTTTTCCGCGTTCCTTTGCCGAAATTTACGATTTTTTTACTATCTTTTGATGTAATTTGCGTTTTTTTACGATCCTTTGATGAATTTCGAGGGTTGTTTTTCTTCGCGATCTGACGAAATTCGCGTTTTTCCGCGATCCTTTGGCAAAATTTGAATTTTATTCGCAATCCTTTGCGATGAAATTGGCGATTTTTTCCTCGAACGATTGACGAAATTGATTTTTTCGGCGATCATTCTTCGAAATTCGTGATATTTTTCTGTTGAACTGATGACCGATTTTTCATAGTTTTCGGAACCTAATGCCTTAAATTTTCGGAACAGAATCACCCCTGAATTCGCCAATCGGTCGCGGACACTTGTCAACCGATCTCGAGAAAAAAATAATGAAATTTGTCTATCGGTCGCGTGAAAAATTCGTGAATTTCAACGATCTTTCGGGGTAAAAAAACCGCAAAATGTGTCAATCGGCCACGCGAAAATATCGGGAAATTTGCAAGGCGTTCGCAGGAGTTGATCGTAATTTCAAAATGTAAAATTTTCAGGAAAATGGTGAGATTTTTTGGACGGGAGCCTCCCGCCCACGATATTCTTTTGGACGGGATTTTAAAATTTTAGGCGCGAATCCCGCCATCCCGCCCTGAAATTCAAGCCCTGCATTCAGAATAATGATACAAAACTGCACCGTTTAATAAGGTAAAATGTTATGTCTAATTCAACCATATGGAAACTCATAACACTTGAAATCCCAAATTTCAGCTGTTCCCACCTACAATTGGGAAAATTATCCATTTTTTTTTATTAGTCATGTATATATTCTATTGCCCTATTGTATAGTAATCATCTTGGTGTGAAATTCGGTGATTTATATCAATTTCAATACATTTGAAATAGCGTAATGTCGTTAAAATACACTGCAAACAATTTTTCCCCATTGACTCTGTAATGTAGCAGAATTCTTTTGAGTGTCCCTGTAAATGAACTAAATCCCACATACTTCATATACGATACCAAACATGCCTTGGTGACCCTAAATAACTTTTATCAATTGCATGAAAATCATACTATATTTATGGGAGTTAGAGCGTGGGCAGACAAACCGAATGCATAAACACTCTTCAACTTTGTTGGAAAGTGTTAAGAAAGATAAATCTGTTTGAAATTTTCTATTATCCAATAATATTTTTACGTAGAATTGCTAATTCTCCTTTTTAACTTTCCAACATAGTTGAAAAATGTTTCGCCTCGGTTGTTTGGTCGTCTGCCTGTCAGGGTTCGTTGATATATATCATATCATGATATGATATGATATATATGTTTTTTGTCCGATATTTATTTTTAAAATATCAAGATTTTTGATATTTTAAAATTCTTGATGTTTATTTTCAAAATATCAAGATGTTCGATACTTTGTATATTTGATATTTATTTTCAAATTATCACCATGCAAGATAATTAATATTTTCTTCAGTCAAAACAAGTGTAAATGAAATTTTTAACTCTTATTGACCGCGTCATTCTGTAGATAAACAACTTTTGTCTCTGGCAGTAACTTTTTAGGCAAAGAGCAAAAATATCTTTTCCAAGCTTCATGTTTGAAACGTTTAAATGCATAACTAATAATTATGTCAGACAATTAATTCAGAACAGCCATTTGCAGATAAACAGTAATTTAGATTATCATTTATGTACAGCTTCTTTAGAAAAGAATATTTTCTGATTTTGGTTTAGTTGAGGTTAAACTGTACAACAAGTTAGGGAATATAAAGTAAGACAAGCTTACATTTATGTTAAAATTCTTCAATTTAAAAAAAAAAAAAAAACTATTTTGTAGTTAATATTTTGTTGCTTTATAAAATATAAAACTTTCTTGAAACTGGATACAAATTCTATAGTTTATCTAAGTCAGTGGCGTGGCGTCCGGTCACCGCTGGATGCGGCGATGACCAAGCAATATTTTAAAACTCTACGATCCAGTTTTAGAAGAACATTTGGAGTTCATGTATAAGTGAAGGTAAGATTTAAAGTTTCTTTTTTGAACATTCAACCATTGAATTTTAGAGTTAATAATTTTTCACTACAAACTTAAATAATTGCGATGACCACCGAAAATTTTCATTCCACGCCACTGATATAAGTGTATAAAGCAATCTGTTTCTGTTTTCAATTGATTACTTCAATTTTGTTCTTAGTGAAAAAAAAAGGAAAAGAGAGATACAGTTTTAGAACATTGTTTGATTAAGTTTTCATGTTAAGTACATTATGTTTTAGCTACTAATTTATATTATGCTTGAAAATATTTATTATCAACAGTAAGTTGACTATTTTGAAAATATCGGATATATATCAAAATATCAGATATTTTTGATATTTTCGAAAATATGATATTTATGAACCCTACTGCCTGTACATGCTCTAAACTTGGATAAATATACTTTAATTGTCATATATTACTGAAGCTTATGGCATGTTATTAAAAGTACTGCAAATTATGTACATTAAAAAAAAATAACCTAATGGTATAAATAAGCTAACATAAATAACCTGAGAATTGTAGTAATGCAAACTTAAAACTGACTTTTTAAAATATCTTCATTGTTACTTATTAAATTAGCTTGCACATTTATGTTAATGGGAGTTCATAAAATTTACCTTTTTTAAAAAAAATATGAAATCAAGCTGTAATATGTACTTTCTAACAATAATACACCAAAAACAATATCATCAGGGGCGTAGCTACCGTGGAGCAGTTGGAGCAAACTGCTCCAGGCGCACGGATTCTAAGGGCGCAAAATTAGAAAAAGCGAAATAAAGATTTTTTTTAAATATTTGCATATTTTTTTTTCATTATTAATCCGACATTATAGATGAATCTTGTTACAATCAGCTTATTCCTATGATATTTTACCTTGTGTTTAACCTCAACTATTTCAATTTAAAAAAATGTTTTCATACACAGTTGAAAGGAATGATTTCTATTCAGGAAGTTTTAATTTTAATTCATATCATATTACAGCCTCAAGTAACTTTTCTAACACCGTTTCAGCCAAGGGCGGATCCAGAGAATCATTTGGAGGGGGGCGGTGGGAATACCGAGTGACATATAATCTGAGTTAAAAAAATACTGAAATTCACAGCATATTTTTGAAAGGCTACAACAGAGGGGGGGGAGGGGCTCTACTGGCTCTAATTATGGGATTTTTCGCGGCCTTAGGCGAAATTTGCGTTCTTTTCGCGTTTTTAACCGATCCTTTGACGGAATTCGCTATTTTAAAGAATCCTTTGACAAATTTCCCGTACTTTTGCGATCCTTTGACAAAATTTGCGTTTTTATTGCCGATCTTGTGATGAATTCGCATTTTTTTCGCGATCCTTTGGCGAAATCTCGTTTATATCGTGATCCTTTGGCGAAATTGGCTTTTTTTTACGATCGTTTGACGAAATATGTGTTTTGTCCTCGATCTGTGGTAAAATTCGCGCTTTTTCTGCGACTCTGTGACAAAATTCATATTTTTTTCACAATTATTTGACGAAATTCGTGTTTTTTCACGATCCTTTGACGGAATTAGTTTTTTCGGTATTTTTTGGCGAAATACGCATTTTCCGCGATCCTTTAACAAAATTATTTTTTTCTGCTATCCTTTGACGAAATTCGCGTTTTTTTCCACGATCCTGTGACAAAATTCGCGTTTCTTCAGCAATCCTGTAACAAAATTCACGTTTTTTTCGAGATCCTTTGACGGAATTCGTTTTTTCGGTATTATTTGGCGAAATACGCATTTTCCCGCGATCCTTTAACAAAATTATTTTTTTCTGCTATCCTTTGACGAAATTCGCGTTTTTTTCCACGATCCTGTGACAAAATTCGCGTTTCTTCAGCAATCCTGTAACAAAATTCACGTTTTTTCGAGATCCTTTGACGAAATTCGCGGTTTTTTTACGATCCTTTAACGAAATTAAAGTTCTATCCGCGCTTTTTCCGCGATCCTGTGACAAAATTCGCTCTTATTCGCAATTATTTGACGAAATTCGTGTTTTTTTGCTGCCTTTGGCGAAGTTTGCGTTTTTTTCCCGTTTTTAACCAATCATTTGACAAAATTCGCGTTTTATAGCCAATCCTTTGACGTAATTCCTGTTTTTTCGGCGATCCTTTGACAAAAATTTGCGTTTTTCCGCGATCCTGTGACAAGATTCGCGTTTTTTTCGCGATCCTTTGACGAAACTCGCTTTTATTTCGTGATCCTTTGCCAAAATTCGCGTTTTTTACAATCCTTTGGCGAAATTAGTGTTTTATGCGCAATCGTGTGACAAAATTCGTGTTTTGCGCGGTCCTTTGACGAAATTAGCGATCCTTTGAAAAAATTCACGCTTATTTTGTGATCCTTTGGCGAATTTGCGTTTTTTTTACGATTCCTTAACGAAATTAGTTTTATATCCTCGATTCTGTGGCGAAATTCGCGTTTTTTCCGCAATACTGTGACAAAATTCGCGTTTTTTTCGCGGTCCTTTGACGGAATTAGCAATCCTTTGAAAAAATTCGCGTTTATTTCGTGATTCTTTGGCGAATTGCGCGTTTTTTTATGATCCCTTAACGAAATTCGTGTCTTTTCCGCGATCCTGTGACAAGATTCTCGTTTTTCGCTATTATCTGTCGAAATTCGCGTTTTTTTCGGTATCTTTTGGCGAAATTTGCGTTTTTTCCAGATCCTTTAACGAATTTCACTTTTTTCTGCGATCCTCTGATGAAATTCACATTTTTTCCGCCATCCTGTCACAAAATTAACGTTTTTTCCGCAATCCTGTGACAAAATTAACATTTTTTCTCGTCCTTTGACGAAATTCGCGTTTTTCCGAAATATATATGTATATATATTTTTTTTGGAGGGGGGGGGGGGGTCGGGTGATCGGGCGATTCTTCGCCCCCCGCCCCCCCCCCCCCTCTTCCGTAGATGCCAGGACATGTTTCTGTTTCTTTGTATATTCCGCGAAAACTGCCATAAAAAAGTAGGATTTATATTACTTTTATTTGGGGGGGAGGGGGGGGGCAGTCGTACCCCACGTGGATCCGCGCCTGGTTTCAGCATGCCGGATTTTTTTCTGCAACTTTTCCATAGACGACAGTTGAAGATTTGCAGATCTTAAAGTAATCAAAACTTATTTAACAGGGCTGTTATTGGTCACTTTATCGGCTACACTATTTCCAAACAATAAACTTTCTGATACATTTCTATTAAAACTGTTCTAGAAATTTATCATGATGATTACTGTACGGAAATAATGGTAGCCAAGAATTCACCGCTGAGAAACGTATATTTACGATGAAACAGTAGTAATTTACGATAGTTATTTTACGATTTGGAAAAAAAAATAGCCTGACAAGTTGAAGAACACTTTTTACCCTTTTACAAACAAAAACCAAGAAAACGAAAATTAAGTTTTTTTTTTTTTCTGTGGAAACTAAAAATGCATCAATACAGATTACAAAACACTAATAAGAGCTGGATTTAAACATATTCCACATCAGTCCACGGCAACAAAATTTAGAGGGGGGGGGGGGTGAGGAAGAAGCAGCAACTTAAATTTTGTGCGTATTGTTTTTGAGATTGTGAAAATATTGCAAATGTCAAATGCAGAATCGATAAGCATTTTCCTTCAAAAAGAGAGAAAAATTTAAGTACCTAATTCAATGTTCCTGAGAGCCTGATTTATAGCCTATGCAAAATTACACCACTTTTTTCTAATAGTATTTTCCGCATTAAACCTTATTTAATCGCAGAATTTTAGGATTAAATAAGGCAAAACATATTTTTCGAACATAGTAATGCGAGTTTCCTTAGGCCGTAATCAGGTTCTGCCTCCTCCCTCCCCCCCCCCCCCCCCCACCAACACACACACACTCCATCACCATTCGATAGCATATATTAGTAGTCGATGAATTTTCGAATAAAAAAAAATTTTAAAAATTTGGAGTTACTCCATTTCAACTTTCTGAACTATTTACCGAAATACTGTTTGTTCAAAACAGTATAACAATGAATAAGAGCTTAGTTCCTAATTTTATACATAGGCAAAATATTTCCACTGGTGATAAAGACCTCGTGTTTTTAAGAAAACGTGCACTTTCATTCATAAAGCGTGAACAATTTTCTAATGACATAATTTTCAACAAACTTTCAGTCCGCCCGTTCCGAAACAAGGCCTATAAATTAAATAAAAGAAAGAGAATAGAATGTTACTAAATTAAGTCACATTCTGGCAGGCGATAAGGTAATCGACCTGCGATTCGGTGCGACCTAAACCAGGTAAATCTGCTCCCTCCCTCAGGTGAAGCTAATAGTTTTAAAATTTGCTATAAGCATTAGATTTGAAAAGTTTTAAATCATTTAATAATTTTTTAAAATCCGCATTCGGATGTTATTTCGTACGCTGATTCATAAAATCTAAATTAAAAAAAAATCGGACCACAGCTTCCCGATTTATGAAAAATCGATTTTTAAACTTATAAAAGAGGTGCTTTTTCGCACAGACAATTGACGGGAATTTGTTAAAAATAGGAAAACTAAAGAACCGATCGCTTTTAATACAATGCTGCTACCATTTATGCAAGGAATTATTAATTTTCTATTATCAATTTTGATTTGTTAATTTAAGGATAAAGTGTTTTGAAAGAGCTATTAAACGAAACCCTCTGTGCTATCTGCGATCACACTTGCCCGCTTGTTCTGCTTTCATCGGGAAATTCCGTTCAAAACGCCAACTTTGATAGCGTTTTCTGTAAGATCTATTGTGTTTACAAAAAACAGAAAACGTCTGTCTATTACAAAGTTTCTGAATAACAACACCTGCCAGTTTCATGCGTTTTCGAGCAAAAATTAATTAAAACGTATGTCATAAATTTGCCCCTTTGGATAATCGTTCAAATTTCAGGTTCATTTAAGAATATTATCCCGGGCCCGGGCAACACCGGGTGGGTCAGATAGTCTATACTAATAAAAGAATGTTTCGCTCTGTGTGTGGTGGCTAGAGAAATCTATTGCACGTAGAAGTCTGAACATTTGGGTGAGGGTAGTCCAAGACAGGTCCCGATGCACCTGTAGCTCAGATTTTTAACTTTTTATGACCGCCCCCCCAGAGCACCTTAAGTCTTTATGCCCTGAATTGCTCATAACTTGCCCCCCTTTTATCCGATCTTCGTTTTTGAGGCCCTTTTCCCATTTAGTTATTCCCCGTTTCTACATTCCAGTTAAGACCCTGGGTCACTTGAAAGTTTTCTGCGCCATGCATTTTTCACCCCCTAATATTGCAAACCTCTCAATGTATAACTTTAAAATTGAGACTTGGGCTTCTCTCCCCGGGTCAGCACCCGCATATTTTTATTGGGGACCTAGTGCCCTTTTTAAAGAATTTCCCCCACTTTTTTTCGCGCTTCTTTAAATTTTTATTCGAATGATTAATACATACCCTATGCTTAATTTTGATTTATTGAGATCTAAAACGCTAAGTACTAGAACCTTTTAACATGTTTTCATCTTAGGGCCCTGCTTTCAACTATCAGTTGATCTCTTTTGGGCCTCCTATTATATCTCCCTTAAAAATGGTCTGATTCACTAATTTTTTTTGTTTGTTTTTTTGTGACAACATCTTAGGAAATCCAACTACTACATGCACAACAAAAAATTTTTTTAGACTTCAGCTACCACCAAATTTAAATATTAATCGCCTTCTTGGGGCCCTTGGTGCAGCTCCTTTAAAAATTATCCGATTCTCTTGCAATTTTCTTTTACGTAATTCTAGCGTCCTTCGGCTCCTATATAAAGTACTAAAAAATTTCCTTATGCCCAGCTACAATCCAGTTGAGACCCTGGGCCCCTTGAAGTTTTTGTGCCCTAAATTGTTAATAAATTGCCCCCTTTTAATGCGATCTTCGTTTTTGGGGCTCTTTTTCCGTTTATGTGTTCTCCCGTTTCTACACTTCAGTTAAGACACTGGCTCTCATGGTAACTTTTTGTGCGCTATGCATTTTCACCCCCTGAGGGGGGGGGGGAGCACCTTCCACTGCTTGGGGGCGCATTCCTTCCTCGGGTTCTAGGGGCCCGATTTCAGCGGGAATTGGTTCATTCAACCTAGATTACTATTCAACTACTTTCTGCATTATGAAAGTTTATCTTAGGCTTCTGTTACCACCATTTTCGAACATACGACGCATTCTTTTCTCAGTTTTTATGGGCACTATTTCAACGGAAATTGGTTCATTCAACTTAGCTTACGATTGTTTTAAAGATTATAGTTCCATTTTTCCACCACCAGGATTTGCATTCTTATCTCGGGTTCTATGGGCTCGATTAATACGGGGTTTGACGCATTCAACTTGATTTTCGATTGTCTCGGGCGCGTACGGAACACACTGGCATACACTGCCTTTGGTAGCGGGGACCCAGGCAACTGGTTCGTTCAGAAAGAGGTTTGTTGGGAACCTAACAGACGCTGGCGAAGGCAGTGGGCCACCTCTAAAACCGGGTTCATTTGAACTACTTTCGGAATATATAAAATCATATAAACTTGAGTTTTGTTTACGCTATTATAACGGGCCCGGGTAACGCCGGGCGGGTCAGCTAGTTACATATATATATGTAATATATGCATAGTATATATGTAACTTCAAAACGAAATTACGCAGAACTTTTTTGAGTGACAAGAGGGCGCACAAACTTTGCTTGCTCCAGGGCGCTGAATATGTAGCTACGCGACTGAATATCATACATTATTACATTGACCGTTTATGTATAGTTGGGTTTTTGAGAAAGTTGGCTGTGGATGTATTGCAGTTTTTCTCATTCAATGATGTTTCAATTAATGGAGTAATATCGTGCGATTAATTACACTATAAGACAGGGAAAACTGTAAATTACGATCAAAAAGAAGCAATGACTGGGAAATTTTCTAAGTTTTCTTGTAAATAATATGTATTACTCGCCTTTAATTTAGAGCTATTCTTATTATTAAAAGACTAAATCTACTAATAGATTCGATGTTTAAAGTAACAATTTATTGTAAAAAATCCAAAACAACATTACAGTATTTTCTTGAGGTGTGCCATACCCTCCTGTAACGCATTTTTTTTAGATACGTAAAGATCAGTTAGTTATTCATATAAATTTAATTATCTGTTAAAGAAACTATATTTAAAAATAAGTGCATTCTAAATGTCCTGTGCAAATGAGAAAAAAAAAAAATCCGAACCCAATTTAACCCATTAAAATGTAATGAAATAAAACTTCCCACCCAAGTTAACTCGGAATTTTAAGATATTGCATTCGATGAATTTTCAAAAATTAAAAATATAAACAAAATGTCACATTTAAAAAAACTTTATTTTTCTTGAATTCTTTGTCTTTTCATTGAAGCCCATGCTTCAAAAACAGTTTCAAAATTGTATTGTTTATTCGATCCGTTAACACATTCTGAAATAACATTGATGACATTTCTTATATACCTGCAATTTCAATTTATTTTTGTTGTGTTCATCAAACTTAAGCATCTCTCTCTCAATCCACTAATACCTGGCTGAATTTTTAGCTTTTATACCGGCCCGGGCGTAGAAATTTTCCCTTATGTTTATGGTACAGTGCGATTAAACATAAGAGCCATCAACCGTTCAGTAATGCGAATAAGAATGTCATCTGTACTGACAGGTACGCACACAAGATTTTTTTTTTCTTTTAAGCAAAAATTGAGCACTCTCAATATAGCGAGTCTAATCGTTTGCTTACTCACCAAATGATATTTGACATTTTGTTAACATACATCTGACCTGTGTGCTTGGCGTCAAGCGCCCGCTTAATAAATCATCGTCAGTATATATAGGGATGAGATAAGATAGCGCCACATGGATAGCGCATACACGGAAATTTACAACGCCAAAGAAATACAGCCGGGAGCTCCACAAACAGTGTGCAACGAAGCCAGCGGGATTCAAACTTGCACCCACCTACACTCGTAAGCGATTAGTGGTGTGATACCTCGACCACTCAGCCACGGTGGGCACGCAATATTCACAAATGATTGATTCATGGTTGTGAAAATTTAAATATAAAATTGTAGTTAATAATAACAATCCGTTAAATTTTGATAGAAAGCATAAGTTTCAGGTACAGTTTCGTCATAGACAGGTTCGGTGGTTTTCACCGGCTTTGGGTATTTGCATCTTAATGTCCTTAAAACACAATACATATCCTTCTATATATAAAAAAAAGTTTTGATTTGGAAATGGACCAATGAACATCTGCGTAGATATTCCGGGTTGATCCGCATCCAATTTGAATGCTTAAGCATGGCCTTTCATCGTTAATATTAAGAAAACTGTTGCATACAAAAATATGAAAATCGGTGGTATTATAGAAAAATGTTTGATAAATACGCTGATGCAGACAGTTTTCAAATCGAAGAATTATTTTAAGAGATATTTAATGCTAAAGTTGGACAAAGTCGTTCCATTAAAAAAGTTTTATTTGAGCAAAAACTATGCATGAGAATTTAATCATTTTTAGATCACTTTATGCGTTATAAGTTCCCAATGCGCAGATTGCATTTATTTTTCTTATTTGACGCATTTTTTGAGGTTTTATTTCTATTTTTAATTCAAATTTTCAGCATTTCGAGAGATGTTTTTAACAAATTTTAGAAAATGTCATTAATTTAAACTGTTGCCAATTGTATAAACAGCGAAACAAATTATCATATCAAATATTTCTTCAAATTAAAAATTTATTTACACGTGACTATTACAAACAGAAAAAAAAACTTTAAAATTAGAATTAAATGATTGTTAAAAGCAGGAAAATTACGTCATAAGAACCATATTTACACTTGAATTTTACGTCATATTTAAAATGCCCCCAAAATATGGTAAAACAATTTAAATTGAAAAATATATTTGCGCGAGATATTTTGAGATAATCTTTTCAACTATTATCGTGAATTCGAAGGCAGCGCAAATAATATTTCCTTCTAACAAGAAAAGTATTTTTACGTGAATATTAATAAGAGAAATAAAAGTTTAGTGTAAATTACGTCAGATTTGAAACGATACATTTAAAATGAATTATTTAAAAGAACTATCTTATAGCGCTGCTAAAAAATACCGGGAGACAATGACACTGTTTACTTAATTCATTTTACATTAGCTTATTTTCAAATAACTAATGTGTTTAATTAAATACGAAAACAGCCATTGTATCTCTTAAGAGCAACAGATTTGGTCTTAAAAATCCCCAATCCAAGAAAAACGAATGGAAACCCGTTTACAGAGAGATTGCTACTGTTTTTTTCTTTTTAATTTTAATTCAATATTTTTAAAGCCGATCAAATGCGTGCAATTAGCGTGCTTTTTGGATTTTGGTGTGCCTGAACGGGGGTTGGCGAGCGTAGCTCGTAGGGGGCAGAGCCCCCTAGTTTCTAAAAACAAATTATACACTCCGGAGTTTTTACTTTCTTCTATCTTTACAAGAAGAAAGTATTGGATTCGTGAAAATTTTCGAATTCCGGTTTGTGACGGATTACGTTTTAGGGGGCATAAATTCCGAAAAAAACCTGTTTTTATAAAATGTCTCCCTG
This sequence comes from Maratus speciosus, assembly GCA_963932465.1. NCBI lineage: Eukaryota > Metazoa > Arthropoda > Arachnida > Araneae > Salticidae > Maratus > Maratus speciosus. The sequence continues at coordinate 157,936,634 of OZ010789.1, forward strand.
TGACATCAAATTTATGGGCGCTCTATCTCATGAACTAATGCACGGAATTTAATAAAAAATTTTTATTTTCAGGTAATCCTTGATATAAATTGATGCTGATTAGTTTTTGGAGTAAATCGCTCAACAGGTGGCGCTGCTATGCTGAATTTTTTACGATTTCCGAAACAGCTCTATCTCAAGAACTAATGCACGGATTTCTATCCAACTTCAGATTCAGTTAGTCCTTGACAGGAATTAATGCTTTTTACAATTTGGTGTAAATCGCTCAATAGGTGGTGCTGCTATGCTGTATTTTTAATGATTTCCGCAATAGGTTCTATCTCAAGAATTAATGCACGGATTTTCATCAAACTTCAGATTCAGTCATTTTTTTTTCCGATATCTGAAATAGTCCTATTTTAAGAACTAATGCACGAAATTTCATACCTGTAGAATCCTCACGATGGGCATAGACTGTCATTTAATTTTGGCACTGTGATAGCGAATTTTGAAGTATTAACATGTATGAGATTGTAGAAAGCTTTGAGATTGCCTCGTCCGACTAGTTTAAGCATAAAATCAGAAATCCGCCAGATTGCCGGGCTTTTTAAAGTGTAATATCGTTCGCGTGTCGGGTACAACTTGGCCCGTTCCCGAAAATTCTGCTTAGTGTAACCTAAAAACCGACAGACCCGCTCCCATCAAAATAAATAAATAAAATCATTAAAGCGAAATCGACTGAACTCGAAATATTCAAACTCGAACTCGGCAGGAAAGAAAATTAATAAATATTTTAATACAATTATAGAAAAGTGGTCTGCAATTATGTTAATGAGCACATTAATATTCAAATATATAATGTTTTTCATTCGAAAAATGTTCAGGACTTTCTTTTGAAAAAATGGGTCAACCCGATCTGAAAAGACAAAACTCAACCCGAAATATTTAAAGATCCGGACCTGACCCGCAAGGGAAAAAGTTGTCAACCCGAACCGCAGGTCGAGCGGGAAGGTTTCTTTACGTATAATTTCAGTTTTCGAAGGTTATGTGTAAAAAAATAAATTACTTCTTTAGAACTAAACTACGACTACGGCTGCATTTAAAGCAATCGCTATTTATTGAAGCTATGGCAATCTTTCAAGGTTGCCATAGTTACAAAAACAAGGGAGTAATAAATGATGCAAATGGCAGAAATATACTTACTAAGTTGTTCATGTGCGGGCTTTTATAAGTAAGCCGAAAAGCAATTAAAAGTATTTGTATTGAAATCAATGCAAAAACCCTTAACGGGTTAAAAGTTTGTGACGCAGCACTTTATCTTATGCTCTAAGAATTTTAAATATGGAACTTAAAAATAATGATATCAAATTTTGAGTGACGCTATGCTATTAATTATAATCTCTCTATATATTATTTATTTCATCTTTTTATTTTTTTATAATCGCATGTGCAAAAATTATGTTCAATTTAAAAAAATGTATAAAAGTTTATTCATTGATGCTTTAACATTTACACCTCTCATAAATTCCAAGTATGAGTTTTAAAAGATATGATATCAAAATTTTAGTGACGCTTTGATGTGGCTTTAAACGATTTGTTTTAAAATTAAATTTAAATTATTTTTGTTTTGGCTAAGATATATTCACACATCTAAATAATAGTTTTAATTTTCCAATATGCTTTAAATATGTCACTTTCACTGAATTTATATAATGCATTTAAATGTATTTATTTGAATAAATTGATTTATCCTTTGTCCAATGCTATTAAAAATTTAAAATAAGATTTGCGTAAATAATTTTTTTGCCTCATAGTATCCATTTGAATGCATTTCCCTTAGTTTGGATACAATGACGCAAAAAAATTATTTACGCAAATCTTATTTTAAATTTTTACTAGCATTGGACAAAGGATAAATCAATTTATTCAAATAAATACATTTAAATGCATTATACAAATTCATTGAAAGTGACATATTTAAAGCATATTGGAAAATTAAAACTATTATTTAGATGTGTGAATATATCTTAGCCAAAACAAAAATAATTTAAATTTAATTTTAAAACAAATCGTTTAAAGCCACATCAAAGCGTCACTAAAATTTTGATATCATATCTTTTAAAACTCATACTTGGAATTTATGAGAGGTGTAAATGTTAAAGCATCAATGAATAAACTTTTATACATTTTTTTAAATTGAACATAATTTTTGCACATGCGATTATAAAAAAATAAAAAGATGAAATAAATAATATATAGAGAGATTATAATTAATAGCATAGCGTCACTCAAAATTTGATATCATTATTTTTAAGTTCCATATTTAAAATTCTTAGAGCATAAGATAAAGTGCTGCGTCACAAACTTTTAACCCGTTAAGGGTTTTTGCATTGATATCATTACTTTTTTGAGGTTATTGAAAAAAATAAATAAAACAATAAACACACACAAAAAAAATTAAAGACCAATACAAAGAATTCATAGTCAGGATTTCAATTCACCTTCAATCTCTCCCCCCTCCCTCCCCGCAAAAAAGGATGACCATACTTCAATTTTAAAGAGTATCGTGGAATGAGATTTTTATAAGAACTCTGTGGTAAGATATGGAAGTAATGTACAACATGCATGTTTAGAGGGTATTTCTGTTGGTTTGCTTCAGAGATATAAAAAGCTATGTTAAATTTTACTATATAAAAAAATTACTTTGTTAAGAAAAATAGCAAGAAATATTACTCTTTAAACCTTTATATATATATATATATATAACAATCATCGCTCACTTATAAAAGTAATTCCATACATTTATATTAAATCCAAAACTACAAATTTCTGCTTCTCCCTTTTCTCATTCCTAGTGCAAAAAAATTAAACATTCTTTAATTTTATATAAAATAATCTTTCACCATCCCTATTTAAAATTCTTTATTAACAATAATAATAAATCATATAAAATAATCCCCTGAGCTCCGAAGATTCCACTTCTGCTTTTGCACCCACCTCTCCAGCTTACCTAAATAATAAAATCTTTCAAAAATTAGTTTGAAAAAAAAAAAAAAAAATCTGCAACATTTGTTGCTCACTAACATAAATAAATAAATAAGCTCTAACTTCCCTAATGTACAGTCATGGAAAAAAAAAAGTAAACACCCCCTACTAACTCCTCAACAAATTACCGTAGAAGAAAGTTACTGGTACCGAACGATTGGAAATAAAGTCTACTTTTAAATGATGTATATAGAATTTGCTTAAGGGCTAATCTACATATTAAAATGAACCATAACTTTGTTTTTTTCAATAGCAGTACACAATTTTCACAGCATAAATGAATTCTACACAATTTAATTAGCCTAAAAACAAATTTTTATGCAATTCGTACTATAAGTTCCCGAGAAATTAATTATTTTAAAAGAAACTTATTTTAAGGGCTGTATCCAAATTGAAGTTCGGTACTCGATTGTTAACCGAGAGAGCCCCCCTTCTTGATCAAGGCACCTTAAGCGTCACTCAAGCAGTCAATGAAGTTTGCTAGATTACAAGACATTTCAAAATATCTAGTCACTTCTATCATAGACGGCCCTTTAAACCATAATTTTGCCGTTTTTTAAGCATAATTTGAAAACTATTTGGAAGAAAAATGTGAAATTTTGGATTTCCATAAAGCAGGACTTAATAAATCTAAATCCATCAAAAAAATTTTAGGTTACAATTCATAATTTTTTCGAATATTAATTTCATAATTCATATATTAAAATTATAAAAATTGCAAATTCAACGTATTTATGTTTGGGTATGTTAGTATTACTGCTACACAAAAAATTAGCACATTAGGAGCATAATTTCAGGAGATATGAATAAAAATATGAAAATATAATTTAACATTAGAAGCACTAAATTTTGAATGTTTATAATTCAAAAACTTATTATTCAAATTACTTGAAATTTGGTGCCTAGGCATAGTTTGAACCGAAGATTTGAAATATCTCGTTAAAATTGGGTATTGCCATTGAAAAAAATGAAGTTTGGATTTGTTTTAATATGTAGATGGCCCCCTAAGCAAATTTTATATACATCATTTAAAAATAGACTTTATTTCCAATCGTTCGGTACCAATAACTTTTGTCAACGATAATAATTTGTTAAGGAGTTAGTAAAGGGTGTTTACTTTTTTTTTTTCCACGACTGTACATTTCAGCTCTTCTCCCTCCCCCTACTCCCCAACATTAAAAAAATTTAAATCTTTATTTTTACACAGAAAATTCTTCTATATAAATTATCCTCCTATTCCTCAAAATTACCACTTTCCCACTCCAGCCTAGAGATTTCAATCTTTAAAGCTTTTTAGAAAATCGGATCTGCAAAGTCTGTTGCTTAATAATAAAATATGCGTATAATCATGTACACTTTTAATTATTTTTCACACAATCAATTGATGTCATGATAATAGTTGTCCTGAGCGAATATTGTGTTGACTGGGCTGTCGTACAGATAGCTCAATTGGAAGAGTGCTGGCAATTAAAGCCAAGGGTTATTAAAGTTCACTGTAATTCAAGATGTTTAACCCCTTCGCGACAAGAGCCCTTTGGTTAATTTTTAACCTTTTACTACAGGTTTTTAAAAACAGAAAATTTTCTGTAATTGAATCACAGAAATGCTCCCATTAAAGAAGGTAAACTTTACAATTAAAAATAAGTGGTGAGAATAATGAAGGATTCTGAACACCTTAAGTGGCTAAGTATACCCAGGGATGAAAGTGCACTAAAGCGATTTTGGAGCAGCTTTGGAGCAGCAAAAATCTGATTTTGGAGCAGTAAAATCCATTTTTGGAGCAGCAAAAACCTGATTTTGGAGCAGTAAAATCCATTTTTGGAGCAGCAAACATCCGATTTTGGAGCAGTAAAATCGATTTTTGGAGCAGTAAAAATCTAATTTTCTAGCATTTACAGCTGTTTTTGGAGCAGATCTAAACTCTAGTGCTAACAAACTTCTAAAAATTAAAATGATTGCTATCTTGAGAATATTTTGACATCTGAGAGAATAATTACTCGGATAAAATTTCTTCACACTTTTGGCTAACTCTGAACATTCTAAACGACAGTTGGGTACTGATTAGAATAATAATGAAAAATTAGCAGCAAGAAGAAAAAAAAATGTTTACTTGGGTTTAAAAAATATTACTTTAGAGCAATTTTAACTAATCAAAGAAACGTATATGAATAAAACATAACTAACCTGAATTAGAAACATACTGCAGACCAATCCTTTTTAGAATGTATTATCCACTATTATTCAGATTTCTACTTTCAAAATTAAACAAACTAACAAAAATGGAAGGACAACTTGCTCAGTAAGATTTAAATTTATTTAAAATACAATGCAGTGAATAATCTTCCTTCATACACAGAAAAGCATAATTACAAATAAGAATTTCATGACATAAGTCAATATAAAGTTCCCTCCCCTTTACAATTCTCAAATAACTTGCTACTTTTAAATGAATGAATGGATGGATCAATATACAAGTTTGTGACAAACTTTTTATTACACGAAAAAGTAATCATATGGATGTTTCACCCTTTTTTGCCTTTCATTTATTTAGAGCCAAGTTTTTAATTCAGATATTTAAAAATACTGAGCATTAAAACCAATAAAGCAACAATTTATATCATTAAAAAAATGAGATTTTAGCTCAGTGAAAATAATTTTGATAAATATAATTATGAAATATTAAATTTTACATTAAAATAAAAATTTGGACCAAAATATCAACTGAATATTTTTACTGAAACTATTTCATGAAGGCACAAATTTAGCACACTTAAAACCAATGTTGAATTCACAATAAAATATAGACAAAATGAGAAATTTAAAAACCAAAAAGAAAATGATGAAAGAAAAAATACCCCCCCCCCCCCCAATTGTTTTCCAAGTAAGTTGGAAAGCATTAAATTTTCTTCTTCTTGGAGAGAGCCCCTTGCTCATGTCTATTTTTTTCTAAATCTTCAAGAATACATTTAATCTTGCTTGAGGATTCATTTAATAAAACTTGCCCAGATTCTATATCGGGAAAATTCTTTCTTTTCAGTCCATTTTTGATCAAATTTTCTGCATTCTCAAGCATCTTTTGGGAAGCTTCCAGTCTGCAGTTAAGCTCTTTTTCTTCTTCTTTCAGTTTAATTTCATTATTTTCTTTTTCTTTTTTCTGTTCATCTAATACTTTTTCCTGTCCCTCTGTCTCTAAACGACGATTATAATTCTTGTAAGCATTTTTAACTGATCGTAATAGATCATTCGATAAATCAACATGAGTGACACTATCATAGTCCTCAAGATGAGATTTCACATTTCTCAATCCATTGATTGTGTGAAGAGATAGATTACTTCGGTTGCTCAATAGTCGATTATTTACACTGAAACCTCTTTCGCAATCAGAGTTACCATGAGGTATAAACAATAATGCTTTTATAAGAGTTTGAATGTGCTGGAATTTAGCACTGCGATCTGGTTTTGTCACCGAAAATACTGAGTTCCAGAAACATTGAATGTCTGAGCCTTCAGTTGATGATCCTTCACTAGAAATATTTTCACTTAGGAGTATAATCCATTCATCGGCCAAAGAAGAAATTGATGATATCGGAATTACATTGGGCAACTCTTTAGCAATTTTTTTTATACATGAAACCGAGGAATCTTCTTTTACAAACGCAGGATGAATACATTTTAGACGTTCTAAAAATTTATTCTCAAGGGGTAAAACTCTTAAAAGATATTTCACAGAGGAAATATAAAAGGATCGTGCACCCATAATGAATTCTTTTCTTCCCTGTTCGTCTAAAAGCTTTAATTCCTTTTCAGTATCTGAACCAACTTCTGGCCTTTTCCAGTGACAACCTTTACTCACATCAAAGTTTTTAAGATCAAAACCAGTTTTGTCCATGAAACTTTTTGTTTGAAGAAATCTACCCATGATAGCTTTAACCAAATTCACCATTTCATCATAAAGCACTGGAATCAAAGGATCTTTACTCTGAAATACCCTTAAAAAGTTGGTGAAAAGTGGGCAAACATTTTGCAAAAACAAAGCTTGTGCAAATAAGCTTTTATCATTCATAACTTTCTTAATCTTCTGGTGGCGAATTGATTGCCGTCCTGGTGGTGATAATCCAAAAAATTTCTTTAGAGCTGAAAATTGCTCAATAAATTGCTCCAGCGAAGTTTCAATTGTAAGCCAACGACTTGACACATGCCTAATGAAAATGTGTTCTGGCAAATCCATTTGTTTCTGCAACTCTATGAAATCACAGCTCTGTACAGCTGAATTCTTGAAAAAGTGATAAATATCAATTAGAATACTTTCAATATCAGTGCCAAAAGCATTCAATCCTTCGGAAAAAGCATTATGGATTTTGTGCAGTGAGCACTCGCTTGCATCCACTAAATTGTTGTTCAATGCCAGCAATTTTTTCTTCAATAGTTTCATTGTATTAGGTCCATCACTGTAGAAACTAACCATTTTTTGTGAAGATAATTCATGTAGTGACTTCTTAATACTGTCAAAAAGAATATCACTAGTTGCATGCCCTAAATGGAATGATTCTAGATGTTTATTTAATACTTTTTTGTGCACTTCGCTGTAAAAACGTATTAGAACATCAAATTGTTGTACTCTTTTTTCAAAAACGTATTAGAACATCAAATTGTTGTACTCTTTTTTCATGCACAAGGGTCTCATCTACTTGAATGGAATAAAAAGAACCACATTTATTAACTTCTTCAATCAACTTTTCTTTAAGAAATGGTCCAATCCCATCTGAAATAATATATGATAGCTTAGTCCTGGAAACTGAAAATTCACTTGCAAGTTTTGAATCTGGAAACATTTTAGGAAATATTTCACTAGCAGTGTTACTGAAGGAAAATGGAATGTTGCATTTTGCAGCTGCTAAAGTAAACAGTGTCTCTGTTACAGCAACCTTATCTTGCTCAGTGAGCTGCTGGCAGTTCTTTTGCATTAAATCCAATCTTTTCTGGACAGTTTTTTTTTTTTAATTTGCCCAGAACTATCTTTAATTTTATTACAGTTTTCCACATGTTTTTTTAATTCAGCATGGCGTTTAATAGCACTCACACCATGTTGGTTGCACTTTATTATCATGTCACATATAGTGCATAACCCTTCTTCTGGTTTGAAACCAGATGTACACCAATCAGATATTAGATCATTGTTGCAATCTCGCTGCTTTAAAATATCTGGATTAAAGCGAGTGCATCTTTCTGGAAAGAAAAAAAAAAAAAAAGCATGCTGTCAGATAAATGGAAAATACTACTCTAAGCAATGATAGATGTAAGGGGCGGTGGTTGGGGGGGGGGGGGGAGGGGGGGGGGGGGGTAAGCAACCAAATCTACCTTTGAAGACTCAATATATAAACTCATACATAAACAATATTCAGCAGTCCAGTGCAACCAACATGTTTGCGGTTTACAGCCTTCCCCTCCAAAGAAACTCTAAATTTAAAAGTTAAAGTTATATAAGCAATAAAGTCAGTCAAAATTTCTGGGGCAGGGTGAACCACCAAATCCCCCTTGACTATAGCCTTGTATTGGGGCGGGGGGAGGGGGGGGGGTAAGGAATTTCAGGGAAGGGTATTGCAGGATGACAGGTCAGAAATATCTTTAGAAATAAAAAAGTTTATGGTTTGATCAATGGGAGGAGAAGGTGGAAATTTCAGAAAAAATTAATATTTAATCCAAAAGTCTAAGAATCTAATAGTATTTCTTTTATTTTTCTATTAATTTGATAGATTTTGAGTTGTATTAGATTGCTACTGAATAACCAGCGATCATCATATCCCGAAAATTTGTTCAAAACAATTTTACTGCATTTTCAGTTAGATTCTTTAAGAGGACAGGCATGAGATTGCAAAAAGATAAAATAAGAAAAGGCACATGAAGTGGGAAAATGAGAAATTATTTAAAATAGCGCACCTATAAGACAATTGAATTAATACGATTATTTTATTTGCAATAAAATAGACAATATTTTTGTTTAAATGCTGCTTTATTTGGGGGGGGGGGGGAGAGAATCAAATTAATAATTTATACAAATACTATAATTCTGAAATGAAAATTTTTATTTTTAGTTCATAATTCTGATGTGCAATGTTTTACACAGCAATCTTAGCTAGTTGTCCAATTCAAATTTTAACATGCTTTCACTCAAACCATCACTTAATAAACATGGCTAGCTAATGTTTAACCTGCTATTCAGCAAAAGAAAAGCTGGTGAAAAATAATGTTGCACCAAATTTTTTCGCGCTCCTTTGACTAAATTCGCGTTTTTTAGCTATCCTTTGACGAAATTCGCGTTTTTTAGCTATCCTTTGACGAAATTCGCGTTTTTTTCGCGATCCTTTGACGAAATTCGCGTTTTTCTGTGATCTTTTGACGAAATTCGCATTTTACCCTCACGATCCTTTGACAGAATTCGCGTTTTCCCGCAAACTTTTGACGAAATTCTCGGTTTTTCCGCGATCTTTTGAAAAATTTCGGAGTTTTTCCGCGATCCTTTGAAGAAATTCACGTTTTTCTGTGACCTTTTGACGAAATTCGCACTTTACCCTCATGATCCTTTGACAGAATTCGCGTTTTCCCGCAAACTTTTGACGAAATTCGCGGTTTTTCCTCGATCTTTTGAAGAAATTCGGAGTTTTTCCGCGATCCTTTGAAGAAATTCACGTTTTTCTGTGACCTTTTGACGAAATTCGCACTTCACTCTCATGATCCTTTGACAGAATTCGCGTTTTCCCGCAAACTTTTGACGAAATTCGCGGTTTTTCCGCGATCTTTTGAAGAAATTCGAAGTTTTTCCGCGATCCTTTGACGAAATTCACGTTTTTCTGCGACCTTTTGACGAAATTCGCATTTTACACTCATGATCCTTTGATAGAATTTGCGTTTTCCCGCAATCTTTTGACGAAATTCGCGGTTTTTCCGAGATCTTTTGAAGAAATTCGCGTTTTTTCCGCGATCCTTTGACGAAATTCACATTTTCTGTGACCTTTTGACGAAATTCGCATTTTACCTTCATGATCCTTTGACAGAATTCGCGTTTTCCCGCAAACTTTTGACGAAATTCGCCGTTTTTTTCACGATCTTTTGAAGAAATTCGGAGTTTTTCCGCGATCCTTTGACGAAATTCACGTTTTTCTGTGACCTTTTGATGAAATTCGCATTTTACACTAATGATCCTTTGACAGAATTCGCGTTTTCCCGCAATCTTTTGACGAAATTCGCGGTTTTTCAGCGATCTTTTGAAGAAATTCGGAGTTTTTCCGCGATTCTTTGACGAAATTTGCATTGTTTCGCAGCCCTTTGAAGAAATTTACGTTTCTTTTGCGATACTTTAACGAAATTTGCTTTTTTTCTGCGATCCTTTTCGAAATTGACTATTTTTGCGAACGATTGACGAATTTTTTTGCGGCCATTTTTTGAAATTAGTATTTTTTTTATGTCGAATTTTCGGACCGATTTTTAAATTTTTGGAACAAATCACCCCTGCGAGAAACAAACGACAAAAAATCGGAAAAAAGCGAAAAATAGTGGATCCTCGGAAGAAAGCGCAAGCCCCCCCTTCCGTCGCCACCAACACTACAAATGAACGTTGTTTTTGTCAAATATTTAACATTTTTACAAAATTATACTTTCATTTTAATACATTTAGAGATTAAACTGCATCAAATTTTCGAATGAAAACGGCGCAGAAAAATGAAAAAGTTGTAAAATCGCGAATACGCGGACGACCCTCATGCAGATTTTTAATATATATATATAAACGTAGCAAGGTTTTTTTTTTTTTTTTCCCCGAAAGATCACCATCCATATGGGCGCGAAGGGTTCAGGGTCCCGTATGTATTATGATCGCGCCGCTTTATAACAATCGCCGTATTAACTATTTATGGACGCTCACGATGTACATACGCTTTGCGAACAGTAAATTATAAAATAATATAGAAAACAGTTATGTTAAATGAATAAAAAGAACATCTGAAGTATGAAAAGAATATCTCAAAAACAGAACACCAACGCGTACGGCGACTAAATAATAAAAATCTGCAAGAATTTTCATGCAGAGGAAAAGAAATCGAACGGTGTTTTCTTTTTTATTGTTAAAGTGAATTATTTTTCTGAAAATACTGTAAAATTCTTATTTTGCCATATTATTCTCAGCCTAACCAAACTCCTATTTTACATATTATATTGAATAAATTATTATATTAAGCTTGCTCTGAACTTTTTTTTTTAAGTTTTCTAATAACTCACATCATAAAACTATTAAATTTGCTGTAAAAATAATTAGACTTACCTGATTGCTTGCCATGTAGAGACATCGCAGCTTCGGTTTTGGTTTTTAAATCACAGATAGAATCTCATTGTTCGACTAAGATTAGTAGGATTCCACACATGCGCCGCCAAGAGGTGTGACGTCGGATACGTAGAGAGAATCCCATTGTTCTTTCCGGCAGAAGACAATTCCAACACGTTTCCTTTTTCACCGTCAAGAGTAAGGCTACTAAATAGTAGTATACTAAATAGTAGCTACTAATAGTGTATTTAGAAGCTCTAGTCAAGAGGGTGTCGTTTTTTGGCGGCGATCGTTTAATTGGCAACTTTCAGATTTCTTTCTCTCATCCGGAGTGAAGTTCCGAGATTTTAGCGGGAGAAAAATAGGGAAGTCTGCGGGTGCGACCGACTCTCCCATACCGAGAGTACGCCAAGCAAATCCGCCGCCAACTTTTTGCCGAAGAGAGGAAGAAAAAAATCACATAAAGGCCCGGATTTTAATGTATTTCTAGGGGGAAATTTACCACCTGGAAAAAGTTTAAAATGGAATTTGTTTTTGTTTCTCGGATCGACGAAATCGTGCTAAATTTCATTTTGGTACTTAACTACGTTTTGGCGCAGGTTTGGCGCAAATTTAAGGAAAAACGCTATTTCGGCGCAGACATGCGCAGCAATTGTATTTCTGCGCAGATATGCGCAAAATGCGCAGCACTTGCATCCCTGGTATACCGGTCGCTACTCCCTAAGGGCTTAAAGATGCTTTTTTGCTATTATAACCTTTTGGATTTACAATATAAAAAAATCTTAATCACTTCTGAGGTAAATAAAGACAGTGGAAAAAAATCAAGATGGCAATGTTTTGATTGGCAAATTCTAAGCTGAGTAATTTGTGCTACAGAATGAAAAAAATATAAAGTTGTAATAATGTCCTCTTACAGATACTAAATCTTTAAGGTTTTTGATGTGTGAACTACATATGAATACAGTAGAAGATATTTATAATGCACACCTTGGTATGAGAAGTTGTGCGTATTATAGAATTTTGCATTATATAGATCATATTTCATACATCATTAAATTTACTTCGTATATATGCTTTAAATTACATTCCTTGGAACCAGAAAATGTGCAAATTATGAAATTTTACATAATAGGTATAGATCACACATTATTAAATTACCTTAAAGATATTACCTTGAAATATAACATCCAAATATGCCTGGGCAAAATCATTATAAATAGTGGTAACTCATGACTGACAGTTTTGGGAACACTAAATGCATGGCTGGCCAATTTATTCTTTTTCACTATTTTTAATAATGAAATCTTTGCCTTATTTTTAGCAGAATTTTCTTCCATTAAATAAAGCAAAAATTTATATATAAAAAAAAAAACCAACAACAAAAAAACTTTTGGAAAGCATGCATTTTAGTGCTGCAAGAAAAACCTGTCATGAGCTGCTCTGATTATAACACTCATTTACAAAAAATTTTAATATAATAACAATGTTTTCATTACTCCAAAATAATGTGTTAAAGGCGATAATGTATCATATTTAGGTTCCAAGAAATAGCAATATTTGTAAAATACATGTGCTTCTTAACTGAAAAATTCATTGTTTATATCTGAGAAATACATTACATCTTCTGCATTAAAATTTTTTAGTGGCAGGCTTTTGTTATTGAATAAGGACTGCTTGCAGAGTGCTTTTAAGGATTTTACAATATAAAATTATGGCTCTTGAACTACTATTAATCAAATACAGTAATAGGGATAACAAAAATCATTAAATAGTTTATTTTAAAAAATTACTTGTATTTTCATCAGATATACTGATTATTACTACCATATGTTATGTGTAACATATTTATAAGAAAAGTTTCAACTATTTTCATGAAGTTTTGGATCCCCCTCCCCCCCCCCCCCCTGACATACTGTCAAATTTCGCGGTTTTTTTTTTTCTTGTGATGTTCCTTCCCCGGCCGAGAATGGAGCGGGTTTTTTACAATCAACTGATTAATTTTGTTTTTCTTTTATTGCTACTTTTTTATGTTAGTGTGGTGATCTTTCAAATGCTATTGCACAACGAGGCGATAAACGCGCTACTCTGTAGTGGCACGGCAACCCTCCAGTATACAGGTGGAATTGATAAAAAGAGTTTTTGTAGTCGGAATATGCGGAATGTTACAGAATAGTGACTGGTTTAATGAAAGCAGAATAAAAACTTAATATTTAATTTAAGATGCGAGTCAGATTAATATATTAATTGAAATGGTTACTGAGTAATCACTTTATTAGTTTATACAAAGTCTAATTATCATGACAGCTACAATGCAGCTGCTAATGAAATTTTGTGAAACCAATCTTTTCTAAATAGTAACATGTTCTGAATTGTTCTTATTTACAATTATACTTCATTACCACAAATACCATATAAGGGAGCTGGCTACTTTTATATTTTTTAAAAGTAAATTATTTAAAGCTTTCTTTTAAGCATATTAACTTTAAAATTAAATAAAAACAAGTATCTTACTTTTGCAAAAAAGCTGTTTTATCTCATTTATCTATAAACTTTAATTACTAAATAAGGAAAAGTATCATGATGAAAATTTTTACTTTTAGGAGCTCAAAACAACCAGTCAGGATAAAAGGGTTCATTTTGAGCTAATCGTGATAATTTAAGTATATAAAGTAGAATTTACTATCAGTCAAAAATATGTCCAAGACTGAAATCAGTCCTGAGACTGAAGGTCTTGCACCCATGGCTGTAATCAATTAGCCTAAAAGCATAGCTTCAGGTGTTTTTTTTTTTTTTTTTCAGTTTTTCTTTTGTTACAGAGATAAACGGCAATAAGAATTTTTTTTCCCCTTTAGGTTAAATTTTATAAAAATAAAATACTACGATGCTTTAATTTTTGAAGCTGAAAAGAGTTGTATAAAAAAAAAAAAATAAATAAACGAAAGATGTCAATTTTCGTTTATAATATTATTAGAAACGATTCGCAAATGAATCATTTTATAAACGGGATTGGAAATCTTAATTTTGATTTCGTCACACCTTTTTTTTAAATTGTGCGTTCTTTAAAAATGAAAGACTTTGTTTAATTTCTTTAAAAGAAAACTCAAAATTAAATTATTAATCTATCTGTATTACACTCACATATCACAAGAAATACCTATGATAACAAGAACGTTATTTTGTAAGGAAAACAGTTATAAGTATTGTTGAAAATAAAAACAATTCAGAACATTATACTAATTAGAAAGGATCGGTTGCAAAGAATGCTGTCTGGATAATTAGAAATTGTACTCACTTTCTCCCCTTGGAATACCATTTCAAGATCTTTGATATTTCTTATTTCTTCAGTCAACTTCGCGTATCGCGTAGTAATACATGGCGAAGTCTTATGGCGAATGCGATGAATTTTCATATCGATACGAGAATTTTCGATAAATATCGAATTTCGATATGAGAATTTTTTTAAAAATGTGAAATATTTTCTCCTTAAAAAATGTTTACTTACTATGAATAACAGTGAAATAAAATACCTATAATTACAAAATACTGCTCCATTTTAAAAAATCAGCCTAAGTATTTTAAAGCACATAATAAACTGTTTTCGTAGTTTAAAAAAAGATTTATTGTCAATATTCAGATTTTTAACTGTGACCTAAACCGCGCAAAACCGATGTGCAACGTTCTGTCTGCTAGCCCATAGAATAACATGTAATCCGCGATCCTAAGAAGTCCATTTTTTCATGCGGATTATATAAAAATTAAGAGTTTTCCTAGATACTAGGTTAGTCTTATCCACTTCGTCAAAAACAGATTCATTTTATATATTAAGCTTTTTAAAAAAATCTAGACCGTTTCGGAGAAAAAAAAAAGACAAACTTACACCATCGAAATTGCTTTCAAAATGGGTTTACAGATCTGAAAATATACTGCACGTAGAATTGTAAAAAATTCAGAATAGGATTAGACTGCAGATATAAGACTGTTTAAAAAAAATCAGAACAATAGGACCTATATTTGATGAGTTATTAACAGGCGGCTTTTCGCATTTTCTTTGATGTCGAGTTAGCTGTATATATGAGTTCCGCCATCTACGAATTCTACGATACGATACGATTTTAGGCATAAGGCTGCGTCACTCGGAATACTACCGTCTTCCATGATTACAGTAAGTTTTTATGATAGTCTATGAAAGAAAATTTAACTAAAGAGTCGGGATTATGTATTTTTACTTCCTATCACTACTCTTCAAGATTTTTTCTCTCTATATATATATAAAATAAAATGAGAATTACTTTTCGCATTTATAGAGCACTACTTAGATATCGTCTTTTTGTTTTCTTCTTTTATGGGGGGTGGAGGGCAGTGTTGAATTCAGGCACTTTTCTCCGGGAGGGATTTCTGTAGCTCTGGAGGGAGGGCATTATAGAGTTCCGGGAGGGGGGGGGGATTTCACTTTTTGGCCACTGAAAACACAAAATCTCAAATCTTCCGGGGGGCGGGAGGTTCCTCCCGGGCCACACCCTGAATTCAACACTGGTGTAGGGACAAACAGTTTCTATTGGCAATGTATTTTCTAACTTCTTTTAGAAATAAATATTCAATACATTAAATATACAGTAAACATCCTATAATCCGGCACGTTCGGGACTTGAAGCATGCCGGATTATGAAATTTTCCGGATTACAGGATGAATGCAGGGAAAACCTGTAAAAGTTAGAATTAAACAAAATACGGAAGTAAAACATGTTTTTTATTCTTTAAACAACTTGAATAGAATAAAAAAATACTCAGTAATGTAAAATATAACATGAACATGTACATAACTCAAACAAATCTCAAATATCAGGTTGTTTTGCAGAAGTCTTCTCTCTTCTTTTTTATGAAGTCATTTCGTATGATGTGGAGTAATAGGTGATGACCCTAGATAAATGCCGATATACTATGTCCGGCACGATGTCTATCAATTGCGCATTCCGATGTTTTGTATGTTTTGTTCGATATAAATTTGTATATACTCCGAAAATTCATCAAAATTATTTTATCTTTCTCAAAAATAAAAGTAACATTTGAATCTAATGATCCACATTCGTTATTTATTATTTGATGACTGATATCAATTTCTGTTTCAAGTTGAGCAATCTTTTCTGAAATGGATAAAGTATTTAATTATGATGATAAAAATTTATTTTTCATTTCAATAGCCTCGCAAATTATCTACAGAAATGTTTTTTTCTCACCCCAGTTCCACCAGATTATTATAAACACCAGGTGTCATTGAACAAGAAATACTACTTTTGTTTCGAAAGTCGCGACGGATTATCCAGCGTGCCGGACTGTAGGATGCCGGATTAGAGGTGTTTACTGTATATACAGTCGGACCTCTATTTAACGAACCTCTATTTTGCGAACTTTTACTTGGAACCAAAAACATTTTGTAAATTTCTTCGTAAAATAACCTCCAAATAGCGAAGTGTATTCTCTATTTAACGAACTTTTCCTTGGGATCTAATTTTTTTTCTCTCTCTATTTCTTAAAGTATTACTTGACATTTGAAACTTATTCTTTCATTTAACACATTTTATGATGATCAGTGACCATGAACAGGTCTTAACAGGCACCTAACTCACCGAGAACAGTAAAATCGTTGTGATTCTTTGCTTTCCATCCAAGAAGAGGAAACTTTCAATATCCCCTTTTAACCCTCAATAGAGCTGCCCCGTGTCCTTAAACTATAGTTTCCCTTTTGTAGATTGATGATCATGATCAGTCGTGTTGGTAACTTCGGTTCTTGTAGCTCGAAAATGCCAAAGCAAAAGTGCTTGAGCATCAAAGAAAAATAAAAATTATTGATGAGGTGGAAGTGGATAAAGGCAATAAGAAAAATAATACTGCTTTAAAATTTGATATTCCTCCAAACAGCTTATCAACCATAATAAAAAATCGTGATTTTAATGTAAAATAATTTTTTTAACTGAAAATACAATGTATTTCCAGACAATGTTTTGTTTCATTCTTATTTCCCTTGCAGATTTCTTTTTGATGGGTAAAATAAGTAAAACAAATAGATATAATTTATAAAAAAAGTGTGACTAATTACTTTTTTTAATTGTATTTAGTGTTTATGGACTTTTTGACATTTGAAGTCCACCGAAGTGGAATGCTTTGGGGCCTATAGCTACTATGGCTGTTGCCTCGAATGATCCTTATTATACAGAAACAACAACAATTCACAACAATTTTTATTTTTCCATTACATATATTATATTACAACAATGGGACATTCACAATTACATCCATGTCTTACCCGAGGATTCGAACCCGGGCCCCCGCCGTGGCAGTAGCTGTCGCTACCGACCACGCCACTGGGCGACAAAAAATGGACTTAAAATGTGTTTTACGTAGTTTAAAGTATTTTAAAAGGTGACTCTCTATTTAACGAATTTTCCATATAACGAACTTATTTTCGGGATTTAGCGACTTCGTTAAATAGAGGTCCGACTGTATTTATTTAATTGAAAATTCCAAATGTTTAAAGGTACATCGTTGATAAAACAGTATTTTTTACAATTTTTAATAAAACTCAACCTGGTGTTTTGTATGTAAAGACGGACTTCCGTAATCGATTTTAAACCCACCTCCTGATAGACTAGAATTCTAAAAATTACGTTCACATGTGTGTTTCCGATGTCAGTATAACATTTTAATATTTGTGGAACGTAATTGTAAATTAATACATTAATTTCCAGGCATTTTTTTGTCTGCCACAGATGATAAATCGGAAATCGACAAATATTCTTTGTAACTCATACATTTGTATACGAATTGAAACAACAATGGATCTATTTATACGCCAATAAACGCTCGCTAAAATATGCCAAATGGCCGTGAAACTGCAGCAATAGATAAAATATACAATATGAACTAAAGTTCACTGTTTTACTTAAAAGGCGACTAAAATAAAAGAGATGTTACAAGTTAAAAATATACATTTTATTTAAAACTTCTTAGTACTTTCGGGCTGTATTTCCCAAGCCCATCATCAGAGAATATTTTAATAACCAATTGCTGTTTATTTACAAAAACGTCACTTCGTTTTGAAATGAGAGAACCAATAATTATTAGAGTTGAAAGTAGAAGTAGCAGTCCCTTGGATTGAATTTAAGTAGAGAAAATAAATATTAACTGCTGTTCCATTTATTTTATTACATCACTTTGTTCACGTTTTAAATAAAATGTGTATTAACTTGTAACACCTCTTTTATTATTTTAGTCGGCTTTTAAGCAAAACAGTGAGCTTTTTGATGTTTATGTTGTATATTTTATGTTTGAATCAAGGTGAAATATTGCATTTCGTCTTATGATTTTATTTGCCACAATAGTTTTTAAGGAAAAAAATCCCTGCCGGCTCGGCCTGCAGGCGGCGGTAGATTTCGAAAATAAGTACTAATTTCACCAACAAAAACTAAATCAAGATTTAGAGATAAACCCAGTTTAACAATTTTATTTGGTCGCTTTTAACGAGATTTTAATTTCCTTTTTCTGTAAGAGTTGGTTTTATCAGAATCATGTTGAGGCGGTATTCAAAAAAATATTTTTCCACGCTCAACAGCTCGAAATTTTCTGACACATTTCCAGAATCTTTTTTAAAAGTAAAAACATGAAACTTTCTAACGTGATTTTTTGAAGAGATTTATAAGTGACATGTGTTTTTATTTTTCGTTCAATTAATTAGAACTTTATTTACAAACAATTATTTTCTTAGTACGACCATTTTTTTTCGTTTCCAGCACTATTGTTTCGAGAAATTCGGTTCAAAATGCTCACTTGGACAGCATTTTTTGAAATATATTCTGTCTTTATAAATATATATATATATATACCGGGTGTCCCAAAAAGGACTGACTGATTTTAAAATTCAATAACTTGCAAACGGTGACAGATATTTAAAAAATTCTTGCAGGAGGGTTATGCATAAGGTCAAAAGTTTTATTACAGTGATTTTCGATTTTAGTTCGAATTACAAACAATAGATGGCGCTGTAAGCAATAGTCGCTAAATACAGGCTCGATTTCTGGTCCTTTCTCTTGTTCCATGCTGAAAAAGGAGATGGAAATGTATTATCCGGGCCACGAAGTACCAAAAATCGAGCCTAAATTCAGCGTCTATTGATCGCAGCGCCATCTATTGTTTGTAATTCGAACTAAAATTGAAAATCACTGTAAAAAAACTTTTGACCTTATGCATAACCCTCCTGCAAGAATTTTTTAAATATCTGTCACCGTTTGCAAGTTATTGAATTTTAAAATCAGTCAGTCCTTTTTGGGACACCCGGTATATATCGACCAATACGCACATTATATAGTTTTTGAATAAGAAAACCTGCCATTTGGATGCGTTTGAGAGCAAAAATGAATTTAAAAATGAGTAAGAAAATAATACGTTTGGATTTGAAATTTTTTCGTCAACCCCTATTTTTGTTTAATTTGTTTTTGCTGTGAATTGACGAAGTTATGAATTTTTTTCTTCTTCAACCCTCCCCTCCATTTTTTTCGTTTTTAATTATTTTTTGAAGTAAGAGTTGGTCCTTTCAAACATTTATCGATATAATAGTTGTAGATAGTATTAAGAAGATTTATAATAAGTTTAAGCAGGCCTCGGAGTGGGGCGCTAATCTCGCTATTTTTTGCATTTGTCTCTTTTAGTCTATATTTTCCAGATTTAGTCTCTTTTCTCGCTTTTTTTCAATTATTCCTTACTTATCGATCGCCCCCAAATTATCCTTTGGCCGCGTAAAAAAGATCGCATTTGTTCGCAAGGGCGGATCTGGAGAGTCCTCAAGGGGGGGGGGGGGGGCGATTTTAGAAATTTGGAGACTCCAATCTCATGCGCGGGTCGGGTCTAATCTTTTTCACTGCTGGTCGTGTTACTTCTACCTTTTTCTCTGGGTCGCGTTTGGGTTCGGTTGACTTCTACTTTTCTGCTGTGGGTCGGGTTGACTTCTACTTTTTAGCTGCGATCTAGCACGTTGAATTTGGGGCAGATTGACATACATTATTTCGGGTTTGGGTCAGTTTTGGATTGGGTTTTCACTCTTGCGAGAAAGGTTCCGGCCGACCCGAATTTTGAAAAGAAAGTCTAAATATTTTTGAAGATAAAAACTATATACAGTAAAAGCTTCATAAGGGGCACGCCCAAACAATTATTTAATAATACTTTTTAATCTTCAGGATTATGTAAAAAATACAAATTTGGTATAAGACTGCTTCTCGCTTTATATCTAAGATGGGTTATAATTCAGTAAAGAATGCTTTGAAACTTATTAAAAAACATACCGGGTGTCCTAAAATGGACTGACTGATTTTAAAATTCAGTAACTTTCAAATAGTGACAGCAATTTAAAACTAGTTGGATGTCCCAATCCCAAAACTTAGTTCAATGCTATACCAACGTTGATTTTCATCTTAAATTTCTGCTTCTGTCAATTAAACAAACTAAAAACGAGTTAATCTATATCATGATATTTCTTAAAATTAATAGTTTTTCCTTATTCTGTTGTTATCAGATGTTTGTGAATAGCCGGTTTAGCAGGAAGCGAGTTCCTGCCTTTGCACGAGCCGCCGATGGACAATAGAACTACGAAAAATCAAGAAAAGTATACAGAAATCGCTATCACAGAGCCCCTTTACCGTGCAATATTTCCAAATTCAAGAGGACCTGTTGGCGAAAGCCAAAAACATGCACAAAAAATTTGGTTCAATTGTATGCATAATTTATACACTTTTCGATTGTACAATAAGAAATTGGCACAAACATCGTTATTGTAGCGCCCCCCCCCCCCCCCTTCTGGCAGATTTATTTTCAAATTCAGGGAGGACTTCTTGCCTTAGCCGGAAACATACACAAAAAATTTGGTTCAATTCTATGCATAAATTTATACACTTTTCGATGGTACAATAATGAAAATGGCACAGAGATCCAATTAAAGCGCCCCCTTCTGGCGGATTTTTTTCAAGTTCAGGGAGGGCTTGCTTGCCGTAGCCAGAAACATACACAAAAAATTTGGTTCAATTATATACATAACTTCATACACTTTTCGATGGTACAATAATGAAAATGGTGCAGACATCGCAATTATAGTGCCCCTTCCGGTGGAATTCTTCCAAATTCAGGGAGGACCTTCGTGCCATGACCAAAAACAAACACAAAAAATTTGGCTCAATTCTATGCATAACTTCATACACTTTTCGATGGTAAAATATTCAAAATGGCACAAAAATCTCTATTACAGCGCCCCCTAATGGCGAATGTTTTCCAAATTAAGGAAGGACCTGCTTGTCATAGCCAAGAACTTAAAATAAAAATTTGGTTCAATTCTATGCATAACTTCATACACTTTTGGATGGTACAATATTCAAAATCGTACAAAAATTGCTATTACAGCGACCTTACCGGCTAATGTTTTCCAAATTCAGGTAGGATCTGCTTGCCATAGCCAAAAACGTAAAATAAAAATTTGGTTCAATTTTATGCATAACTTCATACACTTTTGGATGGTACAATATTCAAAATCGCTGTTACAGCGCCCCCTACCGGCGAATTTTTCCAAATTCAGGGAGGACCTACTTATCATACCCAAAAACTTAAAATAAAAATTTGGTTCAATTCTATGCATAACTTCATACACTTTTGGATGGTACAATATTCAAAATCGCTATTACAGCGCCCCGTACCGGTGAATTTTTTCCAAATTCAGGGAGGATCTGCTTGCCATAGCCAAAAACTTAAAATAAAAATTTGTTTCAGTTCTATGCATAACTTCATACACTTTTTATGGTACAATGGCGACAGACACAACTGACAGACGGACAGACAGACATTTTCTATAAACATGGTTTTTGGGATCTCTGACCCCTAAAACGTATAAATCCGTAGAAAACCGGAAGTCGAAAAAAATTTCAATTACAGTACTTTCTTCTATTGAAGATAGAAGAAAGTAAAAATGAGCCAGAAAATAGGGAAACGTCGATCCTGGAATTAAATCGCGAATTTCGGCAAACGAGCGCGGAATAAAATCGCGAATTTTGTCAAACGATCGCGGAAAAAATCGCGAATTTTGGCAAACGATCGCGGAAAAGAAATAAAAAATGTCGGCAAACCATCGATTTTTTTATGAATTTTACGATTCCTCCCTCCCTCCGAGACCCATTTGACGAATTTTGCCATTTTTTTCGAGACCATTTGTCGAATTTTACAATATTTATTCCAAGACCATTTGACAAATTTCACGATTTTTCCTCAGAGACACATTCGACTAACATTGCGATTTTTTTCGAGGCTATTTGACGAATTTCGTGATTTTTATCGCGAGAACATTTGACGATTTCCGAGATCATGTGACAAATTTCGTGATTTGTATTCTGAGACAATTTGTTGAACTTCGCTATTTTTTCCGCGAGGACATTTGATGAATTTCGTGGGTTTTTTCCCCGTTATCATTTGGTGAATTTCGTCATTTTTCCGCGAAATCATTTGGCGAATTTTGCGATTTTTTTTCTTCAAAATCATTTGGCGAATTTCCTTATTTTTTTCCATGCGGATTGTCGACATTCGCGATATTTTTCCGCGACCAATTGATGAAATTTGCAATTTTTTCATAACCGATTGACATTCATTGAAAATGCATTCTGCAGATGGTGTTAAATCTTATTGTGTTTGTCTGTGTATCCAAAACATTTAAGGGAAGAGAAAAGCGTCTACTTTATTCGTTCTCTTTTTTTTTACGTTGTAGTCTCTTTTCTCTCTTTTTCAAGAGTGGTTCAGTGGTCTTTAGGCCTGTTTAAGTGAATTTGATATCTTGCGAATTGGCGAAGTTATGAATTTTTTTCTCCCTAAAACCCTATTCTTTTGGCCGATTGAGCCCATTTAGCCCATTTTTAATTTTATTAAAAATCTATGTTACATAAATTTTTAGCCCTTTTCCTGGAAGTAATAATAACTTTAAACTGATTTAATATGTATTATAAATAAGAAGTTATGTGTCTTTTTCGGTTTTCACAAAACCCCTCTCCACCCCTTTGGTCTGCTTTTGCCTATTAACGAATTTCACGAGATTTTCTGTCTCTTGATTTTATGTGTCAGTTTGGAAGAGATTTAAGCAGAATTATGGAAATTATCGTGTCTATAAAAAAGTGATATATATATATATACAGGGTGTCCATTCTCAACGATGTCCAATGCAGGGTTGGGTTTTTGACGTCAAAAAGTGGTTTTTGACATGACAAGCGTCAAAAACTGGTTTAAACTGTCGTAAACTGGTTTAAACTGTCGAAAACTGGTTTAAACCGTCGAAAACTGCCAAATACATGTAACACGCTAAAACATTTTAACAATAGATAAACATTAAATAAGTCAATGATTTATGTGATCTTTTATTGAAATTTAATAATTTAAAAAATATATTATTTGCAATAATATATATATATATATTTTTTTTTTTGGATTTTTCAACCAGAAGAAAATAATTTTGTACAATTAAATAATCCGGATCAATTTTACCACACAGCATGCTGCAGCACACCACGTGTTTAGCACATTTATTTACACCCAAAAGATTTTTGAGTTTAGAGTGTATGAAGCGTTAGAAAATAGTCTGTCTCTTAATTGATGCTGAGCTAGTAGGACTTGATAGCAAAAGCATTGCTAGATGAGCAAGTTTTGAAGCAGGCTCAAAAAGCTGTTGCATTTAGTGATACCTTTCCACCAAACAATGGAGTCCTCCCTATAGCACTGAAATAAGAAGACTGGAAAGGGGATTCTTTAGCTTCATACACAATCAGTATGGGTAAGCATCCATAAACTCTCTCCGTAGCTCAAGCGCGAGCTGAATCAACTGATACAGCAGTCAACCCTTGCCCCTGATGGTTGGGATGCAAAGTATAAGCCAAACAATGGTATGGTTTCATGATTTGATCCCTTCTATTATGCACTTTTTCAATATGGGCTTACAGGAATTTTCTTTTAGATGACCGAGCCAATTTTGTTCAGTTTTAAAATCGAAAACATTTTTATATATTGAAAGAAAGCATGTTTTAAAAAGATTTTGACTTTAAGCTTTTTTTTTTTTTAATTACTTCTCTTATTTTGTAAATGTTTAAAATTAATAATCCAATTTCAATTTTGAATGGAATGGTTATTGCCTAGACTAGAATAACATTGATGCACATTATCTTGTTATACATACAAAAAAATCTACACTTTTCTAAGTTTTTTTTCCCCCCATAAAAAAAGCCAGCTAATGCTTTAAGCTCTCAAAAGTAAGCGAAATTAAAACGATTTTAAGTAAGAGAAAAAATGTACAGCTCAGGTGAGCTTAATGTCTACTTTTTAGAAAAACACAATTTTACAAAAAAAAAAAAATAAATAAATAAATAAAATAAAATAAAAATAAATAAAAATTTTACCCTGTTAAAAAGTTGTACTTAACAATAATACTTTACTATGTACTAATTAATGATATACAGTAAGAGTGAATTTAAAATATTACATGTAATGTTGTCAAGTGTGACATTTAATTTGAATTTTTACAGATCAATTTAGTATTTGAGGTTTTTGCCATGACCGTTTAAACTATGGTTTAAACCCGACATAAACTGACACATGTCAAAAACCTGCCAACCCTGTAATTATTACTAATACTATATACTAATTATACAATTACAGTAATAGTGAATTTTAAATATTACATCTAATGTGTGACATTTAATGTGAAATTTTACAGATCACTGTAAGTATTTGAGGTTTTTGACGAGGTTTTTGACAAGGGGTTTTTGACATGACGGTTTAAACCGCAGTTTAAACTGTCAAAAACTGACATGTGTCAAAAACCTGCCAACCCTGGTCCAATGGCTAATTTCTAAAACGGTAGTCATAGACATATAGTTCCAATTGCAAAAATGTTTAAATGAGGCAAAGAAAATTTTTAAAAGCGATTTGGGTCAATAAAAAAATTCCTTAAAAAATTACGAAATTTAAATTTTTATACGGTCCCCCGGTCCTATAAGTTATATTTTATAAAAAATTCTTTATTATACTGACAATTAAGACAAAAAAAGTCCCGCTCATATCACACTAAAATCGACCAAGTTATAAAACTTTAAAAATGCATGACTTATGCCACTTTTCTCCATGTGAACACAAATGAGTTTGGCAAGGCTTTGAAGGGTCATACACCAAATGCTTAAAGTATTCGAAGAACTTATTTCATGCGCTTTGAAAAAAAATCCTAGAAGTATTACGATTAACTTTTATTAAGTTTCAGATTGGCTAAAATAATTGCATTTTAACATATGTTTAATTTGTAAGGTTTTGAGACTGTTTCTTTTCATGATTTCTTTTAACAAAATATATGTTATTTTTATAAATTTTTTAACTTCAACGATTGTATGTATGTTTTTCCAGTTCAAAATTTATGCTCGAACTTTAACTCACTTTCAAATATCCAATTGAGATTAAATTTTACATACTGACGTAAATTCGAGACAATGTAATATTATTATGATTATCGATGTTTACCATTTATACTTATTTTACAGGTTAACACAAAAAAATTCGGATAGATTACCGCCAAGAAGTTTAAGAAAAAGTTAGATAACACAAGACTGTTTTTTAACTTTTATGTATCCGAACTGCACTGAATCCGAAAATTACTTTAAATTTTAACCATCATGTCAGGATTTTTCGCAAATCATAAATTGCCAAAGTTAAAAAATAACAAAAATCGGATACTATAAAATAGAGGATATGGCTCTGTTTTTTAACTTTTGATGATTGCTTTTATGTACTTTTTAGCACTGAATCTGAAAATGACCTTCATTTTTAACCATCACGTTAAAATTTTTTTGCAAATCGTAAATGTCAAAGCTAAAATGTATCGAAAATCTGATACTATAAAACAGATGTAAAAATTTTTTAATTTAATTTAATTCTATAATTTATTCAATTTTTCGGCTTATACTGGGATTCTTACAGCTAAACAGCTGAGGAGTCCGATGAAATGGGGGAGGAGGTTCAATTTTAACTTTGAATTTTTTAACTTTGAAATTTACAATTAGCGAAAATTCCTGAAATGACAGTTAAAAATGGAGGTCATTTTCGGATTCAGTGGTAAAAAATACATGAAAGACAATTATCAAAAGATAAAAACCCAACAATCACAACTATTTTATAGTATCAGATTTTCGCTATTTTTTCTTTGTTTAACTTTAAAATTTACGATTTGCAAAAATTCTTTACGTGGTAGTAAAAAATGAAGGCCAATTTCGGATTAATCGGTACAGAATATATAAGACTCAATTATCAAAATCTAAAAAACATGACATAACCCAACTTTTGCAGGATAGCCATAATCTAGTAACATTTAGAAATATGTATCATTTTATAAAGAATTGAGGCTGTTAAGTTTAATCCTTTTGTTTAACAAAAATTCTGTTTTTTTTTTCTTCCTGTATACTTATTACAAATTGTATATTTTGCATTAATATGTCAGAATGATTGAAGGTTTCAAATTTATATTGCAATGTTAATTTTACTCTCAACCATTATTTTTTAAATATATCTAGCGAAATTATATTTCTACTAAATTTGTGAATGATCCCTAATTTGCGGCAAAAAATAGGCTCCAACTTTAAACAGCTATATTATTCGGTCAATTTTAATAGTAGAAAAACGGTACTTTTTCTGTTTTACTTGTATGTGTAAGAGGAAAAATTTACTAACTATAGTTTATAGGACCTGGGGACCGTGTAAAAATTTAAATTTCGTAATTTTTTAAGAAATGTTTTTACTGATCCAAATCGCTTTTAAAATATTTCTTTGCCTCATTTAAGACATTTTTGTAATTGGAACTAGTATATGTCTATGAGTAACGGTTTAGGAATTAGCCACTGGACACCGTTGAGAGTGGACACTCTGTAATACAGTTTGGAACTGGGGGTCATGATCGGCGTAGATCTGCAAAAATTTATCAGAAATTCCAATATAGGGGAGAGTGTAATAGGTAGTATTTATTACGAAATCTACCTACAATAAAGAGTGTCATACTAAAAAAAAAAATAAAAATAAAAATAAATAAAAACGCTTTTAACGCTGAGAAATCAATTTAGAAATCCTAAAAATATAGTTTTTAGTAATGTTTTGTTTTTTCTTTCCTGTTGCTTGATATTAATAAAGAAACAGTTCAAAAATTATCTATTTTTTTATAATTTCATTTGATTGCACTTTCTACCAAGTGTAAACTAGTCGGATATACCAATCCCAAAACTTTCTTCTATCTCATACATGTTAATACTTCAAAATTCGCTATCACACTGCCAAAATTAAATGGCAATCTATGCATCTCATGAGGATTCTAAAGATGTGAAATTCCGTGCATTAGTTCTTCAGATATGACTATCGCTGAAATCGTCTAAATCCAGCAAAATGCTGCCTAGCAACGCCACCTAATGGGTGATTTATACCAAATCCTAATCAGCAACAATTTATGTCAACGTCTGACTGAATCTGAAGTTTGGAGAAAATCCGTGGATTCGTTTTGCGAAAATCGTGAAAATTCCTGCATAGCAGCGCCACCTATTGGGTGATTAACACCAAAACCTAATTAACAACAACTTGTGTCAACATATAACCAAATCTGAAGTTAGATGAAAATTCGTCCAGTTCTATAGATAGAGCTATTGCGGCAATCGTGAAAAAGGCAGCACAGAAGCGCCACCTGTTGGGCGATTTACACCAACACATAATCAGTAGCAAATCATATCAAGGACTAACTGAATCTGAAATTCGCATTTTTTTTTTTTTCTTCCAAGGGAGTTCGTCGTTCCGAGCCGAAGCTCGCAATCTTATTTGTTGTTGGTTGCCCAGTGTCCAGCATGTTGTTCAACCAGTTTTGGCGACTTTGCACTTGTTTTGAGAAACTACATTACAAACAAAATAAAGGAAAAAATGCGTTTTTTATAACATAATGGTAATCTGTTGAATGCTATTCAATGCATTTTGTATAATTATAAATAATGATTTAGAAATATGTCTCTTCAATACATTTTTAATTAATTTTTTGAACGCTATATTTTTATATCCAAGTATATACTTAATATTTATTAAATAAAGACGAATGAAAGATTTCTTTTTTCTTTTTCTTAAAAAAAAAAAAAATCGCTCTTTGTAATAAAATTATTTATTTAATTTCTTTTTAATGAATGTACTTACTTAGGCAATATTGGGTTAATTTGGTTTTAGAAGGATGCTATTTAGTGTATTTTGTATATTTATGAATACAAATTTAGTAATATTTGCCTTCAGTTTATTATTATTATTATTATTAATTTTCTTAAACGTTACATATTTTGTAACTAAGTATACTTAAATTTTGTTATTATTTATTAAATATTTTCTTCTAATACAAATGTATATTATACGAATTTGATATTATATTTGTAAATGCAGATTATTTATAACTAATTGCACAGAATATTTGTTTCTGCTTTTATATTATTATTATTATATTATTTAATATATCTTAATCAATATTAATTTATTAATAAAAATTATTACTATGTATTTATTATATTGATTTAATAAATATTATTATTAAATATTAATAATTATAAAATGTTCATTTTTTTTTCATTTATATTATACAATTAGATTAGACTATTTTAAATAAATAATAATACATATTTAGACTATATGCTAATTATAACTAAATTTATATTATACAGTTAGCTTATTTTAAATAAATAATAAATCTTTAGACTGAATGCTGTTAATCCTAAATATTTGGGTTTTTCTTTACGTTAGTTTTTAAATTTGACGTATTCATTACAAAATATTTTTACACATAATCAACAACTTTTTTTTTTTTTTCGTTTTTCCACTTTGTATTAATAATGATTGTTCAAAGTATATAACTTCTTCCAGAAAAAAAAAAAAAAAAAATATATATATATATATTAACTGTGCCGCTATATTTTATAATGATTGTTTGTCAAATGAAAGACAGAACTCACCCCCCCCCCCCCCGAACACACATTCATACACACATACATACCAAATTAATGCTACTGCGAAACTGTAATTTATTTGCACCACAAACTAACATTACACACTAAAGTGTAAAATTTCAACTGAAATGACATTTAAGTAGCAAAGACAAAAATAAATAAAAAATAAAGACAAGTAATTTTTTTCCTTTTTTGGTTCCATGTAATGTATAATTTTGAACTATATTCCATAAAGGTATAAGAGCATACAGTTACAAATTCATGGGATTGTTAGGGAATCCAACCTCTTCTTCACCCCCCTCCCCCCCCCCCCCCGGGATTTTGGATTTTAAGGTTTTTTATGGATTAAAACTGCAAATTCTTCCTGGAACTGCAGCTTGAAAAATAAAATATATATAGCTTCTTTTTTTGTTTATCACAAATAGCATTTAAAAAAAGATATAAATAATATACTTATATTAATATTATTATATAATAATTAATAAATTATATAATAATATAAAAATGTTATTTATACTTAAAAAAATTATATATATATTTTAATGTAAGTAATATAATATAATTATATTAATGTTATTGTATAATAATATAATATAATTAATTAATTAATAATAATAATAAATTTTATATTATAATATATCATATTAATAATTATATAATAATATTATATTATTTATATTAAAAAAATATTACAATATTTTTGATATAAATAGTAATATTCTCCCTGGAACTGCAGCTTGAAAAAACAAATGTATATATAGTGTTAATCACAAATGACAGTTTTTAAAGAATATAAATAATACAATTGTATTAATATTATTATATAATTATATTATATTATATAATAATTAATACTAATAATAGTTATATTAATATTATTGCATAATTATATTATATAATAATTAATTAATATAATTATATTATTTATATATTTTTAAAATGCTATTTGTGATTAAAAAAAACTATATATATTTTGTGTTTCAAGCTGCAGTCCCAAGAAGAATTATATTAATGTTATTGTATAATTATATTATATAATTAACTAATTAATTAATAATAATATTAATTAATATTATATTATAATATACTATATTAATAATTATATAATAATATAGCATTGCTATTTATATTTAAAAAATTATTACAATATTTTTAATATAAATAGTAATATTCTCCCTAGGACTGCAGCTTGAAAAACAAAATGCATATAGTTTTAATCACAAACGACAATTTTTAAAGAATATAAGTAATACAATAATATTAATATTATTATATAATTATGTTATATAATAATTAATAATAATAATAGTTATATTAATATTATTACATAATTATATTATATAATAATTAATAATATTAATTATTTTAACATTATTAATTATATTTTAAAAAATTATTATAATTTTAAAATATAAATATTAATATTCTCCTCTAACTGCAGCTTTAAATACAAAATGCATATAGTTTTAATCACAAATGATAATTTTTTTAAATATAAATAATATTATTATATTAATATTATCACATAATTATATTATATAATAATGGATTAATTAATAATATTATGTTAATAATTAAATATTAAAAAATATTTTTTATAACTTAATTAACCATTGAAAAATTTAAACAACTTCCCGCATGCTTGGATTCGAACTCAAGTACGCAGATTTACAGACAAACGTCATACCTCAACGCTAGTATGCATTCAAACCAATTCAGCTTAAAATAGAATTCATACAAAACCCCCAGAAGTACTCTTCGCCAAATGTTATTATCGCCAATATAGACTATGACACTGCCAAAGGCAAGAACCAATGAGGTTACGAGCTACAGTTCCGATCGACGAACTCCCTTGGAAAAAAAAATTATGCCTGAAATTCGATGAAAATCCGTGCGTTAGTTCTTAAGACAGAGATATTGGGGAAATCGTGTAAATCCTGCAAAATTCATCATAACAGCGCCACCTGTTAGGCGATTTACACCAAAACGTAATCAGCATCAATTCATATCAAGGACTAACTAAATCTGAAGTTTGATCAAAATCCGTGCATTAGTTCTTGAGATAGAGCTATTGCGAAAATCGTGAAAAATGCAGCATAGCAGCGCCACCTGTTGAGCGATTTACACCAAAAACTAATCAGCATCAATTTGTATTAGGGACTAACTGAATGTAAATTTTTATTAAATTCCGTGTATTAGGCCCACAAAATTTGTGTCACATACACACAGACAGACATTTTGTAAAAACATGTTTTTTTTTTATCTCTGACCCCTAAAACGTGTAAATCCGTCGAAAACCGGAATTCGAAAATTTTCATGAATCCAATACTTTCTTCTTGTAAAGATGGAAGAAAGTAAAAAGGCAGTGAAGTTTTCATAATCCAGTTCGATGCCTACTGAACCAAATTAATGTAGCGGAATAAACATGAATTACAGTCGAAAAATTAGGCGTGATTTTCGCGTTGAACATTGAATGCTTACATAAGAATGTTTAAAAAAAAGCTTTTTACTTTTATACTTATTATTTTTTATGATAATTCTACAAAAGAAATATACATAGTATAAATAAAAGAGATATAGAGAAAGAAATTAAACAAGTAATATAAAAATTTTGTTTTTGAAGTCAATTCCTACTTAGGTCATCAAAGAAAAATTTAATATAATCCCTTAAGCTAATATTAGTTTTTGTTGCATTAAAATATCTCAATTTGTTGATTTTCTATAAGAAAGTAGGTTTACAATGGAAGTCTATGGGAATTTGGCGAAATATTAGAGGTATCGCCAAGTTGGCGTCACTTTTGGCGACTCATTTTGGTCGTCAAATTTGGCGATATATCGCCAAGTTGGCGATAAACTTGGCTGTATTTGGCGACAGAACAGGGTCCCCCCCCCTATGGTAACCCCCTTATAAATATGAAGATGCATTAAATGCTGTTCAATAACCAATGGCCGCCATTTTGTCTCCCATATAAAACTAAAATTAATTAATTAATATTTGAAAAATCTATATTAACATCAGTTGTTATCCAGTACAAGTAGAAAAAAATTTATTTCAACTTGATAGGATGAATAATAAGTATTTTATTAAAGATTGAAAATTTGAACAAGATATATTAATAAATATAGGGAGAGTGTGAACTAATAGGAGGAATTGAAAAAAATAGCCCGGGCGTCACATTTTTTCAACCAATTTTATCGTCGATGATTTTTATATGATAACTTAGATGGTACTGTACAGTGGTAAAGCGAAACTGTCAGTGAGCTGGCGCATCAGCGAAGGGTGTTGCCACGGCAACATCAAACAGCCCATTGTAATGTGAAAAGAATGGCAACACGATTACTGATGTTGCTCCTACTTGCGTGAAATCCTCAATAATCGGGTTGCCATTCACTTCGCATTAAAGGGGCATTGCCATGTTGATATTTCAATACCCTATGCTTGCATTTTCGTTATCTGTGCCATCTAATCTAATCTTTCATATATATCAAAACCATCGACGATAAAATTGGTTGTAATAAAATACGACGTTGCCTACTGGACTAAAATAAACATTTAGTGTAATTTTATTCGCACAAATCTTTGAATAAACTTGAAGAATATTGCGGAATTAATTAAAAAAAAGCTGAAAAAAAGTATCGTGCTTTATCCGTTAATCTATATCTATATCTATACCTCATCTATACTCCTATTATAAAGAGGAAAAAATTGTTTATTTGTCGGAGATAATCTCTGGAACTACCGAACCGATTCCAAAAGTAATGGTATCAAAATGATGGTGTTAGTCCACCTTAGAACATAGGCTATATCTTATGTCGGTGCCACTACCCCAAAGGGGTGTAGGAGCAAAAAACGTTCTAAAAATGCGATTTTAGCGTTACTGAAGGGCTTAGAAATATGAAATTTTGAATATTAGTTACTTATAAGATATAAATGATGTCTAAGAACAGTTCTTAAACAATTCGAAATTTAAAAGGGTTGAAAATGCACAAAAAGTGTTCTAAAAAACGTTCTAAATGGTAGTTTCTACACAATCTCAGGAAATACCAAACCGATTTAAAAAGTATTGGTGTCAAAATGACGGTGACAACGCTTGCTCCAAGATAGGCTATGTTTTATGTCGGTGCCTCTACCCCAAAGGGGATGTAGGAGCAAAAAACGTTCTAAAAATGCGATTTATGTGTTACTGAAGGGCCTAGAAATATGAAATTTTGAATATTAGTTTTTTTAAAGATATAAATGATATCTAAGAACAGTTCTTAAACAATTCGAAATTTAAAAGTGGTGAAAATGCACAAAAAGCGTTCTAAAAAACGTTCTAAATGGTAGTTTCTACACAATCTCAGGAAATATAAACCGATTTAAAAAATATTGACGTAAAAATGATGGTGACAACGCTTGCTCCAAGATAGGCTATGTTTTATGTCGGTGTCACTACCCCAAAGGGGGTGCAGGAGCAAAAAACGTTCTAAAAATGCGATTTATGTGTTACTGAAGGGCCTAGAAATATGAAATTTGAAATATTGGCTACTTATTAGACATAAAGGATTTCTAAGAACAGTTCTTAAGCAATTCGAAATTTGAAAGGGGTGAAAATGCGCAAAAATTGTTCTTAAAAACGTTCTAAATGGTGGTTTCTACACAATCTCAGGAAATACCAAACCGATTTAAAAAATAATGGTGTCAAAATAAGGGTGTCAAAATGACGGTGACAACCCTTGCTCCAACATAGGCTATGTTTTATGTCGGTGCCACTACCCCAAAGGGGGTGCAGGAGCAAAAAGCGTTCTAAAAATCCAATTTTTGCGTTACCGAAGACCCTAGAAATATGAAATTTGAAATATTGGCTACTTATTAGATATAAAGGATTTCTAAGAACAGTTCTTAAACAATTCGAAATTTAAAAGGAGTGAAAATGCGCGAAAAGCGTTCTAAAAAACGTTCTAATGGTGGTTTCTACACAATCTCAGGAAATATTAAACCGATCTAAAAAATAATGGCGTCAAAATGATGGTGAAAACCCTTGCTCCAACATAGGCGATGTTTTATGTCGGTGCCACTACCCCAAAGGGGGTGCAGAAGCAAAAAATTCTAAATTACGGAAGGGCCTAGAATCGTGAAATTTGGAATGGTAGTTAGTTATAAGATATCAATGATCTCTAAGGACATTTCCTAAAAAAATCGAAATTTAAAAGGGGGTCAAAATGCGCAAAAAGCGCTATAAAAAACTTTCTAAATTGCGATTTCTATGCAATCTCAGGAAGTACTGAACTGATTTCAAATATAATGGTGTAAAAATGATGGTGACAGATCTTGCTCCAAGATAGGCTATATTTTATATATGTTTCCACTACCCCAGAGGAGATGAAGGAGCAAAATGTGCGAAAAGCGTTCTAAAAACGTTCTAGATGCCGATTTGTCGGCAATATCTCAGGAAGAATGAATCTGATTTCAAACGTAATGGTAGGAAATTGATGCTGACAGCCTCTACTCTAACATAGACGCTATTTTATGTCGGTATCACTATCACCAAGACGTTGCAGGAGCAAAAAAGTGTTCTAAATTTCGATTTTTGTGATCGGTAGAGGCTAACAACTTAAAATTAGGCAAGGTACATATTTATTAGATATAAATGATCTTTAAGAACAGTTTCGAAAAAATTGGAAATTTAAAAAGCGGTGAAAATGCGCGAAAAGCGTCCTAAAAACGTTCTAAATTGCGATTTCTACTCAATCTAAGGAAATACCAAAGCTATTTCAAAAGTAATGGTTGCAAATCAATGGTGACAGTCCCTGCTATAACATAGGTTATATTTTATGTTGCTGTCACTACCATCTGAGGGTTGCAAAGCAAAACATGTTCTAATTTGCATTTTTTGCACAACTGAGGGGTCTAACACTTTGAAGTATGGCATGGTATTTACTTACAAGATGCAACTGCTTTCTAAAAACATTCGAAAGAATATTCCAAATTAAAAAAAAATGAAGTGAGTGAAAAGCGTTATAAATTACAATTTTTAAGCAAACTTATAAATTACCAAACCGATTAAAAAAATAATGATGACAAATTTTGGTGATAGAACCGGCTCAAACATAAGCTATATTTTATGTCTGTTCCACTACCACCAGAGGATTGCAGGAGCTAAAAACTTTCTAAATTGCGATTTCTGTGATACTGAAAAGGCTAGAAACTTTAAATATGACATGGTAGTTACTTATAAAATATACATGCCCTCGAAGGAACGTCGAAAATAAATTCGAATTAAAAAGGAGTGAAGCGAAGGCGAGGTGCAAAAAGCATTCTAAAAAAGTTCTAAATTACGATTATATGCAATTTCAGGGAATATAAACCGATTATAAAAGTAATAGTTGTGAATCAGTGGTAACAGTCTCTGATCCTACACAGGCTATATTTTATGCCGGTGTTCCTACCACCTGGGGTTCACAGGAACAACAAACGTTCTAAAAAACGGCTTTAAAAGCTTTTTAAATTACGTTTCTGTGGAATATTAGGAAATAACAAACCGATTTCAAAATTAATGTTGGCAAATTAATGGTGACAGTTCCTGTTTCTCAACATAGCCCTTTATGTTGAGAGAGGTGGTAGGACTTGGAATTCGACATGATGGTTAATTTTAAGATGTAAGAAGATGGTTCTAAAAAATTCAAAACTTCAAATGAATACTGAAATGAGCGTATTAATTGAGCATAAAAGTTTCAAAATATTTTCTAAATTATCATTTATTTAGTTTTGTCTCATTTCTGCCTAATACAGTGTAATAATGATGTTTAGTCAAACTGTGTTTTAAATAGTAATTTTTGAATTATTCCTAAAAGTAATAAGTACCTTTTAATAAAATAAAATATTACCTTTTAATAAAATAAAAATTTAGTTAGTACCTTTTGATAAAAATGAGACATATAAATATCACTTGGCATATTTCAAATATTACGCGAGCAAAGCCGCGGGGTTTGCTAGTCATCTATACTCTTATTATAAAGAGGAAAAAATTGTTTATTTGTCGGAGATAAGCTCAGGAACTACCGAACCGATTCCAAAAGTCAAAAGTCAAAGTATCAAAATGATGGTGTTCGCCCAACTTAGAACATAGGCTATATTTTATGTCGGTGCCCCTACCCCAAAGGGGCTGCAGTAGCAAAAAACATTCTAAAAATGCGATTTTTGCGTTACTGAAGGACCTAGAAATATGAAATTTGGAATATTAGTTACTTATAAGATATAAATGGTGTCTAAGAACAGTTCTTAAACAATTCGAAATTTAAAAGGGGTAAAAATGCACAAAAAACGTTCTAAAAAACGTTCTAAATGGTAGTTTCTACATAATCTCAGGAAATACCAAACCGATTTAAAAAATATTGGTGTCAAAATGATAGTGACAACGTTTGCTCCAAGATAGGCTATGTTTTCTGTCGGTGCCACTACCCCAAAGGGGGTGTAGGAGCAAAAAACGTTCTAAAAAGGCGATTTTTACGTTACTGAAGGACCTAGAAATATGAAATTTGGCATATTAGTTACTTATAAGATATAAATGGTGTCTAAGAACAGTTCTTAAACAATTCGAAATTTAAAAAGGGTGAAAAAACACAAAAAGCGTTCTAAAAAACGTTCTAAATGGTAGTTTCTACATAATCTCAGGAAATACCAAACCGATTTCAAAAGTAATGGTATCAAAATGATGGTGTTAGTCCAACTTAGAACATAGGCTATATTTTATGTCGGTGCCACTACCCCAAAGGGGGTGCAGGAGCAAAAAACGTTCTAAAAATGCGATTTTTGCGTTACTGAAGGACCTAGAAATATGAAATTTGGAATATTAGTTACTTATAAGATATAAATGGTGTCTAAGAACAGTTCTTAAAATATTCGAAATTTAAAAGGGGCGAAAGTGCACAAATAGCGTTCTAAAAAACGTTCTAAATGGTAGTTTCTACATAATCTCAGGAAATACCAAACCGATTTCAAAAGTAATGGTATCAAAATGATGGTGTTAGTCCAACTTAGAACATAGGCTATATTTTATGTCGGTGCCACTACCCCAAAGGGGCTGCAGGAGGAAAAAACGTTCTAAAAATGCGATTTTTGAGTTACTGAAGGACCTAGAAATATGAAATTTGGAATATTAGTTACTTATGAGATATAAATGGTGTCTAAGAACAGTTCTTAAACAATTCGAAATTTAAAAGGGGTGAAAATGCACAAAAAGCGTTCTAAAAAACGTTCTAAATGGTGATTTCTACACAATCTCAGGAAATAACAAACCGATGAAAAAAATAATGGCGTCAAAATGATGGTGATAGCCCTTGTTCCAACATAGGCTATGTTTTATGTCGTTGCCACTACCCCAAAGGGGGTGCAGAAGAAAAAACTTTCTAAATTGCGGTTTTTGCGTGACGAAGGGCCTTGAATCGTGAAATTTAGAATGGTAGTTAGTTATAAGATATCAAAGGACATTTCCTAAAATAGTCGAAATTTAAAAGGGGAGTCAAAATGCGCAAAAAGCGTTGTAAAAAACGTTCTAAATTGCGATTTCTAGCAATCTCAGGAAATACTGAACCGATTTCAAATATAATGGTGTTAAGATGATGGTGCGTATCATATAATATAGCCTATATTGCTCCAAGATAGGCTATATTTTATATCTGTTTCCACTACCCCAGAGGAGATGCAGGAGCAAAATGAGCGAAAAGCGTTCTAAAAACGTTCTAAATGCCGATTTGTCACCAATATCTCAGGAAGAATCAAACTGATTTCAAAACTAATGGTAAGAAATTGAAGCTGACAGCCTCTGCTCTAACACAGATGCTATTTTAAGTCGGTATCACTATCACCTAGACGTTGCAGGAGCAAAAAAGCGTTCCAAATTTCGATTTTTGTGATCGGTAGGGGCTAGCAAACTTAAAATTAGGGTAGGTACATATGTATTACATATAAATGATCTTTAAGAACAGTTTCGAAAAAATTGGAAATTTAAAAAGGCGTGAAAATGCGCGAAAAGCGTTCTAAAAACGTTCTAAATTGCGATTTCTACTCAATCTCAGGAAATTCCAAAGCTATTTCAAAAGTAATGGTTGCAAATCAATGGTGACAGTCCCAGCTATAACATAGGTTATATTTTATGTTGCTGTCACTACCATCTGAGGGTTGCAAAAGCAAAACATGTTCTAATTTGCGTTTTTTGCATAACTGAAGGGTCTAACACTTGATGATGTTTAATCAAACTGTGTTTTAAATAGTAGTTTTTGAATTATTCCTAAACTTAATAAGTACCTTTTAATAAAATAAAATATTACCTTTTAATAAAATAAAAATTTAGTTAGTACCTTTTAATAAAAATTAGATATATAAATATCTCTTGGCATATTTCAAATATTACGCGAGCAAAGCCGCGGGGTTTGCTAGTCATATTATAAAGAGGTAAAAATTGTTTATTTGTAGGAGGTAAGCTCTGGAACTACCGAACCGATTCCAAATGTAATGGTATCAAAATGATGGTGTTAGCCCAACTTAGAACATAGGCTATATTTTATGTCGGTGCCACTAACCCAAAGGGGGTGCAGGAGCAAAAAACGTTCTAAAAACGCGATTTTTGCGTTACTGAAGGGCCTAGAAATATGAAATTTGGAATATTAATTACTTATAAGATATAAATGATGTCTAAGAACAGATCTTAAACAATTCGAAATTTAAAAGGGGTGAAAATGCACAAAAAGCGTTCTAAAAAACGTTCTAAATGGTAGTTTCTACATAATCTCAGGAAATACCAAACCGATTTAAAAAAATATATTGGTGTCAAAATGAAGGTGACAACGATAGATCGCTCCAAGATAGGCTATGTTTTATGTCGGTGCCACTACCCCAAAGGGGGTGCAGGATCAAAAAACGTTCTAAAAATGCAATTTATGTGTTACTGAAGGGCCTAGAAATATGAAATTTGAAATATTAGCTACGTATTAGGTATAAAGGATTTCTAAGAATAGTTCTTAAACGATTTGAAATTTAAAAGGGGTGAAAATGCGCGAAAAGCGTTCTAAAAAACGTTCTAAATGGTGGTTTCTACACAATCTCAGGAAATACCAAACCGATTTAAAAAATAATGGTGTCAAAATGACGGTGACAACCCTTGCTCCAACATAGGCTATGTTTTATGTCGGTGACACTACCCCAAATAAGGTGCAGGGGGAAAACGTTCTAAATTGCGGTTTTTGCGTTACGGAAGGGCCTAGAATCGTGAAATTTGGAATGGTAGTTAGTTATAAGATATCAATGATCTCTAAGGGCATTTCCTAAAAAAATCGAAATTTAAAAGGGAGTCAAAATGCGCAAAAAGCGTTGTAAAAAACGTTCTAAATTGCGATTTCTATGCAATCTTAAGAAGCACTGAACCGATTTCAAATATAATGGTGTAAAAATTATGCTGACAGATCTCGCTCCAAGTTAGGCTATATTTTATATCTGTTTCCACTACCCCAGAGGAGATGCAGGAGCAAAATGCGCGAAAAGCGTTCTAAAAACGTTCTAAATGCCGATTTGTCACCGATATCTCAGGAAGAATCAAACTGATTTCAAAAGAAATGGTAGGAAATTGATGCTGACAGTCTCTGCTCTAACATAGACGCTATTTTATGTCGGTATCACTATCACCTAGACGTTGCAGGAGCAAAAAAGGGTTCTAAATTTCGATTTTTGTGATCGGTACGGGCTAGCAACTTAAAATTAGGCAAGGTACATATTTATTAGATATAAATGATCTTTAAGAACAGTTTCGAAAAAAATAGAAATGTAAAAAGGGGTGAAAATGCGCGAAAAGCGTTCTAAAAACGTTCTAAATTGCGATTTATACTCAATCTCAGGAAATACCAAAGCTATTTCAAAAGTAATGGTTGCAAATCAATAGTGATAGTCCCTGCTATAACATAGGTTATATTTTATGTTGCTGTCACTACCATCTGAGGGTTGCAAAAGCAAAACATGTTCTAATTTGCGTTTTTTGCACAACTGACGGGTCTAATACTTTGAAGTATGGCATGGTATTTACTTACAAGATGCAACTTCTTTCTAAGAACAGTCGAAAGATAATTCCAAATTTTAAAAGATGAAGTAAGCGAAAAGCGTTATAAATTACAATTTTTATGCAATCTTATCAAATACTAAACCAATTAAAAAAATAATGATGACAAATTGTTGGTGTTAGAACCTGCTCAAACATAAGCTATATTTTATAGCTGTGTCACTACCACCAGAGGGTTGCAGGAGCTAAAAACTTTCTAAATTGCGATTTCTGTGGTACTAAAAAGGCTAGAAACTTTAAATATGGCATGGTAGTTACTTATAAAATATAAATGCCCTCGAAGGACTGTCGAAAATAAATTCGAATCAAAAAGGGGTGAAGCGAAGGGGAGGTGTGAAAAGCATTCTTTAAAAGTCCTAAATTACGAAATCTATGCAATTTCAGGGGATATAAACCGATTATAAAAGTAATAGTTGCGGATCAATGGTAACAGTCTCTGATCCTACACAGACCGATGATTCTACCCCCTGGTGTTTACAGGAACAGCAAACGTTCTATAAAAGGCCTTTAAAAGCTTTCTAAATTACGTTTCTGTGGAATATTAAAAATAACAAACCGATTTCAAAATTAATGTTGGCAAATTAATGGTGATAGTTCCTAATTCAACATAGCTCTTTCTGTTGAGAGACATGGTAGGACTTGGAATTTGACATGATAGTTAATTTTAAGATGTAAGAAGATGGTTTCTAAAAAATTCAAAACTTCAAATGAATACTGAAATGAGTATTAAATGAGCATAAAGGTTTCAAAATATTTTCTAAATTATCATTTATTTAGTTTTATTAATTTAAGTAACATTTCTGCCTAATGCAGTGTAATAATGATGTTTAGTTAGTACCTTTTAATAAAAATTAGACATATAAATATCACTTGGCATATTTCAAATATTACGCGAGCAAAGCCGCGGGGTTTGCTAGTAATATTATAGTTTTCTCCCACAATTTTTGATATTCATTAATATTTCCCGTAAAAATGATCTTTTCGCGCCTTTTTCTTACCACTGTTATGTTAATATTAAATATAAGAAATACAATTATTTAATTTTATTATTATTTTTTTTTTATAACTTTTATGTGCGAAATAGGAAATTAATGTCATAATGAAGGGAACGAATATTTTTTCCAACTGGATTATATCATATTCAAAGCTGGAGTAGCACAGTTGAAGTTTATTCCAACAGAGCGAAAAATGTCCAGACTAGGGATCGAACCTGGATACTTGGCGTGCCGTGCCAATGCCTTACCTGTTAGGCTATCCGGACCGATACCTGGCTGACATAATTCACTCTTATTAGTTGCCAACTAATCCACAGAAAGGTAATTTAGAAAGCTTTTAAAGGCCTTTTTAGAGCGTTTGTTGTTCCTGTGAGCCCCAGGTGGTAGAATCATCGGTATAAAATATAGCTTGTGTAAGATCATGTAAATGCTATAGTTATAGCTCGGATGAGTGAAATAGCGCTGCAGTTCGCAGCCAAGTCCAACTAATAAGAGTGAATTATGTCAGCCAGGTATCGGTCCGTTCATCATGTAAATGCTATAGTTATAGCTCGGATGAGTGAAATAGCGCTGCAGTTCGCAGCCAAGTTCAACTAATAAGAGTGAATTATGTCAGCCAGGTATCGGTCCGGATAGCTTAACAGGTAAGGCATTGGCACGGCACGCCAAGTATCCAGGTTCGATCCCTGGTCTGGACATTTTTCGCTCTGTTGGAATAAACTTCAACTGTGTTACTCCAGCTTTGAATAGGAAATTAATGTTTGAGAAAACAAATTATAACCTTAACGATTATGACCTTAATCGATTTCTGTTTAAATACAAACAGCCATCGATTTCTCTGAGAGTTTTAGTATGCATGTGAAAATTTTTAGTTTCTTCCTCCAAGTAAACTGAATGTTATGCTTTATAAACCATCGCCATTACAGTTTGAGAGACAGTATAGTCTCTGAAGAAATGGTTATTACTATTTCTATAGTAAAAAATATTAATGAATGTAACAGTTTATCTCAATTATTTGATTAGTTTAAATAAGTTATTGGGTGCTTTTCTATTACTAATGATATTTCAAAAGTGCTAAAAATTGTAGTAA
The DNA here is from genome assembly GCA_963932465.1 of Maratus speciosus. Taxonomy (NCBI): domain Eukaryota; kingdom Metazoa; phylum Arthropoda; class Arachnida; order Araneae; family Salticidae; genus Maratus; species Maratus speciosus. Next base: position 157,979,197 of record OZ010789.1, read on the forward strand.
AATTGAAACTTAAAGTAAAGGATTTTACATTTCGAGGACTTCGAAAACCAAATGCCCCCTTTTTCATCTAATATTAAGTCTATGAGAGCGTTCTTTTCAAATTTTTCGCTTGCATTTTAATATTTATAAGTGATTTTTTCCCCCTTAGGATAGCGGAGGTCGGTGATCTCTAACCGGGCTAGTTTTCACTTTTTCGATTTTGGTTGAAGTTTTTTCTTTTTTTAACATGAGACTACTTTCTAACAAAAAGATACAATCAAAATAGAAAAAATAAAAACTTAGCCTGTTTAGCGAAGCTAACGAAAAAGACGCAACGCATCTTTTTTTACAGACCGCTGGAGTCACGTGATGCTCGAATGCACCAATGCAGATGTACGAAAAGAGCATCACGTCACTGCAGCAGTCTGTAAAAAAAGACACGTGGAATGCACCGCGGTAGTCTGTCTTTTTCGTTAGCCTCGCCGTTTAGAGATTGACTACTATCCTATGCCCCCCCCCCCTCCAAAAAAAATATTAAAAAATATTAAAATGCAAGCGAGAAATTTGAAAATAACTTTCCGGTAGACTTAACTTAGCTTGCGCGTTTCTTCGCATGACTATACTCCCTGTAGGAAAAATCGGCTTTTCAAGGACAAACGTCCTCTTTTCATTTTCCCTTCGTTACCATAGGTACTAACCTAACAAGGAGAGGGTCCGAGGTTGGTCTCACTGAATGCGATGAATATTTGTGTTTCGATAGGGTATAGTTAGTATATAAATATATGACCACCATAAAGCACAACACCCAGGGGATCTTGAGAAAATCAGTCGCAAAGTTTAAGCCAGAGTTTATAATTGGATAAATTTCCTCCTTTGGTAAGCGGCTTCGTGGCGTTGCGGCAGCATGCTGAATTTTAGTTTTTTCTACCCGGGTTCGATCCCGGCTCGGACTTGTTTTTCAGAACGAAAATTTTTATCAATCATTTTCGAACCGCAATTGAAAGAATATGTATGATAATTTAAATTTACGAAAAATATGAATTAAATGTATGTTTTGTAGCATATAAGTGCTTTTTTAACTACGAAATTTTGTATGTTTAAATATATAAGGGAAAAAAAAAAGAAACCCGCACATTTGTATGTCTATAGACCAGAAATTTTTTGTTGTTATTTAAAATTATTTCAATGAATATCTACAATTTTTAACAGAGAAATAAATTAAAATAAGCGAACAAATATATTATTTTCATTTTGTTTCCCCATTGCAATATTTCATGGTTTATAGAAAATATGCTTTTATATTTTTAATATGATTTTTTAAAGTCTGGGATTCTTTATTTTTAATTAGAATAAATGTCTACGTAGTAATTTCTTTCGGAAATCTTTTTTTTTTCTTGTTTAATATTTTTACATAAATCAGTTTAATTATATAAATACAATTTTAGGTGCGAATCTTTGCATGTTAATATATTTAATGAAAACTAAAGATAAAATAAATAAATAATAATAATATCAAATTAAAAAAAAAAGTCAATTGGAACATTTGTAGACCATAAAATTAAGCTAATTTTAAAATTTATTTACTGTTATTTACATAAATAAGGTACTACTTTTCACAGTGATATAAATGTATCGTTTTTACCAACTAGCTTTTTAACTTTTGAATTTTTAAAATCTTGGATGCTTATGATTATAGTTAGAATAACTGTCTTTGTGCTTAAAAATTAGTTCTAAAAAGATATTGAACTGCTGAAAATAGTTTACGTAGGCAATAATTACAAAACCAAAATCCGAAATAAATAAAGTCATATTTAGAATTTAAAAAAGCGTATTAAAAAAAATCATGAAATATTCGAAATACTTTCATATAGAAACAAAATTAAAGTAATATAATTATTTACGCATTTATATCACGTGTTTTAATTTATTTCTCTGTGAAAAATAGTCGATTATTCATTGAAATAATTGTAAATAACAACAAAAAATTTCTGGTCTATAGACATATAAATATGCGGGGTTTTATTCATTATATATTTAAACATTTAAAATTTCGTACTTAAAAAAACACTTATATGCTACAAAACATACATTTAATTCATATTTTTCGTAAATTTCAATTATTATACATATTTTTTCAATTGCGATTCGAAAATGATTGATAAAAATTTTCGTTCCGAAAAACAAGTCCGAGCCGGGATCGAACCCGAGTAGAAAAAACTGAAATCCAGCATGCTACCGCTATGCCATGGAGCCGCTTTCTAAAGCAGGAAATTTATCGGATTACAAACTGTGGCTTAAACTTTGCGACTGATTTTCTCAAGACCCTCTGGGGGTTGCGTTTTATGGCGATCATATATTTATACACTAACTATATTCTATCGAAACACAAATGTTCATCGCATTCGGTGAGACCAACCTCGGACCCTCTCCTTGTAAGATAAGGGGCGAGGAGTGACCAACGAAGGACTAATGAATAGAGGACGTTTGTCCTTGAAAAGGCAATTTTTCCCACAGGGAGTATAGTCTAGGCTCTTAAAGCCGTTTTTATATAGTCAAGTTCGTTTTTACTCGCTGTGGTTCTTTTTCAGTGACTTTAATAAAATATTTTTAAAAAATTTCATTTTTTTTAAGGGGAAAAAAACTCCTTTAGAAAGTGGCAAAATTGTGATGGATGGTAATCTTGCGTGTTTGCTTAACCCTTAAATGCATAGTGATGCATATAAGTGCTACATCACTTTTTATTTAACTCTTAGAAACCATTATATTTATATAGAAATGTTAATTCTGTAAAAATTACAAAAAATATACTACTAAATAAAGTTAAAAATCTATCTTAAAATTTCTGGTGTCTAATCTTTAATATACGAATAAAAAACACAATTCTAAAAGAATAATTCATGCATTTAAGGGTTAACTTTTACAAATATATATATATATACTAGGGGGCTCTGCCCCCTGCAAGCTACGCTCGCCAACCCCCGTTCAGACACTGTAGAATCTAAAAGCACGCTAATCAGATCGGTTTTAAAAAGATTAAAGAAGATTGAATTATACTGAAAAAACCTGTAGCGATCTCCCTGTAAACGGGTTTCCATTCAATTCCCTTTGATTGCAAAAATTTAAGGTAGAATCAGTTGCTGTTAAGACATCCAATGGTTGTTTTCGTGTTTGGTTAAAGAAGATCAGTTAAACATTTGAAAAGAAGTTAAAATAAAGTGAATTAAGTAAACAGAGTCTTTGTCTCTCGGTATTTTTTAACAGCGTTATAAAACGATTGACATAATACAATTACTAAAATTTGCTGCTTTAACTCCTTCAAGGGCGGTGGTTCATTTTTGGACCACTTAATTTTAATTCTTAAATGCCACATTAGCATCAGAATATTGGGACGAAAATTTCCCTTTTATTAAGTAAGTGAACAAAAGCATTTTTGTATTTCGAAATTTGTTTGTAAATTCTGGAGCCATTCACTGATTTCAAGATTTTACGAATAGAAGTGCCTTGTCCGTGAAAGGGTTAAACGCATATTAATGTATTTATTATTTTAAAGTTTCCTTTCCCTTTTAATATTCACGTGTAAATACAATTTTCAGGACATAATTTTCAATATTTTCCTGCCTTTAACACGTACTCATTTAATAGTAATTTTAAAGTTTTTTTTTCTGTTTATAATAGTCACGTGAAAATAAATTTTTAATCGTTAGGAAATATTATTCTTTGCGCTGTTTTTAAAATTGAAAACAATATCTATAATAATAGTCTAAGTCATGTGACTATCATCAACAGCTCCAAGCGGATCCCTTCGCTTTTTCTATTCCAGGCGGCCATTTTGGTACTTTAATGTTAACCAGTCACAGGTGTGATAAGTCGCCGAATATTATTCTATCCCCATTATTTCGTTTATATTATAATAGTCCAAGTCATGTAACTGCCATAAAAAACGGGCTGATTCCTTCGCTTTTCATAAGAAAGATTTTCCATTTTGATTAAAGAATCAAAATTATTTTTTCGAATAAAACTACCTAAAAGTTGCCATGATCACAAAGAATTCCTGGTACTTTTATGTTAGCCGGGTGAAAATCTCGCCAATAGCTTTTTTTTTTTAACTCGCCAGTTAGCATTTTTTTTTATTTTTCGAGTGGTAAATTAAAACGGTGCTACTTGGTTATCCCATCGACCAAAAATCTGTCGCCAAACTATAAGATTAAATGCCAATAATGGTTGATCGTAAATGTCACATTCACTTGACTTTAAGGAAGTTACACATGTTCACGCCATGAAGTGATTTTTATTTCGACGTTTTATTTGTATATTTATTAATGTTATACTAATTTATTTGTTCTTTTGTTATTTAAAATAAAAAAATATGTCAATTTGTATAATTTGGATATTTATATAATTTGGCGAAATTGGTCGACGGGAGAAGTAATAACAATAAAACGTTGCTTTGAAGTGGAAATTAAATCTCATGATTTGTTGCATTGTCACATACGCACTGGGTTTGGCGTGATTTTTTTTTTACGACAATTTGGCGAAAACCTCGTTTTCAAATACCTGTTACACACGTATTTTTAAATTATTTTCTGTTATTTTTAAAATGAAATAACAATAAATAAAAAAAATTAATTAATAACTATAGAACAAAACAATTTATAACATTTTTTGTAAATAAAAAGAAAATAAATTCAAATAAACATTTATTAATAAATAAGCAACAATAGCCGGGTTACCATGTCAGGCAAAATAACGCCATTTTGGCGCCAATTAGGTACCCCGTTGCGTATATGACTTCTGTGTCTGATATTTTTCTTTTCGTTTCGTTTAAAAAAAAAAGAATGAAGTAAAAGCCATTTATTTTAAAGGTTTCAATTTTAAATGAAAGTTTTGTATTAAATAAAATGATAATGAAATACAAATTGAATTCTGAATAAAAGTAACATGATGCATTTCTTAGCATACATTTAAGGGAGGCCAAAGTCGTCGCCAAATTAATTTAAAATAACCTTTTCTAAAATATGAAAAAAAAAAATCTGTTATGATTAAAATTTGAGTTGCCATCATTAGAAAAAAAAGTATTTAAAATTAGAAAAAAAATTAATATTTCGAAAACTAATTCGAATTGAAAAATTCTAATGCCAGTTTTGAGATCTGTGGATCAATACGGATTTTTGGTGTTAATTTCATCGCAAAGTATTCCATATTTTATGAGAAATCGCCGTGAAACGTAATCAGTTGTTTAATCAGTCGTTTCATAGAATCGTTACATAAATTCGTTTCAATTCAATTCATTAGGATTTTATATATATAGAGTAGATATATATAATAAGATATTTAGACTCATACTTATTAAAATATTTACTAATTTGCACTATTTTAGTTATGACAGTAGTTTTTACTTGTATTGCAGATGTGCAAACTAAGAAGAGGTTGACGAATTATACGAAAAATGTATCTCTGATTTTTTTTTTTTTTTTCATTATTTTTCTTGTGTAATAAACCTTTCTGAGAATCATATATAATTGTTTCGAAACAAAATAAAAAATCATGTTAATGAAAATTAAAATGCTAGTGTTATATTCACCTTGAGTTAAACAATTAAAATATACATTAAACAAAAACCTAATTTGCAGAACAAATTAAAAAACTAGTCGGATGTACCAATCCCAAAACTTTCTTCTATCTCATACATGTTAATACTTCAAAATTCGCTATCACACTGCCAAAATTAAATGGCAATCTATGCATCTCATGAGGATTCTAACGATATGAAATTCCGTGCATTAGTTCTTGAGATATGACTATCGCTGAAATCGTCTAAATTCAGCAAAATGCTGCCTAGCAGCGCCACCTATTGGGTGATTTATACCAAATCCTAATCAGCAACAATTTATGTCAACGTCTGACTGAATCTGAAGTTTGGAGAAAATCCGTACATTAGTTTTTGAGATAGAGCAATAGCGAAAATCGTGAAAATTTTTGCATAGCAGCGCCACCTATTGGGTGATTAACACCAAAACCTAATTAACAACAACTTGTGTCAACATACAACTAAATCTGAAGTTAGATGAAAATTGGTCCATTAGTTCTATTGATAGAGCTATTGAGGCAATCGTGGAAAAGGCAGCAGAGAAGCGCCACCTGTTAGGCGATTTACACCAACACCTAATCAGTAGCAAGTCATATCAAGGACTAACATAATCTGAAGTTTGATGAAAATCCGTGAGTTAGTTCTTAAGATAGAGCTATTGGGGAAATCGTGTAAATCCTGCAAAATTCATCATAACAGCGCCACCTGTTGGGCGATTTACACCAAAACGTAATCATTATCAATTCATATCAAGGACTAACTAAATCTGAAGTTTGATCAAAATCCGTGCATTAGTTCTTGAGATAGAGCTATTGCGAAAATCGTGAAAAATGCAGCATTGCAGCGCCACCTGTTGAGCGATTTATACCAAAAACTAATCAGCATCAATTTGTATTAAGCACTAACTGAATATCAATTTTTATTAAATTTCGTGCATTAGTTCTTGAGATAGAGCGCCCACAAAATTTGTGTCACATACACACAGACAGACAGACTCACAGACAGACTCACAGAGTCACAGACAGACATTTTGTAAAAACATGTTTTTTGGAATCTCTGACCCCTAAAACGTGTAAATCCGTCGAAAACCGGAATTCGAAAATTTTCATGAATCCAATACTTTCTTCTTGTAAAGATAGAAGAAAGTAAAAAAAAAAAATTATTTCCTAAATTGTTTAAGCCCGAGAAGGGGCAGATATTAAGATATTTCATTCAATTGGTTCTACATTTAATGTTAAATTTTTGTAACAAATAAGCTAAACCAAATGAACATTAAAAAATAAAAATGAAATTCATACAATATAATGCTTTAAACACCTATATACTTAGATTCCGTTCAAATGAAATCGAAATAAATCTTAGACTTTTTTAAAGTTTTGTATTTTGCACGTACCTTATCATATTATGTACAATCGTCATAAACATAATGAAAAATCTGCTGTACAAATATTTACAACTTAAAAATGGAAAAAGTCTAAGGCTTATTTCGATTTCATTTGAACGGAATCTAAGTATATAGGTGTTTAAAGCATTATATTGTTTGAATTTCATTTTTATTTTTTAACGTCAATTGGTTTAGCTTATTTTTTACAAAAATTTAACATTAAATGTAGAACGAATTGAATGAAATATCTTAATATCTGCCCCTTCTCGGGCTTAAACAATTTAGGAAATAAATTTTGTTTTTTTAATTTGTTCTGCAAATTAGGTTTTTGTTTAATATGTCAAGTTTTTTAATAACTACTGAATTCAGACGAACACATTTCAAAATTAATGGAGGGTATCATCATCAGGCTTTGATTTGTGCGATATCGCATCACAATTTGTGATACAATTTACCTATGTATAATTCAAAATGTTTCACCAGTGCAGTAATGCAGATTGTTGTAGTTTGGTCAAAAAATTACAATCTGAACTTAAAAAATCTGCTTGAAAATGCCATTTTTTCCCACTATGACGTCATATTCATCTTCTTTTTAATTCTTTAAAAAAAAAAAAAAAACTATTTCAGTTTCTTCAGTTTCGTGTTTCACGTGAAAATCATTCAACTAAAAATAGGCAAATTATTATTACGGCTTTTGAATTATTTACAACAATGAAGGAAAAATGTTAAATTTTATTAGAAAATGTCCGTTGATTCTCAATGAAAAAAAGCGAAATTTAGAATTATTAAGAAAAATATTTGAATAATGTAAATAAAAATTAGCCCATGTTACTCTCTAGATTATAATCCACCTATATGCACAGGCATTTTATGATCCGTTTTAATCCTGACGTCTGGCAAATGTTTTTACACTTTGAATTTATAATATTATTAGAATTAGCAAAGAATTAAAAATGAGTGGCATCAGGGACAAAAAGGTGGGAAGAAAAAATGAAAAAGTTATTATCTCCATAGGCTTTTCTATGTTAAATTAACATTGAGAAGTGACACTATGGAAATAAATAAGTATTGCGCTGCCGCGCAATACTTAAATAAAGCACAAATAATTGTACAAAAATGACTTTCAGGTGCATAAATATTGGTATGCAACATATTATGGTGCATAATAGGTTTTATGCACCTGAAAGTCATTTTTGTGCAACTATTTGTGCTTTATGTATAATTTTAATTAAAAAAATCATGTATTTAAGGGTTAATGTCAGAGCTATCAACCGTTGCGAAAAAATCGTTGTTTCTACGATTTAAAACGTTGTTTTACGTTGTCTCTACGATACTACGAAAAGCGGTCCAATGTAAAGATTTTAAACAAAAATCGTAAAATTTTCCACCTAGTGCTATTTACCAATCTGCTCAGCCTTTGTATATAGTACTTGTACAGTCGTGGGGAAAAAAAAGTAAACACCCCCTACTAACTCCTCAACAAATTATCGTAGACGAAAGTTACCGGTACCGAACGATTGGAAATAAAGTCTACTTTTAAATGAGGTATATAAAATTTGCTTAGGGGGCCATCTACATATTAAAACGAATCCAAACTTCATTTTTTTCAATGGCAATACCCAATTTTAACGAGATATTTCAAATCTTCGGTTCAAACTATGCCGAATTTCAGACACCGAATTTCAAGTCATTTGAATGATAAGTTTTTGAATTATAAACATTCAAAATTTAGTGCGTGTAATGTTAAATTACATTTTCATATTTTTATTTATATCTCCTGAAATTATGCTCCTAATGGGCTAATTTTTTTTTTTTTGTAGCAATAATACTAATATACCCAAACATAAATACGCTGAATTTACAATTTTATAATTTTATGATATGAATTATGAAATTAATATTCGAAAAAATTATGAATTGCAATCTGCAATTTTTTTGATTGATTTAGATTTATTAAGCCCTGCTTTATGGAAATCCAAAATTTCACATTTTTCTTCCAAGTAGTTTTCAAATTATGCTTAAAAAACGGCAAAATGATGGTTTAAGGGACCATCTATGATAGGAGTGAGCAGATTATTCTGCTGTCCTGTAATCTAACAGGCTTCATTGACTTCTTGAGTGGCGCTTCAGGTGCCTTGGTCAAGAAGGGGGTTCTCTCGGTTAAGAATCAAGCACGGAACTTAAATTTGGATACAGCCCTTAAAATACGCTCGTTTTAAAATAATTAATATCTCGGAAACTTATGGTACGAATTGCATAAAAATTTGTTTTTAGGCTAATTGAAGGATGCAGAGTTCATTTATGCTGTCAGAATTGGGTACTTCTATTGAAAAAACAAAGTTATTGTTCGTTTTAATATGTAGATGGCCCCCTAAGCAAATTTTATATACATCATTTAAAAGTAGACTTTATTTTCAATCGTTCGGTACCAATAACTTTCTTCTGCGATAATTTATTGAGGAGTTAGTAGGGGGTGTTTATTTTTTTTTTCCACGACTGTACATAGAAATTATGAAAAACTATTTGTGCGCTGTTATGAAAAATCGTGTTTTGTCAATGCCAAAAAGAATGCAAGCAGTTATAGATTCCAAGGGAAGTCCTACAAAGTATTAATTTTTAATTTTGAACCCTTAGTTATGCATAATAGTAGTATACATTAGACTTTTGTGAGATTTAGATTTGTGTATATATAATATGTGACTATATAATATCGACTTTTGCACAATTTCGCTAAATTTTAATGAGTGTTTCTTTAATTTTCTTTAATGAACATATGTTAATGTCTGAAATGTTTACTAAAATAAAGTTTTACTTTCCAAAATATTAGTATTGTGTTAGATTGTTGTAATTTTATGAGTGTATGTAGACTTTTGTGACTGCCTGTATGAAACGGCGAAAAACGAACATTATTTTTATTTTAAAAAATCCCCCCCCCCTTTTTTTTTCTTCCTTTCCTTCAAGTGTTTGGGGTCTGCAGTCGTAAGACATAAAGTAAGGCCGACATAGTAAAATTTTTGCTTTTATCTTTCGCTGGCCCGCGGAAACGGAAGTACAGTGTGTCTCATAAATATTAAGACACATATGTTTTTGAAATTACATTTTTATTAATTCAGTTAAAAGAAATTAAATTTTATACCTCATATTAGGAACACTGAAATGAATCTCTTATAGGGATTTTAATTTAAATAAAATAATTTTGTCTCGAATAATAAAATAAATAAAAAATTACGCTGTCTCATAAATATAAAGACAAACTTGAAACTGCTTCATATGCAAATTTTTTTCGAATTCGCGCGTACAGAATTAATGCGCACGCGCAGAAATACACTTTAACTTACCCAAACGAGCAAAGTTGTTTGACTTGTTTCAATTGCAAAGATGCCGCGGAACACGGAAATTTCTAAAGATGAAATTTGTAAAATACGTGAATTTAAAGCTAATGGCTTAACAGTTTTGTCAAATATTATGTAAAAAACTGGGAGAATCAGAGCTGCACTTTATAAAATTTTATCAAAAACTTACAATTATATTCGAGAAAACGATCTGGCAGACCGAGAAAAACTATTAGAAGACTCGATCGCAAGATCATGCGACTTGTTTCGTCGCAAAAAATGTCACTCCGATAAGTTTCTCAACGAGTTTGTGGTATGGTCCCAAAGGATACAGTACATCGTCTTATAAAAGAAAGAAAAAAACATTGTATGCCGACATACCTGCAGATTTTCTTTACTGAAAAAAGAACACAAAGAACGGAGGTTAATCTGGGCTAAAGATCATATACACTGGAAGGACGAATGGATGCAAGACATTTTTTCAGATGAAAAGAGATTTAACTTGGATAGCCCAGATGATTAGACCAGATGGTTGGATTTCCTACTCGCACGATTTAAGGCGTTAATCTTGAACCCTCTTCAGTAGGCAGAAAGGGGGATTCTGTTATGGTGTGGGGTGCCTTCTCTTTTAATGGAACTACGGATATTGCTTTTCTGGAAGGTAAACAGACATCTAAAGAGTATATTGAACTGCTTGATAGTCAGTTGTTGCCAATTGCTGAAACTCTTGGTGGTCGGAATTATTTGTACCATCAGGATAATGCATCGATTCACACATCAAGATTCACAAAAAAATGGTTTGCCGATAGCAATGTTCATGTCACGGTGTGGCCCGCACGTAACCTTGATTTAAATCCAGTTAAGAATATTTGTGTCACTCTCGTTCGCAGTGTATATGCATCTGGAAGACAATTTTAAAACGTCCTTAAGTTGAAAAAAGAAATCGAACGAAGTTGGTTTGATATAAAGCCAAAATAGTTATACAACTTAATAAAAAGCATACCAGCTACAATATTTTCTGTCATTAATAAAAATGGATTATTTATTGGACGGTAATTCAAAAGTATGTAAAATGTCTTTATATTTATGAGACAGCCAATTTATTTACATTTATCAGTTTTCGAAATGAAATTATTTAATTCTAATTTATTTGCTGTAAAATGTTTTCTTGGCACATACTTTTTGTTGTATGCATAAATATAATTTTGAATACTGAATTATTAAAATATTATATCGAAAATATCAGTGTCTTTATATTTATGAGACGCACTGTAACTCCATAATTGTAGAATTTTCACGTCCCCCCCCCCCCCCCCCCCAAGGACGTGTGACACGAAATAGCAAAATTTCTCTTTCTACGGCACTTTATGTAACGTCGAAAATTGTAAAAACAATCCCCCTTCTTTTACTAGCCCGCGATACCCAAAATATAATACCTAATTTGTATAATTTTGGGTTTTCCTTTCTTTTTCCTATGATTTATAAGGTCTGAAAGGTAACCAACTAATACACTTTTAGAGTAATTTAAAAAATTTGCTTGTGTATTTAGGAAAATTCGTCGCCCTATTTTTACACAAATGGTTCCTTTTCCTCCTTTTTGGAGGATAAATGTGTTGGGAGTCCTGCTTTTGAAATCGTTCTTAGAATTAGCTCAATTTAAATTATTGAATAACTGGAACTTTCAAGAAACTGTATATTATTTTATTACTTAACTTTGTATTATATTTAGACAGGCCCTGACTATCGCACGGGCAAATTTCTGAGGGGCACAAAATTTTTCATAATTTCATCTAAATTTCCATTAAAAAGATTATAATTGTGAAAAAATATGATATTTGAGATATTAATACGATAAAATGACAAAAATATATCTCAATATCTATATTATAAAGGACAAACATATCTGTGCGTAACGCATACGTCATTTTGCGAATGGGCAACATTTGAAATCTGAAATGAAATTTCGCTTTTGCAATTCTCGCAACAACAAATTTTTAAACTTTTATACATCGCACATTTTCAATTTTTACACCGTTGTATAGGGAAAAAATGTACTTTTAAATGAAATTTGTTTGAAAGCTATATCTCAATTTATTTTTGAGATATTAATTTTTTTTGTAGTTTTTAATACCATTTTTCTAATCGTGGCAACAAAAGTACACAATTTCTATTGAAAGTAAATGAAAAATAGTCGAAAATAGGAGATTACTGTATCTTTTTGTTGCCATTTTCTTATAAAACCTGAAAAAAAGTTGAAATTAAAATACGTGCTAAGCCAACAATATTGTCTGTTATTACGCGATAATGACGTAATATGCATACTTTTCTATAGATGAGGTTTAAGACTGGATTGTAAAAGTGGATTGCTTTAGCGGATGCAAATGACGTCATTTTATAAAATGAGCGAAATTTAATTCTTAAAACTGAAATATGTTTTCTGGAGGTGTGTCATTTTCACCTCAGCTGCTTCCAAAATTCTCGCGACTAATAAAATTTCAATGCTATTCTTTAGGACATTCTACTATAATTTTATCAAAATAACATAATTTGGTTATTTTAATTTTTCATAATTTTTTATAATCTGTATATTTGAAACACAAGTGTGTTTTTTAGTCAGTTGCCCTGATCTTTGCGCTGCACCAGTTTTATTAACTTTTTTAACTGAAATTTATAACTGTTCATTTATAGATGTGATCGCACTAGCTTTTTTTTTTTTTTTTTTAAATATCCCCACTTTTATATTTTAATTTTATAAGTATTTTATGAAATTTCTTCAAAGTGGGTGAAAATGAGATAGGTTTCACTACTGCAGAGAAGAGAGAAATAACGAGGTTTATTTATCTTTATCCATGTCATTTTCTGATAAAAATTCAAAATTGTTAATAAAAATTGTTGCATAGGGTTTAGTAGCGCAAAATCCCATTAGGGGCATAATATTTTGAACGAAAAATGACATACTGCTTTTGAAAACATACATTTTTCCTGAAAAATTTTCCATTTTGTTTTCTCTTCTGCATGTGTACTGATACTAAGTTTCAGACACTAGGCGAAATGCTTATTTAAGTGAAAATGAAGTCATATTTAAAAGAAAACGAACATTTTCTTAGATAAAACTGAACATTTTAATATAAATGTGCCTAAAAACATAAATTACGGAATTTTTTACTCTTCGGTACTGAGATTAGTATCTCAAGTTAAGAGTCCGTCTGTTTATATAAAATATGTTGCTGACAATCGTGACTTCAATTTTTGAATTAAAATGATTTTAAAAGGATCAAACAAACTACATTTAAAAAAAAATGATGGATACGGATATTAGAAGTGCGTATGTACATTTTGAGAAAGTGAAAAGGATGTCGGGTTTAGATTTCATCATGAAAAAATTCTACGATTGTGTCAGAATGGAGTAAATTTTGCTCTTTTTCATTCCGGAATACCAAGCATAAGAACCTCAATTGATAACCTCATCCTAATAACTGATATTAATTATATTTTACTGATTACATTTCTATATTATAAGGACAAACGTATCTGTGCGTAATGCTGACGTCATTTTGCGAATAGCAACACTTCACGATCAAATTTGGTTTTGAAATTTTCGCTACTGTAATTTTTTTTAACTTCTGACCATCGTACATTTTCAATTTTCGTCGCACAGGAAAAAAAAAAAATCTACTTTTAAATGCAATTAGTTTAAAAAATGTATCTTAATTGACTGATTTATTATGCTTTTTAAAAATAATTTTTAAGCATGATGTTTTTAAGCTTATCTTATTACGTGCCGGCTTCATATACATAACAATAATAAACATTTTGCACATAAAGCAGCAAGCACTGTTCAGCATTTGCTTCTGTCTGTTTTTGTATAAAGAAATTAATACCTCCTTTATAAACAAATCTAACATATTTGTAATAGTATAATTTAAATTTTTAGATCACCAAATAGGGGGAAAAATTCAATTGGAATTTGTTTGCAAAGTGCATCGCAGTTTACAGATTGTCTATGGTTTTAAAAACAATTTTATAGCATAATTTTTTTTTTAAAATTTATCTATATCTCGCGGAGCTCGATTACGAAAGATTAATCCGTTTGCCCTTAAAACAACATAAAGAGTTTATCATTTTCTTGCGGCTAATATCCATTAAAAAAGTTCCCTATGAATAAATAAATAAAACAAAAATTTAACAGACATGTAATTGAACTATGCGCTGAAAACCCTGAAATTATCAGAATATAAAAGGATGCCCGAAGTAGCAAAATCTTGGTCAAATAACTCTTAGCATGCGGCTATTAAAAAAATATCGCTTTTGATAAATTTCAAAACTTTATTTGATTGTATAATTCTTATTTTTCATATGAAAAATGCTTTTTTAATGTTAGTGGACAATCTAAAAAAATTATTGCATATAAAAAAAATATTAGGTTTCAGTTTAAAAAAAAAAAATGTTTTCACCTATATTCTGTAACCCGGGAAGCCCGGGTACGATCCCTTAGTATGCTTAAAAGCACATTTCATCAAATAATAGAAAAAATATTTTATTTTTATTTCTGGAACCGTTTTTCAATTTTCCGGGAAACTTAATTTTTTGAGTTGACCTTTTTCGAATAAGTGTGCAACATAAAATAAAAAAAAAAAAAAAAATTGTAATTTAATAGATTGCAACGACCATTTGGAATTTTTTTTTTTTTTTTTGACTTAATATTTACTTAGTTTTAATTTAGGCATTTCGACAAGAGAAGCCGAGAAAGATAAGGGGTTAAAAATCGAAAGCAGTTCCACCGAATCATCCACAGATCGCGACAAATCATCTTCGTAACAAAATTTAACCGAAAAATCTAAATTTCGTCCACCAAATTCCGTCGCATCCTCTTCAACAACAGATCGCAAAGATCAAACTTCAGACGATCAAAACCTTTATCGATAAACTCTCCAAGTCCCGTTTCGAGAAGAAAAACAGTTTACAAATCGAAAGCAGTTCCACCGAATCATCCACAGATTGCGACAAATTACCTACGTTGAGCTCAATTTTTCCCGGTTAGAATCGACCGATTGTAAAACGCCGTGGCTAGGGGATTGGAGCCCTTCGAGACATGGCCTTTTACTATCAATCGATTAAACATTAGATTGTTTCCTTTTTCGCGTTCGTCTTTTATTTTGTAATCGATTTTCATGGGCTACATAATCAGTTGAAGACCTCGATTTTCATGGCCTAAATAATGAGTTGAAGACCTCGATTTTTGCTTTGCAAGACGATTTTCATTTCGGCGTCGCTCTTTGGCTTTGGATTTTTCCATATCTGATAATTTGCGCCTACCCCTACCCCTTTTGTAACTTTTTCAATTTTTAAAGATTTTATGCCTTTCGATTGCCTATTCAAACAATTTTTAACGATTTCATGCCTTTCTAATATGTTATCTATTCAAATAAAAATTCTTCTAAAAGAACAACGTTGAATTTCGTTAAAAAATAAAATAAAATGCGAGCATCATTTGGCCCCATCTTCGACTGAAAACAACAACCATTTCCAAATGGTTAAAAAAAAAAAAAAAAAAAAAAAAAAAAAAAAAAAAAAAATAGTATCAGTAAATCAACCAATCTAAGGGGGCACGGAAAATTGAAGTGCCCTGGCACAGAAACTTGCTAGTCGGGCCCTGTATTTAGGCTAATTTAATGGACTTATCTATATTATTTTTCTGTCGATAAAATTAGGTATTAGAGCATCGATTTTTTTTTTTTATTGCTGGGGATACCCCTTGAATCTTACTTTTATTTTATAGAAAGCACGCACAGTCGAGTGGTGTTTTTCGACTTTCTCTGGCGGTGGAGAAAAAACGCAAACCATAATTCCCTTCTAAAAATCTCAGGACTTTGAAAATACGAACTCTTACCTATTTCCTTTTATTCGATTTGTAATCCCCACTTACTGTAAATAGAAATTGTCGCAATACTTAAAAAAAAAAAAAAAAAAAAGAACGAAAAATCATGCGTACGGCATAGATTATGAAACACTTTCCACCACATTCAGAATACTATAACAAATCTTCACAGTTTAGTACGGTAAAAGATGATGTCTAAATGACAAATTTGGAAAACTCATAATGCATTTAAAAACCCCAATTTCTGCTATTACCATGAATTGTCGGGAAAAATATAAGATTTTTTTTTTTTTTTTTTGCAGCTCTGTATATGATCTATAGATATGTATGTACACTACATAGTACGCTAAAAGTTAGTTCAGTTAAATGCATAGCACATAGTTAGCTGAAATTTTCCATTCATCAATTACCGTAAATAAAGGGAATGCACTTGAGGAAATTATTCCTAATAATGAGGAACGGAATAAACGCAAAATTTTGTGCAGCCCTGTATATGATCAATAGAATTTATACACACCAAGTAATATTTAAAAAAATAATTAAATTTAAAAACGCACGCCACAACCGAAAACGCGCTTCCAGCAATTATTGTTCATAGTCTTCAATAGTTCAACTATTATTAATTTTCTTCTATAGCCAAATTATTTTGTGTGTCCCTGTAAATGAACGATAAATTCTATGCTCACCACGTGCTATAGTATGAGCCTTGTAGTACACTTCAGTGACATATATAAATTTCAATATGTTTAAAATAGTGTAATATCATTAAAATACGCCGCAAATGATTTTGCCCCATAGACCGTAGTGTAACGGAATTTTTTAGAGTGTTCCTGTAAATGAACCGTAAATGCTACACGCTTTATTTTCAATACCGAACATGCCATAGTAAACTCCAATAATAAATATCAATTTCATGGCAATCGGATTGTATTTACGCGAGTTAGCGCTCGAGCAGACAAACCGAATACATAAACACTTTTCAACTATGTTCGAAAGTGTTAAAAAGTAATTAACGATATTGGTTAGTTTTCCAATGATAGATAGAGTAAACTAGTCGGATGTACTAATCCCAAAACTTTCATCTATCTCATGCATGTTAATACTTCAATTTCAAAATACGCTATGACAGTGCCAAAAATAAATGGCAATCTATGCTCATCATGAGTATTCTAAAGATACGAAATTCCGTGCATTAGTTCTTGAGATATGACTAGCAGCGCCAGTGATTGGGTGATTTACACCAAAACCTAATCAGCAACAACTTATGTCAATGTCTAACTGAATATTAAGTTTGGGGAAAATCCGTGCATTAGTTTTTGCAATAGAGTTATTGCAAAAATCGTGAAAAATGCAGCACAGCAGCGCCACCTATTGGACGATTTATACCAATACATAATCAGCATCAATTCATATCAAGGACTAACTGAATCTGAAGTTTGATGAAAATCTGTGCATTAGTTCTTGAGATAGAGGTATTACGAAAATTGTGTAAATCCTGCAAAATGCAGTATAAACAGCGCCATTTCATATCAAGGACTAACTGAATCTGAAGTTTGATGAAAATCCGTGCATTAGTTCTTGAGATAGAGCTATTGCGGAAATCGTGAAAAATGCAGCACAGCAGCGCCACCTGTTGGATGATTTGCGCCAAAAACTAATCAACTCCAGTTTATATCAGTGACTACCTGAATATAAATTTTTATTAAATTCCGTACATTAGTTCTTGAAATAGAGCGCCTACAGAATTTGTGTCACATACAGACAGACAGAGTCACAGACTCACAGACAGACATTTTGTAAAAACATGTTTTTCGGGATCTCTGACCCCCTAAAACGTATAAATCCGTCAAAAACCGGAAGTCGAAAATTTTCACGAATCCAATACTTTCTTCTTGTAAAGATAGAAGAAAGTAAAAATAGGAAAACTTTTAACAGCTGTTCAAAAAATGTAGTCGCCCTTCTTTGTAGAAACTTGTCTTTGTAAGATAATTTTGGAAAAAATCTCCTGCGAATTTTATTTAAAATCCAAACAGTTAGATTTATAAATAACCTATTACGACAGAAAATCTGATATTGTTTCTCTCTCTTTATCTTTAGTACGTGTTATTTTACGCTACGAGGAAATTGTTGAGTAATATATCTGAACAGTTATCTGATTACGAGACGTCATCCATGTATAGGTACGAGAATTTCGCGATTACATGTCAAACTATTTCCCATAGTATTATTCAGAAATAAGACAAAAAAAAATAGTGTTACGCAGAAGTTAGTACAAAATTTCTAATCTAATATAATATTGTGCCTTCATTTATAACTTGATTGTTTGGAACGTATTCAATACTCTGATTACTAGCTCTAGTTTCAAAGTTTATTTAATTAATTTTTTTTTAAAGAAAAAGAAAACTTTTTCAAGAAATTGTTTTTTAAACTGCTATAAAAGTTATTAAATTATAAATACAAAGTACCCACTAAATTCCAATCTGTTACGCTGATTACTGTAGCTCTAGTTTCAAAGTTTATTTATTAATTATTTTTTTTTAAGACAAAAGGAAAAATACTCATTTTATTCAAGAAATTGCTTTTCAAAACAGTTGTTATAAAAGTTATTAAATTATAAATACAAAGTGCCCACTAAAGTCCAATCTGTTGTGCTGATTACTATATAGTTCTAGTTTCAAAGTTTATTTATTATTATTTATTTTTTTTTAAGCCAAAAAGAAAAAAAACTCATTTTATTCAAGAAATTGCTTTTCAAACAATTGCTATAGAAGTTATTGAATTATAAATACAAGGTGCCCACTAAAGTCCAATATGTTACGCTGATTACTATATAGCTCTAGTTTCAAAGTTTGTTATTTTTATTTTTTTTTTAAGACAAAAAGAAAAAAACTCACTTTATTCAAGAAATTGATTTTCAAACAAATGCTATAAAAGATATTAATTTATAAATACAAGGTGCCCACTAAAGTTCAATCCATCCCGAAGCCCCATTGTCTATAGAACGGTGGCAGCTACAGTCATGAATAGTGTTGCCAGGTACAGTTTCACAAATAGCGGGACAAGAAGAGAAAATAAACGGGACAGCGGCTTTCGAATAAAAGACAATAAACCTTATGCGAACGGAAACTGCCTTTAACGGAATCCTGTCTTAAACGTAAAAAATATTAATGTCCCTAACGGCAGGATCACCAATGTTTATGCTTGTTAAGACAAAAGCCTTTTTAAAACGGAATTTTTCTCTTGCCCCTGCTATTCCATCTTAGCAGGTTTTAAGGGGACAGTTTACCTCAAAATTGGTCAAAAGGTCGATTTTCCTTTTTTTAATATTAAATGGAAGCTTGTTTAATTGTGAATATTTTGACACCTCATTTTTACCCAAACGGCAATTATATCGCGAGATACTGTAAATTTTGTTAATACACCCAGCGCAATTATCCATACAAAGTAAAACTTTAAATTGCTTTTTCTCCATGTTCATATTTTCGTCACTTTCCTGTTTTAAAAATGTTAAGGCTTTTTTTGTATTTGAGATAGAGGTTTAAATTTTTTGTACATGCTCTTTATTATCTATGTGATAAATCTGCGCATGGAATTGGCCTTCAGGTTTTTTGTTATTTTTTTTTAAATAAAAGTTTATGAAGATGTGTTAGATTTCATCGTTTTCTACTATATATATTAGCAAAAATATATATATATATTAAATATAATATTAGATATATCTAAAAACCCATGTGCAGTCTTGGGTAATACACATTTGAAAATCTAAAAAAAAAAAAAAAAAAAAAAAAAACATTGGGCAAAAATATTAATATTTAAAAAAGTAGTAGGGATTTTTTAAAATGCAATTTTTTTAAAACTTTTTAAAATTTTAATTAAATATGCAGTTAAATTTTTCTTTCTTTCAAAATTCACTGTTAGTTGAACATTGAAATGCAGTGAGTTCACCATTTGAACCATGGTTTAAAAATAAATAAAATTGTTGAAAAGGTAAACTGTTCCCTTAATATATTAAATAAGCACAACAATCTTATACAATAAAACTGGTAAAAGAAGAATCGCTAGGACCTGAAACAAAATTCGAATTTAGTGAGTAAAATTGTATAGTATTTCTATCGTAGGGATAATGAAATTTTTACTTTAAAAACAAAATTCCATTATAAACAGGTTCGGTTTATACGTGGTTTACTGAACCAAGTACAGTAAAACTTCTGAAAACAGAATCGCTATAGGAACCGCAAAAAAATTAGTTTTAGATAGGGTTTCGTCTATCCAGATAAATTTGTATGGCATTCCTATGAAAGGGACTATAAAACTTTTCCGTTATTGATACGTTCCGTTCGCATATGTTTTACTGATTTTGCTGGGTGCAGACTAACGTATAGAACGATACAGAAATAAAAAAGTGCAACGCGAAAAATTTAAACTTTTGGCGTCCCGCGCAGTAGTTGACCCTTTATCTACTGACGGTACCTATAAGTACCATTAAAATAACTTGTTATAAAATTCATTTAATACAGCGATTAGTTGTAATACAGTTTAGAATGAGTTACAGATGCATTACTTTATTTTGTTCCAAAAGCATTACGGGTTACACCAAACAAAAATATTTTTAAAAGGATGATTTCTTTTGCCTTTGCATCTTTTCAGCTTTCTTGGCGTTGGGGGAGGAGGGGGGGGGATTTTCAATTCAAAAATATTTCTATATTTCTATTGTAAGAACATTATATTTGTACATTTCCTAATTCTACAAAATACTAAGAAAAATATTTAAAATAAAAGATTTGAGTGGGGTTATAAATACTGCACAAAATCCCTATAAATTCAAATTTAATTAATCCTTCTAAATCCTTCAATCCTTCTAAAATGTATTAAATGATTATGTAAATCTTCTAATGTAGTTTAAAAAATTCACGAAAAATGCTTTAGAAGATAAAATTTTCATGAATTCATAATTCAGTAGATAAAGGGATAAGCGGAACAGGCCTTGGAGCTCCTGAAAATCGGGACATCCCGCGTAAATTGAGAAACCTGGCAACATATTGCGTATAAATTATTCAACTGTTTTTTTTAAGAGTAAATTCTATAAAATCATTGACGAATTCTGAGAAAATCGAAGCAAATATAACCTTTGAATATCAAACTTATATGAATAAATATAAATTAAAAGAAAAAAAAAAAAAAAAAAAAGGATGCTTTTATCAAAATTTACTAAAATGTAGAATTTTATTTATTTATTTATTTTTTTTAAATGCACTACCAAATTTGGCGATATTTCGTTAAGTTGGCTAAAAATTGGTGCTATTGTGGTAACCTTGCCATTAGTGCGTTTTAGCAAATACTCATTGTTGAAGCTGATACTGATTTCTCCACAGAAAATCACACTATGATTGAGTAACCATTAAATCTAAGTAGTTTTTTGCGTTGCTTTCGAAAATGGAGGGCGCTTGGCGGCGGCGGCAAGATCCCCTTTTATGGTCGAATTTTGAAAAATTCCGAAACACGTGTTTACTAATTTTAGTTATACTATAGGTATGTGGGTATGTCAAATTTCAAGATTTTATTTCCATTAGTTAATAAGATAGGGTGATTTTTTTTTTTTTTTTTTTTTTTTTTTGCCTCCCTTAGAGATAAAATAATAATAAAAAGTCCTTCCGGCCAGTGCCGGGAGGAAGAGGTAGCTTTCATATTCCTTATTTTAAAAAAGCCAACTTATATCATTCAAACACACGAAGCTCAATTTAGTGGAAATCGAATATAGGAGATTCAATACTAATTTTTATCAATATAATGAATGAGAATTTCGCGAAATTAGTCAGCTTTATCCAAGCTGCTTTTCTTTAAAGTAACTTATATTTGGCTGCGAAATTCGGCGATTTCTTAAAGTGCCTTCCATTTTAAGACAACATGGTGGATGAGGCTAACCAGTGAACTTGGTCGAGACCTTAGTAATTGCTGTGCACATGCTCACTCACATCGGAATCAGTTGATATATACGAGTGCTGTCGCATGCAAAAAATCAGATTTTTCAAAATGTCGCCCACAATAGAAATTGAAACTGCTATATCTGAGCCATTTTTTAAGGTAAAGACAAACAATAAATGCTCCTGAATCCTTATATCAAGGTCAAATACTTAAGAAAGAAACCCTTTTCAATTTCTAATTTTTTTGCATCTCACTTTAAATATATATATATATATATTTTAATTTAATGGCCGCCATTTTGAAACAAGATGGCTGATGAATCTGGCCAGCGAACTTGGTCGAGGTATTGATGTATACTATCCACATGCCTTCTTACATTGAAATAGGCGAATATGTGTGTTATCGCGTGACAAATACAAGATCGTTTCAAAATGTTAGCCATGCTAGAAATTCAAAGTGCTATAATTCAACCATTTTTTAAGACATAAACAACAGAACAAATTTTCAGAAACAAAAACTGCTCCGGAATCTTTGTATCAAGGCCAAACACATAAAAAAAATCTTTTTCATTTTCCAATTTTTTAATACCACATTTTAAATTTTAAATTTAATTTTTTTTAAATGGCAACCCTTTTGAAACAAGATGGCGAATGAAGCTGGCCAACGAACTCGGTCGAGACATTGGTATGTACTATGTACAGACCAAGTTACATCCAAATCGGTTCATAAATACGCCTGTTATCGCGTGACAAAAATCAGGACGTTTCAAAATGTCAGCACGCTAGAAATTCAAAATGCTATAACTCAGCCATTTCTTAAGATATAGACGAAACAAAAACTGCTCCCGAATCTTTTTATCAAGGTCAAACACATAAGAAGAAAATATTTTTTCAATTTTCAATTTTTTGGTACCGCATTTCAAATTTAAATTTTTCTTAAAAATTTAAATGGCCGCCATTTTTAAAGAAGATGGCGGATGAAGCTGGCCAACAAACCCGGTCGAGACATTGGTATGTACTATATATAAACGAAGTTACATCCAAATCGGTTCATAAATAAGCCTTTTATCGCGTGACAAAATTCAGGACGTTTCAAAATGTCAGCCACGCTAGAAATTCAAAATGCTATAACTCAGCCATTTTTTAAGATATAGACGAAACAAAAACTGCTCCGGAATCTTTGTATAAAGGTCAAATACATAAGAAAAAAATATTTTTCCATTTTTAATTTTTTGTTACCCCATTTCAAATTTAAAATTTTTTTAAAACTTTTAAATGGCCGCCATTTTGAAACAAAACGGCGGATGAAGCTGGCCAACGAACTCGGTCGAGACATTGGTAATAACTATGTACACACCGAATTACATCGAAATCGGTTCATAATTACGAGAGTTACAGTGTGACATAGGTCAGATATATATATATATATATATATATATATCAATTTTGAACGGAGGGTGGTTTCGGGGTCTGGGGGTCATGATCGATGAAAATATACCAAAATTTTTTGAAATCGCTTTCCTCCGAACGGCTGCAATAGGTAGCTTTTTGTAATGAAAGCTACCTAAAAAAAATCAGTGTTTAATTCCTGTATTTCCCTCATATATTCCAAATTTTCAATGCTCTGTGTCAACAAGAAGTGGGTGAAAAATGAGTAACAAGATTTGACTAACAGAATTGTAAGGTAAAAGAAAAGCATGTAATAAAATAGTGTAAAAATAATCGTTAAAAGCAAAATAAGATACAACTACCAGTTTAAATATAGACTAGAATTTAGGAAAGTTGGTAATCTAACAATCACATGATCAGTTGGAGCATACTACCTCATCTGAAGATATAAAAAACAATTGTCATATCAAGTGCAAGTGACACTTTACTGACATGGAGAATTTCTATTGTTGTTTCAACCTTTAAAGGAAATTGTCACGTGTGTATCCGATTAAAAGTAAATTCTGCAGCTAAATGACACATGAGCATTTATCATGATATGAGTAATTCAAATAAAATAGAAGGAAAAGTATTACAGTATAACCTCGAAATTCCGGCATCTTCGGGACCTAGACTAAGCCGGAGTTTTGAAAATTTCGGATTTCTGAAAAAATATCAAAAGTACTTCCGATATTCTTAATGGTGCCTTTGTTCATAATTGAATTCATAGCCAAGTGATATTTATGTAAGAAAATTAATTATTAAAAAAAATCTCCAATTGATATTTTCTATTTTACAAACTTTTTTTTTAAACAAAAAATGAAGTCATTTCTTCTCGTGTAATTTCCGAAACATCACTTTTATTGGCTTCAATTTTTTCGGCTGTTCTTTAACAAGTTTTTCTTGGATTTTATACAAGAGAAGAATATCGATTTCCGAAATACAGTTTTGTTTCTCTAAAGCAGATATTAATTTTCCAGTTAAATTTATGCATTTGCCCGATGACACATTTTCTTCTGCCGTCTTCTGGTCCTCATTCCTCTGAGCTGCTACCAGCGTTTTCGGCGGTTATATTTAGCACAGCGTCAGTAATCTCGCTGTCCGCTAATCCATCGCTTTCGATTTCAAAAGGTTTAATTCGTATTAAAATAGCAAAAAATGTAAATGCCATCAGCATTCAAATATTAATACAGCGTGACCTCAAAAATCCGGCATTCAGAAATCCGAGAACTTTAAAAATCCGACATCAAAGTTATCTCCACCTCCCCCTTACTTTACACTTCCAACATATGGGAAAAAGAAAAATAGCATTTGTTTACGAACACTGTATTAATATTCGGTTGTTGATGGCATTTTCATTTTTTGCTCTTTTAGTATTTATATATTTTTTCAGCAGCCCATCTTTTTAATCCTTTCAACTACCGACATTTAAAGAACTGAAATAAAAATTATGAAGTTTTCACAGATTATTATTAATGCTCACAATAAGCTAAAAACGATCTAATAAAAAATTCCTAACGATTATTTTTGTTGTTATGTAGAATGATCAAACGTCATGGACACAAGTTTTAAGAAAATTCTATAACAAAATTATAATTATTTAGAATTATCATAATAAGTCTAAATCAAAGTTTCTAGTTTATTTAACAAAATAAAAAATACATTTAGCTGCTTCTGATATTAAATAATTATATCAAAATTAGATGATTTTTTAAAAAGCTTACCTTACCGAGAGCATACATCTTGATTCCAAAATTTCTCGGTGAAATGTGTCTTAAAAATTTTTCTCTCATCTATTGGTTTGATTTCTAAGTATTTGGGCTTTTGATAGGGACGATGATTAAAGACGCACACAAAATTTGTAAAATTCTTTTTAATTAAATTAAACGTTTAAAATAAATTCTAAAAAGTATGTTCTTGCTCAAGGACCCCAGTAGCGAAAGGGACCCAATCTTTATCACTTTGAAGTTTAAGCCCGAGTGTCACTCGGGTTGCCGTTTTCGGTGAAGCGAACTAAGCCCGAGAGTCTCGCGAGGTCAACTTTTGACTCTCTGAGCTGTAAAAGTACCTATTATATACGCTCGCGGTCTTTTCAGATATTATCTGCGAACCTTTTATTTAATATATATATATATAACCATTATATACTAATTACAAATCATCATCGATTTCCAATATATATATATATATAGTTATATATATATATATATATATATATATATATATAGGTAGCAGTACTACAGAAGTAAGTAGTATATGAAAATATCTAGAATCAGAGCTTAATTCGAACTTATTGTGAACCTTGTGGTGTTATTCTTTGTGCTTTGAAATGTACACAAAAGCAAATTTCACTAAATAAGATTTCTCTCTACTCTAAAAAAAAAAAAAAAGTAACTACCGCTGTCACCGCCACCGGTTTTGAATTTTTTGTGACCGGAGGTCTTTCTTCGTTAATATTAAGAAAAACATTGCATACAAAAATATGAAAATCGGTGGTATTATAGAATAGAGAAATGTTTGATAAACAAGCTGATGCAGACAGTTTTTAAATCGAAGATTTATTTTAAGAGATATTTAATGCTAAAGTTGGACAAAATCGTTCCACTAAAAAAAGTTTTATAGGAGCAAAAACTATACATGGGAATTTAATCATTTTTAGATCATCTTATACGTTTGAAGTTCCCGGTGTGCAGACTGTATTTATTTTTTTAATTTGACTCATTTTTCGAGGTTTTATTTCTATTAAATTCAAATTTTCAGCATTTTCGAGAGATATTTTTTACATATTTTAGAAAATGGTATTAATGTAAACTGTTGCCAACTGTATGCAAACAATAATGTTTGCTTCAAATTAAAAATTTATTTACACGTGACTATTATAAACAGAAAAAAAAAAAACATTTCAAATTAGAATTAAATAGTTATGTATAAAAAGCATGAACTTATTAAAAATTACGTCATAAAAACTATAATTGCACGTGAATTTTAAAAGAGAAGGGATATTGTAAAATAATAAATTCATTAACATGCGTTAGAAGTCTTAAATAGGAGAAATTACGTCACATTACAGTTATTACATAAAATGAACAAAAAATAATATTGCAAAACAGTTTAAATTTAGAAATTGCGCGAGGCATTTATTTGATATTTTGAGAAGATATTTTCAATTATTTTTGTTAGGACAGAGCAAATAATATTTCATTTCTAACAAAAGTATTTTCACGTGAATATTAAAAAGAGAAAGAATAGTTTGGTCTCTCTTAGTCTAAATTACGTCAGATTAAAAACGATTCATTTAAAATGTCCGATTTAAAAGAACTTTCTTTTCGCTTTGTTAAAAAATACCGGGAGACAAAGACTCTGTTTACTTAATTCATTTTATATTAGCTTATTTTGAAATGTTTAACTGATTTTATTTAATAAAAGAAGAAAACAGCCATTGTATCTTTTAACAGCAGCTGATTTGGCCTTAAAATTTCCGAATCAAAGAGAAATGAATAGAAACCCGTTTATAGGGAAATCGCCATTGTTTTTTCAATTCCTACTATTAGTTCACACTCTCCCTATATTTATTTATATATCTTGTTCAAATTTTTAATCGTTAATAAAATACTTATTATTCATCCTATCAAGTTGAAATAAATTTTTAAAAACTTGTACTGGATGACAACTGATGTTAATACAGGTTTTTTAAATATTAATTCATTAATTAAATTTTAATTAATTAATTTTAGTTTTATAGGGGAGACAAAATGACGGCCATTGGTTACTGAACAGCATTTAATGCATCTTCATATCTATAAGAGGGGTTACCATAGGGGGGGACCCTGTTCTGTCGCCAAATACCGCCAAGTTTGTCGACCAAAATAAGCCACCAAAAGTGACGCCAATTTAGCGATATCTCTAATATTTCACCAAATTCCCATAGACTTCCATTGTAAACCTACTTGCTTATAGAAAATCAACAAATTGAGATATTTTAATGCAACAAAAACTAATATTAGCTTAAGAGATTATATTAAATTTTTCTTTGATGATATAAGTAGGAATTGAGTTTAAAAACAAAATTTTTATATTACTTGTTAAATTATAATTCAATTTTCCGAAATCTTTTTAAAGCCGATCAAATTAGCGTGCTTTTAGAGTCTGTGGTGTCTGAACGGGGGTTGGCGTGCGTTGCTCGCAGGGGGCAGAGCCCCCTAGTGTATACAAATAAAACCTATTTTCAGATATTTGTACGACATTTGGGTAACTTTCTATTCAAGTCTATGTAAAATTTTATTTTAAAAACGATGTATTCTTATGCGGAACTTTTAAAAAATACATAAAACATACTTTTTTCAATAATTTCTCATTAAATATTATTTTCAGTACATTTAAAAAGTTTCTTGATTATGAATAAGAGCATTTTGAAGATTATAATAAAAAAAAAGTATTAAAATACATATTTTCCAAGTATTAAAAAAAAAAAATCATGAAAAGTACCAAATTACCCAGTCCAGAGGGAGATATGCGGTTGAAATAGCCCGGACCTCTAAGTGTTATGCTGTTTTCATTTTTATCACGCTTTCCCTTAATGCAAAGTTTTTTCTTTCTACACTGATCTATAACAAGGACTGCAAACCTATGGCACAACGGTAGTATGTTTATTGCACGTTATTGATTGAGGATCTAAGTCAAAATAAAGTGAAATTAATGAAAAAAATAAACACGAATTTAGATTAGCTGAACTTGTCTAAGTTCGATGGATTGGAAATTTAAATTTAAATGCAACGTATTTCAATATGGGGGAGGAAAAGGGCTCAAAAAGTTATTATGAGAAAATTTAGAGAATATCGAAAATAAAAGATTATGAAGTACTCTGTTAGAAAAAATACAAAGGATAAAATTAAAATTATAACTTGGAATTTAATTCCAGACATGTGCAGCTGTGTAAAGAAGCTAGTGTTTGCCATTTTGACATTTTTTCCCCTTTTCCTATAGGCAGTGGTGTAGTCGTAAAAAAAAAAAAAAAAAAAAAACAGGGGCACACACTGGCAGTGGATATATATATGCTGCAGAGTATACGCCATAGCATTACGAGAACTTCAATGACATAGTTTCAGAAGCAGACTGTATATACAGAGAATCATAAAAAAAATCCTGAAGGTATACGGAGTATACTACCGTATATACCCCCCCCCCCCCCCCCCCACACACACACACTACATCCCTGCCTATACGCCTCCGTGTCATTATTTTCGGAAACGAATAATATAAAAATTTAACTGCTTGCATTCTGTTAAAAATAACCAAATATCCTGATATCAATTATTTGGTATTCAAGATGCAACAACACAAATCGCATTATTATTACTCTAGTCAACAAATTTGAACTTTTGCTCTGTCCTAAAACAGAAATTAGTTGTTTTTTATGCTGTTTTTTGTGCTGATTCCGAATCTAGTTTTAGATTTACTCCATCACGTCAAGCTTGAGAGATATTTGCATATTTCAATTTATGCAAATTTAGTAAATTTTATACAATTATTTGCAAATTTAAGGTATAATGCAATATCAGAAAGGTTTTTTTGTTTTATGTTATGATTACTACCTAATTTACTTCACAAAAACGTTATTTCTGAGATTATATTGACATGTGACTGTGAAATATTGTACCTAATTTGCATATTTTTCATGTTTTTCTAATAATGTTTCTTGACGTTCAAATATTTCTGCCGCACGAGTACGCTAATATGTTTCTAAACCAGTTTTTTGAGCTGATTTCAAATCTTGTATCTGTTTTCTTCTATCACGTCTAGTTTTTTAAAAAAACGAAATTTTAGTTTTTGGTCAAAAAAGCCAGAAATAGCTTTTTATGATACTTTGTATGATAAACTTCAACTAGTTAGGATAGATTCTACTACTTATTTTTTTTTCGATTATATAAATTTTTGTTTATGTCTCTGATATGAATCTGACCCTGTTCACCTTCTTGTCAATGAATTACACACCTCTAAAAAGTATCTTATATCAAACCTGTGTTAATGCCGTGCGGAAATGGAAATTCATCTTACTCAAAAACTAGACATGACATAAGAAAACAGACTGCAGATTTGAAATCAGCATAAAAATCTAGTCTAGAAAAACATTACGTCAATTCTGTGGCAACTATTTTAAAGTTGATACTGATGTAAACATTACACCATTGAAAGCTTAATAACTGATAGATAAATGTTAAGAATATGCAACATTTATCTGAAGCAAATAGTCAAGTAGTCATTATCTAGAAAACGTAATTAAATGTGACATATATTGTATCTAAAATGTGCATAAAATAGCACAAAAAAGCTTAAATTTGCATAAATTTAAATATGCAAATTTCTCAAAACCTGAACCACCTAGAGATAAACGGAAAGCATATTCGGAATCAGCGCCAAAAATTGATTTAGAATCAACTAATTTTAGTTCTAGGACAAAACCACTGTTGTACAGTGATTATTTTTTAATACTTTCGAAAATATAACTTCTGCATGTAAGTTACAAACATTTTTAAAATATAACAACCAAATTCCAAGTAGTTTTCATTCATTATTGTTTGATTTTTTAAGGCTTTTTTTAGGTGCATTCGTAATTATATAAACACCTATAGTCGTCGCCTGGTCCGTCCATCTGCCTGCATATAACAGAGCAAAAACTACCCAACCGAATGGTTTGAAATTTGACATATATAATCGTTGCAGAATTTTGTCGAGTCATTTCAAATTTTATGAAAATCGAATCAAAATTTAAAAAAGATATTAATAAAAGTTTTCTTCATTCTATTAAATCCTATCATACGTAATTAATTCAATGATATCCCATGACAGGTAATGATTCTAGGATACCATGGTGATTATGTCCTATTTAAGATGGAGTCCTATTATTTGCGTATTACTGAATTTAATATTTATAGAATCGTAATAAATTTTGTATTCATGCATTTTTGCATAAGAATGCAACAGCTATTGCACCAAGATCTGAATATTTATAAAACTAACTATAGTACGAACGCACCTCATTTATCAAGTTTGACGTACAATTTCCGACTTGTCTTTTTTTTTTTTTTTTTGGTTATTGGTACGTCGTGGTCATGGAAAAATATCGTTAGGAAACATTTAGTATGAGGATGCGTGAAAAGGTTCGCCATCCATGATCTATAAATTATTTTTATTATACTCAACCTTTAACAGAAGTTTTTTTTAACAAAGGAAAAAAGTTTACGAAAAAAGTTTTAACAAAAGTAAAAAAAGTTTTAACAAAAAAAAAGTTTTAAGAAAAAAAGTTTTATAAAAAAAAAGTTTTATAAAAAAAGTTTTACAAAAAAAAGTTTTAACAAAAATAAAAAAAAGTTTGTAAAAAATTTTTTTTTTAACAAAAGTAAAAAAAAAGTTTTAACAAAATTTTAAAAAAATGTTTAACAACAAAAAGTTAAAAAGTTAAAAAAAAAGTTTTAACAAAAAAAGTTAAAAAAAGTTTTAACAAAAAAGTTAAAAAAAGTTTTAACAAAAAAAAGTTAAAAAAGTTTTAACAAAAAAGTTAAAAAAATTTTTAACAAAAAAGTTAAAAAGTTTAAAAACAAACTTTTTTGTTAAAAAAAGTTTTAACAAAAAAAAGTTTAAAAAATTTTTAACAAAAAAAACGTTAAAAATTTTCAACAAAAAAAAGTTAAAACCTTAAAAAGAAATTATAAATTAAAATTTTTACAAAAATTTTTAAAATAAAATAGTTTTAAATGTTTTTTTTAAATTCTGAAAGATTAAAAAACTGTCAAAGTTATGAATGAACATGTTCGGATATCTTCAAATATAGTTCGGATTGTTTAAACATGCCCAAAGTTATGTTCGAATTTGTTTAATCATACTCTGAGATGGTTAACTATGCTTAAAGTTATGTTTAATCATGATCAGAGACATGTTCTGAAACATTCTTTTTCGCTTGTGTGAGAAAAGTATGTTATTTCAAAAATATTAACAGTTAGTTTAAAAAATAATGTCTTTTACATCAACGTAATATATATTTTCCCTAAAATACTATGATGCAGAAGGTAGGCGCCACTCTGTCTGCATTCCTAAAATTCCACCACGCCCCCTGTCAATCAAATGGCGTCAGGTTGTCTACAGGTATTGCTATACGATTTCATCATCCTCGTTTGCGATGGGGGAGGACAGCACAGTCGATGACGTCACACCTGCAAGCTCGCTTCTGATTGGTTGATAGCGGTCACGTGATCTCTTATCAGTAACCTTCATCTACGGGTGTAGACCCCGCACACATCATTCGTGTCTTGGATTTCGTAGGTGAAGGTCGTCTGTTTCGTAGCTCCCGTTTACCGTACATTTAGCTTTAAGCTCTGCGGTACTTTATCGAACCTTTTACGGCATAAAATTAACTAAAGTTACCGTCGACTTTTCAGTTTCATGATATTTTCAATGACTCTGCTTGCTTCAATCAACAAAAGGTATGTATAATTATTTTGTCTTTTAAGTGTAATGTTTGTCTAGTGTTTCTTAAAACAAAAAAGTTTTAACAAACTTTTAACAATCCTTTTTAAATGTATCTTTCAATTTAATTATTTGCTTTATTAAACTGAACTTAAAATTTCACACTTTCTGTTACTGTGAATAAATGAATTCAAAAGTTTGCACATTCTACATTACTTAATTCAAAACATGTTCTGTCATTCTCGATATTCAATTTGTGTTTCACAAGTTTAGCTTTCCTTAGTTTTATATGTGATTTCATTTAAAAAAACAATTGTTGAAAATAAACTCGAAAAAATATATTTTCAAACAGTGTGATTTGTTTAACATATTATTTCTAACAACAAAACTAAAAATATGTCATTAAAGTTAACCATTTACTTTTTTCTAAATTAAAACTGACTCAAAATTCACTGTTAAAGGCGATTTTTGTCACGTAGCAATCCTCACTGATATGTTTGATAATTTAGTTTAAAGACATCTACTTTGGATACATCACAACCATCGTATATATCATTTTCAATATATAATCACATCTATTATATACATCACAACCAGTGCAACATAAATCAGTCGATTCCTATGTATGTATGTTAGTTTTCATCCTTTCAACAGCAGAGATGTTCATCATATGTTTTCAATAACTTAAATGTAAGTGTGACTACTAATTTTTATTTTTTTTGCTAATAGGTAATAAACCCTTTATTATCAGTTGAAATTAATGCACGTTCTTTGATTAGAAAAATTGTTAAAACAATGCAACATAAATTATTTTTTTAGTTAAATAAAATTTTGAAACGAGATATGGAAAAATATCCTAAATTAGTAAAGTATTTTATCTTCAGTTCGAATCAAAGTAAAAAACTTTCCTAAGAAAGTTTTTTTAACATCTATGATTAGGAAAACAAAGTGTCCAATTAGTTCTGACATTAAAACTTATTTGTAAACTGAGTTTATGTTTCATATAGTTGTCTTCATTGGTATTTGTTAAACTAAATTGCTATTAATCTTTTTTGGTTTAATATTCAAACTATCGTAAGATCTTGTTCATTCTAATTGAAAAGAATACAGTAGCTCGGGCATTACAAATACTTTCTCCAAAACGAGTAGATAAGTTTAATCTTCTTAAGAAAATTCACAGCTTTAACCTAAATTTTATATTACCTAGACAAAATATATTCTTTCGTTAGTAATTAATAAAAAAATATTAAGTTTATACCACTTTTCTAGAAAATAAAACTTTACTTCGTCAATCATTAAAATATTTTAGTTAAAAGTTGATTTCAGATTCAGCAAAAAAAAAAAAAAAAACCCTTTAAATACTAATTCAAAGAAAAAAAACACATCTCTTTAAAAACTTAAAAGAAAAATAAATGTGGATTTCTTTTTTCTGATCTTCATTTGAAACAGTGAATTAACAATCTTTCTTAAATCAAAAACACCTGTCGTTTCGGTCAATAATAGGAAATACCTTTCTTAAAAATTGCACTAATATTTCGTTAGCCTAAGAAATGTTGCATGCTTGTTATCTGTCTGCAACCGGGAGATAAAAGATCCCCCTATATGAAAAGATTGCCTTGCAAAGGAAACATGCATGCAGGGGGAGATCTGGTGGTTCGATAATGTGAATGCAATCGGCATTTCCTAGAATGTTACTTATTTCAAACTTACATATAAGGTAAACAGAAAAAATATACGTCATTTTCCAAGCTTTCATTCGTTCAAAGCAATGTTAGTTTCAGCAAATCAGAGGGTCTTAAAATGATGTCATCTAAAACAAAATGATAACACAATACTGTAAAAAATTCATTCGGAAATCATTTGCGGACTGTTATCTTCTAATTTTTTTTTTTTTGCTAGTGTGTCTTCAAGATCAGGACTTTAAATAAGGATTATCCATTTTGAAGAAGTAAGTTTTTTTTGTTTACAGATGTTGGGAAATTTTGTTTAAAACATGTGTTACTAAAATTAAAGATTAAAACTTCTGTTTTTTAAAAATAGTTATTTTACTAGTTAGAAAACATTTATCTAATTGTCTTCATTGGTATTTGTTAAAATATATTATCATTATCCTTTTTTGGTATAAGATTTGAACTAACAAAAGAACTTGTTCGTTCTATTTGAAAAGAGTTCAGTAGCTCGCTCATTTCAAATTATTTCTCTAAACTAGTGGTTAAGTTTAATCTTCTTAAGAAAATATATTCCTTCATTAGTAACTAATAAAATAAATAAAGTTCAAACCATTTTTCTAAAAATAAAATAAAACTTTGCGTTGACAATCATTGATTAGTTAAAAGTTGTTTTCAGTAAAATACTAATTGATACAATACCGGTAAGAAACATCGTTGATGCGCAACTGCATGGTTACAGATAGAATAAGCTTTCACTATATATATATAAACCACTTGTCTCGTAGGACACATGAGAGAAAGCGATTACAACTGATTCGCATTCTTTTAGATAAAACACTTAAGAAAATTCAAAAGCTTTCACCTAAAATTTCTGTTAACTTGGATATATATACACATATTCTTTCATTAGTAACTAATAAAAAATATTCAGTTCATACCACTTTTTCTAAAAAAACAAAACTTTACTTCGTTAGTCACTGAAAAAGTCTTAGTTAAAAGACTAAAACTAACTTGCATTCTTTTAAATAAAATATACATCTCAAAATAAGTAGTTAAAAAGTAAAAAAAAAAAAAAAAAAAGGGATATTCATATAATAAACAACGGGTTGCAAAAATGTGTTCTCTCCGAGATCTTATAATGATTTAGTATTTCACCTGTGCAGGAAAAAAAAAAAATTCCGGGGATGGACTGATACAAT
Organism: Maratus speciosus; assembly: GCA_963932465.1. NCBI lineage: Eukaryota > Metazoa > Arthropoda > Arachnida > Araneae > Salticidae > Maratus > Maratus speciosus. Next base: position 158,014,035 of record OZ010789.1, read on the forward strand.
CTATTTTTTTCTTGAAGGGGAGTGTGTTGCAGTTTAAGGGTATAACAGAACATTGTCTTTCTTAAAAGAAATATTAAAGGTTCTAGAAAATAGTTATGTCATTTTTCTGATTATTTTTATAAAGTGTTGTTCGCCCTAAGTTTCATATTTATTTTGTTTGTGATATCGAACTTTGAACTGTAATACTTGAAATCTATGACTTCTGTTGATCTTAAAAAAAAAAAAAAAAAAAAAAAAAAAAAAAAAAAAAGAAAATCGAATCTTTAACTATACTAGTTGACAAAAGTAAGTAAATAAGTGTTTTTCTAATTCAAAATAAAAAAAATATCTAAAACAACTAACATGTTTAAAAAAATATATTCAATTCACACCACTTTTTCTAGAAAATTAAACTTTACTTCGTCAGTCACTGAAATATTAACTAATTTATTAGCAAATGACTAAAACTAAAAACTTGTTTCGAAAATTAGCAAATGACTAAATAAAAAATTAACTAATTTGCGTTCTTTTGATTAGTAAAATTGTTTCAGAAATTAATGTATTAACAAAAATTAACTTATTAAATAAAAAAAGTTTTATTTGCAATGACTAAAACTAAAAACATGTTTCGGAAATTAATGTATTAACAAAATTAACTTATTAAACAAAAGTTTTATTAGCAAATGTCTTACTGAAAATAACTAATTTATTAAAAAGCTTTATTTGCAAGGCCTAAATAAAAAAACATGTTTCGGAAATTAGCAAATGACAAAAACTTCTTTCGTTAAACTCATAAAATGTATTCACTTCTTTCTGTCAGTTCAAATAGGATGACGACATCGCAGGTAAGTGAATCATCCTCTCGAGAGAGGGCGCTCGTGTTAAAAATTAACTAATTTGCGTTCTTTTGATTAGTAAAATTGTTTCAGAAATTAATGTATTAACAAAAATTAACTTATTAAATAAAAAAGGTTTTATTTGCAATGACTAAAACTAAAAACATGTTTCGGAAATTAATGCATTAACTTATTAAACAAAAGTTTTATTAGCAAATGTCTTACTGAAATTAAACTAATTTATTAAAAAGCTTTATTTGCAAGGCCTAAATAAAAAAATAATGATTCGAAAATTAGCAAATGACAAAAAACTTCTTTCGTTAAACTCATAAAATGTATTCACTTCTTTAAGTCAGTTCAAATAGGATGATGTCATCACAGGTGAGTTTAAAATCCTCTCAAGAGAGGGCGCTGGTGTCGCCGGAATCGATGGTGCTGCCCCCTAGGTTCATCTCTCGACCAATTAGAAGCAAGCTCCTTATCTTGATGAAGCCGGTTGTTGCATGCTTCTTCGTTCATTAGCCCGGTGGATGTCATGCAGGTAGGACGTGTCTCTGCGCTGCTCCGTGGTAAGTATTTTTTAATTGCATGCGATCTTTTCTAATCATTCCTTTGTTCTACCTTTCTCTTACAGTACACTTTTCATTATCGCTTCTTTGTTTTAACCCCTCTACTATAGCATGACGCGCTGGCGCCTGTCTGTCTCGACTCCGCCCACCTGTCTATCACTTTCTTATCTCCCCTCACCTGTCAATCACTCGACTCCGCCCACCTGTCACTCATCCTTGCTCCTCGCTCCTCCTGGTGGGGCAGAACTGTCTTTTTCCTTCTACTCCGACAAGATGTTTAATAAAAAGTTTTAGATTTTTTTTACTTTTATGTATTTTTTAGCACTGAATCCGAAAATTACCTTAATTTTTAACCATCAAGCCAGGATTTTTCTCAAATCATAAATTGTCAAAGTTAAAAAAAAATCAAAAAAATCGGATACTATAAAATAGAGGAGATGGCTGTATTTTTTAACTTTTGATAATTGATTTTTATTTTTTAGCACTGAATTTGAAAATGACCTTCATTTTTAACCGTCACGTTAGAATTTTTTTGCAAAATGGTAAATGTCAAAGTTAAAATGTAGTGAAAATCTGATACTATAAAACAGATGCAAAACTATTTTTATTTTATTTTATTTTATTTATTCAACAATTTATTCAATTTTTTGGCTTATACTGGGATTATTACAGCTAAACAGCTGAAGGGTCCGATGAGGTGGGGAGGAGGTTCAATTTTAACTTTGAAATTTACAATTTGTGAAAAATCCTGACATGATGGTTAAAAAGGAAGGTCATTTATGGATTCAGCGGTAAAGAATACACAAAAATCAATTATCAAAAGTTAAAAACACAACAATGACATGTATTTTATAGTATCAAATTTTCGCTATTTTTTCTTTTTTTAACATTAAAATTTATGATATGCAAAAAATCATTACGTGATGGTAAAAAAATGAAGGTCAATTTCGGATTCAACGGCACAGAATACATAAGAATCAATTATCAAAAGCTAAAACTGTTATTTTTCATCATTTTAGTTAATAAAAATTCTGTTTTTTTTCTTCTTCTTATATTTTTAACCTGCCAACTGCTACGAAAATATCGTAGTTTCTACGATTTGGAGCTAAAAACTACGATGCTACGAAAATTAGTCTAAAACTACGATTTTCTGCAAAAAAAAAAAAAAAAAAACACACACACACGGCGAAAAAAATCAGTTTCGTCAATCGTTTGCAGAAAAAAAATGCCAATTTCGTTTAAGGACCGCAGAAAAAAAACGCCAATTTCGCCAAAGCATCGCAGAAAAACGCAAATTTGGTCAAGGGATCGCGGAAAAAATGCAAAGTTTGTCAAAAGTTCACGAAAAAACGCAAATTTCTCCAAAGAATCGCGAAAAAAAAACGCGAATTTCGTCAAAGGATCGCAGGAAAAAAATCCAAATTTCATCAAAAGATTGCGGAAAGAACGCGAATGTCGTTAAAGGATAGCGAAAAAAGGCGAATATTGACAAAAGAACGCGAAAAAAAAATCCAAGTTTCCTCAAATGATCGCGAAAAAACCCAAATTTCGTCAAAGATCGCGAAAAAAACGCGAATTTGGCCAAATCATCGCGGAAAAAACGCGAATTTTGTGAAAGGGCTGAAAAAAGAAACACATAATTAGCCCGTAAAGACTCCCTCACTGCTGTAAACTTTCAGAAATTTTTCAGTAAATTCCGGAATTTTTCTTTACTCAGAATCACCCCAGCTCTTGCTCTCTTCAGGAAACCTCACACACAGATAAAAATCTATATTTATTATTATGAAATATATACTTTTTAATCTGAAAGAATATACAGAACCAACTTTTGAAAAATCGGGTTACCCAATCTGTAGGAATCTAAACTTAGTCCAAACCGAAAGCAATCAGAGTTAACTCGATTTGCAGCGTAAAAAACAGCGACCAACCAACCAACCTCTAGATTAATTTGAATTTTGAGTGCTACTATTTCTCATTTTCAAAGGTTGGCAGGTCTGTAAAGTTTATTACAAATTGTATATTTTACATTAATATGCCAGAATGATTAAAGATTTAAATTTATATTGCAACGTTAATTTTACCCCCAACAATTTTTTTAATATATCTGACGAAATTATATTTCTATTAAATTTGTAAAAGACCCCTAATTTGCAGCGAAAAATATGCTCCAACTTTAAACAGCTATTACTCGGCGAATTTTAATCGTAGAATAACAGGACTTCTTTTTTTGTCTTACTTGTCAGTGTAACCGGAAAATTTTACTAAATATAGCTTATAGAACCGGGGGACCGTATAAAAATTTTAATTTCGTAATTTTTTAAAGAAATGTTTTTATTGACCGAAATTGCTTTTAAAATATTTCTTTACCTCATTTAGAATATTTTTCTTAATTGGAACTATATGTCTATGACTAACGGTTTAGGAATTAGCCATTGGACACCGTTGAGAGTGGACACCCTGTATATAAATGCACATATAGTCAAAATATATTAAAATTTTTCTTCTGCTGAGTACGAAATTGCTTTAAAATTTGCAAATAATGTATGAAATATAAGTATGCGAGTAGAAGGTGGTGGGAACGGGGGAAAACACTATAGCAGTTATTACTAATTATCGACCGAAACAAGTTTTTAAGACCGAAACCGAGTTTTGGTAATCTTGCTATTTTCAGTCTAAAACGAAAACGAAAATGTCCAAAAAATTTTTTAAGTAATTAATATAACGTGTTTATTATAGCATACATAATTATGAATCAATTATACGTGTGCCTCAAGTTGGCTCTCTGTGCCTCTGACCAAAGCTTTTTATTTTCATATAAAATAAAATGTAATTAATTCATCAACGACACAGAATGATTCTCTAATTATACGAATTTCATCTAAATTAAAAAATGTTTTAGGTATTCATACCTCGATTTATCTTTTATAATGTTTTTTGTAAATGATCATCTGTTATACTAGAACTTTCTCAAAGAGTATTCGAAACACTTCTGCGGTGTCAAACGCAAAAATTCTATAACTGTTAAGTCTACAACTTTTAATGAGCACGTAAAAAGCGTCTTCAAAGTTTAGTCATATATGCATTACTTGCTTTATAATTTGCACTCACGTCTTGAGTCGGCCATGACTGATAATTATAAACAAGGAAGTTCATAGCCATAGATAAAGAGAGTCTCATTTGAGCTAATATAGCTCAAATCAATGAGTAATGTTGAAAATTTCCGAAAGAAGAAACGAGATTTTTGGAATACAGATAGTTTCGGTCGAGTTTCAGTTCGGCCGAATTTTTGGCGAAACTCTGATTTTGGGCCGAAAATGAAACCAAATTTTCGGTTGGTCTCCGGTTATTACTTGCAGCATATTAGAGCTCGGTAACATCTTTTCTTAGAAATTAAACCCTGGCTAAAGATATGCATGAGCGTTCATGAAAAGTAGTTTTTTTTTCTTTTTTAAGCCGATTGAAGCGTTGTTTTTCTAAAGCAAATAACAATTCATAAAGCTCAAAAGTAAAACATATAGCAACAAAACGCATTTATTTATTGTAACAAAATTTAACTTTAGTGGTGTTTCATATTTTAACTTCGCGATTGTGACAAAGGACAAAACAAAGGCAGTAAAAGCATCCTTCTTACACATTTCATATTTTATTTTCACAATTACTTAACATCACATAATATTACACCTACGATTTCTATCTATCCTTGAGGAATAAAACAAGTTCTTGGTGAAGGTAATCATTTTCGCCTTTATGATCTACAGGGGCGTAGCTACCGTGGAGCAGTTGGAGCAAACTGCTCCAGACGCACGAATCCTAAGGGCGCAAAATTAGAAAAAGCGAAATAAAGAATTCTTAAAATATTTGTATATTTTTTCAATATTAATCAGACATTATAGATGAATCTTGTTACAATCAGCATATTTCTATGATATTTTACATTGTGTTTAACCTCAACTATTTCGATTTAAAACATGTTTTCATACGTAGTTAAAAGAAATGACTTCTATTCACCAAGTTTTAATTTTAATTCATACCATATTGCAGCCTCGAGTAACTTCTCCAACACCGTTTCAGCATGCCTGACTTTTTTCTGTAACTTTTCCGTAGGCGACTGTTGAAGATTTTCAGATCTTAAAGTAATCAAAACTTATTTAACAGGGCTTATTCAACTTATTTAACATCGGCTACTACTATTTCCAAACAGTAATCTTTCTGGTACATTTCTATTAGAAATGTTTTAGACATTTATCATGATGATTACTGTACGGAAATAATGGTAGCCAAAGAATTCACCGCTGAGAAACCTATAGGTACGATGTAACAGTAGTAATTTACGAAAATTATTTTACGGTTTAGAAAAAATATAGCGTGACAAGTTGGAGAAAATTATTGACCATTTTACAAACGAAAACCAATAAATGAAATTTTTGAAGGTTTTTTTCTTTTTGTTTGTTTTGTGGAAACTAAACATGCATCAATACAGATTACAAAACAATAATAAGAGACGGATTTAAACATATTCTACATCAGCCCATGGCGACAAAATGTAGATGGTGGGGGGGAGTGGGAAACAGCAACTTAAATTTTGTGCGTGTTGTTTTTGAGATTTTGAAAATATTGCAAATGTCAAATGCAGAATCGATAACCTTCAAAAAGAGAGAAAAGTTAAGTACCAAATTAAGCGTTCCTTAGGGCCTGATTATAGCCTATGCAAAATTACACCACTTTTTCTAACAGTAATTTTCCTCATTAAACCTTATTTATCTCAGAATATTAGGATTAAATAAAGTAAAACATATTTTTCGAACATAGTAATGTGAGTTTGCTTAGGCCATAATCATCCTGTGCCTACTTCCTCAACACACGCGCACATTCCACCACCACCTGATAGCACATATTAGTAGTCGATGAATTTTCGATTAAAAAAAAAAAAGGGATGAAAATGTTTGGAGTTACTCCATTCAACTTTCTGAACAGTTTACAGAAATATTGTTTGTTCAAAACAGTATAAGAATGAATAAAAACTTAGTTCCTAATTTTATACAGAGGCGAAATATTTCCACTAGTGATAAAGACGTCGTGTTTTAAAGAAAACGTGCACTTTCATTCATAAAGCTTAAACATTTTTCTAAAGACATAATTTTCAATAAATTTTCATTCCGCCAATGCCGAAACAAGGCCTATAAACAATAATAATAAAAAAATAGAATTTTACTAAATTAAGTCACATTCTGGCAGGCTCAGACTGGCCCGCCGGGCAACCGACCTGCGGGTCGGTGCGCCCTAAACCAGGTAAAGCTGCTCCCTCCATCAACTGAAACTAATAGTTTTAAATTGCTATAAGCATTAGATATAAAAAATCTTAAATCATTTAATTTTTTTTTTTTTGAAGCATTTTTTATTAATGATTTTTATTTCTCTTTGCAAGGCAGAAGAATTGATTTTTTTTTTCTTGAAAGTTTCTTTGCTTCAGAGGACCATTTAAATCTTTTAAACATTAACGTATATATTCTGGAATTTTTTCTGTGACCAGCTTGGACATGGTCTGTCCCAAGAATTTTCAGTCTATCTTGTACCAAAGAGCGTGGCCTCTCTTTATATATATATACGCATTTTATTTTATTTAGTTATTTGTAAAATCATTTATTAAGTATTTGTTTGAAATGTGTATAGGTTTCATGTATTCGTACAATGCTGTGATTGTAATTTCCTCTATAATAAATTTTATTATATTGAATTTTGCGCTTTGTACAAAAATATTTATAAAGAATATTTTCAGCAAAGAAAATGTAAGTCAAACATTCTTTTTTGTAAAAAATTACATTTTAATATGAAAACGGGCCTTTTTAGGTGCATCCGTAATTATATAAATACGTAGCACCTATAGTTGTCGTTCAGTTTCAGTCCGTTTGTCTGTCCATCCGTCTGTCCGCATATAATTGAGCAAAAACTACTACCCGAATTGTCTGAAATTTTGAATATATAATTGTTGCAAAATTGTGTCGAGTCATTTCAGATTTTATGAAAATCGGATGTATACATTAATGACAGGGACAGTCAAAAGTTTTCCGTTACATGACGGTCAGTGGGAAAAAAAGTATTTCAAATGCATTTTAATGATGTTACAGCCTTTCGAACAGAATGAAATTGAAATGGATATGCACTTATTGAAGTGCACTAAAATATACATTCAGTACAATATGCGGTGCAAAAAATATTTATAAAACTAGTTATAGTACGAAAGCACCAAGTTTGACGAGCAATTTCCAACTTGTTCAACATTGTCTATAAATGTGATAATCAGAACGGCGGCAGTCATCAATTTTGTATATAAATTAGAGCAGGACTGCTTTTTTAAACCGATTTTTGGAGCGCGTATTTCACACAAAGTCGTGTTAAAGATATATGACAAGATGTTTTTCTCCCTTCGTTGACTGGCTTTTCTGCTTTCGTCGGGAAATTCCATTGAAAATGTCAACTTTGACAGTGTTTACTGTAAGATCTATTGTACTTACAAAAAATTAGGAAAACATCTTTCGATTACAAAGTTTCTGAATAACAACATTTGCTAGTTTCATGCGTTCTCGAGCAAAAATTAATTAAAACGTATGTCATAAAGTTGCTCCTTTGGATTTAAGAACAGACTTAAGAAATAAAATCCTACAAATTTCAAGTTCATTTAAGAATATTATCACGGGCCTGGGCAACACCGGCTGGGTCAGCTAGTCTATACTAATAAAAGAAAGTTTCGCTCTGTATGTGGTGGCTAACGAAATCTATTGCACGTAGAAGTCTGAAAATTTGGGTGAGGGTAGTCCAAGACAGGTCCTCATGCGCCTGGAGCTCAGATTTTTAATTGTTTATGACCGGTCCCCCAGAGCACCTTTCAGTTTTTATACCCTAAATTGCTCATAACTTGCCCTGATCTTCTTCGTTTTGGGGGCCCTTTTCCCATTTAGTTATTCTCCGTTTCTACATTCCAGTTAAGACCCTGGGCCCCTTGAAATTTTTGTGCGTCATGCATTTTTCATGCCCTAATATTGTCAACCTCTCAATACATAACTTTAAAATTGAGAGTTGGACTCCTCTCCCCGGGTCAGCACCCTCACACTTTTATTGGGCACCTAGTGCCCTTTTTAAAGAATTTTCCCCACTTTTTTTCGCGCTTCTTTAAAATTTTATTCAAATGATTAATACATACCCCATGCTTAATTTCGACTTATTGAGATCTAAAGCGCCAAGTACTAGAACCTTTTAACATGTTTTCATCTTAAGGCCCTGCTCTCAACTATCATTTGGCCCCTTTTGGACCTCCAATTATATCTCCCTTTAAAATGGTCTGATTCACTAACTTTTTTTTGTAACAACATCTTAGAAAATCCAGCTACTATACGAACGACAAAAATTTTTTTTACACTTCAGCTACCACAAAATTTGAATATTAATTACCTTCTTGGGGCCCTTGGTGCAGCTTCTTTAAAAATGATCCGATTATCTTGCAATTTTCTTTGACGTTGTTCTAGCGTCCTTTGACTACTATATAAAATACTAAAAAAATTTCCTTTTGCCCAGCAACATTCCAGTTCTGTACCACCCCTGGGGCTTGGTACAGAGCCACTTGAAGTTTTTGTGTTCCTAAAGTTCCTAAATTGTTAACAAATTGCCTCCTTTTAATCCGATCTTCGTTTTTGCAGCTCTTTTTTCATTTAGTTTTTCTTCCGCTTCTACATTTCAGCTAAGATACTGGCCCCCTAGGGTAACTTTTTGTGCGCCATGCTTTTTTTACCCCCTAACTGTGTCACACTCTCATTGCATAACTTCAAAATTGAGTCTTGGACTTCTCTCCCCGAGACAACACCTTCATATTTTTATTGGGACCCTAGGGCTCTTTAAGCCTTTCTTTGAAAAAAATTTCTAATGATTAGTACTTGATTAGTACTTATACCCTATACTTAATTTCGACTAACTGAAAATCTAAAGTGCTAAGTACTAGGACATTTTAACATGTTTTCCCCTTAGGCCTTGCTCTCAATTATCAGTTGGCCCCTTTTGGTCCCCCTATTATAGCTCCCTTAAAAATGGTCCGATTCACTAAGATTTTTTTCCTAACAAATTCTTACGTCCCCCAGCTACTACATGAATAACAAAAAAATTACTCGCACTTCAACTACCACCAATTTTGAATATTAATCGCCTTCTTAGGGTCCTTGATGCAGTTTCTTTAAAAATTATCCGATTGTCTTGCAATTTTCTTTAGCATAGTTCGAGGGTCCTCCGGCTACTTATAAACGACTAAAAAATTTTCTTATACTTCAGCTACCACCTTTTTCGAATATTAATCTTCTTTTTCGGCATCAACTTACATTTACTCACTGCAGCCGTGAATTAAATATCACGTTAATGTTAAAGGTAATTTGTTAAATTTACAGGGGGTGGGGGCCACAAACACTTTCCACTGCTTGGGGTCGCATTCTTTCCTCGGGTTCTTAGGGGCTCGATTTCAAAGGGAATTGGTTCATTCAACCTAGATTACGATTCAGCTACTTTCTGTATTATAAAGTTTGTCTTAGACTTCTGTTACCACCATTTTTGAACATTAACGGCGCATTCTTTTCTCGGTTGTTATGGGCCCTATTTCAACGGAAATTGGTCCATTCATCTTAGCTTACGACTGTTTTAAAGATTATAGATTCACCACCAGGATTCGCATTCTTATCTCGGGTTCTATGAGTTCGATTACTACGGGGTTTGACTCATTCAACTTGGTTTTCGATTGTCTCCGGCGCGTACAAAACACTCCTGGTATAAAGAAAGGGCATGTTTACAAACAAACACTTCCATCAATCAATCTACCACTACGTTTTTATCATAGCGATCATTGCGGGAATCAACTTGGTGACGCTGGGCAATCATATCATAGATCTGTTAAATCAGTCTGTTAAAGATCAATCAAATTCCTGGAGTTCATGTGTATTGTAGGAACCATAATGAATGAACAAGTTTTTCTTGCTGACCAACTGTAATTCGACCAACAGTGACGTCAGCTGCCCTTTCTTTATACACTGCCTTTGGTAGCGGGGACCCAGGCCACAGGTTAGTTCAGAAAGAGGCTTGTCAGGAACACACTAGACACTACCGAAGGCAGTGGGCCACCCTTAAGACCGGGTTCATTTGATCTACTTTCGGAATATATAAAATCATACAAACTTGAGTTTTGTTTACGTTATTATAACGGGCCCGGGCAACGTCGATATGTGTGTGTGTGTAACTTCAAATCAAAATTATGCAGAACTTTTTTGAGTGACAAGAAGGCGCACAAACTTTACTTGCTCCAGGGCGTTGAATATGTAGCTACGCCACTGATGATCTACGAATTTGTTTTAGTTACCATAACTGAGCCAAGTTAGGAGATTGTAAAGGAAAAGATTACCAGTTAAATGTATACAGTAACTCTAAAAGGTTTTGAGTAGATTCAAACGGGATCTAATAATAATTATCCTGGAGTTTCAGCCACAGGCATGAAAGTGGGAAATGGGAAAAAAGGTGGATTTTTTTTTCCATCTATACAATCAGGCTAAACTTGTATAATTTAGATGCATTTCAACAATTATTCATACAATAAAATAAATTTATAACTGTATACATGATTATGATTTTTTTTTTTTTTTTTTTTTTTTTTTTGTAACTTAGAAAGTATTAAACGGAAAAAAAAAACAGCAATAAATGTACAAATAAATTCATTAAATCAACAAAGAAAATTGGAAACAGTTTGCTAAAAGTATAAATCCATCCAAATGTATCTGATGACTTATGTGAAGTACAGAGAATAATTTTTCAAAATAAATGTATTATTTTGAATGATTTGAATGTTTAAGACGTTACTTAAAAGAAAAAAAAAACTCTATGCTAAATATATACACGCCAAATTGATCTTTACTTCAGAAATACATTTCCAAAAATGCATCACCGAAATTATCCAGAAGAGTATTATAAAGAGAATAAAATATTCTATTCCAAAGGAACCTTATGGAAACTTCCTTTCCCTATTTAATTTACATGACTTTCAGATGCTTATAATAAAACCTTGTCTTTGATTTGATAGTACAGCAATTCAGAAACAATATCCAAGGATTTGAGTAGATAAAATGTCTAATGCGCGCATCGCTAACAGCGATGTAGTGGAGGGTATACGGGGGTATACGCCGTATACCTTCTGGATTTTTTTTTAAAGAACACCGTATACTCTCTGTTTCTCAAGAAAGCTATAGTGTATACACTCTGCCTTGAGCGTATACCCTCTGCTTAAAGCGTATATCCTCTGTTTTTTTAATGACTACACCACTGATTATTAAGCTTTCTAGATTTTCCCTCCCATATGCTTCGAATAATTTCTTTGAAATTTTTGCATCAATCCAGAGAATGTCCAAATTTGCTTTTAAAAAGGTGGAATTCCTCCTTTAGGAGGAACTCTTTCATGCCTGCAGCCATCAACTGACGAGGTAATGGTTTGTATAGCCAGCCACTTCCCGGCCTATAATAGTTAATAGAATGTATTAATCAATTTTCTCAAACCTGAATATGGATTTTTCAAATGCAATCCATTCTCGTGTTCGACAAGTATGTTTTAGAGACAAACAGGATCAATGTACAGCATTAACATTAGCATTAAGATTAATATTATGCTGTTACTCTTGCATGTATACACTCAATGACGCAGCTGAAAACGTTGCATTGGGAATAACTGATATTCCGACTTGAGAAAACTGATTATTACTCTGTAAAAAAAAACGGCTCGGAAATGTTTCTGAAAATCACTAGCATCAAAAGACACTTCGCTTTTATAAATGCTTCTTTAAATCGCGAAAATATTATGGTTCCTGATGACTTGATGTTTCTAATCATAAAGGACGCTTTTCGAAATTCTGCAGTACTCGAAATAGGTTATTGTACATTTAGGTTCGAGGTTATAATTTTGTAGATGAATAAACATTTGTCTTTTTTTATAGTGTATGCTAAAGTTTATTTAAAAGACGACGAGGATCTTTTATCTGCTGTCAAGATAAAGATAAAACTTTTCTCTGTATGCTTATATAGGTAAATAAGTTTGGTAAATTTCCTCATAACCTTAAAATAGCGAATATATTAAGTGATGATATAATCACAGGAGAATGGAAAATACCTGCGAATTATCTTGTCTAGAATAAAAAATATCTTCTTCCTGAATATGTTTTATCGTTGCTTGGATAACTACTCTCTGCTACTATCACCTGAAGGTGGAAGCTGATTATTAATTGCCCTCGAAACCATAGTTGTGTTCTTTGAACCTATGACGTGGCTGGGGACCTATCAATCTGGACTGGCTTCCGTAAAATAGTCGGAGTAAGAGAAGAAAAGCTTAAAGGACCGCGGACGTTAAACGGTAATACGCAGTTTTTGGACTCTTTTTTGAAGTTTACGTGGGTTTTGGACTCTTTTTTGGAGTTTACACGGGTTTTGGACTCTTTCGGGTCGGGTTGTCCCGATTTTTCAAAAGAAAGCCCTGAATATTTTTTCAATGTAAAAAAAAAAAAAAACAACAAAAAAAAAAACTATATAATTTGAATAGTAATTCGTGCATATGTTTTCATTTTCATACAAAGGAGACAAAATTAATAAGGATATAATTGTAGACTGCATTTTCATGGTTGTATTTTTGGATTATTTTTCTTTCACTGTAGGTTCGGATCGGTTTCAGTCAGAAGTGTTTCAGGTTGACGAATTTTTTTGTAGTTTGCCGGGTTCAGGTTGGGTTTAAACAGATTTTTCGAGTCCGCGCAGGACTTTAGACCAAAGTGCCTCGATTTCCTAAAGATGTCACTCTAAAAAATAGAGTTTTACGAATTTCGTTTTTTGTATGAAATTGATTAAATTTGTCGTTCTTTATTGCCGTTTACAGTTTTCATTAAAAATAAATTTGACTATTTAATTTGATGAATTTGATACTTAGATGATCGAAAAAGAATGACTGTTCTTGAATAAACTGGAATTTTCGCAATGCTATTTGATTATTTGGAAATTTCTTAAAATAAGGGCAAAAACATTTTTTTCTAATCTGTGTATAAACTTGACTTCATTTTAGTAAGAATTTTCTATTTAAAGTACAGTAATCCCTTAACATTTGCGGATTTAACATTCGCGAGTTTTGATTATTCGCGAAATAAAAAATGAAGAACATTTCAACATTCACGAATACTGAACTTGGTTATTCACGAATTTTGTTTTGTAAAGAATATTTTTTTACTAAGTAAACTCGCTTTGTTTTACCAATTCCGTAAACTATTTGACACTGGACAGATGCTATGTACTGTATAGCCTAAGTTTCGAGAATTTCAACCCTTGTGTTGAGACAAAATATAAATCGGTAATTCCGAGAAACCCAAAACATGATTTGATGCTAAAAAAAAAAAAAAAAGAAAAAAAGATCCCAAATTTTCTAAAATTCAAAATTTGTATTGCAAGTAAAAATTTTTTTGTAAAAATTATATGGAAATATTTAAAGCTTCAACAACAACTTGTTGAGAAAGCATAGAATGCGGTCCTTCACTGGTGAAGAGCCTTAAATTTAAAAGAGAAATCAAGGCCACGACTTTTCCTTACATGGAAATTCATAAACAAAAGATCTGTTCTTCCAAACAATTTTAATATCAATAATTTTTTTCAGCCATCAACTAGCAACTAAACTTTGTACAATATATGTTTATTCAAAGCATGTACTTTTTAATGTTTAATAAATATATTTTTACGTTTCAATTGCTTTTTTCAATTAAAAACAATCCTAAAACCTAACCCTCTTTTATGCACGGGAAGATAGTCTCAACATTCGCGATTTCGACCTTCGCGCAGGGGCGTAGCCACAAATATTTTTTCGAGGGGGGGAGGGGGGGGGGAGTGAAAAAATTTCCCAACTTGAAACAAATTGCTCTATTTTCCAACTAAAATTATGTGTGCAATGTATGTTTAATGATAATGGTACTTATACGTAAAAAAAAAAAAAAAAATTCCAAAGAAAAATATTGAAGCTAAAAACAGAAAAATTATAATTATTGGTTCATTTAATCAAAGTTTTTGTCTTATATTGTGTACGAGTCATAATCGTACTTCATATGAAAATAGCCTCATGATATTTTGAGATTTTTGAGAAAGGAACAAATTTTTGGAGGAAATAGAATAGAGACACTGTTGATATACAAAAGTAGGGAAATTCAGGTCTGGTAGATGTATGATATTTTCGTAGCACAGAAAAACACAATGACAAATTGAGTCTGTCCGCTTTTTGTATTTCTTTTGAAAATTGAACTAGTTTACTGTTACAGAACTCAGAAAGGTAGTCAGCAAAACAATAAAAAATTCTTATTTTTTTTTACTTTTTATTTTAAAACAGAAAAAGTGTTTCAAAAATCTAGAATTTTCCAACTCTAAGCGCAAATTTCCCAAGTTCACATATATTGGAGGGGGAGCCCCCCCCCCATAACCCCCCATCGCGACGCCCCTGCCTTCGCGAATGTTAAGGGATTACTGTACATAAAAAATTTCAAGAGCATAATTTTTGGTAGTTTATGAAGATGCACCATTATTTTAAAATGGACGGCAAAGGGCGTTCCGACTACTTTGCATTGGGAGGGGGGGGGGGGGAGGTGAAGTGACCCGATTTTACCACAATCCGACACGACCGACGCAATTCAAATTGACCCGAGTATTCAAAGTCTAGATTTTTTTTTCTTTTTTTCCAGAGAAAAAAAGTTATTTAGTTGAACATTACCGAGTACCACTACCACTTATGTTCACTTTATAAAAGATGAAATTGATATTAGATATATAATTGTAGACTATTTTTCCCTAATTGCATTAAAATATGGATTCATTTTCTTCTAGTTCGGGTTGGGTCGGATACAAATTGGACTAGCGCTGAACTCTAATTCCAGCTCTGCTTAACATGATTTTTATTTAAATTTCTAAATGTGTTTTATTTTCACTAGGAAAGAGATTTTCCCCCGCTTTCGCTTTCGAAATAAAACTGGTTAGGATATTGCAATCCTCTTAGTAAGTAGAATTGCTCTTGCACAATGAAAATGAAGTATACAGTGATTCACTTAAACAAGATGATGCCTGCGGTGATTTTGAAGAACGGAAATGGAAAACTAATTAGAATCCTGGCTAACGATTTCTGTTAAATGTCTGCTTTCATCTTCATCAAGATTGCATAGTAAAGAAAAAAAAAAAAAAAAAAAAAATGTGTCTCCAATAAGAAAACGGAACTCTGAAAAATCACTGTCGATAGTGAAGCATTTTACGTAAACACAGACGCCATTTTGAAATTTAATTAACTAAATTTTCTCGTATGTTTTATGATTTTGAAACAGAAAAAAAATATATATATTATTCCCACATAATATAAAATAATTAAACTCCAACTAAAAATGTTTCGCGTCCCCCCCCTGCCTATCTGAGGCTGAAAAAGCGCGCAAGAAAGCTCTAGTAAAAATCAATTTCAGGAGGAGGGGGCGCAACAGACGGATACTCGCGCACGGGCGCCAAATTGCCCTCGAGACATCCCCTCGTGTACTTGACTTTTATTACAGAGCGGCGGTCAGGGTCGTCTAAAGACCTTCAGGATTCTGGATCCAGTTGCCATTTAGGAGTCTGTCTCTTATACACATTAACCTAAATTTCCGCATTCATTTTTATTGGAAAGTATTCGTCTTTAGAAATGCGTATTATTGATTTAATTGATATATTGTATAATTGTATAATTTGATTATATAGTAGAATCTGAGGGCGCTTAAATAATTTTCCATAAATAATAATCACCAAATGCATTTTTTTTCGTTAATTCAGCAGAATCGTCCTAAGACGTTTAGAGGCCCATTATTTATGAATATTTACTTATTATCACTTATTTTCTGGGTGAACGCGTCGTCCTAAACATTTTGTGAATCTAAGGAAAAAAATTAAATAAAATAAACAAATAATATTTTGATGAGTTCATTTTGTTTTTTTATAAATTTTGATGTTTTCAATAAATACCGGGCAGAAATCACACAAAGACAAAGTCTAAAAAAAAAATAGTTTCTTGAATCAAACTGAGCGTCATTAGATTCGGGTTGACCCGACTTTTTAAAAGAAAGTCCAGAACATTGTTTTAGATGAAAAACTATATATCTTTATGGGAATGAGTATATTATGTGTTCATTTCTCTACACAAAAGATATAATTGATATCAGAGATATAACTGATTAAACAAAAACCTAATTTGCAGAACAAATTAAAAAAAATGAAAAAATATAAAAACAAATTGAAAGAACACTTTTCAAATAAAAAGTATCTTGTGGAATATGGGATTTATAAATTTAATATTGATGAATTAATTTATATCAATTTTGAATCTATATCAAACGATGAATGTGGTGTGAATCTGGAAGAAAAAATACACTCGTTTCTCTTCACCGAAACTTTAAAATTAGGTTTCGTTATGGTTTGAATTCAGCTAACAAAATTGTAATGGTTAAACAGAGTCTTTTTTTGGTTCATTTTAATCATATTTGTGTTTGTTTTGTTAAAGATTTGATTGTATATCCCAATAAAAATTTAACTATATCTAATATATAAAACTATATTATTGTTGTGGTTTTTATCTGCATATTTTATTTATAAATAAACGGTCAAGTGCGAGTATTACTCGCGTACAGAGGGTTCCGTACAATAAATATATGAATTAGTAATTGTATTATTAAAAAAAACCGTTGCTAAAAGAATACTAACACTTTGTAAAAAATTATGCAAAGTAGGGTTGGGTGTAACAGTATATACTAGAAACATGTAAATGGCTATACCATGAAAGTTCAAAGAGATATGGAACCTAAAAAATATCAAATACAGCTATTCTGTATAACTCATTTTTACTTTCTTCTATCTTTACAAGAAGAAAGTATTGGATTCGTGAAAATTTTCGAATTCCGGTTTTGGACGGATGTATACTTTTTAGGGTACAGAGGTTATGAAAAACATGTTTTTACAAAATGTCTGTCTGTGAGTCTATCTGTGTGTGACACAAATATTGTGGGCGCTCTGTCTTAAGAACTATTGAACGGAATTTAATAAAACTTTAGATTGATTTAGTCCCTGATATAAATTGGTGTTGATTACTTTTTGGTGTAAATCACCCAACAGGTAGCGCTACTATTCTGAAATTTTCCCGATTTCCGCAATAGCTGTATCTCAAGAACTAATGCATGAATTTTCATCAAACTTTAGATTCAGTTAGTCCCTGATATGAACTGATCCTGATAAGTTTTTGGTGTAAATTGCCCAAGAGGTGTCACTGTAACTCAGAACTTTTCACGATTTCCGTAATAGCTCTATCTCAAAAACTAATGCACGAATTTTCACCAAACTTCAAATTCAATTAGAAGTTCACGAAAGTTGTCCCTGATTAGATTTTGGTATAAATCGCCTAACCGGTGGCGCTACTGTGCTGCATTTATCAGGAAGTATTGACATATATGAGATAGAAGAAGGTTTTGGGATTGACACATCCGACTAGTTTAATATTATTTTAATCTCTTTATAATGAACTTAATTCGGTACTGACACTAAAAGAAATGCATATTTAAACTTCATTTGTCATTTCATAAAACTCAATTTACCATAGTAATAACCTTTCTTTCTAAAGTGCAGCTAAAACAAAACATTCGTTCAAAGTTCACATTTGGCATTGTGCTAAGCGCGCTTCGAAAGGAGGTCACAAATTTACAACGCCGCCTTGGTCCTTGCCGCGTTTTCCAGATAGGTTTTTAATTAACTTTTAAAGCCACTCGAGGTGTATTGAAAGAGCCATTCATTGCAAATTGTCGTGAATCCCACAGTATTTATGTAATTCATTCTAATTAAGGGGTCTCAGGACTCGTACAGTCATCATCACTCATACAGTCATATTCATCACCCGTTACAATTTTAGAAATGATGCGGTGGCCACCATCATTTAGCAATTTAAGAGTTTCTTTACTGATTCTGACACGCTCCTCTTTTTGGTGCTCAGTTAGATTATGGGGAACCCAACGGCAAACTACTTTTTTCATATGCAATTCTTCGTGAATAATTTTGTGTATGGCTGCGGATCCAATGTTAAGTTCCTTCTGTATCATTTGATAGGTACAGCGATTACCATCCATTAATATTTTTCATATGGCAGACACATTATCCGGGATTACTGCCGACGGCGGCCTTCCCGTGTGTTCTTCATCCTGAAGAAAATTGCGACCTCTGCTAAATTCTTTAAACTATCTGAATACAGTAGCACGAGCTGGAGATTCATCACCAAATGCTAATTTCAACCGTTGAACGCATTCTTCTTGATTTAATCCTGTTTTAAAATCGTAGAAAATCATAGCGCGAAAATGTTCTCGCGTCAACTCCATTTTCTCTTCTGTTTAAAATTTATTCTACGCTAAACAAGCTGAAGTAAGTCAGTAAAAAAATCGTCTGCTGTATTAAAATACTTTGTATTTTAAAATTAAACCGTTATTTTTATTTTGTAAATTCTCGTCTGTGCGTATCTCAATAATTTCAGAGTAACCCTTGTATCTCCTGAAATTATATTCCTAACGTGCTAATTTTTTGTGTAGCAATAATACTAAAATACCCAAACATAAATATGTTGAATTTGCAATTTTTATAATTTTATGATATGAAATTAATATTCAAAAAAATTATGAATTGCAACCGACAATTTTTTTTTGATGGATTTAGATTTATTAAATCCTGCTTTATGGAAATCCAAAATTTCACATTTTTCTTCCAAGTAGTTTTCAAATTATGCTTAAAAAACGGCAAAATGATGGTTTAAGGGGCCGTCTATGATAACAGTGACCAGATATTTTGAAATTTTTTATGCTATTCTGTAATCTAGCATTCTTCAATGACTACTGTAGTGGCGCTTAAGATGCCTTGATCAAGAAGGAGGCTCTCTCGGTCAACAATCGAGTACCGAACTTGAATTCGGATACAGCCCCTAAACTACGCTCGTTTTAAAATAATTAATTTCTCGGAAACTTATCGTATGAATTGCATAAAAATTTGTTTTTAGGGTAATTGGAGGGCATAGAGTTCATTTATGCTGTCAGAATTATGTACTGCTATTGAAAAAAACGAAGTTACGGTTCGTTTTAATATGTAGATGGCCCCCTAAGCAAATTTTATATACATCATTTAAAAGTAGACTTTATTACCAATCGAGTGGTACCAGTCACTTTCTTCTGCGATAATTTTTTGCAGAGTTAGTAGGGGGTGTTTACTTTTTTTTTCCACGACTGTACAACGAAATAACTAAAAACTATTGATTTTAATAAATATCATGATCGAGATTAACTCGTTCTTACTCCGATTAACTGACTGAAGCAGAAATTTAAGATGAAAATAAAAGTTAGTATAGTATTGAACTAATAGTATTGCAGTATTAACACCTGTAACTAATTTTTGAAATATTAAGATGTATGGGATAGAAGAAACTTTTGGAATTGGCATATCCAACTAGTTTACAAAAGGGGGTATGTTTATTTGTCATAAAATAAACATTGCTGCAAGTTTTTTTTTTTTTTTTTTTTTTTTTTTTTTTTTTTTTTTTTAAACAAATATAGTAGTTGCGCTGGAATTGAAATACAAAATCTTTATCCCCCCCCCCCCCAAATAGTATTCAAAGTCCATTGATGTTGAAAAAAGTCGCTTTTAGTAGCATTTTACTCACAAATGGCAGCCTTAATTTTATTCATAACTGCATGGAATTTATAGGCATTCCTATTCAAATATTAATAATAAAATAGCGTTGCCAGTTTTAAGTAAATGATATTTTTTAGAAAATGTTCTCAACATTAGCATTTTGAACCAATTTTTGAATCAGGGCAGTCAGGCAAAGGCCATCTTGGTTATGACTAAAATATAACTTAGGATGTATTAAGAAAATTGCTGTTCAATTTGTGACACTTAAACAGCAATATTTACAAATTTCATTCTTTTACGTACCAAAATAACTTTATGAATGTATAAGAAAAATTCGTTTTGTTGACTGCAGGGGAAAATGAAAAAAATGAGAACTGCCTTTTGACATTAAAAAAAAATTATTTTCATGATCTAGTATTAATATCATGCTATTCATATGACATAAAACTATGCAAATAATGAAATTCAACAGTAGTTTTTTAAAGCTTTGTCTACAGATTTAAAGCTCCATATGTCCCTGACATTTTAAATTGGTCTTGCTAGGATAGCATAATAAATCCATTAAAAATAAAGTCATTTTTTAGGATTTAAAATGTAAAATAAAGAGCATTATCGAACGAAGAAATCATAAGCTTGGGTAAAGTTCGAACTTTCCTTCCACTGCTATCCTTTCCCATATCTTACATATACTCTGATCACTGTGGCTAAACATTTCTACAGTACGAAACCTGATTATTTAGCAGAAAGGGGGGGGGAGGGAAGGCAGCCTTTTAATGAAAACATGAAGATAATAATCATGAATTAATGAAATCATGAATCTTTATATGAAGTTGTCAGCACGGTTTTCCATTTTAACTAGATAAGAATGTTCTGAACCTCTCTCTCTCAAAAAACTATTTTGAAAGCAATTGCAACATTTGTTTAAATGCTGCTTCAGCACGCCTGTCTGCCACGCTACAGGTCGCAAGTTCTGCTCCCGGCTGGACAAGGTTCTCTCAACCTTTCATCCCTTTGGGGTCGATAAAAGGAGTACCAAGCTTGCTTGGGAACTAAACACCGAGGGTCTCGCGTTGGGCCGACCACCTGGCCGGGGCACATGCTGCATAGCACCTTGGGGCCCAGGGTCAAGTAAACAGAGTTGGGCACTGTAGACCCTGATCCTTCATGGATCGTACAGCAACTAGTTTTTTTTTTGTTTTTTTAAATGCTTTTTTGGATTTTTAAAGAATGGTTGAAACATGCAGTCATTTTAGCAGTACACATGCATACTTGCCAACTAAATTTTGGTAAAACTCAGAAGATTTTGGACAAAAAATCAGAAGAAATCAGAAGATTTTGGCGAAAAATCAGAAAATTTTTTTTTGCAATTACAAAATATATATTATGACAAAAAAGAATAACTTGAATATATTAAAAATTACTATTTTTTTTTTTTTTTAAATATTCATAGACATCCTACCTTTCACATTAAGACACTTAAAACTTCTGACTCCTAAATTTTTCTCTTTTTTTTTTACGGTGATTCCGAGTATCAAAAAAAAATTCTAAAATTCAATTGGGGGGGCGGGGGGAATCCACTTCCGACACTAGCTATGCGGTTTTTTTCCGCGGCCTTTTGACGAAATTCGCGATTTTTAGCCGAAATTTGTGGGGTTTTTTCGCGATCTTTTGACGAAATTTCTGGTTTTTTCGCGATCTTTTGACGAAATTTGTGGGGTTTTTTAGCAATTTTTTGATGGAATTTCTGTTTTTTCGCGACTTTTTGACGAGTTTTTTTTTCGCGTATTTTTGACGAAATTTGCGTTTTTTCGCGATATTTTGAAAAAATTTGCGTTTTTTCGCGATCTTTTGACGAAATTTGCCGTTTTTCGCGATCTTTTGACGAAATTTGCCGTTTTTTCGCGACCTTTTGACGAAATTTGCTGTTTTTTCGCGACCTTTTGACGAAATTTGCTGTTTTTTCGCGACCTTTTGATGAAATTTGCTGTTTTTTCGCGACCTTTTGACGAAATTTGCTGTTTTTCGCGACCTTTTGACGAAATTTGCTGTTTTTTCGCGACCTTTTGACGAAATTTGCTGTTTTTTCGCAATCTTTTGACGAAATTTGCTGTTTTTTCGCGATCTTTTGGCGAAATTGGCGATTTTTCTTCAAACGATTGACAAAATTAATTTTTTTCGGCGAAGATGTCGAAATTCGCGATATTTTTTATGTCGAATTTTCGAATTGGTGGCCGATTTTTTATAATTTTCGGAAATGAATGCCTTAAATTTTCGGAAAATTCGGACAAAATCACCCCTACGCGTTGTTTACGCAATCTTTTGACGAAATTCGCGTCTTTCGCGCGATCGTTCGGCGAAATTTGGGTTTTTCCCGCGATCTTTTCACGAAATTCGCGTTTTTACGCGATCTTTTCACGGAAATAGTGTTTTTACGTGATCTTTTGACGGCGCTTTTTTTACCCGATCTTTTGGCGAAATTCGCGTTTTTTCGCGATCATTTCACGGAATTCGTGTTTTTTACGCGATCTTCCGACAAAATGTGTGTTTTTCTCGCGAACCTTCGTCAAAAATTTCGGGTTTTCCTGCGATCCTTTAACGAAACTCGCGTAAAAGCGTAAGAAAAGGCCGAAAATCGGAAGAAAATGACGAAAAGCGGAAGAAAACGCATTACGCGCGTAAAATCGGAAAACATGCCGATTTTTCGGAAGAATTCTGAAAAAATTCGGAAGAGTTGGCAGCTATGCACATGCAAACTACAAAAAGGCTTTTTAATTTTTTTTTATATAGATAAAATGCCATTTCTATCAATATTTCTCTCTTTAACACACACACACACACAAGGAAAAAAAAAAAAGGCTAAAACGACTATTTTCAAGATGGAAAAATACTGTATTTCAGAATAACAATCATGGCAATCTGAGTAATTTTATGGTATCAAGAGGCGATACAGTAGATTCCAGTTATAGAGGCCACCCTTTAATTGGGACAAAAAATCAAGTACAAAATTGGGAATATCATTAATTTTACTTCTGATAATTGGGGCAGCTGCTTTATTAAGACAAATTGACTTGAACTGATGTGTCTCAATTAACTAGAATTTACTGTATACTGAAATATTTGATGTGCTTCATAAAATCTGTGAATGATACGATGATCCTATTTAATATGTCAATTTATGCCAATGTGTAATTTAATAATTTTGTTAGAATCCAAATACTTTTATGAAAGCCGAAGTAGAGAATAGACTGAAAAACAAACAAACAAATATACCATCATCTAATCCTAATAAAACTTACAGAATTGAAACAAACCCTTTTTGTGTTAATTGTTTTAAAGTAATAAGATGACAATGGTGAAAATAATAAAAGAAAGAATAAAACATAGAAGAAAAATGAAAGGAATTACCGGGTGTCCCAAAAAGGACTGACTGATTTTAAAATTCAATAACTTGCAAACGGTGACAGATATTAAAAAAATTCTTGCAGGAGGGTTATGCATAAGGTCAAAAGTTTTATTACAGTGATTTTCAATTTTAGTTCGATTTACAAACAATAGATGGCGCTGTGAGCAATAGTCGCTAAATACAGGCTCGATTTTTGGTCCTTTATCTTGTTCCATGCAGAAAAAGGAGATGGAAATGTATTATCCGGGCCACGAAGTACCAAAAATCGAGCCCGAATTTAGCGACTATTGCTTACAGCGCCATCTATTGTTTGTAAATCGAACTAAAATTGAAAATCACTGTAATAAAACTTTTGACCTTATGCATAACCCTCCTGCAAGAATTTTTTAAATATCTGTCACTGTTTGCAAGTTATTGAATTTTAAAATCAGTCAGTCCTTTTTGGGACACCCGGTAAGTACTTGGGTAGTAGCAATCTTTTCTATACAATAGAATTAATAAAATGTAGGAAATGGATAGTTTTAATATTTAGAACAAAATTTATTATCAAGTTTGAAAATAATTATTTCTTCTAAACAAAAATGTTTTAAATAGTACTATATCCACTTGCTTATAAAATGCACTTTTAAATTTTGAAGGAAAAAAATACGTATAATTATTTTGCATTACTTTACTATGAAAAACCTTTTTATACAACACAGTAACATGTACAAAATGGATGCTTTTAATTTTTAGAACAAAATTCATCATCAAGTTAGAGAATTTCTTCTCCTAAACAAAAATGTTTTAAATAGTGTATCTGCTGGCTTATCAAATGCAACCCCTCAAATTTTGGAGGGATACGAAGAAAAAAAAAAAGTTATTTTGTATTATTACTCTAAATATGAATTACAATGAAATACTAATTATCCAATTCTGCATTAAAATTTTCACAAAAATCACTTTTGTTTAATAAGAGGTAAGCCTAATGTATGTTGGAAACAATAAAATAAAAATACAGTACAGTAATAGAGATGTCAGTTGAAATTGTCCATCAAAATTAACTGTTTTGCTGTAGAGGGGAACTTAATGTATATTTGTATTTTCCCAACTATTTATCTTATTTCTATCCCATCTATTAACAATGTCCAAATCTATCTGCTTTTCACTTAAAAGACCAGTTAGTAACACTTTCTAAAATACAAGCAATTTTTTTGAATTTCTTACACTGTATCAATTGTACAGTCTGAAATTGATGAAATATAGAATTAAAATTTAGTTTGAATTTCAATAAGTTTTTTTCTGGCATCAAACCAGATATTAGGAATTTGACCACATTTTTTTTTTTTTTATTTATTTAATCTAGAATTAGGCTGAAATAAAAATTCACAACTGAAGCACAGCAGATTAGTTTGTGTATATGAACAGAATTGGCCATAGGATTTGAACTTTAATTACTTAGACCACAAGAATGAATTACGAAATTTTGCCCACATTAGATCTATGTTTGTAGTAAATAACATAGCATTTGATTGAGCCATTGCCGAAAAATCGTGTTCATTTCGTTGTCAGACTGGAGCAGATACATAGGAAGCTTCACTCACTGTGCTTCAATTATGATAAAAAAAAAAAAAATAAAATAAAATAAAAATAAAAATAAATAAAATAAAAAACAATCTTACTTGTGAGGACCAATCTTTAAATTTCAAAATATCAGGCATTCATCACCAGAACTAAATGAAGAAATATTTGGAAGATGTTATATATACAGTATACAGTAAAACCTCTGAATATCACATCGGTCACCTCAAGACCTTGAAAATTCATCTGCTATTCAGAGGTCAAATCATTCAAATTATGTAGGTATTGGAGATTTAAAAAGTGTTCGCTAAATAGAGGTGTCTGCTATTTGGGTGTGTCCTTTATAGAGGTTTTACTGAACAATATTGAATCTTTGTACAGCAAATTATCCACTATTTGATTGAATGCATAATTAATGTCATCATGTTCTTGAAAAAGTTGATTATTAAAATTTGTAATTGAAAGGAAGTAATAAAAAAAACATCAAGCAACACTAATGTGCAAATACAGTAGAGCTCCGATTATCGGAACTCCAATTATCCGAACAGCCTATTTCTCACAAAATTTTTTTTTAACAGGACTTCTACTTATTCGAATAACCTATTTCTCTCAAAAAATTTTTGTAAGGATGATGAGATTTTGGATGAGATTTATGATGATAAAGAAATTGAAAACGAATGCTCTGAAAATGACGCAGGTGCATCACATAACGAAGCCTTTGAATGTTTGGAAACAGCTATGAAATGGCTCGAAGGGCAGAAGAACTCTGATCCTATTCAACTAACGTATTTAAGAAGAATTCGAGATATGGCTGCATTGGAAAGAACGTCTTCTTTGAAGAAAGCAACAATCGAAAGCTTTTTCGCTTAAATTATAATCTTTGGAGTTCAGAAAATTATAAAAAGAGAAAAATAAAATTCTAAATGATAGAAAGGTAAACAGCAGCAACAACAAAAGAAAACTGTTTTTAAACACGCTAGCACTAACTGGTGCTGCCAGTTCTAAGCCTGGATAAAGTGTGAAGGTTTTAGGAACATGCCTTAAACTGTTTGTCTATTTATCCGAACTAGGGTTGGTCCCGACTTGCTCGGATAATCAGTGCTCTTCTGTATATAAAAATTGAATAACAAGAAATCTTTATTTTGAGATTAAAGAAACATCTCATGATTTGATATATTCATTAACAAAACCGAGTCTTTTATATAAACATGCGCTTTTAATTTGTGTATGTGTAATTGTTTTTCTTTTTTTTTTTTCATTCATACTGATGCTAAGAATAATTGAGGTCTAAAAATGGAAAACACTGGAAGTCCAAAAGAGGAAATTTTTCAAGAGTGAAAAAAAAGAGGCGAAAGCACCTCATTTGCCATGCTTGATGTACAATTTCAGACTTGTTCGCACTATTACTACTAGGGTTAGCACTTCCAGCATTCTCCTTTTTGTTAACACTAGAACCGCGGAGCGGGTCAATTTGACCCTAGATAGTAAAGGATATATAAATATACACAAGTGTTTATTTTGGTTAGCTAAAGCATGATATATTTTTTAATAAGCAATATTTCTCAAAATTTACATTACATTTTATATATAAAGTCAGCAGAAATTACCTACATTTCAGAAAATAATATTATTCAAAACTGTATTTCCTTAAGTATAATAACATATATTACAAACAAAAATAAACAAGACTTCATAAATTTTAATAGGAAATAGATTAACCCATTCAAATAAATTTAGACATAAAATCTAAGAATAATTTAAAGGTATATAAAAAAATACCAGTTACTTACTAGTTTTACAAATTTATTTAATCCAATAAATTGCATGCTATGCTTGAAAAAATCGGTTATAGGCTTTATTCATTTACCACAAACGTGTGTGTACATTACCCTTTGAACAAATATCTTTAGTTTTATTTTCACATATGAAGTGTGGAAACGGATTCGTTTACGCTCAGTTTGTGGTTTTCCAGCGATTGCTTCGCACTCAAATGACATGTAATTTTGCCAAGAGAGAACAAACTGTTCTCGCAGTTCTTCAACAACGTCTTGAATAAATTGACGTTTACTAATAGATTTTTCAGTTACGGCTTTGTATAAAACCCAAGCATTGATAACAGCAGGATGCAAAATATTATAAATTGCATGCACCGGCCTCTTAGCAGACTTGACAGCATACTTCCTTGTCATCTGGACAATCACATCTACACTGAATTTAGTTGCATTGTAGTAAGCAACTGTATTAAGTAGCTTTTTTGAATTATCTAAAATTTCAACAGTTGGATGTAGACTGCTAAGCAACACAACATTTTTATCTTTTTTCCCCTGGTAAATAAACAGTTAGGCTGATGTCTTTATGTGTTAGCACAATTGCTGCATGCAATTCTGATTT
Organism: Maratus speciosus; assembly: GCA_963932465.1. Taxonomy (NCBI): domain Eukaryota; kingdom Metazoa; phylum Arthropoda; class Arachnida; order Araneae; family Salticidae; genus Maratus; species Maratus speciosus. Next base: position 158,041,520 of record OZ010789.1, read on the forward strand.
TGACATTTTTACAGAGACTGGTATTTCTCTTCTTGAGAGTTTTACAATTTCTATAAAGCTCGTTTTTTATCGACATCTGCAAGCAACCAGAACTTGATACTGAATTTTTCTGGTTTGTTAGGCATATACTGAGTAAACCTACTCATAGATTTTGAAAGAAATAACTGCTCATCTACGCTTATGTTAGGCCCTGGTATATATATATAGTTAATCTTGCAGTTTTCAGTGAAACGATTCCAGATATCAGAAATCAGGGAAAATTTCTTTGTCTCAAGACAACTTGATTAGGTTGATTTTATATTGAAGCTTAAGAATCTTATTGTTTCACGAGATGTTTTTCTTGGCATTGTGTTTAGAAAGAAAAGGGCGGTCCACAATTCTTTGATCACATGTTATCCAGTTCGACTGCTTTTGCACAATATTTACCCACTGCTTTATTTCTCATAGCATTTCTTTATATGCTTAAATATCCATTCCTCTACGAGAAGCCTCCAAGCACTTAACGTACTGTTATCCATAATATTGTGTTTAGCATGTGGCATTGGGCCACAGACTTCCTTCAAAACGCTTGCATTGCTTTTGTCTCATTGTTGCTTGTTTCTATTTGTACAAAGTTTTGAATTGTCCCATCTTTGCCAACTTCTTTATTTTCAAGTTTGAACGCACAAGTTATTGCTGATTTATTTTCCAGATTTCCATGAGTGTAAAGTACCTTTTGTTCAAATTCTTGATTTTCTTTTTTATCTGACAAATATCACAAACTTCCGCTTAATACCGATAAATTATCATCTACACTGGGACGAAAAGGTCCAGCAATTGTGATAGCATTGGCAGAGTACTCGTTACTTTCATTTTCTTCTTCGGAATTCAACATTTCTTCAATTGCAGGCAAATATAAACCTTGCTATTTAAAATTGACTGTCACCATTATTATCACGTTCTGAATCATTTTCTAATAGTTGCCAATATTCCAAAGATTCTTTGATGGTAATATCACGACATCGTGAAATCTTATCTGTGCTTGCAATGAATACAGAATAAAAGCAACTTCAATGCTTCTTCTAAATATCTGTGGTAATTTTCCTCTGCCTTCGACACCTCTTCACACCAAGAATATACGATCTTGATTGAAAACCTTCACTATTCTCTCTTCCGATTCTGCCCATTAGAAGAATTCGGGGTGAGGCGATGTACTTTCTCATTACTTTCGAGAAAATGCATCACTTTTTCATAATTTATGGATAAAAACCTATTACGAGTCAAACTGACCTGTGTCGCGGTTCTAGGTATAAGTGGTTATAACAGGAAATTTATTTATGTTATTCACTTTCAAATTTGATAACTTGTTGTTTACCTTAAAATATTAAAAGTCAGAAAAGGAAACATTTTTTCAATTAATATTTTTCGCGTGGCGACAATTTTAACATGGATTTGGGTCAAATTGACCCGCTCCGCGGTTCTAGTGTTAAGCTTGGCACTTAACACATCTTTTCGTAAAAAAATCGATTTTTTGGTGTTTTTAGAATTTTTATTTTTAGTCCTCAATTTATGAAACTGAATTTTGGGAGGACCCGAAATCCAGAAAGCCTTCAGTCCTGAGGATTCCGGATAATAGGTCCTGTGCAAGCATTTAAAAAAAAAAAAAAATGTGCATATAGTTTTAAAGGATGTTTTATCTATAATAATAGGGAAATAAGTTTGTGTGTCGATGGTGTTCTGAAAAGACCGCTGCATGTAGAGCTACAAAATTTGAGGAAAAGGTACGTCTATATATGAAGTTTTGCACCTCGAAGCCCGATTTTCGATTTTATGATTAGAATTTTTTAAATTAAATTTTTTAAGCAATTTTTAGCGCTTTTTTAAGTTTTGAGGCGATTTTTCGATGTTAGTGAAAAGAATACGGTTTCTTTCTTTTAACCCAATATAGTAAATTTTGTTCTCTTTTGAAAAAAGTTTATTCAGAATTCGTAGAGCAATTTTTGAATTTTTGGCAAAATTTTTATGCGATTATTGAACAGAATTTAATTTACCGTAGGGGGAACACAGTTCTGTCGCCAAATGCCACCAACTTGGCAATATCTCTAATATTTCACCAAATTCCCATAGACTTCCACTGTAAAACAATAGGGGATTACTTGTTAACAGAAAATCAACAAATTGAGATATTTTAATGCAACAAAAACTAATATTAACTTAAGGGTTAACTTAACTTAATATTAACTAATTATTATTAATAAATATTAACTTATTAATTATATTTAAGGAAATCCAAGTAAATTAAATTATGAATAAAAGTAATATTTTCCAAGCATAAATTTTAAAAGAACATGCAGGTCAAAGGAATTAGATTTGAAACTTTTATACAATTATAGTAAATTTTGACTTTTGTGATTTTTGTACTTTTTGTGATTTTTAATTCGATTTTTACGTTTCTTTGCGATCTGCTGCAATTATTTGACATTCCATTTTAGACCTATAATACTAAAGTAATTTTTGCCCTCATTTCAATAAAGTTTATTTTAGCGATTTCCTACCATTTTCCACATTAGTGAAAGGAATCAACTTTCAATCTTCAAACACAATACGAGGTAGGATTCAAAAGTTCCCGGACTGACTCTATAACTGTAAAAATATTAACAATTACATTGCTGAAACACATCTGCCTTCGAAAAGAGATCCTTGTGCAACAACACACTTTTGCCATCGGCTATAAAGGTCATCAAAGCACTTCTGGAATCCACTTTTAGCCATGTCCTTTAATTCAGCCTGCGATATACTTTTAACTTCATCTGAAGAATCGACGACCTTGCAAGCGACGTGCCAGTTCAGGAAACAGGCTGAAATCACAGGGTGAGACATCAGGGGAGCTGTTGACAAAGATCCTTCCTACTTGGCAGAATTGTTACTGGAGACTAGAAATGGTGTTTTTTATACGACCTGCAATCCAAGAGAGCATCGCCAATGTGGAAATCACAACAGAAGCAGAAATTCCGCCAAGATCGCTCTAAAGGGAGGGTCATGTTAGAGGTATTCTTCGATATCCAGGGCATTGTGCATCTGGAATTTATCCCTGAAGGACGAACTGTCAACAAAGAACTCTATGTAGACATCCTGCGTCGTTTGCATGAGTCGGTCCAGAAGAAGAGGCCAAAATTTTGGGCTGAGCAGTTATGGGTGCTTTTGCATGACAACCTTTTTGCACACTGATCCCTAGTCGTCAGTGACTTTCTTGCGAAAATGAAAAAACTGTTTTGCCACATCCTCCTTACTCCCCTGATCTCTCACCCTGCGACTTCAGCCTGTTTCCTGAACTGGCACGTGTCGCTTGCAGGGTCGTCGATTTCAATCTTCAGATATAGTTAAAAGTGCATCGCAGGCTGAATTAAAGGACATGGCTAAAAATGGATTCCAGAAGTGCTTCGATGACCTTTACAGCCGATAGCAAAAGTGTGTTGCTGCGCAAGGATGTTATTTCGAAGGCGGATGTGTTTCAGCAATGTAATTGGTAATATTTTTACAGTTATAGAGTCAGTCCGTGAACTTTTGAATCCTACCTCGTATATAGTTTTTTTTTTCTTTTCGAAATTTGCGCAGCAATTTAAAAATTTTTCGCGATATCTTATGATTTTCAGAGCTTTTTCGCAATTCATGCAGTTTTTTACTTACCCGGGCAACGCCGGGAAAGTTAGCTAGTTATTAATATGCTACAGTTTTAATTAAAATTGTTAGAATTATAAGTTGAGATAAGTGTTAAAAAAGTCTTTTTTTAAGTTTTTGTATAAAAGTAAAAAATAACTTTTATAAAACCAAGTTACTTTCTTCAGTAAAAAATTCAATTAACGAAATAAACATGTATAAACTGATGAATGCACTTTGTGATTAAAATTTATAGAATAAAAAAAAAAAAAAAAGAAGCTTGACTCAATATTAAAAAAATTGATGAAGTTAAGCTAGTAATGTAACTAAGATGCTTTTATTTTATATTTATCAAACTTTACAATCGCATAAAAAAACTTGTTACAGCCATCTACTACTTTTTGACCAGTTTCACATAATAGTAAATTTGTGCTTCATCAAACTAATTTTTACATAAAAATTACACTAGCATGGAAGACTTAGTATTTATTTATTTACTTTAAAGCTAAATTATTAATTCTGTATGTGGTTATGTTACTGTCCATATTGTTTTTACATATTAAAAGATTTTTCATTCAAATAACTTCTTTAAACTTAAAATTTAAGAGACATTTTAGCTAAAAGGCATGCATATTTGAACTTTTCAGCCAAACTAGTTAGTACAAGAATAATGTTTGTGTTTGAGTTGAAAATTGTGAAAGAGATTTGGAACTTTGAAATGGAAGTACACAGTAGTGTATTGGATCCTTTTTAAACAAAGTATATACAAAGCACTATCTCACGTTTTATCGCCTTAATTCAAATGTGGGACTAGTTACAGTACAATTTATGTGCTTTTTTTTTTTTTTTTTTTTTTTTTTGAAACGAAGTCTTAATCTGCCTGTATGTATCTAGCTCTTGTATGTTAAAAAAAAAAAAAAATTCATTAAAATTAGAAAAATTATGAAAAAAAAATATTAGAAAGAAATTTTTCTTTCTTTGGCATGGGATGATAATTTAATTAAGAAAGTTTGAACAGATATAAAATGCAAATACTCGTAAGTTTAGAAATTAAGAACTTTGTTGACACTGTTTCTTGAAACCAAACAGAAATTAAGAAAATACAATATGAAAAGCACCTTTTCAAAATTTTCAGTAGATATTTTCCTCATACAATCTATGACAGGACGGCTGTCTTATTCACAGCCTGTGGGCTACCTGCAGTTCAGTGCTGCATGAATATGGTTCAGCAGAGAATAAAAAACTTTCTTATGAGATTATTGAATATGAGATTTTTACTGTAATTTTTTTAATTTGTGTTTTCCATAATACATTTATTGGAAATATGGCTTTAAAATGACATAAGTATGATTGAAATAATGTATTCCCTGCATCACACTAGTAATGAAAAATGTTATGACAAGACAACTAATTTGTGCCGAATGATTGCATCTATGCCTGAAATATAAATGAACATAATAAGTTGGATGATGCTATGGACATAAATTTATCATTTTGTGGAATTGGTGTACATCTACCAGAGAAAATTTGCGATTTTTAATGTTTTTAATAAAAGAGCTATTTTCTCATAAATAATATTTGAAAAAGGCTTTTATTCCTTGATACAATATGAAAAAATAACCTGTAGGCATACTCACTATTTGTATTTTTTAAAATTAAGATATACTGTTACAATATCAAATATATAAAAATTTTTACACACCAACAGCAAAATGTCTAGTCATATGACACAAACAAAATTCAACCATTCATTTCAAAAATCAAAATAAACAAAATAGACAAATATTTTAGCAACTGTTTATTTATTATTTTTTTTAAAAGAAATATTATAATACATGAGCTCATTTAAATAAATATATATTTATATATAATATAAAAACAACAAAAAAATTAAGTTAATATAAAAATTTCCATGGCTATATATATATATATAGATGGTCTATCATAAAAAAGCATCACTAACACACAAGCCTTGGTTGAAAGACATTTTATATCTATATACATTGCATAAAAAAATACCAGATTTTTAGTCAAAATTTAATTAAAAATAAAGGACACAATGTTTCATTTCCTCCATGGCCTTTTATTTCCTAAAAAAGAAATATATATATTTTACTAATATATAAGAAATGAGAATTTTCTGATAAGGCACACAGATTGAGGCATGCATTTTACCTTTCAGTTATGAAAAGCCTTATTATTAACCAAGGAAACAAAGACCACAGTAATTTTTAACATAAACTTACATCATTATTTATTGTTACTACAATGTAAGAAGTTGGACAGTTTTTTTTTTTGTTTCATTAAAAGGGTTTACAAAAAGATTTTAAATAGTCTGTGTTGGGATGCAAAGCAGGGAGAGGGAGAGAAAATTTTTAGGCAGGTGAAATTTAGATTTTTATATATTTACTGTTACTACAGAATAAAAAATTGGATAGAAAAATACATATATATATATATATATATAAAGTTTTAATGCTTTTTAAATTTGTGTGCTGAATGAGAGGGGATGGGGGAAGACAAGACTGCAGAAGCAAAATCTTTTATGGTTGGGAAATGTAAATGAAGTAATAATAAAAAAAAGCAAAATTCAAAATGCTGAAAAATATCTTGAGTATATTTAACAGAAAATAAAATAACAAAATTATAAATTTTATGTCTTCATGCTTTGAATAATCTCTCTATTCTAAAGAAAAGTAACTAACGCTGTCACCGCCGCCGCCGGTTTTGAAGTTTTTGTGACCGGAGGTCTTTCTTTGTTAATAATTAAGAAAAATATTACATAAAAAAATATGAAAATCGGTGGTATTATAGAGAAATGTTTGATAAACATGCTGATGCAGACAGTTTTCAAATCGAAGAATTATTTTAAGAGATATTTAATGCTAAAGTTGGACAAAATCGTTCCATTAAAAAGTTTTATAGGAGCAAAAACTATACATGGGAATTTAATCATTTTTAGATCATTTTATACGTTATAAGTTCCCGGCGTGCAGACTGCATTTATTTTTAATGAGACTCATTTTTTGAGGTTTTATTTCTATTTTAAATTCAAATTTTCAGCATTTCGAGATATATTTTTTACATATTTCAATCAATGGTATTAATTTAAACTGTTGCCAACGGTATAAACAGCACAAACAATAATGTTTACTTCAAATTAAAAATTTATTTACACGTGACTATTATAAATAGAAAAACCCCTTCAAATTAGAATTAAATAATTACGTATAAAAAGCAGGAACTTATTGAAATTTACGTCATAAAAACTATATTTACACGTGAATTTTAAAAGAGAAAGGATATTGTAAAATATCAAATTCATTAACATGCGTTAGAAGCCTTAAAAAGGAGTTATTATGTCACATTTAAGTCACATTACACTTTTTACATAAAATGAGCAAAAAATAATATTACAGAACAGTTTAAATTTAAAAATTGCGCAAGACTTTTTTGATATGATCCTTTCAACTATTTTTGTTAGGACAGCGCAAATAATATTTCATTTCTAATAAAAGTATTTTCACCTGAATATTAAAAGAAGAGAGAAAAGTTTGGTGAAAATTACGTCAGATTAAAAATGATAAATTTAAAAGAACTTTCTTTTTGCTTTGTTAAAAAATACCAGGAGACAAAGACTCTGTTTACTTAACTCATTTTATATTAGCTTATTTTGAAATGTTTAAGTGATTTTATTTAATCAAAGATGGAAACAGCCATTGTATATTTTAACAGCCGCTGATTTGGCCGTAAAGTTCCCCAATTAAAGAGAAATGAATAGAAACCCGTAAAGGGAGATTGCCACTGTTTTTTAAATTGTAATTCAATCTTCCGGAATCTTTTTAAAGCCGATCAAATTAGCATGCTTTTAGAGTCTGCGGTGCCTGAACGGGGGTTGACGAGCGTAGCTCGTAGGGGGTAGAGCCCCCTAGCAGGGTTGGAAAAAAACATGTTTTTTTTAAGAAAAAAACAAAAAACGTGTTTTTTTTTGTTTAAAACATGTTTTAAATGTTTAAAACATTTTTTTCTCATTCAACAGCAAAATTTTGATTAAAGCGAGCAAAAATTATTAAATTAAATATAAAGAATGAAAATATTTTCCAAAAACAGTAAATAAGAAAAAATTATTTAATAAATACCAAACATTAATTAACAATTAATTTTTTATTCTAAACTAAAACACCTAATTATTAAGTTCTTAAAAATTGTAACAAGCTTGGCAACCTTATCAACACCTAGCTGGTTTCTAGTTTTGCTTGGCACAAAGCCAAAAGTCGAAAACTCTTTCTAAACCATCCACACAGCTGTATGTAATTGTTTTGTGATCAGCATGATATTTTTATCGACGTGTTTTAAAAGGCTTATCCACCAAGATAAAGGTATTATTTCTTCAAAATTGTGCACTTTATTTGATTCTTGAACAGCGAATTTATGATTGGTAACTGACAACACATCATTTTTTTTTTTTTTCCCGGCATTATTAATAGCGCCAAACATATAACTGGAGAATGGAGCTGACTTAGCTTTATAGTTTATAATTATAAAAATTAGTTCAGGACATAATTCGGCTGCAAGGTTCATGCCTTTTTCTGTCTCATCAATTGTCAGTGATTCTCCTTTAAAGCGTGGATCAGTAATGTTTGCCAAGAAATGTACAGATGTCATGGCCATTTCATATCTGTCTTCTATGGCTTTTTCAAAGTTTTTTGTAATCATGGTAAGATTACTAGCAGCACATATTTCTGACATTTCTTTTTTGTAAATCTTTCCAAATTTCAACTACATCACTAATAATACAATTATTACTCTGAGCTTTGTCACATGCAATTGCAATATGTTTGAGCCTTTGGATATAATCTTCAACACTTCTTTTTAACTGCAAGTGTATGGACTTTCTTAGAAATATCAGAATTGATTTTCTCTCGATTATCTTCACAAATTTTGAAAATTTGTGACCAATTGCTTATGTAAGACTCCATTGTGTCCAACATGGAATTCCATCTGACACCTGATGATAACTCAAGCTTTTTAGCAACTGTTTCCCGAAGCTTTGCTGAAGCAAAATGATCATTTCGAAAATATTTAACAATATCAAAACTTGAGCTTTTATATTAGCGATTTTAATGTCTTTTGCTAGAAGATTTAAGACATGAGCTGAACATCCATAAGATAAAATATTCATATTATGTCTCTCAATCTTTTAAAGCTCTTTTCTCATCTTCATGGCAGCATTGTCTGTTACAAAGCTGCCAATAAAACAACCATAGCGTTCCTCTACTTTATTTATGGCAATACTTGCAAGCTCACAAAGATAATTAAATTCATGAGGATGGCCAGGCAGGGACCCGGAGCTGGAGCTGGAGCCCGGAGCCGGAGCGCTCCGGAGCTGTGTTTTTCCTGGAGCTGGAGCTCTAAATTTTCCCCAGCTCCAGGGCTCCTTTAGTTTTTAATTTTCTTTTAAATCTTATTTTTTTTTCAGTCTTTTAAATTTCTAGGCTTAAAATATTTTAATTACATCATTATTCAGTATTTTAATTATATCATTTTTTAGGTTTTTATTATTATTATTATTATTAGGGAAGGAAAACTTCTCAAAAAATGGCAACACTACTTTACTTCTACTTTCTACTTGAACTAAGTGACAACACTATTTGAAAACAAATATGGCCGCTTGTTGTTTACATGTGTAGTCATACAATTTTGGCTGTTCGAAAAGTGTAGAAGAAATTTAAGATTTTTGTGTTTAAAATTCTACCAAACTTTCTATTTTAAAAGCAAAAGCTAAAAGATGTCATATTTTCTGAACAAGCATTTCAAGTTTGATGAGAAGAAAAATGCATTTTGTCAGATCTTTAATGAAGATAGAAAGTATTCGTGAGCAAAAAATTAAACGTGTAAATTAAAATCTGCAACTTAAAAGCGCGAAGTCGGAGCCGAGTTGGAGCCACGGTATTTTCTCTAGGAGCGGAGCTGGAGCATCAAAAATTGTTCGGCTCCGGGTCACTGTGGCCAGGTGTATTATTTGAATCTACTAAGTAAATTTGGCCTTTACAAGATACTGTAATTCCTACAACTGGCTCATTGTGAATGTTACTCCATCTGTCAAGAGCAGCACAAACAATGTGTTCTCTTAAATCATTTTTATAAGTTTCCAGCACAGATTCATGCACTTTGTCAAGCAATGTGTCTCCTATTTCATGATGATTTGGTGGTTTGTAGTCAGGTTTTTAGTCGACACCATCTTTTTAAATTCTGAATGATCCACACATGAAAATGATGTATTTGTTGCGTAAATAAAGTGTGCAACTTGAATATCAAAAGATTCTTTAATAAACATGTTTTAAACATTGTTTTAAATGTAATGTTTTAAACATGTTTTAAACAACTGTTTTAAACAAAATGTTTTAAACGTAACAACCCTGCCCCCTAGTAACAATAAAGAACATTAAAAAATCCCACACATACATATAAAAATTGGCATTTTCTTGCGAGAATTTTTTTTATTACAATTATAAAATAAATATATGTATGGAAATCAACTCTTATAACAGATTAATTTTATTTCAAACCTGAGACTTTGATTATATGCACCAATACTCTGCCCGCAAGTGAGTAAATTATGTCAGGCTATATATCAACTGAGTAGCTATGTAGCAGAGCATTGGCACATATAAACAAGGTCTGATATTCGAATCCTGTCCTAGTTTATTTTCTCCACTTTGTTGGGAAAGTATATTAAACTTTGACCTCCACTTAATTAGAAACATAAGAAGGTAAGAATGTGTATCAAGGTACATATAAACTTTAAACCAGGGTTCGCAGAGATGGACCCATTACAAAAAAACCAGGTGGGTTTTTTCAGTCGGTGCTCACTTGAAAAAGTCCACTGAAAAACCCATAATGTAGATTTTTTTTATTTTTAGCAATATTTAAAATTTTAAACAACATATGCATCTAATAAATTTAAATCATTTGAGTTAATTAAATATATATATATATATATAACCCATTACATAAACACCTGAAGTTAAAAAAAAAAAAAAGTATTTCAGCAAATTGAAATATTTTACTAACATGGATCATAGTAGGTAACATACATAGTACACAGGGCATTTGAAAGGGGTGGGAGCTCAAGACCTCCCACCATTTGAAACCTTTTTTTTTCCTTTGGACTATAGTGTCTCCTTTAAGTGAACTTTAAGCTGTACTTAAAAAATGACTTTTTCTTTTGTAACGATGTCGCATACCTTTTTCGAATCTGTCTTATTTTCGCAGTTTTTCATATATAAGACAAGTAATATACCTGATCATTTTCAGAATTCTTGGAATGTTACCAGAAATTTAGAATTGACTAGTAGGGGGAATTTGTATTGGGAACCAATACAAGAAATTCTTAAGTTCCTACAGAGAACATTCTGTCTCTGTTCACATTCCATTTACTGTGATTAATCGAACATTCTTGATGTGTTGAAAAGTTCAACAAAAATAAATTTTCTTTCAAAATCCGTAGCATTGGAACTGGTAGATATTTGTGCTTTCCGAGAGTAAGGAGGTGAAGAGGGAGTGTAAAAAGGCTCCAGAGCCATACATTTCTTCTTTTTTCTTTCGTATTCTCCTGACATATTTCACAAAATTGTAAAATTTAATTTATTCCTTAATGTTTATTTTGAAATAATGCACATAAACATTTTTAATTTTTGAATAAAATTAATTACTAATTAATCTACATAATTACTAATTAATCTGCATAATTACTTATTAATAAGACGTTTTATCATTGATTGATTTTTTTAGTTATTATGATCATGCTGAGTTAGAAACTATTTGAGCCCTACTCCCCCCTTAATTTTTAAATTGCTACGCTACTGATACTGATAGTACATAACTATAGGTAAAGGCATATGATAAGAATGTCTTTATATAAAAAATTCAAATCAACTATATTCACGAAAATAAAACTTATAATAACTACTTCAATGCTTTAGTTTTTATTTAGGTTTTTTGCAAATAAATAATTTATATTTTATTTTATGTTAAAAACTAATGTGTGAGAAACACTGACATTTAATTTAAATTAACATAATTTATACAATTTATAATTTGTAAAATAGCATTACAATTATATTGCATATAAGGGAACATTATATATATATATTTGCAGTATAGTACCTATAATACATAAATAATATAGTATACAATAATATAATATCACATATATTATACTTTTCAAAAAAATCTGATTTTCCCAGGGAAAATTGGGTTTTTCATGAAAAAACCTGATAAAACCCATGTGGGTTGGGTTTTTGCAAACCCTGCTTTAAACTATCTTTGTTTCCTTTGCAAACTTGTAATTAGATTTTTTAATAAATTAATTTTTACCAAGTACTTTTAAGAAAACTAATATATTATAGTTTAAATTCATAGACAAACAGTCATTTCATGCAAAAATTTGGTATTATTAGGCAATGATATTATACTTACTTATTTTCGTCAGCTGCAGATATATGTTCTAAAATCCATGGATGCTGTAACACATTATCAATATTCATTCTTTCTGCAGGATTTTTTCGCAGTAACTGAAAAAACAAGAAACAAACATAGGGATTTAATTTTAAAATAAAAACTCCCCTCCTAATGAATTAGTTTACACAAAAATTTAAATGACAACAATAACAAATCATGTGTAAAAGAAAATAATCAAAATCCTTCTGTGCTATAATCTTTGATTCCCTGGTCAGTAATAAGACTTTTTATAACTGAAAGATAAAACATGTTTCAAATTGTTGGCCTTCTTATCAAAAAGTTTGCATTATTTTTTAATATGTTAGTAATTATTTAATTTAATTTTGTTTCACTTTAAATTTCTAAACATGAGAATTTCTTTGCATTTCCACAAAATTATTCATAAAGCTAATTAAAAATTGGTTTAGTGGTTTAGCGTTATTCAATCCTTCATTTCAGATGCAGTTAAACTTCTATATTAGTAAAATTCTCTTTACCACTTTGATTTCAACAAAATAATGTAAGAAAAAGTATCTAAATAATAGACTAATTTCTATTTAATGACTTTTTCAGACTGAAATTCCAAAATTCTAATCGTTTTTAACCTATGAAGGAAGCCCCCATAAAAAAATTCTTTGTCATGATACACTATTTATACCATCTACTTAATGAATTTTTAGTATTTTCTGGTACTAAAAACATGCATTTTTAAGTGTCCCAAAACACTGGAAATTTGAAAAATTCAAAGTATCATATGCCAGTAAGTTTTGGTCTTAGAAGAATGCAATTTTTTATGTTTTGCAAGGTGCAGCACAGAGAAAGTTTTTCTATGTATGTTTACCTTATTGCAAGGCTAGCCAACGTGGTGACTGTAGATGCCATGATGCCCTTTTGAATGTTTCCTGTTACTAGCTTTTTCTAATAATAAAAATCTATTTAGCTTTCTTTAAAATTAATGTTAGCAATGAAGTTTTTGATTTTTCCCCTGAAACAATTTTTCAGACAGGCTCTTTTCAGAAAAATGTAATTCTAAATTTACTATGGTTTATGTTTTCTGTATTTTTCTTTTACAAAGAGCACTGCATCATAATTGTTTTATGGCTCACACTGTGAGGTTTAATTGCATTGTGTGAGATAATATTGTCATACACCTGAGTCTAATAACTAATCGCATCCTTCATTATTAGCCATCCCATCAGCTGACGTGCATCTGAATTACTGAAAGGTTGGATAGCGCTGACTTATAAGACTAAGGGACTGTATAAAAATTTAATTTTTTTAGCTTTTTAAAAAATAAAATTTTGGCTTAAATGGATTTTCATGTCATGAAGAACAACAACTAAAACATTTCTACAACAATGTGTCAATTTTTAACTTTGAAGAAGATATTAGTTGAATTTATATATAATGAAATTTTTGTATAAAAGTTCAACTGTATTTGCTAAAATTAAATTTGGTTATATATATTTTTTATTTACAAATGATTTAATCTTTAACTATAGCAGCATATGTGAACCTATGGCACACGAAAAAAGTAAATCATATAGATAATAAAGGAAGTTCTCTTTAACGAGCATAAACCATTAAAAATAATGCAGTTATTTTTTCACAAACTAACGTATTAGAAAATGTTCTTTTCTGTGATGATATAAGGCATTTACAACATACAGCTATTTTGTCTTTCTGTATGAATTAAAAAAGCTTTATATCTTAAATGAATTTCATAAGTTTGTGACTGCAATAAAATGACTTGGAGCCAATTTTGATTCAATTATATATTCTAAAGTAATAAAATATGAATCGGGTTATAAAGTATCCTCTATCGAATTCAATATACATAAGTATAAAACTCATTAATAAACAATTAATGCCTTTTTTAAGCAACTTGAGTTACTGCATGTTAATGTTGCATTAATAATAAGTTAAAAATTATTGCAGTAAAAAATATGTATTTTATTTTTTTTATAATAGTACATGTTACTTAAATGAATTATATTTCCCAATCAGAGTTTCATTAAATGAATAGCTAATAACAATATAAAAAAAAATCACATTTTGATTCCCCCCCACCCCCCACTTAATTATTTAGTGCATGAAAGTGACTGATTTTATTAACAAATGTTTTGTATAAGCAGCATATGCTACAGTTTTTCATGCAAAATTAAAATTATGGCACATTACAATCACAATGTTATGAGTATTGTTTGTGAATTTTTGGACACATACATAAATATATTCACCATCACTGAACTATAAGATAGCTATATGTTTTACCTATCTGATCTATTGTTCATTAGAATAGACATCCAGTTCAGTATTAGATTACCAAATCAGCAGAGCAGACAATTGCCTATGGGACCTGCTACTTTTAGGGACTCTGTGGCCTCAGAAAATCAACTATATCCGATTTCTCATTCATGTTATTTTTTATGAGAAAAATATCCTTAAATTAAAGTATTGTTATAAGTAAGAAATTGTATTAGAGTAAAACCTCTCTATAGTCTATAACAGAATCCAGACTTAAATGTAAAAATTTCATGGTCTCATCGAAAATAATGTCACACAATTGTACATGCTAAGATGGAAAACTTTTTTTAAACAGAACTTTTTAACAGTCCCTAGAGATTCCATTTTAGAAGGTTTTACTCTATAATGTTTATCAAGACTCAACATTTTGAAGTCCAACAAATCTCTTCGAATAATTTTAGATGGATAATAGAGGAAAGAAAAATATGCACACACACACCTTTAACTATATTTTCTAAAAAGAGCAACTAATACAAGACTTATGAAAAAATTGATGGACTGTTTCTTTATAAATTTTTTCTTAATGTAAGTTACTTGAGGACTTGATAAAAAAAAAATAAAAATAAAATACCATTTAGAAAGCCAGGGATGTGGCAGAGTGCTTCAAAAGTTGAATTATTTAAAGACCTTTAGACAGCATAATCTGGTACTAATTCCAAGCACTTGTGCTGTCTCTAGTGGTGAAATACAGAAGCCCTAACTTATCTATATATTTAAAAGACAAGGCTATTTTTTTTAGTCATCTGCCCTGAGCTTTCTACTGAACCCATTTTGCTAATTGTCGGGAATCGGCATGCCTGATTATTCCTTCCATATTGCGTCATAAGTACGCCTGCTAGATGGATGCATGGGCGGGAAAAAGCTGATGAATCTAAAGAGACTATTTCCTCATAAACTTTCTTTTTCAACCCAGAAGTTATTTTTTGTTAGAACTCTAAATTTTTCTGGTAGATGTAGATTGATTGTTTTGTAGATTAGATGTGGCTTTGAAAGCTGCAAAATTTGTAAAAAACCCAAAAATATGGATTTTTGTCTCTTAAACCTAGATACACACGTTTAACATTTATCTTACTTTACAGCCAAAGGACTAGTGCTAACTCCGCCTTTCAAATAAATAAACAAGTCGGAAATTGCTCGTCAAACGTGGCAAATGAGGTGCGTTCGTACTATAACTAGTTTTATAATTATTTTTTGTACCCCATATTGTACTCAATATATATATTTTTTAATTTCATAAGTGCATAGTCTATAACATCATTAAAATGCACTTGCAATAATTTTTTTCCCATTCCCCGTAATGTAACGGAAAACTTTTGACTGTCCCTGTAATTAAACTATACATCCGATTTTCATAAAATTTGAAATGGCTCGACAAAATTTTGCAACAATTATATATTTAAATTTTCAGACTATTCGGAAGGCTGTAACATCATTAAAACGCACTTGCAATATTTTTTTCCCATTGGCCGTAATGTAACGGAAAACTTTTGACTGTCCCTGTAATTAAACTATGCATCCGATTTTCATAAAATTTGAAATGGCTCGACAAAATGTTGCAACAATCATACATTAAAAATTTCAGACCATTCGGTTGGGTAGTTTTTGCTCTGTTATATGCGGACAGACAGACAGACGGACGGACGGACAGACTGAACGACGACTATAGGTGCTACGTATTTATATAACTAGTAAATCTGCAGATCAGGAGCCTCAACGTCAGCTCTACAATTCATTGTGTTTAGCGCCCTTTGAGTAATATTAATCTTTCTACAAAAAACGAAATTTAAAGTTTTGAAATTACATAAACATTTATAAAACGAAAAAATATTTCGAAGGTTTCTGACATTAGAAGCGTTAAATTAAACCCCTTGTTATGTAATGGTATTCTGAAAATCTCATGAGCTACTTATTCTGGTAATTTTTAGATAATAAAGTAGATTTCTTCAGGGGGGCTCTGCCCCCCTGAACCCCTTCGTAGTGTAATTTAATTTACATTTATAATTATCAATTAATTGTGTTAATGTCCTTTAGTAAATTCTACCAATAGACGGAAACGTACATGAATTATTTTCTACAGCCCTGTATATTACGTGAAGATTTTTACGCGTCGTCTATAACATTTAAATTTAATGCAGACAAAAAACCCTCTTAAAACTGCTCATATCACATTTCCGGGGATTACTATGCATAGTGTGCACCATATATCCAGTTTCTGTGGAGTCCTGTATATGGTTCTATTTAAATTCTGCAAACATTTGTTAGTATACTAAATGTAATTGGGCTGGGAAATACATAACTCAAAAAAAAACACTGAAGCAATTCGCGCGCGCTCATTTTCATTTATACTTACGAATTCATTTGTGTATCCCTGTACATGGTCTATACAATATTTAAGCACTACTTATTAAGCACAAATTTACTTAACGTTAAAACGCACACCATAATCGAAAATGCTCTTCAGCAATCATCCCTAATAGACCAGAACTGTATCCGAAATATTTTATGTGACCCTATAAATGAACGATAAATACGATACAAATCATATTCAAGCTTCTTGTAGTCAATCACAGTAATGTAATTTAATTTCATAATGTTTGAATTAGTGCAACACAATTAACACACTGACGACAGGCAATTTAATTAAATCTGGGTTTAAAAACAGTAGAAGCTCTTCCCTCTTCTGAAAGTGTCTCGGAAATTGGTTTCTGAAATATGTTTTTCATGTTTATGCAGCATTAAATATCTTTCAATGTACGGATGTAATATATAATGTCTTACAATCTATAAAAAATATGGACAACACAATATAAATGTCTTTTCTGTAAGGTAGAAGTCACTCCCTTAGCCAATGACGTATTCTGAATAAAAACGAGAATTCTCGTTTCCCGTCGCTAATGTGTTAAAATAAGCTGTGAAGAGTTTTTTTCCCCCGTAGACCACATTTTAATCGACCACTTTTGTGTGACCCTGAAAAAAACATATGCTTTGCACCCCATATACTACAAAAATGTTTCAAAAATACATATCAATTTTATTATTTTGTAACAGAGTAACATCATTAAAAAACGCCACAAAAGGATTTTCTTCAAAGATTGTAATATTATGAATACTTTTGAGTTCCCTGTACGCATGCTGTAAGTGCTACACATAACATATTTTATAGTAACCAGGTTCTAGTGCACCTTAATAAAGTATATAAATTTCATTACGTTTAAAATTGTGTAACATTATTAAAATACACCGCAGACAATTTTTCCCAAAGACTATAATGTAACGGAATAGTTTTGAGGGCCCCTGTAATTAAGCTATGAATGCTACACTCTTCATTTTTAATACCAAACATACTTTGGCAAACCTCAATAACGTATATCAATTACATGCAATCCCGACTATATTTACGCGAGTTAGAGCACGTAGAGAAACACGGCAGGCAACAGATAGAAAAACTGAAGTCATAAATACTTTTCATCCATGTTGGAAAGTGTTAAAAAGGATTTACATGCCTTTAACTGTACTTTTTTTTCACTAATAGCATGGTTAAACATTAGTTTAAACATCCTAATCCATGCGATAGCAATAACATATTAAAAGCCCCCCAAAATATGCATATCTGGAGATCTATAAATCTACTGGAAAATAATTCATTATCGTGCCCACTGTTAATTGCATAAATTGCATCGATTTGGCGCGATAAAATATTTTTTGTGATAGCCTTTTAATAGTACATGCAACAAATAAACGTAATTTACTAACTTCATTCATATTTGAAGCAATGATAGGCTACGAATAACAGTCGCTAGGCAACGAAGAAAAGGAGAAAAAAAAAGAAATATGTATCGTGTAAAACAAGAAAATTAATTTAAAAATTCTTTATATTATTGGAATACATGTATAAATGTCCTCAAAACATTATACACGTAAATAAAAAAATCTGATAGATACATTGATAAAACTTCAATATAATAGGAATAATTTAAAACCCTTATTTGGAATGTTAGTATCCATAATTTGACATTTAAATCCATTAATCAAACGTGCCATTTTCTTTCAACAAATGGAAATTTGAAAATCGTCTGACTTGCCGTAGAAAAGCATTATAAAGAAAAATAAAATCTTCCATATTTCCCGAACGAATGAACCAAATTTAAGCAAAAACTATACAGCTACGTCCGGGTATCTCACGAATATGCCCAATTAATTTCAAGCTGATCGGGTGCTTTTTGCGGCAGTTATCGCGGAACAGACAGACAGACAGACAGACAGACAGACAAACGGAAATCAAAACTTTTCGTGTCTCCACAGTAAGCCTTCACTGACGTTTCGGCAATTATGAACGCACCTAAAAATGGGCGGCTGACCATTTTTCTAGATGATGTCAAAGGGACAAAGAGCGAAAAAACACATAACAGAAAATTTAGACAAACTGTCTTCCTCCACTGCTACATAACAACTGTAACAATCGAAAGAAACACAAGACACATGACGTCATTATTGTTTTTTTTCGCGCCCATGCAGTTTCATCCCCCTAGAATGTTTTGAAGGTCATTCAAAAGTGTTTTATTGCCACAAAGTCTAGCTGTCTAAAAATATGCCGCTGGACATTAATGGGTTAAAATACTGAAAAGATCCCCGATTGTAGAAAATGGACAGCCATCCCGATTATGGAAAGGGAACGAAGAAACCATACAAAGAAATTATCCGTTGAAAGCATTAAAAATCTGTCTCATCAACACATTGTCCTATTATTATTGAAAAATAATTTCTCCATTTTTACATAAAATTAACTAGCTTAAAACAGTGGATGCATTGTAGAAGATATGAAATTAAAACGAACGATGATTGAAAAGGACATAAAAAAACATTAAATTTTGAAGGGTTCTACCTCGTCTCATAAGCTTAAACCTACATTCACATCTAATCCTTCTACATCAAGACAGGCTAGTGCTTTCAAAGAAGCTGTTCCTCAAGTTCTACTCAAACTTCCCTATTGCTTATGAAAAAGGCGTTCCTTCTACATCCAAACAAACTTCACCTACACCAGAAGAAGTTAGGACTTTTGCGAAAGCTGCACTAAGGAGGCAAACACAGCGTGAAAAGAAAAATAGGAAGTATTGTACTGACCGATTTTCCTGTTAAAAATCAATTGAAAATTGAAAAAAAGATTCACCTAAAAAAAGGGAAACTGGAAAAGGAATCAGATAAAAGAGGCGAGAAAAGACAAAAACTAATCCCGGCAAGGGAGCTATTTGGACCTTCGTCTTGAAATGTAAAATGGATTAAAACTGTTTTTTATGTCACTGTTATGTTACTGTGCATTTAGTTCACAATAAAAAATAATTATTATTTAACAAGCAAGATTTATTTCCTGTATTTTACCATTTAAAATATAGTTGAAAAACTTGCCCCTGACCATTTTTAGTAGGCTGGAAAACTTGCCCCGCATACGGGGCACATTTTCCAACGTAACATGATCAGACTTATGTAAGATAAACATCCTAAAACCACTGTTCAAACTTTCAGTTACACAAGAATTATAAAAAATTTAATGATAAAAATGAAAGATGATATTAATTTTATGTGATTTAATAGGTTTGTAGAGATTACTGTAAATGTAACATAATTGTAATAAGGCAAAACAATTGGAACAATTAAGAACTTCAATAAAGAAAATCTCTTCTAAAGCTTAAAATAAAGGGGGATAATCATCCTCCTAAAATTTAAACACTATTTCAAAACCCAAATTCTAAACATTTAATGTACTCCCTCATACAAATTGTGAGAATTACAATATTTATCTACAGTACAGAAATATTCACAAGTTTATCACACAAGCATAAAAATGGTTTATTCAATTTAAGAAATTATAATGCAGATAAAATGCCATTTCTAACAGAAAATATTCACACATTAGTGTATTTTAATATTTTGTAGCAAGCTTAAAAAAAAAGTAAACAGCAAAAATATTAGAGTTAGTTCACCAGGACAATTAATCTAATTTGGCAAAAAATCAAATATTTTTCTAAAGATAATGTAAAATAATTCATTTAACACAAGACAAATATTTGCAAATTACCTTGAAGATAAAATCACGAGCTCCTGTAGACACATAAGGAGGAAACACCAAAGCAATATTTCGTATCAAAACATGAGTTGCAGTAACAGAATTGGCTTCAAAAGGGGGTTTCCCTACCAAAAATTCATAGCACAAAACACCAAGGCACCATAGATCAACTTTTTCATCATACTTTTTTTTCTCTAATATTTCTGGAGCTAAATAATCTAATGTGCCACACATAGTTGTTCTCTTACATGTAGGAGTCTGTACAGACCATCCAAAATCTGCCATTTTCAATTCACCTTTAGCCCCAATTAATAAATTTTCTGGTTTGACATCTCTGTGTATGACTTTCTTGGAATGGCAATACTTTAATGCATCTGCAATTTTGTAGATATACTGAAATAAATAAATAGATTAGTGAATATAAACATATGCATAAATTTTAAGTTTTACACATTTTATCACTGAGTAAATATCTAATCATTTGAATGGTTGAACAAAGTAAGTTAAAATATTTTAACCCTCCAACTACCCTAAAAAAAAGTCTGGAGAAGAATTACCACTCAAATCCACTAGACCTATACTTAAATATATAGGATTAACAAAATACAAAAGAACTCTCTCTTTACAATGGGTGCATGAATAAACGACACAACATAATCTAGACAAAGTAGAAAGAAAAAATTATATTACAAATGAGGGCGTGAGTTTCAAAACTCGCCTTATTCAAAATTAAAATAGTGTTTTCTATATCAATCTATTCTATTGGTAAATCTGCACTAAAAAAACACAACAATCTGAAGAAAAAAAAGTTTTATCCTGTATTTCTGGCCTTATAAAATCTTGGTTTTCAATGAAAGCCAATAGATTAAGTTGGTTTTTCGCAATTTCCCAAAATTTGATTTTCCGGATAAGGCGAGTTTTGAAACTCACGTCTTCAAATATTTTTTAAACATCTTTAGTATCTCTTTGCAAACAGTAAAATTTACCAAATATTTCTGCTAATATTGTGCTGTTTGAATTTTTAAATTGTTTATTATTATTATTATTATTTAAATCTGTACTGTTCCATCTTTTATTTGACTCTGTACCATACAGTTGAAATTAGAAGCCACTGCATTTGTGTTAGAGCCAGGGCTGTGGAATCAGTGGGAAAAATGACTGACTCTGTTGCTGGATAATATACTGTTGGTTAGGATTATGATAAAATGCAAGAAAAATAAGCAAAGTTTTCACTATTACGACATTAATTCTACAATTTCGCATCCCGCAAATCTGAAAAATCCAACTATCGAAATCTAAAGAAGAAAACAAGTGGGAATTTTACTATTTTGGAAATAATTCGGCTTCTGCGGATTCTAAAGAAAAAATGAAAAATTACATTTCCAGCATTAATTTTACAATTTCAGCTTTATTTCAAGTTGAGTGGACCTGGAAAATCTAAAAATCAAAAGGAGAAAAATAATGAAAATTCACTATTTAATTGTTATTTTAGGTACCGCCGATTCAGAAAAAAAGAATTACAATTTCACCCCCTTTCGAAAATGGGAACAGATTCTTTTGTTACAAAAGTATTTATGCATTGATGATAACTATCTTCAACAACCTGAACTCTTTTAATTAAATAAATTTTATTTTCTTTAATATTTCCGGTGCAAATATTAATTTAGTTTTTCTTAATTCTAGTTTTTACGTTTTCCGATCAAAAAATGCTATAAGAAACAAACGTATATTTACTGAAAGAAAGCCAGAAATTGTATTCTGAAGGAAAATTTGGATATTTGAATTTCCCAACTCCTCCTCACAGTGTGACTTGAAGTGAATTGTTATCCAATGACTTCATGTTTCATGCTCAACTATGTCATGATTCCAAAAGAAATCAGTCTGATTTGAAAGATAAACCAACTGATTTTTTTCAATATGAAGGGCAAAGTAATGTATGCATGCTTCAAAAGAAAATATCACAACACTTGTTAAAACAAATATGAAATGTCCTGGACATAGCTGCAGACTTCACGGGTGCGAAATAGGCAATGAGATATGAAGATCTATGAAGATATATGAGAATGCTACAACTAATTTCAAATTTTCCTTTTGTCCTGTTTAATCACTGTGATTAATTAGGACAAAAATAATGTTCTATAATTAGTGATAGAAGTTTGCCTTGTTTGATCCCGTTGTTGGCGCTTATGACCCCATTGCGCTTACCTGATATTTTAAAGAGTCGCTTGAGTTTGTGAAGATCATATAATTGCAAATACTCTTAATAAACCTCGTAAAATTGATATTGACATGAATTTGCTTTATGAAAAAGTTGTTAATTTAGTGTCAATACTTCCTTGTCAAATAGATAATATTTTTTAAATTAACTCTTTAACAGGTGACATAAAAGAACACTTAACAGACTCTTCAGATGTACAAGATTTTCACTACAAATTAATTTATCTACTGACGTCACTGGATTAGCAGTTTTGTTAGTATTTTTCAGTTACATATACTAATATCCCGTTCAGACCAGGGAAGCTAAGAGTCTTAACTGATTTTTTTGAAACAGGCACCAAAACTTCTATTATTATGGTGCTTGAGAGCATTAACTTGATTAAAATTAAGCATCGTACTAACGCCAGTCTGAAAGAGGTTTCACAAAGCTATCAGGATCATATTTTTTGTAAATCACTACAAACCAACGCACCAAGGAACAAAATATCTTTTGATTAATACATAGGAAAACACATATGAACATGAATGCACTGATGATGCAAAAGCAATGATGGGTCACAGTGCCATCGCAAAAATTAAAGATGATAAAGCACCGTAGCACCATCTATTGCGTCCTTTATAGATACACACAGGGAAAATGTCTTCTGAACTTATGAAAAAGTTAAATGTTGCCATTAAAATAATAAACTATATAAAATCACGAACTCTTAAAAGCAAACTTTTTAAGCTTAGGTATGAAGTTATTGGATGCCGGCATCCACCTCTCCTACTACATACATAAGTAAGATGGTGTTGTCTATGAAGAGCACGTTTACACGATTTTTGCAATTGCAGAGGTGACATTAAAAGAACCATAACTCTAAAACTGGCAAAACTTTTAACTAATGAAGGTTGTGAATTCTAATTGCATATTTTTCTGATATATTTAGCAAAATGAAATAAATGTATCTATCATTGCAATAAAAATCTATCACAATTTCTATTTCATTTACCAAACTTTTTTTTTTTTTTTTGAGGTGAAACGTGTATTGGTAGGATTCTGAGTCAAACTATGATATTGATTACATCCCTCTTGTTAAAAAGGAATGCAGACAACACTAGATAAAAAATATATACAAATACATATTCAGGGGCATCTACAGTTTTGAAAAATTCTTTCAAAAACTATTTTTAAACAGCTGAATAGAAGAGGCTTTGGACGACTCTAAATGTGTTCAGTGTTATCAAAAAACATCCAGCTTAAACTCAGTGAAACACTGAAGTCCTCGTTGATTTGACTCTCATAGCAAGTTACACTAAATATACACAAAAACATCAGGTTATTTGGTGGTACCAAATGAAAATATTTCGATTTGAACCAGCACTTTTTCCTAAACTAAATAAATATAAATCAAACAGAAATAAGTTAAATAAAAGAGTTGAATATAGCTCTAAATAAAAATTATTGGTCTGAAATATTTTTATAAAACTTGAGTAGAATTTCTGGTAAATGTAGTAGTGTTAAAGATCTTAAAACCAAATCGAAATCCAGAAGTCTTAAATGCAGAACCAATCATTCACCTGCAATTATTATTAACTGGACCTGAATTCAGACATTTGTGCAAAACAATCCAATCACATTAAACGTTTATGCATTATTGTTCATCACTCTAATAATGTAAAATTTATTGTAAAGCAAATGTTACGATTTCTTGAGTTTTGGAGGTTTTTTAACTGTAGGTTTGTAAACTTTTGACAATTCCATCTGTATTGATGATAATTTAAAATAAATTCAATATTACAGTAACAATTTCAAAATATAATTTTATTTCTGGGACAGTGCACAATTGTTTAGATTGCTATTCATTCCCTCTTCCTGTGCTCAGTAGCAATGCACCTAAAAAACGTTATCTTTTCACATAGGGTATGGTAAGCTTCAGGGGCTTCGCCATAGAAATTCATTCAAAACAAGGTCAGAATCAGGGTTCATTCAAATCCAGTCAAAAAGTTTGGGAACCACTGTCTTAGACTGTTAAATTCAAATAAAGACTCACCGAGAAATTTAATGTACTTCAGAATAAAAGAAAAAGGGTGGTTAATTCATCATAAATTTTGAAAACATATGAAATTCTTTTGAATATTTCTCTGTAGTTTATTATAGTATATTTTTAAAGATTCCGTTGACTAAAATTCCTTATTGCTATTACTATATTTACAAAACAAATTGCATCCGACACGTCCTGAGAATAGTTAAGTCCAGTTATGGCTTGGCCCGGCCCGAGTACATAGGCAAGATCTTGTATACCGGGCAGTATATTGGACATCTTTGACTTGGGTAGCCTGATATATTCCAAAAATAACAATAATAATTCATTTTATAGATTTAATATTATGTATAACTGTTTTAATTTCACTTCAAACTGTCTAACAAATAAAAGCTGGAGGAGGAGTCTGCTTGTGTTTTAATGACTCTGACTCCGACTCTTTTGCTCAAAAATGGGACTGACTCTGACTCCGAGACTCTGCAGCCCTGGTTAGAGCAAACAGTTATCACAATTTTTGATGCTGCAATAAATAATAATTTTATCAGACACACCAGGCATCGTCACAGCAATATATAAAAAAAAAGATACAGGAGAACCCAGCTAATCCGAAATTCAGGTTAATCTGAACCAATTTTATTTTAGAAAATTATGCTTGAAGAGATTAACTGAAAAGATTAACTGAAAAGATTTTCCGGATTAAAAGATGAATGAATCTGGGGAAAAACGTGTAGAAGTTAGAATTAAACAAAAAAGGGCGGTAAAGTATTTTTTTCTTTAAACTGCTTGAATAGAATAAAAAAAATATTCAATAATTAAAAGTACAACATATGTACACAAATATAAAATTAAAACATCCATTGTAGGCCTATTCATAGAAGACATCTTCAAAAAATCTCGAATATCAGTTTGTTTGCAGTCACTATAAAATTCTTTTTAAAATGCAAAAACTATTTAATTCAGATGATAAAAATTTATTTCTCCTTTCAACAGTTTGATTTCACAAATTATCTACAGAAATGTTTTTTTCTTCCCTCCTTGTCTAGATGGTGACTGAGCTATTTATCGATTCGAGATGTTGAACCGTTTGTAATGGGTTGTTATGTAATTTCTCATAATGAAGTTCCATTGGATTATTATAAACATCAGGAGTGATTAAACAAGGAATACTAATTTTTTCCGAATTTGTGCCAGATTGTCCAGCACGCCGTACCTTAGGATGCCAGATTAATGGATGTTTATTGTACTACTGGGTACTTATAACTTGTATTTTTTTAGCACTTACTTTTTTCTTTTCTATTTTTATCAGAATTTCGAATAATCCGAATGTTTTGTAATCCGAACAGGCACTGGTCCCAATTAGTTTGGATTAGCGGGTTCTACTGTAATGGTAAATCTGACATAATAAAGAAACATTTTATTATTGTTACGAATAGCAATGCTTTGGAAGTAAGAAAAATTGAAGCACAACTCATAACAATATATAAAAGATGCTTTACTATATATTTTAAACTTTTCTTTCCCCCCCCCCCCCCCCAATTAAATAGAGGCTAGAAGATGATAAACTACAATTTCATTTTAAATATTAAGAAATAAGTTTTCTTTAAGGCATTTAAAGAAAAAAAAAAGGTCTTAACTCGTTTATTTATCAATAGTAAACAAAAAGCAAAAGTTATAAAAATTTTCTTCTGATTTTTAAAATATTAAATTCTAGCTAATTTAATTTTAATTTTCTTATTTTTACATTTTTAAATTGAATAATTGTTTACAGTGTGTAAATAATAATTAAGCTATATCACAGAAATATACCAAATTATATAATTGAAAATTTGATATAATCAAAATATAACTTACATTGGCAGTGGTCTTTTCATCAAATTTTTTACAATCTTTCAATTTTTTATAAAGCTCTCCCCCAGGAGCATACTCCAACACTAAATAAACTCTACTCTCATCATAAAAGAACCCGTACAGTCTTAAGATGTTAGGGTGCCTAAGATCAATGAAAAAAGAAACAAATAAATAAAATAGTAAAAAAAAAATCATTCTAAATATTTTATAACAATTTAACAGTCAACTATCAAGTAATTTGAATTAAACTTATCATTCATATATAGCTTGCTTAAAAAGATTAGGAAGTAACATGAGTTCAGTTACAGTTTCAGTAGAACCTCTTTCATCCGAAACTCTTTTAACCAAATCTCTCAGTTAACCAAAATCCATTTTGAAAGATTTTTTTTTTTTTTTTTTTTTTTTACTGTAGCATTCCTTGTGTGCAAAATCCATTTTGAAAGCTTTTTTTTAAAAACTAGCATATTCCTTGCATGCAAGCGGTCCTTTCCAAACTATGAGTACATATAAATATTTTCAATCCTCTTTCTTAGAGTTACTTTGAATTTAACTTGAGTTCCCATAAGCTGCGGAATGGAATGAAGAAAACGAACAAATTAGCAATTCTGAAGTTTTTGCAAAAGGTTTGGCATGGCTGGACCAGCAGAAAGGCTGCAATACTGGTGAACTAAATAATATTAAAAAACTCTGTGACAGAGCTTCAAATCAAAGGCAATCGAAACTGAGACAAACAAAACATTTTTTCATACCCTTGTGATCTATGTAAAAGGTACTTAATTTCAAAATTAAAATTAAGGTAATTTATTCTTGTTTCTACTTTGCTATTGCTTTATTTTTATTAAGCACTTATTACCATAACAAGAAATATTACATACATTTCTCCTTAATCTTAAACTTAAAGCATTCTCGATTATCCAAAAATTTCAATTTTCCGAAAGAGGGTTGGCCCTAATTACTTCGGATAATCAGGTTCTACTGTATTTTGATTCAAAGAAGGCAATTTCTGAGTATCTAAAAATGCACATGAGATTCTTCATTAATACTGAACGTGAATCGTTCAAAAATAGAACACATTTGCAAACAGTAAAAATATTCATAAGCTCAGTTTCTTTTTACTGTGTTGCGGGCAGAAATGGTTGAATGGAACTCATTTAAAGTTTCGAAACAAAGTGAGTTGTTAATAATTAGTACTCTAAACTAAAGATGTTAGGTAGGATCAATTGGGAATGATATGAGACAAAATTCTAAACTTTTCCAGTTACTTGGTGTTATGTTGTAAAAGCTTTACATAACATTCCCCCTTCTTAAATTTACATAAATTTAATTATTTATATTTTGTTAATTTTAATAATCTACTTCCATTTACTATCTTTCAATTTTGACAGCAAATTTTACTAAGTTTTAAATATTAAATCCTAAATCTTTATTCTTAATTATTTCATTTAAAATTACATTTATTGTATTCTAGTATTTTTTTACATTTCTCTGATAAACTTTCATAACAATTGCTGAAATCGTTTGCCAGAGAAACGAAATTATAACTCCCACACTTTCCATTATTTTTATTGCTTTTCATTCACTTCGCACCCCAAAAGAAGCAAACTTTTAAGAAGTATCTCTCTCTTATCTCAGAACAGGCAGGAAATTCCTTTTGACGTCACAAGAACTCCCACGAAGCGAACATTCCTTATTTTCACGCTCGTTAGAGTATTGCCATTCCACGGTGATTATTCTGTCGCAAAAACATTTTCCATCAATTCATTATCGATATTCCGACCTTTGGAGTTTTCTGATTGGCTATTCTGCCGACATCGTTCTCCCGATTTCGGCAGGAGTTTCAAAAAAGGGAGAGTTCGTTATTTTTATCGGTAGAGAGAACATCGTTATTCTGATACGGAATTTTTGCCGTTGGGCCCTTTGGCCCAACGAGCAGCCGTTTCCCATTAATAACGTTTAATTCAAGATGAAAATCAATTAAATATATTCTTCAACAGTTTTTACAAAAAAATCTTTATTTTTGTGAAACTCCCAGAATTATCTTCATAGACTACATTTCTCCTGAATATCTCGAAATCACTTTAAAGAAATGAATTTTCATCCTGCATGAAATTTCAGGAATACTGATGGTGATTTCCAGTGTGGGCATCTTGATTCCCAACTACCCGACGTAAATAGATTTTGATAGTTTGAGCCCGACGTAAGCATTTCCAAATTCCAACAGTACTTTCCTGCCTCTTTCACCTTTCATCATGATTCATAGAATTTACTTGTAATTTCCAATCACCACTTAACTTCGAATGAACTTGAACTCGCATGATGGATCTCATTATTTGGCTTAGCATCAAGTTTCGATATCATCACATTAATGTCCTTCAAGTGTTTTTGGAGTCATTAATAACATTTTATCATAATATAATTTTTTGATCGATTTCTTGAACTCTAATGACAATTTCTCACAAATAATATGGATTGAAAAACTTTCAGACTGATTCATCACCATTACACCATCGTATTATTCGTCAGTAATTCAATATTAAAAAATTAATCATCTATTTAATTTTACTACTATTAATAATATGCAATGATGTTTCAAGAAAAGCCTATGTTAAATTATTTTCAATGTGAATATATTTTTATAAATGCACATATCTGTTGCAAGGATCCTGCACGATTAAGTATATTTTTATATAAATAAAGTGATTGGTTTAGCAATATTGTTTTATGTTATGTTTCCATACCTACAACATTTCAAGGGGTGAGTAACTACCATTCATTTATTTATTTATTTGAAAGTTTATTATCTTCTAGTTTATTTAAATTTATTTACATCGCATTCACTTGGCCACTATACGTACGGCCGTAGTGTGATTTCGGGGAATGTGAATTGAATTTGTTTCGATCAGATTTAAATATTTCTTTTCGAATTTTCGTTTCAATTTACGTATCCCGGAATCTCACTTAACACTTGGTATCTATTGATTCTAGACCTAAATAAAAAATACTGTAATTTGAGTTTTTCTTTCCTTTATCTGAAGACAAATTAAAAAAAACTGTTTGCCAAAAAAAAAAAAATAAATAAAAAAAAGATAAATAAATAAATAAATAAAAAATAAATAAATGTAAAAAAAATTTAAATCCTGTCTCATATTTGCCCCACCGAATGGGGTTAATAAATAATGTATAATATGCACAATGTATAATATTTTACCTTAGGTGTGACTGAATTTCAATCTCTCTTTTCACTTGATGTACCACTCCATTTTCCTCTAACTCTTTGATATACAGCACCTGCAACAATACAAAAAGTAAAAACTTTCCTAAAATCACAATTTACATAAAACATATTATAAATTAATATTAATATAAAATTCTTCTTTATGATATGGCTACATAACAAGATTTTAATTTAAAAAATATATCTTTTGAGGAATTAAAATAATAAGACTAATGAAGCAAATAGAAATATAGTGCACAGACCATGTTTTTACATAACAGCTTTATATATAAAAATAAGCATGCCATGACTACATTTACATGAACCACTTTAAGTCACTTTTAACATCCCCCCCCCCCCCCAAAAAAAAAAAAAAAACTTTTGACCTCCCTTTCAAAAAATAATTGATATCTGAGGATGAAATTTTCCTGATGCATATTTTGAAAAAAAAAAAAAAAAAAAAAGAAAAGAAAAGAAAAGGTACAGAATGAAATTAACATTATCTTCATAAATCTTTATCTATAACAATAAAATAAAGTACACTAGAAACCCTCTAATCTGCCTAATCCAACATGAGCAGAATTGGACTTTTTCATTTTTCTGATTTTCTTCCTTCCATCCCTCCATAAAGTAGGATCTTCCTTCGATCCACCTCTCCATCATGAGGCATGGCCTTACCCTGTTTCGTTTCTGATGCATTGGGTTGTGAGTAAGTTTAGTTTTTCGTTTAGATTGTACAGTTTACAGTACCACAGTCAGTTTTGTTTCATTCATTTTTAACACTTTTCAACAAAGTTGAAAAGTGTTTATGATTTCGGTTTGTCTGCCCATGCTCTAACTCCTGTAAATATACTCGACTTGCCCTGAAATTTTTGGATGTTATCAATGTTCATTGTAGCACGTTCCCTATTTCAAAAGAAGTTTCTATCATTTTTAGTTCATTTACAGGGACAGTCCAAAGTTTTCCGTTACATTACGGCCTATGGAAAAAAATGGTTTAAAATGATTTTTAATGATGTTACATGCTTACAAACATACAAACATCATAAAATTGATATGCATTTATCAAGTGCACAAAAATAGGCATTCTGTAGAATATGCGGTGCAAAGATTCATTATTATTCATTTCCAGGGCTACACAAAAGAATTTCGTTACATAATGATGTAGGTGTCGAGGGAATTGTTTGCGGCGTATTTCAATTATGTTAAATTATTTCATGGATAATTAAATTGATATATGTCGCTGAGGTTTATTATAACTTATTTCATGCGTAATACGAAGTGCATAGCCTTTACAGAGGCACACAAAAGATTTCAGATACTATATTGTATCCGAAGTACTGTACAGTAGCGATTATTGCTGGAAATACATTTTTAATTATGCTATGTGCTTTTATGTTTCACTATATTTATGCATAGTATATGGTGTGTATAAATGCTGTAATTCATATACAGGGCTTCACAAAAGAATTCGTAATGGTTACTGGGTATGATTGCAAATTGCTTAAAGGGGATTTTAAAATGAGTTATGCATTTTTACGCTGAACTGCATTTAGTTTACTAAGAAATGTTTGTAGAACATAGATAAAATTATATACAGTGTCATGCAAAGAATTGCATACATGGCCCTCTATGAATGATAATTTCTGGAAATGTGATTTTAGTAGTTTTAAGAGTATTTTAGTTTGAAATAAATTTTAGCTAAATAGTGACGTATAATAAAGGTGCTAGGTAAACTATACAGGGCTGTACAAAAGTATTCAAGTATTTTTCCATCTATTATTATAAATTGCTGAAAGAGAAATTACAACCTGTTATGCGTTTTCTTGCTAAACTAAATTTTCCCATTATATAGTATATATATCAACATACAGATCAAATATAGGGCTGTTCAAAAGAATTGGAATATATATTTAGCTATGGACGGTAACTGCTGAAATCAGATTTTCAAATGTTTACTTAATTATCTTATTCACATTATTTCCCTAAATAATGAAGTTTTGTTAAAGCTTTCAGGGAGTGTTGGAAAGTGTTTCATAATCTATGCCATATGGATGATTTTTCTTTCTTGTTAATTTATCGTGTCATTTAGGATGGCGCCTAAACGTAAACAAGTCACGCAAACCATAAAGGAAAAACTTGAAATAATAAAATTTGAGAAAAGTCATTCTAAAAGAGCGTTGGGAAATAAGTATGGAGTTGGCCGATTGACGGTTTTCGACATTGTCAAAAACAAAGATAAAATACACAAGTTTGCTAGTCAGCTGGATAGCGAAACTATCAATAAATCATGGAGAAACGTAAGAAAACCTAATAATGATAAAGCATACGAGACGCTGTACATCTGGTTTGTGCAATGTGTAGGTTTAGATCTTCCTGTCAATGGACCAATTCTGATGGAAAAGGCTCTCGCTTTGAAAAGAATTATGGGTGGTGCAATTTTTACTGCCAGCAATGGTTGGCTGAGTCGCTGGAAAAACCGGCATGGCATCCATCAATTGACGGTAACAGGTGAAAGCAAATCAGCAGATGAAAAGGCAGCAGAGGGATTTCAGAAGGACTTCGAGAAATTGATTAAAGAAAATAAGCTGGTACCTGCTCAGGTCTATAACGCAGATGAAACGGCATTCTTCTTCAAAATGTTGTCATCGAAAACCGTAACGGTGGAAAGTGATCAGCAGCACGTGGTTATAAACAACAGAAAGCACGGGTCACACTTCTAGCATGCATGAACGCCGATGGTGGGCATAAACGGCCTCTTTTGGTTAATGGGGTGAATGGGAAATCTGCACATCCTATGTGCTTCAAAAACATTGAAATGGGATCTTTATTAGTACAGTACGGCAATCAGCAAAAAGCATGGATGGATTCGTTAACGTTTCAGAATTGGTTTCATTTTGTATTCGTCCCTCATGTGAAAAAAGAGTTGCAGGCAAAGAAATTACCATTAAAGGCTGTACTGATTTTAGACAATGCTCCATCACACTCAAATGCCGATGATCTAATTGATGGTGATAACCGAGCCATTTTTTTTGCCAGCAAATGTGACATCAGTCATTCAGCCACTTGATCAAGGTGTTCTAGAGGCATTGAAAAGGCATTACCGATGGGCTTTGTTGTTAACGTTGCTTCATTCGATGAACATCGAGATGACTACATAAAAGTTAGTAAAAACCTGGAAAGGTATGAATCTCCATCATGTTGTTTTTAATTTAGCAGAAGCATGGGATGGCATTCCCAATGAAAAAATAATGAAATGCTGGAAAAAACTTTGGCCCGGCACTGTCAACTGCAAGGACGAAACTACCGGGTGTCCCAAAAAGGACTGACTGATTTTAAAATTCAATAACTTGCAAACGGTGACAGATATTTAAAAAATTCTTGTAGGAGGGTTATGCATAAGGTCAAAAGTTTTATTACAGTGATTTTCAATTTTAGTTCGAATTACAAACAATAGATGGCGCTGCGATCAATAGACGCTGAATTCAGGCTCGATTTTTGGTACTTCGTGGCCCGGATAATACGTTTCCATCTCCTTTTTCAGCATGGAACAAGAGAAAGGACCAGAAATCGAGCCTGTATTTAGCGACTATTGCTTACAGCGCCATCTATTGTTTGTAATTCGAACTAAAATCGAAAATCACTGTAATAAAACTTTTGACCTTATGCATAACCCTCCTGCAAGAATTTTTTAAATATCTGTCACCGTTTGCAAGTTATTAAATTTTAAAATCAGTCAGTCCTTTTTGGGACACCCGGTATTAATGACAATTTCATCAGTAATAAGGCTTTCAAAGAAGTATTCAGCCTGGGTGTAAAAACGTTGCCAAGTCAGACATCGTGAACTGGCTTTAGTACGACCAAGCGGAAGTTCCATACCATGTTCTGACTGACAAAGAATGGTGGAAGAGGTTGAAGATGAAAGCAATGAAGAGTGCAGCAATGAGATTGAATGTCATATCACCCACCCAGAAGCTGCAACACATTTTGAAAAGGGCCTGATGTATTTCCTACAACAGTGCAATTCAAACAGCACGGATGTAATGCTATTGAAACATTTAATGAATGAAGCTTGTGTATGGCACATTAAAACACAGAAACAGAAGAAAAAAACGGACTTGTTCAAACCCAAAGATCCACAGACTTCATTTGTCAAATCTGATTATTGATCACTTGTTGATCTTTTTTTACCTTAAAAATTTGTAACTCAACCATTGTAATCATTATGTAACCTTTACAATGTAATTTTACTAATAAATTTTTAACACTTTAAAAAAAAAAAAAAAAATGGAAACAAAGATAAAAATTGGTGGTACACAATGCGTGTTGTGCGCACGCTTTGTGGCATGCCAATCACATGGCAATTCGCCTTTTTTTGTAATGTGATGTTTATGTTAATCCGACAGTGCTCAAAAATAGGAATAGGTGAATTAGAGGGTTTCTAGTGTATATGTCTGAGTATTTGTGTGTGTGTCTGTTTATTTGTTGACAACAGCTAGGGCTATTACATGAAGTAATTTGCAAATTTGATTTTGGATAAACAAAGACAGATATGGATGTACCTGAGGCTCAGATTTAGATTGTTTGTTATTTTACATTGAATGGAACAATTCATGTATTTCACACGTTTTCCAAGATTGCTGGTGATTTTGATCCATTCATAAATGTAATTTGAATTCAATTTTATAGTCCAATATAGCAAATTTTGTCTTCTTTTCAATAAAGTTTATTTAGAATTCGTAAAGCAATGTTATTAAAAATATGTCTCATTTTGCCAAAAATGGGAAGTTTGTCTTTTATCAACCAATATTTATTTGAAACTTTATCTATCCAATCTTATGAATATCCATAATATATGAATATCTCATAACTATATCTTATATATAATACTTTTGTTAATTATAAAATAATAATAATAAAATAAAAGAACATGAAATATAATTTTTTAAATTAATTATTGAAGAAAGTCAGGACATCGATTTTAATTAATATTGTGAATGAAACAGTGAAATTCTAATGAGGAAGAAGTTCCAGAGTTGGGTCCCTAAGTAACCCCTTTGTCACCAAAAAACCATTACCATGATGACATATGTGAACTTGAGATCAAAAGAAATTTTTTTTTTTTTTAATTTCAGCACATGGAAAGAGGTTCAATTGAAAAAACTGACTAGTATAGCGGGATATTTTTAATGTAACAGTGGGAAATGATAAAGTAATTTTAGGTATACAGTAGAATCTTTATTTAACGAACTTCTATTTAGGGAATTTATTTCTGGAACTTTGAAAAAAATTATGTATAAATTAACTTCCATATAGAGAATCTAACCTCTACTTTACAAACCCGCATGACTGCTACTCAGAAGAAATTTTATTAGGGAATCTTATTTTTCTCTTTCCCACTTCCACCATTCCTAAATCTTGAAAAGCCCATTTTCTATATTACTTTGCCGTCAAATTACACGCATTCTCTTGAAAGTTTCCCAGTACTTGGGATTAAGTTCTTTGTTCGCTTAAATTGCTTGTGTTTTTGGTCTCTGTGACTGAACGAGACAGATTAAGAAAGCTACAAGAGGATGAAGATGGAAATGTTTCTGCCTGAACAATCCAAAGGCGATATTGTAAAATTTTAGTTATCAGTATAATGTTAAAAACAACTTTAGATTTCAACATGTTTCATGATTTTAAAAATGTCTAAGAGAATGTGTCTTATTATTAAGTAGAAAGTGAAAGTGTTTGAAGATGTTTATAGCGTTGAATCAAATAAAAAGGTATGGCATTAAAATTGGGTATTCCCGCGAACAGTTTATAAACAATTATAGAAATTTGCGAAGCAATTTTAAAACAAAGTGAAGTACTATTCGACTGTAGCACTGGTAAAAAGTGGTTTAAATCGTGCTTATATGAAGATGTTGATGAAGCTATTTTGAAGTTGGTTTTATTGGTATGTGATGCAAATGTGCCTCAATCTGAAACATTAATTCAGGAAAAAGCTGTTGAATATGCAAAATCCATAGGTTTTGTTGAATTCAACGCAAGTAGTGGCTGGCTGGATAAATTTAAAGAATGTCAAGGAATAAAGGAAAGGGTAATTTGCAGAGAAAGTGCAGATGAGACGGATGAAGATTGTGATCAGTGAAAACATGGTGCTTTAAAGTTTTTTTGGAAGCTATACTCCTGATAATATTTTTAATGCAAATGACACTGTTTTTAAGTGCCTTCTCACTAAAACACTAACTTTTAAAAATGATAAATCTTTTGAGGGAAAACACAGTAATATAAGAATTAAAGTAATTGTGGCATCTGAAATGACGAAAAAGAGAAACTGAAAGTTCTTGTTAGTGTAACAAGCCAGAAACCCAGATGTTTTAAAGGTGTAAATTCTTAGAGAATGAATACAATTAAAAAAATTTTTTTGGATAACATACATGCTGAACATACAAATGATGCTGGTATTTTAGAAAGTGTGCAAGAAAATCATGAAGTAGGCAAAATTGATGACGAGGAAAGGGAAGTTGAGGAAAATGAATGTCTTCTTAAACTTTCACACAATGGCAAGATAAAGCATTTGAAAGAATTAGACATTCATTTCAATTTTAAGAAAATGAACCAGATGACATATTCAATTCCTTAGAAAGATGCAAGATATTTTTTGAAAAATAAGAAAGTTCTTCGAAAGTCCAGCAGATAACAACAGACTATTTTTCAGTATAAGAGCAATTATTTCTCTAATTGTACATGAACACCAATGATGTTTTCTTGTTGTTCTTTTTCTATTTTCTTTATCTTCATCATTATGTAAGTTTTTATGTTTATTTTAATTATTTAAATATTGTGGTATATAATATATCCTGGAAGATTAATTGAATAGTACAAATAGTAGTAAATTAAAAATTATTAAAGTAAAAAAAAAATTATTTGACCAAATATCGTTTTGTAATAATTAACCTTTATTTTACGAAGTCCTCTATTTAACGAAGTTTTGGTCAGGATTTAGTGGCTTCGTTAGACAGAGGTTCTACTGTATTTAAGGTTATTATTCCAGGCCCAGCAGGTGAGTTTGTTAGTATTAATATAAAGTTACAGATTAATGTTTTATAATTTAATGAAATATAGTGGAAGCTGGTAAAGGTGACCACCAGGATCTTTATCCAGGTGGTCACTTTACCAGTTTGCAGCTTTTCAACCAACTTGATCAATCCTAAGGTTGGACCATAAAAAGCAGATTAGTAATTACCACCTCTGAAAAGCAACCAATTTGATCAACCCCAAGAATGGTTATTGTTGTTCTTTCACTAATATTAATTATCACTAAGTCCGTGGATGTTGACAGAACAAACAGTTTATTAAACGAAAACACTGCACAAACACATAACAATTAATTTAAAGATAAATTTCTCACACAGATTACTTTTTCATAATAACTTCACACAGAATAATTTTTACGTCTACACTCTTCTATTGTTCGCACGCAGACTGAGTGCGCCGGGGGAAAAGACCGGCAGTGCGCAGATATAATGCGCATAAAAAATGTTCGCTCGCCTTTAAACCCAACACACCCCTCCTGCGAGAGATACATTTTTTTTTTCTCTTTAAACAATTCCAAAAAATACATATACATACAAAAATTATACACAAATTACATACAATAATTACACATATCATAATAGTGAAATACTTTCCATAGAATATAACAACTTATCTTCATTTACACCTTTAGTAAGGAAATCAGAAATAATATGTTCACTTTGAACATATTCCAATGAAATAATACCTTCTGACAATAAATCCCTGACAAAATGAAATCTTAAATTCATGTGCCTAGATTTATTTGAGGATTTTGTACATTTAATCCACTGTATTGCTGCTTGGCTATCAGTGCTTAAAATTATGGCATCCTTTATAAATTGGTTACAATTTAACTCAGACAATAAGTTTACAGTCCATATTACATCCTTACAAATTTCTGAAATAGAAAATAATTCTGCTTCACATGTAGAAAGACTAACACTTTTTTGTTTACGACATTTCCAAGATACTAATGACTTTCCTAACAATACAACTCCTCCTGAAAAAGACCTTCCATTTTCTCCATTTCCCCAACTAGCATCTGAACTACTATTTAAATACCCAAATTCGTTGCTGTAAAATAATTTTTTGTCTTTTGTACCTTTTAAATACCTTAATACTCTTTTAGCCAAAATGTAATGCCTTTTCTCTGGTTTGTGATTAAATTGAGACAAATAAGTTGTGACAAATGATATATCAGGACGTGTTCTATTGGCTAAATATAAAAGTTCACCAATAATTTCCTGATACATAGTTATGTCAAACAATTCATTTGTTGGAGGAAAATTTTTATCTTCACCTTTAACAATAGGTGTTTTCACAGATTTGCAATTTTCTAAATTATGTTTTATCAACAATGACTCAATATATTCCACTTGTGACAAACTTATACCTTTTTCATGTTTTTCAATTTCTATACCTAAAAATTTAGAATTCTTATTTTCGTACAATTCGAATACAATTTTAATTTTAGAAACAATATTTTCATACATTATTTGGTTATTACAAAATATAGCTAAATCGTCTACATACATACATAATATAAAAATGTTATCATTTTCAACTTTAATGAATACACAGTTATCAGAAGCTAATTGATTTAATCCAATATTACCAAGTTCCTCTTTTATTTTTAAATACCAATTTCTACCCGATTGGGGGTAATCCATAAATACTCTTTTTCAGTTTACAAACTTTATTAACCCCTATCAGTTTTTCATATCCAGGTGGTGGTGACATATATAAAGTTTCTTCCAAATCACTGTATAAATATGCTGTTTTTACATCAAAAAACTTAACAATCAAATTTAATTTAGCTGCAAGCGCAATTAGTAATCTAAATGACTCAATATTTACAACAGGTGAATACGATTCAGTATAATCTTTGTTTTTAATTCGATTAAATCCAGCTGCCACTAATCTGGCTTTATATTTTGTTTCCTTACTGTCGCCCTCTTTTAAAGCATAGACCCATTTATTTTTAATCAATTTCGTTTTTTCTGGCATATCAACGATTTCCCAAACATTATGCTTAATTAAAGAATCCAATTCATTTTTCATAGCTATTTCCCAATCATGTGAATTCACACTATTTTTTGCCTCTAAATAATTGCTCGGGACATTATCAGTTAAATTAGCTGACGAATATTTACTTTTCAATCTTTCTGACCTTCGAACTTCAGTCATATTTTCACTTCGGTCTTTTATTTTGTTGTTTCGATTCCTTTTCTCCGCGCCTTCATGTCTAGCTGGAGACAAATTAAGTTTTGTTAATGGGGTTGCGCAACCGTTTTTTATTTCGCTTGTGTCAGAAATTTCTAAATTGAGAGATTTATTCTTTTGATTTTCACGAATTTCATTCTCTTCCGGAAAATTTTTATTTATTAGCGGTTCAATATCCCAACACTCTGAACATTTACTTAATCCAAAATATCTACTTCCCTTTATAGTTTCATTGAACTTAACAGAACGTTCCTCAATCACTTTCTTATTTTTTACATCATAAATACGATATCCCCTCCTATCTCTAGCATATCCTAACATAATTCCACTTCTTCCTGGTACACCGAATTTATTTCTCATTGTTTTAGGAATATGAAAATAAGCTAAACAACCAAATTTTCTTACATAATTTAAATTGGGCTTTTTACCTGTCCAAATTTCTAAGGGTAGTTTTTCTTTTCCTTTACGGGGTGTTATATTAGATACCTGTGTACTGCAATTGATAGCTTCTGCCCAGAATTTGGTGGGAAGTTCGCTTTCATATAACAAAGACCTAGCCCTTTCTAATAGAACTCTATTCGCCCTTTCAGCCTTTCCATTGCTTTCGCTGTTATATTGGACAGTTTTTTCGTGAAAAATACCTGCATTAGCAAGATAATTGTCAAATTCCGTATTTACGAATTCGAGCCCATTGTCACTTCTCACTTTTTTAATTCTTTTACCCATAAGATTTTCATATTTAGCTTTAAATTTATAAAATACATCAAATGCTTCGTTTTTACTT
Source organism: Maratus speciosus (assembly GCA_963932465.1). Classification (NCBI taxonomy): domain Eukaryota; kingdom Metazoa; phylum Arthropoda; class Arachnida; order Araneae; family Salticidae; genus Maratus; species Maratus speciosus. The sequence goes on from OZ010789.1 coordinate 158,081,401, forward strand.
TTGAGGAAATAAGTAAAATACATTCCAGAAAAATCATCCACTAATATCATAAAATATTTTGCCCCACCAAGTGATTCAGGCTGTATCGGGCCACATAAATCCAAATGAAACAACTGCATAATATCAGAACTTTGGTCAATATCAATATTCGGATGACTTTTCCTGGTTATTTTACTTATGTCACATGTATCACACTTAAAATCAGACACATTTACATCTTTAAGATCAATATACTCTTTCATTTTTAACATATATTTTGAATTTAAATGACACAATCTGTTATGCCACAGTTCATAATTACTAGCACTCTTATCAGTAAAATTACACTCAGAATTATAGGCAGGTTGAAGTTTAATCTCTAATCGATTATCATTTTTAAATGCTTTAGTTAGAAATTTATTATATTTGTCAAAAATTAGCACACAGTTATTTTCAGAAATAATTCTACAACCCTTATCCATTAAAGCAGTAACAGATAATAAATTATATCTCAAATCTGGTACAAAACTAACATTGTTTATTGTTAAATGTATAGAATCATTTTTACTTACCGTATCACATGATACCGTACCTGTACCCTTCGAAATTATTTTGGAATTTTTACCTGCTTGATAGATATCCTTTTCTTCAGGAATTAGATTCCTGAACCATATTTTATCTTTACACATATGCGAGCTAGCCCCGCTGTCTAATAACCATATATTATCACATAGTTCACATTGTTCCGATGAAACAGTCAGTACCGAATTGTTTCCGTCCTTAACTGGATAATTTACATCGTGGTGCGTTTTTCTTCTTTGTCGATTTCCATTGGACCTGTCATTTCTTGAAATATTATTCCTGTAAAAACAATCCTTGGCTATGTGATTTGGACGTCTGCAAATGTAACAAAGTCTCGGACTTTTGTTTTTCCTGGAGTAGAATACTTCAGCGGCGGTCCCTTCAGCACGAGCGGTATTCGTCAGTTCTTCTTCCCGTAGAATTTCTAGTACTTCATCCATACTTTTCTCACGTTGAGTTTTTAAAATATCTCTTACTTTCGAGAACTTTCCTTTCAGACCTCTTACCGTGTAGAATACAAGTTCTCTATCTGTTATAGCCAATCCAAGTGTTTGACATTTTGTTGAGATGCCTCGAGCTCTGGCTATGTAGTCATTTGCAGATTCATTTGATTTTATTTCTAGATTCTTTAACTCATTGCCGGCATCTATTCTTCTATCTTCTGCTTGACCGGTAAAAGTCGATCTTATTTTTTCCCATAATAATTTCGCATTTTCTTCTGCTGCAAACTGTAGCGCCTGTTCATCAGACAATGACAGCTTTATATATGCGACGGCATCGCTATTTTTTTGGTCCCATTCGGTGGAATCCTTTTCACTCAGTCCTTCTGCTTTTACTTCGGATATGAAAGCATCCAACCTTTTAAGGCTTAAAGCAGCTTTAATTTTTAGGCTCCATATAAAATAATTAGTTCCGTTTAATTCGGGGACGTTTAACTTGTCCATGGTTTCTTTTAACAAAACTAATTTCGATTTAGAATATCAACCACGAACTGCTACCATTTTGTTGTTCTTTCACTAATATTAATTATCACTAAGTCCGTGGATGTTGACAGAACAAACAGTTTATTAAACGAAAACACTGCACAAACACATAACAATTAATTTAAAGATAAATTTCTCACACAGATTACTTTTTCATAATAACTTCACACAGAATAATTTTTACGTCTACACTCTTCTATTGTTCGCACGCAGACTGAGTGCGCTGGGGGAAAAGACCGGCAGTGCGCAGATATAATGCGCATAAAAAATGTTCGCTCGCCTTTAAACCCAACAGTTACGTTAAGCAGTTCTTGCTCTATTTTTACATAAAATTTATTGTTATTATGGCAGTATAATTATGATAGTTAATTTTATGTTTTACACAAAATTAAATATTTCATATAATTACAGTAAAACCTGTGTAAGTTGACCACTTGCGGTGCCGCACTTCAGTGGTCAACTTATAAAGGGTGATGATGAATTTACTTAGTTTTTACGTAATATTCATACCATATCATTTTTACCCCACAAAAATTTTATTTATTGACAGGCTTTAAAATAATATTGTATTACCATGCATATTTCTAACACCTTATAAAAGAAAATATTAACTACAAGAATGAATTAATAGTTTTGTATCAATTTTAAAATCAATTAGTATTACTACTATTTATTTAAAAAAAAAACAGTCAATCAATATACAGCCAATTTGTGATTCTTCAAACTATACTAGTTATTACACATAATTTACAAAAAACATAAAAAAATTCTGTTTACCAAGTAGCACCTGGGGTTATTGAAAGAAGGGAAGGAATGATAAGAGAATGGGAAATAGAAGAAAGAAATCTAGAATCAAAGAATAGAGTGGAGGGTTCAAAAGCCAAATTCACAAGAGCAACAATGTAAGAATAGATAAGCCTTGAATTATTTACCTACACCTACCTATCACTGCTAAAAGCATTTCCCAGGCTAAGAACTATTTCACCCTTTTAGAAATTCTAGTTAAAAAGAAAAAACAGAAAATTTCGTGGAGTTACTTTTTTTTTTAAATTCATGATTTGTTAGCTTTTTGGATGCTCAAGTTATAAAGGGTTTTGATGGGCATTTTATAATAGTTCTAATCAAATTTGTATAATTTCAGTGGTCAAGATACAAGATAGACAGGTGGTCAAGTTACAAAGGGTTTGTCTTATAGTTTTGTATAGGATAAATTTGGTTCCTGACAACAGAGGTCAACATAGACAGGTGGTCAACTTTACAGGTTTTACTGTATAGGCCTTTGGAAAATACAACAAAGATTTCGAAAACATTTTTTTTAAATAACATGGAATATAATTTACATGAATGAATTTCATTAGAAATTAGATTATCTGGATTATAAAAATCAGATTTGAGAATGGAAGCAACTTAGATATCGAAAAACTATAATACCTTTCGTTAAAAAAATACTTAATAATTTTTCGTCATTTTTACCAGTGAAATTCCTCAATAAGTCTAACAGACAATCATAAAAACAAAATACATTTATGATACTAAAATAGGTCATTATATGTATATACTGTACTTTTCTGTTTATGCCATTTCCTTCATGTAACATACATATCCTGATTAAAATAATAAAACCTTGTATAAATCACTTTAAAATCAAAACAATACACAGCACACATTTCGAGCTGAAAATAACAGCCTATCATCAGTCACTGTAAGCACGTGTCCATAAGGGGACAAGGTTACAAATGTGACCTTGGTTGCACAATGGTCATTTGTGACCTTGTTCCCTATGGACACATGTTTACAGTGGCTGATGATGGGGTATTATTTTCCAGCTCAAAACGTGTGCTGTGTATTGTTTTGATTTTATGGTGATTTATACAAAGTTTTATGATTTTAATTGCCATTTATCAGCAGGTGCTATTTCAACCATACATATCCTGTTTTTTAATATCTGATTTGGAAAAATGTTCTAATTGAAAATAGGAAAAAAAAAAAAATTCAAATAGATCTTATTCTATTAAGATTTAAAAGTTAATACTAAAATTGTACAATACTCCAAAGTATTGTTTCATGGTTTTGTAAATTAAATACAAAATTTCTACACAACACAGCTACACACACTATGCAGCGACCAATGGATATATATATGCAGAAGCCATTCAAATGCCGAATTTTCATGTATGATGCACACCCAGATTTTGAAATAAATTTAGAGAGAGAGAGAGAGAGAGAGAGAGAGAGAGAGAGAGAGAGAGAGGAGGGCGGGGAGATCACACAGCATACATAAAAAAACATGGTATACATCTCTCTAACACACAAAGAAACAAAACAAAAAATTACATAATATCTATTAAAAAGTTATAAATAAAAATTACCTTTAAAGCTACAACAAACTTGCTTTTTTTCTCTCTTGCAAGATAAACATTTCCAAATTTTCCTTTACCCAGTGGTCGACCAATATCAAAATCATCAAGCTTCCATTTCCTTACTTTGCTTCATTGGTGGGGGGAAAAAATAAGATTTACTCATTCAATTTTTTTCAAAAAATATTGATACTAAAAAAAGGCAATTACAAAATTAAAGCAACAAGAAACAATAATGCATTAATAATATGTCAGCTTTTCGTTAAAAGAGCTGTGCCATTTAAAAAATAGAAGTTATAAAGGGTAGAGTGCATTTTGCATTTTTTTTAAAAGGCCACCATACATGTAAATAATGGCCTAGCAGAAACACTAACAGAGCCCCTTCCAAAATTTATAATTTACCTATGCCAACACAACACCATTGATATAAAGGTATCACTATAAAGCTTAGATTTAATAAAAATAATATATTTACAGGCATAGTACTGGTATTAGTTGATACTTCAGGACAATTTCAGAACACATTTACCCAGCACATTATTTTTTTTTTATCTGCGATAGTTTGAAGAAATTCACGATTAATGGAGCAGTGCACATCATGTGACTTTTACTGTAAAACTTTGAAAAGCTGTATGACACACAAATATAAAAAACATTGATAAAAGTACAGACAGCTGTCTTACAGCAGCAGCAAAAACCTATTCATGACGTTACCTTGCACATCTCTATTTTTGCAATTTTTTGATGAAATGTTTATCTGCTACCAATTGATGAAATTTACTTTTTTTTCCATGACTATGAAAATTATGAATTTTTACCACAATCGCTTGAAGAAATTCGTGATTTTTTTCCGCCATCCTTTGCCGAAATCCGTGTTTTTTTTCCCGCAATCATTTTCTGAAATTCGCAATTAATTTCTGCAATTGATTGACGAAATTCGCAATTTTTTTTGTGACCAAATGATAAAATTCATGAATTTTCTTCCACGACCCTCTTGAATAAAATCACAAGTTTTTTTGCGACAAGTTTCATGAAAGTCACGATTTTTTGTTGAATGATTGCTCAAAATTTGTGATTTTATTCATAGTTCGCTTGACGAAATCCTTGGTCTTTTTAGAGGCTAACATTGATGCGATTTTCTTTTACAGTTCCGTGGAAATCACAGATTGATTTTTAAAAAAGCGAAAAAATGGCATCACTGTGAATTAGAGCGAATAATTAATGAAAATACACAATGTTTTTAGAGCTTGATTGAAGACTATCAAAATTTTTTTCAATGACCGATTAACGAAATTAGCGATTTTCCTTCCTATTCGATTGACAAAATTCCAGATTTTTTTTCTGCGACCACTGGACAAAATGTATGAGTTTTTCATCATCAGATGACAGAATATTTCACAACCCTTTCCTGGCTCATATTTTTATCCTCTCCTATAACACGTATTAATTCAAAAATTGTTGGAATTGTGGAAAAATAAATGATTCGCAGAATGCCAAAAATAAATAAATAAATAAAATAAAAAACCGTATATATATATTTAAAAGAAAAAAAAAATTGGGGCATTTGATTTATAACTACGTTGCTAATACACATTTTATAATGGATGCTGATTCGATACTTTTATATGAATAATGGTGTAGTTATATTTATATATTTATCAATTCATATTAAATTTATTCATATTCATTAATATTTAATAAAGTTAACGATTAACTTGTATTTAAATTTTAGCCTACTCAGGACAATATCATATTAATTTCTAATAGTATACTATCTTAAATGAGAATAAAATGCATAATGAGTGTATTTGTTATACCTAATGCTATGTCAGCATGGATTTTAATTTGATAAATGTTTTTTTTTTTATTTTTCCCTCTATCCTTTTTAATCTTGTTGGTCTCTTTAATCTCAATGGTTTATTTCTTGGTTTTCTGTGTGTGGTAGTAGAGATCTGCATGGCCCAGGCTCGGGCCGATTTTCATTCACGGCACTGGGGCCAGGCCATACTTTTTTCTGAAGGCTCGGGTCGGGCCTAACTTAATTTTTCTGTACAGAGCCGGGCCTGGTTTCATTCCTAGTCTTCACGGCCCAAAATTTTCAGTCCTAGTTTTGAGCCAGCCCGTATGAAAATCATTGTCTCAGCATGGCCTGGTCCGTTTAAAGGTCAGTTAAATTAAGCCTGGCCCAAAAGTTTTTGTAAAAAATGCATACATTTTTGAATCGCCATTGTTCTACACTTAAACATTAAAATTTATTATTTTTAAAGAATCATAGATTTCTACGCATATTAAAATATAACTAAATTAAAATACAGTAAAATGTGTGAAAAGGAACCTGCCTATGACGGAACCCTGTTTTAAACTGAAAAACGTGTTGATCCATACAAAACTAATCTACTAATAAGTAAGAAAAGAATATATAATACATTTACACTTGCTAAGAAGGGAACTTGTCTATAACACATTTTTTTTTCTTTTCTATGCAATTTCATCTTAGAAGATTTTACTGTATAGCATTTTTACGATTTTTAACACTTCTATACATGGAATATGGATTAACAATATTAATGATAACTGAAACATTTACATACAAGAAATAGAGATTCATTAAAAAAATAAATATCGCAGCCTGCTGCACTTCTATAAAAATAAAGATTATAAACATGAGTTTACTCGGGCCGGGCCGAGATTTTAACTTTTTTCCGGGCCGGGTCGAACTTTAAATTTTTTTATTGGGCCCGGGCCGAACTTTTAATTTTTGTACCGGGCCGATTTTTTTTCTCTATGAGTCGGGCCGGGCCTGGAAATGTCGGCTTGTGCAGACCTCTATGTGGTAGTCCCAAATTCATATTCTTTAGCTAATTTATGGCTAATATGAAGATGAAACCGCACATTTTATTTGTGAAACTTAAGGCATTTGGGACCTGATGATTCTGTCTAAGTTCTACAAATTTTCATCATTCCATTTATGTTATTCAATTTCTGCTGTTTTATACTATGTTTATGGAATCTATGTTAAGTGTGTTGGGGGGAACTGTATTTGTTTATGTCATTTTATTCATAATTTCACAGTTTTTGTTGGTGGTCGGTAATGTTTATTTAATGGTTTTATATATACACTACTCAAAACAATTAAAGGATATTGCAGTTTTAGGTGGATTTTGTATCTGGTAAACTGTTTAGCTGATTGATACATGGTCGACAGACATAGTAGGTTATATGAGAATAAATTACACATGTTTGGCAGAAAAAAATGCATTTTATTGCGCATTTGTGTACTAAAGGAAAAAAACACAATTTGTGCATATAAGAAAAAAAGAATAAGAAAAGGTGTTTTCTTCAAAGAAAATCATTTTCAGTAGGGGGTATGGTTTCCACGGGCGGCCAGCAACGTTGAACACCTTTGAGGCATGGACTCAATGAGGCTATTAATGACGAGTTGGGGTAATCTGCCCCACTCTTCCAGAAGAGCTCTTTCCAGTTCTTGGAGAGTTTGTGGGGGTTGTTGGCGGCCAGAAACTCGTCTTCCTAGAGCGTCCCAAACGTGCTCGATTGGATTCATGTCTGGAGAACACGCTGGCCATTCCATTCGAACGATTCCTTCCTCGAAAAGGAAATCCTCCACCAGGTTTGCACGATGTGGCCTGCAGTTATCGTCCATTAAAATGAAGTTATCTCCGATTGCTGCAGCGTAAGGGACTACAATAGGTCTGAGGATTTCATCCCTATATCGGCGACCAGTCAGAGCTCCATCTGGAATGATGTAGAGGTCAGTGCGCCCGTCAATGGAGATGCTACCATACACCAACACTCCTCCACCGCCAAATCTGACACTTTCGTGCACGAACGCAGGATTATTCCTACTGCCACGGTCCCTCCAGATGAAAATACGCCTATTATCCGGATGCACAGAAAAACGGGACTCGTCAGAAAACAGAATATTGCTCCATTCATTTCTCCTCCAGTTGACATGCTCGGTTGCCCACTCCCTGCGGTCGCGACGATGCCTTGATGTTAATCTAACACATACCATCGGTCGGCGAGCATACAGACCTACAGCATGGAGCCGGTTTCGGACAGTCTGAGTTGAAATCGTGGTGCCTGTAGCCGAGCGAAGGTGTTGTTGGAGAAGAGTAGCGTTCATGGTTCGGTGTCTCCGAGCTGTTAACGCTAAATACCGATCTTCATTGGGCGTTGTTGCCCGTCTACGACCTTGCCCTGGTCTTCGGCTTGCACATCCACTCTCCAAAAAACGGTTCCAGATCCTGGAAATGACACTTTGTGACACTCCAATGGCTTGCGCTACTTCGGCTTGAGTTTGGCCCCCTTCTAACCTACCAACAATTCTCAAAGCTTCTGAATCTGTCAAATGACTTCGCTGAGACATCATACTCATCGAAACAAAGCAATCACTGAATGCCGATCATCCTTGTCTTCATTCTCTTTTATCCAGTTGAAAGTCAAATTTCATTCGCTGCCGCTGAAGCGACGTTTTTGACGTCGAACTCAAAATTTGCATACTCCACAGTTTGAAAACCAGAAAAATTTGCATTTGTGATTCTCTTCTTCTATTTTCGGCAAAAAAAATTTCGTTTATATCTTTATTTTATATAAAACTTCAAATATCCTTTAATTGTTTTGAGCAGTGTATATATACAGTAGACGCTCATTTTTATGAACCTCTTTTTCACGAACACTTGCGATTTTACGAACTATAGAGTGGTCCCTAATACACTTCCATAGAAGCAATGTAATTTTTCGCTCCCATTTATGAACTACAGATTATGAAAATCTCTTTTTTGCGAACTCAGAAACTCAGCACTTCTCCATTTAAAAAAAAAAAAAATATCAGAATGTACTGCCACCGTCAATTAAACTTTCAACAGGTGCAATGAGACATCAGGTGCATTCCAAGTGCTGTTTTCCCTAATCTCTTTCGGAGGGAAGGGACATGGCAACAATTTCAAGTAGTGGTTGTCAGGAATAAAGCACTTTTTTGAAGGGAACAATAACTGTGAAAAGATTTCAAGCATAGATGAAATGGAAACATATTTTCCAAAATTTGATTAAAAAAAATAAAAAAAGATAAGTGATTATTTCCAGTCCTTATTTTTTATCTATGTTTTCATCTATATATTTTCATCTACTAAGTACCAATACAGTCTGTTTTCATATGTAATGTTTTCAAAGCATGGTAAAGTATGTTTCTGTGTACTAAAATCATTCTGTGCATACATTTGCATTTATATCTTGTATATTTAAAAGCACATCTATAACTTTATTAAATAATAAATAATCTTGAAATACTGCTTCATCTATGAAGAGGGAGCAGTTTGACAAAATAATACATAAATAATGTACGTATTCCTATTATTTTTGGTGTTTTTCTATTTTACGAACTGTTTGAGTGTTCCCTACGAGTTCGTAAAAACGAGCGTCGACTGTATATAATAAATTTCAAATCACAAATATATGAAGAAATTGATAAAGTTCTAAAGATGATTTAGAAATGAAGATATGAAACCAGTATGTAAAATAAGAAACTATGAATGACTCGCAGAATCATCAGAGGAGCTTGTGAGTTCATTCATAGAAAATGCGTTATTTCATCCAATTTTGTCGGCATTAAGCCTAAAAATATATATATATTTATATTCGCAGAAAAATCATTAATGTTAGTGCTATAGCACAAAACTCACGAAATTTCAGGACAGGTTACGATATTTTAGGACATTTCAGGATGTTTTTTTCAATTTTCATGAATTTCAGCACAAGTACAACCTCTGTATTTATATACAAAATACTAATGATTTTTATTTCAAAATAAATTGAAATTGAAATGATGAAATTGAATGATGTATTCAATAAAATTCAAACATTTTAAAATCATGCTCTAACTTGGAAGCATAGAATAGTTCTATGCAGTAAAAATGACATTTTAAAAAACTTGAATTTTCATATATGAAAGTAAAGTATTTTACTATGATTGCGTCAATGATGTCATATTCTATGTCTTTTGTTTCTGCATGTTAAGATACTGAATTCATACTAATTATTGAAAGATCTTTGGCATGCATATTTGGTAAAGGAATCATAAAAAGTAAAAGCTAATTATGTAGTGAACAAAGAAATGTTTAGATTAGTAAAAATTTATATAATCAAGTTTTCAAGGATATATAACATTTTATTTGGATTTTACAGTTTCTAGGGACTGGCAAGCACCAGCAAGTAAGTGGCAGAGCCCCCAAGTAAGTCTATTGTTAACAGAGGCTGATATTTTATAATAATAGAGTTAGCACTTTGAAGCTCTGTAAACAACCACATTTGCATTAGCATTTATTATTATTTTTTTTTTATGAAATTATTATTATTTTTTTTTATGTGCAGAAAACAGCATATTGCTTATATGATATTGAAAAATTTGTCAACAAGATAGAGTAGCGTTCATGTATGCTTTTCACAATTTTTCTAATTTCCTTTTTGGCCTCCTCCTGCTTTTCACTTATGCAATGCACATTTAGAGAAAGTTTATCCAGTACACTACTCATTGCTAAAGGTCAAATGATAATAGGAGAATCAATCTAAGATTTAAAAATTATTGTTAAATTTATTCTGATTCTCTTATTTTAATAAATTTTGGCAATTTATTTACTTAGACTAGTTTATTTTAAGAAGGATAAGTAATTGGATAAGTAATTAGAAATAGAAGAATAAAAATAATTAAATTGGGAGTACAAAGACAAAATTGATAGATATAATACTTTTTTTTAATTATTACTAATATTTGTTGCAAATCTTTTTTTTTTTCTAAACAAACACTTCATATGCATAACAAAGCATAAATACTAAAAATAAGTCACAATCAGTATAAATTGTATTATTTTTTAAAGGACAATTTATGAATATTTTATTTAAACAGTTTAACACAAATTAAATGAGTAATTTGAGACACAAAATAAGGTATGAAAGTGCATTATACAAGGATACTAATGCCACTCAGAAAATAAAAATGAGGAAACTAAGTAAAATTTATAAGAAAATTCACAATATTTATACATGAATTTTGTAAACTATATTGTATTGAATATAAAACACACTGACAAATTTATGTAAAAATGTTTTATAATATTTTCTGTAATAAATATATTGTATTTTCAATGCAGAGTTCTGAAGGAAAAGACTACCTGTCAGTTGTACAGTTTTATACTACTTAACATTCATTCACTTATATAGAGTTTGGTTTCCATATACTCTAAGCAGAAGCAAATAATGTAAGAATGTTAAACAGTTAACTATCACTTTATATGTACAGAAAACTATAACTTGGATCAAATTCAATAGTAAGATTTCTTAACTTGTTTTACTAACAACATAATGGCATTCACATAAATATATAATTATAAAATTTCAGTGTTTTTTGGCTTTTACCTGCCATGCTATGTAGGAAATCTCATCTTATTTTAGAGTCTATACATATGAATCATTTAAATATTGAAAAACACAAAATCAGTCATACAAAAATAAAAGCTTATTTTAAATAAACACAGCATAACCAACAGACCCATTAGAGGCTTTCATACTGCAATTTTAAATCATACAATTTGTTTTAACGAAATTTGAGTGTACTATGTCAGAAGCCAGTAGCGCCAACTTTTCCAAACTATTTGGTGGGCTTAATTTTTTTTTAATAGAATAACACATATATTTTTTTTTTCCTTTAGTGTATATGTGTGTGGAGAGAGACAGGGGATGAATAAATGACTGGAGATGATAATTAGAAATTAAATTATGTTTTTTCTAAGCAAATTTTTAAATTATTATAATTTAATTAACTAAATGTCAGGAAAAGCATACATTTTAGTCACCTAAGTGCTTTATTAATTCAAGACATAAAAACAGATGGCAAAATATGCAGGAAGTTTGTTTTGTGAGAAATTTAACTATACATCTGCTGAAGGGGTTTTCAGTGCTCCTGTAAGTCTAATTTATGTTCCTACTATTTTTCAAACAAAACTATTTTGAGAATGTTAATAAAACCAAATTTCATTTCAGTGATTAAATATTAAAAAAAATAAATTATGAATTAAAACAATTCAAATTGTGAAATTTCGTGCCCCATGGGCCAGTATAAGTTGGCGCGTTTTGTCCACATTATGCATGTGGACAAAAAATCCTATCCAATAATACCTTATTCATTGTTGTACACTGAATGTAAATTGAGAAAAAGGGATGTCAACAACAAGAATAACATATATAATAATTATTGCATGCCAGTAGACACGTGCAAGGCTTTCACATTGCAATCTTTATTTGCTGAGGCATTTTTTATTCATTTATAATTAATTGCAATTTTTTAATCAAACAACTTGTTTTAATGATATATGAATGTAATATGTCAAAAACCTGATCATAAATCTTTCATATAATATCTCCTTTATCATTGTGCGTGTTGTATATGCATAGAAAAAGGACGTTGTCGTCAGAATTAATATGATGGTACTTAATGTAAAAGTATAACAAAAATTCAGTGTACAATGTTGGATGTCGACAAAAAATCCTATCCAATGATACCTCATTCATTGTTGCATGCTACATATTAGTTAAATACTGTATGCGATGTCAGATGCAGGCAAAAAAAAAAAAAAATCCTACCCAATGATGCCTTATTCATCTTTGTACACTACATATTGGTTGAGAAAAAAGGATGTCGACAACAAGAATGATACATATAATTTATATATTTTTGTATATCTAATATTTCGATTCTTATGATTTCCTAATTATTTTATTACACACACATATCTATCTATATATATATTCTATGCTATATAATGTAAGCATTGAAAAATGGTTCTTAAATGGCTAACATATATATTCTGTGTTTCTTATCAAGATAATGCACACACAGACATACACACAAAAAAAAACCTTACTTTGACTGTGTTGCATCTGTGTTTGATGCACTTTTCAAAACTGATGGTAGTGCAGGTTTCTTAAATACAGCCTAAAATATGGAGAAATCAAATTCTCAAATAAAATTAACTACACATTACAAGACAATTCTTAAATGTAAAAAAAAAAAAAAAAAAAAAAAAAAAAAAATCATATATACATAATTTAACCAATTTATATATTTTCCTTAATTTAAAAGTTTTGAATGGCAGTAAAATATTGAAAAAATGTGCAGCATTCAGATAAAAAAAATAACTATTGATTAGTAAATACAGTATTTAAAGAACACTATTAAAAGTAATTAAAAAAATATTTATCCATTCAGATTTGTAAATAAAATCTGCCATTTAGGCAGTCATTCTTTCAATTTCAAGCATGTCTTGAACACTTTACATTTTTTTCTTTTTAATTTTTCTATGTGAAGAGTGGATATAATGATAGAAATAATAAATAAAATATTTTTAACTAATCACATTATTCAATTATTTTTCACTTTTTATTGATTAGTGTATACAGTATTTAAAGAACACTATTAAAAGTAATTAAAAAAGTGTTTATCCATTCAGATCTGTAAATAAAATCTGCCATTAAGGCAGTCATTCTTTCAATTTCATGCATGTCTTGAACACTTTACCAGGGTTCCTACGCAATTCTGATAAAAAAAATTCCCTGACTTTTCCAGGTTTTCCCTGACTTTATTCAAAAATTTCTCTAGCCTTTCTCAGTAAAAATTCAACTTATATATTGTTGTAAAACCCTCCACAATGGACTTTAATTTAGATAAAAGCTAAAAAAAAGTATGTGCTGTATGAATTTCCGATTTTTTAATTTTTTTTTCATATTGTTATATAGTTTGCATAAATTTCATATAAAATTTTTTGATTGGATGAATGATTAATTCAAAATTTCTTCATTTACGATGACAATAGAAATTCTGATGGAAGTAGTATATCAAAAAATCCCTGACTTTTTCCTGACCTTTTCAAATATTTAAAAAATTCCCTGACTTTTTGCCTAAATTTCTCAATTCCCTGACCCGTAAGAACCCTGTTTACATACTTTACATTTTTTTCTTTTTAATTTTTCTATGTGAAGAATGGATATAATGATAGTAATAATAAATAAAATATTTTTAACTAATCACATTATTCAATTATTTTTCAGTTTTTATTGATTAGTAAATACAGTATTTAAAGAACACTATTAAAAGTAATTAAAAAAATGTTTATCCATTCAGATCTGTAAATAAAATCTGCCATTAAGGCAGTCATTCTTTCAATTTCATGCATGTCTTGAACACTTTACATACTTTAAATTTTTTTCTTTTTAATTTTTCTATGTGAAGAATGGATATAATGATAGTAATAATAAATAGAATATTTTTAACTAATCACATTATTCAAATTATTTTTCACTTTTTACTCAATTAAATAATTAAAGTGGCTCAGATATAAATACAGTATAACTTCAAAAATCCGGCATCAAAACGATCTTTTCCCATCCTTTTTCTTTCACACTTTCAAATTATGGGAGAAGAAAAATAGCAACTGTTTGCAAGGTGTCACTAAAAAAATGCATAAATTTGACTGGAGAATTAATATCTGCTTTAGAGAAACAAGACTGTATTTCTGAAATACATTCTTCATTTGTATAAAATACAAGAAAAACTATAGCAATTAAAATAATTTATTTAATTTACTCTTTTTCTTACAATTATCACTTGATAATGAATTAGACGATGTCATATTTTTGAAGTTATACTACTCTATTTTTACTAAATGATTCTAAGAATAATCTACATAAATTCATTACCCCATCACACGATGATGCACACGATTTTTGAGAAATTGGTAGAGGAACTTTGAAGTCATCTTTATCAGCACCAGAATTTGACATCTGCTTAAGTGAAGTAGCAGCAACTGGTTTATTTTCCTGTCCAATAAGCTTTCTTTGGTCTATTTTGGTACTACCCGCTTGCTTTTCAATAGCATTAGAGATAACTAGATTTGGCCGAAAACCTTTATTAATTGCCTATAAACAAATCATAATGCAAAAATTATCATGAAATTTAGAAATGAGTTATTGTAAATAAAACATAATTCATATATAACTAGCATGCATTACTAGAAAAATATTTTTTTAATGGGTTTGGTGCCTAATTTTAATAATTATGTTGGTATAAATTTTAATTTATTTTTCTTTAAAATAAATTAAAAAAGGAACTTAAAAAATTCAGCACAATTAATTTACATAAAATGTTTGGCTTTTTTTTTTTTCATTTTAATTTGAATTATTAAAATGTTATTTTATCCTATTTTCGTAAAGATTCCCAATGCTACGAAGTAGTTTTAACTTAAAAAAAGAACAAAAAGCAACACATTTTAAATACAATATTGATTTAAAGAAATTTATAATTTGTGGACAAAATATTTAGATGAAAAATAAGAGAAAACATATCAAAGAGATTTTATTCTATTATAATTTAAGATAGGGGTAACACAACATTTTAGTTCTAAAAATAAGCAACTGTAAGTACTTTATAAGCATATTTTCTGAGAAACAATAAGCATCAATTTATGCATGCATACAACAGCACTATGTATACAACCTCCAAAAAAAAAAAAAAAAAAAAAAAAAAAAAAAATCATTAGACCCAGTTTTTTATTAGAAATGATCCAAACCTGCCAACCTTTGAACAAAAGAAACACTAGCATATCAATTCTTTAAGGTAGAGATTGCTTGGTTGGTTGGTTCATGATTTTACAGCACAAAACCTGAACAATGGAATGTGTGTGTATGCATAAGTACCAAAAATAGGACACACTTTTTCTTTGTGTGTATGTGTTTAATGTACACACATACAATAATAAGGCAGAAGCAATGGTCATAATAAAGGAAGACAATTTACCTCCTTGTAAATGGATGTTGGAACAAATGAATCTTAGAAGTTATACCAGAAAAAGATGATAGAGTTAGGGTGGTGAAAAAAAAAACCTATTTGAATGTTTCCCTTAGGTCGATATCTAAATTTTGTGTACTATCCATTGATAAATAATGCAGGTAGTATCCTTATTTTTTCCCTTGTTTATTTGATTTAAAGTGCATTTTTATAATAAAAGGTTTTCATATTTTGTATACAATTGAACATGCACAGCTAAAACAGTGATACGAGCACAGCTAAAACAAGCAAGTTGCATGTCAAGAGTGATTCATCATTTAAGTAAGCAATATTAAAATCTTCATGCTTTTTACAAACTGCAAAAACAGGATCATGGCTAATACAGGCAAAATGTTTATTCATTTTAAAGGAATTTTCGGGAAAGTAAGGTAGAATTTGGAAAGAAATTTCTTTTTTATTGAAGTGTGTTTTCTATCTCAGCCAGTGGCAGCTCGTGACTGGTTTTTTGGGAGCACTAAATACCAATTACTTTCAATTTTATTCTTTTCATACCATTATTTTTTTTTTAAAGAAATCTTTGCCTTGTTTAATGCCAAAACGCTCTGCCATTAAATAAGGCAAAGATTTCTTTTAAAAAATAAGGGTAGGACCGAGTTCGACTGTATTTAAATTTCTTAAGTCAAATATCAAACTATTTTTCAAAAAATAACAACATTTGTTTAGTTTTGAATTCTTTTTATAATTGCATTTGTATAGTAACACTGTTATTGTGTTTGGTGTTGGAACTTTGTCTTTATTGTATTTTGTAATGTAAAATTATTTTATTGAATTTGGTATACATATTTCTTGTATTTGTATTGTATTTTCATAAAATTTGAATTGCAATGTGGAGTGGCATGTTCACACCTTGTACATATGCCAAACAAGTTCTGTAGTTTTGAGTAGTGATGCAACAAATAATGGTTTGGCCGAATAACCGAATACCAATTATTCGGCTGCCGAATAATGAACTCATTTTTGTCTAAAATCAAAATATAGTATGCACTATATTATCAATTCTTATATATTTCACAATTAAAATTTATTATTATTATTTTTTTAAATTATTTATATGCAAATTTAATTTTTAAAGCATTATTTTATTCTGGAAAAATATTCGGCTATGTTCGGCTTAAAAATTGTCTCAATAATATAATTCGCAACCCCGCTCCCCCACAAAGAAAAAAAATCTTAGCAAAAGTTCTTCCTCAGATACTGTACAGTTACATTTTAGTAGATATTATGTATGTTGTAGTTACATTTTAAAATAATGACAAAATTTTAAAGTACTAGAAAATATAAATTTCAACTTTCAGATGAAAGAAAATAAAAAATAAGAAATCTTAATATCTTAAGAAAAAATCACTGATAGAAGAATGTCCTCTAAAATGGTGGAAATAAATCACTGTAGACTTTTATACAGCAGATAATTAAAAAAAACTTTTTTTTTTATATGTCACTAGTATATAATGGATGTTTTCCGATTTAGAGGAATATTGACTATGCAGTATCTTAGGTACTGTAGTGTTACAATTTAATAGATATTATATATGTTGTTGCTGGTAAATTTTAAAATAATTGCAAAAATTTAAAAGTACTAGGCAACATAAATTTCAAGTTTCAGATGAAAGAAAATCTAAATTAAATAGTGATGTAAAACATACATACATACTACTTAAAAGAATTTAGTACTTACATTTATTTTATTATTTAATAAGAAGTAGTAACATACTTAAAAAAATTACTTAAATTATATTTAACTTTTAAGCACATTTTATTCCCCCCCCCCCCCAAAAAAAAAACAAAACAAACTTAAGTATTGCAGCATATACGACTTAAATATTTTTGTTACACATACATCAGTGACCCGGAGCCGAAAAAAATTTTATGCTTTGGCTCCGACCCGACTACGACTTCACAATTTTGAGTTGCAGATTTTAATTTGCACAGTTCATTTTTTGCTCACAATTCTTTCTTTACCTTCATTAAAGATCTGACAAAATGCATTTTTCTTCTCATCAAACTTGAAATGCTTGTTCAGAAAATCTGACGTCTTTTAGCTTTTACTTTTAAAAAAGAAAGTTTGGTGGAATTTTAAACAAAAAAATCTTAAATTTTTTCTATGCTTTTCAAACAACCAAAATTGTACAACAAGTGGCCATATTTGTTTTCAAATAGTGTTGCCACTTAGCTCAAGTAGAAAGTGGAAGTGAAGTAGTGTTACCATGTTTTTGTGAGAAGTTTTCCATCTCTAATTAAAAAAAAAACTAAAAAATGATATAATTAAAATACTGAATAATGATAGAATTAAAATATTTTTAGCCTGGAAATTTAAAAGATTGAAAAAAAAAAAAAAGATTTAAAAGAATATTAAAAAACTAAAGGAGCCCTGGAGCATGGGAAAATTTAGAGTTCCAGCTTCGGCTCTAGCTCCAGGGAAAACACAGCTCCGGCTCCGGGTCTCTTCATACAATACATCTATATTTAATCTATAGTATATATTTATGTTCGTTATAGGTCTAATTAAAAATATCATTGAAAGAAAGATTTTTTAATGTAACAAGGGATAAATATTAAACTTCCTATTATGCTTTTAAAAAATATAGAATTTACTTGCACGGCTCTATTAGGAAAATTTTGAATAGATTAATTTTGAATTTAACAGATTACGTTAGCTTATTACAGATACTTTTGTACTTATAAATGCAGCATAAAAGTTTTAACATGATTCCTAAATGACCCTCTTATATAAAAATTGGTAGATTAAACCCATTCAGAGTATGAAAGTTAGAGAGAAAAAGTGTTTGTTAATTTTCAAATAAAATTTCCATTATACATGATGAATATAAATTGTCAAATTAAAAAGTTTTACTGTGTAAATATAAAATTTTTTTTTACAGTATTATTTGGCCAAGGCCGAATAATGGACTTGATATTCGGCAGAGAGGCCGATTATTCGGCTACGGCCAGATAATCGTTGCATCTCTAGTTTTGAGGTCGTGTAACTCAGCTTAGTTTTTCTCTAGCTGCCATAGTGACATGTTTTTGTATTAACAGTTTTCAATCTCCAATTGTTTATATTTCATATTGCAACAGGTCTATTCCTCATAATCGTTTATGAACTTTATTAACTAATCTGCAGATTTATCATTCCAAGTTACCATATATTTGTGTGTCCATCAGTGTTAGTTACATGTTATGACTGCTGTATATTAAAATATAAGAAAAGAAGCTATGTCTAGTCATTTTTAATAGTAAAACCACACTCAATATTCAAAGAATGTTGTTAAAAGTAATTAAAAAAACATTTATCCATACTGAAATGTAAATAAATCTGACAAAAAGGCAGTTTTTCTTTCACTTTCATGCATGTCTTGAACACTTTACATACTTTACACTTGGTTAATTAAAAAATTTCCTGTGAAGAATGGATATAATGCGAGTAATAATAAAGAAAATATTTTAACTAATCATAATATTCAATCATTTTCACTCTTATGTCAATTCAGCTCAGATATATATATAACTATTTTAATTAAATGATTCTAAGACTAACTACACAGATTCATTACCCCATCACTTGATGATGCATGCTGCTTCTGAGAAATTGGTAAAGGAACTTTGAAGACACTTTTTCCAGCACCAGAATTTAAGGATTGTTTAACTGAAGTAGCAGCAATTGGTTTGTTTTCTTTACCACTAAGCTTTCTTTGGTCTATTTTGGTACTCGCCGCTTGCTTTTCATTAGTATTAGAGATAACTAGATTTGGCTGCACAACTTTATTAAACACCTGTAAACAAATCATAATGCAAAAATTATCATGAAATTTAGAAATGAGTTACTTAAAAAATAAAACATTCATACATAACTAGCATGAATAAATATATACATATTTTTTTTTTATGGGTTTGTTGCCTCATTTTAATAATTATGTTGGCATAAATTTTAATTTATTATTATTTAAAATAAATTAAAAAAGGTTCAGTACAATTAATTTAAATGCAACGTTTCAGACCTTTTTTTCTTTAATTTTAATTATTAAAATGATATTAAGAACAGACAATAACATTATTTGCTTATTATTTTACCCCATTTACACAAACATTTCCAATCTTATGAAATAGCTTTAATTAAAAAAAGAAAAAAAAACACACATTTTAATTATAATTTTGATTTAAAGAAATTTACCTACATTCATTATTGAAATAAAAATAAAAATTTAACATTTAAAAAGGTAGAAGTAAAGAAGTGTTTACTGTATTTCTTATGTATGTCATGCTCAAGTGAATCATGTGCGCTTAGACTTTTATCTTTTAATACATAATTTGTGGAAAACAATTTTGAGGTATTTCTAACAACAAAAGCATTTTCACGCAAATATTAAAAAGAGAAAGAAAACGTTGGTGAAAATTATGTCAGATTTAAAACGATACATTTAAAATGTCTTATTTAAAACAATTTTTTTACAGCTTACAGCATTGTTAAAAAATACAGGTAGGCACAGACTCTGTTTACTTTTATTTAGTTCATTTTATATTAACTTTTTTTCCAAATGTTTAACTGATCTTATTTAATCAAGCACGAAAGCAGCCATAAGATGTCTTAACAGCAGCAGATTCAGCTTTAAAATTCCCCAATCAAAGGGAAATGAATGAAAAATTGTTTACAGGGAGATAGCCACTGGTTTTTAAATTATAATTCAATCTTCCATAATCTTTTTAAAGCGGATCAAATTAGCGTGGTTTTAGAGTCTGCAGCGTCTGAATGGTATAGGTGCAGATTCCCAAACGCTGGAAGAAGCCGGTGACCCCTGAACCTATGCAGTGGCCACATTGTGAAACAAATACATAAAAAACAATAGCATTTATATGAAGAAAAAAACTAAACGAAAAACTTAGAAATTTAAAGTGAACAATAATTTATTTAATGCATACACATTTCCAACAAAACACAGATTAATTACATCAAATGCATAGTACATTTAAGTTAATCATGAAATTCTTAAAATTTGAAAATTAAGCCTAATATAAATCTTAAGCTATGCACAGTCAGAAAATAAAGTGGGGCAAGATACAGTTTTTTTTAAAAATTGGGTATAAACTAAGCAATTATGATAGTAGGGAATATTAGGAAAACAATATTTCTTATTTTGATTTTGTCATATAAAAATACATACTAAAAAAATGTGAGTATGTGACATTTTGCATTATAAAAATCCAAATATACTTCAAACATTTGTTTTTTTATAAGAAAAATTAAGGGGGGAAAAAAGCATGTTAGATACCGAAAGTTAGTGACCACAGAAAAAAATTTAGTTGCCATAAGTCTGCACCTATACTGAACGGAGGCTGGCGAGCATAGCTCGTAGGGGTCAGAGTGCCCTAGCGGAAAAAGAAAGAAGGAAAGAAAATTTTACAATTTTGGCATTATGATAGACCAGTACAAAATATTCAAGTGAAAGGGAGAAATTAAAAAAAAAATTTTGAATGTTTTAATGAATACGATTATGAATGTGCTAGAAAAGCAGAAATTTCCCTTTTCTACTTCATTCACATATATATAGCTAATAGAATGATATTCTCAACTTCAGTTTCCAAGAATCAAAGTTGAAACAAGAGAAAGGGAAAAAAATAGGCAATGGGAGCGGTTTCATAGAATAGACTCATCACATCATGTTCTTTTTACATACAGAAGATGAGTCGTTCCATGTCTCTGGTTAATAAATAGTTTTGGTTCAGGATTAAGAGAAAGAAAATAAGAAGCTCATTTAAAAATAAGCACCTGTAAGGACTTTGCAAACTTATTTTCAAATATAAGCACTTATAAGGACTGTTACACACTCAACAGTTATTAGTCAATTTCAATATCAAATCCTAGTTACTTATGTATCACAATTTTTAACGTAAATTTTTGGAGAAAAAAAAAAAACAGTGCAGTATGCAGAAAAATAGATGGTATGCTATAGGTGCAGATTCCCAAAATCTGGAATGAGCCAGTGGCTCCTAAACCCAAAAAATCCAATGGCCACATTGTGAAACAAACACATAAAAACAATACCATTTATATGAGGGGAAAACTAAACAAAACATTCAGGAATTCAAAGTGAAAAATAATTTATTTAATACAGTACACTCCCTCAAATCTTCACAGCTTGGGACCAGAGGTTGTGCGGATTTTAGAATTTTGTGGATTTCTGGTCATTGCTTTGTTTACAGTTTTTAAACAGTAACTTAAATGTAATAATGCAATGAAAATTATAATGAATGCTTGCAATATAGTAAAATATTAAAATAATTAAGTAAAGTAATAAACTAAAACGATAAAAAGAAAGATGAGTTAAAAAATGATTGAATTATTAAAAGTAAAGGAAAGGTCAAGTAAATAATTAATAATGTATAATTAAATATGCATAATAAAGATGAGATACATTTTCCTTGAATTATTCAATGATACTTTCCTCATACAATATTCAATTTAATCTCAAATTTCTTGAAATTCGAATATTAATTAAGTATAACATAAATCTCAAACTTTGTACAGTCAGAAGAGAAAGTTTGTCAAGGTACAGAAAAAAAAAAGGGCTAAGTAATCATGGTAGTGGGGAAAACAATATTTCTTATTTTGATTTTGCCATTAAAAAAAAAAAAAAAAAAAAAAAAAAAAAAAAAAAAAAAAATGTGAATGTGTGACATTAATAATAAAAGAACTGGACATTTACGCCATGAAAAGTTTGATATTAACATGAAAATAAAAATCTCAAATTACTGAATAGTGTATATAAAAAAAATTAAAAACTAAACAATCATTAAAATAAAATTATAATGATAATCTTATTTTAATGATTGTTTAGTTTTTTTTTTATACACCATTAAGTAAATTTGTGATTTTTATTTTCACATTAATATTGCATGAGATTATTTTGCACTATAAAAATCAAAACACGCTTCAAACATTTGTTTTTCTATGAGAAAAATTATCATTAACAAAAAAAAAAAACTTTATCACATGCTATGTAAAATTATGAAGAGCACTGCTATTAGAATATATTTAAAGCTATGTTTGATATGATTAAACAGATCATCCTGGAACGTTATTAAAAATACTAATAATAAAGTTGATTATGTGTTTTGGCCTTAATCTTTTCCCCTGAATATATTTTAAAAAGAGTTATTGGTTTTGTATATATGATTAAACCAGATTGATCCTCAGAAAAATAACTATTATGGTGCATAAGTACATTGAATTAAAACTGCAATCAATTAAAATTTTATCATGTATAAGTAAGATTGTCTGCTATTAAACCATAAAAGTAACAAACAGTAAATTTTAAATTAAAATTTACCCAAAACTTAAATAAATTAATAACTTATTTTTTCTCCATTAAATTCAAGCAAGACGGGGTTTTATAGAATCTTCTCACTATAATTGTATACAGTTTACAGAAATAAAAGTTTGTAATGCAAGGCTTGAACATATTATGAATAAACTATTACGCTGTTTGTTCCATAGATAGTACTACCCTCCACCAAGATATTTTTCATAACTGAAAATAACACCCAACATGGGCATTTGCATCTAAAAATATGGCTATAAAAAAACAAAATAGATTATATATATATAAAAAAAAATGTGCAGAAGATTTATTCCTTTTAGGTTTTAGATTTTAATAAAATAAGTTTGACAATGTGACATCAGGGCTGATTTTCAGTGTAGATGATTGAGAAAGATTGAACACTATAAGCCTTGCTGCAAACTTTGTTGGCAAGGTAATTTTTTTCTTATAACTATCGTGACAATAAATTGCAATTTTCATGATTGATTGCCAATTTTTCCATTTTATTATCGTGACTCCTTGACGAAATTCATGATTTTTTTCTGGATTGTTCGGCGAAATTCACAATTTTTTTCCCGCAACTAATTGACAAAATTTGCATTTTTTTTTTTTTTTTTTTTTTTTTTGCGACTAATCAACAAAATTTGTTATTTTTTTTTTCAATGACCATTTAACAAAATTAAAATTTTTTTCTGTGATCGATTGGTCAAATTCGTGTTTTTATTTTAACAATCACTTGACGAGATTTGCGGTTTTAATCCATAAGCAATTGACAAAATTCGCGGTTTTAATCCATGAGCAATTAATTGATGAAATTCTCAGTTTTATTTTGTTATCGTTTGACAAAATTCTCGATTTTTTTCCATAAACAATCAACGGAATTCCAGATTTTTTTTCTGTGACTGATTAACGAAATTCGCAATTTTTTTCTGCAATCAATTGATGAGTTTTGCAGTTTTTTTCGAAACTGATTGATAAAATTTGCATTTTTCTCTTGGTCAATTGAAATAATTAGTGTTCTTTTTCCAAGACCAATTGACACAGTTTCATTATGGAGATTGTATCTGCAGATTTGATAAAAAACAAAAATCCACCATTCGGCGGAAAAGAGGCATCCCTGTAAAACGCAACTGGCTACTTAGACATTGAAAGTTAGTGGTCAAAGCAAAAAATTTAGATGCCACGTGGCGACCGTGAATTTGCACCTATATGGCATGCTATTTTTTTTTTTTTTTTTCAAGGGATTATAATGAGAAAACATATAAATATGAAAGTTATATTAATGAGCAATATATAAATGGTGCTTTATTGTATTTGAAATTGGCCACAAGCTAATGAAATAAAAAGAAAAGTCATATTTAAAATGAGTTATCATAATTTATTTTATTTCTGTTTTACTTAAAAATTGAATAAACTATAATAAGTCCAAATAAGTTTCGGCCAGTAATGTAAAATAATGATCAGGGATTTAGAAGAGGCTATATGGTGGCATACGTCACACACCTTCTGTATAACACCATATATCCTCCATAGCTATAGCATAGCACAGTGGTTTCCAACCTACGGGTCATGGAACAATCAAGGTTTGCCACAAAAATATATTGTTTATTTCATCTATCTGTTTTAGCATTTTCTACTTTACTGGTTTTTAAAAACAAATGTACAGAAACAAACTGCATGTAGAAAGTGACTTAAGATCAAAATGAACCAGTTTTAACCCTGATATAGATATCTTAATCTGTAAACACCAGTGCAAAAGAAAAGAACTCAGTGATTGTAAAGTTGTGTTTTGATAATAATTAAATATATTTTTCATTATCTTCGTAATATGTATGTTGTTGCATTTGGTATTCTACTCACAGATATTGGGATTACCAATTCTTGTTTTTGTTGATAGTGCATCCTTCATACGAAAATTTACCTTTTTTGTAGGATAAAATAGCCGATAGCTTATAGAGGACATATAACAATTTCCATTAGACACACCTTCATATTAGGTGGCTCGCGAAATTTGTTTTTTACTTAAAGGTGGGTATCACATACAAATAAAGATTGGGAATCACTGCTTAGTGTATACTGCCTGGTGTATGCCTTCTGCCTATAGTGTATACCCACTGTTTTTTTTTTTTTTTTTTTAATGACTACACCATTGACAGTGATATAATTTTTATTTTTTATCATTCAAATGCGCTAGATTCTGATTATTTGGACAAAATGTCAAGAAGAAAATTGAAAGATATCATTACTTTACATCTGATAATAGGGAAACTGCTTTATAAAGACAAATCATGCTAGAACTGATGTACATTACAATTAACTGGAATTAACATAGAAGAATTTTCATTTATCAGAATTTCACATAATGATTTTCTAGAAAAACTTAATGGATCCAAAATACTCTGCTGTATAAGGCACAAAATACCTGAATTCCTATAGCAGATGTAACTTCACAATCAGTTGATTTTGTCAGAGGTAGTTTATCCTTCATTAAATTTTGGCTTTCAGGTTTACTTGGAATTGAATCATTGTTAGAAGATGATACACCACACAATTCGCTCCTTAGGAAATCTCTTCTGTGCTCTAATGAGGACTTTTTATTTGTTGCCATCATTTAAACTAAAAATAAAACATCATTAACTTAGTTTTTTTTTCAATTTTTTTTTTAAGTATTATTATTATTTAATGGTTACAAATAATAATACAAATATATATATATATATAAATAAAATTGCAGGTTGAATGTTTTAAATGCTAAATAAAATGTTTTCAAAATGAGACTGCGGAACTGACATTTGAGGTCCCCGATAGATTTACTGGTTTCATTACTACCATAAATTTAATTAATATTTATAATTTTTTTTTTTTAGGTACAGAGTTGTTTCGACAGAGATGAGTATACTCAAACATTTAAGACAGAAAATAATAGATTTTTAACAGCTAAACCTTTATTGTTATTTAATACTTCTGAAGGCAGGGATAAAAAGGTATAAATCTCATTCACAACTGCTATTGCAATTAAATATATATATATGTAAACTAGAAAAAAAAATATAAAAAAAATATTTACATAACATTACATCTATAGAAAAATATAAAATAAAATAAAGGTTAATTAAAAATTTTTCTTGAAAAAAAAAAAAAAAAATTACTTATCCACCAGTAGAATTTAAGTAGTAAAAAAAAAAGAAAGAAAAGAAAACCCTCAAAGGCTTAAGATCACAACAACCACATAAAAAAAAAAGTTGTAGGAATTTTAAACGCTTACTTGTATAAATTATTTGTAAAAGTTGTACCTGAAGGCTCAAATAAAGATACAATGAAGATTGATTTGACAAATGTTTATATATTAATGCTGTTTTTAATTATAGGTTTCTTAAATGTAGAAACTGTTGATTTAAAAGTTTTTAATATATATACATATTACTTTTAAAGGCAACATTACTACATTAATTTGAGAAAGAAAAAAAAATAACATAGTTTTTACCTCGTTCACATAAATTTATTTACAAAATTGATTATGTTGTACTTGTTTTTCATTTGTTATTACCAATGAAATTATTTTAATTAATCAAATTAATATTAATGAGATATCTAATTAATATTCTGATTTAAGTCACAATTATAATATATACAAATTATATTATTTTTGTATATTTACTATGTCCAGCTTTTTTTTTTTTTTTTTTTTTTTTTTTTTTACCAGTTTTTGCCACTGTCCTGGCAAAGATACCCGGCAAATTACCCAACCCTCATAAAAATGTAAAAACAATTTTTAAACATGTCAGCATTAACTGGTGCTGCCAGTCCTAAGCTTAGATAATGTGTAAAGGTTTTAGTATAGTCAGAAACATCATTGTATGTCCAATTTATCCGAACTTTTGCTTATCCGAACTAGGGTCTGTCCCGACTTGTTTGGATAATCGGTGCTCAACTGTATTTGTATGGCATAATAATATATGTAGATAAATATTTTATTTATATATACATTATTACTGTTATTTATATACAATTTACATCTGTTTTTATATATAAAAATTGTGGTACTACTTGATTATCCTGTCGGCCAAAAAACTACCGCCAAACTATAAGATAAAATGCCAATAACGGATGATTGAAATGTCTCATTCACTTGACATTAAACACATTACACGTGTTTGTTACGTCATCAAGTGATTTTTAATTTGATGTTTTATTTATATTTTTATTAATGTTTTACTAATTTATTTGTTCTTTCGTTATTTAAAATAAAAATTACGCCAATTAGATGAATAGCTTGGAGATTTGTATAATTTCGTGAAATTGGTCGATGGGATAATCAAGTAGTACCAAAATCGTTAAACGGCTTCTTTATATAAAATAAATTGTATAAATATTGAAAAGACTGCTTGTGAAAATGAAACAGTGAATAGGTTTCCATAAAATATATTTCAAAATTTCTTTATCCCACCAAGCCTCCTATACTGGAAATTACCATTTTATCAATACATCAATTATCAATATATCAAATTATAAATATGCAGATCTAAGCAACTAAACATAAACTTGTGAATTATGTATAATCTGCTTTAGAGGAAGTAACTTGCCACAGAAAATACTATTAAGTACTTTTGTATTAAATTGATTTAACTTGAAAAATGTAGTGATCATAAAAAAAAAGTTTAAAAATGAGAGACCATTTATCAGTATTTTTTAGGAATGTAGGGGGGGAGTGGTAATGAATGGGCCAATTTTTGGTTTTTAATTTTTTCTAATAATTTTTTTGTTTCAGAATTGACTGTTCAGTTACTTTACTTATTTGGTTATATAAAAATGTCATAAAAATTTGATTAGAAAATGTCTATAATGAATGCTAATAGAAAATAAAAATATAGGAATTTGGCCTATTCATCCCCACCCATGGGGCTGAATGGGCCATTGAAGGCAATGAATGGGCTACTAAATTAATTCAATGAAAAAATGTGGAATTAATCTTTTATTCATCAAACATGGCAAATGAATGGCACTTGACATGATATGATCAAAAGCATACTGAAATAGAAAGTAATACACAATGCTTATCAAAATTTATAAACATCAAAAGTGGTATTATTAAATCACATAATTGTAGCAGAAAAATGACAAAATAATGAGCTTATAAGAAAGAAAGAACATAAAATAAGCATAAAAATAATAGATAATACACGTTATGATTTAACAAAATTTATATTTTTCAAAATTAATAGTATTAAACGACATGGTTGTAACAGGGTTGAACTGCCTATTAATTGACTATTTAGTGTAATTTTCTGGTATTATTTATTCTACCCATCAGATTCAGAATATAAACAATTATTCTCTAGTTTTACATCAAATGGGAAAATACTGGTAGGTGTGGTCAACAACTGGACAGTTCACCTTAAACATTTATACAATTTATCTTATGTTTCTAATAAGTAACTAATATTTCTTAGGGTGAAAATGTGCAAATTATTTTTTAGACATCACTATAAACCTATTCTAACTAGACAGTAATTTAATCTAAATCCATGACAGCCAGTTATGTTTCATATTAAAGAGAAAAGCAGAAAAAACAGAAAGAAAAACCACATTTTCATAATCAGGGCAAAAGGTGGCCCATTCAGCCTCACCTATACTTCTGGAATATATTCAGATTTTTTTAGTACATTAAATTCAAATAATAACTAAATACATCCTAAAATTAGTTTACAGACATGCAAAGACTTGCTAATACACATATCTGCAATAAAATAATAGATACTTTTCAGATTATTTATTTTACTGAAAAGTGAAAAAATTTACTTTTCAATCAGATTCTTGACCATCCTATTCTAGTGGGAAAATGCCTTCTCCCAAACAATGGAAAATTTGATGAGTTTGGGAGAACAAATAGCTCCATGTATTGGTGGCATCTAAAATAATTTTATGCAAATACTTTTTCATATTTTGTTAATGGCCCATTCATTACCACTCTCCCCTACTATGGATAGATAACATTTTCAATGTCCTGTTGCATTTACATTCATAAAATAGTATTTTCAATTTATAAAAGTTTTATTGAATGTTATAAAAGGTAATTTTTATTCTGACATGAACCATGATGTTTATTTTAACATGAATGATGAATGGCTGAATCCTAGAACAAGATAGACACTTGACGACATTGAATTTAGCTAGGTGATAAATCACTTCTTCTTGCTATAGGGGAGAGTTGGGAGGAGTGGGACAGATTTCACAATTTATTTTTTAATTCACTACTTATGTACAGCTTATAAAAATCTAATAATATGTTACTTAAGCTATGTTTAAAAAATACAAACAACTGGCTTTTATTTGCATGTTTTAAAATGTTAACATTTTTGCTCCACACCTCCTTCACGTGAGGGAGGTATGGGATGCAGATGTGAGAGGAATGGGACACTCGTTGAAAAAAATTAAATTAACACATATTGTATTTTGATAAGTCAACACTGAAAGCAAAGTAGGACTGGTCTCAGCTGGTACCACCAGAGTTGTATAATATAGACGCGCACACCGTGCATGGAAAATTTTCCACAAAATTCGGAACTTTACGGAAAATTTCTTAGAAAAAAAAAGAATTTTTGTTCTTATAATTATTTTTTTTTTAATACCAAAAAATTAAAAATGTTCCCCAATTTTATGTACGATTTATTTATTGTTTGCCAGGGGTGATTCTGTTCTGAATTTTCCGAAAAATTAAAAAAAAATCGGCCATCAGTCCAAAAATTCAGACAAAAAACATCACTGAAATATATCGTGGATTTCAACAAATGGTCGCTGAAAATAAACCAATTCCGTCAATCGTTTGCAGAAAAAATACCCAATTTTTTCAAAGCATTGCAGAAAAAATGCGAATTTCATTAAAGGACTGCAGAAAAAATGCAAATTTCTTTAAAGAATCATGGAAAAAAAATTTCTCAAAGAATCGCAGAAAAAACGCAAATTACGTCAAAGAAGCGCAGGAAAAAAAAAGAATTTCGTAAAAAAAAAAGGTAAAGCACGAATTTTGTCAAAGAATCGTGAAAAAAAAAAATGCAAATTTTGTAAAAGAATCCTGGAAAAAAAACTAATTTCGTTAAAGGGTAACGAAAGAAACACAAATTTCATAATAGGGCCGCGGAAAAAGCGTGCATTTCGTCAAAGGATTGCGAAAAAAAAAAAACAAGAATTTCCTCAAAAGGACACAGAAAATGCAAATATCGTCAAAGGATCGCGAAAAAAAGCGAATTTCATCAAAGAATAGCAGAAAAAAACAAATTTCGTCCAAAAAAGCGCAGGAAAAAAACGAATTTCGTAAAAACATAGCAGAAAAAGCACGAATTTTGTCAAAAGATAGCAAGAAAATGCAAATTTCGTCAAAGAACCGCGAAAAAAAAAAAAAAAAAAAAAAAAATTAGTCAAAGGATCGTGAAAAAATGCAAATTTCATCAAAGGATAGGAGGGAAAAAAGCACAGATTTCGTCAAAGAATCACAAAGAAAGTGCAAATTTCATCAAAGAATCGCGAAAAAAACGCAAATGTCGTCAGAAAATTGCGGAAAAACGGAAATTTTGCCAAATGATCGCGGAAAAAACGAGAATTTCGTCAAAGGGTCGCAATAAAGACTCATCGGTCTCTTTAATGATGATAACTATGAATGACCTCTCCTTACAAAATGGGATTCAGTTGTTTCAGAAACAATGTCCGTTATTTATTGCATTTTGTGAGAAGAGGTCACAATATTAAGGATTGGGCTGTTTCTAAATGCATTGACAAAATAACTGATAAGATTCACCCCTTCTTATCATGGATTTTTAGCTTTATTATTTTTTTAGCCAACATAATTATTCTGTAATTAATATTAATTAATTTTTAAATTAAATGGTAATTATTTTAAAACTACTGTTTAAAACTCATACTGTCAAAGTAATATAACACGTTATTTTATTAAACATTAAATTAATTTACCGAAAGTTTTTGACCCAATATCTATGTGCACAGAAAGTTTTTGGTTTTATACAAGTCTGGGTACCACCAATTGCTTGTGGTTGAGCTAATTTCATTCTTTTGTTCTACTTCGCTGAAGTCATTTTCTTGTGGGAAGTGAAATTTATCTTTTTCATCATTTTTGAATATGATGAACTCCTTAACACTGTCTATGTCCTCAACTCTGCCTCTATAATAAACAACTGTCTTCATCGTCAAAAATTTAACAAGTACAAAGTCATTTATCCTAATTTTGGATCATCAGTTAACTAATCAAATTCTTCGGCAATTTCATTATCATTGTGAGTAATCAAATCAAAAGTCTTCATCTGTAAAGTCATGCAACAAAAATTTTCCATCAATGGAATCATCAGATAATTCATTCGCTTTTTTCTGTTTCTTCATTTTCACCTTAAGGAGATTTCTTTTTACACAATCTCTTCTGTTTTTTGTCAGCAGCTATTTTTTCAATCTCTTCTTTTTCTGGTGTGTCACAGTGATGATTTTTGATCTTTCCTTTTTTCTGTTTTTCTTTATTAGTTTTTGTGGTGATGCTTTTGGATATGGGCGCATATCGGAAGGACTCAAAGGTATTTGAGAACATGCCCCATTCCTTCCTCATTGATGCTGTCCCATTCCTCCCTCTGCTGAATATTTTTTTAAAGGTTTATCAGATATAGCATGCTACATTTAGGCTTTACTTGACTGCTAGTTTACAAACACTATATCTTTAAGTTTATTATACAATTATAATTAGGGATGCACCGAATAGTGATTTTGGCCGAATACCGAATATTCGGCCTAAAGGCGTACCAAATATCGAATATTCAGCCTACAGGCGTACCAAATACCGAATATTCAGCTAGCCGAATAGTAACTGCTAGGCCGAATACCGAATATTCGGCTTGTCGAATAATTTTATATTTTAAAGTTTAAAGGCATTAATATGTTAAATTTTAAAACAGTTTTACATAATATTTAAAACAGAAACTTTCATTTTGATAATCAAGAGCTTTTTTCAAGTAAACTTTATGCTGAAAAAAAATCTGCTTTGAGTTATTTTAGAAGAGGATAGTTATAAAACTTTTTTTAATTAATAAAATTTTAAATTTTGTAGCTTCTTCTGTGAATTAAAACAAATGAATAAAATTTTCTTAAATCATAAAACAAACATTTTAAAATCTAAGAGAAATTATGAAAAAAATGGGAAGAAAAATTATACAGGACCATATATTATTTGTTTCTCAGGAAGACACTAAAGTAAAAGTGAATAAATAATACAATCTATTCAAATTTTATGTGGTGGCAACTCAGCAAAAATAACTGTTCTACTTACTCCCTTTGTTTAAGGAAGGAAGTTTTTAAAGGCATCCTAGATCGGTGTCTGAAGTGGGCGATCATTTTCAGAGATTGTAAACGTTGTTCTTAAAATCTTCGCAAGAAACAGATTACTTACTGAGCAATGTTCAGGAACTTGCATTTGTACATAATTCCTATGAAAATCCTCGTGATTGGTTAATTTTCTTAAATAATACTTAACAAACAGCAAATAAATAATGTAAAAGCATTATCCCTTATTTAAATATGATTCTAATTATTCTGAATATCTTTATAAGTTGACTGTTAAACGTAGAAATGGTATAAGGTTTTTAAAAATGTACTAAAAAATTTTTTAAATATTCGGTTGGGCCGAATATTTCGATATTCGGCAGACTGAATAGTTTGCTATTCGGCCAAGCCGAATATTCAGTATACCGAATAATTTGATATTCGGCCAAACCGAATATTCGGTAACATGGCCGAATACCGAATAGATACTGAATATTCGGTGCATCCCTAATTATCAGGGTTCGTAAATATCATGATATTTTCGAAAATATCAAAAATATCCGATATTTTGATATATATCCGATATTTTCGATATATATCCCATATTTTCAAAGCAGCCAACTTACTGCTGATAATGCTGTTTTTGACCATAATATAGATTAGAAACTAAAATATATTGCACTTAACATGAAAACTTAATCAAAGAATAATATAAAAATGCATTTTTTTTTTTTTTTCTCTTAGAACAAAATTGAAGATGAAATAATTGAAAACAGTAACAATTTGTTTTATACACTTATAAAAAACTAACTATAGGATTCAGTATCAAGACCAAGTATAAAAAAATCAGATATTTTCAAAACAAAATTTTAAATACAAAAAAGTTTTTTAATTGAAAAATTTTAATATAAATGTAAGTATAAAATGTTTTATTTCATATTTCCTAACATGCTGTATAGTTCAAACTTAACTGAACCAAAACTTGAAAAAAGATTCTTTCTAATGAAACTGTATATAATTGCTTATTTAAATTAGTTTATCTTTCAATGGTTGTTCTGAATTAATTATGTCCCACATAATTATTAGTTCAACATTAAAAAAAAAAAAAATACTTCAAATCTAAAGTTTGAAAAATATATTTGTTTTCTTTTTTGGCTAAAAAAGTCACATCTAGAAGAGACAAGTTCTTTATCTACAGATTCACAGTCAATAACAGTTGAAAAATTATTTCATTTACACTGAAATATTACAAATTATGACTGAAAATATCAAAATTATCTTGCACACATTCATATTTTGAAAATAAATATCAAATGCAGAAAATATGAAACATCTTGATATATTGAAAATAAATATCAAGTAATATGAAAATATCAAAGATCTTGATATTTTGAAAATAAATATTGGATATATATCCATTGATATATATCAACGAACCCTGGCTGTATATAAATGATTATCAAAATTACATTTTATCTTTCAATGGCTATTCTGAATTGACTGTCTAATATAATTATCAGTTCTACATTATATCAAAATTACCTTGCACGGTGATATTTTGAAAATAAATATCAATATACAAACTATCAAGCATCTTGATATTTTGAAAATAAATGTAAACAATTTGAAAATATCGAAAATATCAAAAATCTTGATATTTTAAAAATAAATATCGGATATATATCAAGATATATATCATGATATATATCCATTGATATATATCAACGAACCCTGCGTAATTATAATATTTTTGTTTTAAATATAATTGAAAAAAATCATTGAAAGAATAAAAATTTATACTTACTTCCGAGGTAGGAAAATAAAATTTTCCCTTTTAAATGCAAACAATAATACAGCTGGTGTAACAATTAGAATCAAACATGAGGCTATAGATGCTCCATCTAGTGGACAAACTAGAACTAAATTCTAACAGTTATTTTGGACATAAATGCTGCTGTCCCACTCCTCCCAACTCTCCCCTACCACTTCGTTCCGCACATTGTGACTATGCCTACTTTAATTTAAATTATTCTTTTCAGATTGTTGGGTTTCTTGAACTTGAAACGGGTGTTTTGTTGGGTTGAAATATATTTTTGCTGTTTGTGATGAAGATTGATGGTAAATTTCATTTGACAGGTTACTACGGATTGAATAGTTGTGATCTTCAGGGTCTTGACAAATTTAAAACTAGAGTTATTGACAAATTTAAAACTGGAGCTACAGACAAATTTAAAACTAGAACTATTGACAAATTTAAAACCGGAGCTATTGACAATTATTGACAAATTAAAAACCAGATATAAAATTTAAAACCAGATTTAAAATTTAAAACCAGATTTAAAATTTAAAACCAGATTTAAAATTTAAAACCAGATTTAAAATTTAAAACCAGAGCCAGGGGTGTAAAAATTTTTTGAAAATCTAGGAGCCAGTTACTATCGATTAGAGATGCAACGAATGTTCGGCCGAAGCCGAATATTCGGCCCATTCGGCCTGTTTGCCGAATATTCGGCTTCGGCCGAATATCAAGTCTATTATTCGGCCTTGGCCGAATACTAATACTAATAAATGTTTTTATATTTACACAATTTATATTCATCATGTATAATGAAAATTTTATTTGAAATTAACAAACACTTTTTTTTCCATTAACTTTCATACCTCGAATGGATTTTATCTACCCATTTTTATATAAGAGGCTAATTTAGGAATCATGTTAAAAAACTTTTATGCTGTATTAATAAGTACAAAAAATATCTGTAATAAGCTAACATAATCTGTTAAATTTAAAATTAATCAATTAGAGTCAAAACACTGTATTAAACACTAGTGTCGTGAAGGAAATTTTCACCTTGTCGACACAAGGATTGTATGTTATAATAAACTTTATAACATACAAACATGCTTATTATAACTACTTAAAAGGTGACATAAACATATCTCATAGATCTCATGGTTGCGTTAAATAATATTTTTTATATGTTTCTGTCACCTTTTAAGTAGTTTGAACTACACACGTTGAACTAATTTCTTCTTAGGAATTTTTAACTCATTAATTTGTATATCAGTTAATCTTGAACATGCTAATGGCGAATGATTAAAATGTGTAAACGATTTTTTTACCTACAACAATGAAATCATTTATTGATCTTTGGTATGTTAGAGCATCAGATACTGTTAAATGCAGTGAGTGTAATTTGCTTTTCCTTACAGATATTTCCTTCCTCTGAATCTGAAAACATTCACTATACACTTCTTAATAGTCCTATCTGCTGACAGCAAAGAAAAAAAAAAATAATGATAATAATAATGATTAAAAAAAAAAATGTTAATTGTGAGCTTTATATAGTCTACAATGATCTCTTTCCACCAGTTTAGAGGTATTTCTTTCATCCTTTCTATCAGTGGTTTTTCTTAAGATATTAAGATTTCTTATATTTTATTTCATCTAAAAGCTTGAAACTTATGTTTCCTAGTACTTTTAAAATTTTGTCATTATTTTAAAATGTAACAACAACAAACATAATATCTATTAAAATGTATAACTAGACAGTACCTGATGAGGAACTTTTGCTAAGGATTTCTTTTTTTGGCCGAATTATATTATTGAGGCAATTTTTAGGCCGAACATAGCCGAATATTTTTTCAGAGTAAAATAATGCTTTCAAAAATTAAAAATTTGTATATAAATAATTTTTTAAAAGAAAACAATACATTTTAATTGTGAAATATACAAGATTTGTGCATATAGTGCATACTATATTTTGTTTTTAGGTAAAAATAAGTTCATTATTCGGCCGCCGAATAGGCCGAATATTCGGCTGTAACTTGGCCGAATATTCGGTATTCGGTTATTCGGCCAAACCACTATTCGTTGCATCACTACTATCGATAACAAACTTGTAAAATGAAATTACAGTATAAGTTAATAATAGTACATACAAATTACTCTTTTTAATTAAATATATTGACACATGACAAACATTTCTTGTATAAAAAAGTAATGTTACATAAAATTATAAATATTGATGTAAAAAAATTGGAAGTGGTGATGTAAAATACAAATAATAATCATTAAAAACTTCTTTAAACACCTCAAAACTATAAATATGTAATGCACTTCAAGGACTATAATTTATGCCATAAATGAATACTGTTAACTTATTGTTTGTCCTCATTTGCTTTTAAATTTTATGATGTTTATGACCGCTCATGTGTCTTGTTGTTTTTGATGTAAAGTACCACCGTTCAACTGCTTTTGTAGGATCAAATGCTTTTACAGAAGGTCCATTTAAATTTATTAATAATAAATCATTTAAATTTTGTGATGTCAAAGTAGAGCGAAACTTGTTCTTGATTCTTTTTTTTTCTTTGCGCATGGAAAAAAAAAAAAAAAAAATCCATAAATAACCAAGGTTATAAATACGAATTATTTTTCATTTCCTAAGACATATCTAGGCGCCAGTGTCGAAAATTTAGTCGCCCGGGTGACCTGGCGCCCAGTATTTTTACACCCCTGACCAGAGCTATTGACAAATTTAAAATCAGAGCTACTGACAAATTTAAAACCAAAGTTCGAAATTGAATTTCTTTTATGAATATTAAAAAATTGCCATAGAGTGCGAAAAAACACTAAAAATATTGAAAATTGTGAAAAAAGGGAATTTATATTAGGCTAAATGTTTCAAACCGAAATCCTTTTACAAATTTTTAAAATTTGTCACAGAGTGGAATAACATCAACATGATGGAATGATTTTATTAGTAAGTTGCTGAAAAATCAAATTTTTTTTTGCATTCAATGTTTATTTTGAAATTATCGTTGGAACTGTACAAGTAATGAATCATCTACCGCAATCAAGCAATGTGAGTAAGGAGAATTTTGCTTATCAGGTTGGTGCATGGTCATAAAAATCGCCAAGTTGGATGTCACGCTTATTCTGAGATGAATGAATGTTATTCTTATTCAGCCTGAAATATCAAAAACTGGATCAAAGACTTTTTTAAAAAAAATAATTTGATTTAAATCAAATAACACTGATTAGATATTGTATTATATATAGGGGAGAGTGGAGTGGAATGAAACAGTAGATTTTTCTCTTTACATACCATTCTAAAGATTTCATCAATCAAACACTAGATGAAGTAGTGGTAGCCCAATCTTCTGTTGAAAAATGTTGCTGATCTGCAAAGGCTTACAATTGTATAAAGAAAAAGATTATTTCAAGAATCAAAGTAAATTCTATTCATATACAGCCCGGTAGCAGAAAGTTCGAGACGGGAGACGGGCGTCGCAGATTTTCTTTTCTCTTTTGCAGATTCTTTTTCACCGAACCTTTATTTTACTTCATATTATGTTTAGCTCTTTATTACTTAATACAAAAAGTTAAGAATATTATTAATAAAAAAATATAAAATACCTGACAACGCCACAGGTAAGTGATTGTTTGTTTAATTAGCGATTCAGTGATAAAAATATTTTATCTGCAGATTATTTTTTGCCCGTGAAGTATCTGTCGCAGACACAGGAGAAATTTCTGCTACTGGGATATACAGTAGAGCCCCGGTTAACCGAATCCTGGTTATCAGAAAATCAGCTTAACCGAAAGACCTTAAAATTCCATAAAGTCCTTTTTAAATGTGAAAAATTTTATTGTCAACATTATTTTTACTGATGTCAAATTTCACCTTTCAACACATTTTGATTTATTATTAATTACTATTTTATTTGTAAGTTTTAGATCAAAACAATTCCGAATAATTTTTTATACATTGAAGAGCTGTTTTAATACTTATTAGCTTTAAAAAATAGAAGCAAAATGACTAAAAATCAAAGCTTTGAAAGATGTTATTGGACACTGGTAGAAATAGTGTTAAAAAAGCACTTTCTTTAGTAAATAAGTAAACGGAGTTAACTTACTTGGTTTATTGCGTAATTTGGGGGCACTTTATTAGACACGTACAACACTTCATTTTTTTTTACAAAATTTGTTATTTTCTTTTGTTTTTCATCTTTGCAGCCTTTCAATGCTGCTTTGTCACGCCACCCTTTGTATAACAATGCATCTGATGCTGTTGCATCTTCGATTACTTCAACATATCGAAGTGCCTCATCTAAGACCTTAGTAGCTTCACTATGTGGAAACCTGGTATTATCAATCTCTTCTTCAGTATCAGCATCTCCCCGATTTACCGCAGTCATTATTTCTGCCTTCTGTCAAATCTTGCACATCAGTGGTTGGACCAAGCCAGGCCTCAACTGACCACACGCAGAGGGCGGAGCTCGCAATGTTTCCCACAAGCATTGCGATATTTAATTGGCTTTTGGTGAACGTTTGTGGGGAAAATCGAGCTGCTGATTAGCTGTAATCCATCGTGACGCTGTATGACGTCGGAAATGCTTGTCATCCATTTTGCCTTGCTGTTCGAGCGATTTGTAATTTTGGTTTGTCATTCAGGGTGCTTTGAATACATTTTATTACAACAATGTTATAAATTACGATCACAGCTTTTTTCAAACAAGTTTTCACCATAAGCTTCCCGGTTATTCAAAAATTCCTATGGAACCCCGGTTATCAGAAAATTCCTATGGAACCCCGCTTAACCGAAAATGCTTTGGTCCCATGCTTTTCGGATAACCAGGGTTTTATTGTACTTCATACGCTTGCTGTATATTAATGACTTGTTTATGTGTAGATGTACTAATTTCCCTATTTATAGAACAGTATATTGTATATTATCCATAATTTAACCCAAGCTTAAAAGCCGCACTGTTGCTTATACAAGTAGTTTAAAATTAAAGAAGATAGTGGAGAGGAATGGGACATGCCAGCAAAGGGAGGAATGGGACATGTGCATTGTGCAATTCCTTCTTTAGAATAAGATAAATGTAAATTACTAATAATATGCAAATATTTAATTGAAAGGATTAAATTTAAAGAGAAATAACTGAAAGATTGAACAGAAAATATTTTAAAACTTAAGTTTGAGACATAAAATAAACAAGGAAAGAAAAAAAAGATGGTTTTTAGTTTTCAAAAACTTTTAGTAATGAAGATACTGAAATTTAATATTATGACACAGACAATCACCTTTTTGCATTAACACTGAAGATCAAAAATTTGTAATGTAGGAAATCAATTGGTCTAATGAATATGTTGACATTAGAGTAAATCATTTTTTTCTTGTTAAGTATTACGCCAAGAAAGCAGGCATAAATTATACAGGAATAATTGAAGCTGTAAAGGATAATTTTGATTTTAATGTACAATTCATAAGAGAAAAAGATAAAGGCACAGATGTCATATACGCACCACGTTGGCGGGATTTTTTTCTGATGCCAATTTGGCGAAAACCTCGTTTTCGAATACCAGTTACATATATATTTAAAAAAAAGGAATAGCAATAAATAAAAAAAAGTTTCATTAACACCTATAGAACAAAACAATTTATATAATTTTAAAAAAGAAAATGAAAGTAAATAAACAACAACGTCCCAGTTACCATATCAAGCAAAATAATGACACTTTGGCACCAGTTAAGTAACCTGGTGTATATATGACATTGGCTTCAGAAAAAAATCGCGCCAACGTGGTGCGTATATAACATCTGTGCCAAGATGAAAACTGGGGATTTCATTTTCTTTGACAAATTGATATAAGTTATGTTAAAAAGACACGCATTCTATTAAAATTGTCACCTCCACAAACGATTGGTCAGACAGTCTGGTTACTATTGCATTCCAAATAGTTTTGTCAACCTACAATCTTTGTTAGAGGGTATAGGTAGCCGAGACTACTGTATTTGTGCATTATCATACTTTGTTTTATAGTTGTGCCATACCTCCCTGTTAGTAGGGAGGTATGGGACACATTTTGAAACTTACAATTTCCTTAATGATAAAATTGTTTTGCATGTTATGTTTCTATATTGTTCAGGAAAATTAAAAAGTGTTTCATCTTGCATTCTATAAGTTGAAATTTTTGTTTTTGTGTAAAAGAAAGTTGATTTTCTTACTTTTGTAAAAAGTGTCTCATTCCTCCCCTATTATAATATACAATATAAATTAAATAAAAACTTGGTAAGCTGCTAAAACGGCCTTTTGGCGTTGTTTTGTATTTTTTCACCAAACACGCCAAGCGGTACAGGATACCTCATTTCGGCAAAATTTAATAAATATGTTTAATGAACTTTTTCCTTAATTAAAATTTTGCAGAACCTTAGTGACAGTAGGTATAATAATACAACAAACAGATAATCCTAAATCATTTATTAATTAGCAATAAGTCAAAGAAAATTACAGATACAACGAGCAGCAAAAATAAGATTACGACCAAGAAAATGGATTATCGAAAAGGTAAACAAACCAAACGTTTTGAAGCATAACTCTTGAAAATTAAGAGTTAAAATAAAACATAACAATATTTTCATAAAACCGTTTAGGGGGAAAAAAATAATAATTACATAAAACAACATTTTACCTTTGTTTTAACAATTTTTCTAGCAAACAGACAGCAGGAAAATATTTCCGTTTACATTTGTCTGTTGTGATTTGTTGGTTTGTTCAAATTTCCCTCGATGCTCGATAAGTAATTTTTTGTTTTTTAGAGCAAAGTGAAAAAAATTAAAATAATTAATTTCGAATTTCTCTTCCTTGGTGTGGATAATTAGTTTATAGATGAATTAAGAAAGCTTTTGATTTTATTATTCTTAGGATGAAAATTATGATAATGATTTTTGGTGGGATTTTGATTTTGCGGGCGAAATTTAAACTTTCGTTTCTTGATGGGCAACACCTGAGACGTGATATTGCGTAATCTTTGTTTATTTATCATTTTC
Organism: Maratus speciosus; assembly: GCA_963932465.1. NCBI lineage: Eukaryota > Metazoa > Arthropoda > Arachnida > Araneae > Salticidae > Maratus > Maratus speciosus. The sequence goes on from OZ010789.1 coordinate 158,122,675, forward strand.
TCGTGTTCGGCGACGAAAATTATGAGAGGAGTTCTGTGTTGTGCTTTCGTCCATCCCAGAACCCCCTTATCATAACAATATATTATAAGGAAGTCATGGTGCATCTAATTATACAATCAGAATTACAAATGGAGTGGAATATTGCACATTTCAGTTGGATGTAATAATTTAATGAATCAATTTCGTTACTCATTTGCAATCTTTTTTTTTTTTTTTTTCAATTACGTATAAAATTTTAAGTCTGTAAAATATTATGCAATTCAGAATTCATATAATATATATTATCAGAAAAATACACCGTAAGCGATAATTTAAAAAATCGTCACTAATTATTTAGATAAAAGTCAAAATTATCTTAAAATTGCTTGACCTAGAATAAAAATAAAAACTAATTAGTTCTATCTAAATAATTACTGTCCATTCATTAAATTATTGCTTCTAAAAAACAACGTGTTTTTAAAAATTCAATAGATCGATTTTCTTAGGATAGTCATAAAAATAATCTGTCGTGTATAATTATTCAAAACTGTCCTGGGTTCCTTTTTTAAGAAATGTTTGATAACATTAAAAGTTGCCCAACCCATTGAAGGTGTGGTTTCCTGTTCGTAAAAACACTGATTTCCTGTATCAACTGTCATAAGGCTAAGCTCTAAACTGTCACTTCTGACCAAACGTCATCTTCAAAACTGACTGACAGCTACTTTTATCCCACAGTCGCCGTCGCTTTGCTCAATCCGATATACAACCGACCTTGTATACTCTTAAAACGAATCTTTGTGTAAAGTCTGCTAATCGCCAATCAGTTTTCTCGAATATATTCGTGGTTTTTCTGTTTCTTTCCAATTTCCAGTTTTGAAACATTTTTAAAGGTAAAATCTGGATGGTAATATAAAGCAATTCATAATCCGTTAGTTATTTTTAGTGGTCTTAAATAGACAGCAATTAGTTTGCCATGTAATTTTGTTATATTTCATATGAATTAACAAATATTTTTAAAAATATAATGCTAATTTTTTTCATTTAACTGTTGTCACAGATTTATTGTTTAAAAATTGATTTACTATAAGTTAAACATTTATTGTTTGTTATATAGGGTAGATGTGCCAGTAATGGACACCCTTCCAGTAATGGACACCCCTTGAAGTTTTTGGTTCATAAAAAAATAACTAATAAATATTTAGCTTTAATTATTTTTTTAATAATTCCCTCTTGAATGTTTTATAAAACTGTGTTATTGTTGACACTTTTAATCAAACCAATCAGGAAGCAGAAAATAATGTTTCAAAGTTTCGCTGTTTTTCTGTGAAAATCTTAATGAAGAGGCTAAGAGCTGGCTTCGTTTAATTAAAGTTATATATTATTTATTTTTTTGCAAAATTGGAATGTTTTTGTTTGAGTAGCAATAGAAAACTTTGAATTTTATATACTAATGGCCATTTACAAAATTTCATTTATTTTTAAGGTTTTAAGAGGGGGTGTCCATTACTGGGATGGTTAATTAGTCATTTTCCAGTAATGGACACCCCATGTAAACATTGCTAAAAATGCAATTTCAGAAATGTTTGTAGTGCATAAAATATTTTGACTTAACTGCAAACCTAAATAATCAAATTTAATTTTTAAATTATACTTACCAAAATGTAATAACACCAAAACTTTTATAAATAGCTGCTTTCAAGTTATTTTATGTGATTAATAAAATTTCAATATTTTATTTTATTATTTTTTTATGTAGATGTACCTTGCATATTTTATAACCTGGCAATCAAACCAGCCAGGAAGCAGAAAATATTGTTTAAGAGCACAGTCAAAGAGGGGCTTATAGGGTTTAATCCCTCTCCATTTAAATAAAACCAATTAAGTTATAGAAGTTATTAAAAATCTATTTTCTGTCTTAAATGTTTCCTTATTCATCTCTGACAAAAAAAAAAAAAAAAAAAAAAAAAAAAAAAAAGTAATATTAATGAAAGTTATAGGTAATATTCATGAAACTAGTGAATCTGCAGATCAGTGGCCTCAAACATCAGTTCTACAGTTTTATTTTGAAATTATTTTATTTAGTATTTAAAATATTCAACTCACAATATCATTTCTTTCTTATTTGTAATATTAATTATTATAAATGATATATCAAGTAGTCTCTGGAAGATTAATTGTTAAAAATAGTGAGACAAAACTAAACACTAATATTCCAAAACTTTTTTTTTTTTTAATTGCCTTTAAAATCCCCCACTGTTTCAGTAATTTGATAGCTGTAATTGCCTGATATTAAGTATTTTAAACTACCCATCTAAAATAATTAAAACATCGATCTTCTGATAATTACAATTGATGTAAACAGTAAATGATTTTCACAAATATTTTATTAATTACTGGTATCCTAATTGTTAAATTTATTTGAAAATAACTATTTTGTTTCATTAGTATGTATTCATTAAATTCTGTTTCTAAATACAGTCATAAAAACAATCATATTTATTGCTTTTTATGGGGTGTCCATTACTGGACCAGAAGGTGTCCATTACTGGGCTAGAGGGTGTCCATTACTGGGCTTTTGGGTGTTTTGATATATTTCTGTTATTTAAAATTAAATTTCGATTCATATTGGGAAATAAGACTATAAGAATGGTTGAATATTGTTGATAGGTTAATATAATATTGAAAAAACTGGAATATAATAATTATAACTATTAATAAAAAAATAATTTTGAAAGAAATCCCTTAAGGGTGTCCATTACTGGCACATTTACCCTATTATATATAAATGTTAGTTAAATATAAATATTAGTTGATAATTTGTGCCTTTGATTCCATTGATTTTAAGATAACTATATAAGAAGTATATAGAGTTTTTTAAAATCTTGTATGAATTCATGAAATGGAATCAATTTATAACAGTTGTTTTATACTTAATTCAGTATTTTATTTACAAATGGGATTTTTTAAATTTTATTATCGGATATGATATTTAAACTTTAAACATAGGCTGAAAACATTAAAAAGAAAATACTTTCATTTATTAAATTATTTATAAAACAGCTTTGTTGAATGCTTTTTTCTTTCTTTTTTTTTAAATTTGTAAAAGATTATTATCTGGATTTTTATATGCAAGTGTTATTTTTTTTTTCCTCTGATGATAGATGGTGTAGCTATACAATTTATCACTATCACATTGTAAAAAGTGGAGATTTTTATCTCACCATCTCAGAATTTGATAAAATTTGGTAAAGAGTTTGTTTTCATGCAGACTAAGAAAAATACCAAAAACAGCTTTGTTGGATGCTTTTTTCTTTCTTTTTTTAAAATTTGTAAAAGATTATTATCTGGATTTTTATATTCAAGTGTTATTTTTTTCCCCTCTGAGGATAGATGGTGTAGCTATACAATTTATCACTATCACATTGTAAAAAGTGGAGATTTTTACCTCACCATCTCAGAATTTGATAAAATTTGGTAAAGAGTTTGTTTTCATGCAGACTAAGAAAAATACCAAATATTATTTAAATATACCAATCATCAACCCATTCCAGAATTACAGCCTTGTAAAGTTGCCAAAAATGCTCATACAGGACATTTGTAGCTTCCCTAATTAAGATATAGAGCTGGGAAAGGTGTCATTTTAAAAGCATTTTTTATGACCCTTTCAAATGACATATAAAGGTTAAGTAAGAAAAAATATTTTGAAAATCAAATTCAATTTTAAATTTGAATATTTCAAAAAGTATACTTAAAATTTTTTTTGAAAAAGGGTTCAGGCTGTTTTTAACTTGTACATTAAGTATGAAGTGGACAGCAATGGATTAATAGATTTTTAATAAATCAAAAACATCAATTTATTGAAAATTTCCATCATTGAATACAACATTTTTTTTACTATATTAAAATAAGGCCTAAAAAATTTCTCTTGAAGCATAGCATTTTTTTATTCATACAGTAAACACATTTACAGGCTGAACTGTAAATGGTAATCAATTTGTCCTGAAAAAAATGACAAATTTTGTATAATTATAGCAACTACTTATTGTAGCTAGACCCTACTACAACAGAGGACATTTTCAATCAGGGGCGGATCCAGAGAATCGTTTTGGGGGGGGGGGGGGGGGCGATACCGAGTGACATATAATCAACGTAGTCATACTTTCTGTTGCTCAAATCCTTCCTTGCAGTTAATTATTAAATAAATATGAAATTAATGCGATTTAAAAATATTACAGATTCTCGATTATCCGACATCCAATTAACCGAAACACTCGGTTATCCAGCACTCTTATTTTATAATCCGCCCTCTCCGCAAAATATCGTTTATTGTTACTTATTAGGTTCTAAAATTAAAAACGTTATAACAGAATTTATTTATTAAATGTCTTTTTTTTTTCTTTTTCTGTTTACTCTTATACTATGGTAATTATTTATCTTATTTTTTGTTCTTTTAGTTATGGTAAACAACGTTAATAACACAACCCTGCGATGATTATCTTTTTAAACTTTTGATAATTGATTTTGATGTAAGACTTTTTAAAAATTTGCGATTTATGGAAAATCCTAACGTGATGACATGGTAAAAAATGAAGATCATTTTTGGATTCAGCACTAAAAAATACGGAACAGATGTCATATTCGCCCCATATTGGCGCGATTTTTTTCTGTCGCCAATATCATACAGGCAACAGGTATTTAACTTGCGCCAAAGTGCTTGATGTGGTAACCCGGATTATGTTGTTTATGCTGATGATGTTTTTGCCAAATTGGCAACCGAAAAAAATCGCGCCAATATGGGGCGAATATGACATCTGTACCAAAAATACATATGAACCAATTATCGAAAGCTGAAAAACATAACCATCAAATCCATTTTTTAATATCAGATTTCTGAAAGAGGATAATCTCTGAAAAAGGATCCCCTTCAGAAATCTGATGGGCCTTTAACATACTAGAAAGTCAAAATGTGTCATCTAAGTGGTGTGTATACCTCTTCACTGGCGCGGATCCAAGGAAGGGGGGGGATAGATCACCCCGATCGCCCCCCTTTGGATAAAAAAATATAAATCCACCGATTATCGTGAATTTCGACAAATGGTCGCCGAAAAAAATGAATTTCGTCAATCGTTCGCAAATAAAAAAAAAAGGCGAATTTCGTCAAAGGATCACGCAAAAAAAACGCGAATTTCGTCAAACGATCGAGCATAAACGTGAATTTCATTAAAGAAGCGCGGAAAAAACGGGAATTTCGCCAAAAAATCGGACATTTCATCAAAGGACCACAAAAAAACGTGAATTTCGTAAAAGACCACAAAAACGCGAATTTCGTCAAAGGATCGCAGAAAAAAACGCAAATTTCGTCAAAGGATCGCACAAAAAATGCGAATTTCGTCAAAGAATCGCGAAAAAAATACGCTAATTTCGTCATAGGTCCGCGGAAAAAACGAACAAGTAGCACCAGGAGGAGATTCCCCTAGTGCGCATCCACGGGGGGGGGGGGGGGGGTGTCGATCGGGGCTGTCGCTCCCCCAAGATATAAATCCAATGTTTTTATCGGCAGTTTTCGCGGAACAGACAGACAAGCAAACGAAAATACTTTTCAGGTGTCAATGGTAAACCTCACTGACGTTTCGGCAGTTAGTGAACAAAATAGGATTATATCCTGTCAAAAGGCATATGGCGCCATAATTTTTGACACTAATGGGTTGAGGTGGGGACGATGCCATTTCGTGTACCTTTTGTTGAATCTCTACAACAGAAATTGACAATGTTATGCGGATCCCTTTAAAGTGTTGAAACTTTTTCGTTCTTTCAAAGAAGCTGCAATTCTAATTTCTGTATAACGATATTTTTGAGGAGTGCTTTATTGTTTGAGAAAAAAATGGGATTCATAGCAATTTCCAAAGAAAGAAAGAAACAAGAAAAAGAAAGGTCGTTTGAAAAATTCAAGCATCTTAATGTTTTCTGAAGAAAACTAATAATGTGTTAAAAATATACTGTTATTTCCACCCACATTGGTAAATTTCAAGGGTATTTCATGAATGAAAAAAAATTATTATGTCCTAATCCTAGTCAGTTAAAAGCTAAAATGAGTATGGTGTGTTGATTTCTTAAAAACCAACTAGGTAATTTAAATTAAAATAATAAAACTTTGTAAAAAATCACCATAAAATAAAAGCAAAACATAGGACGCGTTTCGAGCTAAAAATATAACAGCCCGTCATCAGCTACAGTAAACACGTGTCCGTAAGCAGACAAGGTCAAAAATGAACTGAAAGGCATAGAATGTTGCAAACAATGCGACAGATGGCGCTAGCTGAAAGGGGCACATACAGAAGAGAAAAGTGTTGCCAAAACAGTAGAAGAGAAATTGATATGGAAAAATGGAAATAAAAGAAATAAACAAAATTAAAATAAAATAAAAGAAGTAAATTAAAAAATATAAATAATAATAATAAAGAAAGAAATATAAAAGAATAAAACAAGAAAAAACCAAAAGATCCCCCTTTTTTTACAAAATAAAAAGAATAGAAACAAGAGAAGGGGGAAAAGAATTACAAAAGTAATTTCCACGCTGGAGATAGGAAAGGCATATCATTGACAAAATTAGAAGAATTTTTAGAAATAAAATATGCTTCATGAAAATCCAAGGGAGAGGGAGAGGCACGGGAAGAAATAATTTTGGCCATGGAGAAATTGAAACAATGACTGGAAGACCAACAGTAAGAAGCAATCGAAGATTTAGAGATTTCTTGATTTGCAATATACCTCTGATGCTCGCCTAATCTGAATTTTAAAGCTCTCTTTGTTTGACCAATATAACCTAAATTGCAAGATCAAGGAATAAAATACACACCTCACCGGTTCTCAGTAGGAATAGGATCTTTTAGAGAAGAGAATTTAATTTTATTCATAGTTTTGAAGATAACTTTAAAATTAAAACGAGAAAGGATTTTAGCAATTTTAAAACTGAGAAGAGAATAAGAGGGCAGAACTATTATAGAGTTAAAATTAGGAGGATTATTTGAATCAGAAAAAGGACGTTTAGGCTTATTAAATTTATACAAAGCTTTATCAATCAAAGAGGGATTATAACCACGAGCAAGGGTAAGAGATTTGAGATAATTAATTTCATTATTCAGAGTAGAAGAGTCAGAACAAATGCGTAATGCCCTAAAAACAAAAGTATAAAAGGACGCCACTTTTTGTTGAGAAGGATGATTTGAAAAAGCATGAGGAGGAAGAGATACAGCGAAAGGTTTTCTATAAACGGAGGTAGAGAACCGATCTGGGTGTTTCGAAACCAAGACGTCAAGAAAAGGAAGATAATTGTTCTCTTCGACTTCGAGAGTATATTACAAGGATCAACAGAATTAACAAGAGAAAGGAGATCAGAAAGATCCAGGTCAGAGGTAATTAAAATGAAAGTATCATCAACATACCTAAACCAGAAAGGAAATTTATATAAACTGAAGAGTTTTCTTCAATAAAATGCATATAAATTATCACATAAAAGAAGAGACAGTGGATTACCCATGGCCAAACCCTCAGTTTGAGAATAGAAAGAATTATTAAACTGAAAAGCAGTCTGCCTGACACAAATACTAACTAAATGCAAGATTTCATCAATCTCCATAGAAGAGTAATGAAGTTCGCGCAACCTTCTTTCCAAACAATCAATTGCCCCTTGAACAGGCACGTTAGTGAAAAGGGATTTAACATCTAAGGAAACCATTACATAATTGCTAGGAGAAAGGCGTTTAATTTTATCAACAAAGTCAAAAGAGTTTTTCACAGTGTGAAAGTTAGTGGAAGATAAAGGAGCGAGTAACTTAGAAAGGAACTTGGCAAGTTTATAAGAAGCAGTACCAATATTGGAAACGATAGGGCGAAAGGAAAGAGTAGGTTTATGGACCTTAGGAAGAGCATAGAAACGAGCACAGTTAGCGATAGAAGGGGTGACCAAACGTTTGGTGTTATCATTAAGAAAGACAGAATTTTTAATAACATGCTTGATATCAGATAAATGCTTAGTAGAAGGATCCTTCTTTAATGTGGAATATGGACCAGAGTTTAACATAGATTCAACGTGGGAAATATAATCAGATTTATTGAGAAGAACTGTTTGACCGCCTTTATCAGCCTTACTAATAAGAAGGTTAGGAACGGAATTAAGTTCCTCATGCTTTTTTAAATCATCCTCCTCAACAAAAAGTGGCGTCCTTTTATACTTTTGTTTTTAGGGCGTTACGCATTTGTTCTGACTCTTCTACTCTGAATAATGAAATTAATTATCTCAAATCTCTTGCCCTTGCTCGTGGTTATAATCCCTCTTTGATTGATAAAGCTTTGTATAAATTTAATAAGCCTAAACGTCCTTTTTCTGATTCAAATAATCCTCCTAATTTTAACTCTATAATAGTTCTGCCCTTTTATTCTCTTCTCTGTTTTAAAATTGCTAAAATCCTTTCTCGTTTTAATTTTAAAGTTATCTTCAAACCTATGAATAAAATTAAATTCTCTTCTCTAAAAGATCCTATTCCTACTGAGAACCGGTGGGGTATTTATTTTATTCCTTGCTCTTGCAATTTAGGTTATATTGGTCAAACAAAGAGAGCTTTAAAATTCAGATTAGGTGAGCATCAGAGGTATATTGCAAATCAAGAAATCTCTAAATCTTCGATTGCTTCTCACTGTTGGTCTTCCAGTCATTGTTTTAATTTCCTCATGGCCAAAATTATTTTTTCCCCAGCCTCTCCCTCTCACTTGGATTTTCATGAAGCATATTTTATTTCTAAAAATTCTGCTAATCTTGTCAATGATCTCCCATCATCTCCTTTCCTATCTCCAGCGTGGAAATTACTTTTGTAATTCTTTTCCATCTTCTCTTGTTTCTTTTCTTTTTATTTTGTAAAAAAAAAGGATCTTTTGGTTTTTTCTTGTTTTATTCTTTTATATTTCTTAATTTATTATTATTATTTATATTTTTTAATTTACTTCTTTTATTTTATTTTAATTTTGTTTATTTCTTTTATTTCCATTTTTTCCCTATAAATTTCTCTTCTATTTTTTAGGCAACACTTTTCTCTTCTGTATGTGCCCCTTTCAGCTAGCGCCATCTGTCGCATTCTTTGCAACATTCTCTCCCTTTCAGTTCATTTTTGAACTCGTCCGCTTACGGACACGTGTTTACTGTAGCTGATGACGAACTGTTATATTTTTAGCTCGAAACGCGTCCTATGTTTTGCTTTTATTTTATGGTGATTTTGTACAAAGTTTTATTAATTTAATTGCTTCATATCGCCAGTTTTCGGTGTTGTTTGGCTGTCAACTTGGTAATTTGTTCTTCCCTTCTTTGCCCCGATCTAACCCCCCCTCCCCCGGTGGATGCGCGCCTAGGGGAATCTCCTCCCAATGCTAATTGTGCGTTAATTTTGGCGACCCTTTGACGAAATTCGCGTTTTTTCAGCGATTCTTTCGCGAAATTCGCGCATTTTTTTCGCAATTCTTTGAAGAAATTCGCATTTTTTTTAGAGATCTGTTGACGAAATTAGCGTTTTTTTGCGTGATTCTTTGACGAAATTCGCGATTTTCCGCGATCCTTTGACGAAATTGGCGTTTTTGCGCGATTCTTTGACGAAATTTGCGTTCCTTTTGCGATCCTTTGACCTGCGAACGATTGACGAAATTGATGTTTTTCGGCGACCATTTGTCGAAATTCGCGTCAATCGGTGGACTTTTGGGGGGGGGGGGCGATCGCCCCGATCGCCCCCCCCCCCCGTGGATCCGCGCCTGTTTTCAATGCATGCTTGTTTTTGAAATGTTAAAAAGCTATGAATCCATTGTTGTCCCATGTTCAAACTTACTGTGCTGGTTAAAAACACTCTGAACCCTTTTTTAAATTGTTTTGAAAATTTTCGAAAATGTACTTTATGAAATATTCAAAATGAAATTTTTGAATTTGATTTTCAAAATATTTTTTCATATTTAACTTTTATAATGTTGTATATCAATTGAAAGGTCATGAAAAATGCTTTAAAATGACATACTTCCCAGCTCTGTATCTTAATTAGGGAAGCTACAACTTGAATTTTAAAATGTCAAGTAGGAGCATTTTTGACAACTTTACAAGGCTGTAATTCCCAAACTGGTTGATATATTTGTATAATATAAATTTGGTATTTTTATTAGTCTACATGAAAGCAAACTCCTTAACAATTTGCAATAAATTCTGAGATGATGAGCAGTGGTGTAGTTGTTAAAAAAAACAGAAGGTATACGTTCAAAGCAGAGGGTATACACTCAAGGTAGAGAATAGAGGGTAGTTTCTTGAGAAACAGAGGGTATACGATGTTCCTTTAAAAAATCCAGAGGATATACGGCATACTCTGCCCTCCACTACATCCCTGATGATGAGGTAAAATCACTGTGTTGATCTGACATGGAATGACCCGCACAAGGTACTGAAGTGTTTTTCCAAATTAGGCATATTTTTGCATTATACAAAATGATATACAAAGCTTACTGATAGTTTGAAGGAATTATATTTCTAAACTATCATACATTGTACTGTTATATTACATTGATATTAATTTATAATTATACTTCTAATAGTGTATTATAATAAGTATTATATTATGTTACATTATAGCATAATTAGTAATAAATTATTATAATATTTATAACAAATTTATCTTTTATTATATATACAGTTTAATTATGAGAGGAGATTCTCATTGATTCTTGCAATGATGCTTATTGCAAAATCTTGTAATCTTACCTACCATTACTTTATTATAATATTAGTAGTACATCACACCAAGGATGGATTCAGCCTTCTATTTAAAGGAGGATCATATCATTTTTGGTTTCATTTGGTCACATTATCAGTTTTTAGACTCTTATAAACATAAAAACATGCTGATTGTATATAAATAATTTGGAATGGCCCGAAACTGGATCCTTCCCTAAATTTAACTGTTTTTGTTTTTTAAAAAAGGCATTTATAATCACGATTTTATACTAAAGGTAATGTGCTGTTAACTGCAAATTTCAATGACTCTGTCAAGCATTTCCTTATTATTTATATGACTTAAAAATTAAGGATATTGGGTTTTATTTTAAAATATATTTTATAGTTTACAATAAAGACTCAATTAATATTGAGCCTCTCTTTCATATGTTCTTTCAAATAATTTATATTTATCTCTAATTTAATAGATGGATCATTTGAAAGGTCAAACTTTGGTTAGCAAAAGTAAAGTTATTGTACCAGCTAATGAAGCTCTGAAGGATAAGGAGATAATAGCCTTTTACTTTTCTGCCCATTGGTGTCCACCATGTCGAATGTTTACCCCTGTTCTTGCTGACTTTTATGAGGAAATCAAAAATCAAGAATTACGTGTGGAAATTATTTTTGTATCCTCTGACAGCTCAGAAGAAGCTATGTTTGATTACATGAATGAAGCTCATGGAGACTGGTTTGCTGTGCCATTTGGATCTCCTGCTGTTGAGTATGTATATTTATCAGCTCCAAAGAGATAATTATTGATAATACAAAAATTTCATTTACTTAAACACACATCTTTATGTGTCAGAAATCAGAACAAATTCTGAGGTTTTATACTTTGTTACAGAATGATCAAGTTTTTCCCCAAATGGAAGAAATTGTAAAATCTTTTACTGTAGGTCACTTATTTAAGGATGCTTGTCACTCAGTTTCCGAATTTCTCTCGGTAATGTTAAGCCTATGGACATTTGATGCATTCTGATATTTGAAATATCTCCTCGGGAAATTAATATTTTTTTCTGTGTACTCTTTTTAAAGGAAGTCTCTTTTTTTCTTAGTTCTCAAAATATTTTTTAAATCTATGCTTAATTTTATATGAAGTGTTAAAATTCTACTTCCGGTTCGTCCACTTTTAACACATAAAATATTAAATTAAGCCTAGATTTTAGAAATATTTTGACAACTAAGAAAAAAAAGAGACATCCTTTAAGAAGAGCTCACAGAAAACAGAAATAAAAAATATTAATATCCTGAGAAGATATTTTAAATATAAGAATGCATCAAACACCCATAGACTTAACATTACTGAGGGGAATTCGGAAACTGAGTGACAAGCAGCCTTAAGTGTTATAGGTTTGTTACTTAAGGTTCAAATCAGTGGTGTAGTCATAAAAAACCCAGAGGGTGTATGCTATTATCAGTGAGTATACACCAGAGAGTATATATGCTGTAGCTACAGAAGGTATACATACAGAATTTTCCAGAAGGTAATATAGTGTATGGTGTGTACCACCATATACCCTTCTCTACATCCTGGTTCACACTTTTGAAAACATAATAAAGTTTTTTGAAATTCCAGATATGCTTAAAAAAGTGACTAAATTTGATAGAATTTGTATTACAACACTTTCAAATTTAGTCATTAGTTAATTAGTAAGTGAAGTAAGGTTAGAAAGCTAGTCCATAGACTGCTGGATTGTTTGCTAGATCTCATCGTTTTGGTTTATAAAATATTTGATTATCTATATGTAGTTAGAAAGTTTCTGATTCTTTTATGTTTTTATAGTAGGAACTTTTGACCAAAAATTTGGCACTATTGTGTTAGACACCAGTCATAATTTTACAGTGAATATAGTAAACTTCTAGTTTCTTGCCGACATGTATAATAACAATAACGAAATTGTAGATTATAAGTTATTTTTTCATTCAAGATTTCCCTTTTCTACAAATAGGTGACATAAAAAGTACTTTAATATGGCTTACACAATTTTGCAATTGTCAAATGATGATTGCTATGTAATTAAATTTTTCCAAGGCGAATAATTCATGAGATTTCCTCATGAAAGTATGAAAGTATATGATAGAATGTTACTGTTGCTTGGTTTAGGAGAGAAAGGGGCACATATTTCACTCAGTTAATTTGAAATAAAAAAATTACCAATAGGTGACAGTACTGGTACCATCTTTTGGCTGAATTTTCAGAACAATGAGCCATTTTGATTTCTGGTAGTTGTAAATTGTTTGTTTTAGAAGGTATTAAGTAAAAAGATCTTCTAAAGTTATTGAAGTAAAAATTTCAAGACATTTTTAAAAGTAGAATATCAGCATTGCATTCTATAATGACATTAATTAGGTAAGTCTACAAAAAGTTTTGTTTCCTTATTTCAGTTAAAAATATCTTTTTTTTATAAGTTAGGCTCAAGATGGTAGATGGGGCACTTGTGAACAGAACATATGGGGGCAGATGTGAACAGTTCACAAGTATATTTTTTAAGTCTGTGAATGCATTTTTTTTCTTTTAGTTTAAAATTTAATTACCCTTGTCAAATATTGAGCTATAAAAGAAAATAAGTTGAAACTGGTGTGAATTAATATGAACTAAAATAACTTCTTAAAACACCATCAAAACCTTAAATGCGCATTTATTGAGCTATAAATTCACTGTTTTTAGGATTGCTTCACAGTTTTAATTTACTAGAAGTTGGATAACAATTAAAAGTTGTGGCTTTCTGTAAAAACCGATATGTTTATTTGTTATTCTTTAATGATTTTCAGTTTTAAATGATTTTTTTTAGCCCATATCAAAGTATTTGTAAGATATTTTATTTTATGAAAGTAAAATTTAGTTGACCAAAAAAAGTGATAAGTAGTATACTGTGATAATCACCAATGTTTTATATCACAATTGTACTAATTGTGATACACATTGCATAACATTTTAGAAAAAATAAAAACACAATAACAGAATTATTCAATAACGTGCTTAAAAGTAGCAGCACAGTTTTGCTATGCTTAATTCAAAGGAGTAGGTATATTAGTGTATAATTTTCCGAATGATTTCTTGTTAAAACATTTATTGGTTTATTCACACAACTAGAAAGAAGATATCTAATTTGTTTTTATCACAGTTTTTATTCACAAAAAAATATTTTTGTCTTATTTATGCATGTGTTCACATGTGCCCCAGGTATGTTCACAACTACCCCTCCACCGGGACACATGTGAACAAATTTAGACAATTTTTAGAATGATGATATCAGTTAGAAATTCTTGATAAATGCATCCAAAAGCTTCACCAAAAGAACAAACAATGTGTAAATATTCATATAAATCAATTTTTGTTTCAATAGTTCATAACAATTTTGAGAAATAGTCATAAATGTAAAAATTGTTCACATATGCCCCCTCTCTCCCCTATATATATTTCTGGTGTACATTCATAGATTTCAGTAAATATTCTCTGAATCATACTTAATAGAATTTATATGGCACCATTGACTTAAAAATATATTTTTACAGAAATGTTAAATCATCAGCTTTATGCCAGCTGTGTAATAAAAATATAATTATTTTTATTGTCAGCGAATTTCCTTTAAATGTTCCATTTAATAAAACAGTTATAGTTTTTACACCACTTCTCAAACTTCTTTAAAAATAAGTAAATTAATATACTAAGTATAATTTATTTAAAAGAAAACAAATACATATCAAATTAATTTACATTTAAGAAGTTTAAAATAGTCAAACTACTTAAGAAATTTAGCATCTTTAAAAAAAATAACAGTTAACTTGAAATTAAATTAATAAAAATGTTATCGTATTCTACTGTAGAGCGCTGATTATCCGAACTCCATTTAACCGAACTTCCAATTATCTGAACAGCCAATTTCTCTCAAAAAATTTTTTTTTACCGAACTTCCAATTATCGGAACAGCTTATTTCTCCCCAAAAATTTTTTAAACTAACTACCAATTATCCAAACACCCTAGTAGACTTGGATATCAGATTTTAAATGATGATGAGATTGTGGATGATATTCAAGACGAAAAGGAATTGAAAATGATCAAGGTCCATCACATAACGAAGCCTTTGATTGTTTGGAAACAGCTATGAAATGGCTCAAATGGCAAAAGAATGCTGTTCCTATTCAACTAACTTATTTAAGAAGAGTTCAAGATATGTCAGCATTGAAAAAATATCTTCTTTGAAGCAAGCAACAATCAAAAGCTCTTTTGCTTAAATTATAACCTCTGAAGTTCAAAAAATGATAATAAAAAGTAAAAATAAAAAGACAAAAATCAATTTTTAAACATGCCAGCATTAACTAGTGCTGTCAGTCTAAAGTGTGGATAAAGTGTAAAGATTTAAGTGTAGTCAGGAACATCCAGTGGCATAGCTAGAGCATTTTGTTAGGGGGGGGGGGGGGAGTCGACATCGAATTTACCGAATGTTCATAGTAAAATCTCCAAATGATTGAATTTTTTAATTTTCTATTCTTGCATATTTATGCCTTATTATATTTTGGAGTGAGCACTGTGAAAATAATTTGTTGTATGACAACAATAAAAATATTAAAATTACTAATGATAGCGTTAAAAACAAAGATCCGTGCCATTGGTAGACCATATAAATAAGACTATATTTTTATTTATGGCAAAAATTTCATTGTCAAATAAATATTGACAATTTTGTTTGAAGCAGTCGTAAACTGCTATTAAATATACAGCGTGTTCCTTCTAATCCGTTAGTCTTAGACATATAGTTCTAATTACAAAAACTTTTCAAACTAATTAAGCAATTATTCTAAATTAATCTAATTCCATTTGAGTCAGTAAATGCATTTCGGAAAAAGTTACGAAAATTAACATTTATACCGTCCTATAAGTTACACTTACTAAAAAAGACCTTGTGCTCTGACATGTAAATAGAAAAAAAATCATATTTCTACAACCAAAAATTACCGAGTTATGCGAATTTGAAATTCGAAAATTTGTCGGATTTAACACAGCGCCGAAGTGATGTGCTATTTCGACCTAACTGCACGAGGATAAAGGTTGCTGAAGGAAAGAGGCGGGGGGGGGGGGGGGGAGGATTCTAGATTCGTTTAAAAATTTAAAATCATACGAATTCGACGGTGTACGCTGCCGGAGCATCCCAATTCTATAGGTTCCTTTAAAAATATATAATCATGCAAATTTCGAGGGTGTACAGTGACGGCAGAGGTCGGAGGGCGGGATTCAATTCCACGTTCGTTTAAAAAATAAGATTACGTATACGTATTCGACAGTTGTCGCTGACAAAGACAGTTCAGGCACCAATTTTAGGTTCGTATAAAAATATAAAATCTTATAAATTCGAGGGTTTACACTGCCGAATTCACTGAGTCCCTGACACTAGATTCAACAGGATTGGCTTTCATTTTTAAATACAAAACCATACAAATTCGAGAGTGTACGCTGCCGAAAGAAATGGGGCACCAACTCTAGATTCGTTTGATAGACTTTCATTAAAAAATATAAAACCACACAAGTTCGAGGGTGTAAAGTGCCGAAATGGTGCCCAATTCTAGGTTCGTTTAAAAATATAAGTTCATAGAAATTTGAGGGTGTACGCTGCCGAACGCAATGGGCCCGTGACTCTAAGCTCGTTTGTATAGATTTTTATTTTAAAATATAAAATACAAATTCGAGGGTCTCAATGGTTTCCCAATTCTAGGTCCTTTAAAATATAAAATCATACAAATTCGAGAGTGAGCGTTGACGAAGGCAGTGGAATTCTCCAATTCTAGGTTTGTTTAAAAATATAAAATCTTATAAATTCGAGTGTGTATGCTGCCAAAGGCAATGGCATCCTCATTCAACGTTCTTTTGGATAGATTTTCAATTTAAGATATAAAATCATACACATTCCAGAGTGTACGCTGGCGGAAGTAATAGGGCCCCGACTCTAGATTTCTTTGATAGACTTTCATTTTAAAAATATAAAACAACACAAATTCTAGGGTGTACTCTGCCAAAATGGTGCCCCAATTGTAGATTCGTTTAAAAATATAAATTGATAGAAATTCGAGAGTGTACGCTGCCGAAGGCAATGAGACCCTGATTATAGGTTCATTTAGATAATTTTTTATTTTAAAATATATAATACAAATTTGAAGAAGTACACTATCATATGCAGTGTCCGAATTCCACGCTCATTTAACCCTAACTGCACAAAATTTTCTATTTTTATTATTATTTTTATTTATTTATTTTTTAAATCTATATATTGGTATAACAATGGGAAAATAGAAATTTCAAAGTGTTATTTAAAAAAATTATTAATTATTAGTATTATTTCAATAGTTGCAGAACAGCAGACTTTTAATTACGCAGTTTTATTGCATATTTGTTAAATTTTTGTTTTAAAATCTAAGACAAAATTAAGAAATCTTAATTTTGTTATGGTATAATAGCCGGAAAGCCTGGTTTACCCAGAAGTATTCTAAATGCTAATAGTGTGTTTATCAGAACATAAACTAGCCGAACTTTGCTCATCTAAATGCTTCCATATTGTCAATTATTTTTATCTTTTTTTTTTTCAAATTTTAAGTGAAAAACACAATTTTTACCCACCGTCCTAGGACGGGCATTTACACTAGTATCTGATCTTTTATGGTGTATGCCATATCTACACATTTAGGGTTTTTAAGTATTGTATTGATATATTTTGCAACTAAGTGAGCTTAAATGAATTAATTTTATCTGCTTAAAGGAAATTCTAGATTCATTTAAAAATTTAAAATCATATGAATTCGACGGTGTATGCTGCCGGAGGCAGTATGGCGTCCCAATTCTAGGTTCCTTTAAAAATATATAATCATGCAAATTTCGAGGGTGTACAGTGGCGGCAGAGGTCGGAGGGCGGGATTCAATTCCACGTTCGTTTAAAAAATAAGATTACGTATGCGTATTCGACAGTTGTCGCTGACAAAGACAGTTCAGGCACCAATTTTAGGTTCGTATAAAAATATAAAATCTTATAAATTCGAGGGTTTACACTGCCGAATTCACTGAGTCCCTGACACTAGGTTCAACAGGATTGGCTTTCATTTTCAAATACAAAACCATACAAATTCGAGAGTGTACGCTGCCGAAAGAAATGGGGCACCGACTCTAGATTCGTTTGATAGACTTTCATTAAAAAATATAAAACCACACAAGTTCGAGGGTGTAAAGTGCCTAAATGGTGCCCAATTCTAGGTTCGTTTAAAAATATAAGTTCATAGAAATTTGAGGGTGTACGCTGCCGAAGGCAATGGGCCCGTGACTCTAAGCTTGTTTGGATAGATTTTTATTTTAAAATATAAAATACAAATTCGAAGAAGTAAGCTGTCGGAGGCAGTGCTTCAATTGTACGCTCATTTAAATGTATAAAATTTTACAAATTCGAGAATGTACGCTAACGAAGGAAGTGGTCCCCCCCCCCCCCTCCCAATTTCAGCTCATTTATAAATAGAAATTCCGGGATATACTCCGCGAAAGGCAATGGGGTCTCGATTCTAAGTTCGTTTTGATAGATTTTCATTTTTAAATATAAAACGATACAAACTCGAGGGTCTCAATGGTTTCCCAATTCTAGGTCCTTTAAAATATAAAAATCCCTGGCGGCCCGGCCTACAGGCGGAGGTAGATTTCGAAGTTAAGTATACTAATTTCACAAACAAAAACCAAATCATGATTAGAGATAAACCCACTTTTTATCCACTTTTACCACAATTTTATTTGGCCGCTTTTGACGAGTTTTTATTCCATTTTTATATAATAACTGGTTTTATCACAATCATGTTAGGGCGGTATTCAAAAAAATTTTTTTCCATGCACAACTCGAAATTTTCTGGCATAACTCCAGATTCATTTTTAATAGGAGAAACATGAAACTTGTTGACGTGATTTTTGAAGAGATTTATAAGCGACCTGTGTTTTTAATTTTCGTTCAATTAATTAAAACTTGATATATAAACAATTATTTTCTCAGTAAGACAATATTTTTAGTTTCTAACACAATCGCTTCGGGAAATTCCGTTCAAAATGCCCAGTTTGACATCATTTTTTGAAATATATTCTGCCTCTGTCAAAAAATCGATCATTACGGTACATTATATAGTTTCTGAATAAGCGAATCTACTAATTGGATGCATTTGAGAGCAAAAATGAATTTAAAAATGAGTCAGAAAATAAGCAGTTTGGATTTGAATACTCCCGTAATACGATGATTTTTCCAACACAATCCTCTTCCGGAAATTCGTTTCAAAAGGCCCACTTTGACAGCATGTTTTAAAATATATTCTGCCTCTATCAAAAAATTGACCATTACAGTACATTATATAGTTTCTGAGTAAGAAAAGGTACCAATTGGAAGCCTTTGAGAGTAAAAATGGATTTTAAAATGAGTCAGAAAATAAGCAGTTTGGATTTGAATACACCCTTACGATGATTTTTTTTCTTCAACCGTTATGTATTTTTAATTTGTTTTTGCTGTAAGAATTGGTCCTATCCAAAACTTTATATAGATGTTGTAGATAATATTAAGAAGATATATGATAAATTCATGGGGATTTTATATCTTTTGAATTGACGGAGTTATGGATTTTTTTCTTCTTCAAATGCCCTTTTTGTTTTCGTTTTTAATTTTTTTTTGCGGTACGAATTGGTCCTATCAAAAACTTGTGAATATAAAAGTTGTAGATAATGTTAAGGAGATTCATGATAAAATTAATTGGATTTGATATCTTGTGAATTGACGAAGTTATGAATTTTTTTCTCCCAAAAACCCTATTTTTTGCGCCCTTGAGCCCATTTTTAACTTTATCAAAAATCTGTGATACATAAATTTTTGGCCCTATTTTTAGAAGTCATTAAAAACTTTAAACTGATTCGATATGTACAAAATTTAAGAAGTTATGGGTTTTTTTCGGTTTTCACAAAACCCCTCCCTATTTCCATCCCCTTGGTCCGATTTTACCCATTAACGAACTTGACCGAGATTTTATGCCCTTGATTTTATGTATCAGTTTGGAAGAGATTGGTGCAGAATTGTGGAAGTTATCGTGTCCAGAAGAAAGTGATATATATAGATACATAGATAGATAGATATATAAAGTTTTTTACTGAGGGTGGTTTTGGGCTCTAGGGGTCATGATCGGTGTAGATCTGCAAAAATTTTTCAGATATTCCAACATAGGAACGACGCCAATAGGTAGTATTTCATACGAAATCTACCTAAAATCATACAAATTCGAGAGTGAGCGTTGACGAAGGCAGTGGAATTCTCCAATTCTAGGTTTGTTTAAAAATATAAAATCTTATAAATTCGAGTGTGTATACTGCCAAAGGCAATGGCATCCTGATTCAACGTTCTTTTGGATAGATTTTCAATTTAAGAAAGATATAAAATCATACACATTCCAGAGCGTACGCTGGCGGAGGTAATAGGGCCCCGACTCTAGATTTTTTTTGATAGACTTTCATTTTAAAAATATAAAACAACACAAATTCTAGGGTGTATACTGCCAAAATGGTGCCCCGATTCTAGATTCGTTTAGAAATATAAATTCATAGAAATTCGAGGGTGTACGATGCCGAAGGCAATGAGACCCTGATTATAGGTTCATTTAGATAATTTTTTTTTTTTAAATATATAATACAAATTTGAAGAAGTACGCTGTCATATGCAGTGTCCGAATTCCACGCTCATTTAACCCTAACTGCACAAATTTTTCTATTATTATTATTATTTTTATTTATTTATTTATTTTTTTTTTTTTAAATCTATATATTGGTATAACAATGGGAAAAATAGAAATTTCAAAGTGTTATTTAAAAAAATTATTAATTATTAGTATTATTTCAATAGTTGCAGAACAGCAGACTTTTTTTTTAACTACGCAGTTTTATTGTATATTTGTTAAATTTTTGTTTTAAAAATCTAAAACAAAATTAAGAAATCTTAATTTTGTTATGGTATAATAGCCGGAAAGCCTGGTTTACCCAGAAGTATTCTAAATGCTAATAGTGTGTTTATCAGAACATAAACTAGCCGAACTTTGCTCATCTAAATGCTTCCATATTGTCAATTATTTTTATCGTTTTTTTCAAATTTTAAGTGACAAACACAATTTTTATCCACCGTCCTAGGACGGGCATTTACACTAGTTTTTGATATTTTATGGTGTATGTCATATGCACACATTTAGGGTTTTTAAGTATTGTATTGCTATATTTTGCAACTAAATGAGCTTAAATAAATTAATTTTATCTGCTTAACACTCTGCAACTTTTATTATATTAATATTTTTAAGTATTCAGTAAAAATAATGAAAGTAAATCTTACTTTAATAGCTTGAACATTTTTTTTTTTTCTTTCCGAAGAACAAATTTGGATTGTTCTTGATCAGCTACAGTGATCATATCAGCCAAATTCGTGGCACGTAATGAAAATTATAATGTTTTTAGGTATGTGGCATGTGGTGCAGTGAATGGTTAAAGGTATACAATCTTAAAAATTCGAGACTGTACGCTGAACAAGGCTGTGCACACCCTCCCCCATCCCCAATTTTAGGATCGTTTATAAATAGAAATTCGAGGGTATATTGTGCCGAAGGTAATGGGGTTCGACTCTCGGTTCATTTGGATAGATTTTCATTTTAAAATATAAAATGATACCAATTCGAGGGTCTACACTGACAAAATGGTGCCCCAATTCCATATCCGTTTAACATCAAAACGTTCATCCGTTTAATCATACAAATTTGATAGTGAACGTTGACAAAGGCAGTGGGGGTATCTATTCTAAGTTTGTTTAAATATATAAAATCTTATACATTCCAGTGTGTACGCTGCCGAAGGCAATGGGGCTCTGACTGTAGGTTCGTTTGAATAGATTTTCACACATCTGTGCGTTTTCGGAACGCTAAATACTTGGATAGGCAAGTACTACCTTCAACATCAAAGAACCGTGTTACTAAGGTGTTTTTCAGGTGTTATTTATTTGTCTCAGCTACATTCAAAGTAGGGATGCACCGAATATTCGGTATTCGGCCATACTACCGAATATTCGGTTAGGCCGAATATCAAGCTATTCGGAATGCCGAATATTCAGCTTGGTAGAATATCAAACTATTTCGTATGCCGAATATTTAAAAGACCTTTTTAAAAACATTAAAAAAGCTACTATTTTTAACTGTCAATTTATAAAGATATTTAATAATTAGAAATATAATTATATTTAAATAAAAGATAATGCTTTTATATTTTTTGTTTGTTATTTGAAAAGTATCAAGTAAGAAAATTAACCAATAATGAAGATTTTAGTCCCCTTCCTGACAAATAAACTGTATATGACTGTACAATTTTTCATTTAATTCCTTCAAAATTTCACTTTGATTTTTAAAATATTTGTTTTAGAATATAAGAAAATTTTATTAATTTGTTTTTTTAATTCAGAGATGAATCCGTGAATTTTAAAATTTTATCAATTAAGGAAGCTTTAAAACTGCCCTCTTCTTAAATAACAATTCAAAGCATATTTTTTTTAGTGTAGAATTTACTTGTAAAAAGATCTTGTTTATCAATATGGAAGCATGTGTGTTAAATATTATGTAAAATTGTTTCAAAATTTTGGCCGAATATTCGGCATTTGGTATTCGCAGACCTGCCAACCTCTGAAAATGAGAAATCGTAGCACAGAAAATTAAAATTAATCTGGAGGTTGGTTGGTTGCCCAGTGGCAGAAAGTTTTGCAGCTGTCTGCGACAAGCTTTTAAAATTTCATAATCTGTCTGCAAATTTTGCATGTCATTTTAATGAATAAAAAATGAATTAAACTAGGAATTTTTTATCATTCTATTTAAAACATGGTAAGCATGATGCATTTTCATTAAGTTTGCTTATAACTTTTCATCATCTAACTTCTTGTAGAATTTCTAAAGTGTGAAGGATAAGCAGAACCACACATAGGCAATAACGATGCTTTTAAAAAGCTTCGGAAGCTTCAGAGGCCTTATTCGCGAAAAGCACCGAGTTTTTTCTAAAACCCTTGAATGAAATCTACGGCCTTTTGAGGAAATTATTATTTTTTTTTTAATTTTTTGGTGAAATTCCTGTTTTTTTATATGGCTTTTTGACGAATTTATCGTTTTGTCAGCAATTTTTGGACGAAATTTGCATTTTTTTTTGTGATCCCTTCACAAAATTCGAATTTTTCTTTTCTGCGTCCTTTTAAGGAAATTATTTTTTTTTGTAATTCTTCGGTGAAATTCACGTTTTCTCCATGGCTTTTTGACAAATTTCGCGTTTTTCCCGCAATTTTTGGACGAAATTTGTGGGGTATTTTTTGCGATCGTTTGACAATATTCGCGTTTTTTCCACAATCCTATGACGAAATTCGCGTTTGTTTCGCGATCCTTTGACGAAATTCGTACTTTTCCGCGATCTTTTGATGAAATTTGCATTTTTTCTTGATCCTCTGACGTAATTCGCATTTTCCGCGATCTTTTGATGAAATTTGCGTTGTGTCCGCGATCCTTTGACGAAATTTGCTTTTCTTTCACGATCCTTTGCCGGAATTCGCGCTTTTACGCGATCTTTTTCCAAAATTCGCGCTTTTTACGCAATCTTTTGCCGAAATTTGCGCTTTTTACGCGATTTTTTGGCAAAATTCACTTTTTCACCCGATTTTTTGCCAAAATTCACTCTTTTTACCCGTTTTTTTTGCCGAAATTCGCGTTTTTGAACCGATCTTTAACCAAAATTCACGCTTTTACCCGATCTTTTACCGAAATTCACTCTTTTTCTGCGATCTTTTGCCGAAATTCGCGCTTTTTACGCGATCTTTTGTCGAAATTCGTGCTTTTTACGCGATCTTTTGTCAAAATTCACGTTTTTTACCCGATTTTTTGTCAAAATTCACGCCTTTTACCCTTTTTTTTTGCCGAAATTCGCGTTTTTTAACCGATCTTTTGCCAAAATTCACGCTTTTACCCGATCTTCTACCGAAATTAACGCGATCATTTGCCGAAATTCGCGCTTTTTACGCGATCTTTTGTCGAAATTCGTGCTTTTTACGCGATCTTTTGCCAAAATTGACGCTTTTACCCGATCTTTTACCGAAATTACCGCGATCATTTGCCGAAATTCACTCTCTTTCTGCGATCTTTTGCCGAAATTCGCGCTTTTTACGCGATCTTTTGTCGAAATTCGTGCTTTTTACGCGATCTTTTGTCAAAATTCACGTTTTTTTACCCGATTTTTTGTCACGCCTTTTACCCTTTTTTTGCCGAAATTCGCGTTTTTTAACCGATCTTTTGCCACAATTCACGCTTTTACCCGATCTTCTACCGAAATTAACGCGATCATTTGCCGAAATTAACTCTCTTTCTGCGATCTTTTGCCGAAATTCGCGCTTTTTACGCGATCTTTTGTCGAAATTCGTGCTTTTTACGCGATCTTTTGCCAAAATTCACGCCTTTTACCCGATCTTTTGTCGAAATTAAAGCTTTTAGCGCAAACTTTGCTTAAATTCACACTTTTTACGCTATCTTTTGTCGAAATTCACGCGATTAACACGTTCTTTGCCGAAATTTGTGCTTTTTACGCGATCTCTTGCCAAAATAAACGCTTTTAACATGACCTTTTGCCGAAATTCGCGCTTTTTATGCGATCTTTTGCCGAAATTCGCGCTTTTTACGCGATCTTTCGTCAAAATTCACGATTTTTACCCGATCTTTTGCCAAGATTCACGCTTTTAGCCGATCTTTTGCCGGAATTCACACTTTTTACGTGATTTTTTTTGCCGAAATTCGCACTTTTTACGCGATTTTTTTCGAAATTCGCGCTTTTTACGCGGAAAAAATTGTTCGAAAGTTGCGGAAAATTTTTTTAATTGATTTCGTTAGTGCAGACAATAATTGTCCGCAAAAGAATTTTTTTGTCCGCGACTATGTCGCCGTGTCGCGCTGTTTCTGCCACTGGGGTTGGTTGGTTGGTTTTACGTGTTTCGCAGCCATCTTTTGACATTCTTAAAAGGAATAAGGTTTCAGTCTTTCAACTCAATATAGTAAATTTTTTGCTCTTAAAATTTTTATACGATTTTTAGAGTTTCTTCTC
Source organism: Maratus speciosus (assembly GCA_963932465.1). NCBI lineage: Eukaryota > Metazoa > Arthropoda > Arachnida > Araneae > Salticidae > Maratus > Maratus speciosus. Next base: position 158,147,587 of record OZ010789.1, read on the forward strand.
GTTTCGCAGTGTTTTTTTACATTTGTAAAAGGAGCCTGGTTCCAATTTTTTTAGTCCAGTGCAGTAAATTTTGACGAAGTTCTCGATTTTTTTCCCGCGATCATTTCCAGATATTCACATTTTTTCCCCCACAATCGTAATTCACATTTTTCTATCACGATTCTTTGGTGAAATCCGTACTTTTTACCACGAACTTTTGACGAAATTCGCATATTTTACCTCGATCCTTTGACGAAATTAGTGTTTTCTTTCTGCAATCTGTCGGTGAAATTAGTGTTTTCTTTCTGCAATCTGTCGGTGAAATTAGTGTTTTCTCTCTGCAATCTGTCGGTGAAATTAGTGTTTTCTTTCTGCAATCTGTCGGTGAAATTAGTGTTTTCTTTCTGCGATCTTTCGGTGAAATTTGCTTTTCTGACTGATTTTTCGATGAAATTTGCATTTTCTTACCGATCTTTTGACGAAACTAGCGTTTTCTTTCTGCGATATTTTGACAAAATTCACATTTTTACCACGATCCTTTGACGAAATTTATTTTCATTGCGACCAACTGATGAAATTGATTTTTTTTTTTTTTTTTTTTACACGGTTATTTGTCGAAATTCGCGACAGTTTATTGCAAATCGTGCGAATTTGCACACTATTTCAAACCTTGCCTCTCAAAGACACCCTCCCCCCCTCCAGAAATTCTTAAAATGTCACCCTTGTTCCTAAGAGAAGGCATTCCTGTATAAATATTTACAGAAACACGATTCACTCGTGGTTAATATACATGCATAGTGTTTTATGTTAAGAAGTTTGTTTTGCAGCCCAGATTTTATTTTTCCCCCATGAGCATTTTTTAATGTCCAAATTTTCGGACTAATGGCCCATTTTTTAAAACTTTCGGAAATGAATACTTTGAAATTTTGGAAATTTCGAAACAGAAATCACTCCTGAAAAATATGCTGCGCGGGATAAAAATCGCAACTAGAACCACAGAAAATGCGTTTTTTTTTTTTTTTTTTTTTTTTTTTAAATCGTAGTTTAAGACCGATTTTCGTAGCATCGTAGTTTATAAGTCCAAATCGTAGCAACTACGATTTTTTTCGTAGCAGTTGGCAGGTCTGTATTCGGCCAAAATCACTATTCGGTGCATCCCTAGTTCAAAGTCGATGACCAGTCCGAAAATAAATAAGTAAAAGAGGATAGTATTCTGCAGTTTAAAAATTAACAAACTTCGGTTAAAAGGTCGGTAAAGCCGATTACGGGCCCCCCTGGCTTCCCCCCCCTCCCAAAATGAGAGGCATGGGGGGAGCGGTCGCTACGGCTCTGCAAGCAAGACGACAAAGATTGTTTCCGACTTGTCGCATTTTTACAAGAGAATAGCTGAAAAGTAAAACTGTAATTGACTCAAAGCGAAATAAAAATAGCATAATGCAAAGAGCAGAAGTTACTAATTAAGAAAATATTTAATAATTTTAAATATGTTTTTACATTGTTTTCTTTTTTGTAATAAATTTTGTAATATATTTTTAAAAACTCTTAGAAGGGAAAAATACAGCGCCAAATGATGCAATTGTTGAACAAAAGTGAAATTACCGAATGCATATGACTATTACAAATGCGGGGGGGGGGGGGGGGGATGTCGCACCCTCCCACACTCCCCTGTAGCTACGTCCCTGGGAAACATCCGTTAAATTGTCTGTTCATTTATCCGAACTTTTGCTTATCTGAACTAGGGTCTTCCCCGACTTGTTCGGATAATCGGCACTCTACTGTATTTACATTCCTTTTTAATAGTTTTATTTCATCAGTTAGTGTTAAAATCATAGTGTATTGAAATGCTAGTTGCAGCCAATCCTACTGTTAAATCATATTTATAAAGTGTGGAAAGAGAGACATGATTAATTATAAAGAAGCGCACTTAACAACTGAAAAAAAAAATCTTGAAATCAGGGAAAATTATTAATAATTTTATTTAGATTTTAGAGACACCCGGAAATATACCTATACCTGTCTTTTAAAATTTGTTACTCCTAGTCTTTAATGATTTTTCCATCCTGGAAGTTTCTTGCGTGTTTTCTTATCTGTACATAAAGCAGGGTTGGTAAAAAACCGGGTTTTTTTCAAAAAAAAACCCCCGAAAAACCTGTTTTTTTATTGTTTAAACCAGGTTTTTTTTGGTTTAAACCGGGTTTTTAAAAATATATTTTCCTATTACATATACATGTATATTTATTGATAAAAATAAACATTATTTGATATATAAGTAGTATAACTTAGTTTTAAAATAATTTAAATTAGATAATTACAATTAATTATGTAGAAAATTGAAATCATTTAAAATTTAAACATTTTTAGTAAAAGTTATGTCTTATGTTCCATGAATAAAATGCTCTACATAGTGAAACATTGATACCTTGAAAATCTTAATAAACAATCTTTTGATTACTAGTACTATAAATAAATATATGGTGTAATTTCATAAATATAATATACTTTCCCATGGCTATTCAAAATAATTTCTTTGAAATATCTGTAATCTGAGATATCTGATTTTTCTGTTAGAAAACTACATGAACAATTTTATTGAAAGTAAAGCTTTTTTTTTATAAAGAATTCCTGTAATGATTTAATTTAGCAGTAGAGTCTTTGCACGTTTCAAGAAGTATTGCGTATTGTCATTTGACACTTCTCCTCAGAAACTGCCAGGTAAAAAAAAAAAAAAAAAAAAAAAAAGCAACAGCAAAATAAACAGAAATACTTATTTACCAGCTTTTTAGACTACTGAAAACATTGATCTTAAAATGGAAAGTAGATTTATAAAAGTTGTCATCCACTAAAACATTTAAACAGCCATCACACTTACTACAAGGATTTTTTTCTAAGCTATGTTATAATACATATTACTTCTAAATATCTAAACTAAAAATTAATAATATATATTTTTGGGCATTTTTATGAGACTTTTTTTCTGTTATGTCTCATGCGAACCGTATCTTGATTTTTCCCCATTTTTTTTTTTTTTTTTTGTCAGATCTAAATAGTGGATTTGATTATGCAATAGACGATTTAAATATATCTTATCAGATATTTTAGTTAAAAGTAAACAGGTGCTTCGCTAGCACCCAGTTTTTCAAAGTCCTCTTATTCGACTTCATATCTTGAGTTTCTTTTTTATTCTTAAGGCTCTTCTCATCTACTATATTATTAATCCGAAAGGGCAACTTTATGATATAAGTTTTAATTTATTTTTGCTCGGAAATGCATGAAACTAGCAGATGCTGTTGTTCAGAAACTATGTAATAGAACTGTGTTTTCCGGGGGGGGGGGGGGGGGGGGGAGGGTTACAAACGCAATAGATCTTTCAGAAAATAGTGTCAAAGATGGCGTTTTGAACCAGAATTTCCATGCGAAAGAAAAATAACTATTCAAGGAATCTTTGTCACGTGACCAAAATTGCTTATAACTCAATAAGTAATTTATTTACCAAAAATGGAAAACACAGTTCGATTCCAAATCGCTTCTTGGTCAGGCCTTCCAATTTTATATGAAAAATGAATTTGTAAGGCTTACTAAACCCAGTAGCCCTGATACAGCAAAAAAAAAAAGCACAGCCAATCTTTCATTAGCATAAAGAACAAAAAGTAACCAATGCAGAGAATTACTTATGATTATGTCATCATTGAGGCATATGTAATTCTTAGTAAATCTTAACTAATCAAGCAATCTAAGTAGTAAAAGTATATATCAAATCTGCCATTTTGGCTATTTTTAAAAATAAAAGGCTTAAAAAAAAAAAAAAAGAAGAAGAAGAAGAAAAATAACTAACTACTTGTTTTGTTCTTCCCAGCTAAAAAAATTAATCTGCTATGTAGATTTAAAGCTTATAAGAAAAGTTTGATTGATTAAAAACATTTGTCACTTTACAAATTTATTAATTCATCATTTTTCTAAAGCTTTGAAAAAAGCTTTCATTTTTTAAAGCTTTTTCTAAAGCTTTCTGCATAACTTGGATTTTGCATTTTTCAATAATCAGGCATGAAAGAGGGAAATGGGAAAAAAAGGTGGAAAATTTTTTCCATCTATACAATAAGGCCAAACCCGTATAATTTAAACACATTTTAACAGTTATTCATACAATAAAATGAATTATAACTGTACATATGATCGTTATTTTCTTTTTGTAACTTAGAAAGTATTAAAAGAAAAAATATATAAATAACAATAAATGTATAAATTCATTAAATCAAAAAGAGTATTGGAAACAGTTTGCAAAAAGTATAAATCCATCCAAATGTATCTTTATGAACTTAAGTGAAGTACAGAGATTAATTTTTCAAAATAAATGTATTATTTTGAATGATTTGACTGTTTAAGACTTTACTTAAAAAAAAAAAAAATCTATGCTAAATATATGCACGCCAAATTGATCTTTACTCCAGAAATACATTTCCAAAAATGCATCACTGAAATTATCCAGAAGTGTTTTATAAATAGAATAAAATATTCTATTCCAAAAAAACCTTATGGAAACTTCCTTTCCCTAGTTAAAGAACTTAATTTACATGAGTTTCGGGTGCTTATAATAAAAGCTCGCCTTTGATTTTATAGTACAGAAAAATACTCCAAGGATTTGAGTAGACAAAATGTCTAATTATTAAGCTTTTTAGACAAGCCCCCCCCCCCCCCCCCATATGCTCCTAATATTTTCTTTGTATCTTTGCATCAACCCAGAGAATGTCCAAATTTGCTTTAAAAAAGATGGGATTCCTCCTTTAGGATGAACTCTTTCGTGTCTGAATAATGTGTAAAATAAAGGAAAACATTAGGGAAAAAGAGAAAAAAAAAACAAATGAAAAAAACCCAGCATGGTTTAAAAAAAAAAAAAAAAAAACCATTTGGTTTAAACCACGGTTTGGTTTATGTAAATTTGGGATTGATATGTAAATTTTTTGATTTTTATTAAATTTGGGAATAAGAACTAAATAAGGATAGTTAAAGGTAGTAGATAGAATATTTAATAGTTTATAATAACTTTGAATTTTACGATTATTTACAATTACATTTTCATTAGTTTTTTGAAAAGATTTATTAGAAGAAATACAGGTTGTAAGAAGTTGGTGATAATAAGATTTACATATGATTGCATAATTATTAGGAGATTTGTCTACATATGTAATAACATAGTTTTTTTGTAATTTAGTTATTTGTTTGTATAACACTGGTGCCCAGCTAACCGAAAAGTACCTCAAAATATTTATATTTTTACTATGTATAATCATAGTTTATAGTTATAAAACTAAAAAAAATATATATTGTGCCATATTTTATTTTTTTAAGGCTACATGCATAAATGGCAAACTATAGAGTAAGTAACATAAATATATATCTTATACTATAATGCGAGCAAAAATTGTTTGTGTATGTATGTGTGTGTGTGTGTATAAATTTTATTTTAAAAATGGCTCTAACGATTTTGACGAAAGTTTTTATTTTACCATTTTCGGGCACGAAAAGACCATTGGGCTAGGTCACATGTTTGATAAAATTCTATTAGTGGGTCATTTTGGGTCAGGGTCAAGCTAATTATATCTAAAAAACGGCTCAATCGATTTTGAGTATTAGAATAAATGCAGAAAATTTATCATGTTTAGAATAGAAGCATGGAAAATAATGTGGCAAAAAGATTGAAGAATCTCTGAAAAAGTTTCTTGTGAATCCAAAAATTCCTATTTTGTAAGAAAATAATCTATTTTCTATGCATGAAAATTTTCCAGAGCAATTCATACAATGTGCAGAGTTGGAGATTTTCTATGTACTTGGAGGAGAAACACCAGACATTTCAAAGCAGTTGTATAACATATAAGTGGCATTCTCACAATCTTTTGACTTTTAAGTCCCTGAATAATAATTTTTATTTTAGTACATATATAGTTTTTTCTTTATTTCATATACTGGGGAACATCCCATTGCATGATTGCATAATAATATTAATGAGATAAACAAGTTTTGGATGATGTTGGGGGTCCAAATATCCAGGAAGCTCCTATACGGTCCTGTGTCTCTCATGCTGATTTTTAAGTTTGGAGCTGTCTGTATAAAATTATTTCAATAAAAGTAATTCAATGTAATTTCTGAAACTGGGACAATTGTTTTATATAAATATGTAGAAAAAAATTCACCTGCACACATTTTTACGGTTGATATTATTTTTTTAAACTCTGTCCCTGGGTTTTAAATTCCTTACCGTCCCTCTTGTTAAATTATACAGAAAATCACTTCAGATACAGTCACAGAATTTTTGTCAACTTTTTTCTCATGTAGAAGTACGATAGAGAAAAAATGGCTAAAATTCTTTGACAGGAAATTTACTGCAGAATTTAAATCAGCATTCATATATCAATTTCAAGCATTGTGGCTTTATTGGTAGTCTTACCATCCCCAAGGTTTATTCGTGCACTTTTCGAGGTAAATTAATTTTTTTTTTTTTAATCTAATCCAACTGTTTCTAAAAATCAATGAACATTGTGGCTATCACTGAGTCTTAACATGATTTGCCTAAAAATAGGTGGTAATTTTCCTTACCATCCCTTTTGTCCCCCTTACCGTCCCTTTTTTCCTATACCGTCCAATTCATTAACACCCCTTTGACAATGTTATACCAAAATTTTGTACTAAAAATACTACACTGTTATTATTTCTTATTTGAATGTCCTGTGGGTACTATGCAAATTCATTACAAGTAAAAATTTAGAAGAAAATAAAAAGTTTTAGTGGTAAAATGGTAAGGAAAATTAAACTCGTAAGTTTAACTTAAACCTCAGTTAAATAAAAAAAATTTCACTGCTGACCATTTTTTCTTTATTTTGAATCATTAAGTATATCTGATTAAAGTATTATTTTAGCAAGCTTAACTTCACCAGATTTTTATTCCTGAAAGTCAAAAGATTATGAGAATGCCCCATAAACTTAAAAATAGAATTTTGAAAAAGTATTGAGTAACTGTCATGAAATTCATGAATAGCTTAACACACTGTTTTAAGATGTGCTACAAAGATTAACTGTAACTATGTTTAATCTTCCTTATATTTTTTGTTTTACACATTTTATTTATTTTTTAGAAAACTGAAGAAAGAATTTAACATTCAAGGCATTCCAGCTCTTATAGTTGTGAAAAAAGATGGCACTATTGTATCCACGAATGGTAGATCTGATGTTGAACATAAAGGGAGTAATGCTGTGAAAGGCTGGATGAAGTAATTTTAAACTAACACATATTTGAGAATTTGTTTGAAAAATCAAAGTTTAAGATGAAAGTGTACTTACAATTGTAAATCTGTATTTTAAATTGTTGCTTGTACATTCATCATGCATATAAAATATATTTATATCATTTAAGGTACTTAATGGATATTGTTAAATAAATTTGGTTTTTACATTATTTCTGAGTTTCATTATTTAATAGAATATTTTAAAATGCTTTTTTGTTCATTTAAATCAATTAAACTGGATTTTTCTTAAAAAGGAAAAAAAAAGTCAGATATAATTTTTATGCCTCATTAGTATTTACTTTTATGTATAAGTTATTTATCCAAGTTATGTAGTATTCGTACAGAATGAAACTATTTATCTACAATGGTAGGGACCAGATGTATTCTGGATAACTGGTTGGATATCTAAACAATAACCATTTGATTAGATTTGAAATTATTAGATTAAACAGATTAGATCCAATCACGATAAAAGATTAATCAGAGTTTTAAAAGAGAACTGTTTATGAGGATATCTTAGAAGGTTGGGGGGGGGGGGGGAGGAAATCCGAACCATAGCTCCAAGCTGTAAACCTGATGGGGTGTTTTCCTACGGGCAGCCGAAACCCATTTGGTAGTCCATCCTTTTGACAGCTGTTTTAAAAAGTTTTCCTTGGTTGTACAATGTTTATATTTATGTTTTGGTCGCACAAAAAAACTGCAAGATTCTCAATATAGCTGCCTGGTTCAAAACATGGCAATTTATATTAAATATTAGTAACAAAAGCACAACTAGAGTAATAACTATAAAAAAAAAATAATAATTAATGAATATAATTTGTCTATAAATCTCATTAATTTATCTATAGGAATTTGTCTATAAATCTCATTAGTGCTGATATTCTGTTCATGAGAACAGGACCTTCACCAATATAATTAATCCAATCCAGAATCGCCATACTTCTGTGCCTTTTAACGTGGAAATATGTTGTCAGAGGTCAATCTAGTACATAGTGAAGTGGAGGGGAGACCACATACACAAAGAGGGGAATCACATTTACCTGTGTCATAAAAATATTTCTGTAAAGGGCCATATATTTTGGAAGTAACATGATTAATAGATATATGATCATGATATTAATAGACATGAGTAATATGATTCTACATTTCTGGTTAACTGATTTCTAGATAAATGGTTCCATACTGTATAATCATGATATGGATAATAATAATACTGACATCCCAATTAAAAATAAATATCTGACTGCAGGTAATTTTAAGCATTCTGTGTAAATCTATAGAAGTTTAAACCCTTTATCCAAACAGAGACAGTAAGAATTTAGATTTCAAACTTGACTGACACTAAGAGGGCCGAAACTAAGGGGGAGAAAGCAAGACATATGCCCGGACACCAGAATAGAAGGGGACAAAAAAGATTTAGTTCACCATTCAGTACAAATAACAAAATTTGGAAGAAAAATCATGCAATTGAACAATTTAAAGTAAAAAGGCATTTGTTATACTCTAATCTATGCTCCATAAGTCGATTTCCTAAGATAATATATTTTCTAACAATTATTTTATATTTAAAATAAAAAACGAAAACTTTTCTTTATGAATTTATTTTGAAAGGCGAGGCAACAAAAGGTCTCTCCCTTTCTTTTTTTCATATAGACAAACAAATAAGATGTTGACAACCCTCAGAACAAGGGTTGCCAACCAGTGAGAGGCCCCTTCCTTGGGAGGCGCAAGTCAATGGTATTTCTTTTAATCCCATCAAAGATAATACAAGCACCCACAAATTGATCAATATGCGTCTCACTAGAAGCAATAAGAGAAAACCAAAGCCTTCAGATTAGTTAATTCAGCTTGTTTGTTAATAAATAGTGGTGTTTGTAAATAAATTAGCTTAATAAATAATGGTGTTTGTAAATAAATTAGCTTATCTTGAGAGAAAAATGCAAACACATTTTAAAGAGCAAGTGATGACTCTAAGGGGCATCCCACACTAAGGCGACACGTAAGACATGTCGCTTGAATTCCCTGGAAAAACTGGTTTAAAACAACTTAGTCCTTTGTTTCGACCGGTTTTTGCGCTACATGTTTCTGCTACATGTCGCTTGTCCCCTTAGTGTGCTTTTAAGTATATCTAATTTGTAATGACTTACCCCCTCCCCCAAATAAATATATATATATACATAATCGGAAACATTCATGTGTAGCAAGAAAGCAATGATTTGAAAAGGAACAATGCATTAATGAAATCATATTAATTTAAAAACAGATTTATATGGGACTTACACAAAGACAAACATCGATCATTTGCAGCAATGCAAAACAAGCTCAGGATTCTAATTGATAAATCAATTTTTAAAAATTTGGAAAATATTCTTCAATAAGGTACATTATTATAACTTTATTTGGGAGAAATAAGCTTCTGGTGAAATATTTTGTTCAGATTTTATTCTCCTTATTTGTACAAATGCTCTAGATAATTTTTATTTTTAGTTAGAACATTAAGTTATACTAGTTAGTGCCCGTCAAGATTTGACAGTAAATAACTTGAATGTTTCATTAGAAAAATTCTTGAATTTTTAATTAGTTGCTTTTAAATTAATTATTGAACGACTAACTACGTGATGTATTTCTTTAAGGAAGTAAATGGTGCATTTCTATATTGCTAAAGTGATTCTTATTTCTTTAAGGCGGTAAATGGTGCTGCCAGTCTAACCTATTCAATGAAGTGAAAGAATTTTAAGTATGTAATTTACAACTAATTATGCTTGCTTTTTATCAGAAATTTACCTAAAAACACCAGGTAGAGAATTAATTTTTACTTACTATGACTTCATTTTTTAAAAAATAATATCTATTTTTATTTATTTATTAAAACTACACGGCCATTAAAATCTGCCATGAATTTTATTTTTATCTGTCTCATTCTCTAAAAACCTAAATTTGAAACTTGAAGCAGCTAACGATTTATAATATATATTTTTAACCATTTGGAAAAGTCGTTATTGTCCTCGGTCAGGGTAGGAAATCAAAAACATATCTGAAGCGTTTTATTAGTTGAATCCTGCATTTTATTCATTTTCTGATTGGTCTATACAGTAATCTGTATTTTCCCTTTACTTTCAACAGAGATGGATACTTCTGTTGCCATTGTGACAAAAAAGTAATAAAAACTACAAAAAAAAAAAAAAAATTAATAACTGAGAAACAAATTGAGATACAGCTTTCAAACAAATTGCATTTAAAAGTACATTTTTTTCTCTATACGACGGTGTAAAAAGTAATATTGTGGGATGTTTAGAAGTTTAAGAATGAATTTTCATTTAAAATTGGTCCAGGAATATTAATGTTTAATCCATGGCCTACGTAATGTATGACCAGCTCCGTAGAAGTTTAAAAATTTACAGTACCGAAAAATGTACGTACCATGGCATACATAATGTATGATTAACTCTGTGCAATTTTTTATGTCTTAAATTTTAGTCTTTGAAAAAATCATTTTCCAAATGGTCGTTGTAATTTGTTAAATTGCATTTTTTTTTATTACTTGAATTTTATTTTACATTTTTATACATTTTAAAAATATTAAACCTGGATATCAATGCAATTTCTTTTATAGCTCTTATACGAATATTTTTCTTTCTTTCCGTTTTATTTTTTTCGCAAATGAATGACAAACTTTTCTTTCTGACACACACACATATATATTCTTGATAATGGTCCGAAAATATTACGAACATTTTAGACCAGCTCAATTTATTTAATTGATTAGTGCAAGATTTAGAGCAAGTGATGATTCTTAGTGTACTTTTAAGTATATCTAATTTGTAATGACTTCCCCCCCCCCCAAATATATATATATATATATATATAATTGGAAACATTCATGTGTAGCAAGAAAACAATGATTTGAAAAGGAACAAGGCATTAATGAAATCATATTAAATTAAAACACATGCATGCAGATTACATGCAAAATATTTTAGCTTAAATATTTTAAATATAAAATCATTATTTTTACAAAACATTGAGTGTTAAATGTTATTTAATTATAAAGCATTCAATCATAGTAATAAAATAAAAGTAACATCTCTTCCTAATAAAATATGTCATTATTGAAATGAATTATCGACAAAAATAGTACACCTTTTGCCATGCTTGGGTTCGAACCTGCATTATCTACAAAAAATCTGAGCTTTAAAGGGCTGCGTTAACCCGCTACGCTAGCAAGAACTCATTTTACTTCCCTCTAAATTGAAGAGGTTCGAAAAAAAGTTGATGCATACGAATGTATTGGATACATGTCTCGAATTTGAGTTCTGATCTTACAGAAATAGTTTTCTGTTTTTAATATTTATGATATCTTATTTTTTTCAAAGAAGTAGCTACAACTTAACATGCTAGTTTCCCAATCTTCGTGTGTAACTATTGGCAATTCATGAGACGACTCACCAGCCATAAATTTTAACCTCAAATCACTGTGTTTATCTTCTGTTTGTAATATGACCAAAACAATATGGCACCCCCGAAATAAACCATATCTAGCTCTTAATATAGACACAATATTTTTTTTTTCATTGTTAATAATGCTGAAAGAGCCAAATAATACTAACTTTGTGAAAGAAAGAAAAGCTTGTTTACAGTAAGATCGAATAGCAGACAAACTTAAAACAACTTCGATCTGTGATGTGATAGTTCAACTGAGCGAGCATCTTTGCACATGTGCAGCGCGTCACTCCAAAGGCAGACTTGTACTTATATATTGCACATGCGCAACTGTAGAATTTTAATTAAAATTATGGCTAATTAATAAAATATTTGAACAAACAAATGGACGATAACAAATCTGTGGCCAAATATCTTTCATTTAAAAAAAGATTTGTGTAATTTGATGCAGTAGTTTCTTCTCACGGACTGTCGAAAGAAAACGCTTAGCATTTTAAATATATAGATTTTTCATTAATATATTTGATCAAGCCCTATTGATATGCCTATGTGTATGCAGGTTAGAAATTAGAAGGAAACAATCATGTGTCAATGGCACAATGTTTTTTGACAAACATTTTCTACTTAGGTACAATTTTGAAATTTTTTATTTTCCTTATATTGAATGCATATAAACAGGTAGCATTAGGATTTTAATAATAAACAAAGGCCTTTTAAAATTATTATTATTTTTTTTTAAGTCTGCCTTGTTCAATTATATTCTACATTTCCCTCTTTAAATCATAGGTTCCCAACGGGAGTGGTATTATCCCACCAGTGGGCAGCAGAGTCTTCCATGGGGACGGTAGCGAGTCCAGAGGCAAATGGCGAACAGCCGTGGTGTGTCTACCCATTTAGAAAAGTAATGTAATAACACTAGCTGACCCCTTTCCCGGCATTGCCGGGACCATGATAAAAACTTTAAATATTCCTTTAAATGAAAATCTATACAAACGAACATAGAGTTGGGGGCCCCAAATCAAATTTCTTTTACGAATGTAAAAAAATCGCCATGGAATACAAATAAATGTTAAAACTTGCAGAGGACCAAATTTTATCATAGTGGGCTAAAACATTCAAACCACAATTCTTTCATAAATACCAAAAAATCTTTGTGGAACACGAAATATTGCTATAAATCACATTAAAAATTCAATTACGGGCTGCAAAATTTTTATATTAAGCTTGCTAAAAGTTTGATACTGAATTCCTCTTTTTAGTAACCCATGTTTCGAAAGATGACACGCATGCCTGAACAGAGATTTCAAAATGAACCTGTGGTTTGAATTTCTCAAGAAATTTGTTTATTCTGCGTGAAAGTGATAGAAGTTCTTATGGCGATTATTTTTGTAACTATCTATACAGCTGTTGAAAAGTTTATTTAAACTTAAACCATAGTAAATTTTGTATTTCAAAATGTCTGAATCTAAGAAGAAATGCCGGCAGTATAGTATTGAGTATTTGAAACATAGATTTATGCATTCTCTTACAGTCTTACAAACTAATCATTATGTATTTGTTTTGCCAAAACGTTTTCAAATGGATGCCATGAAACCTTCTAAGCTACAAGAGCATTTGAATAAAATGCATGCTGACAAAAAGGACAAAGATTTATCCTATTTTCAAGGATGGGAAAAGAAATATTTAAAATAGCCAATTGTATCAAACTTTTTGAGGTCAAAAAGAGTTGCGGACTACGAGCCTCATATAATATTTAACTGTTAATCACAAAAGCGGGAAAACCACACACAATTGGTGTGGAAATAATCTACCTGACAGTCAAATAGGTAATAAAAATTGTTCTTTATATAAAATACCATCAGAAAAAATCCTGAGTAATAATTCAGTGCAAAGAAGAATAGATGAAATGGCTACAGCTTGCATACAGTATTTCATTTGAAATATTGTATGCAAGGCGAATGTTTCTCTCTGGAAAAATTTCCAAGAATTAATATGTTGATCATTGATTTCATTTGTGTCTAAATTCATAGAATATATATACTTATTTTAAGTGCCTGCAATCCACACTGTAGAAACATTGCTACCCTTTGGAGGGCTATGTTTCAGACATTATTTCATCTTTATCTCCTTAATTCAGAAGTTTTTAATGAAAGAATTGCTGTTATATAAAATTTTAAAGAAATTTGGAAATGAGTGTATAATAATTTGGTCCAGGCATATAGATTATGTTTGTAAGGTAATTTAATAATGTGTGAAGTGATCTATAATTTTGCAAAAACTAATAATCTACACAACTTCATGTCAAAAGAATTGCAATATAAAAATCTTCTACTGTATATTCATATGTTCTAGGCATATTTGGCCCTATTTAGAAGATAAATTTAATGATTTGTGAAATGTGATTTATATAACGTAAAATTCTGTAATATGCATAACCTGTTGTTTCAAGGTGTGCGTTAAAGATCTTGTACTGTAATTTCTAAAGAAAAAAGACAGAAAATCATCTCACAAAAGTCATCTGACAGGATTGTTATGGATGCAAAGTGTATAATATATATATATATGTATGTATGCATGTTCAGGGTGTCTGAAAAGTCTGGAAACAGCCAAATAACTCAAAAAATACACATCGGATTGAAAAATGGAAAAATATGTTAAATATTTTTTAAAAAGCTAATCAGTGATACCAAAATTGACTCCTTGGTGGTCAGAGGGGGTCCAACTTTAAAATCTTGAATGAGAACCCTCTTTTTATTGCAGATTCGGATTCTATGGTGAAAAATACATAACTTTTGTATTTAACATTTTTTTCTGATCATCATAGATGGTTCTGTAATCAAGCAAAATGCAGCGTAAACAGCACAACAAATCGTGAGAGGCAAGGGGGCTAACATTAATGAAGAATCCCGAAGGGAATAGGAAGCTACTACGACCGAGTCGCCGTTCTTAGGTAATGCTTAAAGTAGTGCATTCATTTTGAATTTAAGCATTACCCCCCTTCCTTCACACAATGTAGGGAGGGATGCTGCATTTTTCTGTTTAATTTCTATTTTTTCAAATTTTAAAATCAGAACTTCAATGGAAAATAGAATTTTTTGATCAGCAAACAAATCTGACTGCATTTTGCTGAATTACAGAGCAATCCATGATGATCTGAAAAAAAAAAATATTAAATACAAAAGTTTTGTATTCTTTCCCATAGAATCCGAATCTGCAATAAAAGATGGGAATTCTCAGTCAAGATTTCAAAGTTGGACACCTCTGATCCCCATGGGATTGGGGTGGAGGGCTCACAGAAAATCTTTTTATAAATATTTAACACACATTTTTTTGTGATTCAATCTAATATGTATTTCTCGAGTTATTCAACCGTTTCCAGACTTTTCGGACACCCTGTATAATATATGTATATACAACACCACCAATTTATTATTCACAAATAGAAAAATCAAAAATGAAGTTGTATCTTTTTTGAAATTTTTTCAAAAATAGATTATAATAACAAGTGAGATGAGGAACTGAAAACAATAAAACACTGAATATCATTGAGACTGGAAAATATTGCAAAAATTAAAATATTTATATATACTAATGACTTTTCATGAAAATCAAATAATGATGCATTTGAGACTCATATGGTGATGGTGATGGAATATTTCATGTTGTTCCTTCAAGTAGAAAAAATACTTTATTGGATTTTCAAAGAGTTTTTTTTTCTATTTGTCATCTATAAAGATCTAAAATAGATCCAAATAACTTCTGAATTGTTGAACTTAAGTTTTGTTAATCTTTTATATATTTAAAATGCTATTCAGTACATCATTGCGTTTGAAATCTGAGAAGATCTTTTAACACATGGATTAAAGAGCATTTTATTGTTAGAATTTTTTTTTTCATCCAAATTACTTTTTTAACATATAACATTATAATAAGTTTATTAAACTGTATAGAATAAATATTCATCAATAAAAATAATCAAAATGCAGTCTAAAGAATTTCATAGTGATATTCAAATCTATATCCTCTAATCCTGATGTTCACCATGTATAGCTTGCTTTTACTCATAGAAAATAAACCATTGGAAACCTTTTGAGATTTTACTTCACTTCTATAATAGCTGAATGTTTTTACTTTTAAGATGACATCAGTGAGTGGCAGAACTGATAGCAATTTCTTTAAAATCTTGAAAATTATCGGGAAATTTTGTCTCGCATGTGATACAAAAGAACCCAGGAAGTTAAAGTGCCCCCCCCTCCCCCCCCGCAATGTTTCCATACTACAAATAAGTTACGTTTTCAGAATTCTTTCTTTCTTTTTTACATTTATCCAATCTGTCTGAATTAAACACGTTATATTGGTTTTCAAGAAAAAGTTAAACTTTAAAACAGTAATTAAAATCATTCTTTTTTTTTTATGAATTTTACTGAAGAAAATCTAAGCTTTCTCATTCTTTGCTTATGCATTCTGTTCGTTCATTAAATCCTTTAGATTATATGGATTCATCTAATATTATCTTAATGGACATTTATTCTACTCAATTAAGATATGGCAAAAGCTTAGGGGCATTTAGTCTGAGATTTAAAAAAAATGTTTATGATGATAATGCATTTTAACTTAGGTGTCAATTTTAACACTAGCATTATGACGTTTCCCATATACTTATAACTGCACTCAGCAGTAATTTTGACTGCTTGTACTGAAAAAATGAAAAGATGTGTTTTTTGCTGTTATGTTAAATTAAAGCATCAATTGTTATCTGGTTAGAAGCAAAAAGCGTGGGATTTTTAAATGAAATGTATATCTTTCTGAGCTCCTCAGCCATATTCAAATTCAAAATAAAATCACCGCAGCTGTAGTTTTTATATCCAGTTGTCTCTTTATAAATTATCCATGCAGTTATCGCAGAGAAATCAAGGATATTAAAAAAAAGACTAACCAACATCTAGATGGGGACTTCACTGAATATTTTCTGGCCATCTGGCACGTCGAATTATAAAAATTTACAACCTCAGTTTTTTTTTTTTTTTTTTTTTCATTAGATGAGGTTTCCAATGTTGGGTGTAAAATACTCAGTAGCAGGATGTTTTTGTTCTTTTTTCCTTGTTAAAACATAAGCATTATATTGTCATGCTTAGCAATCTTACTAGAATACAGCACATCTCTTTTTTTCTTGAAAGAATGAGATACTTTTCTCTTTGAACAATAATTGTGCCAACACAGATTATTCCTGTATTTTACATTTGTTTTATTAATTTCAGTGATGAAATTGTCCATTGTGAGGTTTCTTCCAGTGTTGTAATAAGGTTTAATCAAACAAAAAGTTGCCTGTTCACCTATTCTTCATATGGCATTGCTTCATCCTTACCCAAATGTGGATATCCGTTCAGTAAATATTTTGACTGCACACCAGCAGCAAATCAAAATTTAATGCCAAATTTATCAGCTTTTTTGGTATATACTGAATAAATCGGCATAAAGTGTTCTGTTCATGGGAAACAACTGTTCATCTACTACAATATTTCCATTCGGTTTATAGTACATCAAGCAGTTTTTGATAAATGTATTGCAAATATCTGAAACAAGGCAAATGGATCAGTTTGCAGCCTTTGGGACCTAGTTGACTTCTTGTTGAAGTGCAAGTACTTCATAATTTTCAAGAATCTATCCCTGGCCATTGTCCGAGTGATGTCGGACCCCAGGGTTTTGACCATAAACTCAAAACAGAAAGACCTTTTGCAGCCAAAGCTCCATGAGCATACAGCTATAGCACAAAATTAGCACTTGCCACTTGCCAATCATCGAGTAACACTTAAAACATGGTGATTAACTTTATTGTCCTCACTCAGCAAACTCAATGGGCAGCACTCACCAAACCCGATGGTTGAAAGATCTATGCCAGGGAGGAAAGGGGTGAAATTCGTTCGGAATTTACGGCATCCAGATCACCAATCGCCCTGAACGTAAGAAAAGATAGTAGCAGGTAAAACATAGTCATATTCAAATCTATCGAGAAATATCATTCGAAGTCATAAAAATTATTTCGAGAAAAAAACATATTTCGTTGAATCCAATTCTTGAAAAATAATCAATCTTGAAAGTCTTTTTATCTTTTATTTTTGACAGCACAGCACGATGACATTTAGAACAATTAATATTTAACAGTTAAATAAGATTATAAATTCCGAGAATACCATATAAATATGCATCTCAGCCAAGTAATAAAGATATTCTAATCTTCTAGTTACATAAATTCAAGCATCACTTCACTACATTAAATCACACTTGTTAATATAAATATTTACAATTCCGAGAAAACATTTTTTTCCCGACCAAACACAATTCGAGTTTTTTACTTACTAAAAGAATTCTAGCATCAGTCAGTTTATTTGCGCTCTTTCGCAAACACAAGTACCGAGCCACGTGATCTCGGCTATTTTTAGATTTCTCCTCACGCAGACAGGAGCCATTTCATAACACTGCCCACCCAAGAACATATGGGTGTTCATCACAAATAATTAAAATATATCAAATTAATACAAATATAAAATGTTATACGTACTTCAGTATTTAAACACGTTACATTCAAATTCAAACTAAAATAAGAAGAAAAAATAAGATTAATATATGAATAACTTAAGTCAATCAGTTCGCAGTTCCATATGATACAGTAACTGTACTGGACATCTGAGAATAGAAATCGATTTTTCAGTTTTTACTTTACAGGCCCTCACCTTGCCGTCTCTTCCAGGAAATAATTCAATAATTTTTCCTAGACTCCAGAAATTTCTGGGTAACTTATCATCTTTGATTAGTACAATGTCATTTAATTTAAATTGCGGAAAATTAGTTTTGTTCGAACTTAAATGAGCTGACCTCAAATTTAACAAGTATTCCCCTTTCCATCTAGACCAAAACAGGTGCATTAATTTTTCACGATATTTATAAGATCTAACTAACTCTTTCCTGGAAGAGATATTTGAGTGAAGGTGAAGCTAAACTGGTGGCAGAGAAGATATTCTTCTTCCAATTAGGAAGTGAGCAGGCGTTAATGGTAAGGGATCTGGACCTTCTGGCGAGAAATAAGTTAAAGGGCGAGAGTTGACCATCCCTTCAATTTCAATTAAGATAGTATTTAGTTCATCAACGGTTAGCGATGATTTGCCAAGAGTTTTCTTAATGTAGTTTTTATAGTCCTAACCATACGTTCATAAAATCCCCTTCACCATGCTGCTCGTTCGATTATGAACTTCCACTTAATGTAATGGGAAGAAAAAAATTCTTGTACATCTGGATGTAGAGGTCTGCACAGGCTGGAATTTCCAGGCCCGGGCCCGGCCCGAAGGAAAGCTATTTTGGCCCAGCCCGGCCCGGTGTAAAAATTGAAAGTTCGGCCCGAGCCCGGCCCGTTTACATTTTTACCGTTCTCGGCCTGGCCCGGCCCGTACAAAAATCAGTGAAAACAGGCCCGGCCCGACTAAATGTCTACAAAAATTCCATTTTTTCTCGTCATACAATTAAGATTCTTTTAATGAATACTACATGCATATTTATGGGAACATTTTACAGTATATTTTAAATTACTATGTGTTCGCAAAATAGAAAACACACAATAGTAAACGTTAACGATTACTTACAGTGTTTTAGTCAACGTCTCTACAGACGTTTCGAAATTTAAATAAGGGTTCATTAAAAGATTATTGTAGTTTAGAATAAAGGGTTAAAAAACATGATAACTTTTGAAGCTTATAATAAAAGGTAGATTTGTGAAAATATTTCTGTCATTTTTAAGGCTTTTCTCAAATCCAAAGGAGCTACATTTTGATACATTTATGAATTCATTTCTTTTTGGAAACGCATGAGATTGGCAGGTATTCTTATTCAGAAACTGTTAATGCCATTTTTTTTTAGATAAAAGTAATATATCTTTCAGAAAATACTGCCAAAGTTAGCGTTTTGAATCGAATTTCCGGAAACGATAGCACAGGAAAGGAGAAAACGTACAGTCACGTGACAAGAGTCTCTGTTATCTCTGTACGTAATTTATGAAAAATGGAAACGCTATTTGATCCCAATTGCCTTCAATACTCAGCCTGTCAATTTTATGCCTTTATAGTTAAAAATGAGTCAGAAAATGTGTCTGAGAGTTTCGCATTGTTGAGCAGTAAATATGAGAACCACCTTAAGGTACATTTCCAAAGATACTGTTAACAGAAGTTCATTATCGCTATTAATACTTTTACAAAACATAATGCCTGTCCTACACATCCTGAGAACGATTAAGACCAGTTCCGTCCCGGCACAAGTCTGCCGAAAAAAATTAAACCCGGGATCAGGCATCATGTAACTGCACAATGCCGATCTCTACGATGGACATGTTACATTTCTGTATTGATGTTGTTAAACTCGCATCGGCTCGTAGCGCACATTTATACTTCTCGAAAAAGTCATATTGATTGGAAATGACCTCGTATTTTATCTGCTCCTCTCAAATTCTTATATTGGGCCGATAGGCCCGATTAATTTTTTTTATCGGCCGGGCCCGGCCCTTCAGGCCCGTTCAATTTTTTTGCCGGCCCGTTGAAAAAATTGTCCTAATTCTGCCGGCCCGGCCCGTTTGAAAATTCTCCGCCATTCCGCCGGGTACGGGCCTCGGGCCAAGCCCGGGCCCGTGCAGACATCTATCTGGATGAGTTATAATGGACCAAAGGTTTCTCAAGTCATTTTCTGCACGTTTGAAAGTCTTACCATTGTCGGAATGTACTATAGATGGTAATCCTAGTCGAGCAATGAACCTACGGAAGCCTAGTAAAAATGTTTGTGTCGACAATCTCCAGGTAGACATTTCTAGTTACTGCACACGTAATCAGCAAGATGTATTGTTTATTACCACTGTCTTTAACGTACAAAGGTCCTGCAAAATCATATCCTATCACACTGAATGGATTTGCCTGTTCTACCCGATCAGCTGGCAATGGAGCTACCGTTTGGTCTCCTGGAGTTGAAGAAAACCTCTTGCATATAATGCAATTTTTAAGCACACCTCTCACGGTTTGTCTAGCCCTTATAAGCCAGAATCTTTCTCGAATTTGAAGAAGTGTATGGGCAACAGCAGAGTGAAAAACTTTATAATGAGCATCCCAAATTACTAGCTCTGCCAATTTAGTTTTTGGCAGAAGAATTATAGGATGTTTTTCATCCATCGTTAAGTCAGTCTTATCGATTCGTCCAGAAACTCTCAAAACTCTTTCTGAATCTAGATAAGGGTTCAATGAAAGCAATTTAGAGTCTCTAGGAAGTGGTTTGGAATTTTTCAGGCATAAAATGTCCTTCGCGAAAATTTCGTTTTGACAATTTTTTATCCAAAAAATTTCTGCTTCTCGGATTTCCTCTGACGTAAGATTACAATTTTTCTCGTGTTTTTTCTTTAGTATTTTGATAAAGACTACAACATAGCCAGTTACCCGTAATAGTTTTTTCAGGTTACCGTATTTGTTTATGTCAATTAAATTTTCCTTAACGATTATTGCATTAACAATAATTTTACTTCTAGCTTCAATTTCAGGGTTGACTGATTTTTTTTTTAAACTTATCATCCTTAGGCCAAAAATTTTCAGTTTTACTAAGCCATTCAGGGCCGTACCACAACTGATTTGAGTTCAATAATTCTTTAGCTGATAGCCACCTAGTAAGCATATCAGCAGGATTATCCCTGCTAATTACATGCCTCCAAGAACTAGGGTCACTCATCCCCTGAATTTCTGTCACCCTGTTGGCAACAAAGGGCTTCCATTTGGATGCCGCTTCTTGGATCCAATGTAATACAATACTTGAATCAGTCCACAGTACTATTTTTTTCCAGATTAGAGAAAATACCTTTAAGGTGATTAGCTATCCTAGCAGCTATTAGAGCACCTAAAAGTTCGAGTCTCGGTAGAGTTATTTTCTTCAACAAGGCCACTCGAGCCTTAGACATTATAAAACATGTCTTAAAAGCACCTTCGGATGTTTTAAACCGGAAGTAAGCTACAGCTCCATAGGATTTTAAGGAAGCGTTGGAAAATAGGTGAAGTTGTACATTGTCCTGCACTTCACCCGAGTGATAATAATACCTGGGTATTTTTAATTGTTCTAGCAATTCTATTTCCTGATACCATGTTTTGTATTTAATTTTAAATTCTTCGTTAAATTCATCGTCTCAGTCTAACCCACTCTGCCATAATTCTTGTAAAAAGATCTTAATTCTAATCAAAAATGGTGACATAAATCCAATAGGATCAAATATTTTGGTGGCAGTTTGGAGAACATGCCTTTTGGTAAATTCCAAGCTATCACCAATTGACACTAAAGATGCCAAATCTATGGCCAGAAAATCCTCTTCAATATTTCAGTTTAGCCCCAATACTTTAGATTCTGCACAATTTTCATTAATTTCTATAACTGGGTTACCATTCCACAATTTCTTTAATTCTGGTGAATTAGTAACGAACTTTTGCAATTCCATATTAGCATCTTTAAGTATAGAAACTGCAGTAGATGTTGGTTTCATGGCTTCTACAACGGTGGATGCTCCATAAATTAAGTTATCCACATATAAATATTTATTAATCATTTCATAAACCACGGGTTCTATTTCCTTATAATTACAGATATGTTTTTTAATTGTAGAGGCTAAAACAGAGGGGGAGCTGGTCACACTGAAACAGTGACGGTTAAAATGGTATAAAGCGCTGCATTGATCTATGTCGCAGTCATGAAATACAAAAAACATAAATAATTTCTATCATTTTCTGATACCTCTATTTGTAAAAAGGCTCTAGCAATATCCCCCGTGAAAGCAATTTTAAACTGCCTAAAATTCAACATCACATCTATGAGATTAGGATTTAAATTTTCCCCCACAAAAAGACATTGGGGTCATTCCATGTCAGTTCAGGCAGGCATGTAACCCACCATCACAGATTTTGATGAAACTGCGTGTGTTTGTTCCTTTTATTAAGATATGATTCCCAGTATTTTTTTTTACTCCTTGGTCAAATAGTTTCTGAGAAAAAAATTGTCAAAATTTTGAAAACTGCCATCAGTTGGCATTCTTGACTGCTCGATTTTCAAATGTAGCATGACATAAATATGATCATATTTCAATATCTATTCCACAAATCATCTTCAAATAATTTATGCATAATATATAGGGTACGTATTTTATGAAAAAAATACTGTTACGCTTATATAACATTTTAAGTGTGTCTAAAAAAATGTTTAATCTTTGAAGTCGTGATTTTTTTATGAAAAATAATGCATTACCTAAAATAGCATTATTAACAAAAGGCGGTATTTTTATTAAATTTATTTTTTGTGGGGGATATACTTAAAGGTGTCCTTTACCTGATTCTGAAATAAAAGTAGTGGGATTTTGGGTGTTTTTAGTAGTATTTCATATTTAAAAATATTTTGAGGCGTATTTCAAATCAAATCAAGCAGAGTCATTCCATGTCAGTTCGCCTAAGATATTTAATTCGCTGTCACAAATTTCAATGAAACTGGGTATGTTTATAGCTCATTTTAACACAGGATCAAGGAAATTAAAGGTGATTACAAGTAAAATATTTTTTAAGATAAAAAAAATATCTAAATTTTGAAATTTTTTTTAAAAATGTTTTTAATGGCAGATCTATATTCAAAGACTGCATAAAAAAAAAAAAGTCATTTCAATATAAAATCACTAAATAAGTTTCAAATAATGTATATGGGACAAATAATGTAGGCAGATTATTATTTATTGTTGTTTGTTATGTTTAAATGCTAAGAGTGTGTTTAATCTTGTGAATTCTTAAAATCAAGAATTTTGTGAAAAATAATGTGTTAATCAAAAATTTATTATTAACAGAAGGCAGGCAGTTATTACTTTTTTTAATTGTACGTAAAAATATCTTTTCAATAGTTATAAAATAAAAATAGTGAAAATATGAGCAATTTTAACAAAATATTCATAAAATGTGAATGTTTAATGATAAATATTGAAGCTTTTCATGCTAAGATGTACTAAAATGACTACGATATCGTGTATTTCTACTCTTGCTTAAATATAATACATACAATAATAAAATAACAAATATTATTTACAGCAATAAAAATTAAATTAAATAGTACCAGTTCCTTTACCAACACTACATTGCTCAACAGCCGACTTAAAATCAACAGCCCGCACTCTTATTGAAAAATACTTTCAACTGTTCAAATAATAAATAAACTGCATTTAAAAATTTTAATATCAACTTAAGACGATAATAATAACTAAACAACATGATGAATTTATAAATCAGCTTTTAATTGAAAAGTCATGAAATGGTCCCTTTAAATATTGTTGTTCATCGAGTCAATCAAAACAAATTATATAAAAAAAAATAGTGAGCCTAATATGCTGACTGCAATGACACTTCTAACAAAACTAATTAATTCATTACCATCTGAAATCAAACCCGAAAGATCAAAAGAAAAAAAAATCATCTGTAGTGTGAATGTGACATACTCAGTGGTTGTTGAGGTATGTCTTTGTGACATTTTCACCTGTACTTCAATAAAATATAAATATGTAAGCTTTTTTCATTCATCCAAATTAAGTAAAACAATTATAAAATTTTGTTGTCATTACACCAGATGTTAAATTTTTCGTTACATACTATTAGATAAGTTCTTTACTTTTAGGCATTATTGACATAATATCATAAAATTTGCTATATGTATTTTCTGTAAGTGTATAAACAATATATATATGCTTTATTAAACATAAATGAATAATTTTTAAATAATTTGTTTGAGAACAGGGATATATATACACACATATATATGTTGAAAATCCATCTTTCAGCAATATTGTGATGAAATAAATCAAATTACCGTAATTTCCGGTGTATAGCCCGCGGATCATACAATCGTGTTTTGACCCAGAAATTTTTAAAAATAAAATGTAACTTTTTAGATCACAGTAAATATTGGTCTTCAAATACTGAATAAAATTTCTGGGTCCAAACTGAATTGTTTGATCTGCTGGCTATACACCCGAAATTACGGTACAAATCATTAGAAACCGAATAAAGTTACAAAAGTGCAACTCATTAAGTTTTAAATATTTTTTTAGATATAGTTATTTGAAAGATATAAATATAATGGATTATGCATTTTTTGCATATATTTAAAGCACAATACGTCAAAATTTTCTTCAACAGAGTGAAATTTGGTTTTTTTTTCAATATTAGCAGCTCAATGCTAAATTTTCAATATTAACAGCCAAATATGAGTTTAAAGATTAGGACTGTCATTTTGAAAATTTCTATTGGGCGGTGAGGAGCTAGTGATTTTTCTCTTTTTTGGAAAGGGATAATTGCTCTTCGCCCTAGAAGTTTTACTAAAAAACAATATTGTTTATTTTTTTCCTTAAGAAACGAACATAAAAGATAATCTGAAAAATAAAATAAATGTATAAATAAAAATATTTCCAGGGATGATACATTGGATAGGTTTTACATTTGAAAATATTGATAATTTTAAATATGATTTAAATACTACTAAAACCAACCAAAATCCCACTATTTTTATTTCAGATCCAGTTATAATGTAGTATTATGCACAATTTAAAATTAAAAAATTAGTCATAGAAACTCCGCCTCTGATTGATAAAGATTTTTTAATAATTTCATTATTTTTTGTAAAATATTTTTGATTTCAAAGATTATACAATTTTTTAGACACATTTAAATATTTTTTAACATTACAGCAATATTTTTTTCATAATCTACATACTTTATTTACCTTGCTTAAATTATTCGAAGAAGATTTCTTTATTAGTTATTGAAATATGATTTTATATATAAAATGAGGCCTTTGAAAATTGAACAATCATTAATGGCAACTCGTGGCATTTTTCCAAAATTTTGATAATTTTTTCTCATATGTTCACTATTTTTATTTTATAACCATTTAAAAGGTATTTTTACGTACAATTAAAAAAAGCAATAACACCCTGCCTTCGGTTAATAATAAATTTTTGATTAACACATTATTTTTGACAAAATTCTTGATTTTAAAAATTCATAAGATAAAAGACACTCTTAGTGTTTAAACATGATAAAAAACAAGAAATAATAATCAGCCTACATTATTTGTCACATATACATTATTTGAAACCTATTTAGTGATTTTATATTGAAATGACTTTTTTTTTTTTTTTTTTTTTTTTTTTAATGTAGTCTTTGAATATCGAACTGTCATTAAAAAAATTTAAAACAATTTTTCAAAATTTTGATATTTTTTATCTTAAAAAATATTTTACTTAGGATCAAGAAAATTAAAGGTGATTACGTCTTAAAATAAGCTATAAACAAACCCAATTTCATTGAAATTTGTGACAGTGATTAAATGGCTTAGGGGAACTGACATGGAATGACTCTGCTTGATTTGATATGAAATGCACCTCAAAATATTTTTAAATAGGAAATACTACCAAAAACACCCAAAATCCCACTATTTTTATTTCAGAATCAGGTAAAGGACACCTTTAAGTATATCTCCCATAAAAAATAAATTTAATAAAAATACCGCCTTTTGTTGATAATGCTTTTTTTGTTAATGCATTATTTTTCATAAAAAATTCACGACTTCAAAGTTTAAATATTTTTTTAGACACACTTAAAATGTTATAAGCGTAACAATATATTTTTTTCATAAGCTGCGTACCCTAAATATTGTGCATAAATTATTTGAAGATGATTTGTAGAGTAGATATTGAAATATGATTATATATATGACATGCTACATTTGAAAACCGAGCTATCAAGAATGCCAACTGACGGCAGTTTTTCAAAATTTTGACAATTTTTTTCTCAGAAACTATTTCACCAAGGAGCAAAAAAAATTACTGGTGATCATATCTTAATAGTAAGAACAAACACACGCAGTTTCATTAAAATCTGTGATGGTGGGTTACATATTGATATTTTACTGCCTGATTTGACGTGGAATGCCCCATTGATTTAGACTTTTTTCTCCATTTTTTCGGCTGCTCGCGTCAAAAACCATCCTGGTTTTTGTAGTAGAGGAACTTGGCCTTGAAACAGCAGAATGGGGCATTACATAATTGATAGAGCAATTATCATTACATTTTTCAATAATTCCCTCACTTAATTGTTCTTTCATAATTTCATTATATTTCAAAAACAAAGATTTATCACTCTTTAATCTTTTTTCCAAACTCGTAAAACACTTTTTCGCAACCTTGTAATTATTAAACAAATTTTGTTTATCTAATTCATTACACCATAACAAGGGGGTCATATATCTATCATTTTTAAAAATGATTTCTTTCTGGAATTGATTAATGACCTCATAAGTCTCTTCGAGCTTTTGATCATTAGAATCGATTAAAAAAGACTCAATGTGCCATAAATTTCTAAGATAATTTTCTGGTGGGAAACAAACTATATTTAAACAGGGAGCTGTGTGTGAATTATTACTGTCAACTCGACCGACCAAGGTTTTGCCAAATATTGTTGGCTGCATAAATAATTGATGATTAATTTTTTCGACAGATCCTATTATAGTACAGAATAAATAACCTGCCCCTAGCAATATCTGAACAGGTTTCGAATGAATAAAAGTGTCAGCCAATTCATGTTTATCTAATCGCAGTTTATCTATTAACTGATAATCAACAGAAGTCATTATCTTATTACCGCTAATAATTTCAGAAACCAGCGCTCTTAGTTATTTTTTCATAAGGATGATGACAACTAATAATAGTTAAAATTACCATATTAAATTCCTTTTCTATGGTGTCGCAATTCGCAAAAGTATAAACCAAAAGTGTTTCCTTAGCAACAGGTTTTAATTTTAATGCTGAGGCTAAACTTTTTATAATAAATGTTCTAGAGGATGCAGAATCATTCTCGTGTTTAATTTATTTCCTGTTCCCTGCACTTGTACACAGGCAGTTTGCAACAATGTTGCATACTTTTCAGGTGAATTATTTGTTTTTATTATACATGAAAACACGGCTTCACTTTTGTCATTTTTAGACACTTCGGCTTTCACTGAGCCATCATCGGGATGCATTTTTGCTGATTTTTTAGTGGGGCAAAATAAATAATTATGCTGATAACTTTTACACAATTCACAAGGAGGTATTTTTACCTTACACAAAGATATTAAGTGTGATTTCAAGAAGCATCGATAACATCTCCCATCTTTTTTCAACTTATACTTTTTCTGTTCATTAGTAATCTCGTTACACTTTAAACTTAAATGGTTCGAGTTACAAAAAATGCAAACATTTTTTACAATAGTGTTAAGCGCGACTAAAGTGGGAACATTAGGTTTTATCCTAGGAGCCCTTTTTTCCCATCGTGTTACTTCCTGATTTTTTAAGGAAACCCCTGACACTGCATTAGCTGCTTTGCACAACTCTATTTCAAACTTTATGAAATTCATCAATTCCTTCACGTCACCAGCTTTTTCAGCATTCTTTTTCCTCTGAAATTCTATAACTAAATTATACGGTAACTGTTTTAAGATTATTGGTATCAATAAATACCTAAAATTATCTGACGCCACTCTGATAGCTTTTAAATTACAAATGCTGACCTCGCATTTGTCATATAAATCCCGTAACAATTTTATGTTCGCAGCGGATTTTACCGGTTCTAGTTCTAACAACTTGTATTTAAACCCGCTTTTTAAAATTTCTGGTTTACCATATCGATTCTGCAGTAAATCTAAAGACTGTTGATAATTAGTTTCGTTTAGGGCCAAACCGGAAATTGATCTAAGCACTTCACCTAACAAAAATGATTTTAAGTAATTGAATTTGTCAATTTTGGTTAAATTCTCGTTTGAATCGATTGTACTTTTAAAACTATTCATGAATTCTAAAAAGATATTTGGATCCCCCTTAAAGACTGGTATAGTTATTTTTGGCAAATTTATTGTCGTCGGTCTAGCACTAACATAAGGAATTATACTCGCATTAAATACAGAACTAGTATCAGTTTGATCAGAATCAATTTTAAATTTCTTCAAATTAAATTAAATTTTAAATTTAGTTTCATTAATAACATCATTGTAATCGATGCTCGTTTGTACATCATTTTCGAAAACTGTTTCATCATCAATTAATTCCTGACTTTGATTGTTTACTAACTTTAATTCGTTTTGTTTTTCCATTATATTATTTAAATATTCAGTCAACTGTTCAAAATTACTTTTTTCTTCAAAGTCTAGACTTTCTAAGAAATTATCAATTTTAGTGATAAATTTAATTACGGAAGTCTTCATGACTTTCCGTTTACCTTTTAATTTGTCGAGATCCATCATTTATAATTATTTTCATGCATAGAACAAAATAGGTACAGTACCTTTTGTTTTTATCTGCTACGAGAAGACGGATGAGCCGTGGACGGGTAATCCAATTTCGAAGACTAAAATCCTATGGAGCACTCACTAATTTAATACAGTATAGGATCTGTTATCCAGAATCTTTGGGACCTGGGGCATTCCGGATAAGGGGTTTTTCCGTAATTCGGAACACTACCACAAATATTTTCTAATGTACATAAATATGAAATACTGGTTAGCATAAATAATATTAAAAATACTGTATTACACATTTGTTGAATTAATTCAATAGAACACAATTAAGGAAAAGTTTAATTAATTTTTATTTAAAAAAAAAAAAAAAAAAAGAAGTTAAGTAATAATTTTAAAGTATAATAAAACTTACAAATGAACAAGATCAAAAATAAAATTTAGTTTTGGGGTTCAGATGCAGATGCTTGGGAACTAGTTTTTTGGAAAAATCTTTTTAAAGTTGGCTGCTTGTAACGTTTCTCTTTTACAAGCTGGTCTTGAATTTTATATAAGGACATTATTTGTTGTTCATGGAAATATCTTTTTTGTTCCATGCCTTGAATTAACTGTTGAGTGTAAAATATCATTTGTTCATTAGATATTTTTTCTACATCCTCATTCTTGTCGTCATCATCATCATCACTACGATCATCAGATGCATCTTTAGTCATCATTTCACAAATTTCACCGTATGTCATCTGATGACTAAGTGGAGCATTATTGTCTATATTGAAAGTTGACTTTTTATTTATTTTTGCTTTGTTTACAAATTTATCGCATGGAAAGCGGACTGAAAAATACAAGAGGCAAAATTATCAACACTTAAAATGCAGATTTCTGCAAATTCGCGGAGATAAAGAAATGCATAATTACTGTAATATTCCATTAACCCATCTTCCCCTATTTTGTAAACAAATTTGATATTTAAAAAAAAATCCCACGAAAGCACCCCCACCCCCCACCCCCCTTTCCAAAAAAAAAAAAAAATCGTGCGAAGCGCCGTACCATCTTTCTGTCTTATCCGATTCCGAATCTCTGCTTTTCTACTGTTTGATGGACACAGCTGAAAATGGTAAAACGAACATTTCTCTCCTTCTCCTAATTGGCCGAATTGTAGGTGCGCCTTTAGATGACGTCAAAGGCCGGAGCTTGCCCACAGATTTTCAATCGTGGAAAATGCATTCAAATTCTAAGTGATGTTTCGAAAATATTTTTTTTCAAAAGGTTAAAATTAAATTTTTTATAATGGATTTTAGAATTTGAAACAGAAAAATACGAAATTTAAGAATATGTAGTTAGTTTTTCCATATTTCTAAAAGTTACGCCGATGCAAAGTCATAAAAATGATCAAAAAGAGAACTTATGTCCGATGATTGCATACATTCAATTCTTATCTTTCACGGGAGCATCATAAGTGGGATCGTAGGGAGAGCGCACTTTTAAGTTCGCGCTTTTTAAGTTCTGTTTTTTTAATTATCTCGGTTAACAAAAAAAGAAAAATCTGAATATCAGGGCAGGCTTTGGACTATTCTTATAAACATTTTCAGATTTCAACAGGAGGTAGATTTCGATAGCCACTTTTAATCCCTGTAAGCGGCCTTTCCGATTACTTAATGATTTTTTGCTGCGTTTAGGGGGGGGGGGGGAGATTAATGGGATATTATGCTACCTTGAGGTGTATGAGAAAATGTTTAACATATTCAAAATATCGATTTATAAAACATGTTAACTCTTCAATAAAATATGAAAAAAAAAACCCTGCAAATTTTTATGGAGCTTTCACTAAGTTTCGGTTTCGGATCATTAAGCGTTCCGGACATCGGGACGCCAGATAATAGATCCTATACTGTACTGCCAAATTTCTAAACTCCTTTGGGTATTCGGCCCCATAGAACGTAGTCATATTCAAATTTATCGAGAAATATCATTCGAAGTCATTATTTCGAGAAAAAACATATTTCGTTGAATCCAATTCTTGAAAAATAATAAATCTTGAAAGTCTTTTATCTTTTATTTTTGACAGCACAGCACGACGACATTTAGAACAATTAATATTTAACAGTTAAATAAGATTATAAATTCCGAGAATGCCATATAAATATGCATCTCAGCCAAGTAATAAAGATATTCTAATCTTCTAGTTACATAAATTCAAGCATCACTTCACTACATTAAATCACACTTGTTAATATAAATATTTACAATTCCGAGAAAACATTTTTTTCCCGACCAAACACAATTCGAGTTTTTTACTTACTAAAAGAATTCTAGCATCAGTCAGTTTATTTGCACTCTTTTGCAAACACACGTGCCGAGTCACGTGATCTATTTTTAGATTTCTCCCCACGCAGGCAGGAGCCATTTCGTAACAGCAGGGGTGATTCTATCCCGAATTTTCCGAAAATTTAAGGCATTCGGTTCTGAAAATTAAAAAAAAAAAGGTCATAAGTCTGAAAATTCGGACATACAAATATTGCTAATTTCGACATAGTCGCTGAAAAAAATCAATTTTGTCAATCGTTCACAGAAAAAAATCACCAATACTGTCAAAGAATGATGAAAAAATGTGAATTTCACCTAAGACCACGTAAAGAATGTGAATTTAGACAAAAAATTGTGGGAAAAAATGCTAATTTCCTGAAAGAATTGTGAAGAAGAATCACAAAATTCTTCAAAGTATCGCAGAAAAAAATGCAAATTTCATGAAAAGATCATGCAAAAAACACAAATTTCGTGAAAAGATTATGTAAAAAACACAAATTTCATGAAAAGATCGTGTTAAAAATGCACATTTTTTCAAAGAATGGTGAAAAAAACCTCCACAAATTTTGTCAAAAGATTAAAAAAAAACAAACACGCAGAATTCGTGAAAAGATCGCGGAAAAAGCGCATAAAAGATCGCCCCCCCTACTCCGCAGATTTTGCCAAAAGATAGCGGAAAAGAATGCGAAATTCATTAAATGGTCACAGAAAAATGCATAGTTAATGCTGGGGGGGGGGGATTCCCCCCTCTGCTGTAACATTTCTGAAAATTTGCTGTTAATTTATTTCATCGCAATTAATAGTAAAAATAAAATATTCAAGATTTTATTAAAATAATTCTTAAAATATATTTCAATTTTCTTGTCTCTTTTATACATTGCATTAAGTATGGCTAAATATTTTCAAATATGTGTTTGACTGCAGTAAAAAAATTTTGAAAGCAGTAATTTCTTGGTTATATTTTTCTGTTAGATGTTAATGCCAGTTTTTTTTTTAAGTTGAGTATAATCATATCGAATAGTAAGTAAAAGATATTAGTAAATTGCAATGTTGATAGTTAGAAAAAATAAAAATTTGTATGGAGCGTACATAACTTTGTTACTGGCCAATGAAAAAAATCAGTGTACTGGCCAATGGGTAAAAATGTTAATTTTGACCTATACATATAGCAAGCAGTGATATGAAAGCAGCTAACTCATTGAGCGACATCATTTTAAGATTTTTTACGGGCCTCTTCTTCATTGCACTATTGAATATGATGCAATATTTTTTTCGTTGATAAACAATCTCTATGCATTACTTGTGTTGCCATCAATTATTTTTCTCTTTGCATGTGAAGTTGGGTCAACTGTTTCTTGTAAGACATTCTCTGCTGGGGACGTCTCCTGTAACATTTGCTGACTGAAATGTTTTCCAAATTGAATCATCATTTGCAGTTTCTTCATCTCCCTGATTTTCCTCACATTTGGAACGTCTTCCTCATTTTCGATTTCTGTTTCATTGACCTTGACTATTTTCTTGAACTTGGCCACTGCAACTGATTTCACTTCTGGAAACTATACTAGCAGCAGGCAATGAAATATTTTCTTGATCTAAATTTTTACTTTCATTTGGTGTTTTGTGAATAGACTCTCCATCAGATGAATCAAGTTGCTGAAGGAATAATCCAGTCTTCGTCGGATAAATTAAATACAGTTTCAACAGGAAATTCTTCATCAGGCTCAATATCTGAACCAGATTTATCACCAGAAATAATTTCAACACACATCTTCTTTCGTTACATATTTTCTACCAACACTTCTATGTGACGTGGTATGCAGGTCAGAACACTGACATTCACCGAAATAAAATGAAGTTCAGTATATTTGTGTCCAATGAAAAACATTCTAATAGAAAAGAAATGTGCAGTCAGAAGGTGTGCTGAAATTCCAAACAGGTGTTTTTTTGTCCTCTGCTCGCCTCCTACCTCACTTCCGCTTCTTTGAAATACAGAATCCTCCTCGCCACAGATGTACCTGCTTATCTACTAGAATAGTGGAAATAGCTAAGAAAACAAAGAAAATAACTTGACATATATAAAAAG
Organism: Maratus speciosus; assembly: GCA_963932465.1. Lineage (NCBI taxonomy): Eukaryota > Metazoa > Arthropoda > Arachnida > Araneae > Salticidae > Maratus > Maratus speciosus. Next base: position 158,181,019 of record OZ010789.1, read on the forward strand.
TTATATTCAGTTAAATTGGATTTGCAATGAAAATGACCTTTGTCATAATTCTAGTGTTAATAGCCCATCATCTAAGATTTTGAATATCGTCATGAATTGAATAGCATTTAAATATGTTAAAGATTGTCATGCATTTTTGACCCTAACCAGAAATGGCAGTCTGCGACACTGCTAAAACTTAATCAGTAATGTGTGAGACTATTGTATTGTTAGATATTTTGAAAACCTTTTTTTCTGCTGTAACATATCATTTGATGATATTAAAGTGTTGGTATTGAGAAACAAATACTTACATTCAGTTTTTGATAAGTTATTGAGAATTTTGTTTTCTTTTTTTTCTTATAACAATTTCTAGAAGACAGCAGTCTCATAGATGGTAAACTGTTATTTATGTACTGACATTCCATGTTATTGGTTAAGTATATAATTCAACAGTTTAGCAACTTTCTTATTGATGTCTTTACCTAAATTAAAATTATAAGTACATTTTTTGAAAAATATATAAATTGGAATCATTTTTAATAAATTGGCTTACAAAGTTGTTTTTCCTTAACTTATATCCAAGAACCCAGAAGGGATAATCATTATAAAAGTTAAATAAAGGAGTCAATAAACTATTTGATGAATACTTAATGACCAAGTGTTAATTCATTAAAAAAAAAAAAAAAACGATTTAAATAATGATTATGATTGCATGTTTATAATGTTTTGTTCGAAAATGCAATAAGAATAATGAGGACAAAATATTTATCTACTTATCAACTGGAACCAACAACACACATACATGTATGCATCAACAGCATAGAATGAGGGAAAGTTTGTATATTAGCAAAGATGCAAACTTACTATATTTTAGGCATAGTCATTACAATATTTTTTAAAATTTAAATAATTTTTCTATTTGAAAATCTGATCATCCTACTTTACTGACAAAATCAGTGAAAAGTCTGAGAGTGATTGTTGAAACCATGGCTATTATTATTGAGAGAACTTTCAGACATTGGGAGATCTAAATCATCTGAGGCATCCATAAACATACAACTCATAAAAACCTTGCATTTCAAATAAATAAAAATTTTAAATATATAAAATAAAGATAGATCTTTGTGTGTGGGCTGTTTTCTGAAGACAATGCTATACATAGAACTACAAGATTTGGCAGAAAGGTACACTTTTACCTGAAATTATGTACCTCAAAGTCAGTTTTTGGATTTTTTTAATTAGGTTTTTAAAAATTTAATTTTTTAATGAGATTTTTCGTTTTTTTCCTGTTTTGCAGCGATTGTTTAACATTAGTAAAAGGAAATCCGGTTTCAATCTGTTTGTCCAAATAGTAAATTTTGCCCCCTTTTCAATAAAATTTATTCAGAATTTGTACAATGATTTTAAAATTTTGCAGTGAATTTTTTACTTCTGAAAAAGAAATCTGGTTTCAGTTTTGTAGCCCAATATAGCAGAATTTGTCCTCTACAAATTTTGAATTTTTTTTTGCATTTTTTCCCATTTTGTATTTGACAATTTTTTTTTAAAATGGAAAGATCTCTCTGTAGTAAATTGGACAGTTTGTTTTAAGCCACAAGATATGAATTTCCTATATCACCCATATAATTATTGACATTCAGTAACACTGACTGACGACTGTCAACAGAAAGACATTCACAAGAAAGAACTTTTTTTCTTTCCTATGCAGAATAATAAAATAAAATATGAGTTTTCTGAAATACAATACAAAACCTGACTACACCATTCATACAAATACATTACATACATAACTACAAAACTACCGAGAGTTAAAAAATATTGAAGACACACTAAAACAAGCATTGTAGACTTAAAAATAAAACATTTTAATAAAGCATTGTGTTTAATAGACTTTAAGATAACAAGGTCACTGCAGTATTTATCAAAATATTTGAAAATAAATTTAACAAACAATAGACATTTAACATTTTCAGTATCAGTACTTTTTTTTTAACATACAAAGAGTGACATCAGAAATAATTAATTATGTGAGTTTGTTAAGTAACTTTTTACTGTAATCAACAACATTTAAGAACAAGTTACATCATCAACACTGATAAAAATAATTTGTAGTATTATAAAAATTTTAAATATTTTGAAGGAGCACGTTCAAAACACAGTTTATATACAAGATACTGATCAGCACCAGTAAAGTGTGACAATAAAGGTTATTTATAATGAGTGACAAAGTTCATTTATAATGTGAGAACATTGACATTTAATTTGATTGCTTAACATGTTTTAACAATATGAAATATTTCATGCACAGCATGCAGTTTAGTGTATTTTTAATTTAGCTATTCTTACCTAAAATAAAAACAAAACAAAATATAAATTAATGAATTTATAATTTATAACTAAGTCTAATAAATTGCACACAAGCAACACATATTTTAGAAAAGAAAATATCTTGCATTTCTTATTGATGTATCATATTGAAAAATATCACTAAAGCCTAAAGGCAAAATTATTTTAGTTATTCATAAAGTATTAAAAATTCCATGGCTCATTAAAAGTGAACTCATTAAGTTTATCTTCAATACTAAAATCTTCATCTTTTGCTGGTGGAAGATGATCAGTCACCAGAGGTACCACAGCCAGAATATCTAATAAAGTCGTACTACCTTTTTTGCATTGTTTTATGAATAAATGTCTAATAAGCTGAGCAGCAGTGGGTCTTCGCATTGGGTCCCTTTGCAAACAAAGTTCTGTAAAAATATGAAAAGAGTCTGAAAAAAGTCTATTTCGATAAATATCACCCAAGTTTCCTTGAGATTGTGAATCTTCAGTATCATAATAAGTACGTGAGTCTAAAGGTCTGGGATGGTACCCCTGTAGTTTTTCAAGGAGCATCTGAGTAGGAGGCATTTCAGCGAAAGGCACAATGCCATTTGCTAATTCACATGCTGTGATACCTAAACTATAAATATCAGATTTTGCATTATATCCCATTAAATTTTGTTCAAGCAGTTCTGGGCTAAGCCAATTTAAATTTGATACCGAATCTGCAGGAAAGGAGTGAATAACATGTTGCCATTTTCCATTATTGATGACATTACAAGAATATCGAAGTCCAGATAATAAAGCTTTACCAGAGGATGAAATTAATATATGACTTGCCTTAATACTTCGGTGAATAAATCCTCGTTTATGGACGTAATCTAAAGCTGATAAAACATCTCTTAAAATAAGACCTATGGCCTGTTCCGGAAAACCTTTATTAAACTTAGTGTACATAATATCTTTTGCTGATCCAAAAGGCATCAGTGGCATTATGGCCCAAACTTCATTGTGAAAGACAAAAGAACAATAATAAGGTAAAAGATTTTCATGTCGAAGTTGTCTTGTAACTAATATTTCTCTTTGAACATAGCTAACATCAGTACAATCCTCTAAATTTGTTCTTCTTACAGCAACTTGCTGTCCAGTAGGTATATGACGAGCAGCAGATATTGTGGCAGCATTATTTAATCCTCTACCTATTATAGCTATAAGAGCATATTGAGATGCTTCAGCTTCGTAGGTTATCATGGTGGTATCTTTGGGTAAGAGAGGAATTGATTCTGATAAAGGCCTGTAAGATGATTCGTCATGGGCAAGGTCTCCTTCAGCAGTTGTTTCTTGTACACTTTTGGGGCAGCCACAATCAGGCAAGCATGACATTGAATTTTAGAAGAAATGACTATAAGTAATTTCCCAAATACTTTCCAAACTTACTTTGAGTAACTGTCAGGAGCTTTGATAAATCATGGAATCTAAAATATGAAAGAAGTATCAGAATAAGATAATTTCTGAATAAACATAAAACGGACAAATAATTGGTTATATTGTAATTAATCATACTGATACCTTTAACACATATTAATGCAATTAAAAAAAATTAAACCATTACTTAACATTAACAGCTATATTTTACTTTTCATATGAGTGAATAACTACCATAAATATTAACTTAATATTTGTTCTTTTGGAAAATTATGCTGCTTTGTTAATAAAATATGGAGAGTAGGATAAATATTCTTTAAAATGAGGCAAAATGAAATGCATACAGTTAGAAGAACTTTACACTTTATGAATATATAAATTAATATATATATATAATTTTTTTTTTTGCATATAAATTTCAAAATACAAGCTACTTCATTTACCAAGATTTCTTCCATATCAAAAATCCTATATAATAATCCACATATACCTTCTGATGGAAAAAAAATCAAACAAAATCAGTATCAGTATCATATTAATACTTACAAAAGAAAAGAGAATACTTTTACTTTTTAAATAAGATATTTCACGTTTAAGATATTCTCCAGCTTTTCTTATACATAAACAAAAATTGGTAGAAAGGGAAAGTGTTGTTATAATGAAATGTTGGTCTAATTTGGCATTCAGTTGGCTGTAAAAATACTACATGAATAGGTATGCATTTTGAATTTTTTAATTAATCAATATAATAATAGTACTGTGTGACTGAGATAAGAAAAACCCTGATAGGTTTCCTGCTTTCGAAGGTTCCAAAACTCGTAGGGAGGGGACTTCATCCGTAGGATAAAAAAAGACCGCTAATTCTCGGAATGATCGGTTGAGTAGGAGAAAAGAAAATGTGGGACTTACCTAAAATTAAGTTGACTGACCAGTTACCTTGGCAACACGACCGAGCCGAGACCGGTTCTAGAGTCTTTCTTATCCCAGCCAGACAGTAGTGCCATTGTAATAGATGACCTTGATCATAGTACTAAGCATCTACAGAAAAGGTATTGCGAAGATTTTTCTTGCAACAGGGGCAATGTAACATCCTTTTTATACGGGGTTCTTGTGAACTTTTGACCAACATTAGCAAAAAGAAACTTCAGAAAAAAAGAAAAAAAAAAAGTTAGCAAAATAGATTTATATGAAACATTGATTCTAAAATCATCTTTTAACCTACATGTTTAATCAGGCTTGGCACTTGGTGCAGTGACACTGTCTATTATACTATAAACCAGAGGCTTCCAAACTGTTCTCTGCGGAGCCCTAAGGGCTCTGCCGTGCTTTAGGAAAATAAAGAAAATTTCAACGAAATCAACACATTTCAAGCTGTGCACTTTTGCTACAAAAATATCTATAAATTGATGTCTACGTTTAACTACCTTAACTCTTTTAATAAACTAAGTTTTATTTTCAGTAAAAAATTTCTGGTGCAAACATTAATTTTTACTACTACTCTAATTTTATGTTTTCCTCACATGTTGTGATGAAAAAACATTGATTTATTGTTATTTTAAGGGTAAAAAATTGACTGCAATGCTAAGCTTAACTGTTTTAAAGTTTTTGTTACTTAATGTGCGAGGTGGGGCAGGTTGGGACACTCAGTTGTGGGGCACCTTGGGACATGTCCAAAATTGCTGTAAAGAACTAATGCAGCTTACAGAAGGAAAAAAAAGTACACAACCAATTAGAATTTTCATCAAGCAGTGAGGATGAGACAGTTGCGCTAGCAAAATTGGTGAAAATTACCCCTGGAAGGAAAACAAATATAAATGATTTGTGTAATGGCAGTAGTGATGAATTCAGCTGTTCATGTGATGCTGATTTTCCTACAGATTGCAAACTTACTTAAAATAAGTCCAGAAACTTAAAGGCTAAAGGTAAACCCACTGTGGGATAGTGTACATTGGCAAAGTTTGCAGGAAAACAAAGCATTGTTGTATTTGTAGGGCATGTTCAAAATGTTGAGGACAGCAGCGAGTATGAGATATCCATTTTGAGAAGACAAGATCTAGAGTTGTGATTTTTTTTTTTTTTTTAAATCCTGATAAACATGATAGCTCATTTGTGCATCAAACAGCTATTCTTTTAAAACTTTGCACTCCTGAAAACAAAATAGCTCAAAAATGTGTTTTATTAGAATTTGATGAACACCATTTTTTTCACATCAAATACAAGATCTGTTAATGAAAACATGTTACAATTCAAATTATTAAAGTGTTTTAATGCTTAAATTATTTCATGCTCAACTAAAGCTTTGTTCATCAATTAAATATAAAATTTTACATGCATTTTTGATTAAAACTAGTGTCTTAACCTGCCCCACCATGTGGGGCAGGTTGGGACATTTTAAAGGCTTTTTTGTTTTGTTTTCACTCTTTTCCTATGTGAGATATTAGATTATTATGAGGTTTATTTGATGCAGAAATGTTTATACTTTACATCTAATTGGTTCTAAAATAAGAATAAATATTAATAAAATTTAGAAAAATTATTTACTGAAAAACGTCCCAAGGTACCTTCCCCTACACAAAATAAGTACGTTCGTTAGAATTCAGACAATGAGATAATGTTTAAACTTCAGTAAATTTGTTTAGATAGCTACGATTAACATTATTAAAATAAAATTAATTTTGTTCTCAAAATTGAAAAAAAATCTCACCCGAAAGGGTTAACGACATTGCAATATCTTCAATATGTTAGATCGGTTATATTATTTTTCTTCAAGAGATACTGTTTAATCCTGCGAAATACACTCACCAGCTTAGATTTCAACTGTATGTAATGTGTGTAGTATGTTAGTAACACATTTACTTATTAAATAAAATCGAAATAACATTTTATTGTGTTTCTTTCTTTTTTATTTTTTTTTTTTTTTGGTATACACTTAGCTGTTCGAATTTTGATTTAGTTATTTTTTATATAAAGAAAATAACAGTAATTTGATTAATAATTGTGTTTATCAACATACACAAATAATCTAAAAATATATTCTAAAAAAATTAATGCAATAACAGATTTTGTGGTTTTAAAGTAATTTTCTTGAACTTCGACTGCTTCCCTATTCTTATCATGAATAGTTTACTAGTATAAAACTCTGATTTATACAAAAATATGTATATATATACAACGATTATAGTATATCTAGATGTCAAGAAAGTTTGAAACATTATAGTGGCCACTAATGAAACTGAGTCTACTGGCCACTGGCTACTAACTCAATTTCCAGTTTTCACCTATAGTGGCAAGTTTGCCCCAGTTAAGTTGGCGTCTATGGTCCTGAAAGCTTTCTACCTGATAATTTAACGAGTAGCACAGGGGTGATTCTGAGCCAAAAAAAAAAAAAAAAATCTGAAAAGTTATAGAAGGGGGGGGGGGGGGGGGAATCCACTCCCGGCACTAACTATGTGTTTTTCCCCTGGCCCTTTGACGAAATTCACTTTTTTTCACAACCCTTTGACTAAACTTGCCATTTTTTCATGATTTTTCGACGAAATTTGCCGTTTTTCACAATCTCTTGACAAAATTTGTGTTTTTCTCGCAATCTTTTGATGAAATTTTCGTTTTTTTTCACGATCTCTTAAAGCAATTTGCTGTTTTTTTGTGATCTTTCGACAAAATTTGTGGGGTTTTTTGTGACTTCATGACGAAATTTGTGGTTTTAGATATAGCGCAGCGGTAGGGGAGCAAAAAAAAGGCCGAATTTGGAATTAATTAGGGGAAAGCTGGAAATTATTTTAATCCCTTCTATTTAGGTCTAGAATGAATATGCTATGTTTTCCCCCTCGTACTAGGTGAGCGTTAGGAAATATGTATAGAATTATAGTCCAAAAACACGTTTTTTTGCATACCATAACAATATCTCAAAACAACTAACTCTGTCAAAAACATTGTCAACACAAATGTTGTAGAGCTTAAAATTCTAAGTAAAATGAGTACCTACACTCAATACTTATGTTGAATATTAAAGTCACAATTCTACTTCAAAGTTTTAGACCCATCATCAGGGGGATGGCCTCAGAATTAATTAGGAGAAAACAGGAAATTGTTTTAATCCCTTCAGTTTAGGTCTAAAATGAACGTACTATGTTTTCTTCCTTGTATTTGGGTGAATGTTAGAAAATATGTACATATTTATTTTCGAAAAACACGTTTTTTTTTAGTTTCCTTAACAATATCTCAAAACAGCTAACTCTATAAAAAACATTGTCAATACAAATGTTGTAGAGTTTAAAATTCTGAATAAAATGAGTACCATCATTAATATTTTTGTTCAACATTAAGGTCGCAATTCTATTTCAAAATTTTGCCTTAATCGCTAATCAATAGCTTGAAGTCAGGAGAGACCAAGTTAACTTAACAATATCTCAAAATAGCTAACTCTATGAAAAACATTGTTAGTACAAAAGTTATAGAGCCTAAAATTCCTAGTAAAATGAGTACCTACAATTAATATTTTTGTTCAATATTAAGGACACAATTTGAGATATTGTTAAGTTAACTTGGTCTCTCCTGGCTTCAAGCTCTTGATTTGAAAAATTTTGAAATAGAATTGCGACCTTAATGTTGAACAAAAGTATTAATGATTGTATTCATTTTATTCAGAATTTTAAGCTCTACAACATTTGCATTGACAATGTTTTTTATAGAGTTAGCTGTTTTGAGATATTGTTAAGGAAACTAATAAAAACGTGTTTTTTGAAAATAAGTATGTACATATTTTCTAACATTCACCCAAGTACGAGGAAGAAAACATAGAACATTCATTTTAGACCTAAACTGAAGGGATTAAAACAATTTCAAGTTTTTTCCTAATTAATTCTGAGGTCATCTCCCTGATGATGGGTCTAAAACTTTGAAGTAGAATTGTGACCTTAATATTCAACATAAGTATTGAGTGTAGGTACTCATTTTACTCAGAATTTTAAGCTCTACAACATTTGTATTGACAACATTTTTGACAGAGTTAGCTGTTTTGAGATAGTGTTATGGTATGCAAAAAAACGTGTTTTTTGACTATAATTCTATACATATTTCCTAACGCTCACCTAGTACGAGGGGGAAAACATAGCATATTCATTCTAGACCTAAACAGAAGGGATTAAAACAATTTCCAGCTTTCCCCTAATTAATTCTGAATTCAACCCCCTAACCACTGGACTAATATAAATGTATCTTATTTCAAAATACTATTGTGTTTTAATGAGATTGCTGTGTTAAACTTTATATCGGTGGTTTATTACTGAGTTCAATGCAGTTTAATTAACTTAACTCAGCTAAGATGATGGCAATTATTCTTCTGTGTTATAATACGAAAAGATGAAGATTTAAAATATGCCGTGGAAAACATAAATTGTTAGTTGTTCCTATCATGCCATGATGACGTGAGGGGTCTGGTTTTTATGTCCGAATTTTCGAATTGGTGACTGAATTTTTTTTAATTTTCGGAAATGAATGCCTTAAATTTTCAGAAAATTCGGAACAGAATCACCCCTAAAATTTAGTTTGAGCATATACTACAAAATAAAGAATGAGGATTAATCCTGTTATTTATTTATAAAACTTTAAATTTCATCAATATTCCTCTGCTTAGAAAACTCGGTATTCTCTTTTTATATAGCAGCTTCTCCAAACTACACTTATGCTAAGGTGGCAGTTATGGTTTCGCCAAGCTCTTATACAATAAGTAAGTATGTCATACATTCATATATGACTCATACAAATCTGGTATATCATATATGTCATACAGACATCTCATATATCATTATAACTTGGTCATATATACATTACAATATATGCATTATAATTTGTCGTAATATGACCTATCACCATAATATATAACAACTTTGTGATACATCTCGGTCGCTTGGCGATTCATCCTTGGGTAGCTGTTATAGGTGAAAACTGGGAAATTGAGTTAGTAGCCAGTGGCCGGTAGACTCAGTTTCATTAGTAGCCACTTTTTAAAGTTAGTGGCCACTATAATGTTTCGAACTTTCTTGACATCTATATAAACTATAATCGTTGTATATATATATATACATATTTTTCTATAAGTCAGAGTTTTATACCAGCCAACTATTCAGGATAAGAATAGGGAAGTAGTCAAAATTCAAGAAAATTACTTTAAAAACACAAAATCTGTTATATTAATTTTTTTAGTATATATTTTTAGATTATTTGTATATGTTCATAAACAAAATTGTCAATCAAATTACTATTACTTTCTTTATATGAAAAATAACTAAATCAAAATTCCAACAGTTAGGTGTATGCAACAAAAAAAATAATCAAATAAAATGCAATAAAATGTAATTTGGATTTTATTGAATAAGTAAATGTGTTATTAAAAGGGAGCTCACAGCTTGATTGATACCAAAAAACATGTAAACAGAGCTCTAGCTTAGAGTCTATAAAAAAACAGAAGTATTCAATGTAACTAATTTAAACTTTGATTTTTTTCAATGTACATTTGTAGTCTTTTAAAATTATAAAATGAAGTACTTCAATGTAATAAAATAAAAAATACAGCAAGATTTATATAACATAATTTTCGAAAAAAAAAAATTAGGTGTCATATCACCATCCATAAAATATCTTAACATTGAATTGACATAAGAACCTAATTTTTCCTTTAAAATGATCAGGAAACTTTACTCTATAGAATGAATTAAGGATATAACTATCACTCAAAGGAAACCTTATTAAAAAAACTCTCAAATTTGAAAATTTAAAAAACTCCAAAAACACTAAACTATCTAAAATATATTAATTCATTCTATAGATAATGATGTTATATGCATGCAAAAAAATTTTTAAGCCATTCCATCAAAGTTTTTTTTTAATCTTACGGATAGTCGTCAAAAATCAAGTTTTGAGAAAACGCAACTTGTTGCAATTAAATGGGTGCAGCTTTCAAAGCAATTGTTACATAAATGCTTATAACTCCGTTAAAAATGCAAATATTTTTATGCAGTTTTTTGCACTGTGTTCAGAATTAATTCAATAAACAAAATAGACACACACACAAAAAAATAATAATCGCTTTTTTGAAAGTTTTCAAGCCTTGAGCCCCCTTAACATACTACACACATCACATACAGTTGAAATCTAAGCTGGTGAATGTATTTCACAGTATTAAACAATATCTCTTGAAGAAAAATAATCTAACTGGTGAGCATGTGGCAGGAGTCGCAATATTGAAAATACTGCAATGTCCTTAAAATCCACTTGCATTCGGGAAAAAAATAAAATAAAATAAATTATTTGAAATGCATGTGGAATCAAAACTGATGATTATATTTTGCAGAATAAAACTGTATTTCTTGAAAAAAATAATCCAACTGAAGAGCAATGGCGAAAAGCCAAAATATTGAAAATACAACTGAATCGTTGTAATCTGCTTGCATCCGGTAGCAAAAAGAATTAAACAGTTTGCTAATTAGATGTAATCAAAGTAGAGATGCATATTTCTATGAAAAAAGCTATATTTCACTTGGCGATCGATAACAGATTTTTTATCGCCACTTGGCGAGTGGCGATTAGGGTGGCGATCGATGGCCGATTATTTAATCGGCACTTTTACAACTTTAATTGCCACGTGGCGAGTGGCGACCGCCAATTTTCACCTATAGTAGCTGTTATAACAAAGGCAGTACTAAAAACTCCTATTTATATGGTCATTTAAAATTTCACAAGTCAACCTGACGAGTGAGTTTTTACAAACCAATAATTAGGATGAGCGAAGCGAATCCTCTACTAGTCTACACAAATTATATTTTGTCGTACACTTTACAAAAAAACTATTCAGTATTTTGACTTCAAATTAAACATAAAAATAAATTATGACCTGTAGAATTTGCACAATACTATTATTTTATTTTTTTTTTTTTTACAGAATAACCTTAAAAAATTTATTATTTTAATTAATTTATTTTACATGCTTTTCCATTATGGACGTATTTTTGTAAATAAAAAACGAAACATGTATATTTTCAGAAGAAAAAATAAATCATAGAGTTAGTCATTGTAGATAGAAATATGATTAATTAAATAGTTTCACGATTTTTTTAAATGAAATTTTTAAAATACCTTTTTTTATGAAAATTATAGCATATTTTTAATGAATTAAAATTTGTGAAAATTCAGTTATTTACATTCAATAATAAAAGTATTTTTCAGTGTTAAGAATTCAAATACACAATTTATTCTTATTATGTGAAAACATTTACGCAGACGATACTTACACATTTAAAAAAAATTATATTATGATTTTTTTTTTTTTTTTTGTAAAGTAGCAACAAAAGAATTATAAACAAAGATTAATTGTTAAATTCATTATATCATAAACTAGCTGTTTAACCCGTTCTATGCACGGGAGTTCATGAATTTAATTCAAAAACCTTAATTAAAAATAACTAAATCAATTTAGTCAAATATTTTACTACTACTGTGTCTTTTTTTTAATGAAATTAAATTTATCATGTTACTAAGGCAGCAGACGATAACAACAATATCTTTGGAATATGGGAATAAAAAATTTTGTTGATGTTTGTGATAAAATGTATTTCTTTATTTTTAAAAATTTGTAATAATTAAGCAAAATTAAATAATCTCTAATTATTTGCATGTGAGGTAAAAGAGTTATCGTAATATCCGCTACAGCTTTTTAATATTACAGCGTGGTGTATGTAATGTGCAATGCGTCTTGCAATAGAAAGGTAATTGTTGTGGTAAGAATTTTATTGTGAATTTTTAATTGTTGGCAGCTGCTATAACGAAAAATGTTTAAATTTGATAGGAAATTGCTGAAAATTTGGTGGTTTTTTATTAATCAAAATTAAAATATAAATTATTTCGATTCCGGATTGCTTTAGTTGCCTCGGCCGTGTTTTAATACACATGTACATAACATTTCACAGTTCTGGCTTCCAAACTGTGGATTTGTATAGTATTACAGACAGACAGACAAAGTTTCATTTTTATATATTAGATAAAAAATTCCGAGGCAATTCTTAGTTATTTAGCTGAATTTGCATTTTTGAAATTAAAATACGTCAAAACATAAAATAACATTTTTGCTTAACAAAGATGCAAAATTAATGTAAAAAAAAGAATGTTACTTTCAAATATTTATCTTATTACTAGGGGGCTCTGCCCACTGCAAGCTATGCTCGCCAATCCCCGTTGAGACACCACAGAATCTAAAAGCATGCTAATCTGATCGGTTTTAAAAAGATTAGAAAAGATTGAGTTATATTGAAAAAACCTGTAGCAAGCTCCCTGTAAACGAGTTTCCATTAATTTCCATTTGATTGTGAAAATTTAAGACCGAATCAGTTGCTGTTAAGACATCCAATGGTTGTTTTCGTGTTTGATTAAAGAAGATCAGTTAAACATTTGAAAAGAAGCTAAAATAAAGTGAATTAAGTAAACAGAGTCTTTGACTCCCGATATTTTTTAACAGCGTTCTAATATGATTGGCATAATACAATTTACTGATTTAACCCCTTCAAGGGTGGTGGTTGATTTTTGGACCACTTAATTTTAATTCTTAAATGCCACATTGGCACCTGAATATAGGGATGAAAATTTTCTTTTTATTAAGTAAGTGAACAAAAGCATTTTCGTATTTTGAAATAAATTTGTTTGTAAATTCTGGTGCCATTCACTGATTTCAACATTTTACGAACAGAAGTATCTTGCCCCTGAAAGGGATAAACACATATTAATGTATTTATTATTTTAAAGTTTCCTTTCTTTTTTAATATTCACTTGTAAATACAATTTTCAAGACATAATTTTCAATATTTTCCCGCTTTTAACACATACTCATTTAATAGTAATTTTAAAAGTTTTTTTTTCTATTTTTAATAGTCACATGTAAATAAATTTTTAATTGTAAGGAAATATTATTCTTTGCACTGTTTTTAGAATTGAAAACATTCTCTATAATAATAGCCTAAGTCATGTGACTATTATCAACAGTTCCGGGTGGATCCCTTCGCTTTTTATATTTTATGCGGCCATTTTGGTACTTTAATGTTAGCCAGCCACAGAGGTGATAAGTCGCCAAATATTATTTTATCGCCATCATTTCACCTATATTATAATAGAATAGACCATGTCATGTAACTGCCATAAACAATTACAGGCTGATCCCTTCGCTTTTCATAAAAAAGGTTTCCATTTTGATTAAAGAATCAAAATTATTTTTTCGAATAAAACTACATAAAAGTTGTCATGATCGCAAAGAATTCTTGGTACTTTTATGTCAGCCGGGTGAAAATCTCGGCAATAGCTTTTTATATATATATATTTTTTTAACTCGCCAGTTAGCATTTTTTGATTTTTCGAGTGGTAAATTAAAACGGTACTACTTAGTTATCCCATCAATCAAAAATCTATCGCCAAACTATAAGATTAAATGCCGATAATGATTTATCATAAATGTCACATTCACTTGACTTTAAGGAAGTTACACGTGTTTACGCCATCAAGTGATTTTTATTTCGACGTTTTATTTGTACTTTTATAAGTGTTATACTAATTTATTTGTTCTTTCATTATTTAAAATAAATATTATGTCAATATGTATAATTTGGTGAAATTGGTCGACGGGGTAACTATAAAACATACCGGTACCATTACGGGTACTATTAAAACATTGCTTTGAAGCTTAAATTAAATGTCATGATTTGTTGCATTATTTAATACTAGCCGCCCTTGGCGACCAATTTGGTCTCCCTTAAATGTATGCTAAGCTTTGCATCATGTTGCTTTTATTCATATTTTAATTTAGGGCGATTCCGTGCAGAGTGTAACACACCTAACGCAGGCTTTAATTTGCATTTATTCAATTATTTATTAAATTTTAATGTTAATTCTGATTTTAAGTGGTAAGGTAAATAAGTTATTACCATATTTTTAGATTTAAATGTGTGGCAATAAAACTCACAGAAAGTAAATCATTTAATTTCATTACTCAAAATGTTCTTTTTTCCGAAGTAGGAAAAAGCACATTATGAAAAAAATATCTGTTATGATTAAAATATGAGTTGCCATCATTAGAGAAAAGTGCAAATTAATTAATTAATTTGATTAATTAAATTAATTAATAAAATTAAATTCATTAGCAAAAAATTAATATCTCGAAAACTAATCAAATTAATTAATTAATTAATTTGATTAATTAATTAATAAAATTAAATTCATTAGCAAAAAATTAATATCTCGAAAACTAATTTGAATTTAAAAATTCTAATATACAAGTTTTGAGATCTGAAGATCAATACGGATTTTTGGTGTTAATTTCATTACATAATATTCCATATTTTAGGAGAAATCACTGTGAAACATAATCCGTTGTTTATTCGATCATATCATAAAATCGTTTCATTAGGATTTTATATATATAGGGCGGAAATAATGCTTCGCAAATCCAAACAAAGCAGGGCTTTTGCTAGTAATAATAAAATAATCTGTATATTTATTGACACATTGCACACATGTTAAGAGCTGCACAAGGGCATAGGAACCGGGGGAACTGGGTGGGCGGTGGCTCCCCCTGGAATATTTCAGACAGGCTCAGCTCCCCCGGGAGAAATTCTCGCACCACATCTGTTTACGATACATTGCTGAATTAAAAAATAAAGTATACTTTTTCTAGGAAATTCACACGATAAACAACAAAGAGAAGAGAGAGAGGGGGTGGTGAGCACACTTGTTTTTGCCTTCACTCTTTTTCTCATTGTTTACAACCCTCCCGATTTCCAAAAAAGGGGGGCCTTATATAGGTCTACTACAAATTACCTGCACCGATAACATATTTATAAAGAGGAGGCCTTTAAAATTGATTTGTAAAGAATTTGTAAGCAAAACAACAGAAAGCACTTTAATTTTTGCTAAATGGAAGTAGGAGAAGCCTTAAATTTGAATACTGTATTCAGGATTGGACATAAATTAAGTTTATATGTATCAAGTATATCTATTAAAAATTATTTTAACTTGATTAAAGAGTTTGTGATCTTTTGATATGCTTCTATTTTATACTTCTGTTTGTGAAACGTGCAACACTATGAAGGAACCCTCCAAAATGAATGAAATGATCTGTGCCACTAGCTTTCTGCAATATGCCCCGGCTCCCCCTGTTTGTACAAAGCTCCTATGCTGCTGGAGCTGCAGTAATTAAGAGATTTTCACTAGCAGCTACTAACATGAATAAATATAATGAAAAGAGATATAATATAAAGAGATATAATCTTATTTTTTTCATTGTCTCAAAACTCTTAAGGCTTTCAGTTTTCAGATATGGAAAATTGATAACAGTTTTGTCACACATACTCAGAGGCTAATAAGTTTTTCCAGAAGCCATAGAAGGTAGAGTTAATTTAAGAAGAAATTAAAACAAAGTTGATTCTTTATAAATACAGGTTGTAATTAGACTTTTGGAAGACCTTTTTCTCTTCTAATTTAGCAAATTTTGCAAAATTGGTGAATCATGTTTTTGGAATTTATGTGTAAAATGAGAGTAAATGTGAACCCTATATCGTCATTCAAAGTTTTAGTATTATTTATTCCAGACACATTAATTATTATAATAGTACAAAATAAGTATTCAATTGTTCTATTCAGTTTCTTTTTTTTTTTTTTTTTTTTTTTTTTTACAGATAGCTTTAAAGTTATTATTATTATATTTTAGATAATATCTTTAGTAGCATTTAAACTAGCTTTAATATAATATTTTGTTAATCATTTTATTGTTAAAAAAAATGCTGCTGTTGTAATTGAATTTATTGTGAATGAGGCCATTTTTAGGCTTATTTATATTAAAACTATTGCATATAAAAAAACATGAAAAATGGCAGTTTTATAGAGAAACATATGATGATAAATGTGCTCAGGCAGACAGTTTTTAAATCAAAGAATTATTTTAAGTATTATTACTGTTGAAATAGAAAAGATAGTTCAGTAATGTACTAAGTTGTATAGGATAAAAAACTATCTATAGCAATTTAACCATCTTTTGAAGGTATACACATGACTATATTTTGGTGTGCAGTGCTCAAGCATTTATTAAATTTGACTAATTTTTTTTTTTAAATTTTTATTTAAAATATTTCAAAAAGGCCATTTCTTAAAACTACTGTTGTACCAGATTTAAAAAAAAGGCCCAAATAATATTTCCAAACATTTTTCAGTTGAAAAATATATTTAACGTGTGAGTATTAAAATAGAAAGAAAATGTTAAAATAAATAAATTACATGCAAAAAGCATTTAATGATGAAAATTGTCATTTTTAAAGAGCCCAAATAACAACATTTTCGAGCATCTTTCAATTGAAAAATACATTTACACATGAATATGAAAATAAAAAAGAAACATTAAAATAAATAAATTATTACATGCAAAAAACACTAAATAGAGAAAATTATTATAAAATTTCAAACATAATTTCACTGCTTAAAATTAATTAAAAATATAAGAAAAAATTATGTTGTACTAACGTTTTTCTTATAAATAGTGTCTAAAAGAAAAGTTTTCTTCTAGATGTTTGCAGCGACAAGTTTTACTTACAATTTTATAAAGCTGATTATCAAATGTGTGATAAATCGGTACTACTTGATTATCCTGTCGACCAATTTTGCCAAATTATACAAATAGAAGGATGTTGCCATTCTAACATTTTAAGTAAAGAAAATTAATGAATTTAAATAAAAAACATAACTAAAGAACAGGATTTTTTTAATAATGACTTTCACTTATGACATAGCCAGATACCAAATACAATAAAATTTGATTTATTCAAATGATTTTGGACAAAATACTAAGAATAGTTTATGTATAAAAATGCAGAATTATTAAATTAAACCATAAACAAACAGACATGTTTAAGATATTGCATTTGTAAATAAAATGTAGGCATTTTAAATGTAATAAATGAATTTATTAAGGGAGATCAGAAATATCAATAATGGAAGCTTGCAAGGAGCTTAATGCTCTTCATTTAGTAAAAAAATGTAGACGGATATAACTATAAAATGTATGTAAACATTAGATACAAGCTTGATGGATAAATATTTGTGACAGGTTGAAACTAATCTATTATGTTTTTCTCTTTTAATATCACAAGGTAAACATTTATTGACATAATTTTTATTTTAAACAATGAAGAACAAATAAATTTGTAAAACATTAATCAAAATACACATAAAAAATCAAATTAAAAATCACTCGATGTAATAAACATGTGTAATGTGTTTAATGTCAAGTGAATATGACATTCATGATCATCCATTATTGACATTTAATCTTATATAGTTTGGCAATAGTTTTTGGTTGACGGGATATAATTTAGTACCGATATATCTTACTTAATCATGAAAATTGCCATCATCTGCAGTGAATGCGACCACAGGAACAGAAAAATCTGCAGTAAAAGAAAAATGCATGATAGCTGGAGTACACAAGATTGCGACTGTTCATACCATCATTCAATCTTCCGTAAGAAGGAAATCTTATTAAAGCAGAGCAAATTATGGGGTCTAGATAGGGTATAGATCAAGCATAGAAGATAGGGGATAGAGTCTCCTGGTGATATATGTAAAAAATTTAAAACATCCAGAAGCATATTAAAGAAATCTTATTAAAATGTTTTAATATGAATGTCTCTGTTCAGAGTAAATTATGGGGTCTAGATGAGGGTTGACGAGCATAGCAGGTATGGGCCTGAGCCTCCTAGTGTTATATGTAGAAATGTTAAAACCTCCAGGAGCGCAGCAAAGAAATGCAGAATATGTACGCACAGCCAAAGCGGATTTTCATTCTATAACGATAAATTAAAATTTTGTATACAGTATTTAGTGTTTTCTCCAAGTAGACATATAATATTGGATTGGCTATAACCAGGTGTATGTACAAAAACTTGAGAAAACTTCTACTTACAAAAAAGAAATATTTCTAAGCAACCGAATCTCAATATTTATACGAAGTTGATTTCACAAAAATATTTAAATATCGAATTATTAGACATTATTAGATGTTAATCATTATTTAATTTTATAAGCAGTAGTATACAGAGAAAAATTAAATTAAATCCCATATTTTGAAGCATTCACATAGCTATTATTTTATTTTTAGTGAAAAGAGATTTAGCACATGATATACTGGGACCTGTGAAGTAAATAAAGATCACCGAATGTCTGGATCAGAAAATTATTTTTGTAAATATAAGGAGTCTAAATTATACTCATAGATACCTAAATTACTAATCTAGAAGAGACTATCTGCTTCTGTACTATTAAGTATTAGCATAATAATGTGCATCCATCTGTACTGTACATTTATTTGTTTATTGGGAGAGATTAAAAATAAAAAAAATTAATAGACTGTTATACCACCAACATACTGACTAAACTTTTTTCTAATTTATCCACCGAGTTTTGTTTACTGCCATCTAGTGTTAAAAAGAAGTATTAATAGTTATTAAGTAATAATTATCATGGAACAAAACTGATAAAACTTCTTTGGTAATTATCAAGTCTGTGAATGTTATACAGTTCCAATTATTGGGATATATGTTCCAATTATTAGGATCATATGTTCATATCAACGTTCAGAACTTTGGATGGAATTTTATATATAAATAAAAAAGTGCTCGGTTCTGAAAACACGCATCTGATAAGAATCAGATCATCAAATTATTTCATAAAAATCATTCTCTCAAAAATTATTAAACTATTATAAACAAGTTATTAAATTAAAAATAAAAAATCCCCCTTCGTTTTGTTTAGAAAAAGCACGGAGTAAAAAACCTCTTTTATACTCCGTGAGAAAAAGAGGGCTTTGAAAAAAATACTACAACTTTATTGTGACCTTCGTTTGTTGTCTGCTTAAAAAGGTGACTGCATTTGAATTGAATATTTTTGGGCGATAAAATTTGAATTATTTTGACAGTTATTTGATGCTTTTACTTTCATTTAAGCCATTATGTGTTTGAGTTAATTTACATTCATCCAGGACGAAAAGTTCGTAATTTTTCAATTTGTATTTCGTGCTATTTTATTTTATTCTTTTAATCTATGTCTAGAATCTGTTTATAGTTCCGGGATCTTAACATCATTCTGTCATCGAGCCGATTTGTTTTTAGATAACGCTTCTGTTATATTATTTTCATTAGTTTTCATTGGCATCATTTAATATTAGTCTGATTCCTACTAAGCATTATTAGCAATTGATTTGATTGTCATTAATTCAAAGCTTTTTAAAAATAAATTGTAAGTTTAAAAATTGCATGTGTAAATACTCAAATCAGTTCTCTAAAATAATTTTCTTTCGAGTACTGACAATTTTTGCTATCCGTAATAATAATAAAATTTAGCATGTTTAGAAGAGTTTTTTTTCCCTCTTAAAGAATTAATAAGCATTATTGATGTTCGTCTTCTATTTCAGAAATAACTTGCTTCCACAGTTACTCTAGTTAATGTCTGCCAAATAATTTCTGTGATGGCAAGTCCTCATCCTTTGAGTGTACAAATCAGAGTTCACCACTTAAATGAAAATGAAAATCTTGAATCAACTCTCTTCTCCATAAAGAAAGGTAATTTTCTTGTTATTAAGCTGTGAAACAATGATCTGCATTTTATGCATTTTACATTTTCTTGCAAACTGCATTAATTGAAAATGTTGCAGATTTACATTAATTGGAAATGTTCATTAATGTAGAACAGTGATGATGACTTTTTTAAACATAGGGGGTCGGATTCAAGGTTGGCAGGTTTTTGACGGTTTAAACTGCCACATCAAAAACCTCAAATACTACATTGATTTATAAAATTTAACATTAAATGTCGCACATTATACAACATTACACATGTTTAAAATATCATTATTACTGCCCCTATCAATAGTAAAATGTTGTTGTTAAGTACAATTTTTGGTACTACTTGATAAGGCACAGATGTCATATGCACCATGTTGTCATGATTTTCTTCTGATGTCAATTTGGCAAAAACCTCGTTTTCGAATACCAGTTACATATATATTTTTTAAAAGGGAATAACAACAAATAAAAAAAAAAGTTTAATTAATAACTATAGAACAAAACAATTTATATAATTTAAAAAAGAAAAGAAATGTAAATAAACAATTTATTAATAAATAAACAACAACATCCAGGTTACCATATCAAGCAAAATAACAACACTTTGGAGACAGTTAAGTGCCCTAATGCGTATATGACATTGGTGGCAGAAAAATATCGCGCCAACGTGGTGCGTGTATGACATCTGTGCCCTTGATTATACTGCAGACCAAAAAACTATCACCTTAACTATAAGATTAAATGCCAGTAATGGCTGATCGTAAATATCACTTTCACTTGATATTAAATACATTACACGTGTTTGTTGCATCATCAAGTGATTTTTAATCTGACGTTTTATTTGTATTTTTATTATTGTTTTACAAATTTATTTGATCTTTCGTTATTTAAAATAAAAATTATGTCAAATTGTATAATTTGGCGAAATTGGTCACTGGGATAATCAAGTAGTATCCAGTTTTTTTAATTTGGTAAAATTTTGGTACTACTTAGTTATCCCATCGACCAATTTTGCCAAATTATACAAATTGATGTAATTCTTATTTTAAATATAACGATAGAACAAATAAATTAGTATAACATTAATAAAAATACAAATAAAATGTCAAAATAAAAATCACTTGATGATGTAAACACATGTAACTTGTTTAAAGTCAAGTGAATGTGACATTTACGATCAACCATTATTGACATTTAATCTTGCAGCTGAGCGATAGATTTTCGGTCGACAGGATAACTAAGTAGTACCAAAATTTTTGTTTAAAAATTTTTAGGGTGTAATTGTATTTTTTAAAAAGTAAGTATAAGATTTGAAAGTGCCATATGAACTACACATTTTTTCTCTTACTTAAAATATATTAAACCAATAATAATATTGAACGATTTTAAAAGTCCATGAATGAAATAATAGTAGATATCAATTTTGGGACATGTCTCATATTTTCAAAAATAAACTAGTGTTAGAATTCATAAAGAAAGAAAAATTTGCCGGACAATTGTATTACAATTAATAATTTAATTTTTTGGCTGAATCCCAAAACAGCCGAGACACTTGGCATCGTTCAATTTGGCGAGGCGATAAATGGATTTTTCTTGTTACCAGTTCGTTTTATAAATTCGACACAGATGTCATATTGGCGTGATTTTTTTCTAACGCCAATGTCATATATGCAACGGGTGCTTAATTGGCACCAAAGTGCCATTATTTTGTTTGATACGGTAACCCAGATGTTGTTGTTTATGCTATTGATGTTTTCGCCAAATTGCCGTCGGAAAACAATCGCGCCAATATGTATATGACATCTGTGCCGTAAATTCTTTCCATGCCTACAGTGGTCTGATCTTGAACTGGGATTGGTTGATTTGTTGTGTATCGGATGGTTACACCTACCTGAAAACTTTTATTCACAGTTAGCTCAGCAGTGTTTTGACAACTCAACTCCGCATTTGTAAAAATAGAATGTCGACATGTCAAAAGTTTGTTATTGTGAATTTTTTTATTTTTTTTGCTGTTTTTAGTTGTAAAATTTGAAAGTTAAAGCACATGCGTAGTTTAATTTGAAATTGTGAGTATTCATTCATTTTTTTTGCTGAAAGTTAAATGAAGTTTGACTGGAAATTTACGAAATTATGGCTATTCAACATTTTTTAGAGTTGGTTTTCAAGAAAAGAGATGTCTGTTAAGGTATGTTAATAATTTTATGCATTTTGTTGTAGCGTTTTATATTAGCCGTTTATTGTATATTTCTCATGTATGTTGCCCTTACCAGTTTTGTACATTTTGAGATTGCTACAGAGCGAGAATTGCTGTATTTTGAGACTGCTGAATCCAGTGATGTTTTTTTTTGGTTAATGAACGTGTAAGTGTTCATACACGATTACTGATTGCCGCTTTAACGAGTTTTGTATATTTTGAGATTGCTACGGAGCGAGAACTGCTGTATTCAGTGATATATATTATTTTTTATGGATGCGAAGCATTCAAAGTTCCGTAAATTAGAAATGATTTGTTCAATGTTTACTCTGATATAGGCACGTAATTTAAAATATTAAATGACGTCATGATTTTTTCTGAAAGTTGTCGAGAAATGAAAATTTTAATCATTAAATCGTTACTCTGATTTGGAAAGGTACTTTAAAAATTTCACATTTTTTCAACAAATTATGTTTAAACCGTTTGTTTTATTTTGAATCTCATAAAAATCAGCTTTCCTGTGTTTTCTAATACGTCGTTATTTGTAAATGTTGTATTTCCTATGATTCCAGGGTGATGACGTAGTAAAAAATAGTCTGGAAGCGTTCAGGAAAGTGGACCAATCACGTTAGTTTTCAGGTTGCCGCATTTTAGATTGGCGTATGTGGGGTATTTGGTGCTTGTCAGAAAAGTCGCCAAATGGAGTGTCTCAGCTGTTCTGGGAATCTGCCAATTTTTTTTGTAATTATTAAATTATTGTAATTTTAAATAAAAGATTACAAGTCATTATGACATATTTATGGTATACCTATTATTAAAATGTTTTAAAGTGTTACATGTTTTTGATGGTTAAGAACAGATTTTGATGCTTGTCATGTAAAAAACCGAAACCTAGCTCAGATTCTATATTACTGAGTCAATGGCAGACCATACTTATCAACAAACTCAAAGGTGTTATGTAGGGTTGCAAAAAAAGCTGGCTAAATTTAAAAAAAGCCATGCCAGTGGCTGTTATTGGTTTAACCGGTGTTTTTTTGGCCAAAATTGGCTTTTATACAGTGAAGCATCTTAATTATAGACTACACATTTTAAAGTATTTTTAATTAGTTTTAACGACATTTAGTTGATTTAGAATACAATAAGTAACCCAATTTCTCAATAATGAAGACATAATACTGAAAAAAAAAAAACTTAGATGGATCTGCTAGTGATTTGAAGTGAGAATTGGAAATATGTCAGCTAAATTTTAAAAGAGCCATACCGACTGCTTTATCTGGTTTACACTGACCTTTAACCACCCCAGCCCCCCTTTTCTTCTTCATTTTTACTGCTTTATAAAATTAAAGAGAACAATGATTACTAAGTTACATGTTTTATTACTTTACTTAACAAATTTTAAGAGATATTTAAAATCATACATAATCATATAATAAAAATACAATTCCTCACTATTAAAAACAATATTATGAGCAGCATATGCATGAGTATGGACTGTTTTAAATAGCAACAACAGGGTTCATACGGTGCTTAAAAGTGCTTGAAAGTCCTTGAATTTTTAAGAGGGAAAAAAGGTCCTTGAAAGTGCTTGAATTTGTTTAAATTTTAATGAAGGTGCTTAATTTGCATTACTTTTTTATATAGGTGCTTAATTTTTTTAAAATTCAGATGTTCAAAATAAAGTAAGAGTTGTAAATGTTAAAAATAAAAAGTTAATTAATCAGGTGAAAATATTTGGTCTGAGATCGTTTTCCTTTCAGGAGGTCAGAGTGCGAGCATTTGTACTTCGCTTTGTTCCCTTCTTGCTTACCTCTCTAGGATTAAGTTTTTACAAAAGAAAATGAAAAGACGTGTATTTGTTGCTACTGCCAATCGCAAAAGTGGAAATTCCTCCAATGTAAATCCCCTCCCAATGGACAATGGAGAAAACGGCAATGTGGACCACTTAAACTGTAAAAGAAAAAGAGGCTGAAGTTTTAAATAAAAAATAAAAAAATGGAAAATGCGGTTAAAGAGCTTAAATTGTGAAAAAAAGTCTATTTAAAATGCAATAAATTATTCAAGCTGAAATATGCAAATTTTTCTATTTTGTGAGTGTTTACATTTTTGAAAAGGATTTAGTGGATATTTTCAAATTAAGGCAAGTTTGAAAAAATTTATTTAGTTTTTATAAAATTTTAAATTATGTATTAATTAAGGGTGATTCTGTTCCGAAAATTTAAGGCATTCATTTCTGAAAATTTAAAAATCGGTCATTAATCCGAAAACTCAGACATAAAAAAATATCGCAAATTTCGACAAATGGTTGCCGAAAAAAATTAATTTTATCAATTGTTTGCAGAAAAATCATGAATTTTTTCAAAGGACCATGGGAAAAATGCAAATTTGTTCAAAGAATAGCAGAAAAACGCTAGTTTTATCAAGGGATTCGGGGAAAAATGCAAATTACGTCCAAGAATTGCAGAAAAAACCAAAAATTTTGTTCAAGGATCGTGGAAAAAACCAAAAATTTTGTCTAAGAATCGCGAAAAAACCCACAAATTTCATCGAAAGATCATGAAAAAACCCCACAAATTTCTTCTAAAGATCACAACACCCCCGCAAATTTCGTCAAAAGATCATGAAAAAACTGAAAATTTTGTCAAAAGATCGCAAAAAAAACCACAAATTTCATCAAAGCATCGAAAAAAAAAAAAAAAACCCACAAATTTTGTTAAAAGATCTCGAATTTCGTTAAAGGATCTTGGGAAATACGCATAGTTAGTGCCGGGAGTGGTTTCTCCATCCCATCCCTTACTGCTGTAACTTTTTAGAAAATTTGCTGTGAATTTCAGATTTTTTTTTTTTTTTTTAAAAACTCAGAATCATCCCTGATTAATTTCATAACAATGCAAAATTATCAAGTGTTTACTTTGTCTAGTGTTAGCACAAATGACTTTCAAAGTAGAATGCAAAAAGATTTTCTTTATTTTTTGAAGACTTTCTCATAACATTTCACATTTAAGCCTTCGCTACTGTATGTTATGGCATTTGCCTAAAAACATATGTGAAAATGAAAAATAATTTGTTTTTCTCTAGATACTTTTGTAGTGTGGTATTTTGTAACATTAAAATTTCATTTCTGGAAAGGTGCTTGAAATTTGGATAAGGTGCTTGAATTTTAGCGTGGAAAGAGAGTATGAACCCTGCAACAAACTTTTCAAAATTTTATTTCAATTTTACTTACAGAATGTATTTTGTTTATTTAATTTTCATAATTGCTAGATTTATTTTTATACACTTATGTACCAAACTCTCCTTAAATATTATACCCTTTTCTAATTTCTCTTTTTATGATTATAACGTAATCTCTCCATATATGGACTCTTAAGAATTAAGAATGTTTCCATTTTGATGTTCTACATTTTGTGATTGTTTAATGAAATATAATCTTTAAAATGTGTAGAATATGTGGGGCTATGTAATATAGAATTTTAAAACGCCATTTTAAAGTCTAACATATTCTTTTCAATATTTATAATTTTTTTTTAGATATAATGCCTTCACTGTTGCATTCTAGCAGTCAAGACTTAATTTATTTGACAAAATTTAATAGAAATTTATAATTCTTTTAGCAGAAAATATTTATAAATGTATAAAAAAATAATTAATTAATAATTATATATAGATTCTTGTTTGTTTTTAACAGGATCATATATATATATAAAGAGTATGTAATAGATACTTTGTTGACTTCAACTGTTTTGTGACAGGTTAAATTTTATTTTTAAATAATTAATTTGTGAAAGTCTGGCGACAGAAAAGTTTAGCAAAAGGTCTATTTTGAAGACAAAGAATTTTGTGAAGGCCCTGTTTTAAGATGAAAATTTGCATGAAGTGTCCTGTCTAAATATTTTAAAAATTGTGAAAGCCCCTTTAAAGGACCCAAATTTTTCCTTAACAAATCCCTGTTATTTCTAAGCTAAGCAGCAATTCCTACTGTCAGTAAGCATGATTGATTGTTGAAATTGTTAACGACAGTTGATAGTTTTAGGCTTTCAGTTATGTGATTATTTTTCATCTGGTAACTATTTTGTCAGTTATTAGATTAGTGTAGTATTGTGTGAATCAAAAGCTGAAACAATGTCATTTACCAATGCTAAGTACGGTTACAGAGAGCTTTTGGATTTTTTGATACGCTAGAAAAATGGTTCGCAGAAAAAAAAAGATCCAATGTGGCTTTATTTTACAGAAAAAAATACTATTTTTGGAAAAAATGTAATAGTAATATGCAAATAGTGTAGTGATAAAATGATGGGGATTATGGCAAGAATGTAAAACACAAATAAACTTTGCAGTCTATGTGATAACATAGAATCTGAATCTGCAAAGGAATACACATATACATTTAAAATAGGGATTGACCGAATAACGAATAGTCGATTCGGTATTCGGTGATTCGGCATGTAAACCGAATATTCGGCTTCGGCCGAATACTTAAAAGTATTCGGCCGAATAATTGCGGATAAGTATTTTCTTAGAAGTAGAAGAATTATCTTTTCTTTAGAAGTAGAATAGGCCAAATGATGAGTTTCAATATTATGTGCATGCGTTCAAAGTTCAGCTGCACTACCAAAAACAAGTCAAAAGCCATTTTTAATTACAAAAAACTTTTTTTTCTTTCCTAAAATAGTCTATATAGGGGTGAAATCAGAATAACTGTCTACGATATAGGAAAAAAAAGTAAGGAATATGGGCATCTTTCCATTACCATTTAATTTTAATTATTTCTACATTAGTTTTTTCAATTTAAATTTATTTAATGTGTATTCTCTTTAATATACACCTCAAATAAGTATATCAGAGTTCATCTGTATATCTAAGGTTTATATTAAAGAAAATACATGCATCAAATAAGTATACTCCTATGCCTATCCTATAGCTTTTATAACCATTAAATTAAAATCGCTCAAATTTATCTTCATCACCACAGTGAT
Organism: Maratus speciosus; assembly: GCA_963932465.1. Classification (NCBI taxonomy): domain Eukaryota; kingdom Metazoa; phylum Arthropoda; class Arachnida; order Araneae; family Salticidae; genus Maratus; species Maratus speciosus. The sequence continues at coordinate 158,208,555 of OZ010789.1, forward strand.
AAATATTAATCAAAATATAAATATGTGTCAATAATTTCACAGAAAATAGATAAATGTACAAATTGATATGATACCTTTTGTATTTGAGAACATTCCAATTCAATATGTATATAATTAGACAATCAGTAAATCAGTTTAATGACAACATTGTTTCTTTTTATTTGAATGAACTTTTGTTTTTCTGAGAATCCTTATTCTTAATAATAGCCTGTATAGTTTAATACTTTCATTGGGTTAATTTGGATATTGACTAGTGATAAAATAATAAAAAATAAGGGATGGGTTAATGAATTTGTGAGTTGAAAGAAGTCATTAAATTTTTTTGTGTAATTAGATTTAAAAATAAAAATTAACTGAATTAAATTATTAAGAATTTAATTTTAATTGAAGTTTATTAAAAAAGCTAATATATGCAAAAATGTGTATTAAAAATTTTTAAGTATTCGGTTGCCGAATACCGAATATTCGGTGTACACTTTGACCGAAGCTTCGGTATTCGGCAAAATTGCTGATTCGGTCAATCCCTAATTTAAAATTCTTTGTTACAATTATTATGTGTTGATATGTTATTTATTTTTCATTAATGTGTTATTCCAATAATATATATATAACTTTAAATTAACTAGAAATTTATACGCAGAACATACATAGATTTATGCATAACAATTTAAATTTAATAGTAGAATAATAAAATTTTAAGTTTTAAGTGAATCTTTTAAATTTGTTTGCAACAATTTTTAATTTTTATTTAAAATATCTTGAATATTAGGAAATGGAAAATCTAGGAAATGTAATAAAATTAATAGAAATGTGTAAATCTATGCATAAAAAATAAATAAATACATGCACATACATAAATAAGTACACAAATGATATTAATAAAAAAAAATCTGATTTAAATAAAAAAATCCAATTTTTTTTATTGTTTTAAAAAAATCGTGATTTTTTACCAACCCTGCTCCCAGCTGCCCAACAAATGATAGCTTCTAAAGAAACTATATACAGTAGAAGGTCTTTATAACGCAATTCTCCATATAACGCACAAGTTCTCTGACATAAACAATGAACTTTGCGGGTAATAAGTGCAGCATTCCCACATTGTTAAAAATTGCTAGGCTCTAGAGGACTAAATTTGATGCGTGAGTTCAACTTTACCTCTTTAATTCAGAGCTTTTTAATGAAAAAATTGCTATTTTTACATATAGCACAAAATTAGCACTCGCCAGGCGTCGAGTAACACTTAAAACAAAACGATTAACTTTATTGTCATCACTCGCCAAACTCAATGGGCACCACTCGCCAAATGCGATGGTTGAAAGATCGATGCCAGGGAGGAAAGGGGTGAAATTCATTTGGAATTTACGGCGTCCAAATAGGCGATTCTTCCGAACGTAAGAAAAGAAAGTAGCAGGGGTGGTTCTGTCTCGAATTTTCCGAAAATTTAAGGCATTCGGTTCCGGAAAAAAAAAAAAAAAAAAGTCATCAGTCCGAAAATTCGGACATAAAAATATCGCTAATTTCGATATGGTCGCCAAAAAAAATCAATTTCGGCACTCGTTCGTAGAAAAAAATCACCAATTCCGTCAAAGAATCACGAAAAAACGTGAATTTCGCCAAAGGGCCACGTAAAAAAATGCGAATTACGTCAAAACATCGCGGAAAAAATGCAAATTTCGTGAAAAGATCGCGGAGAAAACGCAAATTTCGTGACAAGATTGTGGAAAAATGCAAATTTTGTCAAAAAATCGCGAAAAAAAACCACACATTTCGCGAAAAGATCGTCAAAAAAACGCAAATTTCGACAAAGAATCGCGAAAAAGAATCACAAAATTCTTCAAAGTATCACGGAAAAATGCAAATTTCGTGAAAAGATCGCAGAAAACGTAAAATTCGTAAAGAGATCGCGGATAAAATGCAAAATTCGTGAAAAGATTGCGGATAAAACGCAAAATTCGTGAAAAGATTGTGGAAAAAATGCAAAATTCGTGAAAAGATCGCGGAAAAACGCAAATATCGACAAAGAATCGCGATAAAGAATCACAAAATTCTTCAAAGTATCGCGAAAAAACGCAAATTTCGTGAAAAGATCGCGGATAAAACGCAAATTTCGTGAAAAGATCGCGGATAAAACGCAAATTTCGTGAAAAGATCGCGGATAAAACGTAAAATTCCTGAAAAGATCACGGAAAAAACGCAAAATTCGTGTAAAGATCGCGGAAAAGCGCAAAATCCGTAAAAAGATCGTGGAGAAAACGCAACTTTCGTGACAAAATCGCAGAAAAAATGCAAATTTTGTCAGAAGATCGCGGAAAAAACACAAATTTCATCAAAAGATCGCGGAAAAACACAAATTTCGAGAAAAAATCGCGGAAAAATGCAAATTTCATGAAAACATCGTGGAATAATGTAAATTTCGTGAAAAGATCGCGGACAAAACGTAAATTTTGTGAAAAAATCGCGGAGAAAACACAACTTTCGTCAAAAGATCGTGGAAAAAACACAAATTTTGTGAAAAGATCGTGGAAAAAATGCAACTTTCGTCAAAAGATTGTGAAAAAAACGCAAATTTCACGAAAAGATTGCGGGAAAAACGCAAATTTCATCAAAAGATCATGGGAAAACGCAAATTTCATCAAAAGATCACGGGAAAAACGTAAATTTCATCAAAAGATCACGGGAAAAACGCAAATTTCATCAAAAGATCACTGGAAAAACGCAAATTTCATCAAAAGATCACGGGGAAAAACGCAAATTTCATCAAAAGATCACGGGAAAAACGCAAATTTCATCAAAAGATCACGGGAAAAACGCAAATTTTCTCAAAAGATCCCCTAAAAACGCAAATTATGTCAAAAAATCTTGAAAAAAAATGCAAATATTTTCAAAAAATGGTGAAAAAACCCACAAATTTCAGTAAAAGATTACAAAAAAACGCAATTTTGTGAAAAGATCGCAGAAAAAATGCAGATTTCATCAAAAGATCGCAAAAAAACGCAGATTTTGCAAAAGGTCACGAAAAAAACGTGAATTTCGTCAAAAGATTCCGAAAAAAACGCGAAATTCATTAAATTGTCGCAGAAAAATGCATATTAGTCAGTGCCGAGGTGGAGGAGGTGTCCTCCTCTGCTGTAAACTTTCTGAAAATTTCCTGTGAATTTATTTCATTGCAATTAATAGTAAAAATATTTTTTTTCAGTTGAGTGTAATCATATCGAATGGTAAGTAATATATATTAGTAAATTACAGTGTTGATTGTTAGAAAAAACACAATTTTGTATGGAGCGTACATAACTTTGTTACTAGCCAGTGGTTAAAAAAAACTGGCCAGTGAAAAAAATCAGTGTACTGGCCAGTGGGTAAAAATTTTAATTTTGACCTATATTTTTACAATAAACATTTTTGAAAATGAGTAATATAATGAATGATTTGGTCAAAGTATATTTGAACCATGTTTATAAAGTAAATTTAATAATGTGTGGAATTAATATTTTGCAAACAATTTATAATCTGGATAACTTCCGGTAACAATGAATGCAGTATAAAGATACTCTAATGAATTTTGATATGTTTCAGACATATTTGGCCATCTTTATAAAGTAAATTTAATGATGTGTGAAATGTGATCCATATAACGCAAAATTCTATATAACGCACAACCTTGCGTTTTTAGGTTTACGTTATAAAGATCTTTAACTGTATTATAAAAAACTTTGTATTTAAACCATACAGAACTTGCTTAATGGTACAGAAGAAATACATCTGAATGATATTACATAAAAACAATAAAATCAAAATTTCATATTGCATCTGCGATTGTCTTCAGAATAAGAGAGGTTATAAATAGTTTAAATGTCCAAAAACAAAAATATATGTTTGGTAGCTCAGAAAAATATCTGATTGGAGATATAGCACAAAATTAGCACTCGCCAATCGTCGAGTAACACTTAAAACGTGGCGATTGCCTTTATTGTCCTCACGCGCCAAACTTAATGGGTACCACTCGCAAAACGTGATGTTTGAAATATTTATCGATGCCAGGGATTAAAGGGCTGAAATTCGTTCAGAATTTACGGTGGCCAAATTCTCTCCATGATTCTCCCGAACATAAAAAAAGAAGCAAAGTTGATTCTAAGTTCCGAATTTCCGAAAATTAAAAAAAAAAGAATCGATCATCAGTCCGAAAATTCGGACATAAAAAATATCACTATTTTCAACATGGTCGCAAAAAAAAAAAAAAAAAATCAATTTCGTCAATCGTTCGCAGAAAAAAATCACCGATTTCATCAAAGAATCGCGGGGGGAAACGCGAATTTCGTACAAGGAACGCGAGAACACGAATTTCGTCTAAGGATCCCATAAAAAATATGAATTTCATCAAAGAATCGCAGAAAAAACACAAATTTCGCCAAAGAATTTTGAAAAGAAAACCATACAAAATTCTTCAAAGAATGCCAAAAAACACAATTTTATCAGAAGATCGCGAAAAAACGCAGATTTCGTCAAAAGATCGCTTAAAATATGCACATTTCGTCAAAAAATCGCGTAAATAATGCAATTTCATCAAGAGATCGCATAAAAAAAAGGCACATTTCATCAAGAGATTGCATAAAAAAATGCACATTTTGTCAGAAGATCACAAAAAAAATGCAGATTTCGTCAAAAGATCGCGAAAAAGACAAAGATTTTGTCAAAAGATCAGGAGCAAAACACAGATATCGCGAAAAAGACGCAGATATCGTCATAAGATTGCGAAAGTAACGCAGATATCGCAAAAAAAAATGAGGATTTCATCGAAAGATCGCGTAAAAAAGCTGATTTCGTCGAAAGATCGCAGAAAAAATGTGAATTTTGTCAAAATATCATGAAGAAAAACGGGAATTTCATCAAAAGATCGTGAAGAAAACGTGAATTTCGTCAAAAATTGCAGAAAGACGCAAATTTAGTCTAAAGATCGCGGGATAAACGCGAATTTCGTTTAAGGATTGTGGAAAAAATGCGAATTTCGTCAAAAGATGGCAAAAAAAAAACATGAATTTCATCAAAGTGCCGCAGAAAAAATGCATAGTTAGTGCCGGGAGGGGATCCCTCCCTTCCCCCTCTTCTGCAAACTTTCAGAAAATTTGCTATGAATTTCAGGAATTTTTTTAAAACTCAGAATTACCCCTGGAAAGTAGATAACTAATTCTTATTGGTTCAGAGGTCATGAGCCTCCCTCCTGGAGGGAGGGGGGTATTGCATTTTCGGCCGTCCATATCGTTATTTGATTTGTTAGAGAAATAAATTAAAAAAACAAACAAAATTCTAACAAACATTGTTGAGATTTTGATAACAATTTCTCCAAGCAATGCTGCAGTGGATAGAGTGGGGAGCAGTGCGAAAAACACTCTAAAGGACAAAAGTTTATCTATAAATAAAGACACGGTGCATAATTGCCTAAGGGTTTAAACAATCAAAAATTCAATTAAATGAATGTGACCCTGCTGCAGCAATAAAACTTTGGTGGGAAGACAGACTGTTAGGTCACGAAGACCTAATATGAGTGATAAATATTAGAGCCAAAAATAGCACTTTTAGTAAAACTTTATTTCACTGCAATTAATAGTAAAAATAAAATAGTCAAGATTTTATTAAAATAATTTTAAAAATATATTTCAATTTTCTTGTCTCTTTTATACATTGCATTAAATATGTCTAAATATCTTCAAATATGTGTTTGATTTGTATTCTTACTGCGGTAATTTTTTGGTTATGTATATGTATTTTTTTGTTAGATGTAATGCCAGTTTTTTTCCCTTTAGTTGTGTGTAATCCTATCGAATGGTAAATAATAGATATTAGTCAATTACTATGTTGATAGTTAAAAAAACCCACAATTTTGTATGAAGCGTTCGTAACTTTGTTACTGTCCTGTGGTTAAAAAAATCTGGCCAGTGGAAAAAATGAGTGTACTGGCCAGTGGCTATTGGGTAAAAATGTTAATTTTGACATATAATTGGAGAAGGCAAAAACATCATCCAGCTACCATAGTTACAAAATAGAGCTAACCACATCAGTGGAAAAGGAGGAGGGAGTGAAATAACATATGAACAAACTGTGCCAAGCCTATAATAACAAATTATGCCAGATTCTTGGAATGTTAAAAGATCATCCCTTATCCTGAATACCATCACAGATGGAATACAAAACATTGATTTTATTGTTATTTTATGTTTTTATATAATATCATTTAGATGTAAGCAGTGTTGTAGTTGTTAAATAACAGCATATGCTATAGACAGAGTATGTGCTAGAGTCATGATCATGAATGTGCATGGCTGGAGTATACACAATATCTTTATTGGAGAAACAACATGTATGGAGCTTCATAAAGGAAAAAAAAAAAAAAAAAAAATCCAGAAGGTATACGGCATATACCTCTGTATGCCTTCCACTACACCCTGGATGTAAATTAAAATTAGCTGACCTATCCTGCATTGTACGGGCTTGTAATAATAACCTTAAATATATCTAAAATCAGTGTTGTATTATTTTATATTATTAAACGAAAATCTTTCCAAACAAACTTAATGCTGGAGAATAATGCAAATATGATAAAAGTTGCAAGATGTGATTCTGAAATTCTGACCCAACTGTAGAAATTGAAAGGTACTCGGGGGGAAAAAAAAAATCTGGTGAAAAGATTCCCTGGAAAAAAAAAAAAAAAAAGTAAATATTAATATTGTATTAAATCTAAAATATTGTTAGAACCAGAAATGTTTGACAAATATGTGGGTATTTTTTGTTTTTTCATATTTCAATTTGTTAAGCAGATGCAGAGTTTTAAATATGCAGAATAGTGTTGACTCTAAGCCGCTTTAGCAGGGTGCGGCGCCCGGCAGCCCTTTTTATCTCTTTTTTGCGCCTGGCGGCTCTTTTAAAGTCTTCCGATGCACCCGGCCACTCTTTTTAACACTTCCCTTGCTCCTGGCCACCCTTTTCGACACTTCCCCTGCGCCCTGAGCAATTCAATTGATTCCGGGAAAATAGCTCAAATTCTAAACAAACCAGTTCAAAATATTTTTTGTGAACAAGGTACAAATGTGCCCTTTTTGAAAAAAAGTGCCGTTTTTTAGAATAGTGTTCCCTTTTTGAAAAAATGTACCCTTTTTAAGAATAGATGTACCTTTTTTTTTTAAAGAATAGTGTTCCCTTTATAAAAAATGTACCCTTTTTTTAAGAATGGTGTTCCTTTTTTAAAAAATGTACCCCTTTTTTAAGAATAGTGTTCCCTTTTTTTAAGAATAGAAAATAGAAAATTTGAAAAATCCCCGCCCGGCGGCCCCTTTTTTTTAGAGTCAACACTACAGAAAAAATAAAAATCATGAAATCAGCATTCAGAAAAATTTTTTTTGGAATAGTAAATAGCAATAAAAAAAAAAACCTCTTTAGAACCAGAAAGGTTCCATGAATAAGTGGATGATCTTTCTTTTTTTTAAATTATCACCTGTAAAATAGATGCTGATTTTTAAAAATGCAGAAAAAATCAAAAAACATGAAATCAATCATTCAAGAAACATTTTTTTTTGAAATGGCAAATATATATATATATATATATATATATATATATATATATATAAAAAGAGAGAATGGAAAAGATACTGCAAATAAGTAATCAGTATTTTTTTCTTTGCATTTCGACTATGATAGAGCCAACTTCTATAGGCTTTTATTTCTCCCATCAGAGTGACTGCACTACTTTTAAACTGTACTATAAAATACTCATTGGTTTCCCTACATAACAACCATTGCTGAGGAAGAATTCACCCGGCTTCATCTTTTTGCTTTGTAAAAAGACTTCTGTCAATTTCTACAGTCTGTTTAGGCGCTCCAATTTTTACAGAATATCTTTTTAGAAGGTTAGACATACAAACTTCTCAGAGATAACTATTCCAATCAATCACTGTACTCTCGCTTAAATCCAACTGATCCCCCATTTCATTGATCTTAATTCATCTGACCAGCCATAAATGAACCTTAATGTGGTTACAAATGTGATTTTGGAGCCATCAAACCATGTTTCTTTTCTAATAGATATTTGCTTATCACAGTTTTTAACATATCTCCATTGTTTATCTGTTTGCAGATAAAGTCTGATGTCATACCCATTAATGCATGTTTTTATTATTATTATTTTTTTTATTATTGCAGAATGTCATAATTTTGAAACTAGCTTATCATTTCACCAAGTTCTCTAGATGGGACATCTCAGATCTTTATAATTTTTTCTCAAAATATGAGAGAAATAGCAGTTAACTAATATTCTTTTTTAGAAAAACTAAACAGACTTATCCACAAAATCGATAAAAATAGAATGCATAAATCATGTGCTGCATAGCATTTAAAGTTAAATGTGATGTTATGCTTTTGCGGTATTGGCATTAAATCTTATACTTTGGTGGTAATGGAAAGTGGTCGCGGGATAGCGAAGAAGTACCTTAATATTTAAAAAATTAAATAACACTGTTAGAACTAGAATGGTACCATGCAAAGTGGGTATCTTTTGTTTTTTGGTATTTCAGTATGGAAAGTGGATGCGGTAGTTTCAAAATGCAAAAAATAAGAAACGTTTTTCTGCTGTTCGCATCTCTTTTCTTAAAGAACTTCAGAAATGCCGTTTTGTGCCTGGCAACTGTAACAGCACATCATTTTGTAATGTTAATTATGGTTTATAATTAATATCTCAGCTAATTTAAAAAAATATTAAGTCTGATCCTCAGGTGCATTTGCATCAGGTCATAGTCTTTCCTCATCCAGATTTTCAGACCTCTATATGCATAAGATATTCCTAACCATCACTAACAGACAAACATCTTTCTATTATTATTAATACAGATAGTACAAGAAGCAATCAACTATTTTGTATGGTAAATTATCACATAAATCGAGAATGTTTCATTTAAACTATATGTGAAAACTGGGAAATTGAGTTAGTAGCTTGTAGCCGGTAGACTCTGTTTCATTAGTGGCCGCTTTTTAAAGTTAGTGGCCACTATAATGTTTCAAACTTTCTTGACATCCACATAAACTATAATCGTTGCATATATACATATTTTTCTATAAGTCATTTTTATACCAGCCATCTATTCATGATAAGAATAGGGAAGCAGTCAAAATTCAAGAAAATTACTTTAAAACCACAGAATCTGTTATATTAATTTTTTTAGAATATATTTTTAGATTATTTGTATATGTTCATAAGCACTATTATCAATTAAATTACTATTACTTTTTTCACATAAAAAATAACTAAATCAAAATTCCAACAGTTAGGTGTATACAATAATAATAATAATAATAAAATCAAATAAAGCACAATAAAATGTTCTTTGGACTTTATTTAACAAATAAATGTGTTATTAACATACTACACACATTACATACAGTTGAAATCTAAGCTGATGAGTATTTCACAATATTAAACAGTATCTCTTGAAGAAAAATAATCTAACTGGTGAGCATGTGGCTGGGGTTGAAATATTGAAAATACTGCAATGTCCTTAAAATCCTCTTGCATCAGGTGAAAAAAAAAAAAAAAAAAAAAGGAATAAATTATTTGAAATGCATGTGAAATCAAAGCTGATGAATATATTTTGCAGAATAAAACTGTATTTCTTGAAAAAAAATCCAACTGAAGAGCAATGGCGAAAAGCCGAAATACAGAAAATACAGCTAAATCATTGTAATCTGCTTGCATCCAGTAGAAAAAAGAATTAATCAGTTTGATAATTAGATGTAATCAAAGTGGAGATGTATATTTCTGTGAAAAAAGCTATATTTCACTTAGCAATCGATAAGATTTTTTATCGACACTTGACGAGTGGTGACTAGGGTGGCGATCAATGGCCGATTTTTTTAATCACCACATAGCGAGTGGCGACTGCCAATTTTCACCTATGATTTAAACATCACAGCTCAGCACGTGGTTGGAGGGGGGGGAGGGGTTGCATTATTAAGCAAAATGCCTTTTTCTGGGGAAAGAATATTGTGCTTTGTTTTTCTATTGTAGATAAGCATATAATTTTTTTATATAATTAAACTTACTGGAATCCAGGTGAAATAACCAATAGCATCCGATTTCAGAAATCTGCTTGGAGAATGACACGAAAATGTTTCAGTGTAAATGATGGTACTATGTCATCTGAGCCTGTCTCACAAAAAAATTACCTAAACCATTAAGTTTTAACCAAATATTTCCCATATTTTCTCTTTCTTAGTTTTCAGTGTCTCGAATTCTTGTTCAACTGTATCCTCTCTAAAGCCAGCCCTGAACATAGTAAATAATTGATGGACACAATATTAAAAATACATCTCAACATTCAATTTATTTATAATACATAATAAGATTATTATATGATATAATGTGGGATGATAATAATGTGGCACTGGTCATACATAATGGGCAATCTAAATGAAAGGACCATCTTTTAATCAATTTCTTAGCATATTTTATTAAAAGTTCCCATATAAAAAATATTGCTTGTAACTTCATGTAAGTTGTAATTCATTGCAATTGCAACTAAGTAGTGTACTTAATTTTTGCTCTTAAGAGGTGGTAAATAAGAAATATATATTTCTTAATTCCATGACACTAGAACTTGCTGGTAATTCAAAAGAGTTATTAGAGTTCTTTCTGTAGAATATCAAGTTAGCTTTATATGATAGATGAATGAAAAAATAGAAAGAAAACAAGCCATGGGCTGGATTGATACAATATTGTAATAGGGAGCTGCAGATCAATATCTAGTCATGGGCCACATCTGGTCCATGTTAAAGATGAGTTCAAACTCTTTTTCGAAGACTGTACACAAAAATTTTAAGTCTGAGTACTCCCAAGCCTGATATAAAAAAATATACAATATAAATTTATTAATGACATTTTAAAATCGTTCGTTTCAAGATTAATTTTCTCATTTAAAAATCGCTTTTTACATAGAAATAAATATTAATCCTAAACACTGTCTTATGATGAAATTTTGTGATTTGCATGTTCCTGAGAATCTTTTTAACCCATTTATGCCTAGCGTCCCATTTTTGGGACGTTTCAAATTTTAATGCATTTGTATAATTTTCTTCTTCTTTATAACATGAAAATTGCATGAAATCATTATTTATAAATGTCTTTATCTATAACTGAGAGATGACAGCACAAGGTGGATATTTATTTGCTTAAATTAAGGCTTTTTTCCGGTGTTTATAGATTTTTAATCTTTCAAGAGGGCGAAATGTAAAAAGTAAGTTTATTTGTATTTTTTCTATCATGGACCCAAAATCGCAAATTATAATCTTAGCTTGTGGACTTTTTTGAATTACATATTTTTTTAAATTGCGAAATTAAATGTTCAAGCCTATTTTTTATGCATTTTTGTAATGTACAAAATATAGGGTTCTAGGCACAAATGGGCACATATTCTTGTTAGAAATTTAGGAGACAGTTATTTATGCAATCTCCTTTCGAAGATATTTATGAAATAAATTGTTATTAAGTCTGCAATACGATTATTCTTATTTTATTAATAATAATAGTTATAACGTTATTAGTCTCTGCAAAGAAATAAATATATATTTTTTGTAGTTCATTAAAATACTAATTATAGTAGATAATATACAATTTAAAACCATTTTAAATATAAATATAGGCAAAATATATAATTATGCATATTATTCTACTAGAAATACTCATATTTAGTTCTTTTACATTTTATCAAATAAATACAAAAAAAAAAAAAAAAAGCTTAATTTTTTTTAGTATTTTTCCAGTTCATTTTGCTTCATTTTAAAGTGATTTTACCAAAAAATTTGAGAAAACAAAAATTCAGGCACAAATGGGTTAAATTGCCAAATTTAATTTATTATTTATTCCCAACTACTAGCAGAAATCTGCAAAAATTACAATTCTTATTCTTTTAAAATATATTATTGTTCAACTGTGACAGAAAGCAGACCTGCCAACCTTTGAAAATGAGAAATCGTAGCACACAAAATTTAAATTAATCTGGAGGTTGGTTGATTGGTTTTTCGTTTTTCACAGCCATCTTTTGACATTCGTAAAAGGAATAAGGTTACAGTCTTTCAACTCAATATAGTACATTTTTTCCTTTGAAAAATTTTATACGGTTTTTAGAGTTTCTGTTTGTTTCACAGCATTTTTTTTTTTTTTTTTTACATTTGTAAGAGGAGCCTGGTTCCAATTTTTTAGACCAGCGCAGTAAATTGACGAAATTCGGGATTTTTTCCTTGCGATCATTTCAGGATATTCTCAATTTTTCCTCAATCGTAATTAACATTTTTCTGTCACGATTCTTTGCTGAAATCCACACTTTTTACCATGTACTTTTGATGAAATTCGCATTTTTTTACCCCGATCCTTTGTCAAATTTTGCGTTTTTTTCCGTGATCCATTTGGCGAAGTTAGTGTTTTCTTTCTGCGATCTTTTGGTGAAAATTTCCGTTTTCTTACCGATCTTTCGATGAAATTTGCATTCTCTTACTGATCTTTTGACGAAATTCACGTTTTCTTTCTGCGATATTTTGACAAAATTCACACCATTGAAAACACAAAATCTCAAATCTTCCGGGGGGGGGGGGAGGCAGCATCCCCCCCCCCCCCCGGGCCACCCCCTGAAATCAACACTGCGTTTTTACCACGATCCTTTGACGAAATTGATTTTTTTTATACGGGTATTTGTCGAAATTCGCGGTAGTTTATCGCAAATCGTGCGATTTTGCACACTATTTTCAACCTTGCCCCTCGAAGAACCCCTAACCAGAAATCCCTTTCCCCACTCTTTTCCAGAAATTCTTAAAATGGCACCTTGTTCCTAAGGAAGCGAATTCCTGTATAAATATTTACAGAAACACGATTAACTTGTGATTAATATACATAAAGAGAGTGTTTTATGTTAAGAAGTTTGTTTTGCAGCCTAGATTTTTTTTTCTATGAGCATTTTTTAATGTCCGAATTTTCGGACTAATGGCCAATTTTTTAAAACTTCCGGAAATGAATACTTTGAAATTTTGGAAATTTCGCAAGAGAATCACTCCTGAAAAATATGCTGTGCGGGATAAAAATCGCATTTGTGTCTTTTGCAAAAAATCGTAGTTTAAGACCGATTTTCGTAGCATCGTAGTTTATAGGTCCAAATCGTAGAAACTACGATTTTTTCGTAGCAGTTGGCAGGTCTGCAGAAAGGCATGAGTTTATTTTCTAACAGACAGAAAAGATTAGACGAAGGATGTAGGGTGGACCGGGGTAATTCCCAATTAAAAAAAAACCCATCTAAATACCTCTAAAATTATCACAATTGATTTAACCAAATTTAGCATATGTCTATTGAATAAAATATAGACTTTGATTAAAATATTATTTAAAGCTTAGTTAAAAAAATGCAATGATGGGTAATCTGGCAATTACTGATCAGGACATTTTTTGTTCTAATGACAGCTACATTGATTAATTTAGACTACAAATTATCAATTTTAATATAAACCTGATTTTAACTATATATTATGGTTGGGTAAATGTACTACTTTAATCAGATTTTAAAGGGCATAAAATCACGAAACATTTTCATGAGGGAATATTTAGGATTAATACTTATTTGTATGTAAGGTTTTTAAATGAGAAAATTAATCTTGAAACAATTTAAAAATGTTATTAAAAATTTTCTATTGACTTTGAAAAAAAAAAAAAAAAAACCCCAAAGTCACCTCTACTATGCACTAGAGATGAGAATATCCAAGCCCAGCCGTGAAATGGGCTTTACCAATCTTCAGGATCAATGTGAAAATTTTATTTAGTCACAAATTGAAAAAGGAAAAATACAACTTATTATTAAAAAGAAGCAAGAATGTATTCTAAGTTTCTTAAGGTGTTTTACTAGCCTTTAAAAATCATAGAAATGTAAAAATATCAATGTTAAAAGCACCAATAATTTTAAATTTTAAGCATACCAGTTTTGGTAGCATATACCATACTGTCTTCAGTGCTCACTGGGGACAGTATTCTACATGCTTCTGAAACTGGTGTACTTAAAATTAAAAATTATTGGTGCTTTTAACATTGATATTTTTACATTTCTATTATATTGCACCAAGCTCCATTGTAATAATTATCTTTAAAAATCCGTTTGAAAGAGAATTGAATTGTTATTGATGGCATATAAGGAGAAATATTCTATCTGAATCTGAAGCATTTTCACAGTCAGTGCGAGTAACATATAGAAGCTATGGGATATTTTTTGTCTATCCTCACTTTCTTTTTCTTTTTTTCGGAATTAATAAAAAACAGAACTCATGTATTTCTGTCTTAGTTGTACAATATTTTAAAACAATAAGAATTGTGATTTTTGGAGATCTCTGCCAGTGGTTGGGTATAAATAACTAAACTGCTATTTTAAATAGATGTTCAGTGTCACGGAATCACAAAATCTTGTCATGGAGAAGTATTTAGGATTAATACTTATTTCTATCTAAGAAGAGATATTTAAATGTCTTTTGAGTTAAATTAATCTAGAAATAATTTAAAAATATTATTAAAAATTTTTTACTGCATACTTTCGGTATTGACTCCAGACTGTGATGACTACAAATTTTTTGGATTCTGATTTCAAATCGTCCTGCTCAGACTTAAAAAAAAAAAAGAACTCATCTCTAGTATGCACCCATGTAGTTTATTATTATTATTAATATTTTTTTAATTAAAAACATGGTAATTATTACTAATTATAAAGATTACTATTGCTGGCAATGAACATGCATCCTTTATTAAAATTTCATATTTATAAATTATTTTGTTTAAGAAAAGTACTTTTAATTTAAAAAAGAATCTGTATGCTGATAGGGTGTCAACGATTTTAATCAGTTGATTTAAATCAGCAATTAAAATCATGATTTTAATCAGTTGATTTAAATCAGCAATTAAAATCATGATTTTAATCAACCGATTTTTTTTTTTAAATCACTGATTTAAATCAAAAATTTTCTAAATGTTTAAAATGTCAAAAAATATATTAAAATCTAACAGAAACATAATTTGAAAGTTTCTACAGGTATTTTGACTTATGAATAAACAAAAAAAGAGCTTTAAATAATTGTTTCTAAGCTTAATTTGTGAGTATTGTAAAAAATTAAAAACAGTTGAGTTTATAAAAAGCATTGTTTTTAAGTTTTTATCCAAATTAAAACAGTTTAATTTAAAAATGATTTAAATCTAATATAATTTGCAATGTCATAAATTCCTTTAGATAATCAATTTATGCATTATTTTAAATAAAATTACACATAGCAAGTGTAATACTATTCTACAAGTAAAAGAATAAATAGTAATTAGTAGCAATCTCAAGTTAAAGAAGAATGAAAGAATGACATCTTTTCAAAGCTAAATTGTAAATGAATGCATAAGAGAAAAAGAAATAATTGGTATAAAAATGCTAAGCTCACCAAGAACTTCTTCGGTATAGGTTGAATAAATGTTTTTAACTTTGTAACCCACATAATACTAAATAAAAAATAATGATTAGGGATTGAAAAGACAGCAAAATTTTCCTTAAAAAGAAAAAAAAAATTGAACCATTGAAAGCTAATAATCCACACTGAAAGGTTATAATGCTGTTACTTAAATATTTTGAGGATTTCAGATATAAGTGGCTAACTTTATTCTATATGAATGGGTTTAACTCATTTTCATAATTCTTTTGGTTATCATACACATACATGTGTGTAAGTTTAGATTTTGGTGGTTTACGGTAATTTTCCTAAATACAAATGCAAAACGAGCTGCAAATAATATTTGTTAGTTTTGTTATTTGTGTTACTAACTAATGAATTACTTATTTGCAGTTTTTCTTAATCCTGTAATTACTTATACTATTTCTTCTAGGAGTTTTTTAAATGGTGCCGCACGATGCCCCTTTCAAAATTGGCAAAATGCACCATGCCTTAAAAAAAATAGTTGAAATTCACCTGTAATTGTAGCCAGAGATTTCTTGTAAAAAACTTCCCCATTCAACAGTATTTCTAAATTCGTGTGGCCAAGATCTCGCAAAAACATAGAACTTTATTTCTTTAGAAAATACAGGATATTATTAAAATATGTTATTTAATTGTATTTTTTAATTTGTTATTCATAAAATTGTTAAAAATTAAGGATATTTTATTCATCATACTAAAAATTCTTTTTATATCATTACTAATGAAATAGTACCCTTTTTTGGAACTAGCATCCTGTCCCTTTTCCTTTCTAAAATGAATACTACATTATTATCATTTTAATAATTAAGTCTTAAAAATGTATAATATGTTTCTAATTAGAGAGTTAATTGTTTAATAATTATTAATTTGAAGTGGTGTTAACTATTTAATATAAAATGCAGTTAATAATTTTAATAAATGTTAAATATCACTAGTATTTATAAAGTTTTACATAATTATTACAATATTAATTAATATAACATTATTGTATGATACTATCTAATGAAACTACTAATTTGCAGTTTTTATAATTTCTGTAATAACTAATAATTATAATTTTATTAATTAAAGTGTAAAAACATAGATTATGTTAGCAATTAGTGGTTTAATTGTTTTAAAAACCTAAAACTCTTGGTAGCTATTCCGTATTTGAACGTTGGGAAAAAAATCATAAAAATCCGATTTAAATCAAAAAAATCCGATTTTTTTATACCCTAATGCTGTATATCATTTGTCACTTTTTGTTGTGCTTTGGTCACTTTTTTTTTTTAAATCTTTTTATCACTTTTTTAAAGCATTATTACAGATGCATGCCTGTGTTAATCGTAATTTTAACAGTATTTTTTTCCTATTTATTTATTTACATTATTTTTTTCCTTTTAGGATGCATTGTCCAGTTCAAATTAGGATCTACTCTTTTTGGACAAAGGGTAAAACTTTTTACAAATTATCCAGAGAATCCAACTGATAGTTTCAAGAGAAATGTTTACAGGGAGCTAAAATGGAAATCTGAAAGTTCTAATAAAGGTGATGATACTGCATTGTATTGCGACCTGATTTTTGAAATATCTGGCAGTTTTCATTACTTTTTCATACATGAAGGAGGGTAAGAAATTTTAAAATATTGTTTTAATCTTAGTTTTTATGTATTATCTGTAATTTTTGTATTCAACGATTATTGTCTGTTACATTCCTTTGTGACAAAATAGAGCACAGATAATAAAACAGAACTAGTTAAGTGTTACTCCTGTTAAAATGCAATGGTTATTGATGTGTGCACAATGTGATGTAAATTATTAAATGATAAGGGATTTAATTTTTTTTTTTTTAAACATTTATGATATAGTGATAGTCTTGTAATAAATTGTTTTATCTAAGCAAACATTTCATTACTGTGATAGAAAAGGGGCCAATGTCCTTTTTTGGCATTTTATAAAAAAAGCTGATTTAACCCTGGATTACCACCCCTAAGTCAATTCAAAGTGTAATTTTTTTAAGTTTTCAATATCACAACCACGGTAAGGGCTGATTTGTTTTTTTGAAACTTAAGGCATTGGAATGACGTGTAGGTGGTAATAAGTGCTCATCACATACATGTCAATGAGAATCCTGGGTTAATGTTTTTATTTTCAGTTGTCGGTGCAAGTTTTTCTTCTTGAGTCCTCATTTTGTTAAAATGAGTGAAATTTATTATATTGAGAAAAATAAAAATTTTAATGATAGATCAAATCCTGTAAATCAAATTCAAACTAAGTATTTATTAATACAGTATAAGATCTGTTATCCTGATGCTTGTGACTTGAGGTATTTTGGATAAGGGGCTTTTCCGTAATTCGGAACACTTTACTATGAAATGTACAAAATAACTAATTTCACAAATAGCAGTAATACGAATAATATATGTACATAATAATAATATACTTACAACTTCTTTGTTAATTTAATAACTTATTTACACAAAATAAAAAACATTCTAAATTCTGATTCAAATTATAAAAAAAATTACATCAACATGTAAAAATTTTAGTTTTGGCAGCATAATCCTTTGATTTGGATTTTTGGAACATTATTATTAAAGTTGGTTGCTTACAGCTTGTCTCTTGCACTAATTGTTCTTGTATCCTGTATATTGACATAATTTGCTGTTCATGGAGCATCTTTGCTGAATCTCTCAAATCACTTGTTCAGTGAAAAATATCAGTTGCTGATATGTTTTTATTGCTTTTTATCATAATCTTTTTTCCATCATATATAAATTTGTAAATTTAATGAATGAAGGCAATATCCTTTATTTATTTTTTCCTTTGTGTTGGCTGTAGAACAAAAGGGCTGCTGAGCAGGAATGATTTTAAAAAGGGCACACTGCTGTTAGGCAATTGTAGCTTGTTTTATTAGCCCGCGACCAATCGAACATTTTTGCAATTTTTCCCCTGTGACCGATTTATGAATTTTGCAATATTTTCTTTCTGCCGATTGCTGAATTTTGCAGCTTTTCCTTGTGACCGAAAGCAAAAATTGCAGATTATTTCCATGACCAACTGATAAAGTTTGCGGTTTCTTTCCCATGGTCGATTGCCAAATCTTGCAGTGTTTTAAAGCGACCAATTTAAAAAGTTTGCAATTTTTTTTTTTCAATGATCAACTGATAAAATTAGAGATCTTTTCCAACATCTGTATGATGAATTTTGCAACTTTTACCCTTCAACTGATTGACGAATTTCTAGATTTTTTTTTTTCCGTGACTGACTGAAGACTTTCGTGATTTTTCTTGTAATCGACTGGTGAATTTCTCCATTTCTTTTTCACATGACCAATAGAAATGAAACAAACTAAGTTTTGGTTTTCAGAGCATTCTGGTTTTCGAAGCTTTCTAGGTATAGGGATTCTAGATAATAGATCCCACACCTAATTTTTTTAACACCGCCTACTAAAGTTTTCTTTGGTGAGCTATTTGGTCTGTTTGCACATTTAATATTCTAAACCTCCCCCCCCCCCCTCCCCCACTCCAAAAAAGCTTTTTCATGGAATGGAATTTTGTGAAAAGGACTTCTATTTAAATGGAATTTTGTGAAGAGGTACCAAAAAGAGATCTAATTTTTGTCTGGAAAGACACGTGATTCTTAAATAAATAAATAAAAATATATAATATTGCTAAGGAAAAGGGTATCCTTTCAGAATAAATGAATGTGTCTCTGTTATAATTATGATTTTTTGAAGTGGTTGGTGACATAGAATAAAATAATGGTGATTATCTGTCTATATTAATAAAAGAAAGTTTTTGTCTATCTGTATGTGTGTTTGTTTGTTGGCGATGGCTAGAGGAATCTAACACACATGCAGGGTTGGGTTTTTGACGTCAAAAACTGGTTTTTGACATGACAAGCGTCAAAAACTGGTTTAAACTGTCGAAAACTGGTTTAAACCGTCGAAAACTGCCAAATACATGTAACACGCTAAAACATTTTAACAATAGATAAACATTAAATAAGTCAATGATTTATGTGATCTTTTATTGAAATTTAATAATTTAAAAAATATATTATTTGCAATAAAATATTTTTTTTTTTTTGATTTTTCAACCTGAAGAAAATAATTTTGTACAATTAAATAATCCGGATCAATTTTACCCCGCAGCATGCTGCAGCACACCACGTGTTTAGCACATTTATTTACACCCAAAAGATTTTTGAGTTTAGAGTGTATGAAGCGTTAGAAAATAGTCTGTCTCTTAATTGATGCTGAGCTAGTAGGACTTGATAGTAAAAGCATTGCTAGATGAGCAAGTTTTGAAAAGCTGTTGCATTTAGTGATACCTTTCCACCAAACAATGGAGTCCTCCCTATAGCACTGAAATAGGAAGACTGGAAAGGAGATTCTTTAGCTTCATACACAATCAGTATGGGTAAGCATCCATAAACTCTCTCCGTAGCTCAAGCGCGAGCTGAATCAACTGATACAGCAGTCAACCCTTGTCCCTGATGGTTGGGATGCAAAGTATAAGCCAAACAATGGTATGGTTTTATGATTTGATCCCTTCTATTATGCATTTTTTCAATATGGGCTTACAGGAATTTTCTTTTAGATGACTGAGCCAATTTTGTTCAGTTTTAAAATCGAAAACATTTTTATGTATTGTAAGAATTTTTTCTTTTAAAAAGATTTTGACTTTAAGCTTTTTTTTTTTTTTTAATTACTTCTCTTATTTTGTAAATGTTTAAAATTAATAATCCAATTTCAATTTTGAATGGAATGGTTATTGCCTAGACTAGAATAACATTGATGCACATTATCTTGTTATATATACAAAAAAATCAACACTTTTCTAAGTTTTTTTCCCCCATAAAAAAAGCTAGCTAATGCTTTAAGCTCTCAAAAGTAAGCGAAATTAAAATGATTTTAAGTAAGAGAAAAAATATTAGATGTAAATTTCCAACTGGGCGAAAAATGTCCGGACCAGGATTCGAACCAGGGACTTCCTGGCTGAAGTCGCCAGTGCTCTGCCATCTGAGCTATCCCGGACAAATCTGGTGGAACATTTTCATCCAGCTAACCTTAATGATTATAACATCTGGTCTGAAACCTGGTTCAGCTCAACAGAATAAATCTCAGGTAAAGGAACTCCAGAAATCGCTGGATACGAAATTACACTAGATTAATTTTAACACAATTATTCTAATTGGTAAACAAATCATATTAGATTTAAATTTCCAACTGGGCGAAAATTAATCTAGTGTAATTTCGTGTTAAAATTAATCTAGTGTAATTTCGTATCCAGCGATTTCTGGAGTTCCTTTACCTGAGATTTATTCTGTTGAGCGGAACCAGGTTTCAGACCAGATGTTATAATCATTAAGGTTAGCTGGTTGAAAATGTTCCACCAGATTCGTCCGGGATAGCTCAGATGGCAGAGCACTGGCGACTTCCACCAGGAGGTCCCTGGTTCGAATCCTGGTCTGGACATTTTTCGCCCAGTTAGAAATTTACATCTAATATGATTTGTTTACCAATTAGAATAATTGTGTTAAAATTAATCAAGAGAAAAAATGTACAGCTCAGGTGAGCTTAATGTCTACTTTTTAGAAAAACATAATTAAAAAAAAAAAAAAAATTAAATAAAAATTTTACCCTGTTAAAAAGTTGTACTTAACAATAATACTTTACTATGTACTAATTACTGATATACAGTAACAGTGAATTTAAAATATTACATGTAATGTTGTCATGTGTGACATTTAATTTGAATTTTTACAGATCAATTTAGTATTTGAGGTTTTTGACATGACGGTTTAAACTATGGTTTAAACCCAACATAAACTGACACATGTCAAAAACCTGCCAACCCTGTAATTATTACTAATACTATATGGGTCATTCCATGTCAAATCACCCAGGGCATGGCACCCACCATCACCAATTTTGATAAAAGTCAGTGAATTTGCAGAGTTTTTAATGCTGATTCCAAAAATGTCAATCATATTGAAATTGATCAAACGGTTTGTCAAATATGAGCTTTTAAATGTCTTCCAAGATGGCCGATTTGCCGCCATTTTGAATGGCACATGTGACAACATAAAGGTCTATAACTTCTCTCAGGTTTAAGCTAGAACTTTCAAATTTTTTTTGTTCTGTTCAGAATAAAGTAAACTTTCATCTAAACAGATTTTTGTTCAATTTATTCCATTAAAATTCTATCAGAAAATGACTTTTTGCCATTTTTTTAATTAAAAAAGGTATAACTTCAATGGCCGATTTCCCCCATTGTTCCCCCTTCAATTTTCATCTAATTGCATAAATAGACAGCTCAAAGTGTGTTTTGATGCCTGATAAAAAAATTTTGATGGGCAGTTTGTAGGTTTTTTGTTTAAAGAAGAATTTCAATTTTACCGACTTCCACAAGTAACGGAAAGTACCCAGAAGTATCATACATATTGACATCTAAAAGTTTGGTAAGGTTTTATCTTTCATAAACATATATATATTTTTAATGTGGCTAAAAAGAAGGGGAATGCCTCAGGAATTATAAATAGGAATGCTAATAATGAATTCCTGCAAGACATAGAAGTATTTTCATGACAAATTGAAATCTACTGCAAGGTTTCAGTAAATTTTAAATAAAAAGAAATGATGGAAAAATTTCTACAAATTGTCACATTTTATAGCAAAATCATACTTGCATATTATGCAAAATGATAAAATTACAATTGTTAACTAAATACAATATGTAAAAATTATCGTACTTCAAAATTATACAAAATAACATTTAGCACATACACAGTAAAAATACTATTAAAAATGTATTTACATCCAAAATAAATATAATTAGTTAAAAAATTAACTCTGTTGTATTAATATTGCAGCTCAAAGTGTATTTTGATACCTGTTAAAAAAATTTTAATGGGCGATTTAAAAATTTTAAATTTAGTTCAAAATAAAAAAAATTATATACTTTATTTCACTTTGGTTTATTTTTTAAATGTAAATAACATTAAAACTGTAATTATCGTTGAATTATAAATCGAAAATTGCTGTCCAAAATATGAAATTTCTAATTAATTAATTGCTAAAATTATCTGATTGGATTAATTTATTAGATGTACTTTCCAGAAGACAGAATTTTAACCAATAATATCACTTTGGTTTTCCAGAAGGGTTTTTTTCAACCAACCAGATAGATGTACTTACCAGAAAGAGATTTTCAACGAATCGGACTAAAATTACTTCCCAGAAGATTTTTTCAACCAACCAGATTAAGCAGAATTTTACAACTTGTTATGTTAAAAAAGTTGTCTGTTAAAAAAGATTAAAGTTTCTCTTTTGATTTTATAACTATAAATGATGCTGCTTTGTTGTATTAAGTTAAATGTTTTCTTATGGATAAACAAAAAATGTACAATATTAGTTTAAATATTAATAATCCAAATTGTGATTTAAATAATCCTCAAGCTATCCACCATCGCAATGAGTTATCCATCAAAAATAAAGAACTTCTTGCATTAAGATGCAATTTAGAGGATAGCGAAAATTCAACAATATGCTTTGCTCACAGAGAACACTTTCTGCATATGTAAATTCAGCAAAAGAAATGTTTTCATTTATTTAATCTTCATCCTAACAAGACCAAGAAAAGTATCCTTACATGTGATAAGTGTGGATCAAGCTAAGAATTACAGGCATAAGCTACATAATGATGCCATTCCTGGTAAGAAACTATGTTCAACCTGTAGGGGGAAAAGCAAGAGCTTTACTGGAAGTATATGTGAAAGAACAGAAAGACTTGTGTCAGTCCACTGATTTTTCTGAAGAAATTACTTCAAACATGGATCAGAAAGAAAAATATCACGTAAAGCTTAATGGAAGTTCACCACTAAGGTTACATGCAATTTCTGCACACAGGAAAGTGTCTGCTGGAGAAAGAAAATTGCCTTGCGAAAGAAGGTTGCTTGTACCCTTGATTTGGAAGAGAACGTTCTTCAGAGTGAAAACAGTAGCTCTGATGAAGATAATGTGAATCAAAAGAAAAGTTTCAGAATTTGAAAGATTAATGGAGATGGTGAAAGAAAAGCTTCCACAAATTAGTCCCAGAGAAAAAATTCAGTTGCTAACTTTGATTCCTGAGTCATGATGGTCAAGAAAGAAAATAAGTGAAACCTTTAGTGTAACTGAGTACCAAGTATAGACTTTATACTTCGGAAGACACTATAAAATCTGGGAAAGAATTTCATGAAGATAATGAATTTTCATGTCTCATGCCTGGTCAGGGAAATACAGTCAGCATAAAAAAAAATGTCCGCCCATGTTCAAAAAAGGTTTCTTCTTTGTAATCTGAATTAACTGTATATCCAATTTCGATTGAAATTTCCTACGAATAATAAAATTGGGTTTTCAAAATTTGCTGACCTCCGACCTAAGCACTGTGTCTTAGTTGCAAGTTCTGGCACACATTCTGTCTGCATGTGTACAATACATCAGAAAGTTCAGTTGCTTATTGCAGGAACAGGGATTGAAGAAAAATATGAAGATTTAATCCAGAAATTGGTTTGCAGTTCTAACAATACAAATTGTATGTTACATATATGCAGCAAATGTCCCAAGAAAGATGTTCTTGAAGATTTTTTTAAAGTTAAAATTTCCGGATTTTGATCCTGAAGACGCAATTGAACATAAACAGTGGGTATCAACTGACAGAGTATGATTAACATCACATACATCTACTCTGTACAATTTCATCCATCTTATTCTTAAAAAAAGATGGAAAAGCTCGTACCCCATACACACATATCCAAGTCCCAAAGCACTTATTTGAAAAAAAGATCTTACGAGTCATGAGGCTATGATACAAATGGATTTTAGTGAGAACTTTTCTTTTGTATTGCAAGACGAAACGCAACAGTTACCATTGGACGCCTGATTGCTGTGCTTTGCATACAGTTGCATTCTATGTGAAGCAAAAAAATGGAAGCAGCTTAAAAAGTGAAAGCCTTTGCATGCTTTCAGATGATATGGACCATGATGTACCAATGGTTTATCAGACTCAAAAATTAATCATGCATCATTTAAATAATAAGTAGTATATCTTAGCTACAAATGTAGAATATTTTACTGTTGGCTCTGTTGCCCAATATTAAAATTGAAAAACATTTTTGAACCCATGAACATGATTTTGGTAGAATAGAAACAAAATGGAGCTTTTTTGCTACAAGTCATGGAAAATCTGTTTGCGATGGGGTGGGGGATGGGAGGACTGTTAAAAGACTTGTGACAAAAGCAAGTCTGCAAAGGCCGTTGCATGATTAAATTGCAAATGTGGCTATGATGTATGAATATTGCAGACAAAACATTGATGGTATATAACATCTTTTATCATCACAAAAAGTGACATGTTAAAACTGCGCAACAACATGTCTCATTGGATGCAACTTGCTACGACAATTCCTGGAACATGCAGTATGCATTATTATGGATCTACAGAAAACTTATTAATAAGTGGAAAAAGAATAAATACTGATGAAAATTTTTCTGTTTGTTCATCTTTTGATAGGAATATTAAAGAGACTTTGCATGTTCCATCTCTTAAAAGTTATGTAGCATGTATGCATGAATGAAATTGGTATATAGGCTTAGTGTCAAAAGTCCACAAAAAAGGAGGAGATGCAACTGTTAAATTCATGCATCCACAATGGCCCATCACCTTCGTATTATTAGACAGAAAATGACAGTTGTATTGTGCCTTTTGTCATATCCTTTGTGCATGTGACAAATGGTACATACTACAAATGGTAGAATATATAAAATTGGTGATGCATCCAGTGCTTTAATAAGCACCAAGTGGGCAAAACATAAAATTAGAAGGAAATAAAATCGAAATATAAAGAGAACAAATTTTTTAATTATCTTTATTTTTAATTGTTATTGATGTAGATATGTTTTCAATAGCATTTTTACTGTGTATGTGCTAAATGTTATTTTGCATAATTTTAAAGTATGATAATTTTTACTTAATGTATTTTTTTTTAATTATATTTTGTATTATATACAAGTATGATTTTCCTATAAAATGTAACTATTTGTAGAATTTTTCCCATTATTTCTTATTTACTGAAACTTTGCTATAGATTTCAATTTGTTAGGAAAATACTTCTATGTCTTGCAGGAATTCATTATTAGCATTCCTATTTATTCCTGTGGGATTCCCCTTCTTTATAGCCACATTAAAAAATATGTATATGTTTATGTAAGATAAAGCCTTATCAAACTTTTAGATGTAAATATGTATGATATTTCTGGTAATAAAAGAAATATCAACATTATCCTGTACTTTCCGTTACTTATGGAAGGTCAGTAAAATTGAAATTCTTCTTTAAACAAGACACCTGCGAACTGTCCATTAAAATTTTCTTATCAGGCATCAAAACACACTTTGAGCTGCCTATTTATGCAATTAGATGAAAATTGAAGGGGGAACAATGGGGGAAATCAGCCATTAAAGTTATGCCTTTTTTTAATTTAAAAAATGACAAAAAGTCATTTTCTGACAGCATTTTAATGGAATAAATTGCACAAAAATCTGTTTAGATGAAAGTTTACTTTATTCTGAACAGAACAAAAAAAATTTGAAAGTTCTAGCTTAAACCTGAAAGAAGTTATAGACCTTTATGTTGTCACATGTGCCATTCAAAATGGCGGCAAATCGGCCATCTTGGAAGACATTTAAAAGCTCATAACTCACAAACCATTTGATCAATTTCAATATGATTGACATTTTTGAAATCAGCATTAAAAATTCTACAAATACACCAAAGTTTATGAAAATTGAAGATGGTGGGTGTCATTTTTAGAAAATTCTGGGTGATTTGACATGGAATGACCCATATACTAATTATACAATTACAGTAATAGTGAATTTTAAATATTACATCTAATGTGTGACATTTAATGTGAAATTTTACAGATCACTGTAAGTATTTGAGGTTTTTGACATGGCGGTTTAAACCGCAGTTTAAACTGTCAAAAACTGACATGTGTCAAAAACCTGCCAACCCTGCACACATGGAGGTTTGAAAATTTGGTTCCAGATAGACAAAATCAGATCCAAATGTATCTTTAATTCAGAGTTTGGATTTTTTTTTAATTAATTTTTTGCATTTTTTTGTGTTATGTACCAATTTTTTGAAATGGGTAAAAGTAATCTGATTTTCTTCTTTCAGCTCAGTAGTAAATTTTTTCCTCTTCTTTTCAGTAAACTTTATTTGGTGTTTACACAGCGATTTTTGTATTTTACATAATTGTTTTTCAAAAGTTACTCTTTCTTTATCAGATGGTCTCTGTATGAGGAAACCTTCAAAAATCATTTAAAAAACAAAAATTTAAAAAATTTTAAAATAGATTTTTCCCACAGTTTAAAAAATGAAAAACAATAAATGTCGATTTATGTAAGCTCCTGCCGCAACCCTTAAATGAAGAAAGAAAACATAACAGTTGTCAGCTGATTCAAATATCGGATCAGATACTGTGATCATTAAAAGTTAGTTGGGTGAATCCGTCTTCCAGATTCGTCTGGGATGGCTCAGTTGGTAGAACATTGGCGGCTTTAGCCAAGACATCCCTGATTCGAATCCTAATCCAGACTTTTTTCACCCACTTGGAAATTTATCAGCTGTTATGATTTATTTACCAATTGAATAATTCTGTTAAAAATTAATGTAATAGGATAAAGAAAACTTCCCCAAAGTCCTGTATCACAGGAGAACCATTTCTATGACAATGCTTATGATCTTGCAGTTGGGAGGTTCTTTTTAATTATTTGGTGCATGGAAAGAGGTGAAAGAGTGTAGTGAGATATATTTTAAGTAATCTTGAAAAATAAGGTAATTTTAGGTATATTTAAGGTTATTATGATATGCTTGGGATTTTAGGTATATTTAAGGTTATTATCCTAGGACTGGGCAATGCTGGATGGGTCTCTTATTTACAAATATATTAAAGGGGGGGGGGGGATATTGACACTTTTATTTATGATTAATTTATTATGATTGGTAGACAAAGACCAAAAATGAGGATTTTAGACTTTAGATGACCAGTGTCTTCTAGATGACCAGTGATGTTTAATTTATCATTATTTGAATATAAGTTTTTGATTTTATAAGGGTTCTTATCAAAACTTTTTCTTTTTAACTTAGGGATATACAGAAACCTAGTGGTTGTGGCTATATTCTTGTTGATCCTGTTCTGACATATGGGCCTGAGAATGATGTCCTTTCCTTGGATAGCATATTATGCTTAACATATCTTGCTAAAAGTTTAGGACCTTTTGATGAGTGGGAAGGCAGACTCCAAACTGCTAAAGAAATAGGTTATAACATGATTCATATTACACCTGTACAAGAACTTGGTGGTTCAAGGTCCTCTTATTCTTTAAGGAATCAATTAAAACTGAATCCAATGTTTGATTATAAAGGAAAGAAATGCTCCCTCAGTGATATTTCTATCTTAGTTGAAAAGATGAGGACTGAGTGGAAGGTTTGTTTATTATACTTTTTTAACTAGATTTTTTATGTTTGAATTTTAAGTTTTAAATATCCATGTGATTTTTTTTTTTTTGTAAAAATCAGATTACTGAAGAACTTTTATTTTATAAAGGTCATGACAATTACTGATATAGTTTTAAATCATACTGCAAATGAAAGTGAGTGGCTCCTAGAACATCCAGAATCCACATACAATTTAATGAATTCTCCACATTTGAGACCTGCTTACTTATTAGATAGAGCTGTATGGTATTTATCTTTAGGAATAGCTGAAGAAAAGTGGACTGTCAGTGGCATTCCTCCCAATGTTAGTGACGAATCACATTTAAGTGTAAGTTTAGTATTTTAATACCTGTCTCTTTTTTTAATGATTTCTGTCTTCATTTAGATCTTTTACTTAATTACAAAATATCTATAGCAATGGAATTTTTTATAGCTATCTTTCCTGTTTTTATTATTTGAAAAAAAAAATTCTGTAATTGTGGCAAAATAGCATAATTTTTCACTGACTTTATATTCCACCAAATGAAATTTAAGCTACACATTTCAGACTGTTGAACTGCTTTATGGGAGTATTTGTTTTTGTTAGGTAATAGAAAACTTAAAATATTTAATTAGTTACTTTAAAATAGGGATGCACAACCTGTGGCCCGCGGGCCAAAAAATTTTTTTGTCGATCTTGTGCGAAAAAAAATTTCAAATTTCGTTGATTGGCTACAGAAAAATTGCGAGTTTAATCAGTTTATCACAAGAAAAAATTGTGAATTGCAACAATTTTCCGCGCGAAAAAAATTACAAATTTCATCAGTTAGTGAAGAATCGCGAATTTCGTTGATCGTGCACGGAAAAATCATAAATTTCTTTGATCAGGCACAGAAAAATCGCGAATTATGTCGATCCTACGCGAAAAAATCTCAAATTTTGTTGATTGTCTGTGGAAAAATCGCGAGTTTCTTCAGTTTATCGCGAGAAAAGGTCGCGAATTTTGTCAGTTTTCTGTGGGAGAAAATTACTAATTTTGTCAGACAGTTAAGAATCACGAATTTCGTTGATCGGGAGCGGAAAATTCGCAAATTTTGTCAATTGGGCACTGAAAAAATTTAAAATTTCGTTTATTGACTGCATAAAAATAGCGAGTTTCGTCAGTTTATCGGGAGAAAAAATCACGAATTTTGTTGATCAAGTGCAGAAATATCGCGAATTTTTTCGATTCGGTGCGGAAAAATCTCAACTTTCGATGATCGGGAGCAAAAAAAGCACGAATTTTGTCAGTTTATCGCGAAAAAAAAAAATCGCGATTTTTGTCAATTTGACCCAGGAAAAATTGGGAATTTCGTGAGAGTCAGTTATGAATCGTGAATTTCGTTGATCGGGCGTGGAAAAATCGCGAATTTCGTTGATCGAGTGCAGAAACATTGCTCATTTTATCGATTCGGTGCAAGAAAATCGCGAATTTTGTCGATCCTGTGCTAAAAAGTCTCAAATTTCGTTGGCTGACCACGAAAAAAATCACTTCTTTCATCAGTTTATCGCGAGAAAAGATCGCAAATTTCGTCAGTCAGTTAAAAATCACGAATTTCGTTGATCGGAAGCAGAAAAATCTCGAAATTCATTGATCGAGTGGGGAAAAATCGCGAATTTTGTCAGTCTGTCGCAGTAAAAAAAAAATCGCAAATTTCGACAATGGATGAAAAAAATTACAAATTTTGTCAATTGGCCGCAAAAGTATTGTGAAATTCTTCAATTGCCTGTGGGAAAAAATTGTAAATTTTGTCAAGTTCATGCTTTTCGTGACTCGCTCATGTAAGAAAATTACAAATTTTGTGTGTCGGTCAAAGTACCGTGAAATAGAAATCCATTTTTTGCAGGGAAATATCGCAAATTTCGTCGATTGTGCGCGAAAAAGAAATTGCGAATTTCGTCAATTTATTGTGGGAAAAAAATCGCGAATTGCATCAATGTATATCAGGAAAAAATCATGAATTTTGTCAATTGGTTGAAGGAAAAAATTGCAAATATTGTCAATGCATCACGGAAGACCTCTCAAAATTCGCCAATCACTCATGAGAAAAAAAAATCGGGAATTTTGTCGATCGCCTATGGAAAAAAAAAAATCCAAATTTCGTAGATCAAACGCAGAATGAAAAAGTAACGAAATAATTCAATCGGGAGTGGAAAAAATCGTAAATTTCTTATCCTTTGTGGGGGAAAAAAAATGTGAATTTTGAAAATTATTCAATCAAAAAAAAAAAAAAAAACGTATGTTTCGTTAATTTATTGCAGGTATGGCAAATTGGTTGTTTGAAAAGATTGCAAATTTTGCCAATCGGCAATGGAAAGTTACCACAAAATCTGTCAATTGGTCGTTGATAAAAAAATCGCGAATTTTGTCAATCACTCCCGCTTGATTGATAAAAAGAAAGAAAATGAATTTTGTCAATCGGTCGAAGAAAAATATAATAATTAGTCCATTATGCTTTGTTATTTCAAAAATAAAATTCCTATTTTAAAATAAAGTTATTCTTCCAATATATATATATATATATATATATTATTTTCAATAACGTTCATTTTTTGGAAATTTTGTGGAAATTTTTTTCTTTAAGTTTCCATTTTTCAAGAACTAACAATTAGTCTTCATAAAGTGTTGTATGGTTATTCATACAGATGAGAAGAAGCCCTGCATACAATTATTTATTTCTATATGTTTATTTTTTTATAAATACAAAAAATCATTATTCATCAAGAATAAAGAGTTATCACCCCCACTCCGATATAGAATTATCTCAATATTACTGATGTGGCCCTCGACAACCCATACATTTTTGTAAATGGCCCTTCTCTCAAAAAGGTTGTGCACCCCTACTTTAAAATATTTAATTAATTAATATTAATTATTCAAAATTCATTTTCAGTCAAATTTTACTTTAAAACAATTTAAAATTTTTCTACTAAAAAGATCGTTAATAAATATCTATAATCTCTATATAATAAAAGGCAGTGTAACACATCCGGGACGAATCCATCAATCTTACCAGTCTCCGAGAAGAGACTCAGGGGTGAAAGGGTCCATTCTTCCATTGGTTGACAAGAATCCTGCGATTACTGCTCGAGGTTACAAGTCCTGATAATTGAGCAGTGGTAGACACTTCTTCGTAACAAATCAGAGGGCACATCGCATTTCACCACCAAAACAAATCACCAAGTGTCACTTGAGATTATTTCAAGTATTAAGTTGCAATCATATTAAATTTTCTTTGCTACATATAAGGAATTTTAATTTATTTCTCATATAAAGGGATTCATGGAAAACAATGATATGGTATTTTTAAAAATATCCTTTTTTACCCTGCAAAAAATTGATAAAACTGACTTTCTTTTAAAAAAGTAATCAATTTAAATATTTTAGACTTTTTATTTTGTAACTTATTTTTAAATTACACATTACTTATATTTTCTTTTTCTGTATACAGGTGTATGTAAATTTAAACTAAAAAAAAAAAAAAAAACATATCCCATATTTTAAAAGTAAAAAAATAATATTTATACGAAAAGTAAAATTAATTTTTGATTTATAGCTTTGCATCAGGAGGACAGAAGCTTAGGGGATTAGACGGTTGGGATTCAACCTCAGATACTTATTTATTAATCAATATACATATAAAAAATAATTTGGGGAGGGGGGAGGAAGGGGGGTGGTAAACAATAAAATACAATTTCAAAGTGTTATTAAAAAAATAGTATTATTTCAATAGTTGCAGCAGACTGTTTTAATTATGCACTTTAATTGCATATTTATTAAATTTTTGTTTTATTAAGAAATCTTAATTTTGTTATAGTATATTAGCCGGAAAACCTGGTTTACCCAGAAATATTGTAAATGCTAATTGTGTGTTTATTAGAACATAAACTAGCCGAACTTTGCTCATCTAAACGCTTCCATATTGTCAATTATTTTTTTATCAGTTTTTCAAATTTTAAATGAAAAACACAATTTTTACCCACCGTCACAGGACGGGCATTTACACTAGTAAAATAATAAATCATAAATTTAATTCTTTCAACAAAAATAAATATTTTTATAATAATTTTCCAATATTAAATTCATAATTCTTAACATAATGATCTTTCATTTAAATCTTTTATCTTTCTGTGTGGCAATACCGTAACTTTCGCGTCCAACGGGTTTTTTTTTAATGTGAGCGTCCTTCCTGACGTCCCTCCCTCTCTTGCCATTGCGATTTCAAACTGAAAGGATGTCATGGCCTGTCGTTGTGCTGTGAGTTTGATATCAGTACAGCGGCGGGTCCACACTTTAACAGTGATTAAACTCATAAAATTAAAATATGTCGTTAACTAGAAGATTTTAAATTTAAAGTAACTTAAAGTTTGCACAAGGAGTGAATACTCTCCACAAAACATGTATCAGTGTCCGTTGAAGTTCGACTCCAGATTTTAAAGAATGCGGAATCATCTCATTACATCAGGTATAACAGATTGAGTTTGCAC
This sequence comes from Maratus speciosus, assembly GCA_963932465.1. Taxonomy (NCBI): domain Eukaryota; kingdom Metazoa; phylum Arthropoda; class Arachnida; order Araneae; family Salticidae; genus Maratus; species Maratus speciosus. Next base: position 158,241,095 of record OZ010789.1, read on the forward strand.
TTCTAGTACATTTAGCAGAATGTGTTCAAACAAACCTTAGATTGTTGTCAGCATTTTTTTTTTTTTTTTTTTTTTTTTTGTGGGTCTAATAGTGGGCTTTATTATTGCAACTTAATGAAAATTTTAACAAAATCAGCCAATTAACAACGAATATACCAATTATTTTTTTTAGTAAGGAAAAGAGGGCTTTGCTTTTGGTTCTTCTTTGAATCATTATTTCTGTTTGCTGCTCAACAATTTCTTTTTTTCAACAATCTGAAACTTTTTGATGCATTCACAGAATCCTTTTTATACTTAAAGGAATAAAATTTGCAGGCGTGACTATTGAAATGATTTGGAATCAAAAAGTGTGTTCTTTTTTTCAGTAAATAATATCTCTGTGGAATGCAAAAAAAAACCCCTCTAAAAATTACATAAAAAAATTTGTAAAAAATTCAAAGATACAGAATTTAAAAACGCAGAGGACCAAAACATTGAGCTAAAATATTGAAACTGGATTTTATTTTTACAAATACAAAAAAATCACAAGAAATGCTAAAACAATTGCATTGAAAATCGCTGTATAAATATGAATAAACTTCATTGAAATGAGGACAAAATTTACTATATTGGGCTAAGAGGTTAAAACCTTTTATGAATTTCTTTTTTATGAATGTAAAAAAATCAACATGAAATGCGAAAGCGCCCCATTCCAATGGCAACATTCCTCCATTTCTTTATTGGGTTTTATAGTCTGGCGAATAATTTAGCGATAAATTTTCTTCTTTTTTTATGGCAAGTGGCCATCAGGATAGTAGAGAAACATCTGTAATTCTTTTTGTTAGTGTTGAATAAGTTTTTTTCTCACATATCATGGAATAAATTTTTCTAATCGTATAAATAAGCTTGTACTTTTTACGTACTGTTCTAATGTACTAATTCTTTTTTTTTTTTTTTTTTTTTTCAGGCTATTAGAACTGTTTTACAAGGTTATTTTATGCATCTGTTGAAGTTACATGAGTTTTATATAGTTAATATTGATGAAATAGTTAAAGATTTCAGATCCAAGATCAAAAGTAGGTCTGTTTGATTGTTAGTTTGTATGAACACTTTATTTTGTATATTTTATATGTAATGTGCTAAGTAAAAGGACTAGATACAATTGTATCAGTTTTACAATGATTTACTCACTTTATTGAAAAGTTCTTTTTCGTTTGCCAGAAATTTTTTTACTTATTGCAGCTTTTTTTGTTAATTTTTCGTTATTTTTAAGATTTAATGTTGTGTAGTAACAAACTAAGCTCATAATTTCATATTTTTTGCACAGTCTTAGCATATTTATAATTAGTAGGTAAAGAACAATCTTTATAACTACTTATAAATGAACTTAGAAAACTTGTTCACATATTCTTTTAAAAGCATATTTTTAAGAGTATTTATTCAATTTTGTGTGCACATTCATAAGCTAAAAATAAATTACTAAGAAGTCTAGTTTTTCTTTTTCATTTCATTGAAATTCATTAGAAATAAATTTTGCTTTTGAATTCCACCCTGCCTCCTCATTTTTTAAAAATGCTTTCCAACAGTGATGAAATGTGCATATGAATTCAGTTTGTCTGTTTATATGTTTACTCTGTAATTCATGTAAATATACTTGGGTTGCCATGTACAGTGCAACCTCGATTATCCGAGCTAAATGGGACCACTAGCACCTTGGATGTTAGAAATCTTGGTTAATAGAAATTGTGTATAAAAATTCATCATGCTTGCGAATTTAGAATACAGAATAATAGAACTTTTTTAAATGTAAAAATACACATATATAAAGTTATGTTTCACAGTTCAACAAATTTAAAAAGGAAATCAAGTTTCTTTCTTTTTTGGTTCTGCTTTTAAAAGATGAACGACTTACTATTTGCGCGATGATCAGATGTAAAATGATTAAAGAAAAGGTTCACAACAAAACAGGTGATTTGCGAAAGAAAGGGCAAACAGAAAAATGCCATGAAATCCAAATGCCTATTGGGAGAGTCACCAATCCTCCCCCCCCCCTCCACACACACTGTTGCCAGTCACATGGGGGGATGTAATTTTTCGATAACACATTGCACCTGGTGTTCAATGGGGCCACATGGCCACTGGAAGCAAAGCATTGTTCACTGTTAACTTCTCAGAGTGCAATGTTTCTTGGAAGTTGAGGGCTTTTCAAGGCAGAACAGCCTGTAGCATGGACAGTCAATTAAAAAATGTGGTCTTTTTCAAGGCTCATTCACACACACACACACACAAAAAAAAAAAAACCCAATCGGACTTCGTTATCGGTTTGGTTAGAAGAAACCTCGATTAATTGAAGCTCAGCTAATCGAGGTTCTACTGTAAATGATATATGTTATTAAGGTTTACCATGATACGTTCAGTATTGAAAATGAAGCATGTAGCATTTATAGTTCGTTTACAGTGACACTCAAAAGAATTATGTTACATTGTGGACTATGGGGGGGGGGGGGGAATCATTTGGTGCATTTTAATGGTGTTGTACTATTTCAAACATGTTGGAATTTATATACATACATCACTTAGGTGCACTACAAAATGTTTACAATAGAATAAGATGTGTTATTGTATTGTTGTTTAGGTTGTGTTATAGGATTGCATTTATTGTTCATTTACAGGGACACAAAAGAATTCATTTACAATACTGTCTATGAGCGGTAATTATTGGAAGTGCGGTTTCAATTGTGGCATGCATTTTTAAATTTAACTAATTTTTTACATATGGTGTGAATAAATTCTATAGATCATTTACAGAGTTGTACAAGAGAATTTGAGTACATTTCCTATTATTGATGGAAATTGCTGAAGGGGAATTTGCAGCTGCCTTATGCATTTCCTACTAGACTGATTTATTTACATTGTGTAGTATATATTATACAAATTTGTAGATCATATACAGAGCTGCACAGAAGAATTTGCATACTTTTCGACTGTAGATTGATTCTGAAATTGGATTTTCAAATATGATATACATTTTCTAAATTGTTTACTTAGACATTCGATCCTCACTGGTGGCTATCAACCTTTTGGGTGGCGTTTGTTAAACTTAGCTATATCAGTAGGCTTCCCTGCCCAGCCTAAACCTGTTTACTTAGACATCCTGTTTCACTTTATTAAATGGTGACATTTTGTTAAAGTTGTATGTGTTGGAAAATGTTTCATAATGTATGCTTGACCCGTGGTTTTTCTTTTTGTTTACTATCAGTACACACCTATACACATTTGTGTAGTCAGTAAAAAAAAAAAAGCAGCGGGTATATGCTTATGTCCTTAAAAAACCCAGAAGATATATGATTATTACCTTCAACTACCAGGTGTCCTTTAAAAGCACTGACTGATTTTAAAATTCAATAATTTGCAAACGGTGGCAGATATTAAAAAAATTCTTGCAGGAGGGTTGTGCATGAGGTCAAAAGTTTTTTTACAGTGATTTTCAATTTTAGTTAAAATTACAAACAATAGACATTTGCGATCAATAGACGCTAAATTCAGGCTTGTTTTTTGGTACTTCGGGACCAACTCAATACATTTTTATCTCCTTTTTCTGCATGGAAGATGAGAAAGGCCAAAAAATCGAGCCTGTATTGCTTACAGCACCATCTATTTTTTGTAATTTGAACTAAAATCGAAAATCACTGTAAAAAAAACTTTTGACCTTATGCATAACCCTCCTGCAAGAATTTTTTAAATATCTGTCACCGTTTGCATGTCATTGAATTTTAAAAACAGTCGGTCCTTTTTAGGACACCCGGTAGATTGTTTGTTTATATATATACATTAATGGATATGAATATCAGTTTTCTTTTACTATATACACATTAGGGTGTATCACAAAAAAAAAAAAATTTGAATTTCAAAATTTCAAGTTGATAAAAAGTTGTCTCTATGGTCATATATTTACCAAAAAATTTGTTGTTGAATTTGAAAAATATTTAGGTCGGGCGGAATGAGCCTAAAGTTTAAACTTTTTTTGTCAAAACGGCGATTTTAAACTTTTTTCTATAAAGAATGTATAAAGCAAAAATTAGTAATCAAGTGCAAAAATGAACAGTTTCAGAATCATTCTATCAATAAAAAATGTATTGCATTTGAAATTTAGCATTTAAGTCTCCTGGAATTGTAAATAAATCATCATTTTTTTTTTTGTCAAAATAGTCATATTTTAAAAATGTTTACAAATAATTTCAATTATTGTATTTATAGTATAGATATTGCAGTACATCGTTTTAAAATAGCGAGAAAATCGTTATATATAATTGCAATACTACATTTAGGCTTCAAAGTCGTGTAACTGTAGCTTCCCTGTGACCTCGGAACACGTGCCACACAAACCCCTCATGTGAGGCACAGGATTTTTCTTCTCCCTCGCTCGCCCCCACTCATTACGCCCACGCTCTGCTCAGTATTTCTTTTACTTACAGTTTGCTTTTAGAGTCTTGTATGTGCGGTGTGCTTTCATTTATAGTTTTCGAAATTGCAGTTTGTGAGTGGTTAGTGCGGTTTTGTTCTTTCAGCGATATGAGTAAAAAAACTCATTCTAAATCTACAAGGAAAACTACTGACTTACCAATAGTCGGTCAACCTCTAGATATAAGCGCTAGCAATGTATTACCTACTAAAATTGACGTGCTACGATATTTTGAATGGGTAAAAAATCAGCTGAAGTCTGAAGGATGTCATCAACCAGAGAAAAAGGTAATTGCAATACGAGTGGCCCGTCAGCTAGAACAAATTTGGAAAAAGGCTTCCATTCCTGTTTCATCTACAAACAACATTGTTTTTATGATTTTAAAACTAAAAGAGATATATAAAAATATAAGAAAATCATCAGGGTGTAACACAAAAAATGCCAAGAGCTTTAAAACGTCAGCTGAAAAGTTCAGGTCTGACATTGTAAATAGCCTTTTTGATATTTGTTCATGTAAATGTCATGATTTAGAGAAATGTTCATGTCCAGCTCCAAACAAAGTTCCAAAATTAGAACATGAGTTCTTGAGACCAAAGAAACCTGAGGGTTATGAGTATCGGATGTATTGATGCAGTAGAGAGTAAAAAACTTGAGAAACGTAATGAAAGAAAGGAAAAGTTCTTAAAATGCAAGTTAAACAGAAGTCTCCAATCAACAAAGAAAGGAAGGAACTGTTAGTGACACTGACAGTGAGTCCATGCAACAGGATTCAGGTGATGAAAGTGTTTCAGCTATTAAAAGTATTTCAATCAAAAATAAAAAAGAAAGGTCTAGCGTTTCAATAAAACAAGGCCTACCAGCAAATTTGCCATCATTTTCAAGAGCATGTGATCGCAGAGCCATTTCCAATAGAGCAGGAGCTCAACTAGCAAGTGCTCTTTTCCAAGATTTAAATGTTGTGACACCAGAAAATCAGGCAGCGGTAATTGATAAATCGAAGGTTTTTCGTGAAAGAGTGAAGTACCATCAAAATATTAGTTCAACTCGTACCTCTGAAATAATTGCTCTATATTTTGATGGTCATAAAGACGAAACTATAATCAAAGAATATGTAAGTGGTAAATCTGTTCGGAAAACCATACAAGAACAGCACATATCTTCGGTTGAAGAACCAGGTTCAGCATATCTTGGTCATGTAACTGTAGACAAGGGTTCTGGAAAGGACATAGTATCATCAATACTGAAACACATGGGATATAATTGCATTGATGACACAACTATTAAAGCTCTTGGATGTGATGGTACGGCAACGAACACTGGAGTCGCTAATGGTTCAATTGCATTGTTTGAAAGGGCTTTAAAACGCCCAGTACAAGTAGTGATTTGTTTGCTTCATCTAAACGAATTACCTCTTAGGAAAGTTTTTGTTGCCCTCGATGGTCCAACTTCTGGACCAAGTTCTTTCAGTGGTCCTGTAGGTAAAAGTTTAGGAAACTGCCAAGATTTACCAGTTGTTGAATATATAAAAATAGATAGTATTTTTCCAGAGGTTGATTGTAAAGATTTGAGCACCAATCAGAAATATCTATGGGATATGTCACGCGGTACTGACAGGTGAATGCGCCCAAGAGTTGGCAAGTAGAAACCCTGGAAACGTCTCCCATGCAAGGTGGCTGACAATGGCAAGCAGAATCTTACGTTTATATATTGCATCAATTGATCCAACCCCGCAAATGAGAAAATTAGCTGAGTTTGTTATGAAAGTTTATGTCCCCTCATGGTTTACTATAAAATGCCATCCTAGAATTATTTATGCATCACAACACTTTTTTAAAATTGTACAATGTATACAATACTTAGAAGATGAACTTAAGTCTATTGTTCAATCAAATCAAGAGGTAATCAAACGCCTTTATGGTACATCCAGAACATCTCCTTTTGGGAATGCTGTTTGACTCTCGCAAACATATTAGATCTCTGGCAAGCAAAAGAATAGAAAAAGCTCGACAAACAGAATTAAAAGCAAAAAGAATTTTCAAACCACCACAAATTAATTTTGAGGCAGAAGACTACATTGATCTTATTGATTGGCAATCTACCTCAGTCACAGAACCACCTCTCCTAAATAACTTGAGCAAACAAGAGATTGAGTTGATTGTTGATTCAGGAATAAGTGATAGAAAGGAGTTTCAAATTCCTTCACACACCCAGGCAGTTGAAAGAATTGTAAAGGAGGTCACAGAAACCTCTAAGCACGTTTGTGGCTTCAAAGAGCGAGATGGCTTCATTAGGTCAAGACTGCTGGACAGAAAATACCTTCCAAAATGTGAAACGAAGCATCACTTCACGTCTGCAAAATCTGAATCTGCAACCACAGCAGTCCAAGAATAAACAAGTAAGACTTTTCTCTATAACGTTAACTCAAAGTTTATTTTTTGTTTACAATAGTAAAAAACTTAATCTAATATTTTTGTTTTATAACTATATTTTAATTTATTGCATTATAAATTGTCTCTGACAACCAGCCTAACCACAACTTTGGTTGCAGGTTTAAAAAGATGCTTAAAATTGTGGTGCTCTCCCTAAAACCATCAAGATAACTTATAAAGATAAATAGATAAGAAAATAGAGATTTATTTTGAATAACTCTTTTTAAATTCAATGTTTAACTACTGTATTTGTAACCTTTTCCATATAAATATTACAATTTCTAATGTTTTATGTTTTTTTTTTGTTTGTTTGTTTGTTTGTTACTCTAAAATTGTTTGTAATGTCATGACCTCCCCCCCCCCCCCCAAAAAAAAAGACTAATAAACTTATTTAAAATTAAGATATATTTAATTTGCATGATTGCTTGAAGTTTATCGATGTAAAAAGTAGCTTGAAAAATTTTTAAAACATCAATAAAATGAAATGAAAATTTTGGATATTTAGTAAAATAATAAGATTTTTAAGTAGATTCCGGGAAACTTGTATAGTTAATAACAGATATCAAAAAATTTTTATCATCAATTGCCTTTTTAAACTTTACGTTTTTGTACTTGAAAAAGGAACACTTACTTTACATTGATATATAACAAAAATTAAAAAATATACATTATACACTAAAAAGTTTAAACTTTAGGATCATTCCGCCCGACCTAAATATTTTTCAATTTCAACAAATTTTTTTTTGGTAAATATGTGACCATAGAGACAACTTTTTATCAACTTGAAATTTTAAAATTCAAAAATTTTTTTTTTCGTGATACACCCTAATACACATGTTAGATCCAGTTTTTTAATGTTTGAAAAAGTCAATAAAAAGTAAGACTGGTGAAAAGATGTATATTTACAAATATAATCTAACTATATTAGTTTTTTAGACATTGATTCAGGATGACCCAATTATTTGAAATGTGATTTAATAAAGATTTTTTTTTAAATAAATTTTTTAACTAGCAAGTATTGTATGTGAAAAAGTAAGTGTGTTGACTATTACACTAAAGTTATGTAGCTCGGGAAGGAAAAAAAAGCTACTTTGACCCTTAGTGATAATTTTTATGAATAGTACCGTACTTTAATGTGATTAAAAGTAAGGTTGACTTATCTCTTATATCATATATTCACTCACAATCTATATATTTTTAAGAACTTGTGAATAAAGCAAAATAAAATAAAATTATAGATAACTCAGATTACTTTTTTTAATTTTTCATTGCTATAATGTAATTATCTAATATGGCAATTTATGCAATATGTTTTAGATTATACCAGAAAATCTTCCACTCATTCATCTGCTATCGATTTAGTTATTATCCAAGATCCAGAGTATCGTAGACTTAAAAGCACAATTGATATGGAACTAGCTTTGGATATTTTTGTACCATCTCAGTGAGTATTATATATTTCTTGTTATTAAATCTATTTTTCATTTTAAGTATTTGCAGTTTAATATAAAAATTAAATATTGTTTTGCCTGTGTTGTTTGTTGAAGGTCTATTTATCGAAAGTCAGCTGCTGCCCAGTTTTAAATTTAGCACCTCTTAAACTTAAAAAAAAATATCTTCATTGACCTTTATAACATATATGGATTGAGAAGTCAAAACAACCAATACATATGTACACTAGGGGACTCTGCCCCTTAACAGCTGTGCTCTGCATCTGAACACAGATGAGTTGGGCCATACTTTGAGAGATCATACACAAAGTGCTTAAAGTATTAGAAGAATTTATTTCACATGTAACTGCACTTTAATTGAAAATAGTCACATTGTACAAATATTACAATAGTGTTCATTTTTATTAAGTTTCGGTTTGCTTAAAATAATTGCATTTTAACAGAGGTTTTATTTTGTAAGGAAATGACGCTGTTTCCTTTGATGATTTCTTTTAACAAAAATTGTATTTCTTTTTATAAGCTTTTATTTTACTTGCAATGTTTGTATGTATGTCTTTCCAGTTCAAAGTTTGTACTTAAATTTTAACTCTCATCCAAATATCCAATTGAGGTTAAATTTTGCATACTTATGTAAATCTGATGACAATGTTTTATTATTATGATTTTCGGTTAGTACCATCTATAGTTATTTTAGAGGATCATGCAAAATAGTCAGGATACGTTACTGCCTACAAGCAGAAAATCAAAATCAGTAAAAAATTTGTAAGGTACAGAGATGCACAATAGCATTTTTTCAAAAGAAATGCATCGCATTTATATTTCTTGTACATAGCCACACAAAAGAAATACAACACATATATATTACAACGTATGAGATGAGATTGCTTAAAATATATTTTAATGATATTATGTTTGTTTTCAAATTTTACTTTTTAGATTTTCAAATCAAATATAAAAACTTGTTTCTAAAAAAATATTTTAGAGATCAAAATGCAATTTCTACTTACTTTACAAAACATAAATATTAAATGGGTGAACAATTTCATTATTGGACAAGGTAAATGACATAAACAACTTTATTTGCTTTAACACAACTGCTGTGCCAAAACATTTGCATTCTCAAATCATGCACATACAAATAATTTTTAAGAGTTAAAATACCAATATGGTAATAATATTTTGACTGTTTAAGAATTATAATCCAATTACTATGTGAAATTTTCATTGCGCTACAAATATTTTGCACTTTCAATTTATGCAAAACAGTTTGTACTTTGGCTGTGTGCCAACACATACATTCACTTATTTAAGTCTGTTCTTTAATCAATTTTCAGGCATTTGTTAAATTTACATGTTAGAAAAGAATATATTTACCAGCAATCAGTACTGTGAAGTGATATTATTTTACAGACAGAACAATAGGAATAAGCGAGAGGCTGCAAGGCTGTGTGTTTCACTGGTTCAACAGTTCCTCCGGAGGATGTTCTACGGCAGATCTGTATACACTTGCTCATCCTGAATGTAATGTATAAGATATTAGCTGATGGTGTGGTTATCCAAAAAGTCAAGCATGTAAAATTTTAAACAAGTATGGTGCATATCTATATGAACCAATACTAGGACAAGAATTAGCATCAAGAAACAAAGAGCTTCATTTTAATTTTTATAATTTTATTTTAAACAAAGAAGATGAAAGCCCATTCTTTCTGAATGAAATTATGTGTACTGATGAATGTCAATTTAAAAGATAAGGCATCGTAAATACTCAAAACATTCATTATTGATCCCTGTTAAATCCACACGTTCGTCCAAACAAACATCAGGTACGATGGTCCATAAATGTTCAGTATATTATCTGTAAGGCATCCTTAATTGAGCCATTTGTCTTTGATGACACTTAATATCAGAAAAATATGTGGATATTTTATTTGGACCAGTATCCGATTTTTTAAAAGAGTATGTTTTGTTACAAGATTTGTCACATATATGGTTTCAGAATGATGGCACCCCAGCACATAGATCACTTAACCCATGCATTGTCTTAACACTTTCATCGCTAAGGACGAGATAACTCGTCTTCCAGGAATATTAGCTATCAATCAAGGAAAATCAATTTGTACCAGAAAATTCTGTCATTTAATTATTAGACATTGATATCTAAGATTGATATCCTGGTCCGGGCATTTTTCACCCAGTTGGAAATTTACATCTAATTGATATCTAATGTCTAATAATTATTGGGCAAAATTTTCCGGTGCGAATTGATTTTCCCAAACGGACACAACATTTTGTTATTATTTTTATGTTTGTAAGGACAAACAAATCATTAGAGTGAGAAATGTTATTGATTATTATTTTTCAAAGTAAAATAAACAAGTTTTAAATAAATTTGTGTTCTGTTTCAATTTTAGCGCTACGAGGAGCGGCTCAGGCTCTTAGCACAGAAGGTGGAACAAAGGCATGCCAATGCCACGATGAAAGTGTTAAACAGTGCTTTTGGAAATAATATTGTTGGATATGGAGGTCCTATTGAGTGGTCTCTGCCAAATCATCAGATGTGAATCCTTTAGATTTTTTTCATTGAGATTTTCTGAAAGATAATGAATATGAAAGAGAATCTACTAGTCAAACAGATATGTGCAATCGTATTTCTATGACATGCAAATTTGTAACACCTACTATGTTGTTTAACCACTTAAATGGCAGCCCCAAGATAAGTCTAGGGGTAACAACACTGTTTCCTCATATCTGCTGCCGGTGAAGTCATTAAAGTACAAGAAGAATTTATTTCATGTGTACATTTCTGCATAGCAGCCAAAGGAAAAAATAAGGACTTTGAGCAAGTTTTAAGACAATTAAAAGTTTTATTTTGTTTTAGATTGGATAATCTAATACCATTTTAAAATATGTATCATTTTGTAAAGAATTGAGACTGTTCGTTTTCTTCATTTCATTTAACAAAAGTTCCTTATTTTTCATTTATATTTTTTGTACAAGTTGTATATTTTGCTTTAATATGTCCGAATGAAAATATATTTTTAATTTATGTTATAATGTTAATTTTACTCTCAACTATTTTTCCTTTATATTTGATGATTATTTATATTTCTAATAAATTTGTGAACGACCCTGTTTTACACTAAAAATGATGATTCAACTTTAAATAATTATCGGTCAGTTTTAATCGTAGAAGAATAGAGCTTTTTTTTTCTTCTTACTTTTCAGTGCAATAGGATATTTTTACTAAATATAACTTATAGGATTGGGGGGACTGTATAAAAATTAAATTTCATAGCTTTTTAAGAAATGTTTTTATTGACCCAAATTGCTTTTTAAATACTTCTTTACCTCATTTAAAACATTTTTGTATATGGCTAACGGTTTAGGAATTAGCCATTGGGACACCATTGAGAGTAGACACCTTGTATAAAATTTATTTAATTTTATTCTAGAATTATTGATAATTTATTTCCTATCAGATTATCAAGTGATGTTGATGTGGACAGTTGCTCTGAAAAATTGCAGAGACATCTTGAACAACTTAATAATGCAAAGAAAACTGAAATTGATGCACATTTTTTTGCTGCTGTTGAAAATGTTTTGTCTGCTGCTCGTTATGAACGGCTTAATCCTTCTGGACCAAAATTGAAAGTAGTTTCTGCTGCTCATCCTTTAGTACCACAGTAAGTACAGTTAAATGCTATTTTGCTTTACTTTTTGAAAATATAAGAAGCAATTTTTAAAAATTTACATAAACTTCTTGTCAGAAATACTTTTGTTTAAATTGAAACATATTTTTGTTTAGTCAAATTATTTTAAAAAATACCAGCAGTAATATTATGAAAGTTACATAAACTCTGCTCTGTCAGAAATGTTTTTGAATTTTGTTTAGATTAAAAAAAAAAAAAATAGTTTTATATCTGTTTTTTAGTCTGACTTAATTTCTTGACTTATTTCCAGGGTACGTAAATATTATATTTTTGAAAATATTAAAAATGTCCAATATTTTCAAAATAGTCACCGTATTGATGATTATAAATATTTTCAGACCTAATATAATTTAGAAATTAAAATATATTGCACCTAGCATGAAAACTTAATAAAGCAATATTCAAAATGTCTTTTTCTTTTTTTCACTTATGTAACAAAGTTGAAGATCAAATAATTGAAAACAGACGCAGTTTATTTTTTACACTCGCAAAATACAAACTACAGTACAAAGTCTAAAGTTCAGACACTCAAATTTCGGAATCGTCTGAAGTTTGGACTTTGCAGCGGCAATACTTCAGAGAGTAGGGAAAAACACAATTGTTGAAACTAACAAAACAAGTTGGAAATTGCACGTCAAATGTGGCAAATGAGGTGTGTTCGTACCATAACTAGCTTCATAAATATTTTTTGCACCGCACATTGTACTAAATGCATATTTTAGTGCATTTCATAAGTGCATATCAATTTCATTCTGTTCAAAAGGTTGTAATATCATTAAAATGCACTTGGAATATTTTTCTCCACCGGCCATAATGTAACGGAAAATTTTTGGCTATACCTGTAATTAAACTACACATGCGATTTTCATAAAATTTGAAATGACTCGACAAAATTTTGCAACAATTATATATTTAATATTTCAGATCATTCGGTTGGGTAGATTTTGCTCTGTTATATGTGGATGGACAGATAGATCGAACGACGACTATAAGTGCTACGTATTTGCATAATTACGAACACACCTAAAAAGGTGCAGAGCAAAGGGGCTTTATTACTGAATCAGAACTCATGTCTATGTACAGAATAAAAGAAAAACGTCTTAATGATAATCTTAAATCAATAAAGCAGCGCACATTAACTAAAATGTTGAATAGATAAGTAAGTTAACATTTGTTCTTAAATTGTATGTTCCCTTAAATAAATGTTTTTGTTTTATTTTTTATTTTGTTATGATTTATTTAATGAAAATGTCTGTTTCATTTAGTATTAATAGTTTTTATAGGCAATTTTTAATATATGAATGTCATTTTTAAATAATGGCATTTATTTTAACTTTTTATTAGAAAAGTAATACATTGCTCAAAACAATTAGGGAAGCACATGGTTTTAACAAAATTACACAAATATTTATACCAATAAGCAGCATAAAATAAAACATCGATAATTTAAAGTGTAGTAGAAAACAAATAAAGACAACTTCACATGCAAATTAAAGTTTATGACGTAAAAAACTAGAAAAAGGAGATAAGTGCAGAAATCGGGATTTTGCAGAAACGTCTGTTTCACTGTCTCAATTGTAAAATTCAATTGCTCAGCTTGTGTTTTGAGAAAAGGTGACTTGAAAATGTCACAACAATGTGATTTAACGAAATCCATGGCTTGGCGTGTTATCAGGACAGTTGAATATGGGGAAACACAAAGTGTAGCGGACGCTGTTGGGGTCGCAAGAAGTGTCAATGCAAGGCTGTGGAATCGATTCCAAGATGCATGGAAAGGTAGACATCGACAAGGGCAAGGTCGGCCATATGTTACTACAGAAACTAATGACTGATATATCCTGTCAACGGCTCATCGAGACAGAACGAGCAATGCTACTCTCCTGCAAACACAGTTGTTCTTGGCCACAGGATGAAGGATGTCCAGCCAAACAGTCCGAAATATGCTTCATCAGGGTGGTCTCTATGCACGTAAGCTAATGGTCTGTATTCTGTTGATCTCAAGTAACTGTGCATATTTATATTGGATATATATCTATATTCTATATAAATATCGGATATATATCCATTGATATATACCACCGAACCCTGCTTATTTCATTGTAAAGAAATATTTAATTTTCAAAAATTGCATTTTCCTAAATTTTCTGAAGTTTGATCAGTAAGTATACTAATCTTCTCTTTATAGATTTAACAAAATTTTCCAATATGCAAAAAAACTTCATGACCTCTTTTACCACCATCATAGTGATTACCAATATTATTAGGATGCTTGTTTTTGATACAAGAACTTATTTATTTATTGGTTTATATATTTTTAAATTACTTGATATTAATTGTTCTGTTGTTCACAAATGAATGCTATCAAAATTTTAAATTAATAAGTTGCTAGAAAATAACTTAAAAAAAAGAAGAAGAATTAAATAAAAAACACTTTTGTTTTTACCAATAAAACTGGATATTTTTTATGAAAAAATTGCACTCATGCATAATGAAAGATGCAAGTAAAATTCTTTATGTGGCACTAGCTATTGATTAAAAATGTAATTAACACATTTATGACCGACTTTTTATTTTCTTAAATTTGTTAGTAAAATCATTTTAAAATGTTGCTAAATGAGCTGGAAAAATACTGAAAAAAGAATTATGCTTAAACATTTTTGTATTTATTTGATAAAATGTAAACTTCTTAAATATTGAAATATGTATAATATTTATAATAGTATACTATGAATAATTATATGTTTTGCCTAAATTTATATAAAACTAGGGGATCGTACCCGGGCTTCCCGGGTTAAAGAATATAGTTGAAAACATTTTTTTTTTATGTGCAATAAATTTTTTAGATTGCCCACTTACATTAAAAAAACATTTTTCATATGGAAAATATGAATTATACAATCAAATAAATTTTTGAAATTTATCAAAAGCAATATTTTCTTATTAGCCGCATGCTAAGAGTTATTTGACCGAGATTTTGCTACTTATGGCATCCTTTTATATTCTGATAATTTCAGAGCTTATTACATGTCTGTTAAATTTTTGTTTTATTTATATTATTTTATTTATTTATTCATAGGGAAGCTTTTTTAAATGGATATTAGCCGTAAGAAAATGATGAACTCTTTATTTTGTTTTAAGGGCAAACAGATTAATCTTTCGTAATCGAGCTCCGCGCGATATCGATAAATTAAAAAATATTTCATGCTTTAAAATTGTTTATAAAACCATAGAAAATCAGTAAACTGAGATGAACTTTGCAAACAAATTCCATTTGAAAAAAAAAAATCGTGTTTGGCGATCTAAAACTTTAAATTATCCCATTACAAATATGTTAGATTTGTGTTTTTTCAATATTCTTTTATTTGTTTATAAAAGAAGTATTAATTTCGTTAATTTCTATTTCACAAATATGTTAGACAGGTGGTTTTTTTAATATTATTCTTTTATTTGTTTATAAAGGAAGTATTAATTTCGTTATGCAAAAATAGTCAGAAACAAATGCTGAAAAAATATTTATTATTTTTGTGCAAAATGTTTATTATTATTATGTATTGAAACCGGCACGTGATAAGATAAACTTAAAAAAAAATCATGCTTCAAAATTATTTTAGAAAATACAATACATCAGTCAATGAATACAGTTTTTAAACAAATTGCATTTGAAAGTAAATTTTTTTCCCTATGCGACGAAAATTGAAAATGTACGATGGTCAAAAGATTAAAAAATTGCAGTAGCAAAAATTTCAAACCGAAATTTGATCGTGAAGTGTTGCTATTCGCAAAATGACGTCAGTGTTACGCACAGATACATTTGTTCTTTATAATATAGATACTTAATCAGTAAAATATAATAAAGATCAGTTATTAAATGTGGTTATCAATTGAGGCTCTTATGCTTGGTTCCGGAATGAAAAACAGCAATTTTCACCTTCCCAAATTTTGCATGTGCACTTCTCATATCCATATTCATCATTTTAAAAAAATTTGTATTTTGTTTGATCTTTTAAAAATCATTTTAACTCAAAACTTGAAGTCACGATTGCCAGCAACATCTTTTATGTGAACACACGCACACTTTCCTTGAGATTCTAATCTCAATTCCGGAGAGTAAATATTTCCGTAATTTATGTTTTTTAGATTCATTTGTGTTAAAATGTTTAGTTTTATCTAAGAAAATGATCGTTTTCTTTTAAATATGACTTCATTTTCACTTAAATAAGCATTTCGCCTAGTATCTGAAACTTAGTATCAGTACACATGCAGAAGGAAAAACAATATAGAAAATGTATGAACAAAAATGCGTGTTTTCAAAAGCAGTATGTTTATTTTCCGTTATTATGCCCCTAATATAACATTTTGCTCCTAATGGTATTTTGCGACACCAAACCCTATACAACAATTTTTATCAACAATTTTGAATTTTTATCTGAAAATAGCATGAATAAAGATAAAAATACCTCATTATTTCTCTCTTGTCTATGCAATAATGAAAGCTATCTAATTTTCACCATTTTGAAGAAATTTCATAAAATGCTTTTAAGATTAAAATATAAAAGTGGGAATATTTAAAAAAAGAAACAGATAGTGCGATCACATCTACAAATGAAGACCTTTCGGTCTTAAAAAATATTAATAAAATTGGTTCAGCAGAAAGATCAGGGCAGATGACTAAAAAACATACTTTTGTTTTAAATATATAGATTATATAAAATTAGGAAAAATTAAATTAAACAAACTATGTTATTTTGATAAAATTATAGTAGATTGTCCTAAAGAATAGCATTAAAACTTTATTATTCGAGAGAATTTTGGGCAAAAACTTCAGGAACATGATATTATTTTAAACCACGAATTATTTGTTTGCTTGTCTAACTCTGCGAAGCAAATCCATCCAGGCGAGAATCATCAATTTCTGTAATATAAATCGATATTTTTTGCATGTCAGCTCTCTTTTATAAAGAAGACACTCTAAATTTTTGTAAAATATTGCGATTTATCAGTGTGTGATTTCGATTACATTATTTTCAAAAGTGAAGCATTTTCACCTGTGAAGAATTTCAAAGCAGCTGGGCTGTGAAAATGACGCACTTCTACAAAACATAATTCAGGTTTAAGAATTAGAATACACGCTTTTTTATAAAATGACGTCATTTGCATCCGCTAAAGCAATCCACTTTTACAATCCAGTCTTAAACTTCGTCTATAGAAAAGTATGCATATGATGTCATTACGTTGGAATAACAGATAATATTCTTGACATAGCCCATATTTTAATTTCAACTTTTTTTTTCAGGTTTTATGAGACCAGGGCAACAAAAAGATACAGTATCTCCTATTTTCAACTATTTTCCATTTACTTTCAATGACTTTCAATAGAAATGGGGTACTTTTGTTGCCACTATGAGAAAAATGGTATTAAAAACTACAAAAAAATTAATATCTCAAAAATAAATTTAGATACAGCTTTCAAACAAATTGCATTTAAAAGAGCCTTTTTTTCCTTATACGACAGTGTAAAAATTTAAAATGTGCGATGTTTAGAAGTTTAAAAATTTGCAGTAGAGCAAATTGCAAAACCAAAATTTTATTTCAAATTTCAAAGTGTTGCCATTCGCAAAATGACGTATGTGTTACGCACAGATATGTTTGTCCTTTATAATATAGATAGGCTTTTAAATTGTATATTTCATGCTATTGTTAGTATTTTGATGCGCTACTAAAAAAATGTTTGCTTATTTACAGAGACTAATAAAGATTATAATTATTATGTATAAACTAAGAATAACCATGTTTGAGGCTTAAAAACAATTTATTTCATAATCATCTTGAAAAGTATTTTATACAAACTCCCATAAATAATTTATAAAAACATGTACACATTCATACCTAGCATCCTACACTATATAGCCATTAATCACCGGACACTTTCAGTTTTAGACATTTTGTCGAATAGTTAAAGATTAAAGTTGTTGGATTTTTCTGGAACTTCAGGATTATGAAGAATATGTTTGACTTCATATTTATCAATGGCGATTTGATCAGAAGGACAATTAAGGGGGCCAACAAAAAATCAAAGAAAAATAATATTTGGCATCACCCTGTAAAATAAAATGCATGAAATGATCTATCACTATAGCTTACGAATATGTGGATATTGTACAGTATGTGCATTCATTTGTGTAAAAATAGCTTATATATTCATGGAGATATATTGATTTTTTTTTAAAAGTTCAAAAAATTCTTGCCTATGTTTTGTTTATAATATGCAGGGTTTTCCACAAAATTTAATGCCAGTTTCAGAAGATTTGACAAAATGTAGTAGAAATAATATAGTGTTGATGGAATGTAAATATATTAAACATATGATGAAATATAAGCAGTTGTATTAAATATTTTTATCTGGCATGCGTGCACGATAACAAGTTTTTTTTTTTTTTTTCTTGAATGATTTAATAGTCAACTCTATGGAGCAACCAGTGCTGATATTGGAAAAAAATATTTGTGGGAACTGTCTTTTCTGTAAAGTAGATGTTAATGCTACCAGATTTTTGCTATGTCAAAAGTAGGCTTTTAAAAATTAATAGTTATTATTTATGGTTCGTACCAGGATTGTCAACTCTTAGCCAGGTCAAAAAAAGCAAGCTGGTTTTTTTTTTCTCTCCCTGTTAATAATAAATTCATATTACATTTACTTTTATAATTCAGCTGACATATTTATAATTCTGACTACAAATCACTAGCAGCACCATCTATGTGTTATTCCAGCATTAATATCTTTGTTATTGATAAACCGAGTTAATCACTTGAGATAATTCCTAGTAAAAAATCAATACCATCAAATTATTATAAAAACTATTAAAAGTGTTCTCAAATATTTTGCAGAATAAGCACCATTTGATTTTTATATAGTACACCATTATATAGTATATGCATTTATAACAGAAACAATTTTTTTTTAACGACTAGTAATTACCTCACAATTAGTTTGACTTGCTTGTATGAAAGTGTTTAGTATAGTATAAGAAAATTTTATAATCACTTTTAAAAATTTTGGTATGTCATAATTGAACTATCTTTCTAAAGTGTAAAAATCAAGATCAATGTTTAGCAGAAATTTCTGTAGCAATTTTGTATATATATATATATATTTTCAAAATTAACTTTTAACTAAAGAAATAATTAAGGTAAAGTACATTTCAAAGCAGAGGGTTCAAAGTATCCTTTGAGATTTTTTACAGTTACAATTTTATTTTTTTTTTTTATTTTTTTTTATTTTTTATTTTTTTTTATAATAAAAATTACCAATAACTCCCTAGAAACTCAGTGACCAAGAATTACCCCATATGGCTCCTATTCCAAGTCAATTGACTGTCATTAAAATTAATTAAAAGACATTTCAAACTATGTAGTTTATAGTTAAAATGCTTTACTGCATAAAAGCCAATTATGGACAAAAAAAAAAAAAAAAAAAAAAAAAAAAAGGCTAATTTTATCCCCTTTCCTCAATAAAAAAAATAAAAAAGTTAAAATCAATAATAATGAATAATAAAATAAACAGATAAAGCGTTTAATATGTAATATTTCATTATTTCGGAATGCAATTATGCTATGTTGTTTTTTACCGGCTCATTTTTTTTTTCAAATATTCTTATATTTGTATACGTAAACATGACTGAAGCATAAGTGTATTTTCATTTAGTGGTAGTAATAATAACAATTGTTAATATAAAATAGCTGCCTTATACATATTATTTTAAGAAATCAGAATGGTTGAATTCATTTATTAATTAATCATTCATTAATTGGACTACCTTTTAAAGTGCGGAATTCTTAAAATCTTATCGTTTAGGTCATGATTAGAGGTCTGCACGGGCCGGAATTTCCAGGCCCGGGCCCGGCCCGGCCCGTACGAAAGCTGTCTTGGCCCGGCCCGGCCCGTGTAAAAATTGGAAGTTCGGCCCGAACCCGGCCCGGCCCGTTGTAAAAATTGGAAGTTCGGCCCGAGCCCGGCCCGGCCCGTTGTAAAAATTGGAAGTTCGGCCCGAGCCCGGCCCGATACAATTTCTACAAAAAAAAAAAAAAAAAAAAAAAAAAAAAATCCGTTTTTTCTCAACATACAATTAAGATTCTTTTAATGAATACTACATACATATTTATGGGAACATTTTACAGTATATTTTACATTACTATGATGTTCGCAAAACAGAAAACGCACAATAGTAAACATTAACGATTACTTACAGTCATCGTGTCTACAGACATTTCAAAATGGAAATAAAGATTCATTAAAAGATTAATGTAGTTCAGAATAAAGGATTAAAAACAAGATAACATTTGAAACTGTATAATAAAAAGAAGATTTGTGAAAATATTTCTCTCATTTTTAAGACTTTTCTCAAATCCAAAGGAGCTACATTTCGACACATTTATGAAGTCTTTTCTTTTCGGAAACGTGTAAGATTGGCAGGTATTCTTATTCAAAAGCTATGTAAATGTCGTTTTTTTTCATAGATAAAAGTAATATATCTTTCTGAAAATACTGTCAAAGTTAGCGTTTTGAATCGAATTTCCGGAAGCGATAGCACAGGAAAGGAGAAAAACGTACAGTCACGTGACAGGAATCGCTGTTATCTCTGTAAGTAATTTATTAAATATGGAAAAAGCTATTCGTTTCCAAATGCCTTCAATAGGCAGGCCTGTCAATTTTATGCCTTTATAGTTAAAGTTTTTGTCAGAAACATGTGTCTGAAAGCTTTGCATTGTTGAGCAGTGAATATGAGAACCACCTTAAGGTATATTTCCAAAGATACTGTTAAGAGAAGTTCATTATCACTATTAATATTACAAAACAAAATGACTGTTCTACACATCCTGAGATCGATTAAGACCACTTCCTTCCAGGCACGAGTCTGCTGAAAAAAAATTAAACTCGGAATCAGACATCTTGTAACTGTACGATGCCGATCTCTACGATGGACACGTTACATTTCTGTATTGATGTTGTTAAACTCGCATCGACTCGTGACGCACATTTATATTTCACGAGAAAATCATATTCATTGAAAATGGCTCGTATTTTATCTGCTTCGCTTAAATTCTTATATCGGGCCGACAGGCCCGATTAATTTTTTTGCCGGCCCGGCCCGACACGTTTATTTTGTCTGTCGGCCCGGCCCGGCCCGTTGAAAAAATTATCCTAATTCTGCCGGCCCGGCCCGGCCCGTTTGAAATTTCGCCTTCATTCCGCCGGCCCGGCCCGGCCCGCGGGCCGGGCCGGGTACGGGCCTCGGGCCAAGCCCGGGCCCGTGCAGACCTCTAGTCATGATACTGATTTTTAAAACGAAAGAAAAGAAAAGCAACTTCACTACTTTGTTATTATGTTAAAATAATTGTATGTATTAACTATAAACATTTATGTGTATATGATATCATTGCTCTTACACTTTAAACTACGTTAAATAACGCATATATTTATTGCTGTCCTTTAGTTATTCTATTCTATTATTATTATTATTAAATTTTTAATAATTTAGCTTTTGGCTTTATGTTAATAATTTATGTACCCCAACATATTTTAAACTTAATGAAATTAAAATATTTAATATCTATTATGTTTAAAACATGTCTTATTCGGGTGAAATATATAGTCATAGTTACCAAGAAAGCATTGCTTTGCTTACATTATTATTATTATTATTATTATTATTTTAATGGTTTAAAAATTAATTGAATGGTACTTACTTTGACATATTATTTTCAAAATTTTAATTAAATCATAGCAAAATACAGAAAATACTATTTTAGTCATACATGTAAATGTAATGATTTAGTAAAAAATTATAGAGTAAAAAGTATATAAAAAATAAGGATAATTAATAATAATAATAATAATACATTTTAAAAATATTTAATGTAGTTTAAAGTTTAGTTTGATCGTCAAAATAATAATAATAATAATGTCCAACAAATTACAGATTGCTATTATAAATATTAATTATGTTTTTAATTAGGTTCTTTTTAAATAATACTTTGAAGATTAGGAATATTTCATTTAATGAGATATTTAATGAATTTCTTATGTCATATTGTTTTTGTTGTTTTAATATAATTTTATAATAAATAATATAGTCAGACTTAAAAATATACATAACATGATTTTTTTAATCAAATGAAACTATATAAAATAACGAATAATTCCATTATTACAATTTATTTTTTTCCCTTAGTTTTTAATTTTTCTAAACGCCCATTTTTTAAATTATTGGTATTTTAATTCCCGAATTTTATTATTCCATGTATTTTAAAACTTATGAAAGATTAATAAAATTTATTATTTTAGTCCATGTATAAAACTATGATAACTTTATTGCCAATTTATATACTACATTTTACCTTTATATATTTCAGTTGTTTAAATTATAGAATAAATACTAATACTTGTTTTTTAAGTCAGATAGGTAAAATTGATATATATATATATATATATATATATTTTTTTTTTAAAGTCAAATGTGTCAATGTAATGTTAATTTTTTTTATTATTATTTTAATAATCAAAGTGAGTTTTAAACAATTTTGAATAATGCATAATATTATTAAAATACTTGATATTTAATTTTTGTCTTTTAATTTAACATTTTTTGGTACCATACATATTTCAAAATTTATCAAATCTAAAAATTTAATATTCTAGCTTATGTAAAGTGCATATCGTTTTCAGATAATGAAATATTCACTTTTATTAGTTGCCACATACTGACAAAATTATCTTGAATTTCCCTAAAAATCTCCATCTATAATATTGACTTTATTGCCAATTTGTATATGGAACATGTTTATGAATCTTTATAAATTTCAGTATGTGTTTTATTAGATGTATTTAATAATGGTTTGAAAATTAAGGGAATATTTCATCTGGCATACTTTTTAAGTTTTAGGATAAATAATAACGATATAAGTTAAAAAAAAAAAAAAAAATGATGTTTTTTCAATTAAATTAAACTACAATAAATAATGAATAATTTTAGCATTATTGTTTACTTTATTACTTTTTCACTAAAGTAATAAAGTAAGAATTTAAGAATTTCACTAAACGCTTAATTCTTAATTTGTTGGTATTTTAATTCTTATGTTTCAGTTCTGGACATATTTTAACATTTATCGAATATGAATGATAAATAATAATCATAATTTTTTAAGATACTTAATGTATTTTGAAGCTTGATTTGATTGTTAACAGAAAAATATAATGCCCAACAAATTATGTATTATTAAACATTATTAGTATCTATAGAATTAAGAGTAATAAACATAGCAATATTACTGTATGCTTTTTTATATTTAAAGCTACCTTATATTCAACATTATCAAAATAACTTATATACTTTGTAAACAATACATCAAAAGCAGATAAAACATATAAATAAGTAAATGCATAAAAGATTTATCAAGATAAAAAGTACTTACCTCATTATAAAGTGGTTTTCCCATTATCTATAAAAATGTTAAACAAACAGCGCTTGAAAAAAAAAAAAAAAAAAAAAAAAAAAAAAAAAGTCCTTCCGGCCAGTGCCGGGAGGAAGAGGTAGCTTTCATATTCCTTATTTTAAAAAAGCCAACTTATATTATTCAAACACACGAAGCTCAATTAAGTGGAAACCGAATGTAGGAGATTCAATACTAATTTTTATCAATACTAAATCATTATGAATGAGAATTTCGCAAAATTAGTCAGCTTTATCCAAGCTGCTTTTATTTAAAGTAACTGATATTTCGCTGCCAAATTCGGCGATTTCTTAAAGTGCCTGCCATTTTAAGACAACATGGTGGATGAGGCTAACCAGTGAACTTGGTCGAGACCTTAGTAATTGCTGTGCACATGCTCACTCACATCGGAATCGGTTGATACATACGAGTGCTGTCGCAGGCAAAAAATCAGATTTTTCAAAATGTCACCCACGTTAGAAATTGAAACTGCTATATCTGAGCCATTTTTTAAGATAAAGACAAACAAAAAATGCTCCTGATTCCTTATATCAAGGTCAATTACTTAAGAAAGAAACCTTTTGCAATTTCTAATTTTTTTGCACCTCACTTTAAATATATATATTTTTTAATTTAATGGCCGCCATTTTGAAACAAGATGGCTGATGCAGCTGGCCAGCGAACTTGGTCGAGATATTGATGTATACTATCCACATGCCTTCTTCCATCGAAATAGGCGAATACGTGTGGTATCGCAAGACAAATACAAGATCGTTTCAAAGTGTTAGCCATGATAGAAATTCAAAGTGCTATAATTCAACCACTTTTTAAGATATAAACAAAAGAACAAATTTTCAGAAACAAAAACTGCTCCAGAATCTTTGTATCAAGGCCAAACACATAAAAAAAATCTTTTTCATTTTCCAATTTTTTAATACATCATTTTAAATTTTAAATTACATTTTTTTTTAAAATGGCATCCCTTTTGAAACAAGATGGCGAATGAAGCTGGCCAACAAACTCGGTCGAAACATTGGTATGTACTATGAACAGACCAAGTTACATCCAAATCGGTTCATAAATACGCCTGTTATCGCGTGACAAAAATCAGGACGTTTCAAAATGTCAGCCACTCTAGAAATTCAAAATGCTATAACTCAGCCATTTCTTCAGATATAGACGAAACAAAAACTGCTCCCGAATCTTTTTATCGAGGTCAAACACATAAGAAGAAAATATTTTTTCAATTTTCAATTTTTTGGTACCACCTTTCAAATTTAAATTTTTCTTAAAATTTTAAATAGCCGCCATTTTTAAACAAAATGGCGGATGAAGCTGGCCAACGAACTGGGTCGAGACATTGGTCTGTACTATGTATAAACGAAGTTACATCGAAATCGGTTTATAAATACGCCTTTTATCGCGTGACAAAATTCAGGACGTTTCAAAATGTCAACTTCGCTAGAAATTCAAAATGCTATAACTCAGTCATTTTTTAAGGTATAGACGAAACAAAAACTGCTACGGTGTCTTTGTATAAAGGTCAAATACATAAGAAAAAAATACTTTTCCATTTTCAATTTTTTAGTACCACATTTTAAATTTTAAATTTTTTTAAAATTTTTAAATGGCCACCATTTTGAAACAAAATGGCGGTTGAAGCTGGCCAACGAACTCGGTCGAGACATTGGTATGTATTATGTACACACCGAATTACATCCAAATCGGTTTATAAATACGAGAGTTACAGTGTGACATAGGTCAGATATATATATATATATCAATTTTGAACAGAGGGTGGTTTCGGGGTCTGGGGGTCATGATCGATGAAAATATACCAAAATTTTTTGAAATCGCTTTCCTCCGAACGGCTGCAATAAGTAGCTTTTTGTAAAGAAAGCTACCTAAAATTGAAAATGCAAATTAGTTTCACTAAAAGATGATTTTTGAAAGTGATTTTTTATGAGATACATCTGAGTTATATTTTTTCACAATAATTACTTTTTTAATATAAAAGTAATGCATTAATGTTTTATTAATTTTCTCTTTTAAAATTAATCTGATTTACCTAGTGTAAATGAAAATCTCTAGCCAAATATTTAATTTTTTTGTCTACTAATGTGTATTTCGTAAAATTGGAATATAACTGATTAGGAAAATCTTTAAATAAATTGTTATATATGTATTTAAAAATTAACCTTTGTTTACAAAGTAGGAAGGACATAAAAAAATAAGTGTTTAATTTAATTCTATTTAAAAAGACTATGCATTGGAAAAAATTACAAATTAAATAACAGTTAATAATTTTTCAAAGCTCAAAGAAAAGGGCAGAGTTCCACCGGGGGAAAAAGGACGTAGGTCGTCTAAGAGTGACGTCACAAAATCGCCCAAAGTCTTTATGTCAAGTGGGTGTTGGATGTGTAGACTTAAAATTTTATTCTTATCTTATTTTAGATTCAATTTTTACTAATTGAATAGAAGCGAGTTTTAAAGGGTTTATTAAGTTCTACTGTGAATTAATTAAATAATATAATTACTGAAACTTAATTTATAATCTCATTTGTGTTGATACTAGTGTAATCAAATTAATGTTTTCTGAAGTACAGTTTTTTTAAATGTTTATTGTCAAATGTCTTGCCAGGAGCATGCAAAGGAACTAAAGATGCGTTCATGCTCTTTTTCTTCTTTCTGAGCCCAATACCAAAATTACACAGTAGAAAATTACTCCAAAATTGTTTCAAGATTAATTTTCTCATTTAAAAATCTCTTCTTACACAGATATAAGTATTAATCCTAAATCCTCCTTCAAAAGTAATAAGAATTACATCACGCAAGAGGAGAAACAGTAACGCATTTTTCAGTAAAACAATATGAAACCAAAATATAATTTTGGAAATGTTATATTTAATAAAAATATATATTTCGTATGATTTCGACATGATAAAACAATAATAAAAGATTAATTACGGCAACGTAATGCAGATGGCGCCAATAGTAAATAACACCAGTGCCGTTCAGTAGGTCTGTCGACCGGTTGGAGACCGGTCACTTACCGTGATGTCATGTCACCAGTGAGATCGGTCACTTTGGTGAGGTCTACTGGACGCGCCCTATGTGTAGCTATGTGAAAAAAATGCATTTGTTTTCATCGAATAAAGATAAGGCAGCTGACGTCACGGACGGAACGGTGGTTTCAAGTGATCTGATTGGTCAAAATATCCCCTTTCTTGATAAGTGAAAACTGAATGGAGTAGAGTAAAAGCCGTAATCCAGATAGATTTTCGCTGTTAGCGAAAAGAGATTGACCAATCAGAAGCCTGTATTTTTGAAGGTTTTTCTGTGTTTACTTCAAACTGCAAAAAGTACGCAAAAAAGCACGCTTCTTATTGGTAAATCTCAAAATACATATGGATGCCGGCCAATATTTCGTTTCGCGTGGGATTTAAGGAAAAAAAAAAAAAAGGCAGTGGTTTTGAGTTTTTATGAGATTTTATTTTTGTACAGTAACAAACCAAATATTTCTGGGAACGGCGTTCCCACACGTTTCCCCCCCCAACCTCAGCACTGGGAGCAACTAATAATAATAAAAAAAAGCCAGTCAAATATCATGAAAATTCTGAAAGATATCTGTGATAGTGAGCTGATTTTTAGTTGTTCTCTAATAACAGCCAAATGATAAGGGGTTTTCCATAAATTATCATTTTTAATTTTTTTTAATTTTAATTTTTTATTGATGCTTTAGTTCTTCTTGGAAAACCACAAGAACAAGCCTATTCCAAGAAAAAAAGTAGTATCAAAATCTAAGCATTTCTTCTAAATCTATTTGTCGAGATTCATTAAGTACAAACTGCTTTGCTGAAAGTCAGTTAATAAAAAATGACAATTTGGGGAATTATTACTCCCTTATCATTCAGCAGTTTTTAGAGAGCATCTAAAAATCAGCTCTTCCTATCACCGATATCATTCTAAATTTTCACGATATTTGACTGGCCTTTTTTTTTTTTATGAGTTGCTCCATTGAGTTGAGTATTCAATCATGTTAAAAAATATTTGTTATCATGTGAGCATGCACAGATAAGAAATATTTCATACAACTGCTCATATTTCATACAACTGCTCATATTTCATCAAATGTTTAATATATTTACATTCCAATTGCACTTCATTATTTCTACTACATTTTGTCAAATTTTAGTAAACTTGTGTTAAATTTCGCAGAAAACCCTGCAAGATATATGAAAAAACATACAAGAATTTTTTGAACTTAAAAAAAAAAAATAATCAATATATCTTTATGAATATACGTGCTATTCTTACACAAATGAATACACATATTTTACAATATCCACATATTTGTAAGCTATAGTGATAGATCATTTCGTGCATTTTATTTTACAGAGTGATCCCAAATATTATTATTTTTCTTTGACTTTTTGTTTGCCTCCTAATTGTCCTTCTGATCAAATCGGCATTGATAAATATGAAGTCAAACATATTCTTCATAATCCTGAAATTCCGACAAGTATATCTTTAAATATTTGACAAAATGTCTAAAATTGAAAGGGTCCAGTGATTAATGGCTATATGGTGTATATTTGGGACATTACAAACATGCATAAAAAAATCGGCTAGAACACATAATTCGACAATTTTAAAAATTACGTCTTTCAAATAAATCTACAAGCTAAGATTATAACTTAGTTATTTGGATCTTTGATAGAAAAAATACAGATATACTTACTTTTTACATCCTGAACAATGAAAAATCTGTGAAAGTTAAAAAAAAGTCTTCACTTAAGCAAATAAATATATATCTTGTGCTGTCATATCTTGGCAATAGATAAAGGCATTTATTGATAATTATTTCATGCAGTTTTCCTGTTACAGGAGGGGGGGGGGGGATTATACCAATTTATTCAAATTTGAAGCATTCTAAATATGAGATGCTAAACTATGGTGTGAAAAATCATGATAACAAACAAACAAACAAAAAAAAAAAACTTTTTTTTTTTTTTAAATCTGATTTTATGATTTTTTTTTCCATGTGTTAAGATATAGAATAGCTATCAATAATTTTAGGTTTCCAAAACAATTAAACCTCTAAAGTTCAATAATAAAATTTAATACTTTTTACAAAGTTTTGAGCACACATATTTAGAAATACTGCAATATGGAGAATTTCTCTACAAGAAATCTCTGTGTACAACTAAAAGGGAATTTCACTATTGTGTTTATTTTTATTAAAGCAGGGTGCATTTTGCCAATTTTAAAAAGAGCAGGGTGCTGCAACCTTAAAAAATGGCCTAATTACAGAATTAATAAAAAGTGCAACTAAGTATAATTTCATTAGTTAGTAGCACAAATAACAAAACAAGCAAATATCATTTGCAGCTCGTTTTGCATTTGTACTTAGAAAAATTATTGTTAATTGCCTAAATCTAAACTTACACACATGTATGTGTATGCTAATCAAGCAAATTTCGAAAATGAGTTGTTCCCATTCATACACACATACAGAGTAAATATAGGAATTGCCAGTTACAAAATCCTCAAAATAGTAACTAGCAACATTATTTAGTAGGGATTATTAGCATTAAGTGCTTCACTTTTTTTTTTCTTTAAAGAAACTTTTGCTGTCTTTTCAATCCCTAACCATTTTCTTTATTTGAGTTCAAAAGTAATGTATATATATTCATATTCAACCTCTACCAAAGAAGCTCTTTAACATCTTTATACCAATTAGTTCTTTTTCTCTTATACTTTCTTTCATAATAGTTCTTGAGCAGATGTCGTTCTTTCATTCTTCCTTAGCTCCTATTTGCTATAAACTTATTTTTGCAAAAGTCAAATGAGAAAATAACATACTGGCTACTTATTTTTTTACTTTCATAAATTTAATACATTTGATATGCTTACTTTATATAAAATAATGAATAATCTGGTTAGTTAAAGAAAATTATGACATTTGCTAAAAATACCTATTAGAAACTTTTCAAATTATGTTTATCTTAGATTTTAATACTCTCTAATGTCATTTTAAACATTTAGAAAATTTATGATTTTAATCAATGATTTTAAAGAAAAATCAGTTGATTAAAATCACGATTTAATCACTAATTTAAGTAATTTGATTAAAAACATTGACACCCTACGCTAAACATAAATTACCTTTATTTTATTATTATATTTTATTCTTATACAAATTTTAACCTTAACAAAAGTACTTTAAAAATTGTACACACATACATTAAAGGGGAGAAAACAAAGAAATTCTGTCTCATCAAATAGTTTTCTATATCCTGTAAATGAGGAAAGTATGTCTTCGGAGAAGTTACTTTTTCAATTCTCTTTTTGAGCATAGCAGGAAATTTTTTTCTTTAACTTACAAGAAAAGGGCCATATGTTGGAGATCACCAATTTGTCTAGCACAATGCTAGTTAGAAAACCAAAGATAGTAAATAGCCTTGGAGTAATTAGTCACCACCTTTCAAAAATAAGAAAGAAAAATTAAAAATCTTGCAAATATTGTTGTATCTGCTTAAAATGTTTTGTTGTATCCATGAGAGAAATCCCATAGCCGAGTTGTCCAAGTAGGGACTTGAGATTGATGGTATGGGGTTAAAACCCACGTTCTCTTTTTACTTCAGATTTTTATTTATTTATTTAATAATGCTTCATCAGTTGCTTTATATTTTTCATAAATGGAATGCTCTTAATAATATTAAATTTTGATAATACTAATAATGCTTATCAAATTTATTTCATTTATTAGTTAAAGTATGCACAATATTTATTAAAATCTGATAAAAAGAATGAAAATTTTATAAAAAAATCTCTTTCCATAACAACATTGGTAAAACAAAAATATCTAATTTCTTAAAATGTAATTTTTTTAGGTTAATTGTATATATATATATTTATAATTGTATATTATTCCTGTTATTCTCTTCTATATATGAGTATTGTTATTTGTTTTTTATGTTCATTTTTATTATTATTTCATTTTAAAAGCTTTAAATTATGAAGACAAAGTGGTCTAAAATGTTATTTTGTATAGTTAAAATTTTGTATAATCTATATTAAAAACATTTGTTAATTAACTTTGAATTATTTATTCTTATGCAATTTCAAATTATAAATATATATTTCATGCACAAATTTGGAAGCAATTTTTTTGTTTATTTTAAGATTTTTTCTTTTTTTCTCTCCCCCCCCCCCCTTCCCTGGCAAATAGGTATTTTAAGAACTATGGTAGTGATACCTCACTTGAAGAAGATGAAAAACTTATGGATTCACCTCAGTGTTGTTTCATAATGGCTCACAATGGATGGGTAATGGGTGACAATCCTTTGAGAAATTTTGCAGAGCCTGGTTCAAATGTATATTTAAGACGTGAACTTGTTGCTTGGGGTGATAGTGTGAAGCTCAGGTACGGGGAGAAACCTGAAGATTCTCCTTTTCTGTGGGAACACATGACTGCATATGTTCAACAATTGTCAAGAGCATTCCATGGTTTAAGACTTGATAACTGCCACAGCACTCCTATTCATGTTGCAGAAGTGAGTTTGTTATTGTATTTTAATTAAACTATCTAAGGTGTAACTGCATTATATTTTTAACTTGATGTAAGTTGTATTTGTGCATGTCTTGCTTTAGTTTGGGAGCCCATGACATCAAAAGTCCTGTTATCGCAGAATTGAAAAAAAAAATTACGTAAATCCAGAGTAAAAAGTGACATGAACAAAATAAGCTAGGTTTGACATGCCGAAAATAAGTTTAATGAAATTATTATTAAAAAGCTATAATGCATTACCATTTTCGCAAAAAATCTATACTTGGCCAGCGTCCAGAAGCGAAATAAAGTAGCCACTGGTAAAAATTCAAAGTAAAATAAATGCATAATTTTATTACTGCCTCCTTTAAATAGGTATGACAGCCTTTTCCGGCAGAATAAAGTTTGTCATACCAATTTTTTCTGAAAGAGCTCAAAATTTTCTATAAAATGCTCTAAGAGTGGTCAAAATCTGCGATGATGGGAAAACATTATAATTTTTTAATAATGATTAATTCAATTAAACATATTTTTGGCATGTCATACCTAGCTCATTTTGTTCGTATGACTTTTCACTATTGATTTGCATAAACATTTTTCAATTCCACGATGATGGAGCTTTTGATGTCACTGCCTCCCAGGTTATTTGTTATAAAGATAATAAAAGTCTAAAAACAATACCTTATAATCTTAACATCTATAACAAGTTCATAGTTTTAAGTAGATCTGTTCAACCTTTAAGTGAGTAGGAATACGCATAGATGCCAATATCTCCGGAAATTCCGGAGTTTCTCCGGAAATGTAGGATAAAATACGGAAGTACGGTAATAAGGCAGAAAATACGGAAATTTGAGGCAAAAAATCACGAATTTCTTCGATCGATCGCGGCAAAAAATTACGAATTTCGTCAGTTAGTCGCGGCTAAAAATCGCTGTTTTCGTCAGTCAGTCGTGGCAAAAAATCACTGTTTTGAAAATATAAGGCATTCGGTTCCGAAAATTAAAAAAAATAGGTCATCAATTCGAAAATTCGGACATAAAAGATATCGCGACTTTCGACAATAATCAATTTCGTCAATCGTTCCTAAAAAAAAAATCGCGAATTTCGTCAAATGATCGCGAAAAAAATCCGCGAATTTCGTCAAAAGATCGCAAAAAACCCCGCAAAGTTTGTCAAAAATATAACGAATAACACAAATCTCGTCAAAGGATCGCTAAAGAACACTAATTTTGTCAAAGGGGCACAGAAAAAACACATAGTGTCGGGGGCGGATTCCCCCCTCACCCCTCTTCTGTAACTTTCAGAAAACCTTTTTCTTGCTGTGAATTTCAGATTTTTTTTTTCTGAGAATTACTCCTGGTCAATCAGTTGCGGCAAAAACCGCGATTTTCGTCAATCAATCGCGGCAAAAATCGCGATTTTCGTCCGTCAGTCGCGGCAAAACATCGCGATTTTTGTCCGTCAGTCGCGGCAAAGCACCGCGATTTTTGTCCGTCAGTCGCGGCAAATCATCGCGATTCTCGTCCGTCAGTCGCGGCAAATCATCGCGATTCTCGTCTGTCAGTCGTGGTAAAACATCACGATTTTCGTCGTCAGTCGCAGCAAAACATCGTGATTTTCGCCAGTCAATCTCGGCGAAAAATCGCGAATTTTGATAATTGGTTCCGGAAAAAAGTAACTTTATTTTTACTAGGGTGAAAATAGTCATGCAATTTCACACAGTTATATCAATCACTGATTTTTTGCTCTGTAGGGATTAAAAAAATATTCCATTTTTAAAAATGTATTATAAAAAATTATTAATACATTAAAAGTAAAAGTAAATTAAGTAACTTTATTTAAATTATGTTTTAGTTGATAATTTCAAAAGCTGCAAGAGGACTCTGAGAATATTTGTAAAAAATATGGCTCGTAAAAGATTATGATGTGTAACTCCTGAAATGACTCCTGAAACGGGAACATTTTACTCCTGAAGAGCGTCCAAAACTCCTGAAATTTAACTGGTTTACTCCTGATACTGTCTTTACAATGTTGGCGTCTATGAATACGCTTCAGTTGATGGGAAACAATAAGGGGGCATTGTAATGAAAAATATATATATAAAATGAAAATAAAAGAGAGTTAAAGGGATTCAAATTTCTAAATTAAATTGAAAAAGAGGGGATTAAAATGTGGAATATTAAAATTACAAAAAAATTTTCATAAATGAGAAAAGAGAAAATTATTTACTTTAATGGCCAATAGATCGTATTTATAAAATTAGTACATTGTGTATATAAAGGTAAATATAGAAACACATC
Source organism: Maratus speciosus (assembly GCA_963932465.1). NCBI lineage: Eukaryota > Metazoa > Arthropoda > Arachnida > Araneae > Salticidae > Maratus > Maratus speciosus. The sequence continues at coordinate 158,274,462 of OZ010789.1, forward strand.
TTCATGGTAAAAATATAAACAATAATAAAATTCTGCTTACTTGAACATAGGAGCTGGAACAACAAACTGATATATTTGAACAAACCTAAATCGTATTTGAATTTTATACCAATAACATTTATCATTGTGCCAATTACTGAATTTATATTTTAATAAATGTTGTATTAATTATATCTTTTATTTTATTAAGTGAAAATTATGAAAATGATTCAAAAGTTGAAGATATATACATAACAATATATTTATTTAATATATTCAATATTACTTTAATAAGTTCTATGATATTTAAGATTTAATTATTAAAATTCGTTTCCAACATATTAATTGAAATCCCATGTAATAAAAATGCAAGATATCAATAATAATCAATTTCTCATCTTCAAATATTTTTATTTAGCAAACATGTTCATAAAAATCTTTTTATTAATTGGGAAAGAATAAAAATAAAGGGAGGAGTGCACTGCCCTCCATATTATATAAAAGAATGGTTTATTTACCTAAATTACAAAATTGTGTTAATAATGAAATCCATACTGTGCTACAGTCTGGATATGAGAATTTATCTGAAAATACAATTATGACAATAATGAAGTCCATATTGTGCTACAATCTGGATGTGAAAATTTATCTGAAGTTTCATTTCATGTAAAGTTATCAAGTTCTGCAACAATCATTCTGCAAAAGTCTAGTTACTGAATTAAAATCATCTAATTCGGGAATACGAGAATTTTGATAGTCGAATTTCATTGTACTTTAAATGAAATCTCTCTCTAACTATTCATAAGAATTATGTGCTTGAGAGTTAATCATGCTTACATTCCAATTGAAATAATGGATTCGTGAAATTTTTATGACATGCATATTCTCCTATTTATCCTTCTGGGGAAAATAATAAGTAAATGTAATTTATTTTACCAAATCTCAAGATAATAGAAGAAATGAAAGAGAAATTATTGTTTATTAAAGCGCATAGTTGATGCTTCATCTAGGACGACACATATTCCCTATTTCTGTTATTTGAAGTCGAGTGGATTAACTTACAATTGAAGATGCACATAAAAATTAATTAAGTGAATCAAGCAACTTTTCTTCCTTCCTCAGAATTCTTGAAATCGTTGTAGGAATATTACAGGAAAATAAAACTTCCCAAAGTAACTGTCATAACTACCACATGAAGATAGGATAATGACTGATCCTTCAAAGAGCAACTGTTTTCCAAATTTCAGATTTCTATTACTTATTTGCCAATTGATAACTATTGTTGTTTAAATTTTAAAGGAAGTTATCAATAGGGCTATTTATTCTGACCCAACGGCCGCAAATTCCTGGAAGGATAAAAATATGCAGACTCTCATCTTTACGTCGGTAGGCGAAGAGAGTGATGCGATGCTAAGTTTATTCTGGCGTCGGTTCTCAAAGAAGCATGAAAGTCACTGATTGGCTATTTCCGATCGATGCCACATGGAGTGATTTAAAGTTTAAATAAAAGGTCGTCAAAAGATAATTTGAATTTTATTTTTAAAAATTAGGATATAAAATATTCTATTTTGGCGGAAAGTATTAATATTAAGATTTTCGTTTTATTATTGATTATTTTGTAACAATCTTTTCTGGTGAATAAATTAAAATTGTTTTTAAGTAAAAATTAACTAGTAACCAGTGTTCTCATTGGGTTTTGACCAACATTCGCGATTTGGCGAATAAGAAATAAAAAACAGTAGCCAAATAAAAAAAAAAAAAATGTTAGCAAAAAAGATTCGACATGAAACACTGAAAAATCTATCTTTAACCCCTTATTGTATCTCTTTTTTTCAATATATTCTAAAACAACCTAATTTTTTGTAATTACTTATAAAATCCGCTACACAAACTATTAAAAATTAGTTCATTCTAAATGTCTCCTAAATGTGTTAAATATTTCAGACATTCTTTTAGCAGTGTAATAAAAATTCAAAACAGCGCAGATCTTTGATTTACCATTATGAAAATATAGTACATTAAAAATTTCTATGAGATTTCACCTTTAACAGATAGAAAAGATTGACCCGCCAATGACCCAACTAATAAATAGTATGGTAATGGCTATTTTCAAAGTCTTATTCCAGAAAAACTTTTCTGTATTTGGCGCTTGATGCAAGTAATTTTTTTGTGTTTTTACTGGCACGATGCCGGTGCATAGATAGTGATCAAGTGACAATAGGGAAATACCTATCTCATAATCCTTTCTGTATCTTTGGCTGTTGCTAGACTGAATTGGTGTTGACTCAATATCTCTATAAATAGAGTAATGTAAAAGGCACAGTGGGATTGAACATGAGAAGTGACATCAATCGTTCAGTAACGCAGATAAAAATCTGGACTGTACTGGCACATGCTTTAAAAGAGCAGAAATTGAGCACTCACAATTTGGCGAACCTGATTGTTTGTTTACTTGCCAAATGAAGCTTTTTGTCAAAATTAGGCGCAATGGCAAGCGGCTGCGAGAACTCTGCTAGTAACGAACTTTATGAAAAATAATGAATATTTAAAGGGAGAATTTAAAGTTTTAAAATGAAAAAAAGTTCAATGATTTAATTTAAATATTTAAATTTTCTTTAAAAATATTGTTATTATTGACCAAGTGGCTGAAACTGAAAACATAAAACAATATTATCTCAATGGTAGTGATACATATGTTTTATGCAATGCTTGTAACTCTCTCAGCGGTAGCCATAGGACCCCATGTAAAAAAAAAAAAAAAAAAAAAGTAAATTTAGAAATACATTTTTTTTAAAGGAAGGAGGAGGCCTTTGTAAAAAAAATATATTGTAGAAGAAGGAGACCTTAATTAGACCTATAATAAAAAACATGTAAATAATACCGGGTGTCCCAAAAAGGACTGACTGATTTTAAAATTCAATAACTTCCAAACGGTGACAGATATTAAAAAAATTCTTGCAGGAGGGTTATGCATAAAGTCAAAAGTTTTTTTACAGTGATTTTCGATTTTAGTTCGAATTACAAACAATAGATGGCACTGCGATCAATAGAGGCTAAATTCAGGCTCGATTTTTGGTACTTCGTGGCCCGGATAATACATTTCCATCTCCTTTTTCTGCATGGAACAACAGAAATCGAGCCTGTATTTAGCGACTATTGCTTACAGCGCCATCTATTGATTGTAATTCGAACTAAAATCGAAAATCACTGTAATAAAACTTTTGACCTTATGCATAACCCTCCTGCAAGAATTTTTTTAATATCTGTCACCGTTTGGAAGTTATTGAATTTTAAAATCAGTCAGTCCTTTTTGGGACACCCGGTAATTGATTTTAAAGAAAGCATCAATTTTTAATTATTACTTTAAAAAAATCTAGTAAAGGAAATGTTTAAAAACGCACCAAGAAAACCTCCAAAAGGCACAGTGCTGAACAGCTGTGTTTTTAAGCATTTATGGAAAAATTTTAAATTAACAAAAAATTGTTATGGTGTATAAAGTCAAAATATGTAACTATTTGAAATCATTTTGAACATTTATGTGTATTTATGTACAGTCTCATATTAGACTCATGAATTTTTGTAAGTTTTGTTTACAGTTCATGTGGAAAAATATGTGGAGGGTAGTCAAAAAGTTTTGAAAGATCCTGAAAAAAATGTTATAATCAATAGACAATATTTAATACAATTCCTTAAGATGTCCATTTGTTCCCAAACTAAGAATACAACTGCCATATTTAGATGTATAGAAAGTGTTTTAAAATTCTTCCTTGAAAAAGAAAAAAAAAAAAATCTTTTCTATAATAATTAAAATTTTTGGGTTTAAAATATGTGACTAAAATTTTTGGGTTTAAAATATGTGACTAAAATTTTTGGGTTTAAAATACTGTTTAGTATTTTCTATGTAGCAATAATAAAAAATATGTGTTACAAAAGCTATGAGCTAATGTCAAATAAAATGTCCCTTGTACTTGTTAGTGGCATTTTTTCCTTATCCTGCAGTTAAAATGTTTTTATTTTCTCATGCTGCAAATTTTATCAAGTGTATTTAGTTTTAAAAAATGAAGCAAGATGATAAATGAAAAAAAAAAAAAGTTTGCTTTGGTTGAACAATTTTCAATACATGTTACAAAGTTTCAGATTCCTCTATAAGCTTCCCATATGAAATTAGTCCATGTGGCTAGGATGCGTAACATTATTTGATTACTTAGCAAAATAAATGTTATATTTTGTTTATACTGATCTACACAACATGGATTTACTTATGTAGAATACAAAATATTTTTTCTAATGTATAAACTGCATGCAAAATTTTTATTTTTGCTTAATTAGTTTCCTTTATTATAGTATCTCATTGATAAAGCTCGAGAAGTCAGATCTGATTTATTTGTCATTGCTGAATTGTTTACTTCAAGTGAAGGTGTTGATAACATTTTTGTTAATCGATTGGGAATTACTGCTCTCATACGAGGTTCGATTATTATTATTATTATTATTATTTGTTCAAAGGTAATAAATTGAAGATGTTAATTTTAATATGTTGTACAATCTTTTTTAAAAATGAATGTTACCCTATATATTTAATGTTCTAACATTTTTTTTTTTCTTTGTAGAGGCTATGGCTGCACCTGATAGTCATGAACAAGGTCGTCTAGTGTACCGGTATGGTGGTTCTGCTGTTGGTGCCTTTATACATCCTGTCACTCGACCTTTAACTAAATGTATAGCCCATGCAGTTTTTATGGATATTACCCATGACAATGAATGTCCAATGGAGGTATTTATTTCAAAGATCTTTTGCTATTAGAAATTAGAAGAAAAATATTTAGCTGTGTTATTATTTTTTCTTTTTTCCTACTAAAACATGTTTGTTTACTCTTTGTATTTCATACAATAAGTTTGCAGTGTTTGATTTCTTCTTTTTAATCACTCATCTATATATCAATTTATTTTTACATTTTAAAACTTTTTACATGAAACTTTTGATATTCATATCTTTTAATTTTATATTAGAATTATATATATAACGATATTACGTTATATGGGGATTCGAAAGTGTGGTTAGCTTTGATGTCATAGTAGATGAATAATCAATCTGGAAGCCGTACATTAAATTAAGCTGAAATAGAATGTTTCGTAGTAAATCAACATGGATATTGGAAGGTAGTTGCAGTCATCGAGTGGTAGGCCAGGTAACACATTTATCCAGTGTAGGTTTCTCCGGAATAATTGAGACAATGCGTAATTTAATTCAGGGTTTTATTTAAAGAGCTTTCGGCGGTGCAGTTTCCACCAATTCAGTTTAAATCAAGCCATCGCTATGTAGTATTTAATCATGGGTAAGCAATTATAGATAGTAGAAAATATCAAATGGTGACCAGGGGAAGTTATCAAAGTAGAAATCCGACAAATTCTGCTGAAACACAGTGAGTATCTACTTTTTGTTCCTCCAATGTAAGGATACAAATATGACGTAGATCGCGCTCTCAACCAATGAATAATTAAGAATGTCACGTCATATAAAGAGTGCGGACAGAGCAAGCGGATGAATTTGAATGGAAAAAGGATAACCTCAGAAATGTGCGGGAAAGTAAAAATAGAAGCTAAAAGAATATTCTCGAAAGAAAAAAGCGCGGAAATGGAACATTTAAATTAAGAATACTAAAAGCGTAATATTTAAGCGATTTAGACAAGTGAGACATTAAATTAAAGGGAATTTAACAGAGTTAACGATAGAGATTATTTAAGGATAAGGATTTAGTGAATATAAAGTAGTAATTTAGAATAAGATAAGGAAATTGTGGAATTAGATCTAATAATGTAACATATATATATATTAATATAAAAATAAAGTTGGAAAGACAATAGGAAAAACAGAAATACAAAAGCCATGAAACTAAGAATAGCTTACAAATTTGTCAGAGGAGCTATGCAAGCTTAAATTATAGTAAAAATATTTTATTTTGTCAAATATTGTCGGTAGTATGCCTAAAATGACAATATTTAGCTCCTTTTAACATATCAGAAATCCCAAAAAATTTGAAGAAACGATAAGACCCAAAGAAAAAAACTATAATGCATAAGAGATAAAAAAAAATAAATTCATTTGTAAATGATATTAATAAAACTTAAAGTAAGATACACAACTCACCAAAAAAACAAAATGCGTCAAAGATGATATGTCTTTGGCCATGCGGCAAGTGAAATCAGTAGATAAAAACCATGACTCTGAAAAAAGTAAATAATAATAGCCATGTAGCATTATGGCCATATCAGACAGAGAATGATAAACAACAAACATTTCCCCCAACATTTTACGAAACATGTTCATCCAGCTTGTTGTATGTTCTATTAACAGATTCTTCAAACAATTTGTAGGGTTATAGCGTTAACGTCTTTTATGTGTTGATCTGGAAGGGTTACCTGATACGTTTGCATATCTTCCTGTTATCCATTCATATAAATCCTGTCCTCCTAATGGCTCAGTTAATCCACCGCTGAGTGAATATCCAACTTTTCCTGTGTGATGCCGGAAAAGTTCGGCGAACAAGAATAGCCAGCAAAATTCTCTCCTTCATCAAGGTCAAGCAACTTTTGCTGTCTAAAATGTTCTGTTGGAAATGTGCAGTGAACGACTGCCGTGTGATACAGCTATTAAAGATAGATGGCAGCACCAAAATTTCTTTTTCTATCAGCAAGAAGAAGAATGAAAGGCCATTAAAGTAATTAATGTACAAAATAGAGATGTATACATAGGTTTCAAGACAGAGATACAATGCAGTAATAAACAATATATTCAAAATGTGTTGAAAAACGGAATGTAGAACATAGGCAATAAATAAAAATAAAAATTGAATAATTAGAAGAAAGTATTAAAGTATACATTTATTTCATCAAAATATGAAAATTATAATACACTAGTATCTGTCAGGCCGAAATGTCAGAGCATGGAGAAGCATAAACTTAAAAGATATTATTAATAAAAAAAAGTTTTATTTTCTAGATTACTGTTTAATAGTATAAAAGTAAGTTTGAAATAACAATTGTCGATACTTCATTTTAAAGTGTTTAATTCAGTCGTCAGTTGCCTCAGGTAATGCACAAATGCTAATCTGCCAGCAAGTGCTCCCATACTTCTAATTTGGTAAAGCCTGTCCTTAGCGAAAATCACTTCCATTAGAACTTCCTCTAAATGACAAACTACAGTAAAAGTGACATATGTGACAACACCCTTAGATGAATGTCCACAGCAGTTTTTGACAAAGGTAAACTCTGGGATTTGTGTATGGTGGCAAGGTATGCAACAGTTAAAGGTAACTAACTTCGTAAGAATGAGGCTTTTTCTTCTTTCCAATATTTGCAAATAGGTTTGATAAAAAAAATTCTTCCAGTTAGAAATGGCCCATGATACTCAACAAAATTAACTATTATAGCCTGTGGCAAGCCTCGAGGTTGAAATCGTGGGCCATAGGCAATATCTTTTATCGTACTTAGTGCACCATTTACCAATCCTCACTCCGTCCAGATATTGGTATGTAGCATAATGCATAACCCTGCATCGAGCTGCTGAGGAAAGTCCAGCCTGAAGTCCAGACGCGTGATCGTCTTCGCTCTTTCTATTTAATCATTGGGATCTGCTAAAATTCTTGTCATTGGCGCCCACTTTGATTTAAGAAGTATTTCTTGATTATATTCTTTAGCTTGCTTGGTTTTGAGAAAAATACATATGACATGTTTAAATCATTCAAGTTAGCCGAAAGCAATATATCTTTGCGTCGTTGCATAAAGTGTGAGAGGTAGTCTAAAACTTGACTCACACAAAGTGAGTTAAGAGTCTTTCGGAACTGTGTCTGCTGATCGACGTTTTGTCTCAATGAGTTTGTTAATGTGAAACATTTTTTAAAAGTTCTAAGCATTTTTTGTCCGTGAAGAACCAAAATGACTTTTATAGAATGTCTCTTATATAGAGGGATGTCTTTTACGTGATGTAACTACCTAATATGTCCAAGGATTTAAACAAATAAGCCTCTAAAAGGCTCAATGCTATCTATTTTACCTTCGCAACATCTTTGTTCAAAGTCAGCCATAAGACGTCATCCTATCATTGAAAATTCGTCAATAAGGAGAAATAACACTGGATCCATGCTGAGCTGTAGATTTATTGCTGACTTTTTTAATTAGCGAACTATGTAAAACACGTTGGTTCTTTAAGCGCTGAGTGAATTGCCTTGTCTTTGACATTAAATGCCGCAGTATCTGTTAGTGCCAAAAGAATGATAGCTTCTGATCATAACTGCTCTATGATTGTTTTACTAATTTCTTTGATTATCGTACATTTTCCAGCTCTTCCTTTTCCAATAATAAAAGTTGACTTGGGGAAATTTGTAACTTTTGTTTGCAAAGACAAAAGCTATCCGGTGCATAACTGAAGTATGTTCTGCTGCTCATCTGTAAATCTGATGTCGGAATTATCAAAATTTTCATGCAGTGTAATTTGTTGTTCTTTAGAATAATTCAGGAATGTTAAAAGTAAAGAGAAACCATTGGATAAGAGAATCTACAGTAAAGATAAAGAATTACTACTGGATGTATTTGAGCGATTTTGATTTGTTTAATGTAGCTCTGATCTTTGAGACAATAAAAAATTAGAACTTGATCCATCGAGTTAGTGGCAGTAAACTTCAAAAAATCTCCTTCAAAGACTTGCTTGTCTGGCACAGCTCACACTTATTTAATACAATAACAGGTAAAGGTTTGTAACACATATGTAACGCACACACATAGGTTGTCAGGTATACTCTTCTATAAAACTTGATACCTTTATTCATCTGAGTTGTTATTATATCGTTATTCTGCAAATACTCTGAAGGCATCTGAATTACTCTTATGCGACTTTTCCACATAGAATTATACACAATAACTCTTTACATTTGAATTACTTTCTTTTAATCGGCATTTTCAAAACTTCTGTGTATAACGTTATACATATAAAAATATGCATATTTCTTAAAATGTACACCAAATCTAGGCAACAGATTAAAAAAAAAATCAAGGATTTATTTATTATTTTTTGTGAACATGATTTCTCATGAATTATCTTTCATTGCTGTATCCATTTTCCCGATCATAAGCATAAAACTATATAGTCATATACATTAACGTCGAATTTCTCGCTAAGCTTCGCAACATTTGGTGAAATATTGCTAAATTTGGTGACAAAAATATGTCGTCATAAATTAAGCCAATTTGGCTGTAGCTGACTAATTTGGCAAAATTTCCATTGAAATTCAGTACTGATGCTTCTTCTCTAATCGGGTTCTTCACATTTTAGCTTTGTGTTCTTCATTAAAATTAGCTAAAATCTTAAAATCAAGAAATAGGGAAGCTACCTTTTCCAACCCGTACAGGAATTTTTTATTTTGTAATCTACATATTTCCGTTTTCTAGTGTACATCTTGACAAAAAATGCTTATCTCATTCACTTCAGAATGTTCACTTGCATTTCAGTTGCAACACATTCATTTACGATGAATTAAAAAATGTTGAGTAATCTTCAGTAATTGGGACTGCTACCAAATTGTTAAATTTGCGCATCAAACAACGCTCAGTAAATTATGAAATTGTCTACAAAGCCGATTACGAAAATATCCCAATAGAAACATACATTCGTCTGAATACAAACATACATACATATAAGTAATACATACATGACATTATATTTTTCTTGATTTCTTTGAGTATCACTCGTAGCCATTCGACTAATGCCCAAAATCTTATTTTCCGTATTTGATTTCGTTTTGTTTCTCTTAATTTAAAATTCAAAATGAATTGCATCAATTTGGAAGCTTAATGAAAATGAAAAGTTCAGCAAAAAAAAAAGTTGTCATTATGTACGTAGTAAGTAAAACTTCTGAAGGGGCGGGTGTCAATCTATATCTCGGGTCACCAATGTATCAATATCGACTTCAACATTTGACCCCATAATGATCCGTATGAGGTTAAAATATATAATTTACAGCAATGGAGCTAATGCTTTAATTAATTATGAGATGAATCGTGTCGAATTTCGAGAAAAGAAATTGTTTAAAAACGAACTCATCCATAGGTTAGTACTTAGTCTCTTAAAACAAATATTATCTTTAACTTAAAGCTACTTAAGCAAAATACTAATTCCACACACTTCGACTGTTCAAAGTATTAAAAAATTAAACTGTATTATTATACCTAATCAAGATAAGTAATTTTGATGAAATTACCCATTGAGGCTGTTATGTTTAAAATTATTGATTGAAAATCTGAAAAAATTATTTCACCTTAAGTCAATCATGGAATTATTTTTCGCGTAAAATCTAAACTTAACTTTATTTTCACAGTCTCGAAATTTACATACGCATCTCTCACATTTACATTCACCATTTCAAAAATATTGCAACACGCAATATGTGATTAATACATATATTTCTAAACTTGAAATCAAGTTTTTCAACTACGACTTTGCATGTGAACATTCACACTCTTGACTTATGATTCTAATCTCCGTATCGGCGAGTAAAATTCCAGAAATTTATATCTTTTAGAGGCGTTTGTAGTAAAATATTTACTTTTATCAGAGAAAATGATCGTTTTCATTTAAATATGATGTCATTTTGCCTCATTGAAGCATTTCACCAAGTGTCTCAAACTCAATGAATGAAAAAAAATTGAATTATAACAACTGTTTCGGAAAACATGAGTATTTTTTTAAAGCATGGCGTCATTTTCTGTTCAGTTTTTTCAGAAAGTTTATTTTGAATTTTATGAGAAAATGGCACCAATAAAGATAAGCAAACCTTATTATTTTTCCTTTCTTTACAACAATGGAAGTAATCCAATTGCTAGCATTTTAAAACAAATTCATAGAAAATGTTTAAATTTTAAATTTAAATATAAAAATGGGAATATTTTTAAAAAATAGTGCGAGCAAATCTACAAAGAAACAGTTTTCATTAAAAAAATAATAATTATAAAAATTGGTTCAGAAAAAAGCTCAAGGTAGATGACTAAACATAGAAAGCCTTATCTTTCAAATATATAGAATTAAACTTGCAATGTTATCTCTATGAGAAAATTTTGAGCCGACATTTCACGCTGTTAGGGTTGACGAATATTCATGATTTTGAACACGCTTCGAGATTTTGGCACTAGTGATGGGCGATAACGAGATGTTTTTCTCGATTTTCTCGATTGTATGGACATCTCGATACTTTTCGATTGTGTAAATTTTTTCTCGATGACTCCAGTTTGCCAATTGCTTTTATACATCATATATTATATATTATATACGTCATACATTTATCAAGAATCGTCTGCGGGTGAACTGGAATGAGTCGGCGTTAATAAAGACTAGTTGACTTCGCCCGCTAGTGGGCCCCTCCTTTAATAGGGGCCCCTAAGTTATACGTAATCTTGTAATATGAAATCACAAACAGGTTACCCGCTATATACGACACCGTATAGCAGGCGTGGTGTGCACGCAGTACAAAATCTTGTAAAAAAATATAATCTCGAAACGAACGAACCTCGGACCAGATCTCTTGGGGGAGGGGGTCAAAGTGAGCGGAGGGACACAGTAGCTGCATAATATGAATAAGTCGTCACAGGTCTTTAGGCCTTTCGAACCATATGTCACATGAGTGGTCCTTCCCGTGGGGGCAAAGAGGGGGAGGGGTGCGGGAGGTGGATAACATGGGTAAGTGGTCATAGGCCTTTCCAACAATATGTTACATGAGGGGTCTCGGCTAAATTTAGGAAAGTGTCCCCCGTGGGGGAAAAGTGGGGGGCGGTCACCGGAAGTGCAGAACATCAATAAGAAGTCACAGACCTTTCCAACAATATCTCACATGTGGGGTCTTGGCTAAATTTGAAAAAGTGTCTTCCGGGGGACAAAGTGGGGGGACGGACACCGGAGGAGCATAACATCAATAAGTAGTCACAGACCTTTCCAATGATATCGCACACGAGGGGTCTTGGCTAAATTTGAAAAAGTGTCCCCCGGGGAGCAAAGTGGGGGGGACTGTCACCGGAGGTGCATAACATCAATAAGTAGTCACAGACCTTTCCAACAATATCTCGCATGAGAAGTCTTGGCTAAATTTTAAAAAGTGCCTCCCGGGGGGGGGGGGAGGGGGGGACGAACCCCCGGGGGGGCAAAGTGGTTGGGATGGACACCATAGGTGCATAACATCAATGAGTAGTCACAGACGTTTCCAACGATATTTCACATGAAGGCTCTTTGCTAAATTTGGAAAAATGTCCCCTTGGGGGGAAATGGGGGGGGGGACTGTCACCGGAGGTGCATAACATCAATAAGTAGTCACTGACCTTTCCAACGATATCTCACATGAGGGGCCTTGGCTATATTTGGAAAAGTGTCCCCCGGGGGGCAAAGTGGGGGGACGGCCACCGGAAGTGCATAACATCAATAAGTAGTCACAAACCTTTCCAACGATATGTCACATGAGGGGTCTTGGCTAAATTTAGAAAAGTGTCCTGAAATTTCATATATTATAAATAATATTTATCGGAGGGCTCCATAAAAAAATCCGATCTAAAATGATAAAAACGGAAAAACTACCCCCCGCAGTGGGAGCCAAATTGGGGAGGGGAGGAAGAAAGTCTCATAATATGAAAGAGTCATTCGAGAGCTTTCCGATAACATATCACATGACCGGTCCAACAAAAGTTTGAAAATTGCTCCCCCTCCCACCCCCTTGGGCCCACTCTTTCGCCCCGGAATTTACGCAGCCCCCACTTTAAAATTTTTATGTTCAATAAATAATATTTACCGGAAGACATCTAAAATGGTATTTAAATTTATTATAGAAATCGGCTACGGTTTTAAAAATTTTTTCGCCCCCTCCCCACCCCCTGAATTTTACCTTCGGGGGAAGAAAGGTTCATAATATGAAAGAGTTGTCAAAGGGTTTTTCGATAATATGTCACAGGAAGAGTTCGGTAATTTTTTTTAAATTGCGCCCCGCCTACTCTCACGTCCTCGAAATTCACCCGACCCACCTTCCTCTTTGAAATCTTTATATTTAATAAATAATATTTATCAGAGGGCTCCGGGTATGTGACAGCTTGGCAGTACTAAAATAAAAAAAACATTGAAAATTAAAGCTTCATTTCAGAGATCATTGTCATGCTTATTTCTCTGTCCAGCTCACCCCTCGATATCTCATCTCGGCCCTTCTTGGCCGAGCGTGAAATGGCAATCATCGAGAGTAACATTTCGAGGAAGGACGAAAACTGATTTCTCATTGTCGACAATGTCATGTGAAATGTTGAACAGAGACCGAGAGCGAGAAACGAGAATGGCAATGGGAAGCGATGAGTTACAATCGGTGAGATATCTCGAAGCAAGCGAGAGGTTTGCCCTCGAGAGAGTTCTCTCCTCGAGGTAAACGAGGAGAGAAGAGCAGCAGAAAATATATCTCGAAGTGCGAGAGAGAGGGCGAGAGAAAGGAAGCTTTCAGAAGAGTCAAACTTACCGCGCTTCTGGTGTAAGTCATGATTTCCCAAAGGAGTACATGTTCTTTTCCATTCGCTTTTGTTATTAACCGATATTGGTTAGGAGGCATAGTGGTTTAAGTTATCAGTTCGGGTTTCAGTTCTTGATATAGAAGTTTTCTAGTGAATTTGGCGGCGCCAGTTTGTCTTTGATTTTCAATGTTTCTCTTATTTTAGCCCTCCTAAGCTATCCCACATCTCTTAATATTAGAATGCTATTGTTAAAACAAAACTGCACTGCAATTATGTGTTTTCAAGATTTTAAGTGTCGCCTCAGGAAAGAGGATTTTTCAAAATTATTTTACCCCACTCATGTAACATATTAAAATAAGGGTAATCTCATAACCTTTCTAAATCTACCTTCCTTTTGTCAATCCACCGTTAATTTTAGACCCCTGGGCTTAAAATGCTCTAAAGGAATATACTTAGCAGCGGTTTTTTTCGTACTGTGGTACGGTATCTTGCACTCATAGGAAAATTATAAGACTAACATCAAATTGTGTCTAAAATCGAATAAAAAATATGGACATATGTTTCTTAATTTTAACTCCTTTCTTCGCCTCAAGAGGGCGCTTTAAAGTTTTGTTTCTTCAAACCTTTAGTATACTGTTTGTCCAAAAATTATAAAATTCACAAAATAAAGTCTTTTCACTCCCCCCTATCTTCTCGTATCAATTTTATTTTTACTACCACCAGGGGACGCCGCCCAGTGAAACATTTTACTTTTAGCCTCAGGCTATTGGTATTTTTCATCTGTTTTTCATAATGTTTTGTCTCATTGTTTTTCTTCATTGTAGATACTATTCTCCAAGTTATTGACCCATTCTGACTACTTGGGCACTCATTCTGGACCAGCTGTGGCCCATCGGGCCCCTCTTCATTTGTCTGGCTCTAATCACACGCTTCACTTGTTCTTTTACCATTTTTCTTTTCTTCAATTTTTTTCTTATTCAATGGTTTAGTTTTTTTTATCATTCTCAGCTTCCCCTAGTCCTTTCTTACATGAAGTTAACTTTCATCCTTGGTCTGCCCTGTCAGTTTGGGGCCTAATGCCCCCTTTTTTTTGGGGGGGGGGGGGGGGCGTTTCTTCTACCTTTTCCAGACCCATCATCTAATACTACGTTGGTAAGGATTGGAAAATGAAAATTATCCAAAATACCAAAAATGAAGTCCATTGATGTTTTATTTTAGTTATAGAATTCCCTATTAGCGGATATATTTGTCTGTTTACTTTTCTATTTTTCGATAACACTCCTTTGTTTTCGATAAACAGAGAAATTCAACAGCAATAGACACACTTTAGACATTTAGGGAACTTTTACTTGTATCAAACCTTCTGCCTTTATCGAAAAGAAGAAAATGCTAATCGATTCTAGCTAATGCGCCTAAAATAAAAAATGAGCAGTAAATGTGTTAGAAACTAGCTACTTTGGATTTTGATACAGACTTGAAGAGTCATGTTGGAATCCCTAGGCACTGGAAAGCAATTTCCGTGTTAGACAGGTTCCCTCTTAGCAGTTATATTTGTCTGGTTGCCCTTATGTTTCTCGATAAATGGAGAAATTCCACAGCATTAGACACACTTTAGACATTTAGGGAACTTTAACTTATATCAAACTTTCTGCCTTTATCGAAAAGAAGAAAATGCTAATCGATTCTAGCTAATGCGCCTAAAATAAAAAATGAGCTAGTAAATGTATCAGAAACTAGCTACTTTGGATTTCGATACAGACTTGAAGAATCATGTTGGAATCGCTAGGCACTGGAAAACAATTTCCGTGTTAGGCAGGTTCCCTCTCAGTAGTTATATATGTCTGGTTATCCTTACGTTTTTCGATAAAGCTGTCTTGTTTTCGATAAACGGAGAAATTCCACAGCATTTGATACACTTTAGACATTTAGGGAACTTTAATTTGTATCAAACCTTCTGCCTTTATCGAAAAGAAGAAAATGCTAATCGATTCTAGCTAATGCGTCTAAAATAAAAAATGAGTTTTTAAATGTGTCATAAAGTAGCTACTTTGGATTTCGATACAGACTTAAAGAGTCATGTTGGAATCGCTAGGTACTGGAAAACAGTTTCCGTGTTAGGCAGGTTCCCTCTTGGCAGGCATCTTTATCTTACTATCCTTACGTTTTTCGAAAGGAACTTTTGTTTTCGATCAATGGAGAAATTCCACAGTATTTGACATTTAGGGGAACTTTAAACTGTATCAAACTTTTTGGAGTTATCTAAACAGTAGAAAGGCTATTTGATTCATCAAATGCGCCATAGTTACGCGATTTGGACATTGCAGTTTCATAAAGAAGAAAGGGGAATTTATTCCAATGCAAAGAAAATCATTTTAAAATACTGAAATTCAAATGAGATATCTTTATAAATTTCTTCCATAAGATTAGCATTAGCGAGCAGGTCTTTTCAATTGACTGAAGTAACCCCTTAAGCCTAAATCAGGAGAAAATAATTACGATAGCAGAATTATCGAGCAAACCCTATCACTACTATGAAAATTTCGGCCAGAATAATAGCTAAGTTTTCCAGTAATTGTTTTTAGCTCTCTCTTTATAATCGATTGTAAAACATCTCGATTGTAGATTCTAGGAATTAATCGATGGCTATATCAATTGTGATTTTTTACGATGACGATTTTTCTCGATTGTCGAATTTTCAAGAATCGCCCATCACTATTTGGCACTACCGAAGTCCAACTCATTTTTTGTGTCGATGCAACAAATATTTTTGACGCTATCGTGTTAACAAAAGTGTAATTTTTGCAGGGAAGGCGGAGCTGTGCTCCGACAATTAAAATTTACGAAAGAATGTTTATATAAAAATTTTTTTAACAATTAACTATGAACTCTTAAAACAGTTAAACATTAAACTACCCAGGTAAAAAACTGTCTGTTTCTCTTCAGAAAGTGGACAAACAGAACTAACTCTACCCTCCCCACATTAGAAAAATCTTGTAGGTTTCGAAACACAGGTCAGTCCTACATTTATAAACAATATTAAAACTTAATAGCGTTTAAAAAAGCAATTTCAAACATAATTTAGAAATAAATATAAATCAATTTAGAAAATAATAAAACATTAGAATATAAAATCAGTATTATAAAAATTATATAAAAAAAATAAAACCAATGTTGTATAAATTATATACAAGTATATAATACATATTAAAAGTTATGTCTTATCAAAGGAAATCATTTCTTTGTTGTTTTGTGTGCTAAATTTGTTTTGTAGTAGTTAAAGTGTTCTGGGAAAATGAATTTATAAGAATTTGAATGTTTTCTTTCTTTTGTTTATTTTAAAGACTGAAAATTAATATATTTTTAATTTAAATTTTATTTTTGTTACATTTTTCATAAACTTTTAAGTTACAAAGCTATAGAGTTAATTTTATTTTAGAGGCGATCTGTATATGATTATTTTCCTACTGCTGCTATGGTATCAATGGCTTGCTGTTCAACTGGGAGTACTTGGGGTTATGATCAGCTGGTTCCACATCATGTAAGTATTTAAAAATTCTGCTGAATTTTTTGGGCAAAGGATTGATTTAAAAAAATCTTTTCAAATGATTGTTGGCATTTCCTATTTGAAACTTAAATTATAAGTATTTTATTTCTTGTAACTGATTTGGAACCCTAATCCAAGTATACATTCTAAAAATAGTTTGCAGTGTCACATTGAAAATGACCTCATGCTTAGCAGAAGCATGCATTTTTATTAATAAAACTAAAATTATTACAGTTCCTTCAAAATTTGTAATAAAGATAAATAATAATAAAAAAAAATGAAAGATATTTTATTTAAAAAGGCAATTTGTTGGGTTTCTTTCTTTTCTTTTCTTTTCTTTTCTTTTTTTTTTTTTTTTTTGTGTGTGTGTATTAGAGATTAGGCAGGCTCAGTTTGATTTTTATACTGATCTTCGTGTCAGCCCCCCCCCCCTTTTTTTTTTTTGCATGTGTGTTAGAGATGAAACGGGCTCAGCTTGATTTTTATATCATTCTTTGGGCTCAGGTTCAAAGTGAAAATTTTATTTATTCACAAATTGAAAGTAGTTGGATGTGCCAATCCGAAAACTTTCTTCTATCTCATACATCTTAATATTTTAAAAAGTAGTACGGATGTTAATATTTCAATGTTATTAGTTCGATATTATACCAATTTTGATTTATTAAAATCAATAGTTTTTCGCTATTCTGTTATACAACAGGTGTTTGCAAATAGCTGGCTTAGCAGGACGTGAGTTCCTGCTGCTGCACAAGCTGACAATGGACAATAAATGTACGAAAAATAGAGAAAATTATAGAAATATTGCTATCACAGAGCCCCTTTTTGGTGGAATATTTCCAAATTCAAGGAGAACCTGTTGGCCATAGCCAGAAATATACAAATAAATTTGGTTCAATTCTATGCATAACTTATTTTTGATGGTACAATAATGAAAATGGCACAAAAATCACTATTACAGCACCCCCTTCCGGCAGAATATTTCCATACTGAAGGAGGACCTGCTTGCTATAGCCAAAACATTACACAAAAAATTTGGTTCAGTTCTATGCATAACTTCATACACTTTTCAATGATACAATTATGAAAATGGTGGCACAGACATCACTATTACAGCGCCCCTTTCCGGCAAAATATTTGCATATTGAAGGATGACCTGCTGGCTATATCCAAAAATATACACAAAACATTTGGTTAAATTCTATGCATAACGTTCATACACTTTTCGATGGTACAATAATGAAAATGGCGAAAAAACCGCCATTACAGTGCCCCCTTCTGGCAGAATGTTTCCATATTGAAGGAGTACCTGCTTGCCATAGCCAAAAAAATACATAAAAAATTTGGTTCAGTTCTATGCATAACTCATACATTTTTTCATGGTACAATGGCGACATACGGACAGACACACATTTTGTATAAACATGTTTTTCGTAATCTCTCGCCCCTAAAACGTGTAAATCTGTGGAAAAAAATTTCGATTACAATATTTTCTTTTATTGAAGATAGAAGAAGGTAAAATGGGAAAAAAAAAACCTTTGAGAAACAAGAATGTAGTCAATGTTTGTTCAAGTGTTTTTACCGTACTTTAAAAATGAAAA
The DNA here is from genome assembly GCA_963932465.1 of Maratus speciosus. Classification (NCBI taxonomy): domain Eukaryota; kingdom Metazoa; phylum Arthropoda; class Arachnida; order Araneae; family Salticidae; genus Maratus; species Maratus speciosus. The sequence goes on from OZ010789.1 coordinate 158,293,101, forward strand.
TTTGAAAGGGAACTGAATTGTTATTGATGGTATATAAGGAAAAATATTTTGCAGCTTTACACAGTCAGTGTTAGTAACATAAAGAAATATGTGGTATAGTCCTTGTCTGTTCTCTCTTTCTCTTAAGTGTTTTTCCGAAGTTACTGGAGAACAAGCAAAACTCATGTCTTCCTGCCACTGTCGTACAATATTTTAAGAGGATGATAGTATTTACTCAGAGCTTTAATTTTACCATTGATTTTTAAGCACTGATGATGAAACCTTAGAGGTTTTGAAACAGCTGTATGCTTTTTTATATATATTTATATTTGTGTCTTTACACGTTGTTTCTCTTTCTTTAATATATTGGCACAAAGTACAATCCTTTCCCACTTTTTATGCAATTTTAAATTGCCATTAACAATTTTCTGAAGCATATTTTTAATATCAGGCTTAGGCTCAGAAAAACGAACCCAAACTCATCTATAGTGTGCATTTTTTCCCCTGAGGCATCCCAATCTCAAAATTACAAGTTTTTGCTTATGGAAATCAGTCTTTTGAAAGGAAATGACCTTGCAATACTCTGTAATTTGTCTATGTTGTTGTAGTGGAAATTGATGTCTATTATGCAAAGTTTCCAAAATCAATTTAAATTAGCTGTAAACAAATATTTTTTAAAAACCAAATTATGTTTAAAGAAATATTTAAAATGTAGTAATATTCTTAGTATAGTTCTTATATGCTTCTATGAAAAACAAAGCTATTATTAAATCCATTAAATGTTTATAAAATTATTTCATTCAAAAATATGGAATTCGTCAATGCTCGGCATTCCTGTTCTTCTGCTAAATGCACATGTAATTCACTGTTGGAGAAACCAGGAGCAAAATATGTATGTTTGAATTGATACTTGCCAGGGTTATTTGGTTTAAACCATGCTTGTTTAAACCATGGTTTAAACCAAATATTTTTTTTTTTTTTTAAAAACATGCTGGTTGGTTTTTTTTTCTTTTCCCCCAATGTTTTCTTTTATTTTACACATTATTGAAAAATGCAAAATCCAAATTATGCAAAAGCTACAAGCAAAGGTTTAGAAAATTGATGAATTAATAAATTTGTAAAGCTGACAAACATTTTTAATCAATCAAACGTTTCTTATAAGCTTTAAATCTACATAGCAGACTAATTTTTCTAAAATTAGCTGGGAAGAAAAAAACATGTAGTCAGTTATTTTTCTTCTTTTTTTTAAGCCATTTATTTTTAAAAATAGCCAAAGTGGCAAGTTGAGCTAAAATTACTTTTACTACTTAGCTTGCTTGATTAGTTAAGATTTACTAAGAATTACATATGCCTCAATGATGACATAATCATAAGTAATTCTCTCCATTGGTTACTTTTTGTTCTGTATGCTAATGAATGATTGGCTGTGAGTTTTCTTTGCAATATCATGGCTATTGGGCTTAGTAATCTTTTTGTTTTTCTTGCATTCCTACATTGGGATTGGGGTTTTGCATTATGATTTTATTCTGTTACCAGCAATATTGTCACGGTTTAAATCAATTGGTTAACCAACTGGTTTTCTAGAAAAGATATAATATTTTCTCATTTTTGTAATTTAAGTATTTCAAATTATTGGATATAAATAATTTCTACTTTTAACAGTCTTATCCCAGCAGTCACTGTGAGACATAGTGAGTCTAGGTTATATTTGTATGCATGTAGAATGCAAATTGCATGCGTTGATGAACATATCTGAAGCTCTAAAGATAAAATTTAAAACATGTGAATCTAGCAAAGATAAAATAGATTAAAAATATTCAATATTTTGAATAAAATATTTCCCTTTGAGAAAACATAGATTATTTACAATTAATAACATAAAATGACCTTTAAGATTTCAGTCAGGCTGCAAAAGAAAATTTTCTTGATTGGGGAGATTATCTTTTAAGGCTGTTCTCAACTGCTCTACTCAACAAGCGCAAAAGGCTGACACATTTACAAATTCATTTTTTAACGGAAAGATAAAATTGGAAGGCCTGACTGGAAGTGACTTGGAATAGAACTGTGTTTTCCATTTTTGATAAATAAATTATCTATTGAGTTATAAGCAATTTTGATCATGTGACAAAGATGTTTAAGTTTTTAACCTTCCTTGAATAGTTATTTTTCTTTTGCACGGAAATTCAGTTCAAAATGCCAACTTTGACATTATTTTCTGAAAGATATATTGTGTTTGCAAAAAAAAAAAAAAAAAAAAAAAAACCTCCGGGAAAACACAGTTCCATTACATAGTTTCTGAACAACAGCATCTGCTAGTTTCATGCATTTCCGAACAAAAATAAATTAAAACTTATGTCATAAAGTTGCCCTTTCGGATTTTAGAACAGCCTTAAGAATAAAAAAGAAACTAAAGATATGAAGTCAAATAAGAGGACATTGAAAAATTGGGTGCTAGCGAAGCACCTGTTTACTTTTAACTGAAATATGCAATAAGATATTCAAATCGCCTATTGCATAATCGAATCCACTATTTAGATCTTACAAAAAAATGGGTAAAAATGGAGACAAGGTTCGCATTAGACATAACAGAAAAAAGTCTCATAAAAATGCCTAGAAATATATATTATTAATTTTTAGTTTAGACATATAAAAGTAATACATATTATAAAATAACTTAGAAAAAATCCTGTGTATTAAGTCTGATGGCTGTTTAAAATGTGTTAGTGGATGACAACTTTTATAAATCTACTTTCCATTTTAAGATTAATGTTTTCAGTAGTCTAAAAAGCTGGTAAATAGGTATTTCTGTTTATTTTACTGTTGCCTTTTTTTTTTAACATGGCAGTTTCTGAGGAGAAGTGTCAAATGACAATACACAATACTTCTTTAAATGTGTAAAGACCTTATTTCTAAATTCAAATCATTTCAGGAATTTTTTATAAAAAGCTTTACTTTCAATAAAAGGTAATTGTTCATGTAGTGTTCTAACAGAAAAATCAGATATCTCAGGTTGCAAATATTTCAAAGAAATTATTTTGAATAGTCATGGAAAAGTATATTATATTTATGAAACTACACCATATATTTATTTATATTACTAGTAATCAAAAGATTGTTTATTAAGATTTTCAAGGTATCAATATTTCACTATGTAGAGCATTTTATTCATGGAACATAAGGCATAGCTTTTAGTAAAAATGTTTTAAATTTTAAATGATTTCAATTTTCTATGCAATTGAATAGTTACTTAATTTAAATTATTTTTAAATGAAGTTATATTACTTATATATCCAATAATGTTTATTTTTATCAATAAATATGCATGTATATGTAATAGGAAAATATGTTTAAAAAAACCCGGTTTAAACCAAAAAAAACTGGGTTTTTTGGTTTTTTTTGAGAAAAACCTGGTTTTTTACCAACCCTGATACTTGCATTTACCAGTAAAGAAACAGAAAGCTACACGCTGTTTTGTTGATAAGAAGTTCTGCTTTTACTAACCACAGGCGGAGGATCAAGTACAAGAAGACAATATTACTGTTTAATACATTATGTAACATTAAGCTATTATTAAATATTTTTAAATAGTAAATATCTATTTTATATGTTATTTGACACAAATTTATTTCATGTATAATAGTGAATCATAATTGGGGGGGTGGGGGGAGGGTCAGCGAATGATGACATATGATATCGTAAAGTGGGGAGGGGGTCCAAAATAAGCGAAATGTTGATAATGTTACATATGTATGGCCCCTAAGGTGAGTTTTGAAACTCATGTCCTCATATATATATATATATGTGGTGATTTGGCAGGTTCTATGTAGATTGGCATATGACTGAATGAATAATCTGCAGTTTAGATGCTGTCGTTGGTAGAAAATAAACACAGTCAAAGTTTATATGCTGTCAAAAATCATAGTAGGGTGATCGGCAATGATCGTTACTGAGAAGTTATGCAGTCGAAGGTCATGTTAGAATGATTGGCAATGATCTTTACTGAGAAGTTTTGCAGTCAAAAGTATTAGAGTAGCAGGCATTGAAATAAACAACATTTTATACTAAAAACTGAATCTTTCCTGCAGTAGCGCATAATCAAGTTAACAGTTTTCAATATCACTCAATTAAACCAGATTCAATCCCATTTAGATCAATCATACTGATTGATTAAGTAGATTATATTCCAAAATAAAACCATGAACATTATTGCATGGAGAGATTAATGAAGTGAACACTCATGGCGTATTGAATACTTGTACAGATGAAAGCTTAGATTAAGTGTTGGATGTTCAAATTATGTAGCATTAGGGTGATACACTGGATTCCAAAAATTAAGGAAAAATCACAAAAAGAGCGATAACTCGTTCAAAAATTAACCTATCCGTATGAAATTTGGATATGTTGTTAACTAAAAGATGCTGATTAAAATTACAAAATGCAAATTAGTGGTGCTGCAATCGGATTGCGTCATCTGTGCGGAGCATAAAAATTCATGCTAGAGAGTACGGCTGCTGGTGTCGTTGTGATTATGAGATAAGAAATCTGAGATAGCCAATTCATTAGTATGACCTCAAGGTATCATTTGTCCACATAACTGCGATATAGAGCTATAGGAAGATTAGATATAGGCCAAAGTCAGACGGAGGTGGCCAGATGGCTAAATGTGAGTCCTTGTGTTGCTCATAGGCTTTGGCAACACTTTCAAACCACTGGTTCGGCCTCCAGAAGGTTCAGGGAAGGACGAGCAAGAGCTACGACAAGCACCGATGACAGATATTTGCGGTTATGTGTACGAAGGAATAGAACAGCAACCCCCTCTCATCTTAAATCCGTCCTTGCTACAGTCACTGGAAGGTTGGTAGCAACGTCTACTGTGCGTAGAAAGCTTCATGAAGGTGGTCTGTACACGATGCAACCGGATATTTGTGTGCCGCTCGCCTCTTGTCTCCGGAGGGAACGTTTAAGTTGGGCACGTCAACATGTCCATTGGATGGCTGATCAGTGGAGGCGTGTTCTCGTCACAAATGAGTTCCAGTTTAGTATCCAAAGCGATAGTAGGCATTGTTTGATTTGGAGAGAACAGGGAACACGCTATCATCCATGAAACATTCGTAAAATATATTTGTATGGAGGAGGCAGTGTCTGTGTTCGGGATGGTATCTGTTTGGGCGGATGCACAGACCCCATGTCCTTTTACGTGGAACTGTGAATGCTCACGTCTATAGAGATGACATTCCTGATGCTTATGGGCACCCTTATGCCGGTGCAATAGGTAAAGATTTCCTGTTACAGGGCGATAACGCTAGACCACACAGGGTTCACATCATAGAAGAATATCTTCAGCACCAAACAATTCAGCGGATGGAATGGCCAGCGCGGTCACCGAACTTGAATCCCATTGAGCATCTTTGGGATGCTTTCGGAAGATGTGTCGCTGCTCTCAATCTCCCTCCTCAGACCCTTGCCACGCTTACAACTGCTTTACAAGAGAAACGGCTCACACTTCCCCGCAAACTTATCAATCGCATAATTGACAGCATCACACTTCACTGTATGTTCTGTATTGCTTATAGGGGTGATCATAATCCATATTAAAGATACTTTTCCTATACCAAACTGAGACATTTATTTTGTTTATTTTATAATTGCATTAATTTCTGAAACACCACAATCGCCTGGTAATTTCTTTTACTGTTATTTTATACCTTATTATGTGTTGTAAATTGTGTCTGAGTTTTATTAAAATCTACTTGTAAGATTTTGAGTAATTGCAACTTTTGTTATTTTTCCTTAATTTTTGGAAACCAGTGTAGTGGACGTTAGATGATAAAGATATTTATTCACGTTATGTTGCACTATGAAGATTGATGAGGTTAGATGAGCAAAAACATAAAAAAAGTGGAGCATTCTTTTTTACAACGGGGTGCAACAATAATGCAAAAGATTGGAGCTTTCTATTCACGTTTCACCGATGGATTGATGTTATGGATTTATGGCTTTAAATCTTTTTAACATCAAACTGATGGCAGCATATGTTTGACTATGAGAATGAATAAAAATGAGTATTTTCTTCTTCCATTAATGAATTTTTTAGGTGTTCACAATTAATGTATTTCGGGTATCATTATCTGATATAGATATTCTCTTAACGATGAGGATGTGGCATTCCAAGGCGCGTTCACTAGGGCTTTTCGCTCAACAGCGAAAAAAAAAAAAAAAGAGTTGCGCATCTGGCAGATACGGGAATTCGAACCAGACTCTTGAAAAAATGATTTTTATAGTTGTGAATCAAACGCATCAATCCCCATTCTGCTCGAAGTAAGATCCCCCACAAAATTCTTAGAATCAGGAGTTCAATAACATGTCTCGCGTCCCCACACCATCTTGAGCAGAGCTGTTAGAAAAAAATGGCCATCAAAACATAGAGTGCAGGGCTCCCAAATGGTCCCCCTTTCCCCCCCAAAGTCCCCTTTTTGGAAAATGGTCCCCTTTAGTCCCCTTTTATGAATTTTGGTCCCCTTAGTCCTCTTTTTGTGGCTGGAAAAAATTTACTAATTGTAGAAAAATCGCCGCAAAACTCTAAAAATCACAAAAGTTCAAAAATTGCGTTTTACTGTAGCAAGCTAAAACATTGTAACTGGAGTGCCTTCATGAATGTCAAAAAATTGCTGCACAATGTGAAAAGATGTTAAGATATGCATTGAAAATCTCATTAAAATCACAAAATATTCAAGTTGGAGGACAAAATTTTAATACATTAAGCTAGAAGTTTGAAACTGAATTTCAAAAAATCACCATAAAATGTAAAGAAAAAAAAAAAAAAAAAAAGAAATTTCAAAAAATTCAAAAATTGCTATAGGAATTCAATTTTATTGAAAAGAGGACAAAATTTAATAAGTTCTTCGAAAAGATTGAAACTGGAATCCTTTTACAAATGTCAAAAAATCGCATGAAAATTTAAAAAATTGCTGTAATAAGCTTTATTGAAAAGAGGATAAGATTTACTAAATTGGGCTAAAAAATTGAAACTGTATCCCATTTACTAGTGTGAAAAAGTCACTGTATAAAAATCGCTAAAAATTTAGAAAATCAGAGAAGTCAAAATGTACTATAGTAGGGCTACATTGTATCTAGAATTTTTTTACAAATGGGGGGGGGGGGGGTTGGAAATCCTTGCGGGATGTGAATTTTTTTTTTTTTTTCTTATTGCTAACAATTTAAACCAGAGGATGTAATCGTGGAAAGACAAAATTTACTACATTAGGGTTAAAAGTTTGAAACCAAATTTCTTTTATAAATGTCAAAAAAATCACTGCAAAATGCCAGAAAACAATGAAATAATTGGGAAAATTTTACTGTATAAATTCCAAATAAACTTTATTGTAAAGAGGACAAAATTTACTACGTTCTGCTAAAAAATTTAAATCAGATTCCTTTTACAAATTTGGAAAATATGCATAAAACATGTAAAAAGGCTAAAAATTACATTTAAAAAAACTACTAAAAAAAGTTCAAAAATTGGCTTCTATGTGCATAACTTTAGGCATACAGCTACCTTCTTGCCAAATCTGATAGCTCTATGCACAGGGATCTCGTCAGCACAAAGACACATAAACAAACCTCTATCTTTATTATATTAATTTTTAATACAATTATTCAATTGGTAATTAAATCATATCAGTTGTATCCAAATGGGGGGGAAAAGTCGATGCCAGGATTCGAACCAGGGATGTCTTGCCTGGATCCATCAATGCTCTACCTACTGAGCCATCCCGGGTGAATCTGGAGGAGTAATTCACCCAGCTAACCCTAATGTTGCCATACTATGCTTTTTTCCGATGAACATTATAGCTTATTTCAGCTTTTATTAGGTAGTACAAAGGAACTAAATTTTATGTTTAACTATTGATTAGATATTGTTAATTATTAATCTCAATCTAATTTTAATACTCAACAGGAGGTGCTGTTATGCTGTGCTTTTTTAGCTCACAGGCTATCGAAGCCTGAGAGCTAATGTTTCCACCAACTCTGTATGTATGTATGTACGTACGTAACGCGATAATTCTTGATAGAAATATCCGATTTGCTTCAATTTTTTTCTCTGGGTTCATTCTGATAAGGTGCTTCACTGATAAATTTTGGAGGCCCAATCGTTAAGCATAAAGGTGGAACGTGGGGCTAATCCCCCCCCCCCCCCCTGTAACTTAGGTAAATGGGTTTTTCGTGCAGAATTATCAGATTTTCTTCAAATTTTGGTATATACCGGTTAATTCTGATTACGAACTTCCCTGATTAGATTTAAAGGTTCATTGTTTAAGTCTAAAAGGGGGCACGGGAGGCCAATACCCCCCCCCTTAATTTAGATAAATGTATTTTTCTATCCGATTGGATTCAAATTTTATATACAGGTTTATTCTGATACAGCGCTTCCCTGATGAGATTTGGAGGCTCATTGGTTAAATATAAAGATGTGAAACAGTGGGGAAACTAATCCCCCCCCCCCCCCTAATTTATTTTTTGAGGGCATTATTCTTTGAAATAAGAGTATACTTTATAATTAGTGTGGATAGCCTATGAGCTCAATGCCATCAGTTTAACACTTTTCTTTTTACTTATTTATTGATCACTGTTTCTCCGTATTAAATTCGGAAAAACGCTCTATACTTTGTAATTGCTAGTGTGCTACTCTGTTAACAATTGATTTGATATTTTCTTAGATGCATTAATTTTTAGTGTTTATACTTTATTGCAAATCATTTTTTTTGCTGTTATAAATATTAAGGAAAGACATCTGTGAAATTCTTTGAAGAAAATATTTTTTTTATTGGCTTAAAAAATTCTCTGAACCTTCCTGAATCCATTGGTATGCCCCCCCTTTTTTTTTTTTTTTTTTTTTTTTTCTCCTGACCATTAGAAATAATTGTAAAAATTCAAGTAAGACAAGACTGGGACACTACACCTACTCACACTAAGGGAAAACGTGACTGGGACATGAAGCCCACTCTCATTAATTTTACTCTAACATTTTCTACTCATTTATTATATGTAACTAAACTTCATCCAAGTGTTTGTATATTCTTTAATTCATGTGTTTAATAAAACATTGCAAGAATTTCACACAAATTAGAAGTGTCTAAGTTTTGTAGCTTTTCAAAACATTGTACTTTTCAGCTAAAAACCCTATTAACCCCTAAAGTACTTGAGTGATTTCGATAAAAAAAAAAAAAAAAAATAAAAAAAAATTATTGGTAGAGTACAAATATAAGATGATATGTGGTAGACAGTTTTAAAGTATTTTAATTAGTTTCACAAAAAAACATTCCTGAAAATAGAAAATTTCTGAAAAATTGCGATTGCTCTAAAATAAGAAGTTTTGGTCGCAGAAGAAAAACTGTCTGTCATATGTCTTGAGCATTATCTAGTGAATAGGGATTCAGAATTTCATCAAAATCGGTCTGGTAGTTTCTGAGAAAACAGGTCTTAAAGCTTGCATTTCCTCCCTATGATTACACCGATTCTTGTATTCCCTCAAAAACACTTTTCGGCTTTATCATTTTGTAACACAAAGTGCAAGTTTGAAAAATACAAGTTGCAGTTCAACACAAAACAACAGTCTTGAGCATAATCCAGTGAATATGGATTCCAAATTTCATCAAAATCGGTCAGGTAGTTTCCGAGAAAACGGGTCTTAAAGCTCGCACATTTCCCATAGGATTGTACCCAGTATTGTCTCCCCGTAATAAAGCATCAATTTAAATTAAAAGCTCCTTTAAGGAGAATTATCAATGTGAGTACTGAATGTTGGAATACTTCCTATCTTGCAGTAGAATATTTAGCTGAGTGTACTTTTTAGTGACCCATCTTTATAAAGATAACCAATTAACCTATTTTTGGGGGTAATTTTTAAAAATTTGATTGCATATTTAGGAAAACTCGGTTCAGTATTTTTAGACATGGTCCCCAAAGTCCCCTTTTTTAACATAAATGGTCCCCCAAAGTCCCCTTTTTTAACATAAATGGTCCCCCAAAGTCCCCTTTTAAAATAAAAATGGTCCCCTTTCCCCCTTTTAGGAGACTAAAATGTGTTGGGAGCCCTGAGAGTGCTAGGAGAAAGTTACTTTTTCGATCTGCGTGGGCGTAATGTCGATATCCGAATTTAAAAAGCAAAAGCACGCACCAATTTAATGACAGAAAAGCTACAATATATTTTTCTTGTTTATTTGGCGAAGTAGAAGAGCAACTAGGTTGAAATTTTGCCAGAGGAATGAGAAAAAATATTTGAATTCAATAAATATGATTTGAAAACTGAAAATTTACGAATAAAGGTTTTATATTTTTAATATTAAAAAGTTAGTAAATATTGCTGTCAGGCTGATATCGCGATGCTAGAAAAATAAATAAAAGTTTGTAGATTGCTAAAAGTGAATTAAATTATTATTTAGTTTCATAAATAGTGATAAATAATAAAGATTAATTTTTAATTTTAAATAGGAGAAATTAGAGAGAATATTTATTTTACTTTTTTGAGGAATAAATTTATTAAGTTGAGACTAAATTTGAAGTTTTGTATATTTTAATAAATAAGTATAAAATTAAAATAGTAATATAAGTATAAAATTAAAATAGTAATATAAGTATAAAATTTTAATCTATAAAAAAAATGTTAATTCGAAAGGGAAATGTTATGTAATATTTTTTAAACATAACACTGTATAAAACTAATATTTAATATAAATACATAACAATTAAATTGTCTTTAAACTTGCATAAAATTTAAAGTAGATAATTTAATTATGGGAGAGGGGAAAGAATAAAACATTTAATTAATACATACATTTTTACTTATATTGTGTAATAAAATTTACTAAGTATGAAATATGATATAATATTGGCATGATAATGTCTTTAATGTGCTGAAATTTAAATAAAAATTAAACTTTGACCAATATTATTTAATAAAAAAGATGAAACTATTAAAGTTGGCATTATTGAAGTGTGCTGAATCAAAAAAATAAATAAGTATATAATGTTGCTAACTAATGATTATACAAATACCCTCTTTTTATATATATAATAAATTAACCATTGTGCATAAATTTTTCATACAACACTGCCCTATTCCATACTTATATATATGTGGCTCATTCACTAACAAATTCAATTTCTATCCCCCCCCCCTCTCAAAAAAAAATGCAAAATTATTTTATCAATAGGTTATAAAAATAGTGTCTTTTATTTGTATTTAAATTTATTTATTTTAAGATTTTTTTTATTTAAACTTACTATATAAAATTTTTAATCTAGAGTTTTATTAATTTTGTTATTTATAGATTCATGTTGTTAATGAAACAAGACTCTATTCTTCCTGGACTTCAGAACCTAATGCCAAAAGAGGATACATTAATGCTAAATCCGGAATTATTGCTGGGAAAAAAGCCTTGAATAAACTTCACTCAGAACTTGGCGCCTCAGGTTTTAGTCAGGTTGTATACTTACAGTTGCTATCAAAATCACTATTCAAACATCAAATCATTGCTATTGTCATTACAGTTACTTTATTTTTTCTTTGTATATAATACAGTAGACTCCCTCAAATCCGCAACCCTAAAATCTGCAAATGTCTAAAATCCGTACATCATTGCAGATGTAAACAATGAAACTTTCAGTTCAGATGTAGGGGTAAAATTACAGAATTTTTAAGTTCTATATTTTTCCGTATATATTTTAATATGTAATTCTTGATAATATGGCTGAACTTGTGGTTTTTCATGAAGGAAGAATAAATTTATTTCTGAAACAAATCAAGATATTGGTGATATCACTGGTTATCGCAATCTTTTTGCCAAATACTATATTTATGTATTAATCAAGCTTTTTTTGGTTATTAAGACTAGCTAAACCTGAAATAAAATTTCCTTACTTTATGATTTTGATGTGAATTAATAGGGTACCTTTATAAAGAAAGTTTCATTGAATAATTCATGGAAAATGTATCGCATCTTTATTATGTATTTTTAAGTATACATTATTAATTATATACTTATTTTATTTACTTATTTTAATATTTAACTGTATTATAATTTTGATTGCATTATTACATTCAAATTACTGCTTTAAAAATGTAAACAAAGATCGATTACATTTTCCTTGAATTATTCAATGAAACTTTATTTTATTACCAGAAATCTGCAAAATTCTAAAATCTGCACAACCTTTGGTCCCAAGCTGAGTGGATTTGAGGGAGACTGCTGTACAAGGTGACACATAAATACTGTGACGCAAATAAAAGACCACAACTTTTCACTGAACGAACGAAACAACTAGTTTTATTCACCATTCAAAAGAGGAGAAAATCCTATACAAGAAACAATCAATATAATTCGAAATGGTCTCCTCCAGCGGTGATGCAGGCGTCTAGACACTTCTGTAAATTCTTCAAGATGGTCACAGCAGTTTCTGGCGGGATTTCAGCCCAGACTCTTTCCAGGGTGCTTTTCAAGGAACTCAGGGTGGTGTTCTTGACTGTGCAGGCTTTTTGCTACAGGATCCTTCAAACAGCGAAGTTCATAGCGTTCAAGTGAAAGGAGTTTCAGGGCAAAATGCTCTTTGTCCAAAATCACGAGAGATTGGCCTCGCACCCCTCCAGCATCTTCTTTGCTCCGTGGGTAGTCAGACAGTCTTGCTGAAACCTCCAGTCGATGTTCTTCACTTTCTTTTCGGCCCAGGGGATCACAGCGCTTTCCGAAGTTAGCTCCTGATACGTCTCTGCATTGATCTTTGAAGCCTTTTATGACGAAGACGTGTTTTGTCTTTCCTACTCCTGAAATCCCCACCCACACCATCACAGACTTCGGGAAAAGAACCTTTCTACCTTCACGATGCGCAGAGCCCCTTTAGGTAACAACTCGCGTTGCATCGGCGAGTTCTGGAAAGGTTGGACCATGAAACTCTTTTCATCGGTGAAGAATATTCGATAAAGGGCATCGTCGTGGCACAGGGACTTCATCTTCTTGCACTTTTCGAGCCTTGACGCCATCATTTGGTCCGTGAGATGGTGTCCTTTTGTCAGTTTGTACGCGATGAGTTCCAGATCTTCTTTGACATGTCTTCGCATGGATTCGCGGTCGACGTCGTGCTTCTTGGCCAATTTTCAGATGTTTCTTTGCGGATTTTGCTGGATCTTCTTCTTGACCATGTTAAGGGCATTGAGGTCCATGTTGTTCCCTGTCTTCCACATCGATGATGGTCTGTGATCCCTCCGGTCTCTTTAAAATGTTTGATGGCATAATGGACTTGTTCGCGGTGCAATATGGCGATCACAGGAATTGGCATTCCCCTCTTGTGGTGGGGGATGATGTCTGGCCGGTCTTCTTTGCACAATAAGTTTTTCATCAAAACAGGGAATTAATATCAGCTGAAATAGCAATTCCACAACAAAAAAGCACGAGGAACATGAGTAAAAGAATAGTATATCTCAAAATTGGGAAAAACATTAAAATAAACTGACATTTTCATCACTTCACAGTATTTATGTGTCACCCTGTATATATGTTATAATATTAGATCAATCTCCACGATTTCCTTGTACTATTCTAAATTGCATATCTATATTCACTAAATCCCTATTCTTAAATAATCTCTACCATTAATTCTGTAATAATAAATAAAATAAAAATAAGTATATAATTAATAATGTATACTTAAAAATACATAATAAAGATGCGATACATTTTCCTTGAATTATTCAATGAAACTTTCCTTATAAAGGTACCCTATTAATTCACATGAAAATCATAAAGTAAGGAAGTTTTATTACCAGAAATCTACAAAATTCTAAAATCTGCACAACCTTTGGTCCCAAGCTGAGTGGATTTGAGGGAGACTACTGTATATATGTTACAATATTAGATCGATCTCCGCGATTTCCCTGTATTATTCTAAATTACATATCTATATTCACTAAATCCCTATTCTTAAATAATCTCTACCATTAATTCTGTTAAATTCCGTTTAATTTAATGTCTCACTTGTCTAATTCACTTAATTATTACGCTTTTAGTATTCTTAAATTAAATGTTCCATTTCCGATCTTTCGCATTTTAGAATATTCTTTGGTTGCCATTTTTATCTGTTATGGTAAATCCTATCGTCTTATCTGTTATGAAATAAATCCTGTCGACTTATCTGTTACGATATCAGGTTACTGGAAAACAAATTCGTCTATCTCATAGCGATGTAGATGAAGAAGAATGTAGCATGGAGTTGGCACATAGATGAACGAACATGTAGTAAAGGAAACTAGGGCAACAGCATCGCCTATTTAATTGAATAGCTTAATCTTTGTATACAATGACCATTTCTCATTAAAGATGATTGGCAGTCAAGTGGCAAAAGACAATGGAAATGAAGATTGGGATTTCTCCAGGAGACGAGTAACGAAAGCAATACAGGATTTACAGGATTTTATTCAATAAGATCGGGCAGCAGTTCTCACAACTCACGATGCAGTGCCATCAATAACTTCGATGTAGAAACATTTATAATCAATAGTAATCATTTGATTACATCAAAAAGGTAAAATCTTTTGAACAAACGTCATTTTGTCAGACACACAGCCAGGGGGCAGTTTACATTTAAAAAAACTCAGGAAATCTGCTGGAGAATCGTGAGTAACTGCTTTTACTTTCCAAGCGTAGGAATACAAATTTGACATAGTATGTGCTCTAAACCAATTAAGATGCAAAGAAATCACGCCATGAAAAGAGTACTGACAGAGCGGTTGGAGGGATAATAAAGCAAAAAGGAACCCCGGAATAAAGCGCGGGAAGGTAAATCTCGGCTGGAATAAAAAATGGCTACCAAAGAACATTCTAAAACGTGAAAAATCGGAAATGGAACATTTTAATTTAAGAATACTAAAAGCGTAATAATTAAGTGAATTAGACAAGTGAAGCATTAAATTAAAGGTAATTTAACAGAATTAATGATAGAGATTATTTAAGAATAAGGATTTAGTGAATATAGATAAGTAATTTAGAATAGTACCAGGAAATCACAGAGATAGATCTAATATTGTAACACACACATATATATATATATATATGAATAAATGTTAATGATTTCAGAAAAAAATAAAAAGGTGCTCCCAGTTGAAAACATAAAAGCACAAGTATGATAAGAAATTAACTGTTGGTTAGCATCATTTATTGCTGCCATACATTTAATTATATGAATTATTTCATGTAATAGCCATATGTTAATGCTGCTATTTGTTGAGACCATAGTATTGTTCTTTTTGAAGTTGATTATGTTATCTGAATAGCAAGTAAAACCAGTGCTTAAGAATATCATTTTGCATAAGTAACATCCCAAGTAGCACAGTTCCGTTTTTAAATCATTGAAAAAACAACACACATCGTTGGAAAAACGTTATTCTTTAACGTTATAAATTCGAAAATGTGTCTCGTTGATTCGATTATTTTCCAATGGTAAAAGTACCTGCATTTTCAACGCAATAACAATCGTTTTTAAAACGTCAATGAAAGTTGCAATACTGTCGTTAGTTTTACCACTTTTTCAACGGCATTTTAACGTCGCAGAGAACGTTTAAAAATAGGAATAAGTCTGCAATATTGTATTGTTAATAGCACTTTTTACAACGGCATTTTAATGCCAGAAAAAACGTTTTAAAATAAGGGAAAATCAGAAACATTAAGCCTATTGGTCAATTTCTGAATTCCCCCGGCTAATGTTAAGTCTACCACTGGTAACAAATTTGTAAGAAAGAAAAAAAAACTACAGTATAAATTTAAAATAGTAAATACAAAATGCAAATTACTCTTTTAAATTAAATATATTATTTAACATATGACATGAAATTTTACTGCAAAATAAATAAATGATAGTAAAAAATATAAATTTCCATATAAAAAAATTATAAACACTGGTGTAAGATACAAATAATAATTACTAAAAATTTCTTTAACAGTAAGCGGCACCCTTGCTTTCGCTGCATATTCTTTTACAAATCAAAATAGGTTCAAAAATTGCACATTTATTTTATTATATATTTCAAATCTACATATATTTTAGAGTTAAAATATGTAAAATTAGTTGTAAAAGAGTTCTTTTTTACTATAAAATTAGTTTTGAAAAAAAAAAAAAAAAAAGATTTTGGGTTGCGCAAATTTTATCTAATTACTCGGAAACTACAAGACAATGCATGCAATTTTTTTTAATTAAAACAGTTCCCACACTCAAATGGATCCCATTTCAATTTCCTCAAAATTGGTTCAGTACTTTTTGAAAAATTCAACAAAAACTAATAAAATCAATATTTTCCTGCATTAGCTGCTTGCGAATCACTGTGTTATATGAGTGATACAAGATGCGAGCAGCCAAAGTACAACAGAACATACAAAAACTCGTTTTATTTTTTTATGTATGTTCACCGATTACTTGGAAATTACAAGACCAATTCATGTTATTTTCTTGTAAATGAAAGAAGATACTCTAAAATGAGTCCCATTTAAACTGAATCAAAAATGGTACAGTACTTTTTCAGAAATTCAACAAAAACTAAAAAGAAAAATAAACGTCTTTAAAATCTTTCACTTTCAACGATTTTCATTGAGTGATGTAGTGCTATCTGTTTGGCAAGAAAGTCGCTACCTGGCAATCTTCCCCCCTCTTTATACGGTTTTGTTTCTAGGATTGTTGTAGGGAAAACCACAAAACAATTTTTGGATTGTTAAAATCTTTTATGACAGACAATCAGTAAAATAAAAAATCTAAATTGTAAAGCATTTAAATTCACCCAAGATTTAAGCAGCATATTCAGTTCATTTGTCGAACTATAATGTTGGAAGGATTTGTATGCTAATACAGGGTGGGCCAACAAAAGCCGCTGGCAAATTTTTAAATTTAATATAAAATCAAGTAACTAAAGTCCTTTTTTTAAAATTTTATAATAACAATAATAAAAACAACATTGTACACCTATGGGAAAAAGATATGAATTCTGTTTTCTAATAATTCTGGAAAAAGACTTGAAACAGAAAGCGAGGGCAGATAGTTTTATTATGTTTTATACTGGCTCAAGGCATCCTGCTTTTTTATCCCTTCGTTCCTTTTTTCAACTTGTGAATGTTTATTTATAACAAATTTTGTCTGCTAAAGCAGGTTTCTGGTGAGCTTATTTTGCTTAAATATTAAACATTTTAATAAAAATAATCAATGAAAAGTATGTTTCTATGAAATGGCATTTTGTGAAAGGGCTTGTTTTATTGACAGGAATTTGGTGAAGGAGCCTGTTTTAAATGGATTTTTGTGAAAGGACCTTAAATAGGTCCCAAATATTACATGGATGAAATAGGTCCCAGCATTACTAGTGCACTCATGCTATTTAGCAATAAAATTACAAAATATGATTTAATTCATATTCAACAACTTTATACTGTTAATATAAAAATTATTATAGAAAGCAAAAATCATTTTAAACATAAACAAATTTGATATCACAAGCAGTGATAATGGGGTAGAAGAAACGGTTATAATTATTTTTAATTAGTTTATTTTTTATGTATATCTTCAGAACTTTTAAAATAATGCTGCTTTTTTAAACATTCAAGGTACTGCATTGTATAGAACACATCATTAAAACGATGTATCTTACTTATTAATAACCCAAAATCATTTTACCTACCTTCGTAAATGATAACATAATACATACTAAATAAAATGAGACAAAAATAACTTAATGATAGAAACATTGAAAAAATATAATACATTTTTAATGTTAAAAAAAGATCTGTCTTAACTTACTTTTTCTAGAGGTAAAGGTGATTTACGATAAACTTATCCACACTCATCAAAAACAACGTGCGCGTGTTCTGTTTAGCAATATGGCAGATAAATTTCATCTTGTTTTGCTTCTGAAAAAGTGGAATATGGTTGGGCGGTTGACTGGTCGAAAGAAATTCAGGTCACGCGGTGTATTCTGAAATGAGTTGAGGAGATCCGATGTTGTTTCAACGGATTTTTCAGTTTGGAAAAATACCTATTAAATCGTTGGAAAATTTAAATTTTTCACTGAACTAAAGGAAAATAGAAAATGATTAAAAAACCTATTTTAAAATGACGAAGATACAACCGAAATATCGTAACTATAAAACAACGTCTTTTAAAAGTGTTTTCTGTCACGGAATAAATTTCCAAATTCTTTAGTCTAAAATATTGCGAAATAAAGTACATTTTTCAACGGACATAAAACAACATAACCAATTTTCAACAGTTCCAACTTATTTTCAACGTTATAAAAACGTCAAGTGCTACCTGGGATAAAGTTCTTTGGGTGGGTACAATTTTCTAGTGTACTATGGGAAAAATATGATTCTTGTAAAAGTTTAAGGTTAGATCATATTTATGGTACTTTTATACCAACAGATAATAATGTCCTAATGTAGCAATTCTTTTTTTTTTGTGCAAGAACCTCTCCATTATTCCAAAATAATCCACACCTCCCTCCTTTTCTTAAAAAAAAAGGCAGTTAACTTGCAATGTATAAATATATAATTTGAGTAGTTTGTTAATAACATGCAAAGTTTATTAGTTATGTTTTTAACTTACTGTATATCTTTATCTTTTTATCATTTTATTTTTTCCATTTTTTTTTTTTTTATATTCACATTCACTTTTAAATACTTCACATTCGCTGTAAATTCTTCTGAAACGTCAAAATGCTTTGGAAGGAAAGTTCAGCAATGTGTAATTTTAATTTGTTTCCTATAATGGGACCGACAGCTTGATTACTACTATGTTAAGGTGAAACAACCCTGCTTTAGGGAGCTTATGTTCTTTACTGCATGATTTGTACAGTTGTAATTTCCAAAGTACCTGCCACAAGTATTTCAAATTAGAATTTTTTTTTTTTTTTTTTTTGTGATTAAATAAAATGAAAAATTCTGTTAAAAAGTTGTGTTAGAGACTGTATGCACCCTATCACTGATATAAAATTGAGTATTTTTAACATGGACTTTTATTTATTTATTTTTTTTTCATACAAATTTATTTGTGAATCCATGCATACCAACTTATTAAGAGTTATATTGAAATAACATAAATTTTGTATGATTAACACTATATCCAAATGTCATATTTTTATCTTAATATAAAAATTATTCACAAAAGCAAATTTCTATTTTTATTTTTTGCTAGCTGGTGTATAAGTTAAATAAATAAAATTTTTCAGAGAAAAAATGAGTTAATATGGGATCACAAAGAAAAAAAAAAGGGTAAAAAAATCTTCTAAAATTTAAGTAGCACAAGTGGAAATTTTTTTACAGTAGAGTAGGTAATTGATGACTCGTTAAAAAAAAAATCACATAATTGATTGTTCCTTTGATCTTACTTTTTAATTAAACCCAGACTGCAGCATTAAGATTAAAGTTTTGAAGCTGTATGTGATTTTTTAAGAATTTTTGTAAACTACAGCATCAACATTGACTTTCATAGTTACTATTCTGTTTTTCTTTTTAAATTACTGTTTTAGTAAATGTTTGATTTACTTTTTATTTTCATAATTTTAGAATAAATGGAAATTTTTGCTGAGAATTTTTTAAATGTTGTTGCTTGAAAATAATAATGAAAACATCTTGATTGTTTTATTATTCTATAAGTTTTTCAAGTAAAAAATAGTTGGAAAAAAATTATGAAATAAGTTATTATTTCATCACACTTTTACTTTTTTTTCTTTCTAAATCTCCTTTTCTTCTACATTTTATGTGTTCTTCAGTTTCAATTAGAAAGGAAAAATTAATCTTTTAGAAAAACATTCAAAATTGAATCTAATGTGGTTTTTTCCTCACAATTTCAGGTATTTGTTGATCAAAGAGATGAAAATACGGTTGCTATTACTCGTCATTGTCCTGCTACTCATCAGTCAATAATAATGATAGCCCGTACTTCATTTAGAATGCCAGCAAAGCCAAATGAAACTAGTTATACTAAACCTTTGCGCTTACAAGGTGGGTTTCAACTATGCCTTTTAAATTAGTTTTATCTAAATTTAGAGCTTATCTGATAGTTACCTGGTGTTCATTTGCTTTCTCTTTTTGAACTTCTTTGTATGAAATGCGATGTTTAATTTATAAAAAAAATTAATTTTAAACTTACAAATGTGTGAAATTGCTGGCAGAAGTTTCTGTATTGAAATGTGTTTTTGTTTAAATACATACAATACTGTGCAAATTAATTGAACGAAGTGGATAAACTTCTTGTCTTGCCCTATTTTACGTGTATACCTTTGTATAAACAATTAAAAGAAAAATTAATAGGAAATTGTCTTTTTTTAGCAGAGATAATCTCTTGGATATGTTTTGGCATGAGCTGTACCAGTATAGTGTACATTCTTTCACATTTTCATCATGAAACAATCAGAAAAAGAGCATATGAGAAAATATTACTGTATCTTCTCATGTTTGTTTTAAAAATTCTGTTTTCCAAAGACATTTCTTTATAATACCCCACAAATTTTCAATAGAATTAAACTTTGGACAGTTTCTAGACTTTCATTTATTTTATTTTATAACATTAATTTATTGATAGATTTGTAAATGTGTCTTTGGAACCAACTTGTTTTGAGATGTTTGTAAATTTTTTTAGAAATGGGACAATGTTGTAGGATTTTAAAATTTTTATTGAATTCATCATCCCCTCAGTCAGAAATGTATACTCTGTGCATTCTGCTATAAAAACCGTATCCCGCCCTAAAAAAAAAAAAAGTAAGTCTGTGAGGATTTTACTTGACTTTCCCAACACATTTGTATATTCCCAGAAAGTAAAAAAGAAAAAAGATATTTTTATAAATTTCTGACTCAATAGAATCGGCTGGATTCAAATGCTGGACTTCCTGTTTTGGATCTGTAGATGTTAGCTCTGTGCTTTTAATGCTTGATTACATCATTTCAAGATTTATCGCTTATACCCTCACAAATTTTGATGATTTTTTTGCTTGAATTAGTTGTAAAATAGATCCAATGTCTAATCTCTCAGCTTTTTTTTTATGAAAATCTGTGCAGTTCTTGCAACAGTGTTCTATAATATATTTTCCAAATGGGAGCTCAGTCAGAAATACCATTTGCGAGTTATCATACTTAACTTATATGTGTTCAGAAAATATCAATTTCAACCATACTAAGACTATGAGCCATAGATATATCCTTCATAATTATTGATTTAGTATAGTAACTTTCACTTTTCTATGTTTATTGTGGAATGTAAGTAAAAATAGGGTACTTTTCCATTATTCCGTCAACTGCTTTCCTTAAAAAAAAAAAACTATTGCCAAATTTACGATATTATCATCGGTTTTATGCCTAAGTTGCATGATCATAGCATCACATTCACTTGACATCAGATGCCTTGCACGTGTTTGTTATGTCATTGATTTTCAATTCAACACTTATCTGTATTTTTAATGATGTTAATGATTTACTTGTTATTTTGTTATTTCAGGGGCTACTTCATTCCCGTGAAAACACCTGCTGGCTAATGTTAATCCTATGGGACATTTTTAAAAAATATCTCGTTTGCATTTCAATATTTTTTAACCATTTGGAAGAATGGTTATTGTCCTCGGTCAGGGTAGGAAATCAAAAACATATCTGAAGCATTTTATTAGTTGAATCCCGCATTTATTCATTTTCTGATTGGTCTATACAGTAATCTGTATTTTCCCTTTACTTTCAACAGAGATGGATACTTCTGTTGCCACTATGACAAAAAAATAATAAAAACTACCAAAAAAAAATTAATAACTCAGAAACAAATTGAGATAAAGCTTTCAAACAAATTGCAATTAAAAATGCATTTTTTTCTCTATACGACGATATAAAAAGTAATATTGTGGGATGTTTAGAAGTTTAAAAATGAAATTTCATTTAAAATTGGTCCAGGAATATTAATGTTTAATCCATGGCATATGTAATGTATGACCTGCTCCGTAGAAGTTAAAAAATTTACAGTACCAAAAATTGTAAAACTGAAATTTCTTTTAAAATTTGTTTATGATGGGTCCTGGAATGTTAATGTTTAATCCATGGCATAAGTAATGTATGATCAACTCCCTGCAATTTTTTATGTCTTAAATTTTAGTCTTTGAAAAAATCATTTTTCAAATGGTCGTTGTAATTTGTTAAATTGCTTTTTCAATTTTTTATTTAGTTATTTTAGTATTATTTTTTGCATTAGATAGCTGAGGTTGATCTCCACAATTGCCATTTTATATATATATATATATATATATATGAGGATGTCCTTTCAAAACCAATTCCAAAAGTGAAAGCATCTATATAAAAAAAAAAAAATCCGGAAGCAAAATCGAAAAAGTTGTAAAAAAGGGTCTTTGCCCAGATTGACCTCAGCTATGTGCAATAAAAGAAATAAAGAAAAAAAAAACCCTTCATAAATATTGAAATGCCAATGAGATATTTTTAAAAATATGTTCCACAGGACTAAAGTAAGCGAGCGGGTATTTTTGCATGAGTAAAGTATCTCCTTTAAATAGCAATTGTGTTCTTAAATGGCGATGACATAATTTTAAAAGAGATAAAGCATTAAAAAAATGTTGTGATGCATAGTTATATACAATAGATCAGTTTCTACTGACGTCAAAAACATTCATCAGCCGAGAGGGAGAATTAAAAAAAGTAATGTAAATAAATAAATATCCAAGATTATTTTTTTCTTTTTTCATTAATTATATTTTAAAATTCATTTTTTAAAAATATTGATAGTTGACACTTGAGTGAATGGGCTTTTCCGATTTGAGTTTCCAATGGCAACATTCATCCATTTGTTTATTTGTTGATCAGTTTGGCGATAATTTATTTTATGGAAAGTGGTCGACGGGGTAATGGGAAAGTACCAAAAATAGTTTTTTAACAACATTCTTTTATACGCAACCAATGTTCATCTTGAAAATACTGCCAAATTTTTTAACTGCAATTCATGTTTTTTCCAAAAAATATCTATTACAACATTAATTTGCTCTGAAGAGAAAGAATTTATTAAAAATACATACTTTTTGCTCAATTTTTTTATCAACAAAAGAGAACATGAAAGAAAAAAATGAAACATTATTTAAATCATCTGTTTAGTGTTTTAAATTTATTTTTCATTGTGTAATCATAAATTCGTGGATATTTAATTGTTGATTGATAAAAGCATATTTTCTAATATTGCACTCTTTTTTATTTATAACTTATTTTCTACTTTTAACTCTTTAAAATATTTCAGTGTTGCTGTTTCACAGCGCTTTGGCATATTTTAGCAAGCATTTATTGTCACACAATTAAATCCATTGGTTTTTCGACACCCATAAAACTGCATGAGTTACAGGTAATATTTGTGGATTTATCACCTGTGGCTGCCTAATTGAAATATGCATTAAAATTAATGTATTATAATTAAGTTGTAAAGATATTAAAATGTTGTATTGTCATTGGAAACCCATCTTTGTACATAATTTATCTAATTCTAGCCTAACAGGAAGTAGGTTAAAAATCTATTGCAAAATACCATGCATAAAAAAGGTTAAATTTAATAAAACTAGCAAAAAAAAAAAAAAAAAAAGTTGAAAGAACTACCGAGAGAGGCCTGGTCTACCAGATACTATTGTTTATACACTTTTAGAGAATACATGTGCTATACTTTATCATGGTATGCCAATAAGATGTGATAATAAAAAACTTAGCTAGTGAAAATTTAACATCTGCTATAATGACAAAAAAATTTTATAATACTTATTTTTGAACAAATGAAAAAAGCATAAATGTTTGTTTTATTGAAGTACAGGTGAAATTTTCTCAAAGACATTTCTAACTCAACAGCATCTCAGTAAAACACATCAATTAATTTAATGAAACAAAGAGAAAAAATACAACTTTTAACATTAGCAGCATTTTCATGGAGTAAAAAGAAAATCACTGAAGAATTCCATGTAAGCAAGTATGCTGTAGAACAGTCGAGAGCTTTTGAAAGACAAAGGCAGTTTACCTTTACCAGAATGATGAAAAGGAAAGACAGTGAATGAATATATTTTGTTAGACTTGTACAAGACTTCTATCAGTCAAGGATAATGCCAGGGGAAAAAAAAAAAAATTGTAAGTGTTTCTATAAATGTCTACATGCAGAAAAGCTTATTGCTTGCTAATTTAAAGGAGTTATATTCTTTATTTACTAAATTGGAATACATCAATATAAAAATTGGGTTTTCCAAATTCTGCATGCTGCACCCTAAATGGTATGTTTTTGCAGGATCATCTGGAACGCATTATGTCTGCACATGTAAGATTCATGAAAACGTTATTTTCCTGCTCCTTGATTTGATTGTATACATGGTGTGTTCAACAGAAAATAGAGACTGCATGCTGAGAAATTGTGTCAAATGCGCAACAAGACAAAATTCACAAACATTTTTGCTTGACAAGTTTGAAGAGTATGACACAGAAGATAAGATAAAGTGTGTGTCTACTGACAGAACAGAGTTTATGAATATGTATCTAAATTACTGGAAAAACTAGAAAAGCTTAAACTGCATTCATTTATTTCTAGAGAACAATTAAAACAAACTTTTTAAAACAAATGAAAATCAAATATGTTCCTGATATAGACACTGTTTTTTTAGATTTCAGTGAAGATTACTCCTATGCAATTCAAAATGAAGTTCAAGGTTATCATTGGGCTAATAACAACTATTCTCTATATCCATTTGTTCTCTACAGTTTTGATTCAAAATATGAGAACAAATGAAAGCTACAAGCATGTGTATAATTTCCAATGACTTAGACCATGATGCTTATGTTTGTTTACATTTGTTTATGAGACACAAAATGAAATTACGAATTATGTCAAAGAAAATTTTCCTGCTGTCCGAAAAATTCTTTACTTTAGGGACGGATGGGTAGGCCAGTATAAAAACTGCAAAATTTTCCTTAATTTATGTCATCACAAGGACGATTTTTCTTTCGGGGCATCTGGTACATTTTTTGCTACCAGCTATGGAAAATCTCCTTGCGATGGTATAAGTGGAACAGTCAAATGGTTAGTTGCCAGAGAAAGTCTACAATGATCTCCAGAGAATGCCATAAATTCTGTTGAAATGTTTTTTGATTTTTGTACATCAGACATAATTTTTAAATTATATATAATTTAATCAAAATATTTTCTTAATTAATTAGAAAAAGAGGAAATTACAAAGATACAAAGAAAGTTAAATGATTGATTTACTACAGCCACAAAAACCACTCCAGGCAGAAAGGATTTTCCTCATTTTACTCTTCTGAGTAACAATTCAACTGGTACGAAAGTAATCAGCATAGATGAAGATTTCAGTTTTGTTTTTAAATTTTAAGGGTTAACATTCTTATTGTGTTGACACTTATGAAAGAACAGGTAATTCCTATGTCACAAGTGCATACAACAGTCACTTTATTCGGGGATGATGATTTCAAAAAATAAAAAAGAGAAAAATCAAGTAAAATTTATGCATCCTTAAAATCTTGCAGGAACATTTTACTGACCCCCAGAAAAGAAATATGTAATGCATTTATCTCTATCTCAAGTGATTTCTTATGTCAGACATTCCTACAACTACAAAAAAATAAATAAATAAAAATAAAAATTGGAAGAATGTATTACTTTAAAGGAAAGAAAATACTTTCTGTCCAAAAATTTTAATTTAAAATATAACATTTGATGACATATTTAGAAAATGAACTTTCATAGATTTATTTTTAGTGTAACAAAGAGTAAGCCTTTTGAATACCTTTTTAATTTTGTTTTTATTGTTGTAAATAACACTTGTTATTTTATTATTGTATATAGTTTATTTCAGCTATCATAAACATGAAAAGTTTCAATATTTATGATTAAAAAAATTAATTTTATCAAAGTTTTATTAAAAGAACTCAAATTTCCACTATTTTTATTTCATAATCAGATACTTTTATGTATAATTTAAAAAAAAAAAGTGCTATCACCCTTGTTAATTAAAAGCCTTTTTAATTAACACATTATTTTTCAGAAAAAGTTCTTGATTTTAAAAGTTAACAAGATTATAGACACACTTAAAGTGTAAAAGAATAATTATAATCTACATACTTTATTTGTCATGTATAAATTATTTAAATTTTATTTAGTGATTTCATAGTGAAATGATTTGTTTTTAATGCATTCTCTTTTAATATAGAACAGTCATTATAAACAATTCAAGACAATTTTCCAAAATTTTGACATTTTTTTTTAAATCTTAAAAAATATTTTACCCAGGATCATGAAAAGCAATGGTGATTATGTCTTAAAATCAGCTAAAACATACCCAGTTTCATTAAAATCTGTGATATGGCTTAGGGGAGTTGACATGCAATTAATCTGCATGATTTCATTTGGAATGTCCCACAAAATATTTTTTAAATCTGAAACACTACTAAAAACATCCCAAATCCCACTATTTTTATTTTGTAATCAGGCAAAGGATACCTTTACGTACAATTCGTAACAAAAATAAATTTAATAGAAGCTCTGCCTTTGGTTGATAATGCATTTTTAGTTAATACATTAATTTTTATAAAAAAATTCATGATTTTAAAGATTGAAATTTTTTTTAGATACACTTAAAATGATTTAAGTTCACAGTAATTTTTTTTTCACAATCTACGTACCCTATTTATCATGCATAAATTATTTGATCATGGTTTGTTGATTAGATATTGAAATATGACTATGTTTGTGACATAATACATTTGAAAATCGAACAGTCAAGAATGCCAACTCACGGCAGTTTTTCAGAATTTTGATAATTATTTTCTCCAAAACTAATTCACGTAAGAGCAAAAAAATGACTGGTGATTATGTCTTAATAGTAAGAACAAGCACACCCAGTTTCGATGAAATCTGTGATGGTGAGTTACATGCCTGCCTGAACTGACACATGGAATGACTCTATTGCCTTCTTACAGTCTGAACTTACACAAAACAAAAGCAAAAATGGTTAGTTTTGTTTGGCTGAAATGAAAGAAAAGCCCTAAATCAAACTTTCAGACTAAGTATTTGTAAATTTTCATTGATTCTAAACAGTATTCTAGTTTGAGCTTCCAAAGTTTTAGTTACTAAAGTGAAAAGAGATTTTGGAGAAGAAGATACTTTTTGCAACATTTTATAAAAAAAGTATGTTTTTAACTGTCTGAGAGAACTACATATTGGGATACTAATAAAATTTACATTACAAGATCAAAAACAAAATAAGGCATCTGTTTAGCAATTATGTGAACATGCACAAAATATTTATATGTATTGTCGAACATGTAATGTCCCTTCTTTGAAAGCAATTAATGGTTTAAAATTTGTTAGGTTTTTGTGATTTGTGCAAGTTATAATAAATTGTATAAGATTTACAATAATGTTGTATAAGATTTATAATAAGTTATATACTTTCTGATCATTTTAATCTTTTGAACATAGGTACCATTGATGAAATAATCTTAGAGGGTAGACTTCAAGCAATCGATCATCCAGGAACGTCTATAGGTGTATCATATAAAAAAGATGAAGAGTTCATTAATGGACTTACAGATTTCAAACTGTGTTTGAAAGAAAATATTCAAATTTATGAAAGTGAAATGATTGAAAGTTCTGGATTAGCTGATGATGGTTATAATGAAATTGACTTTATTAATTTCCCTCCAGGATCTGTTGTTGTTTTGAGGTGTGTATTTTTTTTTCTCTCGTACTAATTGTAAAAATTATTTACTCTTACCCAGTATGTTTAAGAAGTTAATATTACTGATAAGTCAGTTTTCATTCAGTTCTGTTTCACATAAGTTTATTGGCATTGCTTTTAAAATCTGTTTTATACATATATATGTTGCGGCCAAATGCCAAAACCCGAAATCGGCCAGTTCAGTAATTAGCTGACAACGTTTTAAACTAAATGGCCAATTCGTGAACTGGCTAGATGCGATCGTCCAGTTCACGAAGTGGGTATAGGCAGTCAGCTTGTTTGAGACTGCACATTTTTGAGACACACACACACAATGACTATGGGTAATCGGACGAAGTTGAAAGAAAAAGTGATGAGCAGATTTTGAGGGTCTGTATGGTTTCACTCTGTCATTATTACTTTTTAACCCTTTCTAACATAGTTGAAAAGTGCTTATGAATTTAGTTTGTCTGGCCGTCTACCTGCCCGTGCTCTAACTCGAGTAAAGACTATTATTGACTTGTTATAATATTATTAAAGTTAATTAATTAATTTCAGCATTGAAAGTGAAGTTTGTACTATTTTTGGTTAATTTACAGGGACACACAAAAGTGTTTCATTACAATACCATCAAATAGAAAAGTTTTTCCGATGCATTTTAATGTTGTTACAATACATTATCTCAATTATAATAAAAATGATATGCATCGTTAGGATAGACAACAAAGTGTTATCTATAGTGTATGGAATAAGTAGCAAATATAGTTTGTTTACTGAGACACTCAATAGTATTTTATTACATTGTAGTCAATTGTGAAACATCGTTTTTAGAGCACTTAAATGATGTTACACTATTTTAAACATAATGAAATTAAATGATGTTACACTATTTCAAACTTAATGAAATTCATATGCCTCACTCATGAGCGAAGCAATATGTGTTTGTAGAATACTGATTAAGTAGCCATTATAGGTCATTTTTATAGGGACGCCCAAAAGAATTCTGATAAAGAATTGTGATATATGTGAAAAAATCGTTTGCAGGGAATTTTAATGATGTTACACTACTTTAAACATAATGAAACTGTTATACATTGCTAAAATGCTCTACAACTGTTTTCTATAGATTATTGATCTGATTGAATTTGTCATTTATTTACAAAGTCAATCAGATAATTCGGTTGTTGGATTGGCTATGAGCTATTAGTGCTTGATTTGAGTTTTAAGCTGTAATACGCTTTTAAAATTTATTTGTAGTGTATTACGATGTTTGTAGATCACATGTAGGGATGCAGACACCCATTCCTGAAATGAAATGTTACTACATTTTTATGTTTGTTTGTATCTCATTTCATTAAATGAACACGAGGGAATTTTCTTAATAACATTCTGATAGATTTGGAAGATGTTTCATAATCTGTTCAGTGATTCATTTTCATTCTTGTTTTAAAGTTCAAATTTTTCATTTGTCCACTAGCCAGACTTATTATTAAAAATAAAATCTGTTTCAATTTTAGTTTTATTTTAAAACTTTTTTAAAAAATCTTCAGCAAAATGGTGTTAATCAGGTTCCAAGGAAAAGTCAATAATGGGGAATATTATAAAATTGATGCCATTTCCTTATACAATAACAAATAAAAAAATATTTGCAAAAATGATGTAATACCTATGAAAACTATTTGTATGGTGATTTGTTTATGATTACCTTACATATTTAATTATCTTATGCACTGCAAAAAAATAACATTAATATCAGTTTTGTATTAAATCAGCCATCGATTTTAAAGATTACATGACGGAAAACCTGGTTAGGACGCTTAAAGGGTTAAGACCACTAAAGTGGAAAGGACATAAAAAGATAACTGATGAAATTTATCAAAAGAAAACATCTATTTAAAAACACGAGATTTCAGTATTTTCGTTGATAAAGTGGAAATATTTCACATCAAAGATGTCCAAGTAAGGTAACTTTCTGGTTTTTCACTCTACTGGTACTGAAATTAAGATAGAAAAACCAAATTGATAATGGTGAGCAAATATTATCTCTTATGGAAAGTTCTAGCTAGTAAATATGGCATGCATTAATGAGCTATGAGCGTGAAATATCTCGTTTTACGAAAGGTCTCTATTATAGTGATTGCTGTTTTAATCATTTCCTGAAAATGACATTATGTTCCTATCACGTGTGCATATCAGTGCCACCTACCAGGCAACCTTGAATCCTCACTTCGTATATTGGCCAAGGCTTCCCGGCCACTTCGCGAATTGGCCAGCCTAAACCTGAAATAAGATGTTCTTTTCATGTATTTTTGGTTTTGGCTAGGAATCTTGGCTAGTTCGCAAACTGGCCAAGCTCCGGGTATTGCCGTAACATATATATCTTTAAATTTCCATTTTAAAGTTTCGATGAAGTAAATTCCTGTTTATGTGTAAAAGCCAAATTTTTTTCACTTTTAGGGTTTTGTTATCTCACAAAACTCTTATAGTCCTACTTCTCTGACTGTCCGGCACAGCGCTTGTACTCTGAAACTATTTAAGTTAGACTTGAATTTTTTTTTTTTACATGGATCTGAATATCCTCTGCCATACCCAAAATCATAAAATTTTGAATAAGTTATGTTATTTTAATTAAATAAATTAATGTAATAACATGTTACCATTTTTGTGATTTCAAAACACAATCTTAATTTCAACCATCTTTTTGTGAACTTGGTAGTCCTGTGGTAGAGTGTGTTATTTCTAACCAAAAGGTCCCAGGTTCGAAGCATGTCGGCGGAAGTAGAAATTTTCAATTTTTTATAATTAACTGTCCGATGGATTTAATTAAAAGAAATTTCATATTTTTTAGCCATTTTACTGGCTTATTTTTAATTTTATTATTGTTACACTTCATTTTCAGAGGGATTTAATTAAAAGAAAATTCCCCTTTTTTTTTCTTATTTTAAAGGCCTATTTTATTTTTTTGTGCGGTAGAGGTCTGCACGGGCCCGGACTTGGTCGGTGAAATGAAAGCGAATTTTCAAATGGGCCGGCAGAATTAGGACATTTATTTTCAACGGGCCGGGCCGGCAAAAAAATTGAACAGGCCTGCAGGGTCGGGCCGGGCAGATAAAAAAAAATTAATCGGGCCTATTGGCCTGATATAAGAATTTAAGCAAAACAGATTAAATATGAGCCATTTTCAATGAATATGACTTTCTCGAGAAGTATAAACGTGCGTCATGAGCCGATGCGAGTTTAAGGGTGTTCTCAAATCCAAAAGGGCAACTTTCTGACATAAGTTTTAATTTATTTTTGTTCGAAAATGCATGAAACTAGCTGGTGCTGTTGTTCAGAAACTATGTCATCGAGTTGTTTTTCCCTTTTTTTTTTTCAAATGCAATAGATCTTTCAGAAAATAGTGTCAAAGTAGACGTTTTGAACCGAGTTTCTGCACGAATGGAGAATAAGCACTCAAGAGCGGGCAAAAAACGTGTTTGTCAGAAACACTTATAACTCAATATGTAATTGATTGATCAAAAAATGGAAAAAACGGTTCAATTCCAAATCACTTCCATGGCCAGGCTTTCCAATTTTATATATTTCCATTAAAAAAGGAATTTCTAAATGTGTCAAAACGTTTTGTGTTTGTTGAGCAGAGCAGTTAAGAACAGCCTTAACAACATCAATACAGAAATGTAACATGTCCATCGTAGAGATCGACATCGTACAGTTACATGATGTCTGATCCCAGGTTTAATTTTTTCAGCAGACTTGTGACGGGACGGAATTGGTCCTAATCATTCTCAGGATGTGGAGGGCAGGCACTATGTTTTGTGAAAGTATTAATAGTGATAATGAACTTCTGTTAACAGTATCTTTGAAATATACCTTAAGGTGGCTCTCCTATTCACTGCTCAACAATGCGAAACTTTCAGGCTCATTTTCTGACTCATTTTTAACTATAAAGGCATAAAATTAACAGGCCTGGCTAATGAAGGCATTTGGAATCTAATAGCTTTTTCCATTTTTGATAAATTACTTACAGAGAGAAGAGATTCTTGTCACGTGATTGTACGTTTTTCTCCTTTCCTGTGCTTCCGGAAATTCGATTCAAAACGCTAACTTTGGCAATATTTTCAGAAAGATATATTGCTTTTATCTAAGAAAAAAAACGGCATTTACATAGTTTCTGAATAAGAATACCTGCTAATCTTACGCATTTTCGAAAAGAAATGAATTAATAAATGTATCGAAATGTACCTCTTTTGGATTTGTGAAAAACCTTAAAAATGAGAGAAATATTTTCACAAATCTACTTTTTATTATACAGCTTCAAAAGTTATCATGTTTTTAATCCTGTATTCAAAACTACATTAAATTTTTAATGAATCCTTATTCGAATTTTGAAACATCTGTAGAGACGATGACTAAAACATTGTAAGTACTCGTTAATGTTTACTATTGTGTGTTTTCTGTTCTGCGAACACATAGTAATCTAAAATACACAGTAAAATGTTCTAATAAATATGTCTGCAGTATTCATTAAAAGAATCTTAATTGTATATCAAGAAAAAACTGAATTTTGTAGAAATTGAGTAGGGCCGGGCCTGTTTTCACTGATTTTTGTACAGACCGGGCCGAGAACTGTAAAAATGTAAACGGGTCAGGCTGGGATTGGGCCAAACTTTTTATTTTTACACCAGGCTGGGCCAAGATAGATTTTGTTCGGGCCGGGCCGGGCCGGACCCGGGCCTGGAAATTCCGGCCCGTGCAGACCTCTATTATGAGGTGGTAATTTTTAAAATTTCTTTTTTATCTAGACAGAGAAAATCTGGAACTTCAATTTTCAAAAAATCCGGAGAATTATTCACTTATATTTTAAAGAATGTACATACATTTATTAACGATTAAAATTAAATGCTTACCATTTCAGATGATATGAGAATCCATATTTAATACAAAAAAATTCTTCATTTTTAATGATTAATTGGATACAGGGGAATAAATACTGAAGTCATCTGGATTATTTTTGTTTGCTGCTGCCATCTACTGGCAATTTTTTGAAATAATAGACTTCTATGGTCAATTTTTTTCAAGTTATCAATATAAGTATTAATTAGGAAGTGAAAGGGTTTTTTTCTTCTTTTCTATTTCGAATTTTAATAAATGGTTTCATCCTGTTTTTGGTGGCTAGTGAATGTTTGGAAAGTGAAAGAATTAATATCGATTTTTCAGAATTATTTCAGCATTTTAAATATGTTTTAAATATTTTTTTACTTTTTAAAAATTTTATATTTTATTTATACCTTTGTTAAATTTTTGATTGCTGAATTTAAAAATAATGGGGATTTTAAATTTTATTTAAATAATTTTACTTGAATATTCTTAATTTGATTTTAATATTTTTAAAAATATTTTAAAATTAAATCTAATGGTGCTGTCTTTTATGTAAGGAATTAATATATATAAATTAACAATTTTGATTTATTAATTTAAAGATAAAGTGTTTTAAAAGAGATATTAAATGAAACCCTCTGTATGATCTGTGCTCACATTTACCCACTTGTTTTCAATGTTATGTGTAATTTAGACCACCATAGGTTTTACCATATCAACATTATCAGTTTAGTTTTCTTGGTTTTCTGTTGGAATGCTTATTCAATGAAGTTTTCCTGTATATGTAAAGAATTAGTTGTAAATTACTCCAATTGGCAAGTTTTGAGACATTTTAAAATTATTTAATTAAAGTAGTCTGTAAGAAAGTCTTGGAGAAAAGTTTGCGATTAAAATTTTTATTTAATGCTTATGAATTTTTATAGCCATGTATTGCTTTTAAAATTTTTTTGCAGCTATTATCAGTACAGGTATTTAGCATTATACTTTCTACTCTAGTGATGCACCAGCAATTTGATTTTTCTGATGGCAGAATGCATGAAGTATTAATACATATAACTGTATATATTTTTTACAATTCATATTTTTCATTTGTTAAATAAAATATAATTTTATATATGTAGAACTCTATATTGTTTTAAATCTGAGATTAAGGTCAAATATATTTTTACAATATACAACTATAAAGTATTTATCACGTAAATCTTCTTTCTCCCATTTTCTGTATCAGAAATGTTTTTGTTATTTTTAAGATATGTAATTATACATTTTCACTGCACTGCATGGTTACTCTCTTTCTCTCGCTCCTAGAGTGTCTTTAGACAGTGAATTTCGATCAGCTATCCTAAGAATACGTTCATGTGTCTCTCAGTTTGGTTATAGAATGCGTTCCTATAGTGGTACTCCTCTTAAGCGAGGAACTCATGACTTTGAGTCCATTGTTTCTCATCTATCTCTAGCTGATTTAAACAGAGCACTCTTTCGATGTGATTCTGAAGAAAGAGATGAAGGTAAAGGTAGAGGTGCTTATGGATTACCCGGCTATGGAGATCTAGTGTATTGTGGATTACAAGGTAAAACTATTATTATATAGACAATTTTGACTCTTTTAAAGTATAAAATATTTAAAATTATTCATTTTGTAGACTTTTTTGATATTTGTAGAGATTAATGTGTAAGATCATGTAATGTATCTCTTGTTCTCTCTCACTCTGAGAGATAAAGAGAGGGTCTTCTTTTATTAAGATGTTTTCTATATATTTATTTTTACTTTAACAATCAATCTAAAATATTATTTATTGCCCATCATCTTTAAATAAGAGATTACAGTCATTTTTGTTATACAAACTTCTAAACTATTTTTTGATTACAAAGGTATTATATGTATGTGTTAGCTGTTTAATAGCCTGTATCTGTTAACTATTAGGGCTGTTAACTAATAGCTTCTCCTTGTTAACTAAGAGAAAACCTTTTAATTGTCTTCAAGGAGGACTTAAAAGAATAGACAAGGAGCAGGGACTTAATGTTCGATCTGTGCCTTCCACTGGTGCAGCCTGTTAGTGCCTTGCTTAGTGCATCGCGAATGGGCATGGATGGGCTTCTTCCAATTTGTTTAGCCAAAATGGAGGGATTTGACCACTTTCCCTCTTATTTTACCATGAATTCAAAAATAAAATTGTAGCTCTCGATTCCTGGCACTCTGCATGTCCCTGATTGCAGCAGAGATGAGAAAAAATATGAAGACAGAGTGTACTAAGAATCACCAGGTTCATCTCGGCTGACATAAGTTGATGACCTTGGCTACATATAACAGATGATCCCTATTTTTGAAAAATCGTTTACTGCAACTTAAAAAGGAATTAGGAATATCCAAATAGGACATTCTATGATTTTGTGAAGCAAGAAGAAAAGGTGCAGAGAAGTTTAATCTTGCCAGCGAACATATAAGACAAGACAATAGATGGAATGCAAACACCCTACATTGGTATGCCAGAAATATAAAATGACTGAGAAGATGACCTCAGGTAAATTGGAGCTACGAAATCAGAAAAGTGGCTGGAATTAATTGGATGACCAAAGCATTAGACTGCAAATGGTGTAAAAATGTGGGGGAGACTTGCATCCAGCTTATAATTAAAATCCAGCTTTAAAAATGTTGGTAATGATGACATAGATATATAAAATTGGAGTGTGTGATTTTCAGAAAAACACATATTTTTAATCTAGGTTTAATTATAAAGCTTATGTCTGATTTAATAAGTCAGTTTTAATGAATGAATCCTTTTTAAATTTCATACTATTGTTTATAAATTAAAAAAATGTACTACTATGGATAAATTTTCTAATCTACATTCAGAAATTCATAATTTATGAAGCCTAAAGGGTTGGTGTATAAAATGAAGTTTTAGTAAAAATATATTATTGAAACTATAGCATATATAATATGTTATTATGAATGTAACATTTGATCCAATTTTTGGAGAAAATTGTTTAAAATTCATCTTTTGAAAAACAGATTGAAATTTTATGGAAGACTAGCATTTATGGAAGAATATGTTGTTCATAATATGTATAATTTTTAATACATTTGTGTTTTTGTATTTGAATCACAATATTTAAATAAGTTTCTTAAACCCCTTCCATTTTCTGCTTTATTTATTTTTGATTTTCTTTAATTGCTACAAATTTTCAGTTTTGTTCAAAAAAATTTTTGTATATTTTTAGTGAAGTAATATAGGCAAGTATATAGTAATTAGGCAAGAAAAAACAAATCAATTTAGGGATATGGCATATTGGTAACTTTCTTAGTTCTTTGGTACAAAAAGAATGGGAACTAACTCTTTTCTTGGAACTCTCACAGGAACTGCTTTTAAAGAGTGTATAAAATCATATTTTTTTTTCTCTTTTTTAAAAATTCTTCCTTTATTATACATAAGTAACATCATTAATATTTATTTAGGGGTTATGAGTGAGTTGATGACAATTCATCTCGAAGATGACTTGGGACATCCTTTGTGTGGAAACTTAAGAGACGGAAATTGGCTACCAGACTACATAGCAAGTCGTCTGATAGATGATCCTTCTACTCATGATGTTAGTAATTTTTCTGAAGCATATTAATTATTTTTAATTTGCTAATTACTTGACTGCCAAGAAGGGTTATGTGTTTCACATGTATCTGGGTATGTGGATTTCTTTATACCCTCGAAACATCCCAACGGCTGGATGGATTTTAATAAATGTGGTCTCTATCAATTTGTCTTAACCGTCCGATGGTTATAGGCAAGATTTTATTTTTATAAATTCAAAATGGCAGCTATAAAATACAAAATGGCGGTAGACACGAAAAAAAAAATTACACACCGTATTGAGTGGCATATCATTGGAGAGGTTTTTCAAAGTGAAGACGATGCTTCATTGCCTATTTTACAGTCAGAAGCTCCGTTTAAATATTGCACAACTTGCTCTGTTTAAATATTACTCAACCTGGAAGTTGTGTAGGTAGGATATCTAGCTTTACTGCAACTCTAACCATCATTGACGTGTATAGGCTTCATCAAAACAGTATTTATAGATAGAAACTAACAATTAAACACCACTTAAAAGTCATTAATACAAGTAAATACAAAAATAGGTAAGTAATATAAAAAATAGTTTAATATTGATGAGAAACAATTAATTAGTTCGCTTTTTACGCAATTGGGTTTTTTGATTTTTTAAATTTAATTACATTTTATTTTTTGACAATTCCATTATCTCATTATCTTGAATGGAAAAATTCTAACAGATAAAATCAAATCGAGCTAAAATGAGATGAGATATGATTGTAGACATATGGGTTTAAGATCTTTAGTCTTGAGATTGATGGAAGAATTTTCCAGTCTTGGGAAAATTCTTGCAATTGACATCAAGACAGAAAAAAAATAGATAAATTTAATTTATATGTTTTGGGGGGAAAAATATTAAAAATGCTTAAAAAAAAAAGTTCATTTTCAAATGCTTGAAAGTCTTTGACATTTTGAAAAATGTAATAATAGTCCTTGAATCTTGAATTTTCTAATGAAATTCAGCCATAAAATGGAATATACAGTATGATATACTTGTGGAAATAGTTTCCACTCCCTTCGTAATTTTGCTCTTGAAATTTTATTCCTTATTATTATTTTATTTACCCATCTCCCTTCCCCATAACTTGTGTATATTCTTTGACTTTTTCTATGTAAAAAGATAATTGTACTTACAGTTAGGTCAATGGTTTCAAGTTGTTTTTGACTGCCTGAAGAAAATTCCTAGATATTTGATTCCTTGTTATTTCGACACTATAATTACTGGAGCGTACAGCAGTTTACTCACAGCACTATGGAGGAAGATGTCAGAGTATGTAGTTTAAATATCAGAATTTCTATTCATTTCATATTGAATATTTCAGATGTTAAAAGGTAATGAAATCTAATTAAAAAAAAAAAAATATATCAATTTATATTGACCTAATCTTTTTACGCAAATGAATTGCAGATTAATTAGTTAAAGAATTATTTTTCTTAATATTTACCTTGCAGATGTTAGTTGACTGCAACTTTTTTATGTTATTTTTATTATGTTAACTTTAAATAGCCTTATGTCTTGTTAGCTTTGTAATTTTGTAATATAAGTTGATCATCTTGTTTTCTAAGGTTGGTCATCACTTATTAGATGGTGTTGTTATCTTAAGTTTTGGTTTTGAAGTATCAAGTTTTTTTTTCTGCCTTTCTTTTCTTTCATTGTTTCCTCTTTAAGTGTCTTACTGATGAGCTTTTAAAAAATATATATTTTCTAAAGCACTTGTTTTTATTTTTAAGATTTGTAAAAATAAATTTCATAAAGATAAGAATCATAAAACAACAACAAAAAAAAAAAAAAAAAAAGAGATGGGATAACTAATAAATAATTTTAAATGTAATAATGTCCTATTAATCATAGTTTATAATGTAACCTTTTTTGCAAATTCTAAATAAGATTGAAGTTTGATTCTTTTTTGCTTTATAGTTACTAGAGTAATGGCCATTATCTAAAGCAAATAACAAGA
Organism: Maratus speciosus; assembly: GCA_963932465.1. NCBI lineage: Eukaryota > Metazoa > Arthropoda > Arachnida > Araneae > Salticidae > Maratus > Maratus speciosus. The sequence goes on from OZ010789.1 coordinate 158,331,278, forward strand.
TGACTGCATATGAGCAATAAAATATATGTTAATTCTGTTAAGTACACATTAATTTTCTTCTAAAGCAAATTTTATAACCTTGATAGGTTATGTTATTAAGCCAGCTTTTGTCACACAAAAATAGTATATTAAATTTGTTACCCCCCCCCCCCCCCCCTTCATGTATATTTAAAATGATTTGTGTTGCCAGAGTGAGAAGGCTTAAGAATTATTTTTTGTACTAATTTGGGAAGTGACTAAGCCATTTAATAAAATCATATTAAATACCTTCAGACATCTTGCATTTTTAAAAAGTAAATATTTTGATAATGTTTATAAAATATTTGACATGTAATTTTTTATCATATGCACCACATATCTTATATTATATGAAACTTTTGTTTTAATGATTTTCAGTTTTGTGTCTGAAGGATCAACATTTGTAAAAGCCTTGGCCTTAGGATCTGTTATTCTCTGTGGAGTTATTAGAAGTGCTCCATTACCACCCCTTTCTCCAAATTTAGAGGATCCAAAACCTGTTGAAAGGAAAGATGAAAATGGAAAAATTTTTCAGAACTGTGTTACAATATCAGCTGGTAATACTTTTTTTCCTTACATATTTAAATGCACTTTAATCTTTAGAAAGTATACAGCAATTTGTGTTAAGCGTACTATATTCTTTCTTTCTTTTTTTCTCCAATATTTTAAATTATCAGTTATTTTTTAGGAGAATCACACTGAATTTTGTTTTCATTTTTTGCTTTCTCATTTGTACTCATGTTATTTAAAATTAATTTTATTTTTATTATTTCTCACATATGTTTACAGCTGAGTTATTTTTACTGTTATTTCTGAAAACTCAGTTTATTAAGAATTAGTAATTGGATTTATAAAAATGGATACAATTACACAATTAAAGATTTTAATGTAGTTTTAAATTTAACTTTAAAATAAAATAGATTAAAGATCCTATCCTAAAGGCATTTTTTTATAATTTTAATTATTTTTAAAATTATTTATGTAAAATAAATCTAATTGATAATATTTGTACAACTTTTAGACTTTTTTTTAGTTTCAGAGTTTAAAATATATTCCATATTTTTTTAAAACTTTTTTTTTAAAGCTTATAAGTGTTGAGCTCTTTTTTTTTTTTTTTTTTTTTTTTTTTTTTCCCCATCAGACATTTGACAAAAGTTTGCATAGCAAAATTTATAAATTTATATTGATTGGATATCATACATAAGATTGATATGTAGGTTATTCAAATAGCTTATATACAGATATACTTTATTATTATTTTTTTAAAACTCAGTTATATTGATTGGTAAAGATATCATATGAACTGAATTTTTCCAACTGAGCAAAAAATTGACAATTTAAGTCAAAGGTCTTGGGTTTGAATTCAAACTTGTGCATTTTTTCACTCAATTAAAAACATTCACTTCATACATACAGATACTTTGCAAAGGTATTATTTTATGGAGCATTATCTATACTAATAATATAAAAGAAAGATATTTATGTGTTTGAGAAAAATCTGCTGTGTGTAGAGGGCAGAAAATTTAGACGAGGATAGTCCATGTCAGGTACTGATGCACCTGAGGCTCTTTTAAAATTTTTTAATTAGTCGAGATATTAATTAAAAACTGTAATGAATATTACAAAATGGTGCGAAAACTCCCAGCATTGCAGCTGGAACACCATTCAGGAGAATCAGAAGCAAGAAAGATAAAAAGTGCAAAAGCGGCTTTTTTTCCTCTCCAGTCTTTCTAAATGTGCATTGGTCGAACCATTCAGAATATGATCAAACTACAAACATATCCTAACTTTCATACTTTTTACTTTCAAATGCTCTCAACTGTATAAAAAAATACGAATTTTAATCCTTTAAAATAATATTTTTAAAAAGTTCAATTTTGTAGAGTTTTCCCTCCCCTCCCTTTTTTAATTTTTTTTAAAGCTCACATCAAGCTCAATTTTAGCAATACAGAATTTAAAAAATACTCTCTTCTACCTGAATACATTCTTCTTTATAATGCTACAAGTTGCTTAAAAAAAATCAAAAAAATTTACTACTGGAAGTCACATTGTACGACTCAGAGACACATTTTTCTAGACCAAAAATAACTAAATGTCAGTATTTTAACACATTTTTTGTACTCTCAATTTGCATCACATATAAAATTCTTGAAACATTTGGACAATTAGAAGTTCAGTTGGACCCAGTTAAAACACTTGCAGTTAATATGCAATGCCACGTTACATAGATTTTCTCTGGTTCCTTGAACATTGCCCATAAAACTAATGCAAAAATATAACATTTAATATGCGATGGTTATTACGGAATCTTGCTTAATACACCGTATATTTTTGGTCCTTTGAGGTAAAATACCATGCTTAAGACTCAAACTCGTAGATCAAGAAGTGAATTCCTTCTCTTCTCCACTGTTGTTAATTTGGCGGATTTTTTTATTCAGGTAAATGCCTCTGTTTTATAAATAGTAATATTTGCTTGATTTAATACTAATAGGAAATAGTGGTAGATATTATACATTTACATTTATATCATTTTTATCAGGCATTACTTGTACCAAAAAATATGCATCATGTAATGTCCTTGCTATACTCCTTAAACAGTTATAATATAGTTACTTAGAAACATTTTAATTCAATATTTAAATAAAAATACAGTTATTGTTTTATAGAAAAAATATGACTTGTTTTTCTTATAAAACAATAATAAATGTATTTTTAACCTGTGGGAAGGGCATTATAGAGTTTTTGGTGTGTGTGTGTGGGGGGGGGGGGGGGGGGGATTGCACTTTTTGACCATTGAAAACACAAAATCTCTAATCTTCTGGAGAACATCTCATTGCTCCGGGGGAAGGGGGGTGGGGAATCGTGATTGGAGATGATTATACCTGTTGAGTTAGTAAGGTTTTAAATGTACCTTTTATCATTACTATGTTTTATAATGCATGTTATACAAAAATAAATGAAACTCATGACAATTAATCAAATATGACTAATTGTATAATTCTTTTATGTTTTGTTTACTTTTTGCTTTGCTAACAATATTTTTTACACAAAGATTTATTAGGATAGTTTTTTTCTTATTAATTGAAAAATGAAGGGCAAATTATAATGGTACTGATTATCACAAGTACTAAATATTAATTTTAATAATTGGATTGTGCTCCAAAGATTTTGTGTTAAAAAAATTAGTCTATCAGGAACATATTAATCGACGTTAAAGCTATGTTTGAATCTGTATTTATTTTCAGGTATTATTCCACTTGATCCTATAAAACGAAACAAGTTAAAGTTGAATACACTTAAATTTTAATGTAAATGTACGTAAAATACACAATTTTCAGTCATAAATGAATAAATTATAGCTCTACAGTTAATTTAGATGATTAAATATGTAAATAACCCCAGTTTCTGCAACATTATACAAATCATGTTTAATATGTGATTAAGCTTAATACATGACTTTTGTCCTCTCCCTTGAAACGCGTCTTAACTGGCTTCGACTGTATTAAAAAAAAATTCTAAATTTTCACTCAGAGCGTGAATATGCGAGTGGCTTTTGCTTATGTTTTTGCAAGTAAATATTCATATTTTTACAAAAAAATGATATTTATATCTCATAAGAATTTCAAGGAGTTTTAGAGAGTTTGACATTAAGAACTATTTTGTTTTTTATATAAAATGACCCAGCTCAAGATTTGAAATGACTCAACAAAATTTTGCAACAATTATATATTTAAATTTTCAGACCATTCGGTTGAGTAGTGTTTTCTCTGTTATATGCGAACGGACAGATGAACCGAACGACGACTATATGTGCTACATATTTATATAATTATATTTATGTAAAAAATATAAACACCTAAAAAAAGGGGGGGGGGGTGAGAAGCAAACACAACCCTTTTACAACTAAATATCTGTATTTTTTCATGAATTTTTTACACAGGCTTCAAAACCATTATATTTATAACTGATAACAATTTTAAAGAGTTTAGACATTAAGATTTTTTTTTTTTTTTAAACTATTAAATGACCCAATGTAAAAACAAAATCCACACACTTTAAAATTCTGAATCTCTGATGTTCGGTTGAAATGTGGAAAAGCTTATAACACTCACTTAAAGAGTGTACAGTATACTTTAAAAGGACGCATTTAGTTAAAAAAAAAAAAAAAATTATAAATATTGCAGATTTCCTAATACGAGGTTTGTTTGGAAAGATTTTCATTTAAAAGTATAAATTTTTACAAAATCAGTTTAAAGAGATAGTCATACAAATTTTAGGTTTATTTAAGGTTATTATCACAGGCCTGGGCAATGCCAGGCAGTAGTCAGGATCAGCTAGTAAAGATATATAATTATATTGCTTAACATTCAAAGGGTTAATAATAAGAAATGTGCATATGCGTAAAATTGAGGTTAAATCTTGATCTTTGCAAAATGCCTACAAATACCACTTTGTTAGTTCCTACTTTCATCATTTTAACAAGAATTCTCAGCTGGTATCTCATTTTATTTGTGCAGACCAAATTTATTTAAGCATGTGAGATTTATTAATACTTTTCTTGGCCGCCTTTTACTTATTTTGCTGTCAATTACCCCTATATTCTAAAAAAAAGTAACTAACGCTGTCACCGCCACCATTAATGAGTTTTTTGTGACCGGGGGTCTTTCTTCGTTAATATTAAGAAAACTGCTGCATACAAAAATATATAAATTGATAGTATTATAGCGGAACGTTTGATAAACATGCTGATGCAGGCAGTTTTTAAATTGGATAATTATTTTAAGAGATATTTAATGTTAAACTTGGTCGAAATCATTCCATTAAAGTTTTATAGGAGCAAAAACTGTACATATGAATTTAATCATTTTTAGATCAATTTATACATTAGGAGTTCCCAGTGTGCAGACTGCATTTATTTCTTTTGCTTGACTAATTTTTTATAGATTTATTTCCATTTTAAATTCAAATTTTCAGCATTTCGAGAGATATATTTTTTACATATTTTAGAAAAGGGTATTATTTTAAATTGCTGGCAATTTTTAAAACAGCGCAAAGAATAATATTTCCTTCAAATTTAAAATTTATTTACACTTGGCTATTATAAACAGAAAAAAAACTTTTAAATTAGAATTAAATGATTAAGTGTTAAAAGAAAGAAAATATTGAAAATTACATCATAAAAACTATATTTACAGAGGAATTTTAAAAGAGAAAGAAAATTTTAAAATAATAAATTCATTATTATGCGTTAAAAGTTGTAAATGGAGGAAATTATGTAATATTTAAAATGGCCAAATAACATTGAGAGTTTAAATATATATTTGCGCAAGACATTTAATATTTTGAGATGATCTTTTCAACTATTGTTGTGAATTTTAAGACAGCACAAACAATATTTCATTTCTAACAACAAAAGTATTTTCACATGAATATTAAAAAGAGTAAGAAAACTTTGGTGAAAATTACGTCAGATTTGAAACGATACATTTAAAATGTCCTATTCAAAAGAACTTTCTTATATCGTTGTTAAAAAAATACCGGGAGACAAAGACTCTGTTTTCTTAATTTATTTTACATTTGCTTATTTTCAACTGCTTAACTAATTTTTTTTAATTGAATTGAAAGCAGAAAGTTGAAAACAGTCATTGTATCTCTTAACAGTAGCTGATTTTGGTCTTAAAAATCCCCGATCAAAGGAAAATGAATGGAAACCGTGTACAGGGAGATTGTCATTGTTTTTTAAATGATAATTCAATTGCTTGAAATCTTTTTAAAGCCGATGAAATTAGCGTGCTTTTAGAGTCTGTGGTGTCTGAACGGGGATTGGCAAGCATAGCTCGTAGGGGGCAGAGCTTCTAGTTAATGAAAAAAAAAAAAGACCATTGAAACATTTTCAAGACTTTTCTGAACTATATTCCTTTCTGGATCACTTAAAATCATGAAAAAAATTATATAGCAATAGAATTATCCTACTACCTTGATTATTTCTTATAGATTTAAAAAATCTTAGATAAATATTTATAATTCATATATTTTTTAACATGTTAAGCTAAAATAGATTCTGACAAATTTGATTTTTAATTTTCAATTCAAATAATGTTTGTGGACAGTAGTAGAAAACTCTCTTTTGAAGACAAGTATCTGCCCAAAGGTTTTCTGCCAAAATCAGTGGATTGAAAAACTGCAGTTACCTCTCACTTATATGCGTTTGAAGTGATTGATTTAAAATCGCACATAACTTAGAGGGTGTTGATGTAGTAATTCAGTTACACATTATCTGAAAGAAAAATATTTTGAAATATAAGAATTAGGATTAATAACATTTTATAAAATAAAAAGGTATATATTAGTATATTGTACTTAAAAAAAAAATTTCTCACACTTTTGCTGTAAAATTTACTTAAAAAAAAATACAATAAACATAAAATTTCATTTTACATAGAAGATATACTTACACTAAAAAAAAAAAAGGCATTTAATCCTCTTTAAAGAAGTTATCTATGTTCGTTTGTGTTTGCTTAGGCTGCGTTTGTACAACAACCTTTTCTAATGCATTAAATTAAAGTGTGTCATTGTATTTGATGCTACATCAGCATTTTGAAGGTAACACCTCAAAGTGTCCAAACCTCCTAAAGCAGTAGCATAAGATGGGACAATTACAGTATCAGTTTCATCATTATCATTGTCTTTTCCTTTTTTTTCAGCTGTCACATCATCAGAAGCAGTTTCAATATCTCTTATTTCCGTTGATGTTATGTTTTCATCAACATTGACGAAATCTTGTAAAGAAAGAGAATCTTGGTTTATGCTGTTCCATTCGTCTTCATCTATGTTAAAATCATTGCTGCTGTTTTCATTTTCCTGTAATGGAATAACTTCAGCATCATTTGAATGAAAAAAACCCTCTTTTCTAAAGCAGTTAGAAATTGTTGTGGCTGTTACATTATTCCAAGAGGAAACCAACATATGCATAGCATCCAGAATCCAAATTTTCTTGAATTCCTTTTTCTGCTTTAGTGATATAAACATTCTTTGCACCAAATCTTTCCTATACTGTGCTTTAACTGACCTTATTATACTGAGATCTAATGGTTGGAGTCTGCTAGTACAATTTGCAGAGAAAAATATTACTTGTGTATATGTCAGCAATGGGAGATCTGAAGGATGGGCGAAACACTAATCCATAACTAGCAGGCTTTTTTTTTTTTTTTTTTCCATTTTCATATCAAATTTTTTCAAAAAGTCTTATCAAATTTTTTATGTCATCCAGGCTTTAGTGCTATTTGCATAAGAACATGACAATTTCTTCACATTTTTTAAACACTGTGGTTTCTTGGATTTGCCAGTCACTATTGGCAGTAACTTTTCTGATCCGTCCACATTGCAACATAGAAGCACAGTCACTCTTTCTTTGCTGTGTTTACCACCATGACATGTTTCTCCCATAAAATCCAGCGTTTTGTTTGGTAAAAGACGGTAAAATAAACATGTTTCGTCGCAGTTAAAATATTCTTAACATCAAAGTTTTAAATTAAATTTGGAAGATCTGCAATCCATTCATTAACAATTGAATCTGAAGCGGCTGTGCTTTCACCACTCGGACAATTATTTGTTAAACCGTGTCTTTTCTTAAATTTTTCTAGTCATCCGCAAGAAGTCGAAAAATTTCAGATTCCCAAATTTGATGACAAAATGAGTGCCTTTTCTTTGAATAACTCACCACCAATGAATAAATTAGCTCTCATTTTTCTGATCTGCTGAATTAAAATCCTTTCTGAATTCTTGATTGTTTCTTCGCTTGTGTAGAATATTCACTCTTCATTTTTTTTTATTGTGTCCTTGCTCTTTAAAATCCTTCTGAGCATTGATTCTGGCAAATAAAATTTTTGAGGAAAACTTATTTTTGACAGTTTAGGATCATTTTCTGCTGCTTGTATAACTTCCATTTTGAACAAAATTGTTAACTCTCTTTTGATCATTTTTATTGCCAAAAAAAGAAAAAAATCCAGATGCTCTCGTAAAAGCAAAGGCGGAAATGAACACATGTGTGGCTTGATAAAAATAAAAGAGAAAGAAAGAAAAGAAGGAACCATTAGAACTGAGAGGAGAGGGTGAAAAGACGAATTGTTACAACCTTTCCACTCTCTTAGGTGCTTTGTGGAACAGTTTGACCTTGACATCTGCAGAAAATTCTTTATAGATAAGGTATAAAAAAAAAACTTCTGCATTTAACTCAGAGATTGTGAATTGTGTTGTTATTTTGGCGTATAACTGAGAGAGACAATTTAAAGTGCCACTTATAAGTGAGAGATCTATAGCATTATTTTCCTATTCTTCATGGTTCGGCCTGACGAAATTCACATATAACTGAAAGGTGCATAAGTGAGAGGTGACTGTATTTATTAAAAAATTGTATTTATAAAAGCAATTGATTTTTATATATCAGCTTCTCGGATACAGAGCTATCCCAATTCTTAATATTACTATTCATATGAAATGTTTGTCAATCCATTTACAAAAATATTGATATTGTAATTGCCTTGTAATTAATATTATCAAAGTTCATACCTGTAAATGGGTAAGGAGACAACAATAAATAAATAAAAATAAAAATTCCTTTAAATTTTATGCAAATTTATAAAGTTTATACAAATAGTGTTTGTATGTTCAACTTTATTCTCTGACTTTATCTAATTCTTACTCCCCTCCCCCCTCCCATTAAGTAAACCAGATAACCCAACCCAAGCTACCAGGGTTAAAGATGCCTGATATCTCTTTGAGACCAATGTGTGAAAGTTTTTGGTGCAGAAAAAATAAATTTTTTAAAGGAAGGTAAATTAATTTCATACTTTCAACCTTTCTTTCACAACTACTTTTATTATATTTTGTATTTCTAAGCATCACAACCTTTTAGGACTGCATGACTAACCAGGAAGTCCATATTTCAATAAATTCGAACCTGCATGATCGTGTGTATTCAGTTTTAAAAGAATAAACTATCCAGTGTACAGAATGTAGATGAAAATAATTTTTAAATAAATACTAATAGATTTTATTTTTAGCTTTTTTTCTTATACTGTCCAACAACTACTCCAAACTGCACTTTTGGTACTTTTGTATGAGTCACATGTCAGTGTTAAACCACAAAACATTTATATATTTACTAGCAAAAGCCATGCTTTGTTTGGATTCGTGAAGCATTATTTAATAAGATAAATATTTGAAAGTAGCAATATTTTTTAAAATTATTTTTGCATCTTTATTAAGCAAAAACATTGTTTAATATTTTGGCGCATTTTAATTTTAGAAATGTAAATTCAGTCAAATAACTAAGAATTTCATCGGAATTTTTTTATTTATGATATAACGAATTTAACAATTAATTTTATTTGCATTTTATTTGTTTACAATTCTTTTGTTGCCACTTTACAAAAATAAAAATAAAAAATCATAATATATATTTTTTTAAATGCACAAGTATCGTCTGTGTAAATTATTTCACATAATAAGAATAAATTGTGTATTTGAATTCTTAACACTGAAAAATACTTTTAATACTTTTATAATTGAATTTTCACAAATTTTAATTCATTAAAAATATGCTATAATTTTCATAAAAGAAGGTAATTTAAAATTTTCATAAAAGAAATCGTTAAACTAATTAATCATGATTCTATCCATAATGACTACAGACGTGTGAAAATTATTAGAATAATTGTGAAATTTACAATAAAATCTTGTTATATTAAAGAAATAATACATTATTTAAAAAATACCGATACATTTAATATTTAGTGTGCATTCCCTTATTTTTTATTAAGGATTCAATACGTCTTGGCATACTTTGTATGAGTTTTTGGCAATTAATTTGTATTTCGTTGTCATGGTGCCAAATTTGGATGAGTCTTTTTATCAGACCACTCTTATTTGTCATGTTGCATTTCTTTAATTTTTTCTTTACAATGGCCCAGAGATTCTCTATGGGGTTCATATCTGGACTGTTTCCAGGCCATGGAAGTGTTTTTATATTTTTTCCATCCAAATATGTGGTCACAGATGAAGCTTTATGGCACTGAGCTCCATCATGCATGAATATGAAGTCTCCATTTGGAAATCAGTCTTTTAATTGTGGAATTAGTCTTTGTTCAAGCACTTTTTTATACTGATGCTGGTCCATCATGCCTTCTACAATGTATAAACGTCCAGTACCCTGAACAGACATGACGCTCCAAACCATTACTTTAGTAGGATGTTTAACCGTTTGTTCTATGCAATTAGGGGAAAATGCTTCACTGGTACTTCTCCTGACATATTGACTACTTTCTTCTGATATCGCAAATATTGATTCATCGGAAAAACATACCTAAAAGATAAAACATACTTTAAGGTATGTAATTTGTAGAGAAATATTCTTATAAAACATTTTCATCAAATTTATAAACAGTTCTGCATCTTTAGTCAGTATGCAAAAAACATGATTTCAGGAAAAGAAATGAACAACTTAAATTCAACTGATTAATTAAAGGAAAATTAATATTTCTCATCTTGCTCCAGTCATTTCTGAATTGTTCTTGCACAACTTTTGCCCAAGCAAGTCTCTTCTTTGCCATAGCAGATGTGATTTTAGCCTTTTTTCGAGGACGATGAGTTCTGAGTCCAGCTGAGATGAGCTTTCTACGGATAGAAGAATCACATACATTTACGCCATATGCTTGTAAAGATATTTTTAGTTCATGACTAGTTGCTCTTCTGTTAGCTTTAGCAATTTGAATTAATTTCCTTTCTGTTTTTGCAGTAAATTTACTTTTCCTTCCGCATTTCCCTACTCTAGAATTTTCAAATTCACATTTGGAGTCCAAAGATTTTTTTATTCTACACACAGATGCTTGAGAAATTTTTCCTTTTTTAGCGCTTTCGTGCTGTGTATAGTGATCTTCTTGGATGAGACACTTTACCACAGCTAGTTTTCTAGGAGAAATATCACTTGCTTTACCTATAATCACGCAATAATCCTTTGACAAGCGAAAAAAAGATACCAATTAGTATAAACTGATAAACAGCGAAAAAATTTGTTTTCAGAATAACATAATACTGATGCCAACTCAAGAAAAGAAAGAAAATACTAGCACAGCAAGCAGACGATTTTAAAATTTTATTTTAAATTCGTTTGTTAATCAAACAAATTCTTTATGCAATGCAAACAATTTGATTACTTTGAATCAAATATTTTTCTTTTTAAAATATGGCAACATTTAACAAAATTATATACCCAAAACTACTCTAAAGGAGTGAAAAATCGACAGGATCAACAAAACAAATTACCTTTCATGAAACATTGCAAGTATATACAATATTAATCAAGAAAAACTGAAAAAATCACAATTATTCTAATAATTTTCACACGTCTGTAACTCTATGATTTATTTTTTCTTCTGGAAATTTACGTGTTTCATTTTTTATTTGTAAAAATGCGTCCGTAATGGAAAAAAAAAAAAAATGTAAAATAAAATAATATTTTTTTTAAGGTTATTCTGTAAAAAAAAAAAAAAAAAAAAAAAAAAAAATTGTGCAAATCTACAGATCATAAATTATTTTTATGTTTAATTTCGTCAAAATACTGAGTAGTTTTTTTGTAAAGTGTACAACAAAATGTAATTTGTGTGGCCTAGTAGAGGATTCGCTTTGCTCATCCTAATTAGCAACTTGAATTAATTACATTGTTTTAAATGCAAATGGGTTAATCTAACATAATTTACTTGCACACAGATAAAAAAATATTCATGCTTGAAAATTATTTTAAGAATTATAAAAAAATCAGTAAATTGATATATGTTTTACAAACAAATTGCATTTGAAAGTGCACATTTTCTTCTGTTGATGTAAAAATTTAAATTGTGTGATGTGTAGAAGTAAAAAAAAAAAAAAAAATTACAATAAAAGAAGAATTTACTGGTTAGGTCCTTGCCACTATCAATATGACGGCAGCAATACTCACATGTTTTTGCTTTAAAATATAGATATAAAGTTTATTATTATATTGGGAAATTTCATTATGATTAATTTGTTCGTAATTTTTTGTAGGATTGCCTCATTTTTCAACTGGTTACATGCGTAATTGGGGTAGAGATACCTTTATATCATTAAAAGGTCTTTTATTAGTAACTGGAAGATATGAAGATGCTAGGTAGGAATTGTTTCTTTTAACTATTTTTTATTTGAATAATTTTATTATACAATTTTCGTTCCCTTTAGAAATTCGGTGTAACTTATTAACTTTTATTAACTAGTTTTGAAAAATAAGTTACTCAATATTTTGATGCATATATTTTTGATATAATTCAAGATTCATCTTAAATGTCTGATCCCTTTCTTGTTTACTTTGTATTTTGACTGTGTTGTATTAAAATATATAAGTTCTATTGATTCATTTTGAGATCTAGATAAGATTTAAATATTCTTTATTGTAAGTTTGGATTAATAGAAGCCATGTAATGTTATGTCTAATGTGTTGAGGAAGATAGATATGTGAACAAGACAATGTTTCTACTCAAAAAATTTTCTTTCTTCTTTTTTCTTTTCATTTTGATTTCAGATTTGGTGGGAATTTATCAGAGAATAAAGAACAGCTTGATTTATTATTAGTAAAGTTAATGGGTCTTGGAATTTTTAACTGACTTCCAACGACATTGGCTATACAAATTTACTTGCATATATTTTTTAAATGCATGTCACACATAACTTTTGAAGGAATGCTTCAGTTTTTATAGCTCTTTGTTTTTTGATAAGTGCTTTTGTTGTTGTTGTTGTGGTTCCATATAAATTTCTCCAGGACTTAAAAATGGTATATTTTTCTGTCCTGTAAAATTAGCTTGTCTTCATAAAATCATGATATGTTACGACAGACAGTGCTATTTTACATTTAAAAACTAGTTATTGTATAATTTTTTTGTTGTTGTTGTCCTTACAAAGTACATAATTATTTTCTTTTAAATATATGGTAATCTACTGCACACCAAGCATAACCGATAACAGCAACAATATATTTTTAAATGGATGTAAATAACAATAAAAAGGATTGTAAGTGTGCCAACTTTCATACTGGAAGTTGGTTTTATTTTTTAATTAAAAATTACTTGTACTGTTGTTCTCTAAACCACGACTACCATATATTCTGGCATATAATGCATACTTTTGATACAAAAAAATTAATCAAAATTTACAGATGTGCCATATACACTGGGTATAGAAGTGAAAGATTAAAAATTAAGAAATGACAATTGTAATAATTGAGATTTCTATATGAGCACAAGAATTAAATTTTCACTAACACCAAACAGTTTTGCCTCCACAATGATTTCTATTTCCTTTTGCAATATATATGATTTTGCATTTAAAACCACGACTGTCCTTGTTTTGTTTCATAGGAGCCACTCACTACCATCTTATGATCTACTTATAATAAAATCTGAGTGCATGTGACCGGCAGAACGATGCCGGTGCGAACCACTCCAGTGTGCGAATCGACCGTAGCTAAATGCCATCTTAGGCTTAATAAAAAACATATCTTAACATATGACAGCTACATGATAATTTTTTCTACTTGAAATCATGTCTGTTCAGCATATTTTCATATAAAACATGTGTATCATATCCATTTATAATGTATTAAGTTCTAAATTAAAATTAAGCTATTAGAAATCAAATCTAAACAAACGATACTGTTGCCATTCAGATTCAAATTCCAGCAAATTAAGAAACAAATGAATGACTCTTTGACGATTCATCAAAAAAAAAATACGGCTAACATCTGATTCTGCTTTAAATATATTTTTTAAAACATACTAAAGCCTTTAAGTTTTTTGAAATGCGTTTTTCATTTTTTTTCACATTTATAAGCAGCAATTTTATTTACGACTGTTTACATTTACAAGCAGTAAGTTTACGACATGCATATGAAATATTATGTAATTTATTGAATAAATATTTTAAAAAATATTATCAATGTTTTCAACAAATATTAATAGTTTTAATGATTCAATTTAATGATTATTCATCTTTATTCATATGAATCATTCATATGAATATTGATTCATATCAATGATTCATGTATTTCACTCTTCTGTAGTGGCAACAGTGAAACGCTGTTTCTTTAGGAAAAACTGAGGGATAAACGTGCTGACATTTCGCCACTACTCGCTTTGATCTGTCAATAGTTATTTTTGAATGTTTTAAAAGTTTTTTTAATTTTTATTATGGACTTTCCGAATGAATCGCTTTCGGAAAGAAGGTGCCAATTGACCAGGAAAAGAATTGCGCGATCGCGGCAATCAACGGATTTCTCAGTTTGCCTGATAAACTCAGCTGAGTTTACACCGAACATAATTAAACACCCATACGCACAATTTTTTGTTTATTTTTTATCCAAACTATGCATATTTTAAGTTCATGTTCATAAAGTGTTTATCACTCGCAGGAACGTTTCATTATAATAAAGATTTAAAAATCAAAATTAAAATTTTTTTAAATTTTACTAAATTTTTGTACCATTAAAAAACATAGCTTTATGTATGTGTATTACTTTCAATGATGCACATAATGGTGTTTTAGTTTTGGCCAAATATATGAATCAAATTTTAAAGTTTCATCTAAAATTAAAAAATAAACATCTGATTTTTTAAAGAAATGCCACATGTTTTTTGTTTTATTTTTAAGATTCTTATTTCACCTATGCTGAATTTTTTAAGCTGAATTTAATATATTTCTGTGAATTATTTTTTGCTGTTTGAAAAATGCAACAGCTTTTTTTTTTTTTTTTCAACTATGCATATATTTTTAAAAGCATTTACAGACATGCCACTTTCCAGCGAAAACATGGAATTCCACTTTTTCGGCACAATTTATCATTCCTGGGATTGATGCAAATCAGTATTAAAATTTGTTGACATTTTTAGGACGAGAAGGGAGGTGGTAGCAGAATTTGACAAAATAAAAATGTGAGTACAAACTGCGGCAAATTGAGTTTATTTCTAATCCTTTCCCATGACCTACTGTGCATTTAGTCCATGTATAGAAACAAACAGCATGAAAAAAAACATAGCCAGGAGCTTGCAACTATCATCTGTCTGCTTTCCCTGAAGGATTGCAAAAATCATCAAAATATCATAGAAAAAGGGTGGTTTCGTCAAACGAATATGAATTTCGTCAAAGGATCGCAGAAAAAAACACAATTTTTCCCAAAGGGTCCATTAGAATGCATGTTTCGTCTAAGGATCATGGAATATGTGAATGTCGCCAAATAATCGTGGAAAAAACATGAATTTCATCAGATGACTGCAGAAAAAATGCATTATTTGATCAAAGTATCACGAAAAACGTGAATTTAGTCAAATAATCACAGAAAAAATATGATTTTCATTAGAGGATCACAGAGAAAACGAGAATTTCATCAAAAGGTTGCAAAAGTGTAAGTTTCAACATAAGATCCTAAAAAAAAATGTAAATTTTGAAATCGGGGGATCTTGAAGCTTATTGGTTCATCAGTATCAGGTGAACCGTTAGTCAGCTAAATTTTCTGTAACGTAACTAATTTGCTGCATACATTCGGATGCACCTGTGCTTCTGACAATGTATTTTGATTGTAAGGTAAGTCTCGCTTGCTCTGCTGCTTCTTTCTTTTTTTTTTTTTTATTAGGATTTTTGCATTAGCTGTTTAAAATGCACCCTTTATTGGCCAATATATCGATTTTTACATGATTTACCATTTTAGAGACTGACGATTCAGCCAACGACTGCCGAAAAAATTCGAGTCTGAAAACATCGAGGGTGTATTACCAAACATCCATTAAAATTTAAGTTTAATTCAGTTAGAAGAGAAGTACCTAAATTATTGATTTTCTTTTTTAATTTTAACTGATTGTTTGTTTTTTGTGTAAATGTATTTGAAATTTTTTTTGTATGAAACTCCTCTTTTTTTATGAATCGCCGTCTCATTTATTGGTATTTCCTTATATTTATCCTTTTACTTTTATTTTATGTTTAATAAATTTTTTGGCAGTTGTGAGCGAGATTTTACCTGCATTCGTAACAAATTTTTCAAGATGGCAGTAAAACTTCGTTTTTAAATCTTTATGTTACTTATAAATCCATGTTTTTACATCATTTTCTATTTTTTTGTGCAAATCATTGATTTATAAATACCATAAAGATTTCAAGGTGACGGAAAAACACAATTTTTAAAAGATTTTGGCACAATTTTTTTCGCCAAGCAGCACAGGATGCGGAACTCTTCCCTGAATTTTGTCAAAGAAGCGTGAGAGGTGTAATTCGTCAAAAAGGTGCAGAAAAAACGTGAATTTTGCAACAAATCCCGATAAAAACACTCATTTCGTGAAAGGATTGTGGAAAAAACAGTCATTTTGTCAAAAGGCTGCGAAAAAAACATGAATTTCATCAAAGATGTGCAGAAAAAACGAGAATTTCACCATAAACATTAAATTATTGATTTTTTTTTGTTTGTAAATTTTAACTGATTGTTTGTGTTTTGTGTAAGTATTTTTAGTTTTTTTTATATATATTTTTCTGTATGAAACTCTCCTTTTTTCTGAATCACCGTCTCATTAATTGATATTTATTTATATTTATCTTTTTATTTTATATTTAGTAAGTTTTTTGGTAGTTGTGAGCGAGATTTTACCGGCATTCGTAACAAATTTTTCAAGGTGGCGGAAAAACTTTGTTTTTAAATCTTTATGTTATTTATAAATCCATGTTTTTACATCATTTTCTATTTTTTGGGCAAAATCATTGATTTATAAATAACAAAGATTTAAAAATGTTTTTCCGCCATCTTGAAAAGATTTTTGGCAAGATTTTGAACAATTTTTTTTTTTTTTTTTTTTTTTTTTGCCAAGTGGTACTCGTCCCTGAATTTTGTCAAAGAAACGCGAGAGCTGTAATTCGTCAAAAGGGCGTAGAAAAAAAGCGAATTTTTCAACAAATCCCGATAAAAACACTCATTTCGTCAAAAGGCTGCGAAAAAAACACGAATTTCATCAAAGATGTGCAGAAAAAATGAGAATTTTGCCATAGGGTTGTTGGAAAAAGCTCTTTTTTCCCCCCCCCGCATGAGGTGGTTCATACAGGGTTCGCACACACTCCTTAGACTCCTTGGAAACTCCTTAGAAATGAAAACATTTCCAAGTAGTACTTAGAACTACTTAGATAAGAAAAAACTCCTTAGAAACTCCTTATATTCTATTGCGGCTTCGGACGCAAGCGATATTGCTGCCGAGGGGGAAAAAAATCGTGATTGAAAAACGCACGGTAAATCCTTTATGCACGTCATTCATCTGAAGCACAACACTGATTGGGTAGGGTAATCTTAATAGGTCCGTTTTTCAATTATTAGGTCCGTAAAGTCCGTTTTTCGACACTGTTAGCCGACCTTTATTTTAAACGTTATCAATGTTTGGCATTTAGCCAAGAATCTCGGAAAAATCGCGTTTTTCGCAAATATGTTCCAAAAAAAATACCGTCAAATTTCGTCAATCGATCGCGGAAAAAATTCGTAAATTTTGTTAAAGGATCGTGAAAAAATGAGAATTTCTCCAACAGATCGCGGGAAAACTCGGATTTCTTAAAAGAGCGTGCATTTCTTAAAACACAGCGATAAAACGCGAATTTACTCAAAGGATCACGAAAAAACGCGAATTTCGTTAAAGATCGAGAAAAAAAAGCAGATTTCCTCGAAAGATCGCATAAAACGCGAATTTCCTCAAAGGATCGCGAAAAACACACGGTTTTCATCAAAAGATCACGAAAAAAACGTCAGTTTCGTCAAACGATCGAAATAAAATGCGAATTCCATTAGAAGATCTCGAAAAAAACGCGAATTTCCCCAGAGGATCGCGAAAAACACGAGAATTTACTCAAAAGATCGCAAAAACATGCGAATATCCTCAAAGGATCGCGAAAGACACGCAAATTTCGTCAAAGGATCGCGAAAAACACGCGGTTTCAATCAAAATATTGCGAAGAAAACGTCAGATTCATTAAACAATTGAAATAAAACGCGAATTCCATTAAAAGATCGCGAAAAAAACGAATTTTCCTATAAGGTCGCGAAAAAAAAAAAAACGCGAATTTCTCCCAGAAGATCGCCAAAGAAACGCGAATTTCATTATAAAATCACGAAAAAAATGCGAATTCGTCAAAATTTCACCTTCAAAGAAAGCGATTATCGTTGTTCTAAAAAAATAAATTCAAAACTTGTTATATTTTTTCTTGTATGTTGCATTTAACATTCTTTTTTTTTTTTTTTTTTTTTTTTGCCTTTTAAAATTTTCTTTAAGATGTATCATGTATGTGATATACATAATAAGTGTTTGGGGTTTCACAAATGTCTATTTATATCACCTAGGGGTGATTTTAGTTCGAATTTTCCAAAAATGTAAGGCGTTCATTTTCGAAAATTTTTAAAAGTCTGTCACCAATCCGAAAATTCCGACATATGGTCGCCGAAAAAAATAAATTTTGTCAATCGTCTGCAGAAAAATCGCCAATTTCGTTAAAGAATCGCAGGAAAAACGCAAATTTCGTGAAATAATGGCGAAAAAACCCACAAATTTTGTCGAAAGATCGCGAAAACCCAAAAATTTCGTCAAAAGATCGCGAAAAAACGGCAAATTTCGTCAAAAGATCACGAAAAACCCCACAAATTTCGTCAAAAGATCGCGAAAAATCGACAAATTTCGTCAAAAGATCGCGAAAAACCCCACAAATTTCGTCAAAAGATCGCGAAAAATCGACAAATTTCGTCAAAAGATCGCGAAAAACGCACAAATTTCGTCAAAAGATCGCGAAAACCCCCACAAATTTCGTCAAAAGATCACGAAAAACGCGAATTTTGTCAAAGATCCACGGAGAAAACGCATAGCTAGTGTCGGGAGGGCATTTCCCCCCTCCCCCTCTCTGGTGTAACTTTTCAAAAGATTTGCTGTGAATTTCAGAATTAATTATTTTTTTTACTCAGAATCACCCCTGTGACATGACCATTGGTCACTGCATAAAAAAGTAGATTGTCAATTTTGTATTTAAACTTACGAAAGCAATAAGCAATTGTGAATACTGTGCAATTTCAGCACTAACAATTAGATTCTAATTGAGTAAAATTTGTTTTTGAAATGTTTTTCTCTCCACATTTGGGCATTAAAAATTGGAGTGTGCATACCACATAACGATGCAGCACATAAAAATATCGATAACAAAAAAAAAAAAAAAAAAAAAGGCAAATCCTTAAAATTTCTTGGACTCCTTGGAATTTTTGGGTACTCCTTGAATTTTTTCTTCCCAACTCTGTATGAACCCTGTTCATATTTTCTTCATTTGAAGGTTGACTTTTACAAACACTATTTTTTTAATGCTTTTGAGGACTTGCCACTATCTGAATAATCATGCATATCAATCACCTGTTTAATTGAGTCTTACTTAATGTTGTAAACTTAAAATAACACTTTCCCGTCATTTTTGACGGGGCCATATGCTAGTAGAAGATAAAAATTTCAGTCTATTTCAGTGAACCCACGAATGATTAAAAATTCTCTCAGAGAATTCAGGTAGACAGGTGTGCTAGGTAGTGTTGTATGTTCTTGCTCCACATTTTCTCTTTTTTTAATGTTCATGCTAATTATTATACTTTTCAATGTCCTCTTTCTTTTCATGCTACATATCTCATGAAGATTCTTTTGCAAAGAAGGGTGTGTGTAATAGGGCTAATTTACCTAAAAATATAATAATATACTGTCTAATTTTAGTTGCACATTCTGCACTAGAACACGTTATATGCTGGAATATATGATAATTCTTTTTTTAAAATATTTAATATGTTGTATAATTTTTAGTTTTATTAAAACTTTTCTTTTCAAGTATAAAATAAAATATTTAAATTTTTCTAATTGAATAACAGATAGCTGAGGTGAGGAAAAGTAAGTGAATGAAAGACCAACAGAGACAGAGAATGTTTGGTTCATTAATATATTGTTTTATCTCTGTGTTTAAAGATGACTAAAAGTCAATCATAGACTATACAGTCAATTTTTAAACAACGAAAAAAAGGTAGAATGTCTTTATTCCCTTTACATTTCTGGTTAAAGAAATGTGTGATCATTTTTACTTTCTTCTATCTTCGATAGAAGAAAGCATTGTAATCGAAATTTTTTTCAACTTCTGGTTTTCGACGAATTTTCAAGTTATAAGGGTCAGAGGTCCCCAAAAACATGTATATACAACATGTCTGTCTGTCCATGTGTATGTGTGTTGCCATTGTACCATTGAAAAGTGTATGAAGTTATGCATAGAATTGAAATAAATTTTTTGTGTGTTTTTGGTTATGGCCAGCAGGTTCTCCTTGAATTTGGAAATATTTCGCCAGAAGGAGGGGCTGTAATAGTGATGTTTGTGTCATTTTCATTATTATACCACCAAAAAGTGTATGAAGTTAAGGCATAGAATTGAACCAAATTTTTTGTGTATGTTTTTCGCTATGGCTCACAGGTCCTCCTTGAATTTCAAAATATTCTTCCAGAAGGGGTGCTGTAATAGGGATTTTTGTGTAATTTTCTCGATTTTTTGTAATTATATCATCCATTGGTGGCTCGCGCAGCCATGGGAACTTTGCATCCTGCTAAGCCGGCTATTCCCAAACAACTCATGTATAACAGGATAACGAAAAACTGTTGATTTTAATAAATATCATGATCAAGATTATCTCGTTTTTACTCAGATTAATTGACTGAAGCAGAAATTTAAGATGAAAATTAAAGTTGGTGTAATATTGATCTAATAATATTGAAGTATTAATATTTGTAACTACTTTTTGAAATATTAAGGTATGATATAGAAGAAAGTTTTGGGATTGACACATCCAACTAGTTTGTTTTCTTTCTATAAATAATTAACTGTTATTTACCATATTTATAATGATCACATCAATTATTATTTGAAATGAATGTATGTGTGTTATGTGAAAATTAAGAAGGATATATGTACTTTAATTTGGTTGTTTTTAGGTATATTATTCTTGCTTTTGCTGCCTGTTTACGTCATGGTCTCATTCCTAACTTGTTAGACAGAGGAATTTGTGCACGTTTTAATTGTAGAGATGCTGTATGGTGGTGGCTACAGAGTATACAAGAATATGTTAAAATAGTTCCTAATGGTCACAATATCCTTTCAGACAAAGTATCTAGATTATTTCCAACTGATGATTCATCACCTGTACCCGCAGGAATATGTGTAAGTCTTGAGATTTTATTTTTCCTTTTAAAAAGCAAGTACTTTTTTTCCTTGATAGAACAGAAAAGGTACACATGGAAAAATATTGAACCTCAAATTATGGTACGTGAATAAAAGTTCTGTGAGGATTGTTTAACCAGACTAAAAAATATAGGAATCTATAGATTGAACGGGAAAGAAAATCATTTTAAAAAATAATTCGATTTAGTTTAAATTTATTAGCAAGATTACATAATGAAGACAAAGTCCAAAACTAATGTATTTGCAAAAAAGGCCAAAACTCCTCTCTCTCTCTGTTTCTCGCACCTCCAGGTGAAATATATGGAAGGGTTTAGCAATTTCTTCTTATATCATGCCTATACCCAAAAACTCAACAATCTGTAATGTATCTTCGTTTGTTTTTGTCTTGAATTGATTTTGAGATTATCTCAGCCTTTCTAGAATAAGAAAGGAATGGGATGGTTTTTGAAAAATTTTCCTTTTTGCATCATGTGTAAATCTTGAGAGTGGGGTAGAGGGGAGATGTTCTGTGAAAAATTTCTTTTTACCTACACCTTGTAAAAATCTTGCTTTATAAGAACCCCTTTTGTCTACGCCTTATAAAAATCTTGCTTATTATAGTTTTTAAACCTATGTCCTGAGACCCACTATTTACATACATGGAAATAGGTTTCATACATAGAATTGTGAGTATATGCATTAATAATAATAGGAGTGGAAACCACTATGTTTGTCAAAAGTTTAAAGAGGAAATCCTTATTACATTTTGCTGTAGCTTTACATCTTTAGAAGTTAGTCCTCTGATTTTTAAATCTTGCATGTTACTTCTGTACAGCATTATAAACTTTCAATCAAATACTAAAGGTAAAATAAAAGATAAAATGAAAAGAGTAAGATCTTTTTCACTTTATTTTGTTCTTTAGCATTTTATGACCTTTTTGAATTGTGTAGCAAAATTTTTCTTACTCTCCCAACATTTAAAGATCCCAAAAGTTTGTGCTATAGTCCCAAAAGTTTGTGCTATAATTATATCAGCATGCCAATGAGGGAATCTCAAAAAATAAAATAGGAGATAAATAAAGATGTTTAGTTTATATATGTAATTCACTGTATGGTGTTTAACTATAACTGCTCTATAAATTTATATGGTTCATGATGATGCTTTTTCTTTTAATAGGATCAACCCCTTCATGATGTAATACAAGAAGCATTACAAACACATTTCCAAGGGCTAAAATTTAGAGAACGAAATGCTGGACCTCAAATAGATGATTGCATGACAGATAATGGTAAGTGCTAAAATTTTAATAAGGTATAGAAACTTGTTAAAAATATATCTGTAAAATGCCTTCCCTGCTTTTCTTCTTTTTTAAAAGGCTGTGTGTACGTGTGCAAGAGAGGGAAAGAGGGGGTAGGAAATTGTAGATTTATACATGTAAGACATTTAAAGATTAAAAAAAGATTTGAGTACTTTTCTGTTATACCAATGCCATTGTCACCAAGTGTAATAATTGGTTCCAAATGAAACATTTGAAAAAAGTTAACATTGTTGGTGTGAAAGTGATATTTTAAAACGTGTAGCATTTCAAAATTACAGATTTTCAAGAACTATTTTATTATATTAATATAAATATGTACTTAAAATAAAAGAAGAAATAAATATTATACAATAAAAATAATAAATAAAACTCAATTTAAACTTCAGAAATGAAATTATAAATATCTCTTGTTGGGAGGACAGGGTGTTAGAAATTGTTTATAAACGTATGTGTAGGACATTTAAAGAGTAAAAAAAAAAGATTTGGGCACTTTTTTGTTGTACTAACACCATTGTCAGTAAGCGTAATAGTTGGCGTCAAATGAAACATTTGCAAAAAACTAACATTGTTGGTGCAAAAGTGATCATTTAAAAAGTATAAAATTGTAGGTTTCCATGAACTATTTTATTATATCATCAATATAAATATGTGCTTAAAATAAAACAACAAATAAATATTATACAATAAAATAAGAAATAAAACTCAATTTAAACTGCAGGAATGAAATTGTAAATGTTTCTTAGCATTGCATTCGATTAAATGATAGAATGTAAATTTCTGAATAAAGACTTTGCCACATGAACACTGAGAGGCAGGATTGTAAATTATGACACAGTGCCACACAGTGCACTTTTTGACCATTGAAAACACAAAATCTCAAATCTTCCGGGGAGTGGGGGGAGGGTCCCGGGTGCACCCACTAAATTCAACACTGCTTCTAAGTTATGACAAGAAATATTTACAGGGATTAAATTATTTCATTAAATGTACAAAACGAAGAAGAAAATGCAAACAGTTAAAGGAAAACTCTTTTTAAAAGATAATTATTCTAAGGTTATTTTTTAGTAACCTTATAATAATTATTTTTAAAAGGAGTTTAAAAAAAAAATTAATTATCTAATTATTTTTTTAAAAAAATTTCTCCTAATATAGTTTTTATTATATTAAGAACAATAAAAGATTTTATTCATATTTTTATTTCTCATACATTTCTCTCAGATCTTCATGTAGTTTCATGCCAATGGTGGTTCCGTGAACAATTTTCTAATTGTTTTCTGAAATTCACAGCAAATTTTTTAAAAGCTTACAGCAGAGGACGGGAAGGGGGAGGGGATATCCTCCGGGCACTAACTATGCATTTTTATCGCGCCTTTTACTAATTTCGCGTTTTTCTGCGATCTTTTGACAAAATTTACGTTTTTTTTTTTTACTCAAACTTCTGACGAAATTTGCATTTTTCCATTAACTTTTGACGAAATTTGCTTTTTCCATGATCTTTTGATGAAATTTGCTTTTTCCATGATCTTTTGATGAAATTTGTCTTTTTAGGGTTTCGTTCATCTGACGAAACCCTATTCGTCTCATTTCTTTGTCTGTCTGTCCATCACAGAGCCCATTCTCAGAAACTATACATGTTGGAGACTTGAAATTTTGGGTACTTATGGCTGAACACCTCACTTCAAACGACAAATCATAAAATTTTGAAAAAGTCAGTAATTAACCGAACTACGGGCTAATTAACTTCTAAAATTAACCAATTAACCTTTTTAACGCAGGTACAAACGCACCTTCTCCAAATCATCGGAGTTTATCCTTAGGTTTGCCAGTAAAATCAGTGGATGCACGGTTACCATGGAGGAAATTAAGCCAAAAAATGAAGTGGACATTTTAATTCGAAATCCCATCTCAGAAAGTATTGGTCCGAGAAATTTGTAAAAGATATAGCAAAAAAAATCTATTTTATTTTGGTATAAAGTTCATATTTCAGCGATGTGTGTAAGTGAAAATATCCACTAAAAATCGATCAATAAAAAATCAATTTATTTATTTGGGAAGACAAGGAAAAGAGATTTCATTTTCGCGCGAAGCAGGTGTCAGACATGATGGCACTTGCGGTTTTCTGTAATAGAATATTTTAATACAAAATTTAAATTTTTTGATTCAATTTTCTGGCATCCGGATGCGAAATTGTTTGCTGATTTCATACATATCCAGTTCAAACTCCTAGCTTAATTACAAGCTGAGATATTAATTATTATTTAATTAATCGGTTTTATTTTTAACAAATGCGTAGATTAAAAAGGAGGCATGTGCTTTTTTAACCACGAAATAATTTAAATTAGGAAATCTAACAATTTGCGTGGGGTTTTTGAACGATGCTATGAGACAAGTATAACTTATTCATTATCAGAAAGTATTCATACCACTATTTTCGAATAGTAATTTCAGCAATTATCTTAAATTCTTGGTTAAGACCGCCACCCCCTCGACTAGCATATCTCCTGATAGATTGTTTAACGAAGTTACGTTCAGATACAGTTTTGTTAAGAATAGAGTGAGCTCTCTCATTGTGGAATGTGGAACTAACAGACTGCGATTTCATTTAAAATAGGAAATCTAACAAGGCGATCTGTTTGAAACTTTAAGATAGTTTATAACACGTAAGAAAAAGTTTATAAAAAATGGCACGTGAAATTTCGGGCAGGTGGGGAGAGGCAAAATATTTCTTTTTTTTTTTTTTACCTTTTTGTTTAATACCGTTTCAGGTGCTTTTTTTGATGGAGTCCTCAGATACATGTTATTTATTAAATATAAATGTCAAAAATTAAATTACCACTATTTCCGAATAGTATTTTTAACAAACATCTTAAATTCTTGCTGAAGACCACAACCCCCTCGAGTAATATATCTACTGATAGGTTGTGTAAAGGAGTTTCATTCAGATATGCTTTTGTTAAGAATAGAGTGCGCTCCCTGGTGTTGGAATGTGGAACTAACAGACTGCGATTTCATTTAAAGTAGGAAATCTAACAATGCTATCTGTTTTAAGCTTTAAGATACTTTATAACACATGATAAAAAAGTATAAAGAAGAATGGCGTGAACAAAATTAGGAAATATAGCCGGACGATCTGTTTGAAACTTTAATAAAGCTTATAAAATATAACAAAAATTTTAAACATCAAGCTGCGTCAAAAATCATGGTGACCATTATCCCACTTCGCCCCCCCTCCCCCTCCCAAGGGTGGCACTTTTCTAAATTTGGCAGATACACGTCATGCATAAATGCCAATGTCTCCGGAAATGTAGGATAAAATACGGAAGTACGGTAATAAGGTAGAAAATACGGAAATTTGAGGCAAAAAAATCGCGAATTTCTTCGACCGATCGTGGCAAGAAATCACGAATTTCGTCAATCGGTCGTTGAAGTATATCGCGAAAATCGTCTATTAATCGATAAAACCGTCAATTTCTACAATCGCTCGCGGCAGAAAATCGCAAATTTCGCCAACCGATCATTAAAAAAAGTTGCAATTTTTGTCAATCAGTCGCTGCAAATAATCGTGAAATTCAACAATAGGTCGTTGATAAAAATCTCAGCCGCTGCAAAATATCGCGAATTGCGTTAATCAGTTGGGGGGAAAATATCCTGAAATCCGGTAATCGGCCAATGATAAAAATAGCGAATTTTGTCAATCACTCGCTGAGCTGCAAGAAAAATCTCGAATTCCGTTAGTCATTCGCGGTAAAAAATCGCTGTTTTCGTCAGTAAGTCGCGGCCAAAAATCGCTGTTTTCGTCAGTAAGTCGCGGCAAAAAATCGCAGTTTTCGTCAGTAAGTCGCGGCAAAAAATCGCTGTTTTCGTCAGTAAGTCGCGGCAAAAAATCGCTGTTTTCGTCAGTAAGTCGCGGCAAAAAATCGCTGTTTTCGTCAGTCAGTCGCGGCAAAAAATCGCGATTTCCGTAAGTGAGTTCTCGGCAAAAAATCGCGATTTTCGTTCGTCAGTCGCGGCAAAACATCGCGGTTTTCGGCTGTCTGTCGCGGCAAAACATTGCGGTTTTCGTCTGTCGGTCGCGGCAAAACAACGCGATTTTTGTCTGCAAGTCGCGGCAAAACATCGTGATTTTCGTCCTCAAGTCGCGGCAAAACATCGTGATTTTCGTCCTCAAATCGCGGCAAAACATCGCGATTTTCGTCCTCAAGTCGCGGCAAAACATCGCGATTTTCGTCCTCAAGTCGCGGCAAAACATCGCGATTTTCGTCTGCAAGTCGCGGCAAAACATCGCGATTTCCGTCTGCAAGTCGCGGCAAAACATCCCGATTTCCATCTGCAAGTCGCGGCAAAACATCGCGATTTCCGTCTGCAAGTCTCGATTTTCGTCAGTCAATCTCGGCGGAAAATCGCGAATTTTGTTGGTCGCGGGATTTCACACTCACATCAATCACAGATTTTTTGCTCCGTAGAGATAAAGAAAAAAATTCCATTTTTATAAATTTATTATAAAAAATTATTAATACATTAATAGTAAAAGTAAATTAAGTAACCTTTATTTAAATTATGTTTGTGTTGATAAATGCAAAAGCTGCAAGAAAATATTCGTAAATTCTGAAAATATTCGTAAAAAATATAACTCGTAAAAAACTTTGTGCAATTCCTGAAATGACTCCTGAAACGTGAACATTTTACTCCTGAAGAGTGTCCAAAACTCCTGAAATTTAACTGATTTACTCCTGATACAGTCTTTACAATGTTGGCGTCTATGCGTCATGTGATATATCATAGCATTTGGGGGGGTGGGGGGGGGGGTGTACGAACAAAGTTAGGAAATATAACAAGGCGAATCTGTTTGAAGCTTTATGATAATTTAGGAAGGGTTTGCCAAAACTTAGAAGGTGTTCCATGGCGATAAATGTACTGGACGTTTTGAAAGGTATATTAAACGAAACCCTTTGTGCGATCTATGATCACACTTACCCTTTTGTTTTAGCGACCTTTTGACAAAATTTGTGGAGTTTTCAGCAAGCTTTTAACGAAATTTGTGTTTTTTCGCCACCTTTTGGACGAAATTTACGTTTTTACATGATCCTTGGACGAAATTAACATTTTCCCGCGATATTTTGAGGAAATTTGTATTTTTTCAGTGATCTTTTGACGAAATTTGCGTTTTTCAGTGATCCTTTGACGAAATTCATGTTTTTCCACACTTTTTTGATGAAATTTGTGGGGGGTCATTCCGTGCCAAATCACCCCAGCCATGTAACCCACCATCTCCGATTTGTCTAAAATTTTCAGAAAACACCATACTAATAAAGTTAGAAAAGCACATGAAATTTTAAATTGATGTGACTTACACATTTTTTTTAATGTGACCTTGAATCTGAGTGTACAGCAAAAAAATGCGTCGCCTTGTAGTGGTAGTCATGGGTGTGCTTTGAGCTGCTGAATTTTATTTCTCGGCTACTGCTTAAGATAGAAAGCTGAAAATTTTGCCACTTATAGTTCTTACCATGTGGAATTCAGAAAAAAATACTGTTTTAATGCTGGATCTTTTGTATATAATTAAAAAAAATATTTATATTGACAGTTACTATATTTTGTATGAAAATTTTCAAAAATCAATTCTATAAAAGTGCATCTTCCAACCTGAACCTAATATTTTTTTTAATGCTCCATATACCATGTTCTTTCAAATAAAGAAAAAAAATCAGTGAATGCTGTAATAGTTTTTGGGGGAAAAAAAACAAACAAATTGGAAATTGCTCGTCAAACGTGGCAAATGAGATGTATTCGTACTATGTTACACCCACATTCAAGATCACGTTAAAGAAAATTTATAAGTCACATCAATTTAAAATTTCATGTGCTTTTCTAACTTTATTAGTGTGGTGTTTTCTGAAAATTTCAGACAAATCAGAGATGGTGGGTTACATTTTGAATTTTTTTGGGGTGATTTGGCATGGAATGACCCTGGGGTTTTTTTTCACGATTCTTTGACGAAATTGGATATTTTCTCTGAAATTTTTCCGATATATTTTTATGTCTGAATTTTCCGAGTGGATATCTGATTTTTTTAATTATTCAGTACCGAATGCCTTAAATTTTCGGAAAATTCGGAACGGAATCACCCCTGTTTCATGCTCAAAACCCGTTCTCGAAACAAAACTTGAAAGCTAACGTTCCGAAAACAAAACTCGAAAACTGCAAATTCTCAGCTCTTCATCTTCACAGACAGCTCTTCTAACAGAGAGCTGGTAATATTCGCTCCTCTTTTTCCTGCTGTGGAAAAATGACGGCCTACTGCTTCAGATGGAACATGTGCATCAAGCATATGGAGAAGAACTCCGTAGCAGCGAAATTGACCGGCCGAGAAGAAGAAGAGGAATATAGATTGGAAATACGGCCTTACGCAAACTTGCATTAAAAAAGGAAGTTCATTTACACTCCAAAACATGATTACAACAAAAAAATCCAAAAAAAAAAGAAAAAATCATTCGCCAGCTTTTTTGCCATAATAATTTTTTTCTCGCCAATTTCATGATGTATTTGCATTTGGCGAGTAGGCGGATGGTTAGCGCGACCTCTGATTATCTCATTTTGCTATGTCCCATAATCTCGCTCAATAGATTGAATATGGCATCCAGTGTTAGGCTCAACAAAATTGTATTTGTTATTTACTGTAAAATGCTCATTGCCGGCATCTCAAAAAACCTCATGTATAATTGCGTAGCCCTGAAACAATTTTATTGCGGCTTCCTCATCAGATAAATAACAAATAATAAAACCTATCTCATTTCAGCAAAAAATATAAATTATATGTAACTTCATTTTAAAAAGTTTTGTTTAAAAAAATAACAAATTAAGATGTTTTGCATGGTTACGATTAAATAATAATAATAATTAAAAAAAAAAGATTAATATGCAACAAATAGTGAGTCACAATGTTTGGCACGGTTTGCACTAAAAAAACCTTTGCACGGTCAGGGTTGAAATGAATAGCGCATTAGCATACATTTTGGCATGGTGTTTTTGCAGCAGAAAAGTACCAAGATTATATTTGATTGAAGGCTATTTAATATTTAAATCCATTGGTTGAAATAGCAGAATAATCTATTTTAAAATGTAAAAAGCTTTCATTATATTTTGATTTTTTCTGTTTTGTCTTTTCCTTTTTTTTCTTTTATATGTATGTATATATTTTTTCTGTGCATTCACATGCATTATGTCCATAACTAAGAGTGATAGTGTGAATAAGAAAACTGATATTTTTATTAATTTATCACAAAAAACTTTTTGAAATGAAACATTAGAGAATCTTGTTAATTGTTTGGTAATTCTCAAGTTTATGACATTTTCTTTATTATGTGAGTCTTGTGGCCTTTTGCTTCATGAATTTTAATATTAATACAAAACTAAAGCATTGATCCAAACCCAGGAAAACATCAACAGAAATTATATGCTTACTTTGATAATTTTTATAAAGAGAAATATATATTCAAATCTATATCAATATCTATATATTCAAATTAAATCTTATCTTTATCTTTCAACTCGAGAGTGATTTATTTGAATTCAGCATGTGTAACATAATTTTGATGAAAAATATTTATAGATTGAAATGATTTACTCTTAAAAACACCAGAACAGTTGAAAGTTAGTTTTAAAATGTTGTAAAGTAATTAACAGTTAACCCTTTAATTATATTAAAATAAATTGAAAAATTAAAATTGATAAAGCGTGTTTTGGCCTGTACATCAATACATATTTAAAAATTTTAAAACACTCATTGTTTTTTAAATGTTTACATTGATAGTACATTTTAGTTCTGAGTTTAACAAAGGGCCAAAATGCATGTTATCTTATTTTATGAAATACCTGTATATACATTAAATAAACAAATATTTATTAAGAAGAAAAAAATTGTGAAATATTGATTTTAATAAAATAATAGAAAAGAAGTGCACATTTAAGTTCTTAAGGAAAATATTTTGATAGATAAATGAAGTGAAAGTAACACTGAGATATTTACTATAAATTATGCATGATTTGAAATTCTTTATTCTTGCATGGTTTTTTTTCAGGTTTCAATAATGAAATTGGTGTTGATCTAGAAACTGGTTTTGTATTTGGTGGCAATGAATATAACTGTGGTACATGGATGGATAAAATGGGTAGTTCAGAAAAAGCTGGTAACAGAGGGCAACCAGCTACTCCAAGGTAAGTTGCTCTCCCTCTCTCTATCTATCTATTTATCTATATATATATATATATATATAAAATAATAATAATAAAGAAAGAAGTTTGTGAGTGTGTCGACGGCGTTCTGAAGAGACCACTGCACGTAGGTCTACAAAATTTAGGGAAAAGGTACATCTATATATGAAGTTTTGCACCTCGAAGCCCAATTTTCGATTTTTTGATTAGATTTTTTTTTTATTTAATTTTTTATGCGATTTTTAGTGCTTTTTTATGTTTTGAGGCGATTTTTCCATATAAGTGAGAAGAATATGGTTTCTTTCTTTTAACCCAATATAGTAAATTTTGTTCTCTTTTCAAAAAAGTTTATTCGGAATTCGTGCAGCGATTTTTGAATTTTTAGCGAATTTTTTATGCAATTATTGAACAGCATTTAATACATTTCCATACCTATAAGGAGGTTGCCGTAGAGGGACATAGTTCTGTCACCAAATGCAGCTAAGTTTGTCGCCAACTTGGCCATATCTCTAATATTTCACCAAATTCCCATAGACTTCCATTGTAAACCAATATGGATTACTTGCTTACAGAAAATCAACAAATTGAAATATTTTAATGCAACATAAACTAATATTAACTTAAGGGATTATGTTAATTATATTTAAGGGAATCCAAGTAAATTAAATTGTGAATAAAAGTAACATGATACAATGCTTAGATTATTGTATTTTATTGATATTTTCAACGAAAGGATTACCAGTGGTCATTTTGCCGAAAATTATAGTTGATAAATGAATTGAAATAGCTATATCCGTTATAAAATAATGTAAACAACTCGCAAATTAAAAGAAAATAACTGTTATTTGTTTAATTTAAAAAAAAAAGAATCAAACCTTTTTAATGTGAGATAAAATTTATAAAATAAAAATATTTAATTTAAATATGAAAGGAATGTTTATAAAACTTAAAAAATAAATTAGTATGAAAGAAGCAATTGATACATTATTTGGCGATTTTTCGCTTCACCAGGTTAATAAAAATGTGCCTGAAAAAACTTGAAGAAATAAAATTTAAGTAACAGTCTTTTAGTCCTTCTTTTTTTTAAATTCAATTTAATTATCATTTTTATGTAATTTTCCCATCGTATGTCTTACAGGAGAAAGGCTTTATTTGTGAGTTACATGCTATTTAATTATTACCTTGGTCGCCAAACAATGCAATTTTAAGCCACAAAGGCAGAAGCGTGAAATAAGCCAGGCGAAGGTCGCAATAATTTTTTTTAAGTATAGGAGAACATTTTGGAGTAAATCTTTATATTCAAATGTAAATTATATAAAAAGGATTTAAAATTATAACTATGTAGTCAAGTATTTAAATTTTAGTGTAAAAATGTGCCATATACACACATTTTATAATCTTCGATAATCAAGCCACTGTCAAATGACATATTTACTATATTATTGAAAGTTTTGTTGGCACAGATGTCATATACGCTCCATGGTACATAATGGGCTCCAAAATGGCGTTATTTTGCCTGACATGGTAACTCGACTATTGTTGTTTATTTATTAAATTATTTATTGCTATTTCCTTTTAAAACAATAGAAAATAATTTAAATATATATGTATGTAACTGGTATTCGAAAACTATGTTTTTACCAAATTGGCATGAAAAAAAATCGCACCAAACCCGGTACATATCTATGCCTAATAGTTATTTACATTATTGTGATTACTTAGTATCAGGCAACAGATTGAAGAGTATTTGGTATATTTTTAATATATGGGCTTTAGTGAGTTTGAGAAAATGGCCTTGGCGAGTGAAGTGAATTTTACGTATATTTACTGGCAAACTATTTACTTTTCATATACAGATAAGCATTTTTTTTTTCAATATTTATTTTATTTATTTATATAAAGAAGAGCTATTTATCTACTTTTAAATACGAACAGAAAGAATTTGTGGTTCTACCTGATTATCACATAGACCAAAAAAAATATCGCCAAACTATAGGATTAAATGCCAATAATGGGTGATCGTAAATGTCAAATTTACTTGGCATTAAACACTTTACATGTGTTTGTTACGTCATCAGGTGATTTTTAATTCGATATTTACGTTTCTTCGCGATCTGCTGCAATTTTTTGACATTCCATTTTTGACCTATAATATTAAAGTAATTTCTGCCTTCATTTCAATAAAGTTTATTCGGACTTCGTATAACAATTTTCGAATTTTTCGGGTATTTTGTATGTGATTTTTAGTGTAGTTTAGCGATTTTCTATCATTTTTCCACATTAGTGAAAGACGTTGATAGAAGTTGAATCAACTTTCAATCTTCGAACACAATATATATATATTTTTTTTCTCTTTTCGAAATTTGCGCAGCGATTTAAAATATTTTTCGCGATTTCTTATTGTGATTTTCAGAGGTTTTTCGCAATTTGTGCTGTTTTTTTACGTACCCGGGCAACGCCGGGCAAGTTAGCTAGTATATATATATATGTATGTATGTGTGTGTGTGTGTGTAAAAAATAACAGAGATGTTTAGAAGATGATAACGTTTATTAAATATAAAAATATAAAGAAAATAAATATAAAAACATCAAATCAAATCTGTGAAAAACAGGTCTTAACATTGATTAATGAATCAAAGAAAAATATAATTTACTATTTTAAATTCATATCAAACTATTTAAATATATATATATTAGTTATGAGCTTCATAACATGCATAGAAAACATTTAGTTCAAAAAATACATGTAATCAATGCTCCAGAGCAAGCCAACATTCCACTGTAATTTATCTCAGGTGAGGTCAGATGTAAACACGGCCACTATCAAAGATCTTCATATTTCATTAGAGCAGGAAAGAAAAAGCAAGCAAACAAAAATGTGCTTACTGTGTAGCTCCGGTATCTTGGCAGATGGCCTTGGAAGAATCTCTTTCTGACTGGGAGCTTCAGGGTCAAACGTTGCCAAGTACAAGTATGTAATTGGTGAGGTTACAATCAGCTAAATTGTGGAAATGGGCATCTACAGTACAAGTTTACTATTTTATATTGTAGCATATACTTGAATTTGAGGTTGATCTTTGTCTTTGAGATTATTATAACAATCTGTGTTTTTTTGTTAACCACACCGTCTTGACCAAATGTCTGCCAAAAAGAAAATTATTTATGCCGAGTAACGAAATATGATTTTAAAAATGCTGGATATTTTTAAATCAATGATCGAAATATTATAAGTGTGTGATTAAAACAGAAAATGAACATTGGAAAACATACAATATACAGGCATGATAGAGTTCCTCCTAAAGGAGGAATTCTACCTTTTTAAAAAGCAAATTTGGACATTCTCTGGATTGATGCAAAAATAGAAAGAAAATATTAGAAGCATATGGGGGGGGGGGGGTCTAGAAAGCTTAATAATTGGACATTTTGTCTACTCAAATCCTTGGAGTTTGTTTCTGAATTGCAGTACTATCAAATCAAAGACAAGCTTTTATTATAAGCATCTGATAGTCATGTAAATTAAGTTCTTTAACTAGGGAAAGGAAGTTTCCATAAGGTTCTTTTGGAATAGAATATTTTATTCTATTTATAAAACACTTCTGGGTAATTTCAGTGATGCATTTTTGGAAATGTATTTCTACAGTAAAGATCAATTTGGTGTGTATATGTTTAGCATAGAATTTTTTTTTTCTTTTAACTAAAGCCTTAAACATTCAAAATAATACATTTATTTTGAAAAATTAATCTCTGTACTTCACATAAGTTCATCAGATACATTTGGATGGATTTATACTTTCAGTAAACTGTTTCCAATTTTCTTTTTTGATTTAATGAATTTATACATTTATTGCTATTTTTTTTCTTTTAATACTTTCTAAGTTACGAAAAACAAAAAAAAAAAACAAAAAAAAAAAACAATCATATGTGCAGTTATACACCGCGTCCCAAAAGTTTAGACAATCAAACAAATTTGCATTAACATAAAAAGTAATAAGGTATAATTAAAATTCGTGAGATAAGTAATAAATAAAAGCAGTTTTGCTGATATACACATATAAATTATGATCAAAGGTTTGAAATTATAAAATATACTTTAAATTATATAAAAATGTGCTGTCCCAAAAGTATAGACACCTGTAATTTTTTTTGGTTTTACATTTATAAAAGTAACTAAAAACTTACTTTTAATATTTAATTGTATTGACATGACACTTTATAATATCCAATACACGCTGTTCCATAGAATTAACTAAGCATTACATTACAGAAGGAGGTATTTCATACCACGCTTTGTCAGTTGCAATTTTTAAGTCATTTACACATGTATATTGCTTTCCATTTTCATATGTTTTACGAACTAAGATCCCCCGTATGTTTTCCATGGGATTCAAATCTGAACTAAGTGCTGGCCAGTCTAATAGTGTGATATTGTTTTGTCTAAACTATGTTTTCGATGATGTGGAGGTATGGATGGATCCTCTATCTTGTTGGAAAACACAGATCGGTCCTGCTGGCAAATCCATAATTGGCAATAAATTGGTACGTAAAATATCCTGATAATCCTCTGATTTCATTTATTTGTCCGTAAATCATAAAAATATTTGGCCGTTGAAAGAAAACCCTTCCCAGGTCATTGCAGATCCTCCGCCTTGTTGCTTGCTGAAACAGTTATTGGGTTCTTTTCTTAGGTCATGTCAGTAAAATTTATGACCATCAGGGCCGTCTAATTTCCATTTAATTTCATCACTGAAGATAACAGAAATCCATTTTTCACCGTATGACATATGCTTTCTAGCCCACTTTAGACGTGCATTTTTATGTCTTTGCTTTCATTCTCCTGCAAACAATATTTGTTGAAGCTTTAATTCTTCTGTGTCGAGTACTTTTTGAAATTCTGGAAATTGATGCAATTTCACGTACAGATAAATTATCAACTGAAGCCATTTTTAATAACATTCTATCATCACGTAATTTTGATTTGCTTGCAGGACCGGAGTGTGTTTTCCAACAATCCATCCATACCTCCACATCATCGAAAACATGGTTTAGGCAAAACAATATCACACTATTAGACTGGCCAGCACTTCGTTCAGATTTGAATCCCATGGAGAACATATGGGGGACCTTATCTCATAAAATATATGAAAATGGAAAAAATATACATGTGTAAGTGACTTAAAAATTGCAATTGACAAAGCGTGGTATGAAATACCTCCTTCTGTGATGGAATGCTTAGTTAATTCTAAGGAACAGCGTGTGTTATAAAGTGTTGTGGCAATACAATTAAATATTAAAAGAAAGTGTTTAGTTACTTTTAGAAATGTAAAACCAAATAAAAATTACATGTGTCTATACTTTTGGGACAGCACATTTTTATATAATTTAATGTACATTTTATAATTTAAAGCCTTTGATCATAATTTATATGTGTATATCAGCAAAACTGCTTTTATTTATTACCTATCTGATGAATTTTAATCGTACCTTATTACTTTTTATGTTAATGCAAATTTTATTGATTGTCTAAAACTTTTGGGATGCGGTGTAATTCATTTTATTGAATGAATAACGATTGAAATGCATCTAAATTATACAAGTTTGGCCTTATTTTATAGATGGAAAAAAAATTCCACTTCTTTTCCCATTTCCCACTTTCATGCTTGAATATAATAGTAGAAAAGCTAGAAAATATAAGTTATGCTGTAGATGATGAATATGACACAGGCAGTTCAATTGAAACTGGATGATCCAATATAGATTGACAATGATTTTACTATAAGCAGCAATGAAATGTTCTAAGAAAAGTTCTTTACTAGTTACAGTATAGAATAATCTTTTTCAGTATTATTAAAAAAAAAGATATATATATAATGAATAGACCCAAACATAATATAGAATTTTTTTTTAATTCAAAGATATATTTTTAACTATAAAATTATTAATAAATTCGGTACTACTGGATTATCCCATCAACCAATTTCACCAAATTATACAAATCGCCAAACTATTAGCCAAATTATGCAAATAACATAATTTTTATTTTAAATAACGAAAGAAAAAATAAATTAGTAAAACATTAATAAAAAAAAATAAAACGTCGAATTAAAAATCACTTGATGATGTAACAAACACGTGTAAAGCGTTTAATAGTCAAGTAAATTTGACATTTACGATCACCCATTATTGGCATTTAATCTTATAGTTTGACGATAGTTTTTTGGTCGATGGGATAATCAAGTAGTACCATAAATTCATATTAAACAAAATTATGAAATGTGGCTGTGCGCTTTTATAGCTCATTCTGGTCATTAGTATCAACATTTTTATCCTCAGAAGTATCGTTCTAGTTTCTAAATATCATAATAATTATTAAAAGTATTGTTTTTAAGAACTCTCACAGTTAAACAATACATTTTATAATTAATATAGTTAACATTTTCTTAAAATTTATTTTCTCTTACGATTGATATTATTTAAGCAAACGTGCCAATTATGGATGCCATTCCTCCTCGTATGTTACAACCTTTTCCCAATTATCCACAATAGAATCATCCTAATCCCTGTGTTTTAAATGCCAAGATATCGAATCTAACAGTATCTTGACACAGAGACTTTGGCAAACAAGTCCATAAACAACCATGATTTTTTTACGCAGACATCAATTTCACAGCACCATCTCTTGTAGATACACATGGCTTCTGGTTAACTGAATGACAACTATTTGCAGTTATCCTAATTGTACCATGTTAAATCATGATGGTTGGGAACTAACTTTATGAACTTAGAAACTAAAGAGGCTATCTGAACATATCTTAAAATATATGATTATCATCAACATTGTAGAACTTAAAAATGATACTCACAACTGCCATCTTCCTGTCGGTCATCTATGCTTTATTGGATTAGTGGGTCAGCAGAAGGCCAGGAATAGATCCACTGGACCTAATTTTATATGATCTTGAGAAACAGAACCTAGTTCATTACACACAGCTACCGGTATGTGCTGGGATGATGACATCATTGTGACTTTGAAACGTATGAATGAAACGGAGTGAGCCCAGACAGATGCCGCCATCTTGTGGCGGCCATGAAAATAACGGCATTATGAACTAGTTTTACAGAAAGTAAAGTCTTCCTTGAATTATGTCCGGAGAAAGTAAACAAAGATATGTTAAATAAGAAGTAAAGTAAAATGAACATTATAGAATATTAAAAACAGAAGTAGGAAGAAGAAAGAAGGTAAGTAGACTATTGCTATGACTTGTATATTATTTTTAATAAAAGAAAAATGAAATAAATAAAAAATAATAAAGTCTGTATAAATGGAGGTATGCTCATATGGTTATGAAAACCGGCATATTTTTCAATCACCTTTTCGGGTCTCAGCAGTAAGTGTAAGCCTCATTTACGTTTCAGCGAATATTATAATATTTTATGTAATGGTATTTAATTTTCTATCTCTATTATATGTACGAGTTACATTCATGTTTCATGAACTTGGCAAAATTGACTGCAACTTGGCGTAATCATAATTGTGGGGCCCACTATAACAAAGAAGGGTATTTTCCACTATATCAGCCTGGCCTGGCATTAAAAGCTTGCCGCATTTCAGGTTTCAGAAAATGAGATTTGTTGCCAAATGATATAAACAGCTATGAGAACAAACTTGATGAACTTTTATCTTGTTTATATGATGATGTATAGATATGTATAGATAAACATTTTATATATATATTATTGTTTTCTATATTCAAATTACTTCTGTTTATATATTAAAATAGATAAATGGCTTCGTTATGACTTTATATTAAATAAATTGTATAAATATTGAAAAACTTGCTTGTGTGTATATGAAAACGTTAATAGGTTGCCAGAAAATGTTTGCCATATTTCCTTCTCCTGTCAAGACCATTTTCTCTATCTCGCCAAGGGCACCCTATACTGGAAAAATATCCAAGGAAGTACCAAAAACACTAATGGAACAATGTCAACTGACTTTGACTTTATTTTGTATGAAATTACATCTCATTTAGCGAGTTAGTGTCTAATACTGCTAAGGTGATTATTTCTGATAAAATCCTTTCAGAATATCACATTGACGACTATCTAAAAATTTGGCACTTGTTTCTTTTTCTTCTGCTGACTATTTAAAGTAAACAAAATCTGTCACCAAATAATATGATTTAACACCAATAATCCACATTTATTGTTGTCGATTGCAGCACTGCATATAGCATACAATGTACACATTCCATTTTTATTTATTTTGTGAATAAGACATTTTAATTTTTGTAATGAAAGATATAAGTTAACTGCTATTTCTCTGTTTTTTATTCTTTCATTTTGGAAAGAAAAAAAAAAAAAAAAAGAAAAGAAAGATTTGAGGTTTTCTGTTTGCAGAACTGAATGGAGTGAAATATTTTCGCGATTATGGGATTTTGATATAAAAAAAGTTAACAGCAAAGGCCTGTTATGATACTTTGTCTAAAATTGCATAAACAATGACAATGCAATGTGAAAATTTTTGACAAGTTAACCTAATAAAAAAAAGAATGTTTTTTGACTGCTCCAAAATTGCTCATTTTCTGACTAAATAAAGAGCAATCTGTTTCTTCAAACCTCTATTATTATTTGAATTAAATTTAACTGTTTTATTTCAGATTTTGTTTAATATCCACATATCTATCTGAAATCTTTCTATTTCTTTTAATAATCTATTATCTTTTCTATTAATACTTTTCAGCCAATTTTTGAGGAAACTTCTTACATGTATGTTTGGACATCTTACTTATCCATCATTGGCAATAAGTCACAATATTTGGTAACAAAAATTTTTTATGAGCTTAGGTTTTTATGGTTGACTAGAAAGTAAACAAGTAAAAAAAAAAAAAAAAAAACATATTTTTTCTTTGATTGAAAATTATGTGTATTACAAACCGAGAAGGCCTTCATAAAATCATTTGTATGAGTGAGTTCAGAGTCTACTGAAAGATCTAATTCAGCCTATATTTCTACATACGTTTATCCAAATTTTTCAAGCCATGCATTTAAATTGCATCCTTTTTAAAATAGATTATATTTAAACTAAAAGTTCATTGATATCTTCATTTGATAATTCAGTCAGCATTTAAAGTAAAATAGATCTAAGTTCTTTGTGCTCAGGCATGGACATGAAATTTTTTTCAATCCTGTAAAACTGTTACACTTTTGAATGAATGCAAAAATTAAATAATTTTATGAACAATTCATTTAAATTTCATTCTAATAATATGTTTGTAAGTTAGGGAGGAAAGCATCATTTATTCAGTTAAAGCATTTGAAGGCCAGTGTATTTATTTTTTTGGATGTGTGAATGTAAGACAGTGGTATAATTAGAAGTCCTAGTGTATAGTCTTATTTTGTAAACTGTGATGCTATTCTATGCAAACAACATTTGTGACACAGTGCTATGATGATGAATTCTGAAAAATAATGAGAATTATTGAATATTAAAGGCGTGAATTATCACATTGCTAACAAGGCGTAAACCAACTTAGTGAAAAATGTCCAAGCTGGGAATCGAACCCGGGCCCCTGGAATAGATCTCCAGTGCTCTACCACTAAGCCACAAGGACAATGCCCAGCTTGGCATTCCTCACTTATATAAGTAGGTAAGGCTGCTACAGCAGAACAAGATGGAAAGGTCTTCATGAGCACACAATCTAGCGGCGTAACATGAGATGCAAATGAACCCAGCATCGGTGAATATACAATTTTTAATTAATTTTTCAGCAGTGAAATTACACTTGAAATTATTGAATATTAAAGGCGTGAAGCGTAATTTCACTGCTGAAAAGCAGTTGAAAAATTAATTAATTAATTGTATATTCACCGATGCTGGGTTCATGTTACGCCGCTAGATTGTGTGCTCATGAAGACCTTTCCATCTTGTGCTGCGGTAGCAGCCTTACCTACTTATATAAATGAGGGATGCCAAACTGGGCATCGTCCTTGTGGCTTAGTGGTAGAGCACTGGAGATCTATTCCAGGGGCCCGGGTTTGATTCCCGGCTTGGACATTTTTCACTAAGTTGGTTTATGCCTTGTTAGCAATGTGATAATTCACACCTTTTTAATATTCAATAATTTCAAGTGTAATTTCACTGCTGAAAAGCAGTTGAAAAATTAATTAAAAACTGAGAATTATGTTTGCATTTTCCAATTTCATTAAATACATGCATGTTTCAAATACTTAAATTGTTACATTTTATATTGAAAATTTGAGAACTTATGCTTTCACAAGTTGTTGAATTTTTAATTCTTTCCTATTTGTATGATAGCTGTAATCCTGCTTTAAAAAGTTTCTTAATTTCTGAAGACATTTTTTTTTTTTTTTTTTGTCTAATAGAGATGGATCTGCAGTAGAAATAGTTGGTCTTTCAAAATCAGCATTAAGATGGCTTGATGAGATGTTTAATCAAGGATTTTATCCTTATTGCTTGGTTGAAAAATGCACTAAAAGTAAGATAAAGTTCCTTTGCTTTTGTCCCTTTATGACACAGTTATATCTGTTTATGTATTTATCTTTTTATGGAAATCCTTGATTTATTTTAGTTTTGTTATTCTCAAAGTGTATTTTCTGATCCATTTATGTTGCTTTTAAGTTCAAAGTGATAATTTAATTATTCTGTTTATTTTAATGTAGGCATTTCTGTCATTGCTTAGCTGATGTTTAAAAAAATCTGATTAAAAATATATGAAACCAAGATATGCTTATTAACACAAAAAGAGTTGGCTAATGAATATTACTATGTAACTCATATATAAAGTATTTCTTTCATATATAATTAATATTTATGGATTAAAAACTTCCTTTGAATTATAGTTTACTTCTTAGTGTTTAATATCTATTGAAGTATAATTATCAGTCAGGTTTCACTACATAAAATAATGCTTTAATTTAATTATAGTTTTATGTTTTTTAACTGCCCCCCCCCCCCCCTTTCTAAATATATACTTTATTTTATTATAGTTTTTAATATATATTATATTATATTTCTTTTTTTCAGATGAAGATAATGGTTTGGCGAAAACCGTGATAATGTCATTTAAAGAATGGGACAACCTGATTCAAGAAAACTTCGAAAAACATTTCTATGTTAGCACAATACCTGCACCAGGGGATAGTACTTTGATTAACAAAAGAGGCATTTATAAAGACTCTGTTAATTCCTCACGACCATGGGCAGATTTTCAGCTTCGTCCTAATTTCCCTATTGCCATGGCTGTCGTTAGTATTTTTTTAAAGAAATATATTTTACTTTATATCAAGATGAAACTCATTGACAAACTTTTAAAATTTTTATTTAATTTCTCTTTCCAGTATAGCTTTGTTAACAACAGTAAACAAAAAATAAGAAAGGTGTTATCTTTTTGTTTGTCTAATGCAGTAGACTCCCTCAAATCCCCGACTCTAAAATCTCCAAACGCCTAAAGTCTGCACATTGTTTCATATGTAAACAGTGAAATTTACATTTTAAATGTATGCGAAAAATTCAAGACATTTAAAGTTTTTATATCATTCAGTACACATTTTAATATGAAATTCTGGTTAATATGATTGAACTTGTGCTTTCTCATGAAGAAAGTGTAAATTCATTTCTAAAAAAATTGAAAATAGAGCTTATATCAGTTACAATCGCGATCTTTTGACCAAATACATTTAGCTATTAATCAAGCTTTTTGAGTTATTTAGCCTGGCTAAACATGAAATAAAACTTTGCTATTTTAAGATTTTGATATAAATTACTACTGTACCTTTATGAAGCAAAAGTTTCATTGAATAATTCAAGAAAAATGTATCTCATCATTGTTATGCATAATTAGTTATGCATTATTAATTATTTTACCTGTGCTTTACTTTTAATATTTTAAACATTTTAAATTTTTTTTAACATTCATTATTTTACTTTATAAGTTTAGCTAATTATTTTACTTTATTTTATGCATTCATTATAATTTCGAGTGCATTTTTATATTCAAATGACTGTTTAAAAAAATTAAACAAAACAGTGGCCAGAAATCCATAAAATTCTAAAATCTGCACAACCTCTGGTTCCAAGCTATGCAGATTTAAGTGAGTCTGCTGTATTTTAATTGCATATCAATAATGACGAATAAATCTTATGACAAGATGCAAAAAGTAATTTTTTTTTGTGCCTAGTGGTTAAATTTTAGGATTTAATATTAAATATAATGAACTGTAGTAAATTATGGAATAAGAAACCTGTCACCATAGGTAATTGGTGCTTGAAACTTTCAAAGATAACTTCCCTTTTTACAGGTACAGTAGAACCTCTTTTGTCCAAAACTCTTTTAATCGAAGCTCTCGGTTAACCAAAATCTATTTTTAAAGTCTTTTTTTTTTTTCTATCGCATTCCTCGTGTGCCAGTGGTCCTTTCTGAACCACCAGTACAGATAAATATTTTGGATCCCCTTTCTTATATTTCTTTGAATTTAACTTGAGCTCCCATATGAGATTTTTACTAGAGTAAAAATTTTCATCTTTATCATGTGTGCAAAAAGAAAACGCATTACAACATAAGTACAGAAGAAAAAATTCAAATCATAAATCGTGTAGAATCGGGTGCGAATTTGCCAAAATAAGCTCAAAAATATAGCACTGGTATTGCAGCAGTTAGTGTTAGTAAGAGAGCTGCTGCAAAAATAAAAAAGTTTTATTCCTAAAGCAACAGAAAGACTGTGATACTGATGAACCAATAGTATTAAAAAAACTTTGTAACAGAGCTGTAAAGC
This sequence comes from Maratus speciosus, assembly GCA_963932465.1. NCBI lineage: Eukaryota > Metazoa > Arthropoda > Arachnida > Araneae > Salticidae > Maratus > Maratus speciosus. The sequence continues at coordinate 158,374,909 of OZ010789.1, forward strand.
AAGGGCAATCAAAACTGCAACAAACAAAACTTTGTTTCAAACTATTGTGAAAAATGTAAAAGGTAGTTAATTTCAAAATTAAAATTCAGGTTATTCATTTTTATTTCTATTTTGCTCTTGATTTATTTTTATGAAGCACTTGTTACCATAATAAGAAAGTACCTGGTAGACCAAGCCTCGCTCAGTAGTTTTTTTAACTCTTTTTTTTTTTTTTTTTTTTTTTAACTCAATGTGTTTTTTGTATGCAAAGATGGAATTTTATAATCGATTTTTAAACCATTTCTTGATAGGCTAGAATTATAAAAATTACGTTCACTGGCATGTTTCCGATGACAGTGCAACTTTTTATTATTTTTAGAAGTTAATTATAAATTAATACATTAATTTTTAGGTATTTTTTGATTACCCACCACAGTTGATCAATCAAATCCAAATATTCTCTATGACGCCCACAGTTTTACGGGAGTTGAAACAACAATGGATTTAATTATGGGCCAACAAATGCATGCCAAAATATCCCAACTGGTTGCCATCAACTGCAACAATAATACATTTTAAGGGCTAAAATGTAGAAAAATAAATTACAAGTAAAATATGAAGAGTAGAATACTAATAAGTATAAAATCAGAAACACTTTTTAAAAAAGCACTATTTTTATAAGCATTCAATGTTCATCGTGAAAATCACATCTATTTGTTTGACTGCAATTCATGTTTTTTTTTTTTTTTTTTTTTTTTTTGTTTACAATACATTTATTTGGCATGGGCACCGAACTCGATTATGAAAAATTCATGAATTTTTTTGCGCTTTCTAGAAAAGGTAAGAAAATGAATTTATTAAAAACTACATACAGTGGAACCCGGTTAAGACGCTCACGGTTAATACGTGATCCCGCTTAATACGCGCATTTTTTCCGATCCCTTGAGCATCGCCCATAAGGCTAATGCAAAATTATCACGTTTAATACGTGAACGGTTAATACGCGATCCTGCTTAATACGCGAGAGATTTTGGGTCCTTTGAGGCAAAAAATCATGCTTAAAATGCGAATTCCTCGCCTCTCCTCCAGTGTTGCCAATTTACTGATTTTTTTACATTAAAATGAAAACATTGTTTCTGAATAGTAATATTTACTTTATTTGACAACTGATTAATTAAGATTAACATTGCTAATCGGAGATAGTGGTAGATATATGAATTTAAAAAATTTCTAAATTAGCAACACTGCAATTCTTTGATCCCGCGACCTAGTGTTCTTTGTTTCTCACTTCTTGTATGCCTTTACTGTAGTATTGAGAGAGAGGCTATTTCAAGACGTTCAGATACGTCGTAAAAAGCTTTATGATATAATTAGACCCGTTGTAAGGGCGGTTTTAAATGTAGGGTATATCACTACTATGTTTTTTAATGCATGTTGTAGGCAAAAAAAAGAAAGTCATATAAATTAAATTGCGACTGCAGTTGTATAATTATTTTATGTTTCTACACTAACAATAATTTTTACACAAAGATTAATAACGATAGTTTTTTTCTTATTTCAGTATATACCATTATAATATCATTATAATTATAATGGTATTCATTATCAAAAATACTAAATATGAATTTAACAAATTGATGTTGCTTCTAAGATTTACTATTTTTTCTTTCTGCTAAAAAAATTTAATCTAGAACGAAAATTATTTTTGTTATTTTATTTTTGATTGTAACGTATTAATAGACAAAGCTACATTTTAATCCATATTTATTTACAGTTATTATTTAAGCCGGTCCTATAAAAAGAAATAATGAGTTAAAGTTGAACACAATTAAATTTTATTCTAAATATACATAAATCGCACAATTTTCGACCGTAAACATATAATTGGAAGCTCCAAAGTTCATTAGACGATTAGATGTGTAAATAAGCCCAGTTCCTGCAACATTTATGCAAATCACGTTTAATACGCGATCCCGCTTAATGCGCGACTTTCGACCACTCCCTTGAAACGCGTCTTAACCGGGTTCGGCTGTAATTTTTGCTGTATTCCTTTTTCAAGATAGGAGAACGGGAATGAAAATAAAAAATTCAACCTTATTTAAAATATCCTTTTACGATTTCTAAATTGATAGCTCAACATATAATCATAAATTAAGTTATTAACTGTTAATTGATAACTCTTTAGCCATTAAAATGTTTCATTGCTGCAGTTTCACAACCGTTTGGCCTATTTTTGAGAGCATTTATTGACACATAATCAGGGGTGGAGAAATGCATCATTTTACTCACCACTGGCGAGTGAATTTTCTGACAGAGCGAGTGAATTTTTAGGTAGTCTTTGAAAACTGCAAACTATAGAGATATGCCGAAAACTTTTTTTTAGCTATATTTTTTAACTTTCCTAATTACTGCGATGTAAACGTGGTACTTACTAAATTCTATTTTATATTAAACTTTCATCTCTTGTTTACATTTCTTAATTTTATAGGTGAAAAAATATGAAAATGCATTATATTAATAGTAACTATTTTTGAGCTGCATAATTTGGTCATAAAAATTTTCAATTGTACGTTGCATTTTACTGGCTGGTGAAATAAAGCCTTAGCTGGTAAGACTTTCTAGAAATTCCCCACCCCTGCACATAATTAAATCCATCATTGTTTTAACTCTCGTAGAACTGTACGCATTATAGAGATTATTTGGAGATTGATTGCCTATGGTATGCTTACATTAAAATGCATTAAAATTAATCTATTAATTTATAATTAATTGCTGAAAATAATAAAATTTTGCACAGTCTTTGAAAACTTACCTGTGAACATATTTCTAATAATTCTAGCTTATCAAGAAGTGTATTAAAAATAGAGTCCAAAATGTCATCTTTACATACAAAAACCAGGTTGGGTTAAATAAAAGAGTGTAAAAAAAATACACTTTTATCAATTAATAGTCTAATATTAACCAATATGTTGAGAAATCAATTTAGAAATTCTAAATAGATAGTTTAAATGATGATTCATTTTGCCCTATTTTAAGAAAGAAAAAGTGTAAAAATTATGCATTTTTTAACTAATTCACTTGCTTGCGCTTTTAACCTAGCGTAAAAGAAATAGTAAATTTTTCATAATTGATTCTGGTAATTGCGCAAAGTTAATGCATTATAAGTAAAAAGAAATAAGTTGTGATTTTGAAGATGAACACTAAGTGTTTCTAAAAGAGTGTTTAAAAAATCTTTTTTTACTTTTATACTTATTTTTCTATAAGCATCGAAAAGTAAAAGTTACTATTTAGAAAACATCAATAAGTCACAGAGTATATATTTAAATCTACGGCTCATATTCTTAGCACAGTCAAAAGAGAAAAGTCAGTGAAAATGATGTTACAGAGATGCAAAAGTAATGACATGTTTCAGATATAATAAAAGAATGCTTGTTTTCTTTTAAATATAATGTCGTTTTGAAAGGAGGGGGAGTAGAATTTAAATTTTTTATTGTAAACAATTTTGTAAAAAAAAATGTAAATAGAAGAAAATATGGATTGTCATTTATAAAAATAAAACTTTTATTTGAATGCGATTACCTCCTGCATATTCTGACTGCATAATCGTTGTCCAAGCCAATGGTTGACGGCAAAAATGAGCTATGTAGCAAGTTTGGCAGAAAAATTGTCTTGCTTTTAAAACTGCTGCTAATTTTGCAGCAGGGTGTATCGCCATGGTACTACAGTGATATTTCTAACAATATGTTAGTAGTTTTAAACATAGCAAAAGTATAAGTGTGGTTATCTATAAAAATTGTTAGCATATTTACATTTATATTTATGAAAATACTTAAGTTTACGAAATCAACATTTGGTAAAACCAATTAATTTTATTTTTCCTAGTCAGTTAAAACGAATGTTTCTGTACTTTTGACCTACATAGGTCGTTATAGTGCTCGATTTAGTATAGAAGGCAAGCAGTTAGTGCCGCCATCGAGATCATCCTTTGAACCTGTTGATGATAAATGAACATTAGTATTGGTGGGAATTTTGATGACAGAAGATTAAATAAAAAAAAATTGCTTTAAACCTACCAACAATTTTTTTTTTTTTTTCGCAGTTGAGACTTAGTTGGATTGTTTTCTCACAATCGAATAAAGCATATTTCATAAAAATCGTCAGAATTGTTTTCGATTCGTACCACCATTTTGAGTAATGAGTTTGTTTTAGTAGTAGAAAACGAGTTTTCTCGAATTAGTGACCTATCTAGATCGATTTCTTGTGCTCGAATTAGTATAAGAACAAAGTTTTATGAAAATTGTTAGAGCAGTTTTCGATACATAGCAGCATTTTCATTGCTGAGTTTGTTTTAATCGATCAAAATAAATTTTCCCGAATTCAAAACCTAGCAAGTTGTGTTTCTTGTGTTCGAATTAATATAAAAAACACGTTTTGTGCAAATTGCATGAGCATTATTCAATTTATAGCAAGCAGAAGTTTCACCTCTGATTTTGTTTTACCCTGTAAAAACGAATTTTCTTGAATTCAGGACCTAGCTAGATATTTTTCTCGTGTTCGATTTAGTATAGGATGCAAGTTTCGTGAAAATCAGTTCAGTCGTTTACGATATCATTCACAATCGGGAAAATTGCTTGCTCGTTTAATATATATGATAACGCATATATTTGCCCTTAATCTTAAAATTAAAGCAATCTTCATTATCCGAAAATTTCGATTTTCCAAAAGTTTGTCAGTCCCAATTACTTCGGATAATAGGTTCTACTGTATATACAGGTCAGAGAAGAATCCAACTCTTGAAAGTGTTTATTTTCCATAAATATAAATTCTCTTATATAAATTATTTTATCTTAACTCTCATGTAATCTGTTATATTTAAAGTGAAATTTCTAGTGTTAAGTTGAACTTTCAGTGATTCATCAATGTAAACTTATTTTATTTGACCGAAAATAGTGGCTATCAAATATTGTTTTATACTAGAAAATTGGCTGTTAATGTTAGCAAAGGGTAAAACTCATAAATCTGAGCTATGTGAAGTAAGCCAAATTAAAACTTTAAATAGCACTTATCCAGAAAACATCAATATTTTTCAGTTTAAGATTTGTGGAATGGTTTACCAATAGACCCATCAGATTTTTATTTTATTTTTTTTTTTAACCAATGATTTTGTATTACAGTTCTATATATTTTGTAAATTAAATTATTAATATTAGAATTTTATAAAAACATATGAAAATCAGATCTGTTTTATTCAGTTTAAACTCTGATGTACTGTTATGCTAATTGGGAAATTACCATTTTTAATTAACATTTTACTGAAATCTGTTATTTTTATAAATGGTATCAATAATATAATGTCTTTAGGGTAAACTGGACTCTGGATCCATTGTTATTTTTTAGACTACACTAGCATATTACTACAAGCAAATGCAGAAAATATTTAAGTAAATGTTATTCTCGTAATACTTTTAACGTCATAATCTCAGAATATTAATGAAACTTGTTAAAGCACTAAAATAAAGATAGAATTTTATGTGCAACCTAAACAAAACACATTTTTGCTATCTGAAATTCATTGTTTAATGGCCTGCTGATTATCTTAGCAACTATTGCAATTATGTTTAGCAATAATTGGTCAAAAGTATAAATTATTCATACGGTAAAAGCTTGCTTTACTTATCAGAAAAAAAATATCTTAATAGTTTACATTAAACTTGTACTGTAATCTGGGCTTAATGAATCGGAGAGTGAAATTCAATCCAAAGTTTGAATTGAACAAAATTAATTCCGATTCATAAGCTCAAAATTACACTACAGCCGATGACGTAAGTGGTTGACATTGCTTAATGTGTTTTTTAAGAATTATTTTAAATTATTTAAGATCAAATAAAATTATATTTACTAGTTATCGTAGCTGAAAAAAAATAAAGAAAAGAAAACACTCACCCAAGTACTTGAACACAGAAAGATAATTCACAAATGACGTTTATTTAAACATATATAAAATTGGCTGATTTGAATGCATTCTTACATTATGAATTATGTAAAGATAATCAAAGTGAATGTAAAATTTACTATAATTTTAGACAATTAGAGACATATTGTCATCTAAGGAAAAGCAGAAATTTACGCAATATTTCTTTTTGTTTTTAGGCCTTCAAAATGAATAAAGTTCAGGAACGTAAAGTCAAACTAAGGATTAAAGTTCAGGAATGTGAAGTTAAACTAGGGATTAAAGTTCAGGAATGTAAAGTCAAATTAGGGATTAAAGTTCAGGAATGTAAAGTCCAACTAGGGTCGTAGAAGGACTCTTGTATTTGGAGAACTGGGAACATGCTGTAGACAGACTTCTCTCAGGAATGTAGATTCTATTTCTTTTTATTAAGTGCGAATCCGAACCGAATGAAAAGTTACGGATTTGGAAAATTGGAAATAGGATGTTTGAAAACTTCCTTCAGGAATGCAGATTTTGACGATTTCAGTTCGTTACATAGGCAATTTACTATTTATCGCATCGACAAAAAAAATCAGATAATCAATTCATGTTTTTATAGCAAAGAAGAATCGAAGAATAATAAAATGTCGATGAGCAGAACAATTCAGGGCTTCCAAATAATGTTCTATGAAATTTACTTAGAAATGCTTCTTGAAGAGAAAAATATTATATTTCCTTTAGATGATATACGGCCGCCAAGGCCTAACGAAACGTCGATCTCTTCTCACTGGCTAGCGGAACTCTTCTGCCGCAACAACCGGCTAAAAAAGCACGGCGTCGCAGCCCCCACAAGTTACTTGCTTTAACGGCTCCCTGGTGAAGAATGATGACTATTCCAGAACCCAGTTTCAAACATGAAAATCCATTACAGAGCGCGCCAGCCAATTAAAAACGCCTATCCTCCCCGCGCCTGACGTCACACACAACGTGCGTGTTCCAAAAGGAATGTTAAACGATTTAGCAGACGTCCGGTTTTGAACTAAGCGTCTGTTTGGCAAAGGGGAATACCCTTCTTGTTGGAACTTTCAAAATGTCGGAAAGAATGATCTCATGGCGTCGCGCGCCGAAATTAAAAATGAGAAAAGATAGAAAATACATTTTTGCATATTTCTGCCAAAGTATTTATCACAAGTCACTGAAAATTTTGCAATCGGCTAGAAATAAATATTTCTATCCACATAATATAATTTAAAAGGGAAATATTGATAAATAAAAGATTTCTATTTTTTATATTTTAGACTTAGAAAATTCCGATGTGTTTACACATTCGCAATGTATGTTGAAAGAAATTTGAAAGTTAAATTACTGAAATATAATAAAATACTAATTGCACTTAAATAATCTTAATAAGAGATAATGTTTACATTGAAAAATAAGGAAATATTGAATTATTTATCATTAAAATTTACATTATGAGTTTAAAACTTGTGATTAGAAATTAGGTGTTTGAAAATGTTAATTTAAGTTGTAAAATTGAAATAAATTATATTATTTAAATTAATTTGAATGGGAAATGATGCATTATATTTTTTATGATGCAACAAAACTGACAAATCCTCTGTTTATGGGAAAAACATAAATGAAACCTGAAACATAATTTTTGAATAGAATTTCAAAAACTTTATTCTGAAATATCTTGAAACTCCCACTTCTTTTTTTTTTAATTTTTGTTGTGTGAAGGGGATATAATAACTCTCTGAACTGAATTTCTTTCCTTTTGTTTTCTTACTTATTGAAGCTTAATGTATTACTTGCTTGCTTATGTCTAAAATGTGTTGTTCATTTCAAGAACTTGGGGTTGAATTCATTAATATCCATTTAAATAATGTAGTGCCTTTCAGAATATCTTTCACTTATTGTATTGGTTTTTAAAACTTATTTAATAATCTTTATCTTTAGTAAAACTTATTTAGTTTTTAAATCTTTCTTTAAGTAAAAATCCTTGCAAACTTGTTGCAAAATATTTATTTTTGTTAAACTTCTAATTTCATAAACAAAACTTTTCAATAATGGATATCTTTATTTTATGAAGCGATGTTATTTAAGCTATAGGATAAATAGAAAGAATATTTGCACTTTTACTAACTTACTTCTTTTGTGTGTCAAAAAGATATTTAGCAATCATCCTCCATTTATTCCAATACTCTAAAAAATTTTAAGCTTAATTCATTCTTTATATTATTTTATCTTTTAATTTGCCCCCAGATTAATAAATCTTTCTGAAAACGTCTATCTTAACATTCTGAAATCCTTTTATAGATTTATTTGTAGAAATATGTGTACTTTCTATCTTAATTTTTTCTAAAACTTGTATATTTTATTACATTACATAATTGAAACTGTGCTGATAATTTTTTAGGCTCCTGAGTTGTTTACCCCTGAAAATGCTTGGACTGCTCTAAGTAATGCTGAAACACATTTGTTGGGGCCTCTTGGCATGAGAACTCTTGATCCTTCGTATGTTTTCTATTTTCATTATACTTATTTTTCATTGTTTCTGTGCTATTTAAATTTTAGTAGACTAATGTTAATATAGTGATTTATAAAATCAAATTTAATATGTCCATGTTCTTTTTAGTGATTGGGGATATGATGGTTATTATGACAACAGTGATGATTCTATGGATAAAAGGCGAGCCAGGGGTTGGAACTATCATCAAGGACCAGTAAGTATACTGTTCAAATTAAATAACAGTATATTTCAATTTTATTACTCATGTATATGAAATAAAATTAGAACTCTACATTAACATTGATAAATGATTACAGTATATACAGGGTGTCCATGTATAACCTGACTGACCTTTGTTTTCGCAACCGTTGGTCCTAGGTGCATACTTCCAATTACAAAAATGGTTTAAATAAGGTAAAGAATGATTTTTAAAGCGATTTGGCTCAAGAAAAACATTTATTAAAAAAATACGAAATTTAAATTTTTGTACGGTCCCCTTGTCCTATAAGTTATATTTAGTAAAATTTTCCTGTTACACTGACAAGTAAGACAAAAAAAGTCCCGTTATTCTACGATTAAAATTGACCGAGTAATAACTGTTTAAAGTTGGAGCATATTTTCTGCTGCAAATTAGGGATCATTCACAAATTTAGTAGAAATATAATTTCGTCGGATATATTAAAAAAATGGTTGAGAGTAAAATTAACATTGCAATATAAATTTGAAATCTTTAATCATTCTGACATATTAATGCAAAATATACAATTTGTAATAAACATATAAGAAGAAAAAAAACCCGGAATTTTTGTTAAATAAAATGATGAAAATTAACAGTTTTAGCTTTTGATAATTGATTCTTATGTATTCTGTACGGCTGAATCCGAAATTTACCGTCATTCTTTTACCATCACGTAGAGATTTTTGCAAATTGTAAATTTTAAAGTTAAAAAAAGAAAAAATAGCAAAAATTTGATACTATAAAATAGATGTGATTGTTGTGTTTTTAACTTTTGATAATTTATTTTTTGTATTTTTTACCGCTGAATCTGTAAATGTCCTTCATTTTTAGCCATCACGTCAGGATTTTTCGGAAATTGTAAATTTCAAAGTTAAAAATTTCAAAGTTAAAATTGAATCTCCTTCCCCACCTCATCAGACCCCTCAGCTGTTTAACTGTAAGAATAACAGAATAAGCCAAAAAATTGAATAAATTATTGAATAAAATAAAATAAAATAAAAAAAGTTTTATATCTGTTTTATAGTATCAGATTTTCGCTATATTTTAACTTTGACATTTACGATTTGCAAAAAATTTCTAACGTGATGGTTAAAAATGAAGGTCATTTTCAGATTCAGTGCTAAAAGTGCATAAAAAATCAGTTATTAAAAGTTTAAAACTACAGTCATCTCCTCTATTTTATAATATCCGCTTTTTGTTAATTTTTTAACTTTGACAATTTATGATTTGCGAAAAATCCTGACATGATGGTTAAAAATTAAGGAAATTTTCTGGTTGGTTGGTTGGTTGAGGTTTTATGGTGCAAAATCCCTTAAGGGAAGGAAATTTCCTGATTGAGTGCTAAAAAATACATAAGTTAAAAAAACCTAACAATCGCAGTCTTGTACTATCTAAAACTTTTTCTTAAACTTCTTGGTGGTAATCTATCCGAAATTTTTTGTGTTATCCAGCAAAATAAATTTAAATGGTAACCACCGAAAATCATAATATTAGATTGTCATCGGATTTATGTCAGTATGTAAAATTTAATCTCGATCGGATATTTGAGAGTGAGTTAAAGTTTGAGTACAAATTTTGAACTGGAAATACATACATACGATCATTGAAGTTAAATAAAAACTTATAAAAATAACATAATTTTTGTTAAAAGAAATCATGAAAAGAAACAGTGTCATATCCTTACAAAATAAAATACATGTTAAAATACAATTATCTTAGTCAATCTGAAACTTAATAAAAGTTAACTCAATCGTAATGCTTGTACGATTTTTTTCAAAGTGCAGATACACGTGAAATAAGTTCTTCAAATACTTTTAGCACTTGATATATGACCCCTCAAAGCATGGCGGAACTCATCTGCGTTCAAATGCAGTAAAGTGGCATAAGTCATGCAATTTTAAAGTTTCATAACTCTGTCAGTTTTAGTGTTATATGAACGGGATTTTTTTTGTTTTACTTGTCAGTGCAATAGGAAAATTTTACTAAATATAACTTATAGGATCGGGGGGGGGGGGGGGGGGGGCGTATAAAAATTTAAATTTAGTAATTTTCTAAGAAATGTTTTTCTTGACCCAAATCACTTTAAAAATAATTCTTTACCTTATTTAAACCATTTTCGTAATTGGTAGTATGCATCTAGGACCAACGGTTGCAAAAATAAAGGTCAGTCAGGTTATACATGGACACACTGTATATTGTAATAAGAGTATGTATATAAGTATGTATAACTATATTAAGTATGAAATCAATTTTTTGATTTATTTCAATTATTTTAAATTTTGTTAAGGTTTTATTTCAAGTGAAAATCTATAGACTAACTTGATTCTACTTGTTTCAAAATTAGGATATTTAAAATATTTTCAGCATTTTTAGAATTTTATTTTATTTAAAAGACTTATAACTTCTAAGACTTTATAATGAAACAAAATACATTTTATTTCCTTTAAGGTTTTTTTTTTGCTACTGTGAAATTTTTGCCAATTCTATATCATATATATTAAAATGTAAAGGCAATTCTGTAAGATCACAATCAGTAAGAGCAATATTGACTCTTTTGCACATGTGTCAGCTCTTTTTCGAACCTCTTCAACTTAGAGGAATATTAAGCGAAACCCTGCTAGCACAGCGGTCAAAAGCAGCAGTTTAAAGCTCTGAATTTTTGTAGAGGATGTTCGAGCCAATGCCCGGCAAAATGATTTCTGCAATATTTTTGTCAATGATTCTCTTCAATAATGACATGTTTTATTAGCAAGAGAAGCTGTATGATTTTTATTTTGTTATTATTATTATTTGAATGCTTTATAACTAAATAAAATTTAATTCACAACAATATTTTTAAAAAATAATTTTTTATTTAAAATATTTTGCGTATAATTATCAATTAAATAAATTGAGCTGATCTACAATTTTTGTTATATTTTCTGACCATTATCAAGAATATATATATGTATGTGGCAGAAAGAAAAGTTTGCCATTCTTTTCCGTAAAAAAGAAAACGGAAAGAAAGAAAAAAATATTCATATAAGAATTATAAACAAAATTACCTTGATATCCGTGGTTTAATATTTAAAAAATAAATAAAAATGCAAAATAAAATTCAAGTAAAAAAAAATTATATTATAAAATCGTTAGTTGCATAAAGTTTCAAATTTAGGTTTTAGAGAATGAGACTGATAAAAATAAAATTCATGGCAGCTTTTAATAGTAGTGTAGTTTAAAATAAATAACTAATTAAAAAAATATATTGTTTTTAAAACAAACAAAAAAAAAAAGGTAGTAAGTAGTAAAAATAAATGCTTTACCCAGTATTTTTAGATAAATTTCTGATAAAAAGAAAGCATAATTGGTTGTAAATTATAAACTTAAAATTCTTTCACTTCATTGAATAGGTTAGACTGACAGCACCCTCTATTGCCTTAAGGGGGTTCTTTGCATACTTGAAAACACCCGCTCCGTAATGTTAATCCTATGGGCAGGTTATTTTCGAATTTCTCGTTTCAATTTGAATATTTTTAAACGATTTTTTTTTGTATAGGCTAGATGTCGATCTTTAATATGACTCTTTTTTACTTTTTCGATATTGGTTACAGATTTTTTTTAAAAAGGTACTTTCAGTTTCCAAACTGGTTTCGAAGCAAAACTAATCCAAACTGGTTTAAGCTGTACATCTTAAAGAAGTCAAGGATTGGTGTGAACGACTGCAACCAATTTGTGAAGGTTATGAGGAGAGAAACATTTTTTATGGCGATGAAACCAGACTCTTTTTTTTCAAACGGTTTTCAAGTAAGACTTTGTGTTTTAAAAAGGATGATTGTATCGGTGTGGAAAATCGCTGAATACCAGGTGTTTTCCAAAGAACACTCAATTTAATAAATGCATATAAACAAATATATGTACTTTAGTTTGAGGTTGTAATACTGCAATAACTGCTGTAATTGTTTCTTCCCTTTCATTTTGAATTACTCATGTTGGATAAATTATAATTTATGCATTTCTTTTACTTTTAAACTGATTAATTTTTTTTTTTTAATTTTCATACAGGCTTTACATGTATTTTTTTTTTTTTTTCTGTCTGTCTTTCTACATGTATATTGCACATATACTCAAATATTTTTTTCAACAGTCCAAACTTTACAATTTAATCCATTGTACAAAAGTAATATAATCAGCAAGCTTTTTTATTAAATAACTTTTAATTCAATATTTACAATCCTCTTATATCAAATACATTTTATTAGAATTTTTTGTGAATTTTTCATGTAAAAAGATTAATAAGGAGAGTTATAAAACTAATCAACTCTATTATTTTTTACTTGTTAATTAAAGAGTGAAATCTATATGCCATAAACGGTTTTTAGTTCATTTTTAGTTAGGTTATAGTGCTGTTTAAAAATTTTCAAATATGACTGAAATTAGGAAAAATAATTTCATAATCATTAACTATCAAATTCCGGATACTTATTGAAATTAATTATAATTTATCAGATGAATTATCCAAAATAAGTGAGTGAAAAATTTTTTGGAAGGCATACGACTCAGTATGCTCTGTCAGCCACATTAAAAACAATTAAAAATTTAGAAAGTACATATATTCAAAGTTCAGAAAATCCAACAAGTGTTTTATTTTGAAAATGTAAAGTCATTGTTTCCGAAGTTATTAGGATAAAATCCTTGCTGTGTTAATTAATGAATCGCCCTAAAGCTTATAGAACAACAGTAAAAAATATTGCCGTTTTGTGCATCACATTTTATCATTTCTAAAAAATAAATGAATTCTTCTGAGATGTGTAAGAATCAATGAAATGGTTCTGAATTATTTTAAAATAATCCAATATTATGTATTACACATTTGAAAGTTTATATCCTCGCTATTAAATTATTTTTTTAGCTGTCATCTTTCTTTTATTTTTTTCATTTCTGAATTAAAATGGAATATGTATAATTGTAATAAAATACCTTACAAAAAGGAGTGATATGATCTCATGAAAAACAACTCATTGTAAATGATCCCACCAAGTCACAAATCTAAAAATTGTCATAAAAAGAATTGATAAAAAAGAGGTGATACATGTGTGCATACTCTGAGTGCTGTGTAAAAGTCTATTTCTACTCATAGTGTTTTCAAAGGGCTCGAAGTGAGGTACAGTATGTGAAAACTGCTTTGCGACCTGTAGTCGTATATAATATATGCAGTATGTCAATTTTGAAAATTTGTGAAAAACAACAAAACAATTTTTTAATTCTTGTTATATCACTTTTATTAAATATTTGTAAGAGAAAGATCTGTAATAAACCAGAAAGAGTTGTAAGACAAGCAGGAAATGGTATGTAAGTATAGTAATCATCTATTATTACAGCTATACTTTTCAATATTTATTAACCTAATCTTTAATTACATAAATATGTTTATCCCTTTAATTACATAAACACATTTAATACACAGTTTTAAAATTAAAGGGAAAACTGATAAAATGAGTCCTATTTTTGACGGAATTATTTTTTAAACAAAAAATGTCACTATTAACATATCTAGGACAATTGTACCAGAAAATATAATAAATAAGATTTATATATTAAAACACATAAACTTGCTTAATGGTACACAATAAACAAGAACATTTATATGAACTTGTACAAATAAAATTAATGATAAAGCATAATTTCAACGTTTCAAACTGCTTCTGCAGTCATCTACAGGATAAATATGAAGTTGAAATGTTTAAAAGTCCAGAGACGAAAGCTTCCTGTTGAGTCTTGATCAATTATATGAATGGAAAACTGTAGAAATTACAGTGATGAAGACTCGACAAAAAGCTTTCGTCTCTAGACTTTTAAATATTTCAACTTCATATTTATCCTGTAGATGACTGCAGAAGCAGTTTGAAACGTCGATATTATGCTTTATCGTTAATTTTATTTGTACAAGTTCATGTGAAAGTTCTTGTTTATGTGTACCATTGAGCAAGTTTGTGCGTTTTAACATTTAAATCTTGTTTATTAAAAAAGTCATGTTTTGAACATAGGGAAAATTATATAATACTATTAATACAGAAGCCTAACTAGAACAGATTTTTCCCTAGTCATGCAATTCCGTTTACGCAGGCTTTACTGCAATATATCTCAGTTCAGTTAACATCTATTATTAGGTGCATTGTTATTAATATGCATATAATCATTATTTTTTTTTTAATTATTTTACAAACTCAAAATTTTTATATGTTTACTTAAAAAATCCTCCACATAAAAGTGGTATTTCTCATTCAAATAATGGTAAATAAAATCAACAATTTCGATCCTACATTATGATAAATAAGAATGGATATGCAAACACAGAAGTTTAAACTTTCTACAGTTTCATGGGATCAGTAATACAAGAAGAAAACTGTGTCAAACATATAGTAATATGTAAGTGCAGGAAACACAAACATTATAAAAGCCTGCAGGTCGCCAAGCAGTTTTCACATACTGTACTTCACTTGGAGTCTTTTGGAAACATGAGTAGCGATAGATTTTTACACGGCACTTGGAGTATGCACATCTATATTGCTTCTTTTTATGTGATATCACTTCTTTTTATGACTGAAGTGTTAGATTTGTGGCTTGGCGGGATCATTTACAACGAGTTGTTTTTCATGAGATAAAGTGTAATATTGTTGATGAATAGATATTTCCTAAACCATTTGTTTTGTGTAGTTCCAGTTGCAAAAATGTTGTTCTTTAACATATGAAAGTCCATTTACATCAAAATACTTACTTTTTAAAGTGTTATGAAATAAAAATATATACTGTCACTAGTATATATTTAGAAAAATAAGAATAAATAAAATAAATTATAAGCAAAATAGTAGAAATGCCATTCTTCTATGACCAAAATTTATTGCATTTTTCTTTTATGGTGCAAGAAAATGCTGAAAAAAAAAGTATAACTCAGTAAGTTTTGGCTATAGAAAAATGGAATTTTTACATCTTTACTTGTTAGAATTTGTAAGATTTAGGGGCTGTATAAAAATTTTAATTTCTCAAAAAAAAAAAAAAAAAAAAAAAAAGCAAATTTGATGTAAGTGGATTTTCATATGATGAAGAACATTTTTTCAATTTAAACTATACTTCTAAAATTAATGTTTTAGGAACTCAATATTGATCAATGATAAAAAAAAGAAACACCTCTGTATATTTAAGAGAAATTTTCAGTTTTAATAAAATATTAGATTGTT
The DNA here is from genome assembly GCA_963932465.1 of Maratus speciosus. Lineage (NCBI taxonomy): Eukaryota > Metazoa > Arthropoda > Arachnida > Araneae > Salticidae > Maratus > Maratus speciosus. Next base: position 158,390,784 of record OZ010789.1, read on the forward strand.
ATTTTTTATTTAAGAATAGAAAATTAATATTAAGATTTCTTTTACTTTTTAGGAGTGGCTGTGGCCTGTTGGCTACTTCCTACGTGCAAAATTACAGTTTTCATCTTCATTTGGTGGAAAAGCAGAGTTCACTAAAACTTTGGATTTTGTAAAACGTGTAATGTCAAAACACTTTTATGCAATACAAAAATCAAAGTGGAAAGGATTACCTGAACTAACTAATAAAGATGGTGCTTACTGTAAAGACAGTTGTGTAGTACAAGCTTGGAGTCATGCTACATTACTGGATGTTTTATATGAAATGGATAGTTTATGTACAAGTGATTCATAATTTTAAAATTTATTGTAATATATTTTTGTAATATTTAAAGTATTTTTTGCCTGATTGTTATCAAATTATATGTTGTTGAAACTCAGATATTTAAAGCATTTTATGTCATTTGTTAAAAGTATTATGTTCTATAAGTTTTATTTGTGTTTTACAATTTTTTAAGCTCAATAAGGCCAGTTTGAAATGTGCCAAGAAAATGTGTTCTTTTATGAAATGTATTAAAGCACAGTTTTATATTATGTGTGTTGTTTCATTTTGCATCAAACATTTTAATGTGTTAAATTGTATGCTACACAAAGTGTTATTTGAAAGTTAAGGGCCTATTTCAGTTGCAAACTAATGTTAAATCAATGGAAACATTCTTTACATATTTCCTCTTTTCATTTCCATTTTTTTTTTTTTTTAAATGATTTTTCTGGCATAAGATATCCGAGGTTGGTGTCTAATATTGTAGTATGTAATTTTTCAATTTTGTTTGTAGTTTCACTCTGAGGATACCTTTAATTATAATAAAAAATTGGTTAGTTGGTTCCAGAAGTGAAAGTGTCCCCATGATGAAACTGTAATCAAAATCCAAAAAGTACAAAACTATGTAGTTAGACAACGACCTCTGATATCTTATATGAAAAGGTGCATTTAAAAATATAGACATCAACCTCAGATATCGTATGCAAAAAGATGCATTTAAAAATACTAAAATGCAAACAAGACATTTGTAAAGAACACTTTTATTGGTTTAAGGCTGCTAGTCACTCAGCTTCCGAATCCCGCCCCCCCCCTCCCCCCCTCCCCCCCCATCTTGCTACTGATAAGTCTATATGGCGTGTGATGCATTCGTATATTTAAAATATCTCCTCTGGAAATCAATACTTTTATCTCATTTTTTCTCAGGCCCGGACTGGCCAGGTCGGCGATCGCCGAGGTCCCCCAGTCGAAGGGGGCTCCGGAGGAGCCCCAAAAATACTGAATATACTTCACAAATACTCTTAGTACTTTGACACATTCATGAAATCTTTTTTTCTTCCAATCCCTATATCTATAAAATTTTCATATATTCTTATTCATATCCAATATCATCATTATGTAATGAAATAAATTTATTAGCATATCAATAAGCATATCTGAAAGTTTTGTCTGTCTAAAAATGAAGAACATTATAATTTTGCCTAAAAAATCTTTTTTTTTTTCATCTCTTAATGCAAAAATTTTTCGATTTCTCAATAATCTATAATAATAAAGCAAAGTTTCACTCTGTGTGCGATGGCTAGCAAAATCTACCGCACGTAAAAGTCTGAAAATTTAGGTGCGGATAGTCCAAGACAGGTCCTTATGCACGTGAGGCTCAGATTTTAATTTTTTAAGCGCCGGGGCCCCTGGGCCCCTTGAAATTTTTATGCACTAAATTGTTAATAACTTGTCCTCTTTTTATCCAATATTTTTCATTTTGGGTGACCTTTCTCCATTTAGTTATTCTCGTCTTTCGACTCCCCATATAAGACCATGGCCCCTTGGGAATCAATATAGAGTCCCTTGAAGTTTCTGTGCAAATAAAAGGTTAATAAATTGCTTCATTTTAATCCGATTTTCTTTCATTTTTGAGCTCCTTTTTCCATTTAGTTAGTCTCACGTTTCTACATTCCAATTTAGGTCCTGAGGCCCTTAGAGTGCCGTAGGGCCCGGTTCAGGTCCCCTTGAACTTTTTGTGCGCCAAGAATCACCCCCCCTCCCCCTGATTATCTCCCCTTCTCAGTACATAATTTTAAAGTTGAGTCTTGGACTCTTCTTCCTGGATCAACACTCTCATATTTTTATTGGAGCACTAGGGCCCTTTTTTAAACATTTACCCAATTTTTTGTGCATTTCTTTAAAATATTATTCTAACGAATAATTCATACCCTATGATTAATTTTGGCTAATTGAAGATCTAACGCGCTATGTACAAAGACCATTTTAACATGTTTTTATGTTAATGCCTTGTTTATAACTATCGGTGGGCCCCTTTTGAGCCCCCTGCTATAGCTCCCTTAAAAATGGTCCGATTCACAAGCCCTTTTTTTTCTAACAACTTCTTAGGACTACCAGTTACTATATGAACGATAAAAAAATTATCAGACTTCAGCTACCACCAATTTTGAATATTAATCGCCTTCTTGGGCCCCTAGTGCAGCTTCTTTAAAAATTATCCAAATTGCTTGTAATTTTCTTTAACATAGTTCTAGCGTCCTCTGATTACTTTAAAAACTACTAAAAAGTCTTTATGCCCAACTATATACAACTTAAGTCCCTGGCCCCTTGAAATTTTTGCTCCATGAATTGTTAATAAATTGCCTCCTCTTAATCCGATCTTCATTTTTTGGAACCCTTTTTTCATTTAGTTATTCTCCCGTTTCTATGTTCCAGTTAAAATCCTGGGTCACTCTAGGGTCCCGTAGGGCCCGATCCGGGATCCCTTGAACTTTTTGCGCGGCATGCATTTTTCACCCCTAATTTTCTCGTATTTGCAATGCAAAATTTGAAAGTTCAGTCTTGGACTCCTCTCTCCGGACCAAGACTCTCTTATTTTTACTGGGACCCTAGGGGCCTGTTTTAAGCATTTCCCCCCATTTTTTGCACACCTCTTTAAAACTTTATTCTAATGATTAATTCATACCCTATGCTTAATTTTGACTAATTGAAGATATAAAGTGCTGAGAACTTAGACCTTTTAACAAGTTTTCATGTTAGAACCCTGCTCTTAACTATCAGTCGTCCCTCTTTGGGCCCTTTATTATAGCTTCCTTAAAAATGGTACGATTCACTAACTTTTTATTTCTAACAACTCCTTAAGTCCTACTGCGAAAAAAAATTTCTCAGACTTCAGCTACCACCAATTTTGAATATTGATCTCCTTCTTGGGGCCTTTGTTGCAGCTTCTTCAAAAAATAACCTATTCTAGTATAATTTTCTTTAACATAGTTCTGTTCTAGCGTCATCCAGCTACTTTAAAACTACTATAAAATTTTCTTATATCCAACTACATTCCAGTTAAGACCCTGGCCCCAGGGCTTGGTCTTTCTTTATAACTCAGCTACCACATTTTTCGAACATTAATCTCCTTTTTCAGCATCAACTTACAATTACTCACTGCATCCGTAAATTAAAGGTAACTTAAGATAACTGATTTCATCCAATTTAGATTTCCTCCGTTTATTAAATATCGTGTTAATGTTAAAAGTAATTCATGAAAGTTACAAGAGAATGGGGCACCTTCCACCGCTTGGGGGCGCATTCTTTCCTTGGGTTCTAAGGACCCAATTTCAACGGGATTTGGTTCATTCAACTTAGATTAAATTCAGCTACTTTCTGTATTATGAAATTTTATCTTAGCCTTCAGTTACCAACATTTTTTAACATTAATGGTAAATTCTTTTTTTGGATTCTATGGCTTGGGTTCGATTACTCTAAGGTTCGACTCAATCAACTTGGTTTCCGTTTATCTCCGGCACGTGCGGAGCACTTCTGGTACATGCTGCCTTAGGTAGCAGAGACCCAGGTTACAGGTTCGTTCGGAAAGAGGATTGTTGGGAACACACTAGACGCTGTGGAAGGCAATGGGGACTTCGAAATTGGGTTCATTTAAAAGAATTCCAAAAGAAATAAAATCATACAAACTTGAGTTTAAGGTTATTATAACAGGCCCCGGGCAACGCCTGGTGGATCTGCTAGTCTTTATATAAAAGATAAGTATACTTTAAACAAAATTGCCTTATTTTATTATTTAAAGGTTTTATTTCCATTAGCAAGAGGCTGTAATTTAAAGTGTATAACACTTTGTAAGTAAAAAAAAGGGGGAGGAGGAGGGGTCTTTTTTATCCCCTAAATAATACGTGAAAATTTTAACCCTACAAAATCATTTCAGCATAATATGTTAGACATCTTTAAACCTCTTTATTGAAACAAACTTTCTCTATTTGTTCCTCTCTAGTGACATTAAATAAATAATCAGGCTTTTAAATTATCCATCTACCCTCAAAATATCAGCTCCCCCCCCCCCCCCCCCCACACACACACTCAACAAAAAAAGTTTAATCTTTAAAAGTCTATTTAAAAAAAAAAAAAAATTCTATTCTATTTGTTGCTCTTTGAAATTTATGCTTCCCCTTCCTCTCCAGCATTGAGATATTCTAATATCATGGATAACATGGATAAACACACGTGTATAATAATCACTTATAAACAGATAAAGTTAAAAAAATGCTATAAAAAGTGATAGAAAATCTTTATTGAGATTGACAATCGTTTCGTTGCACAAACGGCAACATTTTCAAAATCATTCAACGATAGAAAATATTTTCACATAATTTAAAAACAATAAACATAGTAAACAACTTTCTTTACTATGTTTATTGTTTTTAAATTATGTGAAAATATTTTCTATCGTTGAATGATTTTGAATGTTTACTATGTTTATTGTTTTTAAATTATGTGAAAATATTTTCTATCGTTGAATGATTTTGAAAATGTTGCCGTTTGTGCAACGAAACGATCGTCAATCTTAATAAAGATTTTCTATCACTTTTTATAGCATTTTTGTAACTTTATGGATAAACACATTACACGAAATAAATTTATCCATTTTCTCATTACGAAATACTTTCCAAGATGTGAAGATCCGATCTAACATAAAATCCGTCAATGGTCCAAATTTGAAAACATATTTATGTCTATAGTTTTACTAGATTTATTTCTTGTTACATCGCCTATTTCAAAATATTTACAAAGTAGAAACATTGACTATAATATAGCTTGGAAATTGGTAGAGAAACTGCTCATACAAGTAAGGGATAAAAGGAGTTATATACACTTTCAGGCTCAGTATGAAAAAACAAAATATTATACAAGTATAATTAATGGCGAATTAGATGATAGCAGTATTGATGTAGAACTAGAATTAGAATTTAAGGAAAAAAGAACTTCAAAGAAGATAATGCCTGGTGAAAAATTAATTGACGAAGCTCCTGGAATCTCAACTGCACAAAACTATAAATTGGTCTTTTTCAGTATTTTAGATTGTGCCAGGACAAGTATCGAAGAAAGATTTAGTCCAAACAAAGATATTTTAGAAGATTGTTCCTGGTAGGACCCAAAGGAGTTTAAGGAAATCGTAATGCTTGATAAATTTCCTACGGAAGTTCCTTCTAGCAATTCTAAACTTTGTAAAGTGAACAAAGTCAGTTATTGATAGAGCTGAAACAGTTTGCAGATCAGTATGAAAGTTTTACAATGGCTGAAAAAACTAACATTGAAAGAAAACAAGACAATCTGAATGGAGCTGAAGAAATCTGTTAAGACGATATAGAAACTGAATTTGAAGAAGACGAAAATCTTTATGGTTACTGCTCTGACAAGAAAAAATGTTTTCAGTGTTTATCATGCGCCTTTTTAGTTGTTTTTGAACTCTCACAATCTGGGATGTTTACCAACTTGTATGTAGCTTACAAGTTTGTAGGGGAGACCGGGGGAATGGCGACACTTTAAGGGAATTTAATTTTTTTCACCTAAAAAAAATGTTTGTTTTTTAATAGTAAAAATTCTAAAGCTGAATCATAATCTTTAGTAAATGTATAAATTGAACTGTAATCATAACTGCAAAGTAAGCACAAATAAAAAAAAAATTCTTTCAACCACTGTACAGTGGCGAGATTACCCAGGATACTGGGGTAATTCCGCCACTGTATCGGGGTAATGACGCCACTCTTTAATGACCTAGTAAATACATAAAATGGATACTAGGAAACCCATAACCTACTAAAAATGTTAAAAAAGCAATAATTTATCAAAATAATGAATAATTACAATGTTCCTTAAGCTAGATTTATTAATGTGCTAAGCTTACAATTTAACTCAAATTGGAAAAGTCACCCTTTGCCGTGGTGGCGGCATTACCCTGAGAGGACAATATAGTGGAAAACCCCCACCAAAGCCGAAAGAAGAACTGAACTTGTTCAACAATTTGCATCAAAATGTCAGCGAGTGCATGTAGATTACAGGTAATATTATCTTAAGTACCTAATGTTTCAATAAAAGGTGTTTACCTCTATTCATTTGAAGCTCCAAAATAAGAAGCAACTAGATGAAAACTAAATTTTTCACTTGAACAAGCGAACGACGTACAACAAAACCATTCTCACTCTAGGCACTGTTTCTATTGTGGGCCGCTACAGTGCAGGCGCAATCACTATCTCAAACTGTCTTAGTTTTTAAACTAGACGGGGTGGCGGCATAACCCCGAGTGGTGCCATTTCCCCGGTCTCCCCTACTAACCATACTTTGTATGCAAGTCACCTGTGAAAGTGTGTTATCTAAACTTAAAATAGTTAAGAATCGACTTAGATCTACTTTAAGCCAAGATAATATGTCGAATCTTCTTTTCATGAACGTAGAAACAGACTTATTTTATAACTTAAATAAAGATGTTATTATAGATGAAGTAGACAGGACAAGTGAAGAACTGGCCAAAAAGCTGTTAGGTTAATAAACAGCCTTTCACAATAACATAACATTTACAACTGTTATGATTTATTTGCAAATTGAATAATTGCGTAAAAAATTACCATTCTTAGTTTACTGTATCTATACCAGGTATTTTAGAGCCATTTATCTTTTTATCATAAAAACTATTTTACAACATGTAACCATGAAATAAAAATTAAACAGGATATTGTTTTTTCAATATGCTTGTTGTTTTTTATTACTGTTGTCTCTTTTTAATATTTACTTAGTCGGACTTAGAATGTTATAGACTCACCAATGCGATTTGCTTGCCTAAATCTAAAAATATTTATCCCTCTCCTTTAAGAAAAAAAACCAAACTTGTAATTAATTAATATAATTATTTTTTCTAACATGGCAATGGCAGATCCAAGAGGTAGGTCACGGGGAGTCATCCCCCCCCCCTCTTGAACGGAGAAAATTTCTCAAGGGCAGTTTAAAAATGAAGTTATATATTAAATTCTTTCAAATGTACCCCTCGCTCAACAATAAGAATATTTCTGATTATTTAAAGCTCTGCTTAAATCCAATGAAGTCATTTTTAATCTCAGATGCAAGGCATTTGCAAGTGCACTTATTCAGAACAAATGTGATTGATTAGCGTTTTCTATTTTTCGATAAAAGAAAAGAATCTTTCCGGAAATCCCCGTAAAATGTGGTGTTTTAAACTGAATTTAAGGTCGCGACAATCAATTACTCCCTCATGACGGCATTTTTGTAACTGTCAAGTCTTAAAAATTGGCATAAAATGCTCAATTTCGGAATCATTCTTCTTTGCCTTTATAAAAAAATGGGAAATTCTTCAATTTCTTGGTATCTGAATAAAATGTGTAAGTTTTATATGTTTACCAATATCAATGCCTTTTTTTTTTTTTTTTTTTTTTTTGTATTTACGAATATGACTTTTCAGAAGTATTAGAAAAGTAACAATTTTGGACATGGGAACAGCCTTCAATATAAAAATTGCTTGTTAAGAGATGTGACCGATCCCCCTTCAAAAAAAAAGAGTCATGACCCCCTCTAAATGGAGGGTTGGATCCGCCCTTGTAAGCATGGAACTAGTTTATGTACAGTGTATAAAAATAATATAAATATTCATTGTGAAAGTAAGTAGACTACACCAAAAATAACTTACTTTTTTACTCAACTATTTTCCAAGTGACAAAATAGCTAAATGTGGTTTTTAGGCACGAAAAGTTACACATTCTAATATTTTACTCTCAATAAGTTCCCCGGTAAAGGGCCCCTTTTCAGTCTCTAGCCGAGGGCCCCCGAAGGAGCCAGTCCGGGCCTGTTTTTTCTGTGTACTCTTTTTAAAAGATGTATTTTTTTTCTTTAGTTCTCAAAATATTTCTAAAATATAGGCTTGATTTAATATTTTGTGCATAAAAAAAGCTGACGAACTGTGAGTAAGATTTTAACACTTTACACAAAATTAAGTATATATTTTAGAAAATTTTTGACAGCTAAGGATAAAAGATGCACCCTTTAAGAAGAGTACACAGAAAAAAGAAGTTAAAAATATTGATTTCCTGAGGAGATATTTTAAATACATGAATGCATCACACGTCCATAGACTTAGCATTAGAGAGGAGAATTTTAAAGTTGAATGATTAGTAGCCTTAACATTAGTTTAGTAATGTTGCCATGTGTCTGAAATTGGCTTTTAATATATGCTGTTGAGCACTGTAGTAGTAACTCCTCTTAGAGTTAACATGCAGTTTTTTGTAACAATAATACTAAAATTATATGTCATTCAATTTTCCAAAGATTTTGTATTTATAATTTTAATAATCAAAAGATTTATTTTGCTGTAAGATTTTTGATAGTAAAGCAAAAGCTGATGTTAATATGAGCTTAAAATATTTATTTTATTTTTTTTGTTTGAAATGGAAATACAGTCGGACCTCTATTTAGCGAACCTCTATTTTGCGAATTTCTCTATTTTGCGAACTTTTCCTTGGAACCAAGAACATTTTGCGAATTTCTTCGTAAAATAACCTCCAAATAGCGAAGTACATTCTCTATTTAACGAACTTTTTCTTGTGATCAAAAATTTTTTTTCAACTCATTTCTCAAAATATTTCTGGACATTTCAAACTTATTCTTCCTTTAAACACATTTTATGATGTTCAATGGTCTTGAACTGGTTTCACCAGGCACCTTCTTTGTCAGCAGTGAGAATTTGGTAAGTATGGAAGACGAAGATGATAATCCCTTAGAGTAACTTAAAAAAATGTGGATACAGTGAGAAAAAAAGAAGAAATTAACCATGATGTGCTGATTGATGATTGTATTTCACTTAATTCTGAAATTGAGGCCTCGGAAACACTATCCGAATTGGATATTTTCCACAGTGTGAAAAATAAAAACAATACAGCAATGAATTGCGATGAAGACGCATATGATGATGATAGAAATGATCATTATGCAGGAATTAACAAAACTTCGTATGATGAAATGCTAAAATCATTTGAACAACCGACGTGGATTATAGTTAGAAGAAAATACGCATGAAGGGGTTTTTGGTGCATTGCAAAGATGCGTGATGTGTTATGAGAGAAAGCACTTTTTTAAATAAAAAACTCAGGCAAAATTAACAGAGTTTTTCGGAAATTAAATTTAAGGATGCATATGTTAATGTATGATTAAAATTATTTTTTATAATAATAATAAATGCGATAATGTCATTAAAATTCGTTAATTTTAATGTAAAACTATTTACTTTAAACAGAAAATACGGTGTATTACTGGACAATGTTTTGTTTTCCTTGCCGATTTCAAAGATTTAAACACATAGAAAAAATGATGATGGACATTGGTGAGTAAAATAAATAAAACAAATCGATATAATTTATTTTTAAAAATGTGATTAATTACTTTGAGTAAAAATATTTAGTGTTTATGAATTTAAAATATGTTTTATGCAGTTTAAAGTATTTTAAAAGGTTAATCTCTATTTAACGAATTTTCCATATAACGAACTTTTTTCTGGGATTTAGTGACTTCGTTAAATAGAGGTTCGACTGTAACCTAATAATCTTTTAGCTTTGATAATACAATAAAAAATCATACCATATCATGATATAAAAAGGCAATTGATTTTTTTTAGTAATTACTGGCCATTTTTATCATTTACTGTTGTCAATTCATTAAAGGAACCAAACTATGTTAATTTAACTTTTATATTTTTGTTCAATAATATTTATATATTTTTCCTTTTAACCAATCTTAAAAATTATTTTTAATGGCTATCATGAGACAATGACCGACCATAAGGCTACAACTAATATAATGAGGATACAATTTTGTTTTTTTACAATTTGATCAACAAAGTTTAAATATTTTCTTCTTAATTCAGAAATATATCTTTAAAAGTGACATTATATTCAAACTTTTTAATATATTTTACACAATCTCTTTAATACATGTCTGTTACATATATATTCCAAGGAAGTATGATTAATTAATATTTTTTCAAAATTTTACTGAGAAATTTCTACATTTTGTTTTGTTAAGTTTTTTTTATTTATTACATTAGGAGTCCATTTGATTTCAGTTCACATTGCATAACTTTTTTTTTCCTCACAAAAAGAATTTCACAAAATATTTTTTCTCTATGCATGTTCTGTGTTCTTTTGAATATACAAGATCCTGACCACACTTCCTAACAGATGGAATCCAGTTCATGCAAAATATAAAAAGTCTGTCACTGCTTGGATGAGTAAAAGATCCTATATCTCGTGGGCATACAAACCAATCTTGTAGATCTCCTGTTTCTGTGATGATGCAGTCAACGTTGTCTTCATCACAAGTATGATCTGGTGGTCCCGTTGGTCTCAGTTTTGTTGTACTACTAACTTCAGTGGTGGTTTCATCGGAAACTTCTGTAGTAATGATCTCTTCAGTCGTAGATGCGATTATTTCTTCTTCAGTAGTGCTTGTGTCAGGAACTTCTGTAACTATGGGTTCAGTTGGTATTGCAGTAGTAGTAAAACCTAAAAAAAAAAAAAAAAATCAATGAACATAAAAAATAAATAATCTTAACATGAATTACATCTGTATCTCTAACAAATGCATTTATAGTTAAAATTGTATGTAGTTGACTCTTTCAACTCTGCCACTGCATAACTCACCATTCTCTAAAATCCACCATTCATTTTAGAATATAAAAAAGGAAATAACGGTTAACAGTTAACTCCATAGAACAAATTTTGTATGGTAGTGATTTCATTAATTATCAAATTTTCAAGGGAATTAATTTGTTTTAAAACTTCTGATGTATTTCACATATTGTGTATTAAAGTAACAGCCTTTGCTACGGAAAAATATTGACCAAATGCAAAAATTAAAAAAGCAATTACACAGAATGAAAATACTAGGTGGTTGGAAAAACACATTTTAAAAATAATTGAATAAACCCAAGTAAAGTATTTGTAATTTTTTTTTTTCATATTCAGTATATCTGTGGATTACTTTTATTGCACTGTGTCTCACATCCAGAGATAGTAATTAGATTCCAAGTTTTTAAAAAGTGGGTAAGAATGTATGAGCTATTTCAAGATTTTTATTACAAAGCGTGTTTTTTAAATGTAATTTTAATTATAACATTTTTGGATCTTTTGTCCAAATATGATTTTATTTATGTTAATTGAATTCTAAAATTTAGCCTTCTTATTTGAGCTATTTAACCATCATAAATTATATGATTTTGTGAATTGGGCATTATTACATTTTATGAATTTGTGAGAATACTGTCTTACTTAAAAATTATATCCTTTTCTTTATAAATAGCATAAAGATTTAACACACAGTTAAAAGTGAGGTAGAAATAATAAATTCAGGATTTTAATATTTTGTTTAAATCCAAGGTAAGATTAAAAAAAAATTATAAATCATTGTTCATCATTTGATACTTTACTGTCAGCATAAAGTACTAAACCAGTCTCTTACCTGGTCTTTGTCTATTACCACAGTCCACTTCTTTTTCTGGTCTACATGTACTCTTTCCAGTGTCAAACAATTGCTCTTTTAGACATGTTTGCATAGAAGGCATATAAACAATACAATTGTAATACTTAGAGCAGTCAGTTGGGTGTGCAAAAGATCCAAACATTTTGGGACACTTAAAATTGTCAGCTATAATCCATGGGAAATAAATAATATGCATTAAAACGTTTATTTGTAAAATATGCATACAATTAAAAAACTTTAAATTTGTAGTTTTTACAATTTCTGTTGCAACGAAAAAGTCTTAATAACATTTCAATAACATTTAAATTTGCTAAATATTTGATTAATAGGTTTGTGTGTTCTTGTATTTATAACTGCAAATTTTAGTTAAACTTCAAATATCTATTCTGTTCCATATTTGAATTTAAAATTAAAAACAGTGACCACTATACTAATTTATATAATTGATATCATGTATTTAACACTTGGCATATTGCTCTACTATTGCATAGGATTAAGCACCAAATCTTGCAGACCTCTGTTTTGTGCACCAACATGCACTTTTTGGATTATGTTGATTATCTGAGATATTTTCTTAATGTTCATTTTATCATTACAATGCTCATGTTACAATATAAAATGCAATGAACATTTATCAAGATTTACATGATTCAAGATGTTGAATATTTCATTTCTAATAGTTAATAATATATGTCTTACAGCCTATAGATTAAGCTTTATAAAGTTTTTATTCAGTTATCTTATTTGAGGTGGAAATACATGAAATAAATATGTATTGGACAATTGCACCATAAAATATAATTAAAAATTTTGTATTCGAATTAAATGCAACTTGTTAAATGGTACATATAACCAACCTAAAAGTGATATTACAAACACATTAAAAATCTATGTTTTGAATTGCTTTTGTGTTCGTCATATGAATTAAATTATTACACAAGTCTAAAAGTTTAAAACGTCCAAGAGCACAGAAAAATTCCTTAATGGAGAGTACACAAATTACCATGGTTACCAAATGAAGCAAACCACAACAATAAAAAATGGAGGGGGGGGGGACAAATTGAACAGACTGTATTAATTGTAAATTATGCCAGATTTTATGAATGTTAAATGATAAATTATCATAACAGGCATACCACCTATGCTTAATAATTGTAAGGGACTCTAAAATTTTACTCACATAATATGGATTATTACATAAGATTATAATCCTAGCTTCGTCAAAATCAACTCTGTTACTTTCGTTTGAGTAGTAAAATGTTGCAAGAGCTGTATTCTGTTCCCATTGTGAAATATCTCTTCGGTGTTCCCTTAACCTCTCTGAAAATCTTCGTTTAGTTATATGAATGTAAACTAATTTTCCATTATTTGGGAGGGTTTTAAAGGAGGCATCTATGAAATTCCAGTTACCGGGTAGCAGAGTTGACTTTGGCAAAGCTAGGATTATAATCCCATGTAATAATCCATATGTGAGTAAAATTTTAGAGGCCCTTACAATTATTAAGCATAGGCGGTATGCTTGTAACGATAATTTATCATTTAACATTCATAAAATCTTGCATATTATAATTTGTTATAATTAATACTGTCTGTTTAATTTGTTTTCCACTCCCCCAACCCTATTTTTTACTGTTGTGGTTTGATCCCTTTAGTTAACATAAAAACCTTGTGACATTTGTGTACTCGCCATTCAGTAATATTTCTGTGCTCTTGGATGTTTATGTCAGTTTTGAATTTTTAGACTTGTGTAACATCATTTTAATCCTGATGACGTTCGCGGAAGTGATTCAAAAAGTAGATTTTTAATGTGTTTGTAATATCACTTTTATGTTATATGTACTATTTAGCAAGTTGTATTTATTTTGAATACAAAGAAACACATGAAGTATATCTGAATTGGTTTTATTAAATATTTTTCCCTGTTGTAGTTCATAAATGATATTTTACTATAAGCGTAAAACTAACATTATTTTAGGGATCAAAACATGATTAGAACTATATCATAAGCCAGATTGTTCAACAAAGATGCTCACAGCTGATGTACACACATTTTCTTTTTCTAAAATTTTGTAAAGTAGATCTCTCACAGTGTGGAAAATAATACTATGGTTTCAACATAATTTTAATTTATTAACTTTTACACCCATTTTGTTAAATGGAAAATGTTTGTATATTTGTGCAAGCATTTTGGAAATCTCTTTGCATATGGTTTTAATACCATATATTCATATTTTGGGATGCATATAATTTTAGCACCACATAATACCTGAAAAAATTAATTACTTATAAATGAGATTTAACAAGAAACTTAAGTACATATGAACATTTATCCACAATGATTAGGACCAAATATATTCTGGATAACTAGTTGGACATCGAAGCAAACTTCTACTCATTAGATTTGTAACATATATGTGCCTTAGTAATTGGTTTAAAACTGTGACATTAAGAGCCTGATCAAAGATCAAGGGGCAGGTTTGTGGGAATTTTTTGAAACCATAATCCTGTTCAATGGTAACATTAACTGCTACTTACAATAAAGAAATGGGAAATCAGAAAGTAAAACTTGCTACAAGGTAGCCAATGAATCTCTTAAATTATTTTTGAAACATTTCAGGAGTTCTTATTTGCTGAAAATTTAATTTTTGTTTCAAGGTTTTGAATGTTATAAACAGGGCATAAAAACAGTCAAAATGTGAAATTCATCTGCAAAGCTTGTTCCATTCATCAAAATAAATTTTTTGTTTAATTCAACACAACTCTCATTTGAATTTTTTTCCTATATGTTTTCATCTGCTTTTTCATCATCCTCAGTGTTGTCCTTTTGTTGACGATTTAGAGGTATTTAGACAATACCATTTATTTGGAAATCAAATGATTAAAAATAAGATACTGGATAAAGACTTCTTTGCAAGATAACTTAAAATAAAATTCTTGATAGTTTTTAACTCCTTTGAAAGTATGTAGCATATTTAGTGCTTTAAAAAATTCTTAAAATAAGCTTTCAATCTTTTTTTAAGCATTTGGAGCAAATTTTGTATTTATTATAATATAATGTATGTTAAATCTTAAAATGGTCTTTTTAATTTTGTTCTTACTTTGACAATGATTTTTATTCATTTGTTTTAACTCCTTGCGCTTAACTCCTAACTTTTAACTCGTTGCTTGTGAAATTCAATCATTTCTTCTATAAAATATAAATATTAATTTTGATATTTTCTTAATTTTTTTTAAAGGCTGTGTGTTGAATTTGGACATTAGAATTATTTTAATTCTTCTCATCAAAATCAGAATATCCGAGAGGTGTGATATGCATTTTGAACCCAGAATGAAGAGAAACTAAGTACACTCTACTAGATATGTTTCACAGCCCCAAATTGAAAACTATGTATCACACCTAATGCATCTGAATAGCATTCTGAAGAGCAAAATACATTTTACAAGCATGTTCAATATATAAAATAAGAAAATTTGCTTCAAACAGTTAAAAATATAGGTATCTTAATAATTCAAACACAGTTTCTTATAGTATTTAGTGCAGTGCCATTAACATGTGTGGGGTTGCCACAAAATTAAGTGAGATCTAACTATTAGAAATGCTAACACTTATGGAACTTTCTCGAGGACAGTAGCATACACATTGTTATTGTATTTAAACAGTAGTGCAAAAAAATAAAAGGGATATTGCTATCATGAAGATTAAGAATGACAAAAATATAATATTAAGTTAAACATTTTACTTATTTTTATATTCTCTTTAACCCTCCGACTGTCTTGGAAAAGGGCAAAATTGTAATGTTGTTTTCTCTGCATTTTGTTTTAAATGCTAAAAAAATGATTCTTTGAACATTTTATAAAAAAAACTTAATAACAAATATGAATGCAATCATTGGAAGTATTAATCATTGTTCAATGTATTAAAAATATATTAAATCAATAGAATTATATTACTTTAAATATTGCTTGTATTGCAGTGAAACTTGGAGCTTAGTGAACGTATTATTAAGACATATAAAGTTTCTTGACTCAATTACTTTTTGGGTGATAGGTTTCTGTTTCCTCGCGTGTTGATTTGATTTTTTAAATAAATAATTATAATTAAATGAAACTTCTTGAAATATCTGTTTAATTTTATAAACTTACCAGTTTTTGTTGTTCCTGTACTTTTGACAGTTGGAGTGGGTGTCGTTTTTGTTTTATCTGTTAAATGAGAAAGAAAATAAATAAATGCAAAAAGTTCATTCATAATTAAATTAAGTTATATATTCCAATAAAAACTGTTACACCAGTGTATTAGTTTCTGCTACTTCTGGCAAAAAAATTTCGTTTTTAATACTGCTGTTATATACTACTGATGTTTATTATTGTTTGATTTATATGTTTCTGATTCCCAGTGTTGAATTCAGACACTTATCTCCGGGAGGGATTTCTGTGGCTCCGGGGGTGACATTATAGAGTTCCGGGGAGGAAATTGCACTTTTTGTATTATAAACACAAAATCTCAAATCTTCCGGGGGTGACATCTTAATGCTTCGGGGGGGAATGTCACCCCCTGAATTCAACACTGCTGATTCCTAATTATTTTCCACTCTAATGCCAACTCAAGGATAAACAGTTTAAAAATATTTTACTATTATGGAGAATAGACAAGTTGCAATTAACTGTTAACAGCGCAGCAACATTTGTTTGTAGCTTCCATTGATCCTATCAGCTGATTTGATGATGCCATCATAATTTCTCTATTTGCTTATAATCTTATTGGGAAGATCCAATCAGTTGTTAACTTTGTAGCAACCTTTTATTACCGCATAGCAACCAAATTAATTGTCTGAAAATTTTTAAATATTTATGCCTTATAAGTCAAAAGTCTAAAAGTCAAATAAACATATTTGAACCAAAAGCTTTATTCAATAAATTAAGCATATATTATAATTAATAAACTTTCTGGATCAAAATATATTTACTTGATTTAAAAAAGGTGTAGAAATTGACAGCTATGTTAATGGATGCCCTTTAATAAACATCTGTTAATTTTTTTATTTATTAGCAGACTTCAGTCTACATATTTTAATTTCCTAAAAAATTAGAATTCTATGCTTATACCTCCCTCTGTAGAGTTTCCTCATTATATTTGTTGCTACATAGATAGAAATTAATGCATGTAAATGCAAGAAAATTTCTAAATGAAAATTTAAGGAATGTTTTTATTTCCTACAAGATTCTATTCCCCCCTCTCCCCTGCATTTTGTATTCTCTATTCATTTGGCATTACATAGATTGAAATTAACACAGAAAATTTACACACACTAAATAAAAATTTTAAGAAAATAAAAAAAAATAAAAAAAATAAAATGATTTGTAACGCTAAAACCAGTGGCGTAGCTTAGGGGAGCGCCCGTACCAGGCTAAAGGGCGCCAAATTGAGAGACGTTTAAAGTGAAATTATTTCGCATTTTTTGACAATAAATAAAAATTGTTGATTTTTTAATTTTTTTTTGTGCGCGTCTGAGTTTTCTTTAGTAAGATACTTTGTAATATTCAAATATAATTAAAGAAAAAGAAAAAGCTTCTGTAAATGTTTCTAGGGATGACTCAAGACACTTGGCACCTAAGATTATCTACCTGAATTGATGCACAAAATGATTAAATATGGGGCACCAAATTTATAGGAGAATTAAACCGAAATTATTTCACATATTTTGACAATAAATAAGAATTGTTAATCTTTTCCTTTGTGTGTGGGGGGGGGGGGGATGTTTTGAAGAAATTCGGTGAAGGTGGGGCAATGAACAGATCCATAATTGCCAATCGCCGGTGGAGGTTTCTAACTGTCTTGCCTCCAGTTTATAAATCAAAAGGCCTATTGGCGACTTGGAGCCACATTTCTGGTATCAAAAGAACATTTTTGATTTGTATACTATCTGACCCGCCCGTCGGTTTTCCCAAACGAACAACGAATGATTAAAAACTCTATTCATATTAAAAAGGAAAAAACGACTCTCTGAAAATGGACCATTGGGATGGGCTCACACTGTCTTCGGCAACGTAGACCAGGCGTGCTACGCACGCATCTCTAACCACTAAAAACCTCCACTCAAATTTATCTCTTTCAAAACGAGTCTCCGACACGGGTCCCCGTATAGCAGCCGTGCTGCGCACGCGTCGGAAAATCTGAAGAGAATAGTGAAGTAAGTTGAAAGAAAAAAATTTCGCAGAAATCGGACCCATAAAGCTTCAGATAAAAATGCTTCCTGGCGTTGGAATGTAGAACTAAAAACTGTAAGACTATCGAAAACCAAGTTGAATGAGGAAAACTCAGTTGAAATTGGGTGCAAGAATGCGCCCCCTGCACTGGAAACGGGGCTAAAAACTGCAAGAAAATCGTAAGCTAAGTTAAATGAACGAAATTCCCGTTGAAATCTGGCCCATAGAATCCGAGAAAAGAATGTGCTCTTAATATTTGGTAATGGTGGTAAAATTAGTCTATATTTTGAAAAACATACTTTTAAATGTACGTAACGGGCAGAAACCCTTGTGGACGAACTCTTAACTCATATCACGGGACTCTTGCCACAGAATGCATTAATAATCTTCGATTAATTGGATAAAATACTTTAAAATTACGTTTTTAGCATTTGGCAACGTTTAATAATTAAGTCGATTGTCTACATGGCATATAATCTCTGATCCATCGGTTTTTGGATATTAGATGGAGGGGTCGGCCAGAAAAAGATCACTTTTTAGTTTAGTTTTTAATAAACGTTCGTTCCTGTATGGTTCTTTCTCCGAACTTTTGTACTGTCGTCGTCAGCTTTTTGAAAAAATTAAGAAAACTTAGTGACCGATTTTCAAAAATTTTATACACAGGTGTAAATCATTTTTCTATGTGTGCTCTGAAATTTTCGAATTGATTTCTTAAATAGTTTTCTTAATTTTTGCTGATTAGTGAAAATTCTTAATTTTTTTTTTTTAAATTTCGACTGTAGAACCAGGTTCAGATATGCGCTCGATTTTGCCATTTTGTGAAAACAAATTGCGTTTTTGATCAGTTTTTAATTGATATTCTCGACTCATTATCAAAAAATTAGAAATCTAAGCCTCATGTGCACTAGGCCTGTCTTTGTCACCCAAATTTTCAGACTTGCACGTGCGGTAGATATTTCTAGCCATCTCCCGCACACACGCGTAGATTGATTTTCACGTTGATTTTTGTTTTCTTAGCATTCCATATGAATATTTTCGTGTAACGGGGGCTTCTGTGAACTAATGCAAAATGGAAGCAGGAAGAACAACAAGGAAAGATATTATTTCTTCTTTATTGGGAATTCCATTTTTCCGTCAAATTGTCATTGAGAAAAGCCAAATAATAAAATGTGAGCGACCTACCCCAAAATTTTCTCTTCTTAAATCGTATGTCTCTTCAGTCTTCCTAGTACGACCAGTACAAATGGCTGTCTTCGTTGTTTTAAAAGTTAAATATATTTGATATGTACTTTAATTCAGCGCATATGCATTAGAGAAAACTATATATATATCTAGAAATTATGAAAATAAATGGAATCATACTAGATGATATTAAACGTAATAAATGTTGTGCTGGGAAACAAAGTTACAAGGGGTAAAACGGATTTTAGAGTAGAGATTTTAATTAAAATTTTTGAAATTTAATTTAAATTTTGAAAGGATTTTAATTCTTATCCCTTTCATCTATATATATAGTACTAGCAAAACCCGCGGCTTTGCCCGCATAATAGTTGAAATATGCTAAGTGATATTTTTATGTCTAATTTTTACTGGAAGTTATTATACTTTTAGGAATAATTAAAAAATTACTAATTGAGACGCAGTTTGACTAAACTTCATTATTACACTGCATTAGGCAGAAATGAGACTTAAATTAATAAAAAGAACTAAAACTAGTTCTAAATAAATGATAATTTAGAAAGTATTTTAAAGCTTTTACGCAAGTATTCATTTGAAGTTTTGAATTTTTTAGAAACCGCTCTTAATACGCATTTAGATCTTAAAATTAACCACCATGTCAAATTCCATGCTTCTTGTCTAACGGTGTACCACCTCTCTGGTTCTAGGGCACTAACATAAAATGCCTATGTTGAAACAGAGACTGTCTCATTAAATTGCCAAAATTACTTTTGAAATCGGTTTGGTATTTCCTAATATTCCATAGAAAACGTAACTTAGCAAGATTTTAAGGGCTTTTTTAGAACGTTTGTTTCTCCTGCCAACCCCATGTGGTAGTGGCACTGGCATAAAATATAGCCCGTGTAGGACCGAAGACTGTCACCATTGATTCGCAACCATTACTTTTGCAACCGGTTTCTTATTTTACTGAGAGTGCATAAAAATCGTAATTTAGGACTTTTTTAGAACGCTTGTCGCTTCTCCCCTTCGCTTCACCCTGTTTGCATTTCGAATTCATTTTCGACTGTTCTTAGAGGGCATTTATATTTTATAATTAACCACCATGCCATATTTAAAGTTTCTAGATTCTTCAGTATCACAGAAATCGCAATTTAGAACGTTTTTTGCTCCAGCAATCCTCTGGTAATAGGGGCACCGACATAAAATATAGCTTATGTTTGAGCACGTTGTATCACCAACAATTTGCAACCATTATTTTTTACATCGGTTTGGTGTTTCATAAGATTGCGCAAAAATTGTATTTTAGAACGTTTCTCGCGCACTTCATCCTTTTAAATTTAGAATTTTCTTCCGACGGTTCTTAGAAAGCATTTGCATCTTTTAAGTAATTACCATGCCAAATTTCAAAATATTAGATCCCTCAGTATCACAAAAACGCAATTTAGAACACTTTTTGCTCCTGCAACCCGCATGTGGTAGTGATAGTGACAACAACATAAAATTAGCCAATGTTGTAGCAGATACTTTCACCATCAATTTGTAAATATTACTTTTGAAATCGATTGATATTTCCTGAGATTGCGTAGAAATCAATATTTAGAACTATTTTAGAATGCTTTTCGCGCATTTTCACACCTTTTAAATACTGAATTCTTTAGAAACTGTTTTTAGAGAGCATTTACATCTTAAAAGTAAGTACCATGCCTAATTTCATGTTGCTAGCTATTGGCAGTATCACAGAAATCACAATTTAGAATGTTTTTTGATCTTGCAACACCCAGATGGTAGCGACACCGACATATAATAGAGCGTATGTCACAGTAATGGCTGTTACCATCAGTTTCCAATCATTACTTTTGAAATCGGTTTGAAACTTCCTGAGATTGCGGATTGCATAGAAATCGCCATTTAGAACTTTTTTAGAACGCTTTTCCCGCATTTTCACATCTTTTAAATTTCGATTTTTTTAGGAAATGTTCTTAGATATAATTTATATCTAATAAGTAACTACTATGCCAAATTTAATGTATCTATGTCCTTCAGTAACGCAAAAATTGCATTTTTAGAACTTTTTTGCACCTGCACCCCCTTTGGGGTAGTGACACCGACATAAAATATAGCCTATCTTGGAGCAAGGGCTATAATCATCAATTTCTAACCATTACTTTTGAAATCGGTTTGATACTTCCTTAGATTGTATAGAAATCTCAATTTAGAATGTTTTTTCGCGCATTTTCACCCCCTTTTAAATTTTGATTTTTTAGGAAGCGTTTTTAGAGGTCATTAATATGTTATAAGTTACTACCATGCCAAATTTCATTATTCTAGGCCCTTCAATATCATAAAATATACAATTTAGAACGTTTTTTACTCCTGTGCAACCCCAAGGTGGTAGTGACACCGACAATAAATAGATCCTATGTTAGAGGATGGGCTGTCACCATCAATTTCCAACCAATACTTTTGAAATCGGTTTGATACTTCTGAGATTGCGTAGAAATCGTCATTTAGAACGTTTTTTAGAACACTTTCCGCGCATTATAACACCTTTTAAATTTCGAATTGTTTAAGAAATGTTCTTAGAAATCATTTATTTGTAATAGGTAACCACCACGCCAAATTTCACGTCTCTAGGCTCTTCAGTAACGCAAAAATCGCATTTTTAGAACGTTTTTTGCTCCTATACTTCTTTGTGGTAGTGGCACTGACATAAAATAGCCTATCTTGGATCAAGGGCTGCCATCATCAATTTCCAACCATTGCATTTGAAATCGGTTTGGTACTTCCTGAGATTGCATAAAAACCGCAAATTAAAACGTTTTGTAGAACGCTTTTCGCGCATTTTAACCCTTTTTAAATTTTGAATGTTTAAGAAATGTTCTTAGGGATAATTTATTTCTTATAACTACCATGCCAAATTTCATGTTTCTAGGCCCTTCCATAACACAAAAATATCATTTTTAGAACGTTTTTTGCTCTTGCACCCTCTTTGGGTTAGTGGCATGAACATAAGATATAGCATATGTTCGAACGGGGACTAACACAATCATTTTGATACCATTACTTTTGAAATCGGTTCGGTAGTTCCAGAGATTACCTCCTACAAATAAAGAAACAAACTTTACTTCTTTATAATATAACTAGGGGGCTCTGCCTCCTGTAAGCTACGCTCACCAACCCCCGTTCAGACACCGCAGATCCTAAAAGCACGCTAATCTGATTAAATTTGATTAATCTGATTTAAGTTTTAAAAAGATTAGAGAAGATTGAATTATAATGAAAAAACCTGTAGCGATCTCCCTGTAAACGGGTTTCCATTCAATTCTCTTTGATTGCGAAAATTTAAGGTCGAACCAGTTGCTGTTAAGACATCCAATGATTGTTTTCGTGTTTGATTATAAAAGATAAGTTAAACATTTGAAAAGAAGCTAAAAAATGAATTAAGTAAACATTGTCTTTGCCTCCTGGTATTTTTAACAGCCTTATAAAACGATTGACATAATACAATTTACTGCTTTAACCCCTTCAAGAGCGGTGGTTCATTTTTGGATCACTTAATTTTAATTCTTAAATACCACATTGGCACCAGAATATTGGAATGAAAATTTTCTTTTTATTAAGTAAGTTGAACAAAATTCGTCAAGCGTTTTTATAAGAGTAACATTATCACGAGGTGGACTAATGATTGCAAAATTAGTGAAAAGGGTAGGGATACCTTCCTCATCTTGCGTTCACCGGACGTTTCTTATTTGTGTTATTCAAGGGTAGTAGCCTATTTCATTTCCTCGCATGGTGCTTTTCCAGTGTATTTATTTAAGATTGGCAAGCGACCAACAGATAAGTGTGATTGCGGTAACGTCGGCGACGTTAAGCATTTTATTTTCGGCAAGTGTCCTCTGATGTCTCTGTTCTTTAACTTTGTGCGAAATAGAACTCTGTCTTGGAATTTGCAAAATGTTCTTTTGCTGAGATCGAATTATTATAAACTGACAGTTATTTATAATGAACTGAATAAATTGTATTCATTCATAAAGTACAGATTTTGAATATTTTGGTGTAATTGAAGAATTTTTGATAGACTTTTGCCGGACTGTTATCCACATAGTGCTTTGCTAATCTTTCTGCCTTCACGCATTTTTGAGTTGTTTCTGGACTTTCAGGGTCTGATGGTCTTTTGTAACTTGAATTGACCTAAAATGTGTTATTGGCTTAATGTTTTATCTTGTCTTGATTATTAGTGTAAATCGTACTTAGTTTTAAGATATATTTATACAGTCATTTGTAACTGAAAATAACTTAAAATTTTGTTTTTCAGTTTCATTCAGTCTTAGTTTTAGTTTTAGTTTTAGTTTTATTTTATAGTAACTAGGGTTACAGTCATATGTTAAAACTTGTACATGACTTTAATTTTTGTATTTTATTTGCTAGGCAGATTGTGCCATATTTTTGTGACTTTTTAGTTTTATTATTTGTCGCTGTTTCCGGATCTGTTTCGGCGGCTGGGGTTGAGTTAGATGGTGGAGGACGTTTTTCTGCCAGGGATTCAGGGCCTTTGCCATTATTTGGTTGGCTCCCTGGTAGAGTGATCAAGTAAGTTGAACAAAAGCATTCTCGTATTTCGAAATTTGTTTGTAAATTCTGGTGCCATTCACTAATTTCAACATTTTACGAATTGAAGTACCTTGCCCCTAAAAGGGTTAAACGCATATTAATATATTTATTATTTTAAAGTTTCCTTTCTCTTTTAATATTCACGTGTAAATACAATTTTCAAGACATAATTTTCGATATTTTCCTGCTTTTAACACGTACTCATTTAACAGTAATTTTAAAGGGGATTTTTTTCTATTTTTAATAGTCACGTGTAAATAAATTTTTAATCGTTAGGAAATATTATTTGCGCTGTTTTTAGGATTGAAAACAATCTCTATAATAATAGCCCATGTGACTATCATCAACAGTTCCGGGCGGATCCCTTCGCTTTTTATATTCCAGGCTGACATTTGGTACTTTAATGTTAGCCAGCCATATGTGATAAGTCGCCAAATATTATTCTATCGCCGTCATTTCACCTACATTATAATATTCCAAGTCATGTAACTGCCATAAACAATTAAGGGCTGATCCCTTCGCTTTTCATAAGAAATTTTCCATTTTGATTAAAGAATCAAAAGTATTTTTTCGGACAAAACTACATCAAAGTTGCCATGATCGCAAAGAATTCTTGGTACTTTTATGTTAGCCGGTGCAAATCTCGCCAATAGCTTTTTTTTTTTTTTTTTTTTTTTTAACTGGCCAGTTAGCATTTTTTTTTATTTTTCGAGTGGTAAATTAAAACGGTACTACTTGGTTATCCCATCTACCAAAAATCTATCTCCAAACTATAAACTTAAATTCCAATAATGGTTGATCGTAAATGTCACATTCACTTTATTTTATAGTACAAGAGCCGACAGCACAAAAACCTATGTTATCAAGCACAAGAAAAAAAAAAAACGTTATTTTATGGAAGAGTAGAAGTTGGGGAATCTATTTATCCATATCTGCCGGAAGTGAAGTGGTGCATAAACCGAAAATGAATACCACTAGTGGTTGACTCGTAGGTTTATCATTGCGTTTGTCCCACAAACAAAGATATGAAAACATGGAGGACTGGGAGCAGGAAAACACAATGATAAACCTACGAGTCAAACACTGGTGGCATTAATTTTTGGATTATGCACCACTTCACTTCCGGCAGACATGGATCATTAGATTCCCCTACTTCTACTCTTCCATAAAATAAAGGTTTTTTTCTTGTGCTTGATAACATAGGTTTTTGTGCTGCCGGCTCTTGGACTATTAAGGAAGTTACACGTGTTTACGCCATCAAGTGATTTTTATTAATGTTATACTAATTATTTGTTCTTTCGTTATTTAAAATAAAAATTATGTCAATATGTATAATTTGGCGAGTGCTTTGGCGATTTATATAATTCGGCGAAATTGGCCGACGGGATAACTAAGTAGTACCATTAAAACATTGATCTGAAGTTAAAATTAAATGTGGGCGTGGAATTTTTTTTTTTTTTTTTTTTTTTTTTTTTTTTTTTTTTTTTTTACGGCAATTTGGCGAAAACCTCGTTTTTGAATACCAGTTACATATGTATTTTTAAATTATTTTTAAAATGAAATAACAATAAACAAAAAAAAGTTTAATTAATAACTATAGAACCAAACAATTTATAACATTTTTTTTAAATAAAAAGAAAATAAATGTAAATAAACATTTATTAATAAATAAGCAACAATAGTGGGGTTACTATGTCAGGCAAAATAACGTCATTTTGGCGGCAATTAGGTACCCCGGTGCGTATATAACATCTGTGCCTACTGTTTTTCTTTTCGTTTCGTTTAAAAAAAAGAAAGAAGTGAAAGCCATTAATTTTAAATGTTTCAGCTTTAAATGAAAGTCTTGTATTAAATAAAATGACAATGAAAAAAAAAATGCGACGGGAGAAATGTTTGGCGATTTATCACCTTCGTCGCGCTAACATAAAAATACCGAGTTTTTTATTTCTCTATCAGAATCTTCCGATTTGGCGAAAGATTGTTCAAGTAAATTAAATTATGAATAAAAGTAATACGATACATTTCTTAGCATACATTTAAGGGAGGCCAAACTGGTCGCCAAATTAGTTTAAAATAATAACCTTTTCTAAAATATGAAAAAAAAAATGTGTTGTGATTAAAATTTGAGTTGCCATCATTAGAGAAAAGTATTTAAAATTAGAAAAAAAATTAATATTTTGAAAACTGATTCGAATTCAAAAATTCTGATACCAGTTTTGAGATCTGCGGAACAATACGTATTTTTGGTGTTAATTTCATCGGATAATATTCCATATTTTAGGAGAAATCGCCATGAAACGTAACCAGTTGTTTAATCAGTCATTTCATAAAATCGTTTCATAAAGTCGTTTCATTAGGATTTTATATATATAGGGTAGATATTAGTATAGATGTATCTCTTTCTATAGATATCTGATCATTCTCATGAGACTGCGCTCGTATTTATAAACTGATTTGAATGTGATTGAGCATATATGTTCAGGGTTTATTAAGTTGTTGACTAAATTCGTTGGACATCTTGATCAGCAATCCTGTTTCTAAATAAATGGCGGTCCCTTAAAGATTTCAAACTAAAAAAACATATACAAAAAATTATAAATACAAAATTATTTCTTGCAAAATTGTTAAGTCTTGATAGAATAATTCAAGAACATTTTTTTTTGTTTCCCCTCTATCCTAAAAAATGGATGAGTATACTATAGCAATTTGAAATTCTAGGGTGACTGCCGTTTTCAAACAGGAGATTTTTTTCATCATCGGAAGTAATTTAGAAATTTTAGAAAATGTGGTTTTTTTTGAAAATTTATTTTGATTTTTAGTACTCTCATAAAACATCATAGTCATATCGGTGAAAGTTCTGCTAATTTTTTGAAAGTCAGATTCAAATTCAGTATTGTAGAAAACTATATATCTTCTATAATTGGGTTTCACGCATATTAGTTTTGTGTGTTTGTGTAAAAATAAGTGATTCCTTAAAAACAAGGAAAGTGAAGCTGCCTTTTCCTTCCGGTGAGAAAAAATAATGTGGTTATTTTTTTTATTTAGGAGGAGGGCGCTAAATTTCTTCCTGCCCCGGTCGCCAAAAAAGTAGCTACGCCACTGGCTAAAACAATATGAATGTGTCCCCCCCCCCCTTTATGTTTAAACATAAACCGAAAGAGAAATAGAATAAAATGAAATAAATAGCTCCATTACAGGGCTGTCATTTGCTACTATTTTCAGCTCCAAGAGGCTAAGGCAACTTTTCTAAGTAAAAAGGGCTGAAAAGCAACTATTTTGAATATTTTTTGAATGGCTGCTCTGCATTGATTAAAGGGAAAACTAATGCAACAGCATAGACATTTGGTGCTGTCACTTGTAAGTATAAATTAAAACTAATACTTTTGGTACTTTTAATTTATTTCTAAAGCAACAAATTATTTTTTCATAATGTCAAATATAAAAGTATTTAAAATGTTTAAAATTACCTACTAATAACGATTTAGTATTTAAAAATTATGATAGCAATAATTAATGAGCATCTTCAACATTCAATAGAAAACATTTAAATATGTATATTTATGATTTTAAATCTTAAGTATTTTTACTTTAATAATGCCTGTGCGAATCAAGGAGTCATTTTAGAAACATATGCTTGATTTCTTAAAGTTTTAGCATAAAGTGATTTGTGTTTGCAATTTTGTACAAGACATTTGCTAAAAAATCAGAAAAAGTATTTATCCTTTAATTCTGTCACTCATGAATTTTGAGAAAATCAAGAGAAAAATTCAATCTTTGAATTGACGTATTCAAAATGCTATTCTAAATTATGTAAAAAGAAAAAGAAAATACCATACCATGTATGATACATGATTTTGAGATATTACTCAAAATAAAATTCAGTAAAAAACTTATTTTAAAATATTTGTTACTTAAGTTAGGATCTTCCTACAAGGTTCAGGTAACGAGAGGATTAAATTTTCCTTTAAAGTTCTTTGTTATATACTTGCTTTCCAATTTCTTTTGAATGGAAAAATTTTATCATGATCTATGGTGCACACAATTATATACTGAAATTTTGTTAAGCTTGAAAAAGAATAACACAATTGAAAACATACTTCCTGTAATTATCGCTCATAGACCATAATACATCTGAATTATTTTGTGTGGCCCTGTAAAAAATTTTTTACTGTTACATCCACAATTTTTATAGGGATAATATTATGTCATGTATTCTCAATAACGTATATTTAATAACATAGCATCATTATAGCTTACTTCAAAGAATTATTCTTACAGACATTAATGATATGATATTTTTGGGGCATGGGAGTGGGGAGGGTAAGTCCCTGTAAATAAACAATAAATGCTAGGCGCGCCATTCAAGTTCTTTATGTTTGAAGTTATGTAATATCACTAATATGTACTTCAAACAATTATCCTCCATATTCCATATTATATCCAAATTCTTTTGACTGTCCTTGTAAACAAATGGATAGTCCAAATTATACCCAAAATTATACAGCTAGTTAGGTGTACTTCACAAACATATCCTGCTAATGGCAACCTAATCGTAAGAGAGACCAAGGTTGTAAAAAACTGGTACTTTTTTAAATTAAAAAACGAATTCAAGCGTATTTGATTATAAAATCTGTGTGTTTTGGGTAAAATGGAATTCTTGTTTTATACAAATTAATAATGTGTAACACTATGTATATATGGGGCATTCTCACAATCTTTTGACTTTCATGTCCCTGAATAATAATTTTTATTTTAATACACCTTTTTTTTTTTTTTTTTTTTTTTTTTTTTTTTCATATACTGGGGAACATTCCATTGCATGATTGCATAACAATATTAACGAGATAAATAAGTTTTGGACAATGTTGGGGGTCCAAATACCAGGAAAACTCCTATACTGTCCCGTGTTCCTGATGCTGATTTTTAAATTTGGAGCTGTCTGTATAAAATTGTTTCAGTAAAAGTAATTCGATGTATTTTTTTCCCGAAACTGGGACAAATGTTTTATATAAATAGGTAGCAAAAAATTAACCTGCACATATTTTTACGGTTGATATTACTTTTTGAACTCTGTCCCTGAGTTTTTTATCCTTACCGTCCCTCATGCTAAACTTATACAGAAAATCCCTTCAGATGCAGCCACAGAATTTTTTTCAATTTTTTTCTCATGCAGAAGTACGCTAGAGAAAGAATGTCTAAAATTCATTGAAAGGAAATTTACTGCAGGATTTAAATCAGCATTTAAATATCAATTTCAAGATCGTGGCTTTATTGGTAGTCTTACTATCCCCAAGGTTTATTCCTGCACTTTTTCAGGTAAATTAAAAAAAAATTTTAATTTAA
The DNA here is from genome assembly GCA_963932465.1 of Maratus speciosus. NCBI lineage: Eukaryota > Metazoa > Arthropoda > Arachnida > Araneae > Salticidae > Maratus > Maratus speciosus. The sequence continues at coordinate 158,419,957 of OZ010789.1, forward strand.
TCCAATGTTAACAACTCTTTCTAAAAATCAATGAACATTGTGGCTAACACTTAGTCTTAATATGATTTGCCTAAAATAGGTGGTAATTTTCCTTACCATTCCATCCTTACCGTCCCTTTTTTTTCCCATTTCGTCCCTTTTTTCCTATACCGTCCCCTTTTTTTACCTTACCGTCCCTTCTTTAATACCCCTTTAAGGCAATGTTATATCAAAATTTTGTACTATAAATACTGCATTGTTATTATTTCTTATTTGAATGCTCTGTGGGTACTATGCAAATTCATTATATGTAAAAATTTCGAAGAAAATAAAAAGTTTTAGTGGTAAAATAATAAGAAAAATTAAACTCGCAAAGTTTAATTTTCCATAACATAAGTTTAACATAAACCTCAGTTAAATAAAAAAATTTTCGCTGCTGACCATTTTTTCTTTATTTTGAATCATTAAGGCATTCGTCTATCACATTAAAGTGTTATTTTGGCAGGTTTAATTTCGCCAGATTTTCCCCCCAAAAGTCAAAAGATTGTAAGAATGTCCCATATACATTTATTTTTATTATGCCCGAATATACATAGTTTAGAAAAAATTATAAAACTCTATATGATTGATGAAATTGATTATACAGTGTATGAAGTGTTTTTGTTTATGTTTGCAGTTTGCACACATCCACCAGTAAGTAATTGTATGTGAATTTTCCCTCCATGAAAATAGAAAAGCAGGGGAGTTTGAGGAGATATTAAAGTTTTGCTCCAGTATAAACTCATACATAAAAATTATGTAATGTGCTGAAAACAAAAAATTTCTGCCGGCCAGCCTACAGGCGGAGGTAGATTTCGAAATTAAGTACACTAATTTCACCAACAAAAACTAAATCATGATTAGAGATAAACCCACTTTAACAATTTTATCTGGCCGCTTTTGACGAGTTTTTATTTCATTTTTATATAATAGCTGATTTTATCAGAATCATGTTAAGGCGGTATTCAAAAAAATACTTTTCCATGCTCAACAACTCGAAATTTTCTGGCACATTTTCAGATTCATTTTTAATAGAAAAGATATGAAACTTGCTGACGTGATTTTTGAAGAGATTTATAAGCGACCTGTGTTTTTATTTTTCTTTCAATTAATTAAAATTTGATTAATAAACAATTATTTTCTCAGTAGGGAAATAGTTTTCGTTTCTAACACAATTCCTTCGGGAAATTCTGTTCAAAATGCCCACTTTGACATCATTTTTTGAAATATATTCTGCCTCTATCAAAAAATCGATCATTACGGTACATTATATAGTTTCTGAATAAGAAAATCTATAAATTGGACGCGTTTGAGAGCAAAAATGAATTTAAAAATGTGTAAGAAAATAAGCAGTTTGGATTTGAATACACCCTTAATAAGATGATTTTTTTTCTTCAACCGCTATGTATTTTTAATTTGTTTTTGTTGTAAGAATCTGTCCTATGAAAAACTTGTCTATGTAAATGTTGAAGGCAATATTAAGAAGATATATGATAAATTCATGGGGATTTTATATCTTGCGAATTTACGGAGTTATGGATTTTTTTCTTCTTCAACCGCTCTTTTTGTTTTCGTTTTTATTTTTTTTACGGTACGAATTGGTCCTATCAAAAACTTGTGAATATAAAAGTTGTAGAAAATATTAAGGAGATCTATAATAAAATTAATTGGATTTGATATCTTGAGAATTGACGAGGTTATGATTTTTCCCCCCAAAAAACCATATTTTTTGCGCCCCTTGAGCCATTTTTAATTTTATCAAAAATCTGTGACACATAAATTTTTGGCCCTATTTTTAGAAGTAATAAAAACGTTAAACTGATTTGAAATGTACAAAAATAAAAAAATTATGGGGTTTTTTAGGTTTTAACAAAACCCCTCCCTATTTCCAATCCCTTGGCCCGATTTTGCCCATTAACGAACTTGATCGAGATTTTATGCCCCTTGATGACAAGTGAAATGGTAATTTAATGTTGATCATAAAGAAGAAATACTAATATAAAAGTGAACAAAATGTATCTGTGTCCTTTTTATTGGGAAAAAAATAATAATTATTCAAAAAAACGTTATTTTTGACTGTGTAAAAACTTTAAGGACACCTGTATTTTTTTTATAGAAATGCTATACGTAATTATTATTAAGGATTGACAGAAACAGGTTTTTAAGTGCGAAACCGAAACTTAAACCGAATTTCATGATCCTCCTATTTTCGGCCGAAAACGAAAACGAAAATTTCCATTTTTTTAAGTAATTAAATTGTATTTATTAAAGTAATTAATACATGCATAAATATACATATTTATTAATTAATTATACGTATTTATTAAATATGCATAATAATTATGCGTATTTATTAAATATTCATAATTTTAATGAGGAAAAAACGGCTGAAGGCAGACCAAAAAGCCTTGTAATGCAGAGATTAAAGGAGAGTTTTAAAGTTAGCATCAACTGGAAAATACTCATATAAAGAAATTTTACTAACGACTAGGCCCAATGTGTGCAAGAAAATAATCTTCAATACAATCAATCGATCTGGGAATTTCCAATGCACAGCAACATTGTGTAAACTCGCTTTACTGACTAACCACAAAACCCACCAGCGTTTACAGTTTGCAAGTCAAGTGATGACTTAGTGGTATCAGGTTAATAAATGGTTGCAGGTTATTTTCTCCGATGAAAAGAAATGGAACTTAGATGGTCCTCATGTCTGGAAACATTATTGACATTATTTGAGAAAAGAAAAAGAAACTTTCTCAGAACGTCAGTTAGGTGGAGCATCGATTATGACATGAAGTTCCTTTTCGTTCAACAGCGTGGGGTTACTTTCATTTATTTCAGGATAAGTAAATTCAAAGCACATCTAAAAACTCTTTCTGACCATCTTTCACCTGTTGCAACACTTTTGGCAGGAGAGAAATGGATTTATCAGCAAGACAATTCGCCTATCTACACAAGCCGTGAGACAAAACTCTGGTTCCAGAAGAAAAAATACTGAAGTTTTGCAATGGTCACCCAGAAGTCTTAATCTAAACCCTATCGAGAACTTATGGGGAGATCTAGCAAGATGAGTTTATAAAAATAGAAGACATTTTCCCTCAGCTTCAGAACTCAGATCTACGATTGAAGATGAATGGTACAAAACCAGCCCCGAACTGTTACAAAAATTAATAATGTCCATGAAAGATAGAATATCTGCAGTCGTTAAACGCAACAGTGGGTGCACAATATATTAAGTATTTGTTTCTTCATTACTGTATTGTTTTTATTTTGCTGTCCTTAAAGTTTTTACACAGGCAGAAATAGTGTTTTTTTGTACAATTACATTATTTTCGTAGTAAAATACTTCCAGAAAAATTTTGCTAACATTTTCATTAGCTTTTCAACTTTATGATACATATTAGAGCCAACTTTTTTTCATCTGATTTGAAATTTATCAAAAAATTTAATATTTTTGACTGTCCTTAAAATTTTTACACGCACTGTATATATATATATAAAGTTATTTACTGAGGGTGGTTTTGAGTTCTAGGGGTCATGATCGGTGTAGATCTGCAAAAAATTTTCAGAAATTCCAGCATAGGGGAGAATGTAATGCGTAGTATTTCATACGAAATCTATCTAAAAAGCAAGTTTGATGAATGTTACCGATTAAAATAAGCTCTTACTTTTTTTCAATTTTGCTTCCTCTCAATTAAAATATTAAAAAAAAATAATTTCACCCATCTTATTCCAGCAATTTCTACATTATACATATTTATTTAGTTATATAAAAAAAGATTGAATCTAACAAAAATAAAATACTACAGTAAAACATTTTGAATACATTTTTCTTATAAATGTTATTATCGATTATGCTTTGATCTTTGCTGGAACAAAAGCATTTCTATATATAATAGCAGGGTTGGCAAAAAAAAAGTAAAAAAATAAATAAACCCAGGAAAACCTGTTTACTTAATTTAAAACAGGGGTTTTTTTTTTGTGGTGGCGGGGGGTTAAACCGGGTTTTAAAAAATGTTTTCTTATTACATATACACATTACTTTTAAATGACTAAACTAAAAATTAATAATAATACATATTTTTATGCATTTTTATGAGACTTTTTTTAAAAATTATGTCTCAAGCGAATCTTATCTCAAATTTTATATCATAATTTTTGTGTTAGATTCAAGATAGTTGGTTTGATTGTATTATAGAGCATTTAAATATATCTTGTTACATATTTTAGTTAAAATTAAACAGGTGCTTATTCAACAAAATTTTGATTTTAAAATCTCAAAAGAAAAACGAACTTTTTTCTAGATTTTTTTTAAATATCCAGTCTTTTGTTCAGTTTGGATTATAGGAGTCCACAAAAATAAAATATTTTCTCTACCTTGACTGTAATTTTAGTATTTTTTTGCAGTGAAAATTAATTCTCTGAACATTTAAAATTTTTTTCTCGGCCTAATCATTACTTCACAATTATAAACAAATTCATCTTCAAAATAGTATCATTAGATTAGTTAACTTTTTTTGTATAAATATCGATATCTGAGGTTAAAGAATTCTTTATATTCAAATATTTCTTGTGATTTTGTTTTTTGAGTGCATCAACATTTTTGGCCATTAGATTCATCAAGTAACAGAAAAATAGATTGGTATTATTGAAATGCTACAACTATTTTTTAATGTCCTCTTATTCGATTTCATATCTTGAGTTTCTTTTTTTTAATTCTTAAAGGATAAGCTCCTCAGTCGAAAAAAAAATTCCTTTACAGATTGACCAAAATGTTAAAGATCATCTTGTTGTGTTATTAATAGCTGGAAATAATTTGCATTATTTTAAATGAAAATATTTTATGCTAAATCTCGAATATTTTAAATCTATTTTTTCTTTGCTGAATTCACAAATTTTAAGTTTTCCTTTAGAGCCCCAAATATGTTCATCAACACATACTAACGTTTATCTTACATACATGCAAGCATGATCTAGACCCACTATGTCTCATGTTGACTGCTGAAATAAAATGTTAAAAGTAGAAATTATTTAAACTCAAAAATGAGAAAATATTATATCAGATGAAAAAAAAAAACAATCTTGTTTTAAACCCTATGTGATAGTGCTTATTATTACATCAGATTTTCAATTATCTTTATTTTATGTGTTGTGAAAATGCCTGAAAGGGCTGAGAAAAGTCCATGCTCCTTTCACTGCTGTTTCTTTAGGCTAAAAAATTTCAAATGACTAATAGAATAGAATAAAAATTATAAGGGGTTATGTTTTGCAGGTACTTGAAATTAACTCCAGCTGCATTGTATAATGTCAAATAAGAACAACATTTTTATTTTTATATATTATTATTTTGTAAACTCCGCCAAAAACAGGTAAAGTGGAGTTTTTCTAAAACTGATCTTTTCATCTCAAATAATTTCGCTGTTAATGTCCTGTGTGCAGGCCGATTTGTTTGCAATCTTACTTGTAGTGGATATGTAAATTTTGATATTCAAGGTTTTTATTTCAAATTTACCTACGCCAAAAGTGGATTCTCTATATCAGTGTTTCCCAAGCTGTGTTCCAGGAGCTCTAAAGGCTCATTGTACATTTTCCAAGCACTCTGCAAACACTTCAGGATTTAAAAATATTTTTTTTTTTTTAAATGAAAAAATTCACAAGTACATTTTAACTTTTGTTTTCGTTCTCATTTAGTTCAAACTTTTCATATCCTCCCACCTTCTGATTATCGCAATAAATAATAATTTGTTTAATCAACAACTGAAAGTAACATTTTAATGAAGAAAAATATTAGAAGAGGGTGGGGTGTGTGTCTGGGGGGGGGGGGCGGAGGGATTTCAATTAGGCCATCAGAGAGTATATGCCATGGCTATAGAGGAAAGATATTTTGAAATTTCTCTTCCAAGTTTACTTTATTTTTAAAAAATAAAAATTCATGGGAAAATTTTTTTTTCACCAAGGATGTGTGGTGTCTTACATAAAAAATAAATCATTTTTTGATTCATTTAGAATGAGTATATTATAATTGTATTTAAGAAGTATCTTACTGTTTCATTTTTGCATTAAAGAAATGTTTAAATAAAATTGCAGAATGCTATTTTATTACGTAAAAACCCATTTTCTTCAAAAAACGCAGTCCGCCGGTAAATGTGAGTATATGTCCAGGCAAAAAATTTGACAACTCTGGATGAAATCGACGGACAAACACAAAAACTCTTCGTGTCTCAACCAAGGTTTCAGTACTATACATTTATATAACAGCATTTTCCCAAAATGAATTTTATAAACTAATATTGTTGTCGCAGTAAAGCCTATTTACCCAGATTAAAATGGTATCTTACCATTTCCACATATGGCTACCAGTATAGGCAAGCACCTTCTTCTCAACACATCAAAATTTTGCAAGATGCCGCATTTCTTGTGAACTGCAACTCCAGCAACACAAACATAATAATGGGCACAATCTGTAGGGTCCGGAAAAGCTCCAAATATTAAAGGACATTTGAAATTATTCTTGGCTTGATAAATGGCTCCCCCATCTGAATTTGAAAGAAAGAAGTAATGAGATTAATAAATCGACTTTATAAATAGTCCATTTTGGAACGCCAGGACAGATTCACCTTTGTTTACAATATGAAAATATGAAAACATTCAAAAAATGCTTCACTAAAACACATTACTAGATAGGTCGATAGGTGTGATAAAATATACAAATGGTTTTCAAAATGAAAAACATTAGATGTTAAAATTATACATAAAAAGGCACTCCAAGAGCTTTCAGCTAATCCTAAGCCATTGTCAAGGAGAACTGATGTAGAAAAAAACTCAACTTTGACTGATACACAATGACAGGAAACACCCAAAGAAATTCCAGACGTTCTTTGAAACACCTTTCCGCCTTTTCGACCGCCTGCGGGCATCCGGAAAGCTGTTTCCCGCCATTGTGTATCAGTCAACGTTGAGTTTTTTCTCCATCAGTGTTCCTTGGCAATGGCTTAGGATAAGCTGAAAGTGCTTGGAGTGCCTTTTTATACATAATTTTAACATCTAGTGTTTTAAATTTTGAAAACAATTTGTATATTTTATTACACCTCTTTAATAATGTGTTTTAGTGAAGCATTTTTTTGAATGTTTTCATATTCTTAGAAGTAATGAGTTTTACTGAAATTATAAACGCATCAAAACTCAATGTAAAAGCAATTAAATTATTGAATAATGTCGATTTATGTTTACAGGAGTTTCTTTGTAAAATATTTCATCTAACCATTATCTTATTTAGTATATTAAATAGTGCAGTACAAAATTTAAAACAGTACAAAATGTTTCCTAAAATATTTTTAAATGCCCTAATATAGTGGAAAAAAAGAGCTTCAAAAATGCTTATGAAAATTGACTCCAACATCTGACCCTGCGAATTACATTTGCCTCTTATTTACTTTGAGGATTTAGTTTTTCTGTTGCAATACATTGAATTTTATTTAAACTTTTTACCTGAAGAAAAAAGGTTTTCATCCCCAACACCACCAGCTTCAGCTGCCAGGAAGAGACTTCCTAAACCTGAAAGTAATAATGTAAATCAGCTGTCACATTCTGAAAATTCTATAATCTGAGAATCTCGGCAAATTTTGAAAAAAGTTTTACCTTTTAGTAATGATCAATGGACAGTGCGAGGCTTTCGCCCTGCTAGTTTTGTGTTTTTTCTGATACATTTTTCCTTAATTTATAATTAACTGCACTTTTTAAAATCAAATAACTTGTTATAACGAAATATGAATGTACTATGTCAAAAGGCTGTTCAAAAACATTTTCCCATTCATCGTTGTACGTTTTGTATGTGCATAAAAAAAGGGATGTTGACATCATAAATAACATGTATGGTGATACTTAACCTAAAAATATAACGAAAATTCAGTATGCAATCTCAGATGTAGGCAAAAAGTTCTATCCAATGACGCCTCATTCATCGTTGCACGCTTCATATTAGTTAAGTTCAGTATGCGATGTCATTTTGTCGGGAAAAAAATCCTATCCAATGATACCACATTCACTGATGTACGCTAAATATTATTTGAGAAAAGCGGTATTGACAACAGAAATAACATATATAATAAAAGAAAAAAATGTATACTTTTTTTTAAAAATTGATAAACACATGACAGTTATTTCTTTTTATACAGAATCTGTAGAGCGAAGTTGCATTTTTCTTGTCTTTTAATGTTCAGTTTTTGTTATTTGTTGTTATTTCATCAATTGTTTAAATAAGCTTTAAATTAGACCGGGGGACGGCTGCACAGACTATCACCTCATCCAGTTGACTGCTGAAATACCATTAGTAAAACAGCTGAAATATGAAAAAAAAAAAAAAAAAAAAAAACGGCAGAAGTATGTGATGCTAGCAACCATCTAAGCCATCAAAGAGAATCTGTAGATGGTAGATCTGGAATGGGGATGATTTTTACATACTTCTTGGGTAAAATTATTGATCCACGCTTTAGAGTCGCTTCCCTCATAGCATGCATGGTCACGGTGACGTCGTTGTGACGTCACTGTGGTCACGTCACATCTGTGACCAAAATGCCACCCCTCAGTGGTGTCACATTGTGACTGAGATGTGAACTTCTTAAAAAACTTTAAAAAATTACGAAAATTCTTTAAAATATGTTATTTACTGTAAAATTATGTTTTCCTGGCAATTAAAAAAAATTGTGAGGTCACTGTTATGTCACTGCTATGTAACGTACGTCACGTCACATATGTGACAAAAAAACCACCATATTGTAAGTCACAGTGTGACAAAAATATGAACTTCAAAAATCTTTGAAAATGAAGAGAAATATTTTAAACAGTCACGAGTTACATGGCATAAGGAATAAAATATATTAGTGGATAGCAAATGGTAAATTCTCTCACTAAAAGGGAGAGGGGGGGGGGGGGGAGCATATTAAATAAAGTGCACGATACAATCATTAATAAACTAAATTTTCAGGCTATATTTTATCAATTTGATATCTAAGATAGTGAATGTATACTTTTTCATGATTTCAATTTTATCTAGCATTTGGATAATATAATTAGAATTAGGAATATTAAATTTATACACTTTACATATTTAGTTTGCTGGGAGGAAATTTATTTATTTATTTCTTTTTTTACCGACCAGGATTATTCGAAATGTTTCAAAATAAAAAAATTCTATTACAGTTAAATCTGCACCTTTTAATGAGCACGTAGAAAGAGTCTTCAGAGTTTAGTCATCTATGCATTTCTTGCTTTAGAATATTTTTATAATTTGTATTCAAGTCATAAATTCTACTTCTTTCAGACTTTTTAAATAAAATTAGCATTTTCCGAAAATAAAAGAAATATACAAAATTTGTGCAAAACAAACTTTACTTAAAAAAAAAAAAAAAAAAGAAAAAAAAAAGGGGGGGGGGCTCGTTGTTGCCATTAAATTTATTTTTACACCTTTTGAAAATTTAAACAATGGTATATCTAATAAACTCTAATTATGAATATTATTATTATAATTATTTAGAAAAAATGAACTTTACAATACATTTTAACTTGTATTATTTGGTACGGATCAAAAGAAAAGGTTAAATACATTGGACATTTCTTCAAATACAAAATTTTAATTAACCATACTTTCAGAAAATTACTGCGCATTCAAGTTTCATATCTCTTGCATGCAAAAACAAATAGTCTGTACCAGACCATCTGCTTGAAAATCGTCTGCCCACAAAAAAATAAACATGAGAAGACGCGGGAAATAAATAGTTCACTGTTTTTAGAACATCACTTTCACCACGTCTACAACACTTTAAGATAAGGAAATGACCATTTTTGGATACACGGATATTAATAGAACGTATATGTAAGTTTTATTTAATTTAAATATTTTATTCCTGATTTGTACATATGAGTTAAATAGTTTTATGTTATATGTGTAAGAGGCTGATCTTTAACTGTTAGAAGCGATATTTTAAAATTCGATAACTGCAAAGAAAAATATCTTAATCTGCCATCGCTAGAAAAAAAAACTGCTCAGAGACTGTGCATGCCTACATTCATACTGGAATTAATATAAACATTAATTTACTCTTACTTGAGATTGAAAATGTATGGAACGACAATGATTTGGAATTATTTTATCGGCTTCTTACTATTTTTTGATTACTAACACTTATAGTTATTATTATTTTGGGGTTAAATATGATGTTCGATTATCATAAGATTACGAAACTGTTTCAGATTAGAAATTAACATTATACTGGGAAAATGTATCTTTACATATTACAGTAGTGAAACATTTGAAAGAATTTTCTTTTAGTGCTAATAATATTTTAAATTATCTTTCAAAATCCTAAATCTTCAAACCAATGTTTTCAGATTTAACATTTGCCGAAATTATAAAATAATAGGAATTCCTTATACCATATCGAAATATTTTTGAGATATTGTTAAATCTAATAATGCATTTAATTTATCTATTGAGTTTGCTGTTGTTTAATAGTACAATTATAAATCCTAATTATTATTTTTAGTGTTTTTCAAATTGGTATATTTATTTTTTTAAATTGTATGTAAGCATTTTTTCTGTTTGTGATTTTAATCAAACATTTAATTATAGACATTCTGAATCGGTTATTAAATTTTCTTCTATTGTAAATTCATTTTCTACGTTTATGATACGCGGAATTATTGGCACTAAAAAGTAAAATATGATATTTAAGCATTGAAACAAAATGTTTTTCATGCCTGATGGGAAGTTATAGATTAAACTGCTTTAGTATATATTTTTTAAAAGTTCATATAATACAGGATACATAATATAGGACACAAGTTGAAAAGTGCTTATGACTTCGGTTTGTCTCTCCGTCTGTCCGTCTAGCAGTCTGTCCGCACTCTAACTCTCAAAAATATACTCGGATTGCCCTGAAATTTTTGGATGTTATTGACGTTTACCATAGCACGGTACCTATTTGTAATGAAGTTTGTAGCCTGCTTTGTTCATTTACAGGGACAGCCAAAAGTTTTCCGTTACATTACAGCCTATGGGAAAAAATCGTTTCAAATGATTTTTTATGATTTTACGCACGCTTTCAAACAGAATAAAATTTATATGCCTTTATGAAGTGCACTAAAATATGCATTCTGTTGACTATGCGATGCAAAGAATAGTTATTGTTCATTTACAGGGCTAAAAAAGGAATTCAAATACATAATGATATAGCGGTGGAGGGAATTGTTTGCGGCATACTTTAATTATGTTAATCTATTTCATATATAATGAAATTGATATATGTCGCTGAGGTTTACATTTTACATACTATAAATTATTTCATGTATAATACGAATAATACGTATATAGCATTTACAGGGACACACAAAATATTTCAGATACTATATTGTATCCGAAGTACTGTTCATTAGCGATGATTGCTGGAAATGTATTTTTAATTATGATATGCGCTTTTATGATTCCCTATATTTATGCATAGTATATGCAAGGATGTAGTGGGGGGGGTATACGGGGGTATACGCCGTATACCCTCTGGATTTTTTTAAGGAACACCGTATACCCTCTGTTTCTCAAGAAAGCTATAGTATATGTACGCTAGGGTCCCTCTGCCTTGAGCGTATACCCTCTGCTTAGAACGTATGCCCTCTGTTTTTTTTACGACTACACCCCTGAGTATATGGTGTATATAAATGCTATAATTCCTATACAAGGCTACACAAAAGTATTCGTAAGGATTACTGGGTATGGGCGCAAATTGCTTAAAGGTGGTTTTTAAATGAGTTATGCTGTTTTTGCTGAACTGCATTTAATTTACCAAGAAATGTTTGTAGAATATAGATAAAACGATATACAGGATCACGTAAAGAATTGGATACATGGCCGTCTATAAATTATAATTTCTGGAAATGTGATTTCAGCAGTTTTAAGAGTGTCTTAGTTTGAATTAAATTTTAACTAAATAGTGGCGTGTAATAAAGATTCTAGGTAAACTACAGCGTTGTACAAAAGTATTCAAGCATGTTTCCATACATTAGTATAAATTGCTGAAAAAGAATTTCAACCTGTTAGGCGTTTTCTTGCTAAACTAAATTTTCCCATTATATAGTATATATACACTTAAAAAAATGGGAAGTCAAAATTGAGTAAAAAGTACTTAATTTTAAATGCGTCACATACTCAAAATAGCTCCGATCCAAATGTACTCAAAGTTGAGAAACACATGTACTCATTTTTTATTCATTGGTTGTGATCAAATATGAATCATTATGTACTGCCCCCCTTCCCCCCCAAAAAAGAAAAACCTAAAATTTAAAGTAAAAATGTACTGACATTTATTTCCCGTTCAAAGTTCTTAACAAGAAATGTTTAATTGATTATTTATTAAGAAAAATAGCAAAATTCTTAACAAGATTCTCAAATCGAATATTTTTATGACAAGAGCATTATTTCCAAGCACTTTTAAATTATTTTTAAAATGCTGTGCATAATTTAATATTTACATTAATAAACATCATTTATGCCGCCATAAATGAAATGAACCATTACAGGGTACAAAACTATTCGTTTGTTTGGGTTTGATAACATGTGATGTTTCAAAATGGAGAAAGCATGGGTTCATTTTTGATCCAAAAATATTCAATTCGATATGAGTACGTCGGTTTACTTATTTTTGAGTACTTCATTTTTCTCAGTGTATCAACCTACAGATCAAATACAGGGCTGTTCAAAAGAATTGGAAAACATATTTGGCTATGGACGGTAACTGCTGAAATCAATTTTTCAAATGTTTTATGAATTTTCTAAAATGTTTACTTAGTTATCTTATTTACGTCATTTCCCTAAATTACGATGTCTTGTTAAAGCATTCAGAAAGTGTTGGAAAGTATTTTATAATCTATGATTAACGCATGATTTTTCTTACTCGTTTTTTTTTCTATTTCCCAGATCAGTCTTTTCCTATAAAACATACCAAATCTATTTAGCTCATATTCACAAAATACAATATACACGGGAATAAAAAATTTAAATAAATATCGCTTATCATGCCGCTCTATTTTTTAATAGTTGTATTAATATCCGTGAGTCTCCATGTTCGTATTTAATAAAGCAATGACAAATCACAACAAATTAAAAAATTTACACATTCTAAATATCAAGCTTGAACTCAATATCAAGCATAGAACTTAATATCAAGCATAGAACTGAATAAAAAAATATGTCAGTTGATAAGCATTGTTTTTTAAGTGGAAAAATTTTAAATGATTTAGAAGAATAGGACTCCAAAATAGCGATATTTTGCTAAAAAGTACGGTAAAAAGATAAGATTTTATATTTACAGCAAAAGGTTATTTCAAAATTCATCGCTGTATTAATACTTAGAAATTTTTCCAGAGAGAATCCTTCGCCTTATATACAATATTTCAAATGAAAATCAAATATCAAATTAATTGCTTAAAAGGCGCAAAGGCCAACATAGCGAAAAAGATTCCAAGCCGGGACTCTAACCCGAGCCATCAGTATAGCACACTGACATTCTACCGACTAAACCACATGGAACGACGCCCAGTCTGTAAAATTTCTCACTATTACAGGTTGGCAAGGCTAGAAACGCAGCACAAGATGGAATATTTATCGTGAGCCGACATGGGGTAAACACGAAACTTAATGAAATCCAGCATCGATTGAAACTACATTAATAATTGGAAATTTTTCCAGGGAGAAACATTCGCCTTGCATACAACATTTCAAATTAAAACTGCCTTTTAAGCAATTAATTTGAAATTTGATTTTCATTTGAAATATTGTATGCAAGGCGAATGGTTCTCTCTGGAAAAATTTCCAAGTATTAATATAATTTCAATCGATGCTGGATTTAATTAAGTTTCGTGTTTGCATCATGTTGGTGGCTCACGCTAAATATTCCATCTTGTGCTGAGTTTGTAGCCTCGCCATCATGTAATAGTGAGACATTTTCCAGCCTGGGTATCGTTCCATGTGATTTAGTCGGTAGAATGTCAGTGCGCTGTACTAATGGCCCGGGTTCGAGTCCCAGCATGGAATCTTTTTCACTATTTGCGTCTTTTAAGCAATTAATTTTAAATTTGATTTTCATTTGAAATCACAGTGTTTATGACAAGTTCGTCACAAATGACCCATATTTCACAAATTGGTCACAGTGTGACTTCAAAGCATTGTCACTTTCGTCACCGGTTCGTCACAAAGTTAATGCGAAAATAGTCACAAATGACACACTTTTCACAAATTTGTCACACCGTGACTTCACAGAGTGGTCACAATGTGACGTCACAAACGACCTCTAAAACGGCCATAACGACCTCGCATTCTAGTCACTATGACGTCATATCGACGTCACATCGACGGTCACAAAATCACAGTGTGACTTCACAACGACGTCGCCGTGACGTCACCATGCCTTACGGGTTACAATTGATGAAACAAAGAAAGATAAGTTTTGCTGCCGACTTATATACTGGGCCAGGATTATTTTGATCTAGGTAGGAAAAACATAAATAAATAATTAAAGAACCCACGGAGATCGTAGCTTACGAGTAATTGTATTACAACTATATATCGCTCATCCGCAAGAAAAGTGACACATCTCGCAAAAATTCATTTTGTGTTTTATTCCATAAATAGGTGTGTCATAGGTTCGTCTTGCTACAGGCAAATTATTATTCGTGTCGTTATAAGGAAAACCTCTATATTACACTATGTGTCACTTTTCCATTATAGGAAATGCGCAGTGATGAAACAAGAAAAACGACACATCTCACAAAAAGTTTTCCATAAGCTCATACTCGAGCAATTTATAAAACTCTTTATTACCTTAGTAATAAAAATATGCACATTTCCTTATTTGGCGAAATATAGCTCTGTTGGTTATTAATATATTGTCAATTAATTAATAGTTAAAACTTTACGATTTGTCAGGTATAGTTAGTGGTGTTGTCGAATGTCAGTTTTGGAATGAATATGAGGGTCAACGCGGAGCAAATAAAATAGGCACTTGTTTGTGGATGTATTTACAAGACATTGTTTCATGTGCTGACAGTGAAAATTTGGAATTAACTTTTTATTGTGATAACTGTGACAGACAAAATAAAAATAAATATATTATTTCATTATTCATGTTTGCTGTTGAGACACTAAACATCTATAAAATAACAATAGAATTCTTGATTTGTGGACGCACGTAAAATGTAGGCGATTCTGTTCATTCAGTAATAGAGAAACAAATTAAAAAAAATTACGGCCAAATTTACATCCCTCAACAGTGCATGACATTGATTAGAACGCCAAAAAGACGGGGTGTCATTTTTCAGTGAATGAGTTAGTTCATTCTGATTTTTTAGGTTTAAAACGATTGAGTTGCAAAATGGGGTGTGCTTAGAAATTGTTTGAAAGATAATGAATGAAGGTAACGTTCTTCAGTTTTCCAGAATCAAAATTTTAAGATTTGATAAATCAAAACCTTTTTCATTCAACTTAAAATATTCTTATGGCCAGGGCGATTTTTCTGATATTGAAATTAAAGCTAGAAGTAAAAGAGAGCTTTTACATTTACATAAATGTATTCGAAACTTTTCCTTTGAGTAAACGGAAGAAACAAGATTGCATGTCTTTAATTGCTTCCGACCATATTCCCCCTTTTTTTCTACGTTAAATCATTCACAATGAAGCTAAAGGACAGTGTAGCATCCATACAGAACTTTTTAAAATAAAGATCCAGTTTCAGAAAGTCCTATAAAATGCGGCAATATTTATTTTTATAAGAATAACGAATTTAAAAAAGAAAAGATAAAACCACTTATCTATTAAATTAAGTATGTTTAAAAAATCTGTGATAATTATATGTTATATTTTTGATTTGAATAATTATTTTTCGTTTTCAAAAGTTTGAAGAAGCTACAAAACAAACGTAGTAATCTGTTCATGCTTTCGGAGAAAATAACTCTGAAAACTGAAAAAAACATATTTGTCTTTGAATTATTACTAAACAACAACCAATAATTATTGTATTTTTTGTCCTAAGTAAGGTTCCTTTTATAATAATGTAGATTATAAATACATAAAAATTTTTTGAACTAATAAATAGTTTACTATTAAAGCATGAAAAATAACTGACCTACTTCTTTTTTTCCAATTGTTATAGAAAATTTTGTGATGCCGTTATTACGTTTATGTGATTTATTAATTTAATAATCAGATCTTGTATACTTATTTTGTATATTTATTTTGTAGTAACTCCAATTTTTCGCTGAAATGCAATTGTAAGATTTTAGTTGTATAATAATTGTAAAAAAGTTTTGAAATATGCTTTTTCTTTTAATTTAATTTTCTAGAAACCTTGTTATGAATCTGTGGTTGATTCTTATATTGATGCAAACTAATTTTATGATAATGAATGATAATACATTAAAATTAAAACATTGCGATTTAAAACGAGAACGAAAAATCATGCCCCCAGCATAGATTATGTAACACTTTGCAACACATTCAGCATACTGTTAAAAAAACTTCACAATTTATTAAGATGAAATATCATATCTAAATAAACAATTGATAAACTCATACCGCATTTGAAAAGCCAATTTCTGGTATTACAATCAAGTCTGAAAAATATTAGTTTTTGTGCAGCCCTGTGTAAGATCTGCGGATTTGTATGTATACAATATAATATTCTAAAAGTTAGTTCAGTGAAACGCATAGCACAGCTGAAAATTTCCGTTCAGCCATTTCCGTGAATAAACGGAAATGTACTTGAGAACATTCGGGCAGCCCTGTATAGGATCTACAGAATTTATCCACACCAAGTAATATATATAAATAAAAGAAACCAGTTCAATTTAAAAAGCGTACACCACAACTGAAAACGCACTTCCATCAATTTTTGTCAACAACAATTTTGTCAATTTTTGTCAATCAACTTCAATAGTTAAATTTCATCTTCAGCCAAATTCTTTTGTGTGTCCCTGTAAATGAATGATATGTTCTATGCACACCATATATTCTACAGTAAATGCCGTAGTACACCTCAGTGATAGTATATATAAATTTGAGTATGTTTAAAATAGTGTGATATCATTAAAATACACTGCAAACGATTTTCCCCCATAGACCAAAAAGTAACGGAATTATTTTCAGTGCCTCTGTAAATGAACCGTAAATGCTATAGACTGCATTTACAATAATTTACAATACCAAACATGTCATAGTGATACTCAATAACATCTAAGAATTTCATCACAATCGGACTATATTTACGCGAGTTAGATTACGGACGGATAGACTGTCTGACAGACAAACTGACAAACAAACCGAATCCATAAACACTTTTCAACTTTGTTGAAAAGTGTTAAAAATCCACATTTTTGCACGTACTATTTTGAAAGGCGACTGGAATTTGACAAATTGTGCCACAAGAAAAGTGTCACAACTCAACAAGGGGTTACATTTATTAGGGTGGGGGTATAAATTTAGTAAATCCACCCTATATCTTTTATGTCTTGATTCTTAAAGGTATTACTCATTTTTTGTACGCTTTTGCAGCTGCATGCAGAGTTAAGTACCATCGTTTTATGTTACATTTAAAAAATGCGAAACTTCCCCCCCCCCCCCCCCCCCATTTGCCTATCCTGTGAAATTTACTTATGTCGAGATGTGTCACTTTTCTTGTGGGTGAGCGATATGTTCAGCTGCAGGGTTAGAATTAATATTCTCTACATTTGGATTTGCCCAAAGCAAAAATAGAAATTGGGTAGGTGTTGATAAGGCTGTCAAATTTCTAACAATTTTTGAAGCAGTTAATATGTAGTTTAATTTTTTGTACATAATAATGAATTATCAATTAATTAATTAGTGTTTGGCTTACTTGCTTTACATTTCTGTGCTTGTCCTTCTTGTTTTATTCTTGGCACAGGTTAAACGATATTCTGTTGCATAAGGGAAAAAAACCTTTAAAAAATGTTATTTTTTTTTCCAGCCCTGCTTATTGTTCTGTCTATGTTTTAGAGCAATTAGTGAAAGCATTTTGTTGAAGGTGTTTCACTGAACCTTACACGGCTGGAATAACCTGTGAGCATCAGTA
Organism: Maratus speciosus; assembly: GCA_963932465.1. Taxonomy (NCBI): domain Eukaryota; kingdom Metazoa; phylum Arthropoda; class Arachnida; order Araneae; family Salticidae; genus Maratus; species Maratus speciosus. The sequence continues at coordinate 158,438,103 of OZ010789.1, forward strand.
CGGAATTTTTTTCCACGGATTTCTCCTTCAGAGTACCATCTAAACGTCGCCAACTTACCAACACATTTGTAAGATTGTTTCATAAAGGGTTTGATGGACCAAAAAATTGAGTTTTAGTTTTTTTCATAATCCTCTATTCTTACATCTCAATAATATGAAAACAAATGCATAAGTCGAGATAATAATGTATTCAAAAGTTGTAAGAGTTAAAAAAAATTAAAGCGTTAAAAAAATAAGTGAATTGAGATATAGTTTTCAAACAAAATGCATTTAAAAGTGCAACCCCCTTCCTCTTTATTCGACGGCATAAAAATTAAAAGTATGCGATATTCAGAGATAATAAATTTGCGAAAAAAAGGAAATGAATTGTTTAAATCGTCGCTACCGTCCATATGACGTCAGTGTTATCCACAGACATGTTTTTGCTTTATAATATAACCAATCCTTTTAAATTGTTAAACAGATAAATTATTTTTGTGTGGTGCATAGTAAAACTTATTCATTTTTCGGCATGTAAGTTTCTAGATGATTGCACATATTCATTTAGGATCAAATAAAGTTAAATAATACGTTTAAATAAATGCAGATACGTACCCCAAAGGATTAATTGGAGATATTTCATATTTACTCTTTACTCTGCGAATGTAATCCGAACAGAAAAAAAATGCAGGTGCTGCCACTGGGATAAGATTTTTCTAATCTTTATCTATTTATCAATATGCATGAACAAATGCCTTATCATATTAGCAACGAATAAATAATGTGTTATGGAGAAGCAACATAATTTACCGCGAGGGATTTACTTAATTTTAACTTTAGATCACTCCTGGAATCTATCCTATAAACAGGTAGTTTTTACGAAAAAAATAAAGCCGGCTGTAAAGAATAGTTTCTTAAATTAGTGTTTGAGACCAGTTTAGAGAGACGAGTAGCTAGACAGAATGTCGGGTAGAGGAATTGACAGATTGTTAGAGTTACTGGCAGTGGTGTAGCCAGGATTTCATTTCGGGAGGGTTCCAGAATTTTTCTTTCAGGTTATATATATAGTAAAACCTGTCAAAATAAAATTGTAAATATTGGTGGAAAATTTCGTTTTACACAGGTTTTCGTGTTATCAGGTGTATTTGTATAGTATTATTTTCGGTAGCACTATGAAACATTTGTGTTTAAGACAGAATTCCGTTATAGGCAGGTTCCATTTTTACAAGTTTTGTGTATTTATATAAATATACTTATTTATGTTATATGAATAGAATAAAACTTGTCAAAATAGTAATTATCTATATCAGAATCCTGTCTTTAACGGAAGCGTTACATGGTCTTAATATGAATTGCGATACAATTAAATTTGCTAAAAACCAAGTCTGAAAGGGGATTTTCATCGTTCTTTAGTGAAACATAGTTAAACCTGTGAAAGCGGAATCTTTCCATAACGGAATCCTGTCTCAAACGGAAGAGTTTTAGAATCCGACGAAACGAACAATAGATCTCATTGAGGTAGTGTATCTTAGAAGCATAATTAATTACGCTGCTTCTCTACATGGAAGCCTGTCTGAAATGGAACTTTTTACCAGTCCCTTGCAATCTTGTCTTGACTGTGTATTGATATACGAGGGTGAGTCGGAAACTAAGTTTCCCCTGGCAACTGTAGACAGAGGTGTGTATGAAATACAAAAAATGTAATGAAACATTAAAGATAAGACGTAACCTTATTTTTCTACTTAAGTGCCAAGTGGGTTGAGACATTTGTCATACACTTTATAAGCTTCATAAAGCTCTCCAGGAAAAAAACAGGGCTCTGCATACAAAAGAAGCGTTGAACGGCTTGTGTGACTTGAGCATTGCTTACAAAGAAGTAATCAAGCATTGCTTTCGTCTGTAGTGGCCGTGTACGTCCGTCCAGGGGCTCTACCACAAGCGCATCGAGTTCCTTCCGAAGCGAGAAGAACCCGAGGTCGAATTTACATGTTTCCCGAAAATTTTTTCCGAAACACAGATTAGGTGCTACCACGAACCGCTCGGCAATAGATCACGGATTCTAAGATTCCTTTTCAAGTAGACATCGGAAAAAACTAGTTTGACCACTTGAGTTACGAGACAGTTCTCACTGACCTTCCCTCTTTTTCTCCCTTTTGAAAAGAAAACAAATGTTTAATTTTGCTTTCCGTGTTTATTAAAAATGCCATCTACACACACCTAATTAAGATATTTTGATAATCTTTTTTTTTAACGAATGTGAAATATACATATTTTTAGCTGTTAAAAGCTCAAAATGATACGACCGGAAGTTCTTTAGAAAATTATAAATAAAAATGAAATTAGCTTTTTTTGACTAAGCGGGAGCTTTTCTTTAAAAATTAATTAAAAATTAACAAGTTACTCTAGAGATATTTAATAACTATCATAAGAAAGGCCTTATTCTAAACTTTAAAATGATATGAAAATAAATTTTTTATAAGTTTTTGTTAAATAAATATTAGCATAAATGCCCAAAAATTTCAAGAAATTCTGCTTAAATATAAAATAAGCGGGAAAATACTCAAGCTTTGAAACTCATTTTAAACACTAATAATAAATGTACTTTGAAAATATTGCATGCAGTTTTTGGTAGATCTATAATGATGCAGTATGCAGCCTGTTTGAAATGAAAATTCAACGCAAAATTAAAAAAGTAAATTCTAATATGAATTAAAAAATAATAATTACAGTACATATTAAAATATAGTTTAACAAAATATCATGTGTAGTTTTATTAATTTCCTTTAAATAAACAGTGTGTTATGCTAAGAAAAGTCTAATTATACAATAGCTATCGCATTAAAAAAAAAAAAAAATAGCAGGGAAAACATGCAGTGCCTACTAGAAAATAATTGACCAGATATTTTTGCTAAAACTTCTTTATAGTAAATATAACATTTCTGTAAATATCCAAGTCCATGCGTGCGTTATCCTTGTTTACCCAAATAAACCAAATATTCAAAATTTCCAAATATTTATTTATATAGATTATTAAATGTTGTATCAGTTCCAATGTTTGTTATTTGCAGAAGCGGATTAGCCATTACGCTGAGTAGGCTGAAGCCTAGGGGCCCGGAAAAAGGGACCCGGCAATGAGAATTTTTTTTAAATCATTTTTTTAAATACATATCGAGCTAATATATTGTACAAAAGAGGAACGATGTGCAGTATTCCTTACTTTACTAACTTATTGAATCCTGCAATTCATTAAGATGTAGATTGCATCCCAAACACTGCTCATTGTTTTTAATTTCTTCTATATTTGTATAAATAAAATATTGGATTCGTGAAATTTTCGGCCTCCACTTTTTGGTGGATTTACACATGGTTACATAAGGGAAAAGTAGTTTCGTAAGTAGAAATATGAGAGGGTTTTGTTTTTTAAACACAATAAATTTACCACATTAAAAAAAATTTTCATTTAATATGCAATGTGAAATTTACTCTGATAACATTTATTGCTAAAAAAAAGTTTTGTAGAGTAAGAGATTCCACATAAATGTTTGTATAAAAATATATTTATTTGTCAATTTACTGCAAATTCATTTTAAAATGTATGCAAAAGATTCAAAAATATTCTTGGATTTGTATTATATATAGGGAGAGGAGGGGCTCACAAAAAAGTCGAGCCTAAGGGCCCTGGAGGTGATTAATCCGCCGTTATTTGTTGCATAAATAACAAAATACTTTAGTAATATTGATGGAGAATTTATTATTAGAACAAGATAAAAATGTTAAATTTAAAATTTGTAGTTAAAAAAAAGTAAGAAAGAAAGAAAATAAAAAAAAGTAAATATGTTTAGAAAGTATTGATTTTGAGTACTTTTAGATACTATATTTTTTATACTGCATGATTCATTGGACATAAAATAAATTGTAAGGTTTCTAATTACATCAAAAAGCAACGTATTTCATAGTAATTTTACAGTAAATTTCGAAAAAATATACAATAGCTCTCCCATAAAAAAAAAAAAAAAAAAAAAAAAAAATTAGCAGAGTAAAAACTATAACTACTGCATACTAGAAAAACAGTTGACCAGATAATTTTTGCTAAAACTTATTTATACTAAATGTAACATTTTTTCAAATATTCAAGGCCATGTGGGCTCTGTTATGTTATGTTATTATTTTTGACGGCCAATTATTAACACAAGGAATATGGGTCCAAATTAGGAAGGGGGGGTGCCTTCCGTGAGGGTCTTTCTATGGGAACCTAACCCGTATTTACGCAAGGAAATCCATGGTTCGAAGAAAACCACGAAAACTCCGAACGATTAGGCCGACGGGCGCGATTCGGTTCGAACCCAGCACCTCCCGCCATGAGGGCACTATCATTATTTACCCAAATAAACTAATTATTAAAAATTTCCGAAAGTTTAATATATGTATATATATATATATATAAAGTTTGACTATATATATATAATTAAATGTTGCATTAGTTTAGTTTTAAGGTTTATTATTTATTGCATAAGTAACAAAATACTTTAATAACATTCATGGAGAATTTTCTATTAGTAGAAGATAAAAATATTAAATTTAATATTTTTGCAAAAAAAAAAGTACCAAATATCTTTGGAAAGTATTGCAGGCTTTTGAATGTACTTTAAGATACTATATTTTTTATACTGCATATTTCATTGGATATAAAATAAATTGTAAAGTTTCTAATGACATAAAAAACAACGTATTTCATAGTAACTTTACAGTAAATTTCAAAAAGATAAAAAATATATTATTTGAAGATGATGTGAATCAGTCTTCTTAGTTTTTTATTCTTTTGTCTCTGTCTTTAATTTCTATATAAAACTAATCTTTCAAAATATAAGTTAAATATTACTCAATCTACACACACACACACACACACGCACACACACAAAAAAAAAAAAAAAAAAAAAAAAAAAAAAGAGAGAGAGAGAGGACTCTCTGGCGATCCTAATATTAAGCTTTATTTAACATCGAAGCTTCCCCCCCCCTTTTTTTTTCTTTTTGTTTAATTTGAGCAATAATTATTTTATATTCCGAAAAATTAGTTTTATAATCAAAGGCAGAAAAAAAATGAAAAGCCAAGAAGACTGATTCACATCATCTTCAAACAATATATATATATATATATATATATATATATTATTTTGTTCGAAATTTATTGTAAAAAAGTTACGAGGAAATACGTTGCTTTTTGATGTCCATAGAAACGCTACAATTTATTTAAAATTCATAATAAAATATGCCGTTCAAAAACTTTCAATACTTTCCTATGATATTTTCTTTTCGAAAATTTTTTAATTGAATATTTTGATTTTATACTAATCGGAAATTCTCATTGGATGTTATTAAAAGATTTTTGATATTTATGTATAGATATATACATTATACAACAAGTCATTAAAATTGATACAGCATTTAATAATAATAATTAAAAAAAAAGGAAAAGAAATCTTCTGGAAATTTTGGATAATTATTTTGTTCGAGTAAACAACGATAGTGGCCACATCTTAAATATTAGCACAAATGTTATATTTAATATACAGAAGATTTAGTAAAAGTATATATGGTCAATTATTTTTGAGGTATATGCAGCGCTTGGTCACACTGCTAATTATTTATACAAGAACTATGGTATAATAAACTTTCTTGGTATTGCGCATTGTTTATTTAAAGCAGATTAATAACATTGTGCGTGATGATTTGTTAGACTATGTTTTAATAAGAACTTCAATTACTTTTTTTCAAATAAGTATTAGTTTTTTTTTTTCTTTTTTGTTATTTTATTTTAAAATTTCATTTTAAAAAGACAGCGTACCCAGGGGTCGATGCAGGTTTTTATTCTTGGGGCCCATTTTGTGAAAAGTAGAAGTTATTTTTGTGAATGTTATTATATTTTTGTAAAAAATAACATTTTGCAACGAGAGTTGAAATCCAATTACTCAAATTCGAACCAAGAATTTATGAACAAAACCATTCTTTAAATCACCTTGCTAAAGTTTTTGTTTTTAGTGATCAGGTTATATTTACAAATTACACATTTTAAAACAGTTTTTATGAAAAAGAATGTTACGTAAGGGGCCTATTTTATTAAAAGGAATTTTCTGAAGGGGCCTGTTTTATTAAGTTCGTTTTTGTGAAGGGACCCATTTTATTATATTTATTTTTGAGAAGGGGCCCATTTTATTAAATTTATTTTTCTAAAGGGGCCTATTTTGTTAAATAGATTTTTGTGAAAGGGCCCTAAATAGGTCCCAAATTTTGCCTGGATTGACCCCTGATACCACAAAGAAAAATCGATCTAAATCTACAAAAAATTGCTTGCAGTATTTACAAAAAAAAAAAAAAAACAAAAAAACGCTTATTATTAGTGCTTAAAATTAGTTTCAAAGCTTATAATATTTCCCCAGTTATTTTATATTTAAGTAGAGTTTCTTGAAATTTTGTATTTATACTTATATTTATTTAACAAGAACTTCAAACACTTTTCTTTTCATACCATTTAAAAATCTAGAATAAGGTCTTTCTTGTGATAGCTATTAAATATTTCTACGTTAACGTGTTAATTTTTTATTAATTTTTAAAGGACAGCCCTTGCTTGCTCAAAAAAAAGCAAATTTCATTTTATTTTTTATTTTATAAAAAACTATCTGTCATATCATTATGAGCTTTTGGCAACTGAAAATCTGAACATTTCACTCTTGTTTAAAAAAAAGATTATCAAAATATCTTAATTAGACGCGTGCCGATGGCACTTTTAATGAAGAGCGTAAACTATATCAACAGCTTTATAAAAGGGAGCTTCCGACAACTAGTTTCTCTTCTCACTGTCTTCTGAGGTGTCGGAAAATTTTTAAGAGATTACGATGGCATTATCCGAAGGAGGAAATTCTCGATGACTTCGTAGTAGCAATAACACAAGGTCATCGGAATGCGAAGTCACATCGGGAGTACTTCCAACAAAAGAAGGAATACGATGGCTTCGTGGTAGACCTCCAGGTCTCGGCCTGTCCAACACTTGCTGACGCCCCTCACTGAATTGGCGGCACCATCTATGCATCATTTGTTTCGACATCACTTCTAGCCCATAGACTCCCACGTGGCGATTATGGATTTCTACTCCCAATACTCCACGTGCCCATTCATAGCAAACAACCGCTCTCACTTCCTCCTTTGACCACGAATTCACAACGCACTTTCTCTCCATATCTACCGGGAACAGAATGATGCAGAGCCCTCATTTTTTCAAGGAGCGCTTTTTGAAGCATATAAAGGGGTATGAAAAATGTCTCAACTCACTTGGTACTTATGTAGAAAAATAAAGGTACGTCTTATCTTTAATGTTTCATTACAATTTTTGTCTTTCATATACACCTTTGTCCACAGTTGCCAAGGGAAACTTATTTTCCGACTCACCCTCGTATATCACCGAACCCTGTTCTACTAATCGATGTTTTAAATGAATGTTATAACAAGTTATTTTAATGGTACTTTAAAGTACCGTCGGGGTATAGGCAGCAAATACTGGAAATGGATTTTTATTGTGTTTTTTTTTTTTTAATTACTTATTTAGATACCTCATTTCATTCTAGAAGAAAAAAATGGAATTTTTTAATAATATTCTGTTAGTGCTGGAAAGTGTTTCATAATGTTGAATGATGTTTCGTATTTAATAAATTTGTTCCGTTCCGGAAATAGAACGAGCTCCCCCTAGCGAGCAGTCTGTAAAAAAGTTAGTTAAGCTGTTGATCGTCAAAGCATCAACAAGTCTCTAAAAACACTCCATCCAAACTACGCGATGGATATTAATTATGATTTGCAATCTACTCAAATTTGTGAAATTTATGTTGTGTAAATGTCTTGTGCAGTTTTAAGTGTGAATAAACTCAATTAAAAAGAAAATTAACGTCTACAGTCCACATCACATACACCATTGTGGTCCGAGAGAGCCTGAGAGCTACTATGGATAAGCTTAATCGATTAAAAGGCACCGTAAAGGCTGCTATTACAAGATTAGAGCAGTTTTTAACCGACACTACTGATATAAAAACAACGAATGTGAGCACATTAGAAGTAAAATTAAAAAAGACAGAAGCTCTTCAAAATAAATTAGAGGAAATTAGAGAACAATATTTTGACATCCAAGAATTATCTGCGCAACAAGTGCAAGATATAGAGGAGCAGGGTCGGACTGGGTCAGTGTAAAGGGCGCAGACCTTGGATTTTCAGAGGGCGCAAAAATTTTAACGAACTCAAGTCAATTTTACTTGTTTGTGTTGTATCTGGCTTGACAAGGATTAACACACTCACATAGCACCAAGTAAATAATAATGGTTTAAATTATATCTTTAACTCTAGATAAAAGACTTCGTTATATTCTCCGTGCATGTTTAAAGTTCCATCAATCCTACACAATACTACGCAATTTTTTAAAACACATCACATAACATCTAAAAGCTCCAGCAAGTTGAACACAGTAGTAGATTACTGATATCAAGACTAGAGCTTTCTTAATTTCTTCTATCGACAGACACCTTGCAGAAAAAAAAATGATCGCCCCTACCAATTTTCCTGAAAATCACCGTATAAAAAAGACATAAGATTCCAATTGATTATAAATAATATTTACTATTAAATGATTTTCATAAATTTTGCGTTGGAGGCTGTCTACATATTAAAAAATACACGAACGTTCATTTTTTAAATGGATTTTTCAAATGTTCATTTTTCTACATCCACTTTTGACACCCTGTTTGAGTTCCTTGCTAGCCAGGAAAGCGATATAGCTTATATGCTTTTCTTAAATCTTAATACTGTTATAAAACAAAATGTGTCAGGGATTTATCCTTAAATTTCGAAAAATAAATTGAAGATCTTACAAGAAAAAGTACCAAAAACTCTCAATTAGTCCCCAGTAAAATTTTACAGGAATAATAATTTTATTAAAAACTTACTTTACCTTAAACAAAATTCTACAAAATATTTCTGGTAAGTTTCTACGATTTTGTTTGGTTTCTTCGATAACGGAATACGGTCCCCTTAAATTATGGAAAGGAAAAATTCTCTATATCTCGAAAACTAATTATTCAAATGAGCTGTACGCACAATGCTTTTAACAGTTGTGGTTTGTTCATAATATACATATATATATTTAATATGACTTTGTTAATTTTCTAATTAAGAAAAGTTTTTGAATTGAAAAAAAGTCTGGAATAAGTTTGGGTGTATTCACTACATCACTAATGAATTAATAAAATATCAATCAGATAGTTTTTATCACGGTACTTAGAATACACGGTAGGGTCCATGAGCGAGATGCGCAGTAGATCGTCCAGTTCGTGACGTCACTGGCACCCATCGTTCAAGCTCTCCCTGTGTTTTTCCATTTATTCACATTGCTCTCTTTCTCTTTTCCTGACAATAAATGTTATTATTACTATTTTTTTTCATATAATCATTTTGTGTCTTATTTTTATTGTTAGTTTTTTAAAAGGATTTGACATTAAAATAATTAGCAACGCATTAATTCTTCTAGATATTCCAAAGGAATTTCATTTTAAACAAATCTTTTAAAACATCTTTTTAAACAAATACTATAGCATGAAAACCATTTGCTGCACGCATGCAAGAGATCAGATAATTTTTGCATTTATTATTCAAGAGAATTTTCAATTTACTTTAAAGAAACAGATTTGTAAAAGAATTTAAAAGCAAAACAGCTTAATTTAAAACCAAACCAAATTGTAAGATATAAATCAGTTTCCACATAAAAATTTCCAGCTCTACTACTACTTTAGTATTACTTTTCACTAATGATATTGCTGAAAAATTAAAGAGAGAAGAATGAGTTGTCGAGATACATGAAAGGAAATAAACTTTTTCTTAAATAAAAATGAATGTGATCAGCAAGATAAATCCAATCCTGATTTATTTCTTCTCTCTCAATAAGAACAGTACAGTCACTCATATATCGCTGATAAATCATTCAGATATTTGATGAATTTAAATAAGAAAATTAAACTAAATTAAATAAAAAATATGTGTATATCAGCTGGTTAGGGGGGGGGGGGAATTGTGCGATGTAGTACGTAAAAAATCAGAAAATTCTCGTTGTAAAGAAGTTATGAAACAATATAAATTCCAGTTCTCTCAAAATTCTATTTTAAAAATAAAGTTGCATATTCAGAAGAGGTGTATGTAAGAGGTGAATTTAAATATTCTTCGCCTAGTGAAATCGCTGTGTTACAATTCCTGAAATTTATGGAAATTAGCTTTAGTTTTGAGTACTGATATAGTTAAATGTACTCAAAACTAAAGAAAAATAAAATAAACACTGTAGTTTTTTTTTCGATGAAATGTAAGGGTTTGTATGCAATATGGGACCTTAAATCAAAAACTTATATCAGATTAATAAACAGGCATGGATCTAAAATTTTCAAAAATGCATATTGTGAGAAAAAAATATGTTGGTATAGCAATAGAATAAAAACTCAATTTTTTATTTGAAAATATATCCCATAATTTTTATTTATTTTAAAGTATTGAGATAATCCATATAAAATAATATTCCACTCACAATTTGTAATTTAAATTTTTCCTGATAATACTTTAGTGCGTACTAAAAATTTAAGGATGTATATAGATATATTAATCATAAAAAAAAATATTTGATTGTTTAAAAATTTTTAACCGTAATATCGTAATATAACACCTATTTTTTTTTTTTTTTTTTTTTTTCAAATTTTGAATGTTATACAACCTAGTTTTTGTTTGGCTTTGAGAGTTAGACAGTTGATATTTACTGAACCGGAAGCCCAATACCTAGATTATAACTTAGACTTGACATCGTGTTAGTTAGTCGCAGAATCTTGTGTGCGATGATTATTCTGTTCCTAAAGTTAAAAGTTGTACGGACCTATATTTATTAATATTTTGATACCGATTTTAACTTATTTTCTAATTATTTGTAAATAAAGTAAATCGTTGATTTAAAAAAAAAAAAAAGTTGTTCTTTCAGAAATTGCGCTACCCTTTCTCTCATAAGAGTGGACGTAACAATATGTTCTCTAGAAGACTATCTAGAAAGCCTGTTCTTCCGATATTTTCAATAATTTTATAATTTAAATTTCTGTATTAGTGTATACAAAAAATTTAAAGAGTTTCTTTTTTTAATTATCTATAAAACGTTATTTAAGCTATTACGGCTATTTAAGAAGTTTTTTGTTTACTTTGTTTACTCGTTTTGTTATTACACATTTTTTTTTAAAATATTTATAAATTCGAAAAAATCCCAAGTATCAATTCAAAAAAGCTTTTCTTACATTTATCTAAAGTTGCCCTGAAAATGCTATTAATATTTTTCAATGCCTGCGTTTTAAAGTACATAGTACTATAGAGTTTTTCAGAGTTATACTCGTAACTTTTAAAAACATTATTAGATCCGTTTTATGTTTTTAGAACATTAAATAGGGATTTAAAAAATGTATAAAATTATAAATTTTAATAGTATATAACTTTATGAGTGTATAATATATATATTTGAAAATATGCAACATAATTATAAGTGCATTTTTTCCAAAGTTTTATGAATTGAAGCAAACATTTTCCGAGTTTTCTCAAAGTATTTTGGATTAAAGCGAAATTGCAAAAATGTTATGAAAAGACGGTGTCTAAAATATTGAAATACAACAGAGCAGGTAAGAAAACTGCTTTTTTTTACATATGTGTTTAAATAAAATAATGATAATTGCGGCGAAAGTTAATACTTCCAAATAACCAAATGAAAACAGAAGATTCAGGCTTTAGAAAACTCTAAAAAATAAAGGCATGTACGTATATAAACTTTGAATTTGAAAAAATGTTTAATTAGTAGATGTTCCAAGTGTCACGCACCTCAGTAATATCATACACTGGATAATAAACAAATGTTGAATATCTTTTTATGAAACGGAAAGCTTTATACAATGCGAAAAGTGTGTTACCCATACCCAAGGCTGGACTTGGGTGCCAGTGACGTCAGAGGGAGAAACGAAACCTGCGCGTGAACCCTACCGAGTGTTCTACTTACCGTGGTTTTTATGAAGTTAAAAATTAAGTTTCTGAAATGGATTTATCTTTAACAACCTCAAATTCAAACCCTATCAAATTTTAAGATAATGTATATAAACTATGCCTTTTTCCGGGCTGTCTCGATCCAAGAAAATCAAATAAGGTGTCAAAAATGGGTGTTATTGCTTGAAAATTAAAAGTTGGTACAATCCTTAATAAGTATACGACTTCAGAAACATAATTTATGTATAATAATAACTAGTAGATATTATTTTCAGTCGATTGGTACCTACATATATTTTTACGATTATTTTTAGCAGAATTTGTAAGCTGTAAACCACATTTTTACCCACTCTCGCCATTGATGCACTAAGGATCCTCAGAAAAGCTAACGCGATTTTTTGCACCAAGCGCCAAATAGAGTTGCTGCGGTGTTGCTAAGGGCTTCAACCTATTTTTTTTAAATATATTTCTTTAAAGTAATATGAATTAGCTATCAAGCCAGTTTAAAATGTCATAAATTCAATTTCTGTTACAATCTGAGAGAAATTACTTTTTATTATCTACCGTTTTATTAATATTAATATTATTAACCAAGTAACATTTTTAAATGTGGTATCTGCAGATATATCCCTCAATACACACAAGAAACATTGAGTATGCAAACTTCGTTTAAAAAATATTTATGTTTCGAACAAAAATGTACTTTCCGTTTGGAAATAGAAATTTTGAAAACTAAATCTCAGGCTTCTTTTGTTCTTTTATAAAAGTACCACGTATTATAGGGCATTGGAATGCTGAAATATAAGGCTATTTGAATGTGAAAATAATACTTGCTTGTGGAAATAATTGGTATTTTTTATTCTTAAAAAAATACTGTTATGCTTCCATAAAGAGCTGAATTGATATCGCGTTGTGAAAAGGTTTCAACAGAAAAGTGCACCCTAAAAAATTTCTTTGTTAGTCTAAAATCGCTAAAACAATTTAGTAATTTTACTATTCTCAGCACACTGTTCCCATGATTTGCAAAACTTTTATCATTGTTACAGATCAAGGGTTTCCCCAGGGATTGTATTCATGCAGGATACATAGCCAGTATTTTATAACCGACTTCAAAAAAAGGAGGAGGTTCTCATTTCGACGCATATATATATATTTTTTATGTATTTTCACTGATTACTCCTAAACTATGCGCGAGATTACTATCCGAAAATGATGGCAGATTTTGTGAATGAGAAACCGCTGTCCGCGAGATCCCACAGCTTGCAGGATTGCAATCCAAAAGTATCATCAACTTTGTATTCCCCGAAAAGAAAGATCATGTTTTCCAATCAAAAACAAAATCCATATACAAAAAGTTTTTTGCCTTCTGATAGTATCTCTTTTTTATCTGTCAAGTTGCTTTCAAAAAGCACGAAAGCACGATTATATGTGCATTCAGGGGCGGCTATAAGGAAAGGGGGCGCAGAGTACTCAAAGAAAAGGACTGAAAATTTGCAAAATACTGGTTAAAATCTAAAAGATATCATTTAAAGAAGCGATTAAAAAAAAATTCGTCCAGGGCGCAATGGCTACTAAAGCACTCGTTGGGTGCATATTTTCTCTTTCAATCGCATGCAAAGATGTCCGTTTTGGTTTCCGTCCTGAAATTGCTACGATATATCTTTATTTGTGATAATAAAGAAATACCTCTCTTGTGCTATCAATTATTTGACAATTATCCCTAAACGAATTCTCGAAATTTAGTACACTAATCAGAATGTATGTGTACAACAAGTGAAAATATATTGGAGCGGCTTAGGCACTTAGGGGCGCGATGTTTTCCCTGGGCGAGGGCGCACCGGCCCTCGGGCCGATGGGCCGGCGGGCCAGTCCGAGCCTGTAGAGGAGGATATCGACACTGCTAATGAAAGGCTCGAACAAGTAGAGGTAAGATTAAAAATTTTATTAGCATCTTTTGAAAATAAATGTAATATCGCAAGTGTAAATATGAATGATCATTCAAATGAAAACAAAACAAAGGTGCGCCTCCCTGAAATTCCATTACCTTCATTCGGTGGTGATTACTGTGACTTTGCTAATTTTAAAACGCAGTTTACTAACTTGATTGTTAACAATCCTCAATTAGATAATAATCAGAAGCTATTTTATTTAAAAGCTTCTTTAAAAAACGAAGCTAAACATTTAGAATCACCTGATGATGATTTCAATTCATTGTTTCAAGCTCTGATACACAGATACGAAAATAAAAGGTTGTTAATCGATTCACATATTTCTGCAATTTTAAATTATGAAAAAATGCAATATGAATCCCCTAAAGAATTGCGTAATTTTATTGATTGTGTTAACAAAAACATTCGCGCACTCAAAATTATGGAATATACGCAAAATAATTTATCAGAAAGTGTGTTCATAAATATAATTCTGAAAAAATTGCATAACGAAACTCAAAAGCAGTTTGAATTATCTCTTCAAAACTCAGATGTTCCGAGTTTTGACTATTTAATTGCTTTTTTGGAAAAAAGATGCTTAGTTTTAGAAGCGATAAAACTTTCGACTGACGCCGGAATGTCTGTAACGAAGCCCTCGAAATCTAAGAACAATTGCGCAGTAAATAAATCCAGATCATTTTTTATCAACGATAATAAAAATAAAAATAATGTAAAGCCATGTGTGTTATGCAATTCGCCTCACCCCCTTTTCAAATGTTCTGCTTTTTTAAACATGAGTATTCGTGAAAGGAAAATGATTGTAAGTAAGAATAAATTATGTTCAAATTGTTTACGATTACATCAAGGTCAATGCAATTCTAAATTTACCTGTAGGAGATGCAAATTAGTACATAACACCTTACTATGTGAAGTAAATGAAAATATCATGTCGGAAACGGCAATAATAAATAAAAATAACGAGTTTGTTAAAAACAAACAAATAAGCAATTCTGAATCTGAGAATAAAGAAACGCCATTAATTGGTTCCAATTTGTTACTAGAAGATAAAAGAAATTGCGCAATATTAAACACAGCTATAATTTTAGTAACAGATGTGTATGGAAATAAAATTAGATTAAGAACAATTCTAGATAATGGGTCGTCTATCCACGCTTTAAGTAACAGCGCATGCAAGAAATTAAATCTAAAACCAAAACCATTCAAGGGTGTTATTTCCGGTATTAATGAATCACACCAGGAAATAAAACAAATTATCAATGCAAAAATATCAAATGAAAAAGGAACATTTTCTAAAACATTAGAGTTTGCAGTTCTACCAAAAATAACAAACAATATTCCTGTTGAAAGATTAGACATTTCAAACTTATGCATCCCTAACTACATAGAATTAGCGGACAATAATTTTCATATACCTGGTCAGGTGGATGCATTGATTGGTAGCGAGGTATTTTTTCACATTTTAAAGAGTGAGCAAATTCGTTTAGCAAATGCTAATTGTATGTTACAGAATACAGTATTTGGGTATATAATCGCAGGTTCACTTCCACAAGTTGAGAATAAGTCATATTGTTGCCTCTTAACTGAAAATAGCTTAGACAATACTTTACAGAAATTTTTTGAAATAGAATCTTTACCTGGGGATAATAAAGAAACTGTCAAAGGGGATGAAGAAATATTTTGTGAGGAACATTTTAGAAGAACCTATAAACGCGATCACACCGGTAGATTTACAGTACAGCTACCATTGAAAGAAAATGCAGAATCAGTGTTAGGAAGTTCTAGAGAAATTGCAGCTAGGCGATTAAATAGTTTATGGGCTAAATTAGATAAAAATAAAACAATAGCTAATTTATATACAGCTTTTATGGAAGAATATGAAACTTTGGGGCATATGACACAAATTAAAAATGAAAACGAAAATAAGCTATCTTATTACATTCCACATCATGCTGTGTATAAACCAGAAAAATTATCCACTCCCCTGAGAGTTGTCTTCAATGCAAGTTCAAATACATCTAGAGGTTATTCACTTAATTCTATTTTATTAAATGGGGGAACGGTTCAGCAAGATTTATTTTCGATTATAACCAGATTCCGTACCCACAAATATGCATTCTGTGCAGACATTAAGAAAATGTACAGACAGATACTGATTGACCCACAACAGAGAAATTTGCAAAAAATTCTTTGGAAGTCCAGTACGGACGCCCCGATAAAAATATATGAACTCAACACGATTACATATGGCACTGTTAGTGCTCCCTTTCTTGCCACACGAACGTTGAAAGCTCTTGCTGATGAAGAAAGAAAAGATTTTCCAAAAGCTGCAGAAGTGATTCATAACGACATGTATGTTGATGATTGTTTATCTGGTGCAGGTTCCTTACAAGACGCACAGGACTTGCAATCTCAATTAATTCTGATCTTAAAAAGGGGAGGGATGGAGCTACACAAGTGGGTTTCTAATCATCCTGAATTATTACAAGACGCAGCCATATCAGAATATGCATTTGACGAACACTCGCAGCAAATTTCTGTAAAAACTTTAGGGATGCTTTGGAAACCTCAATCAGATAATTTTACTTTTAAAATTAGTATCGAACCCAAAGATGTTTATACTAAGAGAGAAGTTTTGGCACAAATTGCTAAAATTTATGATCCCTTAGGCCTAATTGGCCCTATTCTAACCAAAGCAAAAATTTTCATGCAACATTTATGGGAATTAAAGATAAATTGGAATCAACATCTGCCTGCCAGTTCTCTTCGGGAATGGCAAAATTTTCTGGTTAAATTGACAGAAATGAATCATCTTACAATTCCGCGATATGTTTTGTCTGACAACATTGCAGGTCTAGATTTACACGGATTTTCAGACGCTTCTGGAAAGGCCTATGAAGCAGCCATCTACATAAGATCTCTCTCCACAACTGGACAGTTCAAGTCTAATCTTTTGTGCAGCAAGTCCCGTGTGGCCCCCCTAAAGCCAATGACCATCCCGCGACTAGAGTTGTGTGCAGCTCTACTTTTGACAAAACTGGTTCAAAAAATAATTCCCATCCTACAGCTATGCTTTGAAAAGGTGTGGCTATGGACAGATTCGTCGATTGTTCTATTTTGGCTTAACACACCACCCCACAAACTTAAAACTTTCGTTTCCAATAGAGTCACCACGATCCAGTCTATTTCTGAGAATTATCACTGGAACCATGTATCTTCAAAATCCAATCCAGCAGATATCATCTCCAGAGGTGCAACAGCCAAGGATGTGATCAATAATGATTTGTGGTGGTTTGGTCCGGAATTTCTTCAAAGGGAAATTATAGTTCCCAAACAATTTCCTACTCTCAAAGACATTGACTGTGATCATGAACTAAAAACTGATTTTAATTTATTGACTTTTCATAAAGACTCTAAAGATTTTTTTAATGTTTTATATAATTCTTCTAATAATTTTCTCAAATTAATTAGAGTATGTAGTTTTATTTTTAGGTTCATCAATAACAGCCGCCATAGAGATATAAAACGGAAACAGCTCACAGGAATTGAGCTACAAAATAGTTTACAATTTTTGGTAAAAAAGGCCCAGGAAGGTAAGTTCGCTCCTGAATTAGCAGCACTCGGAAAGGGACAAACTGTTCCTTCTTGCAGTAAGTTAAAGGGATTAGACCCCTTCATTGACAACTGTGGATTACTTCGTGTAGGGGGCAGATTAATAAATTCTGACTTACCTTTTGATGCTAAGCACCAATTAATTCTGCCCAATGATCATAAGCTCACTAAATTAATTTTTGAATACTTTCATAAAAAGTACTTTCACATAGGTGCTCAGGGATTAGTTCATCAAGTGCGGATGAAATATTGGCCTATAAAGGCTAAAAGCATTGCCCAAAAAACAGTGCACACTTGTGTCACATGTTTCAGGCATAACCCCAAAACGCTAGATCAGTTAATGGGAGACCTCCCATCGCAACGCGTAACACCTAACCACACGTTTCTCAATTCAGGTGTCGATTTTTGTGGCTCCTTCCACATTAAGTACAAAAATCAGAGAAAGGGCACTTATTCCAAAAGTTATGTGGCCATATTTATATGCATGGCTACCAAGGCTATTCATCTAGAGATAGTAAGCGAGTTATCCGCTGCTGCATTCATCGCTACGCTTAAAAGATTTTGTGCCAGGAGAGGCAAAGTAAATACGCTAACTTCTGACAATGCCACTAATTTTAAAGGTGCGTCAACAGAATTAAATAACTTTAAGAAATTATTGGCCACTCCCAACGAGGAATTATCAAATTTCTTTGCCGAAGAATTTATAACTTGGAAATTTATCCCTCCGCGATCTCCTAATTTTGGCGGTCTATGGGAAGCTGGCGTTAAGTCCTTCAAACATCATTTGCTTAGGGCCGTAGGTAATAATAAAATTACTCTAGAGGACTTTGAAACTCTAGTTGTCCAAATTGAGGGGATCCTAAATTCCCGACCTTTATTTCCGCTTTCTGATGACATAAATGAGTTTGAAGTGCTTACGCCAGGGCATTTTTTAATTGGCAGACCCATTAATAGTATTCCAGAGCCTAATGTTATAAATATTTCTGAAAATAGATTAACCCATTGGCAATTAATTACCAAATATGTTCAATGCATTTGGAAACGTTGGTCTATTGACTACTTAAATCACTTGCAGCAGCGCGGTAAGTGGCAATTTACAAAAGAAAACATAAAGTTAGGATCTCTAGTGTTATTAAAAGAAGAAAATCTCCCACCATGTAAGTGGGCTCTTGCCCGAATTCTGGAAATAATTCCAGGCAGGGACAATAGGGTTCGTGCAGTCAAAGTCAAAACTGCATGTGGTATATTTTTAAGAGGCATTTCAAAAGTATGCCTGTTGCCCATTCAGGACTCTTAAATAATGTTTATGCATCATTGTATTTCTTATATATATTATTTTTAAGTAATTTCCCTGATTGTTTTGTATATTAGTATTTTGTATTTAAGTATCATTTTTTAGTGTTAATTAGTTATCAATTGTATTATGTTTATATTAAATGCTGAAATATTCATATTTCATCCCCGGGCGGCATGTTCCGTTCCGGAAATAGAACGAGCTCCCCCTAGCGAGCAGTCTGTAAAAAAGTTAGTTAAGCTGTTGATCGTCAAAGCATCAACACGTCTCTAAAAACACTCCATCCAAACTACGCGATGGATATTAATTATGATTTGCAATCTACTCAAATTTGTGAAATTTATGTTGTGTAAATGTCTTGTGCAGTTTTAAGTGTGAATAAACTCAATTAAAAAGAAAATTAACGTCTACAGTCCACATCACATACACCAAAATTATTTGAGGAAAAGTAAAAAACTGATTAATTTGGGATAATGTTTTAACACGGACCAAATTATTAAAGAAATCGGTAAAAGACTTTGTTGATAACAAAACATTTTACGACTCTTTTTATAGAGATAGTTACACTATATTGCCATTAATGACCGGCAACTTTCAATTTTAGACATTTTGTCGAATATTTACAAATATAATTGACAGATTCTTCTGGAATTTCAGGATTAAAAAGAACAGGTATGACCTCATATTTAGCAATGTTGATTTGATAAGGGGGACAATTAGGGGGGCAACAAAAATCAAAGAAAAAAAATAATACTTGGGATCACCCTGTAAAATAAAATGCACGAAATGATCTATCGCCGCAGAATATAAATAAACAGACATTGTGTAATATGTGTATTCATTTGCGTAAGAATAGCATGTATATTAATAGAGATATAGCGATTTATTTAAAAAAATTAAAAAATTCTTGCATGTTTTTTGCTTATAACATGCTGGGTTTTCAACCAAAGTTAACGCTGGTTTCAGAAATATTTACAAAATATAGTAGAAATAATGTAGTGCAATTGGAATATAAATATAATAAATATTTTAGGAAATATGAGCAGTTTTATGAAATAAATTTTATGTGCGCATGCGCGAACGATAACAAGGATCATTTTACATAATTTAATAGTCAACTCTATGGAGCAACTTATTAAAAAAAATCCAGTCAAATATCGTAAAAATTCAGAAAAATATCGGTGTTAGAGTGAGCAAATTTTTAGTTGTTCTCTAAAAGCAGCTGAATGATAAGGGATTTTCCACAAATTGTCATTTTTTATTAACTGACTTTCAGAAAAAAGTTAGTATTTAGTGACTATCAACGAGTAGATTTGGGAAAAATGCTTCGATTTTGATACTTCTTTTTATCATGGTTTAGTCTCGTTCTGGTGATTATCCAAAAAGAACTAAAGCATCAATAAAAAATGAAAATTAAAAAGAATTTAAAATTAAAATTGACTACTTGTGGACAATCCCTTATGATTCAGCTAGTTTTTGCGAGCAACTAAAAATTAGCTCACTTTAACGCCGATATCTTTCTGAATTTTTACGATATTTGACTGGATTTTTTAAATAAGTTGCTCCATAGAGTTGACTGTTAAATTATGTAAAACGATCCTTGTTATCGTTCGCGCATGCGCAGATAAAAATTATTTCATACAACTGCTCATATCTCCTAAAATATTTAATATATTTATGTTTCAGTTGCACTATATTGTGTCTACTACATTTTTTCAATTTTTCTGAAAATGGCGTTAAATTTGGTTGAAAGCCCTGCATGTTATGAGCAAAAAACATGCAAGATTTTTTTTTAATTTTTAAAAAATTCGCTATATCTCTATTAATATACGTGCTATTCTTACACAAATGAATACACATATTGCACAATGTCTGTTTATTTGTATTCTGCAGCGATAGATCATTTCGTGCATTTTATTTTACAGGGTGATCCCAAGTATTATTTTTTTCTTCGATTTTTGGTTGGCCCCATAATTGTCCCTCTTGTCAAATCGACATTGCTAAATATGAGGTCATACCTGTTCTTTTTAATCCTGAAATTCCAGAAGAATCTGACAAGTATATTTCTAAATATTCGACAAAATGTCTAAAATTGAAAGTTGCCGGTCATTAATGGCCATATAGTGTATATTTAGATCATTGGTCCAGAGCAGCCATTCAACCTGCGGCCCGCGGGCCGTATGTACCCCGGTGATCTTTTATGTGAGGCCCGAGACTTATAATCATTAATCCATATTTATAAAATCAATTGATGTTCATAAAAGTTAGTTAAGATCCATGTGATAGAATTTTTTTAAGCTTTCTGCGACAAACCTCATTAAACCAACATTTTTCTGAAACGTGATATTTTTTAACAGTAGAAATGAATGACAAATTCATACGTAATATATTTAGGAAAAAGACACTGAACAATTTAATGCATCATAAATCAGGCATTATATGTGTTTTTTTTTTTTTTTTTGTTGTTGTTTTTTTTTTTTTTTTGTATGTAATGGTGTTATCTGTTTTTAAACAGTATGTAAAAGAAGCGAAAAACCTAAAGTTAATAAAATAGCATAAGAGGAATTATTTATCATATTTACAGCAATTTATAATAAATAAATTGCTCCATTCTTAAGATTTGCTGATTGAGTACGAGGTTAAATTGCTGGAATTTAACCCTTAAATGCCGGATTTTTCAAATATCATTGTAATAATGTTTTTCGGCTTTCATTTTTTAAATAAACCATGGGAAAAATCCTTAAAAAAATCATATTTTGTTTTAAGTATAGTTTACGGCTAAAAAACAGTTTGTTACTAATCGGCAATACTGGTGTTTAATTGAAAAAATAATTTTCCTTGATAAAATTCTATAATATTAAACATACAAGAATATTAGGAACTATAATAAGAAATAAATTTTACTTGCTCATTGCAGAACAAAATAGGGTATTTCGCAAGCTTCCAAACAAAACAAAAAGAACAAGTAGCAACATTTGAAAAAATAAATTTATCTTTATTCTTAAACAGCACAAGTGTTGCCATCTAAATGTTGAAATTCGATTTAATAATATTTTCAGACTGCATTTTATAGGTAACATTAGGCATTATAGCTTCAATATTATTCTAATAGTATTTTAGAGCATAAATTGGGTATGTTGCCAAAAAGCAACACCAGGCATTTAAGGGTTAAAGCAATGCACCACAGATTTGAAAATTATAATTAGGTAAATTTATTGAGGAGTTGGGGGAGGGAGTAGAGGGTTGTGGCATTGTACTAGAGGTCTGCACGGGCCCGGGCTTGGCCCGAGGCCCGTACCCGGCCCGGCGGAATGAAGACAAATTTTAAAACGGGCCGGGCCGGCAGAATTAGGACAATTTTTTCAACGGGCCGGGCCGGGCCGACAGACAAAATAAACGGGCCGGGCCGGCAAAAAAATTAATCGGGCCTGTCGGCCCGATATAAGAATTTAAGCGAATCAGATAAAATACGAGCCATTTTCAATGAATATGATTTTCTCGAGAAGTATAAATGTGCGTCACGAGCCGATGCGAGTTTAACAACATCAATACAGAAATGTAACATGTCCATCGTAGAGATCGGCATCGTACAGTTACAAGATGTCTGATTCCGAGTTTAATTTTTTTTTTCAGCAGACTCGTGCCGGGACGGAACTGGTCTTAATCGATCTCAGGATGTGCGGAACAGTCATTGTGTTTTGCAGTATTAATAGTGATAATGAACTTCTCTTAACAGTATCTTTGGAAATATACCTTAAGGTGGTTCTCATATTCACTGCTCAAAAATGCGAAGCTTTCAGACACATTTTCTGACAAAATTTTCAACTATAAAGGCATAAAATTGACAGGCCTGCCTATTGAAGGCATTTGGAAACGAATAGCTTTTTCCATATTTGATAAATTACTTACAGAGATAACAGATTACTGTCACGTGACTGTAGGTTTTTCTCCTTTCCTGTGCTATCGCTTCCGGAAATTCGATTCAAAACGCTAACTTTGACAGTATTTTCAGAAAGATATATTGATTTTATCTATGAAAAAAACGACATTTACATAGCTTCTGAATAAGAATACCTGCCAATCTTTCCGAAAAGAAAAGAATTCATAAATGTGTCGAAATGTAGCTCCTTTGGATTTGAGAAAAGCCTTAAAAATGAGAGAAATATTTTCACAAATATACTTTTTATTATACAGCTTCAAAAGTTATCATGTTTTTAATCCTTTATTCTGAACTACATTAATCTTTTAATGAATCCTTATTTCCATTTTGAAATGTCTGTAGACACGATGACTAAAACACTTTAAGTAATCGTTAATGTTTACTATTGTGTGTTTTCTGTTTTGAGAACATCATAGTAATGTAAAATATACTGTAAAATGTTCCCATAAATATGTATGTAGTATTCATTAAAAGAATTTTAATGGTATATTGAGAAGAAACGGATTTTTTTTTGTAGAAATTGTGTCGGGCCGGGCCGGGCCTGCTTTTACTGATTTTTGTACGGGCCGGGCCGGGCTCGGGCCGAACTTCCAATTTTTATACCGGGCCGGGCCGGGCTCGGGCCGAACTTCCAATTTTTACACCGGGCCGGGCCGGGCCAAGATAGCTTTCGTTCGGGCCGGGCCCGGGCCTGGAAATTCCGGCCCGTGCAGACCTCTACATTGTACACATATTGTACATATTTTAATTTTTTTTCCAAATAATTAAAATATGAATTAATATGTATACACACATATCTAATATTTATTTTTGCTAGATGTTGAGGGTAAAGTCATCTTTATTCTTGAAATAAAAATACTTAAACTTTTCTCTTTTCATCAAGTCAATTTAACGCCAAGTTTTCAAAAACATATGTTATTATGTTTTCAAAAGATAATTACATAACTAAATAAGAAGTTATTTAGTTGTGTATAAAATTTCATCTATTAGAAACTTCTAAGGAACGTCACTAACTTTAATACTTTTTACTTTAAAGAAAAATAACAATTCTAAAAAACAATATTTCTATCAGCTACATTTAGCGGCTCAACGATGAAAGTTTTCTGCAAGGGGCCGTTTCTTTTCTGCCGTGTCGCAGCGCTTCTGCCATAGGTGTTACGATCTGCCCTTTTGTGTTGTTTTATATATCTTCATCGTAAGACAAAATCGGTCCTGTTATTTGTAATTAATTTGAAATTATTGAAGCATTTTAAATTCTGTTTGCTTAGTCAAAAGCTTTTTTTTTTTTTACGTGTAGTATGTAGTTCTATTTGTGATATAGTGGTGTTACATTTCTTAATCTTTTTAATCTAACATTATTCTAAATTAATTAAATTTTCATTATATATTTATGCATTAAAAATTAATAATAAAGTTTTGCATTGACCAAAAGACTGGTTTATTAAAGGAAATCCGATCTCTTTTATTTAGAACAGTGTTGGGCACGCCCACAAAAAAAAAACGAACTAACTCAAACTCAATTTCTCAGAAATGAGTCAAGTTCACGTTCAATTTCAAAAATTTTCAAACGAACCCGCTCAACTCAAACTCATCTATGAAAGTGAGCGAAGTTCACTAAAACTCGTTTTTTTTTTTTAAATAGAACTTTATTGTCCAAATTTACAAAATTTTATGTAATCTTTTGGGTATTTGATGCAAGTGTCTTCATGGGCCCGGTCCAATTTTCCTCCCTGACACTTGGTCCGAGCTGGGCTTGAGGATTACTTTTTTATCTAAAGCTTCAGAATCGAGATGGACCGGGACGACTGGGTTTAGTTTCCGGCCCAAGTCGGGGCTGTACTGCATTCGTCTTGAAGTCTGAACAGGCAGAAATTTTCAGTCCCAGTTCCAACCTAGCTCATATGAAAATCACTGGACCGGCACGGCTCTGGTCTGTCCAGTAAAAATATTAGTAAAATTTGGCCCGGCCGATTTTTTTTTTTAATGCACGTATTTTTAAATCGCTGTTATTCCCCAATTAAAATTGATATACTTATTTTTATTAGTTTACTTTCTTCTATCTTTACCAGAAGAAAGTATTGGATTCGTAAAAATTTTCGACTTGCGGTTTTCGACGGATTTACACGTTTTAGAGGTCAGAGATTCCGAAAAACACGTTTTTACAAAATGTCTGTCTGTGAGTCTGTTTGTATGTATGTGACACAAATTTTGTGGGAGCTCTATCTTAAGAACTAATGCACGGAATTTAATAAAAAATTATATTTAGTTAGCCCCTGATATAAATTGGAGCTGATTAGTTTTTGGTGCAAATCGCTCCACAGGTGGCGCTGCTATGGTGCATTTCCGCAATGGTTCAATCTCAAGAACTAATGCACGGATTTTCTCCAAACTTCAGATTCAGTTAATCCTTGACATGAAGTGATGTTTTATACATTTTGGTGTAAATCGCTCAACAGGTGGCGCTGCTATGCTGCACTTTTTGCAATTTCGGCAATAGCTTTATCTCAAGAACTAGTGGTTGGATTTTCAACAAACTTCAGGTTCAGGTATACCTTGATATGAATTAGTGCTGTTTATGTTTTGGTGCAAATCGCTCAACAGGTGACATGCATAAAACACATATACAGCGTTTGCGATAGTTTATGTACACGTAGACGTGCCTATAAATGGTAAGATTCTAATATTAATTATGTGAATTATCACATTGCTACAAAGCGTAAAGTAAGATTCTAGTATTCAGCGGTAAAAGCGTATAATACAAATATGTAATTGTGTTAAAAAATTTGAAATTGTTTGCTAAATAGAAGTATCCGTTTCCTGTGTGTGTGTCCGCTACGGATGTCTTATTGCATACAGATTTTTAACCTATTTATTTTCGACATTCTTTTGAGAAATCGGTTTACCCGAACCCAAAACGTAAGAGTCAAAATCCAATCCGAAACCGACCCGAATCCGAAACAGACAAGAACCTGAAACAGAAGTCAACCAGAAACAGTGAGCAAATAAATAGTGTGCTATTCTTTAAAGAGAATTTTAATTATAGAATAATAGTAATTTAAAAAATATGTATTTTCGGGGGGAAATTCTTGAGCCAAGGAGGTTGTTCCTTAAACAAATTTTTGCACGGGTCAGACAGGGACGGGTCAATGATTTTCAAACAAGCAGGGTAGTGAGGGGGGGGGGGGGGGCAAATTTCAGTCGGTGAAGAATGAAAGGAAGAATAACATAAAGGCCCAGTTCAGTGCAAAAATATTGTCTGTTTCGGCATAGATCGAGTCTGCAGAGAAAGCAAGACCCGGGCGCGATCCAGAAAAAAATTATATTCAGACTCGACCCGTCCCGAGTCCGTGTAGCTCTCTAAATGGTATTTGAATGTGAAAAAGGTGTTCTTAACGGCTGGAAAATTTTAAATAAATAATGAAAAAGTTGAGTTTGAGTTGTAAATTTCGTTCAAATTCACGGAATTTTTGAGCTTTCGTTCAGTTCAAGTTCGTTTATCAAAAAGTGAGTCAAGTTTAACTCAACGTTGACAGAAAGTGAACTAAGTTCGTGAACTTTCGTTCAATGAACGCGCTCATACCCAACACTGGTTTAGAAGCATTGTTATATTATTAAGTTTTATATTTATTACATTGTTAATACTGTTTACTAGAGTTGAACGTTTGCCGCGAAGAAAAAGGGTAAAAACGTTTTATTCCACTATTTGCAAACAACAGTATTCGCGGAATATTTTTACAACATTTATAATAGAAATCTATCACGAAGTATACGAGGATGTTCGGAAATAGTGGAGTTAAAAATGTTTGTAACATTTCTTCTTCTATAAGCTTCCAAACCCTACTAATAATATTAACTTTGTTACACATTTTTTTTATGTTACTGTTTTAATTACCCCTTTTTAAACACTTTCTAACAAAGTTGAAAAGTGTTATTGACTTCTGTTTGTCTGTGTGTCTGTCCGCGCTCTAACTCTCGTAAATATACTCGGATCGCCCTGAAATTTTTGGATGTTATTGACGTTTAGCCTAGCACGAACCCAATTTCAAATGAAGTTTGTAGCATGTTTAGTTCGTTTACAGGGACAGTCAAAAGTATTAAGTTACATTACGTCCAATGGGAAAAAATCGCTTCAAATGAATTTTAAAGATGTTACACCCTTTCAAACATAATAAAAATGATATTCATTTACGAAGTGCACTAAAATATGCATTCTGTAGAATATGCAGTGCAACGAATAGTTACTATTCATTTACAGGGCCACACAAAAGAATTCCATTAGATAATGGTATAGTGGGAAATTGTTTGCGGCGTATTTTAATTATGCAGTTTCATAATGAATATATAATGAAATTGATATACGTTTGTGAGGCGTACTGTAAGTTATTTCATGTATAATACGAAGTGCATAGCATTTACAGAGACACACAAAAGATTTCAGACAAGTATACTCTATCCGAAAGACTGTATATTAGCGGTGATGGCAGAAAATGCATTTTTAATTATGATATGCGCTTTTATGTTTCACTATATTTATGCATACCATATGGTGTGTATAAATGCTATAGTTGATATACAGGGTTAAACAAAAGAATTAGTAAAGATTACTGAGTATGACCGTAAATTGCTGAAAGGTGGTTTTTAAATGTGTTATGCATTTTTACGCTGAACTGCATTTAGTTTAGTATGAAATGTTCGTAGAATATAGACAAAATGATATACAGGGCCACGCAAAGAATTGGATACATGGCCGTCTATAGATGACAAATTCTGGAAATGTAATTTCAGTAGTTTTAAGAGTGATTTAGTTTGAATTAAATTTTAGCTAAATAGTGGCGTGTAATAAAGGTACTAGGTAAACTACAGAGCTGAACAAAAGTATTCAAGTATGTTTCCATCTATTAGTATAAATTGCTGAAAGAGAAATTTCAACTTGGACGTTTTCTTGCTAAACTAAATTTTCCATTATATAGTATGTATATCAACATACATATCAAATACAGGGCTGTTCAAAAGAATTGGAATAAATATTTGGCTATGGACGGTAACTGCTGAAATCAGTTTTTGACATGTTTACTTAGTTATCTTCTTTACATTATTTCCTAACACAGTTTTGCTAAAGCTTTCAGGGAGTGTTGGAAAGTGTTTCATAATCTATACCGTAAGCATGATTTTTCTTTTTTGTTATAGTATAAGTGTATTGCGGCCCACCTAACGTCACAAACATATGTTTTCGGCCCGCGAGATAAAATGGTTGAGTATTGCTGGTCCAGAGGATGAACCCTTTATATTTCAAGTAAAACATTAATGCGCAGAATTGTTTTTCTTTTTTCCGATCCTGGTATCATTTTTAAAGCTCAGGCCTTTCGTCTACAGCTCCAGCATACTATCCCTCTTTCGTTGAGATATAGATAGTTTCTAATTAAGAACATGCTGCTTTTTATGACAGTAAGGGGCTGTGCATATATAATCACTTTAGGGAGGAGGGGATTCCTTTTTGATATCGTTATCCTTTTTCATCCCAACTTTTCTTTTTTTAGTAACTTTTTCTTTACATAAAAATAGTCTGTTACTTTTATTATTATTATTATTATTTATATGTTTTTATGAAAATACAGTCGAACCTCTATTTAACGAAGTCGCTAAATCCCGGAAAATAGTTCGTTATATGGAAAATTCGTTAAATAGAGATTCATCTTTTAAAAATACTTTAAACTACATAAAACAGATTTTAAATTCATAGACACTAAATATTTTTACTAAAAGTAATTAATCACATTTTTTTTATAAATTATATCGATTTGTTTTATTTATTTTACCCACCAATATCTATTATCAATTCATTTTTTCTATGCGTTTAAATCTTTGAAATCTGCAAGGAAAACAAAACATTGTCCGGAAATACACTGTATTTTCTGTTGAAAGTAAATAGTTTTACATTAAAAGTAACGAATTTTACTGACCTTATCGTATTTAATATTATTATAAGAAATAATTTTAACCATACATTAACATATGCGTCCTTAAATTTAGTTTCTGAAAAACTCTGTTAATTTTGTCTGAGTTTTTTCTTTTAAAAAGTGCTTTCTCTCATAATACGTCTCGCATCTTTGCAATGCACCAAAAACCCCTTCATGCGTATTTTCTTCTAACTATAATCCGTCCCGGATTGTCTCAAATGATTTTGGCATTACATCATACGAAGTTTTGTTAATTCCTGCATCATGATCATTTTCATCATTATCATATTCGTCTTCATCGCAATTCATTGCTGTATTGCATTTATTTTTCACACTGTCGAAAATATCGAATTTGGATAGTGTTTCCGAGGTTATCATGGTTAATTTCTTCTTTTTTTCTCATGTGTATCCGCATTTTTTAAAGTTACTCTAAGGTAGGGATGCACAACCTGTGGCCCGCGGGCCAAAAGTGGCCCGCGATGGGTTTCCTTTGGCCCGCGAACCTCATCAATTTATAACTGGAAAAAATTGCAATTTCTGTCCATAGGTCGCAGGAAAAAATCGTGATTTGCGTCAATTTGCAGCGGGGAAAATTGAAAATTTCGTCAGCCATTTAAGAATCGCGAATTTTGTCGATCAGGTTCGGAAAAATTGCAAATTCGTCGATCGGTCACGGAAAAATCGCGAATTTTGTTCGTCAGGCGCTGAAAATCGACACTTTCGCCGATGATGTGCGGAAAAATTGAAAATTTCGTAGATCGGCAGCAGAAAAATTGTATTTCTTTAGTTTCTCGCGAGAAAAAAAAAGCACGAATTTTGTCAATTTGCCGCGGAAAAAAATTGCAAATTTCGTCAGTCAGTTAAGAATTGCGATTTTCATTGATCGGCCGCAGAAAAATCACCAATTTCGTCGATCAGGAGCGAAAAAAATCGCAAATTTCTTTGATCGGGCACATAATTAACACGAGTTTTTTCGATCGGACTCCAAACAATAGCGGATTTCGTTGTCGGGTACAACGAAATCGCGAACTTTGTCGATTTGGTGTGGAAATATCGCGAATTTCGTTGGGCGTGCTCGGAAAAATGGCGAATTTCGTCAATGTGCTGCGTGAAAAGTGCAAATTTCGTCAATTTGCTGCGTGAAAAAATTGGAAATTTCGTCTGAGCCTGTTGAGAATCACAAATTTCGTTGATGGAGCGCTGAAAACTCGCAAATTCAACTATCAGGCACGGAAAAACGCGAGTTTTGTAGATTGGGCTCCGAAAAATCGCGACTTTCGTAGGTCGGATACGAAAAAGTTGCAAATTTTGTCGATCAGGAGAGTAAAAATCGCAAATTTCGTTGATCGGGCACGGAAAAATCACGAATTTTGTCGATGTTGCGCGGAAAAGTTGCAAATTTCATTGATCGGCAGCGAAAAAATTGTGAGTTTCGTCAGTTTATCGCGAGAAAAAAACGCAAATTTTGTCAATTTGCCGCGAGAAAAAATTGCAAATTTCATCAGAGTCAGCAAAGAATCGCGAATTTTGTTGGTCGGGCAAGAAAAATCGCAATTTTTGTCAATCAGACGCGGAAAAATCGAAACATTTTGTCGATCGGGCGCGGAAAAAAGCGAATTTTGTCGATCGGGTGCGGAAAATTAGAGAATTTTGTCGATCGGGTGCGTAAAAATCTTGAATTTTGCCGATTGGCTGCGGAAAAATTGAGAATTTTGTCGATCAGGTGCGTAAATATCGCAAAAATTTTTGATTGGGCTCGGGAAAACCGTGAATTATATCGACCAGGCTTGAAAAAATCTCAAATTTCGTTGATTGGCTCCTTCTCTCCTCTTCGTTCATAAAGTTCGTATTTTTTTATGCACTAGCCACTTGAGCCTATGTTTGTTTTTTAGCACTTATAATAAAAAAAATTACTCCCCCAAATAACGACAAAGAATTCTATCACACCTTGATAACAATCCTTGCTATATCTGTGTTATATATATAAACGTAAACTGTTGATATTTCCTTGCCAACTGAATTGGATATGTTAACTGGGTAGGGGAACCTAGGGGGGTAACCCACCCCCGTCTGAAACCATATTTTTTATCTGACTGAAGGCCACAGATCACCTCCTTCCCGAAATATAATTCTGTCCCTCCGTATAACTGATGTGGCCCCTGACAACCCAGACATTTTTGTAAGTGTGGCCCGTCTCTAAAAAAGGTTGTGCACCCCTACTCAAAGGGATTATCATCTTCGTCCTCCGTACTTACCGAATTCTCACTGCTGACAAAGAAGGTGCTGGTAAAACCAGTTCAAGGCCATTAAACATCATAAAATGTGTTTAAAGAAAGAATAAGTTTGAAATGTCCAGAAATATTTTGAGAAATGGGGAGGAAAAAAAATTTAGATCACAAGAAAAAGTTCGTTAAATAGAGAATGTACTTCGCTATTTGGAGGTTATTTTACGAAGAAATTCGCAAAATGTTCTTAGTTCCAAGGAAAAGTTCGCAAAATAGAGATATTCGCAAAATAGAGGTTCGTTAAATAGAGATCCGAGTGTATAAAGCTATTATTAAAGCCATTAAATGTTTATAAAATAATTCCATTCCAATATTTGGAATATACCAAAGTTTGGCATTCCTGTTCTTCTGCCATATGCGAATATAATTCGTTGTTAGGGAAATCAGGAGCATAATATGGAGGAAATGATACTTGCGTTTACCAGTAAAAAAAGACAAAAATGTTGTCCACTGTTTTATTGATAAGTTCTGCTTTTAAACTCCCCGGGTAGGGGGCAAGAGCAAGAAGAGAATATTAATTTTGAATGCATTATGTAACAATAAGCTATTATTAAATACTTTTAAATAGTAACTAACTGTTTTAGATGCTATTTGATATTTTATTGACTTCTTGAATGCGCAAAGTATGCGACTAATAAATGTATAATCATATGTGTATATCACTGCAAGCGTATAAAAAGAAAGAAAAAGAATTTTTAGACATTGATAACGATATCATCGGGTGTGTGTGTGTGAGGGGGGGGGGAGGATCGACGAATGATAGCGTATGATATCGTAAGGGGGGAGGGGGTCCAAAATTAGCAAAATATTGATAACGTTATATATGTTTAGCTCCTAACGTATTACACTCTTCATAGTTATCTGGACATTTTAAGGAAAGGTAAAGGGTGAAAAGATAACCTGTCAGATAAACCAAAGGCATAATTTCACCTATTTACGAAAGTGTTACAAATTATATGGAACATCAAGTATTTAAAGTTTTCATTCGTGCAAAATAAGATGTCGAATAAAATTCCATTCCTCGCAATATCCTGCAATTCTGTTTCCCTGCTGATAATAAATTTATTTATTTATTTGCTTATTTTGATTACGATAGAGATTTTTTTTTTTTTATCTTTTTTCCTCTGGACTTTTCTTCTTTATTATATAATCCAATCAGAGTGTATGTTTTATTCCCACGAAAGATAAAAATGCCATCTGTAATGTTCCCTCAATGACATTTATGAAAGTAACTCCAATGACATTTCAATATTTCGTCCTGATGGTACCATTGTTATCGACTTGGAAGTTTTTACTCTTATACTTGAAAGATTTCCCAAAAGGTCTTAGATGGAAACTTTTGTTTACAAGTATTTTTTGAGAGAAATTTTTGTTTATATTTCTTTCTAATTAATGAAAATTTAGAAGATGATATAATAATTTTTACAGACTCCTTCCCCTGCCCAAAATAAAATTGGTCAAATTGGAAATTTTATCTTTTACTGCAACAAAACCATTACAAACTAGTCGGATGTACCAATCCCAAAACTTTCTTCTATCTAATACATGTCAGTACTTCAAAATTCGTTGTCACTTTGCCAAAATTAAATGGCAATCTATGCTCATCATAAGGATTCTAAAAAGTCCTTCCGGCCAGTGCCGGAAGGAAGAGGCAGCTTTCATATATTTTAAAAAAGCCAACTTATATTATTCAAACACACGAAGCTCAATTAAGTGGAAACCGAATGTAGGAGATTCAATACAAATTTTTATCAATACTAAATCATTATGAATGAGAATTTCGCGAAATTAGTCAGCTTTATCCAAGCTGCTTTTATTTAAAGTAACTTATATTTAGCTGCCAAATTCAGCGATTTCTTAAAGTGCCTGCCATTTTAAGACAACATGGTGGATGAGGCTAACCAGTGAACTTGGTCGAGACCTTAGTAATTGCTGTGCACATCCTCACTCACATCGGAATCGGTTGATATATACGAGTGCTGTCGCAGGCAAAAAATCAGATTTTTCAAAATGTCACCCACGTTAGAAATTGAAACTGCTATATCTGAGCCATTTTTTACGATAAAGACAAACAAAAAATTCTCCTGAATCCTTATATCAAGGTCAAATACTTAAGAAAGAAACCTTTTTCAATTTCTAATTTTTTTGCACCTCACTTTAAATATAATTTTTTTTTTTTAATTTAATGGCCGCCATTTTGAAACAAGATGGCTGATGAAGCTGGACAGCGAACTTGGTCGAGATATTGATGCATACTATCCGCATGTCTTCTTCCATCGAAATAGGCGAATACGTGTGGTATCGCGTGACAAATACAAGATCGTTTCAAAGTGTTAGCCATGATAGAAATTCAAAGTGCTATAATTCAACCACTTTTTAAGATATAAACAAAAGAACAAATTTTCAGAAACAAAAACTGCTCCAGAATCTTTGTATCAAGGCCAAACACATAAAAAAAATCTTTTTTATTTTCCAATTTTTTAATACCTCATTTTAAATTTTAAATTACATTTTTTTAAATGGCAACCCTTTTGAAACACGATGGCGAATGAAACTGGCCAACGAGCTCGACCGAGACATTGGTATGTACTATGTACAGACCAAGTTACATTCAAATCGGTTCATAAATACGCCTGTTATCGCGTGACAAAAATCAGGTCGTTTTAAAATGTCAGCCACAATAGAAATTCAAAATCTTATAACTCAGCCATTTTTTTAGATATAGACGAAACAAAACCTGTTCCGGAATTTTTGTATTAAGGTCAAACACATACAAAAAAAATCTTTTTCATTTTCCAATTTTTTGGTATCCCATTTTAAATTTAAAATTTTTAAAATTTTTTTAAATGGCCGCCATTTTGAAACAAGATGGCGGATGAAGCTGGCCAACGAACTCGGTTGAGTTATTTGTATGTACTATGTACACACCAAGGTACATCCAAATCGGTTCATAAATACGTCTGTTATCACGTGGCAAAAATCAGGACGTTTCAAAATGTCAGCCACGCTAGAAATTCAAAATGCTATAACTCAGCCATTTTTTAAGATATAGACGAAACAAAAACTGCTCCCGAATCTTTTTATCAAGGTCAAACACATAAGAAAAAAATATGTTTTCAATTTTTTGGCACCACATTTCAAATTAAAATTTTTCTTAAAATTTTAAATGGCCGCCATTTTTAAACAAGATGGCGGATGAAGCTGGCCAACGAACTCGGTTGAGACATTGGTCTGTACTATGTATAAACGAAGTTACATCCAAATCGGCTCATAAATACGCCTTTTATCGCGTGACAAAATTCAGGACGCTTTAAAATGTCAGCTTCGCTAGAAATTCAAAGTACTATAACTCAGCCATTTTTTAAGATATAGACAAAACAAAAACTGCTACGGAGTCTTTGTATAAAGGTCAAATACATAAGAAAAAAATATTTTTCCATTTTCAATTTTTTGGTACAACATTTCAAATTTTTAAAAAATTTTAAATGGCCGCCATTTTGAAACAAAATGGCAGACGAAGCTGGCCAACGAACTCGGTCGAGACATTGGTATGTACTATGTACACACCGAATTACATCGAAATCTGTTCATAAATACGAGAGTTACAGTATGACATAGGTCAGATATATATATATATATATATATATATATAAACGTAACGCACAGTAATCACCAACAAAAAACAAGATAAATTCATGTGAAATGCGCCAAACAGCTGCAGTAAAACACATAAATTAAATATAAAGCAGTATAAGATTATATTTAGCCTGAACCAGCGCACCCCCCCCCCCCCCCTCACAGAACAAGAAGAACAAGAAAAATATCTATGTAAACATTAAAACTTTAACAAAAACTAGGAAAAGATAGGCTGCGGCCTCATCGGCAGTGGGTTATGTTTCAAAAGCAGCCGAGCATTCGATAAAATATACATTAGTGGCAGTGGGTTTCGGCCAGAACAGTGATAGCAAAATCAAATGTTAAAACATTCGATGGCTATTATCACATGGGGGAGCATGTGATAATAGCCATCGAATGTTTTAACATTTGATTTTGCTATCACTGTTCTGGCCGAAACCCACTGCCACTAATGTATATTTTATCGAATGCTCGGCTGCTTTTGAAACATAACCCACTGCCGATGAGGCCGCAGCCTATCTTTTCCTAGTTTTTGTTAAAGTTTTAATGTTTACATAGATATTTTTCTTGTTCTTCTTGTTCTGTGAGGGGGGGGGGGGGGGGTGCGCTGGTTCAGGCTAAATATAATCTTATACTGCTTTATATATATATATATATATATATATATATATATATCAATTTTGAACGGAGGGTGGTTTTGGGGTTTGGGGGTCATGATCGATGAAAATATACCAAAATTTTTTGAAATCGCTTTCCTCCGAACGGCTGCAATAGGTAGCTTTTTGTAAAGAAAGCTACCTAAAAGATGAAATTCTGTGCATTAGTTCTTGAGATATGACTATCACCGAAATCGTGTAAATCCAGCAAAATGTAGCCGAGCAGCGCCACTTATAGGGTGATTTACACTACAACCTAATCATCATCAACTTATGTCAACGTCTAACTGAATATGAAATTTGGGGAAAAGCGTGCATTAGTTTTTGAGATAGAGCTATTGCAAAAATCGTGAAAATTCCTGCATAGCAGCGCCACATATTGGGTGATTAACACCAAAACCTAATTAGCAACGACTTCTGTCAACGTATAACTAAATCTGAAGTGTGATGAAAATTCGTGCATTAGTTCTTGAGATAGAATCGTTCTAAATGCAGCACAGCAGTGCCACCTATTGGACGATTTACACCAACACGTAGTCAGCATAATTTCATATCAAGGAGTAACTAAATCCGAAGTTTGATGAAAATGTGTGTATTAGTTCTTGAGCTAGAGCTACAGCGATAATAGTGTAAATCCTGCAAAATGCAGCATAGCAGCGCCACCTGTTCGGCGATTTACACCAAAACGTAAACAGCACCAACTCATATCAGGGAGTAACTGAATCTGAAGTTTTATAAAAATCCGTGCAGTAGTTCTTGAGATAGAGCTATTGCGGAAAATCTTGCAAAATGCAGCATAGCAGCGCCATCTGCTTGGCGATTTACACCAAAAACTAATCAGCACCAATCTATATCAGGGACTACCTGAGTAGGGCTGGATTATTTATCAATATATCGACAAATATTGATATTTTTTAAATGTTGCAATAACAATATCTAAACCT
The DNA here is from genome assembly GCA_963932465.1 of Maratus speciosus. NCBI lineage: Eukaryota > Metazoa > Arthropoda > Arachnida > Araneae > Salticidae > Maratus > Maratus speciosus. Next base: position 158,474,427 of record OZ010789.1, read on the forward strand.
TGACTCCATTGATATATCAAAATAAAATAACAATGTTTTGAGCTCACTGGAATTTTGAACATGAGCCTCGAAAAAAGAGCGTAGAATATCTCAAAACCAAATAAAATAATGTTTTGCATACACCGCCACAGCCCCGAAAAGCATAACCCAATATTCCATTACAATGCTTTTTCCCTCTATCCTCTCCAAAACTGAAAATCTACCTCGATTATCTTTCTTTACGTTGATTATCTCTAGACCTATTCCAATTATTCCAATCTTCCCTCAGTGAACTGCCTGTCTACGTAATACTGAATAACACATATCGTACTTCTCTTCTCTCGCCCTCTCGCCGTTAAGACTGATCCACACACATTGATATAACTACAGCTATTGATATGTCATGAATAACGAAACGAGGTCTGATTATTGCTGAGTTCCAGTTGATACAGAATAGCTGGTTATCATTGAGTACTTAGCCGAACAGCTGGGATGATCCGCTTGCGAGCGACCAATTAGAGTCTGCTAATTGTAAACTTTACTTTTTTTTTCTCTAGTCAAGTTGGGGGAAAAGTCAAGGACAAAGCAGTCGTTCACTGTGATGATTCGTTGCTTTTAAAAAGAGCTTCCCAGACTCTAATGTCTACTCTGCTACTGAATACAATGCTTATTCATATTGTGTATCGATATTCTTTCTTTAGTGTCGTTTGTTGTATATTCATTAGGGCGAAGTTTTCTCTCATGAATTTAACATATCCTGTCTTGCATTTTAGCTTAAAAGGCATATTTATCAAAAAATAAATTTAAATTAGTATAAAACTATTCCGAAATTTGATTTGAATATTTATATTAAAAAAAAAAGGTTTCGATGTTGTTTTCTTGTAGTAAATAGGTAAGAAAATATGAATACAGTGAATGTTTTCGATTAAGAATCCATTCATTCCTTAGAGAAAGATTGAAAAGCAACATGTCTGCTGTATTTATCATCCCCTGAAACCTACTTAATTACAAGCATATTAGCATGATATGTGGCATTAAATTAATTTTAGTTTTTCCCCTGCTTTTACTTATATTAAAATCGTCACTCCCTAAATTTAAGAATATTTTATTTTAATTTTTTTTTTACAATATTCTCAGTTATACGCAGTATAACTCAGTTATAACTTATTAAATAGTTAAAATGTTATTAATAAATAATCCATAAAGTAGGAAGAGAAGAAAACATACTATTTTTAAAGAAAAATATAATGCAACAAATGGTATAAGTGCAAACAAATATCAAACATTGGTTTCTTCCCCTAAAATATTTCTATTTTGCATAGATAAGTATATATATTTTAATGATGCTGTGTGAACATATATAGGTATAAAACATTGATTCGTAGCTTTCTACATCTGTTGGTACTTAAATTGCTGCTACTGTACCATTTTTGTTTTCGAAATTAGCAATATTTCTATTCTTACACAGTTTAAGGTAGTTTAGAGTAACACAGTTTAAGGTAGCACAGGCCGACATTTCCAGGCCCGGGCCAGGCCCGACTCATAAAAAAATTTGGCCCAGCCAGACCCGATACAAAAATTAAAAGTTCGACCCGAGCCCACCCCGGCCCGGAAAAAAGTTAAAATCTCGGCCCGGCCCGAAAAAAAATTTGTCTCATACGAGGAGTTCTGACCAAAAATATTTATCTTGGTTTTTTTCGTGTTTATAATCTTCATTTTTAGAGAAGTACCGCAGGGTGGATATTTATTTTTTTAATGAATCTCTATTTCGTGTATGCAAATGTGTTAGTTATCATTAATATTGTTAATCCCTATTCCATGTATCGAAGTGTTAAAAATCTGAAAAATGCTATACAGTAAAATCTTCTAAGACGGAATTGCATAGAAAAAAAAAGAGCTATAGACAAGTTCCCTTCTTAGCAAGAGTAAATGTTTTATATATTCTTTTCTTACGTATTAGTATATTAATTTTGCATGGATCAACACGTTTTTCAGTTTAAAACAGGGTTTCGTCATAGGCAGATTCTTTTTCACACGTTTTACTATATTTTAATTCAGCTATATTTTAATAAGCAAAGAAATGTACTATTCTTTAAAAAGAATAAATTTTAATGTTTAAGTGTAGAATGGCGATTCAAAAGTGTATACATTTTTTGCAAAAAGTTTTGGGCCAGGCCTAATTTTACTGACCTTTAAATGGACCAGACCACGCTGAGACGATGATTTTCATACGGGCCAGGTCAAAACTAGAAATGGAAATTTCGGGCCGTGAAGATTAGGAATGAAACCAGTCCCGGCTCTGTACAGAAAAAAAGTTAGGCCCGGCCCGTCCCGAGCTTTCAGAAATAGATATGGCCCGGACCCGGCCCAAGTGCCATAAACGAAAATAGGCCCGGTCCACGGGCAGTGCCGGGCTTCGGGCCACGGGCTGGACCATGCAGATCTCTACAGTAGTTATCGCGATATATCAGTAATATCGATATTAACTCGTTGATATATTGCGATATTAAATTTTTGATATCGTCCAGCCCTATACCTGAGTATAAATTTTTATTAAATTCTGTGCATTAGTTCTTGAGATAGAGCGCCCACAAAATTAGTGTCACATACAGACAGACAGGCATTTTGTAAAAACATGTTTTTTGGAATCTCTGACCACTAAAACGTGTAAATCCGTCAAAAACCGCAAATGGAAAATTTTCATGAATCCAATACTTTCTTCTTGTAAAGATAGAAGAAAGTAAAAGCTGCATAGCTGTACTTTAAAAATTAATTGGATTATAATGAAAGGTAAAAGCTGACTCACACCATTTTCTCATACTATTCAAAATGCTAATTCACCAATGAAAATTGGGACCGTATACAAATTTACGATGGCATTCTTTAGTTCCAGATTGAAATAGTAGAAACAAGATTCTAAGAAAGATATTCACCGAGAATTTTCAAAATATTTTCTCGAAATTTCGATACGTAAATTATATCTTGTAATACATTGCGCCCAAAGGTTTGAAAACTTACAAAATGCCAATTTTTGGCTAATAAAATTAATTGTGAGTACTCTAAAGAAAGTGATATAAATATCAAATGTAGAAAATAGTTACTACCCGAGACAAAAAGTCTGGGATCAGCACTCACTGTACTACAACTAACCAGTGTTGTAGTCGTAAAGAAGCAGAGAGTATACGTTATAGGCAGAGGGCATACGCTAGAGTCATAAACGTTCATCTTTAGAGTGTACGCTATAGCTTTATTTCAGAAACAGTGGGTATACGGTGCTTCTTTAAAAAATCCAGAAGGTATACGCCGTATACCTGCGGATATCCCCCAAATACATTTTAGTCATAATTGAAAAGTTGCAATCTTTTCCTTGTTAATGATTTAACCATGAGCATTTTTAAATACATAATCACAAAGCACATTACAAAACTAGAAAACAGGAATTCTGCTTTTTCAGAATTTAGTGTCGCCCCCGATAAAAAAAAAAAAAAAAAAAAAAAGTATATATAAATAGTACAAAAAATATTTAAATTTTAAGAATTACAGCACACGCTTTTATTTTATGTAAAATGACGTCATTCGCATCCGCTTAAGAATTCCACATTTACGATCCACTCTTAAACATCTACAGTAAAGTAGGCATAGGATGTCACTGTCACGAAATAATACACAAATGCAGCAAAAAGATGCCGTCATTCAAGAAACTCGACCAAAAAAACACGGCTGTCTAATGATTCACAAGCTTTCATTTGTTTGTAACATTAAAATAGATACTTAAAATTAAATATAGTTTATAATAGTTCCATGTTTTAACAAAAATCTTTCGTTTATATCTTTTCAAAAGAGCACGTATTTTAATTACATTTTCTTTCGGTTGTTATGAAAAAAGGGCAACAAAAATATATAATTAATATTTTACAACTATTTTTCCTTTACTTTCTTCGGAAATGGAGTACTTTCGTTGCCAATATTAAGCAAATGGCTCCAAAAGCTACAAAAGAATTAATATTTCAAAAATAAACGGAGATACAGTTTTCAAACAAATATTGCATTTAAAAGTACTTTTTTCCCAATACGACGGTATAAAAATCGAAAATGTGCGATGCTTAGAAGTTAAAAAAAATTGCTATAGAGTATTTAATCGTTCTGCTTTGTTTTACGGCTGGCTTCTGTAAGGTAACGTTATTTTTTGGAGACACAAAATAAGCTGGGAGAATGAAATAGCATACCGTACCGGGGGCTAATAAGCATTCTATAGTATTGTTTATAATGTCCAAGAAAAAAGTTGGTAATCACTCGCTTGCTTATGCAGATTTTCATGTTTGGTGATGAGTTTCATGGTTATATATTTTTCACACTTCCAGTTGAGGGAATATAAATACATTAGGAACTTTTTTCTTCGTTAATTTCAAAGCAGTGGATGAAATGACACCTATAAGGTAGTTGGATTAGAAAACAAGAGAAGCTATCGTTAAACCTTTGAGCTCTGGTGGGTAAATTTATTCAAAATTCCAAATGTCACATTGGCACCAGTATCTTGCAAAGAAAAAATTCGGTTTACGATATACATGAAAAATGCATTAAACCTTTTAAAATAAATTTGGTCGAATATTCCGGTGCCATTGTGATATTTCGGAATTAAAATTAAGTGATAGAAAATCCAACCATCAGAGCTCAAAGGGTTAAGCTGCTAAACGCTATCATACTCAATCTTTCTTTCTTGTGGGCCAAAAACATATGTTTGCTACGTTAAGTGAGTCGCAACATGCTATACTTATATAATAAAACTAGCAGATGCGCCCTGCGTTGCCCGGGGTTTGTAAATAATAGCCTTAAACAAAACTTAAGTTTGCATGATTTTATACCCTTGGAAATTCTTTTAAATGAACCTAATTTCGGAGGCTCCATTGCCTTCCGCAGTGTCTAATGTGTTCCCATCAAACTTCTTTCCGAACGAACCTGTAATCTAGATCCCTAATCTGTAATCTAGCTAATGATTTTCATACGAGCTGCGTCAAAACGGGACTGAAAATTTTGGACCTTGAAGACTAGGAATGAAACCAGTCCCGGCTCTGTACAGAAAAAAAAAAAAAAAAAAAAAATTAGGCCCGTCCTGGCCCGATCCCCCAGAAAAAAGTAAGGCCCGAACCCGACCCGGCCCGTAAAGAGTAGACACTAAGCCCGGACCGGCCCGTGCAGCGCGCTATATTAGAGGGGAAATTTTTCAAAATGATAACTGTTGATAATGATGATAAATTAAAGGGTGAATGGCAATTGTGTAAAACAAAGTGTACCGTTAAGTGGAACTTTTGAAGCTGCAACTAAGCATATTTAAAAATTAGATTTTTAGTTTTATAACGTTACATATCGATTGAAACATTATCGTTTCTTCTTTCTTTGCTTTCATTGTATCAAAGTTCGGGTATAATTTATCCTACCTGCGTGATATTCATTTAATTGAGCGGGAATTTTAATATATTAATAGTTCTATTTATTGATAAAGAATGTATATTTTTATTAATCATATTTAATATTGCATTAAAACATGATTTCTTTTTCTTTCATCTCGGGTCAACTTCAAATGGAATTTTCGGGTTCGAGTCGCATACATCCAGACCCGTGCCTCTAAGGCGGACAACTCTATTTAGCGAAAACTTTTTCAATTCCTAAAATTTATATATTTGAACGCGTCTATATCTAAATAGCGGGCACCTCTACCTCTACACACATGTAACACGTGTATATGTACATAAACTATCAAAAATACCATACATATGTGTTTATGTGCATAAAAAACAAAATGTTAATAACATTTTTCATATTTCGAAAGAAGAAAAAATTATTCTTAAAGAAAGAATGATCGCATTTCTTATATATTTTTATTTCTCATGCGGTATTGAATATATCCTCATACGTATTCAAATACGGATTTAATTTTATTTGAAACATAGTTGTGCTTAAACTTTTCGTGAAAATCCCAACAACCTGAGTGGCAAGAAACCTATATATTAGGGTGGGCCGAAAAAAACTTTTTTTTTATTTTCGATGATGGGTAGTGCGGAAAAGTGGCCACTAGTGGCACCAAGTTCACACAAAAAATTTGAGATTTTTAAGACAATTCCTATATTTGCCGCTTTTGACTTGAAGTTTTGCTAAAATGCTGATTTTTGAACTTTTTTAGCAAAAATTTTTAAAAATGTTAAATTAAATTTATTTTGATTGTATTTACTTGAAAAGGCATATTTAATGTGTCAAATGTTTAAATATGCTCTGATTATGCACTATTTTTGTGCTACGTGCTTTTAAAATGTACAGCTTTTAGCTTGTTTTGCGTTCGGTACCAACGCAAAACAACCCAGAACTCACCGCAAGGAGGTAGCTGTACTGCGAGTTCCACCCGCCCTCCTACCCACAGAATATTATATATTCGAAGTGCATACCTTTTTAGGTTACGAAGTCCTTCTTAGAAATGAATTTTGGCATCTTTTTCTGAGCTTGCAGTTTTGCTCTAATGAAGGCATCTCTTCCTTTACTCCCACATACCTTTGATCAGGGTTGGAAAAAAACCGGGTTTTTTTGTAAAAAACCAAAAAAACCGGTTTATTTGGTTTAAACCAGGTTTTTTTTGGTTTAAACCAGGTTTTTTTAAATATAATTTCCTATTGCATACAGATGCATATCTGTTGATAAAATAAACATTTTTGGATATTATATAAGTAATATAACTTTTGAAAATATTTAAATTAAATATTTGAACAGTCAATTATATAGAAAATTGAAATAATTTCTAATTTTTTAAACATTATTAGTAACAGCTATGTCTTATGTTTAAAAGTAAACTGCTCTACACAGTGAAACATTGATACCTTGAAAATCGTATGAAGAATCCTTTGATTAATAATATAATAATCAATCAATAAACATTTGATGTAGTTTCATGAATATAATACATTATTATGTGGTTGTTATTATTATTTTTTTTTCATATCCAAATACTTCTGGTTATTTTGTTTTCTGAGTGATAACTCCAAGTGTCCACATCAACATTTTTGGCCATTAGATTCAGCAACTAACAAAAAAGATTGATTGGTATTATTGAAATGCTATAACTAGCACTCAATTTTTGCAAGCTGTGTTATTCAATTTGATATCTTAAGTTACTCTTTCAAATTCTTTAAGGACAATTTTCCCCAATCCCAATCCAGAAAATTTTCTTTTACAACTTAACCAAAATCTTAAAGGTCATTGTATTTTGTTATTAACTGGTGTAAATAATCTGCATTTTTTAAATGAAAATATTTTATGCTAAATATTGAATAGCTAAATATTGAATATGCTAAATATTGAATATCTATTTTATCTTTTTTAATTTCACATGTTTTAAGAAAAATCTTTAGGGTACCAGATATGTTTATCAGCACATGCTAATTTTCATTCTACATGCATAGAAACATGACATAGGCTCATTATGTCTCATGTTGACTGCTAAGATGAAGTGTTAAAAGTAGAAATTAATTCTATCTACAATTTAAAACAATTAAATTACAAAAAAAGAGAAAATATTATATTAGATTTTTTCTAAAAAAACCAATTGGTTTAAACCGTGGTTTAAACCATGGTTAAAACCACTTGGTTTAAACCGTGCCAACCCTGCCTTTGATGCAGCTTCTGTAAAAATTTTAACGACTTTTTCCACAGCCTGGGAATGACTTGGAAAGCAGATTAATGCTTTATCCAACGTGGATCCTGAAATTATGTTTTCTTCAATTTCTTCTAATGAAAGAGTTTTTGTTATAGGAGGCTCGCTGATTTCGGTGGCTACCCAGTCGATGGAATCATAGTATTTCGTTGCTTTAAAGTTCAGCTTTGGAACCTGAAATTCTCGCATTTTGTTGGTTTTTATCTTTTTTAAATTGCGGCATTTTTTTATTCTTTCCCATGCCATTCTTCTAATATCTATGCTATCATCGGTTGCCATTGCTATCAGTAAATTCTTGGGATGGCCATAGTATCCATTTGTCTGTACGACTGAATGGACTGTCTCGTTTAGCTCATCTGGTAGAAACGTCGAAAGTTGAATAATCTGCCCCAGATGTCTAGGCCCGTCCGCGCAACCTGGCCTTTTCCTTACAGAAAACCACACTGGCGCATAAACTTTTATCACGTACTGCGCGAGATATTTAAGCGCTTCATCAGGATTTGGACTACTAACATACAAACGTAAAATTCTGCAGGCAGTTGTGATCCATCTCGATTGCACAATTGCTCCAGGTTTTCTGTTTTACAGCCCTAGAGCCTAGAGGACACTGTCTGCTTGAAACCGCTGCACAAATATCAAATAAATATTTTTGATCTGTACTCAGATCTTCAGTCTTTTCCATTTCTGATGTCCATGAAACAGCAATAGGTTCGAACGAAGTGACACGTAGATTTTCGAACCCTGTTAGTCTAGAACCAGTTGGGCCGGCAAAGGACTTAGGTCCCGTGGTTCCACTATCAAGTTTAGACAGTAGATGTCGGAGTGGAAGTTCGTTCGTATAAAGAATACATATAAAATGTTGCAGCTCTCTTCTTAAATTTTTTTCAAGACAGGCAATGACACCATAGCTTTTTCTTGTATTAACAGCTGTGCCATCACACCCGAGTGCTATCAGTTCAGAAAAGTCCACTTTGTTCCGACATAGAAAATTATATAAGGATTTTGCTATTTCTTTTCCGTAACCGGAACGAGGTGTCAAGTGACCCAAATATTCCGAACCAGGTTCAAATAACACGGTGATATGTTCCTCGCCCTTCTCTTGGCGCTGTCGCTTGTTTCCTTTTTTTCCCTATCATGATCGTTTTATCCTTTCTACCATCAAATAATATGCTTTTAATTTACCTTCCTTCAAGAAATTCCTCCTCCTGTATCTTCTTTCCAAGTTTATGTTTCTCTCTTCTGACCTTGTTTTTATCGATGACGAGATTCTTATCTTTTTCTGTCACAATTCCTGCATCCTGAAGCACGTATGAAGCTATTAATGCAACTTCCCTCTCTGATACACCAGTGCTAAATGCGGCGGACGCTGTGTGAGACAGGGATATTCGTTTAGGAGTGTCTGGCTTTGAAGGGCCTGGTTCAAATTCAAATTCAGTCGAACTGCTTGCTTGAAAGCTCCCACTACTTGAATCTTCCAACAATATATCCGCCTTCCATCTGGATCTAACTCCACTCTTTGAAGGCTTTGTCGCAGAACCAGTATTCCTCGTTGAAATTGTATCCGTTTTCATTTTCCGCGATATTTTCTTTGCAAGAGTTTTGCTTGTTTTTAAATCAATAAACATTTTTCAAACAGTTCTTTGATCCTTCAAGAAGTTCACCTCTCGATTAGGAACTTTACGCCTGATGTTTCAGCTTCAGTTGTTTAAGTCTCTACACTTATAAGCTGCAATGTCAAAGAGAGAGGTTTCCGCATTTCGTACGAAATCTTCGCGGATCGCCTTGCTTTTAACGCCCGTTTTATTACAGGATTTCTCCAATGATCTACATTTATTGTAATAGTTTTTAATCTTTCCGTTAATTGTTCGTTGGGAAACCACTGGTATGGAAGCTTTTATCCAGATTTCGGAAACTTTTTCACCTAACATTTTAATAATATCATCCACTGGTTGAAGATAAATATCTCGATTTTCTTCTATATCGCTTCGCAATTAATAGTAGTGGCACATGATGTCAGCATAAGTTGGCAATTGCAAGTCTTTCAATTTGCATGGTGCCCCAAAAAGGCTACTTTTCACGCTATCGCTTGTCTTTACATGACCATGACCTTCCGCACTAGCCATTTCTAAAATCGTCGTAATAAAAGGCACAAAATACAGTAATGGCACGTTAAACGATCCAAACAGCACTGTATCGCACGAAAAAAAGGTTTTATTTTTACACTGAACAAATGTCGCAGGGAAACTGAGCACTGAAAAATAATAAGCATCCCTTATTGCACTTTCTCCCCTCTTGTATTTCCTCCTTCACTCCCCCAACATCGCGATGAGTCACTGCGTTCGCTTAAGTTCTCGCTTCACCCCCTTCTCTCCTTCCAGATCTGTTTTTGAGGGATTCTGCTGCCCGTCACCTAAATATATGAATCTTAAAGCATCGAAAAAAATAAAGAAGACCAAGGGACATAAAACAGACAAAAGAGAGAAACCGTTGAAAGATTCAAACTACGGGAGAATAACTAAATGGAAAAAGTATCCCAAAAATGAAGATCGGATAAAAAGGAAGCAATTTAGTAACAATTTAGTGCACTAAAACTTCAAGGGGCCCTGTACCGCGCCCTTTGCAAGGGGGCCAGGGTTTTAACTGAAAGGTAAAAATGGGGTAGAAACTGAAAGGAGAATTTACCCCAAAAACGATAAACAACGGATAGAAAAGAGGCATGTTATTAACAATTTCGTGCACTAAAACTTGTAGGGGCCCTGTACTGTGCCCCTTGACAGGGTGTCAGGGTCTTAACTTAAATGTAGAAATGGGACAGAAACTAAAAGGAGAATTCACCCCAAAAATGACGAAGGCCGGATAGAAAAGAAGCATGTTATTAGCAATTTAGTGCACTAAAACTTCAAGGGCCCTGTACCGGGCCCCTGGACAGGGTGCCAGAGTCTTAACTGAAATGTTGAAATGAGGTAGAAACTGAAAGGAGAATTCACCGCAAAAACGAAGGAGATCGGATAGAAAAGAGGCTTGTTATTAACAATTTAGTGCACTAAAAGTTCAAGGGGCCCTGTACTGGGCCTCTTGCAAAGGTGCCGGGGTCTTAACTGAAATGTAGAAATTGGGCAGAAACTAAAAGGAGAATTCACCCCAAAAACGAAAAAGATCGGATAGAAAAGAGGCATGTTATTAACAATTTAGTACACTGAAACTTCAAAGGGCATTGTACTGGGCCCCTTTGCAAGCGTGCCAGGGTCTTAAGTGAAATGTAGAAATGGGGCAGAAACTGAAAGGATAATTCACCCGAAAAACGAAGAAGATCGGATAGAAAAGAGGCATGTTATTAACGTTTTAGTGCATAAAAACTGAAAGGGGCCCAGGGGCCCCGCCCTTAAAAAATTAAAAATCCGAGCCTCAGGCGTATTAGGACCTATCTTGGACTAATCACATCTGAATTTTCAGACTTCTACGTGCGGTAGTTTTCGCTAGCCATCGCACACAGACAGACACACACACAGAGCGATTTATTTTATTCTTTTTTTAGTACTAGGGGATCGTACCCGGGATTCCCGGGTTTAAGAATTAGGTGAAAACACTTATTTTAATTGAAAACTAATAATTTTGTTATATGCAATAAATTTTTTAGATTGCCCACTTACATTAAAAAGCATTTTTCATATGGAAAATACGAATTATACAATCAAAAGAAGATAATTTCCATTAACTGATGAGAAGGGGGGAGAGGGTCATCTGCGTTCGGTATCTAAAAATTGAATAATGCATAGAAAACAAGGGATCGCGAAGCGATCCAAAATGGAAACGCGAAACAATTACGCCTGGGGTCGGCTAGAAAATAGGGATTGCTTCGCGATACCGAACAGAATCGCGAAACGATTACGCGGGGGTTGGTGAGCGTAGTGAGGAGGGCCTCCCCTCCTAGTTATAGAAGAAACAATTATGAAGTAATATCGACGCCTAAAGAAAAAAAAGTTTCAAGTGAGAATGCAGGCCGTGACTAAGAACATAGTAATAAGAGATATTTATCGGAAGTATGTAAAATTCTTAAGAGTAATAAACTAAATATACTTGGGATTGAATTTATAATTTAAAATATTCGTCTATTTCAGTTCATACTTCTATATGTAAACAATGGATATGTCAACAATAAATGTTTGTTAGTTATAACAATATACATACTTTTTACAATAAACAGATCGTGTATAACAGTAAAGCTTCATAAAAATAATACAAACAGTAAGATTAATTTTAACAATTGAACAAGAATATCACAATTTCTTTCTCTAAAGGAAATTTTCTCATTCACGCCAGTTGCAGTGAGGACGCCTGTTCAGTAAGGTATGGAAAATATACTGCTAAGAAGATATATTTATACTTAACAAATAATGCATCAGGGAAAACGCTTTCTCTAGCAAGCCCAAGCAATCCGCCCCCCCCCCCCCTCCCACTGCTAAGTATTTTACAATTATATTTTAGTTACCTCTATAAAGATGCATACATATGAGATGTGTATATAATTTTTAATAGTAATATTCTAGAGTTCTTGGATTGCAATTTATAATATGCATTTCTTTGTTTCAGGTGTGAAAATTTTTAAAAAGAGAGATTAAAGATATGTTGTCTCACGATTTGTAGAAATAAAATTATGAAGTTATCTAGAATTTTATTATAGACATACATACTAGGCTGAGCAAAAAGTTCTGGGAAATTTCTGAAAGTTGCGTTGTTATGCGTAAATTAACAACAAAAGCAATAAGGACTATTCTTCAAAGTGGCATGACAAACGAGGCATGTCTTTGAGATTAAAATTGTCTTCTTCGAATTGCTTAAACCATCTGCCCACAGTCGATTTTGTCGCCGTACTAGCACCTTCACCCTCATTAATCTAATCGACGGCTTTCAGAATCGTTAGTCTTTTCCACCAATAATGCCGGATCAAAACATGCAAACCATAGTGGTCAATATGCATTTTAGATCCAAAATTCATGAACTCCTATAGATATACCACTAGTACTCCTATATACGATATAAATTTTGGTAACTATTAGCTTTCAAATTTCCCAGAACCTTTTGCTCAACCTAATATTTTTATTAAAAATGTTGCATTAAAATATTTATCCCTGTGTATATTAGAAGACAAATTCTGAAATAATTTGGAATTCAAGAGAAGAAATGGCTCAAGTGAGGATTATGGAGCTGACCACGAAAAAAGGCATTAGAATTAAATACGTACTTCGAAGGCATGTTTAATTCTTTGAACTACATTTTTCTTCGGTTTGAATTTATAGTGTCAAATATTTGTCAATTTCAGGTCTACAAATAACAAAAAAGATTATCAAAGACATTTTGGCCTTCGATATGAAAAAAATTAATTTCGAATTTATCTGGAAGTTTTTTACATCTATACATATATTTTTTAAAAGATGCCGTAAAAATATGTATATCTGTACATTATAGAAGAAAAAATTATAAAGTAATCTCGATACCAAAACAAACGAAAAAACGTTTCATGTTAGAATACAAGAGATGGCTAAGAACATGAGAATAAGAGATACTTAACGGAAGTATGTTAAATTCTTAAGAGTAATAAACTAAATATATTTGGGATTGAATTTATCATTTAAAGTATTCATCTATTTCAGTTCATACTTGTATATGTAAACAATGGATATGTCAACAATAAATGCTTGTTTGTTACAACAATATACTTACATTTTATAAAAACAATTTTTCAACTATAGAACAAGAATGAATCAATTTCTTTCTGTAAATTAAATTTTCTCACCCATGCCAGTTGCAGAGAGGTGGGCTGTGCGGTAGGTACAGAAAATATACTACTTATGAGGCACATTTATACTCTTACTATACAAAGACTGGACCAGTAAAAACACTTTCTCTGACAAGCCTCAAGATATTTATTTCCCATTGCTAAGTATTTCTTTATTATATTTTAGTTACCTATATAATGATGCATATATATCAGAAGTGTGTATAATTTCTAAGAGTAATACTCTACAGTTCTTGGATTTCACTTTATAATACAGTCTCCCTATGAGAAGTGTTTCAGAATTTTGTTGCAGTTCATTGCTTCGGCGTTTAGTAATGTTATCACGATGGCTGGCTATACTCGTTATCGACAATTACTACTGCAATTTCATTGATTTGAGTTGCATTAAACCTTCGTTCATGTTCACCGGCTGGTTTTTTGTCTGCCCGAATGACGATCTTATAGTTGTCTGCAACCATTCGTTCTAGAGAAGTCTTGAACACATTGATAAGTTGATTATGGTTATGGAGTTGACGTTGTAACTCCTCAACAAATTCTCTTTGCAGCCCCTGAATGTGAGTGCAACGCTGATCTGTTTCGAGTTTTCCATCACCAACAAAATATATTTCTAGGAATTTTGGTGTTTCATTTGGTAAGGGCATTAGCGAGCCTACTCGATGATAAATTTACGCTTGGACTTTAAAAACTGGGCTGACATTTTCTACATTTCATATTGATGCAGCCACGAACGAAGTCATATGGAAGCAAAAATTGTATCGAAGTATATTTCGTAAAGAATGTTTTGATTCTGGTGCCGTTCCGATCATATAAGCGAATAGTTTTGGTGGTTGTACTTGAAATACTGATAATCTGACTTTACCACTCATACAGCACATACCTACAATTTTGCCCTTAATTATTATTTTTTTTTTTTTTTTTTTTTTTTTTTTTGCGACGCATGTCTGGTCAATTTTTCCTATGACGATATTTGGATGTTCATTGAATTTTTCATGGAATCTTAATGGAACGCCTCAAGTGTAAGTTCTAAAGTGTAGTTTCTACGTACTGTAATTCGTTGATGTTCACGTAGAGTGGTCATTCTTTCTCTATTTTGTTTATTTCGCATTTGACATTGATAAGCTAATTCACGGTTTCTAACTGAACTTGCTAATTCGCGTCTCTTCATTAATATTTGCTCTTTGTTCTTTATTTTGACTTTTAGGTAGCTTTCATTACAGAAAGCTACCAATTGCAGCCGTTCGGAAGAAAGCGATTTCAAAAAATTTTGGTATATTTTCATCGACCATGACCCCCAGACCCCGAAACCACCCTCCGTTCAAAATTGATATATATATATATATATATATATATATATATATATATATATACACATATATATATATATATATATATATATATATATATATATATATATATATATATATATATATATATATATATATATATATAGACACACATATATATATATACATATATATATAGATATATATATATCTGACCTTTGTCACACTCTCGTATTTATGAACCGATTTGGATGTAATTCGGTGTGTACATAGTACATACAAATGTCTCGACCGAGTTCGTTGGCCAGCTTCATCCGCCATTTTGTTTCAAAATGGCGGCCATTTAAAATTTAAAAAAAAATTTAAAATTTGAAATGTGGTACCAAAAAATGAAATGGAAAAATAATTTTTCCTTATGTATTTGACCTTTATACAAAGATTCCGGAGCAGTTTTTGTTTCATCTATATCTTAAAAAATGGCTGAGTTATAGCATTTTGAATTTCTAGCGTGGCTGACATTTTGAAACGTCCTGAATTTTGTCACGCGATAAAAGGCGTATTTATGAACCGATTTGGATGTAACTTCGTTTATACATAGTACATACCAATGTCTCGTCCGAGTTCGTTGGCCAGCTTCCTCCGTATCCTTGTTTAAAAATGGCGGCTATTTAAATTTTTAAGGAAAATTTAAATTTGAAATGAGGTACCAAAAAATTGAAGCTTGAAAAAATATTTTTTTTTATGTGTTTGACCTTGATACAAAGATTCGGGAGCAGTTTTTGTTTCGTCTATATCTTAAAAAATGGCTGAGTTATAGCATTTTGAATTTCTATTGTGGCTGACATTTTAAAACGACCTGATTTTTGTCACGCGATAACAGGCGTATTTATGAACCGATTTGGATGTAACTTGGTCTGTACATAGTACACACAAATGTCTCGACTGAGTTCGTTGGCTAGCTTCATTCGCCATCTTGTTCCAAAAGGGTTGCCATTTAAAAAAATTTAATTTAAAATTTAAATTGAGGTATTAAAAAATTGGAAAATTAAAAAGATTTTTTTATGTGTTTGGCCTTGATACAAAGATTCCGGAGCAGTTTTTGTTTCTGAAAATTTGTTATTTTGTTTATATCTTAAAAAATGGTTGAATTATAGCACTTTGAATTTCTAGCATGGCTAACATTTTCTAACGATCTTGTATTTGTCACGCTATAACACACGTATTCGCCTATTTCGATTTAAGAAGGCATGTGGATAGTATACATCAATATCTCGACCAAGTTCGCTGTCCAGCTTCATCAGCTATCTTGTTTCAAAATGGCGGCCATTAAATTAAAAAAATTATATTTAAAGTGAG
The DNA here is from genome assembly GCA_963932465.1 of Maratus speciosus. NCBI lineage: Eukaryota > Metazoa > Arthropoda > Arachnida > Araneae > Salticidae > Maratus > Maratus speciosus. The sequence goes on from OZ010789.1 coordinate 158,490,538, forward strand.
GTGCAACAAAATTAGAAATTGAAAAAAGGTTTCTTTCTTAAGTATTTGACCTTGATATAAGGATTTAGGAGCATATTTTTTTTTTTGTCTTTATCTTAAAAAATGGCTCAGATATAGCACTTTCAATTTCTATTGTGGGTGACATTTTGAAAAATCTGATTTTTTGCATGCGACAGCACTCGTATATATCAACCGATTCCGATGTGAGTGAGCATGTGCACAGCGATTACTAAGGTCTCGACCAAGTTCACTGGTTAGCCTCATCCACCATGTTGTCTTAAAATGGCAGGCACTTTAAGAAATCGCCGAATTTGGCAGCCAAATATAAGTTACTTTAAATAAAATCAGCTTGGATAAAGCTGACTAATTTCGCTAAATTCTCATTCATAATGATATAGTATTGATAAAAATTAGTATTGAATCTCCTATATTCGGTTTCCACTAAATTGTGCTTTGTGTGTTTGAATAATATAAGTCGGCTTTTTTAAAATAAGGAATATGAAAGCTACCTCTTCCTCCCGGCACTGGCCGGAAGGACTTTTTCTTATTTGTTGCACCCCTTCTCGAATTTTCGCAAGTCGTCTTTCTCTTTCTTCTTCTGTCTCGTTTCTACGTCTTTACGAATTCACACAAGATTGTGTAAACACTCTCTTACGCTTTGGCATTTTATCTGTAACAAAAACTTTCAAAAATAAATCAATAAATAAAGGTAAATCATTAACAGTACTATATGATAAAAGTAAAAAAAGTTTTATACTCGCTTGGATAAAATTTTTAAGAAAATAATTGACTACAAAGAAAAGAAATAAAAAGAACAAAATATTTTTTCTAAATCACTTGAATTTATCGTTTGAATATTCAGTTTCGACTTTTGGGTATTTTTCTCTTTGATCTTCTCTTGATCTTTGCTAAAATGTGACTGCCAAAAACGCGCTGAGCTCCAACTTATATACCATTGGCGATCAAAATTTTGCACGTTCTCGAGTATTCTATAATATTCTGGATCATTTTAGTACATTTAAGATTATTTTTGAGCATTCTAGATCACTCTTGATTATTGTAGAGCCTTGTAGATTATTCTGGAACATTATAGATCATTCTAGATCGTTTTAGATTATTATCAAACATCCTAGAGCATTCTAGATTATTTTAGAACACTTTTGATTATTCTGGAAAATTTTACAATACTCTTGATTATTGTAGCATGTTTTAGATTATTCTGGAACATTATAGATTCTTCTAGATCGTTTTAAAATATTTTAGATTATTATCTATCATCCTAAAACATTCTAGATTATTTTGAACACTTTAGATTATTTTGGAACATTTTAGCTTAAAACATTTCAGATTATTCTCGAACATTTTGAAACTTTCTGGTAAAATCTGGATCATTCTAGAAAAATTGAAACTTTTTAAGAAAATTTTGAAACTTTCTAGAAAATTCCGAATACATCTCTGTCTCTCATTGACACATGAAATGTCATTCAAAACATTTTAGACTCTATTCATTAACACAATGTTTTGAGAAAAAGAGAGATATATCTCATTTCACATTTTTGCCACCCATACCCTTTCACTTTCACCCACCGCTCCCAAACTCCCATTTTAACAGCAGGAGACCAAGGACTATCTACCACTACAACTGCGAGTGGATGGCAGTGGGTGGCCATGGATAAAAGTGTGTCTTTACGCACACGCACTTGCTTTCTATATATACCGGGTGTCCCAAAAATGACTGATGGATTTTAAAATTCAATAACTTGCAAACGGTGACAGATATTAAAAAAATTCTTGCAGGAGTGTTATGTAAGAAATCAGAAGTTTTTATGCTGTGATTATCTGTTTTAGTTACAAATAGCATCGATAGATGGCGCTGCAAGCAATAACCTCTAAATCGAGGCTCGATTTTTCAGCCTCTCTCTTCTTCCATGGAAAAAAAGAAGATTAAAATGTATTGAATGGATCCCGAAGTACCAAAAATCGGGTCTGGACTGAGCGCCAATTGCTCTCAGCGCCATCTATTGTTTGAAATTTGAACTAAAATCAAGAATTACAGTACAAAAACTCCTGACATCATACGTAACCCTTTTGCAAGAATTTTTTAAATATATGCCACCGTTTGGGAGTTATTGAATTTTAAAATCCAAAGTCATTTTTGGGACACCTGGTTTATATATTAATTATTTCTTTTTTTTTCAGGTCTGAAAATATTTAAAAAGAGAGATTAAAGATATATTGTCCCACGATTATAGAAATAAAATTATGAAGCAATAAAGAAGTTTAAAATTAAAAATATGTATCCAGCGAATATTAGAAGAAAGATTCTGAAATAATCTGGAATTCAAGAGAAGAAATATTTCAACTGAGGTTAATAGGGTCAAATATTTGTTTCTTTCAGGTATATAAATAATAAGAAGATTGATCAAAGACATGTTGGCCTTCGGTATGAAGATGGAAAATTTCGAAGTGATGTGGAAGCTTCTTACAGCTATACATATTTTTTTTAATAAAGAGGCCGTAAAAATATGTATACCTGTAAATTATATAGAAGAAACAATTATGAAGTAATTTCGACGCCAAAAGAAAAAAAGTTTCAAGTGAGAATGCAGGTGATGACTAAGAGAACAAGAATCAGTGATGCATATCGGAGGTATGTAAATTTCTTAAGAGTAATAAACTAAATATATTTGGGATTGAATTTATAATTTAAAATATTCGTCTATTTCAGTTCATACTAGGATATATCAACAATGGATATGTCAGCAATAAATATTTGTTTGTTATAACAATATACATACATTTTTACAATAAACAGATCAGATCGTGTAGAACAGTAAAGCTTCATAAAAATAATATAAACAATAATATTAATTTTAACAATCGAACAACAATAAGACAAATTCTTTCTATAAATGAAATTTTCTCATCCACGTCAATTGCAGCGAGGATGCATGTTCAGTAGGTATGGAAAATGTATTGCTAACAAGACACATTTATACAAACAAAGAATGGATCAGTAAAAACACTTTCTCTATCATACTTCAAGCGCTCTGCTCCCCCCTCACCACTGCTAAGTATTTTACGATTATATTTTAGTTACCTCTAAAATGATGCATATATATGAGATATGTGTGTATAATTTCTAATAGTACTATACTAATGTTCTTGGATTTCACTTTATAATATCAATTATTTTTTGGTTTAAGGTCTCAAAAATATTGAAAAAGAGAGATTAAAGATACATTGTCCCACGATTATAGAAATAAAATTATGAAGTAATCTGGAAGTTTTTTTTTATAGGCGTGCGTATTTTTTATTAAAAACGATGCATTAAAAATATGTATCCATGTGAATATTAGAAGAAAAATTCTGAAATAATCTGGAATTCAAGAGAAGAAATGTTTCAAGTGAGGATTGTGGAGCTGACCAGGAAACACGGCATTAGAATTAAATATGTACTTCAGAGGTATGTGTAATTCTTAAGAGTAATCAACTACATTTATCTTCGGTTTGAATTTATAGTGTCAAATATTTGTATGTAATATTAGAAGAAAAATTCCGATATAATCTGAAATTCAAGAGAAGAAATATTTCAACTGAGGTTAATAGTGTCAAATATTTGTTTCTTTCAGGTATACAAATAATAAGAAGATTGATCAAAAACATGTTGGCCTTCGGTATGAAGATGGAAAATTTCGAAGTGATGTGGAAGTTTCTTACAGCTATACATATTTTTTTTTAATAAAGAGGCCGTAAAAATATGTATACTTGTAAATTATATAGAAGAAACAATTATGAAGTAATTTTGACGCCAAAAGAAAAAAGTTTCAAGTGAGAATGCAGGTGATGACTAAGAGAACAAGAATCAGTGATGCATATCGGAGGTATGTAAATTTCTTAAGAGTAATAAACTAAATATATTTGGGATTGAATTTATAATTTAAAATATTCATCTATTTCAGTTCATACTAGGATATATCAACAATGGATATGTCAGCAATAAATATTTATTTGTTATAACAATATACATACATTTTTACAATAAACAGATCAGATCGTTTAGAACAGTAAAGCTTCATAAAAATAATATAAACAATAATATTAATTTTAACAATAGAACAAAAATAAGACAAATTCTTTCTATAAATGAAATTTTCTCATCCACGTCAATTGCAGCGAGGATGCATGTTCATTAAGTATGGAAAATGTATTGCTAAAAAGACACATTTATACAAACAAAGAATGGATCAATAAAACCACTTTCTCTAGCATACTTCAAGCAATCTGCCCCTCCCCCCACTGCTAAGTATTTTACGATTATATTTTAGTTACCTCTAAATTGATACATATATATGAGATAAGTGTGTATAATTTCTAATAGTACTATACTAATGTTCTTGGATTTCAGTTTATAATATCAATTATTCTTTGGTTTCAGGTCTGAAAAATATTTGTCCCACGATTATAGAAATAAAATTATGAAGTAATCTGGAATTTTTTTTATAGGCATGCGTATTTTTTATTAAAACTGATGCATTAAAAATATGTATCCCTGAGAATATTAGAAGAAAAATTCTGAAATAATCTGGAATTCAAGAGAAGAAATTTTTCAAGTGAGGATTGTGGAGCTGAGCACGAAACACGGCATTAGAATTAAATATGTACTTCGGAGGTATGTGTAATTCTTAAGAGTAATCAACTACATTTTTCTTCGGTTTGAATTTATAGTGTCAAATATTTGTATGTAATATTAGAAGAAAAATTCCGATATAATCTGAAATTCAAGAGAAGAAACATTTCAACTGAGGTTAATAGTGTCAACCCGTAAGGCATGGTGACGTCACGGCGACGTCGTTGTGAAGTCACACTGTGACTTTGTGACCGTCGATGTGACGTCACGTGACGTCGATGTGACGTCATAGTGACTAGAATGCGAGGTCGTTATGGCCGTTTTAGAGGTCGTTTGTGACGTCACATTGTGACCACTCTGTGAAGTCACGGTGTGACAAATTTGTGAAAAGTGTGTCATTTGTGACTATTTTGGCATTAACTTTGTGACGAACCTGTGACGAAAGCGACAATGCTTTGAAGTCACACTGTGACCAATTTGTGAAATATGTGTCATTTGTGACGAACTTGTCATAAACACTGTGATTTCAAATGAAAATCAAATTTCAAATTAATTGCTTAAAAGACGCAAATAGTGAAAATGATTCCATGCTGGGACTCGAACCCGGGCCATCAGTACAGTGCACTGACATTCTACCGACTAAATCACATGGAACGATACCCAGGCTGAAAAATTTCTCACTATTACATGTTGGCAAGGCTACAAACCCAGCACAAGATGGAATATTTAGCGTGAGCCACCAACATGATGCAAACACGAAACTTAATTAAATCCAGCATCGATTGAAATTATATTAATACTTGGAAATTTTTCCAGCGAGAACCATTCGCTTTTCATACAATATTTCAAATGAAAATCAAATTTCAAATTAATTGCTTAAAAGTCAATTTTAATTTGAAATGTTGTATGCAAGGCGAATGTTTCTCCCTGGAAAAATTTCCAATTATTAATATAGTTTCAATCGATGCTGGATTTAATTAAGTTTCGTGTTTACCCCATGTCGGTGGCTCACGATAAATATTCCATCTTGTGCTGCGTTTGTAGCCTTGCCAACATGTAATAGTGAGAAATTTTACAGGCTGGGCGTCGTTCCATGTGGTTTAGTCGGTAGAATGTCAGTGTGCTATACTGATGGCCCGGGTTCGAGTCCCGGCATGGAATCTTTTTCACTCCTTTGCGCCTTTTAAGCAATTAATTTGATATTTGATTTTCATTTGAAATATTGTATATAAGGCGAATGATTCTCTCTGGAAAAATTTCTAAGTATTAATACAGCGATGAATTTTAAAATAAACTTTTGCTGTAAATATAAAATCTTATCTTTTTACCGTACTTTTTAGCAAAATATCGCTATTTTGGAGTCCTATTCTTCTAAAACATTTTAAATTTTTCCACTTAAAAAATAATGCTTATCAACTGCCATATTTTTTTATTAAGTTCTATGCTTGATATTAAGTTCAAGCTTGATATTTAGAATGTGTAAGTTTTTTTAATTTGTTGTTATTTGTCATTGCTTTATTAAATATGAACATGGAGACTAACGGATATTAATACAACTATTATTTATAGAGCGGCATGATAAGCGATATTTATTTAAATTTTTTATTCCCGTGTATATTGTATTTTGTGAATATGAGCTAAATAGATTTGGTATGTTTTATAGGAAAAGACTGATCTAGGAAATAGAAAAAAAAAAACGATTAAGAAAAATCATGCGTTAAGCATATATTATAAAATACTTTCCAACACTTTCTGAATGCTTTAACAAGACATCGTAATTTAGGGAAATGACGTAAATAAGATAACTAAGTAAACATTTCAGAAAACGCATAAAACATTTGAAAAACTGATTTCAACAGTTATCGTCCATAGCCAAATATGTTTTCCAATTCTTTTGAACAGCCCTGTATTTGATCTGTAGGTTGATACACTGAAAAAAAAAATGAAGTACTCAAAAATGAGTAATCCGACGTACTCATATCGAATTGAATATTTTTGGATCAAAAATGAACCTATGCTTTCTCTATTTTGAAACATCACATGTTATAAAACCCAAACAAACGAATAGTTTTGTACCCTGTAATGGTTCATTTCATTTATAGCGGCATAGCGGCATAAATGATGTTTATTAATGTAAATATTAAATTATGCACAACATTTTAAAAATAATTTAAAAGTACTTGGCAATAATGCTCTTGTCATAAAAATATTCGATTTGAGTATCTTGCTAAGAATTTTGCTGTTTTTCTTAATAAATAATCAATTAAACATTTCTTGTTAAGAACTTTGAACGGGAAATAAATGTCAGTACATTTTTACTTTAAATTTTAGGTTGTTTTTTTTTTTGGGGGGGGGGGGAGTGCATAACGATTCATATTTCATCACAACCATGGAATAAAAAATGAATACATGTGTTTCTCAACTTTGAGTACATTTGGATCGGAGCTATTTTGAGTATGTGACGCATTTAAAATTGGGTACTTCTTACTCAATTTTGAGTACCCATTTTTTAAGTGTATATATACTATATAATGGGAAAATTTAGTTTAGCAAGAAAACGCCTAACAGGTTGAAATTCTTTTTCAGCAATTTATACTAATGTAAGGAAAGATACTTGAATACTTTTGTACAACCCTGTAGTTTACCTAGAATCTTTATTACACGCTACTATTTAGTTAAAATTTAATTCAAACTAAGACACTCTTAAAACTGCTGAAATCACATTTCCAGAAATTATCATTTATAGACGGCCTTGTATCCATTTCCTTGCGTGACCCTGTGTAACATTTTATCCATATTCTACAAACATTTATTGGTAAATTAAATGCAGTTCAGCGAAAAAAAAACATAACTCATTTAAAAACCACCTTTAAGCAATTTGCGCCCATACCCAGTAATCCTTACGAATACTTTTGTGTAGCCTTGTATAGGAATTATAGCATTTATATACACGATACTATGCATAAATATAGTGAATCATATAAGCGCATATCATAATTAAAAATACATTTCCAGCAAACATCGCTAATGAACAGTACTTCGGATACAATATAGTATCTGAAATATTTTGGGTGTCCCTGTAAATGCTATATACGTATTATTCGTATTATAAATGAAATAATTTATAGTATGTAAACCTAAGCGACATACATCAATTTCATTATATATGAAATAGATTAACATAATTAAAGTATGCTGCAAACAATTCCCTCCACCCCTATATCATTATGTATTTGAATTCCTTTTTTAGCCCTGTAAATGAACAATAGCTATTCTGTGCATCGCATAGTCAACAGAATGCATATTTTAGTGCCCTTCATAAATGCATATAAATTTTATTATGTTTGAAAGCGTGCGTAAAATCATTAAAAATCATTTGAAACGATTTTTTTCCATAGGCCGTAATGTAACGGAAAACTTTTGGCTGGCCCTGTAAATGAACAAAGCATGCTACAAACTTCATTACAAATAGGTACCGTGCTATAGTAAACGTCAATAACATCCAAAAATTTCAGGGCAATCCGAGTATATTTTCGGGAGTTAGAGTGCGGACAGACTGCTAGACGCAGAGACAAACCTAAGTCATAAGCACTTTTCAACTTATGTCCTTATGTATCCTGTATTATATGAACTTTTAAAAAATATATACTAAAGCAGTTTAATCTATAACTTCCTATCAGGCATGAAAAACACTTTATTTCAATGCTTAAATATCATATTTTACTTTTTAGTGCCAATAATTATGTGTATCATAAACGTAGAAAATGAATTTACAATAGAAGAAAATTTAATAACCGATTCAGAATGTCTATAATTAAATGTTTGATTAAAATCACAAGCACAAAAATTCTTACATACAGTTTAAAAAAATAAATATACCAATTTGAAAAACACTAAAAATAATAATTAGTATTTATAATTGTACTATTAAACAACAGCAAAATACAATAAATAAATTAAATGCACTATTAGATTTAACAATATCTCAAAAATATTTCCGTATGGTATAAGGAATTACTATTATTTCATAATTTTGGCAAATGTTAAATCTGAAAACATTGGTTTGAAGATTTAGGATTTAAAAAGATAATTTAAAATATTATTAGCACTAAAAGAAAATTCTTTCAAATGTTTCACTACTGTAATATGTAAAAATATATTTTCCCAGTATAATGTTAATTTCTAATCTGAAACAGTTTCGTAATCTCATGATAATCGAACATCATATTTAACCCCAAAATAATAATAACTATAAGTGTTAGTAATCAAAAAATAGTAAGAAGCCGATAAAATAATTCCAAATCATTGTCGTTCCATACATTTTCAATCTCAAGTAAGAGTAAATTAATGTTTATATTAATTCCAGTATGAACTTAAGCCTGAATCAGTCTCTGCGCAGATTTTTTTTTTTTTTTTCAAGCGATGGCAGATTAAGATATTTTTCTTTACAGTTATCGAATTGAAAAATATCGCTTCTGACATAAAGATCAGTCTCTTACAAATATAACATAAAACTATTTAACTCATAATATACAAATCAGGAACAAAATATTTAAATTAAATAACACTTACATATACGTTCCATTAATATCCGTGTATCCTAAAATGGTCATTTCCTTATCTTAAAGTGTTGTAGACTTGGTGATGTTCTAAAAACAGTGAACAATTTCCCGCGTCTTCTCATATTTATTTTTCTGTGGGCAGACGATTTTCAAGCAGGTGTTCTGTTACAGATTATTTGTTTTTGTATACAAGAAATATTGAACTTGAATGCGCAGTAATTTTCTGAAAGTATCGTTAATTAAAATTTTGTATTTGAAGACATGTCCTATATATTTAACCTTTTCTTTTTATCCGTACCAAATAATTCAAGTTAAATGTATTGTAAAGTTCCTTTTTTCTAAATAATCATAATAATAATATTCTTAATTAGAGTTTATTAGATAAAACATTGTTTAAATTTTTAAAAGGTGTAAAAATAAATTTAATGGTATTAACGACCCCCCCCTTTTTTTTCTTCTTCTTTTTTTTAAAGTAAAGTTTGTTTTGCACAAATTTTGTATATTTCTTTTATTTTCGGAAAATGCTAATTTTATTTAAAAAGTCTGAAAGAAGTAGAATTTATGACTTGAATACAAATTATAAAAATATTCTAAAGCAAGAAATGCATAGATGACTAAACTCTGAAGACTCTTTCTACGTGCTCATTAAAAGGTGCAGATTTAACTGTAATAGAAAATTTTTAGTTTGAAACCACAGAAGTGTTTCGAATAATCCTGGTCGGTAAAAAAAGAAAGAAAGAAAGAAATTTCCTCCCAGCAAACTAAATATGTAAAGTGTATAAATTTAATAATCCTAATTCTAAATATATTATCCAAATGCTAGATAAAATTGAAATCATGAAAAAGTATACATTCACTGTCTTAGATATCAAATGGATAAAATATAGCCTGAAAATTTAGTTTATTAATGCTTGTATCGTGCACTTTATTTATTATCCCCCCCCCCCTCTCCCCTTTAGTGACAGAATTTACCATTTGCTATCCACTAATATATTTTCATTCCTTATGCCGCTATAACTCGTGACTGCTTAAAATATTTCTCTTCATTTTCAAAGATTTTTGAAGTTCATATTTTTGTCACACTGTGACTTACAATATAGTGGTTTTTTTTGTCACATATGTGACGTGACGTACGTTACATAGCAGTGACATAACAGTGACGTCACATTTTTTCTTAATTGCCAGAAAAATATAATTTTACAGTAAATAACATGTTTTAAAGAATTTTCGTAATTTTTTAAAGCTTTCTAAGAAGTTCACATCTCAGTCACAATGTGACATCACTGAGTGGTGGCATTTTGGTCACAGATGTGACGTGACCACAGTGACTTACAGTGACGTCACAATGACGTCACTGTGACCATGCATGCTATGAGGGAAATATTTGTTTCTTTCAGGTATACAAATAATAAGAAGATTGATCAAAGACATGTTGGCCTTCGGTATGAAGATGGAAAATTTCGAAGTGATGTGGAAGTTTCTTACAGCTATACATATTTTTTTTTAATAAAGAGGCCGTAAAAATATGTATATCTGTAAATTATATAGAAGAAACAATTATGAAGTAATTTCGACGCCAAAAGAAAAAAGCTTAAAGTGAGAATGCAGGTGATGACTAAGAGAACAAGAATCAGTGATGCATATCGGAGGTATGTAAATTTCTTAAGAGTAATAAACTAAATATATTTGGGATCGAATTTATAATTTAAAATATTCATCTATTTCCGTTCTTACTGCAATATATCCACAATGGATATGTCAGCAATAAATGGTTGTTTGTTACAGCAATATACTTACATTTTTACAACAAATGAATCGCGTATAACAATAAAGCTTCATAACAACAATATAAACAAAGACATTTTTTAAAACAACTAGTTGCATAGCAACCCGTTGTGTTGCTTTTGAATTGCATGAGACAATCGATATTTTTGCGAAAAATGAAATCTTAACTTTATTGTAAATTTAGAAAGCCATTACAATATTAATTTTATTAAACACAATATTTCAAATAATAAGTTATATTTACAATATAAGTCAAAAGCTTTCCCAATAAAAATGCACATATATCATAACTTTATTTGCCTAGAGCTTTTCGCTCTTCCAAGATTTTGCTTCGAATTTAGGAGTTGGTAGAAATGGTGTCATTTGGGTCATCTTATACAAAAATGAATTTGTTTGGACGGATTTATTTAGAAGCATTTTATATTTATGAATTAAAATAAATATTTAGAGATTTATTTTTTTCTCGCTAAAACATTTCATTTTTAATGTCCGCTTCTGAAATGTTTCATTACCATCTTAAGGGAATAGTTGAAAATCTACTTTTCGACTTTAAATTAAATGAAAATAATGTACGATGTTTTTTTTCTTATGACGTCAACAGAATTTATCTCAATATTCCAGTCGAGAGTCGAATTTGTGTTTCTAAAATAAACGGATTCCCGAAGCTTGAATATGTGTCAGTTTGTATTTCGTGAAATTTACTTGAAAAATACAATAATGTTTTCACTATTTAGTCAAATAAACGTTAATTTTAATTTAAAAATGATTTCAAACAATGATACCCAATAATCCTTGTCATTTTCCCTTTTCTTTCTTTTATTCACAAAAATGTCGCAATTTTATTTTCCATCATTTCAGAAATGTCATTAAAAATAACGTAAAATTTTTTATCTCGAAAACTAATCAAATTTTAAAATTCTACGACCACTTTTCACATCCTCCGACCCATGTGGATACCTGGCCTTAATTTGATCACCCAACATTCCATATTCTAGGAGGAACAGCTGTGAAATACAAACGGATAGTCACTTTTTAATATAATAGGTTGATGAAGTTTTAATTTCGCTATAAAAATTAGTCGGGGAGAAATGCTGAATTATTTATATTATTTTAACTGCAAATGGCATATTTCGTAATGGAGCCTGTACGCAATGGATATAGATTAAAACACATTATACTTGAAAATTATTTAAAAAGACATAATAAATAAATAAATAAATTAGGATGAACTTTTCAAGCAAATTGCATTTGAAAGTAGATTTTTTTCCCTATACTAGGGGGCTCGGCCCCCTACGAGCTACGCTCGCCAACCCCCGTCCAGACACCGCAGACTCTAAATGCACGCTAATTTGATCGGCTTTAAAAAGATTTCGAAAGATTGAATTATAATTTAAAAAACAGTGGCGATCTCCCTATAAACGAATTTCTATACATTTCTCTTTGATTGGGGAATTTTAACGCCAAATCCGCTGCGGTACTACTTGATTATCCTGTCGACCAATTTCGCCAAATTATATAAATCGCCAAACCACTCGCCAAATTATACAAATTGATATAATTTTTATTTTAAATAACGAAAGAACAAATAAATTCGTACAACATTAATAAAAACACAAATAAAACGTCGAAATAAAAATAACTTGATGACGTATACACGTGTAACAACATTTCAAAATAAGCTAATATAAAAGGAATTAAGTAAAGAGAGTCTTTGTCTCCTGGTATTTTTTAACAAAGCGAAAAGAAAGTTCTTTTAAATGAGACATTTTAAATTAATTCTCAAAATATCAAATAAATGTCTAGCGCAATTTCTAAATTTAAACTTTTTTGCAATATTATTTTGTGTTTATTTTATGTAATAACTATAATGTGACGTAAATATGACGTAATTTCTCCTAAGACTTCTAACGCATGTTAATGAATTTATTATTTTACAATATCCTTTCTCTTTTAAAATTCACGTGTATACTTTTTATGACGTAATTTTTAATAAGTTCTTGCTTTTTATACGTAATTATTTAATTCTAATTTGAAAGTTTTTTTTTTCCTGTTTATAATAGTCACGTGTAAATAAATTTTTAATTTGAAGCAAACATTATTGCTTGCGCTTTTTATACAGTTGGCAACAGTTTAAATTAGTACAATATTCTGAAATCTGTAAAAAATATCTCTAGAAATGCTGAAAATTTGAATTTAAAATAGAAATAAAACCTGAAAAAATGAGTCAAAATAAAAAATTAATGCAATCTGCACTCCGGCAAATTCTAACGCATAAAATGATCTAAAAATGATTACACTGCCATGTATAGTTTTTGCTGCTATAAAACTTTTTTAGTGGAACGATTTTGTCCAAATTTAGCATTAAATAACTCTTAAAATAATTCTTCGATTTGAAAACTGTCTGCATCAGCGTGTTTATCAAACATTTCTGTATAAAACCACCGATTTTCATATTTTTGTATGCATTACTTTTGTTAATATTAACGAAGAAAGACCTCCGGTCACAAAAAAATCAAAACCGGCGGCGGCGGTGACAGCGGTAGTTACTTTTTTTTAGAATAGAGAGATAACGGGTGTAGAAATTGAAGATGCGCGATGTTTAGAAATTCAAAAAATTGCAGTAGTAAAGATTGCAAAACCGGCATTTAATTGTCAAGCGTTGCCATTCTCAAAATGACGTCAGCCTTACGCACAGACATAATTTTCCTTTATAATATAGATAGATTTTCAATCGTGAAGTATTCCGTTTGTCAGCTAAAACTTTGCATGAGAAAATGTATTCTTTTGGCTTGAGGTTCTAATTTCAGTACCGCGAAGTACAAATTCCAGAAACTGATGTCTTTTAGATGTATTCGTGTAAAAATATATAGTTTTATCAAAGAAAAGGATTGTTTGTTTTAAATACGGCACTTACTGAAGCATTACGCCAAGTGTCTCAAATTCGGTATCAGCCGAATGAAAATATATTGTGATATTAGCTTTATGAGCGAAAATGTTTTTTTAAATAGTGACGTCATTTTCTGTTCAGACTTAAAATAAAGTTATTTTTAATTGTAATGAGTAAATGGTATCATTAAGGATAAATAAACCCCAATATTTCTTTTTTTCTGCAACAGTGGAAATTATACGATTGCTACCATTTTGATGAAATTTCAAAAAAAAAAACTTTTCAAATTAAATTAAAAATATAAAAGTGGAAATATTTAGAAAAATAGCTAATGCGAGGACATCTACAAATGAACAGCTTTCATTTAAAAAAAAGAATTATTAGCAAAATTGGTACAGTAGAATGTTCAGGGAAGATGTCTAAAAAAGCTATCTTGTGTTTTCAATGTATAGATTATTTTTTCTCTATTACTTTTACAGTTGCCTAGCAACTCTATTTCATACAAATTATATTTAAAAGCAAATATTTTTCCCAATTCGGCTCTAAAAATTTAAATTGTTCGATTACATATATGTTAAATACGTGCTTTTTTACACATTATTCTTTTATTTATTTATTGATGAAGCTTTAATTTCATTGTAGAAAATTAGCGGGAGAGAAATTATGAACTTTTTTTATGTGCAAATTGTTTATTAATATTTCGCAATGGAGCTGTCACGGCTAAATCATTTAATTGATAAATAAAAGCGAAATAAAGCCAAAACTCACTGGGTTTTATAACAGACGATATTCTTGACATAGCACGTATTTTAATTTCAATTTTTTTCGGTTTTTATGAGAAAATGGCAACAGAAAGATACAGCAATCTACTATTTTCATTCCCCCCCCCCCCCCCCCCCACTTTAGTTTCATCATGACTTTCAACAGAAATGGAGTACTTCAGCTGCCACAATTACAAAAAAAGTAATAAAAACTACAAAAAAATTAATATCTTAAAATTAAATTGAGATACAGATTTCAAACAAATTGCATTTAAAAGAGCATTTTTTTCCTTATACGGCGGTGTAAAAATTAAAAATGTGCGATGTTTAGAAGTACAAAAATTTGCAGTAGAGAAAATTACAAAACCAAAATTTTATTTCAAATTTCAAAGTGTTGCCATTCGCAAAATGACGTATGCGTTACGCACACATATGTTTGTCCTTTATAATATAGATAGAACAAGAATGAGGCAATTTCTTTCAGGAAATGAAATTCTCTCATCCACGCCAGTTGCAGAGAGGTTTATACGTCCAGTACGAATTGAAAATATACTGCTCCGTAGATACACTTATACACGCACCTTAACAAATAATGTATCAGGAAAAACACTATCTCTGGCAAGTCTCAAGCAATCTGCCCTATACTGCTACATATTTTACGGTTATATTTTAGTTACCTTTATAATGATGCATATAAATCAGATGTATGTATAATTTCTAATAGTAATGCACTAAAGTCCTTGAATTTGAATTTATAATATCATATATTTCTTCGTTTTAGGTCTGAAAATATTTAAAGAGAGATTAAAGGTATGTGCCCTACGAATTATAGAAAGAAAATTATGAAGTAATCTAGAAGTTTTTTTATAGGCATACGTATTTTTATCAAAAATAATACATTAAAAATGTGTATCCCTGTGAATATTAAAAGAAAAATTGTGAAATAATCTGAAATTCAGCAGAAGAAATGTTTCAATTGAGGATTAAGAGGATGATTACGAAACAAAGAATTTAGAATAAAATATGTACTTCGAAGGTATGTTTAATTCTTAAGAGCAATCAACTATATTTTTCTTGGGTTTGAATTTATAGTGTTCAATATTTGTTTGTTTGAGGTCAACAAATAACGGAAAAGATTAATCAAAGACATTTTGGCCTTCGATACGAAGAAAAAAAATGATCTGGAAGTGATCTGGAAGTTTCTTACAGATATATATACATTTTTTTTTTTTTTTTTTTTTTTAAGATGCCGTGAAAATATGTATAGCTGTAAATTATAGAAGAACAAATTACGAGGTAATCTCGATGCCAACAGGAAAAAAGTTTCAAGTGAGAATGCTGGCGATGACTAAGAAAACAAGAATCAGAGATTTATATCGGAGGTATGTAAATTTCTTAAGCGTAAGAAACTAAATATGGGGCATTCTCGCAATCTTTTGACTTTCGGGAATAAAAATCTGGTGAAATTAAACTTACTAAAATAAAATTTTAATCTGATAGACGAATGCCTTAATGATTCAAAATAAAGAAAAAATGGTCAGCAGCGAAATTTTTTTTATTTAACTCAGGTTAAATTTGCGAGTTTAATTTTCCTTACCATTTTACCACTAAAACTTTCTATTTTCTTCTAAATTTTTACTTCTAATGAATTTGCATAGTATCCACAGGACATTCAAATAAGAAATGTCGTATTATGTAGTATTTTTAGTACAAAATTTTGGTATAACATTGTCTTAAAGAAGGGACGGTAAGGTAAAAAAAAAGGGGACGGTATAGGAAAAAAGGGACGAAATGGGGAAAAAAAGGACGGTAAGGATGGAACAGTAAGGAAAATTACCATCTATTTTAGGCAAATCATGTTAAGACTAAGTGGTAGCCACAATGTTCATTGATTTTTAGAAACAGCTATTTACATTGGATTAAATTAAAAAAAAAATTAATTTACTTCGAAAAGTGCAGGAATAAACCTTGGGGACGGTAAGACTATGAATAAAGCCACGATCTTGAAATTGATATTTAAATGCTGATTTAAATTCTGCAGTAAATTTCCTGTCAAAGAATTTTAGACATTATTTCTCTAGCGTACTTCTGCATGAGAAAAAATCTGAAAAAAATTCTGTGGCTGCATGTGAAAGGATTTTCTGTATAAGTTTATTAAGAGGGACGGTAAGGATGAAAAACCCAGGGACAGAGTTCAAAAAATAATATCAACCATACAAATGTGCGCGGATTAATTTTTTGCCACATATTTATATAAAACATGTATCCCAGTTTCGGAAAAAAATTACATCGAATTACTTTTATTGAAACAATTTTATACAGATAGCTCCAAACTTAAAAAATCAGCATCAGGGGCACGGGACGGTATTCGGAGTTTTCCTGGTATTTAGACCCTCAACATCGTCCCAAACTTATTTATCTCGTTAATATTGTTATGAAATCATGCAATGCGATGTTCCCCAGTATATGAAATAAAAAAAAAAAACACAAGAAAATGTACTAAAATAAAAATTATTATTCAGGGACATAAAATTCAAAAGATTGTGAGAATGCCCCATATATTTGGGATTGAATTTATAACTTAAAATATTCGTCTATTTCAGTTCATACTTGTATAAATTTACAATGTACAGTGGCGGTCAAAAGTTTCCGGCCAGTTAGGTTTTTTTTATTTGTTTGACAGAACATTTTAGCGAAGAAGAAGTTCAATTGCTCCAAAAGTTAGGAATAAGCAAATTACCTCTGACCACGTGATCATTTTGATTGGTTACTTAAGATACTTGATGCAAAGGGGAGGAATTCAAAATTCGCGCGTGCAAAAGTTTCCGGCCATTCGTCATTCATTAGTTTTTGCTGTCGCTAAAGTGTTTTTTTGGCCATGTCTGTTAATTAATCAAGGTGAATAATGTATTTGAAATTCAAAAATGAAAAGTTTAACAATTTATTGTTCCTAAATGAGTGATTTGTTTGTCGCTAAAGGGGCAATCCTCTCGTGAGATTGCGGCAAAGTTGTCGATCGGAAAATTTGCTGTGAACGATATTTAAAAAATATATATAAAGATGGTCATGGCCTTCAGAACTTGCCACGGTCAGGGGGACCCCGGAAAACGACTATTCTTGTGGACAGAATTATCAGAAGAAAAGCAGTTGATGACCCGCATAAAAATGCCGCTGCAATTCCACGCCATTTATGGTGTTAAAAGCGATTTATGGTGTTATGGTTATTGCTGAAACAAGTCTATCTACAGTGTCCAGACGCTTATGTGACGTAGAACTTTATAGAACAGTCGGTGTTAAAAAACCTTTCATAAGTAAAAAAATTCAGAGGCCCCGAATGGCGTTTGCCAAGGAATACAAAGACTGGACAACTGAAAACTGGAAAAAAGTACTATTTTCAGATGATTCGACGTTCAATCTTTTTGTGAGTGATAAAAAACATTAAAACCGATGATCTAAAAACAAAATATAAGGTTCTAGATATATTATTCCTACAATGAAGCACGGCGGAAGACACGTTATGCTGTGGGGAGCATTTTCTGGAAAATGCGCCTGTCCGTTATTTGAAATCCGCGGCAAGATGAATAATGCAATGCATAAGGATATCTTGCAAGATCATTTGCTGCCTTACTGGAGGAAAAATTGTGGTCGCAACTATTTGTGTCATCATGATAACGATTAAACGCATACATGCAAGCTCGTCAAGCAGTGGCTTTCGCACAAAAAAAACTTCGCTTTTGAAATGGACAGCCCAATCATCCGATCTGAATATAATAGAAAATCTTTTAAACTAATTTGAAAACGTGTGTGGAATTATAAATAATCCAATTCAGCAGCATTTTCACAAAAATTGCCAGAACCGTGGACAAAATTTAACATTGATGATCTAAAACCGTTCATTGAATCAATGCCACGTTGCTGCGCCGCAGTACATATTGCTAAATGTATGAATACAAAATACTAATTGTAAATGTTGTTGATCACTGTTATTTTCTTTTATGACACCATTTTTTTCCAAACTTGCCAAGGTGGCCGGAAACTTTTGAGAACATGCGTTTTCTTTTGCAATTAATTTTGTCAATTAAATTTATTAATATTTAATTTTTATTCCATAAATAAGTTCTTAACTATTATGTCAATAAAGTGTATAAGTATCACTTTGAGATTCCTCTTCATTGGGTATACTTACAAATTAACCAAAAATTTTATGCTGGCCGGAAACTTTTGACCGCCACTGTATATGGCAATAATAAATGTTTGTTTGTTATAACAATATACTTACATTTTTAAAACAAGCAACTCTCGTATAACAATAAAGCTTCTTAACAATAACATAAAGGATAACATTTTTTAAAAAACTAGAACAATAATGGGATTAATTTCATTTCTTTCCGGAAATGAAATTTTCTCACCCTCGCCAGTTGCAGAGAGGACACCTATTCAGTAGGTACAGAAAATATACTGCTCCGGAGACGCATTTATACACTTTACTTAACAAAGACTGGATCAGGAAAGACACTTTCTCTAGCTGGCCTTAAGAAATCTGGTCCCACTGCTAAGTAACTTACGATTATGTTTCATTTACCTGTATAATGATGCATATATCAGATGTGAACATAATTTCTAAGAGCATTAATCAATAGTTTTTGGATTTGAATTTATAATGTCAAATATTTTTTTGTTTCTGGTATAAAAATATTTAAAAGGAGAGATTAAAGCTATATTGCCCTACAACTATAGAAAGAAAATTATGAAGTAATCTATAAGTTTATTATAGGCATACATATTTTTATTAAAAATGATGCACTAAAAATATGCATCTCTGTGAATATTACAAGAAAAATTCTGAAATCATCGGGAATTCAAGAGAAGAAATGTTTCAATTGAGGATTAAGAGGATGCCCACGAAAGAAGAAAATATTGTAAATTGGAGGTACGGTTGATTCCTAAGTGTAATAAACTACATTTGTCTTGAGTTTGAATTAATAGTGATAAATATCTGTTTGTTTCGGTATGCAAATAATAATAAGAAGATTGATTAAAGATGTTGGCCTTCGACCTGAAGATGGAAAATATCGAAGTGATCTGGAAGTTTCTTACAGCTATACATATTTTTTTAATAAAGATGCCGTGAAAATATGTATACCTATAAATTATAGAAGAAAAAATTATGAAGTAATCTTGACGCCAAAAGAAGAACGTTTCAAGTGAAAATGTAGGCGATGACTAAGAAAACAAGAATCAGAGATGTATATCGAAGGTATGTAAATTTCTTAAGTGTAATAAACTAAATATTAACATGTTCATTGCATAGATGTAATTAGATGGAAATAGACGAAAATAATAGATTAAAAAAGATTAACTTTATTCATAAGAGATCAGCATGGTTGAGCGGGAGATTGCCAAAGAATGACAACAACAAATCAGTTACGGGGATGGTTGCAGTTAAAGCTAACATCGATTAAGATTAAAAGAGGTTATAGAAATAGGTAAATACAGGGTGCATACATCTACCCCCTTTTTTTTACAATTAAAGCACATATAAAGGAGCATACAAAAATAAATCAAGAATACACAATTATTAAAGTTAAGTATTCAGAAATTAAAAATGTCTAAAAGTTCATATAAAGTCTTTAAAACGTTGAGGAGGTTTAATCTGTCGACCTATGTGAGTTGTCTGAGCAGAATTGCTAACAGATGGTTGAGTCTGAGGCAATGTAGCAGAGGTATTAACAGACGAATGCAGTGGAGCTACTGGGAAAGTAGCATGGTTACTGCTTGTAGAAGTTATAAAATGATTGGTACTTGTAGGAGTTATAAATAAATCTTCAGCTGCTGTTTTAGGATTCACAGGCTAATCAGATTTAAAGATTTTTATGTGAACACGATTCTTACGATATTCTCTGCTGCTATGATGTAAGACCTGCGCTGAGGATATTTTTCCTTTACACCACTGATTTTTAAGGCGAAACAGCACTTCTTGATCTTTTTTGCAATGTTGCAAAGGTTGTGAATGTGGATAATATTTATGCTATCATTGCTGTCTGAAATGCAGACGTTCTTGCACAGCACTGCAATCCTATTGGAGTGCAAGCTGTGATTGAAAGGTAGGAACCAGGTTACGAATACGACGACCCGTTAGAAGTTCTGCTGGAGCAATACCGTCTCGAAGAGACAGGCCTACTTACCCATTAAATATGGCGGAGAATGAAGTGCTAGGAAAAAAATGTACACCGCAAAATGTCATTCGCCAGTAACCTTTTTACTGGGAATCTTCAATTCAAAAATTTTGTTTTTATACCTAACAATAGGAATTATTTTCGAAAAAAAAAAAAAAAAAAAAAAGATTTGCTCAAATTCTTCGCAATCTTTTTTACTTTTTTTCTCCCATTATAAACTTTACAGAATACGAAAAACATCCAGTGATTTTTTTTTTTTTTACTTCTTTAATCATGAGGATATTTCACAATTAAACCACATAATTCCGATTTAATATTCAGTAAGTAATAACTTTTAAATAATTATATGGTTTTATTTATGATAATTATTTTCTATTATAAAATTTTATTCTTTTAGTTAAATAAATACAGTTCAAATATTGATATAAATATTTATTTAAAATTACATATCCAACAAAGATTAATTCGTCGGTAAAGTTTTATTGGGAATCCGAATTAAAAGTTTTCGTTTTCATAACCAACAATAAAATTATTTTTCAAGCAATAGAAAATTTAAGTCTTTAAAATAAATTTCATAACATCCACAACTTTATTTAAAACAAAACGGTGTTTTTTTTTTTTCAATAGAAATATTTTACATTATAATCAATTTCGAGTTAATATTAAGAAATTTTCTTTTAAATATTTTTTTTTTAATTTATAATATTAATTTTCAATCGTAAACTTTTATTCTTTCAGTCAAGTCAATTGTAGTTCAAACATAGCATTATTTCAAAATAAGTATCTGAGAAAGAATAATTCGATAGTAAAAGTTTTATTGGTAATCATGAATTCAAAAATTTCTTTTTTACGACTAACAACAAAATTAATTTCAAATCAAACTGATTTACATTTTAAATTTTAATAGGAAAGGCATTCGCAGTTTTATTTAAAATAAAACGGATTTTGATTTTTTTTTTTTTTTAACTATGGAAATATTTCACATTTTAATAATATAATTCGAATTAATATTCAGTAATTAATGCCTTTTAAATAATTCTATTTTTTATTTATAATATTAATTTTCATCTATAAAATTTTATTACTCTAATACACTCAAATACAGCCTAAAAATTTATATGAATAATTATTTAAAAATAAGTACCAATGTTCACGAGTAGTAATCTTTGTCTTATATAATCAAGGTAAGAAAAGATGAGTAATATTTATCTCACATAATCAAGGTAAGAAAAGATAAGTAATCTTTGTTTTATATAATCAAGGTAAGAAAAGATACTCTGATAAGAATATAGTTTTTTTTATTTAATAGAAATATAAAAGAAGTAATTTTCATTTCGTCTATCTCATTATGAACTGTAAAAAATAAGTACTTATCATAGAGAATAACAATCTACACTTATTAAATGAAAAGCCTAAATTAAAATATATGGTTACATTTTCAAATATGCTTTATTATATTTTCTTAGTTTCATCAGATACAAGTAGGTAAAATAAGTACCACAGTTTACGAATAATAATCTTTGTTTTATTTAATCACAGGTTAAAATATATCTATATATAAGTACCTTGATAAATAATATAGTTTTATTTATTTAACAGAAATATAAATAGAGTAATTTTTGTCTTATCCATCTCACTATGAACTATAAAAAATAAATACTTCTCATAGAGGATAATAATAATCTATGCTTTTTAAATTAAAATCCTTAAATTAAAATAAAATAGAAATAAAATTTTCGAAAATTTTGTAGTAGTGGAAAATAATTTTATGTTTTCCCCCTCAAAAAGCTAACTTATTATATATATATATAATAAATTATATATTATTTATTTTCTGATATATATTCTAATATTATGATATTATTTCTAATAGTTATATTACAATTAAATATATCATTTGAACAAAATATAAAGCAGTAAGCACCTTTAATATTTATACACACCAAATTTTGATTTTTTTTTTTTTTTTTAATAATAGAAATATTTCACATTTTAATCAATTCGGAGTTAATATTCAGAAATTTCCTTTTAAATAATTTTATTTTATTTATAATATTAATTTTCAATTGTAAAATTTTATTCTTTCAGTGCAGTCAGATATATTTCAAACATTGCATAGATAGTTATTTCATAATAAGTATCCGAGAAAGAATAATTCGATAGTAAAAGTTTTATTGGTAATCATGAATTCAAAAATTTCTTTTTTACGACTAACAACAAAATTAATTTCAAACAAAAGATTTTATCAAATTGATTTTCATTTTAAATTTTGCTATTCATACATTTTAAATTTTACTATTACTACATTCATAGTTTTATTTAAGATAAAACGGATTTTGATTTTTTTTTTTTAAATTACGGAAATATTTCACATTTTAATAATATAATTGGAGTTAATATTCAGTAATTAATGCCTTTTAAATAATTCTATTTTTTATTTATAATATTAATTTTCAATTATAAAATTTTATGCTTTTAATACACTTAATACAGCCTAAAACATTATATGAATAATTATTTAAAAATAAATACCAATATTCATGAATAGTAATCTTTGTCTTATATAATCAAGGTAAGAAAAGATAAGTAATATTTGTCTTTGTCTTATATAATCAAGGTAAGAAAAGATAAGTAATCTTTGTTAAAAGCCTGAAATTAAAAAAAAAATTAAATGCCTGAAATTAAAATATAATAAAATTTTCGAAAATTTTGAAGTAGTTGAAAATAATTTTATATGTCGCCCCCCACCCCCCTTAAAAAAGCTAATTCATTATATATATATATATATATATATATATATATATCATATATTATTTCAACAGCAAATTTCATATTGTTTTATTTTATTTTTTACTTTAGATGACTATATTAAATATTTTTTCAGGACTTTTATATTTTAAAAAATTTATCCATTCAGCTTCATAATCAATTTCAGCAATATATATTATATACCATTCATATCATTTAAACAATATGTTAGAAGTTTAGTGAAGTACATTGTGGGTTTAATTATTATTATTGTAATCAGTATTAAAATTTTACATTTTTAAAGTTTAGTATTTGTTTTACTTTTAATAAATAAAGTCTGTGATAAAAAAAATTATAACTAGTAAATCTGCAGATCAAGAGCCTCAACGTCATCTCTGCAACTCATTGTTTTTATCAAACTTTGCGTAATATTAATCTTTCTACAAAAACAAAATTTAAACTATTTAAATTACACAAACATTTATAAAAGGAAAAAAATATTTCGATGGTTTCAGACATTAAAAGCGTTAAATTAAACACGTTGTTATGTAAGGATATTCTGAAATTCTCACGAGCTACTTATTCTAGTAATTTTTATATAATAAAGCAAATTTCTTCAGGGGGGCTCTGCCCCCCTGAACCCCCCGTTGTGTAATTTATTTTGCATTTGTAATTTTCTACTGATTGAGTTAATGATTACCCTATATCTTAGATTTCTTTTTTCACTGCGATTAATAAGGATAAGCAATAATTCGGTCAAGCATTTTACGTTATCCTAATATCCATACAGCAGTATTTACTTGCCTGCTAACCACAAATACCTGTATCTAATGGATAAAGAACTTTTGGAAATGTAAACTGAAACATCTAATTTAGAAATCTAATACCTTTATAAATTTTGTTTATAAAAAAGTAATTTTGATTACCATTCTGCAATATTTATATCTAAGATATAATCTAAATATCAAAAAATGTACTCGATAGCATTAACTTACTAAAATCACCCTAAAGTAGGGGGGCTTCTAAACCTAACAGTTAATAATTCATCATCGTTAAATAGATAAACATGATTTGGCGCCTTTAAGTATTTTTTGTGATTTTCTTTTAATAGTATCTACATTTAATTTAAAATCGTGATGTTACAAATACCGTTGAAATTTGACGCAAACCTATGTTCAGGTCAAATTACGAAAGGTTAACTAACATTTCATTTCCCTTAGCCGGAATTTCTGTTTCATTTTTCGTAATAAGGATTATTTTAATAATTTAATTTATTTTACACTCTACAAGCTGTTACACGGACGTTGTTCACGTAGCATTAAAATAGAGATAAATGCATTAAGTAAAACATTTCACTCCCCACCAGACATACCAAGTCTCAAGCTTTTTGCACATCACTATTATCTTAGAGAAAATGTTCTTTTAAATCGCGCAAATGTTTCAATTAAATAAAGTAACATTTTCTGTATTAAAATACTGGTATCCAGAACGCCGGAGGCTTGGCAGCTCTGCTCCTCTTAATAAAAACATATATGATTAACCAACACTTTATCACATTTTATAGGAGACAATACGGAATTTCTTATTTGTATGGCCTTACATATATCTCAGTCATAAAAATGTAAAATTTTGTGCCAATTAATGCACGCAATTGCGAAAATGAAATCGCAAAGAATGAGAAAAGGAAGGCCAAGTAAAATCGTGTAAATCGAGGAATCTTTCTTCGTAGTGCTGGGAAAATACTGCTACAAAAACTATTTTAGGTGGTATTTGGTGTGAAATGTTTATATGTATTCATTCCTGTCCTATATATCCTTTTTTTTTTTTTATTTGCTTATTCCATTTTTCTTTTGCACGTGAAAATCTTACAAATTAAAATTAACTCTTTGGGAGAAATTGTTATTCATTTTTTTTGGCAACAATAAAGTTTATAAAATTTAACAGAATAATGTCAGTTTATTCTGTATGAAAATAACGAACTTTTTCATTTATAATCAAATAGTTGAATAAATAAATGAAAATATTATTCTATATAGTATATAAATACTATTTTCATTTCTGCGTTTAAATAAATCTATATGCAAATATCTATACAAAGGCATTCATTAATTCATTCCTTTTGCTTTGATTTGACTTCAAAAAACCATACATACTTTCACATTTATGATATTTTTAGATGAGATGCTGTTGCTACGCAACGGTTAAAAGAAAAAACGAAATATAAGTAAATTCATAAAATAAAATGTTTTATATTATTCGAACACATGTATAAAATTCTATCATAAGTTATACACCTAATTTAAAAGCTCTGACAAATGTTTTGACAAAATTGCAAACTAATAAGAATAATTTAATACTCTTATTTAAACATTTCAGCATCCAAAATTTACCATTTAAATCTATTATTCATATGAGCGATTTCTTTCAACAAATGAAAATTTGAAAATCGTCTGACTTCCCATAGAAAAGCATTATATCACAAAATAAAATGTTCTGTATATTCCGAACGAATGAACCAAATTTAACCCAAAACTATACAGCTAAATCCGGAGAGCTCATCAACATGCCCAGGGAATTTCAAGCCGATCGGATGCTTTTTGCGGCAGTTATCGCGGAACAGACAGACAGACTAACGGAAACCAAAACTTTTCGTGTCTCCACAGTAAGCCTTCACTGACGTTTCGGCAATAACTTTCATGTTTATATAAACAGTGAAATAATTTACGATACTAGTAAATCTGCAGATCAGGAGCCTCAACGTCAGCTCTACAATTCATTGTGTTTAGCATCCTTTGAGTAATATTAATCTTTCTACAAAAAACGAAATTTAAAGTTTTGAAATTACATAAACATTTATAAAACGAAAAAATATTTTGAAGGTTTCTGACATTAGAAGCGTTAAATTAAACCCCTTGTTATGTAATGGTATTCTGAAAATCTCATGAGCTACTTATTCTGGTAATTTTTAGATAATAAAGTAGATTTCTTCAGGGGGGCAGAGCCCCCCTGAACCCCTTCGTAGTGTAATTTAATTTACATTTGTAATTATCAATTAATTGTGTTAATGTCCTTTAGTAAATTCTACCAATAGACGGAAACGTACATGAATTCTTTTCTACAGCCCTGTATATTACGTGAAGATTTTTACGCGTCGTCTATAACATTTAAATTTAATGCAGACAAAAAACCCTCTTAAAACTGCTCATATCACATTTCCGGGGATTAGTATGCATAGTGTGCACCATATATCCAGTTTCTGAGGAGTCCTGTATATGGTTCTATTTAAATTCTGCAAACATTTGTTAGTATACTAAATGTATTTGGGCTGGGAAATACATAACTCAAAAAAAAAAAAAAAAAAAAAAAAAAAAACACTGAAGCAATTCGCGCTCATTTTCATTTATACTTACGAATTCATTTGTGTATCCCTGTACATGGTCTATACAATATTTAAGCACTACTTATTAAGCACAAATTTACTTAACGTTAAAACGCACACTATAATCGAAAATGCTCTTCAGCAATCATCCCTAATAGATCAGAACTGTATCCGAAATATTTTATGTGACCCTATAAATGAACGATAAATACGATACAAATCATATTCAAGCTTCTTGTAGTCAATCACAGTAATGTAATTTAATTTCATAATGTTTGAATTAGTGCAACACAATTAACACACTGACGACAGGCAATTTAATTAAATCTGGGTTTAAAAACAGTAGAAGCTTCTCCCTCTTCTGAAAGTGTCTCGGAATTTGGTTTCTGAGATATGTTTTTCATGTTTATGCAGCAGTAAATATCTTTCAATGTACGGATGTAATATATAATGTCTTACAATCTATAAAAAATATGGACAACACAATATAAATGTCTTTTCTGTAAGGTAGAAGTCACTCCCTTAGCCAATGATGTATTCTGAATAAAAACGAGAATTTTCGTTTCCCGTCGCTAATGTGTTAAAATAAGCTGTGAAGAGTTTTTTTCCCCCGTAGACCACATTTTAATCGACCACTTTTGTGTGACCCTGAAAAAAACATATGCTTTGCACCCCATATACTACAAAAATGTTTCAAAAATACATATCAATTTTATTATTTTGTAACAGAGTAACATCATTAAAAAACGCCACAAAAGGATTTTCTTCAAAGATTGTAATATTATGAATACTTTTGAGTTACCTGTACGCATGCTGTAAGTGCTACACATAACATATTTTATAGTAACCAGGTTCTAGTGCACCTTAATAAAGTATATAAATTTCATTACGTTTAAAATTGTGTAACATTATTAAAATACACCGCAGACGATTTTTCCCAAAGACTATAATGTAACGGAATAGTTTTGAGTGCCCCTGTAATTAAGCTATGAATGCTACACTCTTCATTTTTAATACCAAACATACTTTGGCAAACCTCAATAACGTATATCAATTACATGTAATCCCGACTATATTTACGCGAGTTAGAGCACGTAGAGAAACACGGCAGGCGACAGATAGAAAAACTGAAGTCATAAATACTTTTCATCCATGTTGGAAAGTGTTAAAAAGGATTTACATGCCTTTAACTGTACTTTTTTTTCACTTATAGCATGGTTAAACATTAGTTTAAACATCCTAATCCATGCGATAGCAATAACATATTAAAAGCCCCCCAAAATAGGCATATCTGGAGATCTATAAATCTACTGGAAAATAATTCATTATCGTGCCCACTGTTAATTGCATAAATTGCATCGATTTGGCGCGATAAAATATTTTTTGTGATAGCCTTTTAATAGTACCTGCAACAAAATTAACGTAATTTACTAACTTCATTCATATTTGACGCAATGATAGGCTACTAATAACAGTCGCTAGGCAACGAAGAAAAGGAAAAAAAAAAAGAAATATGTATCATGTAAAACAAGAAAATTAATTTAAAAATTCTTTATATTATTGGAATACATGTATAAATGTCCTCAAAACATTATACACGTAAATAAAAAAATCTTATAGATATATTGATAAAACTTCAATATAATAGGAATAATTTAAAACCTTTATTTGGAATTTTAGTATCCATAATTTGACATTTAAATCCATTAATCAAACGTGCCATTTTCTTTCAACAAATCGAAATTTGAAAATCGTCTGACTTGCCGTAGAAAAGCATTATAAAGAAAAATAAAATATTCCATATTTTCCGAACGAATGAACCAAATTTAACCAAAAACTATACAGCTACGTCCGGGTATCTCACAAATATGCTCAATTAATTTCAAGCTGATCGGGTGCTTTTTGCGGCAGTTATCGCGGAACAGACGGACAGACAGACAGACAGACATCCGGAAATCAAAACTTTTCGTGTCTCCACAGTAAGCCTTCACTGACGTTTCGGCAATAAACAAATGAAAAAAAAAAAATAAAAGAAATTGCACATGAAATTTAATTACATTTCAATATTAAAGCATTTATAGTCTTTCACTAAATAAGAAAAAATCGAATAAAATTAATCTTTAATTACTTACCACATAATTTAGCGCAATTAAGAAAGTGCGAAATACATCTGCAGGCCATGCATTCACAACTCGAAAGGAATTCTAGCTGATTTGGCCATAGAACTAAATAGGACAATTGACATTCAATTACTACAGCCATTCCAGCTAGCAAAATGTCTATCTCTCTATTCTAAAAAAAAGTAACTACCGCTGTCACCGCCGCCGCCGCCGCCGCCGCCGGTTTTGAATTTTTTGTGACCGGAGATCTTTCTTCGTTAATATTAAGAAAAATAATGCATACAAAAATATGAAAATCGGTAGTATTATACAGAAATGTTTGATAAACACGCTGATGCAGAGAGTTTTCAGATCGAACAATTATTTTAAGAGATATTTAATGCTAAAGTTGGACAAAATCGTTCCACTAAAAAAGTTTTATAGGAGCAAAAACTGTTCATAGGAATTTAATCATTTTTAGATCATTTTATGCATTAGAATTTGCCGGAGTGCAGATTGCATTAATTTTTTTATTTTGACTAATTTTTTGAGGTTTTATTTCTATTTTAAATTCAGATTTTCAGCATTTCTAGAGATATTTTTAACAGATTTTAGAAAGTGATATTAATTTAAACTGTTGCCAACAACAGCGGAAACAATAATGCTTGATTCAAATTAAAAATATTTATACGTGTAAATAAATTAAAAATTTATTTACACGTGACTATTATAAACAGAAAAAAACATTTGGAATTAGAATTAAATAATTATGTACAAAAAGCAGGAACTTATTAAAAATTACGTCATAAAAACTATAATTACACGTGAATTTTAAGAGAGAAAGGAATTTGTAAAACAATAAATTTATTAACATGCGTTAGAAGTCTTAAATAGGAGAAATTACGTCATGTTTACGTCACATTACAGTTATTACATAAAATGAACACAAAATAATATTGCAAATCGGTTTAAATTTAGAAATTGCGCTAGACATTTATTTGATATTTTAAGAGGATACTTTTTAACTATTTTTGTTAGGAAAGCGCAAATAATATTTCATTTCTAACCCAATAATTTTCACGTGAATATTAAAAAGAGAAAGAATAGTTTGGTCAAAATTACGTCAGATTAAAAACGATTAATTTAAAATGTCTTATTTAAAAGAACTTTCTTTCCGCTTTGTTAAAAAATACCGGGAGACAAAGACTCTGTTTACTTAATTCCTTTTATATTAGCTTATTTTGAAATGTTGTTACACGTGTCTACGTCATCAAGTTATTTTTATTTCGACGTTTTATTTGTATTTTTATTAATGTTGTACTAATTTATTGGTTTTTTCGTTATTTAAAATAAAAATTATGTCAATTTGTATAATTTGGCGAGTGGTTTGGCGATTTATATAATTTGGCGAAATGGGTCGACGGGATAATCAAGTAGTACCGCAACGGATTTGGCGTTAAAATTCCCCAATCAAAGAGAAATGAATAGAAACCCGTTTATAGAGAGATCGCCACTGTTTTTAAAATTATAATTCAATCTTTCGAAATCTTTTTAAAGCCGATCAAATTAGCGTGCATTTAGAGTCTACGGTGTCTGGACGGGGGTTGGCGAGCGTAGCTCGTAGGGGGCCGAGCCCCCTAGTGATAATAAAAACTGCTAACTTCTGAACAATTAGACAATCTTCTAAACAAATATTCGTTAATTATCCATTCGCACATAACAGCGTCAACAACACAACGGAAATAATTTAAACACACGCGGGGGTGGTGAGCCCACTGAATTTCGTAGGGGTGAGGGAAAGTCTTTTCCTTCTTTAGGGAGATACTAGAGCTTCTAAATACACAGGCTGGCTCGTCCGTTTGCCATAGCATTCCCAGGTGGGAACATGTTGGCGCTAGATTCACCTATTTGGCAGATTTATCGCTGTCTTCGTTGCTTCCCTGAATTTATCAAATAGTACGCTATTGAATAAAAGTTTCGAATAAATTTCAAATTTTAAAGTTAGTAATAATTTACTTTTAGTGAATACATAAATGAAATCTGATGTTTCTAAGTACTTTGTTGAAAAGAATGTGTGTGGGGGGACTAAAGAACTCAATTTCAATTTAATTTATATTTTAGGATTATCAATAAATAATAAAATGTCTATAAAAATTAATTGATTTAACTTTTTAATAATCAAGTCATAAAATCAATATATATATATATATATATATATATATATATATATTCGGAATTTGTAAGATTGTATGTATAAGGTTTTCAATAGTATTTTCCAGAAAATTACGATTGTTAAATCGAAACAGAAGGGGGGGGGGGGGTGTAAGGGAGTATTTGATAATTTGATATAAAAAAAGTAGCAGAAAAAGGAAACTGCATCAGTGGTTACTAAACATCTACCCGAATCCGAATTCTTTCGAATAGCTCATGTACCGTTAAAATAATAATAATAAATAATAATAATAATAACTGCATCTGAATGCGGATGAATTGAACCCCTTCCTTTTTTTTTTCTACGTCCTGAAAGAAAAATTGCCTTACATCTTTAATTAATATTTCATTTATTAAAATTATTATTTATTAATATTCATTTTGCTAGTGGATCCAGTGCTGAATTTACAGTCTGGCATCCCTACCCCCAACCCGCTGGAAGATTACGTATTTGATCTTTAATTATAGTCTAGAAGGGCACCCCTCCTCGGAATTTCAGAGGCCGCAAAGCTTCAGAAATCCCTCCCGAAAAAATAATCGAAACTAAGTTTATTTCTTAAAGAGGGTAGGGAGAGAGAAATTATTATTAATTTTCAATAGAACCATTTTTTATCATTAATACCTGACTTTTGACCACGGGTCCGCTCACACAGAGTGTAAGTTTTGCAATTCAAAATGCGAATTTTACATTTTTTTTTCTTTTTCTTATAATTTATTTAACTACTAAGGCAACTTCCATCTAAATCCGTTCAGTAGAACTTTTTTAACTATATTCGCATATATTTCCAAATGTATTATTTTATTTTTCCATATGTTGGAGAATTAAAATGATGAAGATTATGTTTGCAGAATATCAACAGTGTACTGTAAAGTTGGGCTTAATGAATCGGAGAGTGAAATTCAATCCAAAGTTTGAATTGAACAAAATTAATTCCGATTCATAAGCTCAAATTTACAGTACATTTATGGTGCCGTTAACTTAGTGATTTCATTCTTGGAGTTATTGTTTTAAGCCTTTTTAATATTAATTTTTTCTTTTCATTCATAGGCATTAATTGATGCCATAACTTTAAAGATCGGAGATCGGGTTTCATTACTTTTTCATGATAATAGATAAAGCATATTTATTAATTAACTTATTAATTATTTAATCATTTATTTTAAAAATAGTACTCACTAAACTTATATATTTTTTTTTCTCTCTATTTCATGTGCGGACCCCATATTGGTGCAATATATTTTTAAAATATACATGATTTATATTTTTATTTATTTTCCTTTTAAGATTTGATTCTATAAATATATGTAAAGAAAAGAAATTTGATTTTTCAAAGATTTATTTGCTAATATTTTTTCATAAATTGAAAAAACGAAAACTTTATATATTACGCTTTGAATTTATAATGATTTATTGTTGCATGTTTTGATATTTGTAGTTATTGTGTTCCTTTTTTTCTATTTTGGGGGATTTGTACATTTTTGCATATATTTATTTAGTTTAACTGTATTGCACATTAATATGCATTTTTAGAAAAAATTTTTAAAAAAGTAATCTTCCATTTTTTTAATGATTTTTTTTCTTTCCTTCATCATTTTAACAAATTTTTCCATTATTATTTTTTTATTTGCTTTGCTTTAAGATAATTTATTTGTCATACATCAGTGTTTTAGTATACCTTTTGATTTTTCACGTGTATACAAATTATTACGATATGGCAAATGATTTGCAATTAAACGCGCTTATGGCAGCGATTCCCACTTTCCATGGAAAAGAAGGGGAAAATGTACATTTTTTCATTAAAAACATTAGTGATGTCTGCAACATACAGAATTGGAACGACGAGAATCGTATTCTACTCTTCCGCCTGTATTGTAGAGACAAGGCGCAGGAATATGTTGCGAGCGATCCAGAAATTAACAATATTGATAATTTTGAAAATTTTGTGAGTTTATTTAGAGCAAAATTTAGCAGAGAAGAGAATTTCCAGGAAACCTCTTATCAGTTCTCAAATACAAGACAAAAACCTAAACAGACAGTGAAGGAGTTGGCTGAGGTAGTTAAAAAATTAGTCAATCGATTGGTTCCGAACGCTGAGGATATTCCTCAAATGGTCATTCTAAAGCAAAAATTGATGTTTAATATATTGCTCGAAGCTCTTAGACCGGATATTAAAACAGAGGTACTTAAACTTGGAAAGGAAAATTTCGATGATCTGGTTTCTAGTGCTATGGATTGCGAAAAAGCTTTGGAACAGCAATGCTCTTTCTCAGTCAACACCATCAACGCGACGCAGGTTTCAAACAACAGCAGTCAGGACTCGTTGATTACAATTTTGTTGAAACAACAAGAAAATTCAAATAAATTATTGCAGAGTATGGCGGAGCAGTTAAAAGGATTAAAAGAAGAGCGGACTGTTTGCCATATCTGTAACAAACAGCATAATACGCGCGATTGCTGGTTTTTTCCGTCTTTGCATAATAGGGGATTTTTTTCGCCGCAGCAAAATTTTTCTGGTCAGGGTAACAGTGCTGCTAATCAAGCAAGTAATTTTTTAAGTCCTAACAGTAATTCTCCAAGTAATGATAGATATTTTGAGAATCAGGGCAGAAACTTTGCTGGAGATTTTAGAAGAGGTAGCGATAACAATGTGCAGAGATTCAATAGGGGCAGAGGTAGAAATAATTATCGACCATATCGTGGCAGAGGCAGAAGAAATAATTTAAACTTCTAGAGGGTTCTGATGATATTTTGCACAATTTTTCCCCTCAATCTCACAGAGCCCTAGATGATAAATTTTTGCACGAGGGTATGAATTATTCTGATACTGCTGTTAACATTCCCAAATCACTTATGTCATGTTTTTCTGATGATTCTCCACTTCCTTTAATTAAATTAACATTTGGAAAACATAACTTTATTGGTCTTCTGGATTCTGGTGCAAATCTTTCTCTTATACAACCTAAAACTATTAACTTACTTAAACAAAACAATAAACTTAACTTTTTATCTAGATCTGTAAACATCAAGACCATCAATAATTCCAGTGTTCCTTATTTTTCTGCTGTACAATTAAACTTTAAAATTCGTAATAAATGGTTCAGCAATGTGTTTTTCGTTACCCATGATAATTGGCACTCTAACTACCAAATTATTCTCGGTTATGATTTTTTAAACCGAAATAAAGTTTTGTTAGACTCTGCCAACTCTCAACTTATCATGGGAAACCTCACATTTCCTTTCGAAAATAAAAATCCTGATTCTACTCAAACTTCTAATTTTAACAATGAAAATCTAAGTTCCAATGACAATAATACTATTCATGATATTTCAAATTCCAATGCTGAATCACATGAAAATATTAATTCTCTCTCTAACGATATTAATCATGAAGATTCCAAAAACTTTGTCACACCAGCTAACCGTGTCATTATTCGGCCAAATCATGGCAGGATTATAAGACTTAAAGCATTACATAAAATTAACAATTCATTTAACTATTTATTTGTTCCATTAACTACCAAATTGCCACTAAACCTAGATCTTAGTCTTCATGAAGCAAATGTTAACAATTCTATTCTTCTGTATGTATTCAACAACAATAGTCAAAAAATTGTCCTCAACAAAAATACTAAATTAGGTTACTTAAAACAAATTTCTAAAGATCAAATTTCTACGCATGACAACAGTAAAACATACCAGGTAAATTCGCTAATTTGTGATGATATTTTAGAACTTCGTAAAAATGAACTAAAAGCTAATAATTTTCAAGTTGATCACTTACCTGAATCAGATAGGAAGAGAGTTCTCAAACTTCTTATGAATAATTCAGCTGTTTTTTCTTCTTCATACAGTACACTGGGATGTACAGATAAAGTTGTTCCTCAGTTTAACTTACTGCATGATTTTGCTTTACAAACAAAACCATATCCCATTCCTAGAATTGCCAAGGAGTTTGCTAGAAATGAAATCGCTGATCTTCTGAAGGCTGGCATTATAGAAAATTCAACCTCAAACTACTGTTTTCCAGTCATTTTTGTTAAAAAGAAGACGTTACCTACTGATGACCCTAACAAACTTAAATTTCGTATGGTTATCGACTATCGATTACTTAATGCAATAACTGAACCTTATAAAATTTGTTTACCAAAAATCAACGACATTATGCAAAATATATCGGGCAAAAAATTCTATACTGTTTTGGATTTAAAAGCCGCATTTTTTCAAATTCTTCTTCAACAGAAGGATAGGGCCAAACTGGCATTTGCAACGGAGTATGGGAATTATCAACCTAAACGCCTGCCATTTGGATGTGTGAACTCAACTTCTTATTTTCATACTTTAATAAATAACTGCCTTAGCTCATTAAGAGGTAAAAATGTTCAATATTTTCTAGATGACATAATTGTTGCTGCTGATTCGTTGGAGGAAATGTTAATATGGTTGCAGAAAGTTTTTGACAAATTGAGAGAATTTAACCTCACTTTAGACCCTAAAAAGCTTCAAATATGTAAAGAACAAATAACATACCTAGGTTTTAAATTACACAAAAACGGTCACTCTCCTTCTACTGATAATGTAAACAGAATCAATAGATTTCCCATTCCTACAAACCTGAAACAAGTTCAAAGTTATCTGGGTATGATAAATTATTTCCGTCATTTAATTTTCGATTTTGCAAAAATAGTACAACCTATTGTAAATTTAACGAGAAAAAAGGTAAAATTCTTCTGGAGCAATGACTGTCAAAATGCTTTTCTCAAGATTCAGGAAATTTTGCTTACTAATCCAACAGTTAAAAATTTTGATGATAGCAAGGATGTTTATTTGGTTACTGATGCATCTATGGTTGCAATTTGCGGAATTCTTATGCAAAAACACAATGACAAATTCTACCCCATTGAATTTTATTCCAAGCAATTAAATCAGGCAGAATCTAAATACCCTTCAATCAAACGTGAATTTTATGCTATCTATTCCTCTGTTAAACATTTTTCTGAATTCTTGTACGGTAGACAATTCAAAATTCTAACAGATGCTAAAGCTTTAACTTACCATTTAAACCTAGAAAAACAGGCTGAAATTATAACTAGATGGCTTTTATATTTGCAGAGTTTTAATTTTAAGGTTGAGCACATTCCTGGGCTTGTTAATCCAGCCGATTTTCTTTCTCGTGTCGTGGACCTTCCTAATAACCCTAATTTATATGTAAATGCATTAAATATTTTTATACCTACTAACGACTCACTAACTACCGAAAATATACTAAAAGAGCAGCAAAATGATGAAAAACTTAAAGAAATCCGAGAAAAAATAATTGCCAAAACATGTTCTAACACTAATTACTCAATCAATCCTAATAACGATCTTTTAATGTTTGCTAAAAAGAAATCTGGTAATGTCAATAGAGTAAAGAAAATCGTTATTCCTAAAACATTAATCAATAGTTGCATTGCCCTTGCTCACCAAGCTCATTTTGGAATGATAAAAACGGTTGAGACAATTTCCAGGAATTATTTCTGGCACGGAATGGTTCAGGATGTTCAAAATTTTGTAAATAACTGTGAAAAATGTCTTCCCTACAAAAGTAAACAAAACCTTCCTTCATTTCCAAGTGTGAATTGGCTCCCGGAGAGATGCTTGCAATAGATATTGTGGGTAAACTCCCCAGGTCACATGACGGTAAATTTTTTATTCTCACCATCGTTGACCACTATTCACGCTTTCTGGAAGCTATTCCGCTTAGAGATGCTACTTCCCCATCTATAATTAAAGCTTTAAACGACTACTTTTCGAGGTTTGGTATACCAAAAATTATATTATCTGATAACGCCAAAAACTTTACCTCTGATGTCTTTCTAACCTTTCTTAAATCTCTCAATATCAAACGTAGAAATTCGTCCATTTACTTCCCGAGGTCGAACGGTGTTATCGAACGTATTCATCGATCCCTGAAAGAATCAGTTGCTTCACTATCTGATCAAATAATTGAATGGTCTGATAGATTGAAATTTTTTGTGCTTCACTACAATAATTCTAAACATTCTGTAACTAATTTTAGTCCTGCAAACTTATTTTTTGGCAGAGATTTAAACTTACCTATTGATACTTTCTTACCACCTAAAGATGCTGAAGAACCCTCCCAATACTTTAAACAACAACAAGAACATATCAAAACAACCAGAGAATTAGTTAAACTTAATGAACAAAAATATTTTAAAATGAATGCAAAATTTCTTAAAGGTCGTTCTCCTCCAAAGTTGAAAATTGGCGACAAAGTTTATTTAAAGAATTTCAATCAGACTAATACCTTCCATGCAAAAAATTCAGGTCCTTTTAAAATTATCCAGATATGCAATAACGATAACTATCAAATTCAACATATGACTGATCCAACAATCAGAATTATGACGGTGAATGTATCAAAACTCATCTCAACAGGATGTTAGTTTTATTTGTTTTCTACTCACTTAATTTTCTTTTGTTATGGACATTTTAATTTTTTTTAAGGCACTACAATCTTCCTACAAATGTAAATCCCATTTTTTCTAATTTCCATTTTAGTGTCTTCATATGTATATATATCTCTCTGAATTACAATTTTTTTTTAAACAATACAGTGGTAACATCTGTATCAATTCTATGAGTTTTCAATATTTTGCTGGCGAAATACTAGTGGTCACGGAATGTAAGCGCTTACGTACTGTCCATTACTGTTCACTCATACAATTGATTAAGCATACTGATTTATTGATTTCATTATTTTACAATTCTATATTTTATAATAGGTACTATCCTTCATCTAATTTTTTTTTCTACCTTAATTTAAATGATGGGAATGCAATATTATGTTGCCACAGATTTTTTTTGTATGTTCATCTTTGTTAATTTTTGAACAATATATTTCCATATCATATTGAAATTGAAGGGTGATCTCAACATATAAACTTTTACTGCTTATCCATGTGATGTTTTATTTTAAATTTAATTATAGGATCCTATATAACTATTATTAAAAATTATGAGAAAATATATATAAAAAAATTAATATATTTTTGAGACAACTTTAATAAATTACAAATAAAAAAAAATACAAATGAAAATTTATATATGTTCCAGAAATTATATGAAAAATTATCAATGCTCAAATCTCCTAGCTGCAGCTCTTTGAATACTAGTGGAGATATTTTATGAGAATACGATGGAGCAACTGCTCTAAGTTATTTCTCTTTTTCTTTCAGTTCCCAACAAATTTATAGCGAGCACACACAGAAGGTAAATTCGGCATAGCTTGGGGCAAAAAATAATCACAAAATTAGTACCCTTCCGATAAATCCTTCAAGGTGCAACTATTCATAATTTAAAGGGAATAACATTTTATATTGTAAATTGCAGTGTCCAAGATCACATATGATCTATTTTAAAATTCACAGCTTAATGTCTTAAATTTTTTTAATTTAATGGGCACAACTATCATTCTGAACAATGTACATTTGTTTTTTGTTCAAGAAATTGATGGTATTTTACAATGTAAACAAAATAAATACTACAAATAATGATATACGGTTGTCTCAGCTACATCACAATTGCAGTATTATCCTGTTTTAATTTTATTGGTTTGATTTTGCAATACTTGAAAACTTTATGCAGCATTTTGTTTGTTTTTTTAAATATGATTACACATATAGTTTTATTTTTATCATAGTTGCAATATGTCTACTGTTAGGGGTTTGCACATGAAAAGATTACATTTTTATAGGCCAATTGGAACCTCACCCATGCAGTGTTTTGTTTATATATAAATTTTAGTGGTTTGTTTCTACCTGTACCATGTTTGTTATTGTTTGATATTGTGTTACAATTCTATTTCTATTTGTACTGTGTATTCTTGTTTGGTATTGTGTTTATATATTTGTTTTGTTGTATTGTGTTTATTGTTGTTTAATATTGTGTAGTTTACCTTTAAATTTGCATAGAATTATCTGCAGATGGTTCATCTTTTCGAACCTGTCAGCTAAAAATTTTTTTTTATCCTTTTTTTTTCTGCTACCGGGAGATAAAATGTTGCATCATAAAAAATATAATGCATCATTTCCCATTCAAATTAATTTAAATAATATAATTTATTTCAATTTTACAACTTAAATTAACATTTTCAAACACCTAATTTCTAATCACAAGTTTTAAACTTATAATGTAAATTTTAATGATAAATAATTCAATATTTCCTTATTTTTCAATGTAAACATTATCTCTTATTAAGATTATTTGAGTGCAATTAGTATTTTATTATATTTCAGTAATTTAACTTTCAAATTTCTTTCAACATACATCGCGAATGTGTAAACACATCGGAATTTTCTAAGTCCAAAATATAAAAAATAGAAATCTTTTATTTATCAATATTTCCCTTTTAAATTATATTATGTGGATAGAAATATTTATTTCTAGCCGATTGCAAAATTTTCAGTGACTTGTGATAAATACTTTGGCAGAAATACGCAAAAATGTATTTTCTATCTTTTCTCATTTTTAATTTCGGCGCGCGACGCCATGAGATCATTCTTTCCGACATTTTGAAAGTTCCAACAAGAAGGGTATTCCCCTTTGCCAAACAGACGCTTAGTTCAAAACCGGACGTCTGCTAAATCGTTTAACATTCCTTTTGGAACACGCACGTTGTGTGTGACGTCAGGCGCAGGGAGGATAGGCGTTTTTAATTGGCTGGCGCGCTCTGTAATGGCTTTTCATGTTTGAAACTGGGTTCTGAAAAAGTCATCATTCTTCACCAGGGAGCCGTTAAAGCAAGTAACTTGTGGGGGCTGCGACGCCGTGCTTTTTTAGCCGGTTGTTGCGGCAGAAGAGTTCCGCTAGCCAGTGAGAAGAGATCGACGTTTCGTTAGGCCTTGGCGGCCGTATATCATCTAAAGGAAATATAATATTTTTTCTTCAAGAAGCATTTCTAAGTAAATTTCATAGAACATTATTTGGAAGCCTTGAATTGTTCTGCTCATCGACATTTTATTATTCTTCGATTCTTCTTTGCTATAAAAACATGAATTGATTATCTATTTTTTTGTCGATGCGATAAATAGTAAATTGCCTATGTAACGAACTGAAATTGTCAAAATCTGCATTCCTGAAGGAAGTTCACAAACATCCTATTTCCAATTTTCCAAATCCGTAACTTCTCGCTCGGTTCAGATTCGCATTGAATAAAAAGAAATAGAATCTACATTCCTGAAGGAACTTCGTCTACAGCATGTTCCCAGTTCTCCAAATGCAAGAGTTCTTCTTAATCCCTAGTTGGACTTTACACTCCTGAACTTTAATCCCTAGTTTAACTTTACATTCCTGAACTTTAATCCCTAGTTTAACTTTACATTCCTGAACTTTAATCCCTAGTTTGCAAAAAGAAATATTACGTAAACTTCTGCTTTTTCTTAGATGACAATATGTCTCAATTTGTCTAAAATTATAGTAAATTTTACATTCACTTTGATAATCTTTACATAATTCATAATGTAAGAATGCATTCAAATCAGCAAATTTTATATATGTTTAAATAAACGTCATTTGTGAATTATCTTTCTGTGTTCAAGTACTTGGGTGAGTGTTTTCTTTTCTTTATTTTTTTTCAGCTACGATAACTAGTAAATATAATTTTATTTGATCTTAAATAATTTAAAATAATTCTTAAAAACCACATTTAGCAATGTCAACCACTTACGTCATCGGCTGTAGTGTAATTTTGAGCTTATGAATCGGAATTAATTTTGTTCAATTCAAACTTTGGATTGAATTCCACTCTCCAATTCATTAAGCCCAACTTTACAGTACAAACAGCAATTTATTAACGTAAGAAAATGTATTTTCTATATGTACATTCATCCTCCAAAAATATTTTAATGAGTTTTTTTTTTCCTTTTTGTGTTTATGTAGCGCCACATAAAAAATCAAAAGTGTGCACTTTTGATTGTCCTTAAGAAGTTGGCAATGTAATAAAATAAGTATTATAATTAATTTCTGATGCTAACAATGAACAAAATTAAATTAACCGAACAAAAAATACTATTAAAAAATATTTTTTTTCTTTTTTTTTACTTTGTTATAGTTTTTAAAAACTTCTATAAAGTAAAATTGTTTTAAAAAAGTTTTCATGGGTAGCAAGTTTTCATTACTTTAATAATATGAAACTGTTCTTTTCTATTAGGAGGAAAATGTAATGAGACTCATGGGTCGAACCAGCAAAATTTGAGGCCTATTTAGGGCCCCTTCACAAAAATCTATTTAATAAAATAGGTCCCTTCACAAAGATGAATTTAACAAAATGGACCCCGTTTTAAAAATAAATTTAATAAAATGGGCTCCTTCACAAAACTCCTTTTAATGAAACAGGTCCCTTCACAAAATTCTTTTTTAATAAAATAGGCCCTTTGACAAAATCCCTTTCCATAAAAACTTACTTCTATTTATTATTTTTATTTTGTTAGGTTTTAAAATCAGTGATTTGTAAATAAAACCAGTTCACCAGGAACAAAAACTTTAGCAAAATGGTTTAAAGAAGTTTTTGTTAATAAATGCTTAGTTCGAATTTGAGTTACTCGATTTCAACTTTCATTACAAAATATTATTTTTCACAAAATTATAATAAAATTCACACACACAAAAAAAAAAAAACTTTTACTTTTCACAAAATGGGCACCAGGAAATAAACCTGCATCGACCTCTGAGATTTCATAGTATGGAAGTATCCTTTGATATTTTTTAAAACAATTTTATATCTGAAAGTTACAGTAAAGATACGCTTTATTTCTTGGTAATACTGACTTACGAAAATTGTTACAAATATTTATTTATATATTTTTAAATATTACTGTCTTATGATGAAATATTAACAATAATCTTAAGCAAATTTGGAGAATTTTTTTCAAAAACTTCAAATAGAATCCATTTTTTTGTGAAAATGAATATAAAAAAAAAAAAAAAAAAATTATATTGTAAAATTTCCCTGAAAAATTCTATTTTACATTAGTTCTTTAGCGAATTTTTTTTTCAAAAATCTCATAAATTTCATCACATGTTAATATTTTGAGGTATAGTTATTAATTATCCAAAAAATTTAAAGTA
Organism: Maratus speciosus; assembly: GCA_963932465.1. Classification (NCBI taxonomy): domain Eukaryota; kingdom Metazoa; phylum Arthropoda; class Arachnida; order Araneae; family Salticidae; genus Maratus; species Maratus speciosus. The sequence goes on from OZ010789.1 coordinate 158,532,904, forward strand.
GCTTCCCATATAATTTCACTCTATTTTCGTCCGATAATATGAAAAATCACAAATCGCATCAAAATCAACTGTTTTCCTGAAAATGAACTAGATGGCGCTGTACTTTTAAAATATGTCCTTATCGCCAAAATTGGCGAAGAAAAAAATTCACGAAGAATATAATCTACAATTAATATTAAATCTATTTAGTAGCCTTAGGAGATACAAGCACTTCTCTCGTGACGTCACGGGTAGTTTTTATGACCGTGGAGAGGCATGTTATAATATATCGAGACGGTGTTGGCGGGAGAAGGGAGGCCATCCCCGGGAATATTTCTGTACTGCATGATCACAAGGTGGATATCATTCTTGTCTAGTGCAGTTTTGGTGAGATTGGATTTGACAGTTTGTATACATCGCCCTACCTAACCATTTGAGCAATGATATCCAGGACTAGATGGGTTGAAAAATATGTCTCGATTTGAACAAAATTCACTAAATTCTTTAGAATCAAACGGTGGTCTGTTGTTTGCAATAAGCTTCTCAGGGATACCGAAACGAGCAAAACAAGTTTTCAAAGTACTGATAATTGTAATATATTTGGAAAATAAATCTACAAATAAAAGGTATGTTACTGAACAAATATATCAAAAGATAACATATCTAAATTTCTTCAGAAGACCAACTGTTGTCAAAGCTGAAGGGTTCCAAAATCTTCTCCCTAGTTGATGCAAAAAATGCATTCTGTCATATTCAGCTAGACGAAGAGAGTCTGAACTAAATCAGTTGTAACCTTTTTCAATGGTCACTCTGCTAGTTTTCTGTCTAAAAGTGGTTCTGTACTATTTAATCTTTGATTCTGTTAATAGATAATACAGTGCGATACCATATTTTCTACTTTAGAATTCACGCTTGGCCAATAGAGAGATTGACGTTCGAGATTTTCGCAAGACACCCTATCTGTGCCCGACATGAAGACACTGCAAAATGTCTTTACGGCAAGACTCTGGAATTACTAGTCTTCGGTTACGGCAGATAAGGTCATTTTCTATGTGGTGTTCAGACTGACAGTGCCAATAAAATTGCGAATGCGGGATCACATTATGTTTATTTTGAGGCCATCCATTTTCGATATAATTTTTTATACTTTGGAGATCTTTGTTATTTTCAGTTACTTGATTGATTTAATATAATTTGGATTTTGAAGCTTGCACTAGCAAGGAACCATTAAATGCACATTGTCGATGTCAGATATCGAAACAGTCAATACTGGCAAAGGTGTTCTGGACAAGGCATCAGCAACAACTAGATATTTGCCAGGTACATGAGTGAGTTTGAATTTATATCTTTGTAGACGTAATGAGAGTCTAGAGTCTTGCCAAGAGTCTTTGCAATCTTGGCGATATATTTTCAAATTTCTTAGGAATTAGTCCTAACAAGGGCTTGTGATCTGTTCCTAATTCAATATGTTCTAAAACACAATGAAACTGTTTACAAGCATGAACAATTGCAAGGAGTACTTTTTCGATCTGGGAATATCTTGACTGAGCTTCAGAAAGAGTTGCAGATGTATATGCAACTGGTTGACGGTTCTGGAAAAGAACACAACCAATGCCAAAGGAATTTACATCAACAGAAAGCACTATAGGTTTATCTTTGTCAAGGAACTGGAGAACTGAAGTTGATTGTAATAGGTCTTTAACTCTCAAAAAGTTTCATTGTGATGAAAACCCCATTTCCATTTTGTATCTTTTTTTAGTAGATCTCTTAAAATGGAAGTTTCCTGTGAAAATTTAAGCACAAACTTCATAAGATATATGGCAATGCCTAAGAATCTCATCATTTCTTGTGTGTTGGCACGCATTGGAAAATCTCTAATAGCTGAAAATTTTTGGAATCAGGCGAAAGACCATCAGATGAAATTATATGACCTAAATATTGTAACTTCGAAACGTCAATAAGAGTCTTATCTTTGGTGAGCTTCAGTCCACTTTCTCTAGCAATTTGAAATTCTTTCTTTAATTTCTCACAATGCTCATCTAAGTTTGAACTGTACACTAAGATATCATTAAAATATGGGTCGCTTTCTGGGAAGTTTTCAAATATATTAACCATGCACCTTTGATATACTTCGGGAGCACAATTTAATCCGAATGGCATTACTAGGAAGAGAAATCTGCCAAATGGTGTTATAAAAGTGCAGAGATCAGACTCTCTTCGTCTAGCTGAATATGACAGAATGCATTTTTTGCATCAACTAGGGAGAAGATTTTGGAACCCTTCAGCTTTGACAACAGTTGGTCTTCTGAAGAAATTTAGATATGTTATCTTTTGATATATTTGTTAAGGGGATGAGAACAAGAGAAACTCTTATTGATCCATCTTCCTTAGGAATTATAACAATTGGATTTACCCAATCAGTAGGTTTTGTGATCTTTTCTATTACACCATCCTGTTTCATTCTTAGGAGTTCATTTTTTTCTTTCTAAAGCCTGTGGTATCTTACGAGAAGTTGCTATAACAGGTGGGTCAAAAAACATCAACTAGGAATCAACTAGGCACGAACTAAGCTTTTTTGCATCAACTAGGGAGAAGATTTTGGAACCCTTCAGCTTTGACAACAATTGGTCTTGTGAAGGAATTTAGAAATGTTATCTTTTGATATATTTGTTAAGGGGGCGAGAATCAAGAGAAACTCTTATTGATCCATCTTCCAATTATAACAATTGGATTTACCCAAACAGTAGGTTTTGTGACCTTTTCTATTATATCCATCCTGTTCTATTATTAGAAGTTCATTTTTTTAATAATAATAAAATATATATTTAACTTTACTTTTATAGCTATGCCAACAAGCGAGCCAAGGAATGCCTAGAGTAACAGACATATGGCCATTCAATGACATTGTCTTTCACACAAGCCGTAAATTGAAAATGTCTTTTACACACGCTGAATTTTAATCAGCATATATCACTGATCAACTATCACTAGTTGAACTAGTATGTTGTGGCCATCACAAAACTTTCTTCTATATAAATCACATAAACAACACTAATTGATGCCAAGGTATACCTGAATCTGAAGTTTGATAAAAATTCGTGCATTAGTTCTTGAGATAGAGCTATAGTAGAAATTCTGAAAAATACAGCATAGCAGCGCCACCTGTTGAGCGATTTGCACCAAAACATAAACAACACTAATTCATAACAAGGTATACCTGAATCTGAAGTTTGTTGAAAATCTAAGCATTAGTTATTGAGATAGAGCTATTGCAGAAATCGCAAAAAATGCTGCGTAGCAGAGCCATCAGTTGAGCGATTTACACCAAAATGTATAAAACGTCAATTCATGTCATGGACTAACTGAATCTGAAGTTTGATAAAAATCCGTGCATTAGTTCTGGAGATTGAGCTATTGTGGAAATCGTGAAAAATGCTGTATAGCAGCGCCACCGGTTGAGCGATTTACACCAAAAACTAATCAGCACCAATATATATCAGGGACTAACTGAATATAAATTTTTATTAAATTCCGTGAGTTACTTCTTGAGGTAGAGCGCCCACAAAATTTGTGTCCCATACAGACAGACAGACTCACATACAGACATTTTGTAAAAACATGTTTTTCGGAATCTCTGACCCCTAAAACGTGTAAATCCGTCGAAAACCGGAATTCGAAAATTTTCACGAATCCAATACTTTCTTTTTGTAAAGATAGAAGAAAGTAAAAATCATCAGTTAAAAATCATATCACTTTTAGAATTGCGTCACTTACCAAAAGCTTGTTTACGCATGGCTACAATTAAACGAAAGAAAAGTGCATTAACAATTCTGATTGATACAGCAGTGAAAAATATTATTGAAGAAGCAAAACAGAAGGAAGAGAAATGTTAAAAAAGCCGCTTTCGTTAGAGTTAAAAGAATTTACAAACGATGTCGATTTCTATAACAGAGAAGGATGATGAAACTGAAGGCCTCGTCACATGTTTCACGGCAAAAAAAAAAAAAAGCAAAATTACTTATCAGGAATTTCGAATGACTGTTTGTTTATAATAATACAGAATAAAGTAATGAACAGAGTTGCCAAGTCTCCGGCTGTTTGCACACCAGTATTATCTTAAAGAAAATCTGGTTCTCTTAAATCGTCCAAATGTTCCAATTAAATAAAATAACACTTTCTGTATTAAAATACTGGTAGCCAAAAAGCCGGAGACTTGGCAGCTCTGAATGAGGGAATTATTTCATAGCGTAATGCTAATTTTGGTATTTATATTTGGGTCAAATTTAGGGCAGAAAAGACATTGTTTCTGTTTATTGTTGTGGATGGTTTGGTAACAGGATAAAAAAGGATTATTTCTAAGATTCATGAGTTGAAAGCCTAATCAAAATGCGCTCATTTTTTCCAATAATGTTCATGAATGTCTTATAAATGTTCAAAAAATTGCAATGAATCTGCCTAACCTTACAGTTTTACAAGAAAACAGACCGGACACAAAAATCTTTAGTATTTGCTAAATTTAATATTCATTCATCTTACATTATATGTATGAACTGAGGCCATGAATAAACAAAAATATTGAAATTTATGTTTTGCGCTATTAAACAATGTACTGCATAGGTGTATTTTTAAAAAAGATTATTTGTGGTCCACAGTGCCCTATGCTGTGGACCATATACCCCGGCCTTAGAGTATAATGGTCCACTTTGTCACTTGCTATTTAAAAAATATATATTAAAAAGTGTATGCATAATTATTGGTTTTGAGTGCATTCAACTCAAACCTTAATATATAGATAATATGTATGCATTTTCTCAAACACAGAAAAATAGTACTTTGTGAGTAAACATTCAAAATTTGCAAAAGTGGTCCATTGTACCCTAGTCTCCCCTATATTTTAATACCTTGCACAGTAAAAATGTCACATTTCTAAAATTTTGTATTCATGAATGTGTTATTCTTTTTTATGTGTTGGTTAAAGCCAAAGTTGTGAAGCTCATATTATCCTTGTTTTGAGTTACAATACTTTAGATAATACTACGGTGTTATATATTTTATATGTTACTAGCAAACCCCGCGGCTTTGCTCGCGTAATATTTGAAATATGCCAAGTGATATTTATATGTCTTATTTTTATTAAAAGAAATTATACTTTTGCGAATAATTGAAAAATTACTATTTAAAACATAATTTGACTAAAGTTCATTATTACACTGCATTATGCAGAAATTAGATTTAAATTAATAAAAGAAATAAAACTAAATAAATGATAATTTAGAAAATATTTTGAAACTTTTATGCTCAAATAATACGCTTATTTCAGTATTCATTTGAATTTTTGAATTTTTTAGAACCCTTTTTCTTACGTTCTAAAATTAACCATCATGTCAAATTCCAAGTCCTACCACCTCTCTCAACATAAAGGGTTCTGTTGAAATAGGAACTGACATCATTAATTTGCCAACAATAATTTTGAAATCGGTTTATTATTTCCTAATATTCCACAGAAACATAATTTAGAAAGCTTTTAAAGGCCTTTTTTAGAGCGTTTGTTGTTCCTGTGAACACCAGGTGCTAGAATCATCCGCATAAAATATAGCCTGTGTAGGATCAGAGACTGTTACCATTGATTTGCAAATATTACTTTTATAATCGGTTTATATCTCCTGAAATTGCATAGAAATCTTAATTTAGGACTTTTTTAGAACGCTTTTCGCACCTCCCCTTCGCTTCACCTCTTTTTAATGCGAATTTATTTTCGACTGTCTTTCGAGGGCATTTATATTTTATAAGTAACTACCATGCCATATTTAAAGTTTCTAGCCTCTTCAGTATCACAGAAATCGCAATTTAGAAAGTTTTTTGCTCCTGAAAGCCTCTGGTGGTAGTGGCACAGACATAAATATAGCTTATGTTTGAGCATGTTCTATCACCAACAATTTTACACCATTATTTTTTAAATCGGCTTGGTATTTGATAAGATAGCATAAAAATTGTAATTTCGAAAGTTTTTAGAACCCTTTTCATCCTTTTAAATTTGGAATTTTCTTTCGACTGTTCGTAGAAAGCAGTGCATCTTGTAAGTAAATACCATGCCATATTTCAAAATGTTAGATCCCTCAATTGTGCAAAAAACGCAAATAGAACATGTTTTGCTCTTGCACCGACAGATGGTAGTGAGAGTAACATAAAATATAGCCTATGTTGGAGCAGGGACTGTCACAATCAATTTTCAATCATTACGTTTGAAATAGGTTTGGTATTTACTGAGATTGCGTAGAAATCGCAACTTAGAACGTTTTTACAACGATTTTAGAAAGTTTTTCGCGCATTTTCACCCCTTTTAATTTTCCAATTTTTTCGAAACTGTTCTTAAAGATCATTTACATCTAATAAATATGTACTTTGGCTAATTTCAAGTTGCTAGCCCCTACCGATCACAAAGATCGAAATTTAGAAAGTTTTTTGCTTCTGTAACCTCCAGGTGATAGTGACACCGACATGAAATAGCGTCTATGTTAGAGCAGGAGGCTCTCAGCATTAATTTGCCTACCATTACTTTTGAAATCAGTTTGATTCTTCCTGAGATTGCTCACAAATTGGCATTTAGAACGTTTTTAGAACGCTTTTTACACGATAGATTTATTATATCTAATAAATATATACCATGCAAAATTTCATGAATCTAGGTCCTACCATTATTCAAAAATCGCATTTTTAGAATGTTTTTAGTTCCTGCATCTCCTCTGGGGTAGTGGAAACAGACATAAAATATAGCCTATCTTGGAGCAAGAGCTGTCGCAATCACTTTACACCGTTATGGTTGAAATCGGTTCAGTACTTCCTGAGGTTGCATACAAATCGCAATTTAGAATGTTTTTTACAGCGCTTTTCGCGCATTTTCACCCTTTTTAAATTTCGAATTTTTTTAGGAAATGTTCTTAGAGATCATTGATATCTTATAAGTAACTACCATTCCAAATTTCATGATTCTAGGTCCTTCCATAACACAAAATTGCAATTTAGAACTTTTTTTTCTCCTGCAACCCAAAGGTGGTAGTGATACAAACATAAAACAGGGCCATATTAGAGCAAGGTCTGTCACCAAGAATTTACAACCATTATTTTTGAAATCGATTTGATACTTCCCAAAATTGAGTAGAAATAACCATTTAGAATGTTTTTTAGAACCCTCTTCCCGCATTATCACCCCTTTTAAATTTCGAATTTTTTAAGAACAGTTCTTGGAAATCCTTTATATCTAATAATTAACTAATGTTTAAAATTTCATATTTCTAGGCCCTTCAGTAACGCAAAAATTGCATTTTTAGAACGTTTTTTGCTCCTGCACCCACTTTGGCGTAGTGGCACTGACATGAAATATAGCCTATCTTGAAGCAAGGGTTGTCACCATCATTTTGACGCCATTATTTTTTTTTTAATCGGTTTGGTATTTCCTGAGATTGTGTAGAAACCCCCATTTAGAACGTTTTTAGAACGCTTTTCGCGCATTTTATACCTTTTAAATTTCGAATTTTTTAAGAACTGTTCTTAGAAATCCTTTATATCTAATAACTAACTAATATTTCAAATTACATATTTCTAGGGCCATCAGAAACGCAAAAACCGTAATTTAGAACGTTTTTTTCTCCTGCACCCCCTTTGGGATAGTGGCACCGACATAAAATATAGCCTATCTTGGAGCAAGAGTTATCACCATCATTTTCGCACCATTATTTTTTAAATCGGTTTGGTATTTCCTGCGATTGCATAGAAATCACCATTTCGAACGTTTTTTAGAACGCTTTTTGTGCATTTTCACCCCTTTTAAATTTCGAATTGTTTAGAAAATGTTCTTAGATATCATTTATATCTTATAAGTAACTACCATTCCAAATTTCATGAATCTAGGCCCTTGCATAACACAAAAATTGCATTTTTAGAACTTTTTTTCTCCTATACCCCCTTTGGGGTAGTGCCACCGACATAACATATAGCATATGTTCTAAGTTGGACAACACCATCATTTTGACACCGTTATTTTTTAAATTAGTTTGGTATTTCATGAAATTGTGTAGAAACCACCAGTTAGAACGTTTTTAGAACGCTTTTCGCGCATTTTCATCCCTTTTAAATTTCGAATTTTTTAAGAACTGTTCTTAGAAATCCTGTATATCTAATAAGTAACTAATGTTTCAAACTTCCTATTTCTGGGCCCTTCAGTAACGCAAAAACCGCAATTTAGAACGTTTTTTGCTCCTGCACCCCCTTTGGGGTAGTGGCACCGACATAAAATATAGCCTATCTTGGAGCAAGGGTTGCCACCATCATTTTGACACCATTATTTTTTAAATCGGTTTGGTATGTCCTGACATTGTGTAGAAATCACCATTTCGAACGTTTTTTAGAACACTTTTTGTGCATTTTCACCCCTTTTAAATTTCGAATTGTTTCGAAAATGTTCTTAGATATTATTTATATCTTATAAGTAACTACCATTCCAAATTTCATGATTCTAGGCCCTTCCATAACACAAAAATTGCATTTTTAGAACGTTTTTTGCTCCTGCAACCCCTTTTGGCCAGTGGCACCGACATAAAATATAGCCTATGTTCTAAGTTGGACTAACACCATCATTTTGATACCATTACTTTTGGAATCGATTCAGTAGCTACAGAGATTACACCCTACAAATAAACAATTTTTACCTCTTTATAATATGATGACTAGCAAACCCCGCGGCTTTGCTCGCGTAATATTTGAAATATGCCAAGTGATATTTATATGTCTAATTTTTATTAAAAGGTACTAACTAAATTTTTATTTTATTAAAAGGTAATATATTACTTTATTAAGTTTTTTTCTATTAAAAGGTACTTATTACTTTTAAGAATAATTCAAAAATTACTATTTAAAACACAGTTTGATTAAACATCATTATTACACTGCATTAGGCAGAAATGAGACTTAAATTAATAAAATGAAATAAAACATAAATGATAATTTAGAAAATATTTTGAAACATTTATGCTCAATTAATACGCTCATTTCAGTATTCATTTGAAGTTTTGAATTTTTTAGAAACCATCTTCTTACATCTTAAAATTAACCATCATGTCAAATTCCAAGTCCTACCACCTCTTTCGACATAAAGGACATAAAGGAAAGGATGTTGAAACAGGAACTGTCACCATTAATTTACCAAAAAATAATTTTGAAATCGGTTTGTTATTTCCTAATAATCCACAGAAACGTAATTTAAAAGGCTTTTAAAGCCCTTTTTTAGAAAGTTTGTTGTTCCTGTGAACCCCAGGTGGTAGAATCACCGGCATAAAATATAGCCTGTGTAGGATCAGAGACTGTTACCACTGATTCGCAACTATTACTTTTATAATCGGTTTATATTCCCTGAAATTGCATAGAATCGTAATTTAGAACTTTTTTAGAATGCTTTTCGCACCTCCCCTTCGCTTCACCCCTTTTTAATTCGAATTTATATTCGACGTTCCTTCGAGGGCATTTATATTTTACAAGTAACTACCATGATATATTTAAAGTTTCTCGCCTTTTCAGTTTGTTGCCACCAACAATATGGTGCTAGGCGTTACTCATAGATATGTCTTTTCTTCATACTATTGCATTAATAGCAAACGGATATATCTTTCTTAATTGGGTTGTAGGTATATTTAAAAATATCTCCGTGATTGAAAATTAATTTAAAATGGATAAACAGTCCGTAAATTGAGATAAGCTTTTCAAACAAATATTACTGAAAGCACTTTTTGTATTCTATTAGATGTTGGAATAATCAAATGTGCGATGTTTAAAGGTCAAATTGCAGTAAAAGTTAAATTTATGGTTGGGTTAGGTTGTTGCCACCAGCAATATGATGCTAGAGTTACTCATATTTCGTCAATGTCTTTACTTTATAATATTCCATTAAGAGTAAACAGGTATATCTTTCGTAATTGGACTGCATGTAGGGATGAGATTTCCACGTTTTTGCACCCGGTATATTCTTAGTGAAAATGTTCTGTCAAATCGTGAGAGTGTTCCGATTAAATTAAATATCATTTTCTCTAACAAAATACTGGGGTGTATAAACGCGGAAATCTTATTCCTGGCTGCATGCAAATTAAAAAATATCCATGATTGAAAATTACTTTAAAATCCATTCACATGAAAAAATTGAGATACAATTTTCAAATAAATTTCATTTGACAGAATCTTTTTCTATTCGACAGTGTGAAAAACGAAATTGTATGATGATCATAAGTTGAAAAAAATTTCAGTAAAGGCAAAATTTATGGGTTAGGTCATTGCCATCATCAGTATAATGTCACAATTGGCCTTGTGTTGGTAGTTTTTTTTTTTTTTTTTTTTTTTTTTTTTTTTTTTTTTTTGTATATTCTGCCGATGACTCAATGAAAGAGTCGAAACATGCAAATTTTTAATATTTTGTAAAGTTTTTTTTTTCCTTTATTGAAATAACGATTTTTAAGCAAATAATTGTACTTTAATGTATGCTATGACATTTGTTTGGAATATATATTATTATGGTATAGTTAAGAGTAGACGCAATTAAGACTATTTTACTTATATTTCTTATTCGTCTTTTTAACGATTCGTGGACGGGAATGCACCAATCTCAGTTATTGTCATTGCCGTATTATTTCATTTTAATGTATTTTACCCGCAAGGACCCTTATTATTGACACGACCGAAGCCGGGTAGATCTGCTAGTATCTAATAAATATGCACCTTGCCTAATTTTAAGTTGCTAGCCCCTACCGATCACAAAAATCGAAATTTAGAGCGCTTTTAGGTAGCTTTCTTTACAAAAAGCTACCTATTGCAGCCGTTCGGAGGAAAGCGATTTCAAAAAATTTTGGTATATTTTCATCGATCATGACCCCCAGATCCCGAAACCACCCTCCGTTCAAAATTGATATATATATATATATATATATATATCAATATATATATATATATATATATATATATATCTGACATATGTCACACTGTAACTCTCGTATTTATGAACCGATTTGGATGTAATTCGGTGTGTACATAGTACATACCAATGTCTCGACCGAGTTCGTTGGCCAGCTTCATCCGCCATTTTGTTTCAAAATGGCGGCCATTTAAAATTTTTTTTTAATTTAAAATTTGAAATGTGGTACCAAAAAATTGAAAATGGAAAATATTTTTTTCTTATGTATTTGACCTTTATACAAAGACTCCGTAGCAGTTTTTGTTTCGTCTATATCTTAAAAAATGGCTGAGTTATAGCATTTTGAATTTCTAGAGAAGCTGACATTTTGAAACGTCCTGAATTTTGTCACGCGATAAAAGGCGTATTTATGAACCGATTTGGATGTAACTTCGTTTATACATAGTACAGACCAATGTCTCGAACGAGTTCGTTGGCCAGCTTCATCCGCCATCTTGTTTAAAAATGGCGGTCATTTAAAATTTTAAGAAAAATTTAAATTTGAAATGTGGTACCAAAAAATTCAAAATTGAAAAAATATTTTTTTTCTTATGTGTTTGACCTTGATAAAAAGATTCGGGAGCAGTTTTTGTTTCGTCTATATCTTAAAAAATGGCTGAGTTATAGCATTTTGAATTTCTAGCGTGGCTGACATTTTGAAACGTCCGGATTTTGCCACGTGATAACAGACGTATTTACGAACCGATTTGTATATACCTTGGTGTGTACATAGTACATACAAATAACTCTTCCGAGTTCGTTGGCCAGCTTCATTCGCCATCTTGTTTCAAAATGGCGGCCATTTAAAAAAATTAAAAAAAAATTAAATTTAAAATGAGATACCAAAAAATTGGAAAATGAAAAAGATTTTTTTTGTATGTGTTTGATCTTAATACAAAGATTCCGGAACAGGTTTTGTTTCGTCTACATCTAAAAAAATGGCTGAGTTATAACATTTTGAATTTCTATTGTGGCTGACTTTTTAAAACGACCTGATTTTTGTCACGCGATAACAGGCGTATTTATGAACCGATTTGAATGTAACCTGGTCTGTACATAGTACATACCAATGTCTCGACCGAGTTCGTTGGCTAGCTTCATTCGCCATCTTGTTTCAAAAGGGTTGCCATTTAAAAAAAAAAATGTAATTTAAAATTTAAAATGAGGTATTAAATAATTGGAAAATGAAAAAGATTTTTTTTATGTGTTTGGCCTTGATACAAAGATTCTGGAGCAGTTTTTGTTTCTGAAAATTTGTTCTTTTGTTTATATCTTAAAAAGTGGTTGAATTATAGCACTTTGAATTTCTATCATGGTTAACACTTTGAAACGATCTTGTATTTGTCACGCGATACCACACGTATTCTCCTATATCGATGGAAGAAGGCATGTGGATAGTATACATCAATATCTCGACCAAGTTCGCTGGCCAGCTTCATCAACCATCTTGTTTCAAAATGGCGGCCATTAAATTAAAAAAAATATTTAAAGTGAGGTGCAAAAAAATTAGAAATTGAAAAAGGTTTCTTTCTTAAGTATTTGACCTTGATATAAGGATTCCTGAGCATTTTTTGTTTGTCTTTATCTTAAAAAATTGCTCAGATATAGCAGTTTCGATTTCTAAAGTGGGTGACATTTTGACAAATCTGATTTTTTGCCTGCGACAGCACTCGTATATATCAACCGATTCCGATATGAGTGAGCATGTGCACAGCAATTACTAAGGTCTCGACCAAGTTCACTGGTTAGCCTCATCTACCATGTTGTCTTAAAATGGCAGGCACTTTAAGAAATCGCCGAATTTGTCAGCCAAATATAAGTGACTTTAAATAAAAGCAGCTTGGATAAAGCTGACTAATTTCGCAAAATTCTAATTCATAATGATTTAGTATTGATAAAAATTAGTATTGAATCTCCTACATTCGGTTTCCACTTAATTGAGCTTCGTGTGTTTGAATAATATAAGTTGGCTTTTTTAAAATAAGGAATATGAAAGCTACCTCTTCCTCCTGGCACTGGCCGAAAGGACTTTTTAGCTCCTGAAACGTCTTGGTGATAGTGATACCGACACATAATAGCGTCTATGTTAGAGCACAGGCTGTCAGCATCACTTTCCTACCATTGCGTTTGAAATAAGATTCATTCTTCCTGAGATATTGCCGACAAATCGGCATTTAAAACGTTTTAGGTAGCTTTCTTTACAAAAAAGCTACCTATTGCAGCCGTTCGGAGGAAAGCGATTTCAAAAAATTTTGGTATATTTTCATCGATCATGACCTCCAGACCCCAAAACCACCCTCCGTTCAAAATTGATATATATATATGTATATATATATCTGACCCATGTCACACTGTAACTCCCGTAATTATGAACCGATTTCGATGTAATTCGGTGTGTACATAGTACATACCAATGTCTCGACCGAGTTCGTTGGCCAGCTTCATCCGCCGTTTTGTTTCAAAATGGCGGTCATTTAAAATTTTTAAAAAAATTTAAAACTTGAAATGTGGTACCAAAAAATTAAAAATGGAAAAATATTTTTTTCTTATGTATTTGACCTTTATACAAAGATTCCGGAGCAGTTTTTGTTTCGTCTATATCTTATAAAATGGCTGAGTTATAGCATTTTGAATTTCTAGCGTGGCTGACATTTTGAAACGTCCTGAATTTTGTCACGCGATAAAAGGCGTATTTATGAACCGATTTGGATGTAATTCGGTGTGTACATAGTACATACCAATCTCTCGACGAGTTCGTTGGCCAGCTTCATCCGCCATTTTGTTTCAAAATGGCGGCCATTTAAATTTTTTTTTTAAATTTAAATTTGAAATGTGGTACCAAAAAATTTAAAATGGAAAAAAAAGTTTTTTCTTATGTATTTGACCTTTATACAAAGATTCCGGAGCAGTTTTTGTTTCGTCTATATCTTAAAAAATGGCTGAGTTATAGCATTTTGAATTTCTAGCGAGGCTGACATTTTGAAACGTCCTGAATTTTGTCACGCGATAAAAGGCGTATTTATGAACCGATTTGGATGTAATTCGGTGTGTACATAGTACATACCAATCTCTCGACCGAGTCGTTGGCCAGCTTCATCCGCCATTTTGTTTCAAATGGCGGCCATTTAAAAATTTTTTTTTTAATTTTAAATTTGAAATGTGGTATCAAAAAATTGAAAATGGAAAAATATTTTTTTTATGTATTTGACCTTTATACGAAGATTTCGGAGCAGTTTTTGTTTCGTCTATATCTTAAAAAATGGCTGAGTTATAGCATTTTGAATTTCTAGCGTGGCTGACATTTTGAAACGTCCTGATTTTTCTCACGTAATAACAGGCGTATTTATGAACCGACTTGGATGTACCTTGGTGTGTACATAGTACATACAAATATCTCGACCGAGTTCGTTGGCCAGCTTCACCCGCCATCTTGTTTCAAAATGGCGGCCATTTAAAAAAATTAAAAAATAAAAAAAATTAAATGAGATACCAAAAAATTGGAAAATGAAAAAGATTTTTTTTGTATGTGTTTGACCTTAATACAAAGATTCCGGAACAGTTTTTCTTTCGTCTATATCTAAAAAAAAACGGCTGAGTAATAGCATTTTGAATTTCTCTTGTGGCTGACATTTTAAAACGACCTGATTTTTGTCACGCGATAACAGGCGTATTTATGAACCTATTTGGATGTAACTTGGTCTGTACATAGTACATACCAATGTCTCGGCCGAGTTCGTTGGCCAGCTTCATTCGCCATCTTGTTTCAAAAGGGTTGCCATTTAAAAAAATTAAATTTAAAATTCAAAATGAGGTATTAAAAAATTGGAAAATGAAAAAGATTTTTTTTATGTGTTTGGCCTTGATACAAAGATTCCGGAGCAGTTTTTGTTTCTGAAAATTTGTTCTTTTGTTGATATCTTAAAAAATGGTTGATTTATAGCACTCTGAATTTCTAGCATGGCTAACGTTTTGAAACGATCTTGTATTTGTCACGCGATAACACACGTATTGGCCTATTTCGATGTAAGAAGGCATGTGGATAGTATACATCAACACCTCGACCAAGTTCTCTGGCCAGATTCATCAGCCATCTTGTTTCAAAATGGCGGCCATTAAATTAAAAAATATATATATATTTAAAGTGAGGTGCAAAAAAATTAGAAATTGAAAAAGGTTTCTTTCTTAAGTATTTGATCTTGATATAAGGATTCAGGAGCATTTGTTGTTTGTCTTTACCTTAAAAAATGGCTCAGATATAGCAGTTTCAATTTCTATTGTGGGTGACATTTTGAAAAATCTGATTTTTTGCATGCGACAGCACTCCTATATATTAACCGATTCCGATGTGAGTGAGCATGTGCACAGCAATTACTAAGGTCTCGACCAAGTTCACTGCTTAGTCTCATCCACCATGCTGTCTTAAAATGACAGGCACTTTAAGAAATTGCCGAATTTGGCAGCCAAATATAAGTTACTTTAAAGAAAAGCAGCTTGGATAAAGCTGACTAATTTCGCGAAATTCACATTCATTATATTGATAAAAATTAGTATTGAATCTCCTATATTCGGTTTCCACCAAATTGAGCTTCGTGTGTTTGCATGATATAAGTTGGCTTTTTTTAAATAAGGATTATGAAAGCTACCTCTTCCTCCCGGCACTGGCCGGAAGGACTTTTTTGAACACTTTTCGCGCATTTTGCCCCTGCATCTCCTCTGGGGTAGTGGAAAAAGATATAAAATATAGCCTATCTTGGAGCAAGATCTGTCACCATCACTTTTACACCATTATATTTGAAATCGGTTCAGTACTTCCTGAGATTGCATAGAAATCGCAATTTAGAATTTTTTTACAACGCTTTTTGCTTATTTTGACCCCCTTTTAAATTTCGATTTTTTTAGGAAATGTCCTTAGAGATCATTGATATCTTATAACTAACTACCATTCCAAATTTCACGATTCTAGGCCCTTTCGTAACGCAAAAGCCGCAATTTAGAACGTTTTTCTCCTGCACCCCCTTTGGGGTAGTGGCACCGACATAAAACATCGCCTATGTTGGAGCAAGGGTTGTCACCATCATTTTGACGCCATTATTTTTTAGATCGGTTTGGTATTTCCTGAGATTGTGTAGAAACTGCCATTTAGAAGTTTTTAGAACGCTTTTTGCGCATTTTCACCCTTTTCAAATTTCGAATTGTTTAAGAACTGTTCTTAGACATCATTTATATCTTATATGTAACTAATATTCAAAATTTCATATTTCTAGGCCCTTCAGTAACGCTAAAATTGCATTTTTAGAACGTTTTATGCTCCTACACCCCCTTTGGGGTAGTGACACCGACATAAAACATAGCCTATCTTGGAGCAAGCGTTGTCACCATAATTTTGACACCAATATTTTTTAAATCGGTTTGGTATTTCCTGAGATTGTGTAGAAACTATCATTTAGAACGTTTTTAGAACGCTTTTTGCGCATTTTCACACCTTTCAAATTTCGAATTGTTTAAGAACTGTTCTTAGACATCATTTATATCTTATATGTAACTAATATTCAAAATTTCATATTTCTAGGCCCTTCAGTAACGTTAAAATCGCATTTTTAGAACGTATTTTGCCCCTACACCCCCTTTGGGCGTAGTGATACCGACATAAAACATAGCCTATCTTGGAGCAAGCGTTGTCACCATCCTTATGACACCAATATTTTTTAAATCGGTTTGTTATTTCCTGAGATTGTGTAGAAACTACCATTTAGAACGTTTTTTGGAACGCTTTTTGTGCATTTTCACCCCTTTCAAATTTCGAATTGTTTAAGAACTGTTCTTAGACATCATTTATATCTTATAAGTAACTAATATTCCAAATTTCATATTTCTAGGCCCTTCAGTAACGCTAAAATCGCATTTTTAGAACGTTTTTTGCTCCTACACCCCCTTTGGGGTAGTGGCACCGACATAAGATATAGCCTATGTTCTAAGTTGGACTAACACCATCATTTTGATACCATTACTTTTGGAATCGGTTCGGTAGTCCCAGAGCTTACCTCCGACAAATAAACAATTTTTTCCTCTTTATAATAGGAGTATAGATGAAGTATAGATAGATTATATGGGTTATTTCTGTATAATTATGCAAATTGTTTCTCAATCTATTTATTAAATGGTGTAAATATTAAACAAATTGTTTGTGCATTTTGATACATTAATAGTTATTTTTCAATGCTATAAGAATCTGATACCTTTTAAAAATGTAAATGAAGGTTGCCAGAAAGTCCTTTCAAGATATTTCTTTTCCCGAAAAATTGAAAGTCGCCGTTTTCTCTCGCACGCCAAAGCCCCTGTAACACATATACCAATTAATGTTTAAAAAAATTTGTGATCTGCAAATATACTTACGAAATTTGATTTTTATACTTTCCAATAGGAGTAGAGAACATTTCAACTCATTCTTCCTAGTAGTTTTTCAGTTACGTTTAAAGACCATCATTACTTTAGTTTATGGAGCAGTATATTCATTGACAAAATGATTAATTTCATAAGAACTATTACTAAATGCAATAGAATCTTGATTATTTTGTGGAATATTTAACTAATTTACTCAACGATTTCCTAAGTCTGCTTAAACTTTCTATTAAAAACTCTGGGGATACAATTAAGGATTTGTATTATGAGTTTTTCAATGTAGAGACAGTCTTCTAAACTTAATATACACTTTTATTCAATTTGTTTGTTATCTGTCTGTCTGGATCAAATCTTGCAATATACTTTTGACCCATTGCCGTCGAATCGACATTCAATAAATGTGGCAGAAGTTATTTGTTGATGATATTCAAGTATCTTCAGGGCTGTACCTCGTCAGGAGAAAGATACAGGGCAAAATTGCACTTGCGGAAAATATCACAGGAACTAGGGTGCCTCTATATAAGAGAGGCGACATACGGTACATAAAATTTGATTGGTTGGGACGATTTTTGACAAAATTAAATCATCAAACATCTTGGCAATCGTGTCATTATCGTCAAGTTAATATACCTGTTAACTTATCTCACTCGAGTAATAGGAATACCTTCTGGCGAATATCACCACGTTCTGGAGTTTAGCTTTACCATCATTTGGACTACAAAAGTCTGTCTTTGCACATTGAGCCCTGTGCATATGTTGCCTCTCTCTCATATAGAGGAACCCTAACAGAAACAAGTCAACACAAGCAGTTAAAGTTACAACATTGGTCACAACAATGAAATTAATTTTGCGCAAACCCCACTAAAATAAACAAAAATTAAATTTCAACTATATGAGAATAACAATATAGTTTTAACTATATGAGAGTAATAATATACTTTTAACAATATGACGGTAACAATATGGTTTTAGCTATGATTTTACAACAATGTATATCAACAATATTTTTTTGCTCTATTATTCTTCCACAATCATATATTCAGCACACAAAATGCTTTCAACTACAAATAACAGCAATACTTATACTTAGCAATAGCAAAACCCGATACTTCGTTTGCGTCTTTCTTAACATGTACCAAGTAATATTTGTGTTAATATGTATCGCTTACATCTTTTGATATAAGGGATATAATATTAAATAGGACTTAATTCAGGAGGACGGAGAAAATCACGAAGAGACAAAACAGAGAACGCAAAAATATCGAAAAGATGTATATTTCGTATGGGTAAGAAACTAATTTCTTCCTGCGCTGGAATTTATAATTTGAAATACTTTTTTCTTTCAGATATAGATATTCTTAAATGATGTATTTGAAATATGTATCCCTCCGATTTTGAAAAGAGAAAAAAATGGAGGAACATAAATACAAAAAAAAAAAAAAAAAAGATTAAAGTAAGAGTAATGTAGAAGATCATGAAGGGAAGAAATAGAAAAACGGAAGAATATCGGAGGTATGTATATTTCCTACAGTTAAGAAACTATTTTTTTCTGTGTTGGCATTTATAATTTAAAAAATATATTTCTTTCAGATATGGATATTTTTAAACGATGAATTAGAAATATGTATACCTTCGATTTGATGAAAAGATATGCGAAAACCTACATACAAACTAAACAAAAGATTCAAGCTTTGATAATAGACAGGATCGTGCAGAAAAAAAAAAAAAAATAGGAGAACGTAAGAATATCGGAGGTATGTATACGTTCCATTGGGTAAGAAATAAAATTTGTCATGAGTTTGCATTTATAATTTAATAGATTTATTTTTTTCAGGTATAGATATTTTTAAAAGGTGGAATAGAAATATGTATCCTTCCGATTTTTATGTAAAAAAGAGATGCGGAAATCGGGATACAAGCGATTAAAGAAATTCAGATAAGGAGGACGGAGAGGTTCATGAACGGATAAAGCAGGTGCGCGCAACAGGGGCGGACTGGCCCACCCCGCTACCCCGCGATCGCGGGGTGGGCCAAACGGGTGTAGTGGGCCAAAAAAATACATTTTTTTACTTTTCTTTCTTTTCAATAAAACTAAAAAAAAATAATTATGAAACTCAATTTTTCTTGGTAGCGAGGTGGGCCAAACGGGTGTAGCGGGCCAAAAAAGAAAAAAAAAATACAGTTTTTTTAAGTTTTTTTATTTTTAATAAAACTAAAAAAAACCCTAAAAATATATAAAATTTAATTTTTCTTGGTAGCAGGGTGGGCCAAACGGCTGTAGTGGACCAAAAATTTTTTTCTTTTTAATAAAACAAAACAACAAATTATGAAACTTAATTTTTCTTTCCTTTTTTTTTCCGTGAAGCATCCGCCGCCCTTTTTTTTGATCAGGTGTAAGTCTTAATTTCTACCTTCCCTCTCCCATCAGCAATTTTTGCCAGATCTGTGCAAATTATTCATTTTGTATAGAAGCCGAGAGATAGGGGATAAAGTAAAAAGCACATATGGTCAGTGAAGGTTGGGAAGTTGTTCGGTGGGATCAATCTACCTGTGGACACTTGCGTAGTAGCAAAAGATAGGCAAGGATTAGCTTACCTATCTAGGAATAATCTACAGATCAAGGATCTCGGGAGGGACGGATTAGCTTAAAGAGAAAAACGAGAGGAGGCAGCGGCAGATTTGAGACGTTAAACACGGCAATTTTCTACAATTGGTAAAGCTGTTATGTAAATATAATAAAATTTTGCTCGGTTATGTAGCATAGGCTATGGAGATAAAGTCAAGAAAGAGGATCTTTAGAAAGTATGATGAAGGCTAGAATAGATCTGAAAGAAGAACAAAATGGAAATCCCAAACGGTATGGAAGAGGTTCGTTGATCACATTCCTGTCCAAGTAATTTATAAATCAGTTAAGTGCTTATCTCTCCACTCAGATCCAAATAAACATTGCCGATGATGCAAGACAGTCAGGTCCATTCAGTATGGAAGCAAATTTCACAAAAGATATAACGGTAATGGAGCAGTTGGCTCTTTGTGTTCGTTATGAGCAGCGTGGTAAAGTGAAGGTTAGTTTTTAAAATTGGTTGATGCCCCCAAAACAACAGGGAAAGTTTTCTATCTCCAAGTAAAAGAAGAACTTAAAGTTTAAACTCCCTTCATCACAAATAGTTGGGACTTTTTTTTATGGTGCAGCAAATATGAGTGGGAGATATAAAGGTCTGCAGGCACAACTGAAAAAGACAATCCAAATACACAGCATGTTCATTGATATGCACATGTGCTTAATTTGTTCCTGGCAGATGCAACAGAATGTTGCAAATTGACAACGGACTTCTTGGCAGAGGCGGATTACCCATTAGGCTGAGTAGGCTGAAGCGTAGGGGCCCAGAAGGAAAGGGGCCCCTGTGCTAAGATTTCTTTTCGATTTTTTATTTCTTCACATTGAGCTAACATTTAATGCAAAAGAGAAATGATGTGCAGTATTCTTTGTTTCGCTCATTTATTGAATCGGGAAAATTATTAATTATTAATTGTAGTCCACACGCTACTCCACTTTTAATTTCTTCTCTATTCATAAAAAGAAAGTATTGAATTCTTGGAATTAAGCTTTCAGTTTGGGAAAGATTTACATAGAGGAGACTTGTAGCCACGGCGGCCTAGGCAAGATTTTGACAGCACATCTACGAACGATATCTTTTAAAGAAGCTTTTAAATTTTAATCAAGCATTTGTCTAATCGTAACTCCTTACATTTTAGCACAATGGTCAGCCATCGGACCTCACCCCAACCCCTCCCACCTTTAAAGCTAGACCGAAATTCACATTGTTTTGGGATATCCTAAATATTATTTGATTGTATTTGAAAAAAAAAACTGTGTGTTAAAATTGCGCGGGTGCTGCTATAATTAATGCATAAAATATCAAGAAGTTAGACTGCTTACAATAGAAACATACAATCAACTGCAAAAAGTGTAAGTGCAGACTTTAGATACGGCATTTGCTTTAAATGGACCAGTATATATATTAAAATACGAAATTATATATTTTATATGGCCTTTTCAGGGGTAGTACTGCTCCTAGGTGATATTTCAGGACATACTTTTTTCGGTATTTCAGGACACATTTACCCAGCATACTACATTTTTTCTGCGACCATTTGCAGAAATTCGTGATTATTTCCGCGATCTTTTACCGAAATTCGCGCATTTTTTCTGCGATCTTTTCCCGAAATTCGCGATTTTTTTCTGCGATCGTCTGCGAAAATTGCGATTTTTCTCTGCGATCTTTGCCGAAATTGGCGATTTTTATTCTGTGATCGTTTGCCGAAATTGGCAATTTTTTCCGCGATCGTTAGCCGAAATTCACGTTTTTCCCACGATTGTTTTCCGAAATTCGCGATTTTTTTTCCGCAGTCGGTTGTTGAAATTCGCTATTATTCCACGAGATTGTTTGGCAAAATTCACACATTTTTCCGCAACTGTTTGCCGAAATTCGCGATTTTTCCTGTGATCATTTGCCGAAATTTGCGATTTTTTTCTGCGATCGTTTGCTGAAATTCGCATTTTTTCGCGATCTTTTACCGAAATTCGTGTTTTTATTCTTCGATCGTTTGCCGAAATTCGCATTTTTCTTCGTGATCATTTGCTGAAATTCGCGATTTTTTTCGCGATCGTGTGCCGAAATTCGTGACTTTTACCGCGGTCGTTTGCCGAAATGCGCATTTTTATTTTTCGATCGTTTGCCGAAATTCGTGATTGCATTCCGCGATCGATTGCAGAAATTCGCGATTTTTTTCAGCGATCGTTTGCAGAAATTCATGATTATTTCCGCGATCTTTTGCCGAAATGCGCGAATTTTTTCTACGGTCGTTTGCAAAATTCGCGATCTTTGCCGAAATTCGTGATTTTTATTCCGTGATCGTGTGCCGAAATTCGCGTTTTTCCCGCGATTGTTTACCGGAATTGGCAATTTTTTCCGCGACCATTTGCCGAAATTCGCGTTTTCCTGCGATTGTTTTCCGAAATTGGCGATTTTTTTCCTCAATCGATTGCCGAAATTCGCGATTTTTTCCCGAGATTGTTTGGTGAAATTCACAATTTTTTTGCGATCGTGTGCCGAATTTCGCTTTAATTTTCCGCAATCGTTTGCCGAAATTCGCGATTTTTCCCCGCGATCATTTGCCGAAATTTGCGAATTTTTTCTGCGATCGTTTGCTGAAATTCCTAATTTTTTTCGCGATCGTTTGACGAAATTCGCATTTTTTCGTGATCATTTGCTGAAATTCGCGATTTTTTTCCGCGATTATGTGTTGAAATTCGTGACATTTTCCGCGATCGATTGCCAAGATTTGCGATTTTTTCTGCGATCGTTTGCCGAAATTAGCTTTTCTTTTCCACGATCGTTTGCCAAAATTCGCATTTTTATTCTTCAATCGTTTGCCGAAATTCGTGATGCATTCCGCGATCGATTA
This sequence comes from Maratus speciosus, assembly GCA_963932465.1. Taxonomy (NCBI): domain Eukaryota; kingdom Metazoa; phylum Arthropoda; class Arachnida; order Araneae; family Salticidae; genus Maratus; species Maratus speciosus. The sequence continues at coordinate 158,555,741 of OZ010789.1, forward strand.
CTGAAATTCGCGATTTTTCTCTGCGATCGTTTGCCGAAATTCGCGATTGTTTTCGCGATCGTTTCCTGAAATTCACGATTTGTCTCCGCGATCATTTGCTGAAATTCGCGATCGTTTGAGGAAATTCGTGATTAATTTCTGTACTTGTTCGGCGAAATTTGTGATTTTTTTACACGACCTTTTGACGCAATCGCGATGTTTTTTTCGCAATCATAACACGTACTTCGCGATTTTATTCGGAGATTAATTTCTGCAATTGTTTGTTGAAATTCGCAATTTTTTCTCGTGACCAATTGATAAAATTCGCGTCTTTTTTTTACGCGACCTCTTGACGTAAATCGCGAGTTTTTCCGCAGTTGTTTCACGATATTTACGATTTTTTCCTCGAATGATTGGCCGGAATTGGCGATTTTATTCATGGATCGTTTGACGAAATTCTATGTCGTTTACCGCACATCAACGCGATGTTTTTTCGACTCCGCGGAAATTGCTGAACAGCCGATTAACGAAATTCGAGATGATTTCCCTTCCTGTCCGGCTGACAAATTCCCTTTTGTTATTCCTGTGACCACTTGACAAAATGTATAAGTTTTTATCATCAGATGACAAAATGTTTCACTATTTTCTGGCTCATAATTTTTTTTCTCTCCTATGCACTTATTAATTCCAAAATGCTGATTTTGTGGAATTATGTAAAAATAAATGATTCGCGGGACTGAACGGGAATATATAGGATTTTCATGACAAGTACGGCCCTTGGGTTCCTGTGCCCTAAAAGAATGATGTCCTCTATCTAAAAAAAGCATTTAAAAAAATCGCACTCTTTACGACTAAAAGTTAGCAAAATATAATATTTTTAATTTTATGAAATTTCAATGTTTGCCGTTTACCTGTACTAAATAATTCCATTTCTAGTGCTAGAAAACGCCGAAATTACATAAAATTCATAATGTGGTAAGTTTTGGTCGTAAAATAATAGTTTTTTTTGTTGTTGTTGTTATGTTCCTCTCAGACAAAAAACATTTTTCTAAATATAACCTATAAGACCCAGGGGCTGTATCAAAATTAAATTTAGAATTTTATTAGGTAAAACAAATATTATATCTAAAAACTTTACTTCATTTCTATACTTTTTGTAAATAGAAGTACGATTCCTTCATCAGTGGTTTTTGAGATAATTGAGCAGACATGTATTTTGAATCAACTGGTCTATATCGCTTTGAAAAAGAGGAGGGGGCCCGCAAAAAAGTCAAGCCTAGGGGCCTGGGTAGTGGTTAATCAGCCTCTGCTTCTTGGTCTTAATGTAAGCTACAACCATGTTTAGCTCAGAGTGATAAGAGCGTATGAAAGCATGGACTTCACTGAATAAGGGGCCTGTATGTGGAAATAAACTTCTTCGCGATTACAAAAAGTAAGCGCTAAAGAGTGGTGGATTAAGGATCGAGCACTTAATAGCAAGTTTGGCGAGTCTTCGAAATCTTTTAAAGATCAATATAAATTTTTAACATTGTTTAAGTGGCTACAAGGTATCACTGAAATGGACGATTTTCCGTCACATGTATCTTTTTCGGCAAGATCACCGATTGATAATTAGTGCAAGCTTCAGCACACATTAATAGCAACCATTTTAAGCGACCTATTCAATATATCTATGCCGACATCGAAGTATCTGCATAAATAAGCGGCCTGGGATACGTAACTCCTGCTAACAAAATCGAAACCCTGAAATCCAGTGTCTTACAGAAACGACATAATTTTGATATGGCTATGAAAAATACTTCTGAATTTGCGGAACATCTTCGGAAACAACTAATAGAAAAGGAGTAAAGCATTGAAATTGAGAGTTTCCTACCGAAAAAAAGAATATATAGCGAAACGTCGATGTGGTAAATATTCTCACGATGAGGCAAGAAGTATTATCGGATCCCCATCTGACTTATTTAAGAGAAACGTTTATAAAGTCATTTTATACACAGCTATTCAACAGTTGAATACACGATTTACTGGAAATGACTTGCCCATGAAAGACATTGCGTGGTTCGATCCTCGCTGCTTCAGTGGGGTTAAATTTTTAAATGAACTTGCTGAAGAAGTTCGGCATATTGCAGCAACAATCTCGACGTAGCGAGCTCTACGCCGCTTACAGCAAAAAAACGAGCGATACAGAAGAACTCATTAAAGATGATGAGGAACGCTGTAAAGTTAATAAGAAATGTAAAAAATGCCTAGCTTGTGCATTAGAATTATTGTGCGAGTGGAATGCCTATGGTCGTATTTATCCAAAACAAAGACGTGTCGAACATTTATTTATTGAACATTTATTCAGTGTAAAACACGTGAGCGTACATGTGTGTATGGGTGGAGCGAGTTGCGAGTAGAACAAGATTTGTAAGTGAGCGTGGCGATTTTCACGTTTTGTTCGCTCGTACACCTCGCCGAATATCTTCGTGTTTTTTTGCTACATACGGTAAAATTCAAAAGCAAACAGTAAAAATGAGTAGCAACCAACGTTTGAATGCTGTAATGAGGTGGAGAATAGCAGGGAGACTGGAAAGAAGGCAGTCTCAAGTGCAGATTCCTGGAGACTTCAATGTAACGCCCAACGTCGTATCGAACTTTTGGAAACAGTTTAAGGATACTAGATCCATACAGAGAAAGCCTGGACAAGGTCGTCCAAGAGCCGCGATAGCCAGTGAAGATCGCTATTTATCTATTACAGCGAGGGGTAACAGGAGTGCAGCATCTTCCCAGGCCTCTCGTGACTTTTATGCGACTACAGGAAGCCGAGTTTCAAGGGTTACTGTTTGCAGAAGACTACATGACAGAGGGTTGTTGCGTCAGCTCAGTTCTGCGCACGGGAAAACCCGTTTATCATGATACAGAGATAATCGACTTTGGACGAGGGGTTATTAAGGGACTGTTCTATTCACTGATGAGTCTCGGTTCAGCCTAAACTCTAATTCTTGACGTACTTTCATCTGGAGAAAACCAGGGATCCAATATATGCCTCCCAACGTCCGAGAAAGAGACCACTGTGGGGGTTTGATGGTCTGAGCCGCCATCATGTTGGATGAGCGCACACCCCTCCCTATGTTTGGCAAAGGCTCTGTCACTGGTCTGAAGTGTAATGATATCTTTGTACATTTTTGTTTGCCTTTTTAGGGATGCAATTGGCCCTGATTTCATTTTAAGGGACTACAACTCGCGCCCAGATAGAGCTCATCGGGTCGACGAATTTCTGCAAAGTGAGGATATTCACTTGATGGGTCGGTCCGTCAGATCTCCAGACCTAAACCCTATACATCATATCTAGGACGCTCTGGAGAGGACAATTGAAACTCATTTTTCACCTTCCAGAACCACTGAGTGCTTGAAAACAGCGTTGCTGGAGGAGTGAGGCTAACTGCTACAGGGACTCATAAACTGCCTGATTTCCATTATGAATTCACGTTGTGGAGCTGTATAACTGTAAGAGAGGAACACACCCCTATTAACCCATTTTTTAGTTCAATATTGTAAGCTCTGTTTTATACCTTCTGACGCTGATGAGTTTTATGCGAGAACTGTTGAATGGTTATTTTTTTGCATTTCATCAACCTACTTACATACCTAATTTCATTAAAATCTACCCAGTCGTCCTGGAGATAATCAACCAAATTACGATTATGATAAGATAATAGATGGAGTTGTCTCAAGTTCAAAAGAATTGTCCAAATATCTGACATTCTAATTAGTTAGTAGTGAGGATATAAAACAAACTAATCAATTTTAAGGTACTATATTCATATTATAAACAAACATTAATCAATGTACAAAGGGAAGTCAGTATTCAAACATTTTAACAATAGGGTTGTCGATTGGTGGGCCAACGCTTAAATCTAGCGGGGTGGGCCAAACTGTGCCAGTCCGCCCCTGGCGCGCAATAATATTTTAGATTAGTATATTTATTATGGGTAAGAAACTAAATTTTATACCAATGTATATTTTGCCATTTATAGTTTAAAATAGTTCTTCCTTTCAGATATAGATGTTAAATAAAGAAGAATTAGAGATATGTATCCATCCAATTTTGAGTAGGAAAAAGATGCAGGAACCTAGATACAAATAAACAAACAACAACAACAGCAAAAGATTCAAGTAAGAATAATAGGGAAAATCATGAAGGGAAGAAATTAAAAAACCGCAAGAATATCGGAGGCATGTATATTTCCTATGGTTAAGAAAATAAATTATTTTTCCTGTGTTGATATTTATAATGTAAAAAATATATTTCTTTCAGGTATGGATATTTTTAAAAGGTGGATTAAAAATATCTATCCCTCCTATTTTGAAAAGAAAAGAAATGAGAAAACATGGATATGAACCAAAGAAAATATTTAAGTGAGGATAATGGATAGGATCACGAAGGCAGGAAACAGGAGAACACAAGAATACCGATGGCATATATATGTTCTATTTGGTAAGAAACAAAATTTTTCACGTGTTATCATTTATAATTTAAAATATATATTCAATAAATGGTATAAATATTTTAAAAGATAAATTAGAAATGTGCGTCACTCCGACTTTAAGAAGATAAAATATACGGAAACCTAGATACAGACGAAAGAAAAGAATCGAGTATGGATAATGGAAAGGATCCTTAATACAGGAAGTTTAATGTACCTAAATCGCAGAAATTAAACCAGCAATCGCTATAACAGGGGTGCCTTAGTTAGTTTGGAAAGATTTTCGTTTAATAAATATAAAATCATACAAATTGGAGGTTCGTTTTCAAAACCAGGCCGGAGTGTGCGCAGCACACACGATGTATGCTGCAGAAGGCAGTGGGGTCTCCCACTGTAAATTCATTTGGATAGATTTTCGTTTAAAAATATGAACTCATACTAATTTGGGGATGTACGCTGCCGAAGGCAGTAGAGCTTTCAACATTAAGTTCGTTTAGAAAGATTTTCATCTAAAAATGTAAAATCATTTAACACTGATTTTGGGTATATTTAAGATTATTATCCCAGGCCTGGGCAACGTCGGCGGGTAAGCCAATTCAATAATACTACGTGGGAAAATGGTGTAAAATTAACTGAAAAATATCCTTGTTTTAAATGCGTGTTCATTCACGCGAGAATAATTAATTAGAAGAAAATGGTGGGTTAACAAAAATAGGAAATGACAAAAGATTACAATAAAAAATATTCTAAAATAGTTATTAAAATTTATTGCTTTACTCTTATTTCCGAATTTTACAAGTGGTATATATACAAAGTGTCCAGAATTTAAACCCCTCTACTCTGACCTCTCAGTATATAAGTTTAAATTTTAAATAGATACTATTCAAGACATGTTGAAAAACGTGACACGTGAAAGAAAATAGTTCCAGAAATCACCGGTAGATGGCGCTAGATAACTGGATGTACGCTGAAAAGGCATATTTTAAACACATTTTATTTGACCGTAATAAACATTCATGTGACAAATACGTTATCGACGCACGGAATCAGGGCCATCGTTAAGCCTTTTTCTTCGAAGGTGGGGGGGGGGGGGACCTTAAATTGCCAAGTCAAATTTCAGTATTTGCCAACTAGTTTTATAATTGCGCCAAGTTACCACAATTAAAAAATGTAATATAATTCTTATTTGTAAAAAGTTTAATAATATTCCCAATTAGATTTGTAACTTTTGCCAAATCTATCAGAAGTAGAAAATGGTTTATAGTTTTTATTAAAGATTTAAACAATTTTGTTAACTAAGTTTGTAAATTTGCCAAATGTAACAGCATTTGCAAACGGTTTTTTGGGGGGGAGGCTTCCCCCCCCCCCCCTTTAGCGAGGCCCCTGCACAGAATGCTTCTCAATTGGTTCCTTCTTGAAGATTTAAAATCTGCATAGTCTGTGGACAGCTTGTTCAACTGCGGATCGTAACTGGTCAACAGAGGTGCCTCTCAACATGCAGATCAGTAACTTTTTTCACGTCTGCCAAGGTTACCAGACATTCTCGGTAAACAAGATTTTTTGAGTGTCTCCACAACCAAAAATCACACAGATTAAGATCCGGAGAACGAGATGGTCAGGTTGTCAGAAACGCACGACGGATTACTTTGTCTTTATTGAAACGGTGACGAAGAAATGGCATTCCCCAATTTTTATCCTCTTTTATACCCAGAAAATGGCTGCAAGCCATGGGTTTATGCAAAGTGTTGTGCTTAGAGCGCGAAATTACATTTACAATGACAGTTTAAGCTTCTTTACTTTTTCCCCATGTAACTGTAATAAAAATTAAAACGAAAAAACAAATCATTTTGCATTTGATTGTTTTATTATTATTATTATTGTCTGTTTTTTCATATTTTTTGTTGTACAGCACCATCTATCGATGTTTCTAGAACTTTTTTTTTTTTTTTTCACGTAACCCGTTTCTCTGTGTCTTGAATAGTTTATGCACAAAATTTGAACCCATTACACTGAGTAGTTCGATATACACACTGTAAAAAAAAAAAAAAAAAAAAAAAAAAAAAAAAAAACAGTGGCACTCCGGGAGTGCCAATAGAAGTGAAAACCAATAAAAGGGAAAATTTAAAAAAATCCGGAAAATTTGGATAAAAAGTCGAAAAATCAAAAAACCGAGAATTTGGCACAGATGTGATATACGAACCAGGTTTGGCGCGATTTTTTAACGTCAATTTGGCGAAAGCCCGTTTTCCAATACCAGTTACAATATATATTTTTAAATTATTTTCTATTGTTTTAAAAAGTAAACAACAATAAATAAACGATAATTTCATTAATAACTATAGAACAAAACAATTGTACAATTAAAAAAAATAAAATAAAAGTAAATGAACAATTTATTAACAAATAAGCAACAGTAGCCGGGTTACCTTGTAAAATAAAGTAACGCCATTTTGGTGTCAATTAGGTACCCAAGTGCGTATCTGACATCTGTGCCCCGTATTTTATCTTCCGTAATCGAAATTCCCGCCAATACTGTTGGTCATTGACCAGACCATCAACACGATAAAATACAGCGTTATCGGTTTTTAGTTACACGAAATAGGTAGGTCACGAATACGGTATAATTCATTTTAACTGACGAAAAACAAAATAATAATTTGTTTTACCAAATGTTGTTTTGGTGAATTTAAATATTTCTGCAAGTATGTTAACATTTCTTGATAAATAAATGCGCTTATGCTTTTGCTGTATTTAAAACCACTACCATATTATTAGAAATATCGCTATAGTTTGATGCTAAAAATTTCTTTGCAGGGAAAGCGCAAATTTAAAAGATGACGATGGGAAAGCGCATACACTGAAATAATTTTCCTTCGATAATGAGTCGTTAATCAGCTAATGACGTCCGTAATTACGGCGGGATTTTCTCGAAACCACAAAGAACATTTTTCTGAGAAAACGGCGGCCCGAATCGACATATTATAAGACCCTCTGCGTCGCCTGTGAGGAAAGTAGTTCCGGCTTAGATGGGGAAAGCGCAAATTTAAAAGACCAAACCCCGCGACTTTGCTCGCGTAATATTTGAAATATGCCAAGTGATATTTATGTCTAATTTTTATTAAAAGGTACTAACTAAATTTTTATTTTATTAAAAGGTAATATTTTATTTTATTAAAAGGTACTTATTACTTTTAGGAATAATTCAAAAATTACTATTTAAAACACAGTTTGACTAAACATCATTATTACACTGTATTAGGCAGAAATGAGACAAAATTAAATAAATGATAATTTAGAAAATATTTTGAAACTTTTATGCTCAATTAATACGCTCATTTCAGTATTCATTTGAAGTTTTGAATTTTTTAGAACCATCTTCTTACATCTTAAAATTAACCATCATGTCGAATTCCAAGTCCTACCACCTCTCTCAACATAAAGGGCTATGTTGAGAAACAGGAACTGTCACCATTAATTTGCCAACATTAATTTTGAAATCGGTTTGTTATTTCCTAATATTCCACAGAAACGTAATTTAGAAAGCTTTTAAAGGCCTTTTTTAGAGCGTTTGTTGTTTCTGTAAATCCCAGGTGGTAGAATCATCGGCATAAAATATAGCCTGTGTAGGATCAGAGACTGTTACCATTGATTCGCAACTATTACTTTTATATTTGGTTTATATTCCCTGAAATTGCGTAGAAATCGTAAATTAGGACTTTTTTAGAATGCTTTTCGCACCTCCCCTTCACTTCACCCCTTTTTAATTCGAATTTATTTTCGACAGTCCTTCGAGGGCATTTATATTTTATAAGTAACTATCATGCCATATTTAAAGTTTCTAGCCTTTTCAGTATCACAGAAATCGCAATTTAGAAAGCTTTTAGCTACTGCAACCCTCTGGTGGTAGTGGCACAGACATAAAATATAGCTTATGTTTGAGCAGGTTCTATCGCCAACAATTTGTTATCATTATTTTTTTAATCGGTTTGGTATTTTATAAGGTTACATAAAAATTGTAATTTATAACGCTTTTCGCTCACTTCATCTTTTTAAATTTGAAATTTTCTTTCGACAGTTCATAGAAAGCAGTTGCATCTTGTAAGTAAATAACATGCCATACTTCAAAGTGTTAGACCCTTCAGTTATGCAAAAAACGCAAATTAGAACATGTTTTGCTTTTGCAACCCTCAGATGGTAGTGACAGCAACATAAAATATAACCTATGTTATAGCAGGGACTGTCACCATTGATTTGCAACCATTACTTTTGAAATAGCTTTGGAATTTCTTGAGATTGAGTAGAAATCGCAATTTAGAACGTTTTTAGAAAGCTTTTCGCGCATTTTCACCCCTTTTTAAATTTCCATTTTTTTCGAAACTGTTCTTAAAGATCATTTATATGTAATAAATATGTACCTTGCCTAATTTTAAGTTGCTAGCCCCTACCGATCACAAAAATCGAAATTTGGAATGCTTTTTTGCTCCTGCAACGTCTAGGTGATAGTGATACCGACTTGAAATAGCATCTATGTTAGAGCAGAGGCTGTCAGCATCAATTTCGTTCGTTTTCATCCATTACGTTTGAAATCAGTTTGATTTTTCTTGAGATATTGGTGACAAATCGGCATTTAGAACGTTTTTAGAACGCTTTTCGCTCATTTTGCTCCTGCATCTCCTCTGGGGTAGTGGAAACAGATATAAAATATAGCCTATCTTAGAGCAAGATCTGTCACCATCATTTTAACACCATTATATTTGAAATCGGTTCAGTATTTCCTGAGATTGCATAGAAATTGCAATTTAGAACGTTTTTTACAACGCTTTTTGCGCATTTTCACCCCTTTTAAATTTCGAATTGTTTAAGAACTGTTCTTAGAAATCCTTTATATCTAATAAGTAGCTGTTACTTCAAATTTCATATTTCTAGGCCCTTCAGTAACACATAAACCGCATTTTTAGAACGTTTTTTGCTCCTACACCCCCTTTGGGGTAGTGGCACCGACATAAAACATAGCCTATCTTGGAGCAAACGTTGTCACTATCATTTTGAAACCAATATTTTTTAAATCGGTTTGGTATTTCCTGAGATTATGTAGAAACTACCATTTAGAACGTTTTTTAGAACGCTTTTTGTGCATTTTCACCCCTTTTAAATTTCGAATTGTTTAAGAACTGTTCTTAGACATCATTTATATCTTATAACTAATATTCCAAATTTCATATTTCTAGGTCCTTCAGTAACACAAAAATCGCATTTTTAGAACAGTTTTTGCTCCTGCACCCCCTTTGGGGTAGTGGCACCGACATAAAATATAGCCTATGTTCTAAGTTGCACTAACACCATCATTTTGATACCATTACTTTTGGAATCGGTTCGGTATTTCCTGAGATTATGTAGAAACTACCATTTAGAAAGTTTTTTAGAACACTTTTTGTGCAGTCTCACCCCTTTTAAATTTCGAATTGTTTAAGAACTGTTCTTAGACATCATTTATATCTTGTAAGTAACTAATATTCCAAATTTCATATTTCTAGGCCCTTCAGTAACGTAAAAATCGCATTTTTAGAACGTTTTTTGCTCCTGCACCCCCTTTGGGGTAGTAGCACAGACATAAGATATAGCCTGTGTTCTAAGTTGGGCGAACAGCATCATTTTGATACCATTACTTTTGGAATCGGTTCGGTAGTTCCTGAGCTTACCCCCTACAAATAAACAATTTTTTCCTCTTTATAATATGAGTATAGATAGATGAATATAGATAGATGACGATGAGAAAGCGCCTTCAATAATGAATGCCAAAATGCTAGCATGTCGGTTACGTTACAGTGTCTCGAAATCAGTGATTTTTCTCCATCTCAAAAAAAGCTCAACGCGTCTAAAGAAGTTTTCACTTCAAAAAATCCGGAACGTTCCTGGGAAAAAATGGGCAGCTGAGTTGCCCATTATTTCCAAGATTCATTTCTTGAAAATGACTAGAACTTTACTGTATATCTTAAATACTTTCCACAGAAATGCCAGTAAGCTTCCTGCGAAGTACCAGGAATGTTTCTGTTGGCAGCAAAACATTACTGATATTTCACAGAAAGCTTATTAGGTAGCTTTCATTACAAAAAGCTACCTATTGCAGCCGTTCGGAGAAAAGCGATTTCAAAAAATTTTGGTATATTTTCATCGATCATGACCCCCAGACCCCGAAACCACCCTCCGTTCAAAATTGATATATATATATCCATATATATATATATATATATATATATATATATATACAGGGTGATTCATAAAAGATGGGCAGAACTTTAAGGGGTTATAGTACACTTAAAGACAAATAATATTAAATAGGAGACTAAGGGTCCCAGACGTATTCCCAAGGAGATAGGGGGCATTAAAGTTTAGGGTCCGAAATTTCAAATGATTATAAAACATGGAAAAATTGGTCGATTAGTTTGCGGTTTTTGCAAAAAATTTTCTTTATGCCAGTATTTTCTTGAAATAAAATTTTAAAGTTCAATTTCAAAAAATGCCGATAGGGGGCGCTTTAGACTTTGGAGTAACAAACAACTATTTTTTAACGTTATTTTTTGTATTTCTTTAAATGATTTCGAAAGCTTAGACTTAAACTTAAATTTTGATCTAAAAATCTGAGTCCTAACGAGTAGTTAAGTAGCGTAAACTGAATTTTGAAATTTGAAACCCTTCTCCCCCCAGAACAAAAATCAGTTATTCCCGATCTTTGTGTCGTAGATTAGGCTCTAACTACTGCCGCGTTTTGCTAAAATTATTCTTTATGTCAGTATTTTCTTAAAAATAAATTTTAAAGAAAATTTTCAAAAAATTCCGATAGAGGGCGCTTTAGACTTTGGAGTAACGAACAACTATTTTATACCGTTATTTTTTGTATCTCATTAAATGCTTTCTAAAGCTTAGACTTAAATTTTCAGCCCAAAATCTGAATCGTTAGACGTGGTTAAGTTTCTGGGGAGAGGGGTTTGAAATTTCTACTCCTGAGCACAGTTCAGTTTACCATGTCCACACATTGTGTGCTGTGATACGAGGTAAAAAGACACAAATTAGGATTATGTTACCAAAGCATATTTATTAACATGTAATTACAATAAATGTTCAAAATTGTGACCACCAGAGGTTATGCACGCAGAACAACGGCGAAGAATGGAACGGCGAACATTCGCGAAAACATCAGGCTTTTCGAGCACTTCCCCTACAGCGGCGGAAAGTCTGGCGACCAGTTCCTCGGGGGATTCAATGGGTGTCTCATACATAAGAGCCTTCAATCGTCCCCCAAAAAAGAAATCGAGGGGTGAAAGATCTGGCGAGCGAGCAGGCCAAGCAACAGGACCACCTCGACCAATCCATCTGTTCGGAAATGTGATGTCCAGATAGTTGCGGACGTCTCGTACGTAATGGGCTGGCGCTCCATCGTGCTGGAACCACATGACCCGCCGGATGCGTGGAGGAACAACGTTTAACAGGTCTGGCAGCACATGTTGCAGAAATGTGAGGTATGTTTTACCGTTGAGGCGTTCAGGAAGAAGGTACGGTCCGATTAGGTGGTCTCCGAGGATTCCTGCCCAAACATTGATGGAAAAGCGTCTCTGATGAGCATGTGGATACGTAGCATGTGGATTGACATCCGCCCATACATGTGCATTGTGTGTGTTAAATGTACCTTCACGTGTGAAGGTACATTCATCGGTGAAAAGCACAGTTCGTCCAAAATGTGGATTTAGCGCGTTCTGCTGCAGAAACCAGCGGGCGAATTCAATACGATTTGGATAATCCCCTGGAGACAGTTTCTGGACTCGTTGCACATGAAACGGGAGCAAATGTTCATCCTTCAGTACCCTCCAAGTCATGGACTGTGAGGTATCCACCTGCCTAGCCACTGTTCGTGTACTTGTACTTGGCTGCGCCGCTACTACATCCAGAATGGCTTCTGCAACAACTACTGATTCGTCCTTTTTTGCACGACCTGCATTCGACCGGGAAGCGAGAAATGATCCCGTCTCACACAACTGTCTGTGCAAGCGCTCGAAAGTTTTGCGGTTAGGCAACCGTCTGTTGGGAAATCGCTCTCCGTACATTCGTTGTGCCTCTGCACCATTTCCATCTGCCGCTCCGTAAATTAAATGCATCTCAGCCTTTTCCTTATTCGTGAAGGGCACCATCTTCCGATTCATTACTACAGCGACTTACACTTGACTCACCGTTCAGTGGTTTTTATGCCTGAATCGTGTCGAAATTTTGCATACGTGTTCTTCTTTTTCTTCCCCATTTGACATTTGCATACTTTCTGTTTCCTTCTTCACCCGGTGACTAGCGTCAGGAATGGAGCTTTAACGTTTGCATGAGCGACGTTTCCAACTGTGCCAGTGCCTTTATGAGTGAATTCCGACTATGCAGTCCTTGACGAAAGTTGTATTTTTGCCTCGTATCACAGCACAGAATCGTTGGGCATGGTTAAGTAGTGCAAACTGAACTATGTTCAGAAGTTGAAATTTGAACCCCCTCCCCTCGCTACTGAACCACGCTCAGCGATTCAGATTTTGAGCTGAAAATTTAAGTTTAAGTCTAAGCTTTAGAAAGAATTTAATGAGACACAAAAAATAACGGTATAAAATAGTTGTTCGTTACTCCAAAGTCTAAAGCGCCCTCTATCGGAATTTTTTGAAAATTTTCTTTAAAATTTATTTTCAAGAAAATACTGACATAAAGAATAATTTTAGCAAAACGCGGCAATAGTTAGAGCCTAATCTACGACACAAAGATCGGGAATAACTGATTTTTGTTCTGGGGGGAGAAGGGTTTCAAATTTCAAATTTCAGTTTATGCTACTTAACTACTCGTTAGGACTCAGATTTTTAGATCAAAATTTAAGTTTAAGTCTAAGCTTTCGAAATCATTTAAAGAAATACAAAAAATAACGTTAAAAAATAGTTGTTTGTTACTCCAAAGTCTAAAGCGCCCCCTATCGGCATTTTTTGAAATTGAACTTTAAAATTTTATTTCAAGAAAATACTGGCATAAAGAAAATTTTTTGCAAAAACCGCAAACGAATCGACCAATTTTTCCATGTTTTATAATCATTTGAAATTTCGGACCCTAAACTTTAATGCCCCCTATCTCCTTGGGAATACGTCTGGGACCCTTAGTCTCCTATTTAATATTATTTGTCTTTAAGTGTACTATAACCCCTTAAAGTTCTGCCAATCTTTTATTAATCACCTTGTATATATATATATATATATATATATATATATATATATATCTGACCTATGTCACACTGTAACTCTCGTATTTATGAACCGATTTGGATGTAATTCGGTGTGTACATAGTACATACCAATGTCTCGACCGAGTTCGTTGGCCAGCTTCATCCGCCATTTTGTTTCAAAATGGCGGCCATTTAAAATTTTTAAAAAAATTTTAAATTGGAAATGTGGTTCCAAAAAATTGAAAATGGAAAAAAAAATTTTTTTTATGTATTTGACCTTTATACAAAGACTCCGGAGCAGTTTTTGTTTCGTCTATATCTTAAAAAATGGCTGAGTTATAGCATTTTGAATTTCTAGCATGGCTGACATTTTGAAACGTCCTGAATTTTGTCACGCGATAAAAGGCGTATTTATGAACCGATTTAGATGTAACTGCGTTTATACATAGTACATACCAATGTCTCAACCGAGTTCGTTGGCCAGCTTTATCCGCCATCTTGTTTAAAAATGGCGGCCATTTAAATTTTTAAGAAAAATTAAAATTTGAAATGTGGTACCAAAAAATTGAAAATTGAAAAAATATTTTTTTCTTATGTGTTTGACCTTGATAAAAAGATTCGGGAGCAGTTTTTGTTTCGTCTATATCTTAAAAAATGGCTGAGTTATAGCATTTTGAATTTCTAGCGTGTCTGACATTTTGAAACGTCCTGATTTTTGTCACGTGATAACAGACGTATTTATGAACCGATTTGGATGTACCTTGGTGTGTACATAGTACATACAAATATCTCGGCCGAGTTCGTTGGCCAGCTTCATCCGCCATCTTGTTTCAAAATGGCGGCCATTTAAAAAAATTTAAAAAATTTAAAATTTAAAATGAGATACCAAAAAATTGGAAAATGAAAAGATTTTTTTTCGTATGTGTTTGACCTTAATACAAAGATTCCGGAACAGGTTTTGTTTCGTCTATATCTAAAAAAATGGCTGAGTTATAGCATTTTGAATTTCTATTGTGGCTGACATTTTAAAACGACCTGATTTTTGTCACGCGATAAAAGGCGTATTTATGAACCGATTTGGATGTAACTTGGTCTGTACATAGTACATACCACTGTCTCGACCGAGTTCGTTGGCCAGCTTCATTCGCCATCTTGTTTCAAAAGGGTTGCCATTTTTAAAAATGCAATTTAAAATTTAAAATGAGGTAATAAAAAATTGGAAAATGAAAAAGGTTTTTTTTTTTTGTTTGGCCTTGATACAAAGATGGCCTTGATACAGTTTTTCTTTCTGAAAATTTATTCTTTTGTTTATATCTTTAAAAATGGTTGAGTTATAGCACTTTGAATTTCTAGCATGGCTAACACTTTGAAACGATCTTGTATTTGACACGCGATAACACACGTATTTGCCTATTTCGATGGAAGAAGGCATGTGGATAGTATACATCAATATCTCGACCAAGTTCGCTGGCCAGCTTCATCAGCCAACTTGCTTCAAAATGGCGGCCAATTAAAAAAAATTATATTTAAAGTGAGGTGCAAAAAAATTAGAAATTGAAAAAGGTTTCTTTCTTAAGTACTTGATCTTGATATAAGGATTCGGGAGCATTTTTTGTTTGTCTTTATCTTAAAAAATGGCTCAGATATAGCAGTTTCAATTTCTAATGTGGGTGACATTTTGAAAAATCCGATTTTTTGCCTGCGACAGCACTCGTATATATCAACCGATTCCGATGTGAGTGAGCATGTGCGCAGCAATTACTAAGGTCTCGACCAAGTTCACTGGTTAGCCTCATCCACCATGTTATCTTAAAATGGCAGGCACTTTAAGAAATCGCCGAATTTGGCAGCCAAATATTAGTTACTTTAAATAAAAGCAGCTTGGATAAAGCTGACTAATTTCGCGAATCATTCATAATGATTTAGTATTGATAAAAATTAGTATTGAATCTCCTATATTCGGTTTCCACTAAATTGAGCTTTCTTGTGTTTGAATAATATAAGTTGGCTTTTTTAAAATAAGGAATATGAAAGCTACCTCTTCCTCCCGGCACTGGCCGGAAGGACTTTTTTATTTTCTATGGAACGTTTCAGAAGTGTTCAAAAGGTTTCTGTTATTTTCCATAAACGCTTCGTATAAATAATGGGCAACCCAACTGACCATTATTTTCAAGGAACATTTCTGGATTGCTTCTGGATTTAGCTCACTAAGCTAAAATAAATAAAACTGTACAACTGCATGTCATATAGATAGAGGGAAAATGAAAAAAAAATGGAAAACAATAGCGTAAATGTAGTTTAACTAATTTTAAATCTTAGATATAAATATATAATTCTTAAATGGAAACCCATTAAAACATAAATAATATTAAGGCACATATTTGTGAAAAACAAATTTGTTCTAAAAATAATAGAGCATATAAAAAATATTAGCGAAACAAGATAGAATATTATATTTATAGCAACTTACTCCTTTATGATTATCTTTTTCTTTTTATTTATAATCCTTTAAATGAGAGAAATAAACATTTTATGTCCAAAAAGGATGTTCTAGATAATTGATTAATTTCTTTTTTCATTTAAATTAAGAGGCTACTTGAGTCACGAGAAAAGACCCATTCGCTAATGCTAATCCTATGGAAGAAATTTATAACGATATCTCGATTGCATTTTAATATTTTTAAATGATTTTTTTTTTTTTTTGCATTGGATAGCTGAGATCGATCTGTATGCAGGCCGTTTTTTACTTTTTCGATTTCGATTGCAGATTTTTTTTAATGAGGATGCTTTCCGTTTCGAAACCGGTTCCCAAAATGAAAGTGTCCTCATTAAAAATATCTGTAAACAAAATAGAAAAAGTAAAAAACGGCCTTTGTACAGATCGATCTCAGCTATCCAATGCAAAAAAAAAAAAAAAAAAAAAAAAAAAAAAAAAAAATCATTTAAAAATATTAAAATGCAACCGAGATATCGTTATAAATTTCTTCCATAGGATTAGCATTAGCGAACGGGTCTTTTCACTTGACTGAAGTAGCCTCTTAACCAAGCTCACATAGAATCCCTAGTTAGACTAAATTTTTAGAATTAATATGCAGTCTTACAAGGGTACCAACGAACATGATGCTCACCAATTTTTATGAATTCAAAGTATATTGTAGAGCTCTTATCCCTAATTATTCTAGTGAAAGTATTTCTTTAAATAGGTCTTAGATTTCCATAAATTGTGTGTGGGGGGGGGGGGGCGAAGTACAGCATACGTTTCAAATACTGATTAGTTTGCAACATTCAACGAGTATTAAATGTAATAATAATTTAAAAAAAATAGAATTATAAGTAACTTCTTATTAAAAATTATACATAGTAAATTGTTTACTTTCCTGATGTAATATTTTGTTTGTGTTAGCATGTAAATTAAAAAAGACGTATATTTCTTCATACGTTTTTCATTAGCTTAATTTCAGTATGCCGTGGAATTTTAAATATAGATTTAAATAAAAAAGGTTGGGGAAACACAGGTGTACATAATGACGATACAATTTTGTTTTTTACAATTTGATCAACAAAGTTTAGGTATTTTTTTGTTAATTCAGAAATAGTATGAAGCTTAAAAATTAAAATGGCATTACATTCAATCTTTTTAACCCTTAACTCCTTAGGCACTGACGGCACTTTTAAGTAGCATAAAAAAATTAATATAAAATTCATTTAATATGTCTAATAATAAAAGTAGATTTTACTTTTCATTGAATTTCAGTAACCTCAATTATCCGGAACTATTGTTTCGGACTCTCGAAATATTCGTTCTGATAAAAGGTATGTAAAAAATTTCGAAATTGTGCATTTCAAGGAGTGAATACAAAAGACAATAAAAAAACATAAACTTTGCATAAAGAACGAAATCGATTGGATAATTAGTTGCCGAGATATTTGTAATCATATTTTCCACACTCTTCGATTTTTCATGACACTGTATTTATTCAAATTTCAATTGAAAGATATATTTTAATTGGAAATGAGACGCTAAAAAATTTAAAAATACGTTTAAATTTTATTTTAGAATTGCAAGACATTTTATAAATACACATGTTTTATTTTCATATTTTATATTATGCATATCCATGATGGGTAAATATTACGGTGGCCCCCAACGACTAGTTTTATAAAGTGGTAATTTTTTCAACCATTTACATAAGTGTACCTTTTCTTTTTTTTTTAAATGTTGCTGTTTTTTTTAAATGTTTTTTTAAATGTTTGTTTGTTTAAATGTTTTTTTTTTTAATTTGCAACTGGAAAAACCTTTCCATTTACAGATTGGATCACAATACATTTATTTATACTTGGTTTTATAATGAACTAGCAGCCTTCGCCCACTACGCTGGTTGGTTTCTCTAAAGGAACCTTGAATCAAACGAAATATATCTAGCAAAGTTGAAATTAAAAGGAAAAAAAAAACTTTTTCCTTAATATCTAATCAAATAGCCATAATTGTTTTCTTATTTGTATAATCTTATATTATCCAGTTCAAAGTCGATGTTGGCGACATAATATACGAAATAGCTCTAAAATCACTGAAGTACCTGTGTTTAACTATTTTTTTTTAGTAGGTTTGTTATCTTGAATTTCATGCTCCTTCCTAAAAATGCTGCTGGGATATGGCGAAATGTTCTAAAATTTTCGACCCCTCTGTAACCTCCTTAGTGGGGAATTTCTAAAATCGTTGAAATACATGTTTAATTATTCTTTCAGTAGATTTATTTTCTGGAATTTCACTCTTCTATTTAAGACGGCCGCTGATATATAGCCAAATGTTCTAAAATTTTCGACCCCCCCCTTTAAATCTCCTTAGGGGGGTGATTTCTAAAATCGCTGAACTACGTGTTCAATTATTTTTTTAATAAATTCGTTATCCTGTATTTCTCGCTCCTACCTAAAAAGGCTACAAAGATATAGCTAAATATCTAAAAATTTTCGATCCCCCATGAATCCCCTTAGGGGGGAATTTTCAAAAATAGCTGAAATACATTTTTTAACTATTTTTCTAGTAGATTCATTTTCTCGAATTTCACGCTGTTACTTAAAAGTCCTTCCGGCCAGTGCCGGGAGGAAGAGGTAGCTTTTATACTCCTTATTTTAAAAAAGCCAACTTATATTATTCAAACACACGAAACTCAATTTAGTGGAAACCGAATATAGGAGATTCAATACTAATTTTTACCAATATAATGAATGAGAATTTCGCGAAATTAGTCAGCTTTATCCAAGCTGCTTTTCTTTAAAGTAACTTATATTTGGCTGCCAAATTCGGCGATTTCTTAAAGTGTCTGCCATTTTAAGACAACATGGTGGATGAGGCTAACCAGTGAATTTGGTCGAGACCTTAATAATTGCTGTGCACATGCTCACTCACATCGGAATCGGTTGATATATACGAGTGCTGTCGCAGGCAAAAAATCAGATTTTTCAAAATGTCACCCACATTAGAAATTGAAACTGCTATATCTGAGCCATTTTTTAAGATAAAGAAAAACAAAAAATGCTCTTGAATCCTTATATCAAGGTCAAATACTTAAGAAAGAAACCTTTTTCAATTTCTAATTTTTTTGCAACTCACTTTAAATATAATTTTTTTTTTTTATTTAATGGCCGCCATTTTGAAACAAGATGGCTGATGAAGCTGGCCAGCGAACTTGGTCGAGATATTGATGTATACTATCCAGATGCCTTCTTACATTGAAATAGGCGAATACGTGTATTATCGCGTGATAAATACAGGATCGTTTCAAAATGTTAGCGATGCTAGAAATTCAAAGTGCTATAATTCAACCATTTTTTAAGATGTAAACAAAAGAACAAAATTTCAGAAACAAAAACTGCTCCGGAATCTTTGTATCAAGGCCAAACACATAAAAAAAATCTTTTTTATTTTACAATTTTTTAATACCTCATTTTAAATTTTAAATTACCTTTTTTAAAAAAATGGCAACCCTTTTGAAACAAGATGGCGAATGAAGCTGGCCAACGAACTCGGTCGAGACATTGGTATGTACTATGTACAGACCAAGTTACATCCAAATCGGTTCATAAATACGCCTGTTACCGCGTGACAAAAATCAGGTCATTTTAAAATGTCAGCCACAATAGAAATTCAAAATGCTATAACTTAGCCATTTTTTTAGATATAGACGAAACAAAAACTTTTCCGGAATCTTTGTATAAAAGGCAAATACATAAGAAAAAAATATTTTTAAATTTTCAATTTTTTGGTACCACATTTCAAATTTTAAATTTTTTTAAAATTTTAAATGGCCGCCATTTTGAAACAAAACGGCGGATGAAGCTGGCCAACGAACTCGCTCGAGACATTGGTATGTACTATGCACACACCGAATTACATCGAAATCGGTTCATAAATACGAGAGTTACAGTGTGACTAAGGTCAGATATATATATTGTTTATTATTTCTATTTTATATCCTATAAATATTTAAACAGGTTTTATTGATTTTTCCATTTTATATTATTTGTTTCTATTCTGTTTTCAATTTTAATCAATTCATTTGATTTTAATGGTTGTTTGGGCACAGGGAAAAATAATTTTTAGCTTTAGCTTATTTTTCTCACAGAAAACGACCATATTGCTTATATCATTGAATTCTGTACCCTTGATAACGCAATTCAATATATAAGCTTTTCCATTATTTGTCGGTGTCCACTTTCATCTTTTTTCTCCCATAATAATTCTTATAATAAATTATTTGGCACTTTTTTTATACTTACAGCTTTAATTCATAATATTATGGTTTTTGATGGTGGTAGGTTATGTTTAATTAATGGTTATATATATATATATATCAATTTTGAACGGAGGGTGGTTTTGGGGTCTGGGGGTCATGATCGATGAAAATCTACCAAAATTTTTTGAAATCGCGCTTTCCTCCGAACGGCTGCAATAGGTAGCTTTTTGTAATGAAAGCTACCTAATACACTGACGTCCAAAATTTAAGGGACAGTGAACGAATGCTTTCAATTATACACAGTTTGTCGAATATCTACTGAAATTCTTGACGAATTATCCTTTAACTTCGAGGATATAAAGAACATGTTTGGCTTCATATTTTTTAAAGAAGATTTAGTCGTGGGGACAATTAGGGGCGAACAATAAAATTAATAATAAAATAATGTTTGCGATCACTCATGTAACAGAAAATGCACAAAATGGTCTGCCACTATAGCACACAACTATGTGTGTCCTGTTTAACGGTCGTGTGCATTTGCGTAAGCATAGCACGCATCAGGCATGACAACGGGAAAAAAAAAAAAAAAAAAAAAAGGTGGAAACTTTTTTCCATCTATACGATAGAAGCAAATTTTTATAATTTAGATATATTTTAACGGGAATTTATACAATAAAATGAAATATAATTGTATGTATGATTGTTATTTTCTTTTTGTAACTTAAAAAATTCTCCATGCTAAATATATGCATATCAACACTCTAAAATTGGGAGGAGTGAAAAGCTCACTCTTTGAAAGAGTGACAGATATTTTTACTCTTTTTGGAGTGAATTTTATAAAAATACACTCCTTAAAGAGTGGAATTTTCCACTCTCTAGAAAGGAGTGAAATGTCTCACTTCTGAAAGAGTGACTTACGTATGCATTGCTTATTAACCAATCAGAGCAGCAAGGCGACGACACCCTTAAAAGATAAGAAAAATGATCACTTTTTCGTTCGCCATCTCAGGATTAACAGATTAGGATATCATTAAAATTATTCTTTATGGAATACATAAAATAAAGGTAAGTCTTATTTAATTTTAAGCATTTATCCGTGTAGATATGTGGAATGTTAAGATTATTAGCTAAATAGTTGTATGTTGTATAGAAAAAGATTGATCGTTAGAGTGTTCAAAAGTGATTGTCTGTTATATTTCTTCATGTAGCGGTTTGAAATATAATTATTTTAACAATTGAATACGCACTAGAGATCTGCACGGACCGGCTCGGTCTCGGGCCGATTTTCATTCACGGAACTCGGGCTGGGCCCGGGCCACACTTTTTTCTGAAGGCTCGGTCCGGGCCTAACTTATTTTTTCTGTACAAAGCCGGGACTTGTTCATTACGAGTCTTCACGGCCCAAAATTTTCAGTCCTAATTTTGACCCAGCCCGTATGAAAATCATTGTCTCAGCGTGGCCTGGTCCATTCAAAGGTCAGTAAAATTAGGCCTGGCCCAAACATTTTTGCAAAAAATGCATAAATTTTCAAGTGGCCATTATTCTACACTTAAACATTAAAATTTATTCTTTTTAAAGAACACTAGATTTCTGCGCTTATTAAAATATAGCTAAATTAAAACTTAATAAGACGTGTGAAAAAGAACCTGTTTATGACGAAACCCAGTTTTAAACTCACTAACGTGTTGATTCATGCATAATTAATATACTAATACATAGATTTGCAAAAAACCCTCAGATTTTGACGGACGGGGAAAAACCAGGGAATTTTGGGGAATAAACCCGGAATTTTGGGGAATATTGGAAATTTTGCAGGATTTTTGAAGATAAACAGAACCAGTCATTTTTCAATTTAAAATTTTTATTTCTTAGAATTTCAGGCACTGTTCTGAAAACTTTAAGCTAAATTTTTCATTATGAATTTACAAAACTTATGATTTTGAGTTTAAAGTTTGTTAGCTGGCATATCTACTATTCAGGATCAACTATTCAGCTGCCATATCTACTCTATAATAATTTTCTAGCGAGTTGCATTGCATTTTTCCATTGATATCTTTTACTTTTGTTCATTTTCTTTTTGCTTACGTTGGATGATTCGTAGAACAAGGGTGACGTTTACATCCATGTCAGCCAAAATGAATCTATCATTTGCCTCTGTCACTTTTTACTTATCGACGATTAAACTATCAAATTTAATGTATCTTACTTAATATGTTTGCAACTTAAACACGCATTTCATTAGTTCTCATGTAAACTGAAGCTATTTTTCTATATTTATGTTGTTTATATTCGTAAAAAAACATTTGTCTACATTGAAAAAAATTGAAATCATTAAAAATAATAAATTAAGAAATTTCATGCCTAAAACTTTCCGAAAACTCCCGGGAATTCTTAAAATTTCCCTCCCAAAAAACCCGGTTTATTCCCGGGATTAAACCCGTTTTTTTCCACCCTTTGCAATGCTACTAATACATAAGAAAAGAATATACAATACATTTACACTCGGTAAGAAGGGAACTTGTCTATAACGCATTTTTTTTTCTTTTCTATGCAATTCCGTCTTACTGTATAGCATTTTTCAGATTTTTAATATTTAAAAAAAAAAAAAAAAAAAAAAAAATATATCAATGTTTTGTTGAAATTCACTCGGGCCGTGCCCGGCTCGGGCCGAGATTTTAACTTTTTTGCCGTGCCGGGCCGGGCTCGGGCCAAACTTTTAAGTTTTTTACCGGGCCGGCTCGGGCCATTTTTTTTTCTACGGGCCGGGCCGAATTTTTTTTCTATGAGTCGGGCCGGGCCCGGGCTTGGAAATTTCAGCCCGTGCAGACCTCTAATACGCACAATGCTTAGCAAATCATTAGTTCGGGAAATGTGAATAATAAAAAAAAGAGTCTAAATATTTTATTCTTCCCTTTCAATGCTGTGTTGCAAATTATTTTTGCCAACGATCAAAACAAAAAAGTTTTATCTCTTTCGTTTGAAAGGGTAACTGACTCATAAGAGAAGATATCTGGAAGTTTTAATTTCGTAGGAGACACATTCGAAAACATTAATTTGCCGGTACATGAGATTTTTTTTTACCGATTTCGGATTATATACATTTAAGAGTATTTATTATTGTTTCGGAGTTAAATATGATATTTGATGTTTATGCTATTACGAAAAGGTTGGTACAGTGAAACCTCACTGTGTGACCAACTCCATTAGGCGACCACCTCCCTGAACGACCATTTTTTCATGGAACGAAATTTATTCCCATAGGCTCAATACTAATTTTACCTCCATTCAGAGACCATCCCAGTTGAACTCCCTCCATGAGAGATCGATTTCTTTGAAGAAAATGAAATAAATTCCGTTTTTTCCTGGTCGCTTGAAGAAAGTTTTATTAAAAAAATAATTCTGGAGAGTGCATTATTCATCAAACTTCTAAACTAAGTTTAGATTTTTTTTTTTATCCCGGTAACTTTTAAGTGTTTTTAAGAGTTTTTAAGTCCCTTTGTACCTTTTTAGGCAATGAATTTAACTCTGATTACAAATTAAGAATGACGGTCAATAAATGCCTCTGCCCTATTCTGTCGGAAAACTCTCAAAGAAATAGATAAAGTAATGAAACCTTCATTATTTGTTCCCGTCCACAAAAAAATGCATTTATTTACTGAACTTCGAAAGGACTTGGAGATAAAAATTATAAAATATAAAACTGTAAAATTAAAGCAAAGCTCAATGTATTCATTTTTAAAACTCTGCAGTAATTAACTTATGTAATTAACTTTTATTTTGATACTTAAATTTTTATATTTTTTCCAAATCTGAAAAATAAATTTTAGTAACATTGTTACCATTTTTAAACAATTAAAATCTAGATTTAAACATGACCTCCATTAAGAGACCACCTCTCAGAATGACCCAATTTTATTGGAACGGTACGTAGTCGCCTTAGGGAGGTTTTACTGTATATTATTTTTTTTAAATTGTATGTAAACATTTTTCTGCGGGTTATGATTTTAAAATTTCGAGACTGAGTAATATAAAAAAATTTAATTATAGATATTCTGCATCAGTTATTAAATTTCCTTCTATTATAAAAATGTTTTCTACGTTTTTGATACACGTAATTTTTGGCGCTAAACAATAAAACATGATATTTAAGCATTGGAATAAAATATTTTTTTATGCATGTTTTGAAGTTTATGGATAAGACTGCTTCAGTATATTTTTTAAAATGGTCATATTTACTTACATAATACAGGGCTGAATATTTTTTTTAAGAGATTAATAACCACTTTTTTACACTAAAATGTCTTAAAAACAATAAGAATATTTCTAATGCAGTCATTTACTTTATTTTTAAGTTTCCTTTTTTTTTTCTATTTCCGAGGTCAATCTTTTCCTATAAAACATATAAAATCTATTTCGCTCATAGTCACAAAATACAATATCTACGCGAATAAAAAATTTAAATTAAATATGGCTTATCGTGGCTTATGGCAATAACGGACGAAAATTAAAAATCATGATTAAGTTAAGGAATATGTTTAAAAGAAAAAAATATACATATTCCAGAGAACTCAAAATTTAGACTCCATGTTCATATTAAATAAAACAAAAGAAAATCACAGCGGATTAAAAAAATTACACATTCTTAACATTTAAATCATGCTTAGAACTTATTTAAAAAAGAGTTTATAAGCATTGCGTTTAAATGGAAAGATTAAAAATATTTTAGAGCAATAGCTCTTTGCAAAAATAGCAATAATTTAAGGAAAAAGTCCGGTTTTATATTTAAAACAAAAATTAAAATGAGATCAAACATTGTTAAACATATAACATCCACCTATTAAAAAGTTATTAATAAAACTTTAAAAGTAATATCTTTATAGAGCATGCAATAAAAGCAAACACAAAGGATAAGATTGGAATAAAATATTTTAGTTTATTTCTGTCAGTAATCTAATTTAAATTCGTATCTAACTTTAACGGAATTTTTCCTTAAAAGTTCAATTAGTGTTACAAACTATGAATTAAATAAATATTGCTAATAAAGCATTTAATTCCAATCTTTACCACGCTTGTATCTATTTCCATTGCATGCCGTAAAAGATGCGATTCTTTTAAAATGACCATAAAAGCAAAATAAAAAAACAACCCACTACAAAAAAATGAACATTCACTCCTATGAAAAAGTGACTATTCACTCTTACCAGGGGTGAAAAACTGCACTCCTTTAGCAAGAGTGAATAGTCACTCCTCCGAAAGAGTGATTATCCACCCTGTTTAGAGTGGATATTCACTTTCAAGGAGTGACTATTCACTCTTTCAGAGAGTCAAAAATTTCACTTTGGCTCAGAGTGAATAGTCACTCTAAAGAGGTTGGGCATATTTTGACTCTGCGATAGAGTGAAAGTAATCATTCCTCCAGAAAAACATCACTGAAACTATCCAAAAAAGTTGTATAATTGGAATAAAATATTCTATTTAAAAAATAACCTTATGTAAACTTCCTTTCCCTTTTAAAGTCTAAGAAAACTTCACTTGGAAATGACACCTCAATCAACTCCATTTACATAATTTTCAGATGGTCATAGCATAAGCTGAGACCTTTGATTTAATAGCTCTTCTACACAGCAGTTCAGAAATTCTAAAGATTTAAATAGACAAAATATTTGAAGAGAAAATTTACCAGACACCCCCCCCCCCCCCCCCCTGATATGCTTTCAAAATTTTCTTTGCATTTTTGCATCAATCCAGAAAATGACCAAAATTGTATTCAAAAAGGTGGAATTCCTCCTTTAGGAGGAACTCTTTCATCCCTGCATGCATATTCGTGAAGGTGTTTAAATTTCTGGGAAACATTCAAATGTGTTTAGTTTATAGTATATAGAGTTTTCAACCACATTTAATACCACTTTCCGAAAACTTGAAAACGAACTGTAGAAACAGCATAATTAAAGCATTAATATATTGAATATTAGATGAGATATGGATATTCGTATGAAATAATTTTTAACTGCGCATGCGTGAAAGACTATAAAATTTTTATTTCATAATTTGGTAGTCAGGCTATTTATGGCAACTTATATAAAAAAGTCTGGTCAAATGTCGCGAAAATTCAGAAAATAGAGTAAGTTGCTTTCTAAAAGCAGCTTTATTATAAGGGATTTTCTACAATTTGTCAATCAGCTCGCTGTATCTTTCTGAAGTTTTAGAATATTTGACTGGGCTTTTTATATAATTTGCCCTAAATAGCTGACTACCAAATTATGAAATAAAAATTCTGGAACCTTTCACGCATGCGCAGTTAAAAATTATTTCCTACAAATGCCCATATCTCATCAAATGCTCAATATATTTAAATTTTATTTGCAGTATACTGTTTATACTGTTCTTGTTCATATTTTCGGAAAGTGGGAGTTAAATTTTGTTGAAAACTCAGCATGCTATAAACAAAAAACGTTTGAATTTTTCAGAGAAACGTTAACACTTCCGCGAATATGCGTGCTATGCTTACACAAATGCACATGACAATTAAATAGGACCCGTATAGTCACTTGCTGCTGTGAAAGACCATTTTGAGTATTTTCTCTTACATGGGTGATCGCAAACATTATTTTATTATTAAATTTATTGTTGATCCCCTGATTGTTCACGCGACTAAATCTTCACTGAAGAATATGACGTCAAACATGTTTTTCACATGATCGAAGTTCAAGAACAATTCACCAAGAATTTCAGTAGATATTCAACAAACCGTGTGCAATCGAAAGCATCCGGTTAGTGTTACTTAATTTTTGAACATCAGTGTAAAAATTGGTTTTCGCGAATATGGCGGCATTCGTCCATTAAGGGTTAATAAATCTTACACAATCTGTTTAATACATGTTACATATATATAACCATTAAATAAACATTACCAACCACCAACAAAAACTTCGAGAGCATGAATAAAATGACATTAACAAATTGAAAAAAATATAGTTCCCCCAACCCACTTAACAGATTCCAAAAACATAGTAAAAAACAGCAGAAAATGAATAACAGAAATGGAATAATGGAAATTTGTAGAACTTAGACAGAATCTTCAGGTCTTAAATGCCTAAAGTTCCACAAATAAAATGTGTGGTTTCATCTTCATATTAGCCATAAATTAACTAAAGAATATGAATTTGGAACTACCACACGCATAAAACTGAGAAATAAACCTTTGAACACCAATTAGGTTCAAAATAAAACAAGATTAAAAAAGATAGAGGGAAATATATATATATATATGAATATATTCCAAGCAGGTATGATTATTCACTTTTTTATTGCTCAAAATTTTATTGAAATTTTTCTACAGTTTGTTTTGCAAAATTACCTTTTAATTTATCACACTAGGAGTTTATTTGATTTCAGTTTACATTGCATATTTTTCAATTTTTCACAAAAGCAGTTTTGCAAAATATTTTTTCTCTATGCATGTTCTATATGCTTCTGAATATACAAGATCCTGACCACACTTCCTAACAGATGGAATCCAGTTCATGCAAAATATAAAAAGCCTGTCACTGCTCGGATGAGTAAAAGATCCTATATCTCGTGGGCATATAAACCAATCTTGTACATCTCCTGTTTCTGTGATAATGCAGTCAACGTCCTCTTCATCACAAGTATGATCTGGTGGTCCTGTTGGTCTAACTCTTGTTGTACTGCTAACTTCAGGGATGGTTTCAGTTGTAACTTCCTCTGTACTACTAACTTCAGTTGTGATTTCATCTGTAATTTCCTCTGTACTAATGATAGCTTCAGTCGTAGATACAATTATTTCTTCTTCAGTAGTACTTGTTTCAGGAACTTCGGTAACTATAGGTTCAGTTGGTATCAGCTTAGTAGTGAAACCTAAAAAAAAGTTTTTATATTCAACACAAGAAATAAATAATCTTACATAATTTGAGTTGTATTCAGCTATCTAACAGATGCATTTAAATTGAAATTGTATACAATTGTCTCTCTCAAATCCGCAACTGTATAATCTACCATTCTCTAAAATCTACCATTCATTTTGGGATATAATAAAGGAAATCATGGATAACCGTTAGACCCGTAGAATATATTTAGCATTTCATTAATTATTAATTTTTCATAGAACTTAAATTAATAATACTGTTAATAATTGTATTGTTTTAAGAATTTTGGTTATTTGACATATTGTGTATTAGAGTAATAAATTTTGTAAGGAAAAAGAGCAACCAAATGCAACTGTTAAAACAGCAAGTACAGTTTCAAGCTATGAATTAAGAAAAAAATCACTTGGTGGTCGGGAAATGTAATTTAAGAAGAACCGAATCATCCTAAACGAAATGTTTATTTGTAAAATTTTTGTACTCAGTACATTTGTAGATTTCATTTACACTTTGTCTCACAACCAGAGATTTATCAACTTTACTGTAATTTTGGATCACCTCCCTTACGATATCATATATTATCAATCCTGGAACCCCCTCTCCCCCCGGCCCGTCCCTAATGATATCGTTAACAGAATAGTCTAAAAATTCTTTTTACTTTTACAATTTCCTTTCTTTCTTTTTAACACTTTCCAACAAAGTTGAAAAGTGTTTATGCATTCGGTTTGTCTGTCCGTCTGTCCGCCAGGCCTTCTGTCTCCCGTAAATATACTCGGATTTTCATGAAATTGATAAAGGTTATTTAGGATCACCAAAGCATGTTTTGTATTGTATATGAAGTATGTAGTATTAATCGTTCATTTACAGGCGCACTCAAAACTATTCCATTGCATTATGGTATATGGGGAAAAATCGTTTGCAGAGTATTTTAATGACATTATGCTATTTAAAATGTATTGAAACAGATATAATCGCTGAATTTCACTACGATCACGTTAGAACAGGGCATTTATAGAATTTTTTATTCATTTACAGGGGCACACAAAACAAATCGGTTACAGTGCAGTACTGTCTTTGAATAATAATTGCTGGAGTGTAAGATTTAAAATTTGGTATGCATTTTTAAATTTAATTAATTTTTTGCATCTTACTCATTATATATAAATTCTATAGCTCAAATACAGGGCTGCACAAAAGTATTCACGTACCGATCTCCTTATTAGAGGAAATTGCTGAAGGTAAATTTTCAACTGAATGTGTATCTCTTAAGTGAACTAAATTTTGGCATGCATGTAGTTAATAGATTTAAAGCTATATATCATATACAGGGCTGCTGAAAAAATTCGCATAATTTTCCGATTCTGGATGAGAACAGCTGAAATTGTGTTTTGAACTGTATTATGCGTTCCATATTGTGTGTTAGATAAGTAATATCTTTTTTTAAACGGTGCAGTTTTGTCACATTATTCTGAATGTGTTGGAAAGTGTATCATAATCTATGCTTGACGCATGATTTTTTCTTACTTGTTCTTTTGTACGTTTGCTGTAATATACAGTTATGGTTATGGATATACATTTATTATTCACATAATTTATTGATTCAGATAAGAAAAGTCAATAAAATATTATTATTTTATATGAAAAAAAATCATATCAATTAAAATTTAAAAGAGATAGTTAACTTTTTTAAAGTATTTTCTAATAGCTTTTTGTTACACAACGGATTCAACAATAATATAGTTCTCTTGCAATTGTCTCCTGCATGGGGAGACAGCAAGCAGAACTTCTTATCAGCAAAACAGGTAGGCATTTTTTCTCTTTGTTTCGCTAATTACATACATGTGTCATTTCAAACATACTTCGTACTTTGTTTCTCTAATAGCAGATCATATGCGCAGATGGCAGAAGAGTAGGATTGCTAAACGTTGAGGCAATCCATACTTTGGAATGAAATAATTGTATAATCATTTAATGGCTTTAATATGGCTTATATCATTTAATGGCTTTTTATTTTCATTAAAATTAGATAACAGATTAAAAAAAAAGATAACAGATAAAAAAAAGATAACAGACTATTTTGATGTAAGAAAAAAATTACAAAAAATAATAAAAGAAAATTTTGGTGGATCAAAAATGATAACATTATCAAAAGTCAATATTTCCCTTCCCTTAGAGATAGCTTATGATATCAAGTGCCAAATCCGACTCCCTTTAAAGGGATAACGTTATATAATGCACAGGCCCAAGCTGTAGAAGATAAAAAAAATATTCGTTATAAGATAGAATTATAATTATCATTGTGTGTTAAATAAATAAATAAATGTATATCCCAACAAAAAGTTTTCGCTAAAAAAAAAAGCGCCAAGTTCTCTTTAATGTTTCGGCCAGAAAAAGTAGTGATATCTGAAGTTCGCACAAGTTAAAAGCCAAACATCCCAAATCTTTCATTGAAAATGGCTTCCTGCGACTTGGCCGTTAATGCCTTCTACAGCATTTCAAAATTAATGACTGGAAATTACGCATTTATGAATTATTTAAATATTAAAAGTAATATTAGAATGCGAAGAGGCAAATTCTCATAAAGACAATATAAGTAAAAGATTTCTGATAAATACCATTCAGTTTCAACAAACATTAATTTTAATTACAGATCATTTAGTCCACTTGTGGTTTAATTGCCATTTTGTACGGTCTAAAGCTAAAGTAATTAACGTAAAACCCAAGAAATAAAACAAAATTTACTGACTTCAAATCTCACAATATGCTACATTATATTTTATTGTATAATATTGAAATCTTGTGTATTGACGAAAGAGAGTTTTTTCGTTTGAACATTTATTATAGTTTGTTTGCATACATGAAGAGGTATTCGTTTTATAAACTGTTAAAAGCTGATACTAATTATGTTTTAGCAATTAGGGATATTATCTCCTGAATACAAGTATTTTGTTATTTTTAACTTCTAAACATTTAAATAGACTGAAGTTGTTTAAATGCTTTTTTCAAATGTGTATTTTATTTCTGTAATCTGTGCCACAAAATGCCTAAAATAATAAAAAAAATGTAGTTGGCATGTAGCTTATTTGTACATATTTTAAAATTTGAAAAACTCTCTCGAAGGCATTAACGGCCAAGTCGCAGGAAGCCATTTTCAATGAAAGATTTGGGATGTTTGGCTTTTAACTTGTGCGGACTTCGGATATCACTACTTTTTCTGGCCGAAACATTAAAGAGAACTTGGCGCTTTTTTTTTAGCGAAAACTTTTTGTTGGGATATCACTACTTTTTGTATGTTTTTTTCAAGTTTGCTATTTTACACTATATTAATATGAAAAAACTTAAATTTCGGTACTTTTATGTTAGCCGGGAGCAAATCTCCTCATTAGCCTTTTGTTTCTTCGCCAATAGCAGTTTTCATTTTTCAGATGTGTAAATTAGAAACATTGCTTTGATTTTCAAATAAAACATTTTTGTTTATGTTATTATTTCTTATTTATTTATTTATTTATTTCTATGTTAAATATTCTATTAAATAAAATGAGGGAAATGCATCTATTTTAATTGAGATGACTGAAAAGTTTATATCTTTAAATGAAATGAATGCAATATGAACAATGGAGTTGGGAACAGTATTTGGCGATTTGCCACTTGCGCCCGGCAAACATAAAAATACCTAAATTTATTTTACTGAGCTTTACAAATTTATACTTTATTTCTTTTTATATTAAAGTACTAGTCGCCTCTAGCAAGCAGTATTTACCGTATTAATTCCATGTTAAACGTTGCATCATGTTACTGTTATTCATAATTTAATTTACTTGCCCATTCTTTCGCCAAGTCGGAAGCTTTTGATAGAGAAATCAAGAACTCTTTACGATCATGGAAGCACATCATATATTTTGTGTTGTTATGTATTCGTCATCTTTCGTGACAAATATCTCTTAACTCACTTATGCATGTTTCCTTAGCAGTTACAATTCGTTCTCTAATGCGGAAATTTTTAATCCTATTAAGTAATCTTTTCTAATATTTTCTCACTGCCAATTGTTGTATTTTAACTGATACGACTGGGTACAAGTGAAATGGTTCTTATGAAATCCTTTGACAATATCTGCATTTGCATTAAACTATATTGATGCTAATATCTTTTTGTTTCACGTTAACCGTTTCAATAGACTCGATTACGGAAGAATAGAAGGTCTACCGGCTCACTGTCATGATCCATTTGAAAATCTATTATTCTTCTTATCTGATCGTGTTGAAGAATTAGTCAATGTGCCATGGTTTTAAGATTTTAGCTAATTTTATTCAAAACCTGAAAACTAAAATGCGAGGAACCGGATTATAGAAGTTTCATTCTAACGTACATATCGATTAACAGGTTACATATTATAGAATTATAATAACCATAAGGAGAACTGTCAGTTTCAATGCTTTAATAGTTTCCGTAAATTCTCTTTATATAATACAGAAGTTTTAACGGTGTAAAGATTAACAACATAGTCACAGTAAATATAATGACAGTACAAATAATAACAATAGCAGAGGTTTTGGGCAGTGACGAAACTATTAGCATTTTGGAAATATTAGTAAGTTATATCATTTAACTATTCAGATGATATGCGGAAAAATAAAAATAGATGGCTCGAATTAATAGTTAACTCATTGAAAAATAGCCACTAGCGTCAAATATTCGCCAAGCTTGGCGACATTTAGCAAAGTTTTGCCAAATTTGGTAATATATCATGTCAATTCTCAAATTTGGCGACAAAAAATGTTTTGTTTATTCTGACGTCATAATGATGCGCATGTATTATGTATTATGCACATACCTATGATATGTATGATGCAAATGTATTACGTATTATATGCATATGTATAATATGTATGATGCATATGCATAAGTTCATTAACATCACTAAAACGCACTTAAAGAAATAGTGTTCCATAAGTAGTAGGGATAATTGCCAGATTGACCAGAGTGCTATTGAGATTAGAATTCCGACATTTATAATAGACCGGGGAGCGCCTGTACACACCATCACCTCATCGAGTTTACAGCTGAAATTTTAGGATTAGTTAAAACTAGATTAGCATATTTAAATGCAACTGGTCTGTTAAGTCATATCTTGGTGGAAACCACCTGAAGACCTAATTTTAATGGTTAACTGTTAGGTTTACTTTTGTAATTTCCTGGATCCAAAAGTTTGGAAACATGGAGGAATGGCTGCAGGAAAACACAATCTAAAATCCACCAATTAACCCGTAAAATCGGATCTGTAGGTGGTTTCCACAAAGATATGACTTGGCAGACCAGTTACATTTCAATACGCTAATCGATATTTAACTAATTCTAAAATTTCAGCCTTCAACTCGATGATCTGTGCAGACGCCTCCCGGTCTTTAATAAAATATGTTTTAAGGAAGTAAAAGATAGAAAGATGGACAGATAAACTGAAAGATTTGCCTTATTAAGATTTTTGTAAAAGCATAAAAAAATTCATTCAGCTTGAAATCATGTAACACCTTTATAACTCAGGCTAATTTTCTGTAATCGGGTTTTGGCGACCAACATAGCTATAACTATAATCTTTCTTTTACAGATTTAAAATTAACAATAAATTAACAGTAAGTAGGCTAATAATACAATATAATACATTAGCAGCGGACTTCGGACGCCGCATCTGTCGCACATCGTTAAAGATAGTTTATTAGTTACACATTTCATTTAATTAAAAGGAGATTTTTAAACTTTCATATGGAATTAGGATATTTTTCCACTATAGGGACCTTGGCATTTTTTAAAAATCTTGGCGCAATTCGGACTTCAGAAACTGAGATATGTTGCCAAATGATATAAACAACTATGAAAACAAACCTGATGAACTTTTATGTAATTTATATATGTGTTTATATACATATAAACATTTTATTTATACATGTATAAAATATTATTTTTTATATACAAATTATTTATGTTGGTATATAAAAATAAATAAACGGGTTCCTTGCATTAAATAAATTGTATACATATGGAAAAAATTGCGTGTGTATATGACATAGTAAATAGGTTGCCAGAAAATACGTTATTATCAAATTTCTTTTCTCGTCAAGGCTATTTTCTGTATTTTGCCAAGGCTACTATATCGGAAACGTACCGAATTGCGGTTATATTTTGTTAAATGTTTTATTGTATTAATATCGTAAATATATCATAATCTATACTGATTAAAATTTTTAGGTATATTCATTTTTCCTAATTAACAAACATCTTTGGAAAAGCATATATATAAAATGTTATTCTGCTTGAAATCACGTGACCCCCTTCATAACTCTGTAATCGAGTTTTGGCGACCAACATTGGCACAATTGAATGTGTTAAGGAACTGTTTACGGCCAAATGAACAGCCCCTGTTTGAAGGGTTTAGAGGCCTAAATTCTGTGTTTTCAGATTTTTCTGGTTAATTGTGCTACAAACCCGACTTACTTGTGAAATTTCATGATTCTACGACTTTTAGAAGTACCTTAGTTATTTGATGATGCGAAGTGAGTCAGTGACAAAAAAGCGCTTTTTCGGAATTTAATATTTCGAAAACTACTCAATATAGAAACATGAAATTGTGGAACCTTAGTTCAGTTTGACCATACGAACATGTGTATAAAAGAAAATTTTTTATATCTCTCCCTAAAACGACGTTACGAGGGGGTGAAAAGTATGCCGAAATGGTTCAGGAAAAGGTAGCTTACGGCTTGTGCGAACTTGACGGACGCACTGCCGTGCTCCCAGGTATGACCAATAAAATTTGCATAGAAATTCTTATAGTTTCTTTTTCATTTTCATGCAAATATCGCTAATTTATAACATTATGTATATATATATATATATATATATATACATTATAGATATATAATATATACAAATAGATTATCTATATCTTGCTATTATAAAAATACTGTTAATTTATAATATTTATCTTCAATAATATTAAAAGAAAAGAGAATTAGTTATTTATTATCCACCAATCTTCAGTACCTAGCTTTGTGCATTTCACAGAGTTGACTGTATGATACGAACATTATAGATTACAAGAACATAATATAGGTTTCAAATTCTTAAAAGATAGATAAAAATTTTTGAGCTATTTCAAATTTTTTATAATAAAGCAAAAATAGTTTTAATTTAACTATTTTGGATCTGTTGTCCAAATATGATTTTATTTTTGCATTTATTAAAACTTAATCTTCTTGTTTGAACTGTTTATCTACTGTAAATTAGACAGCTTTGTGGAATGAACGGTGGCGTTTCATTTTAAGAATTTATGGGGACACTGTCTTGATCTATAATCACTGATTTATAAACATTGAAAATTTATAGATTTTCATACCTCCTTCTTTATTTTTCTTAAATCTTAACACAAGGATTTAATATACATTTAAAAATGTGGCCGGGGAAAACATATTTAGGTTTTTACTATTTCATTTATTTTGTTTAAAACTAAGATTAATTTTTTTTTTGAAAATTATTAATCATTGTACAATCGTGGAAAATAAAAATAAATCCCCCTACTAAGTCTGCAAATCATCTAAAATTAGCTGGCTATTAAATTTCAAACTTGCTTTCGCATAAAAACTCACAGGAAAAATTATTGATTGTGTCTTGTAATATTTTTAAAACAGACAATCGCATACGTATAATATCAACTGCATTGGTGGCCATTACGTTTTCAAGGCTGGCAAGCCAATTTTCATCCAAGATATTACCTTTCGCTGATATTGTCAGTTGAAACTGATGCTACAATCTCTCCAGGTCAAGCTGTTGACTCTGCTGAAAGGATATTACAGGTGCAATCTCAGCCTTTTATTAGTAATTATTATAGAAGAAAGTTACTGGTACCAAACGTTTGGAAATAAACTCTACTTTTAAATGATGTACTATATAAAATTTGCTGAAAGGGCCAACTACATAAAAAAAAAAAAAAAAAATGAAACTTTGTTTTTTTTTTTCAATAGCAATACAAAAGTTTGACACCATAAATAAATTCTACACCCTTCAATTAGTCTAAATACAAATTTTCATGAACTATTAGTTTCAGAGAAATTAATTATTTTAAAACGAGCCTAATTTGGGTGCTGTATCCTAATTGAAGTTCGGTACTCGATTGTTGAAATACTACAGAATGACTATGTCACTTCTATTAATCTTCTTGCCAATATGATCATTTCACTCGCTTATTATGTTTCGACTATTGCAGCACAAATGTTTCAATAAAATGAATAAAACATATTTTTTTTTTTCAAATTATGCTTTTCTGCACATCATAGACTGCTCCTTAAACTATCATTTTGACGTTTTGTAATCATAATTCGAAAACGACTTTGAATAAAAACTTGAAATTTAGACTTCGCATAACGCAGGACATAATAAAGATAAATCTATCAAAAAAATTCTAGGTTGCAACTCATATATTTTTCGAATATTAATTTCATAGTTCATATTATAAAATTTTTTAAATTACAAGTTCAGTGTATTTATGTTTTGGGTTTCTAATATTATAACCACACAAAAAATGATCACATTGGGATTATAATTCCAGGAGATATTAATAAAAATATGAAAATGTAATTTAACATTAGAAGCTCTAAATTTTTAATGTTTATAATTCAAAAACTTATCATCCAAATGACTTGAATTTTTGTTTCTAAACAGAAGATTTAAAATATATTATCAAAACTGGGAGTTGCTATTGAAAGAAACAAACAAAATTGGATCTAGTTTTGATATGTAGATGGCCCTAAAGCAAATTTTATATACATCATTTAAAAGTAGGCTTTATTTCCAATCGTTTGCTACCAGTAACTGTCTTCTATTATAATTACTTGCAGAGTTAGTAGGGGTGCTTACTTTTTTCCTCGATTGTACATCATATCGCTCACCAACAAAAAAAGTGACACATCACGCAAAAAATCATTTTGTGTTTTATTTCACTAAAAAGTTTGGTCTATTTTTTACCCGACTGCCAAGAAGGGTTATGTGTTTCACGCGTATATGGGTATGTGGACTTCTTTATACCCTCGAAACTTCCCAACAGCTGGATGGATTTTAATGAATGAGGTCTCTATCGATTCGTCTGAACCGTCCGATAGTTATAGGCTAGGTTTTGTTTTTTTATAAATTCAAAATGGCGGTAAAGAGGAAAAAAAATTTACACACCCTATTGAGTGGCATATCATTGGATAGGTCTTTCAAAATGAAGACGATGTTTCAGTAACTATTTTACAATCAGAAGCTCCGTTTCAATATTACACAAGCTGGAAGTTGTGTAGGTAGGATCTCTAGCTTTACTGCAACTCTAACTGCTGGCAAGATCTAGACAACTATTAAAAATTTGGTTAATGAATATCTTAATTTATCTATAAATTCCCTAACACAAGCTAACAAGAGTGTTGGGCGCACCCTTTTCTCCGAACTTACTTGATCCAAAAGAAAATCTATCTTATAGGGGCCTCTAATTATAGAGGACCTGGTGATCGTAAAAGCCTAGTTAGTTAATAGATAACCTACGGTCATTTACCTAAAAGGTTATCTTGAATAAATAAGACAATGCGTTGTGAAATGTTTAGAAGATAACTAACCTATGGCCAATTGGTTTGAAGGGAAATATATAATAAAATCAAAACCACTAAATATAACTCCCCAATTTTCAGACAAACCAACCCTACAAGATAAATTTAATTATGGCTTTTACATATATGGTCTAATAATAATATTAAGCAGTCAGGTAATTTCTAAATACGTAAAATAAGTAATTAGCAAGACTTTTAACAAATAATAACAAAGAAGGGAATTAATAATAATACATCATTTATTTACACCACAGGCAAATTATATTAAGTTACAATTAAATAATTCATACTTTTACCATCCAAAATAATAACTCATAAAAAAAACACTAATTTGGATATTAATTGAAGTTGACAAGTTCTCCTGGGCACCCTATTCCCAATTCAAAACATTTGATATTAAAACGGTACACAATAGAAAAGAGAACATCCATAACATCGTACCTTTTTCCCCATTGGGGTCACAAGATCCTTTTAGAGTTGTAGACTTGACAGTTATATATATATATCCAAAAGTTCTTTTTTTTTGTTTGTAGAACCACAACACACATATTCGTGTTCCGTAATTTTAGTTTTATTTACACTAAATTCCACCCCGGTCTGGGCCAAAAAGCAAAAATGTTTAAATCATTTTTTTAAAAAAAATTAACACTACTATATTGCTCGTCATAGACAGAGCAAGTAAACATGGGCAGATCAGCCAAAAAGGGCTTGAAAAAAATAACTACCGCACTCTGGAACTCTTTTTGTAACTCTCAATTTTTTTCGAGAAAAAGAAAATCTCTCTCTGTTAAAAATTTGCATGTGCGGCCCTGAGTGGTGGATGCGAATTAACATATTCAGCATAATTAAAATCTCCAACCACTCGCCGCTGCCTGGACCCGCCTTCGTGTCGGCCAGTGGTCAGTGGGTCCCCGGAATGCACGGGGCCTTTCGACCCTCCTACATCCGATATTTCAAACCCCACTTTCCCACGAGACCGCGGGCTCCCACACGAAGATCCTGGTCACGGCACCGCTAACATTATTTTAAATAAATTGGGTGTAAAATTTCCAATTGCAAAAATTATTAATAATATGAAATACCATGAAAAATCAAATATAAAATGTAAAGAAATATAAACACACCATTCAAAGAAAAACCCTTAGGAATAAGAGAACTAATCACAGTACATATAACGCATACTCCAAAAAAAAAAAAATTCTTCCGAAAAATAGAGGAAAAGAAAAATTAATGTAATGTATATAAATCTTTCTTCAAGTGCACCATCTCAGCCACACATAACTGTATATATATATATATATTTTTTTTTTTTTTTTTTTTTTTTTACATCTATGTATTTCTACCTTTTCTATCAGTTGCACTGATAAATTATAGAAAAATTTTATTATTTTCTTTTTATTTATTTATTTTTTCTTTTATCATAATAATACCCCTCTATTATTATTTCTTAATGCACATGTATAATATACAATTACTCATTATAATTCAACTCGATATATTTAACAAACTCCTAAACCTGAGAAAAACATATATAAAAAGTAAATATATAATTTTCAATGATATATTTTCTCATATTATCATTTGTCATGACTGAACCTTGTTACAAAAGTTGTGCCAATCTTTGTTTTGTCCACAGGAGAACTTTGTCATTCGAACAAAACAAAAAAAAAAAATTAATATGTAGGATGAAAAAATTGAAATTATCTGCATACTAATTTAGAGCTAAATATCCTTAGAATTTTAATACCTAAAGTATACAAAAAATTATTAATGTAATTAATTTGACCCAAAATGTAATTATAATTAAGATAAAACAATAATAACCTCACGTTCCCAAAGGAAGAGATCACGGTACCACCTAAGTATCGGGGAAGCCCATGCTGGCAAGATCTAGACAACTATTAAAAATTTGGTTAATGAATATCTTAATTTATCTATAAATTCCCTAACACAAGCTAACAAGAGTGTTGGGCGCACCCTTTTCTCCGAACTTACTTGATCCAAAAGAAAATCTATCTTATAGGGGCCTCTAATTATAGAGGACCTGGTGATCGTAAAAGCCTAGTTAGTTAATAGATAACCTACGGTCATTTACCTAAAAGGTTATCTTGAATAAATAAGACAATGCGTTGTGAAATGTTTAGAAGATAACTAACCTATGGCCAATTGGTTTGAAGGGAAATATATAATAAAATCAAAACCACTAAATATAACTCCCCAATTTTCAGACAAACCAACCCTACAAGATAAATTTAATTATGGCTTTTACATATATGGTCTAATAATAATATTAAGCAGTCAGGTAATTTCTAAATACGTAAAATAAGTAATTAGCAAGACTTTTAACAAATAATAACAAAGAAGGGAATTAATAATAATACATCATTTATTTACACCACAGGCAAATTATATTAAGTTACAATTAAATAATTCATACTTTTACCATCCAAAATAATAACTCATAAAAAAAAACACTAATTTGGATATTAATTGAAGTTGACAAGTTCTCCTGGGCACCCTATTCCCAATTCAAAACATTTGATATTAAAACGGTACACAATAGAAAAGAGAACATCCATAACATCGTACCTTTTTCCCCATTGGGGTCACAAGATCCTTTTAGAGTTGT
Source organism: Maratus speciosus (assembly GCA_963932465.1). Taxonomy (NCBI): domain Eukaryota; kingdom Metazoa; phylum Arthropoda; class Arachnida; order Araneae; family Salticidae; genus Maratus; species Maratus speciosus. The sequence continues at coordinate 158,596,289 of OZ010789.1, forward strand.
AGACTTGACAGTTATATATATATATCCAAAAGTTCTTTTTTTTTGTTTGTAGAACCACAACACACATATTCGTGTTCCGTAATTTTAGTTTTATTTACACTAAATTCCACCCCGGTCTGGGCCAAAAAGCAAAAATGTTTAAATCATTTTTTTAAAAAAAATTAACACTACTATATTGCTCGTCATAGACAGAGCAAGTAAACATGGGCAGATCAGCCAAAAAGGGCTTGAAAAAAATAACTACCGCACTCTGGAACTCTTTTTGTAACTCTCAATTTTTTTCGAGAAAAAGAAAATCTCTCTCTGTTAAAAATTTGCATGTGCGGCCCTGAGTGGTGGATGCGAATTAACATATTCAGCATAATTAAAATCTCCAACCACTCGCCGCTGCCTGGACCCGCCTTCGTGTCGGCCAGTGGTCAGTGGGTCCCCGGAATGCACGGGGCCTTTCGACCCTCCTACATCCGATATTTCAAACCCCACTTTCCCACGAGACCGCGGGCTCCCACACGAAGATCCTGCAGCTGTCCCATAAAACATGAGGTCATAAAAGTCCCTCTTTTGTACCAAAACTGTCCAATTCTTTACTTTACATCGTAATATCATACATACAGATAGTAACTGGCAATTAAGCTTTCCCCTTAGCAAAACACTTGCCTGGGAAAATACTTAATGCTCTTGGTACCCATCCTTAATAAAATAATAATAATGTACTAATAAATGCATACATAAAAACAATAATACTGTACATTGAAAAAAAAAAACTTGAATTAAAAAATTAATCAATTAGATAAAATAATCACTTAGATAAAAAAAAACTTGAATTAAAAAATTAATCAATTAGATAAAATAATCACTTAGATAAATATATACATAGATGATATCGACAGTAAACTTATTCATATATATATATATCTTTTTCCTTCAAAAAAAATAGTTCTAAATATCCAAAATGTTGAAATCATGCCAACACTAACCATCATAGACATCTATAGACCTCATCAAAACAGTGTTTATAGATAGGAACTAACAATTAAACACCACTTAAAAGTCATCAATACAAGTAAATAAAAAATAGGTAAGTAATATAAAATTAGTTTCACATTTATGAGAAATAATTAATTCGCTTTTTACGCAGTCGGGTTTTTTTATTTTTTAAATTTAGATAATTGTAATTTATTTGTCTTGCTAGACAAAAAGCTCCATAAGTGTAATTATACGGAAAATCACTTTATTACGCTACATATGTCCATTTGCTACCACAGAAGAGGTGTGGATTGTGTGTGTGGGGGGGGGGGGGGTAAAATTACCCAACCTTCCAAACCTCATCATGTGTCTTCAGAACAATGTCAGACGAGCGTCTTTTTTGCTGCTTTTTTGCTTAAGTATTATCCATTCACAATGCTGAATGGATTGTGAATGGATAATACTTAAGCAAAAAAACAGCAAAAAAGACGCCCGTCTGACATTGGTCTCATTCTTAAAGATTTCATGCTTTTATGCATGTTTTTATTCCTGCAGGCAGAGCTAAATGTTATAATCTTATGTTATAGTAAAATCATGTAAATTTTCTTTTTCCTCTCCTGTGAAATTTAGTTTTGCTGAGATGCGTCAGTTTTCTTGCGAGTAAGTGATATCCTAATTTATTTTGTGCAAGAAGTTCCTAAATCACTCACCTGGTCTTTGTCTGCTACCGCAATCCACTTCGTTTTCTGGCCTACATTTACTCTTTCCAGTATCAAATAACTGCTTTTCTGGACATGTTTGCAGAGAAGGCACATAAAGTACGCATTTGTAATATTTAGAGCAGTCGTTTGGGTGTGGAAAAGTGCCGAACCCCCATCTGCACTTATTAAAGTAGTTATCTATAATCAATAGAAAAAAAAAGCAATTTAACAAATTACAACGACCATTTGGAAAATGATTTTTTCAAAAACTAAAATTTAAGACATAAAAAACCGCACGGAGTTGATCAACATTAATAGTGTTATTACACGTAAAAATTGCAAGCGACAAAAATCGCCTGCGACTCGTACGTATTATCCACCTGAAACTTACGTATTATCCAAGCATTTCATTGGCTGTTCGGGAAAAGGCTTTTCCATCGTCAGATTTCCAAGAAATCTGACGACCCATTTTAAATGAAATTTCATTCTTAAACTTCTAAACATCCCACAATATTACTTTTTACACCGTCGTATAGAGAAAAAAATGTACTTTTAAATTCAATTTGTTTGAAAGCTGTATCTCTATTTGTTTCTCAGTTGTTATTTTTTTTTTTTTTGTAGTTTTTATTACTTTTTTGTCATACTGGCAACAGAAGTATCCATCTCGGTTGAAAGTAAAGGGAAATTACAGATTACTGTATAGACCAATCAGAAAACGAATAAAATGCGGATTCAACCAATAAAACGCTTCAGATATGTTTTGATTTCCTACCCTGACAGAGGACAATAACCATTTTTCCAAATGGTTAATAATATGTGTTTTAAAAAAGAAGCATTTAATTATAAACCATATATATAGCATTAACCCTCTCGCTGCGCAACTCGAGAGTTTCTCGTTCAACGTAAAAGTAGCAAAATTTGCGCAACCCAAGATTTCATCGGGGATGCATTTTCTCCGTCTTATTAACCCGTTTTGATCATTCCCACCAGTTACTTTTTATTGTAAATTTTGTCTTATCTAATCGGAGCATTTTCCCGATTAAATCAGACGAAAATTTTTGTTTTGAAAAACCGGTGGCAAAAGAATAAAAATTCTTAAAAGACGCTCGTCGCGAAGGAATTAAGTACGCAATTTTTGAAGCTATTTTGACAAAACAATTACGCAGCGAGAGGGTTAACCAAATTGTGATTTTTACAATTTCCATTCCAACAAAAAAGTCTTAATAACATCTCGACAACATTTAAATTTACTAAATAGCTTGATTGATAGTAGACTTGTGCCTTGTTAAATTTATAATTGAAATTTTCCTTTACACTTCAAAAATCTGTAATATTCAGTATTTGAATTCAGAACTAAAAATATTGACTATTGTACCATTTTTTTTAATAGTTGAAGTCATGTGTTTAATACTTGGCATATTTTTCTGCTATAGTATAGGATTAAGCGCCAACTCTTGTAGATCTTTGTTTTACACTCCAACTAATAATCTATGTATTGCTGCCTATAGATTAAGCTACATAAAGCTTTGTTGCAGTTATTCTTATTTTTTTTACGTTAAAACACATAAAGTATCTCTGAATTGGTTTTTTATTAAATGTTTTCTCCCATTGTATTTCATATATGATACTTTACTATAAGTGTCGTACTAGCATTATTTAAAGAATCAAAACAAGATTAAAACCAGAATTTGGGCAAATTTGTAATTCCAATTATCTGCAATGTAATTACAGTTTAATTGCATGTAATTAATTATAGTTAAAATTACATGTCGTAATAAATTCTTGTAGTATTGTAATCGGAACCGCCAGATCCCATTAGTTGACAAAATTTCTGTGTTTGAATATGTGTAACTATAATCAGTTACATGCAATCAACCTGTAATTACACTACGGATGATTGAGATTACAAATTTGCCCAACTCTGATTAAAACAATATCATAAGCTAGATAGTTCAACAAAGATGCACATAGTTGACGAACACAAATATGGAATATTTTCGCATCTCCCTTGGCGGACCTCTTTCAGCCAGACAAAGGACGACAATGGTCACGTGATTTGACTTGAGAATTGTTATTAAAAACACATATATAAACAAATAAACAACCTGACATGTTTCAGTTTCATTAAAGATAAAAACCATTATAATAAAAATTCATCAGCCATCAGATCTAGGCGAATGAATCATGAAAAGAAATAAAGAAAGAAAAAATGCAATTTAACAAATTACAACGACCATATGAAAAATGATTTTTTCAAAGACTAAAATTTAAGACATAAAAAATCGCACGGAGTTGATCATACATTACGTACGCCATGGATTACATTTTTCCATGGAATAAGGAATATAATATTAGTATCCTATATCTATGCATTTTTCGGTACTGTAAATTTTTTAACTTCTACGGAGCTGATCATTCATTACGTACGCCATGGATTAAACATTAATATTCCTGGACCAATTTTAAATGAAATTTCATTCTTAAACTTCTAAACATCCCACAATATTACTTTTTACACCGTCGTATAGAGAAAAAAATGTACTTTTAAATGCAATTTGTTTGAAAGCTGTATCTCAATTTGTTTCTGTTTTTTTTATTATTATTATTATTACTTTTTTGTCATAGTGGCAACAGAAGTACCCATCTCTGTTGAAAGTAAAGGGAAAATACAGATTACTGTATAGACCAATCAGAAAACGAATAAAATGCGGATTCAACCAATAAAACGCTTCAGATAGGTTTTTGATTTCCTACCCTGACAGAGGACAATAACCATTTTTCCAAATGGTTAATAATGGTTTAAGATTGTTTACTCACCTAATGCTCAATTTATCATTGGAAATGCACATGTTCAGGTTTCGTACGGGTCCTTGAAATTACAGACTGAGAAATTCTTCAGCACCGGGAATTCTTTCGATTTTTTTTTTTTTTTAAATAGAAAATCTCTTCTTTAATAAGACGCAATTTTGCGCGTTTAAACTAGATTTATTTTTCTATTAAAAAAATACTGATATTTGTCCTTGAAAATAACGATACCCGTACGAATCCTGAACAATATAAAACATATATCTTCGTGAATGTAAAGAAAACTTGAATAGGAGGAGCCACGTAAATAAAGTAAACACCTTTATCTTTATTTCTTTTCGTGATTTCATAGGGGGCGGGTATGTTTTTTGTATGTTGTATATATTTCATTGTCCTTTGTCATTCGCCTTGATCGATAATGATTTTTTATGATAATGGTTTTTATCTCTAATGATACAGAAACATGTCAAGTCGTTTATTTGTTTATATATGTATTTTGTGTGACACCTTACTTAAGTGAAAGAAAATTTTTATGAGTTTATATGTTTATGAAAAGATGATGTTCTCTTTTTAAATTTAAAGATTTAAAAACATTTTAAACTACTATATATGAGGACGTGAGTTTCAAAAACTCACTATTAACTCATAAAATGGCCTTTGTAATTTTGTATATGCTTTGACAATAATTTTAATTCACCTGTAACCTAGTGTTTGTGAAATACGATTATTTCTTTAATAAAATAAAAATATTTAATTATTTTTAGCATTTTTTAAATTCTCTTAAAAAGATGTCGTATTTAGAATTTAGATATTAGAATTAGTTTTAAATTAATTATTCTTCTCAAAATCAGAATATCTGAGAGATGGGATATGCATTTATAACACTTTCCAACATAGTTGAAAAGTGTTTATGTTTGTCTGTCTCGCTGTCCGTACTCTAACTCGCGTAAATATAGTCCGATTGCCATGGTATGGATATATGTTATTGGGGTTTACTATGGCCTGTTCTGTATTGAAAATGAAGTGTGTAGCGTTTTCGGTTCATTTACAGGGCCCCTCAAAAGTATTCCGTTACACTACGGTTCATGGGGAAAAATCGTTTGCCGTGTATTTTAATGATATTACAGTATTTTAAACATATTGATATACATTACTAAAAGGTTCATACTATAGAATATGATGTGCATAGAACTTATCGTTTATTTACAGGGACACACAAAAGAATTTGGCTATAGAAGAAAATAAGCAAAAATTGAACTATTGAAGCCTACGAATAATAATTTCTGAAAGTTCGTTTTCAGTTTCGGTATGCGTTTTTAAATTTGTCTAATTTTTAAATAGTACTTGGTGTGTATAAATTCTATGTATCATATACAGGTCTGTACAAAAGTTTTCAAGTGTATTTACGGAAACAGCTGAACGGAAAATTTCAATTGTAGTATTCGTTTAACTGAAGTAACTTTTGGCATACCATGTAGTATTCATATATCTGTAGATCATATACAGTGCTGCAAAAAAATCGTATATTTTAACGACTATTCATGGTAATAGCAGAAATCGGGTTTCGAAATCCGTTATGCGTTTTCCAAATTGTTCATTTAGATGCCATCTTTCACGTTAGTAATCTGTGAAGTTTTGTTATAATATTCTGAGTGTGCTGGAAAGTCTTTCATAATCTATGCTGTTTGCATGATTTTTCGTTCTTGTTAATGCATAATGAAGAAAATGTACTAGATTCATAATAAGTTTCCTAGCCCTGAACTGATAACTGTGTATCACATCCAATGCATCTGTATGCATATTTTGGCTTTTACAAACATGCTTAGTAGACAAAACGATAAAATACAGTCCGGCGCAAAAGTTTTAAGCACAACGCAAATATTTTAATAAAAATAAAATTGTACAACGGAATGCTTTCAAATATCCACTGTAGGGGAATACTATGATCGCAAATATATACTGAAGTTTGGAAAAAATTCATCGTTACAAAAATCAGTAATTACAAAAAAACATTTTTTGTGATGTCGCAAAAGTTTATGCACAAATGCTATTATATGCAAATATCTCCTTAAACATGATAGCTGGATGATCGGCGAGAAATTTTTCCTAGAGTATAAAGTGTAGCGATCCTTGTACGAGTTATATCAAAATGCCGAAATCTGTGCAGTTCTCGGCTGAAGAAGTTGTAGAAGTTTGGAAGCTGAAAACTGAAAGTAAATCCGTTTTGCAAATTTCGCTTGTTTTAAATCGGTCTTAACATGGTATTGTTAGTGTTTTGTAACGTAGAAAACAATTCAAAAATGCATATGGCTCAGAAAGGTCGCGTAAAACCACATTTCGTGAGGATGGAAGAATTAAATGATTGGCTGTCACTAGCAATTTGTCTCTAAATCAGCTAAAAAATCGGCTTGGATCAAAAATATCACGTGACACCATACGCAGACGAATAATCCAATCAGGATTCATAAAGAAACAAAAATTAGCTCGCAAGGCTTTTCTGAAACAGTGCCACAAACAAGCAAGACTTCAATGGGTAAAATAGCACGTGTATTATCTTGACGAATCGATTAGTGTTATTTTATCTGATGAAGAAAAAAATGGAATTTGGCAGGTCCAGATAGCTTCTCATTCTATTGGCGTGCCTTGAGGAAAGATCCGAAGAGCATATTCAGCAGGCAACAACGCGGTGGTTCGCTCATGGTACGGGGCGCTTTTGGCTACAGTGGATAAAAGTCTCTTTGCTTCCTAAATGGCAGATAAAATTCACAAAAGTATAAGAAAACTCTGAGTGAGCATTTGTCACCGTTTGGTGAACTCCTAATAGTCCCAACTGGACCTTCCAGCAAGACAACGCATCGATACTCACTATCCGTTGCACAAAAGAATGGCTTATATCTCAGAATATCAGTGTGATGAACTGACCAGCACTCAGCACAGATCTCAATCCGATAGAGAATATCTGGGGAATCCTCTCACGTGACGTCTACAAGGATGGGAAGCAGTATTACTCAGTGCAAAAGCTCAAATCACTGATCGAGGAAGCCTGCCGCAAGCTCGCTCTCAAAATCAAAGCAGTATATAAAGTAAACATCCTATCTTAAAGGGGAGGGGTAACCGAAAGATCAAAGGCGAGGTCACATCAATCAAGGTCACACGCCACGTAGTGGACGGGGTTGAACTACAGAAATATGCTTAATTGTTTTCTTCTTTATGGATAATCTATTAATTGTACATCTATGAAACAACTGCGCAAGCTCAAACGTCCTGTTTTCATTTGTTTGTAGTATTTACATTCTGACAACATAGAATGTTCTATTAATTTTTATTCTTAATATTTAATTTATTTATTGTAGTTAATTATTTAAATAAAACTGTTTTATTTTAAGAACTAATATTATTTGTTAAAATGGCAAAATTGTGGCCATCGAATAGCTGTAGTTTTCGAAATTGTAATGTTCAGTGAACATACATTTTATCAATTTAAATTTATGAGAACCCATTTACTTCAACTAAAATCACTTTAGAGTGATTTATTGTTATAACTTTTATTTAAGAAAACCTTTATTGATATTATCTCTTTAGCAATTAACCATGAATCATCTGAAATGGTGTTATATCCAATTTTGTTTATTATATCAAGATACTTTCATCTCCTCAGTTGTTTAAAAATAATTATTGTGAGTTATGGTTTTTGATCAAGGAATCAAGGTCACTTCCTGGTTGCAGTGATTGTACATTTTGAAGAGGCAGTTGAACTCAAGCATTCGGACTGTACGCAACAGCTCATCTCTCTTGCTGTGATTTCGCAATTTTCGCAGCCGGGTAACAAAATCCCCGGTCCTTGTAACCTGCAAGCGTCCTTGTAAACTGCAAGCTCTCTTTACTGTGCACATGCAAGAAATTGTAACATGTTAAATTTCAATATAGTTTTATTTACATCTTGTGTTAATCTACTAATTCTATAAACACACACAGAAACATAAAAGCTGGAGGCACCGCTGCGAGATCTTGGATACTTTTTCAAGATTGGATTAATGTACACTCATCATATCAGTGTTCTAAATAGTGTTTTCACCAGTCTTATGTGGAATTGCAACAGACGACGGAGCACCTCGCATCACATTTATTACAGATAAGTACATTTTATCTTATTATTATTATCGGTTTGGCTTTTGTTTTTTACGCTATTCACATCATTATTTGAATAATGAATACCGACTTGGAAGCCGCAAAAAAGGCTGCTGAAGAATTGGAAAAGGCAGCTATAAATTTACGTGGCAGAGCTAAATCTGCTCTAACAAGGATAAACAACTTCATTAACTCGGAGCAAGCTTTTCAGAAAAATGACTTGTACAATAAATTAGAAAAATTAGAGACAGTTTACTCCGATTTTGATAAATATGATGCTCAATTACCAACTGAAGCATCTGAAATTGAGGAATTTGAAAAGAAATATTATGAAACGAAAGCCAAACTGCAAACGGAACTTGAAAAAGTTACCGTAAATGTGCATGCACCTCAAATAATAAATGATCAGATTCCAGTTGTTAGTTCTACTATTTCTAACAATTTTAAATTGCCTAGGCTCAATATAGAGCAATTTAATGGTGATTTTAAAAACTGGCTATCATTTAAAGATTCATATTTATCATTAGTTCATAAAAATGCCAGCATAACTAATATACAGAAGTTTCAGTATTTAAGAGGGTTACTAGGGGAAGAGCCAGCCTCTATTATAAAACATATTCCTATTTCTGAAAACAGTTATTCAGAAGCGTGGGGAAAATTGCTGTCGAGATATGATAAGAAAAAACAAATTGTTTCCACTTTAGTTAAAACATTCTTGGACATTCCCCCCATTACTCAAGTAAATGCATTTAGCTTACGCTGTTTATCAGATGTATCAGATGAAGTAATTAGAGGCCTTAAATCAATCGATGAAAAGGCATCTGGCCGTGACTTATGGCTAATTCATATTTTATTACAAAAGGTTGATTCTAAAACAAGGGAGGAATGGGCAAAATTGACCTCAAGCGAAGACTTTCCGTCTTTTGATCAATTTATTCAGTTTATAAATGATAGATGTTCATCTTTAGAATTGTATAAAAGTGAAAATGAAGGTTCGCATAAACAAGAGAAACAGTATAACGTCAATAGATCTTTTTCCAGTGTCATTAGCAAATGTTTATTGTGTAAATTTAATCACTCACTTTACAAGTGTGTTAAATTTAAAGAATTAAGTATCAGGGATAGGAGACAGTTTGTTAAGAAAAACAAGTTATGCAGTAATTGCTTGTCTGACAAGCACACTACCTGGCAATGCAATTCCTCTTACTCTTGTCATAATTGCAAGCTGAAACATCATACTAGTTTATGCGAAAATAAGCTGCAAAATTACGCAATATCAACTTCTTGTTCAAATGAAAAACAGAGCCGCAAAAACAAACCTGATTCAGAGGCCGGTTCGATTCCGGATGAGAATAAAAAGGAAATTTCTCCTTCCATAAATGCAGTTCAAACATCTTTCGCACTTTTGCCCACTGCTAGTGTATATATTAATGATTGCATGGGTCAAAAGCACACTTTAAGAATCATGTGTGATAGTGGATCAGAGTCTACATTTGTTTCTGAATCCTGCATGAAAATGTTATGAATTAAAAGGAAAAATGCTAGGTTCCCCGTAAAAGGTCTGTCTAACTCAAAGATCGCAGTAACTAAGGGTTACGTAATGTTTGATCTTACATCAATTTATAATGCAGGCACCAAGTTGTCTGTTATGGCATTTATTTTAGATGATTTAACTGCTCCGTTACCTGCGGAAAAAATACATGAGAAGCATTTTTCGCATTTAAAGAATATAAACTTAGCGGATCCACATTTCGGGACACCAAGTAAAATAGACATTATTCTAGGATCTAATTATTTCTTTTCTATTTTGCTTCCTGGTCAAGTAACAGATACTCAGAGCAATTTAATTGCTCAAAATTCAATTTTTGGCTTTCTGGTATCAGGGAAAATGCCACATTCTAGTACATCTCCAAATTCTATACATAATTTACACATTTATGAAGTTAATATTGATAAAGAGGTAAAGCGTTTTTGGGAAGTAGAAGAAGTATTTAATAAGAATACTTAAATGTTGTCACCTGAAGAGCAATTTGTTGAATCACATTTTCAGGAAAATTATTCAATTAATTCCGAGGGTCGTTTTGTGGTTAAGTTACATTTTATTCAATCTAAATCAGAATTAGGTAATTCTAAACCTGCCGCAATTTCTCGCTTGCTTGCTATGGAAAAGAAATTTAGAGAAAAACCAGAATTTGAAAATCAGTACAAAGAGTTTATGTACGAATATGAAGAATTAGATCACATGAAATTAGTTGCACAAAATGACATTAATAATTATGAAAACAAACACTACTTTCTTCCTCATCATGCGGTTATTAAATCTTCTAGTATCACTACTAAATTAAGGGTAGTTTTTGACGCTTCATGCAAAACTTCAAGTGGTGTTTCCTTGAATTCTATTTTGGGTGTAGGCCCTAAGTTACAACGGGACATTTTCGAAATCTTACTTAATTTTCGAGTTCCGAAAATAGTCTTTTCAGCGGATATAGAGAAAATGTACCGCCAGATTTTGGTTGTCGAAGAGGATCAAATTTATCAGCAAATAGTTTGGAGGTCTAATCCTAATGAGGAAATAAAAAATTACAAATTGAAAACTGTCACATATGGTTTAGCGCCAGCATCTTTTCTGGCAACTAGATGTATAAAACAAATCGCTCAGGATTATACAAAAAAATCCTTGCATTTCGCGCATGTTAGAAGAGGATATGTACATGGATGACTTATTATCCGGTACGAATACTGTTAGGGAAGCAATAGAAACTTGCAAAGAAATTACAGATTGTTTAGACGCGCATGGTTTCCACTTGAGGAAGTGGAATTCAAATTCACAGGCATTTCTTAATGAATTTATAGATTCTTCTAGCACTGAATCAAATTTTGAAATCATTCCTAGTGACAACGGAAGCTCCAAAGTTCTAGGCTTAAGCTGGAACTCTTCATCAGATAGTTTTATTTTCATAACTGCATTAACACTCACTCCACCTCTTACAAAGAGACACATTTTAGCTGAGTCTGCACGGATTTTCGACCCGCTATGTCTAATTTCGCCCTGTACTGTGACTTTAAAGGTATTTTATCAGAAACTTTGGCTTACAAAAGGGGACTGGGACTCTGTTATACCGCAACATCTTACAGACGAATTGTTACAATTTCAAATTTCCTTTAACGGACTAAATCAATTGTCTGTTCCTAGATGTGTCACGCTTTCATCCAGTAACCCGTTTGAATTACGCGGTTTTTCTGATGCCTCAACATTGGCATATGCTGCCGCAATTTATTGCCGACAAAGTTATAAGGGGAAAATAAACTCTTTTCTCTTAGTTTCTAAAACTAAAGTTGCTCCAATCAAACAGATTTCAGTGCCAAAATTAGAGCTTTGCGGTGCGCACCTACTAGCTAAGCTGTTCCGTTCCGTCATGGAAACATTAAAGAGTTACAAGTTCGATATTTTCGCCTGGACGGACTCCAAAGTCGTCCTTTCTTGGCTATCAGCACATCCGCGTAAATGGAAGACTTTTGTCGCCAATAGGGCAGCTCAAATTACCGAAATTCTACCTACAAAGCACTGGAGACATGTACCATCCAAAGAGAACCCCGCAGATATCGCTTCACGCGGTATTGATCCAAAATGTCTTCCAGGTTGTGATTTGGGGTGGAAGGGGCCAAGTTGGCTAACTTTAGACCCATCCAATTGGCCCAAAGACGACTCAAATGTTGAGGAATTTGATGATCAAATCAAAGCCGAACAAAGGTCTGATCCAATTTTTTCCTTTCACGCCCACACATCAAATGATCTATTTGATAATTTGTTTCAAAAGCACTCTTCACTTGCAAAAATTATTCACATTTTGGCATATTGCCAAAGATTTATCAAAAAATGCAAGAAGTCTAACAAAACAGAAATTTTTTCACCACATCTTACTTACAAAGAAACAAAAGCAGCCGAAGAGAATATTGTTCGTTGGATTCAGAATTCTTACTTTGAGGAGGAATTTAAATGTATCCAAGAACAGAAAGCTTTGCCAAAGAAAAGTACGTTACAATCCCTCCACCCGTTTATTGATGATAAGGGTCTGTTACGGGTGAGAGGACGCTTACAAAATTCACAATTATCCTTTAACCACAAACATCCTTTAATCTTGCCCTCACAGCATAAAATGGCTGAGTTATTAATACAGTAACAACACATTGCCCATTTACATGCTGGCCCTTCACTGCTATCCCACATCATCAGACAATCTTATTGGATAGTTGGTGGAAAAAAGATCATTAACAAATGCATCAATAGATGTTTAAAATGCTACAGATATAAAAGGTCCATTGCAACCCCTCAACTAATGGGGAATTTGCCACAGCATCGAGTAACCCTGGAACGTCCATTTTTTCCAGCGGTGTCGATTACGCAGGCCCTATATCTATTAAATTTAGTAAGGGTCGGGGTGCAAAAACAACTAAGGGCTATATAGCTTTGTTTATTTGTTTGGCTACAAAAGCTGTGCATATTGAAGCTGTGAGTGATATGACAGCTGAGGCATTTATCGCCGCCCTTCGACGTTTTAGTGCAAGGCGAGGCACACCACGGCATCTTTACAGCGACAATGGCACCAATTTTGTCGGTGCATCCAGAAAGTTGGACAAAATTTATGAATTGTGGCGTTCATTTACAGATAATGAAATTATGTCACATTATCAAGTTGAAAACTCTCTAGAATGGCATTTCATCCCTCCTTCTGCCCCTCATTTTGGCGGGATTTGGGAGGCTGCGATAAAATCAACAAAGTATCACATCAAGCGAGTCATAGGAGAGACATTGCTCACTTTCGAAGAGCTGACCACGTTACTCACGCAGATAGAAGCCTTGCTCAACTCGCGGCCGCTTATACATTTAAACGATAATGATACTGAATCAATAAATGTTCTCACTCCCTCACATTTTCTTACAGGGGATATTTTGCACTCTATGCCCGATGAGTCAGCAACCACTACAACCAATCTAAAGAAACGATGGGAGCTGCTCCAAGACATGAAAGCCGGCTTCTCCAAACGTTGGACCAGAGAATACTTGGCCTCGCTGCAACCCAGAGCTAAGTGGAAGATCGCCACGCCTAACATCGAGGTGGGACAGGTAGTATTATTACTGGACGCAAATCAACCGCCTGGAACTTGGCCGTTGGGTCGTATTACGGAGGTCCACCCAGGCAGTGATGGACTCAACCTAGTGGTGACTGTGCAACGCGGGTCTTCATTCTTCAAACGCCCAGTGCACAAGTTGGCATTACTCCCTCAGTATCAGGACTAAAGCCCTGATAGGGGGGGAGCATGTTCAGTGAACATACATTTTATCAATTTAAATTTATGAGAACCCATTTACTTCAACTAAAATCACTTTAGAGTGATTTATTGTTATAACTTTTATTTAAGAAAACCTTTATTGATATTATCTCTTTAGCAATTAACCATGAATCATCTGAAATGGTGTTATATCCAATTTTGTTTATTATATCAAGATACTTTCATCTCCTCAGTTGTTTAAAAATAATTATTGTGAGTTATGGTTTTTGATCAAGGAATCAAGGTCACTTCCTGGTTGCAGTGATTGTACATTTTGAAGAGGCAGTTGAACTCAAGCATTCGGACTGTACGCAACAGCTCATCTCTCTAGCTGTGATTTCGCAATTTTCGCAGCCGGGTAACAAAATCCCCGGTCCTTGTAACCTGCAAGCGTCCTTGTAAACTGCAAGCTCTCTTTACTGTGCACATGCAAGAAATTGTAACATGTTAAATTTCAATATAGTTTTATTTACATCTTGTGTTAATCTACTAATTCTATAAACACACACAGAAACATGTAAGAAAGTTATTTTCCTGGTAGAATTCATCTTTGTCATTTTCCAAAGAGTAAAATAACTTAGTTACGTGTTTTCATTTTAATTTTTTAAAAAAAGATAACATCTTATTTAATATAAATGTTGCTATTTTATATACGTTCTATTTTAATTATGTTTTATTAATGGAATGAAAAATGACGCATAAAATTTAATAAGTAGTTAATATGTGAAGATACAATATTGTAGTTTCATTTTTTACAGATTTCTTGATGTGTTGAAGTTATACAAAATGATGTACACGGTTGTATTCTCGATCAAAATACAACGTTTATATATGTTTAGAATAGATGTAGAATTTAATAATAAATAAAATATTCAATTTTAAGTCCTTTTCTTCGTTTATTAAGCGCAGGCGATATATCGGAAACTTATTCCAATATTCTTTTGATCATATTGTACTCATGTTACTGAAGTTACAAATAGTTCATTCATTTAATTTAAAACTCATTTTATTTTATATTCAGAATCACTTTAATTAAAAATGATTGTATTGAATGACGAGCAAGTATTGTTCATTTATTTGTTTAAATATTTTGCGAGTCTAGACAATAGCTGCAATAATTTTCCTAAAATCGCCAGATTAGATTTTTTTTTTTATGAAACAGACAAAGCCATTTAGGGAATCCCTTTAAAAATTCAGTCAAGAATTTCAAATTGTTACTCACTGACAGAAGATTAATCTTGTTTACCAGATTTATTGCAAAACATTTTTGTTACAGCTTGTTTTGATAAAAATATGTGTATTTAAAAATAAGTCGCATCGTCATTTTAGTTTAAGGGTAAAATGCAATAATGTTTTCGTAGCATTAGTGCTTTTTCTCCCGAAATTAAAATATTGTGACTATTTTTTTAATGTATATAATTTTATCGAAACATATTGTAATAAAAATATTTTGCAATAAATCTAGTAAACAAGATTCATCTTCCATAAGTGAGATTCTGTCATATATGACGTCATACTAAAACCCTCGCGTATTTGTATTATCAACTCCGTCCACCAGATGGCGCAGCTGTGTCAATTTATGCCAGATTCCAGCATTAACAATGTATGCTTAATATGTATACAGTTTTGCCCAAAACACTCCATACTCTCGTGTTATCAATGGAAAATCGGGTATTCGATCTCATCAGGTGCAATGGAAACACCATAGACTACTAAAGGACTTTTGTTCTTAAAATGTAATTTTTTTTTTTTTTGTGCATAAAATTTTGCGACATCACAACTTAATTTTTTTTTTTTTTTTTTATGATTTATTACTTTCCTTACAATGAATTGTTTCCGAAAATTCGAAACATGGATTTGCAATGCAATTCGTTAGACACAGTAAAATTTTAAAGCATTCCGATGTATATTTTTCATTTTATAAAAATATTTAGCTTGTGCATAAACTTTTGCGCCACACTGTATTCTTTTAACCCTTACACAGGTAATGGGAATACACTTCCTACTTTATTTTTATTCAAAACTGTTGGATTCGCAGCAGAATTTTTAATAATACATTTTGCTTTTATAATGCATGTGAAGAAAAATCTCTTTTAGGTAGATTTCGTATGAAATACTACCTATTGGCGTCATTCCCATGTTGGAATTTCTGAAAAAATTTTGCAGATCTACACCGATCATGATCCCTAGAACCCAAAACCACCACCAGTAAAAAACTTTACTCACATCACTTTCTTCTGGACACGATAACTTCCACAATTCTGCACAAATCTCTTCCAAACTGATACATAAAATCAAGGGGCATAAAATCTCGGTTTCGTTAATGGGCAAAATCAGACCAAGGGGATAGAAATAGGGAGGGGTTTTGGGAAAACCGAAAAACCCCCATAACTTCTTAATTTTTGTACATATCAAATCAGTTAAAAGTTTTTATTACTTCTAAAAATAGGACCAAAAATTTATGCATCACAGATTTTTGATAAAATTAAAAATGGGCTCAAGGGGCGCAAAAATAGGGTTTTTGGGAGAAAAAAATTCCTAAACTCGCCAATTCTCAAGATATCAAATCCAATTAATTTTACTATATATATATTATCTACAACTTTTATATTAACAAGTTTTTGATAGGACCAATTCGTACTGCAAAAAAAAAAAAAAAAAAAATTAGAAACGAAAACAAAAAAAAGGGGGGGGGGGGGTGAAGAAGAAAAATTTCCATAACTCCGTCGATTCACAAGATATAAAATCCCCATGAATTTATCATATAGCTTCTTAATATTGTCTTCAACATTTATATAGACAAGTTTTTGATAGGACCGATTCTTACAGCAAAAACAAATTAAAAATACATAGCGGTTGAAGAAAAAAATTCATCTTATTAAAGGTGTATTCAAATCCAAACTGCTTATTTTCTGACTCATTTTTAAATTCATTTTTGCTCTCAAACGTATCCAATTGATAGATTATCTTCTTCAGAAATTATATAATGTATCGTATTGATCGATTTTTTGATAGAGGCAGAATATATTTCAAAAAATGATGTCAAAGTGCACATTTTGAACAGAATTTCCCGAAGCGAAAAATATTGCCCTACTGAGAAAATAATTGTTCATTAATCAAGTTTCAATTAATTAAAAGAAAAATAAAAACACATGTCGCTTATAAAACTTTTCAAAAATCACGTCAGCAAGTTTCGTATTTTTTCTATTAAAAATGAATCTGAAAATGTGCCATTAAATTTCGAGTTGTTGAGCATGGAAAAGTATTTTTTTGAATATCGCCTTAACATGATTCCGATAAAACCAGCTATTATATAAAAATTAAATAAAAACTCGTCAAAAGCAGCCAGATAAAACTGTTAAAGTGGTTTTATATCTAATCATGATTTAGTTTTTGTTGGTGCAATTAATATACTTAACTTCGAAATCTACCTCCGCCTGTAGGCCGGGCCGGCAGGGATTTTTTTAATTTTCAAATCAATTAATTTTTAGTTACTGGTGACAGTCAATTTTCCCAATATTTCAGCATTCATTGATTTGCCAGTGTAAGGGTTAAGGCTAGTTGTCACTCAACTTCCGAATTCTCCTCACTAAATTTAAGTCTATGAGCGTTGGATGCATTCGTATATTTAAAATATCTCCCAGGAAATTAATATTTTTGATTTCTGTTTTCCGTGTTCTCTTTGTAAAGGACGTCTCTCTCTTTTAGGTAGATTTCGTATGAAATACTACCTATTGGCGTCGTTCCTATGTTGGAATTTCTGAAAAATTTTTGCAGATCTACACCGATCATGACCCCTAGAGCCCAAAACCACCCTCAGTAAAAAACTTTATATATATATATATATTCACAAAAATCCTCTTAAATTCCGCACTGTCACTGTAGGATGTAATACATATAATACTCGTGCTAATACATTCTTTTTAAATATTCTTACACAAATTTATGAGTTATCAGTTAAAACAGACAACACTCACTGCATTAAAAACAGTTTTGAATTGGTGGATAAAATAAAGCCATTTACAAATGTCAATAATATTATTACTTTAGATTTCAAAGACCTATTTAATAATATCATTCTAAAAGACCTGCATTCTATTATCAATTCATTATTTCTAGAATATTTCCCTTTATTAAATTTACCTGATAACATTGATACTGACTACTTCACATCTTTGACTAACTTTCTACTATTTCATAATTTTATTTTCCAAGACAATGCTTTTTTTATTCAAATACAGGGCATCCCTCTAGGAGCTGCTTCATCAAGCATGTTATCTGATTTATATCTTTACTTTTATGAACGCAAATTTATTAATAATAATTTATTGCTCTACAGATACATAGATGATATAATTATTCTTTCTGTTACAGATAATAATTCTATCTCTCTTCCTGTAAAGTACCCTTCTAATCTAGAACTTAGTACTACCTTTTCAAATAATTCTAGTATCAATTTTATGGATGTTAAAATTAATATTCTCCCGAATAACACCCTAACATTCAACATTTATGATAAACGCAATGAATTTTTATTTAATGTAATTAATTTTACGAACTTTAATTCCTGCTTGCATATTTCAGTATATAGAAATATTCTGCTTAATCATTGTCTTCGTATCAAACGTCTATGTTCCTTCCAATTCTTACAGCCTAATTTTTTTAAATTAAAGCAATTAGCATTGTCTTATAATTACCCCATCTCTTTTATATCTGCATGGCTCAAATCTTAATATTCATTTTTTTCTACCTCTTACCAGCATAGGTATTTAATATGTTTAAAAAAACCCATAAAATCGAAAACACTATTATGGAGGGTGGGATGTGGAATGCTGAAAAAATTATAAAAATCATACACACAAAAAATTATATGTATATATATATATATATATATATATATATATATATATATATATATATATATATATATATATATATATGTATATATATATATATTCTTAAAAAAAAAAGTTTGGTGTATGTGTATGTTTTTCCATACATTATACACTAAAAACATAAAAAACACAAGAAAAATAAAAATACCATTATGGAGGGTTGAGGTCGGGAATGCTATAAAAAAAGATTAAAACTTTGTATGTTTTTATGTCTGTGAGCGTGTATAAGTGTATGTATATATGCTTAAATATTGTATGGACATATAATAATAAAAAAAAATACGGGATATCATGCGTTTAACACAATATATTTCTACATATTGCATCATCATTTAAGGATATATTTTTCTATCTCAATATTCCTCATTGCTTTTTAAATTTTCAAATTTATTTACATAATACACGGCTAAATTTTACTATCTTAAATATTCCTCATCTTTTTAAATGTTATTTATATTCTCATTTTTTTATATTACAATTTTTTGTTTTTAAAACGTTAAATTAATCAATTGCCCTTTTCCTTTTTTTATTTTTATTTTATAATTTTTATTTTTTATTATTTTATAATTTTTAATGTCCTGTGTGAGGTGTATCTTTCTTTGGATCTCTTGGCTTTTTATTATCTGTTTTTTGTAATGTTTGCGTTATTAGGAGCTAAATTTTGTCATTTTAGGCTTAATGCCGACAAAATTGGATGAAATAATGCATCTTCTATGAATGAACTCACAAGCTCCTCTGATGATTCTGTGAGTTATTCATAGTTTCTTATATTGCATACTGGTTTCATATGTTCATTTCTGGATCATCTTTAAAACTTTATCCATTTCTTCATATATTTGTGATTTCAAATTTATTATATATATATATATCAATCTATCTATCTATGTATGTATCTATATATATCACTTTCTTCTGGACACGATAACTTCCACAATTCTGCACCAATCTCTTCCAAACTGATACATAAAATCAAGGGCATAAAATCTCGGTCATGTTCGTTAAAGGGCAAAATCGGACCAAGGGGATGGAAATAGAGAGGGGTTTTGTGAAAACCGAAAACCCCCCATAACTTCTTAATTTTTGTACATATCGAATCAGTTTAAAGTTTTTATTACTTCTAAAAATAGGTTCAAAAATTTATGTGTCACAGATTTTTGATAAAGTTAAAAATGGGCTCAAGGGGCGCAAAAAAATAGAGTTTCTTGGGAAAATAAATCATAACTTCGTCAATTCTCAAGATGTCAAATCCAATTAATTTTATCATGAATCTCCTTAACATTATCAACACCTTTTATATTCACAAGTTTTTGATAGGACCAATTCGTACCGCAATAAATAAATAAATAAATAAATAAAAACGAAAACAAAAAGGGCGTTTGAAGAAGAAAAAAAATCCATAACTTCGTCAATTCAAAAGATATAAAATCCCCATGAATTTATCATATGTCTTCTTAATATTGTCTACAACATCTATATAGACAAGTTTTGGATAGGACCAATTCTTACAGCAAAAACAAATTAAAAATACATAGCCGTTGAAGAAAAAAATCATCTTAGTAAGGATGTATTCAAATCCAAACTGCTTATTTTCTGACTCATTTTACAATTCATTTTTACTCTCAAAGGCTTCCAATTGGTACCTTTTCTTACTCAGAAACTATATAATGTACCGTAATGGTCAATTTTTTGATAGAGGCAGAATATATTTTAAAACATGCTGTCAAAGTGGGCCTTTTGAACCGAATTTCCCGAAGCGGATTGTGTTGGAAAAATCATCGTATTAAGGGAGTATTCAAATCCAAACTGCTTATTTTCTGACTCATTTTTAAATTCATTTTTGCTCGCAAACGCATCCAGTTGGTTTATTCGCTTATTCAGAAACTATATAATGTACCGTAATGATCGATTTTTTGACAGAGGCAGAATATATTTCAAAAAATGATGTCAAAGTGGCCATTTTGAACAGAATTTCCCGAAGCGATTGTGTTAGAAACGAAAAATATTGTCTTACTGAGAAAATAATTGTTTATATATCAAGTTTTAATTAATTGAACGAAAATTAAAAATACAGGTCGCTTATAAATCTCTTCAAAAATCACGTCAACAAGTTTCATGTTTTTCCTATTAAAAATGAATCTGGAGTTATGCCAGAAAATTTCAAGTTGTTGAGCATGGAAAAGTATTTTTTTGAATACCGCCCTAACATGATTCTGATAAAACCAGTTATTATATAAAAATGAAATAAAAACTCGTCAAATGTGGCCAGATAAAATTGTTAAAGTGGGTTTATCTCTAATCATGATTTGGTTTTTTGTTTGTGAAATTAGTATACTTAACATCGAAATCTACCTCCGCCTGTAGGCCGGGCCGGCAGGGATTTTTTTTTCTTTTCATAGTTGTCAAAATGTTTTAAAAGTATATGCTTAATTTTATATGAAGGGTTAAAATCTTACTCCCAGTTTGTCAGCTTTTAACACGTGTAATATTAAATTAAGCTCAGATTTTAGATATATTTTGACAACTAAGTAAAAAGAGACGTCCTTTAAGAAGAGTACACAGAAAAAAGAAGGTAAAAATATTAATTTACCGAGGAGACATTTTAAACATACGAATGCATCAAACGCCTTCAGAATTAAGGCCCCTGTCCCTGCCGGCGAAGGCACTCACGAGCTAATGCTAATCCTATGGGGAGGGATTTTTCAAATACCTCGTTTGCATTTCAATATTTTGAAATATTTTTTTTTTTTTTTTTTTTTTTTTTTTTTGCATTGGATAGCCGAGGTCCGTCTCTACATCGCACCTTTTTTACTTTTTCGATTTGGGTCGCAGATATTTTTTATAAAGTTACTTTTACTTTCAAAACCGGTTCTGAAAATGAAAGTGTCATTCTAAAAAATATCTGCAACCAAAATCGGAAAAATGAAAAAGGTTCGATGTAGAGACAGATCTCGGCTATCCAATGCAAGCAAAATTATTTAAAAATGTTGAAATGCAAACGAGATATTTGAAAAATCCCTCCCCATAGGATTAGCATTAGCTCGTGAGCGTCTTCCCCGGCAGGGACGGGAGCCTTAACATTAAAGAGGGAATTCGGAAGTTGAGTGACGAGAAGGGTAAACTAACAGCGAAACTAGTCCTGTAGTAAATTAACAAGTTTCGCCCTCTGAGCTTGTTGATTTTCCCAAACAAATCTTGGATCAAACAAAATATATCAGCGGATTTGACCTTGTAAGCAATAAAGACCTTTATCTAAAATTCCTCCCGCATTTCTGAAAACAAAGCGCACGCCATTGGGCTATTATATTTTCTAATGGGCAAGACAAAATCTGGGTTGTTAAAGGCAAACTCTTTTAGTTGATCATTTAACTCCTTGGGGACGAGCGAACGGTATTCGTGCCGTGTCAGGTGCTCAGAATCAGTGATTATTCTCACCAGTAAATTTTCATTGTACATTTTGTGTTATTTATTCCGAGAATTTTCTCGATTGAATGAGGCAAAAATTTCTGTTTTAAAAAGCCAAAAGATTAAAAATCCCGTAAAAGACGCTCGTTCCGAAGGGGTTCAGTAGAATATTGATTAAAACGACATGCAAAATAATAAAACCATCCATGAAAAATTATCTAAATAACAATTCAAGTTTCATCAAAATCTGTCCAATATAACTTTTAAAAAAGTCTAAACTTTTATAATCGGAATCATCTGATAATAGAATTTTCTACCATAGCTCTATAACTATGCAACGTAGAACGATATGTCACATACTGAAACCTTATCTAAAAAAATATTTAACTAACAGAGCAAGTCCCATCAAAATCCCTTCAGCAGAACTCAAGCTATAAACAGCCAGATCAAAATTCCATTTGCATTTAATATACAGGGTGATTAAAAAAAGTTTACAAAATGGCATGGCAAATCAGGCATACAGCAAGGATAAAAACATAGGAACATAGGATCGAAAACCACTTATTTAGTCACAGATACAGCATGTTTCATCCTAACTCAATTTGGGCTGACCGTAATAATTTTCAGAAAACTGAAGTATATTATAATGAAACTGTTGTTCTTTCACTAATATTAATTTTCACTAAGTCCGTGGATGTTGACAGAACAAACAGTTTATTAAACGAAAACACTGCACAAACACATAACAATTAATTTAAAGATAAATTTCTCACACAGATTACTTTTTCATAATAACTTCACACAGAATATTTTTTTACGTCTACACTCTTCTATCGTTCGCACGCAGACTGAGTGCGCCGGGGGAAAAGACCGGCAGTGCGCAGATATAATGCGAATAAAAAATGTTCGCTCGCCTTTAAACCCAACACACCCCTCCTGCGAGAGATACATTTTTTTTCTCTTTAAACAATTCCAAAAAACACATATACACATACATACAAAAATTATACACAAATTACATACAATAATTACACATATCATAATAGTGAAATACTTTCCATAGAATATAACAACTTATCTTCATTTACACCTTTAGTAAGGAAATCAGAAATAATATGTTCACTTTGAACATATTCCAATGAAATAATACCTTCTGACAATAAATCCCTGACAAAATGAAATCTTAAGTTCATGTGCCTAGATTTATTTGAGGATTTTGTACATTTAATCCACTGTATTGCTGCTTGACTATCAGTGCTTAAAATTATGGCATCTTTTATAAATTGGTTACAATTTAACTCAGACAATAAGTTTACAGTCCATATTACATCCTTACAAATTTCTGAAATAGAAAATAATTCTGCTTCACATGTAGAAAGACTAACACTTTTTTGTTTACGAAAACCACTTTCCTAACAATACAACTCCTGAAAAAGACCTTCCATTTTCCCCATTTCCCCAACTGGCATCTGAACTACTATTTAAATACCCAAATTCGTTGCTGTAAAATAATTTTTTGTCTTTTGTACCTTTTAAATACCTTAATACTCTTTTAGCCAAAATGTAATGCCTTTTCTCTGGTTTGTGATTAAATTGAGACAAATAAGTCGTGACAAATGATATATCAGGGCGTGTTCTATTGGCTAAATATAAAAGTTCACCAATAATTTCCTGATACATAGTTATGTCAAATAGTTCATTTGTTGGAGGAAAACTTTTATCTTCACCTTTAACAATAGGTGTTTTCACAGATTTACAATTTTCTAAATTATGTTTTACCAACAATGACTCAATATATTCCACTTGTGACAAACTTATACCTTTTTCATGTTTTTCAATTTCTATACCTAAAAATTTAGAATTCTTATTTTCGTACAATTCGAATACATTTTTAATTTTAGAAACAATATTTTCATACATTATTTGATTATTACAAAAGATAGCTAAATCGTCTACATACATACATAATATAAAAATGTCATCACTTTCAACTTTAATGAATACACAGTTATCAGAAGCTAATTGATTTAATCCAATATTACCAAGTTCCTCTTTTATTTTTAAATACCAATTTCTACCCGATTGGGGTAATCCATAAATACTCTTTTTCAGTTTACAAACTTTATTAACCCCTATCAGTTTTTCATATCCAGGTGGTGGTGACATATATAAAGTTTCTTCCAAATCACTGTATAAATATGCTGTTTTTACATCAAAAAACTTAACAATCAAATTTAATTTAGCTGCAAGTGCAATTAGTAATCTAAATGACTCAATATTTACAACAGGTGAATACGATTCAGTATAATCTTTGTTTTTAATTTGATTAAATCCAGCTGCCACTAATCTGGCTTTATATTTTATTTCCTTACTGTCGCCCTCTTTTAAAGCATAGACCCATTTACTTTTAATCAATTTCGTTTTTTCTGGCATATCAACGATTTCCCAAACATTATGCTTAATTAAAGAATCCAATTCATTTTTCATAGCTATTTCCCAATCATGTGAATTCACACTATTTATTGCCTCTAAATAATTGCTCGGGACATTATCAGTTAAATTAGCTGACGAATATTTACTTTTCAATCTTTCTGACCTTCGAACTTCAGTCATATTTTCGCTTCGGTCTTTTATTTTGTTGTTTCGATTCCTTTTCTCCGCGCCTTCATGTCTAGCTGGAGACAAATTAAGTTTTGTTAATGGGGTTGCGCAACCGTTTTTTATTTCGCTTGTGTCAGAAATTTCTAAATTGAGAGATTTATTCTTTTGATTTTATTTCTAGATTCTTTAACTCATTGCCGGCATCTATTCTTCTATCTTCTGCTTGACCGGTAAAAGTCGATCTTATTTTTTCCCATAATAATTTCGCATTTTCTTCAGCTGCAAATTGTAGCGCCTGTTCATCAGACAATGACAGCTTTATATATGCGACGGCATCGCTATTTTTTTGGTCCCATTCAGTAGAATCCTTATCACTCAGTCCTTCTGCTTTTACTTCGGATATGAAAGTATCCAACCTTTTAAGGCTTAAAGCAGCTTTAATTTTTAGGCTCCATATAGAATAATTAGTTCCGTTTAATTCGGGGACGTTTAACTTGTCCATGGTTTCTTTTAACAAAACTAATTTCGATTTAGAATATCAACCACGAACTTGCTACCATTTTGTTGTTCTTTCACTAATATTAATTTTCACTAAGTCCGTGGATGTTGACAGAACAAACAGTTTATTAAACGAAAACACTGCACAAACACATAACAATTAATTTAAAGATAAATTTCTCACACAGATTACTTTTTCATAATAACTTCACACAGAATATTTTTTTACGTCTACACTCTTCTATCGTTCGCACGCAGACTGAGTGCGCCGGGGGAAAAGACCGGCAGTGCGCAGATATAATGCGCATAAAAAATGTTCGCTCGCCTTTAAACCCAACAGAAACATTTAACAGACATTCTCAACTTTGTTGTAAACGTGATAATACCAAACAAAAGTGGTAGAAGTTTGTATTATACGCACCAGCAGTATGCACTGGACGCCCCACATTTTGGACTATGATTATCAATTCATACGGTATCATCGATTGCTTGAGCAACATGTTTTTCCAGATCTTTACGTGCTGTTATCACATTTCACACAAAACAAGGTACAGTCGTGGGAAAAAAAAAAAGTAAACACCCCATACTAACTCCTCAACAAATTATTGCAGAAGAAAGTTACTGGTACCGAACGATTGGAAATAAATTCTACTTTTAAATGATGTATATAAAATTTGCTTAGGGGCCATCTACATATTAAAACGAACCATAACTTTGTTTTTTTCAATAGAAGTATACATTTCTGACAGCATAAATGAACTCTAGACCCTTCAATAAGCCTAAAAACAAAATTTTATGCAATTCGTACAATAAGTTTCCGAAAATTAATTATTTTAAAACGAGCGTATTTTAAGGGCTGTATCCAAATTGAAGTTTAGTACACGATTTTTAACCGAGAGATCCCTCTTCTTGATCAAGGCACACTCAGCGCCACTCACGCAGTCAATGAAGCCTGCTAGATTACAGGATAGTATAAGAAATTTCAAAATATCTAGTCTCTTCTATGATAGATGGCCCCTTAAACTATCATTTTGCCGTTTTTTAAGCATAATTTGAAAACTACTTGGAAGAAAAATGTGAAATTTTAGATTTCCATAAAGCAGGACTTAATAAATCTAAATCCATCAAAAAAATTGTAGGTTGCAATTCATAATTTTTTCGAATATTAATTTCATAATTCATAATTTATATCATAAAATTATAAAAATTGCAAATTCAGCGTATTTATGTTTGGGTATATTAGTATTATTGCTACACAAAAAAATAGCACATTAGGAGCATAATTTCAGGAGATATAAATAAAAATATGAAAATGTAATTTAACATTAGAAGCACTAAATTTTGAATGTTTATAATTCAAAATCTTATCATTGAAATGACTTAAAATTTGGTGTCTAGGCATAGTTTGAACCAATGATTTGAAATATCTCGTTAAAAATGGGTAATGCCATTGAAAATGAACGGTCAAGTGCGAGCATTACTCGCGTACAGAGGGTTCCGTAGAATAAATACATGAATTTGTAATTGTATTATTAAAAAAAAAAAAAAAAAAAAAAAAAAAAAGTTGCTAAGATTTTATAAAAAACTATACAACGTAGGGTTGGGTATATCTGTACATATTAGAAAAGTGTAAATGGGTATACCATGAAAGTTCAAAGAGATATGGAACCAAAATATTATCAAATATAGCTATTCGTATAACTCATTTTTAATATTATCCTAATCTGTTTATGATGAACTTAATTCGGTACTGACAATAAAAGCAGTGCATAGTTAAACTTCATTTGGCATTTCATGAAACTAAATCCAGCGTAGTAATAACCTTTATTTCTACAGTGTAGCTAAAACAAAACATTTGTTCAAAGTTTAAATTTGGCATTGTGCTAAGCGCGCTTCGAATTGAGGTCTCAAAGTTGCAACACCGCCTTGGTCAGTGCCGCGTTTTTCCCGATAAGAGTTTAATTAACTTTTGAAGTCACTCGAGGCGTATTGAGAGATACAATCAATCCAAACTATCGCGAATCCCACAGTATTTATGCGATTCATTCTAATTAAATCTTTCGAGGGCGATGCCCTTAAAAAACGGACACCTAATTTTAATTCCAAAACAGACAAACGGCACCAAGAATATTTAATTAAAAATTTCCTTTTATCATGTACGTGAAAATAAGCAAGTTCGCATTTTCTAATAAATTCGGTTATAAATTCTGGTGTCAGTACATTATTTCATAAGTTTATAAATAGAATTACTCCGTGCCGGAAAGAAGGATTAAGTGGTCGCAGGACTCTTAAAGCTTCAAAATTTAAGAAATTTAAATTTTTTTAGATGTTAAACTCCTATCTTTTCGGAATACTTTGATATAATTGTTTCCTTGAAATTCCCATTAGAACAGAAGTTTTGGCTTTTAGAATTATACCCGCTCAATAGCTGAAGCGGCGTTTCCGAAACTTTAAAGTCATTATTTTCCAAATGGCGTTTTTTGGGCATAACGCGCAGGATACCTCAAAAACTTCTCAATATTTTTTCATGAAATTTTCAAAACATGTATTTCATGTTAGTCTGTATAAACTGAACCTAAAATTTCCTTTTTATTGTTCAAAAAATTATTTTTTTAGGTGATTTTACAGTTGAAATTTTCAAAATTTTGTATTAGCTAAATGCAACATTGCATTAAAAATATAAAAATGCATTAAATACAAATTTATTTAAGTTCAGAGAAATTATTACAATCTGAAGTATAAGTAAGCACCAACATTTTCATTCTAGTTGCAATATTTATTTTGTAATCCTGCGCTTAAACTGTTATGCCAATTTTTTGTTCGACAAATGTCTAACAGTTTCGAGCCCCCTATAAATACTAACTCTGTATCTTGCAATTTTTTAAATACACGAAACGAAAGAACATACTTATATCTTTCATCTCAATTAAAATTGTGTCTTAAAATCATATACATTTTAAGACATTAAATGTTGAAAATGGTCTTTTTCTTCTTTTTTTTCCACTTTTTTGAGTCCCGAGACCCCTTAAATTAGTATGTTTTTTAACAATTTGACGTTTATTACTTTTATACTGTTACTGGACATTACATTACATATATATATATCATTAAAAGTCGTTAACTAGGCATAGAGTACGCCTCCCCTGTCCTTGTGTATGTCCAAACTGACCGTACCTTTAAGGGTTAATATCTCGGCTAATTACCGATGATTTTTTTTTCGAAAATCGTTATCAACAATGCTTTTATTCTTCAACAACGATAGGTATATTCAGCGATGCTCAACAATTTTTCTGAATGCCCGTAAATCGAAATTTGTGTATAACAGAAAAATGCTTATTACTCAAAAACTATGTGACCTAGGGTAATCGCTATAATTTTCCGGCAAGGTTTATATTAACGTCTACTACCTCTAATTTTTTCATAATTTTAGTTTCAGTAGATTAGGAATTAGATGGGGGGAGGGACATATTTTTGCGCTACATTTTCAACAATATCTTTGAAAATATAGTACCTAAAATTAAAAGGAATGTATTTTTGAGTTCAGCGTTACGAAAGCTTTCACAGGATCCCCCACATGGTATACAAAGAAAAGATTTTTTTTTCAAGTAGAATAATTAGCCCCTCTACTTTTTTACTAAATATATTTATGAATGTTTATTAATCTGAAAATATGTGGGTCAATAGTCTTTATTACTTCCCCGAATTTGGACTTTCCACGTTCCATAGTTTACCAGTATAATGGCTGTGACAGACAGACAGACAGACGGACAGACACAGGAGTGATCTTATAATGGTTCCGTTTTTACTTTTTAAGTACGGAACCCTAAAAATGAAGTTTGGATTCGTTTTAATATGTAGATGGCCCCCTAAGCAAATTTTATACACACCATTTAAAAGTAGAATTTATTTCCAATCGTTCGGTACCAATGACTTTCGTCTACGATAATTTGTTGAGGAGTTAGTAAGGGGTGTTTACTTTTTGTTCCCACGACTGTACATATCGTTGCATTTTCATTACAATTTTTTATATTTTTTTCGAAATTATGATCGTCAACCCGGTTTCAGCTTGAATGAAACACCCTGTATTTGTGACTCAATAAGTGGTTTGCGACCCTATGTTCCTATGTGATTTTTTATCCTTGTTGTATGCCTGATTTGCCGTGTCATTTTGTAAACTTTTTTTAATCACCCTGTATACTAGGGAATAAACCTGGGCTTCCCGGGTAACAGAATATAAGTGAAAACCAACACCTATATTATATCTGATATTAATATCCCCTTTTCTCTGCACATGTTAAAAACCTAGCGATGAATGGCGTATTTTTCGTAAGATTTTTCAAGAAGTTTTTGATGTAAGTGCATTTATATATCCTTAAAACGTGTTATTGGATTAAAAAAAATTGCAGTTATTGAAAATCCATATCAACAAATAATACCAATTATTGCGGTGAGAAAGCCTCGAACGGATCTAGTGCTTTTAACTCTAACAGATATTTTACATTTAATGTATATTTTTAGAAGGCCCATTAAGAATACTAAAAATCATTTTTATATGAAAAACAACAATAATCAAAACTGTATATATATATTAAGCGTACAATGTCAATGCTGGAATCTGGAATATTGGTGCACGGGGTGAATAATACAAATACGCGGATATTCCGAGGCTAACGAAAAAGACAGGCTACCGCGGTGTGTCCGATTCTTCTATTTTTACAGACCGCTGGAGTCACGTGATGCTCGAATGCACCAATGAAGGTGTGCGAAAAGAGCATCATGTGACTCCTGCGGTTTGTAAAAAAAGAAGAATCGGACCCACCGCGGTAGCCTGTCTTTCTCGTTAGCCTCGGGATTTTCTGCATAACGTCATATATGACAGAATATCTACTATCTGCCCATCTCTTGCGCATATTTTCTGAATCTTTTCTCACTTATGGAAGATGAATCTTGTTTACCAGACTTATTGCAAAATATTTTTATTACAGTTTGTTTTGATAAAATTAAGTACATTAAAAAAAAAAAGTCGTAATATCATTTTAATTTCAGGAGAAAAGCACTAATGCTACGAAAGCATTACTGCCTTTGCCCTTAAACTAAAATGACGTTGCGACTTTTTTTAAATACATATATATTTATCAAGACAAGCTATAACAAAAATATTTTGCAATAAATCTGGTAAAAAGATTAATCTTCTGTGAGTAAGTAACAATCTGAAATTTGTAATTGAACTTCTAACAGGGGTTCTCCAAATGGTTCAAATGGCTTTGTCTGTTAAAAGAAAAAAAAAAAATCTAATCTGGCGATTTTAGGGAAATTATTGAAGTTATTGTCTAGATTCGCAAAATATTTAAACAAATAAATGAACACCACTTGTTCGTTTAATAGTACAACATTTAATGCAAGCATTTTAAATTAAAGTGATTCGAAATATAAAATGAAATGAGTTTTAAATTAAATGAATGAAATATTTGTTAGTTAAATAAGATGATTGCAATGCGATTAAGAGAATATTGGAAATTTATCGTTTGCGCTGGATAAGCGAAGAAAATGACTTAAAATTGAATGTTTTATTTATAATTAAATTCTATACATATTCTAAACATTCATAAACATTGTATTCTCATCGGGAATACAACCGGGTGAATCATTTTTTCTTTAGCACATCAAGAATTGAGTAAAAAATAAGACTACAAAATTCAATCTTTACACATTAACTACTTACTAATTTTTAAGCGTCATTTTTCATTTCATTAAAAGAAAATAATTAAAACCGAGCATATTTAAATCAACAACATTTGATAATATATATTAAATAATATTTTATCTCTTTTAATAAATTAAAGTTAAAATACTTAACTAACTTGTTTTACTCTTTGGAAAAGGACAGATATGAATTCTATAAGAAAAAGAATTTTCTTACAATCTCGAAAACTACAGCTATTCGATGGCCAACATTTTTCCATTTTAACAAATAATATTATTCTAAAAAGAACTGTTTTTATTTAAATAATTAACTATAATAAATAAGTCAAAAAACACGAATAAAAATTTAGAATATTCTACTACTGTCAGAATATAATTGCTAGAAACAAATAAAAACACGACGTTTGCGCTTGCGTAGTTATTTCATAGATGTGCTATTAATAGATTATCCATAAAGAAGAAAACATGCATCTTTCTGTACTTCAGCCCGTCCGCTAAGTAGTGTGCGACCTTGATTGATATGACCTCGCCTTTAATCTTGCAGTTACCTCTCACATTTAAGATAGGACGCTTACTTATATCGCTTTGGCAATAATGCGTTCAAATAGAATTTTGAAATTTATTGAAAACGATATTTTGCTTTTGGTCTCAAATCAGGATTTAACAACCGAAGAAAACGCCAACGATACAATCAGCCTTTTTGATTCGGCTCATTTCAGTGGTTTAAGCGCGAAATTCAATTGCATGTCTTAAATTTGTGCTTTATTTATATTGTATTGTTTTACTTATTGATTAATGGATGTTTTAATTTCGTTGTAGAATATAAATAGGAAACAAATGATGAGCTATTTACATTAATTTAAGTGCAAACGGATTTATATTTCACAATCGTCTGCACACGATAGAAAAAAATTCCTGCTTGAAAATTATTTTAAAAAAAATAAAAATTGAGTAAATGGCGATACAG
This sequence comes from Maratus speciosus, assembly GCA_963932465.1. Taxonomy (NCBI): domain Eukaryota; kingdom Metazoa; phylum Arthropoda; class Arachnida; order Araneae; family Salticidae; genus Maratus; species Maratus speciosus. The sequence continues at coordinate 158,628,286 of OZ010789.1, forward strand.
TTTTCAAACAAATTGCGATATATTTTTTCAAAGAAATATCATTTGAAAGTACATTTCCCCCCCTATTCGACGGTGTAAAAATGCAAAAATGTGCGATGCTTAGAAGTTTATTTATTTATTTATTTTTTTTTTTTTTAATTACAATAAAAGCGAAAGTTGATCGTCTGCTGCTGCCATTCGCAAATTAACTTTAGCGTTATGCACAGACACGTTTGTACTTTATAATTTTCAAAGTAATATCATTTGAAAGTACATCCCCCCCCTCCATTCGACGGTGTAAAAATTAAAAATGTGCGATGCTTAGAAGTTTAATTTTTTTTTACAAATTGCAATAAAAGCGAAATTTGATCGTCTGCTGTTGCCATTCGCAAAATGACGTTAGCGTTACACACAGACACGTTTGCCCTTTATAATATAAATAGTAGAAGATAGAATAGGTGGTGGTTAAGATACGCACTGGCTGATTTAACACGTTCACGCCGGCGCCAATATTCATGTTTTTCGCTGTAAGGCGGCGCTCGAATTCATATTTTACTTAATCAGGCGGCGCGGTACTGTTGCTTATTCAAACACTGTATGTAATGACACGCCCCTCTCATATTTTTTTAATTGAGCTCGAATATAATAAGCAGAGTTGATTGTGAACGTCTGGAAGTTGGTAAGGAGTAAGCAAATTACTTAGAGACATGATTTTGTTGACTACATGTGTACGAATTTAATATAAAATGTCTTACAATCTAAAGAAATATGGAAAATGTTATAAATGCATCTTCTGTAAGGTAGAAGCCACGCCCTTAGTCAATGATATTTTTTGAATGAAAATGAGAATTCTCGTTTCCCGTCGTGAATGTATTAATTTTATAATATAGAATTGTTTTTATTAGTTAATTTTCGAATATTCAAGTGTGACCCACCAATAGTGTACGCTGTCTATGGCATAGTCGAATGTGACCCACCAGTAGTGAACGCCTTCTACTTAACAGTGGAGTGTGACCCACCGGTGATGCACGCCGTCTGATGCGGCAGTCAAGCGTGACCCACCGGTGATGCACGTCGCCCGATGGGACAGTCAATCGTGACCCACCGGTGATGCACGCCGGCGTGAACGTGTTAATATGAAGAAAAATTTCTACAAGCATGACTTCTAGGTTGTAGTTTGGTCTCAAGTGTAGTAGTTGTGTATTTAAACCTTGTGAAAAAAGTAGCGCTCCGTGCCAAAAAATGAGGTAAGTTTAAATTTTCGAATTTTGATCTAATATTTTTAAACTTTCACTTTATTATTTAGCTGACAATACTTCGAATTTTTACAAATCCAAAAATTCAGTGGAGAACGGAAGCCCTGTAGCTTCTGAATGCCGTATAGTTTATCTCGATCGCATTTGTTTAAACTTGTCAGTAGCCGGTTAACTAAAATACTGCAAAATGGGGTAAAAGCACGCATCCGTCTTGGGGCAAAGATACGTACAAGTTTAAGATTCGGAGCTTTGTCCTATCGTTTTAGTTAGATGCAAAGCTTTCCACAATTATGTTGTGGAAAGTTTTATTTTTTATATTGTATAAAATATAATAGCTACTTAACTAATATAAGCTAATTAACTACCTTTTCCTTTTTCTAGTTAAGGTTTTTCAATATAGAACGTAGGTATACCAAAGTAGGTATACCTACCTACTTTTAAAAATCAATATTCTTGTTTCATAAAACGATTTTAAGTCTTAGCTCTTAATGCCTGTTAACGGTCTTACGAACCGCTGCTATATATTCAGTTTTCATAGCTTAATTTGTAATTTTCAATTTAACTATTGATGTTAGTTTAATTTTGATTCATTTGGAAACTTAGTAGTATCACTAAAGACTTCTAAATGAGGAGAATTTTCATTATAATAGGTCTTTACATAAAGTTTAGTGCAAATACGCACTGCGTATCTTTACCCCACCACTGCGGACTTTTACCCCATCCGATGGGGCAAAGATACGCAGAGCAATGTTTTTAAAAATTACAATTTCTCACAGAATTATAATTTGACAGAATGTTGGTTGATGGTGGCCCTTGCCTAAGGTTCTAATCCAACATTTTAATCACTTATTACATAAGTTTAGACCAATGTGTGCGTTAAAAATCAAAATGTATGGAAAGTGCGTATCTTTACCCCCACATACTCTATATTTATCTAAATTCAAATTCTGTGTTTTTTAAATATTTAATGCAGTGTCCGGGTTTCCATAAAATTGAGTGCGGTCAACATGTTACAAATGGTAACACTTATACGACTTTCTCATGGATATATACATTATCATTATATTTAAATCGTAATGAAAAAGATATAAAGTAAAAAAAAAAAAAAAAAAAACGTGCATTTTGATAGCGATGAAGGTTAAGAATGGCTCGAATATAATATTAAGTTAAACATTTTACATTAAAGATGTTTAATTGTAATATTATCCTAAAACATTCGATGTTTTTTAACTCAGTTGCATTTTGGGATGGCAGGTTTCGGTTCTCTCATTGGTTGATTTGGGTTTTTCAATATTATAAAATGAAACTTCGGAAAAAAAGAATGCCTTTTAAATTTAACCAACTTACCCATTTTTGTAGTTCCTTCAATAGTGACAGTTGGTGTGGAGGTTGATTCTGTGTCATCTATTAAAATAACAAAGAGAATAGATAGATTGAAAAAAGATCATTCTTAATAAAATTTAAGCATATAGGATGACCCCGCCAGTAGTTGATCAAATAAAGCCAGTGTTACGGGGCTTTTATTCTATTTCCTTCCTTTTAAGTTTTAGTAGTAAACTAACATGATTGCTGCAACCCTTAATGAATGTCCAATAATGGACAAAAATGAAAATCCGCTGAAATTATATTGCAACAAAATTATAAACACTTAGTTTTTTTAATTGTCATTTTCCAAGTGGTTGAACAGACGAAAGAAATCAATCGAAAATCTAAAAATTAATCTTTAAAATATCTTCCTTGGGCTGTGATTAACAATAATTCTTATAAAACTATTATTTGTAATAAGCAAGATGGGAATAGATAATTTTAAATTACCGTAATTATCTCCAACTAATCAAAAACTAAATGTTTACATTTTATAATAAAATTTTATCATGAAATGGCTTCTCTTACAGCAGACAACAATGACAACAATGTAATAACAGGTACACTAACCTGTTATTACATTGTTGTTAACCTGTTAACACTAATTCAAACAAAAATATTGTATCTAGTGCCACGTATAAAACTCATTTCCGCATGAAATGGCACTATATTTCAAAAAATTTATCAACTACTGGAAGGGTATCACCTACTGTCGGAGTCATACAATTTAAATACACTGGCCTCCAAAAGTTAAGGTACAGGGACTGGATGCTTTCGATTGTACACGGTTTTTCGAATATCTGCCAACATTATTGGCGAATTGTTCTTGAACTTCTGGGATGTAAAGAACATGTTTGATTTCATATTTCTCAGTGAAGATTTAGTCAGGGGAACAATTAAGGGGCTAATAATAAATTTAATAATAAAATTATATTTGCGATCGCTTATGAAACAGAAAATGCTGGAAATGATTTGTCACTGTGTTAAATGACTATTTGTGTGTTGTTCAACGTTTGTGTGCGTTTGTGTAAGCATAGCACTCATATTCGTGAAGATGCTATTGTGTCTGTGAAAAATTCGAAAGTTTTTCCGTTTAGCATACAGATAGTTTTCAACCAAGCTTAACACAACTTTCCGAAAACCGGTCAAAGAACAGTAGCAACAGTATACTGCAATTAAAACATGAATACATTGAATATTTGATGAGATATGGGCATTTGTATGAAATAATTTTTAACTGTGCATGCGTGGAAGATTTCAAAATTTTTATTTCATAATTTGGTAGTCAGCTATTTGGGCAACTTCTATAAAAAGTCCAGTCAAATATTTGAAAACTCAGAAAATAGTGAGCTGATTGAAAAGTTGTGAATAATTGCTTATAATAAAACTATTTTTAGAAAGCAACTCGCTATATCGCCCCTATCTTGTGAATTTTCGCGATATTTGACTGGACTTTTTAGGTAAGTTGCCCTAAATAGCTGACTACCAAATCATGAAATAAAAATTTTGAAATCTTCAGTTAAAAATTATTTCACTCAAGTGCCCCTATATCATCAGATAGTCAACATATTCATGATTTAATTGCGGTATACTGTTGCTACAGTTCTTTGTCAGGTTTTTGAAAAGTTGTGTTAAATTTGGTTGAAACTCTGTATGCTATAAACAAAAAACTTTTGAATTTTTCACAGACGCAATAACATCTGCATGAATATGAGTGCAATGTTTACACAACTTCACACAAACGTTGGACAGGACCAAAAATAGTCATTTAGCACAGTGACAAACCATTTCCAGCATTTTCTGTTACATATAGATGATCGCAAATATTATTTTATTATCTAATTTATTATTTGCCCTCTAATTGCCCCCCCCCCCCCCGACTAAATGTTCACCGAGAAACATGAGATCAAACATGTTCTTTACATCCCAGAAGTTCAAGAACAATTCGCCAATAATGTTGGTAGATATTTGACAAATTGATTTTTGGATATTTTAAATATGTTTGGCCTTGTAACTGATTATAATGAATATTTTATTTTTTTTTTGGCCTAGGATGAGATTAAAGACGTGAAATGTACATTTAACCAAATATGTTTTTATATGTTTATGTATGTATTCTAAGACACTGAAATTTTTTAATTTTTTGAGACAGTATAACATTGCGTGGGAGCGAAGAAATATCAGGTCGGGCTAGGCCTGTTTTTAGTTCGATCGGGTCCTGTACATAATGTTAAATTTGACCATTGCTTAAGAGTAAACGTATTTAAAGCACTAAAAACATACGCTTTTCATTATTTCTTCTTGTTGTAGTTATTATTATTTTAACATAAACTGAAAAAAAAAATAGAATGAAATAAATTAGTTGTCTCAAGAGAAAATTAATGCATTAGCATATATGTTTGGTGCTGCCATCTTTAAATTTAAATAAAAACTGAAAGCTTATTACTTTTAATTTATTTCTAAAGCAATGAGCCCCACCGGTGGCCGAGAGGTTCTGCTCTCGAAGCTGGTAGACGGGAGGTGCTGGGTTCGATCCCAATCGCGCCCGTCGGCCTAATCGTTCGGAGTTTTCGTGGTTTTCTTCGAACCTTGGTTCTCCAAGCGTTAAATACGGGTTAGGTTCCCTTAGAAAGACCTCCACGGAAGGCACTCCCTCCCTTAGGGCCTGTGTCCCACGTGCAGATAATTGGCCGACATAACTACAACCTACAATCTAAAGCAATGAATTAATATGTTCATGATGTCAAAATTACTAATGTTCAACTATGAAAATATTCAAAACTTTTAAAACGTAAAATTATTTTCTAATAGTGATTTATTATGAGAGATTAAATATTTAAGTAAGCATCTTCTGTGATTGAATACAAATATAATTTTTTTTCATAAGATCTCAAATTTTCCACGTACCGTAAAAACAATCAAATTAATATATATATATATATATATATATATAATTGCATGTAATGTTATTGCAAACTATAGATGAAAATGTGAAATACGTTAGGATATTTTATTGTAAATAAAAAAACTACGGGACTTCTTTAAACAATTTTGTTTAAAGAATTTACTGCCATTGAAAAAAATTTTGAGAATTTAATTTTTTGTTCTTAATTTACATGTATATCCCAGATTACAGCCATCTTCGAATTATAGGTTCGTGTATCAGTGATGTTTTACTGTAGTTTATTTCTTTTTTAGATAAGAAAATAGTTATTTAGTTTTTTTTTTAAAAAACCTGTATAAAAAAATTAATGATAAAATGATTCAAAGGTGAACTTGTCCATTTTAAATTTACAGTTTTTTTCATGCAAATAATGTACATCATGAGTTTTTAGTGTCTTTTTGAGTATTTTCATTCTATAATGATATTTGCTTATTTCAAAAATTTTGTACACTGAAATGTTAAGTGATTTTTGAGAAATAATTTTCTGATCTACAGTGCTGGACGAAAGAAAAAAAAATGCATCACTTAAAAAAATACACTTTTTCCAATTTTAACACACTATTTTGTTTACCTAAAATTAATTTAGGTAAGGAATTCGAAGCAAGATTCCAAGACTTTGTAGAGATAGGTAAGTCGCCTCAATTCTTTAAATAGCCATATGAAGTTGCTCCAGCTACAGAATGGACTGATGTGGCTGCGAAGTTGTTCAGTCTTGGAAAACCTTTACTTCAAAAGGAGATAAGTGATTTACAAGAGGACATTTTCTTCAAATGTGTAAAACTGCATCCCCGGAATAATTTTTGGGTAAACATGTCTCAGAAAAGTATAAAATTTAAAAAAAAAAAAAAAAAAAAAAAAAAAAAAAAACCTAGCTATTAACCTGGCTGCTATGTTTGGCTCCACATATATATGTGAAACAACTCTCTCCAAAATGATTTTTCTGAAGAACAAATATTGGTCGAAATTAATGGACGCCAACCTTGAAGACACTCTTTGCATTAGCTGTTCACCACATGAACCAAACTATATAAAACTGGCTCAAGACTGCAAGTGTAATTTTTTGCATTAATTTTTCATACGAATACCTGCCTTTTCTATTTTATTATGTCTATGTAAACATTTTCAGAACGTATACCTGTGTATATAGTAATTTTTCAGAACGAATACCTGGCTTTCCTATTTTATATTATATGTATGTATATGTAAAAATAACAATTTAAAAGTAATAAGTACTTATGTATTTTTTTTCTCTGGACCTCGATAAAACTTTTCCAAAGCATTCAGACCCCACTTAAAATTACTTACCGACCCCTGATCTAACCATTTAAGCTACCTGGGCTGACAACCGGCGAGCATATTTTGCTCAGATAACCTTATTGGTAAAACTTCATTGGCCTGTCTTTTTTCTCCAATGTACGATGTTGAGGTGAACGCGAAGGTTAAATGATTCTTTAAACCTCTTTATTAGTCTTGTTTTTTTAGGTGTGTTCGTAATTATATAAATGCGTAATACCTATAGTCATCATCTGATCCGACCATCGGTCTGTCCGTCTGACCGCCTATAACAGAGCAAAAACCACCAAACCGAATGTTTTGAAATTTAATATATAGAATCGTTTCAGAATTTTGTCGAGTCATTTCAAATTTTACGAAAATCGAATCAAAACTTAAAAATATATTAATAAAAGATTTCTTCTTTCTATTAAATCCTATCATACGTCATTAATTGAATGATATCCCATGACAGGTAATGGTTCTAGGTTGCCATGGTGATGACGTTCTATTTAAGATGGAATCCCATTATTTCCGTATTACTGAATTTAATACATATAATCGTAATAAATTTTGTATCCATGTATTTCTTGCATAAGAGTGCAACAGCTATTGCCCCAAGATCTTAATATTTATAAAATTAGTTATAGTACGAAAGCACCTTATTTGCCATGTTTGACGTACAATTTCCGACTTGTTGATTTCTTGGAATGAAAGCATTGTATTTAACCCCCTGACTGCCGAGCAAAAGGGCAAAATTGTAAATGTTATTTCCTCTGTAATATTTTTTAATTGTTAAAAAAAAAAGATTATTTTGCAACATGATTTAAAAAAATGAATTGCGTATAGGAATATAATCCTTGTGAATATTAATCATAACTCAAATTTTTAAACATGCATTATGTCTCTAGAATTATATTAATTTAAATAATGCTTATATTGCAGTGAAACCCACAGCTTAGTGAACGAATAAATCAGTTTACGAGGCTGAGAAGGTTAATGTCCTTATGAGCATAATCTTAAGAACCAAAATTATTCATTTCTGTAATATCCCCCCCTCCCCTCCCCCTCACAAAAAAAAATTTGTCACAGTAAAATCTGTTTACCACCCAGAATTGTTCCTTACCTTTTCCACATATGGCTATAAGTGCAGGCAAACATACCCTTCGGATTTTATCAAAATGTTGGTTAAATCTACATTTCTTCCGAGATGCTATACCCCCAAAACAAACATAAAAATGCGCACAACTTGTAGGGTCTGAAAAAGTTCCAAATATCATAGGGCATTTGAAGTCATCTTTGGCTTGATAAATGGCTCCTTCATCTGAATCTGGAAGAAAGAGGTAATGAGTTCTACCGAAATCATGATCGCATAAAAATTAATATAAAGACAACTGAACTATAGAATGATGTGTATTTTTATGTACACATACACTATATGGCCAATGATGGCCGGTCACTTGCGATTTTAGACGTTTTGTTAAACTTCTAAAAAAATACACGCGGGATTATCCTGAAACTTCAGGAGTATAAACAGCATAGTAGACATTATATATTTCCGCGAAGATTTTTTTCCCAAAACCCTATAGGGGACCGGAAACACATTGAAGAAAAAAAGAATATATTTTGGATTACCCTGTAAAAACTACTGTCGCAAACGCGTTGAAACTGTAGTACATGATTAGGAGGTTTCTTGTTACAAACTGTGTTCATTTTTATGAGGATAGCTCGTATACTCGTGGAGAAATTAAGGTTTTTATAAAAGCGATCTCAAATTTCACCGTTTTGCTTATAATTTGCAGGGTTCTTAATATAAAAGAAAGTTCTTTTCAGGATCCATGACAAATGACATTATACACAATACCCTGCAACCAGAATTAAAGAATAATGAAAAATGGATGAAAAATGAGCAGGTTCACTAAATAATATTTCACTGCGCATGCGGGAATGCAATCAAAATGTAATGCACATAATGTATTAGCTAAATGTATAGAGCAACTTTTGTGAAAGTCTCAAAAACATAGCTTGAAAATTCTGAAAGTGATTGTCGATAGAATAAGCTCGAAATCTGTTGTTCCCAAAAGGAAGCAAAATTATGAGGGGCTGTATCCAAATATAGGATTACGTGCAATTGTGTGTAACATATACTATATTTAGATGCAGCCCATCTCCTTTTTGTTTCCTTTTGGGAATGACGGAATTCGATCGTATTCTACAGACGATTATTTTCAGAATTTTCAAGCTATGTTTTTGAGACTTTCACAAAAGTTGTTCTATACATTTAGCTAATGCATTATACACATTATATTTTGATTGCATTCGCGCATGCGCAGTGAAATATTATTTAGTGAACCTGCTCATTTTTCATCTAATATCTATTATTTTTTAATTCTGACTGCAGGGTATAGTGTACAATGTCGTTTGTCATGGTTCCTGAAAAGAACTTTCTTTTACATTAAGAACTCTGCACATTATAAGCAAAACGGTGAAATTTGAGATTGCTTTTAAAAAAACTTAATTTCTCCACGCGTATGCGTGCTATCCTCATAAAAATGAACACAGTTTATAACAAGAAGCCTCCTAATCATGTACTACAGTTTCAACGCTTTTGCGACATTAGTTTTTACCAGGCTAATCCAAAAGATATTCTTTTTTCTTCAATTTGTTTCCGGTCCCCTATGGGGTTTCGGAAAAAAATCTTCGCGGAAATATATCACTCACCCTCAAGAAAAGTGACACATCTCGACAAAAGTAAATTTCACAGGAGAGGCAAAAGAAAAGTTGCATGATTTTACTGTAACTTGAAATTATAGCGCTTAGCTCAGCATGCAGGAGTAAAAACGTGCATAAAAGCATAAAACCCTTAAGAAGGAAGACATATGATGTGGTTTAAGGGTTGGATAAATTTACCTCCCCACACAATACACCCCTCTTCTGTGGTCATGAATGGACAAATAGCGTAATAAAGGGATTTCCCGTATAACTACACTTATGAAACGTTTTGTGTAGCAAGACAAACATTATGCAAAAGTTATTAATAGAATAAAACGCAAAATGAATTTTGACGAGATGTGTCACTTTTCTTGCGGGTGAGCGATATAACGTCTACTATGCTCTTTACACACATGAAGTTTCAGGATTATCCCTCTAGTATTTTTCTAGATATTTAATAAAACATCTAGAATCGTAAGCGACCGGCCATCATTGGCCATATAGTGTATATGGGGGGCTCTGCACCCCTCCAAGCTGCTGTTGTCTATCTTCATTCAGTCAGACTCCGCGTTGTTTTAAAAATACGAATAAAGAAAAAAAAACGCCCGTAAAAACTCAACAGCAACTTGAATATTAATATTAATTTAAGAATATATATATCCATAAACAAGAAAGAAAAAATCATGCTTCAAGCATACATTATGAAACACTTTCCAACACATTCAGAATAACGTAACAAAACTTCACCGTTTAATAAGCTGAAATAGGATGTCTAATTGAAACATTTGGAAACGCATAACACATTTGAAAACCCAATTTCAGCAATTCCCATCTACAATCGGAAAATTATCCGAATTATTTGAGCAGTCCTGTATATATGATATATACAGTAGAACCTCGATTATCAGAAGTAATTGGGACCGACCCTCTTTCGGAAAATCGAAATTTTCGGATAATCGAGAATGCTTCAATTTTAAGATTAAGGAGAAATATATCCAATATTTCGTATTTATGGTAATAAGTGCTTAATAAAAATAAAGCAATAGAAGAATAGAAACAAGAATAAAATAACTGAATTTTAATTTTGAAATTAAGTACCTTTTACATGTATTACAAGGGTTTGAAAAATATTTTGTTCGCCGCAGTTTCGATTGCCTTTGCTTTGAAGCTCTATCAAGGAGTTTTCTAACATTATTAGTTCCAGTATCACAATCTTTCTACTGCTCCAGCTACGCCAAACCTTTTGCAAAACATTTAAAAGCTTCAGAATTGGAAATTTGCTCGTTTCCTTCATTCCACTCCGCAGCTTACGGGAGTTCAAGTTAAATTCATAGGAACTCTAAGAAAGGGGATCGAAAATATTTATATGTACCCGTAATTCGGAAAGTACCGCTTACACACAAGAAATATAATAGCTTAAAAAAAAAAAAAAAAAAAAAAAAGGCGATTTCAAAATTGATTTTGCACACAAGGAATCTGATAATAATAATAAAAAAAAAGCTTTAAAATGGATTTCGGTTAACCGAGAGTTTCGGTTGAAAGAGTTTCGGATAAAAGAGGTTTTACTGTAGATTTGTATCTATTAACTACATGCATGCCAAAATTTAGTTCAGTTTGGAAATACATACCTCAGTTGAAAATTTCCCTTCAGCAATTTCCGCTAATAAGGAGAATGGTGCGTGAATTCTTTTGTTCAGCCCTGTATACAAGTTTTAGAATTTATACCCAACGAGTAACATGCAAAAAATTTGTCATTGAAAACGCACTTTCAGCAATTATCGCTTAAAGAATCATCTTGTAGTGAAATTCAGGGATTAATATCAATTTCAATACATTTGAAATAGCGTCTTGTCATTAAAATACTCTGCAAACGATTTTTCCCATTGACCGAAATGCAACAGAATTCTTTTGAATGCCCCTGTAAATAAACTATTAAGGCTGCACACTTCATATTCAATGGTGCGTGAATTCTTTTGTGCAGCCCTGTATACGAGGTATAGAATTTATACACTAACAAGGGAACCACTTTTGGTGTTGCTCGCACCTAGCATCGAGACCTGGTGCGTTCTGTAGCCCTATACATAAAAGTTAGAGAACCGATAAAATTTCTCTGTTAAAATCATATTTTATATACTTTTTTATACTTTTAATTTTTTATTATTACATTTTTATTTGTTTATTTCACGCCAAAAGTGAGTTAAGTCGCTAAATATGGCGCTACAATTTTTCCGCACGTTTTATCCAAAGAGTAAATATACAGAACATATTACTAAGTATATCAGATTGCGATTTTTTAAAAATAATTGATAGCATAAGAAACAAATATTAGGTTTTTATTTCTTTTTCTATGCAGACGATAAATATATAAGTAATAAATATAATTCTATAAAAGCTTCGAATATCATTGAAAACTATTTTTTAGTGAAATACAAAATAAGCAATCTATTTTCTTTTGAAATCGAATGGAATAAAGTTTCGAATGTTTAAAATGAAATGTTGCTGTATTAAATGGTCCTTTGGTAAAAGTAATCATAAAGTAAATTAATATTTTTGCACAATTTAGAAAAATTACTGTTGCTAAATACACTGCTCAAAACAATTAAAGGATATTGCAGTTTTAGGTGGATTTTGTATCTGGTAAACTGTTTAGCTGATTGATACATGGTCGACAGACATAGTAGGTTATATGAGAATAAATTACACATGTTTGGCAGAAAAAAATGCATTTTATTGCGCATTTGTGTACTAAAGGAAAAAAACACAATTTGTGCGTATGAGAAAAAAAGAATAAGAAAAGGTGTTTTCTTCAAAGAAAATCATTTTCAGTAGGGGGTATGGTTTCCACGGGCGGCCAGCAACGTTGAACACCTTTGAGGCATGGACTCAATGAGGCTATTAATGACGAGTTGGGGTATTCTGCCCCACTCTTCCAGAAGAGCTCTTTCCAGTTCTTGGAGAGTTTGTGGGATTGTTGGCGGCCAGAAACTCGTCTTCCTAGAGCGTCCCAAACGTGCTCGATTGGATTCATGTCTGGAGAACACGCTGGCCATTCCATTCGAACGATTCCTTCCTCGAAAAGGAAATCCTCCACCAGGTTTGCACGATGTGGCCTGCAGTTATCGTCCATTAAAATGAAGTTATCTCCGATTGCTGCAGCGTAAGGGACTACAATAGGTCTGAGGATCTCATCCCTATATCGGCGACCAGTCAGAGCTCCATCTCGAATGATGTAGAGGTCAGTGCGCCCGTCAATGGAGATGCCACCATACACCAACACTCCTCCACCGCCAAATCTGACACTTTCGTGCACGAACGCAGGATTATTATTATTCCTACTGCCACGGTCCCTCCAGATGAAAATACGCCTATTATCTGAATGCACAGAAAAACGGGACTCGTCAGAAAACAGAATATTGCTCCATTCATTTCTCCTCCAGTTGACATGCTCGGTTGCCCACTCCCTGCGGTCGCGACGATGCCTTGATGTTAATCTAACACATACCATCGGTCGGCGAGCATACAGACCTACAGCATGGAGCCGGTTTCGGACAGTCTGAGTTGAAATCGTGGTGCCTGTAGCCGAGCGAAGGTGTTGTTGGAGAAGAGTAGCTTTCATGGTTCGGTGTCTCCGAGCTGTTAACGCTAAATACCGATCTTCATTGGGCGTTGTTGCCCGTCTACGACCTTGCCCTGGTCTTCGGCCTGCACATCTACTCTCCAAAAAACGGTTCCATATCCTGGAAATGACACTTTGTGACACTCCAATGGCTTGCGCTACTTCGGCTTGAGTTTGGCCTCCTTCTAACCTACCAACAATTCTCAAAGCTTCTGAATCTGTCAAATGACTTCGCTGAGACATCGTACTCATCGAAAGAAAGCAATCACTGAATGCCGATCATCCTTGTCTTCATTCTCTTTTATCCAGTTGAAAGTCAAATTTCATTCGCTGCCGCTGAAGCGACGTTTTTGACGTCGAACTCAAAATTTGCATACTCCACAGTTTGAAAACCAGAAAAATTTCCATTTGTGATTCTCTTCTTATATTTTCTGCAAAAAAAAATTTCGTTTATATCTTTATTTTATAAAACTTCAAATATCCTTTAATTGTTTTGAGCAGTGTATATCGGACTTTGCAATTTCTAGCCATTACAAATTCAGCTATGACATTTGGCTAGGGTTGCCGGAGAGCTCTACTTTTGAAAATAAACGCCAACTGTTTCCCCGCCAAAAATATGAATATAATGTTGCAATTTTTCAAAATCAAATTCGTGGGGTTTTGAAGGAATTTTCTAACTTTTTTTAATATTTTATACTTATTATCAACTAATTTTTATTTTTAAATGCTTTTCTTTAAAAAAAAAATCAATGTTAATAGTCCGATAAGTGGTCTCGAAAATTGCATTTTCCGAAAGTTATGCTGCTGTAAAATCAAGAAATATTTTAACAGAAAAATTTTATCGATTCTCAAACTTCATAATATAGGGCTTTAAAATGCACCAGGTCTCAATGCTAGGTGCGAGCAACACCAAAAGTGGTTCCCTTGTAAGAGTAACATGAAAAAAATTAGTTCAATTTTAAAGCGCATACTGAAATTGAAAACGCATGGTGGTCTTATGTGGACTGTGGTGGGGTCGAAGCAATAGACTGCATCTGTGTTTTTGTAAAAACAAAAACAATTTTTTAAAGAAATCTATGATTTATAAATGATGTACTAATGTTTATTTATTAATTTTGTTTATTCTTGTAAACCGAGGTTTTTCTTGTAATTTAATATTCCTTATAACCAGTGGCGGGATTCAAATAATTTAACATCCGGCTCGCTGTGCAAATGATTTTCCATGCATTAACACGAAAGGAAAATAAAGAATCACACATAGATTATGAAACACTTTCCAATATTATAAGAACATTGTTAAAAAACACTTTGATTTTTTGGTATAGTGAAAGAAAATTCCTGAAACCTGTTTCCCTATAAAATAACGTAATTTGTTTAATAAATATTCGGCAATCATGAATACCTGATCAAAATTTCTATTAGGAAATGCATCAAAACAGTGTAATACACAAATAGCTGAAATGTAAGCTTAAGAATTAACCCATGTTCTTAATCTAAAATTGTATATAACATATTTAGAAAATATTTTCGTGCTATAACAAGTGAGACAAATTTTCCCTTGACCAAAACTTCTTGAGCTATGATATTTAGAATTGTGGGAATTTTTAGCATTTCTTGGTACAAAAAACGGCCAGACAACGCTGGAAATTCTTAAAATACAAAGTATCATGACTCAGAAAGTTTAGACAATTCAATTTCTTTTCATTTGTTAGAGCTTGGAAAATATTTTTCTAAATATAACTTATAGGACTCAGGGATATTATAAAATTTAGAATTTGTTACATTTGCGAAAATAACTACTTTGATTTAAATGACGTCTAAGATATGAAGAACAATATTTAAAAAAAAATGCAGTTGGAAGTAGGGTAAGTGAGAGTAAAGAATGGAGAAAGTGAAAGTGAGGGGCAAAATTCTTAAAATCTTCAAAATTTCATTTTTTTAAGTTGAATTTGCTCTTACAGGTCTAACGAAAAAAAATATTATTTTTCAAATGAAACATTATTTTATTAAATGAAATACATCAGAACATGCCACAGTGTTATGCTTAGAAGACAAAAACACTGTTGTGCAGATAAAAATTTAAAGAAAGTAAATTAATGTAAAAGCGATTTTAGCATTATGAAGTATCATTTTAACAACCGGTTCTCCGAGCCCATCACAAATTAACAACCGGTTCTACCGAACCGGTGCGAACCGGCTGAATCCCACCACTGCTTATAACCCTATTCCATATTATCCGAATGGTTATCATTACTCAAGAAACGTAAGTTTGTTTTTAAAAAGCTAAATATTGATATGTATTTTTTTCTTCCACTTTAAACGTATTAAAAATGTGTTAATAAATTACGAACTTTTAAGGTATCTCAATTTTTTATGTTGACTTGTAAATAAAAGTGCAACTGGTATTCCATAATGTCCGAACTTCCTCTCTCTATATAAAAAGAGCTTCAAAAATTCTTATTTATTTTCGGGCTTTAATTCTACTGTGCAAATACTTTGAATTTTATTTAAACTTCTTACCTGAAGAAAGAAGCTTTTCATCAGCGACACCACCAGCTTCAGCTGCCAAGAAAAGACTTCCTAAACCTGAAAGTAATAATATAAATCAGCTGTCACATTCTGAAAATCTATTATCTGAGATTTTTTGCAAAATTTGATACAATTTTAATCAGTTAAAGCCCATAAAATTTTTACAAAATTTTATAAAATTTGGTAAAATGTGACAAATTGGGAAGAAATTAAAAAAAAATTTTTGACCAGTTATAGACGATAAAATGTTGATAAAATTAGACAACATTTGTGAAAATTTTGACCAGTTATAGCCGAGTGACTGAAAGGACGGGTGAATTGGGAATTAATTAGGGGAAAGCTGGAAACTGATTAAATCCCTTCAGTTTAGGTCTGCAAAGAACATTTAAAATTTCCCCCTTCCTACTAGGTGAGCTTTAGCCGCTACATGCAAATAAATTTATGAAATGCTATTTAATTCACTATTTTTAATAGATTTATAATAATTATTTAAAATAACTAATTATTTAAAAAAAAAATTAAAACTTTTCTATAACGAAATCCTTTACAAAGCGTCAAATGAATAATAATTTATAAAATTGTATGATAAATAAAAAAAAAAAATGGTTAATGAAATGAATAAACGACTAATTTAAACAGCTACACAAATAAATATTATTTTAAAAATAAAATAAAACGTGTTAGGGCTGAGTTTGTGCGCATAACAAAATTCAGTGTTAAAAGGAAAATGGTTGATATTAAAATAAACGGTCAAGTGCGAGTATTACTCGCACTCAGAAGGTTCCATACAATAAATATATGAATTATTAACTGTATTATAAAAAATCGTTGCTAAAAGAATAATAAGACTTTGTAAAAAACTATACAACGTAGGGTTGGGCATAACTATATATAGTACTAGAAACGTATGAATGGGTATACCACAAAAGTTCAAAGAGATATAAAGCCTAAGTAATATCGAATATTGCTATTCTGCATAACTCTTTTAGGTAGATTTCACAAGAAATACTACGTATTGCAGTCGTTACCATGGTGCAACTTTTGAAAAATTCCTTCATAATTTTTCATTATATGACCCCAGGAACCCAAAACCACACCCACCTAAAAAGTTTATATATACATATATGATACGTTTTCACTAGTATCATATAAATATGTCGATCTTAAGCAACAGCATACCCTCGTTATGTAACTCAATGAAGAAATCATAGTTTTTGCAGTCGTAAAATCGTGATGGAAGAGTGGAAGGTCAGGCTGTCGTCCATTGGAAAATGCGACGCATGGTGCGAATTTTGAAAACTTTCTTCATAACTTTTCATTATATGACCCCAGGAACCCAAAACCACACCCACCTAAAAAGTTTATATATATTATATATATATATATATATATATGATACGCTTTCACTAGTATCATATAAATATGTCGATCTTAAGCAACAGCATACCCTCGTTATGTAACTCAATGAAGAAATCATAGTTTTTGCAGTCGTAAAATCGTGATGGAAGAGTGGAAGGTCAGGCTGTCGTCCATTGGAAAATGCGACGCATGGTGCGACTTTTGAAAAATTTCTTCACAACTTTTCATTATATGACCCCAGGAACCCAAAACCACACCCACCTAAAAAGTTTATATATATATATATATATATATATGTGTGTGTGTGTGATACGTTTTCACTAGTATCATATAAATATGTCGATCTTAAGCAACAGCATACCCTCGTTATGTAACTCAATGAAGAAATCATAGTTTTTGCAGTCGTAAAATCGTGATGGAAGAGTGGAAGGTCAGGCTGTCGTCCATTGGAAAATGTGACGCATGGTGCGACTTTTGAAACATTTCTTCATAACTTTTCATTATATGACCCCAGGAACCCAAAACCACACCCACCTAAAAAGTTTATATATATATATATATATATATATATATATAGGATACGTTTTCACTAGTATCATATAAATATGTCGATCTTAAGCAACAGCATATCCTCATTATGTAACTGAATGAAGAAATCATAGTTTTTACTGTCGTAAAATCGTGATGGAAGAGTGGAAGGTCAGGCTGTCGTCCATTCGAAAATGCGACGCATGGTGCGACTTTTGAAAAATTTCTTCATAACTTTTCATTATATGACCCCAGGAACCCAAAACCACACCCACCTAAAAAGTTTATATATATATATATATATATATATATATATATATATATATGATACGTTTTCACTAGTATCATATAAATATGTCGACCTTAAGCAACAGCATACCCTCGTTATGTAACTCAATGAAGGAATCATAGTTTTTGCAGTCGTAAAATCGTGATGGAAGAGTGGAAGGTCAGGCTGTCGTCCATTGGAAAATGCGACGCATGGTGCGACTTTTGAAAAATTTCTTCATAACTTTTCATTATATGACCCCAGGAACCCAAAACCACACCCACCTAAAAAGTTTATATATATATATATATATATATATATATATATATATATATATATATGATACGTTTTCACTAGTATCATATAAATATGTCGATCTTAAGCAACAGCATACCCTCGTTATGTAACTCAATGAAGAAATCATAGTTTTTGCAGTCGTAAAATCGTGATGGAAGAGTGGAAGGTCAGGCTGTCGTCCATTGGAAAATGCGACGCATGGTGCGACTTTTGAAAAATTTCTTCATAACTTTTCATTATATGACCCCAGGAACCCAAAACCTCACCCACCTAAAAAGTTTATATATATATATATATATATATATATATATGATACGCTTTCACTAGTATCATATAAATATGTCGATCTTAAGCAACAGCATACCCTCGTTATGTAACTCAATGAAGAAATCATAGTTTTTGCAGTCGTAAAATCATGATGGAAGAGTGGAAGGTCAGGCTGTCGTCCATTGGAAAATGCGACGCATGGTGCGACTTTTGAAAAATTTCTTCATAACTTTTCATTATATGACCCCAAGAACCCAAAACCACCCCCGCCTAAAAAGTTTATACAGTAGCGCTCAAAAGTATTTTGACAACCTTATATTATCTCTTATTTTATTTAATATAAAAATGTAAAAGAAAATATATTCCCTATAATTGAGAACACTATGACCGCAGTTATTCAAATGTATCAAGTTTCAATTTGACTTACTACATTCGGCGCCACAGAAGAAATATGACTCCTCCTTAGCTCAAAAATATTTTGACAATTAGTTTGCATTTAATTGTTGAAGGTGTCAGTGTCGCTATAGCTTCGGTTAGTGTTTATATTGACTTATTGTGATTATTTTTAAATGCCGAAATGTAAAAAATATTGAAGTGATTCTAGAAAAGCCGCTGTAAATGCGCTTAAGAAAGGTAGGCTGCAAGCAGAATTAGCTCGTTCTTTTAACGGGTCTAGGCAACTTGTTATTACATGGAATAAAGTTTTTAATAAACAGAAATACATCGAAAATAAGCCTCAAAGTGACCATCCGAAAAAAACAACTTGCAATGTTGACTGTATTATAAAAATGATATCTACAAGTGATTGTCGTAAGTCCGCTGTAATAATAAAAAATGAATTGAAAGAAAATTACGGCATAGAAATACGCGTTTCATCAGTCAAACGACCCCTATACCTCTATGGTTTACATGGCAGAAGACAGCAAAAACACGATTGTTATCTACTAAGAATAGGAAGGCTGGAGTTGCATTTGTAAAACGGCATAACCCTTTCAGGGGCAAAACAATTCCATTGCTAAAGTGTTGAATTTAATGACTGACACCGGAATTTGAAAACAAATTTATTTGTAAATAAGAAAAAGCTATATTTCACACACATAATAAACCGAATTTTTTAAACCAAATTTCCAGTGTCAATCATTAATTTCAACACTTTAGCAATGGAATTGCTTTGATCCTGAAAGGGTGATGCCGTTTTACAAATGCAACTCTAGCCTTCCTATTCTTAGTAGATAACAAACGTGTTTTTGCTGTCTTCTGCCATGTAAACCATAGAGGTATAGGCGTCGTTTGACTGATGAAACGCGTATTTCTATGCCGTAATTTTCTTTCAATTCATTTTTTATTATTACAGCGGACTTACGACAATCACTTGTAGATATCATTTTTATAATACAGTCAACATTGCAAGTTGTTTTTTTCGGATGGTCACTTTGAGGCTAATTTTCGATGTATTTCTGTTTATTAAAAACTTTATTCCATGTAATAACAAGTTGCCTAGACCCGTTAAAAGAACGAGCTAATTCTGCTTGCAGTCTATCTTTCTTAAGTGTATTTACAGCGGCTTATCAAGAATCACTTCAATGTTTTTTACATTTCGGCATTTAAAAATAATCACAATAAGTCGATATAAACACTAATCGAAGCTATAGAGACACTGATACCTTCAACAATTAAATGCAAACTAATTGTCAAAATACTTTTGAGCTAAGGAGGAGTCATATTTCTTCGGTGGCGCCGAATGTAAACAAACAAGTTGAAACTTGATACATTTGAATAACTGCAGTCATAGTGTTCTCAATTATAGGGAATACATTTTCTTTTACATTTTTATATTAAACTAGGGGGCTCTGCCCCCTGCAAGCTACGCTCGCCAACCCCCGTTCAGACACCGCAGAATCTAAAAACACGCTAATCTGATCGGTTTAAAAAATATTATAGAAGATTGAATTATACTGAAAAAAGCTGTGCAGATCTCCCTGTAAACGGGTTTCCATTCAATTTCCTTTGATTTCAAAAATTTCAGGCCGGATCAGTTGCTGTTAAGACATCCAATGGTTGTTTTCGTGTTTGATTAAAGAGGATCAGTTAAACGTTTGAAAAGAAGCTAAAAATAAAAGGAATTAAGTGTACAGAGTCTTTGTCTCCCGGTATTTTAAAACAATTTCTATAACAATAGCCTAAGTCATGTGACTATCATCAAGAGTTCCGGGCGAAGCACTTCGCTTTTTATATTCCTGGTGCCATTTTGGTACTTTAATATTAGCCAGGTACAGGTGATAAGTCGCCAAATGTTATTCTATCGCCATCATTTCATCTATATTATAATAGCCCAAGTCATGTAACTGCCATAAATAAATACGCTCTGATCCCTTCGCTTTTCATATGAAAGTTTGGCCGAGATATCATATACGACCCCATATTGGCGCGATTTTTTTCCGACGTTAATTTGGGGAAAATATCAACAGCATAAACAACAATATCCGGCTTATCAAATCAAGCAAAATAACGATACTATGGAGCCAGTTCAGTACCCGTTGCGTATATGACATTGGCGTCAGAAAAAAATAGCGCCAATATGGGACCGTATGTGGCATCTGTGCCGAAAGTTTTCCATTTCGATTTAAAAAAATCAATTTTTTTTTCGAATAATAGTACATAAAAGCATTGTAGCAAAGAATTCTTGGTACTGTTACGCTAGCCGGGTGCAAATCTCGCCAATAACTATTTTTCAACTCGCCAGTTAGCATTTTTTTTTTCGAGTGATAAATTAAAACATTGCTTTGAAGTTGAAATTAAATGTCATCGTTTATTACATCATTTAATATTTGGCCAGATGCCATATACGCACCCGGTTTGGCGTGAATTTTTTTACGAAAATTTGGCGAAATCCTCGTTTTTGAATACCAGTTACATATGTATTTTTGGTACTACTTAGTTATCCCTTTCGACCAAAAATCTATCACCAAACTATAAGATTAAATGCCAATAATGGTTGATAAATGTTACATTCACTTGACTTTAAGCAAGTTACACGTCTTTACGTCATCAAGTGATTTTTATTTCGACTTTTTATTTGTATATTTATTAATGTTATACTTTTTTCTTTGTTCTTTCGTTATTTAAAATAAAAGTTACGTCAATTTATATAATTTGGCGAGTGGTTTGGCAATTTATATAATTTGGCGAAATGGGTTGATGGGATAACTAAGTAATACCGTATTTTTTAATTATTTTCTATTATTTTTAATTTTTAAAGGAAAATAACCAAAAAAGTAATTAACTATAGAACAAAACAATTTATGTAATTTAAAAAATGAAAATAAAATAAACACTTATTATTAAATAAACAACAATAGCGGGTCACCATGTCAACCAAAATAATGCCATTTTGGCGCCAATTAGGTACCCCGGTGCGTATATGACATCTGTGCCTAATATTTTTCTTTTCATTTCGTTTAAAAAAATAAAGAAGTGAAATCCATTTATTTTAAATGTTTCTGTTTGTATTAAATAAAATGATAATGAAATACAAATTGAATTATGAATAAAAGTAACATGATACATTTCTTAGCATACATTTAAGGGAGGCCAAGCTTCTCACCAAATTAGTTTAAAATAGTAACCTTTTCTAAAATCTGAAAAAAAAATATCTGTTTGATTAAAAGGTACTTTTCGGTTAGCCGGGCGCCAGTGTTATATATACATATTTATATACATACATATATGTAAATATACATACAGGGTGATTCAGCTCGTCGGTGACAAACTTTAAGGATCGATAGAGCACACCTAGACGAACATTTTTGAATAGGGAATGTAGGGTCCCTGACGCGATGGTAAGGCGCTAGGCGCTTTCGAAAATTTGGGTGCCGAAATTCGAAACGTCATAAAAACTAGGGAAATGGTTAGATTTTCTTGCTTGTTGCGTCGAAATGATTCTGTTTGTTTAGACTTTCTTCAGTACCAATTTGATAAGCGTATCTCTTAAAACATGGATAGGGGGCGCTGCAGACTTTGGAGAGCTAGACAACAACTTTAAGCCCGTTATTTTGATAATTTAACACATGCTCGCCAAAGTTTATACTCTAACTTAAAGTTTGAACCCAAAAGTAGAGCCCTGCAAAAAGCGTAAGAGCCGGAATAAAATGTCAAAGTACAGGGTGGTCGAAACTCGAAGGCTCCTAAGAGATAAACAAACAGATTTCTTGACTTATGGCATGCATTTTCATGATTCTGTTTGCTGGGGCTCTCTGAAACTCAGTTGAACGGTACAAAAAGAAACATCGATAGGGGGCGCTTTGGGCAAAAAACATAATTCGTTGACATTTCGGACGCTAACTGGAAACGGGGCGCTACGATCAGTTAGTAATAATGAAAACACATTTTCTACCTCTGCTCAACACTTCTGAATAAATTTAGACCAAAAACATCAATGATACTGGAAATTTATTTACAAAAAATAACACTACAGAAGATGCTCGAAATTTCGACCTTGGGCCATGATGCAGGCTTCGCACCTCCGTCGCATTGAGGAGTGTGTGTTTCCAACAATGCCAGGAGTATCTCTGATCTGCCCTGCAGCTGCCACAATGCGCGCCACAAGTTCTTCAGCACTGCTGACAGGTGTATGGTATACCTCGGCCTTCAGGTAACCCCAAAGGAAGAAATCCAAGCAGGTGAGGTCTGGTGATCGGGCAGGCCAGTGAACTGGACCCCCACGCCCGATCCACCGCTGGCCATACCTTGCGTTTAGATGGAGACGCACGTCGTTCGTGTAATGGGCCGGAGCTCCATCGTGCTGGAACCACATCTGGCGACGCGAACCTTCGGGTACGTGCGCCTCATCCAGAAGCTGCGGCAGCACTTGATCCAGGAAAATCAGGTAATTTCCACCTGTCAGCCGTTCAGGTAACAAATAAGGGCCAATGAGGCAATCCCCCAGAATGCCGGCCAACACATTTACTGAGAAACGCTCCTGGGCTGCTCGGCTTCTGGTTTCATGTGGATTTTCATCACACCACACATGACTGTTGTGGGCGTTCCACATTCCCTCCCGGCTGAAGGTGGACTCGTCCGTAAACAAAATGCTGTTTACAAAACGGGGATCCCTGGATCTCATCGCCAAGTACCATCTTGAGAATTCCACTCGAGGGCCAAAATCCTGCTCTCTGAGCAACTGCACCCGCTGGATGTGGTAGGGGTGCAGATTCCGGGAACGTAAGATGCGCCACGCAGTTGCTTGCGAAATGCCAACATGTCTGGCGATATCTCTCGTGCTAAGACCTGGGTTGTCCTCAACCAGGTTAAGCACAGCCTCTTCGTTGTCGGGGGTGCTCACTGATCGCTCCCGTTCAGGCCTGCCTCCGTCGAAAGATCCCGTTGTGGACAACCTCTGGTGTACTCGAGCGAAGAAGGCATGGCAGGGGATTTGCCTGTTGGGGTAACGCTCGGCGTACAACCGCTGAGCGGCTCGTCCATTACAACCAGCAGCGCCATACGCCAAATGCATGTCAGCCAATTCAGAGTTTGTGTACCGTTCCATCCTACTACCGATCTGCAGACAAGTAACCCGAAGCTTAAGTAGGTACCGCACGTTCAAAAGACGTGTCTGCGCATACAACTACGTCATCTCGCGTTGTCGTCTACGCATTACGTATCTTTTGCATATCGATATGGTACGATATCTTTTGCATAAATCAGCAAAAAGCACCTTATGTAAATTTTATTGCGCGCATTGTGCATGATTGAAACCAGCTATGTTTGTTAAAAAAAACAAACAAACTGCAGTTTTAATAGCTTCTTATGATAAGTAAATTACTCTCTTGTTTTGTTTCTAACTGATCGTAGCGCCCCGTTTCCAGTTAGCGTCCGAAATGTCAACGAATTATGTTTTTTGCCCAAAGCGCCCCCTATCGATGTTTCTTTTTGTACCGTTCAACTGAGTTTCAGAGAGCCCCAGCAAACAGAATCATGAAAATGCATGCCATAAGTCAAGAAATCTGTTTGTTTATCTCTTAGGAGCCTTCGAGTTTCGACCACCCTGTACTTTGACATTTTATTCCGGCTCTTACGCTTTTTGCAGGGCTCTACTTTTGGGTTCAAACTTTAAGTTAGAGTATAAACTTTGGCGAGCATGTGTTAAATTATCAAAATAACGGGCTTAAAGTTGTTGTCTAGCTCTCCAAAGTCTGCAGCGCCCCCTATCCATGTTTTAAGAGATACGCTTATCAAATTGGTACTGAAGAAAGTCTAAACAAACAGAATCATTTCGACGCAACAAGCAAGAAAATCTAACCATTTCCCTAGTTTTTATGACGTTTCGAATTTCGGCACCCAAATTTTCGAAAGCGCCTAGCGCCTTACCATCGCGTCAGGGACCCTACATTCCCTATTCAAAAATGTTCGTCTAGGTGTGCTCTATCGATCCTTAAAGTTTGTCACCGACGAGCTGAATCACCCTGTATGTATACATATACATATATTGTATATAAACACACATAGATACATGTAAATATATATGTATATATACATACATTTATATATACATATATATGTATATTAGACAAAAACAGAATTTGAAGAACAAATTAAAAAAAACAAAATTTATTTCCTACATTGTTTAAGCCCGAGAAGGGACAGATATTATGATATTTCATTCAATTAGTTTTACATTTAATGTTAAATTTTTGTAACAAATTAGTTAAGCCAATTGAAGATTAAAAAATAAAAATAAAATTCATACAATATGATACTTAAAACACCCTAAAAAATTAGATTCCGTTCAATTGAAATCGAAATAAATTTTAGACTTCTTCCATTTTAATTGAAAATATTTGTATTGCAGATTTCGCATTATGTTTATGACAATTGTGCATAAAATGATAAGATGCATGCAAAATACAAAACTTAAAAAAAAAAGGTCTAAGATTTATTTCGATTTCATTTGAACGCAATCTAATTTTTTAGGTTGTTTTAAGTATCATATTGTATGAATTTTATTTTTATTTTTTAATCTTCAATTGGCTTAACTAATTTGTTACAAAAATTTAACATTAAATGTAAAACTAATTGAATTAAATATCATAATATCTGCCCCTTCTCGGGCTTAAACAATGTAGGAAATAAATTTTGTTTTTTTTAATTTGTTCTTCAAATTATGTTTTTGTCTAATATGTCATGTTTTTTAATAACTACTGCACTCAGACGAACGCATTTCAAAATTAATGGAGAATATCATCATCAGGCGTTGATGTATGCTGTATTGCATCACAATGTGGGATGCAGTTTACCAATGTGTAATTCAAAATGTTTCACTACTGTAGTAATGCAGGTTGCGGTAGTTTGGACACAAACTTAAAATCTGAACCTAATAAATCTATAATCAAAACATAAAAAATTAACTTAATTTAAATTTAGATACCCTATTTCCCACTCAGGAACGCTATGAATGTAAATATAAATTGTGTTGAATCCTTACTGCTAATATTTAACAATATATAGCTGTGATACAGTAAAAAATAAAAAATAAAAGTTTTACTTAAATTTTTAAACCCTATTCTCTCCCAAGGGGTGATGTAAACACATCAGAAAATTATTACCTAAGTTTAACTTGGGGTATAAATAGTTCTCACCTTGGAAAAAAAATACATTTTAAAATTTAAGTTATGTAATTCCCCACTAAGTTCGCTACCTTGCGTAAAAATAGCTATCCATTCGAATTTTTTTACTAAAATAGAAACTTGACCAAAGCAAAAACTTATTCTGAAAATATCCTTTTTATTTCCACTATGACGCCATATTCACCTTTTTAATTTTTGAAAGAAAAAAAAACTAGCTCAATTTAATATTTCACGTGAAAATCTTTCAACTAAAAAGAAATAAATTATTGCGCCTTTTGAAATTTTTGCAACAATGAAGTAAAAATGTTACATTTTCTATGAAAAATGTCCATTGATTCTCAATGAAAAAAGTGAAATTTGGAATTATTAAGAAAAATATTTGAATAATATACAAAAAAATTGGCCCTTGTTTCTCTCTGGGTTATAATTCACCCATATGCAAAGGTATTTTGCCATTCGTTTTGACCCTGACGTCAGGCAAACGTTTTTAAACTTTAAACGTCATTATTAGACGTAATTACACAACGTATTTAACAAACGTAAATTATTAGAATTAGTAAAGAATAAAAAATGTGTGGCATCAGGGACAAAAAGGTAGGAAGAAAAAATGAAAAAGTTATCATCTCCATAGGCTTTTTTATGTTAAATTAACATTGAGAAGTGACACTGGAAATAAATAAGTATTGCGCTGCCGCGCAATACTTAAATATAACACTGGCGCCCGGCTAACCGAAAAGTACCGATTAAAATTTGAGTTGCCATCATTAGAAAAATGTATATAAAATTAGAAAAAAATTAATATTTCGAAAACTAATTCGAATTTCAAAATTCTAATACCAGTTTTGAAATCTGCGGATCAATATTGATTTTTGGTGTTAATTTCATCGCAAAGTATTCCTTTTTTTAGGAGAAATCACCGTGAAACGTAATCAGTTGTTTAATCAGCCGATTCAAAGAATCGTTACATTTCAGGCGTTTCATATATTCGTTTCATAAATTCGTTTCATTAGGATTTTATATATATAGGGTAGATAAAATAAGAGAGAATATAAGGTTGTCAAAATACTTTTGAACTCTACTGTATATATATATATATATATATATGACACATATATATATATATATAAAAGTACAGTCTTTATGTAACTACATTTAAACACATGATGCAACGGAGCCAATTACACTTCCTCTTTTTTGGTTGGTTGGTTGGTTGATTTTTGACGGCCAATTATCTGCTAGAGGGATATGGGCCTCCTCTTTTTTGGAGTAGTTTGCAAAGAACGTCTGCGTTACGCGTAATCCAATTTTTCATTATTATTATCTGATTTGCATCTTTCTTGCCGTTCTTACTTTTTATTTCCCCCTTTTTCTCCTTTGGTTTTAGTAAACTTGATAACATGCCTAACATGGTTAGTCTGTGCAAAAGAAAAGGAAATGTTAATAACACTTAATCATCCCGTACAAAAGAAACTGCGGCATGTATACCGGAATAGCAGTGCGGCATGTATCCCATTTTGCATGATGCAGACATCGGCCACCACAGTTACCTGCCATCGCTAAGGGGAATGGCGTAATCATACACACAGTACTCTATACAAACGCTACACTTAATTTTGACTTCGAAATCATGCATGCATTTAGTAATTAGTATATAAAAAGTATTTAAACATGACGTGTTTAAAAGTTTGGACAGTGAAATCATGCACTTACGTCAAATTAAGGATTGTACTTCTACAAGTAAACATCGAAATGGGATTCACGCTATACACAGGTTAAAATAATCTCATTGCGCACCTATACTGTGCGTTTGACGACCATCTATCGATAATTACAAGAAATACAATGGGTGATTGCACTGTTCTCTACACTTTTTTGCTTGCTCCCTTAATTTTTTTGAGCAGTGTATATTTATTTTTTATGTGCACAAAGCTGGAGAAAGTTTTTTCCCACAAATATGTTGTACAGAAGGAAGTAAATGCTTGATAGCTTTATTTGCTAGATCTGCATACGTATTTCTCATGCAAAACCAAAAATTAGGAAGGGTATTTATTTAGAAAGCAATTTTCATGGAACCATCGTATGATAATTCCATAAGTTATTCCATCTCTAAGAATGTTATGGATTCAATTTCACTAATGTCTTGGAAATGAAATGGATCTCATTTTCTGACTTTGATGGAGGAAAATAAAGTTGGAAAGCTTCTTTGAAGTTCTTCAGGTGTACAGTGAAATTTTCAACAATATGAGTGGAACTTGTATCGCCAGAGGTTTGTAAGAAATCGAATAATGTTGGTAATGATTCAAAATTATTATTTTCAAGTCGATTTTCCCGAAAATATTTTTTTATTGTTGCTTCTACTTTGTCCTGGACTTTGAAAATATGTACCGATGTTCCTTGTAGGCTGAAATTCAGTTCATCCAGAAAACAAAAATATCTGTCAAATATACCACCTTAACAAGCCAGGATAAATCACTGGAGCATTATTTCAAATGG
Source organism: Maratus speciosus (assembly GCA_963932465.1). NCBI lineage: Eukaryota > Metazoa > Arthropoda > Arachnida > Araneae > Salticidae > Maratus > Maratus speciosus. Next base: position 158,656,793 of record OZ010789.1, read on the forward strand.
CATTTGAAATCCAATAAAAATAGCCTTACGTAGTGCAAAAATGCGATTTAAAACTTTTCCTCGTGACAGTCACCTAATTTCTATATCCAAAAGTTACTGTTTGTGTTGACTCTCATTTTTTTGCCCTAAATTTTAAAAAGTCTGGAATTCAGTGGACGAGCCTTGATATAATTTACTACTGAAACAACTTATGTAGACTTCAAATCTTCAGGCATTTTTTTGCGACCAGTGCTTCAGGTATTCCGGTGAACGGTGCATCCAAACTGCATGTGGTGTTTTATCTTTAACCAAGCTGATCAAACCATTAATAGATCCACTCATAGCTAGAGACCCATCTGTACCTATTCCGATAGATTTTGAGCAGTTTATTTCTTTTTTCTTGTATGAAACTGTCTAAACAAGCGCTGCACTTGTGTGAAATGGAATGGATTTGCAAAACAAAACATTTTCATATACCTTACCACCAAATTCATAATGAACGAAAGCTAACAAATTCACATTATTGGAAACGTCGAAACTCTCATCCATCTGCAATGCGAAATAAGGACTTATTTTTACACTTTCAATTAATTGGCTGTCAATATTTTCACACAAGTCGGTGATTCTGTTCTTAACTGTATCATTAGATAATGAAATTAAATTTAGATCCCTTGCTACTTTTTCTCCTAGCATTGTTGTGACCATTACTTTAGAGCAGCAGTTAGAATTAAATTCTCTGAAATCGTACGAGGTTTTACAGATTTTTCTACCATCAAAGATACACTGTAAAAAAATCCGAACAGTATTCCTGTAGGAATCGGAAAAATAGTTGTCCTTATCCAGAGTTGTATAATATAGACGCACGCGCGTACGCCGTGTGCGGAAAAATTTCCGCAAAATTCGGAACTTTGCGGAAAATTTTTAGAGGAAAAAAAACGCAATTTTTTTTCTTGTATTTTTTTTTTTTAAATACCGAAAAATTAAAAATATTGCCCAATTTTATGTACGATCTATTTATTGTTTGCCAGGGGTGATTCTGTTCCGAATTTTCCTAAAACTTAAGGCATTCGGTTCCGAAAATTCAGACATAAAAAAGTTATCACTGAAATATATTGCGGTTTCAACAAATGGTGGCCGAAAATAAGCCAATTTTGTCAAAGCATCGCGGAAAAAAACGCAAATTTCTTCTAAGGAATGTGGAAAAAACGCGAATTTCTTCAAAGAATCGTGAAAAAAAAAAGATAACTTCGCCAAAGACTCGCAGAAAAAACTCAAATTTCGTCAAAGGAGGGGAGGAAAAAAACGAATTTCGTAAAAGCATAGTGGAAAACGCGCGAATTTTGCCAAAGGATCACGAAAAACACGCAAATTTCTAAAAAGAATAGCGGAAAAAAGCTAATTTCGTCAAAGGATCGCAAAAGAAAACCTAATTTCGTCAAAGGGCCGCGGAAAAAGCAGGAATTTCGTCAAAGGATCGCGAAAAAAACACAAATTTCGTCAAACGATCACAGAAAAAACGAGAATTTCGTCAAAGAATCGCAGAAAAAAGCAAATTTAGTCCAAGGAAAGCAGGTAAAAACGAATTTCCTAAAAGCATAGCGGAAAAAGCTCTAATTTTGTCAAAAGATTACGAAAAAATGCAGATTTCGTCAAAGAATCGCAGAAAAAACTAATTTCGTCAAAGGATCGCGAAAAAAACGGGAATTTCGTCAAAGGTTCGCAAAAATAATGCAAACTTCGGCAAAATATCGCGATAAAACGTAAATTTCATCAAAGGATCGCGGAAAAAATGCGAATTTCGTCAAACGATCGCGAAGAAAACGCGAATTTCGTCAAACGATCGTGAAAAAGAAAACGCGAATTTCGTCAAACGATCGCGAAGAAAAAAACGCAGATTTCGTCAAAGGATCGCGGAAAAACGAGAATTTTGTGAAAGGGCCTCGGAAAAAACAGGAATTTCGTCGGCCGCAATAAAAACTCATCGGTCTCTTTAATGATACCTATGAATGGACCTCTCCTTACAAAATGTGATTCAGTTGTTTCAGAAGCAATGTCACATTATTTCTGTGAGCATTAAAACTAGCATTTTGCGCGAAGAGGTCACAATATTAAGGATTGGGCTGTTTCTAAATGCATAGACAAAATAATTGATACGATCCCCTTCTTATCATGGATTTTTAGCTTTATTATTTTTTAAATTAACATAATTATTCTGTAATTAATATTAATTTTAAATTTAAATGGTAATTATTTTAAAACTACTTTTTTTAATTCACATCGTCAAAATAATATAACACGTTATTTTATTAAACATCAAATTAATTTGCAGAAAGTTTTTGACCTAATATTTATGTGCGCAGAAAGTTTTTGGTTTTATACAAGTCTGCCCTTATCGTACCGGAAAATTTTCCGATCCAGCTGGGAATAAAATCCGTAAAAAAAAGGAAACATTCATTAAAACGGTACTTTACGGATTTTATTCCAATTTTGCGGATTTTATTCCGATTTTACTGATTTATTCCGGGCTGGGTCGGAAATTTTTCCGGTACGATAAGGGCAACTATTTTCCCGATTCCTACAGGAAATCTGATCCTTTTTTTTTTTTTTTTTTTTTTTTTTTTTTTTTCAGTGTACCTAATACGAGGCAAAAACGGCTTTTTCATTATTGGAACCAGTTGGAGTCTTTTCAATTAATTTCTGCCTTGTTTTCAATTCTTCATAGTTTCTACTACGGCAACCCGAAACGCAATGCTTATTTAAAGCGCGCTGACGAGGAAAAAAATATTCGATAAAAATGATTGGCTTGCGTAGAGATGAATTCAGAGGGTGGATCGGAAGAGGTAGTGGGATTCCCTTCCCCAACATTGAAATGTTATGTCTCCTTCGAAAGATTTAAATTTGGGTGTTTACTTTATAGCTATTAATAGTCCTAAATTTGAAGTTCTACACTGTAAAAAAAAAAAAAAAAAAAAAAAAAAATAGGACCAGATTTCCTGTATGAATCGGAAAAATAGTTGCCCTTATCGTACCGGAAAATTTTCCGACCCAGCTCGAAATAAAATCAGTAAAATCGGAATAAAATCCGTAAAATTGGAATAAAATCCGTAAAGTACCGTTTTAATGAAAGTTTCCTTTTTTTCACGGATTTTATTCCGAGCTGGGTCAGAAAATTTTCCGGTACGATAAGGGCAACTATTTTTCCGATTCCTACAGGAATACTGTTCGGATTTTTTTACAGTGTAGTCCTGCACTTATCCACAACTATTGCTACAGAAATTCCTGCTAAAGAAAATAGGTCTGAATTTAACACCGGGATTGAGGACCCCCGTCTGTAAGCCCGCGGACCCCCAGGGGTCCGCGGACCACAGTTTAATAAACGCTGGTTTATGTGAAGTTTTTTTTTTTTTTTTTTTTTTTTTTTTATAGGCACGTTCCGTAATGATAGGTTTTAGTCTGTTTCATAAATCAGACATATTTATAGAAATTAATAATCTTTTAATCCCACATTTTTTATTCATTGATTGATTAAATATATATATATATATATCATTTTCCTTTTAACATTGGATTTCGTTATATATAAGTTCCACTCTCACACGTTTTACAGAATTTAATAAGTAATATTCATTTTGCTAAGTTTAACTGTTTAAATTAGTCACTTATTAATTTATTAGCCAGTTATTTATTTATTATTCATTATTAGCTCGCAGGCTATCAAAGCCTGAGAGCTAATGTGCCCGCCGGTTCTGTATGTATGTATGTACGTAACGCAATAACTCTTGATAGAAACATCCGATTTGCTTCGAATTTTTTTTCTACGTTCATTCTGATAAGGCGCTTTTCTGATTAGTTTTGGGGGTTCATTGGTTAAGTATAAAGGGGAGAAAGGGTGGCTACCCCCCCTTATTTTAGATAAATGGGTTTTTGATGCAGAGTTATTCGATTTGATCCAAATTTGGCATACCGGTTTATTATGTTAAGGAGCTTCCCTGATTAAATTTGAAAGTTCATTAGTTAAGTATAAAGGGGGGAAAGGGGGGCTAGCTCCCCCTTAATTTAGATAAATGGGTTTTCATGCAGAGTTATTTGATTTGCTCCAAATTTGGTATAATGGTTTATGTTAAGGATCTTTCCTGATTAAAGTTGGAGGTTCATTAGTTAAGTATAAAGAAGAAAGGGGGCTACCACCTCCCCCCTTATTTTAGATAAATGTATTTTTTATGCAGAATTGTTTGATTTGCTCCAAATTTCGTATACCGGTTTATTATGTTAAGAAGCTGCCTTGATTAGATTTGGAGGTTCATTAGTTAAGTATAAAGGGTGGAAAGGGGGCTATAACCCCCCCCCCCTCTTAATTTAGATAAATGGGTTTTTATGCAGAGTTATTCGATTTGCTCCAAATATTGTATACCGGTTTATTATGTTGAGAATCTTTCCTGATTAAATTTGGAGGTTCATTAGTTAAGTATAAAGGGGGAAAGGGGGCTACCCCCCTTAATTTAGATAAATGGGTATTTCATGCAAAATTATTCGATTTGCTCCAAATTCGGTATACCGGTTTATTATGTTAAAGAAATGCTTTTTTCAAATTTGGAGGTTTATTGATTAAGTATAAAGGGTGGCGGGGACTAGTTCCCCCCACCCCCTCTTAATTTTGATAAATGGGTTTTTCGTGCAGAGTTATTCGATTTGCTTCAAACTTGATATACCGGTTTATTCCGATATGGCGCTTTCATCATTAGATTTGGAAGCTCATTAGTTAAGTATAAAAGGGGGAAAGGGGGCAAGTCCCCCTCATAATTTAGATAAAGGGATTTTCATGCAGAATTATCCAATTTACTTTTTTTTTCTATGTTCATTCTGATAAGGAGCTTGCCTGATTAGATTTGGAGGTTCATTAGTTAAATATAAAGGGGGGGGGGGGAGAAAGTGCGGTTAGACCGCCCCTTGATTTAGCGATATGTTTTTTTTCATGCAGAATTATTTGATTTGCTTCAAATTTGTTATACCGGTTTATTATGTTAAGGAGTTTTCTTGATAAGATTTGGAGGTTCATTGGTTAAGTATAAAGGGGGGGAAACAGGGGTTAATCCTTTTCATTTATTTTTTGAGGGGCGTTATCCTTTGAAATAACAGTATAATATACAATTTGTGTGAATAGCCTGTGAGCTCAATGCCATCAGTTTAACTGGGCACTTTTCTTTTTATTATTCATTTGACGTTATAGCCAATCTTCCGTTATAAAGAGGTCTATCTTAACAATTTTTACTGTTTTCAGTAAATAATCACTGTTTCTTTTAAAAATACTCGATTAAATAGTGTTTTATTCCTTTATTTATTATTATATGACAATAATTTTCCGTTTTAACAAGCTTACGTTGTATAAAGAGGTTTCGTGTTTTACGGGTGTTCCTGTAAGCTTCGTATTCAGTCATAGTATAAAATGCAGGTACTCATTTTATTCAGAATTCCAAGATTTTTTTTTAAAATAGTTTTTGTTCTTATTAAGGTATTTTTAACTGACAACAAATTTGCATGAAGCAGCTAAAGCTTATAGACCTGGAGGCGGTGCACAGATCACCACCTCATCGAGTTCATGGCTGAAATTCCAGGATTAGTCATAACTCGAATCGCATATTAAAATGCAACTGGTCTGCCAAGTCATATCTTGGTGGAAAACATCTGAAGACCCGGTTTAAGTGGTTGATTGATAGATTTACCATTGTGTTTTCCTACACCCAAAGGTATGAAAACATGGAGGATTGGGAGCAGGAAAACACCATGGTAAACCTACCAGTCAACCACTAACAATGGATTTGCAGGTGTTTTCCACCAAGATAGCACTTGGCAGACCAGTTGCATTTTAATATGTGAATCGAGTTTTAACTAATCCTGAAACTTCAGCCGTCAATTCGATGAGGTGATGTTTTATGCAGCTGCCTCCCGGTTTATTACATAATAGGGGAAAGACTCACTTAGGAACTTAGGATGTTCATTAAAGGCGTAAACTGAACCTATTAAAAATATTTCAAGCTTTCCCCGACGTACTTTTCAGACTGAAATATAAGTATTATAGAACTCGTATGTTTAATGTATCAAAATTTTCATCTCGGATCTCTATGATAGCACAGAACCGCAAAAATGGGGAATTGGTGCGTTTTGCTCATATCGTATCAAGATTAGCACGAAGTAAGACTCAAATATTTGTAATGAACAAATCGGTATCTTCAACTAATATTTGTAATATACAAATCGGTATCATTAATGTGTTAATATTTCATGCCAGAACTCGGTGACGTGCTAGTACCACTAAGATTACGAATTGACGCTCCGTTCTGCTTTCATTATACCACGATATGCCGAGTCAGACCCATCATTCTTTCACGAGCTGTTAACTCTTTAGTGCGCAGCTTTGCATATATGCAAACAACACTGTTTTGAATTTAATAGAATTTTTTTTATTCGCATATACCTAATTCACACCAGAAAATTAAAATAGCAATATTTGCTTTAATTAAAATACAGACATTCCGTATCTCTCTCTCTCTATTCTAAAAAAAAGTAACTCCCGCTGTCACCGCCGCCGCCGCCGCCGCCGCCGCCGCCGCCGCCGCCGCCGCCGCCGGTTTTGAATTTTTTGTGACCGGAGGTCTTTCTTCGTTAATATTAAGAAAAATAATGCATACAAAAATATGAAAATTGGTAGTATTATACAGAAATGTTTGATAAACACGCTGATGTAGACAGTTTTCAAATCGAAGAGTTATTTTAAGAGATAATTAATGCTAAAGGTGGACAAAATCGTTCCATTAAAAAAGTTTTATAGGAGCAAAAACTATACATCGGAATTTAATACTTTTTAGATCATTTTATACTTTATAATTTCCCGGTGTGCAGAATTAATTTATTTTTTTAATTTGACTCATTTTTCGAGGTTTCATTTCTATTTTAAATTCAAATTTTCAGCATTTCGAGAGATATTTTTTTACTTATTTCAGAAAATTGTACTAATTTAACCTGTTGCCAAACTGTATAAACAACGGAAACAATAATGTTTGCTTCAAATTAAAAATTTATTTACACGTGACTATTATAAACAGAAAAGAAAAACTTTCAAATTAGAATTAAATAATTACGTATAAAAAGCAGGAACTTATTGAAAATTACTTCATCTATAATTACACGTGAATTTTAACAGAGAAAGGATATTGTAAAGTAATAAATTCATTAACATGCGTTAGAAGTCTTAAATAGGAGAAATTACATCACATTTACGTCACATTACACTTATTACGTAAAATGAACAAAAAATAATATTGCAAAATAGTAGTTTAAATTTAAAAATAGCGCGAGACATTTACTTGATATTTTGAGATGAACTTTTCAACTATTTTTTTTTTTTTTTTTTTTTTTGGACAGCGCAAATAATATTTCATTTCTAATAAAAGCATTTTCACGTGAATATTAAAAAGGGAAAGAAAAGTTTGGTGAAAATTACGTCAGATTAAAAACGATATATTTAAAATGTTTTATTTAAAAGGACTTTCTTTTCGCTTTGTTAAAAAATACCGGGAGACAAAGACTCTGTTTACTTAATTCATTTTATATTAGATGATTTTGAAATGCCATTGTATCTTTTAAGAGCAGCTGATTTTTCCGTAAAATTCCCCAATCAAAGAGAAATGAATAGAAACCCGTTTATAGGGAGATCGCCTTTGTTTTTTTAATTATACTTCAATCTTCCAAAAAAATTCAATTAAAGCCGATCAAATTAGCGTGCTTTTAGAGACTGCAGTGTCTGAACGGGGGGTTGGCGAGCGTAGCTCGTAGGGGGCCGAGCCCCCTAGTTTAAATAAAACGAAACTAACCATTGAAACTTTCTGGTATAAAGTCAGATTCTCTGAACTACATAATTTCTAGAACGTATTATATTATGGGAATTAAAGAGTTAAAGGTTAAGTTTTATAAAATAAATAATCTCTCTATTCTAAAAAAAAGTAACTACCGCTGTCACCGCCGCCGCCGGTTTTGAATTTTTTGTGACAGGAGGTCTTTCTTCGTTAATATTAAGAAAAATAATGCATACAAAAATATGAAAATCGGTAGTATGATACAGAAATGTTTGATAAACACGCTGATGCAGTCAGTTTTCAAATCGAAGAATTATTTTAAGAGATATTTAATGCTAAAGTTTGACAAAATCGTTCCACTAAAAAAGTTTTATAGGAGCAAAAACTATTCATAGGAATTTAATCATTTTTAGATCATTTTATACGTTTGAAGTTCCCGGTGTGCAGATTGTTTTTCTTTTTTTAATTTGGCTAATTTTTTAAGGTTTTATTTCTATTTTAAATTCAAATTTTCAGCATTTCTAGAGATATTTTTTACAGATTTTAGAAAGTGATATTAATTTAAACTGTTGCCAACTGTATAAACAGTGGAAACAATAATGTTTGCTTCAAAAAAAAAAAAAAAATATTTATACTTGTAAATAAATTAAAAATTTATTTACACGTGACTATTATAAACAGAAAAAAACATTTGGAATTAGAATTAAATAATTATGTACAAAAAGCAAGAACTTATTAAAAATTACGTCATAAAAACTATAATTACACGTGAATTTTAAGAGAGAAAGGAATTTGTAAAATAATAAATTTATTAACATGCGTTAGAAGTCTTAAATAGGAGAAATTACGTCATATTTACGTCATATTACAGTTATTACATAAAATGAATACAAAATAATATTGCAAAAAGGTTTAAATTCAGAAATTGCGCTAGACATTTATTTGATATTTTGAGTGGATACTTTTTAACTATTTTTGTTAGGAAAGCGCAAATAATATTTCATTTCTAACACAAGTATTTTCACGTGAATATTAAAAAGAAAAAGAATAGTTTGGTCAAAATTACGTTAGATTAAAAACGATTAATTTAAAAAGTCTTATTTAAAAGAACTTTCTTTTCGCTTTGTTAAAAAATACCGGGAGATAAAGACTCTGTTTAAAGTAAAGACTTAATTCCTTTTACATTAGCTTATTTTGAAATGTTGTTACACGTGTCTACGTCAAAGACGAAAACAGTGATTGACATATGTATTTTTGGTACTACTTAGTTATCCCGTCGACCAAAAATCTATCATTTGCCAAACTATAAGATTAAATGCTAATAATGGTTGATCGTAAATGTCACATTAACTTGACTTTAAGCAAGTTACACGTGTCTACGTCATCAAGTTATTTTTATTTCGACGTTTTATTTGTATTTTTATTAATGTTGCACTAATTTATTTGTTCTTTCGTTATTTAAAATAAAAATTACGTCAGTTTGTATAATTGGCTAGTGCTTTAGCGATTTATATAATTTGGCGAAATTGGTCGACGGGTTCATCAAGTAGTACCGCAGCGGATTTGGCCTTAAAATTCCCCATTCAAAGAGAAATGAATAGAAATCCGTTTATAGGGAGATCGCCACTTTTTTTAAATTATAATTCAATCTTCCGAAATCTTTTTAAAGCCGATCAAATTAGCGTACTTTTAGAGCCTGCGGTGTCTGAACGGGGGTTGACGAGCGTAGCTCGTAGGGGGCAGAGCCCCCTAGTTATATAAAATAAGGTATTTGGGGACATACTTATTAAAGTATTTACTAATTTGCATTATTTTAGCATAAAACAGCCACACGAAAGTAGTTTTTACTTGTATTACAGATGTGCAACAGAAGAAAAGATTGACGTATTATATGAAAAATATGTGATTCTTTGATTTTTTTCATTATTTTTCCTGTGTAATAAACCTTTCAGAGAATCATATATATATATATATATATATATATATGTATATATATATATATAGAGATAGATAGATAGATATATATATATATTCGAAACAAAATAAAAAATCGCGCATTTAAGGTTTAATAAACTTTTCCTTGATAGTTAACTTACCTTGAAAGTCTATGGCGTAGTAATATATAGGCAGCATAATGTAAAATATTATGTTTTTTGGTTTCCAATAGTACTATATGACGTCATTTTCTGCAATAAATTTTAGTTTGCTGGGTGTTCCTACCAAGATATGCCCAGGCAGACCAAAATCTTTTTTAAATACTATGTTCAAGCTTTAATTTGGCACCAATTTCATCTCGGAACTTGATGACGTAATATTCACCAAATGACGACCACTCCCTCTCTCCCCCTCACACACATACCTTCTGCTTATATAGTACCATGATATGTCGAGGCAGACCAGTCATTCTTTCATCTACTTTTAATAATTTTGTCCTACATCATAATATCACCTCGTAATTCGATGATGACGTAATCATTTTTCCGCCGCCTCCTGCTCCATGCAGCGTATAGTAAAAAACGCCATTTAGTCATTTGTGGAACTTCCCCGCTGTTGAAATAATATTTTTCTCCAAAAAATGTTAAACAGAGGCTTTATTATTATTATTATTATTATTATTATTATTATTATTATTATTTATTCTTTTGTCAGCTTAATTAATTATTATTATTATTTTAATTCTGAACACGTTTTATGGTGCACACTAAAACTTATTATTCGTTTTTCGGCGTTAAGTTTCTAGATGATTACACAGATTCACTAGAATGAAATCAAATTAAACGATATGTTTAATTAAATGCAATACATACCCCAAAGGACTAGTTGGAGATATTTCATATTTACTCTTTGATGTGTATGTAACTCGTATGTAACTCGTTGTGAATATAACTCGTACAAAAAAAAAAAAAAAAAAAAATGCAGGTGATGCCTTTAAGATAAGATATTTCTAACCTTTATCTTATTATCAATCTGTGTGAAAAAATGCTTTATCATATAAACAACGATATTAGGGAGGTGCCGATATCGAGGTTATGTTACGAAGATGCAACATGATCTAATGCAAGGGAGCTGAATATTTTTAACCTCAGATCACTCTTAGAATCTATAATATAAACAAGTAATTTTTAATCAAAAGAAAATATAGCCAACTTTAAGGGGTTGTTTCTTAAATTTGGGCGTCTGGCAAGTATTTACTGTTACTGCATTAGCGTCCTCTATACGGTTTAGATTATAGACGACTCGAATCCAACAATTTTATTTAAAGTTATGTTGAATTGAGACTTGAACCCGATCCGAAACGCGAGTCGGATCAGGTTTTGGTTAAATCGGCGATCCCGGTAGCCGATACAAGACTCTAATCTATGTTCATTTTAAATAGCATTGTTGTTAGAGGAACAGTAGTAAAAGAAACCAAAGGTGTACGCTGTAAGCAGAGGACATACACCAGAGAGTATGCGCTATATAGCTACGAGGGTATAAGAAGTTATCCAGACGACATGTGAGGATGTGTGTTTCAAAACTCGCCTTATCCAGAAAATCAAATTTTGGGAAATCGCGAAAAAACTCCGACTGCGTCCATTGGTTTTCATTATAAACCAAGATTTTACAATGCAAGAAATACAGGATAAAATTAGTTTTCATTGCCGATTGTTGTGTTTTTTCGATGCAGACTTACCAATAGAATAGATTGATAGAGAAAACAAATGTTTTTTTAACTTTTGGATAAGGCGAGTTTTGGAACTCACGTCCTCATATATGTTGCCGGATAACCTCCAATGCATCCATGATTGTTGCCACAATCGTTTATTTTAACGCGCACATAGTACGTAGGAGATAATACACCAACCGTTTTGATTTCCCTCTATATAAAAGAAAGTATACACGATACGAGGACTCTTTTAAAAACGTAAACTAATGCTCTGTGGCTAAACACATTACTCGAAATTCGTGACGCTTTGTCAATATTTCGGAAGATACAGCTTATAAAGTCTAAAAAAGACAAGAAAATAGATGGACAGGCAAATACAGTATAACTTCAAAAATCCGGCATCAAAACCATCTTTTCCCTTCCTTTTTATTTTACACTTTCAAGTTATGGTAGAAGACAAATAGCAATTCTTTATGAATTAAAAACTTCCCGATGGAAGGTAAAAATGCAAAAAAAGAATATTTGACTTTTTTTACATTTGTCAGAGACGATTATTTTCTGAACAAATTTTCTAGGACCTGCACTGTTGCTTCGCATGCGAAGCAACCGGGAACAACTTTGGCGGATGCATAGCGCAATATAGGATGCATAGCGCAATATATTTTTTAATTCGGAAAAATTTCTATATTTCTATTGTAAGAACATTATATTTGTACATTTCCTAATTCTACAAAATACTAAGAAAAATTTTTAAAGTAAAATATTTGAGTGGGGTTATAAATATTGCACAAAATCCCTATAAATTCAAATTTAATGAATCCTTCTAAATCTTTCAACCCTTCTAAAATCCTTCTAAAATTTATTAAATGATTATGTAAATCTTCTAAAGTAGTTTAAACAATTCACGAAAAATGTTTCAGAAGATAAAATTTTCGTTAATTCATAATCCAGTACATAAAGGGTTAATCAATTTTCTCAAGCCGGTATAATGGTTTCGAGCGCTTTGAATTTTCAAGTTAGCATTTTCATGTTCAATAAACGTGTTTTACAGACAAGCATGATAAATTAATGGCATAAAGGTTTGCATTAAAATTAATATTATAACTCCTGCATGTATACATTCAGTTAAGCAACTGAAAATATTTAATTGAGCTTCCCCAAAACCGATGTACCGGTTTCAGAAAATTGATCAATGCACTGTAAAAACTACTCGGAAACATTTCCGAAAATAAGTGACAGTAAAAGAAACTTTATTTGTATAAATGCTTTTTTTAATATCGATTATGTATTGGTTTCTGAGGTTTTTAATGATAAAGGACGATTTTTGGAATCATGGGTAACTCGGATGAGGTTATTGTATATTTTAATTTGTGGTTACATTATCTTTTCGTTAATTAAGAAAAATTTCATTTTTTTTCTTTTTTTTTACAGTATAATGAGCAAAAAAGAAAAATGCACTACTCTCTTACTATCTATACTAATATCCTAAAGAAGTAAAGTTTGTTTGTGTGTTTCTTTGTTTCTTTGTTCGAGGTAATCTCTGGAACTACCGAACAGATTTCAAAAGTAATGGTAACAAAAGGACGGTGTTACACCTCTTCCAACATAGGCTATATTTTATTTACATGAAACTACCCCAAAGGAGGTGCAGGAGCAAAAAAAGTTCTATAAATGCAATTTTTGTGTTAATGCAGGGCTTAGAAACATGAAATTTGGAATGGCAGTTACTTATAAGATATAAATGATCTCTAAGAACATTTCTTAAAAAATTCGAAATTTAAAAGGAGTGAAAATGCACAAAAGGCGTTCTAAAAAACGTTCTAAAACGCGATTTCTACGCAATCTCAGGAAGTACCGAGCCGATTTCAAAATGATGGTGATAGCCCTTGCTCTAACATACGCTCTATTTTACTTCGGTGCCACTACCGCTGGGGGGTTGCAAGAGCAAAAAACGTTCTAAATTGCGATTTTTGTGTTAATGAAGGGTCTAGAAACATGAAATTTGGCATGATAGTTACTTATTTGATAAAAATGATCTCTAAGAGCATTTCCTAAAAAAATCGAAATTTAAAAGGGTTGAAAATGGGCGAAAAATGTTGTAAAAACGTTCTAAATTGCGATTTTTACGCAATCTCAGTAAGTACCAAACAAATTTCAAAAGTAATGGTTGGAAATAGATGGTAACATGCCTTGTTCCAAGATAGGCTATATTTTATGTCGGTGACACTACCCCAATGGCGTGCAGGAGCGAAAAACTTTCTAAAAATAAAATTTTTGTGCTACTGAAAGGCCTAGATCCATGAAATTTGGCATGATAGTTACTTATTAGATATAAATGATCTCTAAGAACATTTCTTAAAAATCTCGCAATTTCAAAGGGGTGAAAATGCGCGAAAAGTATTCTAAAAACGTTCTAAATTGCGATTTCTACGCAATCTCAGGAAGTATCGAACCAATTTCAAAAGTTTGGAAATTGATGGTGACAGCCCTTGCTAAAACATAGGCCCCATTTCACGTCGATGTCACTACCACCTGGGCGTTGCAGGAGCAAAAAACGTCCTAAATAGCGATTTTTGTGATACTGCAAGGGCTAGCAACTTGAAATTAGGCATGATAAGCTATAAATGTCTTCTAAGAACATTTCCTAAAAAACTCGAAATTTAAAAGGGGTGAAAATGGACCAAAAGCGTTCTAAAAACGTTCTAAATTGCGATTTCTATTCAATCTCAGGAAATATCAAACCAATTTCAAAAGCAATCGTTGCAAATTGATAGTGATACGTCCCTGCTGCAACATAGGGTATACTTTTTGTTGTGTCACTACAACCTGGGGGTTACAGTAGCAAAAAAATGTTCTAAATTGCGTTTTTGTGATACTTAGGAGGTCTAACATTTTGAAATTTTGTACTTAAAAGATGTAAATACTTTCTAAGAACCGTCGAAATAAAATTCCAAATTTAACATGATGAAGTGAGCGAAAAGCGTTCTAAAAACCTTTTAATTTATGATTTTTATACAATCTTATTAAATACCAAACCGTTTAAAAAAATAATGGTTGCAAATTGTTGGTGATAGAACCTGCTCAAAGGTAAGTTATATTTTTAGATCGGCGCCACTACGACTAGAGGGTTGCAGGAGCAAAAAGCGTTCTAAATTACGATTTCTGTGGTACTGAAGAGACTAGAAACTTGAAATATGACATGGTAGTTTCTTATAAAATATAAATGCCCTTTAAGAACAGTCAAAAACAAATTCGAAATTTAAAAGGGGTGATGCGAAGGGAAAGATTTAAAAGCGTTCTAAAAAGTCCTAAGTTACGTTTTCTATGCAATCTCAGGAAATAATGAACCGATTTCAAAAGTAATGGTTGCGAATCAATAGTGACAGTCTCTGATCCTACAGAGGCTATATTTTATGCCGGTGCCACTACCATCTTTGGTTGGCAGGAACAACAAACATTCTAAAAAAGTCTTTAAAACCTTTCTAAATTACGTTTTCTGTGTAATATTAGAAAATACTAAACCGATTTTAAAATTAATGTTGGAAAATTAATGGTGACAATCCCTGTTTCAACATATAGGCATTTTATGTTGATGCCACTACCACCAGAGATGTGGTAGACCGTTGTACAAGAAGCTTAGAATTTGACATGATGATTAATTTTAAGATGTAAATGCGTACTAAGAACTGTTTCTAAAAAATTCAAAACATCTAATGAATACTGAAATGAGCGTACGAAATGAGAATAAAAGCTTCAACATACTTTCTAAATTATCACTTATGTAGAATTAGTTTCAGTTCTTCTTACTAATTTAAATTTCATTTTTGCCTTATGCAGTATAATAATGAAGTTTAGTCAAACTGTGGCTTAATTAGTAATTTTTGAATTATTTCTAAAAGTATAATTTCTTCTAATAAAAATTAGACATACAAATATCACTTGGCATACCTCAATTATTACGCGAGCAAAGTCGCGAGGTTTGCTAGCAGTACAATAATTATACTTACTAGGGGATCGTACCCGGGCTTCCCGGGTTAAAGAATATAGGTGAAAACATTTTTTTTTTAAATTGAAAACTAATAATTTTTTTATATGGAATAAATTTTTTAGATTGCGAACTTACATTAAAAAAGAATTTTCATTCGGGAAATACGAATTATACAACCAAATACATTTTTGAAATTTGTCAAAAGCGATATTTTCTTATTAGCCGCATGCTAAGTATTTGACCAAGATTTTGCTACTTATGGTATCCTTTTATGTTCTGATAATTTCAGTTTATACATGTCTGTAAAATTGGTGTTTTATTTATATTACTTTATTTATTTATTCATAGGGAAGTTTTTTTTTAATGGAAATTAGTCGTAAGAAAATGATGAACTCTTTGTTTTAAGGACAAACGGATTAATTTTTCGTAATCGATCTCCGCGTGATATAGATAAATTAAAAAATGTTTCTTGTTTTTTAATTGTTTTTGAAACCATAGACAATCAGTAAACTGAGATGAACTTTGCAAACAAATTCCATTTGAAAAAAATCTTAATCCTATATGGTGATCTAAAAATTTAAATTGTACGATTACAAATACGTTAGATTTGTGTTTTTTCAATATTATTCTTTTATTTCTTTATAAAAGAAGTATTAATTTCGTTAATTTGTCTTTCACAAATATGTTAGATTGGTGGGGTTTTTTAATATTATTCTTTTATTTGTTTATAAAGGAAATATTAATTTCGTTATGCAAAAATAGTCAGAAACAAATGCTGAAAAATGTTTGTTGCTTTATGTGTTAAATGTTTATTATGTATTGAAACCGGCACGTGATAAGATAAAATTTAAAAAATCATGCATAAAAATTATTTTAGAAAATATAACATCACATCAGTCAATTAAGATACAGTTGTTAAACAAACTGCATTTCAAAATATTTTTTTTTTCCTTATGCGACGAAAATTGAAAATGTACGATGGTCAGAAGATTAAAAATTTGCAGTAGCGAAAATTTAAAGACCGAAATTTGATCATGAAGTGTTACCATTCGCAAAGTGACGTCAGCGTTACGCACAGATACGTTTGTTCTTTATAATATAGATACTTAATCAGTAAAATATGATAAAGATCAGTTATTAGGATGTGGTTATCAATCGAGGCTCTTATGCTCGGTATTCCCGAATGAAAAACAGCTATTTTCACCTTCTCAAAATTTGCAGACGCACTTCTCATATCCATATTCATCATTAAAAAATATATATATATTTTGTTTGAGCATTTAAAAATCATTTTAACTCAAAACTTGAAGTCACGATTGTCAACATCTTTTATGTAAACAGACATACTTCTGTTTACCAATCTCAAGCGTGTTTACTTGATATTCTAATCACAATTCCGGAGAGTAAAAATTTCCGTAATTTATGATTTTTAGACGCATTTGTGTTAAAATGTTTAGTTTTATAAAAAAAAAAAAAAAATGATCGTTTTCTTTTAAATATCACTTCATTTTCACTTAAATAAGCATTTCGCTAGTGTCTGAAACTTAGTATTAGTACACATGCAGAAGGAAAAACAATATAGAAAATTTATGAGGAAAAATGTGTTTTCAAAAGCAGTATTTTGTTTTCCGTTATTATGCCCCTAATATAATATTCTGCTCCTAATGGGATTTTGCGACACAAAACCCTATGCAATAATTTTGAATTTTTATCAGAAAATAGCATGAATAAAGATAAAAGTACCTCAATATTTCTCGCTTGTCTGCAATAATCAAAGCTATCTAATTCTCACCATTTTGAAGAAATTTCATAAATGCTTTTTAAATTAAAATATAAAAGTGGGTATATTTAAAAAAAAAAGAAAAAAAAACAGACGCACTTCTCATATCCATATTCATCATTTAAAAAAATATATATTTTGTTTGAGCATTTAAAAATCATTTTAACTCAAAACTTGAAGTTTAACTCAAAACTTTAACTCAAAACAATCACATCTGCAAATGAAGAGCTTTTAGTTTAAAAAATATATATATTAGTAAAATTGGTTCGGTGAAAGATCAAGGCTGATGACTAAAAAACACACTTGTGTTTTAAATATATAGATTATATAAAATTATGAAAAATTAAATTAAGCAAATTATGTAATTTTGATAAAATTATAGTAGAATGTCCTAAAAAATAGCATTAAAATTTTATTATTCGAGAGAATTTTGAACAAAAACTTCAGGAACATGATATTATTTTAAACCACGAATTATTTGTTTAAGACACTCTAAAATGTTTGTAAGACATTGCGTTTTATCAGTGTATTATTTCGATTATATTATTTTCAAAAGTGAAGCATTCTCACCTGAGAAGAATTTCAAAGCAGCTGGGCTGTGAAAATGACGCACTTCTACAAAACATAATTCAGGTTTAAGAATTAAAAAACACGCTTTTTTATAAAATGACGTCATTTGCATCCACTAAAGCAACCCACTTTTACAATACAATCTTAAACTTCGTCTATAGAAAAGTATGCATATGACGTCATTGTCACAGAACACAGATAATTTTCTTGACATAGACAATATTTTAATTTCACCTTTTTTTCAGGTTTTATAAGAAAATGGCAACAAAAAGATACAGTATCTCCTATTTTCAACTATTTTTCATTTACTTTCAATGACCTTCAATAGAAATGGGGTACTTTTGTTGCCACGATAAGAAAAATGGTATTAAAAACTACAAAAAAATTAATATCTCAAAAATAAATTAAGATAGAGCTTTCAAAGAAATTGCGTTTAAAAGAGCATTTTTTTCCTTATACGACGGTGTAAAAATTTAAAATGTGCGATGTTTAAAAGTTTAAAAATTTGCAGTAGAGAAAATTGCAAGACCAAAATTTTTTTTCAAATTTCAAAGTGTTGCCATTCACAAAATGACGTATGCGTTACGCACAGATATGTTTGTCCTTTATAATATAGATAGTAAAGATTGCAAGTTTTTGTCAAAGGTGGGAAAAACAGCAAATATCGTTCTGACAAAAATGTATTTATGGTAAAGTGGCAAATATAGGAACTTACCCCATATTGGATCTTCTTACAAATAGGACAGCTATATTAAACCGCTTTAAAGTAAAAATAACAAAAATAATTCAGATAAAATTTCTCATAACAATTGTGAAATAGTCTTATGCATTTTTATTTTAAAGAGGTTTTAATAGACATTATAGACCGGGAGTCAACAGCACAGACAATCACCTCATCGAGTTCACGGATGAAATTCTAGGATTAGTTAAATCTTGATTCGCATATTAAAACGCAATCGGTCTACCAAGTCCTATCTTGGTGGAAAACACCTGAAAACCCGATTTTAGCGACTGACTCGTAGGTTTACCATTATGTTTTCCTGCTCCCAGTCCTCCATGTTTTCATACCCTTTGGTACATGAGGTGATTGTTTGTGCTGCCGGTTCCCGGTCTATTAGCTTAATGCTATTTTTATTTTAAAAAGTTTTTATTTAGCTCTCCTGTTTATAGGACGATGGTAAAATATGGGTTATGATCCCTCCTGCTACTTTTTTCCGGCTTTAATGTGAAAGGTAAAACTATAGCACCGTTTCCAATCGCGTTAAAATCAAACCGGCTTTTAAGGAAGGGGTGAGATGCCGCTGTCGTACCTGCTTTCATTTTGCACCCGTTTCCATACGCAAGCATAAAACCAAACCTCTTTAAAAATCCGAAAGCTGCGTAACGTGTTTTTTTGGACTGTGATTGGCTGCTAGTCCAGTTCCGATGTAAACAGAAGAAGCGATATGCAAAACTTTACTCGTAAAATTATGCATGGTGATTTCATTATAAATGGGCTAGTACATTATAACTTCAAAAATCCGGCATCATCGGGATTGAGACTATGCCGGATTTTTGAAGGAATGTCAAAAGTAGTAACTAGGAATATCAAATGTAGTATTATATTCTTAATGGTGCCTTTAGCCATAATTTAATTCATGATAAGTGAAAATTATGTAAGAAAAAGAGAATTAAATATAAAAAAAAACTTACTTTAATATTTTCTATATTACAGAAAAAAAAATCTAATAAAGAGTGACATTATTTCTTCGCTTATAATTTCGGTAACATCGATGTCCACTTTGTTTACTTCAATTTTTTTGGCCGTTCCTTAACAATTTTTTTTTTCATTTTATACAAATGTAAAATGTCGGTTTCGGAAATACTGTCTTATTTCTCTAAGCCATATATTAATTCTCTAGTCAAATTTATGTATTTTTCTAGTGATACCTTTTCTTCGGTTGGTTGTTCATCCTCATCTTCTGAGTTGCTACTAGCACTATCAGCGGTTTTATTTAGCACAACGTCAGCGATCTATCTGTCCATTAAATTGTTCGTTCTTGATGCAAATTTTGATGAATTTTTGATGAATTTTTGAAATGATGAATTGTTTGTTCTTGTTCGTCTTTGTTACCTTTGCTGAGCAACGGTGCAGCTCCCAGAAAATGTGTTCAGAATATAATCGCCTCTGACAAATGAAAAAAAATAATAATAATATTAAGTCAGATATTCTTTTTTTTTTTTTTTTTTTTTTTTTTTGCATTTTTACTTTCGATCTTGAAGTTTTTAATTCAGAAAGAATTTATATTTTTCTCTTCCCATAACTTGAAAGTGTAAAAGAAAAAGGAAGGGAAAGATGGTTTTGATGCCGGATTTTTGAAGTTACACTGCATATAAATTTTTCAAATTTTGCTTAACTTATCTTTATCAGATTTGTGCTGTTTGGTCAGGGGAAAGACCGATGACGGATGATGTTTAGCTATTATAATAAAATGATCAAACATTTAAAATTTAAAAGTTCAAATGTTGCATTTTTCACAATTTGTGGAAATCTGAAAATTCTTTATTCAAGAATTGTAAGTAAAACATAGTTGCCAATTTATTGGAATAGTATTTTTCGCCTTCAAATTTTATTGCATCGTGAAAATTTCATAATATAATTTTTTATATTCTAAATAAAGCTTCAAATTTTAGTTTTCAAGGATCTACAAATACGAGTTAGTTATAATGGAAAAAAAAAAGAGAAAGAAAGAATAAGAAAAATATTTTATTTTGAAAAAATGATTTTATTAAAATTTCTTAAATCTGTTTTGAACATCTTGAGGACGAAAGTTACCTTTTAATGTTTTCTAAATAACTTTTGCATTTTATCAATGTTATTTATTATCTAATTATCATACGCCTAAGAACGGTAACAAAATAATTTTCAGCACTACACGTATGGAATATTTAGATTCAAAACAAGTTAAGAAAAATCGAGCAATTTCTTCGAATATAAATTTTAAAATTTGCTAAACTTTACTAATTTTCTAATTTTAGTTTTATTTTATTTTTAAACTTTGATTCTAATTTAATTTTTAAGCTCATTTTTAAGCACCCTTTAGTACAACTACTTAGATATGTACTTTTAATTAAGTTTGAATCTCACGTATAGTAAAGGGTTGTTGTATTTCTTAAATGAAAAATTTGATAAATCTATAATCCTTTGTCATGAATTTCTTAAGCTATCAGATAGTAATTTAATGGTATCAGGACCAGCCATAAACGGCAGAGCTCACTTATAAGGGGTCCCAAAGAGGCGGAAATCTAATATATATATATATATATATATTATCTTTGAAGGTAAAAGGGGGTGTATTCTGATCCAATGTACTTCTTCCCTCTCATTTATAAACGACTCCTAAGGAAACTTATCTTTTTTCAGGGGGGGGGGGGGAGAGGGAAGGGGGATCGATGAAAATATATAGGGCCTTCCGAAAATTCTCTTTCGTCTGGGTTGTTTTACGAAAGACTGGCTCTGAATGGAATCGAATAGATTGTAATTATATGTTTATATGATAAGGAAGCAAATATTAGGTAATGGGTCTAGAGCGGTTCTTAAAGTATATATATATTATATATATATATATGCATATATTCCTAACATTAGCGCAGAACTTTCTGACGCATTCACGAAGTCATTTTTAAGCGCGAAAGCATGGAATATGAAGGCAAGACTATGAAGGGATATGAAATCGAATAGCGTTTTTCTTTTTTCGATAAATGTATTATATCTTGAGTTATAAGCGACTTTTGTCTCATGACGACCTTTTTTAAGCAATTACACCCCAAAAATATGCTTAAAACGTTAAATTTGACAAAATTGTTTTAAATATACTTTAGCTTTATCAAAAAATGGAAAACGCTATTCAATTTCGTAGTTTCTGAATAATAGCTCTTGCCAATTTCATATGTCTAAGAATAAAAATAAGAAAAAATTGTCTGAAAATAGTATTTTGGATTTTTAGAACACCCTTTACATTGTTTTTCTTCACTAAGCGAATTGTTCGTTATTAAAAATTTGAGAAATCCGCTTGTTTTCAGCATCTTGCAGAAAAAATTACATAAAAATCCAAAAAATCTACTTTCATTTTTAATTTTTGTTACCTGTTGTTTGCAAATGATGCATGTTACCTCTAATATTTGATAATCATACATAGTTTTGTACAATTACAAAGGCTGTTTCCTCTCTTCGTGCGAAAAAAAATGTAGATATTTTAGGCAGATATTTGGATTACAAACATTCCGTGCCTATAAATATGGCATATAATCGATTATTAATTTTTGCAAAACGCTGCAGTTTTTAGAGTTACAATGCTGCCTAATTTTGTTTTTGTGTAGATTTCACCGCTTTTATTATATACAGTAAATTCTGTCTAAGGCGGACTTCGTGTAAGCCGGAAATCTGTCTACCGCAGAAAATTTTTCAAGTCCCGGCGAATCCATAGAAAATAACATTAATTCTTGCTGCATAAGCCGGAATCTGCCTAACGCGGAAACGGAAACTGTTTTGAGGTCCCATCGAAACCAAAATTTTGCTTATGGCGGAAAAAAGGATATTTTAATAATGAAAAGCATTTCGCTTACGAAACTTTAAAACTGTTTATATACGTCAAATAAGCAATGTCGAACTCAATAATAATTAAATTCCGTAACACTTCAAAAAAGTTAATTCAAAAGAAGAGAAACTATTTAAATTTTAAGGAATTCTTGCTTATGCCATTTTTTCCTATAAAAATTTGTATTTAAAAGTTATTTTTATTATTACAGTACACATTTAGGAAAATATGTATTGTCAAAGTAAAGTATATTATGTTTGTGTTGTGTATGCTTGTAGTATAGTATGCAAATGAAGATTTCTGATCTTCACGATTCTGAAAACGTTGAAGACAGTGGTGATTTTAAACATATCAGGACTGCTTGAGAAGAATTAGGTGACTCGAAAATATTTTTATTGTTCAAAGAAAAAAAATATCGATAATAACAGACTTACCTAAAGAAAAAACAAGGATCGATAAAAGATTATTTTTGATTCTTTAAACTACTATGTGAAATATGAGGTATGTAATTGTATTGGTTAAATTAAAGGATTTTCAATAAATTTGAGAATTAAAGTAATTCCGTAGTGGTAATACTTATTATTGTGTTTAAATAATGTTTTACGAAATTATTAAAAACAATAAATTTAATAACAAGTCGGATTTCAATAAAAATTTCATTTTAAAGAACGATAATAAAAGTTACGTACGTAAAAATATATAAAATTTGTGCTTTTTTTCCGGAGGGAGGGGGGGGGGGGAGAGCTCTTTTGGATAAGCCGGAATATTGTCTACCACGGAAAATTTTCTCAGTCCCGACCGATTCCGCCTTAGACAGAGTTTACTGTATCTGAGGAATGTTAAGTTTTTTAGTAATGTAGATTTCTCAAATAAAGTTCATAGTTTGCTTTTAGTTTTCTGTCTAATTAGACTGAAAGAAAGATATTGCTTTATTAAACTAAAATATCAAGAGTTTCAACAATGCACTTTAAAGGATTTTCTTCAAGAAAACATTAAAAAAATCACTTCTGCAAATTCTGATGACATCCTTAGGAAGGGGGGGGGGGGGGGTGGAGTAACAAGAAAACAGGAATTCTGCTTTTTCAGAATTTAGTGTCGCTCCCGATGGAAAAAATATATACATGTATATAGATAGTTCAGTTTTAAGACTTCAAACGCAAGCTTTTATTTTATATAAAACGACGTATTCGCATCCGAGGAAGAATTCCTCATTTACGATCCAGTCTTAAACAACATCTACACTAAAGTAGGACGTCACTATCTCAGAATAATACACAAATCCTGCAAAAAGAAATCAGAAAGAAATTCGACAAAAAATATCGGCTATCTAATGACCTATTTGCCTTCATTTGTTTGTAATATTAATATATAGTTACTTAAAATTAAATGTAGTTTATAACAGCTCCATGTTTATCAGAAATCATCCATTTATGTTTTTTTTTTTTTTTTTCAAAATAGGTATTTGAAACATGTATTTTAATTACTTTTTTTTTTCTGTTTTATGGGAAACTGGAAACAAAAAGATCTAATTGCTATTTCCCAACTATTTTTCCTTTACTTTCTACAGAAATGGAGTACTTGAGTTGCCAAAATTAAACAAACGGCGCTAAAAACTACAAAAAAAGTAATATCTCAAATAAATTGAGATGCAGTTTTCAAACAAATTGCATTTAAAACTACTTTTTTCTCCCCAAAACGACTGTATAAAAATTGAAAATGTGCGATTCTTAGAAGTTTAAAAAATTGCAGTAGAGATTATTCTATACAATGATACATCCTTTGTTTTACGGCTGGCTTATACAACGGAACGATATTTTTTGGAGATGACACTTTAATTACTGGGAGAAAGAAATAGCATACCGGGGGTTAATAAATGAAATGTGAAAAAAAAAAAATACAGATTAATACTTTGTATTACTGAGATTACAATATTGCGAAAATATTAACTCAGATTTTCTCAAAAGCCAAAAAATTTTACCATTACTAATTCATCGCCACCTTTTCATTTTTATTATGCTTCATTTTTCAACTAATCACATTAAGTTCGAAATTTTTTTCTGTCGGACGCTTCATTTCATTAGATGACCAACGAACTCTCTTTATTCGTGTTGTAGCCTTAACAAAAATAATAATTTCTAAAAATTAAAAAAGATTAAAAAATAATAACAAAACAATTAATAACATTTAAAATTAATCACTAAAACATCAACACGCCATTGAAATACACAAGCAATTCAGCAAGCGTTGCGCTGAAAGTTTGTTTATCGAAAAAGAGTTCTCCGTAAAGCAGGCTTACTGACCTAATAGATTGCAGGTCTGATTTCGGGGAAAAAATGACCTAGGCTAGTTTCACCCTCACGGCTTGTGCATTGGAAACGGTGTAGGGGGTAAAATGCCCGTTCCGGGGAGGCTTGAAAAATGCATTGGAAACGGTGCTTATATGACATTTCGGAGATTCTCGGCACTAAAATTCATAACATTCAGTATGTCGCAACTCGGTGAGCTTTAATCGTAGATGAATGTAATTTTTACTGTTTTACTTGCCAGAGTACGAAGAAAAGTTTTCTAACTATAACTTATAGAATCCAAGAATCATATAAAAATTTTAAAAGTGTAACTTTTTGAAAATTAATGGCAAGATATTATCATAAACATAATCTTACTTTCTTCTTTATTTTGAACACTTTTCCAATTCACATTGCATAAATATCTTCAACAGGAGAAAATTAGAACGCATTTCAATCTTTTTGCGGAACCCTGTATATTTCTAATTAGCTACTAATTTATACTAATTATTATTACGTAATCATTAATTTTCAGCATTGCTAATAATATGAGATGTAAATTTCTAAGAGGGCGAAAAATGTCCGGACCAAGATTCGAACCAGGGAACTCTTGGGCATTTTGTCTTGGCTTGGAAATTTACGTCTCGTATGATTTTTTTACCAATTAGCATAATTGTGTTAAAAATAAGCTAGCATTGCTAATAATTTAATTTTAACTCCGTAGTAAATAGTGTATTACCTAAAAGAATAATTTCTGAAACTGAGATTCCGCCCAGTTAACCCCTTGAGGGGCAAGCAAAAATGGCTCTAAATATTGAATTCTTACCAGAATAATCGAAAAATTTTATTTTTAAATAACGAAAAGCAATTTTTCAAAAATTTCTCCCAAAGTTAAAAATATAAAATTTAGTTAACATTTTCTGGTGAGACAGATTCTTGTTTAAATTAGGTGAGATATATTTTATCCCACTGCCCCTCAAGGGGTTAAACGACTCCAGTTTGGCGTTGTTAGTTGGAAAAAATGTCTTGTGAAAACTTTATGTTTATTTAGATTGTTTCAGAATTCGAAGACAAACTCGGTGTCTTTAAAAAATACATTTTTAAAAATATGTATATATGTATATTTTATATAAGGTACCTGGGCCTATTATGGCCCGGTTTCCAATATGGCCCACGTCCTATATTTCATTTACTTTCTTTTTAATTCAATAGATGGCAGTATACGTTCGACTCCAGGATGATAGAAAGTGGGGAAAAAACAATAAAGGCGAATTCGTATGACATGGGTGACGCTACTGACAGGGGGAGTGAAATTTTCGGCCAAAAAAGTCGTGTTATTATTTCTTAAAGGTAAGGAATATTTCGTATTATTAATATTTGTTATCATTTAATACAAAGTAAATATGAATATAATAACACCGTTAATCTACTTTAAGATACTATCAATAATTTTATCATTACTTATTAGTATATCCGTTTTTTTTTTTTTTTTTTTTTTTTTTTTTTGGGGGGGGGGGGGGTCAAAATAAAAAAAATGGCGAAGGTTCCTATTATGGCCAAGGTGGATCATATATTTGTAATGACTTCCAGCGCATATATATATTTTACGAACATAATTTTGTTTCACTTCTGTTCTTCAATTAATAGAATTTTTAGTAAAAATAAATATTTTTGTTTATTTATTTTTTTTGTTTTAATTAAAATTTTTTTTTGTGATTTTCCTGGTTTTCAAAAAATTGCAATTATTACATATATGATATGTATATATAAATATAATATAATATATATATATATAATATATATAGTGTATATTATATAACATGTAATAATTTGCAATTTTCTAATTTTATTTTGCAATTTTCTAAAAATTTACAAAGTGGGCCATATTGAGAACGGGATGTTCCCAATATGGCCCATATGTCACATTTTATATTTCAGCTTATATAATTTTTAATAGTATAATTACAAGTATAAAGTCTTTTATTTTATTTACCACATTAATTCCTCTAAGAAACAGCATAAATAGTTTCCGGAAAAAATAATATTAACATGGTGAAAAAAGCAATCAAACCTTAGGGTGGCCATAATGGGGCCAGGTACCTTATATATACATGGTGTGTTCACAAACTTCCAAGACTGGTCCTAGAATACAAAAGTTATTAAACATTTTTGTACAGCGAACTAAAATTCTTCGAAATATGACCCTTGGGCATCAACACACCGCTGCCAACTTTTTTCCATTGTACATAGGCTCCCTGTAAGTCTTCGTCCGCAAGGCTGTTAAGTGACCTCGTCGAAGCTGGAATCGTAGATCACTGGAATCGTGTCGAACCGCTTCCCTTTCAGGTCTTTCTTGATCTGG
This sequence comes from Maratus speciosus, assembly GCA_963932465.1. Classification (NCBI taxonomy): domain Eukaryota; kingdom Metazoa; phylum Arthropoda; class Arachnida; order Araneae; family Salticidae; genus Maratus; species Maratus speciosus. The sequence continues at coordinate 158,683,830 of OZ010789.1, forward strand.
ACGAATAAAAAAAAGTCGCTGGGAGCGAGGTCGGGGCTGTAGGGAGGCTTTTGGTAGTACTGCCACGTTAAACTTGGCCAAGACTTTGGCGCTGCGAACGACGTGTGAGAGAGCGCATTGTCGTGGTGAACAATTTAATTTTATCTGGTGTCTGAGTGGACGCGCCGGACCAGGTCGGTTTTATGCTGGAATGCATCACTCTTTGAAGGATAGAATCCGGCGCGCCCTCCAAGACATCAGAGATGATTGGATTGTTCACCACGACAATGCGCACTATAACACGTCACTCGCCGCTGCTGAAGTTTTGGCTAAGTTTAATGTGGTAATCCTTCCGCAAGCCCCCTACAGAACCGACGTTGCTCCCAGAGACTTTTTTGTTCCCTCGGATCAAGAAAGACCTGAAAGGGAAGCGATTCGACACGATTCCAGCGATCCAAGCAGCTTCGACGAGGTCCATTAACAGCCTAGCGCGCGAAGACCTCCAGGGAGCCTATGAATAATGGAAAAAACGCTGGCAGTGGTGTGTTGATGCCCAAGGGTCATATTTCGAAGAATTTTAGTTCGCTGTACAAAAATGTTTAATAAATTTTGTATTCTCAGACCAGTCTTGAAACTTTGTGAACACACCATGTATATTCATACTATCTGCTTAACTTGGGGGACCGCATAAAATAAACTCAAGGGGGAAAAAAGCCTAATTTGGAATTATTTATTAAATTCTCAAATCACAGGCCTCAACATCAATTTTGCAATACATTTTAATTTCCCTTTTACTTCCCACAATATCTAACACCATGAAATCCGCAATTTAATAATGTTAGATTGTTTGTATTAGTTTGCATTAGTTTGTATTAGAATTCTTTAGAATAAAAATATACATCTCTTTAGGAGGGCTCTGTATCCTGGCACCAGTTCTCTCAATCAATTCATTTTTGCAATTGCTAATAGTCGTACTATTTCAAGTTTCTAGTATACCTGCGAGTGCGTTTAAAACTGTGTTTCATTACATTAAGCATTGCATAGGATATTTTATTATATCCTAATGAAATACAGACATATTTGTCAACCACGAAACATCAGCATTTGTTCCAAAAGTTCGATAAAATCTCATGTAACAAACAATCTACCGAAACGTAATTTCACCTTATCATGGAAGACGGTAGAATTCCGAGTGACGCAGCCTTAAGCCTAAAATCGTATCGTATCGTATCATAGAATTCGTAGATGGCGGAACTCATATATACAGCTAACTCGACATCAAAGAAAACGCGAAAAGCCGCCTTTTAATAACTCAGCAGCTATAGGTCTTATTGTTCTGAATTTTCTAGAACAGCCTTATATCTGCAGTCTAATCGTATACTGAAATTTTTACATTTTTACGTGCAGTATATTTTGAGATCTAAATAGCCATTTTTAAAGTGAAAACGTTGGTATGATATCGAGGAAGTTCCTAATTTGAAAATCTCGAAAACGGTTCTAACGATTATTTTTAAATTGATACATAATATAAATGTGATTAAGGCGAGGTGAATAACACTTTTCTTTTTTCTGGGAAAACTCTCGTTCGTTAAATAATTCGATTTTTTTTTTCTCTCGAAAATGACACGGGCGATTTTTTAAAAATCAAATAAATATATTTCAGATGAACCAAATAACAATTTAATTGTTTCCAGCAAGACTCTTGTTCGTTTTATAATGCGCATGAAAAATCGGACTATATTTCTTCGCCATTCTATGGAAATTTCACCGAAAATGCATGACACTGTATTCATACACATGCTTTCTTTTTAACAACGTTTGGGGAGAAAAATTTTGTCTTCCCACTGGCTGAGTGGTTAAGGGCCATCGTCTACTGATCTTAAGATAGGCAGTTCGATACTCTCTGAAGTCTGCTAGTTGACCATTATTCTCAGTTCCTTTGTAATTTTTAAATTGCTATTAAGTAAAATAAAATTACAATTATAATGACGCCAATTTGATGATGATTATTTCTTGGCAATTTTTCAACAATAAAAATAACCATAAATTTTATAATTATATTTAATTTCAATCACTTTGCAAAAAATATACATTAATAATTATTATTTGAATATAAATCACACGATCAGAAACGTAAAAAAATAATTCCTTTCAGCTCTTCTTTTTATAATATCATTTTTTATTATTATGACGGTCAATCAATATATAATCACTGACATCCATAATATTATTATTATTATAATTATTATTTTCCTTGCATAAAAACTATTGTGATGTAATAATTCTTTTATAATAAATAATTTAGTTGAAATGTTTTATTTATAAACTAGAAAGGAAGCCCGTCAAAAATGACGGAAATTTAGATATAAAGATATATACAACTCATGTGCAAGAATATGAGTTTTTTCGCTTGTTCCGCAGTGATAGATGAAAATAACACACTTTAAGAACGAAACACATTTATGAAAAACTGTGTACAGTAGAAGACCACTAATCTGCACAGTTTGGTTCCAAGTATTATGCAGATTTGAGGCTTTTTGCGGTCATGTCTATTCAATCTTTGTTTACATTTTTTTTAAATTCATATATTGGACAATTTAGATTGTTGAGCCTTAAAAATAAATAAATAACACACTTGAAGTAAGGTTAAAAACTATTAAATTATCGTATACGATTTCATGAAATGGTGTTATATAGTATTATATGTGTGTGCTTCACGATCTTGGTTACGACGTTGGCGAAATTGGCTGCAATTTGCCATAATCCCAATAGTGTGGGCCGCTATAACAAAAAAATAACCAGTTTTTAGTAAAATTTCTGATATAAAGTAGCTTTCAAAAACTTGTGTAAAGTTGCAGGCCGTTCTCGTGTTATGTCAGTCCTAGGAATAATATTTCTAACACTGAAGATCTTCCATGTATATATGGAATTTAGAAAAGCTTCTCCAAAAGAAAGGTCCTGAAATGACATTGTAATTCCTCTAACTTCAAAGTTTAATCGGGCCCTGATGTTGAGTACTGAAATCTAATAAATACAGTTATTTTGAATATTACAACAGAATTAAACAGTTAAACTTATTTAACTTAAACCCGCTGTTACTTCCCGATGTTATTTTTTAGTATTAAGAAAGAAAATTATTTAAAATTTTCAAATCATGCATTTATGATTTTTTTTCGTCTTTAATAACTAAATAATGAAAAAATAGGCTTTTGTTCTGAGCTCATAAATATGACAATAAAATAATGTAACTAAGAGACATTGCAAAATTAAATCTTTGTGATTACAAACCATAAACAAACGATACCGCCACCATTTTACCTACTATGACGTCATTAGAATATTGCCCATTGATTGTTGGAGAACTTACTTTGTGAATGATTACCTCAATGATTTAATATTTTTGACGTTTCACGATGAATGAATCACTTGTGTTTGTTTAGGTTTATGGAAGGAGATATTAAGCTGTGAAACTAATTTCGATTGAAGTTATCCAAGGATATATGTATTTTTAATCGAAATTAAAAACAATGCTTTGATCTTGAAATAAAAAGTTTTAGTTTGTATAATTTTTTATTTCTGTTAATTATTTATTTAAGTACTTTTCCATTATAGCGCATTTTTAAAAAAAGCTTGGCGCGATTCGGGCATCAGAAAGTGAGATATGTTGCGAAAATATATAAACAGCTATGAAAACAAATTAATGAACTTTTATCTTTGTTTATATATGCACTTATATGCATAAAAAAATCCTTTCTAAATATATATAATTTTTTTATATACAAATTACGGCACAGATTTCAGATATGAACCGGGATACCTAACTGGCGCCAAAATGGTGTTATTTTGCCTGCTATGGTAACGCGGCTATTGTTTTTTATTTATTAATAAATTGTTTATTTACTTTTATTTTCTGTTTTTTAATTATATAAACTGCTTTGTTCTATAGTTATTATTTAAACTTTTATTTATTTATAGTTATTTCCTTTTCAAAATGATAGCAAATAATTGAAAAATATATAAGTAACTGGTATTCGAAAGCGAGATTTCTGCCAAATTGGCGTCGTAGAAAAATCACGCCAAACCTCATGCGTATATGACATCTGTGCAAAAATTACTTCTGTTTCTTTATAAAAATGGGTAAATAGCTTTTTTTATATTAAATTGCCGGCACAGATGTCATATACGCCCATATTGGCGCGATTTTTTTTTTTTTGACGCCGATGTCATATACGCACCGGGTACTTAACTGGCGCCAAAGTGTCGTTATTTTGCTTGTAATGGTAACCCGAATGTTGTTTATGCTGTTGATGTTTTCGCCAAATTGGCGTCGGAAAAAAATCGCGCCAATATGGGGCGTATATGACATCTGTGCCAAATTGTATATATATGGAAAAATTGTTTGTGAGTATGAAGCAGTAAATAGGTTGCCAGAAAATACGTTGGTTCTTTCTCGCCAAGAAACTTTTCTCCGAAGTACTGTACATAAGCAATGATTGCTAGAAATGCATTTTTAATTATGATATGCGCTTTTATGTTTCACTACATTTATGCATACTATACTGTGTGTATAAATGCTACAGTTCATATCCCGTAAGGCATGGTGACGTCACGGCGACGTCGTTGTGAAGTCACACTGTGATTTTGTGACCGTCGATGTGACGTCACGTGACGTCGATGTGACGTCATAGTGACTAGAATGCGAGGTCGTTATGGCCGTTATAGAGGTCGTTTGTGACGTCACATTGTGACCACTCTGTGAAGTCACGGTGTGACTAATTTGTGAAAAGTGTGTCATTTGTGACTAATTTGGCATTAACTTTGTGACGAACCTGTGACGAATGTGACAATGTTTTGAAGTCACATTGTGACCAATTTGTGAAATATGTGTCATTTATGACGAATTTGTCATAAACACTGTGATAATTTCAAATGAAAATCAAATTTCAAATTAATTGCTTAAAAGACGCAAAGGCCAACATAGTGAAAAAGATTCCATGCTGGGACTCGAACCCGGGCCATCAGTATAGCGCACTGACATTCTCCCGACTAAACCACATGGAACGATACCCAGGATGGAAAATTTCCCACTATTATATGTTGGCAAGGCTACAAAAGCAGCACAAAATGGGATATTTATCGTGAAGCCACCGACATGGGGCAAACACGAAACTTAATTAAATCCAGCATCGATTGAAACTATATTAATATTTGAAAATTTTTCCAGAGAGAACCATTCGCCTAGCATACAATATTTCAAATGAAAATCAAATTTCAAATTACATGCTTAAAAGGCAGTTTTAATTTGAAATTTGATTTTCATTTTAAATATTGCATTCAAGGCAAAGGTTTCTCTTTGGAAAAATTTCCAAGTACTAATGTAGTTTCAATCGAATCTGGATTTAATTAAGTTTCGTGTTTGCCACATGTCGGTGGCTCACGATAAATATCCCATTTTGTGCTGCTTTTGTAGCCTTGCCAACATGTAATAGTGAGAAATTTTCCAGGCTGGGTATCGTTCCATGTGGTTTAGTCGGGAGAATGTCAGTGCACTATACTGATGGCCCGGGTTCGAGTCCCGGCATGGAATCTTTCTCACTATGTTAGCCTTTGCACCTTTTAAGCAATTAATTTAAAATTTGATTTTCATTTGAAATATTGTATGCAAGCCGGATGTTTCTCTCTGGAAAAATTTCCAAGTTTTAATACTGTGATGATTCTTGTCATAAGCACTGTGATGTATTTTAAAATGCACAATTTTGATATAAAGTTTTGTTTGAAATGTAAAATCTTATATTTTTACCATACTTTTTAGCAAAATATCGCTATTTTGGAGTCCTATTCTTCTAAAATATTTTAAATTTTTCCACTTAAAAAACAATGCTTATCAACTGACATCTTTTTTTTTATTAAATTCCAAGCTTGATCTTGAGTACAAGCTCGATATTAAGAATGTGTAAGATTTTAATGTGTTATGATTAGTCATTGTTTTATTAAATACGACATTATTAGCCATATTTATTTAAATTTTTTATTCCCTTGTATATTGTATTTTGTGAATATGACCTAAATAGATTTTGTATGTTTTATAGGAAAAGACTGATCTGCGAAAAAGAAAAAACAAGTAAAAAAATCATGCGTTAAGCATAGATTATAAAACACTTTCCAACGCTACCTGAATGCTGTAACAAGACATCGTAATTTAGGGAAATAACGTAAATAAGATAACTAAGTAAACATTTTAGAAACGCATAAAACATTTGGAAAACTGATTTCAGCAGTTACCGTCCATAGCCAAATATGTTTTCTAATTCTTTTGAACAGTCCTGTATTTAATCTGTAGGTTGATATATATACTATATAATGGGGAAATTTAGTTTAGCAATTGAAACATAACAGGTTGAAATTCTCTTTCAGCAATTTATACTAATAAATGGAAAGATACTTAAATACTTTTGTACAATCCTGTAGTTTACCTAGAACCTTTATTACACGCCACTATTTAGTTAAAATTTAATTCAAACTAAGACACTTTTAAAACTGCTGAAATCACATTTCCAGAAATTATGATTTACAGACGGCCATGTATCCAATTCTTTACGTGACCCTGTATATCATTTTATCTATATTCTACAAACATTTCTTAGCAAATTAAATGCATTTCAGCGTAAAAAAGAACAACTCATTTAAAAACCACCTTTAAACAATTTTCGCCCATACGCAGTAACCCTTACGAGTACTTTTGTGTAGCCCTGTATACGAATTGTAGCATTTATATACACCATATACTGTGCATAAATATAGTGAATCAGAAAAGCGCATATCATAATTAAAAATGCATTCCCAGCAATCATCGCTAATGAACAGTACTTCGGATACAATATAGTATTGAAATATTTTGTATCTCCCTGTAAATGCTATATGCAGTTCGTATTATACATGAAATAATTTATAGTATGTAAACTTCAGCGACGTATATAAATTTCATTATATATGAAATAGATTAACATAATTAAAGTACGCCATAAACAATTCCCTCCACCCCTATATCATTATGTATTGGAATTCCTTTTTTAGCCCTGTAAATGAACAATAACTATTCTATGCATCGCATATTCAGCAGAATGCATATTTAAATGCGCTTCATAAATGCATATCAATTTTATTCTGTTTGAAAGCGTGTAAAATCATTAAAAATCCTTTGAAACGATTTTTTTCCATAGGCCGTAATGTAACGGAATACTTTTGACTGTCCCTGTAAATGAACTAAACATGCTACAAACTTCATTAGAAATAAGGAACGTGTTATGGTAAACGTCAATATCTAAATGTTTCAGGGAAATCCGAGTTTAGTTACGAGAGTTAGAGCGCGGACAGACAGCCATACAGAAAAACGGACAGGCAAACCGAAGTTAAACACTGTTAATCTGTTTAAAAAAATATTCACTCCTACATTATGTAAATAAATATGAACTTAAAAAAATATATATATACTAAAGTAGTTTAATTTATAAACTTCCTATTAGACACGAAAAACGTTTTATTTCAATGTTTAAATATCATATTTTACTTTTAGTGCCAATAATTACGTATATCATAAACTTAGAAAATAATTTTATAATAGACGAAAATTTAATAACCGCTTCAGAATGTCCATAATTAAATGTTAGATTAAAATCACAAACAAAAAAAATAATGCTTATATACAATTAAAAAAATAAATATACCAATTTGAAAAACACTAAAAATAATAATTAGTATTTATAATTGTACTATTAAACAACAATAAATTACAATAGATGAATTAAATGTATTATTAGATTTAACAATATCTCAAAAATCTTTGCATATGTTATAAGAAATATCTATTATTTCATAATTTTGGCAAATGCTAAATCTGAAAACCATTGGTATAAAGATTTATGATTTTAAATAATAATTTAAAATATTATTAGCACTAAAAGAAAAATCTTTGAAAAGTTTCACTAGTATAATACGTAAAAATACATTTTCCCAAAATAATTCTAATTTCTAATCTGAAATAGTTTCGTAATATCATAACAATCGAAAATCATATTTAACTCCAAAATAATAATGTCTATAACTACTGTAAGTGTTAGTAATCAGGAAACACAAAACAGTAAGAAGCCGAAAAAAATTCCAAATCATTGTCTCAACATATTTTCAATCTCAAGTAACAGCAAATTAATCTTTAAATTAATTCCACTCTGAATGCAGTTATGAATCAGTCTCTGCGCAGCTGTTTTTTTTTCTTTTCTTTTTAAGTGATCGCAGATTAAGATATTTTTCAACGCAGCATCGAATAGGAAAATGTTTCTGAAAACAATTGCAGAACAGTCCCTTACTAATATAACATAAAACTATTTAAGTCATCATAATATACAAAACAGGGATAAAACATTTAAATTAAATAAGACTTACATTTACGTCCCATTTATAAAATCCGTGTATTTGTAATATTTTAAAATGGCGGGCTTCTTTCTCTTATTTTATAAAAAAGTGTTGTAGACTTCGTGATGTTCTAAACAGAGTAAACTTCCGGCATCTTCTCTTCTGTGAGCAGACGATTTTGATTTTCAGCAGATGTTCTTTTTTATCGTTATTTGTTTTTGAATACAAAAGATTTCGAACTCAGATGCGCAATAATTTTATGAGACTGTCTTTAATTAAAATTTTCTTTTTGGAGAATTTTCCAATGTATTTTATCTTTTCTTTTTATCGGTTCCAAACAATTTAAGTTACAATGGATTGTAAAGGTTCTTTTTTGTAAATAATAATAATAATAATGATAATAATAATAATAATAATTAGAGTTTATTAGATAAAACTTTGTTTAAATTTTTAAAATGAGTAAACATCAATTTAATGGTAATAATGAACCCCCACCCCCCTTTTCTTAAAGTAAAATTTGTTTCACACGTAATAAATACAACATATCGCTCACCCGCATGAAAAGTGACACATCTCGACAAAAGTAAATTTCACAGGAGAGGCAAAAGAAAACGTGCATGATTTTACTGTAACATGAAATTATAGCACTTAGCTTTGCATGCAAGAATTAAAAAGTGCATAAAAGCGTAAAGCACATAAGAATGAAAACTTAGGATGTGGTTTGGAGGGTTGGATAATTTTACCTCATTACATAATCCACCCCTCTTCTTTGGTTACAAATGGACATATAGCATAATAACGTGATCTTTCATGTAGCTAAACTTATGAAACTGTTTGTGTAGCAAGACGCCCCTATGACAAATCTTTTAGTGGAATAAAACGCAAAATGAATTTCTGTGAGATGTGTCACTTTTTTTGCGGGTGAGCGATATGTTCTTAATAAATAAAAAAGGATTATCGAGGATAAAATAAAAGAATCCTCTGTCAATCTGACAATCTTTTCATATTAATTTTCTGTAAAATAAAACAATTTGTAAAATAACTTTTTTTTAAAGTCATATCTGTAAAATACAAATTTGAAATACGAATAATTAATTATTATCATGCGTTTTGCATAAATTTTGTATATATATTTTTTTTTTTCGGAAAATGTTAATTTATTTGAAAAGTCTGAAAGAAGTAGAATTTTTTCAAAAATAGTTACTTAAAATAGTTAAATAGTTGTCAGGAAAAAAAAAACTCTCTCAAGAAAAAAACTCCGACTAAACTCTGAAGACTCTTTCTACGTGCTCGTTAAAAGCTGCAGACTTAACTGTAATAGAAAATTTTTAGTTTGAAACCACAGAAGTGTTTCGAATACCACTGGTTGGCAAAAAAAATAAAATAGTTTCCTCTCTGCAAACTAAATACTGTACAGATTTAACACTCATAATTCTAAATATGTTATCCAAATTGCTTTAATGCTTGTATCGTGCACTTTATATATTATGTCCCCCCCCCCCCCCTTCGTGACAGAATTTACCATTTGCTATCCACTAATATATTTTCATTCCTCATGCCGCTGTAACTCGGGACTGTTTAAAATACTGTTTAAAATATTTCTCTTCATTTTCAAAGATTTTAAAAGTTCATATTTTTTTCACACTGTGACTTACAATATGGTGTTTTTTTTTTTTTTTTTTTTGTCACATATATGACGTGATGTACGTTACATGCAATGACATAACAATGACGTCTCAATTTTTTTTTTTTAATTGATAGAAAAATATAATTTTACAGTAAATAAAATGTTTTAAAGAATTTTTGTAATTTTTTAAAGTTTTCTAAGAAGTTCACATCTCAGTCACAACGTGACATCACTGAGTGGTGGCATTTTGGTCACAAATGTAACGTGACCACAGTGACTTACAGTGACGTCACAATGACGTCACCGTGACCATGCATGCTATGAGGGATGCAGGGCTACACAAAATAATTCGTAATGGTTACTGAGTATGAGAGTAAATTGCTTAAAGGTAGTTTTTAAAGGAGTAATGCATTTTTACGCTGAACTGCATTTAGTTTCCTAAGAAATGTTTGTAGAATATAGATAAAATGATATACATGGTCACGAAAAGAATTGAATACATAACCGTCTATGTATGATAATATCTGGAAATGTGATTTCAGTAGTTTTAAGAGTAGTTTAAATTAAATTTTAGCTAAAAAGTGGCATGTAATAACGGTACTATTGGCTATGGACGGTAACTGCTGAAATCAATTTTTAATTTTTTTATGCGTTTTCTAAAATGTTTACTTAGTTATCTTGGTACTTCTTAGTTATCCCGTCGACCAAATTACTGTCGCCAAATTGTAAGATTAATTGCCAATAATGGTTGCCATTAATTAATTAATTAAATGCCAATAATGGCCAATAAAACCATTAATTCGACGTTTTATTTGTATTTTTATTAATGTTTTACTATTGATTTGGCGATTTATATAATTTCGCGAAATTGGTCGACGGGATATCTAAGAAGTAACGTTATCTTATTTACCTTATTTCCCTAAATAACGAAGTTTTGTTAAAGCATTTAGATGTGTTGGAAAGTGTTTCATATTCTATGCTTAACGCATGATTTTTCTTTCTTCTTTAGTCTTATTTTGCATTTATTTTATTCTTAATTTTTTAGTCTTTTACTGCTTTATAGAAACTTTGGCACAGTTGTCATGTACGTTATGATATATTGGCGCGATTTTTTTCCGACACCAATTTGGCGAAAACATCAACAGAATAAACAACAACATCCGGATTACCATATCAAGCAAAATTACGACACTTTGGCGCCAGTTAAGTACCCGTTGTGTATATGACATTGGCGTCAGAAAAAAATCGCGCCAATATGGGGCGCGTATATGACATCTGTGCCGAAACTTTAATATTTAATGTTTAAACTCTTCGCTCCACTCCCCTTGCATATAGTACACACTATAACACGTATAGCGCAAAATAATAGACAGTTTGGTACTTTTCCACTGTAGGGGCTTTGGCATTTTTTTAAAAAAGCTTGGTGTAATTTGTATATCAGAAAGTGAGATTTGGGTACTTTTCCGTTATGCGGACACCATTGTCGCCAAGCGTAATAGTTGGCGCAAAATCGTGAATTGAAGCATTTGAAAAATAAAAGAAAAACCATTGTCGATACTAAAGTGAGCATTTAAAAAATATAACATTTGAAAATTCCAGACTTTTACGAACTATTTCATCAAATCACAAATATATACTTAAAATAAGTGAACAAATAACTGCTTATAAAATAAAGCAATAAAATAAAACTCATATTAAACTGCTGGCATAAAATTACAAATATCTTTTAGCATTTTGAAATAATTGGCGTATTAGCATACATTTTGGCAAGGTGTCCGTATAACGGAAAAATATCGAGATTTGTTGTCAAATCATATAAACAGCTATGAAAACAAATTTGATGAGCGTTTTTGTTTGTTTTATATGTATATTATTGATGTTTTTATGTACAAATTACATCTGTTTCTGTATAAAATTAGAGAAACGGCTTTTTTATGTTAAATAAATCGTATAAATATCGAAAAAAATGCGTGTGTATATAAAATGAAACAGTGAATAGGTTCCCGGAAAATATGTTACCAAATTTCCTTTTTCGCCAAGGCATCTATACTGAAAAAGTACCTAAAGCACATTAAAATCGCGCAGTTGGGAGCTCACGCAGTACACCGTTGTCTATTGGCGTTTATTTTATTAGTAGCATCGGGAGGAAGATGTAAAGATGTACTTTAAATTCTCACCTATAGATTTCGAAAAAATATCTCAAAAGAGGAGTTTAAATTAAATTTCGGTGACCTCCATTATGAAAGATTAATGGTTTTAAATGGGAATTTCGCCAAATTAGCCAGCTATCGCCAGGTTGGCTAACATTTGGCGCTACTGTGGTAACCCTGCATTAATATTTTTCAACAATTACTCATTTCAATGAGGCGGTCCTACCGGAATAGTGAGGGACACACAGAGACTTGGATTTTATATAAATAGATATCAATGAAGTTTGATAACCCCGAGACAATTATTTTTATTTAACTTTGCAATATTTACAGTTTACATAATAAGCATATCAGAATTCTGGTGTCGCCATCTTTTGACGCAATTGCGTACTACATTTTGTCTCTTATTCGGAAAAAAAAAACTAACGCTTTTCGCCGCTTTGAAAGAATCTCTTGTGACTAGAGGTCTATTTCGCAAATATTAAGAAAATTACTGCATACAAAAATATTAAAATGGGTAGTATTATAGAGAAATGTTTGATAAAAACGTTGAAGTAGACAGTTTTTAAATCGAAGAATTATTTTAAGAGATATTTAATGTTAAATCTGGATAAAATTGTCTCATTAAAAAAGTCTCATAGGAAAAAAAATATACATGGGAATTTAATCATTTTCATTCAATTTAATCATTCAATAGAAACTCGAAGTTTGCAGAGTGCATTTATTATTTTTAACTTGCCTAATTTTTTGACGGTTTATTTCAATTTTAAATTGAAATTTTCAGAATTTCCAGAGATATTTTTTACATATTTTAGAAAAGGTTATTTTAAATTGTTGCCAATTGTTAAAACAGCGCAAAGAATAATATATCCTTTAAATTGAAAATTTATTCACACGTGACTATTATAAACAGAAAAAAATCCTTTTAAATTAGAATTAAATGATAACGTGTTAAAAGCAGGAAAATATTAAACATTACGTCATAAAAATTGTTTTTACACATGCTTACTTAAAATGAAAGAAAATTATAAAATAATCAATTATTTTCAAATTAGAATTAAATGATTACGCATTAAAAGCAGGAAAACATTGAAAATTACGTCATAAAAATTATATTTACACGTGAATATTAAAAGAAAAAGAAAATTTTTAAATAATAAATTCATTGGTATGTGTTAAAAGTCGTAAATGGAGGAAATTACGTCATATTGGCCAAAGTGGCCAAATAATAATATTGCAAAACAGTTTAAATTAAAAAATATATTTATATGAGAGATTTATTTCAAATTTCGAGATGATATTTTTAACTATAGTTGCCAATTTTAAGGTAGCGCAAATAATAATATTATCTTTCTAATAATAAAAATATTTTCAGTTGAATGTTACAAAGAGAAAGGAAAGTTTGGTGAAAATTATGTCAGATTTAAAACGTTACATTTAAAATCTCTTATTTAAAATCATTTTCTTATAGCGTTGTTAAAAAATACCATAAAGCAAAGACTCTGTTGACTTAGTTCCTTTTATATTTGGTAATTTTCAAATGTTTAACTAATCTTATTTAATCAAGCACGGAAACAGCAACTAACATCAGCTAATTCGGTCTTGAAATCCCCCAGTAAAAGGGAAACCCGTTTACAGTAAGATCGCCATTGATTTTTAAATTATACAGAGCAGCCTCGATTATCCGAGCTAATTGGGACTGTTAGTAAATCGGAATCGGAAATCTCGGATAATAGAAACTGTGTGTAAAAACTCGCCGTGCTTGCGAATTTAACATCTCTTTTAAAAAAATATATAGAACGTTTTTTAAATAATAAAAATAAATATATGTAAAGTTCTGTTTCACAGCTTAACAAATTTAAAAAGAAAACCAACTACCAGTAATAAATTTTAAAATGCAAATTGAAAAATTTACGAAAGTTCACACAGCCAAGGGGAAACAAAGCATTGTTCGCTAATGACTTCTCAGGGTCCAATGTTTCTTTGGAGTTGAGTGCTTTTGGGGGGCAGAAGGGCCTGTATAGCACGGACAGTGAGCTAAAGAGTGTGGTTATTTTTAAGGCTCATTCAAAAGGGAAAAAAAAAATCAGACTTTGTTATCGGCTCGGTTAACAGAAACCTCGATTAATCGAAGCTCGGTTAATCCAGGTTCTACTATAATTCAATCTTCCGTAACTTTTTAAAGCAAATCAAATTAATGGACTTTAGCACAAAGTCACATAGCTGATAACTGCCATGCTTGTTGGCCACCTTTTTTTCAAAAAGTTTGCTTCACCTTATTCAATTAATGAGATATCTCCGATAAAATAAGTCACATTTTCCCGTTCTAAAATACTGGTATCCAAAAATCGTAGCATGTAACTGACACTACAAGTACTCATGGAACTAGACTATTTTAAGTCTGATTTTTATTATAGACTATATAAAATTATTAAAAATATATATTATGATAGGAACTAGCGGGCTTCGTCCGCTATTTGCGTTACGGATATAAAAATCATGTTTTTTTTTAGGGAAAAAGAAATAAAAACCTATTTGACGATAGGTTTATAAAGACACATTTTGTATTTGTTATATTTCCGGGGATGAGGAGGGGGGGGGGGGACTATTTTGATTAAATATCGCAATTAGTCCACATGGCAGATATAATTATGATAGACACTAGCGACCTTCGCCCCTCTATGGCGCCTTATGGGTCCAGCTTCCATAACTCAGAAACTACCTTTCGGACATCAATGCAACAGATTCCAAACGTTATAATTAACTTAATAATCACCCTATATAGCATTAAAGTAAATTTATGAGTACTGCATACTATTTTTTTATCGTAATTTCTGAAGAGAAAAAATTATTTCGGTTCCATTCTTAGGTACTGGTCTGAAAAATTTTGAAAAAGGGGGGAAGGAGGGGACATGAGACTGCTGTTTGTCAAACTACACAACGGGGTCTGGCTTATTCAACTTGGTTTTTGATGACTTCAATTGGAAGGTGGTTTGTTTAAAAGAGTGCGTTCCCTGCCCCATGAAAATTGGAACTATTGGTGCACCATCTATGTAAGGATTTAATAATTATAAATTAACATTTTGGATTTATTAATTTAAGGATAAAGTGTTTTTAAAGGAATATCAAATGAAACCCTCTGTGCGATCTGCGATTATACTTACCCACTTGTTTTTATATACAAACTGCTATAAGGAAAATTGTAATAAAATAGTAAAAATTAAATCTGCATTAAATTCCATAAGTATCTTTTTTTTATCATTTTATCA
Source organism: Maratus speciosus (assembly GCA_963932465.1). Lineage (NCBI taxonomy): Eukaryota > Metazoa > Arthropoda > Arachnida > Araneae > Salticidae > Maratus > Maratus speciosus. The sequence continues at coordinate 158,699,264 of OZ010789.1, forward strand.
CTAACCTCAAAAAAGTAATGATATCAATGCAAAAACCCTTGACGGGTTAAAAGTTTCTGACGCAGCACTTTATCTTATGCTCTAAGAATTTTAAATATGGAACTTAAAAATACTGATATCAAATTTTGAGTGACGTTATGCTATTTCTTAAAAAATATATTTGTATCTATTTCATCATTTTATTTTTGTTTTATTTATAATCGCATGTGCAAAAGTTATGTTCAACATGAAAAGCTGCATAAAATTTTATTCGCTGTTGCTTTATCATTTACATCTCTCATAAATTCAAAATATGAGTTTTAAAAGATATGATATAAAATTTAAGTGACGCCTTGATGCGACTTTAAAAGGTTTGTTTTAAAATTCAATTTAAATTATTTTTGACTTGGTTAAAATATTTTTTTACATCTACACAATACTTTTAATTTTCCAATTCACTGTTAAATATATCACTTTCATTGAATCTATACTATGCATTGAAATGCATTTATTTCAATAAATTGATTTATCTTTTGTGTCACGCTATTCAAAATTGTGAGTAAGATTTATGTAAATGGTTTCTTTGCGTCATTGTGTCCAAACTACATGAAATGTATGAAAAAGGATAGTTTGACGCAAATAAACCATTTACATAAATCTTACTCACAATTTTGAATAGCGTGACACAAAAGATAAATCAATTTATTGAAATAAATGCATTTCAATGCATAGTATAGATTCAATGAAAGTGATATATTTAACAGTGAATTGGAAAATTAAAAGTATTGTGTAGATGTAAAAAAATATTTTAACCAAGTCAAAAATAATTTAAATTGAATTTTAAAACAAACCTTTTAAAGTCACATCAAGGCGTCAATTAAATTTTATATCATATCTTTTAAAACTCATATTTTGAATTTATGAGAGATGTAAATGATAAAGCAACAGCGAATAAAATTTTATGCAGCTTTTCATGTTGAACATAACTTTTGCACATGCGATTATAAATAAAACAAAAATAAAATGATGAAATAGATACAAATATATTTTTTAAGAAATAGCATAACGTCACTCAAAATTTGATATCAGTATTTTTAAGTTCCATATTTAAAATTCTTAGAGCATAAGATAAAGTGCTGCGTCAGAAACTTTTAACCCGTCAAGGGTTTTTGCATTGATAAGATTTACATCTGATTTAGAAATCCGAAGTTTATGTAAATTTTTTTTTTCGGAAGAAAACCCCTGTTTTGGTGGTTATCATCAAGTATTTTTTTTAAGCCTAAATAAATCCAAATCTATTTCGATCCAAGAAGAATGCCAAAAATGCTTTTTTGAAAATAAAATGTTGTGATTTTAATTTAAATATGCTCTAGGGGTGACCAGCTTGCTCACCGTTTAATGTACACTATGCATTTCAACACAATATTTTCTCAGATCAATTTAGTTACAATATCCTCCACCAAATTGGGACAAAAGAATACCACAGAAGGATACTTTTCCATCATAGATGAATTTTATACATTTTGTATTGTTATATACTTATAATTTTTCGTACAGAGCCAAGAAGAATGTCAAAAATGCTTTTTCGAAAATAAAATGTTGAAATTTTAATTTAAATATCCTCTTTTAATTTAAATAACTGTTCCACTTCTCAAGAATTGCAATCTCCAAGTCCCGGACAATAAAAAAGAGGCTTCAGTCTTGCTGCAATGCGTCGTCCAAGTGTGTCCCACACTTGCTCGATGGGATTCAGGCCAGAAGATCATGTTGGTTATTCCATATGCTGTATTATTTCAAGTTTAAGAATGTTCTCCACAAGACGAGCTGTATGCGGTCTGGCATTATCATGCATGGAAAAAAATCACCAATTGCTGCAACATAAAGTACGACATGGGTCTCAGTATTTTGTATGTATAACTTTGTGCCGTCAAAGTGCCATTCCGAAGGATATGCAGGCCCGTACGTCCACCTATGCTGATTCCAGCCCATAGCATCAAACCACCTCGTCTGTAATGTGATCTTTCACGAACGAATGTGGAATTATTTTGAGTGCCCCTTTCTCTCCATGCCAAAACACATCGGATGTCACATCCAGAATGAATTGGGACTCGTCTGTAAACAGAATTTGACGTCAACAACGTTGCCTCCAAACTCGATGTTCAGTTGCCCACCTTCTTTGAGCCGCACAGCTGCTTGAGGTTAACGGAATACAGACCATTGGCTTACGTGCATAAAGATCACCCTGAAGAAGCCTATTTTGGACTGCTTGGCAGGACACCCTTCGTCCTGTGACCAAGAACAACTGTGTTTTCAGCTGAGTAGCATTGGCTGTTCCGTCTCGACGAGCTGTTAACAGGATATATCGGCCATCAGTTTCTATAGTAACACATGGTAGACATAGCCCTTCTCAATGTCTACCACTCCATGTGTCTTGGAATCGATTCCACAGCTTTGCATTGAGACTTCTTGCGGCTCCAACAGCGTCCGCTACACTTCGTTGTGTTTCCCCAGATTCAACTGTCCCGATAACACGCTAAGCCATGGATTCCGGTAAATCACATTATTGTGACATTTTTAAGTCATCTTTTCTAAAAACACAAGCTGAGAAATTGAATTTTAGAACTGTGAAACAGACGTTTCTGCAAAATCCCAATTTCTGCACTTATCTCCTTTTTCAAGTTTTTGACGTCATAAATTATAATTTGCATGTGAAGTTTTCTTTATGTGTTTTCTACTACGCTTTAAATTATGGATGCTTTATTTTACGTTACTTATCGGTGTAAATATTTACATTTTGTTAAAACCATGTGTTCCCCTGATCGTTTTGAGCAACGTAGTTCAACGACCAATAAAGGCTCCCATTCTCATCTTTAGAATTGAGAAATGAAAAATCAGTGAAAATTATGACATGTTAACACAATCATATCAATTTCTCTTTCATTTTATTAACGTAAAAATACATTTCAAGCTAAGTATAGCGTCACTGGCGCAAACTTTTCAAACGTACTATATATATATGTACTTTTATGCTTAACCACAATACAGTAAAACCTCCCTAAAGCGACCACGTTCTGTTCCAATAAAAATTGGTCGCTCCGAGAGGTGGTCTCTTAATGGAGGTCATGTTTAAATCTAAATTTTAATTGTTGGAAAAAGGTAACAATTAATGTTACTAAAATTTATTTTTTACATTATGAAAAAATATGAAAATTTAAGTATCAAAACAAAAGTTAATTACATAAGTTAACAGACTTTGCAGACTTTGAAAAATGAATGACGTTTGCTTTGATTTTACAGTTTTATCTTTTGTAACTTTTATTTCCAAGTCCTTTCAAAGTTCAGTAAATAAAAGTAATTTTTTGGACCGAACAAATAATGACGATTTCATTAATTTATCTATTTCTTTGAGAGTTTCCTGACAGGATAGAGCAGAGGAGTTTATTGACCATCATTATTAATTTGTCATCAGAGTTAAATTCATTGGCTAAAAAGGCACAAAGGCGTTTAACCCTCCGTCTACCAGACGGGTCCATTGGACCCGACAGGTACATACAAAATATTCATTCAAACCAGAAATTTCTTTAAAATAAACTAAGTATATAAACCAGACAAAAATAAGGTAAATAAATAAGTTAAATAGTTTTAAATAAAAATTCTGGTGTAGAACGTTTTATTAAAACTTGAATAAAATTCCCGGTAGATCTAGGGTTAAACACATAAAAGTTACCAGAATAAAAAAAAATTCTAAACTTAGTTTAGAAGTTTCATAAGTAATGCGCTTTCCGGAATTATTTTTGTAATAAAACCTTCTTCAAGCGACCAGGAAAAAACGGAATTTGTTTCATTTTCTTCAAAGAAATGGGTCGCTCATGGAGGGAGTCCAACTAGGATGGTCTCTGAATGGAGGTAAAATTAGTATTGAGCGTATGGGAATAAATTTCGTTCCATGGAAAAATGGTCGTTCAGGGAGGTGGTCGCTTAATGGAGGTGGTCGCACGGTTTCACTGTATATTCATATAAAAATATAATTCCTATTTTAATTGTAATAATAAAAAAAATAATAATAAAATAATAATGCATAAATTAAAATAAACGCAACAGACAATATTTTCTTGATGTCGCACTAAATATGAATTTTTATTCGCTTATAAAAAAAAAAGTACAGGTACATAACATTTTTTACCGAAAATAACTTGCAAATAAAAAAAAAAATACTTCCAAAAAGTCACGTGTCTGATTATCTGCCACTAGTGTAAACGTCTATCCTAGGACGTTGTGTAGAAATCGTGGTTTTCCCTTAAAATTTTAAATAATTGATAAAAATATTTGAAATACAAGGTGGCCATAATTAAACTGACAGTACTCAGAGTGTTCTGTAGCGCGATCTAATTGATAGAATGACGCCAAATTTTGTAAGAAAATTAAACAAGACGGGGGACGAAGGATTCCGCGGAAAAAAAGTTCCAAAAGTCACCGCTAGGGTAATATGTGGCGCTGTGTAACAGAAAAGAGAGTTTTTAAAAAGGCAGAATCAATACTGAAATAAAGTTACCTTTTATTTAGCACATTTAACGATTTCAGTATTGATTTTGCATTTTTTAAAACTCGCTTTTCTGTTACACCGCGCCACATATTCCGCTAGCGGTGAGTTTTAGAACTATTTTTTTTTTCGCGGAATCCTTCGTCCCCCGTCTTGTTTAATCTTCTTACAAAATTTGGCGTCCTTCTTTCAATTAGATCGCGCTACAGAACACTCTGAGTACTGTCAGTTTAATCATGGCCACCTTGTACTCAATGGCGGATCTAAGGGGGGGGCGAAGGGGCGATCGCCCCCCCCTTGGGCTAATAAAGGGTTTGTAAAACGACATTATACATCCTCACAGGAAATAAATTGGGGCGGAGCTCGAGCCCGGCGCGACCCGACCCGGGTCGCGCCACTTTAAATCCACGAGACTCAGACTGGGTCAGGTCTTTTCTCTTTTAGAGTCGGGTCGTGCCCTGATCTTATTTTTTTCTGCAGATTCGTGTCGGGCCGGACTTCTTTTTCCTCGAGATCGAGCCTGACCTGGACTTCATTTTTCCTAGAGGTCTGCACTGGCCAAAATTTCCAGGTCGGAACTCGGCCCGGAATAAAAGCTAAACATTCGGTCCGTGTCAGCCCGTATGATAAGCATTATTGGCCCGACCACGACCCGTGCACTCCTTTAAATTCTTCCTCCCGAGCCCAAGTTGCTCCGACCCGACCCGCGTCACGCCAATTTAAATCCACGAGACTCGGGCTCGGTCAGGTCTTTTCTCTTTCTGAACCGGGACGTGCCCTGATCTTAATTTTTTCTGTAGATTCGGGTCGGGTCAGACTTCTTTTTCCTCCAGATCGAGCCTGGCCTGGATTTCATTTTTCCTAGAGGTCTGCACTGGCCAAAATTTCCAGGTCGGGGCTCGGCCCGGAATAAAAGCTAAACATTCGGTCCGTGTCAGCCCGTATGATAAGCATTATTGGCCCGACCACGACCCGTGCATTCCTCTAAATTCTTCCTCCCGAACCCAAGTTGGTCCGACCCGACCCGGGTCGCACCAGTTTAAATCCACGAGACTCGGCCTAGGTCAGATCTTTTTTCTTTCAGAACCGGGTCGTGCCCTGATGTTAATTTTTTCTGCAGATTCGGGTCGAGTCAGACTTCTTTTTCCTCCAGATCGAGCCTGGCCTGGATTTCATTATTCCTAGAGGTCTGCACTGGCCAAAATTTCCAGGTCGGGGCTCGGCCCGGAATAAAAGCTAAACATTCGGTCCGTGTCAGCCCGTATGATAAGCATTATTGGCCCGACCCCGACCCGTGCATTCCTCTAAATTCTTCCTCCCGAGCCCAAGTTTGTCCGACCCGACCCGGGTCGCACCAGTTTAAATCCACGAGACTCGGGCTGGTCAGGTCTTTTCTCTTTCAGAACCGGGCCGTGCCCGGATCTTAATTTTTTCTGCAGATACCGGTCGGGCCAGACTTCTTTTTCCTCCAGATCGAGCTTGGCCTGGATTCCATTTTTCCTAGAGGCCTGCACTGGCCAAAATTTCCAGGTCGGGTCTCGGCCCGGAATAAAAGCTAAACAGTTGGTCCGTTTCAGCCCGTATGATAAGCATTATTGGCTCGACCACGACCCGTGCACTCCTCTAAATTCTTCCTCCCGATCCCAAGTTGGTCTGCAATCTTACTTATTTGTCATTCGTAAAAATTATATTTGTTTTGCACATTTGTTTAGCGAAATCTTTAGAAATTTAATTTGATTTGATAAGTTACAGAGATGCATTTTTTAAAATTTACTTTTTTACATTGTAGAGCTTTAAAATTATGATTTTTTTTTTTTTATCAACCGTTTCTTTCATTCTAAACTGATTATCTTACTGGATTTTTATTTGAATGTAATTGTCTAAGTCATATTTTTACGTAGTGTTTACGTACATAATTGCCCAAATAGTCATCGCTATAGCCATTAATATTGTTGTTTTTCTGTATTCATGAATTTCGAACATAATTTGAAAATAAAATATGAGCATAAGCAAGTGTACTTTATGAATAATTTTAATTGCGAAATGCAGGCAGGGCTGGAGTTGATTTTTTAGCTTTTATACCGGGCGGGGCCAATAGTTTTATTTTTTTATGTGGGTTGGACCTGGGCTGGGGCCTGATAACTTCAGCCCAGGTAAACCCTTAACTGGCATATCGAAGCCAGCTTAAATTTTTTTCTTAAATGCTTAATTTCAGCCATCATCCCATAACTACTGAATATACCGGGTGTCCTAAAATGGACTGACTGATTTTAAAATTCAATAAATTGCAAATGGTGACAGATATTAAAAAAATACTTGCAGGAGGGTTATAGATGTTAGGAACAAGGGTGATTATGTTCCAAATTTTCCGCAAATTTAACCCTCTCGCTACGCAACCCGCGATTTCCACGGCCAACGTAAAAGTGGCAAAATTTGCGCAACCCGCAATTTCCGCAGCAAATCTTTTTTTTTAATGATCTAATTCTATTTTAAAAAATCCTGTTTCACAAAGATTTTGGGACATATTTTACTCTAAAATGAGTGCAGATTTGAAATGTGTAATAAAAAATATGCGCAATTTTTTAACCTATTTTGATAAAATAATAATAATAATAATAATAATAATAATAATAATAATACGCAGGGTTAAGGCATTCGGTTCCAAAAATTTTGAAAATTCACCTATCCGAAAATTCGGACGTACAAATAATCGCAAATTTTGATAAATGGTCTCCATAAAAAATCTATTTCGTCAATCGTTCGCAGAAAATAACTTCAATTTCGCCGAATGATCACAGAAAAAACGCGAATTTGGTCGGGGAGCCACGGAAAACATGCGAAATTCTTCAAATGATCACAGAAAACGCGAATTTCTTCAAAAGGCAGCGGAAAAGAACTCGAATTTCGTTAAAGCATCGCGGAGAAAACGCAAATTTTGTCAAATAGCCGCAAAAAACCCCCGCAAATTTCGTCAAAGGATCGTGGAGAAAACACGAATTTCTTCATGGAATCGTGGAAAAAAATGAATTTAGTCAAAGAATCGCTTTAAAAACGCGAATTTAGTCAAAGGATCGCTGAAAAAAAGCGAATTTTGTAGAAGGGTCACGGAAAAAAACGCGAATTTTACCAAAGGTCTGCAAAATTACACTGATTTCGTCAAAGGGTTGCAGAAGAAACGCAAATTTCATCAACGGGTCGAAGACGAGCGAATTTCATCAAAGAGTCGTGGGGAAAATGCAGTGGTCTCTTTAGAAAACAGCACACTTACATACGTTTATTATTATAGGTATAATTTTTAACTTGAAATAATATATTGAACTAATTTTTGAAAAAAAAAAAAACAAATTAACCCAAACCCAGTTAGCAGGAATCCACACTCAGCCTGAAATCGATCCGAATCCAAAACAGCTAACCCGACCTGCAACAAAAATAATTAGTGCCAGAAGAGAATCCCCCCATCTGCTGTAACCTTTCAGAAAATTTTCTTTGAATTTCAGAATTTTTTTTTTCTTTTTTACTCTACCCTTGATAATTTCTTTAACTGCGATTCTTGATTTTAGTTTAAAATAGCAACGAAGATCATGCTGGAAGCAAGAGGTGCTAAATCGGTTCCCGGAGGAGGTAGGCTTAACGACCATTGTTTACAGAGCCATCTATCGCTGCTATTATACAGTAAAATCAAGAATCACAGTAACAAATCTCATGACATCTTATATAACCCTCCTGCAAGATTTTTTTAAATAGCTGTCACCATCCGAAAAGTACTAAATTTTAAAATCCATTTAAGGACACCCGGTATGTTTTTTAATAAGTTTCAAAGCATTCTTTACTGAATTACAACTCACCTTAGATATAAAGAGACAAGCAGTCTTATACCAAATTAGTATTTTTTACATAATTCTGGAGATTAAAAAGTATTCCTAAATAATTATTTGGACGTGTCTGTTTACTGCATATAGTTTTTATCTTCAAAAATACCTAGACTTTCTTTTAAAAAAAAAACGGGTCTACTCGAACCCTTCTCGCAAGTCGCAGTAGTGAAAACCCAATCCGAAACTGACCCAAACTGGATATAATGTATATCAATCTGCCCCAAACCCAACGCGCTAGGCGCAGCTAAAAAGTAGAAGTCAACCCGACCTGTAGTAGAAAAGTAGATGTCAACCGGGCCCAAACCCGACCCGCGTCGAAAAAGTAGAAGTTAGCCCGGCCCATAGCAAAACGTAGAAGTTAACCCGACCCACAGCAAAAAATAGAAATCAACCAGACCCAAACGCGACCCACAGCAAAAAAGTATATGTTTATCCAACCAGCAGCAAAAAATAGAAGTCAACCGGACCCAAACCCGACCCACAGCAAAAAGTAGAAGTAACACGACCCGCAGTGAAAAAAATTAGCCCCGACCCGCGCATCAGATTGGAGTTTCCAAATTTCTAAAATCGCCCCCCCCTTGAGGACTCTCCAGATCCGCCCTTGCTTGTACTATTATTCCGTAATCGAGCTATTTGGTTTAACCCCTTCACGGTCGCTTAATATTTGGAAAAACCATCAAAAAAGTACCCAAAGTACCAAAAATTATCCTATTACAGAAATTGAATAATTATAAGGTTTCTAAATAAAATACGCAATTAGTTTTTTTTTTTTTTTAAAGGCGAAAAAAAAAGATGTTATAGAACAAATTCATATTTGTAGAAAAGCAATCATGCGAGAATTCTCTGTCTTAAAGTTTGTTTTACACCGCACAAATTAATGCGAATAAAACCTTTATTTTTCACATCTTAGATCTTTATTTATCATCATCACACACATTTTTACAAATAATATTTGAAATAATATATATACATTAAATTTTGATTATTAATAATTTTTTGAGTGTTACACAGGGCCGAAACTAGCCTATTTTGCACCCGGGGCAAACATGGATTTTGGCGCCTCCCCCCCCCCCCTCTTCCTCAAAGTATGTTTACAAAGAGAATTTTACTAATTTTCTAATAGCCGACTTATTTTAAAATTTTAAATTTGTAATTATAAAATATGTAATACTGAACTACGTAATCTACAATGGCCGGATCCAAGGGGGAGGTCACGGGAGTTATGACCCCCCCCCACCCCTCTGAATACTAACAAAAATATTCTAAATATCGTTTTAAAAATGAAATATACAGTAGAATCCCGATTATCCGAGTTTCCGCTTTCACCGAGTTATTTTCTTCTGATGGGCTGGTGGCTTCCATTATTATGAAACAGCCATTATAAATGAAGTGTTAGGTGACGATGAAAGAGCAGTCGTAAAAAGTTAGAACTCTGATTTTCTAGTCAGAATGGAAAAATAAATGGCCATAATTGTTTTTGAAAAAAAAAAAAAAAAAAAAAAAATTATGGCCATTTTTTTTTCCCATTCTGACCAGAAAATCAGAGTTCTAACTTTTTACGGCTGCTCTTTCATCTTCACCTAACACTTCATTTATAATGGCTGTTTCATAATAATGGAAGCCATCAGCCCATCAGAAGAAAATGATCCATTCCAAAAGTAGAATCCTTCATTTGGCGCCCCTTCGTTCTGGCGCCCGTGGGACATGCCCCCTCTGCCCCCCCCCTTTAGTTTCGGCCCTGTTCGAAACATGCACTACAAAGCCCTACATTACAGTCAGCGCAAAAGCCAAACCCCAACGGAAATATTCAAAGACTTCACACCGAAATGCCAGTTAAATTTTTCTGGTTTCAGAAGTTTTTTCCAGCAATAAATCTCCAGCCCGGAAATATAACGGGAGCGAGAAATAACGAACGACACCTCAGTCCGTGATATTGACGGGAGCGAGAATTAAGGGGTTAAAAATCATAAAAAGTCAGTAAATTGAAATACAATTTTCAAACAATTTGCATTTGAAAGTACACCCTACCTATTCAACGGTGTACAATTTAAAATTATGTAATGTTGAGAAATAATTAAGTTTGCAAAAAAAAAAAAAAAAAGAAAAAAAGAAAAAAGAAAAAAAAAAAGAAAACAAAAAAAAGGAAAATAGATTAATTATTCATCAAATTAATTTTTCCAAAATAATATTTCATTATGCATCATTATGCATTCATATTGCATTAATTTCACTTAAAATATAAATCTTTAACCCACGTCATTTAAAAAGCATAAGTTTTATTTAAAATACAAGCATTCAAAATACATATATCGCATACAATTAAAATACATGCCTTTCACTCATTTCCTTTAAAATACATAGCAATAACAATAAATACCATAGCGTTTTATTTCAACTTTAAAACATTGTTTCTAAATAACACACGTGAAAAAAAAAACTACTCTGGAGAAAAGAAACCTTTTGTTGGCGAGATTTGCAACCGGATAACATAAAAGTACCTAAAATGGATTTTAATTTTCTAAGACTTCGCTTTTAAATTAAAAACTACTTTCATTGGTTCATAGGCGAATGACGTCAAAGGCATATTAATACTACAGGAGTAAAATACTCAATGCGCGAAGGTTTTTAATTTTTTATCAATGAATTTTCAAAAATGAATGACTTACTACACATTGTTTACATTTGTAAAATTAATCACGATTTCTGAAATGTTCGTTTGTTTATATCGGTAATCTGTTATTGGTAAAAAAATACAATTTTTTACCTTTTCTAACGCAGTTTCTCTAACAATTTTCTGACAAATACTTTTCGAGCTATTAATTTTTTCAGTAACTCCAAATGTTTCATTTTCCGAGATTAATCTTTGGCAACGATTAGCGAAAAAAGCCAGTCGTCAGCAGCGCGTAGCTTTTTATTAAAGAGGATTATTTCTCTTTTATCTCAAACAAGAAAAGTAACCCCACCATTTTGAAAAAAATTCATAAAGAACTTTTTTAATTAAAATTAAAATATAAAAATGGGAATATTTAAAAAAAATAGCTTGTGCGGGTACATCTACAAATAGACAGCTTTTATAAAAAAAAAAAAAAAAAAAAAAAGAAAGAAAAAGAAAGAAAAAGAAATAAAATAAATAAAAAAATAAAGTTCTTTTACCCTGTTTTCGGGTCAATTTTAACTCAGGAGCGGGAGGGGAAAGAAAAAAAAAAAATGCAATTTAACAAATTACAATGACCATTTGGAAAATGATTTTTTCAAAGACTAAAATTTAAGACGTAAAAAATAGCACGGATTTTATCATACATTACGTACGCCATGAATCAAACATTAATAGTGTTATTACACGTAAAAATTGCAAGCGACAGAAATCGCCTGCGACTCGTACGTATTATCCACCTGAAACTTACGTATTATCCAGCATTTCATTGGCTCTTCGGGAAAAGGCTTTTCCATCGTCCAAGAAATCTGACGGCCAATTTTAAATGAAATTTATTTCTTAAACTTCTAAACATCCCACAATATTACTTTTTATATCGTCGTATAGAGAAAAAAAATGTACTTTTAAATGCAATTTGTTTGAAAACTGTATCTCAATTTGTTTCTGAGTTATTAATTTTTTTGTCATTTTTATTACTTTTTTGTCATAGTGGCAACACTCTGTTGTCCATCTCTGTTGAAAGTAAAGGGAAATACAGATTACTGTATAGACCCATCAGAAAACGAATAAAATGATGATTAAACCAATAAAAACCTTTAGATATGCTTTTGATTTCCTACCCTGACGAGGACAATAACCATTTTTCCAAATGGTTAAAAAAATTAGCAAAATAGGTTCAGTAGAAAGCTCAGGGCAGATGGCTAAAAAATAGCCTTGCGTTTTAAATATATCGGAATGGTTATTTGCACTTTCCTACACTTGGATTTTATATAAGTAGCAAGGCCAATGGGGGGATCACCTGTGTTTGATCACCTCCGAAATTTCTGTCAGGATGACTATAAATATGCGATTAACTATCAGTCAAGATTGTCAAGATTCGAAAATCAACTATAGTCAAGATTGAAAAATCAAAAGTCCACACTACTATATCTTTACTGTTTTTGTTTGATCCAATCAGTATGTTAAAAAAAATCAATACATTTTAAAAATTCATTCGAATTTTTGGAATGGGATTCTGTAAAAGCAGTATCTCAAAATAAAATGTTTACAACAGCATAATACAGATTGTCAGACTTGTTTAGCTCAAATGCTTGAAAAATTCAATGTAAGTCATTTAAAATATCCAGAAACTTAGGGATTTCAACTTATGTTACTTAGAAAGCATTTCTAGCAATAAAACATTTGAAACAATATGTACAAAATTTCAAATATTAATTTGGTTAACACTAGTCTATACGTCACTAAAGAAGCATTTAAATGATATTTTAATTTTATTTGCAATGAAAAGGGTTTAAATGCTCTTCTAAAATTAAGTCAAATAGAATTATTTGAATTCAAAATAAAGCTTAATAAAGACTCTTAACACTTGCCTCTATTCAACTAGTAAAAACCAAATCTAAAATAATAGTCCAGGCAATAGGGAATTTTACCTAGCAAAATTAATGGTAGTTCTGGAAATCGGCTCACTTTATGTTTTTTGGGTCGCTGAATCCGAATTTGTAACACCCCCCAAAAATGTTTTTATTAAAAAAATCAATTTTTTTTATTGTTTTAGGGGAAAAGTATCTAGAAATTCAGAAAGTAGACAAAATTTGCAACAAATTAGATATATGGCATTATGACTTAGGATGAAGGGGAAGGGGGGATCTGCCTCGGAACATGCGCGCGGTGCTGCGTGGACTAAGTTGCGCAATTCCACTTAACCACTCACACGTTTACATTCGCCCTCCCATCTCCCCTCCGAACTTTCCTTATAAGGTTTACTTTAAGTTATTTGGGTCGCTTAATCCGAATTTTTAACTTTCCCCCAAAATTTCCCCCCTGAACCCCCCCCCCCCAAAATAGTTGTTATTAACTTAAATTTCTTATTGTTTTAGGGGAAAAGCATTACGAAATTCAGAAACTAGACAAAATTTGCAACAAATAGGATATATGACATTATGACGTAGGATAAACGGGAAGAGAGGGGGCTGCTTCGGAACATTCCCGCGCGCTTTTCTCAAAAACCAAAATTTTTCAAAAAATCAATTTTTGGGAGGTTGCCGGGTGAAATTTTGGTGGGAAATTACAAATTCGGATTCAGCGACCCAAAAAACATAAAGTGAGTCGAAATCCAGAACTAGTATTAATTTTTCCAGGTAAAATCCCCTATTGCCTGGACTTCATAACTTAATGCACGTAGCACCGTAGTGCATGTTCAGAGGCAACCCTCCCCCTCCCCGTTCATCCTACGTCATAATGTCATATATCCTATTTGTTGCAAATTTTATCTAGTTTCTGAATTTCGTAATGCTTTTCCCCTAAAACAATAAGAAATTTAAGTTAAAAACAACTATTTGGGGGGGGTGGGGGGGGAATTTGGGGGGGAAGTTGAAAATTCGGATTCAACGACCCAAAAAACTTGAAGTAAACCTTATAGAGAAAGTTCGGAGGGGAGATGGGAGGGCGAATGTAAACGTGTGAGTGGTTAAGTGGAATTGCGCGACTTAGTTCACGCAACACTGCGCGAATGTTCCGAGGCAGATCCCCCCTTCCCCTTCATCCTAAGTCATAATATCATATATCTAATTTGTTGGAAATTTTGTCTACTTTCCGAATTTCTAGATACTATTTCCCTAAAACAATTTTTTTAACAAAAACCTTTTTTGGGGGGCATTTTACCAAAATTTCGGGGGTTGCCGGGGGAAATTTTGGTGGGAAGTTAAAAATTCGGATTCAGCGATCCAAAAAACATATAGTAAGCCTTTTTCCAGAACTACCATGAATTTTGCTAGGTAGAGCTCCTATACGGTCTCTATTGCCTGGACTATAAGACAAGAATAAAATTCTGAGCCCCAAATCTAAATCCCCCTCCGAAATATTTTTCTGGCTACGGCCTTGATAAGTAGAAGATAATATATCATAATTGCAATTTTGATCTTAGAATAATATTAGAATATCCAAGATTCGAAATAATGAAAATAAGTTAAAACTCTTGCTCTGAAGTCACATTGGAAAAGAAATAATTCATAGAAAGAATCTTCGTTAGCCGAAACATCCACTGTCCAATACACTCAATTTAGCTGAGGTATCACCGTTTATAAAATTTTGCTTCTAAAATGTCTGCAGATCTCCACATACAATAATGTGATTGTTTACTGAATATAGAGGGGATATTATATAGGATCCAAGTGTACTTCAGAATGCCTGGTAGGGAAGAGTTTAATTACTATTTTCTTTGAGATAAGTAACAGAGCGTCCGTTTCCCTTTAACACAGATACAGAATCTTTATTGAATCCCCAAAGAAAACATTGCGTTAAGTTTCACCTCTGTCTGAAACGTACTTCCATTGAAGTAGAATATAAATTCGATATCTTTGAAGCAATCAAAGGAACGCTGCTGGAAAGCTATTAATGTTTAAAAGAAAATAATATCACATGCAGCGTTATAGTCAATAGTGAGCACTCTGTATATTAAAATTACACTGATTATTTCGATTATCTAGTAAAAATAACTTAGAATAACGTACTTTTCTGATGCATTTTTACTTGGATTCGCGAAAAAATTCGACTTCCAGTTTTCTACGGATATATACATTTTAGAAGGTCCTGAACATGATTTGACGGTTTTTAGAAAATGGCTGTTTGTGAATCTGTCTGCAAGTCTGTCTGCATGTGACACAAATATTGCGGGCGCTCTATCTCAAGAACAAATGCACGGAACTTAATAAAACTTTAGATTCAGTTATACCTTGATATAAATTGGTGCTGGTTAATTTTTGGTGTAAATCTTTCTACAGGTGGCGCTGCTATGCTGCATCGCTGCTATGCTGAATTTTTTACAATTTTCGCGATAGCCTGTATTTCAAAAACTAATGTCCCTAAATTCAATTATTACTTTCTTCTATCTTCAATAGAAAAAAGTATTGTAATAGAAATTTTTTTCGACTTCCGGTTTTCGACGGATTTACACTTTTAGGGATCAGAGATCCCAAAAAACATGTTTATAGAAAATGCCTGTCTACAGTGGCGCAGCCACGGGAGGGGTTTGGGGGTTAAAACACCCCCCAGAGCTAAGAAAAATTACTATAATTGCCTCTTATATGAATCAAAACCAAAATTAATATTTAAACGTTTTGGCTTTTTCGAAATCCACCGCTTTGATAAATCAAGCTCTATTCAACAAAGTGATTCAATTAAACGGCGAAAATTCTACTTAAAACTGTAGAAGCGCATATTACATGCATTGGTTTTATGAAAATGGGTTATTTGGACTTAGTCACTTTTTCGAGACGTCTTATGCTAAAAGAATGGTCATTTCCTGCCACACAGACGCTTTGAGTTTAAGTATTATACAATGGGCCATTTCTTAATTGCACTTCGGTCTTTGTTCCATGTTCGAAACAATAATAGACTATCGAATTTCAGATTTTTTTGTACAGTTACAGATGAAAGTTTAGTAAGCATGTAACTTTACATCTGTAGAACTACAGATTTTTTTTTTTACAGTGTGTTTTACCCTTTTTGCTCCCAATTATATCTAAGACCAAGCTTTTTACGTACCCAGGTAAAAATCTTTGTAAAATAAGAATTAAAAAAGTAGTACTATAAAGTTGTAAAAAACTGTTTTTGATCGCAATTAAACAAATTATCGCAATCAGCGTGTCTTTCGAACCATTTGCTACATAGGAGATCTGCACACAAATTTAAAGAATGTATTCCATTAGTTAGTAATATAGCAACGAGTAATGGTGCTTGCTTTCGGAAAAGCATTGCTACCCGTGTCACGTAAGGAAAGAAGCATTGATTGTAATTTCATTGAGTTATAGGTAATATGTCTGTGAGTATGGATTTTGAAAAGAGAGGGGTTAAATGTAAAACATTTTCTTAGACTGTATAAAATATAATTATACACAATTTTATGCTAATCATGCATTGATTTAAATTAATAAGCACACTATTAAAAATCTGCAGTTTTAGCTTTATAGTCACTCGTTATTATAGAAAACGGTAACTTGAATATATTATGGAGCATTCTCATTATTTTTTATTATTCTCATTCTCATTATACTTAAAAGTAACCCCCATGTCAAAACCCAAGCTTTTATACCAACTATATCGCACAAACCGCAGTTTTAGAACGTTTTTTGCTCTTGCATCCTTTTAATTTCGAATATTTGGAAAACTGTTCTTAGTGATCATTTACGTTTCTATAGTAACAGCCATGCCAAACTTAATGTAACTCTAACAATTCCTAATAAATCATAATTTAGATCTTTTTCAGACCGTTTTCCACTCATTTAATCCTTTTTAAATTGAATTTTTTTAGGAACCGTTCTTGAGCATTTATACATCCCAAAAGTTATCACCATGCCAGATTCTAACGTTCTATACAAAATGTATCACACAAATTGCAATTTTAGAAAGTTTTTTTTTTTTTTTTTGCACCATTTTAAATTTCGAATTTTTAAAAAAACTGTTCAGGGCATGCATTTAAGTATCTAAATTAACAACCATGCCAAATTCCATGTTTCTAGCCGTTGTTTTACCGATGTAAAATATAGCCTATATTGAAACGGAGATAGTCATCATCATTTTGCCATTATGATTAAGGTTCCACTCCACGCTTAAAAAGTAAAATCGGAATTATTGTAAGATCATGTGTGCGTCTTATTTTTCTGCTGGTCAGCGGAGGAGTTGAGGGCACTCGGTGTACCTAATCGACATAGAATCTTCCAAGGATTGTCGGTAATGATTTTCGAAAAAATGTGTCTGTAATTTGCCGCGATATTAATTAAAAACCCATGTAGAAAACAACGGTACGGATCAAAACAGTGTTGCTACTTTGTAACCTCCTTTCGAAGCGCGCTTGGCACAATGCCAAGTTTGTAAGATCTCTGTTTTAGGTAAGGTGAAACATAGTGACAAGCACTTTTTATTCCAATTGAATTCAATTATTGAAGGCAAATATTAAAAAGATAATTCATATAATAATTCCAAGACATTAAAAGTCAGTAATTTTGAGACAAAAATTGCTTATAATTCAATAAATAATTCATTTATAATGAAAAAAAAACTTTTTGATTAGCAATTACATCAATAATTATGTCTGCATATGCTTTTATTTTTAAAAATGAATAGAAAAGTTTCATGCTATTAAGGGTACATTTTTTATTCATTTAAAATTGTCCACTATTACATGAAATATGATTGACAAGTGATTTTTCGTAAGAATCTCTGCGACCTCTTTCCAAAGCGTGGTTGGTTCTCTGTCAAGTTTAAACTTTGTACAAAGTCTTTGTTTTAGAGGGAGAAATATTCATCGGTTTTCATTCCAGTAGAATTAAATTATGGCATGTGGTATTGTTATATGTACGCAAGTAAATATTATCTTTGAACATTTCTGATATTTTGTATGGAACCCTTTGTATGTGAATTAAGCTCGCACACGGCCGATTATCTTTTTAAATCCGTTCGGTAGTTCCAAAAGTAACCCCTACAAAAAAAAAAAGGTTACTTCTTTATAATATTAGTACAGATACGACTTCAGTTTGAACACGGATATTTTTAGAGAACTTTAACAATAATAACGATGTTTTAAAATTTTTCAACTGATTTACGTTACTTAATGGCAAATTCGATGCCATGTAAAGTACTGGAAGTGCATAATTAAAAAAACAATAAAATAGCGTGTTTAATATCAACTACATTCCAAAATATGGATTACCTAACTGAGCACTAATTGGACGTAAATGATTATAAATTCCACATATTTTCGTGATGTTGTTACATTTGACAAAAGCACGGTAAGTATATTGGAAATTTTGTTAAAATGGCTTCATTATTATTAAAGTTAAAAACAAGAATTGGAGATTGTCTTGGAATGAAATCCTATGTATTTTTGTTGAACAAATGGATTGGAATTCTGTTATTTTTTATGCAAAAATCATTTGCTGGACTGTACACTTCCAACTCTTAAAGTTTGCTTCATCATTTTTAAGCACTTTTTATAAATCTAACCTAGTTTGGCGTTATTTCATTGGTGCATTTTATGTTTTCTAACTCTAATATTGTAAACGCTGTTTAAATGAAACACAACCAATGTATAACTACGGGTAAAAAGCATTATGATTTGATTCATTAAAAAGACAGATTATATTAACCGGTGATTCAAATAACCGGCGAACACCTTTATCGAAAAACTCAAAACCCCCCCTAGAACCGAATTCTGGCTGCGCCACTGCCTGTCTGTCCGCGTGTCCGTCTGTTTGCCGCCATTGTACCATCAAAAAGTGTATGAAGTTATGGATAGAATTGAAGCAAATTTTTTTTTAAGTTTTTGGCTATGGCAAGCATGTCCTCCCTGAATTTGGAAAAATTCCGCTCTAAGGGGGCGCCGTAATAGCAATTTTTGTGCAATTTTGAATATTGTACCATCAAAAAGTGTATGAAGTTATGCATAGAATTGAACCAAATTTTTTGTGTATATTTTTAACCATGGCGAGAAGATTCTCCCTGAATTTGGAAAAATTCTGCCGGAAGGGAGCGCTGTAATAGCGATTTTTGTGCGATTTTGAATATTGTACCATCGAAAAGTGTATGAATTTATGCATAGAATTGAACCAAATTTCTTGTGTATGTTTTTGGCCAAGCCAAGAATGTCCTCCCTGAGTTTGGAAAAATTCCGCCGAAAGGAAGTGCTGTAACAGCTATTTTTGTACCATTTTCAATATTGTACCATCGAAAAGTGCATGAAGTTGGGGCATAGAATTGAACCAAATTTTTAGGTCCTCCCTGAACTAGGAAATATTCCGCGAAAGAGTGCACTATAATAGCGATTTTTGTGTAATTTTCTTGATTTTTCGTAGTTCTATTATACACCGGCGGCTTGTGAAGTGACGGGAACTTCCCATCCTGATAAGCCGGTATTCGCGAACAGAACATATACAACAGAATAACGGAAAACTATTGATTTTAATAAAAATCATGATCGAGATTAACTCCTTTTTACTCCGATTAATTGACTGAAGCAGAAATTTAAGATGAAAGTCAAAGTTTATATAGCATTGAACTAATAAATGAAATATTGACATTTGTAACAACATTTTGATTCCATTGAAATTCCATTCCTCTCAATATCGAGCAATTTTGTTCCACTGCTGATGATAAACTTATATATTTGTTTATTTACTTATTTATTTTTGTAGGTTTTTTTTAATCTTCTTTCTTTTGGACTTTTCTTCTGTGTTATGTAGTACAATCAGAGTGAGTGTCTTTCCCACAAAATATAAAAATACCTTACATACCATATGTCTATAATATTTTACACAGGTAGGGATAATCTAAACAGACAAATGCGGTTTAAATTCGTAGAAGCACATTTCAAAGAATGCATTTCACCATTTCAATGTCTTTTCCTTAAACTGCAGTGCATAATTAAGCTTTTCTAATACACTGGTGTCCAAAAGCTAAGCAAAAAACACTAAATGTTTATTTTCGAACAATAAAGCTAATTGTGACTACTCAAAAGAAAGTGATATAAACATTCAAGGCAAGCAAATAGGTACTATCACTACAGCACTGTCAGTCAAAGCGATGGCACAAATGTCACAATCACTGCAGCGAAACAAAATGTGATAACTTATTCGTCTCATTATTACTCTCAAGTGATCGTCATATTGTGACTCCATTGAGAATTTACTGTGACTATTGCTTTGAGACGAGTCATTAGATAACATTACAATGAAGTTATCTTGCTATTCTCATGGGATCGTCAATTGGCGATTTCATTGTGAAACCATCATATGAGCGTTGCATTGCGATAAGCCACCAAATAACGTCCCAA
Organism: Maratus speciosus; assembly: GCA_963932465.1. Taxonomy (NCBI): domain Eukaryota; kingdom Metazoa; phylum Arthropoda; class Arachnida; order Araneae; family Salticidae; genus Maratus; species Maratus speciosus. The sequence continues at coordinate 158,719,633 of OZ010789.1, forward strand.
TGAAATTCCACGGCGATTGTCAGGTGACCGACATTTTTTTACTTTACTTTGAAGTCACTATAAGCTCTGCTTTATAACTTCATCAGATGACTTTTTTTTTACTATCACTTGGGGGCTCGCCACAAAAACAACTGTTATGATATGACTTTGCAACGGAATCTCTTAATGCCCGATGATATGAAGTCACAGGATAACTTCATTGTAATGTGCCCTCGCTTTTCGGCACAAAGCAGCAGTCACAGTGACTTCAGAGTTGAGTGACCAAATGACGGTCACTTGAATAATAATGAGACGAATGAAATATATCACATTTCAGTTCACTATAAGAATGTGACACTTCTGATCATTTGTGACATCAACTGGCTTATTCATTAGGGTAGCATGTATTTTCTACACCTGGCACTTATACCATTTTCTTTTGGGTATTAGCAATTAAATTTATTATTCGAAAAGTAGAATTATGTTTTTCTAGCTTTCTTTTAGTCACCAGTGCATTACGTTCTGTAAATTTTATTCAATTCCCCATTTTATCTCCTTTATTTTAGCATATTAAACAACAAAGTTTGGTTGAGAGATATGTAGAGGATATTATAGAAAATACTAGGGGGCTCTGCCCCCTGCAAGCTACGCTCGCCAACCCCCCCCCCCCCCTTCTCAAGAATCTAAAAGCACGCTAATCTGATTGGTTTTTAAAAGATTAGAGAAGATTGAATTATACTGAAAAACCTGTAGCGATCTCCCTGTAAACCGGTTCCATTCAATTCCCTTTGATTGCAAATATTTAAGGCAGAATCAGTTGCTGTTAAAACATCCAATGGTTGTTTTCGTGTTTGGTTAAAGAAGGTCAGTTAAACATTTGAAAAGAAGCTAAAAAACAGTGTCTTTGCCTCCCGGTATTTTTCATCAACGTTATAAAACGATTGATATAATACAATTTACTACAATTACTAAAATTTACTGCTTTAACCCCTTCAAGGGCGGTGGTTCATTTTTGGACCACTTAATTTTAATTCTTAAATGCCACATTGGCACCAGAATATTGGGATGAAAATTTTCCTTTTATAAGTAAGTAAACAAAAGGATTTTTTGTATTTCGAAATTTGTTTGTAAATTCTGGTTCCATTCACTGATTTCAAAATTTTACAAATTGAAGTACCTTGCCCTTGCCTTGCCTTGCCTTGATAAATTAAAACGGTACTACTTGGTTATCCCATCGACCAAAAATCTATCGCCCGACAATAAGATTAAATGCCAATAATGGTTGATCGTAAATGTCACATTCACTTGACTGTAAGGAAGTTACACGTGTTTACGCAATCAAGTGTTTTTATTAATCGACGTTTTATTTTTACTTTTATTAATGTTATACAAATTTATTTGTTCTTTCGTTATTTAAAATAAAAATTACGTCAATTTGTATAATTTGGTGAGTGGTTTGGCGATTTATATAATTTGGCGAAATTGGTCGACAGGATAACAAATTTGAAGTACTATTAAAATATTGCTTTGAATTTGAAATTAAATGTCAGGATTTGTTGCATTATTTAATCGGGATTGGCGTCATTTTTTTTTAATGACAATTTGGCGAAAACCTCGCTTTCGAATACCAGTTTATTTTTAAATTATTTTCTATTATTTTTAAAAGAAATAACAATAAATAAAAAAATTAATTAATAACTATAGAACAAAACAATTTATATTTTTTTTTAAATAAAAAGAAAATAAATGTAAATAAACATTTATTAATAAATAAGCAACAATAGTCGGGTTACCATGTCAGGCAAAATAACGCCATTTTGGCGCCATTTAGGTACCCCGGTGCGTATATGACATCTGCGCCTAATATTTTTCTTTTCGTTTCGTTTAAAAAAAAAAGAAAGAAGTGAAAGCCATTGATTTTAAATTTTCTGAATTTTAAATGAAAGTTTTGTATTAAATAAAATGATAATGAAATAATAATAATAAAAAGCATTGTTCTTAGCATACATTTAAGGGAGGCTAAACTGGTCGCCAAATTAGTTTAAAATAATAGCCTTTTCTAAAATATGAAAAAAATATAGCTGTTAGGATTAAAATTCGAGTTGCCATCATTAGAAAAAAGTATTTAAAATTAGAAAAAAATTAATATTTCGAAAACTAATTCGAATTTTAAAATTCTAATACCAGTTTTGAGATCTGTGGATCAATACGGATTTTTGGTGTTAATTTCGTCGCAAAGTATTCCATATTTTAGGAGAAATCGTTGCGAAACATAATCAGTTGTTTAATCAGTCGTTTCATAGAATCGTTTCATAAAGTCGTTACATTTCAGTCGTTTCATATATCCGTTTCATAAATTCGTTTCATTAGGATTTGATATATATAGGGTAGATATAAGTAAATAATAAATAAATATATAAACAATCTGCAGCTCGTTATTATCGTCGTTCAAAAATTCTTCGTCGTATAAAAATTTTAAAAACTCAGTTTTTTGAAAATTATTGGGATGACTATTTTATTAACATAATTGTAGCTTATACCTTATTTTAAACACTTTTGCGATTTGTATCCCCTATTTATCTCTAATAGATAAAGTATTTAAGAGCCTACACTAGTCACGGGAAGAAACGAGAACGCTAATTTTAAACTTATGGGAGAAACCTTTACAGGTTTTCCCCTTGTATTTTAATACTTTTATTTATTTATTTATTTATTTTTGCATAGGAAACATGAGGTCTATATATAATATTGAGCTGTTTCGATTTTGGTCACAGTTTTTACTTTCTTCTACCTTCAATAGAAGAAAGTATTGTAATCGAAATTTTTTTCGACTTCCGGTTTTCGACGGATTTACACGTTTTAGGGGCCAGAGATCACAAAAAACATGTTTATACAAAATATCTGTCTGTCCGTCCGTGCGTCCGTCTGTCCGTATGTCCGTGTGTCGCCATTGTACCATCAAAAATTTTATGAAGTTATGCATAGAATTGAACCATTTTTTTTTTTAAGTTTTTGGCTTTGGAAAGCAAGTCCTCCATTAATTTGGAAAAAATCCGCCGGTAGGGGACGCTGTAATAGCGATTTTTGTGCATTTTGAATATTGTACCATCGAAAAGTGTATGAAGTTATGCATAGAATTGAACCAAATTTTTTGTGTATATTTTTGGCCATAGTAAGAAGATCCTCCCTGAATTTGGAAAAAATACGCCGGTAGGGGGCGCTGTAATAGCGATTTTTGTGCAATTTTCAATATTGTACCATCGAAAAGTGTATGAAGTTATGCATAATTCTAATAAAAATACTAATAAAACTAAAAATGAAATATTGGCATGAGATAGAAGAAAGTTTTGGGATTGGCACATCCAACTAGTTTTTTTTATATTAGGGTAGTTTCACTTTCAGAACCGGTTCCCCTAGTGAAAAGTGTCTGAATCTGTAAGCGTTTCTCCCATAGGTTTAACATTAGCGTTCCAGTTTCTCCGCGTGACTAGTGTAGGCTGTTAAGCGCGTTACAAACTTTTGAGGGCAGCCTATTAGTTATATTACTTTATTTAAATGTATAATTTATATTCAATTTCAAATCATTTTCTACTAGAAGCAAAAATTTATATAATATTTTAAATAATTAAATATGAATAACTAATATTTTAAATTTATAAAATTTAATGTTTCGTGTTTTTAAATGAGCTAGTTAATGTCATAGATGTCGGTTTCGTTGAATATTTAGAAGGAGGCGAGTGCCTATAGCAATTTATGATATGTTCTTAATTTATTTAAATCATTACATTGAAATGTATTTAATCATAATGAATATTTACAACAATATAATAACGATTATTTACAGCAATACCAATTGAACAATGATTTTTGAAATGTTGACACAACAATGAATGATTGTTATACCAATGTAAAAACATAGTCATGTTCAACAATAAAACATTTCCTTTTAAACAATGAATTTTTCTCTAGAACATCATTAGGAGAACTAGTCGGCTGGAATAAAGAAAACTTACTAAAAATGTCTAATCATTTACATATAGTTTAATTTAAAAAGTTTGGTCTCGTGGTAAGTATTTACTGAGTCTACAATATAAAGATGATAAGTGATGATAATGGATTATTATTTACTTGTACTTACCTATCTGTTTTATCTATAGTATAGGACATCCATAAAAGAATATCCCAGTTTCAATGATATATTATAACAGTTTAATTTAGACTATTTACAACAAATCATACATCAAATGGAAGGTAAACTAACCTAGTTTTTCTTACAAATGTTCAATAGGTGTACCTTTAGTTTTAAGGCACACATCCAAACTAAAGTCCAATTCTTCCTACACTTCGATTAACAAGTCCGGAGTCATGGAAGCAATAGCCTCTTCAATTCTGTTTCTCAACTCTGACAAATCATTAGGTAGCGGCGGAACATAGACACGATCTTTTAACCCCTTAATTCTCGCTCCCGTCAATATCACGGGCTGAGGTGTCGCTCGTTATTTCTCGTGCCCGCCATATTTCCGGGCTGGAGATTTAATTGCTGGAAAAAACTTCTGAGACCAGAAAAATTTAACTGGCGTTTCTGCGTTCGGTCTTTGCATATTGCCGTTTGGGTTTGGCTTTTACGCTGACTGCAATGTTGGGCTTTGTATTGCATGTTTCGAAATATATAACACTCAAAAAAATTATTAATAATCAAAATTCAATGTATATCTTATTTAAAATATTATTTAAAAAAATGTGTTTGTTGATGATAAATAAAGATCTAAGATGTGAAAAAAAAAGGTCTTATTCCGCATTAATTTGTATGGTGTAAAACAAACATTAAGACGCAGAATTCTCGCACGATGGCTTTTCTACAAATGTGAATTTATTCTATATCATCTCTTTTTTTTCACCTTTAAAAAAAAATAATAATAATAATTGCATATTTTATTTAGAAAACTTATAGTTATTCAATTTCTATAATAAAATAAATAGGTACTTTTTGGATGGTTTTTCCAAATATTAAGCGACCGTGAAGGGGTTAAAAAGCCCCCAAAGGAAAAATAGCATGGATTTAGCGGCTTTTAAATCTTCAGCCCAGCAATAACGCTTTACGCTCAGGAGTCGCCATTTTGCGTATGCAGCACTTGAGCGAATCAATAACAAAGCAATACTCGCGCATGCGCTTATTTAAAACTGTTTGATTTACTCTTTATGTGTGACCTTGAACCAACACTCTGCAACGCTTACAGTTGATACTATTAAAATTTATAACTGGGACATTCTTTTATGGACACTCTGTATAAAGATTCCTTAATATGAGTGCTGTAGATACATAAGGTATATTTGTGTGTTATTACATATTTATTCATGCTTCTTTGCATTAGATTTTAATACCTTGCACAGTAAAGAATAGTATTTTTTAAATTTTGTATTCATAAATGTATTATGTTCTTCTTAAAATCTTTGTTTTGAGTTTCAAAAACTTTATGTAATATAACGGTACTCGTGAAAAATAATAAAATTGTAAATTTGGGAAAACAATTATTATGTACAGTCAGGGAAAGTTCCATAAATGGATATGTCGCTAATTGAGGTATTTTACTGAACGCGACTTCGTGCGAATTTAATATAATTTTCGTAACTAGATTTGTCTTTGTTTGTTTTCCAGGCGATTATATAATAAACTTAACAATAAAACAGTCATTCTTTTATGTTCGCAGTGTATTTTAGCGGTTATTTTTTTTTTTAAATATATCTGCATCATGATATGTTATTTAACAGTTTCTGTGGGAAAAATTACAAAAATTTTTAACAGACAATAAACATCATTTTTTGTTGCTTTCTTGATAGATAACTGCTCTCGTATCCTAGCTACATTTAAAACCACCACCATACTGTTAGATGCCAAGATTGGCGACGTACCTACTTATTTAACTTTAGTCAGTTTTTCAATTTGGAGACGTCTCCCTAAATTTATTATACGCTTTTATTTCGTTTGTTGACTCTCTGTCTGGATGAAATCTGTAATTAAAAAATCTTGCAATCGATTTTTGACTCACTTCCGATATTTGAACCGATATTCCACAAATATTATACAAGTTCATTCTCGGTAATAATGTAGTAATCTTCAGAGCTGTTTCCTCATCAGGATCAGGGGGCTCTACCACAAGCGCATCGAGTTCCTTCCGAAGCGAGAAGAACCCGAGGTCGAATTTACATGTTTCCCGAAAATTTTTTCCGATACACGGATTAAGTGCTACCACAAAGAGCTGGCAAATGGTGACGCTACAGTACAGCCAGCCGGTTATAATTAATTTTTTCCCCCAAAGGTCAAGAGTGGGGGAGGTACGGGAAAATACAATTGATGGAGGGTTCGCGTGTTACTTACTACCCTATTTCTTGGCAAAAAGCGGATAATTTTCGCCAAGCGCGAATTAAAACACTTTTTCAAACACTGGTCCGATATAAAAATTTAAACGAAGCTGATAACATATGATTAATTTTCAATGGATACGACTTTACTATAAGCGAAATATAAGACTGTTCTCAAATCCAAAAGGGCACCTAATTTTATGACGCGTTTTAATTCATTTTTGTTCGGAAACACATGAAATAAGCAGATGTTATTCAAAAACTATGTAATCGAAAGACTTTTTCCGTTTTTTGGTAAACTTAAAAGATCTTTCAGAAAATACAGTCAAAGTTGACATTTTGAACCGAATTTCTGGACGAAAGGCAAAAAAAAAAAAAAAACATCCCAGAGACAGGAGAAAAATCAGTTGTTACATGATCAAAATTGCTTATAATTCGATAATTTGTTTATCAAAAAATGGAAAACTCATGAAATATACTGTATGAACCTTAAAAAGTTTACGGTTTACATAAAAAGTGACTAAAATAATAAGAGAGATGTTACAAGTTAAAAAGTATACATTTTATTTAAAACTTCTTAGTACTTTTAAGCTTTTTCCAAGCTCTTCATCAGAGAATATTTTAATAATATTAACACTGTTATTAAAGTATTCTCTGTTGAAGAGCTTGGAAAAGCTTGAAAGTATTAAGAAGTTTTAAACAAAATGTATATTTTTTAACTTGTAACATCTCTCTTATTATTTTAGTCACCTTTTATGTAAACCGTAAACTTTTTAAGGTTCATATAATATATTGTATGTTTGAATCAAAGTGAAATATTGCGTTTCGTCTTATGATAATATTTACGGAAAACTCATTTCGATTAGAAATTGTTTCCACAGTCAACCCTGACAATTTTTTCTTTTACATTTAAAAATGAGTTATTAAATGTGTCAGAAATTTTCGCGCTTATTGAGCAGAGCACTTGAGAACAGATTTGAGTATAAATGTGCCGCAGTTGGCGATGCTAGTTTGACAACATCAATACAAAAATATAACATGTTCAGCGTAGATATCGGCATCGGACAGTTACATTGTGTTTGAGTTGAGTCCAGTCTTAATTTTTTCATCAGACTCGGACTGGGCCTGGATTAGGCTTACAATGTTTTTTCCTGCATAGTTCAGCCGGGCTGTAACTGGACTTAGTTGTTCCTATGATGGTTCAGGCAGGCAATAGGCTTTGTAAAAATAGTAACAACCATAAAGGAATCATTGGAATTACCTTAAGCTGATTTTCAAATTCCCTGCTCAACAACGGCAAAATTTCTGCCAAATTTTTTGACGCATTTTTAATTATAAAGTCATAAAGTTCACATGTATGTCATTGAAACAATTCGGAAACGAATAGCATTTTCCATTTTTTTTAAATAAATAAATTACTTTTTGAGTTAAAAGCGATTTTTGTCACTTGACGACAGCTTTTTCTCCTTTCCAATGCTATCGCATCGGAAAATTCGATTCAAAAGCCAATTTTAGTTCTATCTTCTTAAAGATATTTTGCCTTTATCAAAAAATAGAAAACGTTATTCGATTACACAGTTTCTTAATAAGAGTACCTGCTTATTTTACACGTTTCTGAGCAAGAATGAATTAAGAAATTTGTCTGAAAGTAGCTCCTTTGGATTTGAGAAGAGTCTTAATAAATTACAAAGAACTATTTTCAAAAATCAGCTTTTTACTATACAGCTTCAAAAATTGTGATTTTTTTTAATCGCAAAAAATGCAGCATAGCAGCGCCTCCTGTTGAGCGATTTATACCAAAATATATAAAACGTCAATTGATGTTAAGGACTAATTGAATCTGAAGTTTGATGAAAATCCGTGCTTTAGTTCTGGAGATTGAGCTACTGCAGATATCGCAAAAAAAGCTGCTTAGCAGCGCCACCCGTTGAGCGACCAAAAACTAATCAGCACCAATTTATGTCAAGGACTAACTGAATATAAATTTTTATTAAATTCCGTGGATTAGTTTTTGAGATAGAGCGCCCACAAAATTTGTGTCACATACATACAGACAGAGTCACAGACAGACATTTTGAAAAAACATGTTTTTCGGGTTCTCTGACCCCTAAAACGTGTAAATCCACCGAAAATCGGAATTCGAAAATTTTCCAATACTTTCTTCTTGTAAAGAATTAGAAAGTAAAAATTTAAATGTTGATGAATGTCTTGGTTGCACTACAGTAATAGTTGTTACTTTTTAACCTGATGAAATAAATAAAAATTATGCTCTGTTTTTCTAGAATCTAAAAAGGGTCGTTATAAAATATATTCCTGTACATCTGATAAAAATAATATATTTATATAAACTGATACACTGAACAATCAATAATACGCCACATACAGACATATTAGAGTACAAGTAAAATTTACTGCCGTCTTCCCCCCCTCCCCCCTCACACACATTTTTTTATTAATCAATATTTTTTTCTAGTGGCATAAGACACAGGGCCCGACCTATGCAGAGCATGCGGGGCAATTGCCCCGGGCGTCCCTTTTTAAGGGACCCCCATAAGAGTAGCCGGGATTTTTATTAAAAGGTGTCAAATGATTAAAATTAGCCAAAAGTGACCAAAATTCATATATTTTCAAACATTTAGAAAGGGAGTCTCCCCCCCCTCCCATCTCCTCTCTGTTTCTTAACTTTTTACTTATTCTCGTACTAAATGTGGAAAATAAGTTTATTTTGTAACATATTATGAAACATTACATGAATAAAGGTAATATTTAAAAACGAAGTTGCTAAAAAGTTATTAAAATTTACAAATTATTTGACATATTCAAATTTTAAGTATAATTTTTTTTTATCAGGTGTGCACAAAAGTCTATATAACTATATGTTACAAAAATCAGAAGTTGAAATTTTTTCTCAAAAACAAAACGAATAAAAAGTTATGTTTTTTAAATAATTTATGTATCTTTTCTCTATTATCTTCTCAATAGTAAATACACACACACACATACGCATATTATAAATTTGTGATGTATCAAATTTTCAAAGCAGAAAACTATAATATTCATTTTAATAAAATCATAATCAATATACTTGTATTTTACTTGTTGCGTACAATTCTATATCATGTAACCCCAAGTACATGTAAACAATAATATTTTTTAATTGTAGATTATCTTAAATAAAAATTCTTTGGCACTTGTTCTTGCTCATTATATTAATAAAGATGAAATATTTATTAATAGAGAAAAAATACAATTTTAAAAATAAATATTTATTTTGTATGCGATATTTTTCTGTTTTTGTGTTCATCCGGAACCAATTCTAAATGGTGTTTTTGTTGTTGTTGTTGTTTTGTACAGTAAATAATATTCATTTAACCAAACGAGTCATAATCTGCTTAATACCCTACTCTTGGGTTGCATTATATAGAGTAAAATTGTCTTTTCATGACAAGCATGTCTCAAAAATTAGTTTAAAAAAAAAAAATTGTCAGAATTTTCTGAATATTCCTTGCAACCTTAATTAAATTATCTAGATAAATAATTTTAAAAATTTTAATTACAATATTATATAAACTGATATATTTATATAAACTGAAATATTACACAGTCAATAATATTACGGCACGAACAGACATATAATAGAGTACAAGTAAAATTTACTGCCACCTTTTTCATCCCCCGCACTTTTGTTTATTAATCAATATTTTTGTAATGGCTTAAATTAATCGGGTTAAAAAGAAGCGCAATTGCTTTAAATCCAAATTTTTACTAAATGAACCCAATTCCTACTTTTAATTTAATTCTTATTGATATTGTTTAAGTGACAATCCTTCCTGCAACCACAGGAGATTTAAAAATCCCTCCTGAAGAAAAATGATTGATATCAATACTGAAAATATTAAAGGATTATTAAAATATCTAAATTATTTAACATACTTAGTTTTTACTTATTCTCGCATTAAATGTGGAAAAAAACATAAAAGGATCCATATAATAACTTGTAAAAATACTGAAATGAGTTAAAATGAAATTTTTAAAACAAAATTATTAAAAAAATTTATTAAAGTTTTTGAATTATTTAACACATTTTCAGTTTTTATGCATCATTCTCTTATCAATTATACGTAAAAAGTCTATATAATTATATGTTATAAAAATTAGACGTTGACATTTTTTTCTCAAAAACAAAATTAACAAAACATTATTATGTTTTCTAAATTATTTAAGTCTCTTTTTTACTCGCTTATCAATTGCAAATGCATATAGATATATATATTCTAAACTTGAAGTGTATTAAATTATTTAAGTCTCTTTTTTACTCGCTTATCAATTGCAAATGCATATAGATATATACAGGGGCGAAGCTACTGGGGGGGGCGTAGGGGGGCGTCTCGCCCCCCCAATGTCGGCAACTTTGATCACAGTCGGCAAATTCTAGGTAATCAGTATCGATCGATACAACTCTGAAACAATCGATTTTTTCCCCAATTTTCTACGTTTCTTCTTAAAACATACACTAAAAAACACCAATCCTTAGCATTTGTCTTAATTTCCTTCAAAAATCCGTAGTTTGCCTCTCCTTTCTTCGACTTCGCATGATTGCTGAAAGTAAATTGAGAAAGAACCAGGAGACACTAGTTTCTCAATATTTAAAGGGGTCTTTTTGAGACTCCGCACCGGATTAGTAGGGTTCTGCACATCTGGATGATCGACTAGCACTGAAGATGATGACGACTTCGGTGAAGGCATTTATATTACTCGTGGAGTATTGAAATGTGCTCTACAATTGAAACATTTAGCTGATTGTTTAAATGATTGCAAGCCGATTACTGAAAAATTGACCCCATCTGATGAATTAAGAGTTTTCTTGTTCCTTAAGAAGACCATAGATATAATTGACAGGGAAAAATAAAATTGTTCGTCTGTGTCAAATATTTACAGAAAGATCGTGAAAGAAATCGAGAAGAACCGTGGAGAGGTTAGCATTACGGAAAGTGGGAAGGATTCCATCATTGAACATGATCCGGGAAAAGGGTCTAAAATGAAGTCAGACAATCAGGGACATATTTGATCAGTTTAAGTCCGTATCAGCCAAAACTCAGCGTATATCCGATAAATAGTTCCATCTAGAAGTTCGCTATTCATCTATTCCGCAAGATAGACAGCCACATTTCAACAGCGCTCGGCACAAAAGAGCATCCGTTTTTAGAATATAGCACAGAGCTCAATGCTAATTGTTTTGCGTGTTTCATGAAGGACCTGGGAGAGAAAAAAATACAAAATGTTTTAGTTGAGAGTGGTGTAAAAAAGGACACAAAATGAAGAGCTTAAGGAAAAAAAAAAAAAGAACAGAAAGTTCACACAACATTTCTCTTCCAACTCCCATCAAATTTGCTGTTTCCTATTTTGTCAGTTCATGATGACGTATAATCACTTACTCGACGAGAGCAAGCGCAAACGGATTATTCTGGAAGAGCAATAGCAACATCTTGCATTCAGCACAGAAATTGTAGCAACTTTCATGGACATTTCGCGAATGCTGAGTAGACAAGGTGGAAGTAACAAAGTGGAAGTAACAAAGACGGTTTGTGGAAGTAACAAAGATGAAAATGAAAACTTTTGAAAAATAGTGAAATTAATTTCCAGACATAACTCGCAACTGAGGAAATGTTTGAGGATACACATTTCAGCCCATACCGTATAACTTACCTTTCCGCTTCATCCCAAAACGAGATGATTGAATTTTTTGCTACAGCAGTGTGCAAAACGATAGTCATAGATATTTAAGAAGCATTATTTTATGGAATTATGGCAGATACGACACCAGATGCTTCGCACCATGATCGATCAGCTGTTGGGTTAAAATATGTCGACAAAGATGGAAAAACCCCGATCGGCTTTTGGAAGTTTTATAAGAAGTCGTCAAAACCAATGATATCGCACATCCTTACAAAGAATGAGCTCCTAATAGAACAGGTAGTTTTCCAGTCATACGATTTTACAAGCAGTATGTCTGGAGAATTCAGCGGCACTTAGGAGTTTTTAGAAATAGTAGATCGAATTGTACCCTATATTCCTTGTCAATGTCACAGACTCAACACTTTCGTTTCGCATATCTGCAATGCCAGCAATGTTATAGGTGATGTGTTCAACGTGCTGGAAGATGATTGCGTTTTTCACAGCAAGTACTAAACGAAAGAGCCCATTAGTAGGCAAGCTCCAAGAAATAGAATCATTGAAAGTGGTTTGGATCTCATATGAATGTATCCTACAAATTTTGGAAAAGTTGATTCCTCTACTTCTGTTAACAAAACAATGATCAAGCCACGAGGTTTAAGAGAGAAAATGTTATCGCTCGACTTCATTGCTTCACTATGATGTTTCTCAAGAACGTTCAGTTACACGTGTAAGTTAGTTAACCCCTTAACCTACGATTTACTTTAACACCTCCACGGTTTGGCAAATCCATAGCTACCACTAAAATTTAATAGAGATTTTCGCCTTGTTTAATCATGGTATTTCGATGATTAAATTAAACTATATTTACTGTGAAATTTTAGTGGTAAGAAGAATTTACATTTGGTTCGATCATCGTACGCGGGCTATGCCCGTCATTGTAGGTTAAGGGGTTAATGAAGAAATGAAGTCAAAGACTTAAAATAGACGCTACGAAAATACTGAAGACTTGTATCAAATGATTGGAAACAATCAACAATGACAATGAAAATGTTAATAGGGAAATATAGAGTGCAGTTCTCTTTTAAAGCAAGTAAGGTGTTGAAGGTATATATAAATATTATACAGACATACATACAATAAATACAATGTCTGTATAATATTTATATATACCTTTAACTGTTGAATGCAGGCGTTATTTATGTGTGTATGTGTGTTTTAATATATATTGTAGTATGAGTGTTTTATTATAAGTAAGGTGTTGATCCGTTAAATGAATTTGCTATGCAGTATCGACGAACATTGGCACCAAAGAAGTTAGACGGTAATTAACACATTCTCTTTGCTTCCGAACTTCTAATGCTCTGCTCTAACACATGGAATTTCAGAAGGTACTGGATACTCTTACAGTGGTGATAGCTGAAAGTCTTCATTCTTGCATCAGCATAATCTCACTACTGGATAAAATAATGTATCCTCCCATTACAAGAAAGAAATAAACGCTAAATCTGGTTAAGAAAGCGGTAAATAAATGTTTTTCGTGAAACATTGGAAATTCCTGCATTACACACAGAGCTGAAAGTTTTGCCAGACTTCTGTCAGACTATAGTCAGAGGCTGAAAGAATGGACGATATTTACATGAAAACAGAACCGTTGAGATACATTTTGCCACTTGCGGACCATGTCAGTCGTTTGGCTCTAACTCCTCCAGTCACAGTTGCCTCGAATGAAAGAACATTGTAAATTAAAATTTGTGAAAAAAAAAAAATCTAAGAACAACAATGACCGATCTACGTTTGAATACACTCATAATGCTTACAATTGAGAAGGATAGTTCGAAATACCTAGATTTGGACGCTGTCGTGAATAGATGGGCTCGTCTAAAAAAATGGTGGGTTAAAGTGCATGTTATGCAATGAATGAACAAAAATGTAATTAAAAGGAGTTTTGATTTAATCCTTTTTAATGTAAATATAAATAAGCTGATTCTGTATAAGTTCCAAGTAGCATCTTTCAAAAAACTTCAACTCGTTTAATCAATCCGAATTGCAGATTTCCATTGCACATTCAGCAAAAAATATCAAAATACTTTACTGGAACATTTACAACAATGTAAAGTAAGTAAAGGGGTGGTGTATCCATCTTTAAATCTACTTTATATTCTCCCAATCCTCTAAAATGTAAGGTATTCGATGTTCTAAAGTGAAAACTTGATCTCGATGTGTTAATAATGTTCAATTTTATATAAAACATACCGGGTGTCCTAAAATGAATTGACTTATTTTAAAATTCAATAACTTGGAAATGGTGGCAGCTATTTAAAAAAATTCTAGCAGGAGGGTTATGTAAGAAGTCAGGCGTTTTTTTACAGCTATTCTCGATTTTAGTTTAAAATAGTAGCGATACATGGCACTGCTAGCAATTGGTGCTAAATCGGGGCCTGATTTTTTGTTTATCTTCTCTCTCAGTATTGAAAGAAGGGGATTAAATACATGGAATAGTTCTCAGTCGCCAATAAAATTTTGTACTTAGGGACCCACTGCATATATTTAATCTCCTTCTTTCGCATCAATATTGAGAAAAGAAAAAGGCCAAAAATCGGGCTCCGATTTAGCGCCTATTGCAAGCAGCGTCATCTACCGCCACTACTTTAAACTAAAATCGAGAATCGCAGTAAAAAAATTTCTGACATCTTACATAACACTCCTGCAAGAATTTTATTTTATAGCTGTCACCATTTGCTAGTTATTGAATTTTAAAATCAGTCAGTCCATTTTAGGACTCCGGTTAGATGCATATATACAGACACAGAAACATACTTCTAAAGATATATATCTACTTTTAAGCTAGTCGGCAAAATCGTCCTATACGCCCCCCTAATGAATTCTGCTTAAATACGCCCCTGGATATATATATTCTAAACTTGAAGTGTATTAAATTATTTAAGTCTCTTTTTTACTCGCTTATCAATTGCAAATGCATATAGATATATATATTCTAAACTTGAAGTGTATTAAATTTAGAAAACAGAAAACTGTAATATTTAGTTTTAATAACATAATAATCAATAAGTATGTTTACTTATTGCATACATTTCTATATCACGCAACTCCATTTCAGATTATCGCATCTAAACAATAATAATTTTTAACTACAGATTACTTTAAATAAAACTTCTTTAACCTGTTCTTCCTGAGTAAATTTCTACTTTATTAAAAATGAAATATTTATTAGGAGAGAGAAAGTACAACTTTAAAAATAAACACCTATTTTCTACTCGACGCTTTTTTCGTGTTCAATTGGAGTACCGTGTAGAAACACGGTGCTTATTTTCTAGGTAAATACTAAATTCCTTTAGCCAAACGAGCGATAAAATTCCTAACACAGTAACTCACAGAGCAGTAACCCCATCGGAGCTCCGAGTTGAGGGGCAAATTACAATGGGGTCCCGTGACCCGTGCTGGGTAAAACTATCCCCGGCAAATAGCTCACGGATTCTAGATTCCTTTTCAAGTAGGCATCGGAAAAAACTAGATTGACCACTTCAGTTACGAGACAATTCTCACTGACCTTCCCTCTTTTTCTCTCGTTTGAAAAGAAAACAAATGTTTAATTTTGCTTTCTGTGTTTATTAAAAATGCCATCTGCACACACCTAATTAAGATATTTTCATAATCTTTCTTTTTAACGAATGTGAAATATACAGATTTTTAGCTGTTAAAAGCTCAAAATCATACGACCGGTAGATCTTTAGAAAATGATAAATAAAAATGAAATTAGCTTTTTTTGACTAAGCGGGAGCTTTTCTTTAAAAATTAATAAAAAATTAACAAATTACTCTAGAGATATTTAATAACTATCATAAGAAAGGCCTTATTCTAAACTTTAAAATGATATGAAAATTAATTTTTTGTGAGTTTTTGTTAAATAAATATTAGCATAAATACCCAAAAATTTCAAGAAATTCTGCTTAAATACAAAATAAACGGGAAAATATTTAAGCTTTGAAACTCATTTTAAACACTAATAATAAATGTACTTTGAAAATATTGCATGCAGTTTTTGGTAGATTTAGACTGATGCAGTATGGAGTCCGTGTTTGTAATGAAAATTCAACGCAAAATTTAAAAAATAAATTCTAATGTGAATTAAAAAAATAATAATTGCAGTACATATTAAAATATAGTTTAACAAAATATCGTGTGTAAGTTTATTAATTTCCTTTAAATAAACAGCGTGTTATGCTAAGAAAACTCTAATTATACAATAGTTGTCGCATAAAAAAAATTAGCAGAGAAAACATGCTGTGCTTACTAGAAAAAAATTGATTAGATATTTTTGCTAAAACTTCTTTATAGTAAATATAACATTTCTGAAAATATCGAAGCCCACTATCCTTGTTTACCCAAATAAATCAAATATTCAAAATTTCCAAATATTTATTTATATAGATTATTAAATGTTGTATCAGTTTTAAGATTTGTTATTTGTTGCTTAAATAACAAAATACTTTAGTAAATAGATAGAGAATTTCTTTTTAGAACAAGGTAAAAATATTAAATTAAAAAATTTTTGCACAAAAAAAGAAGTAAATGTCTTTGGAAAGTATTGCAGGATTTTGAATACTTTAAGATACTACATTTTTTATACTTCATATTTCATTGGATATAAAATAAATTGTAAAGTTTCTAAGCAGTCTTCTTAGATTTTTATTTTTTTGTCTCCGTCTTTAATTTCTATATAAAACTAATCTTTCAAAATATAAGTTAAATATTACTCAATCTACACACACACACACACACACACACACAAAAAAAAAAAAAAAAAAAAAAAAAAAAAAAAAAAAAAAGAGGGCTCTTTGGCGATCCTAATATTAAGCTTTATTTAATATCGAAACTTCCTTTTTTTTTTTTTTTTTTTTTTTTTTTTTTTGTTAATTTGAGCAATAATTATTTTATATTCCGAAAAAATAGTTTTATAATCAAAGGCAGAAAAAAAATGAAAAGTGAAGAAGACCGATTCACATCATCTTCAAACAATATGTATATATATATTTTATTTTGTTTGAAAGTTTTCGAAATTTATTGTAAAAAAGTTACGAGGAAATACGTTGTTTTTTGATGACCTTAGAAACGCTACAATTTATTTAAATTCCATAATAAAATATGCCGTTCAAAAACATGCAAAACTTTCCTAAGATTTTTTCTTTTTGATTACTGAAAATTTTGAAATTTTGAAACTGAAATTTTGAAAACTTTTTGATTAAATATTTTGATTTTGTACTAATCGGAAATTCTCATTGGATGTTATTAAAAGATTTTATATATTTATATATAGATATATATATTATACAACAAGTCATTAAAATTAATACAGCAAGCATTTAATAATAATTTAAAAAAAAGAAAAGGAAAATCTTTTGGAAATTTTGGATAATTATTTTGTTTGAGCAAACAACGATAGAGCGCACGTGGGCTTAAATATTAGCATAAATGTTATATTTAGTATACAGAAGTTTTAGTAAAAGTATATGGTCAATTATTTTTGGGGCATATGCAGCGCTTGGTCACACTGCTAATTATTTGTGCAAGAACTACCGGGTGTCCCAAAAAGGACTGACTGATTTTAAAATTCAATAACTTGCAAACGGTGACAGATATTTAAAAAATTCTTGCAGGAAGGTTATGCATAAGGTCAAAAGTTTTTTTACAGTGATTTTCAATTTTAGTTCGAATTACAAACAATAGATGGCGCTGCGATCAATAGGCGCTGAATTGAGGCTCGATTTTTGGTACTTCGTGGCCCGGATAATACATTTCCATCTCCTTTTTCAGCATGAAACAAAAGAAAGGACCAGAAATCGAGCCTGTATTTAGCTACTATTGCTTACAGCGCCATCTATTGTTTGTAATTCGAACTAAAATCGAAAATCACTGTAATAAAACTTTTGACCTTATGCATAACCCTCCTGCAAGAATTTTTTAAATATCTGTCACCGTTTGCAAGTTATTGAATTTTAAAATCAGTCAGTCCTTTTTGGGACACCCGGTATGATATAATTAGCTTTCTGGGTATTGCGCGTTGTTTATTTAAAGCAGATTAATAAGATTGTGCGTGATGATTTGTTAAACTATGTTTTAATAAGCATTTCAATTACTTTTTTTCAAATTAGTATTAGTTTTTGTTATTTTAAGTTAACATTTCATTTTAAAAAGATAGCGTATCACAAAGAAAAATCAATCTAAATCTACAAAAAATTGTTTGCAGTATTTGCAAAAAAAAAAAAAAAAAAAAAAAAAAAACGCTTATTATTAGTGCTAAAAATTAGTTTCAAAACTTATAATATTTTCCCAGTTATTTTATATTTAAGTAGAATTTCTTGAAATTTTGGCGTATTTATACCCATATTTGCTTAAGAAGAACTTATAAAACCTTTCTTTTTATACCATTTAAAAATCTAGAATAAGATCTTTCTTATGATACTAATTAAATATTTGTAGGTTAACATGTTAATTTTTTATTAATTTTCAAAGAAAAACCCTTGCTTGGTTAAAAAAACAAATTTCATTTTTATTTTCCATTTTATAAATAACTATCCGTCATATCACTTTGAGATTTTGACAACTGAAAATCTGAACATTTCACTCTCGTTTAAAAAAAAGATTATGAAAATATCTTAATTAGGCGTGTGTCGATGGCATTTTTACTAAACAGAGAAAACAATATCAACTGCTTTAAAATCTCTCCCCAAAGACGCACTTCCGACAATATATGCTTTTTTCACTCCCTTCAATGGGGTCGGAAGTTTTCGTGGAGATCGCGATGACAGTAATCCGATGGAAGACGTTCTCGATTGTGTCGTGGTAGCATTTATTTCAGGGTCATCGGAATGCAACGTCACATCGGGAAATGCAGAAGATTTTACGAAAAAGGGGAGAATTCGATCTGTTCGTGGTAGGCCTCCAGGATGCGAAATTCTAAAATGGAGGGCCAAAATCACAGTCAGGTGAAATCCGAGCATCTCATTGGTCATTGAGTCGCGTCCTTTTCAGGGAGCAATCTCTAGCGCTAGGGGAAACGTCGAATACTCTCTTTTCCGAGAAAAAATCATGTATTGAAGCGAATTTTTTCTATTTCATTTAAAATAAGCCATTGAAATTAACTCAAGATATTTTGATGACTTTTTATAAAATGTGAATGAAAGATTTCGATTTTAAGCTGTAAATTTTTTTAAATAATATGGCAAGTAATTTTTTAGTTAATGAAAATTAAAAATACAACTTGCACTTTTTTTTCCTTATGTTACTTTTAAAATCCAAAATAAAACAAATATTCACACTTTTCTATAGAAAAATTCTATAACTAACTTAGAATACTAAAAACTTTCAAAAAATTTTGCCTAATGGAAAATAATTTTAAAAAATAATGTCAGTTTTTAAACCGATTTTAATCATTAAGAATAAACAGTTTTTCGATGACAATATAACATTTTAATATTTTGAGAATTTAATTATAAATTAATATGTTTCCCTAAGGAGGGTCCAATTGACAAATTGCTAAATAATATTTATGATTATAATTGTATAAGAGTTACAAGAAGAATGGAATTAATTATGTGCCAGATCATGCACGCTAAAATATGCCAATTAGCTGTGAAACTGCAACAATGAAATATTTTAAATATTAAAATGAAAAAATAAAATATAAATATATATTTTTTAAATGCACTTTTATCATTAATTAATGATTTTATGTTTCAAAAAACAATTTAGAAATCTTGGAAGGTTGTTTAAACTATGCTTCTTTTTTTCCTTTTGCATATATTAGAAAAAAAAAAAAAAAAAAAAAAAACAGAGAAAATTGTAATTTTTAAAATAAATGCACAAGTCCATGCTTTTCTAATCGTAAATTAAACGAAGCAAATTTCCATTATCGGGGTCACGCCAAATTAACACATTGCAGCGGACTTGAATAGCAGTCATTAGGCTTGATTTTTAAAATAAATATTGAATGTCTATAAAAGAATGTTTACCTTTTATGTCCCAAATTACGAATTTGTGAAAATTTCATCTTCTAAAGCATATTTTGTGAATTTTTGAAACTACATTAGAAGATTTACACAATCATTTAATAAATTTTAGAAGGATTTTGCCAAAATTAATTAAATTAAATTTATAGGGATTTTGTGCAATATTTGTAACTTCCCTCAAATCTTTTATTTAAAATCTTGTTTTTTAGTATTTTGTAGAATTACAAAATATACAAATATCATTTCTTACTATAGAAATATTTTGAAACAGAAACTTTCGCCTCCCCCCTCCAATCTGTCAACGTCAAGAAAGCTGAAAAAGATGCAAAAACAAAAGAATTTTTTTTTTAATTTTTTTGTGCACCCAATAATGTTTTTTGGAATAAGATAAAGTAAAATATCTATAAATCATCCTAAACAGTATAACTATCGATGTATTAAATTAGTTTTATCACAAGTTATTTTAATGGCACTTTAATGTCCCGTCGGGCATAAAGGGTTAAAAACAGAAACTTTTTTACTTTCATATTTATTTTATGGGCAGAGAACCTGGAGCGACTTAAAAAAATTTTTTTGGATTTATTTTTAAGTTTTTTTTAATTATTATTATTTAATGCTAAAACATTAAATTCTGTATGTTATAAATTATTTTTGTAATTTTTTAAATATAATTTTGTTAATTTAAAGTTTCCGACTTAGAGTCTAGAAAGGGTTCTTTTTTTTTAATAGTTGTTGACATTTTCTGGAATAATATTTTTTTTTGTGATTTTATGGATTTAAATTGTGCGGGGGGAGGAGGGGGGGAGGACATTTGAGAGGAGAACATTTATTGAGATTTTTACCATACGGAATTTATAGACAATTTTTAAATGATATTACAAGTATTTTTCAATGAAAACTAAATTCTATTAAAGAATAATTGTCATGTCATATCATTTAAAAATTGTTACAACTTGTAATCTAAACTATTCATTCTCGTTGTATAAAATGTTATCAAAATATCTTAATTTACTTAATTTCGATTGTTTATTATAAATAAAAGTGAACAAAATAATAAGGTAAATAATGCATAAATGTAAATAAGGTAACAATCGCTTCAAAATTATTTTTCCTCTCGCTCCTTTCAAAATTCAAATGGGGAAACAAGTTGGTGATCCTCACCCTTATCTCTCTTAAAACCACGCGACCACACAACCAATGGGGTGGCTGTATTTCACCTGACTGTGATTTTGGCCCTCCATTTTAGAATTTCGCCTCCAGGATCCAGGGCAAAAAACCCGCTCTTTGCACCGGAGGAAAATATCACAGAAACAAGTCAACACGCGCAGCTACGGTTACAACAATAGAATCACAAGAATGGTTTGAACAATGAAATTAATTTTGTGTCAAATCACGCCTGCTAAAATACACAACAATGTAGTCTTAACTATATGAGATTTACAATATAGTTTTAACTTGGTTTTTGCAACAATGCATATGCATATATTTAAAATATTATCTTTCTTTCAAGTACAGATTTTTTAAAAGGTTGATAAGAAATATATATCCCTTAGGTTTTAAGAAGAAAAGAGGTGCAGAAACCCGGATACAAACGAAAGAAAGTTTCAAGTAAAGGATAATGCACAGAAACACAAAAGGAAGTAAGAGGACAATGCAAAAATATCAGAGGTATGTATATATTTACAATGGAACTTTTTTCAACTTCTTCCGAACTAAATTTTTCTTGCGCTGGCATTTATAAATTAAAATATTTATAACATATGGGTTAGAAATATGTATTCCTCCGGTTTTGAGAAGAAAAGAAATGGGAAAACTGAATAAGAAACGAAAGAAAAAAATCAAATAAGGATAGTAGGCAGAATCACAAAGGGTAGAAACAGGAGAACGCAAGAATATTGGAGGTATGTATATTTACTATGGATAAAAGACTAAATTTTTCTTGTGGTGTCATTTATAATTTAAAACTTTATTTCTTTTAGGTATAGGTATTTTTAAAAGATGGATTAGAAATATGTATTCCTCCGTTTTTGAAAAGAAGAGAAATGGGAAAATTAGATAAATACAAAAGAAAAATTCAAATAAGGATAATGGACAGAATCATGAAGGGAAGAAACAGGAGACCGCAATAATATCGGAGGTATGTATATGTACAATAGGGGTAAGAGAACTAAATTTTTCTTGTGTTGGCGTTTATAATTTAAAATCTTTTATTTCTTTTAGGTATAGATATTTTTAAAAGATGGATTAGAAATATGTATTCCTCCGTTTTTGAGAAAAAAGAAATGGGAAAACTGGATAAATACAAAAGAAAAATTCAAATAAGGATAATGGACAGAATCATGAAGGGAAGAAACAGGGAGACCGCAATAATATCGGAGGTATGTATATGTACAATAGCGGTAAGAGAACTAAATTTTTCTTGTGTTGGCGTTTATAATTTAAAATCTTTTATTTCTTTTAGGTATAGATATTTTTAAAAGATGGATTAGAAATATGTATTCCTCCGTTTTTGAAAAGAAGAGAAATGGGAAAATTAGATAAATACAAAAGAAAAATTCAAATAAGGATAACGGACAGAATCATGAAGGGAAGAAACAGGAGACCGCAATAATATCGGAGGTATGTATATGTACAATAGGGTTAAGAGAACTAAATTTTTCTTGTGTTGGCGTTTATAATTTAAAATCTTTTATTTCTTTTAGGTATAGATATTTTTAAGAGATGGATTAGAAATATGTATTCCTCCGTTTTTGAGAAGAAGAGAAATGGGAAAATTAGATAAATACAAAAGAAAAATTCAAATAAGGATAATGGACAGAATCATGAAGGGAATAAACAAGGAGACCGCAATAATATCGGAGGTATGTATATGTACAATAGGGGTAAGAGAAATTAATTTTTCTTGTGTTGGCGTTTATAATTTAAAATCTTTTATTTCTTTTAGGTATAGATATTTTTAAAAGATGGATTAGAAATATGTATTCCTCCGTTTTTGAAAAGAAGAGAAATGGGAAAATTAGATAAATACAAAAGATAAATTCAAATAAGGATAATGGACAGAATCATGAAGGGAAGAAACAGGAGACCGCAATAATATCGGAGGTATGTATATGTACAATAGGGGTAAGAGAACTAAATTTTTCTTCTGTTGGTGTTTATAGTTTAAAATCTTTTATTTCTTTTAGGTATAGATATTTTTAAAAGATGGATTAGAAATATGTATTCCTCCAATTCTGAGAAGAAGAGAAATGGGAAAATTAGATAAATACAAAAGAAAAATTCAAATAAGGATAATGGACAGAATCATGAAGGGAAGAAAGGGGAGAAGGCAAAAATATCAGAGGTATGTATAGTTACAACAGGTCAGAGAACTAAATATTTCTTGTGCTGACATTTATAAATTAAAATATTTATTTCTTTTAGGTATAGATATTTTTAAAAGATGTATTAGAAGTATGTATTCATCCGATTTTGCAAAGAAGAGAAATGGGAAAATTAGATAAACACAAAAGAAAAATTCAAATAAGGATAATGGACAGAATCATGAAGGGAAGAAACAGGAGACCGCAATAATATCGGAGGTATGTATATGTACAATAGGGGTAAGAGAACTAAATTTTTCTTGTATTGGCGTTTATAGTTTAAAATCTTTTATTTCTTTTAGGTATAGATATTTTTAAAAGATGGATTAGAAATATGTATTCCTCCGTTTTTGAGAAGAAGAGAAATGGGAAAATTAAATAAATACAAAAGAAAAATTCAAATAAGGATAATGGACAGAATCATGAAGGGAAGAAACAGGAGACCGCAATAATATCGGAGGTATGTATACGTACAATAGGGGTAAGAGAACTAAATTTTTCTTGTGTTGGCGTTTATAATTTAAAATCTTTTATTTCTTTTAGGTATAGATATTTTTAAAAGATGGATTCGAAATATGTATTCCTCCGTTTTTGAGAAGAAGAGAAATGGGAAAATTAGATAAATACAAAAGAAAAATTCAAATAAGGATAATGGATATAATCATGAAGGGAAGAAACAGGAGTCCGCAATAATATCGGAGGTATGTATATGTACAATAGGGGTAAGATAACTAAATTTTTCTTGTGTTGGCGTTTATAATTTAAAATCTTTTATTTCTTTTAGGTATAGATATTTTTAAAAGATGGATTAGAAATATGTATTCCTCCGTTTTTGAGAAAAAAGAAATGGGAAAACTGGATAAATACAAAAGAAAAATTCAAATAAGGATAATGGACAGAATCATGAAGGGAAAAAAGGGGAGAAGGCAAAAATATCAGAGGTATGTATAGTTACAACAGGTAAGAGAACTAAATATTTCTTGTGCTGACATTTATAAATTAAAATATTTATTTCTTTTAGGTATAGATATTTTAAAAGATGTATTAGAAGTATGTATTCATCCGATTTTGAGAAGAAAAGAAGTGAAAAAACTGGATAAAAAAGAAAAGATTCAAATAAGGGTAATGGACAGAATCACAAATGATCGAAACAGGAGTACACAAGAAAATCGGAGCTACGTATAACTAATGTGGTAAGAAGCTAAATTCTCCCAGAGTTCTTTTCTTGCGCTGGTATTTATAATTAAAAATCATTCTTTTTTCCAGGTATACATATTTTTAACAGATGGATTAGAATATGTATCCTTCAGATTTTCAGAAGAAAAGAGAAGCAGAAACCTGAATACAAATGAAAGAAAAATCACAATTCAGGAGGACACAGAGGTTCATCACGAAGGGGAGAAAGAAATAATATTGCAGGTATGTATATTTACTATTTGTAAAAGACTAAATTTTTCCTGCGGTGATATCTATAATTTAAAATATTTTCTATCTTTCAAATACAAATATTTTTAAAAGATTGATAAGAAACATGTATCCCTTAGGTTTTCAGAAGAAAAATGTGCAGAAACCTGGATACATTCGAAAGAAAGATTCAAGTAAATGATATTGGTCAGAATCACAAATGAAAGAAACAGGAGAACGCAAAAATATTGGAGGTATGTATATTTACAATGGGTTAGAGAACTAAATTTTTCTTGTGCTGGCATTTATAAATTTAAATATTTATTTCTTTTAGGTATAGATATTTTTAAAGATGGATTATAAATATGTATTCCACCGATTTTTAAAAGAAAAGAAATGTGAAAACTGGGTAAAAATTCAAATAAGGCTATTTGGACAGGATTACACAGGGTAGAACCAGGAGAACCAAGAATATTGGAGTTGTGTATATTAACTATGGTAAGAAACTAATTTCTTCCAGTGGTTCTTTTCTCGTTCTAGCATTTATAATTTAAACTCTTTATTACTTTCAGGTATAGATATCGTTAAAAGATGGATTAGAAACATGTATCTCTCCGATTTTGAGAATGAAATAGATGTGGAAACCGTGATACAAAGAAAAGTTTTAAGTAAGGATAATGGACGGAATTTGGAAGGGAAGAAACCATAGAATTACAAACAAGCATTGTTGGTACTTCTATGGAAGAAACAGGAGAAAGCAAGAATATCGTAGGTATGTGTATTTACTCTGGGTAAGAAACTAAATTCTGTTAGCGCTTGCATTTGTAATTTAAAAACTTTATTACTTTCATATATAGATATTTATGAAAGATAGATTAGAAATGTGTGTACCTCCGAATTTGAGAAGGAAAGAGGTGGAGAAGCCCGAATACAAACGAAAGGAAATTGCAAGTAAAGGTAACGGACAAAGCTATGAAGGGAAGAAACAGAATAAAAGTAAATTTATAGAAGGTATGTTTATTTACTGTGGGTAAAAACTAAATTTTTCCTATGGTGGCACTTATAATTCAACAGGTTTTCATCGTTCCGATATAAATAATTAAAAAAATGGATTTGAAATATACATCCCTCCGGTTTTCAAAAAATATATAGGTGCAGAAACCTGAATACAAATGAAAGGAAAGACTCAATTCAGGAGGACCGGGGAGGATCGCGAAAGGAAGGAACTGAAGAACTCAAAAATTTAGAAGGACAGAAAAGATTCAAGTAAGGTTAATGGTCAAAATCACGAAGGGAAGAAACAAGAGAAAGCGAGAATATCGGACGTATATATATTTTGCATGGATAAGTAATTTAATTAAGGTATGTGTGCAAAGATGGCTAGTGTTCCAAGGTATCCCACACCACAAAACTAGAAATAATTTCATTTTTAATCACAAGATGACGCTACTGCATCCTCAATCATGTATCTGTAGTGCACGTGGCTGAATCACAGATTAAATATCTCATAAAAAATATTTAATCTGTGAAGTAGAGCAGGTCTTGTTAGCTGAGTGATCTAAAGCACCATTTTAAAGCTCTGAACTTTTGTAGACGACGCGGATTCAAGCCCAATGCCCGGCAAAATGATTTCTGTATCATTTTTGGCGATAATTCATTTCGATAATGATATTTTATTAAGATGAGAAGTTATATGATTTTGATTTTATTATTATTTTAATGGTTTATCATTAAATAAAATTTACCACTCAAAAATCTTTCTATATATAAAAAAAAGTTTTGATTTGGAAATGGACCAATGAACATCTGCGTAGATATTCCGGGTTGATCCGCATCCAATTTGAATGCTTAAGCATGGCCTTTCATCGTTAATATTAAGAAAACTGTTGCATACAAAAATATGAAAATCGGTGGTATTATAGAAAAATGTTTGATAAACACGCTGATGCAGACAGTTTTCAAATCGAAGAATTATTTTAAGAGATATTTAACCCCTTCGGGACGGGAGCCTTTTACGAAATTTTTAATCTTTGTCACCGTTTTCTAATAACAGAAATTTGTATCTTATTGAATCGACAAACTGCGCTGATTAAATAAGGCAAATTTTACAGTAAAATTTTACCGGTGAGGAAAAGCAAGGATTCTGCGCACTTCATGCGGCACGTATACGTGCCGCTCGTCCCCAAGGGGTTAATGCTAAAGTTGGACAAAGTCGTTCCATTAAAAAAGTTTTATTTGAGCAAAAACTACGCATGAGAATTTAATCATTTTTAGATTATTTTATACGTTATAAGTTCCCAATGCGCAGATTGCATTTATTTTTCTTATTTGACGCATTTTTTGAGGTTTTATTTCTATTTTTAATTCAAATTTTCAGCATTTCGAGAGATGTATCTTACAAATTTTAGAAAATGTCATTAATTTAAACTGTTGCCAATTTTATAAACAGCGAAACAAATTATCATATCAAATATTTCTTCAAATTAAAAATTTATTTACACGTGACTATTACAAACAGAAAAAAAACTTTAAAATTAGAATTAAATGATTACATGTTAAAAGCAGGAAAATTACGTCATATGAACCATATTTACACTTGAATTTTACGTCATATTTAAAATGCCCAAAAATATGGTAAAACAATTTAAATTGAAAAATATATTTGCGCGAGATATTTTGAGATAACCTTTTCAACTATTATCGTGAATTCGAAGACAGCGCAAATAATATTTCCTTCTAACAACAAAAGTATTTTTACGTGAATATTAATAAGAGAAATAAAAGTTTGGTGTAAATTACGTCAGATTTGAAACGATACATTTAAAATGAATTATTTAAAAGAACTATCTTATAGCGCTGCTAAAAAATACCGGGAGACAATGACACTGTTTACTTAATTCATTTTACATTAGCTTATTTTCAAATAACTAATGTGTTTAATTAAATACGAAAACAGCCATTGTATCTCTTAACAGCAACAGATTTGGTCTTAAAAATCCCCAATCCAAGAAAAACGAATGGAAACCCGTTTACAGAGAGATCGCTACTGTTTTTTTTTTATTATTATTTTAATTCAATATTTTTAAAGCCGATCAAATGCGTGCAATTAGCGTGCTTTTTGGATTTTGGTGTGCCTGAACGGAGGTTGGCGAGCGTAGCTCGTAGGGGGCAAAGCCCCCTAGTAATTTGAAAAAATAATTTTATATTTAAAATATTTAGCGTAAAATATTTTGCATGTAATTATCAATTAAATAAACTGACCTGATATACAACTTTTGTTTATATTTTTTTACCATTATCAAGAAAATATAGGTGTGTGAGTCATAAGGAGAAGTTTGCCATTCTCTTCCGTAAAATAAATAAATAAATAAAACGGAAAGAAAGGAAAATATTCATATAAGAACTATAAAATAAATTATATTGATATCCATGGTTTAGTATTTAAAAAATGAAGAAAAAAGTAAGATAAAATTCAAGCAATAAAAAATATATATTATAAATCGTTAGTTACATCAAGTTTCAAAATTAGGCTTTTAGAAAATGAGACTGATATAAATAAAATTCATGGCAGCTTTTAAAGATCGTGTATTTAAAAAAATAAAAATTGATATTGTTATTTTTTCAACAACAAAAATAAGACTGTAGTAAGTAAAAACAAATGCTGTGCCCAGTATTTTTTGGTAAATTTCTGATTAAAGGCAAGCATGATTGGTTGTAAGTTATAAACTTAAAGTTATTTCACTTCATTAAATAGGTTATACTGACAGCACCCTCTAGCTCGCCTTCAAGAAATAGGAATCACTTATGCAATATCAAAAATTTGTCACGATTTCAATAATTAATTTAAAAGCAACTAATTCAAAATTCAAGAATTTTTCTAATGGAGCATTCAAGTTATTTACCGTCAAATCTTGACGGGTACTATCTGGTAAATTTATGAAATTAATAGTTTTTCGTTGTGCAATTGGCGACCATATGTATGTTTCCAAAGTAGCCCGATACCCAAGCCACCTTAGAAAACAAATATGGGAATCAATGTAGTAAGGGTAATTTTAAAAATTTCTACTTAAATATTTGAAAAACTTATTACATTTATTATCACTTATTATACTTTTCCAACAATTTCCACACCATTGAGAATACCAGAGATCCCCTAAAGTCAATAACTCCCAGAACAAAAGCCCTGAACTACCGTTCACAAAAAGTGGTTCAAAGTCTTTTCGCGTCAGAAGATAAGATGATTAAAATCAAAAACTCGAAAGATATCAAAATAATGAACATCAGAGCATGAGTGATTGCCGATTTAATTTGTCATAATTAGATATTATAAACTTTCAATTTTGGCCAATAGTTCCTGAGGAAGCCGGAATAAGAAAAAACGACCCCCCCCCCCCCCCCCCCAACACACACACACTTTTAAAACATGGTATGACATCTTCCATTCCTCACCAAAAATTTTCCAAAGCACAATTATTCTCTTCAAACGTGAAAGAAGTTCTGGGTGTGAAAAAAAGAGTCTCACGAATTCGCAAAAAGACTTCCAGAAAAAATATATTTTTTAAAACAGAGATTAAGTGAATGTTTTTGTTTTTTCGTGTTTAGATTAGCAAAGCGTATACCTGTTTTTTAAAATCTCAGAGAAAACGAAGAACCCGAACACGGCTTTCGGAAAATATTTTTTGAAAGGGTTAATATTAATATATTTTCTAAATAAATTACACCGTTAGAAAGAAAAATGTACGCAGGTTGAGTGGGCATTTTTTGTTTTCCCGAATTCGATCCGAAGAGCCGATGCGGGTTTGTCAGTATGCGGATGAACAAAAAATCTCGACCTGGGCGTTCTAAAAATAATTCTCTTAAAACGGTAAAAATTAATAGTTTTTTAAACAGTTAACGCCTTTAGAAAGAAAAAAAAATACGATTATTAAATGGGTATTTTTTTCATATTTCGATTCCTTTTCCCCGCTTCCTTCTTCTCTACTTGTAAAATTTTGGAATACTTCGGAAACAGCGACGATTGGCGATCGTGCACCATTTTGCAATTTTTATTCTGATTTCTAATTACTATCTCGGTTAATTAACAAACGATACAAAATATGAGCCGAACCTCAGCAACTCTTTTTGGCGTCTGGTGCGTATAATACCTTGTTAATTTGTCTACTAGTAGTCGGTGCAAGGCCCGAATAGCAAGTTTCTGTGCCAGAGGCACTTCCGATTTTTCGTGCCGGTTTACTGATACTATATTTTTTTACATGTTACACACTCATTCGAAAAGTGTCAACTCAAAAGATTAAGTTTTCCAGAAAATTGAAAAATGGTTCCAGGAATAAAAATAAAATATTTTTTTCTATTATTTATTGAAATGGGTTTTTAACATACATTGAGATATATTTTTGTCATTTCATGGGATGAATATCTCAAATATCACATTTTTTCAGAATTATTTTATTTTTTAATGGAAATTTCGATGAAATTATACAAAATTTCGAGCCCCTCAGAAATTTCTTGCCAGGGCATGGGCCCCAGGTGCCCGTGCGATAGTCAGGACCTGAGTCGGTGCATCAGTAAAGATAATGTTGGCGCCGAACCGAAGAACTCTGTCAGCGCCTAGAGTAGGTGCCGTTCACACCAACCTTGCTGCGGCTCTGAATATGAGCTTCAGAAGCATTCGGAGGAGCCTTGATTTATAATGTTTGAAACACGTGACCACATGCCCCCCGCCCAAGTTTCCACCTACCAATCAAAATCACCGATATTTTAGCGCTCAACAAATGAAAGTGGAGAAAGCCAGGAAATTTGGGAGGCAAACAAAAAACATTCACACGGTTCCCAAGCAGGTTGCTAGGGTGTGACGTCCGTTGAAACTGATCTGTGGTCATCCAAATTTTCAGACCTGTACGTGCGGTAGATTTTCTTAGCCATCGCCAACAGAGAACAAACACACGCAAGGACAGACATCTTTCTTTTAGTATTATCATTTCTTTATTAGTATAGACTATAAATTAATTAAAATTTAAAAAGCAACGAAATTTTAATTAGTTAATTATATTTTAATTGATAAATTAAATTTTAACAATTAAATAACGATTAAAACAATCAAATAAATTATATTTTATTAATCGATTAAATTAATCAATCAAATTATATCATATTTTTCAAAGATAATTTTTTAACTCTTGCAAATGCAGTCAATTAAATTAATTAATAACTAAAAAGCCAATTAATTAGGAGCTAAGAAAATAATTAAATTAACTTCCTAAATAAATATATATTAACAAAACAAAATTACGTTTCTGCAAATTTAGTTTTTTAGTTAGCAATTTTTTTTTCTAACTTAGAAAAACTTGTCAAAAATGTAAAAATAAAATTCCCGGGAAAATCGCTTGAAATATCCGGTGTGAAAGCACCGGATATGTGATCTACACATAAATGCAGCACAGTAATGAGCAATTTTACAACATAAAGGGTGGACCATTCGAGACGACAGCCATGCCGCTATAGGGCAGTTTCGAAAAAGACAGGCTGCTGCGGTGCTTTCCACGTTTCTTTTTTTACAGACCGCTCGAGTGACATATGCTGTTTTCGTACATCTGCATTGGTGCATTCAAGCACCACGTGACTCCAGCGGTCTGTAAAAAAGATACGTGTAAAGCACCGCGGTAGCCTTTCTTTTTCATTAGCCTCGGGCAGTTTCATATGACATCACAAATTGACCATTGGAGGTCAAACAGCCGTTGAAAGGCAGCTGTGATTGGTAGCTGAGAGGATTATGGGCGCGGCTGGAGGTCAACCGAACAATTCTGATTGTCGGATGAAAAGTAAAGGAGCTGATCCCCCTTCAAAATAAAGCAGTAAAGCAAAATAATCAAACAGAAATCAGCCCTAGCAAACACAACATTTCCCACAAGCTAGGGCTACCCTTACCACAAGCCATCCAACAACTTCGTGACGTCATATACTCGTAATCGTTAGCCTCAACACAACAAGTACTTCTACTTCTACTAATATTGTGCAACACGAGGGCCGTGTCTACGAATCCGGCTGGTCGGATTCCGTAGAATTCTCACTGGAAAACCGGCTGGTTTGTTTATTCGGATAAGCGCCCTCTATCGTCTTCCGGTAAAACAACTAATATTACGGCTGGTTGGGCTTTGCCAGCCGTAATATTAGTTGTTTTGTTTTGTTGCGGATAGACTGTGGGTGTGGGAACCGACTGATTTAAAGAAACACAATTATATTTGTTTGAGCTTTAGAGGTTAATAAAATGACCAAATTTTTATTTCATCTTGCCCTTTTATTTTCAGTTTTATTTTTTTTTTTTTGTAAAGATAGTTTAAATTTAATTTTAATAAAAAAAATCACATTTCAAATTTTTAAAAATTAAATATTTAAATTGTTATCTTAAAAATATTAAAAGTTATATTAAAGTTTTAATATATGTTAATTAAAAGTTAATTTTATTATTATTATTTAATGAAATGAAAAAAAATCCTTTCAAATTTTATAAGTAAACTTTTAATAATTACCAAAATATGAACAAACTGAAGGGTTCCAAGAAGTTATGGGCTAAAATTTGGTCTGAATTTAATACTATTCACATAGCACTAAATTTATTAACAGGAAGTAATTTTAATATCTGGGTGGTAGCAAATATTTTCTATACTTGACTTGGGGTTTCAGATAAATGAAAGGTAGTGATTAAAACTCCATAAGTAAAAATGTAAATCCTAAATTATGTTAAAAGTTTCAAAATATTTCACCAAACATTAAATTTATTATTAATATAACATCATACATTACTATAACATATACATCACATAAAATTAGTGTTTGATTTTCTTTAATAAGCCTATTTAATTTAAAATTGTGGCATATTTCAATTTATATCAATTATAGTTTGACGCTTTAAAAATAAAATGTGATTAAAATTTTCTGTAAAAATAATCATCATCCAGGGACGTAGAAAAGGAAATGGCATATAATTATTTGTATTTACTTTTTTATTAGTATAAATTTGAAACTTTCGGTCAAGAAAATTTAGCCTGTTAAAACTTGATGTTTTATAAGAGGGTCCCCTTCACCCCACCCCACCACCCCCGTTGTATGATAATGTGATTGATAATCGTAACTCTGTGTAATTTTTAATATCCTGTATAAAATTATCAAAATGTTTATTTCGTAATAATAGCATTAATAATTAGTTTGGACGTTAAATTTTTCTCATGAATGTATACAGTATTGATATTTATCTCATTTATTTGATACTGACTACTTGAACACTTCGCATACTTTTTGAACTGTTATGCTACTGTCATCATCATAAACACCCTTGATTAAAACCTACATTTGAATGACATGAAGATGAAGCTGTATAGTTATTTCTAGATATATTCTTTTTATTTCAAAAATAGAAATTTTAAAGAGTGTAATAACTATTATTTGTTTAGCCTGTATGTATTTTGCTCACTGTAAAGGTTAAAAAAAAACGTCCTTCCAGAAAACTCGGGTAAATAAATAAAGAAGATCTAAGGATTAATGTAAAAATAATCTTAGATTTGTGTGAATCTCCCTTCAGTAGTCGCCTAAGTTTGGCGAAAAACACTGGCGCGTTGTCTGCAGAGCCTTTGCAGCAACCCTATGAAAACTCATTCGTCATTGTCAAGGCTTCTTGTTGCATTTTTCTAAATTTTCCTTTCTCCATCTGACTGACCCGACTTCTCTTTCACATATTGCAGCGGTTCCCAACCGGGTATGTGAAAATAATATCGGTAATGGCGGAAATCATAGAAAAGGGATAGTAAACTCACTAAAATGTTAGAAATGGCAATTTAATTTTTATCGATTTATAATATAGTTGTTATAAGACGATAACTAATGAAAAAGAGCATGTTTGCTAGTTGAGTGAAAGGGGGGGGGGGGTGGTTACTCCGAAGTGAAAATCCTATAAGAAAGGGGCACGTGCGTGAAAGAAAAAAGGTTGTGAAGCGCTTGTATGTTGCTTTGCGCGCAGAAATGGATATCACCCAGATGGCTTTCCTCTTGATTATTTCTCGAGATAAAATCTATTTACTGTTGTCAGTTCCACTTTCATAAAATGCGAAAGGGGAGACAAAAAAAAAAAAAAAAAGACCGGACGGCGGTTTCTAAATAAAGCAACAATTAAAAAATATATATATGTATAGTAAATCATACGAAATCGAAACTTGTCTATACTTGAAACCTCATTTAAATGTAAAATGTTCTTAGCCCTATGTAAGAAATACCTTAAAATACACCTGCTGAGAAGAAAATCTGTCTAAACCACAATCTTTCTCCCGTCGTTTTAGTTTTTCTCTTATCTATGTTTTGCTTAAATATCGACCGAAAGAGGTTTTTTAGACCGAAACCAAATTTCGGTAATCGTCCTATTTTCGGCCGGAAACGAAAACGTCTAAAAATTTTTTTTTTAAGTAATCAATACTTACATACATAAATATACATAGTTATTAATTACTTGTACGTGTTTAGTAATTACTTATACGTGTTTATTAATTATACGCAGCGGTCGATCCAGGCAAAATTTGGGGCCTATTTAGGGCCCTTTTACAAAAATCTATTTAATAAAAAGGGCCCCTTCACAAAAATAAATTTAATAAAATGGGCCCCTTCACAAAAATGAACTTAATAAAACAGGCCCCTTCACAAAATTCCTTTTAATAAAATAGGCCCTCTTCGTAACGTTCTTTTTCATAAAAACTGTTTTCAAATGTGTAATTTGTAATTAAAACCAGGTCACGAAAAACAAAAACTTTAGCAAGGGGATTTAAAAAAGTTTTTGTTAAAAAATTCTTGGTTCGAATTTGAGTAACTGAATTTCAACTTTACATATAAAATGTTATTTTTCACAAAAATGACTTTTATTTTTCACAAAATGGGCCCCAAAAATAAAAACCTGCATCGACCCCTGAATACGTAATTATTAATTATATTATACGTATAGCCCATGTTTGCTCTCTGTGCCTCTGACCAAAACATTTTATTTTTATATACCGTATTTTATGGAAGAAACGCCGCACCCGTCGTAAACGCCGCACTCCTCAAATTGGCCTGAATAAGCTTAAAAATATCGTAATCGCCGCACCAGTTGTAAACGCCGCATCCATCGGAGCTCTACTTTTGTCGACAACGTCACATTGACCTAACTTTAATCAAAGTTTTCTGAGCAGTGTAGGATGTCTCGTTTTTAATATCTTAAGGTGTCTGAAGTTTTATTTAAAATATTTAAATCCGATTTTAAATATTTTTATGAATTTTTAAATTAAAGAAACTCCGTTGGTATTTAAAAAAAAATCGTAAACGCCGCACTTGGAAAAAAATTAACTTTTAAACTCGTAAACGCCGCGGCGTTTCTTCCATAAAATACGGTAACATAAAATGCAATCATTTCATCAACGACATAGAATGATTTCCTAATTATACGAGTTTCATCTAATTAACAAACGTTTATACGTACCTAGATTTAACTTTTATAATGATTTTTGTAAATTATGATCTATTATACTAGAACCACCGTCGACAACTGGCGGACCACGGTCCACACCAGGACCGCGGAAGGTCGAAGTTTGGACCACCTATAAAGATCATGCAAAGGAAGAATTTATTAATTTTCCAACGATACTTGAATATAAAAAGAAGAATTTCGAAACACATACTGCAGTGTTCCTTGATGTCACTGCGAAGTTGTTCAGTCTCGAAAAACCTTTACTTCAAATGGAGATAATTTACTTGCAAGAAGATACTTCCTTGCAAATGTATAAAACTGCATCCCCTGAAGAATTTTGGGGTAGACATGTCTCAGAAAAGTATGGAAATTGCAAAAAACTAGCCATTACTATGGATAACTGTTACTAGCTATTACTACCACGTTTAGCTCCACATATACAGGGTGCAATATGTTATCTATCGCCGACCTTATTTCTCAACCGTTGGTCGTAGACATATACAGTCGGACCTCTATTTAACGAACTTCTATTTTGCGAATTTCTCTATTTTGCGAACTTTTCCTTGGAACCAAGAACATTTTGCGAATTTCTTCGTAAAATAACCTCCAAATAGCGAAGTGCATTCATTCTCTATTTAACGAACTTTTTCTTGTGATCTAATTTTTTTTTCCCATTTCTCAAAATATTTCTGGACATTTCAAACTTATTCTTTCTTTAAACACATTTTATGATGTTCAATAGCCTTGAACTGGTTTTACCAGGCGCCTTTTTTGTCAGCAGTGAGAATTCGGTAAGTACGGGAGGACGAAGACGATAATCCCTAAGAGTAACTTAAAAAAATGTAGATATAGTGAGAAAAAAAAGAAGAAATTAACCATGATGTGCTGATTGATGATTGTATTTCACTTAATTCTGAAATTAAGTCCTTGGAAACGCTATCCGAATTGGATATTTTCTACAGTGTGAAAAATAAAAACAATACAGCAATGAATTGCGATGAAGACGAATATGATGATGATGGAAATGATCGTGATGCAGGAATTAACAAAACTTCGTATAATGAAATGATAAAATCATTTGAAACAATCCGACGCGGATTATAGTTAGAAGAAAATGCGCATGAAGGGTTTTTTGGTGCATTGCAAAGATGCGAGACGTATTATGAGAGAAAGTACTTTTTAAAATACAAACTCGGGCAAAATTAACAGAGATTAATAAATAAATAAATTTAAGGACGCATATGTTAATGTATGTTTAAAATTATTTGCTGTAATAATAATAAATACGATAATGTCATTAAAATTCGTTAATTTTAATATAAAGCTATTTACTTTAAACAGAAAATACAGTGTATTCCCAGACAATGTTTTGTTTTCCTTGCAGATTTCAAAGACTCAAACACATAGAAAAAATGAATTGATGATGGATATTGACGGGTAAAATAAATAAAACAAATCGATATAATTTATTTAAAAAAAATGTGATTAACTACTTTTAGTAAAAATATTTAGTGTTTATGAATCTAAAATCTGTTTTATGTAGTTTAAAGTATTTAAAAAGGTCAATCTCTATTTAACGAATTTTCCATATAACGAACTTTTTTCCGGGATTTAGCCACTTCGTTAAATAGAGGTTCGACTGTAGTTCCAATTACAAAAACGTTTCAAATGAGCTAAATATTCATGTTGTGGCATTATTTAAAGTAAAAAATCAATTTGATAAAAATTACGAAAACTAACTTTTTATACGGTCCCCCAGTCCCTATAATTATATTTAGTAAAAGTTTACTCATATCATAACATATATAATACAAAATGTTTGACATCTGTACTACAAAAATTGACCGAGTTATTAAATTTCAAATTTTGAGATTTTTGCACATGATTTTCTTTTTCATTAAGGGATCAGTTAAAAGATGAATTAAAGTAATTCGAGATCAAATTCAGAGTGCAATGTCCTTTTTACGGCGAAACCACCTTTAGCCGGTATCACCAAATCGGGGAATCACCAAATACGGTTATTTCATCTAAAAATTTGAGCTAAATTTTATGGGTTGAACAACATTCAAAGGTACCGACGATACCGGCTAAAAGTGGCTTCGCCATAAAAAGGACATTGCACCCTGATTTAGATCTCGAATTACTTTAATTCATCGTTTAACTGATTCCTCAATGAAAGACAAAATCATGTGCAAAAATCTCAAACTTTGAAATTGAATAACTGTGTCAATTTTTGTAGTACAGATGTCAAACTTTTTGTGTTATATCTGTTATGATATGTGTAAAATTTTACTAAATATAACTATAGGGACTGGAGGACCGTATAAAAATTTAGTTTTCGAAATTTTTATAAAATTGAATTTTGACTTTAAATAATGCCACAACATGAATATTTACCTCATTTGAAACGTTTTTGTAATTGGAACTATATGTCTACGATCAACGGTTGAGAAATTAAATGTCGGCGGTAGATAACATATTGCACCCTGTATATGTGAAAGAACTTTCTCCAAAATGAATTTTTTGAGAACAAATATCGTTCGAGATTAACGGGCGCACACCTTGAAGACACTCTTCGCATTAGCTGTTCACCACGTGAACCAAACTAAAAAATTGGCTCAAGACCGCAAGTGTAATTTTTCTGTTTTATTATGTGTATGTAAAAAATTTCTGAACGCATACCTGTATGTAGTAATTTTTCAGAGCGAATACCTGACTTTCTATTTTATAATATATGTATGTGTACGTAAAAATAACAATTTAAAAGTAACACGTACTTGTATTACTCATGTGTTTGTTTTTTCTCTGGACCTCGATAAAATGTTTCAAAAGCATTCGGACCCCACTTAAAATTACTTGCCGACCCTTGTACTAGAACTTTCTCAAAGAGTATTCGAAAGCCTTTTCCAGGTTCAGACTAAAAATTTTTTATTACTGTTAAATCTGCAGCTTTTAATGAGCACGTGAAAAGAGTCTTCAGAGTTTAGTCTTATATGCATTGCTTGCTTTATAATGTGCTCTCACATCTTGTCTCAGTCGTGACTTATAATCATAAACAATGAAGCTCGTAGTAATAAATAAAGAGTGTATCATCTAAGCCGATGCAACTCAAATCGATGAATAATGCTGAAATTTTTCGAAGGAAGAAACGAGATTTTCGGAATACAGATAGTTTCGGTCCGGCCGAATTTTCTGCAGCATTTTCGTCGAAAACGAATTTTCGGTGAAACTCAGATTTTGGGTCGAAAACGAAACCGAATTTTCGGTCGATCTCTAGTTTTACTGTACTAAATAAACATAATAATCTTACACAGTAAAATCCGTTAACACGTCCACTGCCAAAACTATAAAGTAAGAATTTTCAAATTTCTTGCTGAAAGTCGTTTGCCACCACAAATTCAGTTCGATAAATAAATAAATTTTTTTATTCTAAAATAGTGGTAACAAAGTAATTAATGAATTAAAACCAGCAAATGTGTTAAAGCGGAATCGCTAAAGAGACAAATATAATTCAATTTTGAAGAGGTTTTCAACTGAACAGTGCAACAGTTGTATGGTATTCCATCAGTAGGCATTATGAAATTTTTATGTTATTAACCCCTTGGGGACAAGCGTCACGTATACGTGCCACATAAGGTGCTCAGAATCTCCGATTATATCTACCAGTTATTTCGTTAATATAAATTTTACCTTATTTAATCAGGACGTTTTCCTGATTCAATTAGCCAAAAATTTCTGTATTAAAAAACCGGTGATAAAAGATTAAAAATTCCGTAAAAGACGCTCGTCGCGAAAGGGTTAAGACAGGATTTCGTTATAAACAGCTTTCATTATCCCATGTTTTGCTGAACCACGTAGGGGAGACCGGGGCTAGTTGGCTACAGGGGTAAGTAGGCGCAGTCCCCATAAATCGCCTGTTTGTGGATAGATTGTGCAACGAGTCACAGAGTATCTTTCTTCCTGCGTTTTACAATCCTCATTGTAGTTTTGCAGCGTTACCTACGTGCAGTGGACATTTATTACGATTTTTCTGTTTTTTGCGCTCATAAGTAATTTTTTGTTGCTTCATTATTTTTCTAATTTCTAATACTTATCTTAATAATACTTATCTTAATAATTTTTCTTAGTGTATGATTAACTGTACCTACCCATATGTGATTTACTTGGATTATTTATGCTTAGATGTTTACTTGTCCCTTTTGTGAAGAAATTTATTATGGAGCTAGAGGGCGCATTGAACACGGGGCAAGTTGGCTCGGTGTCTGGTGTGTGCTGGTAGCTTGAAAAACAGCGAACACCGAAAAAAGTGGTTGCAATGCAAGATTTTGGGCACACGGGGCTTGCCCAAACGGAGACACTCGATTTTTTATTTGTGACAACTGTAACTCTGATGATGATGTTATCGAGTAGGATAGAAGTTACTCAATGTTAATGTTTTATTCATTATTTTTATGTCTGTATAATTTAGAATTTACATTGTACGTCGATAACGCCTTTGATTAAACCTACTGGTAATAATGAAATTGATTTCTCTTAACTCCGTGTCTTATTTAAATTTTTATAAAGCGTGTGCCAACTTACCCCATAGGTATAGGCAACTTTCCCCGTGACGGGGTAGGTTGGCGCACAATTTTCCTTTTACTTTAGGCTTCCGCTAAACATAAACTACAAAAGCTACAAACTCAAAACTCCGGGTATTTATAGCCCAATACCTGTTCTTTAAAAGTACAGTTAAAATTTCATCAAAAAATTAATCAAAATCAATAACTAAACTAGTATGTTGTGGCCATCACAAAACTTTCTTCTATATAAATCACGTCAATTAAATCATTTAAATAGTACAAGAAATAACAACGATTTAGCACCAATTCATATCAAAGTATATCTGAATTTGAAGTTGGATGAAAATTCGCGCATTAGTTCTTGAGATAGAGCTATAGCGGAAATTCTGAAAAAATGTAGCATAGCAGCGCCACCTGTTGAGCGATTTACACCAAAAGTAAACAGCACTAAACGATATCAAGGTATACCTGAATCTGAAGTTTGTTGAAAATCCAAGCATTAGTTCTTGAGATAAAGCTATTGCGGAAATCGCAAAAAATACAGCATAGCAGCGCCACCTGTTGAGCGATTTACACCAAAAATTAAACAGCACTAATTTATACATCAATTCATGTCAAGGACTAACTAAATCTGAAGTTTGATGAAAATCCGTGCAACAGTTCTTGAGATACAGCTCTTGTGGAAATCGTGAAAAATGCAGAACAGAAGCGCCACCTGTTGAGCGATTTACACTAAAAATTAAACAGCATTAATTTATACATCAATTCATGTCAAGGACTAACTAAATCTGAAGTTTGATGAAAATCCGTGCAATAGTTCTTGAGATACACCTCTTCTGGAAATCGTGAAAAATGCAGCACAGCAGCGCCACCTGTAGGGCGATTTGTACCAAAAATTAAGCAGCACTAATTTATATCAGGGAGTAACTGAATCTGAAGTTTGATGAAAATTCGTGCGTTTTTTCTTGAGTTAGAGCTATTGCGATAATCATGAACAATGCAGCATACCAGCGCCACCTGTTGGGCGATTGTCACAAAAAAGTAATCAGCACCAAACTATATCCTGGACTAACTGAATCTGACGTTTTATGAAAATCCGTGCAGTAGTTCTTGAGATACAGCTATTGCAGAAATCGTTAAAAATGCCGCATAGTAGCGCCACCTGTGGGGCGATTTTCACCAAAAACTAATCAGTTCAAGTTTATATCAAGGTCTAACTAAATATGAAGTTTTGTGAAATTTCGTCCATTAGTTCTTGAGATAGAGCGCCCACAAAATTTGTGTCACATACAGACAGACAGACGGACGGACAGACAGACAGACAGACAGACAGACGGACAGACAGACAGACAGACTCACAGACAGACATTTTGTAAAAACATGTTTTTTGGAATCTCTGACTCATAAAACGTGTAAATCTGTCGAAAACTGGAATTCGAAAATTTTCATGAAACCAATACTTTCTTCTTGTAAAGATAGAAGAAAGTAAAAATGCTCCTACTAGCCCCGGTCTCCCCTATATTAAAACGTGTAAAAACTGAATCTCTAAGATCCGGAAAGATACTTTGTTTATTGACAGGCAATGGCATAAACAAAGCAGACTTAGCATGTGGATTTGTAGGATATTTTTTTTTAGCAGGACTAAGATTTCCTATTATAGAAAGGTTCTGTGTACACAGTTTTTACTGTATAAAATCCCATTCTATGTAGAGGAATAAATAGGGTAGTAAAAAGAAATTTAAGAGAATTTGTTACAGTTTTTTCACAGACAGTTGGATTATTTTGGCGATAGTAGTATGGTGCATTGTTTTTGTAACATGCAAACAGTTGGAATCATAAAGAATATTTCACAATTTATCACATGCGCCCTGAGAACAGAAAAATGGCTTTAAAATTAATTTATAATTAAATTCTAAGAATACCAACATATTGTGTTAAAATTCTCTATCTAGGTATTCCACAAATGAAAAAGTCTTGTTTTAATATAGAAGGTTAAACATATATTTTATTGAATTCCATCTTAAAGCTATTCTCAAATCCAAACTGTCGACTTTCAGATACATTTCTGAATTCTTTTTGTTCGCAAACACATGAAATTGGC
This sequence comes from Maratus speciosus, assembly GCA_963932465.1. NCBI lineage: Eukaryota > Metazoa > Arthropoda > Arachnida > Araneae > Salticidae > Maratus > Maratus speciosus. Next base: position 158,761,584 of record OZ010789.1, read on the forward strand.
AGATGATCTTACTCAGAAAGTATGTAATCGAACAGATTTTCCCTTTTTCTGAAAAGACAAAAAATCTTGCCAAATATCCTGAAAAGTGGGCGCTTGGAACTGAATTACCGGACGCGACAGTGCGGGAAAGGAAAAAACTGTCGTCGTTAGACAGCAATAGTTTGCAACTCAAGATGGAATTTAATTATTAAAAAAGTGAAAGCTGTTCGATTACAAATCACTTCAATAATCATGCCTGCAAGCATTATGTTTTTGCGTTTAAAAATAAGTTCGTAAATATGTGAGAAAGCTTCAGAGAGAAATATTTTTTTTAAGGTAATCTTCCATCCTATCCTAAAAAATCTCTAGTGTTAAAATTAGAGGGAAAATTAATAGACCGGGAACCGGCAGCACAGACAATCACCTCATCGAGTTCACGAATGAAATTCTAGGATTAGTTAAATCTTGATTCGCATATTAAAACGCAATCGGTCTGCCAAGTCTTATCTTGGTGGGAAATACCTGAAAACCCGATTTTAGTGGCTGACTCGTAGGTTTACCATTGTGTTTTCCTGCACCAAAAGGTATGAAAACAGGGAGGACTGGGAGAAGGAAAACACAATGGTAAACCTACTAGTGAGCCGTATAAAATCGGGTTTTCCACCAAGATAGGACTTGGCAGACCGACTGCGTTTTAATATGCGAATCAAGATTTAACTAATCCTAGAATTTCATCCGTGAACTCGATGAGGTGATTGTCTGTGCTGACGGCTCCCGGTCTATTAGTTTTCTTTCTATTCAATCCATTCTTTGCATCATTAGTCACATTAGCTAGCAATTAATTACGGATTTTGTATAGATAATTTCTTAGTTGACTTTTGGACATGCATTGTAAAAAATAAAAAAAAGTTAATGATATGAAGTAAATAATGTGAATGGTTTGTGTGTTTTCATTTATATTTTAACCCCTTGCCTGTGACTCCCGAACTCAGTTCAGGCAACGCAAATGCGCCAATTTTGGGGTACCCGACCTGAGTTCGGGCAAGAGAAAAAACATTGTTTCGATTCCGTGACCCCCGAACTCAGTTCATCCAATGCATAATATGTAACTTACCATTTTCCCAATCGATGGCGAACCCTTTCCCGCGAAAAGTTCGGCAGTTTTGCGCCATTTGTCGGATTTTTGTAATTTTGCAGTTCTTCACAAATTTCATTCAAACCACTTTATGTTTGACAGACAGGATTTGTGAAATTCAAAGGAATCTGAGGGATATGGAATTCATGACAGTTGATATAAATACTAATATTGTTGTATTAGTTTATTATATTTATTTTGAAAATGATGTCATTTGATTTATTTCGCTATAATTTGAGCAATCTATTAACATTTCCCATATATGTGAAAATATTGAATATAGTAGTTATTTCGTTTATTTTATTATTATTTTTTTAATAATCTATTTCTAACATTTTGATGATAATAACGAACACAATTAAAGAGTAAAAAAATTTCCCATTTTTGACTCGTTTTTCTCAAATATATTCCACAGGTAAGGGTTAAATAACCGAAATTTATCGATCGAACATTCACAAATATATATTTTTCTATTGAAAAATTTTTGTAACTTAAAATAATTTTCGCTCAGTTTCAATACCGAAAACAATTTAGGTTCTGTTCTAATTTTCTTTCCGTCAGAAATAAAAATTTTCCTATTTTCATTTTCTCATTCGGTTCCGGTTCAAAACTTTACTTATTTCATTTTTTACGTATGTATAGATTAATAATTGTATTATTATTATTATTATTATTATTTACCTTTTAATCGTGTCATACCATACATAGTTGCCTATAAGGTAAATGCACCAATAGTGATGGGCCAATGTACCAGCTGTAGCCCACTAATTTTTAAAGTTTAAAAACAAGCTCACAAATCCATTTCTAAACTAGTATGTTGTGGCCATCACAAAACTTTCTTCTATATAAATCACGTCAATTAAATCGCTTAAATAGTACCAATTCATATCACAATATATCTGAATTTGAAGTTTGGTGAAAATTCGTGCATTAGTTCTTGTATAGAGCTATAGCGGAAATTCTGAAAAATGTAGTATAGCAGCGCCACCTGTTGAGCGATTTACACCAAAACATAAACAGCACTAATTGATATCAAGGTATACCTGAATCTGAAGTTTGATAAAAATTCATGCATTAGTTATTGAGATACAGCTGTGGCGGAAATTCGGAAAAATGCAGCATAGCAGCGCCACCTGTTGAGCGATTTGCACCAAAACATAAACAGCACTAATTCATATCATGGTGTACCTGAATCTGAAGTTTGTTGAAAATCCAAGTATTAGTTCTTGAGATAGAGCTATTGCGGAAATTGCAAAAAATGCCCAATAGCAGCGCCACCTGTTGAGCGATTTACACCAAAATCTATAAAATGTCTATTCATGTCAAGGACTAACTGAATCTGAAGTTTCATGAAAATCCGTGCATTAGTTCTTGAGATAAAGCCATTGCGGAAATCGTAAAAAATCCAGCATAGCAGCGCCACCTGTTGAGCGATTTACACCAACACGTAATCAGCATCAAGTCATATCAAGGACTAACTGACTCTGAAGTTTCATGAAAATCCGTGCATTAGTTCTTGAGATAGAGCCATTTCGGAAATCGTAAAAAAGGCAGCATAGCAGCGCCACCTGTTGAGCGATTTGCACCAAAATCTCTAAATTGTCTATTCATGTCAAGGACTAACTGAATCTGAAGTTTCATGAAAATCCGTGCATTAGTTCTTGAGATAGAGCCATTGCGGAAATCGTAAAAAAGGCAGCATAGCAGCGCCACCTGTTGAGCGATTTGCACCAAAATCTAATCAGCATCAATTTGTATCAGGGACTAACTGAATATGAATTTTTGTTAAATTCCGTGCATTAGTTCTTGAGATAGAGCGCCCACAAAATTTGTGTCACATACACACAGACAGACAGACAGACGGACAGACAGACAGACAGACAGACAGACTCACAGAGTCACAGACAGACATTTTGTAAAAACATGTTTTTTGGAATCTCTGAACCCTAAAACGTGTAAATCCGTCGAAAACCGGAATTCGAAAATTTTCATGAATCCAATACTTTCTTCTTGTAAAGATAGAAGAAAGTAAAAACGACTGAAAGAAATTTGATTAACTAACATCCTTAAACGTTAACTTTCCAAAAAAGTTTGGAATAATTGTTTTTTTTTTTTTTTTTTTTTTTTGTTACTACATTTATTTATTTTCTAGAGCGCTGTCAAAAACACATTTTTTGGCGAATTCTTGGGATTTCATTAAGAGATAAGTTTTTGAAACATTCTTTCTTTAATCTTATGCTGTAAAGCATAAGATTAAAGCATCCAAAGTAATTTGGATTTAAACTGCTGTTCATATACTCTATAACATTGTAAATAATTTTTTAGATAAGCTGAAAACTTAAAAATTGAGTGTTATATTGATTCTGAGGGGTGGCCCGCTTCTGGGTCGCTGTTTCTTAAATTGTACCAATAGTGGGCTGGGGATCCACTACTGGAGCAGATGCCAAGTTTTATTTTCATGTTTAATTTATTTTAATTAAGTATTTTTCGAGGTTCTAAGATCTTGTGTATAATTTATATAGTTTTTTTTTTCTCCATGAGAACCAGTACCCAGTAGTAGACCAGGGGCCACTACTAGTGTATAAGTGACTCACTTCTGCAGCAGCGACAATGTAACTTCATTAAGCTATCCGACATATGATTATTAAAAGAAGTTAATATCTGAAATAGTTTATACTAGTTGGTTGATTTTTTGGTTGACTAAACTTCCATGATTGAATGTTTATGGAGTTTTAAACACTACAGTTAATTGAAAAGTCTATACCTATTAATTTGTATTAGATTTTTAATGTATTTAATCTTTCTTTTAATCTTTTAATATATTAAACCCTTTCAAGGGTGATGCTGTGTTTATGAAACCCTTAATTTTAATTCACAAACGCCACAATGGCACGAGAATTTTGGTAAAATATTTTCATTTAATATTTCTGTGAAATATAGCCTTTTTCTTATTGAAAAATAAGTTTGTTCGTAAATTCCTGCGGCGTTCATTTATTTCAACATTTTAGTAATGAAAATGCTTTGTCCCTGAAAGGGTTAAAACTCTTATTTAAAAAAAAAAAAAAAAAAAAAAAAAAAACAGTTGTCAAAATTTATCACAATTATGTGGAAGAAAATTAATGTTAAGCGACAAACTTAACACAGAGAAATCTTGCTGCAAGAATAGTCTCAAAAATTAAAAAATAAAATAAAAAGGGATTTCTTTTTTCTCAACCCCCTTCCCCTCAGTAATCAGATGATTGTCTTATTTGGCATTACGGCAAAGTAACAATTAGAAAATAATTTGTTTTTAAGCTATAGAATTTTAAAGTTATTATTTTACACTAGTAACTTATCAGTAACTGTTCAAAACACTTAAGTGAAGCAGAAATTACGTCGGGGAGAACGTAATAATTTAGATTATAGTTTATATTTTGTTATGACAAAGCACCAAATAGGATAGAAATTGTCATACATATATTTTTAATTTTGTTGAAGAAGGCAAAGGAGTAATGAAAATTATGGAAAGAGGAGGAGATGAAAGTTTTGAAACTTTTTTTTTTTAAACAAAAATCTGCTGAAACATAGAAAATCCTCTCCCTGAAAATTAGAAATTATAAAAAAGAATATTTAGCGAAAAAACATCTGCGCTCTTCGACAATGAAGGTTGTTCTAATACATGCTATTTTTATTGGTAGAAATAACAAATTTCATTTTTTCCCTTGATTATTAGTATGGTTCTGGCACTTTAAAAAAACTCGCATTTTTAGTGTTAGAAAGCTCAAAAAACTCCCCAAATTCAATATATCATAACATGGTAAATTCTGGTCAACGAAGATTTTTTTTTTCTTTTTTTGCTGTTTAACTTATTAGAGCTTGGAAGGCATTTTCCTAAATATAACTTATAAGACCCAGATCTGTATCAAAATTTTAATTTCGTAACTTTAAAAAATGCAAATATATTTTGATGGAACGGAATTTTCATAGGATGCAAAACAACATTTGAAGCATTTCTGATTTATAAAATTACTTCTCTAAAATTAGCTTATTGGGAATTAGCTATTGATCAACGATAAGTATGGGCATCCTGTATATAAACTAAAAAAAAATTACATCGCAGATTATGGAGCTTTAGCTATTATGTAAAATGAGACCAAAATAAAATAGATTTGTAGAACTGGAGTTGATCTGCAGATTCATCGATGAAATTATTTTACGTAGCCATCTAAACTTCTAAATACTATTTCATTGTTGTATGTATATGTAATATTAAAACTGTAAAAAGAAAATATAACTTCTCCATTTTCACACTAAACTCAAGACTGGAGTGACCCACTCTTTGAGGGCCCACTACTGATGCATCAGAAATTTATTATGGCCACTACTGGAGCATAGAGGAATATAACATTTTTACCAGACTGCCAAGAAAGGGTTATGTGTTTCACGCGTATCTGGGTATGTGGATTTATTTATACCCTCGAAACGTCCCAACGGCTGGCTGGATTTTAATGAATGAGGTCTCTATCAATTCGTCTTAACGGCCCGATGGTCATAGGCTAGGTTTTGTTTTTATAAATTTAAAATGGCGGCCGTAAAATAGAAAATGGCGGTAGAGACGAAAAAAAAATTAGGCGCCCTATTGAGTGGCATATCATTGGATACGTCTTTCAAAATGAAGACGATGTTTCATTGACTATTTTACAGTCAGAAGCTCCGTTTAAATATTACACAACCTGGAAGTTGTGTACGTAAGATCTTTAGCTTTACTGGAACTCTAACCTTCATAGACATCTATACATCTATAGGCCTCATCAAAACAGTGATAGACAGGAACTAACAATCAAACACAACTTAAAAGTCATCAATACAAGTAAATAAAAAAAATAGGTAAGTAATATAAAAAATAGTTTCACACTGATGAGAAGTAATTAGTTCGCTATTTACGCAGTCGGGTTTTTTGATTTTTTAAATTTAATTTTATTCGTTTATTTTACCTTTCTTCCGAAGAATATATTTTTTAACTTTGAATTCTAAGATTACTAGGCTAAACATATATATATCTTATTTGAATTCACTAATACATTGATAAAAGTTAGAAAAGTATCTTTTGGTCCATTACTACTGCGTGTGCCTTGCTTTGTTTCAGCGAAATGTATACTCTCTAATCATCGTTTCAAATTCACATCTTCTGGAACGCGACTGCTGCTTTAAGCTAATCAGTCTTTATGCATAAATGGATAAATTATTCTACAATAATAATATATAAGTTGCATATGATAGATTTTTAATGTTTTCAATTAATAAAATTTCTTATGATTTCTCCGTGTTTTGGCTTATTTGACTATTTTATAAAAATAATATTATATTTCATTCCTCCCCCCCCCCTCACCCCCGAAAAAAAGACAAACATTTAATATTTGAATTTAAACTAAGCAAGCTTTTTTTTTTTTTTTTTTTTTTTTTTCAAAACCAATTTTTCTGGTGATACCTTGAACCAAGTTTCAAGTTTTTCTCTACATCAATTTTGTGGAGAAATGTTATGAAAGATTGAACCAGGATTCTGTTTTGGTTTGTTTAATTTTGCAGTGAAATGTTGAACCAGGATTGTGGTTTTTAATTTAAAATTTTTCCTGTGCTGTGAGCTGTAATGAACTAATATTCAGTATTTTAAAGGAAAATCAAATTTCAAAAAAATATTTGCTTAAAAGGCGCAAATTTTTTGAAATTTGATTTTCATTTGAAATATTACATGCAAGGCGAAATTTTCTCTCTGGAAAAATTTCCATGTACTAAAATTCAGTTTCCAGATAATCATAATCATTTCTTTCTATTAGGATTAAATTGAAAGACGAAAAATCACTGTTATTAAATCTTTAATTATTGGATGTAAATATTTGTATTTGAAATGTATTTATAAAATAATTAAATAGAAACAGTCGGTTCTAATTTAATTGCACAAAATAACTGAATTTTTTTCACCGGTGATCTTTTTCTTCTTTTGATTTTTTTTCTTCTTTTTATTAGTATTCTAACTTTGTAAATCCCAGTACGTTTCTCTGTACAGTTTTGTTAGATCATTTTAGTATGATTTTTCTAGTGTTATAAGTGCTCTCGTAAATTCGTAAGCATTCATAATAAAAGTATAATTTTTTATTAAAATAATTGTTTTAAATTTAAATATGTATCCTAATATTTTAAAAAATCATTTAATTTAATATCTCGAAAATACAAAATCTTTTTTACTAAACATTATTTAATAAGAATTTCTTATAAATAATGTTTATTTTTGCTCAGAAATCCAAATATACACCAGTCTCAAGAAAAGTTTCTTTTTCGATATTTCACTTGTAACAGCATTCTTTTATTATCTCTAAATAAATTTTATGTTTTTTACTTATTTTTTATCTTGTTGTGTGTCGAAAATGTGAAATAAAAGGCAGGTGTCGCTGCTAATTCGATAACCCCCACTTTGAAGTGAAATGAAGAGAACACTTCAGTATTTGTTGTATGATTGAACCACCGAACCGATGTAACGATATTGTGTAATAATGTTCGCTTCGAGAAGAAGCTATGAAGGAGAGATCCTAATAATATCTTGGAATATGCTCATGAAGATTGCGAATAAATATTTGTTAAGTTTTTAAGAAGTCACAATATCATTTTAGAAGTAACACCTCTTACGTAAAAATATCTACACCCGGTATAAATTTGGAACGAAGCCAAGTGGGTTTCTAAATGGTGCAAGCGGCTGGAAAGGAAGTAAGGTCATTTAATTATTTTGATTGAAAACATTTTATTCGCAATAAATAACAAAAGAAAAAAAAGTAACTTTGTTAAGTAGTAGAAAAAAAAATATGCTGTTTGTTTTGAAGATAAATTTTTGTTCTGATTCATTTTATTTTGAAAACGAAAGTGATCATTCGAATTCAGTAATATGATATAAGAAAAAAAAAACTGTATAATTTAATGATTAGAAACTTGATTACTTATGCTGATTGATATACAATGTAAGTAAATAAAAATGAATGATTTACTTAAATTTAAGAAAGAAAGGGCTGTTTTGAGAACAGCGGTAACTAAATATATAAATAAATTGGAAAGTGATGATTTGGAAAAATGTACAGAGAGCTCGCTAGAAGAATATGTTGGTTATTTAGATCAAATGAGTAAAGAATTAAAAACCTTTGATAATGAAATTAAAAATTTAATTAATGAGGATAAAGAATTTGAGAGTGAAGTACAGAGTGCCATCGAATATAATCAAAAAATAACGACTTGGATAAGCAGAATTAATGCGAGGATAAAAATTATTAAAGAATCGAAACAAATTACGCTCTCCAGTCCTGATAGTACACCGCAAAGGGTTATATCTAATAAACCTAGCGAATCACCTGAAAATGCAGGAAATAATAGTTTAAACTTTAATAATGTAACAGTGAAATTACCTAAAATCGCGATTGCAAAATATTATGGTGATCCATGTTTATGGATGGAATTTTGGAATCTGTTTCAAAGCTCTATTGATAAAAACGAAAATTTGTCAAAAATAGATAAATTTTCATATTTAAAAACTCTTTTAGGAGGGGTCGCGTTCAATGTTGTAAACGGATTTGCTTTGTCAAAGGAAAATTATGAAAAAGCAATAAAACTACTAAAACAAAGATTTGGTAGACAGGAATTAGTTGTTAACGGGCATATGTCAAAATTGTTAAACCTTAATCCCGTCAAGGACTCTACTAATATATTTGAGTTAAGAAAATTATATGACATTGTTGAAATTCAAATTCGAAGTTTAGAGTCGTTAAATGTAACGACTGAAATGTACGGTCATCTTTTGTATCCCATTCTGATTAGATTAATCCCAGATGATCTCGCTCTAAATTTTAATAGAAAACGTTTAGAAAAATCAGATGAAAATGAGTTTAATGTTTTAGAACTATTGAGATATTTAAAAATCGAAATTGAGTGTCGGGAATCTTCTCTTATGCTAAATTATTTTAAAGATACTAAACGAAAGTATACAGGTCCCCCCGATAAACAAGGTAGTAAAAATTATTTTAAGGGTTCGAGTTCTGCTAGCGCTCTTAATGCACAAATTCTATCATGCATATTTTGTTCTTCTCCCCATGATTCATTCAAATGTAGCTTGCCCCCGCAAGATAAGTTTAAGATATTGAAAAATTCTAATCGCTGTTTTAAATGCTTTAAACTTTTTCACAACAGCAAAAAATGTAGAAGTAAATTGTCTTGCTTTAAATGTAAAAATCAATATCACCATGGTTCTATTTGCACAAAAGACAGCAGAGGGTTAAATGCCGCTCGGGAGGATAAAATAAGCAATACGCGGCAAAATTCTGAATCTCCTAATTATGGATTTGAGGCGACAGTAAATGTAAACAATTCTAGTTCCGAAATTGTTAGTTCTGTTTCGTATTGTAATAATAATGTGACGCATTCTAAAAATGTATATTTGCAGACATGTAAAGTAGTTGCGAGTTCTGATTTCAATTCAAAATTAACTAGAATACTTTTAGATAATGGGAGTCAGCGGTCATTTGTCAGTGAAGATTTAGTGAATGCTTTGAGTTTAAAGCCAGTAGGTCAGGAGATTTTATCAGTGTATTCTTTCGGAATGCAAAGTGCGGTAGAGAAAGTATATCCAATAGTAGAGGTAGAAATTGAAAGCTTAGATCAATCTTTCAAAGCGAAAATCCGAGCGCTTGTTGTTCCTCGGATATCTGGCGCCGATATGTACGAACCGTCTGCACAAATTAGGGAATTTATGAGGGATAATAAAATGGGAATGGCTGATGCTTGTGTAGGAAAAGATTTGATGAATGTTGAAATGCTAATTGGATCAGACTTGTTTTGGGAATTTATTTTAAACGAACGAATATCCATTAATAATGACTCAGGAGCTATAAAAACGGTTTTTGGATGGGTAATTACGGGACAGGAATTGAGAAAAGGAAATAGTTGTTCTCAAAATATTGCAGTAATGAAAAATGCGGTTGAATTAAATGATTTAAGAATATTTTGGGAAATTGATTCTATCGGAATTTCGGATGAGAGTGATGAATTATCTCGAAAGGATAAATTATTAATCGAAGAGTTTGAGAGAAAATTACAATACAAAAATAATAGGTACACAACTAATCTTATTTGGGATTCAGGTTCACATGAAATTAATAATAATTTTTGCATTGCTAAAAAGCGGTTCGATAATTTGAAAGAAAAATTGAATAAAAATAAAGTAGTATGCGCTGAGTATAAGAAAGTTATCGATGAGCAGTTTCGTGAGGGAATTGTAGAAGAATCTAAAAATGATGCGTTATTGTCTGGATACTATATGCCTCATAAGGCTGTTTTGAGACCAGATAAAGAAACTACGCGCGTGAGGATAGTTTTTGATGCGTCATCAAAGGAAAATCATTCGAAATCTTTAAATGATGTTTTGGTATCAGGTCCAAATTTAAATCCTAATTTATTAGACGTGATACTTAAATTTCGAACATATGAAGTTGCTTTTTCTTCCGACATTGAGAAAGCATACTTAATGATAGAAATAGCAAAAGAAGATAAAAAATACTTAAAATTTCTTTGGTTTAACAATGGTGACTCTAACTCCTTTAGGGTAATGAATATGACACGTTTACCCTTTGGAATTAGGTGTAGCGCTTTTGTCTTAGCGGCCACAATTAAGGCACACATTACAAAATATAAAAAATTTTATCCTGAGGTTTTTGAAATGTTAAATAACTCCATGTACGTTGATGATCTTTATTCTGGGGCAGATACAGCTGAAAATGCTTTTAACCTTTCATCCAGTGCTAACACTATACTTAAGGACGCTAGCATGAACTTACGTAAATTTAATTCAAATTCGACTGAGTTAAAAGAATTGTGGCAACAAAACGGTATGTTAGATAACCCATCTGAGCGGTCTATGTTATTGGGACTGGAATGGGACACTAATAAAGACATTATAAAAATTGATTCATTGGAATTTCAGAATGTTACAGCTAACACTAGTTTGGCCACTAAAAGATCAGTCCTGCGTGCTGCCTCAAAAATCTGTGATCCCGCTGGATATATAGCCCCCTTTATAATCAGAATTAAGCTGTTAATGCAGAAAATATGGCTAAAAGGGCTAGGATGGGACGAAGAACTTTCCGAAGACCTAGATATTGAATTTAGAAACTGGTTAGTGGACGTTCAAGATTTGGAAAACATATTAGTCGATAGAAAATATTTTCTGGAAGGAGCCTGTCCAACAGAAGTAACTATACATATTTTTTGCGATGCTAGTGACAAAGCAGATGGAGCTGTCGCGTACTTCAGATACAAAAGCAATGAGCTCATAAAAAATTTAGAAAACTTTAGTAGTATGCTAAAATTACTTAGAACAATTGCATGGATTAAACGCTTTATAAGGAAAGTTAGAAAATTACCTGGAAACGATGGTCCCTTATCTGCCGATGAAATTCAAGATGCGGAAATATTCTTCATTAAGTCAGTCCAAAAGCAATTTTATAAACCAGAAATTGATTTGCTTAAATCAAAGAGTGAGCTTCCAAAACAATCGAGCTTACTATCATTAGCACCGTTTCTTGATGAAAACGATTTATTAAGAATAAAGGGAAGACTGGACGAGAGTAAATATACTTATGCAGAAAAGCATCCAATCCTCCTGCCAAAGAACTCTCGATTTACAGAACTGCTAATATTACGAGAGCACAACAAAATGCTTCATAGTGGTGTTGCAGCTACACTATGTAAATTGGGTGAGAACTACTGGATTCCCAAGGGGAGGCAAGCAGTTAAAAAAGCCATCAACAAATGCCTCGTATGTCGAAAATATGCAGTGAAGCCAGCAAAACAAATGACGGCGCAACTTCCCAGAGATCGAATCTCAGAAACCCCGGTATTTTCCGTCTCTGGAGTAGAATTCACCGATCCTGTTTATATAAAAAATGGAGATATCTCCGAAAAGGCTTATATAGCTCTATTCACGTGTGCTGTGACTCGTGCTGTCCACTTTGAACTTGTTTCAGACTTATCAACTAAAAAGTTCATATTGGCACTTAGACGTTATCTTAGCCGAAGAGGAAACTGTCGTATATTCTACTTCGACAATGCCAAAACCTTCAAATGTGCAAATAAAGAAATCCAATATTTCTTTGACATACTTAAGCACCAAGATTTTCAAAATTTTATCTCTTCAGAAGGAATAACATGGAAATTCATCGTTGAACTTGCCCCATGGTGGGGAGGTTTCTATGAGAGGTTGATGAAAAGAGTTAAAGACCCCCTAAGAAAAATCTTAGGAAAAGCTTTGCTTACTTTTGAAGAGCTTATGACTGTGTGTTGTGGAGGTGGGAAATGTTCTCAACCACAGACCTCTAACATATTTTTATGATGATTTCTCTGAGCCTGAGCCGCTAACACCGGCTCATTTCCTGCTTGCTGGACACAAGGTAGGATACCCCTTTAACTTTAACGCCTCTATAACTAGGACTAGCCTAATTAAAAGAAAAACATATCAAACAAAACTTTTGAGCCAGATTTGGGAGAAATGGAAGACTGAGTATTTACTAGCAACTAAAAGCTTGCATTCTTTCGGAACTCCTAATGCTCAAAAAGACTTGAAAGTCAATGACATTGTTTTAATTGAAGGTGTAAGTAAATCAAAGTTCCTATGGAACTTAGGACGAATTATCGAGGTCAATAGAGGTCGTGATGGACTAGTCAGGTCTTGTGTCGTCAAGACCAAAAAGGGAAATTTAAGACGACCTATTCAACTTATATATCCTTTTGAAATTGCTCATTAATAAAATAATTGCTGATTAATAAAATAATTTTGTAAATAAATTTTCTGTAAATATAACAATATTTAATTTTAGTATTGTGTTTATGTAAATAACATTAATAACTTATTCTTTTACTGTATTATAACTGTAATATATTTAGCTATACTGTAAATACTGATATTATTTAATTTTGCATTTATTGTGTTATTTTATGAAAGTTTCTTGCAAAAATCCTGGCCAGGTATATTTATGTTGTACATATTGGTAAGAAACATATGTTTTGTAATTATATTATGATTGTTTATTTAGTGCTTTATTTCAGATTTTCTTAAAGGTAAAACTTTTAAAATCTATTGTTTTGAATAATTCCATATAGTATAATTTTGACAATTTTTCAATAATTATTGGTAAAATTAGATTAAAAATGTAGTGTGATAATTTTGGCAATTATCAGGTGGGGAGTGTCGAAAATGTGAAATAAAAGGCAGGTGTCGCTGCTAATTCGATAACCCCCACTTTGAAGTGAAATGAAGAGAACACTTCAGTATTTGTTGTATGATTGAACCACCGAACCGATGTAACGATATTGTGTAATAATGTTCGCTTCGAGAAGAAGCTATGAAGGAGAGATCCTAATAATATCTTGGAATATGCTCATGAAGATTGCGAATAAATATTTGTTAAGTTTTTAAGAAGTCACAATATCATTTTAGAAGTAACACCTCTTACGTAAAAATATCTACACCCGGTATAAATTTGGAACGAAGCCAAGTGGGTTTCTAAATTGTGGGTTTTTTTTCTTATATTCTCTATAGTTGCTGAAATTTCTATATTATTTAGTTATTGTCAAATTTGTATCTTTATTTCACAAAAAGAAGAAAAAAAAAATCTGGCACTTTAATAATTAGTAAAAAACATTTTTAGATATTTCTTCATATTCTTAATAAAAATACAATATTGGCATAGATGTAACTTTTCATATTTTCACAAATTTATGTTTTATTCTATTTAGTAGACACAATCTTTTTAAAGCATTTCAGTAGAGCAGATTTACATCACCTCCAATAATTTCGAAAATTTTGGAAGATCAGAAGTTTTTTTTTTCTTTTAACATGAGAAAGTTTCTTTGAAAATGCTAAAAAACAATGTATGTCTTCGCCCGCGTTCGTCTTTAAAGAACCACGGAACGTTTCAATCAGCGGCAAAATAGACTTATCCGATGAAAGCGAAAGTGAAACTGTGTTAATTCACAATTTGATTCCGGAGTAAAGCTGTGGAGATATACAGAGTAATCATAAATGAATGACCGGATTTAAAAAATTTATATTTTCAAAACTATTACACATATTATATTAAGTTATATATGAAAGTATAAGGAAAACAGTCCAAATTTTTATTTTCTTTACGGTGCATATTTGTTGCATTAAGAATCGTTGACAGTGTAAAACTGCAAAATATGTGGAAGGAACTTTGCAGATTAGATATTTCTCGTGATACAAAAGGTTCACACATCGAACATTTGTTACCGGAAAAAAAAAGGAATGTTTTTCTTTACTTTCATATATCACTTATAATATGTGGTTTGAAAATATAATTTTTTTAAATACGGTCATTCATTTATGCTAAACCTGTATATTATGACTGAGGTGTGCGATTTTTGCCATGAACTTTACTGGAAAAGTGAACTTAATACTAAATTAAAATATACTAATGTAAAGTATCGATATTCTGCGCGGGATCAGCTAGTCTGAAAATAAAATTTAAACAAACACTGGTTTAAAATTATTAATTTGGATGTGAAAATATGGTAAAGCATTAATTTTCACAAACAAATTATTTATCATATATTATAGATAATTTGTTATCGTTTAGAATAGCTTTACTATTATTGGTATTATTACATCGGAGCAACCGACAGTTTCGTCAGGGAGTGAGTTTCAATAGAATAACTTCGACTTTTATATCTGCATAAATTTTAGCAAATGTTTGATGAAAATGAAATTTGACAATAAAAAAAACGATTCAATATTGTTTTCCTGGCTAAAATCATTTAGGTGTTTCACCTTACTTTATTATTATCTTTATTATATCTACATCTTTAAATTTAAATTTAACCATTGTAAATTTTAAATAAATAAATATTAAATTCTTTACGACTCATTTTTCAAATTTAATTGAATAATATGCTACTGCATATTAAAATTTCAAATTTTTTTTTGTTTATGTAAAGCAGCATAATTTACTGCTAAATACCCAAAACATAATCTATTCTAATCAATTACTGCAATATATATTTTAAGTCTGTTTATAGATAAAAAATGATTAGATATCCTAATGTAAAGAAAATATAAAGTGGAAGTGGAGATTTTATTAAGTCTATGAGTTGCACAATCATTTTTCAATTTGATATTTTTAAACACATTCCACAAATTTACTGAACCCGTTTCGAAATTCGATATTTTCATAGGATTTTGGATCCCCTTTTATAAAAGATAATATATACAATACAGTCATCAGTGTTTCTCATTGCATAAGACAAAGAAAATCTTTTCTTAAATTATGAATGCAGTAGCACCATTCTCCGAAAAAAGAACTAAAAACAAAAAAATCAAAAGAATATAGAATTTTATTAAAATATCTCCGATTTTTATTATTATTATTCTATGCATTAGTACCTATTTAAGTATTTATATAATGAAATTAAACTACAGTGCAAAATGAACAGAAAAAATACTAAAAATACTCTAAGTAGTCTTTCTAATATAGCTTTATTTTGCAAAAAAAAAAAAAAAAAAAAAGTAGTACTAGATTTACAAAAATGCAAATTAACAACCACAGAGGCAATATTTGAAAGTTATTTTATATTTTTAGTTTTGATCATCTTTCAATAAAATTAACATCATCAAGAAATATTCAAAAATTTCAAATACATATAACGAAGCTTCATTTGATTCTGGCGTCTATTGCCATCTATTCAATTAAAAGACACAATAGTCAATTTACACTCTAAAATTGGGAGGAGCGAAAAGTTCACTCCTTGAAAGAGTGAAGGGCATTTTCACTCTTTTGGAGTGAGTTTTATACAAATACACCCCTTAAAGAGTGGAATTTTCCACTCCCGAGAAATGAATGAAATATTTCATTCCATTGTCGAGAGTGAAATATTTGACTCCATTGACGAGAGTAAAAGCCTGGCATTGTACACTTTTAAAAATTGCCGTCCAACTTTAAATCAATATATGGAGTAAAATAATGGAAAGCACCAAAATGTGTTACTTCTTAATTTTCAAAAAGGGGCTATGCATATATAACGTTATCATTATAGGGGGGAGGGTGGGGGTCTGGCATATGATATCGTAAGATATCTCTAGGGGTGGGGGGGGGTTGTGTTTTGATATCGTTATCATTTTTGATCCAACTAAAATTTTCTCTTTTTATTTGTAACTTGGTCTTTACATCAAAATAGTATGTTATCGTTCTTAGTATGTTATCTATTTTCCTGAAAATACAAAAGTTATTATTTAAATCCTTAAATGATTATAAAATTGTTCAGTTCCAAAATATGGAGTACCGCACCGCGTATGCATATATAATCCGCTGTTCAACAGTATAATGCGAAGTATGTTTGAAATTATACTTGTATTTAACAAGTAAATAAAAGAGAGTGTTGTCCGCCTGTTTTGTTGATAAGAAGTTCTGTCTGCCCCACCCTGTGAGGGGGCAAAGTTCAAAAAGGCATTATTACTGTTGAATGCATTATGTAACGAAAATCTATTATTAAATACTTTTTAACAGTAACTATTTCTTTTAAGTGTTATTTGAAATAAAGTTATTTCATATATAAACTGATATTTTATTGATTTCTCATCGTTTGAATCAATGAAGTATAAGAAAAATAAATGTAACATATTTGTATATCACTCCAAACAAAAGAAAAAAATTCCCAAAATCTAAAGACTTTTTATGCATTTTTATTATTTATTATTATGATAACGATACCATTACTGGGGTGGGGGGTGGGGGGTGTTCGAGGGATATGATGTCGTAATGGGGGGGGGGGGGGGCAGGGGTCCAAAAATACCAAAAAGTTGATAACGTTATATATGCACAGCCCCAAACTCCATTTCATAATGTAACTTAGAAAATTACGCTGATCTGGTACTAAAACGCACTCCTTTTCAAGAGTCAATGCTCACTCCTCTGAAAGAATTATTCACTCCTGTTTAGAGTAAATATTCACTTCCCAGGAGTGAGTATTGTATGTATAGGTATTACTCATCAGTTAATCAGAACAGCAAATCTACAATGCTTTTTTAAGATAAGAGAAAGCATTGCTCTTTCGTCCGCCATTTCAGGATTAAAAGAAACGGGTACTATTAAAAGGATTATTTGTGGAAAGTAAAAGTAAGTCTTATTTAATTTTAATAATTTATTCCTGTAGATTTTCTATCTTATGAACATGAGTTAAATAGTTTTTATGTCATATGGAAAAATATCGATCTCGTTTCCCGATTTCAGAAGGGATTGCCTTTTATATTCCCTTTTCATGTAACGGTTTGGAATCTAATTGTTTTAACAATTAAATAACAAACAATGCTTAGCAAAAAATAATCAGGACTTTATTGGTTTGGCCTTTGTGAATAAAAAAAAATGAGTGTAAATATTTTGTTTTTTTTATTAGCTACAGTAATGTGAAATATTTTAATTTGCCATCACTCGAATACAAAAAACAATACGTGGAATATCTCACTTTGAAATACTGACACAGAGATATCTTGATTCATGGCTTCATTTCTAGCACCATTCTAAACATTTATGCGCAGTGATCCGCGATTGTGTTTTGTTGAAATAGTGATTTGTGATGTTGGATTTCTTCGGTTTTTTACTGTTTTTTCCGTTTATAAACACTTACTGTCTGTATTATTATTATTATTTTGTAATTAAATATGATATTCGATTATTATGACATTACGAAAAAGTTTTCAAATTGAAAAATAGTATTATACTGGGAAAATGTGTTTTTACATATTACAGTTTATAATTTAAGAAGTGAAACTTTTGAAGGTTTTTTTTTATTATTATTATTACGAATAATATTTTAAATTATTATTTAAAAACCTAAATCTTCATACCAATGTTTTCAGATTTATTTAATATATACCAAATTTCTAAAATAAATAGGAATTTCTTATATCATATGGCAAGATGTTTGACACGTTGTTAAATCTAATAATGCATATAATTCATATATTCCAGTTCTTCATTGTTTAATAGTATAATTATAAAATAATAATTATTATTTTTAGTGTTTTCCAAATGAATATATTCTTTTTTTAAAATTGTATGTAAGCAAATTATGTATGTAAGCAATATTGTATGTAAGTATTTCTGCTGTTTATGATTTTAAATTTTCGAGATTGAGTAATATCAAAACAGATTTAACTATAGACATTCTACATCAGTTATTAAATTTACTTCTATTAACGCGTTTTCTACGCTTATGAAACACATAATTATTGGCATTAAAAAAATAAATCATAATATTTAAGCATTGAAATAAAATATTTTTTTATGCATGCAATGGAAGTTTATGGATAAAACTGCTTTAGTATATTTTTTAAAAAGTTAATATTATCACTTATATAATATAGCATCGAATATTTTTTTTAAGATATTAATAATCACTTTTTGCATTAAAAATGTTTTTCAAACAATAAGAACATTACATATGCAGTCAATTCTTTTCCTTTTATATTTCGTTCTGTTTTTCTAGTTCCTAAATCGATATTTTTCTATAAAACATATGAAATCTATTTAGCTCATATTCACAAAATATATGAGAATAAAAAAAATTAAATTAAATGTGGCTTATCATGTCGTTCCATAAATAAGCATATTATTAATGTCAATTTTTCAGCAATAGTGGACGAAAATTCGAAATCATGATTAATTTTAAAAATATTTTTAAAAGAAAAATATATACATATTCCAGAGAATATAAAGATTTAGACTACAATCACAAATCACAACACATAAAAAAAATTCTTGCACATTCTTAATATTTAGACAAAGCTTAGAACTTATTAACAAAAGATGCGAGTTGATAAGCATTGTTTTTTAAGTGGAAAAAAATAGAACAATAGGGTTCTACAAAATAGCGATACTTTACTGAAAAATACGGTAATAAGATATTTATTCAAAACAAAAATTAAAATGAAATTACACGTTGTTAATCATATAACGTCCACCTGTTATATAGTTAATAATAAAACTTTAAAAATAACTAAAATACAGTAAAAAATAACGCTATATCAGAGTTAAATTCATTAGCAATAAATACCGAGATCATATTCAATTAAACATTGTAATTCAATTAAAAATTATAATTCAATTTAATATTTGAATTACACATGAAAAAAAAGAACATAACGTACATTACGGGAATTATTAAAATACTAAATACAACATAATTTGAATCTGAAAAGAAAGAAATAACATTAGCTGATTAAGATTTTGGTTAATTACTTCCCCTTAAGAGCTTTTTAAAACTATCATATCTTTATAGGGCATGCAATGAAAGCAAACAGAAGGGATAAGTTTGGAATAAAATATTTTAATTTATTTCTGCCAGTAACCTAATTTAATTCATATGTAACTTTAACTGAATTTTTCCATAAAAGTTCAATTAGTGTTACAAACTATGAATTAAATAAATATTGCCAATAAAATATTTTATTCCAATCTTTACCACGCTTGTATCTATTTTCATGCTCTGTATCATGCTCTGAAAGATACGATTAATTTAAAATGCCTATAAAAGCAACATAAAAAATAATTCACTCCATAAAAAGTGAACATTCACTCCTATGAAAGAGTGACTATTCACTGCTATCAGGGGTGAAAAAAGCACTCCTTTTGCAAGTGAATAGTCATTCCTCCAAAAAAGTGATTATTTATCCTATTTAGAGTGAATATTCCCTTTCCAGGAGTGAGTATTCACTCTTTCAGAGAGTTAACAGTTCCACTTTTACTCAGAGTGAATAGTCACTCTAAAGAGGTTTTGCATATTTTGACTCTGCGATAGATACAAAATATGCACAGATTCACTCCTCATGAGTGAATAATCACTCTTTTTTATTTAGAGTGTAGATACAATGTACGTGCAGCAATATATATATATGTAATTCACAAAAACAAAATACCAGTACATATATAATATAATAATGTATACAGATGAGAAATTAAAAATCATTAAATGAAGATTAATATTTCGCATGGTAAGTACCCCCCCCCCCCTCCCTCATAACCTTCATATATATCACCAAAAATATCTGTAACAATATTAACCTTTAACTGATGTGACTAAAATTTGTCACACAACTGATGTGATCGGGTCTCTCAGACCCCTCGAATAAAATGAATAAAAAAAATAACTCAAATGGTTGAATTTACTTAAATTTTGTCCTAACAATATCGTTGTACTTCTCTTAGGAGCATGTGAATTAAATTGCATGAAAAAAGTATTTTATTCATATTATTTAACTTCAGTACAGAAAAGTAAAAATCTGTAAAAGTGTTTACAGCTGGGAGTAGCGGGGTCTGGGAGACCGCGTGACATCAGTTAAAGGTTAATTGAAAGAGGAACTAGTTGAATGTGCCAACCCAAAAATTTTCTTCTATCTCATACATTTTAATAATTCAAAAAGTAGTTACAAATTTTAATACTTCAATATTATTAATTCAATACTATTGCCAACTTTGATTTTCATCTTAAATTTCTGCTTCAGTCAATTAATCTCAGTAAAAACGAGTTAATCTCGAACGTGATATTTACTAATATCAATATTTTTTTGCCTTTATAAACATAAAAAATATCTTTTACATGTTTGTGCAATAAATTTGGTTTGCAATTTCTTTTATTTTGCATGTATTTGTATTTATTATTATTTTTTTAATTCTTTATTCCTGCATAGCATTTGGTTTATACAGTGCTGAATTCAGAACAGGCATGTTTTTAAAAGCCATTATTTTGAAGCTGCTTCTGTAACTTATTCTTGGCGAGGAGATAGACACTAAGGCACTGCAGATAGATCCGTTGATTATCCGGCTAGTGCGATTTCGGAGTCAGAGTCAGTAATCATAAAATCTACTATAAGCGAAAAAAAAAAAAAAAAAAAAAAAATCTGAAAACGACACAGACAAACAATTTGGAAGGAAAACGTGAGTCACAGTAAAAGTTGTTAAAAATATAGGAAACAAAAAGAAAAGAGTAAGTTGTGAAGAGACTGGTGCGCAATAAAGCTGCAAAAACAATCCCCTCCCCCCCCCCCCAAAAAAACCCAAAGAATATTTAGAAATGTTATCTCCCTTCCCAAAATTAATTAAGTTAATGTACAGAGGGAGCCAAAAAACAGCTGTGTGCACATCTTTGCCATATAAAGTAAATGTCAAAGTGAAAAAAAAAAAAACCCGAAAAAGAAGTTCTCAAAGCACTAAAGCAATTGAAACATCACGTTTTAAAAAATAGGCGTAATTAATTTGTAAATAAAATGATCGAAGGGAAGAACTACAGGTATAAGGTAAAGAAAATTTCTGTTGCAAAAAAAATTGCAATGATTCAGAATTTAAAAATAAAAATCAAGTCAGTGATGATTGATTTAGCCTAATTTGTAAGAAAAATAAAATAGAAGAAAGTATTCAGTGTTCAGATTCCATGTTGTGTGCGCTGGAATAAAAAATGAACAAAAGAAATTAGTGTGTAAGCCTTGCGTCACTTCTGACATGATATTCAAAACTGGCAATTAGTTTCATAATTTATATTCTTAATTACTTATAACTTTGATTTATATTTTGAATACATTTTGATTTAAAACAATTACTTTTACTTTCAGACATTTGATTTCATTATATTTAATTGCTATTCTTTTGTTTGATTGTTTCATTTATCGCAAACTTTGCTTTTAATAAAATTATTTATATTCATTACTCATTAATAAAGTCTAATACTGTTTTGACCAATTTAAGAGACTGGTGGCGGGGATCCAACTTAGGCTACCAGTCGCTGAATTTGGACCGCTTTTGACAATTTTTTCAAATTAAAATAAAACTTTGAAAAAGAAATTGTTCTAAAGATTTATTTAATTAGTAGATGAATAGATTAACCACGTTTAATGATATTTTGCAGATATTCCAAAAATTAAGTGAATTACACCTATAAATATGCGAAGTGGTCCAAATTCGGCTACTCTTCCGTATAGAACCGCTAGAGGTGAAATATTTCGAAATTCAAGGAGGACCTGCTTGCGGTAGCGAAAAACATAAATGTGAAGTTTAAGTCAATTCTTTACATAACTTCCTACACTTTTCAATGGTACAATAACGGAAATGACACAAAAATCGCTATTACAGCACCCCCTTCTAAGTGGAATATTTCCAAATTGAGGGAGGACCAGCTGGCCATAAAAAACACACACAAAAAGTTTGGTTCAGTTGTATTCATAACTCCATACAGTTTTCGATGGTACATTGGCGACACACAGGCAGGCGAACATTTTGCATAAAGATGTTTTTTGGGGATCTCTGACTCCTAAACGTGTAAATCCATCGAAAACCGGAAGTCAGAAATTTTTTCGATTACAATACTTTCTTCTATTGAAGATAGATGAAATAAAAAAATAAATAATAATAATAATAAAATAACAATATGTTTGCTCTGTGTATATTTGAATTTTCAATTAAAATTCATTTTTATGTGCGTTCGTAATTATATAAATACGTAGCATCTACAGTCGTCGTCTGATCCGTCCGTCTGCCCACATATAACAGCGTAAAAACTACCCAACCGAATTGTTTGAAATTTAACATATAGAATCGTTGCAAAATTTTGTCGAATCGTTTCAAATTTTATGAAAATCAAATCACAACTTAAAAAAATTTCTTCATAAATGTTTCAGATAAAAGTTTTCTTCACTCTAATAAATCCTATTATACGTATTTAATTCAATGATATCCCATGATAGGTTATGATTCTAGATCGCCATGGTGATTATTATATTAAATCCTATCATACGTAATTAATTCAATGATATTCCAGGATAGGTTATGATTCTATGTTGCCATGGTGATTATTATATTAAATCCTATCATACGTAATTAATTCAATGATATTCCAGGATAGGTTATGATTCTATGTTGCCATGGTGATTATTCTATTAAATCCTATCATACGTAATTAATTCAGTAATGTCCCATGATAGGTAATGATTCTAGGTTCTCATGGGGATGACGTCCTATTTAAGATGGAGTCCTATTATTTCCGTATTACTGAATTTAATATATGTAATCGTATATAATAAAAAGTTTTAAATTTCAAGGCGTAAAATTCCTTTAATTTATATGCACTCGTAATAAATTGCATATTCATGCATTTTTTCAAAAGAGTGCAACTTGTTTAAGTTATATTATTACAAATTTAAATTATAAAAAATATCAAATGCTTTCCCAAAAAACTTTTTTTTTCCAGAAGTTTTGTTACATATTCCCTTTAATTTATGATATTTTTTTTATATTAAATAAAGAAACTACTACGATTTCTGTATTTTTATATTTACATCTGAATGTTAATATTCAGTTAAAGGACACAATAATCAAAATATTCAATTAAAGAATTAAAGGACACAACATTCAGTGATATATTTACAAATATATATACAAATGTTTATCAAACGCTTTTTTTTTTAAAGTTTCTTTCAAAATTTGCAGAAAAAATCTTCTTTACTTCTTATTGCTGTTTTTGTGCAACTCGAGTGGATCCATTCCAAACAATCATCGCATCTAACGCAGTTATCTTTGCAATCATTTTTGCAAATTTTGCACCACCATATGTTTATTTTTTTTTTTCATTTGTGCAGTCTGTTGCAGGGTAGTCCATCCATCTTCAGTGAAGTATTTTTTTTATGCCACGTAAATCAACTGAATCGTCTATTGCTCCGCAAGGCACATTCGCAGGTATTGTTTCCACGAATTTCTCATCAATCTGCGCGCCTTGGAGAGCTTCTTTAACTACTACAGCATCATCGACAAACCACCTCAACATTTTTTCATGCTGAGTATGCAACTGTTGTCTGTGAAATGGCAATGGACGAAATTTTTTCTTCCTGGTGACGCTAACTACCGTTTTTGAAAAACCTAAACGAAATCAAAATATTTAAAATTTTTAGTACAATAGTGAATCAGGAGTTTTAAAGGATATACAAAAAGTAATTTTCAAAAATCAAAAATTACCTTTAGAAATACCACGCCTTTTCAAAGGTTGTGGTAGCTGAAGTTTCTGACAAACATTTTCCTCTAAAATAAGTAAATAAATAAATAAATAAAAATAATAGTGTTTCATCACAATTTTTTTTTAATTTCTCTTTAACTATAGATTAGTTCCTTATCAGCAATTAAAAAGAAAAAAAAGCTTAAAATATGATGAATCATGAGTCGAAAAATTAAAAAAATTCCGTACCTTTTTTGATAAAAATTTCATACATACATATGTTAGTAACAAAATATCCTTTCAGATTGCTCAGGCATATGTGTAGAATAGGTAAGTTTACAGACAATAATATATAATAGTTTCTATAACAAGGTAATATTGAATATTTAAAAACAACACTTTGAAAAAATTGAGTTTAAGGTTTATGTATGATGTAAACAAACTGAATAACCTATAAAAAATTCTAAATCCTCGTTGTCGTAGAAACAAAAATAATGTATCATTTCAAAGGTGAACAAGAAAGAAGAATAATGCGCTAAGCATAGATTATGAAACACTTTTAACACTTCCTGAATGCTTTAACAAAACTTCGTTATTTAGGGAAATATGGCAAATAAGATAACTAAGTAAACATTTTAGAAAACGCATAAAACATTTAAAAAACTGATTTCAGCAGTTACCGTTCATAGCCAAATATGTATTCCAATTCTTTTGAACAGCCCTGTATCTAATCTGTAGGTTGATATTTATACTACATAATGGGGAAAATTTAGTGTAGCAAGAAAACGCATAACAGGTTGAAATTTCTCTTTCAGCAATTTATACTAATAGATGGAAATATATTTGAATACTTTTGTACAGCCCTGTAGTTCACCTATAGTATCTTTATTACAAACCTCTATTTAGCTAAAATTTAATTCAAACTAAAACACTCTTCGAATTACTGAAATCCCATTTCCAGAAATTATCATCCATAGACGGCCATATAACCAATTTTTACGTGACCCTGTATATCATTTTATCTATACTCTACAAACATTTCTTAGTAAACTAAATGCAGTTCAGCGTAAAAATGCATATGTCATTTAAAAACCACCTTTAAGCAAGCAATTTGTTCTCATACCCAGTAACTCTTACGAATTCTTTTGTGTAGCCCTGTATGTGAACTATAGCATTTATACGCACCATACATATGCACAAATATAGTGAAACATAAAAGCGTATATCATAATTAAAAATACCTTTCCAGCAATCATCGCTAATGTACAGTACTACGGATACAATATAGTATCTGAAAACTTTTGTGTGTCCCTGTAAATGCTATGCACTTCGTATTATACATAAAATAACTTTGACTAAAACTCAGCGACGTATATCAATCATTATATACGAAATAGTTTAACATAATTAAATACGCCGCAACCCCCCCCCCCCCTTATATCCTTATGTAACAGAATTCTTTTGTGTGGCCCTGTAAATGAATAATAACTATTCTTTGCACTGCATATTCTACAGAATGCATGTTTTAGTGCAATTCATAAATACATATCAATTTTATTATGTTTTAAAGCGTGTAACTTCATTAAAGATAATTTTTAACGCTCTTTTCAACTTTGTTGGAAACTGTTAAAAAAAAAAAAAAAAAAAAAAAAATGGTAGCTAAGGTAATGGATCAAAATATTTTAAAATTTACGTTCATTGATGGTACATTAGCCATCTGTACAAATACCTTGATTCTGTAGGAATCACATAGATAATATAGAATCGCATATCAAGTCTTGAAAAAATAATTTAAAAGTAATTATTAAACAATTTTCTAATAAAACCTTGGAGAAGTTTACCTTCAAATCTTGACGGGTACCATCTAGTAAGGTATTTATTTCAGTAAGGGTTGCAGACATATTAAAATAGATTTTTCTATAAACTATCTCTAAGTTATCTCAAACAAATGAAAATAAGGGATGAATACATTTATCATTACTTATATATGTGGATGGCAAGTTGCTGCTGCAAGTCGTATTATGATAGGCTTGTTGTTGACTTGGCACTTCTATTAAAGTAATAATAATAATAATAATCACATATCCAAAGATTTTATATAAAAATTATTCATGAGGAATTTTAAAAATATCAATGTCTGCTAAAAGGCTATTAGAGATAGAGGGGAATTGAATTCACAAATAACATACACTAAATGGAGAGATAGGTACATACATGATGATTGTTTCTTTAATATCCAGTAATCAATTAATGCAGAATGAATTGACAGCAACAGACTATGTATCTGTACGTGTGTGTATGCACGTGTAATTAAAATAAAATTGCTTATGTAAACTGAATAGAGAGGCCATTTAAATATAGGGAATCATTAACATTTCAAAAGTAAACTATAAAATGCGATTTAGGTTATACAATTACTATAAGGGTAATGAAAATGTCAGAAAGGCCTACAAATGAGGTATAATTTTTATATACGGTATTTATTTCGTTAAGTGCTGCACACATATTGAAATAGATTTTTTCTTTAA
The DNA here is from genome assembly GCA_963932465.1 of Maratus speciosus. Taxonomy (NCBI): domain Eukaryota; kingdom Metazoa; phylum Arthropoda; class Arachnida; order Araneae; family Salticidae; genus Maratus; species Maratus speciosus. Next base: position 158,788,275 of record OZ010789.1, read on the forward strand.
ACTGTATGTGAAACAAATGAAAATAAGGATCACTACATTTATCATTGCTTATAAATGTGGATTGCAATTTGTTACTGGAGGTCGGATTATGAATCTCCTGTTGTTGGCTTGGCACTCCCATAATATATATATATATATCGCTCACCCGCAAGAAAAGTGACACATCTCGCAAAAATTCATTTTGCATTTTATTCCACTAATAGGTTTGTCGTAGGTGTGTTGTGTCTTTCTACACAAAACGTTTCATAAGTGTCGTCATACGGGAAATCACTTCATTACGCTATTTGTCCATTCGTGACCACAGAAGGGGAGTGAATTATGTGGGGAGGTAAATTTATCCAACCCTCCAAACCTCATCATATGGTCTTCATTCTTAAGGGTTTTATGCTTTTATGCACGTTTTTACTCCTGCATGCTGAACTGAGTGCACTATTAAAAAATGGGTGAAAGTCTCTACCATTCTGCTCATTAGAGTTGACTATAGTTTTAGTAAATATGCTTAACGCAAATTGCCTTTTAAAATGCTTAACCTTTTCAAAAAACATATCTATTAAAGATGATGAATTGTCAATTTTGGATAGAACTCAGTGTGAAGCTTTCAAATGATAAAAAAAATCATAGTTGCGATTGAATATTTCACTACACTGCATACACTTATCCTGCTCGGAGGGCTTGTGGATCTTCATGTGTTTTAATAAGTCATACTTTCTCAAGAACGCTTCACCGCATGAATCACATTTATGTCGCGGAGGTATCTTAAAATGAGATGATTTATGACGATTCAAAACAGCATTTCTAGAGAATGCTTTTTGACATATGTCACATACAAATGGTCTTTCTTCTGAATGAATCATCAAATGTTGTTTTAAATTACCTTTTCGTAAAAAAGACTTGCTTCAAATAGTACACATATAAGGTGGCTTCTGTTTCTTCAATTCTGATGAGGAGGATTCCGCTTCCTTATCTGAAACGGTTTCTACTTTAGGTCGTACTGTTAATCCTATGTCTTGATCATTAAATTTTCATGAAAAAGTTTGACTATTCAAACTTGATACATCATCGCTTAACATAGCAGAATATCCATCTTGATAACTACCCATATTATCCTAAGTGAAAATAATGTTTTCGCATATACAAAGAAAAGCAAACACTAATGAAAAAGTCTGGTTCCATTCAATTTTATATAATCATAGGGGACGCATGTTAAAAAATTTTAATGATGATGCATATCATGTAATATGATTGGTGCAAAAATTACAGAAAAACATGTGACATAAAAAAGTATGTGTATAAAGTTCACGGGAAGTGAGTCAATCAAAAATGAAAAGGTACTTATGTAATGTCTAAAATAAAAAGAATATGATTAATCACGTTACGAGTTTGAATTCATCATTCTAAGGTTTTACAAATTAATTTTATTATTTCAGTGAAATAGATGGTAAACCTAAGGTTAAACTCATAGTAAAGTTATTAAACTCTTCAAAAGAATGAGATGAAGTGTAGCAGTAGTTTTAAAATTCATTAGAACTAATGTAGAATCATCAAATAATTACCTACCCCAATAACAAACTATGAGCTGATTGAACTTAAAATAATTAATAAATAAAAAATCTCTCAAATATTGCATACTTTCTTTTTCTGGTGTTTAACTAATATTAGCATACTTCGCAAAAAAATTATTTTACAAAAAAAAAAAAAAAAAAAAAAAAAAAAAACAAGCAAAATGGTTTGCAATCAAAAGTTAATTAAAATAAGAGATATTTCTTCGATGTTTATACTACTTTTTAAAAAAAATATGCGGGATAGCAATTAAATAATATGCTTAAATTACTGCGGTATGTTGAAAAATAATGTACGTAGTTAATTGAAATATTAAATAAATCCTCTTTCTGAAAATTTAAATTTATGTAAAAGTGAACTAATCGCTCCTAAGATCAATGGTTATCATTATTTACATATTAGCTATTTTCAGTTAAAAAGCTGATTACTTATCGAATGTTTGTGAAAGATAGTGAGTAACTGTTGATAAGGCGATGAAGAAAATCTATTTCAAATTTCAGACAATCAAATGAAATGCATAGTAACGTACAATTCTTAAATTAGATAACAGGATTAATGCTAGTAGCAGCAATGTTTAATTTAAATCGTTTGGTAGCCTTCTAATCGATCAAAAAAATATGAATCGCTTACAAAAGAAATATCTAAAATTAATTTTAAGCAGTCCTTCTATTTCAATGTGAAACAGAAATTGTATAAACTTCCAAAACATCAAAAGGGGGAGGCATAGTGTTCATTGAAAAAGATAGTGTTCATAAGTATGGTTTGGTTTGTGTTTATGACGGCCAATTATCAACACGAGCGTTCATAAGTATGCTAGTAAATGTTGGGGCGCGGTCTGGACAATAGGTAGCATCTGAGTTTAAAAAAAAAATGAAACTTGAATCGTAGTTCATGGGTTCGTAACCAAAGCTTGGTAAAGAGATCATAATCTCGTGCGCAGAATCGATATAAACAGTTAAACAAAAAATTGTATACGTTGAAGAAATTCTAGTATAAATCAGGATCTAAATTATTATTCAAAAATTTTAAAAAACTCTCCTCTAAGAAGACGATTTCAATCCGGTTGAACGGCCACAGGCGCAATGCACATTCAAACGTTTGAACTATATCCTAAAGATGGCAACATCAAACATTCTTTTCAGTAAAAGGGGCGATGGTCTTATCAACCTCCCCAAACGATTGAAAAAAAAATTAAGCCACCCTAAAAATTTAGCCCCCTCAAACTTCTTTCGAAAGACCTACCCCTCTATGTTATTATGTGTATTAGTTTACCATCTTATTTCCATTCCTACTCTAAGTCGATTCGAAAAAAATTAAGAACTCCTAAAAATAAGCCCCTTTATACTTCCTCTCGAAAAGACTTAACTCCTCATGTTATAGTATGACACCACCTTAAATGATCATTCATTCCAACTCAAACACGATTGAAAAAATGTTATGCTTATCATTTTCATGTTTTAATAAAATGATTATGATAATATTAATAACAATATCATTATAACAATTTACAATATTGTTATTATAATAAACTAATGAGTCATGTTAAAGATTTGATAAACAAATACACACACAAATACACTTCCGCTCGTCTTTGATTATCACATTAGCAATGCCCCTCCCCCCCCCTCCGGAAACATCATTACAAATAGACTAAAGTCTGTCGAAGACACATATACAGGGTTGTTATAATTAAAGTTCGCCTATTCAGAAGGCTCTAGAGCCGGTTCTATGGCTACAAACGAAACAAAATTTCACTAGTACGTAGTTAAAGAGATGCGTTCTGCGAAAATCGAAAAAAAATTTTAGTTAAAATTTTTTTCAATAGGTGGCGCTGCGCCAATATTTAAGCTGATATTTGCAGATTCCTTTATTTTGTAAAAAACAAAATACAGGAAATTTATTTCATAGTTGGTAAAAGTAAACTTTTTCAGATTCGTTATATCAATTTCGGTCAATTCAGATGAAGCACACAAAATCACAAAATTTCACCCAACGCTTGAAAAAGATCACATTTTATTCAAATTTTCGACGAACGACGTCAAAGTGACGTCGCAACTTCGAAAACTTGAAATACCCTTCTAACCACCTGACGATTTAAAACTTGCTGATAAAGTGTGTCTGTGATTTCTTTGACCCTGAAACAGTTGATTGTTTCTGAAAAGCATTTGAATCTACGCTTTGTGGAGAATGGTAACTTTGAAAGAAAAGGGCACTTCTTGTACATTTATTTTATCAAAATAAAAGCAACGCAGCTGCAGCTCTTCGAGAATTCCGAAACTAAAAGATGTTAGACGTGGACCAATGTCGGATCGTGGAGTTCACAAAATGATTAAAAAGTTCGAGGAAATAGGAAAACTCGACATTCTTCCTGGCAGAGGACGAAAAAAGGTAAACATTTCTAGCATTGAAGATATTGCTACTGCTGCCGTGGATTTAGCAAGTCATTCATCATTTGATAATGAGAGTGTGTCAGCTATTGCGAATGAAGTCGATGTGCCGATTTCCACTGTGAGAAAAGTGATACGTCAAATTTTGCGTTACTATCCATACAAGATTCAGAGGGTGCAACAACTAATACAGGGTGATACCGAAAGTTGGCTATCATTTTCACTACAGTTTTTTGCACGAATGAATGTGGACAATTCTTGGCCCTGGAATATTCTATGGACTGATGAAGCGCATTTTTTTTTAAACGGACAAGTGAACACGCGCAACTGTCGAATTTGGGCTAAAGAGAATCCTAATGTTGTGCAAGAAGTTCCACTGCATGCAGCTAAAGTAACGGTGTGGTGCGGTTTCACAGCTACGTTTATGATAGGGCCATATTGTTTTGAGGAACTAACATCCACAGGGCCCATTACATGTTCCGTAAATGGGAGAAGGTATCTCAATATCTTGTCAAATTTTCTGATTCCCGAGCTACAACAGCGAGGCTGCCTTCAAAATATCGTGTTTATGCAAGACGGTGCACCACCGCACATTACTAGAGCAGTTCGGACTTTCTTAACAAGCCATTTTACAGAAGATCGTATCATAAGTCGTTATTTTCAAACAGTGGCCACCACGATCGCCTGATCTAACACCATGCGATTTTTGGTTGTGGGGATTTTTGAAAGATTCTGTATCTAAAGACAGATGTTAGACAATCTCTGATATGAAAGTCAGTATTAGACTTCATATTAGCTCAATCTCACAGGACAGTTTACGCAAATTCTGAGAATGGAATGCGTTATTGAAAATGGTGGAGGATTCATTGAGCATGCGTAATGTTATTCTTCGTTATTTCCTCGTTGCCGAGCGACATGTTTTATTTTTGTTGATGCAGATTACATCACATGAAATTATATTCATTTTTCTCTTGTTTGGAGTCATAGGTCAGGCTCTAGAGCTGTCTGATTAGGTGAACTTTAATTATAACAATTCGCAGTTCCTCGAAGTTTGTTGAAACTTTTAAATTTGTGTGCTTCGTCTGGATTGATTGAAATTGATATAATGAATCTGCAAACATCGCCTTAAATACTGGCGCAGCGTCACCAACTGACGAAAAATGTAACTAATTTTTTTTTTCGATTTTCGCAGAGCGCATCTCTTCAACTACGTACTATTGAAATTTTGTTTCGTTTGGAGCCATAGAATCGCCTCTAGAGCCTTCTGAATAGGCGAACTTTAATTATAACAACCCTGTATATATACGCTCGTCATTGGTCATCACTCTAGAAAATCCACCCCTTTAAGGAGCTTCAATGCACTCAAATTAAGGTCTCCAAACATGAAATATCTAGTTTTGATATAATAATGCCATTAATAATAAACGGTCAAGTGCGAGTATTACTCGCACACAGAGGGTTCTGTAAAATAAATATATGAATTTGTAATTGTATGCCGTGTGGTGACTGGCATTAAAGAATAGTCCCAATGTAAGGTTTTTTTTAAGGCTGACAACCTTTCCCTGGAAAAAAAAACCTCGTTGCGAAGCCCTTAAATACAGATGTTAGATGGACTGATCTCATGGTAAAACGGACTGGAACTGGAAAACGGCTTATGAATTTTAGAATTGGAACTTGGAATGTTTTAAGTTTATACAGAACTGGTGCAGTGAAGCAACTACAGAGTCAGATGGATAGTTATAGTCTGGACATATTGGCCATACAAGAAGTAAGATGGAAGGAGAGTGTGATAAGAGATATTGGTGATTTTACAATTTTTAATAGTGCAAGCACAAGAAGAAACACGCATGGTACTGGATTTATTATGAGAAAGTGCCTTAGAGAAAATATTATTGATTTTCACAATGTAAATAAAAGAATATGTATCTTGAGATTGAGAGCAAAGTTTTTTTACATTTCAATAGTATGTGTCCATGCACCACGGAAGATACCGAGGACGAACAAAAAGATACTCTTTATGAAACACTACAGATTGAATTTGATAAGATATCAAGACATGATGTTAAAATGGTAATAGGTGATTTTAATGCTAAAATTGGAAAATAATACACTTTTGTACCAACAGTTGGAAAATTTAGTTTACATGATTTGTGTAATGAAAATGGTATAAGGGCTGTGGACTTCGCTGCTTCTAACAACTTAATCATAAGTAGTACATGCTTTGAGCATAAGAACATACATAAAGAAATTTGGATTTCTCCTGATGGAAAGACAAAAAACCAAATTGACCACATTATGATCGACACGACAGAAGATATGCTAGTGATGTTATGGATGTACGAAGTTATAGAGGTGCGGATTTAGATACTGATCATTTCCTTGTTATTATGAAATACAGACAAAGAGTTACAAGATTTCGAGATGCAAAAGGAACTAAACAAGTAAAATTTAAAACAAAAGATTTACTAAACATGCAGAGAAGAAAGGTTTATCAAAGTAAATTAACAGAAAGAATTGCTAGTGAATATGCTAAATTTAATGAGGAAGATATAATCAATAGTAAATGGGCTAAATGCAAAAATATCATATTAAAAACTGCTGAGGAAGTAGTTGGAAAGAAAGAAAGGAGGGAAATTAATGAATGGTTTGATGATGAGTGTTGGCAACTGATTAAGAAAAAGAATAAAACAAGAGAAAAAATGCTGAAATACAGAACAAGACAGAGTGAAAATCACTTTAAAACAATTAGAAGAAATACTGAAAAGTTGTTACATATGAAAAAACGAGCTTTGGAAGAGTAAAATTCAAGAAATTGAAGATCTATCAGTATTAGGTGATATAAACCTAATGTATTCAAAGCTTAAAGGAATCAAAAAGGGCCACCAACCACGCACCTTTTTTTGTAAAGACAGAAATGATAAAGTTATTGGAGGGCACACAAATGTGACAGATAGATGGAAGGAATATTTTGAAGAATTGTTAAACAGACAGTCAAATGACGAAAGAGAAATGCAGTCTAATCATAATGATTATGATGTGAATGAAGAAAACTGTGAACCACCAACTGTAAAAGAAGGGGATGCTATTGCAAAATTGAGAAATGGAAAAGCACCTGGTGAAGATTTGATAAGTGCTGAGCTTTTGAAATATGGTGGAGAGAAGTTGGTACAAATGTTACATGATCTAACAGTAGAGATTTGGCAGAATGAATATATACCAAATGAATGGAATGGTGCTATTATTATCCCAATTCATAAAAAGGGAAATATCTTAAATTACCAGAATTATAGAGGCATAGCCTTATTAAATGTTACATATAAACTGTTGGCAAAGGTAATTGCAAAGCGATTAGAGCCGTATGCTGAAATGGTAATAGGTGATTATCAGTGTGGTTTTAGGAAAGGAAGATCAACGGTGGATCAAACCTTTAGTATCAGGAACATCCTTGAAAAATTCTATGAACAAAATATTAATTTACACCAATTGTTGATTTTAAATAGGCCTATGACAGTATAAGCAGAAATAAGTTATTTGAAATATTAAAGGGATTTTAATTACCTGATAAAATAGTTAAGCTTATAAAATTAACACTGGAAAATACAAAAGCTAAAGTTAAGGTACAGGGAAGACTTTCAAGAGAATTTGGAGTGAATTCAGGTCTATAGCAAGGTGATGTTCTCTCGACAATTCTTTTTAATTTATGCCTGGAGAAAATAATTAGAAGCATCTACAACAGAGGTGGTACTATTATGAATCGCTCCCTACAAATCCTTGCATTTGCAGATGATGTTGATATAATTGCTAGAAATAAGAAAGTCTTGATTGAAACTGAAACATACAATAAACTAGACACTGAAGGAAAAAAACTAGGCCTCGTGGTTAATAAAGAAAAAACAAAATACATGAAAATGGACTGCTGGGCAACATATAACAATGATATGTTCCCGCACCATGTTGGTTAAATCAAAGTAAAATTGCGTAATTTGTTATTTCTGTTTGTATAAATATTTTTTATAAAATATAATTATGAGTGTAAAATTATAATGTTTATATATTTAAGTAAAATAGGAGTGTAAGTTCATACAAAAATTATTAAGTTGATTTTAAATATTAAATATATATTAAAAAAAAAATGTTCTCTTCTTCGTGAATGGCACTTTCTGACAACACTATTTAATAGTATTAAATGAAGGTGCATTTTTAAGGTCAGCGTAATGCATATTTTGCATTTTGAGAGGCTGTAGAAGTCATATTTCCGTGTTGTTTACATTTTAATAGTAAACAATATCATGAATCAAAATTTGTGTTTGTTAGAAAGGTCTAAAAATATACAATGTAATCAGTTAAATAAAATTATATGCATTTTTTCTTAAATCCTGAAAGGCAATTTGGTTTAGATTTGAACCTGACAGCATAAAAAGCCACGCTCGCTTCAGTTGCAGTATGAGGCAGGAGAATTCAAATGCTAGAATCGCCATTTTCCCCTACAAAATAATAAAAAAAGCAGAAGGTTTACATTAGATATGATACAAATACATACACTGTTTATGCATAGATTATGTTAAAAATTACATACAGGCATGGACAGTTAGTTAAGAAGAAAGTATATCAAGAAATTATACTAATTAATAAGGTAATTGCAAGCATGAAATGGTTTTAAATACATACTTTTGGAAGTCGTATAATTTTGTCACAGCACAAATCACTTCGCAGAAAGTGATTAGTAGCTTGACCAACCCCTCGTTTCGGGAGGATCGGGGACGGTCAAAAACTGGTTTTATTCTCTTCTCCTTCTTCTTCTTTTTTTTTCTCTACCCTGTTTTGAAAGTTGGAGAGCATTACGTAATGATATATTAAAGGAGATGAGATAGCTTGTATATTTTGACGTATCATACATGTTAGAAGTAACAAATAAATAAATAAAATAATGTAACCAGTTTGTATATAATATTTTTCTGATTATAATTTGAATATATCAGATTAATTATGTGAAAATATAACATGTCATATTACAAGCATTGTATTTACTTTTATTCAGTATAAAATGTGTTTTAAATGAAACACTGTGTAATAAGGTTATATGTGATGAAATAATATGTCAAATGTGTATGCCATTATTTTTCCTGTATTTAGGTTTATTTCGGCATATTAGTTTCATACAAAATTATAGCTTTGAATGTATTTTGGGCACTTAAACTGTAAAGTTACAAAATTATTAAACATGTGTGTGGTAAAGAAAAAAGGCTTCGAGAAAGACGTCAGATTTTCAGTACAGAGGTCTTCTATAAATGTGAATGTCAACAGACAACTATGCTATCATGTGTTGAACTTTCTGTTATGAAAAATAGAAGAACTTCTTATAAAATATACCAGAACCATTGATAATTGAACTTTACAGTCTTAGCTCAAAAACTGTGTAGATACACAGTCATATGGACACGTACATTCTTTTATGCTTTACAAAAAAAAAATAAAACCACCAATCAGTTTTTTTTTTTTTCTGACGACCGGGAGAGATGCTGGGCAACATATAACAATGATATGTTCCCGCACCATGTTGGTTAAATCAAAGTAAAATTGCGTAATTTGTTATTTCTGTTTGTATAAATATTTTTTATAAAATATAATTATGAGTGTAAAATTATAATGTTTATATATTTAAGTAAAATAGGAGTGTAAGTTCATACAAAAATTATTAAGTTGATTTTAAATATTAAATATATATTTTAAAAAAATTGTTGTATTGTAAAATGAATGTATAATGTTGAATAGAGTTCGGATCTCAGATAACAACAATAGCCAGACGCCATGGTGTCGTTTTATGACAAGCCAATGGAAAGTGGTGTATAATTAGAAATCGTAAAATAATAAAAACGTTGGAATAAATTTATGGCCTTAATAAAAGTGTTGGGATAAATTTATGGCTTTTCAGACCACCCAAACTTTAAGGCATATAATAATATTAAAGTATATGTAAGGGGCCATTTGCAGACTGTTAGCTAATAGGCCTATCGAAGGATAATGCAAAATCTTCTCACATCCAATAAGAGTGGATTAGACAAAATAGTTCCACCCACTGCAGGAGTTGGTGTGCCAGAAGAATAAGGTTTGAAAAAGAGAGTCTGAAAAAAGATGTAGAGGACGCAGGAGCTCTCCTGAAAGCCCGTGCAATGAATCCAGAAAGCCCTAGTAATACCCAGGCTGATGTACATATCGGAGTGAGCCTAAGCAAGCCTAATTGAGGATGTCTACCTGATGTTAAAATAAAGTGGATTGTTCTACAGAGGTCCGTAGCTATGCATCCTGCCATCCCGATATCGCCGCTCTGATACGAAGCGAATTCCTGATGACATAAGGATATGATCCTTAGCAACGCGACAACTCTGAATTTGATGAATAAAGGCCACCATCCCGTATATGAAAAAAGGGTACTACCTTAAACTTTTTCTTTTACCACTTAAAATCATATGAAAAATTATAAATATCCTTTTCTGATATTTTATGGTAGAGAGTAATCTGAGATCCAACAAAACCAATATTTAAATATATTTAAGGTAATTTAAAAAGAAAAATGTATAATAATAAGAGTAATGAAAACATTGTCTTTTTTTTTAAAGATTAAATATACATAAAATAATGAGAAGCAAACAAAAGTGTTGCTTTCTTTTTTTTTGAATTAATATTATGTGTTTTCTGTATATAGTTGTGTTCAATGTAAATAAAATATTTAATCAAGTTTTAAAAAGTTTGTGTAATTATTTAATTGATAATGTTTAAAATGTGTCAATTTATTTTTACAGCTTAAATTTTAGTTTAATTCATAAGTGGAAGAGTTCGTCTAAATAATTCACAACGCAAACTCTTAATTTTATTCGTAATTATTTAAATTTAATAATTACATTTTGACGCGAATTATAATTTAATTTTATTAATGCTTCGCGTTGCTCTTCTACTAGAATTATGTAATTACGATCACTTATGTTATTTGAATTTATCTAAGGTATATAAAATTATATACCAATTTACTATGAGGTTGCTTGGATGATTTGGACCAATTAACAATTTTGGATGTAAATTAAATAGAAAATAAACAGGTGTAATTATCTGTCCAGCATGGACTGAATGAAATCACAGGCAACAGCAGCGTTAACAATAAATAATGAATTACAATTTAATGAAGTAACAGAATTTAAATATTTAGGATCTACAATCACCTGTGATAATATGGTAGAAGCAGAGATTAAAACTCGACTTGCAGCAGGAAATAGATGCTATTTTTCTCTTCGAAACATTCTAAAATCATCTCTAATATCTCGAACATCCAAACTCAAAATTTATAAAACTGTTATAAAGCCAATAGTAATTTATGGTAGTGAGACCTGGACCACTACACAAAAAGATGAAAAGCTACTTATCACTTGGGAAAGGAAGATACTAAGGCAAATTTTTGGACCTATTAAAGAAGGCAATACATGGCGTATAAGGACAAATATGGAGTTAGAACAGTTATATAATGAAAAAGATATAATAAATAGTATAAAAATTAGAAGAATGCAATAGTTAGGCCATCTAATCAGAATGAGGGATGAGCGAAGCACAAAGAAGATTTATAATGGTAATTTAATTGGGAAAAGAAGTATTGGTAGACCCAGGAAGAGATGGATAAAAGAGGTAGAGAAAGATCTTGCAGAAAACCAAATTATAAATTATAAAGTAAAGGCCAGAGATCGGAAGGTCTGGAGAAGTATATTGAGGGAGGTCAAAATCCTGCATGGATTGTAGTACCATTGTGACAATTTGTAATTGTATTATTAAAAAAAAACCGTTGCTAAAAGAATACTAAGACTTTGTAAAAAACTATACAACGAAGGGTTGGATATAACTGTATATACTAGAAAAGTGCAAATGGATATACCATGAAAGTTCAAACAGATATGGAACCTAAATAATATCAAATATAGTTATTCTGGATAACTCATTTTTTAATATTATCCTAATCTGTTTATGATGAAATTAATTCGGTACTGACAAAAAAAACAGTGCATATTTAAACTTCATTTGGCATTTCATAAAACTAAATTCAGAGTGGCAATAACCTTTTTTTCTACGGTGTAGCTAAAACAAAACCTTTGTTCAAAGTTTAAATTTGGAATTGTGCTAAGCGTGCTTCGAAAGGAGGTCGTAAAGTTGCAACGCCGCCTTGGTCCGTGCCGCGTTTTTCCCGATAGGTTTTTAATTAACTTCTAAAGTCACTCGAGGAGTATTGAGAGATCCACTCAATGCAAACTAGTCGCGAATCCCATAGTATTTATGTGATTCATTCTAATTAAGTGGTCTCAGGACTCTTAAAGCTTCAAAATTTTCGAAATTTTTTTTTAGATGCTAAACTCCTATCATTCCTGAACATTTTGATATAATTGTTTCCTTGAAATTCACATTAGAACAGAAGTTATGGCTTTTAGAATTATACCTGCTCTTGCTCAATAGCTGAAGCGGCGTTTCCGAAACTTTGAGGTAATTTTTCTCCAAATGACGTTTTGGGGCATGACGCGCAGGTTACCTCAAAAACTTCTGAATATTTTTTCATGAAATTTTCAAAACATCTATTTCATGTTAGTCTGTATAAACTGAACCTAAAATTTCCTTTTTGTTGTTCAAAAATATATTTTTTTAGGTGATTATACTGTTGAAATTTTCGAAATTTTGTATTAGCTAAATCAGTGTTGAATTCAGACACTTTTCTCCGGGAGGGATTTCTGTGGCTCCGGGGGGGACATTGTAGAGTTCCGGGGGGAAATTGCACTTTTTGACCATTGAAAACACAAAATCTCAAATCTTCCGGGGGGGACATCTCATTGCTCCGGGGGGGAATGTCCCCCCCCGGGCCACCCCCTGAAATCAACACTGAGCTAAATACAACTTTGCATTAAAAATATAAAAATGATTTAATCAGGGTAATTATTACAATCTGAAGTATAAGTAGGTACCAAAATTTTCATTCTAGTTACAATATTTATTTTGTAATCCTGCGCGTACGCTATTATGCCCACTTTCTGCTCTACAAATGTCTAACAGTTTCGAGCCCCCTATAAATACTAATTCTGCATCTAGCAAGTTTTTAAATACATGAAATGAAAGAACATACTTAGATTTTTCATCCCAATGAAAATTGTATTTTAAAATCATATACATTTTAAGACATTAAATGTTGAATATGGTCCCTTTTTTTTTCATTTTTTGCAAATTTAAGAGTCCCGAGACCTTTAAATTAGTCTGTTTTTAACAGTTTGACGTTTGTTGCTTTTATACTGCTATTGGACATTACATTACACTTATATATCATTAAAAGTTGTTAACTAGACACAGAGTACGCCGCCCCTGTCATTATGTATGTGGAAACAGTCCGTATCTTTAAGGGTTAATATCTCGGATAATTACTGACGATTTTTTTCGAAAATCATTATCAACAATGTTTTTATACTTTTGCTACGATAGGTACCTGCTCAACACTTTTGCTGAATGCCCGTAAATCGAAATTTGTGTGTAACAGAAAAATGCGATTTTCTCAAAAACTATGTGACCTAGGGTAATCGCTATAATTTTCCTTCAAGGTTTAAATTAACGTCTACTACCTCTAAATTTCATAATTTTAGTTTCAGTAGATTCGGAATTAGATGGGGGGTGGGGGTACATATTTTTTCGCTACATTTTCGACTATATCTTTGAAAATATAATGCTTAAAATTAAACGGAATGTATTTTTGAGTTCAGCGTTACGAAAGCTTTCACACGATATTCAGAGAAAAGAGTTTTTCTTTTTTCAAGTAGCTTAATTAGCCCCTCTACATTTTTGCTAAATATATTTATGAATGTTTAATAATCTGAAAATATGTGGGTCAATAGTCTTTATTACTTCCACCAATTTGAATTTTCCATGTTCCATAGTTTCGAGTAAAATAGATGTGACAGACAGACACAGGAGTGACATTATAATGGTTTTGTTTTTACTTTTTAAGTACGGAACCCTATAAATAAATGACTCGTAGGTAAAAACTTGCCAAATTCTAGATTTATTATTAATATACAATCAATAATTTTTATTTTTAAACAATTAAAACAATGCTACAATACTTCAGCAGATAAGTTTGAGTGAATGTTATTTGAACTTGGCACCCACTTACATATCACTTCTTTTCTGGCAGTTTTTTTTTTTTTTTTTTTTTTTTTAACGGAATTTGTCTTCCTTTTTTCACAGTTATGTTTTTGTTAGATATACAGTTTAACGTGTAAACTGCGCATGAGTACACATATATCTGTGTAATATAAAGAAAGATGGATTTTGTGCACATATATGTAAATTTTGAACTAAATATTTTTATGTTCGCAAAACAACTTTGCGTGAAGAACAAACACGTGTGCTTCGTGTATTTGTTTTCTTTCCAGTCGATTAGTTTTTATACCACAAAATATAACCTTAATTTACAAAAAACAGGATCGTCTAAAGTTACATTTACTGCATACCACATCTCTGTTAAAGTTGTTTTGAAGTCCTAAAATAGTAATAGTCATAATTTATTAATAGAATCTGAATAAATACACTGCAAAATAAGATTTTGAAAAAATATGGAAATAGTGACGCTGATATTATTTCCTATCAATTTTAGTCACAAGTTTTGAAAGGTACAACTACAAAAAGATGAGAATTTCAATCTACTGTAAACAAGCAACTGTTATCCAAACGGGATTTGAACTCACGATCTTCGACTTTCTATGCCATTAACTTGACCACTCGGCAATTATTGCACAAGCCAATTTTCAAATATCGCTATTTATTGGGTTCACATATTTCTGTATAACAATGTTCCTACACACATTTTTGTATAATATTGTTACACCTAATCCTGTATAATATTCCCTTTTTATACATGTAGCTGTGTAAAATTTATGCACATACTTCTGTGTAATATTCTGTTCTGACGCATATATCTGTATAATATTCTTACACATATATTTTGGTGTAATATGCAAAAGACACACCTATTTGTGTAATATTCTAAACTTGTAAATTACATTAACACACCAATTCGGGTAAATCAGTAACATTTTGTGCCATTTACAGACTTGTTTGTGTTTTTGAACAGATAAAAAATTACACACTTACACACTTAAATGCAGGCACATTTTAACGACAAGTGTGCAGATTATATGACAAAGGTCCAATTTTACAAATTTACCCACATACGTATGTAAAAGTGATTAATTTACACATTTATTTTTTAGAGTGTGATTCTACGCAAAATAAATAAATAAAAATAAAAAATGCAATCAGAGCTTTTTTACGGGCTACCTTGGCCAAAGGAGCTCAAAAATGAGTATTACCATTGGAAAATTCGATAAAACTTTTAATATGTAGATGACCTTCAATAGTTGTAATTAAATTCGAAAAGTAGATACAACAATATCTTTCGCATCTCTCTGCGGCAATCCGATGATTAAAAAGTATGAGGTTGTTACCAATGTTGAATTCAGGGGGTGGCCAGGGGGGGGTGCATTTTCCCCGGAGCAATGAGATGTCCTCCCCGAAAAATTTCAAACACAGTCAACGCTCGTTATAACGACCAGCCATTATAGCGACCGATGCAAAATGTCCCTTGTTGAGAATGCCAACTTGGCGATGCTTGCCATTTTCTGTTAGTCGGCATTGTGGCAACCCCCTTTTTATTGTTTTCCGATTTTCTTTTCAATGTAGATGTAAAGTTTGTTTTGAACCGGTCTGACGGTAATAATGGAACTCTCAAATGAGAGTAATAATAATATTAATATACCTATATATTTGTAAATAAAATGTACATAGTTGTTTTTTAAGAAAGAAGTTTAATTTGAACTGTAGAGTGTGTTTACTTATTCAAGTTACGAATTTTATTTACAATATATTAGAACTAAGTTATGAAGACGTTTTTATTCTTCGTGCACTATGAAATAATTTGGATTTACCGAACCTGCAGTCTAAAGGACAACGCAACATTTATCTGGCGTCAAAGCTCCAGGATGTCTGGATTTCATCATCGATTGAGGTAAGTACCTCAAATTAAATTATATTGAATAAATAGAATTATGAATATATTTATTAACTGAACTGTATTGAATAAATTGAATTCTTTATTTTATGATGGATTTCGAAACATTGAAAAAAAAAAGAGCTACGATTCGTAGTCAAACTACGAAAATATTTGATAAAATAAGGGATTTATTAGATAATACACAAGAATTAGAGCTTGAGAATAGAAAATCACAGCTGGATCTTTTGAAACAGCAATTGAATGACAAAATGAAAACTTTAAAATCATTAAATTCTGAAATTGAACCACTGGTTCCAAGTACTGAATTTGAAAAAGAAATCGAGAAATCGGAATCTTATAATGAGAATATTATTGAATGGAAATATAAAATTTCCAAATTTTTAAATGATAACACAGTTACTCCTGAAACTAAACAAGATTCTTCAGACATTGAAAGTGATAGTAGTAGCAACAATAGTTCTCTACTAAAAAGTCAGAAAATTCTGAATCAAAATTTGATTAAACTTCCTAAACTTAATATATCTAAATATTATGGTGATTCGTGTTTATGGCTCGAATTTTGGAGTCAGTTTTCGAATGCGATTGACAATAATGAACATTTAACTCCGATTGATAAATTTTCCTACTTAAAGTCACTTTTGGGCGGAAGTGCTGCAAATACTATAGCAGGCTTTTCGCTGACTAAGGAAAATTATGCTCATGCTATAGAATTATTGAAAAATCGTTTTGGTCGTAATGACCTGGTAATAAATAGTCACATGACTAAACTGCTAAATTTGAAACCAGTACGAAATTCTAGTAACATTAAGGCTTTTAGAGATTTGTATGATGAATGCGAAATTCAAATAAGAAATCTTAATTCTTTAGGTGTTGTATCAGGTTCATATGGGCACTTGTTATGTCCGATTCTTCTGAAACTTATTCCATCAGATATTGCACTAGAATTTAATAGAAAACGAATTAAAAACACTGACTGGGATGTTAATGAGCTGATAAATTTCATTAAAGATGAAATTGAATCTCGCGAGACCACTGTCCAATTAAACCATTTTGAAAAAATCCCTGAGAAGCAGGAAAATTATAAGAAAAATTATAAAAAATTCATTCCATCAGCTTCTGCCTTAACCACAAATATTAAAAATAACTGCATATTTTGTAATCAAACTGATCACGATACTGAAAAGTGTAAGTCTTTCACCATTCCGGAAATGCGAGAAAAATTAAAAAGGGAAGGAAGGTGCTTTAAATGCTTCCGTAAATTTCACATCGCGAATTTTTGTAAAATTTTGAATGAAAATTGCAAAGTGTGTGGTAAAACATATCATCATACTATACTTTGTAATTTTAATAAAAAAACAGAAGTATCAAAAAATTCAGGTAGCATTATTTCCTCCGTATCTCATTGTAAAAGTAATATAAATAATATCAGTAGAGAAGTAATATTGCAAACAATTCATGTAAAAGTGGAAGCGGGTGAAAATTCAGAAACTGCTCTTTGTTTATTTGACTCTGCTAGTCATCGAACTTTTATTACAGAAAATTTAGTTTCAAAATTAAAACCTGAGGTCATTAGAAAGGAAAAATTAATTGTCTATACTTTCGGTTCGAGAAAATCTGAAGAACGATGTTATGATGTCGTTAAGCTAAAGCTAATTCACTTGACGAATAGAAAACGTAGTATAATAATTGAAGCATTAGTCACACCGCTAATAACCAATTCTTTGATACAAATTCCTCCTCTTCCAATCAAAATTAAGAGAAAACTTTCCAAATTTCGTCTTGACACGTGGGAACATTTGGAAAATAGTGATGTTGATATATTAATAGGAGCTGATTATTTATATCAAATTAATGACAAAACATACCCCATAAATAAATCATTGTTCGTCTGTGAAAATTTATTTGGGCATTCCCTCTGCGGGACAATTGACGTAAATAAAAATAGTGAGAGTAAGCAAGCTGGGGTCTTGTCCACTCAGGTTATGAAACCTATTCAAAATGATTTGAAAACATTGTGGGAGTTAGAAACTTTAGGGATGAACACTGAAGAAAATATTTCTGAATTAGATAAAGAGATAATCGAAAAATTCGAAAACAATTTGCATTTTCTTGAGCACCGATACGAAGCTAAATTGTTATGGAAAGATGATAGAAGAGATTTAGGAAGTAATTATAACAATGCTAGAAACCGATTTATTAACTTAAATCGAAAATTGCTTAAAGATAAGGAATTATTGCAGAAATATAAAGAAATTGTGATTGAACAGGAATTAAATAACATAGTGGAAGCATGTTCTAATAAAACTGTAAATAGCGGTTATTTTATGCCCCACCGACCTGTCTTGCGAGATGATAAACCCACAACTAAAGTTAGAATGGTATTTGATGCTTCCTCAAAAGAAAATAGCAAATCATTAAATGATTGTTTGTACGGTGGCCCAAATTTGAACCCCGATTTATTAGAAATTATTATTAATTTCAGGAAATTCAATACTGCGTTTTGTGCAGATATTGAAAAGGCCTTTCTTCAAATTTCTGTAGCTGAAGAAGACCGAGATTACCTTAAATTTCTTTGGTTCGATAATGACGCAAACAACTTTTTCAAAATTTTAAGATTTAGACGTGTACCATTTGGCGTTACATGCTCACCATTTATTTTGGCTGCCACAATTAAACATCATATAAAGAAATATCGAGATCAACATCCAAATGTTGTATATATGTTAGATAATTCCCCCTATGTCGATGATTTAATTTCCGGATCAGATTTAGATAACGAAGCTTATTATTTATCAGTTACAGCTTCTGAAATTCTTAAAGAAGCTGGGATGAATTTGAGGAAATTAAAAACAAATTCTATTAAACTTAGGGAAATGTGGGAATCTGGTAACTTAGGTATAAGTGAGGAAAACACAGGTAGTATCTTAAAAGTGCTTGGACTGATATGGAATACTGAATCTGATATTTTGATGTTAGATGCGCAGCCCTTTGAAGAATATTACATCGATGATCCCACGAAGCGAACAGTTCTTAAAATGTTACTGAAAATTTATGATCCATTAGGATTTTTGAATCCATTTGTAATACGTATTAAAGCCTTGTTGCAAGAAACATGGCAAAGAGGTTTAGAGTGGGACAATAAATTACCTGAAGATTTGAAATGCGAGTGGAACACTTGGTGTTCAGAAGTTGTACATTTACGCACATTTGAAATAACCCGAAAATATTTTCCTAATATGATAAACATTTCTGAAAATTCACAAATTCACATATTCTGTGATGCTAGTCCCAAAGGGTATGGAGCAGTTGCTTATTTGCGTTCCATTTCATTAACTGGCGAAATTCAAACTAGTTTTGTTTGGAGTAAATGTAGAACAGCCCCCCTCAAGAAGTTAACTATTCCACGGCTGGAATTGATCAGTGCAGTAGTTGCCGCTAGAATGTGGAAATATTTAAAACAAAAATTACATATTTCGAATTTAAATATAAAGTTATGGTCGGACTCAGAGATAACTATCTGTTGGATTAAGGGTTCTACTACAAACTGGAAACCCTTTATTTCCAATCGTGTAACCGAAATTCAGTCATTGACAGATCCAAAGGACTGGAATTATTGTCCCGGAAAAGAAAACCCTGCAGATCTGCTTACGCGAGGGGAAAACTTATCGAAGTTAATGGGTAATAATGTATGGTGGTGCGGCCCACCTTGGTTATCACTATCAGAAGATTTGTGGCCTTCAAAAAGGGCTATAGAAATGGTTCCCGAAGCTTTTAATGAAATGAAAGCAAAACCAAATTTAACATTATTGTGTAACGAATCAAACTCTATTTCTAAGCCAGTATTTGATATGGCAAAGTTCAGTAGTTTAAATCGCGTGTATAATATTACTGCTTGGATAATGCGTTTTATTCATAATGCCAATTCGAAAAACCCTAAAATTTTAGGACCTTTAACTACCTCAGAAATAGAAACAGCAGAAAAATACTGGATTAAACAAACTCAGGAAACTTCATTTAAAGTTGAAATAGAAGCACTTAAACAAAAAAAACCACTTAATAAAGATTCTTCTTTGTACAACCTTAATCCACAATTCGATGAAAATGACTTACTTGTTTTATCCGGAAGACTTCAGTTTTCTGAAGTTACAGAGCAGGAAAAACATCCGTGGATACTTCCTAATAAATCTTATTTTGTAAAATTACTAATTAAGGATGCTCATGAAAGAATGTACCATTTTGGTGTAGCTGTCACTTTAGCTCACATTCGTGAAAGGTATTTTATATTAAAGGGAAGAAGATTTGTAAAATTCATCTTAAGATCGTGTGTGATATGTCGAAAACAAAATGCTGAACCATCACCTTTAACGCCATCTCATTTTTTAGTTGGTAAACGATTAATGTCCTTACCTTCTTATGGATTACCAGTCTGTACGCAAGAGAAATCCAATAAGATTTTGTTGACGAGAAAATATAAATATAAGCAACAAATTACTGACCACTTTTGGAAAAGGTGGAGAAACGAATATTTGTTAGAACTTAGATCTGCTTTTCAAGTGAAAAACATAAATTCATCGCCTCAGTTCAAAGTTAACGATATAGTGATAATTCATGATGAAAAGCTCCCAAAACATATGTGGAAGTGTGGTCGTGTTAAAGAACTCATATTTGGTCGTGACTCGAAAATCAGATCATGTGTATTACAGACTGCAAAAGGCGATCTTAAACGACCTGTGCAATTGCTATATAATCTTGAATTGGACTTAGTGGACTAAAAGACACTAAAACTCTTACACTAAAATAAGAACTATTATCGAACATTTAATTTGTTTTGTTACTCATATTTACCCTTATTATTGTTTAATTTTCATACAATTTATGTGTTTTATTTTCTTTCGTAGATTGCAGCATTCTTATTATTTTTGCTTTTATATCTGTAGCTGTATGTAAGTATGTATCTGAAAATTTGTCATGTATGTAAGTATATTCTTATGTTTATTAAATTGTTTAATATAGATGCTGAACTAAGTGTTCAGCCCGGGGCAGGATGTTGAGAATGCCAACTTGGCGATGCTTGCCATTTTCTGTTAGTCGGCATTGTGGCAACCCCCTTTTTATTGTTTTCCGATTTTCTTTTCAATGTAGATGTAAAGTTTGTTTTGAACCGGTCTGACGGTAATAATGGAACTCTCAAATGAGAGTAATAATAATATTAATATACCTATATATTTGTAAATAAAATGTACATAGTTGTTTTTTAAGAAAGAAGTTTAATTTGAACTGTAGAGTGTGTTTACTTATTCAAGTTACGAATTTTATTTACAATATATTAGAACTAAGTTATGAAGACGTTTTTATTCTTCGTGCACTATGAAATAATTTGGATTTACCGAACCTGCAGTCTAAAGGACAACGCAACATCCCTAAATATATTCCCTTTATGATGTGTTATTTTTACATCCAATATAACGTCCGGCCAGCAGCTTATTTCCCAATACAGCGATCGAATTGACCTTTCCTCCACATCTTCTTCCCCCAAAAAAAGATTACTATTTTCTTTCCCCAAGAACTTACTGCTCACTGCGCGTTGATGCCTATTGTAAAATGTCTTAAAATGACACTTTAAAACATTTTTTTAAAGCTAAGAAAACACATGAAGTTAGTTATCTCTAACTCAGATGGAAAATTTTGTTGAAAGAAAATATCAAATGCACAAAAATAAATAACTATTTCGAATTACTTTTGTAGAAAAAAAAATGTTAATAACGTAAATAACTATTTTTTGTGTGTGATTTAACATTTACTTTAAATTTTATTTGAGAAATATGTAATCATTCTCTTAAATTGATTTTTATAATTATTCATTGTCATGTTTATTTGATACGAAAGTAAACAGAATTTAGTAATAACGTTGTATTAAAATTTTTTCTTTGAAACCTTAATTTTCATGCACATGGTTAGAGTTTTTTTTTTTTTCGTTCACTTTCGTGATAGCGACCTTCCGTTATAACGAACCTCGTCTTTGGCACGCTTAGGGGTCGTTATAACGAGCGTCGACTGTATTTTCAATGGTCAAAAAGTGCTATCTCCCTGCTGGAACTCAATGTCCCTCCAGCGGAGCCACAGAAATCGGAGAAAAGTGAATTCAACACTGGTTGTTACCTTTCTCTTTCTCGCTCTCTTTTTAGCGACTATACAATAATTTACCAAAAAAATGAAAAGAAAAAAGGAAAGAAAGAAAGAAATGATGCTTCGACATAACATGTCAAGAAAGAATATCCGGCTTGGCCCATAACTGC
This sequence comes from Maratus speciosus, assembly GCA_963932465.1. Classification (NCBI taxonomy): domain Eukaryota; kingdom Metazoa; phylum Arthropoda; class Arachnida; order Araneae; family Salticidae; genus Maratus; species Maratus speciosus. The sequence continues at coordinate 158,810,597 of OZ010789.1, forward strand.
AAAAAAGGGAATAGCCCTTTTTACTTTCACTTTATTTAATCACATAATGTCCTTCATTAAAAAAAAAAAAAAAAAAAAAAAAATACTATTTGAAATTTCTGTTAGTTGAATAATTGACTTCACTTTGTTTAATCCCTCTGTACGTTGCTTAGGTTTACTAGAAGTTACTTTCTGTGTAATAGAAAATGCAAAGTATTTACAGGGACACACAAAAGATTTCGGATACTGTATCCAAAATACTGTATATTAGTGATGATTGCTGGAAGTTTTATTTGTGATATGAGTTTTTAAGTTAAACGAAATTTTTGCATATTATGTTATGCGTATAAAGGCTGTACATCATATATAGGGATACACAAAATAAATCGTATTCGTTACTGCGTGTGAAAGAAAACAGTTTGTAAAAGAATTACGCATTTTTACGCTGAGCAACATTAAGTATACTACGATATGTTTATAGAAGTTTCAGTCTTAAACAAATTTTAGCTAAACAGTGGCGTGTATTTAAAAATAGTAGGTAAAATACAGGGTTGCACAAAATAATTAAAGTATGCTTCCGTCTATTGGTATAAATTGCTGAAAGTCAAATTTCAATCTATTATGGGTTTTTAGCACTTTCCAACATATTTGATAGTGTTTAAGACTTCGGTTTGGTTAGCCGTCTGTTTGTCCGAACTCTAACCTTCGTTAATATAGTTGAATTGCTCTGTAATTGATATATGTTATTGAGATTTATTATGCGTGTTCGGTATTAAAAATAAGTATGTAGCGTTCGTAGTTCATTTACATTCAAAAGTATTCCATTACATTACCGTCTATGAGGAAATTTCATAATTATATAAATACGTAGCACCTATAGTCGTTATCTGGTCCGTCCGCACATAGCAGCGCAAAAACTACCCAACAGAATCGTTTGAAATGTAATATATATACTCGTTGCAGAATTTTCGTTAGTCGTTTCAAATTTTATGAAAATGGAATCAATCTTAAAAATATATTAATAAAAGTTTTCTTCATTCTATTAAATCCTATCATGCATAACTGATTCAGCGATATCTCATGATAGGTAATGATTCTAGATTGTCATGCTGATTATGTCATATTTAAGTTGGAGGTCATTATTTCCATATTACTGAATTTAATATATATAAGTGTAATAAATTTTGCATTCAGGCATTTTTGCAAGAGCGTGCAACAGCTATTGCTCCAAGTTCTGAATATTTATAAAACCAGTTATAGTACCTCATTTGTCACGTTTGACGTACTATTTCCAACTTGTTTGCATTTTACTCCTTGTATATAAATTCTATACCTCATATACAGAGCTGCACTAAAGAATTCATGTACCATTCTCCTTATTAGCGGAAATTGCTAATATTGCCATGTTTTTGCGTTTATAAATGAGCCAGTGAATATGGCAGAAAGTTTTCTGTTTTATATGTGGGCTTTTCTTTTCAGAGAGCCTTAAATGAGAAATACCTATCCTTTTTATCAACAAGTTAATTGATTTCCCATGCACCTAATTTGTATGTACTGAAAAAGAAAATCAGGTTCAATTAACAGTCTCCTATATTCCGAGGTTTTCCCGTTCCGTTTCTTTCTGTCCTTTACCTCTCTTCTCTCTTCTAAAACCTGCTTCCCCCTTCCTCTTTTCAGGAAACACAAAACCGGGGGCTAGGCTAGCGTTATTAAACCAATCACCGCAATTTATCGCTCTGACCATCCCCAAGACCTTATCGCCATATTTGGCGACTTTTTTGAAGCTACACTCGTCCCTGTAATGATAATTAGTAAAACAGACTAGTAATAGTTCTTTTTTTAAAGACTTCAAAATACAAACTCTTTCTTCAATATAAAATATAAGATAAGACAGAGTAGAATAATTGTAGCAAAGCATGCATCTTACATATGTCTGTCACTATTCCTAACTTATTTAATTTTTCCAATGAAGATTAATGATCTTCTTTGGCTGAACTACTGTAAATAATTGAAATGCTATGTAATATTTTGGGAAAATGACATTTCCTCTGCTAAGCAAGATTTTCACGAACGTTCTCTAACCTAAAGTTGAATCTGAGTCATTATTATCCAACGCATAAACCCCTCCAACATTCCTAATCTTTGGACAAAGAAAAGAGTAAAATTTACCAAAAAAAAAAAAAAAAAAAAAAAACGAAAAACGAGAATGAATGCAAATGGTGAAGAGTCCTAGTGTAAGACGACAAAAATTGTGAAAGGTCCTTAAAAGAGCCCAACATTTTCCTAGATTCCTGAATAGCCAAAATTTTCCATAAATTCCATACATAGCTATAATATACAGAGTTTTCCCTAGGTTTAAAAAGGACAATTTTTAAATTCTGAATGGTATATTTTGGACTCTTGGGTACGTTTTAGATGCTTAAAGAAACTTTTCAAATTATTAAGAACTTTTTTGATTTTCAAATTCATTCTTTTGATTTTTAAGGGGGCAGTTAACCTCAAAATTGGTCAAAATGTCAATTTTTTAATTAAATGAAAGCCCATTTAATTGTGAATATTTTGACACCTTATTTTTACGCATACAGTAATTATATCGCGAGATGGTGTAAATTTTGTTAATACAACCAGCGCAATTCCCCATACAACTGAACACTTTAAACAGCTTTTTCTCTTATGTTCATATTTTCTTCACTTTTATGTTTTAAAATTGTTAAGGCTTTTTTGTATTTCAGATAAGATATTTAAACTTTTTTGTAAATGTTCTTTATTATATATGTAATAAATCTGCATATAGAATTAGCCTTCAGGTTTTTTGTTATTTTTTTAAAAATAAAAGTACATGTAGATGTGTTAGATTTCATCATTTTACACTATATTTAAGTATTGTGCGGCAGCGCAATACTTATTTATTTCCAGTGTCACTTCTCAATGTTAATTTAACATGGAAAAGCCTATGGAGATGGTAACTTTTTCATTTTTTCTTCCCACCTTTTTGTCCCTGATGCCACTCATTTTTTATTCTTTACTAATTCTAATGATATTATAGATTTAAAGTGTAAAAATGTTTGATTGATGTCAGGGTCAAAACGAATGGTAAAGTGCTTTTGCATATGGGTGAATTATAACCCAGAGAGAAACATGGGCCAATTGTTTTTTGCATTATTCAAATATTTATCTTAATAATTCCAATTTTCGCTTTTTTTATTGAAAATCAACGGACATTTTTCATAAAAAAATGTAACATATTTACTTCATTGTTGCAAAAATTTCAAAAGCCGTAATAATAATTAATTTCTTTTTAGTTGATGATTTCCTCGTGAATTATTAAATTGAGCTAGTTTTTTTTTTTTTTTTTTTTAAATTAAAAAGGTGAATATGGCGTCATAGTGGAAATAAAAAGGATATTTTCAGAATAAGTTTTTGCTTTGGTCAAGTTTATATTTTAGTAAAAAGTTTCTAATGGTATTTTTCGCAGGTAGCGAACTTAGTGGGGAATTACATAACTTATAAATTTTAAAATGTATTTTTTTTTTCCGAGATGAGAACTATTTATACCCAAGTTAAACTTAGGTAATAATTGTCTAGTGTGTTATATTATTATTAATATATTAGCAGTAAGGATTCAACAAAATTTACATTCATAGCGTTCCTGAGTGAGAAATAGGGTATCTAAATTTAAGTGAAGTTAATTTTTTATGTTTTGATTATAGATTTTTTACGTTGAGATTGGAAGTTTTTGTCCGAACTACCCCAACCTGCATTACTAAAGTGGTGAAACATTTTGAATTACACATTGGTAAACTGCATCCCACATTGTGATGCAATACCGCATACATCAAAGCCTGATGATGATACTCTCCTATAATTTTGAAATGCGGTCGTCTGAGTGCTGTAGTTATTAAAAAACTTGACATATTAAACAAAAGCATAATTTGAAGAACAAATTAAAAAAACAAAATTTATTTCCTACATTGTTTAAGCCCGAGAAGGGGCAGCTATTAAGATGTTTCATTCAATTAGTTCTGCATTTAATGTTAAATTTTTGTAACAAATTAGTTAAGCCAATTGAAGATTAAAAATAAAATTCATACAATATGATACTTAAAACACCCTAAAAAATTAGATTCCGTTCAAATGAAATCGAAATAAATCTTAGACTTTTTTAAAGTTTTGTATTTTGCCTTTATGCACAATTGTCATAAATATAATACAAAATGGGCAATACAAATATTTTCACTTAAAAATGGAAGAAGTCTAAGATTTATTTCGATTGGATTTGAATGGAATCCAATTTTTGAGAGTGTTTTAAGTATCATATTGTATGAATTTTATTTTTATTTTTTAATCTTCAATTGGCTTAACTAATTTGTTACAAAAATTTAACATTAAATGTAGAACTAATTGAATGAAACATCTTAATATCTGCCCCTTCTCGGGCTTAAACAATGTAGGAAATAAATTTTGTTTTTTTAATTTGTTCTTCAAATTATGCTTTTCTTTAATATATATATCAGTAAGAAAATTATATTAAATATAAATGTAACATTAGATGTATCTAAAAAAAAAGTAATATTTAAAAAAGTAACAGGGATTAAAAAAAAATTTAAACTTAAATATGCAGTTAATTTTTTTTTTCAAAATGTTCAAAATGTTTTTTTCAAAAAACAAAAAAAAAACCTCAGGGTGTCTACAGAAATTCTAAAAAAAAGTTCCCTGATTTTTCCATGATTTCCCTGACTATCTTTATCAGACTTCCCTGATTTCCATTATTAACAATATACACATACGGTATTTTTTCATGTATGCCGATTCCTCGTGTAGCACACTTATCCAGCTTGCTAATATCTCATTTGGAAGAAAAAACAAGAGAAAAACATAAAAATTGCCTAATATTCATTAAGTATTGGTTGACAGTTTTATAAATCCGAATTCAACTAGCTTCATACCGTCCAACATCATATGCTAATGGATATAGGGTGACCAGAAAGTTTCCTCATTTTCTGAAAAATATTCAATTCTAAGACTTATCTAAATCTAATGGGATAACTAATTGGATTAAGCTGGGCACCTGGTAAGGTTATGCTAATGTATCATTTAAAATTTTTAAAAATGGGCAAATTGACTTTAATATAAGTGCTATGTACAGATAATCAGGACATCTGATCACCTTAATTTACGTTAAATATCAAAAACTCATACCAAGCGCATCTTTTAAAAAATATTGGGAAAGATAAATCAGCATGTGAAAAAATATGGTAGATAAAATAGATGAATCAGTCTCGTTGGCAAGGTGAAAATGCAAATATTTTCGCAATACAGACAAATTTCCTTGATTTTCCAGTATTTTTACAAAGTTCCCTGATTTTTCCAGAGTGATAAATCTCCCTGATTCCCTGATTTTTAGATTCTGTAGACACCCTGAAACTATAATAAGATCTCGCAGTTTGTCATTAAAGGCCAAGAGAATATTCAGTGAATTGTTTACTATGCAAGCAAATGTTTTAATGCAAAAAGGAGAAATCACACATTTTTTTTTTAATACTGAGAGGCAAAAAGGGTGGTAATTTTTTTAATGAAGGGCAATACTTTGTAAACCAAAACAGCCAAGTGAGGGGAGTACCCCTTTGAAAATGTCTGGGGGAAAATCTAAATCTAAATATTTTGTTTCCAACCTTACCATTTCTACTAATTGGTATTATTCGATATAATTTTGCAATAATTTTTAGTGCAAGAAATAGCATTTTATTACCTATTTCCATAGTTAATGTTTCCACATAGTTTCAAATTGGACATAAATTGAAAAAAAAAAAAATCATTTGAATGAACATTAACTGTAACTGGAGACCATGTCCCGTAACTGGAGACAGAATGACTCCACGTTGTTCTTTAGATCTGATTATCATGTGTTTTTTTGTCCTTGAATAAAGTCATTCCTCAGTACCGACAAGTAGTTCTTTTATCATTACATGATTTCCAGAATATATTGCTTTTCTAAAAAAATTCAAATGCTGTTTACAAAAGACAAAAAAGGAAAATAACATATCTCTGAACACGTAAGAAAATTCATGTCTCCAGTTACGGGTTAAGAAAATTTTGAATATTTTCAAAAGAGAAAAAAATCTTCAGGACAAAAAAAAAAAAAAATACGTCAGTAAAAATAAGGAATTAAGAATTTAAGGAGGGGAGGGGAGTATTTATTTCAAAAAACAGTTTAAGAGATAGAAAATAAAATTACTTACTGCTTCTTCAAATTCCTTTAAATGCAAAATATCCGGGAGAGTTTCCCTAGTGCACGACCACCTTTTACAAGGGAGAGCACTGTGCACTAGAGATTTTCACCGGGCTATTGCTCTTAATATCAGATGGTTTTACCAATAACTTCAGGTAATCTGCCCTCAAGCTCTGAACTTTTTCTCAATCTTCAATAACTTCAGGTAATCTGCACTCAAGCTCTGAGTGTTTTCTCAATCTTCAATAACTTCAGGTAATCTGCACTCAAGCTCTGAGCCTTTTCTCAATTTTCAGACAGGTGTGACATCTTAGGTGAAATTAATCTTTTTTACCTCACTTCGATCTTCTGCAAGATGTCAAAGTACTTAAGAACAATAAAAGCTCTCAAAATTTTCCTATTAGAGGAGAGAAAAACAAAAGAAAATCAATTTAACTATATTATGGTTATGTAGTGTAAGATATGTTACAGTAGTATACCAGTATACCTTCTAGATTTTGTTATGTTAATAAGGAACTTCATATATTCTCAATTTTCCAAATACAGCAATTAACTACTATATATAGTTTTTTTTTTTTTGAGGCGATGAATTTTAATTAAAGCACAGAGACGAAAAGAAATGTATAATAAAGTGTTTTAAATTACGATTAAACTGCTGATTATTGCAATTTTGGTCAGCTAATTTTCAAAATAAACAAATTAAGCATGTAACTTTTTTTTTTTTTTTTTCTCGGAAGGGGGAAAGCGACTTTACGGATTTCAGCAAGAACGATTTTCTTTAAATCAGTAATTTAATAGGTATTTTACTTCCTATCACACATAATATATATTAAAATCAATATAAAATAACACTGGGCGAATTAACTTAAGCATGTAACTAATTTTTTTTTTCTTGTGGAGAGAAAAAAAGCGACACAGATTTCAGCAACACTGATTTTCTTTTAAATAAAAGTAATTTAATACGTACTTTCCCTCCTACCACAAATATACATTGCTTAATTATATTAATATAAAAATAAAATAACACTGGGCATAAACAATTCCAATAACAGGATTTATCAAAATATCATTTAAACAGAAAACAATATAAAAGGGACACTTACTTATTTTATTTTTCTTCTTTTATATCCAATATTCTTTCCACACGCTCAGACGATGCTACATCCAGGAACCATGAGACGCAAATAAATGAATATGAAATGACGCGGGAAAAAAGGTGGGGAATACGGGCGCTTACTAGGCATGCGCAGCCAGCCGTCGCTTTTAGAGCTGTGGCTCCGTTTCCGTCTGCCAGCCGGAAGCGTAGACACTTCCCAACACGAGCATAAACAAATCCGCATGTTTTCTTATCATACTGTTTTCACGAATGAACCTTGAATATTGCAGTTTTTTTAAGTTTGAAAAATGTGTGAAATAGAAAGCCACAATAATTAGTTAATGAATTACGCGTATTACAGTAATTTAATCCTTATTTAGGTTTCATAACCTTGAATCGTACAACACAGATAAAAGAGAAGAGGATTTTAGGGAAGAGTCCCATATCCTGTGCCGGAAGATTTGGCGATTATTTTGGCGCACTTTGTTTGGCGATAAATGTTTCGATCTGGTTTAAGTTTGTTTGTCGGATTTCGGATCGTTCGAACGGCTTTAGAGTTGCTTTTTTTCGGAAATGCCTTTTCAAAACCGGGCAACTGGATGACGTGAGATCTTGAAGCTTATTGGTTTTCTAGTATCACGGGAACTGTTAGTCAGCAAATTTTGAATTCGGTTAGATAAGAATTTGCTCCCGCGGCTACGCCGACGCCACACTCACATTTGGATTACTCTCTGCGCCGGTCGATGTAAGTAAAGTCTCGTTAATTTTTCCAAGATTGCGGAAAAACATCGTTTTAAAATCTTTATATTATTTATAAATCAATGATTTTACACCATTTTTAAAAAGAGAAAATGATGTAAAAACATGGATTTATAAATTACATAAAGATTTAAAAACGAAGTTTTTGCGCCACTTCGAAAATTTCTTCCGATGCAATTGCACAAATTTTGCCCCAAATATTAGCAGCATTCTAAAAAAATCTAAACATGTGCTTTTTCAGATGAATAGTTGCTACCCTGTTTCAGACCCTAACTGGGATCATTTTATAAACATTAAATTCTTGCTGATTGTTTTTTTTTGTTGTTGTTGTGTGTAAACATTTTTAAATTATTTTTATACATTTTTTCTATGATTTAATACTTTTTTTTTTCTTTTTGCCAGTTGTGAGCGGTATTTTACATGCATTAAAAATAATAGTTTTTGAAATATTGTTGAAATTTATAAAAAGTTTCTGGCCAGTTTTCTCTTTTTTATTGTAGAAAATGTTTTAAGAACGGGGGGTTCAGGGGGGCAGAGCCCCCCTGACAATAACAAGTATTCGTCTCAAAAAGGACATTTATTTAGAATGTTGCTAAAATTTGTGTAATTGTATCGGAAGAAAATTTCCAAGATGGCGCAAAAACTTCGTTTTTAAATCTTTGTGTAATTTATAAATCCATGTTTTTATATCATTTTCTATCTTTAAAAATGGTACAAAATCATTGATTTATAAATAATATAAAGATTTTAAAATGATGTTTTTCTGCAATCTTGGAAAAATTTTCATGTCGCCAAAACGGCATTTTGGCGAGATTTTTTTTCGCCAAATATCTTCCGGCACAGGATATGGAACTCATCCAGCGCCTAGAGTAGGTACCGTTCACACCAACCTTATTGCGGCTCTGAATATGAGCTTCAGAAGCATTCGGAGGAGCCTTGATTTATAATGTTTGAAACACGTGACCACATGCCCCCCGCCCAAGTTTCCACCTACCAATCAAAATCACCGATATTTTAGCGCTCAACAAATGAAAGTGGAGAAAGCCAGGAAATTTGGGAGGCAAACAAAAAACATTCACACGGTTCCCAAGCAGGTTGCTAGGGTGTGACGTCCGTTGAAACTGATCTGTGGTCATCCAAATTTTCAGACCTGTACGTGCGGTAGATTTTCTTAGCCATCGCCAACAGAGAACAAACACACGCAAGGACAGACATCTTTCTTTTAGTATTATCATTTCTTTATTAGTATAGACTATAAATTAATTAAAATTTAAAAAGCAACGAAATTTTAATTAGTTAATTATATTTTAATTGATAAATTAAATTTTAACAATTAAATAACGATTAAAACAATCAAATAAATTATATTTTATTAATCGATTAAATTAATCAATCAAATTATATCATATTTTTCAAAGATAATTTTTTAACTCTTGCAAATGCAGTCAATTAAATTAATTAATAACTAAAAAGCCAATTAATTAGGAGCTAAGAAAATAATTAAATTAACTTCCTAAATAAATATATATTAACAAAACAAAATTACGTTTCTGCAAATTTAGTTTTTTAGTTAGCAATTTTTTTTTCTAACTTAGAAAAACTTGTCAAAAATGTAAAAATAAAATTCCCGGGAAAATCGCTTGAAATATCCGGTGTGAAAGCACCGGATATGTGATCTACACATAAATGCAGCACAGTAATGAGCAATTTTACAACATAAAGGGTGGACCATTCGAGACGACAGCCATGCCGCTATAGGGCAGTTTCGAAAAAGACAGGCTGCTGCGGTGCTTTCCACGTTTCTTTTTTTACAGACCGCTCGAGTGACATATGCTGTTTTCGTACATCTGCATTGGTGCATTCAAGCACCACGTGACTCCAGCGGTCTGTAAAAAAGATACGTGTAAAGCACCGCGGTAGCCTTTCTTTTTCATTAGCCTTGGGCAGTTTCATATGACGTCACAAATTGACCATTGGAGGTCAAACAGCCGTTGAAAGGCAGCTGTGATTGGTAGCTGAGAGGATTATGGGCGCGGCTGGAGGTCAACCGAACAATTCTGATTGTCGGATGAAAAGTAAAGGAGCTGATCCCCCTTCAAAATAAAGCAGTAAAGCAAAATAATCAAACAGAAATCAGCCCTAGCAAACACAAACATTTCCCACAAGCCATCCAACAACTTCGTGACGTCATATACTCGTAATCGTTAGCCTCAACACAACAAGTACTTCTACTTCTACTAATATTGTGCAACACGAACATAAACAAATCCGCATGTTTTCTTATCATACTGTTTTCACGAATGAACCTTGAATATTGCAGTTTTTTTAAGTTTGAAAAATGTGTGAAATAGAAAGCCACAATAATTAGTTAATGAATTACGCGTATTACAGTAATTTAATCCTTATTTAGGTTTCATAACCTTGAATCGTACAACACAGATAAAAGAGAAGAGGATTTTATGTAATGGGGAAAATTTCTTATGGTTGTAGGGATTTTTACTAGCAGACATAACAAATTTTACATGAATGATTGATTTCTCCAAAACTACAACTTCTAAATTTAAAACAATAAATAATTGAAAAGTTATACGTATGAGCAATAACATTTTATAATTCAAGTGCTTCACGATAAGTGTCTTTTTTTCGTAGCGTTTATCAAATTCTGAGTATTTAAAATTGAAATAAAGTGTTCTTGCGGCTGATTTCACTTTGCTTTGAAAGGGTTTTCTTTTAAAATAGCGATCACGTGTTAAAGGGTCAACAATGCTATCTGCTTTGGGCGGAATTTCCCGCGCGCGGGTTCCTCTAAAGAGCATAACTAACTGCGTTGTTTATAAAAAGCTGTCTACAAACATGTGCGATAAGAAATTGTCATTATATGAGGTATTTTTTTTTAGTATTATTTCTGTTTGCATTTTGATTATGAGAAGCAAATCTCTTTTAAAAAAAAATGTAAATCATTTGTATTTTTATTCTAAATTCTAAAGCATCTAGACATTATGAAAGGGTGAATCTGGAGAAAGATTTTTATTCTTAAGTCGTGTTTCTAAAATTGTAGGAGGAAAATTAAATATATTTAAAGAAAATATTTAGCATTATGTATTGTAAAATAAAAATTATCACATTCCCTTCCTTCCTTTCCCTAAGAGATTATATTATTTGTGTCACAGCATTATCTTATCTAATGATCTTATCAACTTTCATTTTTCACAAATTCTTTGAATGAAATAGGTAGTTTATGAATCATGATAAACTATCATAGTTTAAATTTCATTCTTATATGTATTATACATTTATGTAATGTCTAACCTGTACACGGTGTGATGGAATTTATAGTTAGTGTTTTATATATTTCATGTGCTTGATATTTATTTTATGATTATTTAAAGTTTAATTGTAATTTTTTTAATATCAGGAAAGCATGTTCTAAAGTTGTTGCAATGCAAATGTTTCAAAATTTGATTTATAATAGACATTCTGCAGAGTACAGAATGTTTCAAATAAAAAATTTTGTATAAGAATCTAAGATTATCTCAGTATTGTTATAATAAATTGAATCTCATAATGTAAAATGAGATATGATTATTTTATATTCACAGATAAAATTGATTTTTTTTTTGTTATAGTAATTTTTTAAAAATTTATTTGATTTCATATCTACTGATGAAACATATTTGGATCGTTCCATGTCACGTGTGAGACAGCTTTACTATATATTCCTGCTGTTTTAACAATGTCAAATTAAAACAACCATGTGAATTTGAAAATATAGAGTTTTTTGTTATTTTTAATGTATAGTTTATGGTTTAAGAACTTTTAAGTCAATAGATATAAGGTATTTATGTAAGTATCATGTGCAGGGCATTTTGTCAGTTTTTTAATGAATAACCCTGAAACGGGCGGATTATTTAGGTCTAGGATTTAAAATGTGGAGATTTTTATTATCTATTATTTTAAATATTTATTTCTTAGTAAAAATGGGTAGCTTACTAAGGTCTAGGGTTTAAAATGTGAAGATTTTTATACCGTCTATTAAAGGGCCATTCCATATTACGTGTGGAACAGTTTTTCTACATATTACTGCTCTTTTAACAATGCTATTGTATCCTCAAATTAACACAAAACACAACTAATGCTAATATGAAAATATAGGTGATTTTTAGGGATGCACCGAATACTCGGTATCTGTTCGGTATTCGGCCATGTTACCGAATATTCGGTTTGGCCGAATATCAAACTATTCGGTATGGCCAAATAGCAAATTATTCGGCATGCCGATTATTTGGTTTGGCGGAATATCGAAATATTCGGCCGAACCGAATACTTAAAAAAAACCCTTTAAAACATATTTTTTAAAACCTTATACAACTTCTATGTTTAACAGTCAACTTATAAAGATATTCAGAATAATTAGAAACAGAATCATATTTAAATAAAAGAGAATCTTTTTATATTATTTATTTGCTGTTTGTTAAGTATTATTTAAGAAAATTAACCAATCATGAGGATTTTCATTTTTCATAGGAATTAATTATGTACAAATGCAGGTTCCTGAACATTGTCCAGTAAATAATCTTTTTCTTGCTAAGATTTTAAGAACAACGTTTACAATCTGCTGTAAATGATCGCCCACTCCAGACACCAATCTAGGATGCATTTAAAAACTTTTTTGCTTAATCAAAGGGAGTAGAACAGTTATTCTTGCTAAGTTGTCACCCTATAAAATTTGAATTGATTGTATTATTTATTAACTTTTACTTTAGTCTCTTCCTGACCAACAAATATATGATCCTGTACAATTTTTTCACAATTTCTCTTTGATTTTAAAATGTTTGTTTTAGAATTTAAGAAAATTTTATTCATTTGTTTTAATTCTCAGAAGAAACCATGAAATTTAAAATTTTATTAATTAACAATTTTTTTATAACTATCCTCTTCTTAAATAACTCAAAGCAGATTTTTTTCAGCATAAAGTTTAGGGGAAGACGGGGTACAATGAAACAAAATTTACTAATTTTTTTTTCCTATCCAACATTTTGCATGCACAAAAATATAATTAATGCATATTTTTAATCTTGTATTTTCCCCATCTAAATAAATTTTTATTCGGTTCTAAGCAATATCTTTATGCTTGAAAAATAACAAAAAATAAATGTCTTACAGTGTTTCATTGTACCCCATATGCCGGGGTACAATGAAACACATACTGGGGTACAATGAAACACTCCAAATGATGGAAGCAATTTTCACCCGGTATAGTTTATTTTATTAAAAATGAGATAAATACAAAAACAAATTTTATTAATATGGAACTTGATAAAAATATTATAGTCTAAGATGAAAAATAAGATAATTCTATTAGTTTAAGAAATACCTTTCATTTTATATTAAAGTGGCTCAAGTCAGTTTCAAAAATTAGCGTTTCTGCTTATATTTCAGTTGCTCCTGAAGGAATATGGGGTGGTAGTTTCAACACAATGAGTTTTTTTTTTTTAAATGCAAGTTTCTAAAAAAATAAAATAAAATAAAATAAATAAAACAGGGTTGGAGTCTTTTTATATCAAGTATTTCACATTTGACTTCATTTAAATGTATGATTTCTCCAACGGTATATATTTCCTTATGTTTCCATTTATATGGATACTGCTTGTGCCATACATGTGTGTGGATATTTCATTCTTAGTACCTCGATGACCAGCTGGGCCTAGAAAAAAAATCTGGATCATCATTAGAGTCTGTAGCAGGCAGAGTTTGTTTTCAAAACAATCCCTTCTTAGCTTTTTTTTTTTCTCTTTCTATTTTTTAATTGCTTAACAAGAGCATTTTTTACTGACCTGGTTAGAAAAAAACTCTTTTTTTTTTCTGTTTTCCTACTCTTACTTCTAATATATTATATTTACTACTTTTATTACTATAATAAAACATGTTTCATTGTACCCCGTCTACAAGTGTTTCATTGTACCCCGCACTGAGGTTACTAAGTAAAAGTTTATTTTCAAACTTCTAATATTTATTTTTTTTTAGTTTAATTTTGGAGGTATGAAGACAACAACCCAAAGATAACAATGCACAGAAAAAATAACTATTACATATAAAAACAAGGAAAAATAAACAAAATTACTTTTAGTAAAGAAAGTTACTTTCAATGGTGTAAAAGCAATAATCTTCTATTGCTACTGTTGTAGAAGTGTGAATGTATCCAAATCACATCAGTAATTGGAACATATAGTTGTATAACATATATATAAACTTCAACTCTCTATGACAAATTTGATTGATTTTACAAGTAATGTTTCATTGTACCCCGTCTTCCCCTACTTGAAAAAAGCTCTTGTTTATTAGAATAAAAGTTACTGTTTTAAATATTATGTAAAATTGTTTTAAAATTTAACATTTTAATGCCTTTAAACTTTGAAATATAAAAGTATTCGACAAGCCGAATATTCGGTATTCAGCCTAGCAGTTACTATTCGCCTAGCCGAATGTTCGGTATTCGGTTCGTCTGTTGGCCGAATATTCGGTATTTGGCCAAAATAACTATTCGGTGCATCCCTACTGATTTTGTTAATTTTAATAGTTTATATTTTAACTACAGTAGAACCTCGATTAATTGAGGTGTTAACCAAGCCAGTAACAAAGTCTGATTTTTTTTTTTTTTTGTGAAAGCCTTGAAGAAGACCACACATTTTAGTTCACTGACCATGCTACAGACTCTTCTGCCCCCAAAAGCACCCAACTTCCAAGAAACATTGCACCCTGAGAAGTCAACAGTGAACAATGCTTTGTTTTCAGTGGCCATGTGACCTTATTGAACACCGGGTGCAATGTGTTATCAGATAATTACACACCCTACCCTCTCTTGACTGGCGACAGTAGGAGGATTACAGACTCTCACAATAGACGTTTGGGTTTCATGACATTCTTCTGTTTGCATTTTCTTTCGTGAATCCCTGTTTTGTTGTGAACCTTTTCTTTAAGCATCTCACGTCTGACCATCGCGCAAATCTTTCATTTTTAAAATGCAGAACCAAAAAAGAAAGAGAGTTGTTGTTTCGATGGGTAAAAAGTTGAGGCTATTAAAAGAATTATTAACGGTGAAAGTTTTAGAAAAATTGACCAGGATTTTGAGGATTCAAAAACATAAGTCCTACTAAAGGTGTTCCAGTACTAACAACTGCCCTAAAATCTATTTGGAGCAAAGAAGCACTATTATTATAATGTTAAGTGATTAATGTAAAATAATATGCCTGTTCTCTAACTTAAAAATCATAAACACATGCTACATGAATTCTTTTGTTGTAGGAAGCTGTATATGCTCTGAATGGGCTACAAAGTAATGCTGCAACCTTACAGAAGTCTTATGCAGAAAAAGAGGTTACTGCTGTTCAGAAATTAGCTGAAGTAGAAGAGCACCTTAGAACTTTGGGAATTCAGGTAATTTTTTTCTTTATAAATTTTGAATATTTTAAAGGGAAAAAGCTTCTTAAAAAGTATGGTAAAATGTTTATTTTGAAGAATCCTTACAGGTTATTTTTTGGCACAATCATGAAAATATTGTAAATTATTTTAATTAAAGATACATCACATTAATAAAAAAATGTATAAATGCATATTGTGAAGTATCATATGCATGATGCTTGTTCCAAAGAGGTTATAGTGATTAGATGCAGTTGACATTTAGCTAAAAATTTGTATTTTAAAATATCCCCAATTGGCATATTTTAATGTAAAGCTACTTGGAGTATAGAGGATAATTATTTGACCATATTTACTGGGTGCAGAAAAAGTCTTGGATGGCCATAAAATCCATTATTTTCAAGATAATTGTAAATTTCAACAATTTATTAACAAATATATTAAATTTAACATATACATAATGGAAAAGCAGATTAAATATTAAAATCTGCCTTATTCTTTGATGCATGCCCTTAATCGTTTTGGGACATCATTGACTGCCACACAAAGTATCTCATCGAGAAGATTGGTCCATTCTTTAATCCATTTTGCTTTCAGACCATCCATATTTCTATGGAAAGTAGACAAGGCATTTGCCTTCAAAATTCCCTAAATGGAAAAATCCATTAGATTGATGTCGGGCGAGTTAGCAGGTCATTCATTGGGAGAAATGAAGTCAATGTTCTCTGCCCTAAGCCATACAACTTTCTTGCATGCACAATGGGCTGGTACAGAGTTTTACTGAAAAACCCAATTTCATCCAATAAAGTGTTTTTGAGCAAAAGGCTTGGACTCTTTCTGCAAAATCTCGTCTTGATAGTATTGTTGATTGATTTTCACACAAACCAAGGGTGTTTTGCCATCTTTTGTGATCCCTCCCCACACCATCAAGGACTTTGGATGTAGAGATAAATTTTACCAGCCAGCAAGATTCAACATACAGTTAAAAATTGTTATAACAAAATGTGATTGACTGCATGAAAAGTTAATTACTATTACTACAATGCATTTTTGTATTTTTTTCCATAAATTAAAAAATATATACAACAGGAAAATGTATAGTATTGGATAGAACTTACTACCATGTTTACATTGTGGTAATTTGGAATGTTGAAAAATATAGCTAGTAAAAAAAATTAGTTTTTTATATATCTCTCTAAGTCTCAGTTTTCCAAAAACTATTTAAAAATTCACTCATCCTGACAGAAAGTCCACTCGCCGGTGGTGAGCAAAATGATGCATTTCCCCACCCCTGGTGTTGAAAGAATTTTATATTTTTAAGCTTTTGTTTTCTATAATGATGTTCATATTTTCCTCTTTCCTAATAGGTGTCTGATTTGGATTCTCTTAACATTATCCATGTGGCTGGAACAAAAGGGAAAGGATCTACTTGTGCTTTTGTTGAATCTATTTTGCGAAGACACAATTTTAAAACTGGCTTTTATAGGTATGGTTTAATAATTTAAATTAGTTATTCTTATTTTTTTTTAAAAGTGTTTCGCACTATCTAACTTGTTTTTTTTTATATATTGAAAATAATCACACCATGGCATATCAAATAAATATTTCAAGGGCTCATAAACGTTAAGATTAATCTTGCTCAAATGTTAGACATATATTCAAAATGAAAGTTTTCATGATTTATATTTTATTTAAGTATTGTAGTTTTTATGGTAATAATTGAAATTGTAGATTTTTTCAAAAAAATATTGTGAGTAATATTGACTAATAAAAAATTAATTTAAAAAACTCCTTATGGTATGAACTTTACATGTGTCACATCAGCTGGCGTTATATAGAAATAAACACCAATAGAGGATAGAGGTGAAAGGAAAGGTATTTTGATTCTGCGTTCCTGATGTCTAATAAACAGTCTTTATATGAGGGTGCATATCCACAGAGTTGCTGTTATTGAAACTCATGAGTAATGTCCATTTCATGAAGTAACTAGCTTCAAAATATGACATTTTTATGAGTTTTTTAAAAATATGCAGGCATAATTTAAAAATTATCTTTTGTAGGCAGGGTTCGCACAGACTCCTTAGACTCCTTGGAAACTCCTTAGAAATGAAAACATTCCCAAGTAGTACTTAGAACTACTTAGATAAGCAAACCACACCTTAGAAACTCCTTAAATTTTATTGCGGCTTCGAACGAAAGCGATATTCCTACCGAGGGAAAATAAAATCAATTGGATTGTAAAACGCATGGTAAATCCTTTATGCCCTTCATTCATCTGAAGCACAGCATTGATTGGGTAGGATAATCTTAATAGCAGGGCTCCCACTATGTCCGTTTTTCAATTATTAGGTCCGTTTTTCGACACTGTTAGCCGATATTTATTTTAAATTTTATCGATGTTTGGCATTTAGCCAAGAATCTCGGAAAAATCGCGTTTTTCGCAAATATATGTTCCAAAAACTACCATCAAATTTCGTCAATTGATTGCGGAAAAAATTCATAAACTTTGTCAAAGGATCGCGAAAAAACGTGAATTTCTCCAACAGATCGCGGAAAAACTCTAATTTCTTCAAAAGACGCGAATTTACTCAAAGGATCGCAAATTTCTTTCAAGATGGAGAAAAAAAGCAGATTTCCTCAAAAGACCGCATAAAACGCGAATTTCCTCAAAAAATCGCGAAAAATGCGAATTTCCTCAAAGGATCGCGAAAAACACGCGAATTTCTTCAAAGGATCGCGAAAAACTTGCGGTTTGCATCAAAAGATTGCAAAAAAAGTGTCAGACTCGTTAAACAATCAAAATAAAACGCGAATTCCATTAAAAGATCGCGAAAAAAGTAAATTTTCCCAGAAGATCGCGAAAAAAAACCCCCTCAAATTTCTCCTAGAAGATCGCAAAAAAACTCTAATTTCCCCCGGAAGGTCGCGGGAAAAAAACGCGAATTTCATTATAAGATCGCAAAAGAAACGCGAATTCGTCAAAATTTCACCTTCAAAGAAAGCGATTACCGCTGTTCTAAAATAATAAATTCAAAACTTTTTATATTTTCCCTTGTATGTTGCGTTTAGCATTCTTTTTTTTTTTTTTTTTTTTTGCCTTTAAAAATTTTTTTTAAGATGTATCATGCATATGATATACATAATAAGTGTTTGTGATATGACTAATCTCTATTAAATGACCTAGGAGTTATTCTAATGCGAATTTTCCCCGAAAATTAAAAAAAAAATTGTCACCAATCCGAAAATTCGGACATATGGTCGCAAAAAAAAATAAATTTTGTCAATCGTTTGCAGAAAAAATGCCAATTTCGTGAAAGGATCACGGGGAAAAGGCAAATTTCGTCTAAAAATCGCGAAAAAGCCCACAAATTTTGTCTAAAGATCGCGAAAAAATGTCAAATTTCGTCAAAAGATTGCGAAAAATTGATAAATTTCTTCAAAAGATCTCGAAAAAACACAAATTTTGTCAAAAGATCGCGAAAAAACCACAAATATCGTCGAAACATCACGAAAAACCAAAAATTTCGTTAAAAGATCGCGAAAAAAAACGGCAAATTTCGTCAAAAGATCGCGAAGAAATGACAAATTTTGTCAAAAGTTCGCGAAAAAACCCACAAATTTCTTCAAAAGATCGCGAAAAACGACACAAATTTTGTCAAAAGTTCGCGGAAAGCATCTCGATAAAACGTGAATTTCGTCAAAGAGTCGCGGAGAAAATGCACAGCTAGTGTCGGGAGTGGATTTCCCCCTCCTCTCCCCTTTGGAGTAACTTTTCAGTAGATTTGCTGTAAATTTCAGAATTTTTTTTACTCAGAACCACCCCTGTGACATGACCATTGGTCACTGCATAAAAACATTGATTGTCAATTTTGTATTTAAACTTACGAAATCAGTAAGCAATATGTTGTGAATACTGTGCAATTTCAGCACTAACAATTAGATTCTAATACAGTAAAAAAAAATTTTGAAATGTTTTTCTCTCCAAATTGGGCGTTAAAAATTGGAGTGTGCATACCATATAACGATGCAGCAAATAAAAACATCGACAGAAAAAAAAAAAAAAATAATAATACTGGCAAATCCTTAAAACTTTTTGGACTCCTTGGATTTTTTGGGGCACTCCTTGGATTTTTTCTTCCCAACTCTGTATGAACCCTGGTAGGTATGATTGGATTAATCTCAAATTATTTGTAGTATCAAAAAAAAGTTTGAATGTTCATTCTGTTTTTTCCTATTAAAAATACAGTGAAACCCCGTTAGTCTCTCGGGTTCACTTAAAAATGACTTGCTAAGTGGGGTTACTTCTTAAGCAAAGTTTATATAAATTGAAAATGAAATTTCAAATGTTTATTTAATAATCTTAGTTCTTGCTGCCGTTCACCATTGCACCAAATCGCGATAAAATGGTCTATTTGGCGAGTAAATGGAGAAATAAATTCGCCAAATTGCGATTGCTCAATTTTTGGTGTGTATGAGCGCGTAGTACAAGCGACACTTTTATTCACATTACTTGAGTTCTCGTTGCATATCCAAGAATTGGGCGATACCATAGATTTCAATTGAAGAAATGCAGCTTTATCCTATAACATACAGTATGCTATACTTTGCTGCAATCTTGCCGCAACATTCTGTGGACTGTTAGAGAGGATTTAACATAATGAACAGGAACACAATGAAAATTAAATTGAATGTAATATCGTAATCCTGATTTACCTTTGGTTGGAAAATTTTATTTCATAATATTTTAATGAGTTAAATTGTGTTTCATATTTTTCTCGATTGCGCAAGACAATTAGAATGTACTTATTTTTACTAGTTTACGTAGCACATAGTTTAATTTAGATGAATAACTGATCTATAACCTATAAGCAGCTATAAAATGTTAGGTTATTTTAGACCATATTGAGGAAAGTTAAAGATAGATGTTTCAGAGTTTGACGACGAATCTATTTTGTTAACATTTTTCTCATTTGTGTACTGTTTTTCATTTCTGATTAGCTAAATTGCTAATGTTGACTAAAGGTCAGCGAGAATAAGTATACCTATAACTGAATTATATATAAAAATTAATAGAATAAAAATTCCTAAAATGGTTGGCGATAAATTAAGGAAAGTATAGTAAGTAAGTTGGTTACATAGTATTTAATTATGCCATTCAATACAGGCCCACTTTTTATTAGCTTGCAAAAAAAAAAATCTTCAATTTTTGTGAAATCAAATTTTTTTTCTGTAAGAATTATAGCATATCATATTCAACTATTTATAGTGTCGTTCAAAGACAGAGCTGCCTACTCTCCCGTTTTTACATTTAAGTATGATTTTCTCCTGTTTTTCACTTGTACTTAAAATTCGAATTTCGTCAAAGGATCTCGGAAAAACGTAAATTTCGTCAAAGAATTGCAAAAAAACCCCACAAGTTTTGTCAAAAATTCACAAAAAACTGTAAATTTCGTCAAAAGATCACGAAAAAACACAAATTTCGTCAAAAGATCACAAAAAAATCCTCTGCAATTGCATCAAAAAATCGCGAAAACACACACAAATTTCATCAAAAGATAGCTCAAAAAATGCAAATTTAATCAAAGAGTCGCGAAAAACTGCAAATTTCAGCAAAGAATCACAAAAAAGCATCAAAGAGCCATGGAAAAAATGTATAGTTAATGCTTTAAGTGTATTCCCTCGCCTCTCTTCCTCTGCTGTAACCTTTCAGAAAATTTGCTGTGAGTTTCAGAAATTGTTTTTCTACTCAGAATCACCCAGAGCAGCAATAAAAAAAAATTTCTGATGTAGTGCTTGGAATTTTGGAATCCAGCCAGAGCAGCACCTCAGAGCAGCAATATAAAAAAATTTCTGATGTAATGCTTGGAATTTTGTCTATTCTTCACAGCAATGCTGATTGTGAGTGCATATTTAGCTTAGTAAGAAAAAATAGATCTGAATTCCGGTCATTCATTTTGGATAATTTAGAGAGTTTAATTGTTAAAAGCAATTTCTCAGGTCATTGCTATGACCAAAAATTTGATGTAGAATTTTTAAACAGAGCAAAATCTGCAACTTCTTCAAAAGTTAAATGCTAAAATACCATAAATTAAATTCTAATAAATTTCATTATATTTGAAAAAAGTTTATTTTATTTGTTGATATCTTAAGTTTTTTTTTTTTTTTTTTTGTGTAATTTATTTAATTTATGATATATGAAAGTAAGTATTATTTTTCAAATTTATATATATATGTTAATGATTGTATTTAAGTTATCGAGTCAATCATTAATCTATTTATCTATTTTAAATGAATTATAAAATAACTTTTTATTCTTACGTAAATTCACTTTTTAAAAAAATCTCCCTTTTTCTCTCTTTAAACTGCGGAGAATCTCTTGTTTTTTCTCTTGCTAAGGTTGGCAGCTCTGCAAAGATGAAATATAGTTCCTTAGTTAATCAGTGCATTTTAAAGCTTTTTTCTTTGTAACGATCTGTTTGGGAGTTTCATTTTCACGATCACTGTCAGATTCTACTGCTGGCCTGTTCTTTGCTTCCAAAACATCAGCTACAATTTCATTTCAGTTATTGTTGTTTCAAGTAAGGTTGTAAATTGCTGTGACTGTCTATATTTCTATAGGTGTCTTCATGAACCTGTTGTATGAACTTCTCCCATTTGCACAATATCTGAAATGAAATAGTGCAGTCAAAGGAATATCCTCATCTTCTGTATCCTTGGATAACCCATTAAGGACTAGCGTTACCATATGGTCACAGCCTACCTGACAACCCGTCTTCTATTTAGATACCAGTAATTTAGAGAAAACATTTTCATTTTCTTTAATGACAGAAACTGCGATAAACTCCGATAAACATTTATTTTCTGAAAAAGTGGTACGAAATGAAATTTTTGCATTTTAAAGAGAAAAAATAATTCTGTCTTTAATGGGTTAACTCGTAGCTTGAGATGAAGCTTGGCATTTAATTAGTTATAGTAACATGCCTGTTTGTGTTCCGGGGATTTTATAAAACGTGGTTACACAGGCATGAGATTCTTCCGCGATTTTCGCTTTTTGTCTTTTCTCGCTGGTTTGTTCCGAAATTAAAAAAAAATCGGTCATCAGTCTGAAAATTCGGGCACAAATTTCGACAAGTGATCGCCGAAAAAACAATTTCGTCAATCGTTCGCAGAAAAAAAGTAGCCAATTTCAAAAACTATCGTGGAAAAAACGCAATTTCGTCAAAGGATCGCGGAAAACCCTGCAAATTTCGTCATAGAATTGCGAAAAAACAGCTGATTTCGTCAAAGGGTTGCAGAAAAATGGCAACTTTCATCAAAGGATCGCGGAAAAACACGAATTTCGTCGAAACATCTTGAAAAGACATGAATTCTGCCAAAAGATCGCGAAATAACACAGATTTCGTCTAAGGATCACGAAAAAACTCGGAATTTTGCCAAAAGATCGCTTAAAAAACACTAATTTCGTCAAAAGATCGCAAAAAAATTGAATTCTATGTCAAAGAATCACGTAAAAAGCTCGAATTCTGTCAAAGGATGGTCGAAAAAACGCAAATTTCGTCAAAGGATCGCGTAAAAAACACGAAATCTGTCAAACAATCTCGAATTTTTCAAAGGACCGCAAAAAAAAACGCGAATTTCGTCAAAAGATTTTGGAATAAACGCCTATTCTCAAAAAAGATCGCAGAAACAACGGGAATTTTGTCAAAAGATTGCGAAAGAAACTGGAATTTCGTCAAAATATCGCGGAAAAAACCTGATTTGCGTCAAAAGATCGCAGAAGAAATGCGCATCTCGTCAAAAGATCACAGAAAAAAAAACCCGGGAATTCCGTCAAATCGCAGGAAAAACGCAAATTTGTCAAAGGATCGCAGAAAAAGCGGGAATTTTGTCAAAAGATCGCGGGAAAAACGGGAATTTTGTCAAAAGATCGCGGGAAAAATGGGAATTTCGTCAAAAGATCGCTGAAAAAACACGAATTTTGTAAAAAAGATCGCCAAAAAACGCGAATTTTGTAAAAAGATCGCCAAAAAAACGCGAATTAATAAAAAGATCGTCGAAATAACACAAATTTTGTAACAAAGATCGCGGAGAATGCAAATTTTGACAAAAGATAGCCAAAAAACGAGAATTTTGTAAAAAGATCGCCGAAAAAACACGAATTTAGTAAAAAAGATCGTCGAAATAACGCAAATTTTATAACAAAGATCATGGGAAAACACGAATTTTGTCAAAAGATCCCCGGAAAAACGCAATTTTGTCAAAAGATTGCCAGAAAAATGCGAATTTTGTCAAAAGGTCGCCAGGAAAACGTGAATTTTGTCAAAAGATCGCCGAAAAAACGGCAATTTTGTCAAAAGATCGCCGAAAAAATGTGAATTTCGTCTAAAGATCGCCGAAAAAAACGGTAATATTGTCTAAAGATTGTGGAAAAAACGGGAATTTTGTCAAAAGGTCACGGAAGAAATGGAATTTCGTCAAAAGGTCGCGGTTGTGTGACACCGTGAAAGTTCAGCCTTTTTTTTTTTTTTTTTTTTTGTCAGGGTATTTTACCAAGTGTTACAAACAGCCATGTAGTAATTTTCGAAACATCATTCCAGCTCTTGTAAATATAATGAATTGCATACAGAACAGTGACGTGAATCTCTTTGCTCTCATCTAATGATTTTATGACATCTTTGATCAAAAGCTGTAGTATTTATTTTTAAAGTTTAAAATGATACCTTGATCAAGCGGTTGCAGCACTGATGTAGCATTGGGTGGTTTATCAACAATCTTCATGGCTTTTAAACCTTCCGACTGCTGTATGAGCAGTACAGTTGTTGATAATGAAGAAAACTTCTCTCTTTTTTGAATTTTTTTTTTTGTCCAACATTTTTATAGTTAATTCCTAAATGGTGGCTCTCATCCATGCTTTATAGTTTGCTCTGTAGACCCCTAGAAGATATTTAACATTTTGAAGCACCGTGACATTTTGACTTTTTCCAATGACTACAGGTTTTAACTTATCAGTTC
This sequence comes from Maratus speciosus, assembly GCA_963932465.1. Lineage (NCBI taxonomy): Eukaryota > Metazoa > Arthropoda > Arachnida > Araneae > Salticidae > Maratus > Maratus speciosus. The sequence continues at coordinate 158,835,088 of OZ010789.1, forward strand.
CGTGCATATTCAAACCCACCAATATTGTCAGTCTACTTTTTTTCACCACCCAAATACTTTTCTAAACAAAAGCACAGTGTCTTGTTTAGCCATAGATCAAAAAATAATCCTGTTGTGTCAAAGTTATAGATATCTGATGGCTTGCAAGTCCAGGGTTCGCACAGACTCCTTGGAAACTCCTTAGAAATGAAAACATTCCCAAGTAGTACTTAGATAAGCAAACCACTCCTTAGAAACTCCTTAAATTGTATTGTAGCTTCGGACGCAAGCGATATTGCTGCCGAGGAAGAAAAAAATCGTGATTGTAAAACGCACAGTAAATCCTTTATGCACGCCAATCATCTGAAGCATAGCATTGATTGGGTAGGATAATATAAATAGCAGCGCTCCCACTAGGTCCGTTTTTCAATTATTAGGTCCGTAAAGTCCGTTTTTCGACACTGTTAGCCGACCTTTATTTTAAATTTTATCGATCTTTGGCATTTAGCCAAGAATCTCGGAAAAATCGTGCTTAAGGCAAATGTGTTCCAAAAAATACCGTCAAATTTCGTCAATTGATCGCGGAAAAAATTCGTAAATTTTGTCAAAGGATCGTGAAAAAACCCGAATTTCTCCAACAGATCGCGGAAAAACTCGAATTTCTTCAAAAAACGCGAATTTACTCAAAGGATCGCGAATTTCGTTAAAGATCGAGAAAAAAAGCAGATTTCCTCAAAAGATCGCATAAAACGCGAATTTCCTCAAAAAATCGCAAAAACACGCGAATTTCCTCAAAGGACTGCGAAAAACACACGAAATTCGTCAAAGGATCACGAAATACACGCGGTTTCCATCAAGAGATCGCGAAAAAAACATCAATTTCGTCAAATGATCGAAATAAAACGCGAATTCCTTTAGAAGATACGCGAATTTTCCCAGAAAAAAACACGAATTTTCCCAGAAGATCGAGAAATTCCTCAAAAGATCTCAAAAAACACGCGAATTTCGTCAAAGGATTGCGAAAAACACTCGAATTTCGTCAAAGGATCGCGAAAAACACGCGAATTTCGTCAAAGGATCGCGAAAAACACGCGGTTTCCATCAAAATATCGCGAAAAAAAGTCAGATTCGTTTAACAAGCGAAATAAAACGAGGATCCCATTAAAAGATCATGAAAAATGCGAATTTTCCCAGAAGATCGCGAAAAAAACGCGAATTTCATCATAAGATCTCGAAAAAAAAGCGAATTTCATCATAAGATCGCGAAAAAAATGTGAATTCGTCAAAATTTCACCTTCAAAGAAATCGATTACCGCTGTTCTAAAAGAATAAATTCAAAACTTGTTATATTTTTTCTTGTATGTTGCGTTTAGCATTCTTTTTTTTTTGCCTTTTAAAATTTTCTTTAAGATGTATCATGTATATGATATACATAAGTGTTTGGGATTTGACTAATCTCTATCTATATGACCTAGGGGTCAGAGCCGGATTAAGCATTTTTGGGGCCCGGGGCTACTGAAAATTTTGGGCCCCCTCTCTCTGCTATTGGAAATCCGCTCTCCCCACACACGCAACTTTTTTTTTTAATCCTATAATACCAATTTTAAAAGTTGAATATGTATATTGTTACACAAAAACTTTTTTTTGTTATCTTTAATAGTGCTCTTAATTATTTTATTTAAACGCATTTATTACACGTACAATTCAAAGATACTTTATAAACATTAAAAGAAAATAATAGAACTATTCCAGCGTATCAGAACTGACTACATTTAAAATTATTTTAATGCAAAATTTTATTTATACAAATAAATTTAACTACATATTTCTGCATTTTTATTCTAGATTTTCTTTATTTAAAATTAAACTACTTTGAAAATTCGTGAAGAAACATGGAAGGTCTATGATTTTTACAACCTTTCGAGCACATAGATTAGAAATACTGTAATTGGGGGGAGATTTTTAAGAGATCTCTTGACCTCTGAGATAATTAAATGTGCATTTCACTATTTTTAAAAAGGGTTGGGTATATTTTGCACATTTTAGAAAGGGCAGGGTATCCTATAAGAAACACTGTGTATGTATATATATATATACACTGATGTCCAAAAATTAAGGGGTAGTGACCGGACGCTTTCGACTGTACACAATTTGTCGAATATCTGTTAAAATCTTGACGAATTGTCATTCAAATTCAAGGGTGTAAATAATATGCTTGACTTCACATTTTTCAGTGAAGATTTTTAGACGCGGAGACAATTAGGGGCAAAACAATAAATTTAATAAGAAAATAATGCTTGCGATCATTGATAAGACTGAAAATTCTCAAAATGGTCTCTAGTAAATGACTATGTGGGTCCTGTCTAATGTTTGTGAGCATTTCTGGAAGCATAAGATGCATATTCGTGAAGGTTTAAACGTTTCTGTGAAAATTTTAAATATTTTTTATTTATAGCATGCAGCGTTTCAAATAAATCTAACAGTATATAACGAAACTATGAAAAAGAACAGTAGAAAATGTATACTGCAATTAAATCATGAATATATTGAATATTTCATGAGATATGAGCATTTGTGTGAAATATTTTTAACTGTGCATTCTTGAAAGACTCCAAAATTTTTATTTCCTAATTTGGTAGTCAGCTATTTAGGGCAACTTATATAAAAAGTCCAGTCAAATATTGTGAAAACTCAGAAAGATACTGTGAACTGATTGACAAATTGTGGAAAATCTCTTATAATAAAGCTACTTTTAGAAAGCAACTCACTCTATCGCCCTTAACTATTTGAATTTTTACAATATTTGACAGGACTTTTTATATAAGTTGCTCCAAAAAGCTGACTACCAAACTATGAAAAAAACTTTTGGAATCTTTCATGCATGCGCAGTTAAAAAAATATTTCACACAAATGCCAAATGCCCATGAAGTTTTTGGAAAGTGGTGTTAAATTTGGTTGAAAATTGTGTTCCATAAGCAAAAAGCATTTACATTTTTAACAGAAACGTTAAAACCTTCATAAATATGCGTGCTATGCTTACACAAATGCATAGACAAACGTTAATCAGTACCCACATAGTCATTTGCAACAGTAACTGACAAGTTTGAGGATTTTCTGTCACATGGGTGATTGCAACCATTATTTTATTATTAAATTTATTGTTGTCCTCCTAATTGCCCTGCGACTAAATCTTCACTGAAAAAGATGGAGTCAAACATTTCTTCACATCTTCAAAGTTCAAACACAATTCATCAAGATTTTCAGTAGATATTCAACAGACCGTGTACAATTGAAAGCGTCCACTCACTGCCCCTTAATTTTTGAACTTCAGTGTATATGTATGTATGTATGTGTGGTAACATTTTCAATTAATGTATGGGAAGAAACTAATTTAGCTGATTAGTACATAGAACGTTTAACAACCCTTATATATATGGACCTGGGTCGTAATCCAGTTTTTAGTGAGGAATACAAGGTGCTTATACATCTGATCCAAAGTTCAGTTTTGTTCATAATACTAATTGAAATATTTCAAATGAAATTTTCAACATACTTATTCTTCTTTGCGTGAAATATAATAATATCACGTGAAGTATTAGAAGCAGACCGAGTCCCATCCGCATACAATCAGCTTTGAACTAAGCACTTAATACTTTGGATTGTGGTTGACATTAGATGTGGTGTTTGTTACCAATCGAAATACTACGCACTTCCATCACAATTCTTCCATTGCACTTCACAATGCCTGCAATCTCATGAAGTTTAGAATCATTAAAATTCTTTATTTTTTTCCTTTTTATTTGTCATTTTGTTACAACAATATTTAAATAACTATCTAAAATATCCCCCCACCCACCAAGAAAAAATCCCTTTTTTCCTTCCCCCATCCCTCCAGTACATAGTTTAAAATATTATTTTTTTTTCTTGTGTAATGTTTCTGTATTAATAATTAAAAGAGCATCTAAATTACTCTCCATCCGCCCCCCTCACCCAAAAAAATTCTGCTTATCCCCTCCCCCTAGCACATAAACTTTAAAACTTTTTTTTATTTTATTTAAGCTGTGTTGCTATTTTGTAGCAACAATAAATAAACAATCATCGAATATTCTACCCTTAAATTTCCATTCTCCTTCCCCATAATAATACTTCCAAACATTTTTTAATTGAAAAATATATTTACACGTGAATATTCAGAAAGACAGGAAACTTTAAAATAATTAAATTATTACAAGTAAAAAGCATTTTATGGAGAAAATTACATAATATTTAAAAAAGCCCAAATAATATTTCCAAGCACTTTCAATTGGAAAATCGAAAATATAGTTATACGTGGTTATTAAAAGGAAAAGAAAACTTTAAAATAATTAAATTTTGCGTGAGAAAAGCATTTAATGGGAAAAAAGTATGTCATTTTTATATATTTAAAACGATTTCCTTAAAATCCAAAAGAAAAAATATTCTATCCATTACAAAAGGCCGGGAGGCAGCGACATTTTTCACCTAATAATTTTAAACAAGCTGATTTTCAATTTTCTGATAGTTGGTTGTATTTATGACGGCCAATTATCTGCACGAGGGATATAGGCCCAGGGGGGAGTGCCCTTCGTGGGGGTCTTTCTAAGGGAACCTAACCCCTATTAACGCTTGGAAATCCAAGGTTCGAAGAAAACCACGAAAACTCCGAACGATTAGGCCGACGGGTGCGATTGGGTTCGAACCCAGCACCTCCCGTCTACCAGCTTCGAGAGCAGAACCTCTCAGCCACTGGTGGGGCCAAATTTCTGATAGATCTTACTTAATCGAACATGAAAACAACCGTCAGCTGTTGCAACAGTGGTAGATGCGGTCTTGGAAACCGAAAAATTTCCTAGCCAAAGGGAACTTAAAAGGAAGGCGGTCATAGAAGATCGCTACCATTGCCACCTGTATTCTAGGTAGCAATGCTACTGGTCGTGATAATATCATCCAATCTTTCGTAATCAAATATCTTTTTAAAACACAGAAAATTAGCATGTTTTTAGAGACTGCGGGGTCTACTGCACGTGGGGTTGGGGAACGTAGCTCGAATGGGGGCAGAATCCCCTAGTTTCGTTAGAAAATGTAACTGTGAGAAACTTTTATAAAGAAATTATTTTTTCCTCATTTAAAAAAATAATAAAAATAAATGTGGCTCTTCAACCTTTTCAGAAAATTTACTTTTCTAAGTTCAACTAAGATAATGAACTAAAAGTTCTAATTGTGTGTGCTAAAAGTTTTCAGTTTAACTGAAATAAGTCAATATTTGTACAAAAACATGATAAATTTTATTATATAAATTCTTCATAGTCAAACTTCTGCAATCAGGTAATCTTTTCAAATGAGAACAAATTAGTATACTTTTAGCGGAGTCTGCATGAATTTGGCGAGCGTAGCTCGTAATGGGCAGGACAGACCAATTTTATTAGAAAATGTAACTGAGATAAATTTTTATTACGAAAAAACAATTTTTCCTGATTAAAAAAAAATTCAACACTTAACTTTTAGAAAACTTACTTTTCTAGTTCAATCCGTATCTTGACAATGAATTACAAGTTCTAACTATGTGTGCTAATAATTTTCATTTTTAATGAAATAAGTCAATTTCGTTCAAAATATGATAAATCTTATTAAAGCTGCTCTCAAATTCAAAGGAACTACTTTCTGGACACATTTCTGAATTCATTTTTGTTCGGAAACGCATAAAATTGGCAGGTGTTCTTATTCAGAAACTATGTAATCGAATGGTGTTCCCATTTTTTGATAAAGGCAAAAGGTCTTTCAGAAAATACTGTCAAAGTAAGTGCTTTGAACCAAGTTTCCGGATGCGGCAGCATGAGAAAGGGGTAAAATGTGTCGTCACGTGACAAGAAACGCTTATTACTTAACAAGTAATTTATTTTTTAAAAATGGAAACCGTTATTCGATTCCAAATCACTTCAACAGTCAGACCTGTTAATTTTATGGCCGTTTTTGAAATTTGTCCGAAAATGCGTCAGTAAGTTCTCTTGCGTTGTTGAGCTGGGAATTTGAGAACCACCTTAAATAAATTAATGTGAGCATTTTAAACAATTTAACACATACGTATTGAGTTTTGGTAAATGGTATAAAATGAAAAATGCATGAATATGGAAATTTTAATAACATAAGGATGTGTGTAAAGTTATTTAAATAATGAAATCTGTACTAATAAAAGAAAGTTTCGCACTGTGTGTGTATCTGTTCACGATGGCTAGCAAAATCTGTTCCATGTATAAGTCTGAAAATCTCGGTGAGGATAATCCAAAACAGGTCCTGATGCACCTGAGACACGTATTTTTAATTTTTAAAGGGCCGGGAACGCTGGGACCCTTTAAGTTTTTATGCCCTAAATTGCTAATAACTTGCCCCATTTTATCCGATCTTCATTTTTGGGTCTATATCTCCATTTAGTTATTCCCCCATTTCTACCTTCCAGTTAAGATCCCAATACAGGGCCCTTTGAGGTTTTTGTGCACTAGATTGTTAATAAATTGCTTCATTTTAATCCAATCTTCATTTTTGGGATCATTTTTTCATTTACTTATTCTCACGTTTCTACATTCCAGTTAAGACCTGGGGGGCCTTCTATGGTTCCGTAGGGACCCCTTGAACTTCTTGTGAGCCATGCATTCACTCCCCTTTATTTTCTCACATTCTCAGGGCAATGTTTTAAAGTTGAATCTTGGACTCTTCTTCCCGGACCAACACCCTCATAATTTTTACTGGGACCCTAGAGCCCTGTTTTAAGCATCAGACCCCCCCCCCCGCCCTCCGCGCATTTCTTAAAAATATTATTATAATGATTATTTCATATCTTATGCTTAATTTTGATTAATTGAAAATCTAAAACGCTAAGTACTAAAAAATTTTAGTACGTTTTCATGTTAGGGCTGTTCTCTCAACTATCAGTTGGCCCCTTTTGGGCCCCATATTATAGCTCCCTTAAAATTGGTCCGATTCACTAGTTTTTTTTCCCTTTCTAACAACTCCTTAGGTCCTCCAGTTACTACGACAAAAAAAAAAAAAAAAAAATTCTCAGACTTTAGCTACCACCAATTTTGAATATTAATCGCCTTCTTTAAAAATGATCCGAATTGCTTGCAATTTTCTTTAGCATAGTTCTAGCGTCCTCTGATTACTTTCAAAACCACTATAAAGTATCTTTATATCCAACTACATACCAGTTAAGTCCCTGGCGACTTGGGGCCCCTTGAAGTTTTTGCACCATAAATTGTTAATAAATTGCCCCCTCTTAATCTGATCTTCATTTTTGGAACACGTTTCTATTTTATTCTCCTGTTTCTATATTCCAGTTAAAATCCTGGGGCCACCTAGGGTCCTGTAGGGCCCGATACGGGGCCCTTTGAACCTTTTGTGTGGCATGCATTTTTCACCCCCTAATTTTCTCGTCTTTTCAGTGAATAATTTTTAAGTTGGGTCTTGGACTCCTCTCCCTGGAACAACACCCTCATAACTTTTTTACTGGACCCTACGGACCCTGTTTTGGGCATCCCCCTCCCCTTTTTTGCGCATTTCATTAAAATATTATTCTAATGATTATTTCATACCCTATGCTTAATTTTGACTAATTGAAGATATAAAACGCTAAGTACTAAAACATTTTAACATGTTTTCATGTTAGGGAACTGCTCTCAACCATCAATTGGTCCCTTTTGGGCCCACTATTATAGTTCCATTAAAAATAGTCCGATTCGCTAGCTTTATTTTCTAACAACTTCTTAGCTTCTTCAGCTACCACAAGAAGACAAAAAAATTTCGCAGACTTCAGCTACCACCAACTTTGAAAATTAATCGCCTTCTTGGGGCCCTTGGTGCAGCTTCTTTAAAAATGACCAGAATTGCTTGCAATTTTCTTTAACATAGCTCTAGCGTCCTCTGATTACTTGAAAAACTACTAAAAAGTATCTTTATACTCAACTGCATGCCAATTAAGTCCCTGGCACCTTGAAGTTTTTGCATCCTAAATTGTTAATAAATTGCCCCTTCTTAATCCGATATTCATTTTTGGAACCTTTTTTCCATTTAATTATTCTCCCGTTTCTAGATTCCATTTAAAATCCCGCGACACCCTAGGGTCCCGCAGGGCTCGATTCGGGGCCCCTTGACCTTTTTGTGCGGTATGCTTTTTTCACCCTTTAATTTTCTCGCATTCTCAATGCAAAAATTTAGAGTTGAGTCTTGGACTGCTCTCCCTGGACCAACACCCTCATATTTTTATTGGAACCCTAGGGCCCTGTTTTAAGAATCCCCCGCCTACCCAGAGATAGAAGAGGGAAATAGAATAAAGATGTTTTTTCCTGCTTTTGTCTCGAAGAAAGAGGGTAGAAACACTAAAAGGATTCCTTAGAAACAGTTACTATTGGACTTGCGAAGCTTTAAAATAGCAAAAGTAAAAGGTAATGGATGTTGACACTTGAAACACGACTTTTTCTCGCTATTTCAGAATACTTTTATCATTTCAGATTTTTTTTTTTTTTTTTTAGAAATTAGGTAATTTTTAAAACGAAACTTTGATATAACTTAAGCCACTGCTGAGGGCCCCTCGCCAGTTGGGGCCCGGGGCTGTAGCCCCCCCCCTTAATCCGGCCCTGCTAGGGGTGATTCTAATCCGAATTTTCCGAAAATGTAAGGTATTCATTTCCGAAAATTTTAAGAAATCGGTCACCAATCCGAAAACTCGGACATATGGTCGCCGAAAAAAATTAATTTTGTCAATCGTTTGCAGAAAAAACGCAAATTTCGTCTAAAGATTGCGAAAAAACCCACAGTTTTCGTCTAAAAGTCGCGAAAAAACGGCAAATTTCGTCAAAAGATCGCGAAAAAAACCACAAATTTCGTCAAAAGGTCGCGAAAAAACCACAAATTTCGTCGAAAGATCGCGAAAAACCAAAAATGTCGTTAAAATGTCGCGAAAAAAACCGGCAAATTACGTCAAAAGATCGCGAAAAAACCCACAAATTTCGACAAAAGAGCGCGAAAAAACCACAAATTTCGGCGAAAGATCGCGAAAAACCAAAAATTTCGTTAAAAGGTCGCGAAAAAAACCACAAATTTCGTCAAAAGATCGCGAAAAAACACACAAATTTCGTTAAAAGATCGCGAAAAAACCACAAAGTTCTTCAAAAGATCTCGAAAAAACCCACAAATTTCGTCAAAAGATCGCGAAATAACGCGAATTTCGTCAAAGAGTCGCGGAAAAAACACATATCTAGTGTCGGGAGTGGATTTCCCCCTCCTTCCCCCTCTGGTGTAACTTGTCAGAAGATTTGCTGTGAATTTCAGAAATTTTTTTTTTACTCAGAATCACCTCTGTGACATGACCATTGATCACTGCTTAAAAAAATTGGTCGTCAATTTTGTATTTAAACTTACGAAATCAGTAAGCAATATATTGTGAATACTGTGCAATTTCAGCACTAACAATTAGATTCTAATAAGGTAAGATTTCTTTTTGAAATGTTTTTCTCTCCAAATTGGGCATTAAAAATTGGAGTGTGCATGCCACATAACGATGCAGCACATAAAAACATCGACAACAATAAAAATGGCAAATCCATAAAACTTTTTGGACTCCTTAGATTTTTTGAGTACTCCTTGGATTTTTTCTTCCCAACTCTGTATGAACCCTGAAGTCGTAATTGGATAAAATTTCTTGTAATATCGAATTTGCCCACAAATTTATTTCCCTTCTGTCAACAGCTGTTGATTCCAGGGCTGCAAAGTCTGAGTCAGGCCTATTTTTGCGCGAAAGAATCGGAGTAGGATCTGTTAAATTCCCGGAGTTGGAGTCATCCATTATCCCCACCGACTTCGCAGCCCTAGTTGATTCCCAACAAATTTTCTATAAAAAGGTCTGCTTTGTTCTTGAAGTGCTATTCATCCATTACTGTCATTAAAGTTTTCAACATTGTTTTCTTTGGCTACTTTCGATGCTTTTTTCTTTTAAAATATTCCTCAATATGGCAATATTGTTGGATTAAACATTTTTGAATCATTTGATTAGCACAGCTTTCAACGTCATTAAAATTAGACATGCTTGTCCTTTTTTGCTTACAGCCATTTTGATTGCTGTTAAAAATGGCTTCCTTTGTGGGCAGAATCATGTTTAACCACTTCACTGGCGACAGGTATGGGGTAACAGTGCTTTTACTCCCGACTTATCTCGGGGCAAACAGTGAAGTGGTTAATATTGTCCTGGGGATGAAGTGCACTTAGGAAAATCCAGACTTAGTTATTCCTTAGTACTTTTCAAAATCAGTGATTAACTTGACTTTTTTTGTTAATGTCCAATGACTTTTTAGTAGTCATTTTAGCTTCCAATTTGCATGTTCTCAAAACGAAAATGAAGACAGAAATAACCAATGAACAATCCTGTGTAAACAGACACAAGTTGAAATGAAAAGTAGCTTTCTGTTGTGAACATGAAAATCTCAGACAATAAACAAAGATCCACTCTCAGGAAACTGACAAAAGTTAACTCATTGTTTCCCCAACCTGTCACAGAATTTTTTTTTTTGTATCCCTCCACCCCTCCAAGCCAATTTCCCTCTCATGGCAACTAACACTCCATGTATTGTCAAAGAATGACTTACCACATATGTGCATGTCAGTCTTATCTGTCGTCAAACAATACACTATCCCCTCACTTCTCAGAAATTCAGTTTTTGCAGTGGAACAATAGTCCACACAAGGAGAAATTCAGAGAATTTGTTGATACGGCAGACAATGTTTGTAAGGAAAAACATCTGGAATGTACTTAAACTTACAGTCATGCACAACAAAAATCAAGTGTTTTTGGAGATAATCTTGACAAAAAAATAGGACTGAATTTGCTTATTGCACTCTTAAAAACAATGTCTTAAGCAGAGTGATTAAAAAAATAGTGATGCAGTAAGCAGAGTACAATACGTGCGAAGGCATATGAGAATGGTTCAGACTTCTGAAACATGATGTAATGTGCAGAGTAACGTTCTGTCCAAGTGACTTATGAGGTTTGACTGTAGTATCAATGGAAAAAAGTTTTAATGATCCATAGACATTTAAAGTTTTAAAAATACATAAAAAAAATGATTTAAGTACTTCAGCATTGTTAAGACCTACACATTTCTTTTCTGAAGTAATTGCAATTGATACCAATTGTAAAAAATTCATTTCTAAGTATAAGTAACAAGTCTGAATAACTTTAGGATATGACATGTTATCTTATGTTTAAGTTTATGTAAATATTATTAAAAATGTGAATATTTTAATACTTTATCATATTTTCTTACTCAGCTCTCTACCCTTTTTTTAAAAAAAAAGAGCATGTTTCTGAAGAAATATTGCAGATAATTTGCAGTGATCTTATAATCAATTTTTGGAATTTTTTCACTTTTTAATAGATTATGTGCAGAAAACTATGGTAATTACATTTAATATCAATAAACAATTGCGAAGTTTTGTTATGATGATATTAAGGTTGTTCACAAACCTTTCATGTTCATCTGTGCATGCATAAAATTTTCAATTATTTAAGATAATCAAGCAGATTTATTTATTTCTCAACTATGTACATTTTTAAAAAATTTCTTCAATAAACTATAATATGAAACATGTTGTTTCTTTAGTTTTAATAATTTTGGTACTTACAACTTACATATTAGTCACATGCCAGCATTCAGTTGCCAAGATTTCATGTCAAGTATATATGTATGTATTCGTGTATATAAGAATGTATTAACTATGTTTCATATGTATGGTATGGTGGAAAGTTCCAAAATTGAGTTTGCTACTAATAGGCATATTTTAACGATTGCGACTTGGTACCTTTAATAACAAATACTGTTGTAAGAAACAATATAGTTAATTTGTTTGATTCATTCAAAATGAATGAACTTGGCATTCAAAATGAAAGATGGCACCAGAAGATTAAAACCTGCAATGATGCCCCCCCCCCCCTCCAAAAAAAATTGCCATAAAGAAAAAAAAAACTATCAATAAACAATGCTAAGTTTTGTTATGATGATATTAAATCCGTTCTCAAACCTTTCATGTTCATCTATACATGCATAAAATTTTCAATTATTTAAGATAATCAAGCAGATTTATTTATTTATTTATTTCTCACTATGTACATTTAAAAAAAAAATTCTTCAATAAACTATAATATGAAACATGGTGCTTCTTTAGTTTTAATGATTTTGGTACTTACATGTTAGTCACATGCCAGCATTCAGTTGCCAAGGTTTCATGTCAAGTATGTATTCGTGTATATAAGAATGTATTAACTATGTTTCATATGTATGGTATGATGGAAAGTTCCAAAATTAAGTTTGCTACTAATAGGCATATTTTAATGATTGCGACTTTGCACCTTTAATAGCAAATACTGCTGTAATAAACAATATAGTTAATTTGTTTGATTCATTCAAAATGAATGAACTTGGCATTCAAAATGAAACATAACACCAGAAGATTAAAACCTGCAATGATGTACCTCCCCCCCTCCCCCCCCCTCCAAAAAACAAAACAAAAGACCTGCATGTTAAACATTTTCTGCCAGAAACTAAAAGCATATGTTGATAGTAAAGAGTCCCAAATTTTGCCATTGGCATACAGTTAATACATAAATGCCTAAATTACTGACTGATGATTGTTGATTAGTGATTGCCACGTGTTTAAAATAAGCTTAAAGCATTAACTGTGATTGTAGTATTTTCTGGAAGATTCATTATTTTTCTAAGGAAAAAAATTAAGCTTTTCAGTTCAGTAGCATCGTAATATCTTGAAAAAAAAAAGTATGCATGTAAAAATAAAAGTGATTTTGTGATTGTGTCAGATATAATGAATTTTGTTTTGAGAGCAGGTCTTAAATGGTGAATGAGATCAAAGTCAAAACTAGTGATATGTTCCATAGCTAAAGAGCTCTCTCGGTTCTTTTTATTTGGACCATGTATGTTATCTTAATTGTTATTCGGCTTATCCTTGAGCAGGAGGTCAAGAGATCTACTGTTCAAACACACTCCCTTTTCACCATTTCCTCTCTTTATATTCATTATTCATATCAACAGATTTGGATGTAGGATGTTCATAAAAATTTGAATTTCTTTCTTATATTCAATTTCTTTTTTTTTTTTTTTTTTACAAACTTTTGTTGTTGTTCGTAGAAATTCGAATTGTTCGAATATAAAACTGTTTAGCTTTCAAAAGTGTATTGTATTTCTATATAGCAGTCAGTGATAGAAATTGGGAAGGAAAAGGTAGGCATCAAATGACGACTACTATAAAAATCTTAGGCGTCAAATTAAAATTTTTAGTTGCAATTTCTATAAATCGTTTTAACATTATTGTAATACTGTATGGCTATTTTATAGAAAAGCCCAAGTACTTGTTTTTATTTAAAATTATTGAAGTTATTAATCTCTAAGATTATAATAATTGAAGTAACTAATGTAAAGCTTTTCTAATTATTGCTATATTTAGAAATTAATAGAAAAGTGTACTTAGTCATAAATATATATATATATGAATAATCATATATTGTTGGGAATGTCACATTCACCTTGAAAATGTATCGAAATAAAATAAAAACTTGCTTAAAAGGTGCATTTTTATACAACAGATGTCACAATATAAAAGATGTTAACACATATTACACTTTTTAAAAACTTAAAAAGAGTTTACAAATATAATACACGCGCCGAGCGCTTTCGATCAAAACCTTGATCATCTTCTGGGCCGCTTTGAGTACAACACTCAAAAGCGGCTCAGACTCAGCGGCTTGTACTCAAAGCGGCCCAGAAGATGATCAAGGTTTTGATTGAAAGCGCTTGGCGCGTGTATTATATTTGTAAACTCTTTTTAAGTTTTTAAAAAGTGTAATATGTGTTAACATCTTTTATATTGTGACATCTGTTGTATAAAAATGCACCTTTTAAGCAAGTTTTTATTTTATTTCGTGTACTTAGTCTGTAAAACAAAATTATAATTTGGTAACTTCTTAGCAAAACAAAAACTAAATTTTATCCAGTATTGTTAATTACAGTTGAATTTAGTAAAAATAAAAAAAACATAATGCATCTACATTTGAATCAAGGGGTGATTCAAAGTTTAAAAAAAATCTGAAATTTTCACAGAAGATTTTCTGAAAGGTTACAAAGGGCTGTGAATCTTCCCCCCGTCACTAATTATGCATCTTTTCTGCGATCCTTTGGCGGCATTTGTGGGGTTTTTTCGCGATCCTTTGACAGAATTTGCGAGGTTTTTTTTTCACCATTCTTTGAAGGAATTTGCGTTTTTTTTCACAATGCTTTGACGGAATTTACGTTTTCCCTATTATTCTTTGACGAAATTAGCATTTCTTTTTGCAATCCTTTGAAGAAATTTGTGTTTTGCGATCCTATGACAAGATTCGCATTTTTTTCTGTGATCCTTTGAAGAAACTTAAGTTTTTTCCACGATTCGTTGACAAAATTGGCATTTTTCCAATATCCTTTGGCGAAATGCACGTTTTTTTTTTTTTTTTCATGATCCTTTGAACAAATTTACATTTTTCTGCGATCCTTAGAAAATATGTTTTTTTCTGTGATCCTTTGAAGAAATTTGCATTTTTTCCGCAATTCTTTGGTGAAATTAGTGTTCTTTTGTGATCCTATGCCGAAATTTGCATTTCCCCACGATTCTTTGGCGAAATTCATGTTTTTTCGGCGTTTCTTTGACAAAATTAGTGTTTTTTTCCCCCTGCAATTCTTTGACAAAATTAGTGTTTTTTTCCGCGATTCTTTGACGAAATTCGCGTTTTTTCTGGGATACTTTGACGAAATTTGCATTTTTCCGTGATTCTTTGAAGAAATTTGCATTTTTTTGCGATTCTATGAAAAAATTTGCATTTTTCCGCAATCCTTTGAAGGAATTAGCGGTTTTTGAGCGATTCTTTGACGAAATTCGCGATTTTTCGAAATTGATTTTTTTTGCGACCATTTCTTGAATTTTGCGATATTTTTTATGTCCGAATTTTCGGTCTTATGACCTATATTTTGTTTTTAAGTTTTGGTACTGAATGTCTAATAAATATATTTTTAAAAAGCTAGGTGTCAAATTTGACGACTGAGAATAATTTTTGTAGTCATCAAATGCAATTATTTAGTTGCATTTACATGCATAGTCGTTAGCACGACTAACGACTGCTAATTTCGAACACTGATAGCAGTTATATATACAGTAAAACCTGCTAAGACAGAATTGCAAGAGACTCGAAAAAATTACATTCTAGGAAGGTTTCTGCCTTAGCAGCTACACTCCTTTATAAATGTATTGTGTTATTTTTGTTGAGACAATAGAAATTTTCATTTTAGGCAGGTATTCTTTATGCACATATTCCATTTTCGAAGGTTTTACTGTAATGATAGATTTTTACCTTTTTTAAAATAAAAAATATCACATTGATCCTTTAAACGTTTAAACACAAGAAGTCTTTCTCACAGCTGAATATTGTGATGTTTAACATATTCTAACTTAGCATTATTAATGAATATTAATCAATTTCTATTTTAATTTAGATTTGCTACTTTTTAAACTATTGTGAATTAATTAATCTTTCTCATTTTTTTCAGCTCTCCCCATCTTGTGTCAGTTAATGAAAGGATACGTATAAATGGTACACCCATTGATAAAAATCTTTTCGTAAAATATTTTTGGGAAGTTTATAATCCTCTACAGCAAAGTTTGGTAATTTTAAATCATTTCATTTTTATTTTTTACTTTTGTTGATTAATTTAATTTTTGAAGTATTTATGAATAGAATATACGTTTAAATGTGTGTTGTATGAAAAATATTTAATGTATTTGTTTGTGCATCTTTAATTTGTTAATAGTTTTTTTCTTTGTTTTAGAGAAATGGTAAAACTATGCCGCCTTATTTTATGTTCCTTACAATTATGGCTTTCTACATTTTTATTAAAGAACAGGTATTTAAACGGAAAGTTAATTGTTTTTTTTTTTTTTTTTTTTTTTTTCCTAATTTGTAATTTATGAATTCTTGTGACACAGCAATCAGAAATAAGGAGAAACAATATATATTTTTTTTTTACTAAACTTCTGTAAATGTAAACTATTTCAAAAGTTCAGTGTCAAAATTATTTTGATTGTAATGTTGATTTATTTTTTAATACAATGATAATGATAATTGTTTATTCCCAAAATGTTTGAATTTATTATCCAACAATTAAATCCATCTGAGGTTTTATAATCAGGTACTTATGTAATTTTAGTGAAACAGTATATTCTGTTATATATATATATATATATTAGGGTGTCCCTGAATACAAGGTAAATTTTTTTTTTTTTTTTTTTTTTTGCAAAATCAAATACGCATACCCTCTATTTTTTTTCTATTTCACCTGAGAAACATAAATGAAAAATATTATTGCAATCAGATAGTGGTAACCCGTGCCGACTTTCGGTCAAACTTGAACATGAAATCTTGTATGGGGAATACTATGGAAAGATTGTAAAATGTATGTTTCTTTGGTTAATAAAACATTATTTTATTCAAAGAAGATGTTTATTAACGTATAGTAAAAGAAACATTACTGAACTTATTTTCATTTCAATGTTTTCTTTTTACAGTCGAGATAGACCTTTGTGTGTTCTTGTACGCAACATAACGAAAATTGTTTTTGTTCCTTCGTCACCGTTCATGAAAGTCCTGCATCAATTTTACATCGCTCTTTCAGCTGTATTGTTCATTGCTCTGAGCATTGAGATCGTCTTTTTCGCGTCAGGAAATGAAGCATTATTCTCCCATGAAGAGAGACTTTTCAAAATTATCATAAATTTTGAGTCTAGAAAACAATGAATGGATTTTGACAGATATGAGATCATCGATGCTTTTTTCTGTAAAAAAATAAAAGAACAGGTAACAATCGCGTGATATAAATGAATAACTAAATAAACAATTACAAAATCAATATATGAAACTCGCCATACATTGAACCTCTTTCTTCCTTTGATGGAATGTATGTTTTTTCACGAGTCGAGAAATTTTCTCTATGTAAATTTGTCATCATTTTTAATTTTGTTTCTTTCTCATCATCATCATCATCAAAAAGTGCTAATACTGCTATTTCATCAGTCAAATACTATAAATGCTGGAGAAATTCTTCATTCACATTTTTGTAGATTTTCAAAGATTTCAAAAAGCACAAATCTTTTTAGGGTTCTTTAACTGCCAAAATGTATTGAAGCCATGTTTAACATAGATTTTCACGATAAAGAAGCAGACGTTTAACAGTGATTTCTTATCCTTGGTGTTTCATTTCAGATGAGAACTAAATGACGAGAGTTTTAGGGAGTAAACCGCTCGGACCATGCATATAGCTTGGTACACAGCACCCAGAGGTCTGATTTAATTTTTTTTTTCTGCATCTCCACATGAAAACATGACAGAAATTTTGATCAACTCTTGATAGTCCTCTCTTATCATAACATTTTAAAGTTCAGAGCAGTAAAATTCAATCAAATTGCCAAGTTCAGATATGGGTTAGAACAATTCCACTGTTTCTCCATAGCACTGTATTTTAGTTGGATAGATGTTCTTTCAATTCCCTTTGTGATTTTTAAAGAGTGTAATATCGGGACTTGTTGTTGTCTTTTGTTTAATGTTCATTTCCAATACAGCCTCTAATACCAGGTCGTATACATGATGGCAGCACGCAAAGAAAAGCTCTAAAATAGTTACAAATTCTTGTTTTCGCTGCTTGAATACGTCTTGTAATTTCTTTGCATTTTTTGTAAGTCTCTACAAACTTGATACATATTAACAAGCTTCCTCACACAATTGGGCAACGATTGCTTAGGCATGTGTGCCTTTTCCCAAATAATAGTTTCACGAATAGCGATATTTGCATTTTCATTAACAGTTAAATTCTCTTCTCGAATATTGTAAAACAAAACTGCGACAACTTGTCTATTAGACGGAAGTTTTGAACCCGTTATTTGATGTTTAATTTTTCCCTATTAAAAATATTACTATTTTAGAAATACACAATTCCACTGCCATGTTCTGCTCACTGATTAAAAACTATCCAGACATTTACTAACAAAAGACTAACTTGGAATTATACGCACATTGACACATAGATGTGCGCTGTCCTGATTAAACTGGTACTGACACATTTCACAGGTTTTGTACTGTTTCTTCACGGGTTGTGCATTGTCACAAGCATTCCAAAACCTTTCTTTTTTTTGTTTTGTTTCATCTTTTTCATTTGCAACTGCTGGGTGCTCCACTACAGACACGTGACAGGGTGACATGTGTCAGCGTTCGCTCGCTAAGTGCACAAGTACTGACTGAGCTATTTAGATACAAGTCGGCATGAGTTCCCGTGGTCCAAATTACATGAAACTTTATTTACAATTGTTTTGACATAAAAAGAAAAAAATGAGAGGGTATGTGAAAAGATAAAACAACTTTCATTTTTTTGGGACACCCTAATGTATATACTGGTGGACATGTATTAGTTGGCCTATAAGTATAGTTATGCAAATACACATTTGTACTACATTGTCTTGCCATTTATTTTACCCAGACATTTTAAATACAGTTGGCTCTCTGTTTAACGACTTTCAAGAAACCTAAAAAAATCGTCCTTAAATAGAGATCGTTCTTAAACAGAATTTGTGGGAAAATAATATTTGAAAAACTTTTCCCTTCATACTTTACAGGTGTAGGACTGTCAATACATTTCTCAATATATTGATGTCTTTAGAAATGTTTTACATATTTATTTTAATTTATTTTATGTTTTCTTTCTTTTTTTTTAATTGATACGAATGTAATACTACATATTTTTATTGCATAAATACAAATTGCATTAATTATACTGCATACAAGAACAACATACAATGTTGATTACAGTACAATAAAAATATTTATAATACATTTAATTAAACAATGTTACTTACAGTACAATAAAAATATTTATAATACATTTAATTAAACAAATTAAGTTAAAAAAAAAAAGTGTAGATTTTTTCAATAGTGGTCTAATTTTTAGTACCCTTGCTTCAAGCTTCTCTAGAAGGTTGAATTGTCATTGTCATCATCTTCCATATTTGATGAAACAATATACAGGCGAAGAATATCCAGGGCAGAATTCGCATCTGAGTAAGAAGGCGGTAGTGTCTCGCTTTCTGTATCATCAGCTTCATCACCATCTTCTGCATCTGAAGTGTCATTTTCATTTGAGATGCCTTCATAAATTTGAGTTAAATTTATGAAGCCTATTGTTAAAACGTCTTCGTCAAAATCGATAAAATTTTTTAGGGGCGGAGGGAGGAAACGAATCATCACATTCCAACAATTACACTTTTCTCCTTTATCTGTACTCATCTGAATTGCAAGAAACCTTGTTTTTCTATCAGAGGATGTTCCCTCGTCATGTTTAAAGGAATCGAAGGAGAAAAAAAAATTATGTGAAGATCGTCATTAAATGGAAATAATTTCGTCTTTAAATAGAGATTTTTTTACTTAATGGAGCCGGGACCGCAAAATATCGTCCTTAAATAGAGATCGTTGTTAAGTAGTGCAACGTTAAACAGAGAGACGACTGTATTCCTAAAATAAAATTCCTAACTATAAAATAAAACTAATATTTTAGAAAGTGATAGTTTAAAGACAAAAAGGAAATACATCATAAAAATTTTGCAGATGAAAAATGTTGAGTTATAAAAATGTTTAAGAGGATAGTTGTATTACGTATCAGAAGAAAACAACTAATATTGTTTTCTATTATAAGTGCAAAAGATTGTAATACATAAAATAATGAAGAAAGTATAATTGTATAATTGCCTTAATTATATTGCTTTAAATACGGCTTAGTTTTTTTTTTTAATTCGGTCCATGTAAAAAAAAAAAAAAAAGTAATATCATAATTCTGTTTCTTTATTCTTAACAATCCCCACTATAGAGGAACCCTTATAACCTTCTTAGTATATATTTAATTTAAGAAAAATACAATGGTAGAGACTACATAATCCTGTTTAATTTATATTTGGATTTTGATTTATTTCTCCTCTTCTCATTGGGAGCTAATTCTATATTCAATCCATTAATCTTGCATGAATGTGAGAAAAATGTAGTTGATGTTGGCTCATGTGGCCATAGCGGCCTGATCAATTAAATTTTTCAAACAAAATTTGCTCAATTTTCTATTAAAAAGACTTCCTATGTATAGTCCGTCTCAAAAGTTTATGCACTCTTCAAATATGATTAAGAGTAATTGAAGAAGATAATATATGAAGCCATTTTACTGTAAATACTTGATATTTAATCAAAATCAAATAAAATAAGCAGTTTTTGTTGGTTAAAATAAAAATTACATTTAAGTTTTATTTAATTTACTTTTTTTCTGGAAGAAACACTATCTCAAAAGTTTAAGCACTTTATGCAAATTTTTTTAGAAACACGGGATTGGATGGGTGTAATGAGGCTGTATGACATCATTTTCTAATTTTATAAAAATATAAAAGTGAAAAAATCATTTCCACTCGTTTTAAAAATGCCGAAGTGCAAAGAATTCACAAAAAGTGAGATTTTTAAAGTTTTTAAATTGAAATCACAAAATAAAACTGTTTCTTAAATTTCAAAAATTTTAAATTGATCAAAGCAAGGTATCTATATCAAGTACTCTCTACAAATGGTAATTTAAACCGGAAACAAAGATTTGGGCGACCACATATGACATTTGTTTAGACAGATAGGAGAATATGCCCATTCCTGTTTAGATAAAATGTGCCCATACAGCAAATTAAAAATAATCTTGGTGTACTGGTGTTCAAAAATACTGTACATAGACGAATTAAAGAATGTGATTACATCATACTAAAGAAAATGGCTTACAAACCATGTCTCAAACTACACCACTAACGAGAAAGAATGAATTGGGTTAAAAAACATATTTCCTGCGGGGAACAAGTGGCTTACTATTTTATTCAGTGATGGTAAAAAATGGAACTTAGATGGCCCTGATTGGTGGAACATGTATTGGCATGATCTCCGAAAGGAACCAAGAAGTTTTTCAACAGGCAGCAAGGCGGTAAGCCTGTTATGGTTTGGGGTGGTATTCAGTTTCATCAGCCTGCCCTCTCTGGATTTTCTAAACAGAAGACAAAATTCCAAAAATATCAAGAGATGCTGAACCAACATTTCCTTCCATTCAGTGACATTTTGGGAGGACCTGAATGGATCTTTGAACAAGTTAATGCCTCAGTGTACATATTACATACTATATAATCGTGGCTTTCGCAGAAATTTTTTTAAATTCTTGACTCGCCAGCTTTAAGTCATCGCATAAACCCGATTGACAATGTCCATGGCATTTTAACCCTTCATGTTTACAGCAATGGAAAACAAGTATGACACTCTTGAAAAGAATTCAAAGAGGCCATAGAGAAAGCATGGTGCTGTTTGCCACCAGAAACCCTACAAAACTAATAATTTCGATGTATGCGCATTTAATATGATATAATCCGAAATCACAGAAGAATAATCTGTATGTAAAAGTTTTGTAAAAATGATAAATGTAGCTGTTTTTGCCACTGTGCATAAACTTTTGAGGCAGTTTTGTTTAAAAAAATTTTAAATTATATTTTTTACAAATATTTAAATTTTTCTACTTTTGATATCATTTATTTAAATGAAGTTGCGAAATACACATATAAAAAATGTTATTTATTTTAACTTTTTATTATTCATTAAAAATCAACATTTTATGCTTGTGCTTAAACTTTTGAGACGGGCTATATCTTGTTTTCCACTGTAATTATTGTCTAAGGGAGGGAAAAAAAGTCAAATAGATTTTTTTCTTTTTTTACTTTGTTTATGAAATGATAACGTAAGATCTGTCTTTTGCATTCATTCATTAAATTCATTCACATTATTGCATTATTTGAACTACTAGAAAGCTATTAAATAGTTTGATTAAATATGCAATGCTTCCAATAGTTCCATTTGATCTTGTAGAATCTAGATTTGGACATCTTAATATTTTTTATGTATTTTTTAAAACCATACTGCATTTGGCAGTTTTCATTTGCTTTAAAATTTTTATGTGAATAAATCTGGTCTAAATAGAAATAAAACTGCCTGCATGCTTATTGTGAATTTTATTAGAAAAAGAAAAAAAAAAATGTTCTAATTTATAGATAAAAAAAAAAAAAAGTGCAATCATGAATTTAACTGTCCTACTAATAAAACAATAAAATTTGTAATAAAACACACATAAATAACACCTGCATTCAACTGTTAATGGTATATATAAATATTAAACAGACATACATACAATAAATACAATAATCCCAACTGGAGAGAAAAATTACCCTAACCACTGAGCTACTCTGGCCGATATCTGGGTCTCCAATTTTTCACTAATAAACCATATTGGGGAAAGTCACCAGCCATCTATACGACAGCCTTGGATGACCTGACAACAATAAATAGATTTTACTATTACATTGACTTATGATATATATAATAAAACACACACACTACAATATATAATAAAACACACATAAATAATGCCTGCTTTAAACTGTTAACAGTATATATAAATATTAAATAGACATACATACAATAAATACAATAATCCCAACTGGAGAGAAAAATTACCCTAACCACTGAGCTACTCTGGCCGATATCTGGGTCTCCAATTTTTCACTAATAAACCATATTGGGGAAAGTCACCAGCCATCTATACGACAGCCTTGGATGACCTGACAACAATAAATAGATTTTACTATTACATTGACTTATGATATATATAATAAAACACACACACTACAATATATAATAAAACACACATAAATAATGCCTGCTTTAAACTGTTAACAGTATATATAAATATTAAATAGACATACATACAATAAATACAATAATCCCAACTGGAGAGAAAAATTACCCTAACCACTGAGCTACTCTGGCCGATATCTGGGTCTCCAATTTTTCACTAATAAACCATATTGGGGAAAGTCACCAGCCATCTATACGACAGCCTTGGATGACCTGACAACAATAAATAGATTTTACTATTACATTGACTTATGATATATATAATAAAACACACACACTACAATATATAATAAAACACACGTAAATAATGCCTGCTTTAAACTGTTAACAGTATATATAAATATTAAATAGACATACATACAATAAATATAATAATCCCAACTGGAGTGAAAAATTAACCAGTTATTATTATTATTAGTTTATAAGTGAAAAATTGCAGACACAGGTATCGGCCAGAGTAGCTCAGTGGTTAGAGCGACAGCTTGGAATGCTGTGGTCCTGGGTTCGATTCCTGGCTCTGGCTAATTTTTCACTCCAGTTGGGATTATTGTATTTATTGTATGTATGTCTGTTTAATATTTATATATATCTTTAACAGTTGAATGCAAGTGTTATTTATGTGTGTTTTATTATATATTGTAATGTGTGTGTTTTATTTATATATCGTAGATTGATGTAATAGTAAAATTAAAATCTATTCATTATTGTCTGGTCATCCAAGGCTGTCGTATAGATAGCTGGTGACTTCCCCAATATGGTTTATTAGTGAAAAATTGCAGACCCGGGTATGGGCTGGAGTAGCTCAGTGGTTAGAACGACAGCCTTGCTGTGGTCCTGGTTTCGATTACTGGTTGTGACTAATTTTTCACTCCAGTTGGGATTATTATATGTATGTCTGTTTAATATTTAGATATACTGTTAACAGTTGAATTCAGGTATTATTTATGTGTGTTTTTTTTATATATTATAGTGTTCGATTCCTGGCTTTGACTAATTTTTCACTCCAGTTGGGATTATTGTATTTATTGTATTTATGTCTGTTTAATATTTATATATACCATTAATAAAATTTGTTTTTGTTATGTAACGTTCATTACTTTTTTTTTTTTTTTTTTTTTTTCTATGTAAACCTAAAACAGCCTTTTAAAGTTTTTCAAATTGTTATAGTCTAGAAAGTAATTTTATTATTTTACATTTATAATTCTCTTAAAATTTTTCTCTTCTGCCTTTTCTTCCCAATCCCCCTTTCTCTTTTATGATAATCTAATAGATATTTGAATTCTCATGTTGTAGGTTGAAGCTGCTGTAATAGAAGTTGGAATTGGTGGTCTTTATGACTGTACTAATGTTGTAAAGTTAGTATGTGTTTTCGTATTACTCCCTTGTTTTCTTAATTATTTTATCTTTTAGTTATTAATTTAAAAATTATTTTTTACATCTATGAAGAGCCTGCCACAAGGTAACTAAAATGCAACTGTCTAGCAGCTTATAAAACTATTGCCGCTATTTTTTTGGAAAACTGTGGAATACAATTTTTTTTATAATTTGGATAACTATTGTCATTGCTGATATGATTATTTTCATTTGAGAATAAGCCAGTAAAATACACTTTATTATTACATTGCTTTATTTAACTTATTACATTGCTTTATTTAACTTATTACATTGCTTTATTTAACTTATTACATTGCTTTATTTAACTTTGTTCATATATGTAAATAGGGAATTTTGTAATTGGTTTTTTATTCACTTCCCAATATGCTAGAATTATAAAAGATATGCACACAGGTGTGTTTTTGATGGCAGTACAACATTATAATTAGAGATCTACCGAAAATTTGTTTTTGGCCCAAAATCTGAGTTTTGCCAAAAAACTATTTCGGTGAAAATACGGCTGAAAATTCAGCTAGATCGAAACTATCAGTATTCCAAAAATCTCGTTTCTTCCTTTGGAAATTTTCAACATTACTCATTGGTTTGAGCTTTATCGGCTCAAATGAAACTATTTATTGCTGCAAACTTCTTTGTTTATAATTATCAGTCATGACTGACTCAAGATGTGAATGCAAATTATAAAGCAAGCAATGCACATATAACTAAACTTTTTCACATGCTCCTTAAAAGCTGCAGACATAACAGTAAAAGAAAATTTTCAGTTTGAAACCGCAGAAGTATTTCGAATACTCTTTAAGAAAGTTCTAGTATAACAGATGATCATTTACAGAAATCATTATAAAAGATGAATCGAGGTGTGTATACATAAAACTAAAATATTTTTTAATTAAATGAAATTCGCATAATTAGAAAATCGTTCTGTGTCATTGATGAATTAATTACATTTTATTTTATATGAAAATAAAAAGTTTTGGGTTTAAGGCACAGAGAGTCAATTTGGGCGAGATGTATAATTAATTCATAATTTTGTATATTTAATAAATATGCATAATTAATTAATAATTATGCATATTTAATAAGTATGTATCATTAATTAATATTTATGTATGAATTACTTTAATACATACAATTTACTTACTTTAAATAAAATTTTTGGGTATTTTCGTTCTTGGTCAGAAATAAGATCACCAAAATTCGGTTTCGTCCTTAAAAACCTGTTTCAGTCGATCCTTAATTATAATATTTTTAGAAATTAATTATAAATTAATAAATTCATTTTGAGGCACTTTTGCATTAACTGGGCATAAATGCTAAATCACAAAATATTTTTTATGGACAACTGTACATGAGTTTCGACAACAATTGAGTTAATTATGCACCAAACTATGCTTGTTAAAATATGCCAACTGGCTATTAAAACAGGGAAATATTAAACACTACAAATTAGAAAATGAAATGTAACTTAACAGTGTAATAATTTGTTTTTAAAAATGCACTTTTATATATAAATTAAATTATGATTGTACATGAGAAAACAATGAGTATTTAGGATTATTACAATAATTCTGAATAGATAGTTTAAATAGTCCTTTTTTCCTTCCTTTTCCCATACCTTAAAAAAAAGAACGCGCCAAACGTTATAATTCTTTTTAAAAATACATTCATTCGTTCTTGCTTTCTACCAAGTGCAAGTCAAAGCTGTAAATTTTCCATTATCAAGATCCATGGCAAATGAACATATTGTAACAGAATTTTTTTGGAAGAACATGAATTGCAGTCAACTTACTTGTCAATGTACTTGCCTTTTTCTTTTTTCCTTTATTATGCTTTGTTAACTTTCTTTATAATTTATTTAAGAATGGGAAAAATAAAACATGAAAGTATTCTTTCATTTTTCTTTTTTTGGAGAAATTTCTTCTTAAATATTTGTTAAACTTGGAAAAAAAAAAAAAAAAAAAATCTGACCATGTTTGACTTATTTGATTTTGATAAATTTTAAGTAATAACTTTTCAAGTATAATTAGAGGACCAGAAATGTCGGAAATTGACTGAAATCAGATCATGGATTAGAAAGCATGTAATTAGTTTAGTCTATTACTTATTTTTGTATTTATTTAATTATGTTTTATAAAAATAAAAAGATAATGGTTAAATTGTTATAAAACAATTACAGAAGTTTTAATATTGTATAACAAAGTTAATCTTGCAAAACTAGTTTTGCCATGATTTTGAAGTCCATGTTCCATATTTTTTAGTCATAATTTCTTCTTTATGCTGCTTATTGGTGTTGTTTCTCGATTATACCTGGAAAAACAAAAAAAAATTCAAAATCTATAAAAATTGATCCTATTTTGTTATAACTTGAAAAATAAAATTAATTATATTTTTTTGTATGTAATCAAGAGACAACGTAATAAGCAGTGTAAAGAAGAAATGCTGATGCAAAATTATGGAACTTCCAAATCAGGGCAAAACTAGTTTTGCAAGATTAATTTTGTCATACAATATCAAAACTTTTGTTTTTTACAATTTAACAAATATATTTTATTCTTATAAAGCGTAAATAAATATAAAAAAAAGTAATAGTTTAAATTAATTACAGGCTTTCTAATCCATGATCAAACTTCAGTCAATTTCCGACATTTTAAACTTTTTTGGTCCCCTTAATGTCTGACTGCTTCAGGCATGCATTGCTGCTCATTGTTAAAAATTTGTTTCTGCCAGTAATGTATGTTGTTTAAATTTATTATATGATGCAGAATGACAGCAGAGATTACATAACTCTTATTTTTTCAGCTTTTAAAACTTTTAAAATGATATTAATTATTTTATATTTCATATTGTTCCTAATTGAAAATTTCTCTCTCTTTCTCTGTTAATTTTATAAATGGAAATCTAATTCAATTAATTGTGTTAGAAGTTTTAATATGTGTTGTACAACATATGTTTCATTACATTTGTGTTTTTCTATTTTATTAATTTAGGAAGCCAGTCGTCGTTGGTATTTCATCTCTAGGAATAGATCATGTGAAGTTGTTGGGTAATACTTTATCATTAATTGCCCAACAAAAAGCTGGAATATTTAAGCCTGGTGTAACTGCTTTTACTGTGCCTCAGCATGAAAGTGCTATGAAAATTTTGTATGAAAAGGCCAAAGAAGTAAATGTATGTCATGAGACATTGTTTTATATCATCATATAACTTTACATTAAATTATAAAGCATACCGTTTATTTAATTTTTTACATTTAATTACATATTATAAGGGAACAAATTAAACAATAATAAAACTGATAAACTTGGATTTAATTTCTGTAATTTGTTGTTAGAAATATTAAGTATCTTTAATTCCTGCACTATTACTATAATAATTCAGCATTTTATTTTAAAATCTTTAATTTGGTGTTCCCCTCTCTTCTTTTCTAACATTTGTACAAGTTTTTTCTAAAAGCTTAGCTACAATAGTTAAAGGAAACAGTAAAACAGCATATACAGTAGACTCCCTTAGCAGCTTGGGACCAGAGGTTGTGCGGATTTTAGAATTTTGTTGAATTCTTGTCATAGTGTTATTTACATTTTTAAAAGAGTAATTTGTATATAATAATATACTCAAAATTATTATGAATGCTTACAATAAAGTAAAATAAAAAAATAAGCAATAAAATAAAATAATAAAAATTAACAAAATAAAAAAAAAAATGGTTAAATTTTTAAAAGTAAAGGTCAAGTAAATAATAATGTGCAACTAATAGTGAGATACATTTTTCTTAACTTATTCATTGATACTCACCTCATAAAGGTACACTAATAATTTACATCAAAATTTTAAAATAATGAAGTCTTATTTCATGTTTAGCCAGACTTAATAAACAAAAAAGCTTGATTACTACATAAATGTATTTGATAAAAATATCATGATTGCCACTGCACTGATATTATCTTGAATTTTTTTGGAAATAAATTTATACTTTCTTCATGAGAAAGCATGAGTGTTCAATCATATTAAGCAGAATTAAACATTAAAATGTGTATGGAATGATATAAAAATCTGGAATTTTTTGCGTACATCTTAACTGTAAGTTTCATTGGTTACATCTACAAAGATGTGTGGATTTTAGTCGTTTGCGGATTTGAAAGAGTCTACTATATATACTACATTGATATAATTATGCTATGTGTACTCTCACTCAATTATATGGACTCTTTTCTAATTACTGATTACTTTTTTGTTTATTCTGTCTCTATATTCTACAGATATTAGGTTAAGAGCTGTTGTGATTAGTTTTTATCTGTGAATTTTAGTAATTTTTACTGATATTGGGAAAAAAAAAAAAAGTATATAATAAAAATTAATTCTACTAATATTTGATTTTCTTTGTTTGTTGGACAGCATGTCATGCAAATACTATTGCTTATTGTATACTAGAGTGCTAGAATTTGCAACAATTGAGTTTTAAAATTACTTATTTGATAATTACTTTGTTTTTGTAGCTTTTGACTTCAATAACAGTTATTTTATATTGTCAAGAGAAATATTTTACAAACCTACCAATAGAAAGATATAATTATTCATCCAGGACATAATTATTTATTTTATACACATATCTATATTTGATGCTTCATAGTTATGGGTTCCTTTTTGTTTCTTCATTATAGTTACTATTTAAGCCTATTCTTAACTGTTTGGGCACAACCAATCTGTGAAATTGGGCAGTCACATTGTTATTTGCCATTCTGTCTGTTTTCAATAATGCTACAAATTTCCCATTAGCTTCCTAATTCCAATCCATATAGGCATAACGCCAGTTTCTGAAAAGCATTTCATTTTTGCTTCATCCCATCAAAGTTAAAAATTTCTAAAATTTTATTACTTGATCTCCCAGATACATCGTGCCCAATTGTGTTAAGACTTATGTATTGCACCCGATGGAGAATTAAGTAGAATACAAGTTACTTCAGGATCTATTAAGAGAATAATTTTCATACACTTCTCCATAACAAGTTTGCTATTGTTATTTAAATTTATCTGACTGATCTGAAATTTTCATGAAAATAATTTTACTATTTTCTGTGAAACCTATATAACACTACCCATACTTAGTTTTTTATTAAGTTTTTGGAATACATATTTTGTAAGTCTAATACCTGATTTGTAATTGGTAAATTATAATAAAAAGATATACCACTTTTGTTGATAAATGAAAAAAAAAACAAAAAAAAAAACCAGTTATATCAAGTTTGGATTAAATTTTCTGGTGTGATTTTGTATGTGAGTAGTTGAAGATATTTTAAGTGTATTTTTAATTTATCCATGACTTTTATGGAGTGAAAGTACAGTAGAACCTCTTTTATCTGAAACTCTTTTAACCGAAACTCTCGATTAACCGAAATCCATTTTTGAAGCTTTTTTTTTTATTATCACATTCCTTGTGTGCAAAATCCATTTTGAAAGCTTTTGAATTTAACTTGAGCTCCCGTAAGCTGCGAAGTAGACTGAATAAAACGATCAAATTAGCAATTCTGAAGCTTTTGAATGTTTTGAAGGCGGGAGCAGCAGAAAGACCGTGATACTGATGAACTAAGAATATTAAAAAACTCCGTGATAGAGCTTCAAAGCAAAGGCAATCAAAACTGCGATAAACAAAACATTTTTTCAAACCCTTGAGATATATGTAAAAGGTACTTAATTTCAAAATTAAAATTCACGTAATTTATTCTTGTTTCTATTTTGCTATTGCTTTATTTTTATTAAGCACTTGTTACCATAATACAAAATATTGCACATATTTCTCCTCAATCCTAAAATTGAAGCATTTTTTATTAGAAAATTTCGATTTTCCGAAAGATGGTCGGTCCCAATTACTTCGGATAATCGAGGTTCAACTGTACTTTCATTTGCTAATTTGAATACATTTGAGAGTAATTTTTGTTACTGCAAAGCAGTGGTACCATTTGCAGCTGTTCTTTAGCAGTTATAGTTTTATCATGATTCCTGAAAAGACTTTTGTATATGTTTGTTGTAATATGTGTTAAAAAATCATACAGCAACTTTAAAATTCTTTTAAATGTAGTTTTTTTTATAATTTAGGATTTTAAGTACTCTTCTTTTATCTATTATAGTGCCCTTTGAAAATAGCCCCGCCTCTTGAAATTTATGAACACAACTTGAAATTAGGCATTCCTGGAGAGGTCCAAACTGTAAATGCTTCATTAGCTATTCATCTAGCATCAACATGGCTTGGAATACATTCCAGTAACTATCTGTTTTCATTAAAAAAAAAGAAAATTCTTAGTATAGTTTTTCAATTTATTTTTGTGCATTTGTTTTTTAAGTAAAAAATGTTTTTCTTATGAATTATTTCTCATCAAACATTCTGCACAAGTTCTGATAGGTCTTTGTTTTGAATTCTAATACATATTTGAATTTATTTGATAAATTTGGATAAAAGGTGTTTGATAAGTTTATTCTGCATTTGGCTACTTACTTGAAAATTTATAATTTTAATCTTGCTGTTTTAACTTATACATATGGATTGAGATGATAAAGATAATTCTGCTCATTTATATTATAAAGCATAAACATGTGTCTGTTACACAGATATCATAACAATGCTGGTGACAAGGTGGCTACAACTAAGAGAGTTATAAGAATAGAGTTAATTTTGATTCAAACCATAGCCATTAAAATATGCTAATTGGCTATATATGAGATTATAGAACTGTCAGTGTATTTCTCTGTATGTAGATTTTTACTTGCACACATGTGCTGTTGTGTATGCACATCTGAATTTGGTGTGAAAAGTAATCTTCCATAAAGAAAATAAACTTTTTGCGAACAGATCAATTTGTCAAACTTCTAACAGTAAGATATTTAAAAAAACGCTTTCACAATTTATTACTCAATTATGGAGAGTGAACTTTGTTTCTACTAGTCAGGATTTATTTTTAACAAACACAGTCCTAATATTTTGCAGCACTACCTACCATAGCATATCCTCTCCTCGACTCTCATATTTGTATTTCATACATTCTTACTAAAAGTTAATGCAAATGTTCTTCAGCAAATAAATAAATAAATAAATTAACTGCATAGATTTCTCCTGATTTCTCACATACTTTTCAATATTCTATATTTTACTCTCAAATGTACTTTTCAAGGATGAAATTTTCAATACAGGCATATTTGTTTTATAGTATTATTGGTCAGTAATATTTTATGTGATAAACTATACTCATATTCACTATAAATTATGAATCTGTAAAATATCTTACTGTCACTATGGACATGTTTTTGTTCATTAATAATTTGTCTTTATAAAGACTTATTTAAGACCTTCACTGTAGCTGTATGTATATGTGCCTATAGCAGACCTGCCAACTGCTACGAAAAAATCGTAGTTGCTACGATTTGGACCTATAAACTACGATGCTACGAAAATCGGTCTTAAACTACGTTTTTTTGCAAAAAACACAAACGCATTTTTTGTTTCTAGTTGCGATTTATCCTGAAGAGCATATTTTTCAGGAGTGATTTTGTTCCGAAATTTCCAAAATTTCAAAGTATTCATTTCCGAAAGTTTTAAAAAATTGGCCATTAGTCCGAAAATTTGGTCATTAAAATATGCTCATGGGGGAAAAAATCTGGGCTGCAAAACAAACTTCTTAACATAAAACGCTCTTTATTGTATATTACGCTCGGGTGAATCGTGTTTCTGTAAATATTTATACAGAAATTCCCTTCCTTAAGAACAAGGTTGCCATTTTAAGAATTTCTGGGAGGGGGGGGGGGGCTCTTTGAGGGCAAGGCTTGAAATAGTGTGCAAAATCGCAAGATTTGCGATAAACTATCATGAATTTCGACAAATGACTGTGTAAAAAAAATTAATTTCATCAATTGGTCACAGAAGAAAATAAATTTCGTCAAAGGATTGTGGTAAAAATGTGAATTTTGTCAAAATATCACAGTAAGAAAACGTGAATTTCGCCAAAAGATCACTAAAAATTCAAATTTCATCGAAAGATCAGTAAGAAAACGCAAATTTCACCGAAAGATCGAAGAAAGAAAACACTAATTTCGTCAAAGGATCGTGGTAAAAAACGCAAAATTCGTCAAAGGATCGCGGTAAAAAAACGCAAAATTCGTCAAAAGTTCACGGTAAAAAGTGCAGATTTCAACAAAGAATTGTGATAGAAAAATACGAATTACGATTGTGAGAAAAAAATTGTGAATATCCTGAAATGATCGCGGGAAAAAAATCGCGAATTTCGTCAAAATTTACTGCACTGGGCTAAAAAATTGGAACCTGGCTCCTTTTACAAATGTAAAAAAAAAAAAAAAAAAAAAAAACGCTGTGAAACAAAAAGAAACTCTAAAAATCGTATAATAATTTTCAGATTAAAAAATTTACTATATTGAGTTGAAACTGAAACCCTATTCATTTTACAAATGTCAAAAGATGGCTGTGTAACACGAAAAACCAACCAACCAACCTCCAGATTAATTTAAATTTTGTGTGCTACGATTTCTCATTTTCAAAGGTTGGCAGGTCTACTATAGCGGTGTTTCTCAACCTTTTTTACTTCACGGCGCACTTAAACCTAGAATTAAACTTGTATGGCACAATAAAATTATGACGACTTAAAATAAAGGAAGGATTATCTATCATTACATAAGAAATGATTACATATACCTTTTTATTTATTTATTATTACAAACAAAATTGATCATCCAAACCGAATAAAGGAAAAGAAAATTAGTTTAAATAAAATTCTTATCGTTTTTTATGTACTTCTCTTTAATATGCATTAACATTTATAAGAAGTTGAAACGTCTTTTTAAGCACCTTTTTAACACTAGTTCGTTATGATTTAGCATATCGTCATCAGTGCAAATAAGCATGGAATTTTCCCTATATGGAGGAGAATGAAATTTGAGGTATAGGTTCATTCATCAATAGTAGTGCAGGAAATTACAGGCAACAGCCAATATGAAATTGTATAGGAAAAGGAACTGGTAACGTGTAAAAGTACTTAATTTGTCACATTAGCATTTAAAGATACATCTGAGTTTGATTTTAAAAAGAAAATTAGAATACCTTTCTGTTTAAGAAATCCTTTGAACAGGCATACTCTTAAATCATTTTTCAATGATCTTTTCTACTGCATTTTAAATTGTAATCTTTTTTCCTTCAAGCGACATGATTTTTTTTTTTTTTTTTTTTTTTTTTTTAAGAATTTATCTGAAGAGACGTAAGATCATTTTTTTAAGGCTTTCTCCTATACTATTATAATGAGTAACAGAAGAAAAATCTCCCAAATAATGCAAATTTGTGACAATGAACCTTATTTCAAATTAAATCGTATGATATGAAATGTCGGATATTACAGATTGGAATTTTCAAAAATTTAATGTAACTTTGATTAAAAATTTCACGGCACACCTGAAATCTTTCTGCGCTGCAGTACTGTGCCGCAGCACACAGGTTGAGAACCACTGGTCTATAGGGAAACAAAACTTCCCTCTGTAGTATGTAGTTAATTTAAACATACCTTAAAACATTCTAAATATCATATGCTTAAATCCATTCTATGTCCAAGAAGTACATATATTACTTTCTTCTATCTTCAATAGAAGAAAGTATTGTAATAGAAATTTTTTTTTTACAGTTTTCGACGGATTTACACGTTTTAGGGGTCAGAGATCCCCAAAAACATGTTTATAGAAAATGTCTGTCTGTCGCCATTGTACCATCAAAAAGTGTATGAAGTTATGCATAGAATTGAACCCTTTTTTTTTTTTTTTTTTTAAAGTTTTTGCTATCTCAAGCAGGTCCTTCCTTAATTTTGAAAAAATCTGCCAGAAGGGGGCACTGTAACAGTAATTTTTGCACGAATTTGAATATTTTACCATCGAAAAGTGTATGAAGTTATGCATAGAATTGAACCAAATTTTTTGTGTATGTTTTTGGCCAAGGCAAGAAGGTCCTTCCTGCATTTGGAAAAATTCTGCCGAAAGGGGACACTGTAATAGCAATTTTTGTGCCCTTTTCAATATTGTATCATCGAAAATTGTATGAAGTTGTGCATAGAATTGATCTACATTTTTTGTGTATGTCTTTGGCCATGGCAAGAAGGTCCTCCCTGAATTTTGAAAAATTCAGCCAGAAGGGGGCACTGTAATAGTGATTTTTGTGCAATTTTAAATATTGTACCATCGTAAAGTGTATGAAGTTATGCATAGAATAGAACCAAATTTTTTGTGTATGTTTTTGGCAAAGGCAAGAAAGTCCTCATTGCATTTGGAAAAATTCTGCCAAAAGGGAGGGGGGGCTCTAATAGCAATTTTTGTGCCATTTTGAATATTGTACCATCGAAAAGTATATGAAGTTATGCATAGAATTGAATCAGATTTTTAGGTCCTCCCTGAAATAGGAAATAATCTACTAAAAGGGGGCACTGTAATAGCATTTTTGTGTAATTTTGTTGATTTTTCGTAGTTCTTTTATACTCCAGCGGCTTGTGAAGTGATGGAAACTTCTCATCCTGATCAGCTGGCTATTCGCGAACAGGTGATATACAACAGAATACTGAAAACCATTGATTTTAATAAATAGCATGATGGAGATTAACTCGTTTTTACTCCGATTAATTGACTGAAGCAGAAATTTAAGATGAAGGTCAAAGTTGATGTAGAATTGAACTAATAAGTGAAATATTGACATGTGTAACAACATTTTGAAATATTAAAATTATATGAGATAGAAGAAAACTTTGGGATTGGCACATCCAACTAGCCTTTCTTACTTGAGTAAGAGTGATATACTTCTTTTTATTCTTCAGTAATAACCAAGCTCAGTTTTTACATACAAGCTCAGTTCTTTTATACTCCAGCGGCTTGTGAAGTGATGGAAACTTCTCATCCTGATCAGCTGGCTATTCGCGAACAGGTGATATACAACAGAATACTGAAAACCATTGATTTTAATAAATAGCATGATGGAGATTAACTCGTTTTTACTCCGATTAATTGACTGAAGCAGAAATTTAAGATGAAAGTCAAAGTTGATGTAGAATTGAACTAATAAATGAAATATTGACATGTGTAACAACATTTTGAAATATTAAAATTATATGAGATAGAAGAAAACTTTGGGATTGGCACATCCAACTAGCCTTTCTTACTTGAGTAAGAGTGATATACTTCTTTTTATTCTTCAGTAATAACCAAGCTCAGTTTTAAATTAAACTTGTATTAACTATGTTTACATTTAAAAATTAATAAGTTTTTTCTTATAAAAGGACTTGTTACACTGTATTTAAATGAATAAACTATGACTATGGCCAATCAGCGTATATAATATCTAACTATTCTAACACTAACCGAATATTGTTAATACATTTCATTTTTTTTTGCAACTGCACTTCATATCTGGTAAAGTGTGTGAATTCTTTTGTGCATCCCTGTCTGTTATCTGTTGAAATACACCCCACATAATATACTAAAAGTAAAATGACATACAGTCGAGCCCCGATTTAACGAATTTTTTTATGGTCCCGACGAAAATGGAACAGAAATACTTCAATTTAACGAATTTATAATCATGATTAATGAATAATTTTCTATGTAAAAAAAAAATAAAATTTGAAGAATTTTTTTAATATTTATAAAAGATTTTCAATGTCCCTGATTGTAATTTTTCTGAATCTGTATCTTCTGATTCAGAAATATTTACATGCAAAAATGTACATTGCAGCAAGATTATTAATAGCAGTAGTAGTGGATTGGTTGCAAACGATGAAGCAGAGATGAAGCATACTCATTCAAAGAAGCAATCAGAAGTTTTGATACTTTGAAATGGTATTTAATGGCTCATAATGTTCAGGACATTGTTTTCACAGCTTCAGGAAAAAATTGACAACGAAGTTTGAAATACAAAATTGAAAGAAAGCAAACAAACATCTACAAAATATATCTTATAATTTAGCTATAACATTTGAATAAATGAATTTTTTCTTAATTATGAATATGATGCTTGTGATTTATAGTAATAATAAAAAAATCTATTTTTATTGTGTATTTTCTTAAAGTAACAAATGTTTAAAATCATTATTAAGGCAAGTGAGCGTTGCTTTTTTATTTATAGCCATTTTTTAATGTGCTCTGTTATATAATAAAAATTCCTTTGATTATCGCGATTTAACAAATAATCTAGATTTAATGAACAAAGTTGGTAGTCCCGAACGATTCGTAAAATCGGGATTCAACTGTATCGCAGCTGAAAATGCACTTCCTGCAGTTATCAATCAGTGTCCACCCTATAACATAATGAATGATAAATGAGCTCTCTAATTCTCTGAAAACGTTGTAGGACTCCTCAGCAAACCATATCAATTTCATTATGTTTGAAGTATCATACCATCATCATTAAAATCCATCATAAAAAGATATTTTCCAAAAATATCATAATTTAATGGAGTTTTCTTGTGCATCTCTGTAATCAAACTATAAATGCTACTTATTCTATACTCTGCAGAAAACAGTTGTATTCACCTCAGTGATGCATATCTATGTCATTGTGTTTGAATTATCTTAACATCATTAAAATGTATTACGAACAATTTTTCTGCATGGGCTATAATGTAACAGAATTATTTTGTGTGTGCCTATAAACAAATTATGCACACTTCATTTTCATCAGCAAACATTCTATAGTAAAGATCAGTGACATACACACATTACATGACAATCTGAGTATATTTATGAGAGTTAAGTATGGACAGACAACAACAACAACAAAAAAACCTGAATTCATAAATAGTTTTCAACTATATTGAAAAGTGTTAAAAAGCAGTAACAGGACATTTTTTTATTAAAGTCATACATTAAAGTTGTTACATAACGTAACTTAAAATAACTTGCATTCTCCATAAATTTTTGATAATAACACACTCATATGCTGTTTCTATACTTTCCAGTATGAGCTTATTCAGGGTTCCCAGTGTCATGGAAAGTCAGGGAATTTCAAAGTAGTCAGGGAAAGTCAGGGAATTTACAAATATATTCTAAAAAGTCTTGGAGAAAAAATGAAAAATGACACAAAATTCATCAAATAGTCTCTGGGAAAAAAATCATGAAATACATCAAATGATCCTTTAAAAAAAAATCGAGAAATTTGAAGAACGATTGCATAGAAAATCGCTAATTTTGACAAAGGATTGCGAAAATAAGTAAAAGATTTTGTTGTAGGCCCGTTTGGTGAGGGAATTTTTTTAGATTTGATCCGGGAAAGTCAGGGAATTTTTTGCGATTTGGTCAGGGAATTTGCCAGTCATGTTTTGCTGGGAACCCTGTTATTGTTACTTTATATATTGTTGACATGTTATACAGGGCGACAGAAATAAATGTCCCAGTTTCAAAATTCAATTATTTATTTATTGTAATAAATTTGAAGATGAAAGAAGTGACATTTATATCTGATTGTACTTAAATTTTATATACATATTTTCGTCAATAGGTGGTGCTGTACAGCCTAAAACTACAATAATGCTCAAACTAGCATGTAAAACTGCATAAAAAATATCTCCATTTGTGTTATTGATTCTATTTAGTGATTGAACACAAAAAGACAATTGAATTTTTAAAATTTATTTGAGCATTCTTAATGTTTGAGACG
The DNA here is from genome assembly GCA_963932465.1 of Maratus speciosus. NCBI lineage: Eukaryota > Metazoa > Arthropoda > Arachnida > Araneae > Salticidae > Maratus > Maratus speciosus. The sequence continues at coordinate 158,873,016 of OZ010789.1, forward strand.
GTGCAGCAATATCTATTGACAAAAATTTGAACTATTTTTAGAATTTCAATGCATGAAATTTAAGCGTCACTGGTTGTAAATGTCACTCATTTCATATTCATATTTATTCTATTTTATGAATTATTGAATTTTCAAATTGGGTCATTTATTTCTGGTCACCCTGTATTTATATGTTTTATAATTATACTGAAAAAGATAGTTTTACATAAAATTTAGGCCAAAATAACAGTATGTTGTTCAAGCACAGTAAATTGTTAATCTAGTTTTTATGATGCAAAATTTGTTCATTCAATTCATTAAGTATTATGCAAAATTATGTAAACTTTTAAGATTGGTATCAGTGATTCCTTGGTACTACTTGATTATCCCGTTGACCAATTTTGCCAAATTATACAAAAACGCCAAACTATTAGCCATGTTATTCTTATGACATAATTTTTATTTTAAATAATGAAAGAAAAAATAAATTAGTAAAACAATAAAAATAAAAATAAAACATCGAATTAAGAATCACTTGAGGACGTAACAAACGTGTAAAGTTTTTAAATGTCAAGTAAATTTGACATTTACGAGCACCTATTGTTGGCATTTAATCTTATAGTTTGGCAATAGTTTTTTGGTCAATGGGATAATCAAGTAGTAAGTATCGATTCCTTAATGTAAGTGTGAGCTAATAAATTTTAATCAGATTTTAAATTCTATCATAAGATGAGGTGTATTTTCAAATGTTAAAATCTGTCATTTCTGAAAAGTAAATACTCTGCAATTTTTCAAGTTCCCATAGTTTCAAAATGATTCTTTACATTTTCTTTAGTTTTATAACTGTATTATTAGATATTTTGTATCATTGATTAGTTCAAGGAAAAAATTAAATAATATGGTAATATGCAACAGTTTATTAAATTTTTGCTTCATAAGATTTTAAATAAACTGTCTTGTTTTTAACATTAAATTAACTGGTATTTTTCATTTATATCTCTGATCTTTCCATTTTTGTAAATTTTGCATAGATTTTAATAGAGTACAATCTCAAATATCTTTACTCTGTCTTAGTCCTGGATTACAAGAACATTTTCTGAAATGTGTAGTAAGTTATGTAATTGTATTATTGATATATTTCATGTACTTTTAGATAGATGTTCAGATGATATTAAAAGTATTACTAATGCATATGACCACAGAAATGAATCAATCTTTGTACCTATGGCACCCTCATTTTCTCTTGATTCCAAGTTTAAAGAAGGTATGTTTCTGTTAATAATTTTTTTTTTTTTTTTTTTTTTTTATAAATGTGACTTTATTTTGAATTTTTTTTAATGAATACATGCATCTTGATGATAATGTTAAATTATTTGTTGATTAATATAAAATTTTTATATGTAGACATTTAAAAAATATATGGAAAAGCAAATATTTTTCTCTTTTATTCTCACTAGGTTTGGAAACTTGTGTTTGGCCTGGACGATGCCAGATAATAGAAAAAAATGGTGTAACATTGTATTTAGATGGAGCTCACACAAAACAAAGTTTAAAACATTGTGCCAGGTGGTTTTCAGAAGCTAGTGAAAAAGAAAAAAATAAATTGCAGTAAGAAAAATATATTTTAAAATACTGGTGCAAAGATCTTATAATTTATGTAACATTTGTAGTTTGCATATTAATATAGAGTAAAAATAACACGATTTGCATGTTTGATAATGATTTGATTTGTTTATAAAATCAACAATAGTCAAAGTCGCTCATTTGAATTTATTGCTCTCTAACTTTATTGCACAGTTTAAGTTACAATGTATTTAAATTTTTTATTGTTAATTATATTAAGAAAGTTGTAATATGTGTAGAAAGTAATTCTTGGAGACAAATATAAAACATATGCTTATCTTTACTTACCTTTCTTAATTTTCTTGGTGTCCTCAATTATACCATACTTTTAGATGTATCACTGTTTTTTTATTATCTACTAATATGTGCGATACAACAAGGGTTTCAGAAATTAATGATGTCTGCAGTTATTTTATTTGAGAACAGAGTAAACAATATCAATATTTATAAAAAAAGAAAATATGCTGCAGACTAAATGGCATTTATACTTTTGATTGAATCCAGCAATAGATTCTAATTCATAGTAACAAAAACATGATTTACATTTTGTTACCTGTGATTTGACTCTTAAAAATGACGGATTTTTTAAATCAGTGATCGATATACAGGACACTCTCTGTAAAGAAATAATATAATATTTTTAGTCATTTGATTTGATAAAAGCTATATTCTTCCTGGAGCTACCTTTGTAAAGGGATTGCCTGGCATGTTGACTCATTTCCTCAACTAGAGTTTCTCCAAATTTCTATTTAAAATCATCTTTTTCTAAAACTTCTTTTATATGCAGGCAAAAAAATAACAAACTGAAAAGTTGTATGTTCATATGACTTACCTGTGGATTTTCATTTTTTGAAAAGCAGATATGCAAATTACAATGTAAATTTAATTTCTGCAACTTTCTTATCCTTGAATAACTTTATCCCCCTCCCCCTTTTTTATGTGGTGATTAAGAACAAAAAAGGTTATTTTAATAAGCAAAGCCATGTTGCTTTAGTGATTGTTATTATTGTTTGTGTAGTTTATTATCTTAACCCAACCTTATCCATAAATTGAAATAGTTAATGTTTATTATGCTATATTGACATGTGGAATTTACTGAGATTAAGCATTCATAAAAAAGATCACGATATTAAAACTTTGTTTTAAATATTAAAAATTGATAGAGATTCAGTTGATTAAAAACAGTACCAGATATAGGGTTGTCAGATTTCTCTTTTTAACAAACGGAAATTTTTTATCGATACTGGTTTGTTTTTGTTTTATCAAATTACCGTCATTTTTTACGTCCTACTTAATTATGTTGAATGTAGTACCAATAATGTCTCCTTTAAAGAATTTTTCTAAAGAACAAATCATTATTAATTGTTATAGCTGCTATTTTCCAACTGTATTTGTATTATATTATTCTAATAACACTTCAATTAATTTTGCAGTCACATTTTTTGGCAAAAAGTGTATTAACCCTTTCGCTGGCAACGTCCTTAAAAAAGGACACCTAATTTTAAGTTTACTGGCACCCAAAAAATTTAATTAAAAATTTCCTTTTATAACAGCAAGTTTTTATTTTCTAATAAATTTGTTTGTAAGTTCTGGTGTAAGTCTATCATTTCATCATTTTTACAAACAGAATTACTCTCTGGCGGAAAGGGTTAAAAGAACAATCTTTGAAGAAAATTGGAAAACTAAACTGATAAAATTTTTTGAATTATAAAAGTCATATATATGTTTTTTTTAAAAACAGAAGAAATCGTCGTACAGGAAAATTTTAAGCATACATTGTATGATAAGCCTTAAACACGTACAACTTATGAAAAAAATTACAATCTGGCAATTCTAACCTGATGGTGCTTCAATCATTCACATTATTTTGAACACTGAAAATTGCAAAAAGACTTTATAGCCTTCTTTCTGTGTAGTTTTCATGAAAAGAAAATATATAAATGTAATTTTGCACATCCACTCACATGTCATTGCTTTTTTATGGGTTTACTTTAACATATACAGGAAAGTATTTCTTTTAAGCGAAAAGACTAGAGTTTACTCATCTGCTAATTGTTAAATTCTGCCCTTAACACAAACATATATTATTTTGTTAATTGTAATATATATAATTATTATTACTAAAATGTATAAAATATGTAATTATTATACCCCTGTTTATTTTATCCATATATATATATATATATATATATATATATATATATATATATATATGTATAATATATATAGTAATTTAATATCTTATTCTTTAAATGATAATTTTGTTTATAAAGCTTAGAATATATGATAAACTCTTCAATAAATTTTATTTCTTGTATTTAAATCTTTTGTTATAGATTACCAGCATTGCGTGTCTTATTGTTTAACTGTACAGGGATGAGAAATGTTGAAAGTCTGTTGGATCCTTTATCAGATATAAATTTTGATCTGGTTATCTTTAGTCCTAACAGAAAAACTGTAACAAAGGATTCTTCATCAGGTAACATTTTTCTTTATTTTTATGTAAACTAACATTAATAAATTATCAAAATGTAATAATTTTATAATGAATGAGATTCTGTATTGCATTATTTTGCTTCCAACTTTCATATTAGAAATATTTAGAATTGAAATGTATACTTTAAATGTTAACGAAAACATCTGAGCTATTGTTTAATGTATGTGTTCTCATTTTGCATGTTAAAAAAAATGTTTATAAATGTCAAGCCTACCTCCCCCCCCCCCCCAAACATTTATAGTTATTGTAAAATGCTACTGTTTTAAATTGCTGCTGTTTTTAATACTCATTTATAGTATTACAGTGAGGAATTATTGTGAATGACGAAAATTACAAGTCTTTTTTAATTTTAAAAGAAGTTCCAATTGTGCTATTTTTGGTTAAAAATTGTAACAATTATTATCCCTAACAGATGGTACAAAAAATCTTTTTACCTCTTTAATTTAAATGTTATGGCAAATTAAATCATACATGGGTATTCTAATTCTAGCTCAGCATAATTGTATATTTTTCCTTAGTTTGTTCAGGCACAATTATCATAGTGTCCACTATCCAAAAAAACAGCAAAAAAAAAAAACTATTGTATCTATTATGAAGAGTCAATACAGATTTTACTTTTTTTCCCTTCCTTATCTCATTTTAATACGTTATTTAAAAAGTTCTGTTGAAGTTTTATGTATACCCATGAACAGTCAGTATCATATATATGGTCACCCGCTTATAAGGTCACTTTTCGTAAGTCCAGACTAACTGAATAGGTATTATGTGTTAAAATACACCGCCTATATGATCAGTTTCCAATGGCTACTATCGGTCATATGGTCATCTTTTGTCTCTCTTTTTATTGCAAAATATTTTATAGTTTTATGCTTTTACCTTCCCTTTTTTAGGGTGTAAAGTGCCAAATAGATGTATCATTCACATTCAAGTATCTTGAATTGTCGGCCTCATTGTATTGGCCACGCGTTGCTTTTCATTTTTAATATTGCTTTAGAAACAAGTGGATGGACATCCTGAAGGGGGAACTTCTTTCCTTCTAGTCAATCTTCCCCTTTTTCCATCGTTGAATCTCCCATGCTTTTGCTAAAATTCACAAGTACGAACTTCCGTATGGTAAAGAAAGGTCAGTTGACATTTTTATAGCTTTAGATTGAGAGGGAGAACTTTTCCTTTTTAAACGTAACCTTAGAGATCGTGATAATATTGAATACCACATGACTAGATACACGTCGACACTTGGGGGAGTGGGGAGGGGATCTCCTCTTCCCGACTGCAGCCTATAAGAGAAACTTTTTCCAGTCTGTAAGAATTTCCAAAGGTCTGGAGATTTCTCTCTCAACTGTTGCATTAGATATAGATTCTTGGAAAATATGCCACCACCCCTTGCGACCGAATAAAAATTGTCCTCTGTGCAGATAAATGTTAAATAACGTATTTTTTTTTTTTTTTTGTATTTTTCATTACCTGCCGCTGCGTGTAAAGTCTTCATTCATTTGTTAATTGTCATTTCTGAACACAAAATGTCAGCAAAATGAAAAATTTGACAATTGCAGGAAAAAAAAAAAATTGTAGAAAACTTTGAAAAATCAAATGTATCGAAAGCAGCTTTCGCGAAGACTGGTGGAATAGAGAGAGCGACACTGAATAATGTCTTAGTGTTCAAATCTTGTTTAACAGAAGATGTGATCAACTAAAAGAGAAAGCGGGAAGATGTTTCAACATTTGAAAATGTTGAGAAAGGACTTTTCACATGGATAAAATGTGCCGTATATCAGAATGTTCCAATACATGGATTATCGTAAAAGAAAAATCTCTGAAAATTGCTGCATAACTAGGAAAACCGAATTTTACTGCCAAATAATCGAAAAAATGGCTGTCAACTTTATAAGTGACATTCTCAATAGGTACAGACCTTGTGATGTTTTTAATTTTGATAAACTTGGGCTTTTTTTTTCATGTTTTGCCAGATAAAACTGTTACTTTTAAGAACGAAAAATGAAGTGCCGGGAAGGTAAGCAAAAAAAGACTGGTCATTTTATTAGCAGCGAACATGGATGGATGGCTCAGAAAAATGGACTCCATTAGTTATTGGTAAATTTTTCAAGCCTCGTTGTTTGGATAAATGCAAATCTTACAGTGCGAACCAAAAGGCCTGGATGACAATAGGCATTTGGGAAAAAGAAATTCGGCATTTCGATAAAATTTGCACAGACATTGCAGACATCAGCTCACGCAGCATCAGATTCCTAATTTAAATTTGATTAAACTTGTTTTATTAAAAATATTAAGATGAATTATCGAAAGCTGCTTCTAAAAGACGTCATTTCTGCCATTGATCAAAAAAAGAAGTTTCGCGTGACTGTGTTAGATGCGATACGTTTCGTAGACAAGAGTTGGAATATGGTATCAAAGAAAACCATTGAAAATTGTTTTTGACATCCTTGGCTTCCAGAATGTGAAGAATTATCGTTTGAAAACAACGACGATGGTGATTATGTGTCCCTATTTGAAGTTGCACAAGAACTACAGAATGCTGTTTGTACAATACATGACAAACTGACATATGCAGTTGTTGACAATGAGATCACTACTAATGGACTTTACCCACAAGTGGCAACATTTATGCCTTTGCGGGTATGTAGCATCCAAAAAAAGACTGCTTATTGGACAAAGGGGAAGCCGTGCTAAAATGTTCTTCATGCCTATTGCTGTTTTTCTTCTAGATATCCGCAGCTGATGTGACATTGGTAAAGTCCATGGTGAAGCTTCTATACTGGAAATAGTTTAGGAAATTTTAAACATAAACACTGATGGAAACGATAATGACAGTGAATTCGAAGCAGAACCGACAACGCGAGCAGAAGTTCTCAAAGCACTATTCAGATATTTTTTTTACGAATTCCAAAGGCACAGATGAACATTTTAAAACTGTTTGTGAATAAGAAAAAGTAGTTTTAATAACTACGATAAAAAACAAACAAATCTACATAAAAGATTATTTTCACTACTACAAGTATACTCATTTATTCAAAATTTTAAATATAAAGCAATTATTGTTTATAACTCTTGTTTTATAAATTATATGTTCATAGCTTCTTTGTACATTATTGCACTAGTATAACTAACTTATTAATAATATTTTATTGCCTGAAATAAAATTCCTGCTTACATCGCATATAAAGTCACCCCGCTTATAAGGTCATATTTTTCTGGACCGCATGGATGACCATGTAACTGATACTGACTGTATATATTTTCTACAAAGATTTTTAGAGTAAATATTATCAAAGTAATAAAATTTGTTTTCTGCTTTGTTCTATGTTAGTTTACTTTTAAAATTGTCCACAATGAAGATACAGTGCATATTTTTTTTTAATTTCTTTGTGCTGTTTTTATAGTACTTAATAATAGGTGATTTAAAACTGTGATAGTAAATAAAAATACATAATATTTTAAAAGGATAAAAATCTTTGAGATTATATAATTTTTCAGATATTTATACTTATTGCAGTGATGGAACAGCTGCGCCAATTGCGCCAAACTGAAAATGCTGTGCATTTCTGTGCCAAAACGATTATTTTTCAAGAAAATTATGCCCAACTGCGCCAATTCAATAATAATTCTTGAGCCAAATCGATCATTTTCCATAAAAATCACACCATCTCTTTGCATAATTCAGTCATTTTTCACAATACGAAACAAAATCTCTTCTCCTCAAAGCAGGGGTTATTCCGTTCCAAATTTTCCGAAAATTAAAAAAAACATCGGTCATCAATCTGAAAATTCGGACATAAAAAAATATCGCGAATTTCGACAAATGGTCGCCGAAAATAATGAATTTCGTCAAAAGGTCGCGGAAAAAAAAACACATTTCATCAAAGAATTGAGAAAAACCACAAATTGCATCAAAAAATCACGCGAAAACAAACGCAAGTTTTGTTTAAAGATTGCAAAAAAACTGCAAATTTCGTCAAAAGATTGCAGAAAAAACCACAAATTTCGTCAAAAAGTCATGAAAAAACTACAAATTTCGTCAAAAAAATCACGCAAAAACCGCAAATTCGGTCAAAAGATTGTGTAAAAAAGCACATTTCGTCAAAAAATCAAGAAAAAACAACATTTCGTCAAAAAATCGCGGAAAAAACGCAAATTTCGACAAAAGATCGTGAAAAAACCACAAATCTCGTGAAAAGATCGCGAAATTTTGTCAATAAATCATGCAAACAAGGTTAATTTAATCAAAGGATCGCGAAAAAAAATTCAATATTCGTAAGAAATCGCAGAAAAAACGCAAATTTCGTCTAAGGAGCGTAAAAAAACACGAATTTTGTCAAAAAATCGCGGAAAAATGCGAACTTTTGTCATAAATCGTGCAAATGAGGCGAAATTCGTCAAATGATCGCAAAAACAAGGCAAATTTCGTCAAAAGATCACGGAATAAGCGCAAATTTCAACAAAGAATCGTGGAAAATAACTTTTCAGAAAATTTGCTGTGAACTTTTGAATTTTTTTTAAACCCATAATCACCCCTACCTCCTACGTCTTGTTCTATAGGTTCACCGAGAACATCCAAAAGAGAGAAGGAGAGTATTTATTCACTCCGGTTAGGCTCAATGATGCGGGAACTCAGAATTCTGATTAATACAGTTTCAGTAAGACGTCAAAATGGTTTGTAATATGAAGCTGGTTATTGCTCAAATTTAAATGCTTTCATTCAGCCCAAACAATACAAGCATATGGAACAAGGGCTGAATTCATTGGAATGATGGGAATATTGTTTGACAGTGTACCTGACTAGCACAAAAATACTGTTAATACATACTTCTAATGTTAAAAATATCATAATTGCCCCTAAAATTCTCCTAAAATTTCGGGAAAAAATTCCTAAAATTTTGAAAAATCCCAGTGCTAGAGCCCTGCGAATTTCGTGGAAGAGTCACGGAAAAAAATGTGAATTTCATCGAAGAATTGTGGAAAAATGCGTATTTTGTCGAAGAATTGCAGAAAAAACATGAATTTCATCAAAGAATACCAAAATGACATTTTGATGCTCCAAAATAGTTATTTTCTGCTCCAAAATGACCATTTTTGCTGCTCCAAAATAGTTATTTTCTGCTCCAAAGTGTTTTTTTGCTGCTCCAAAATAGTTATTTTCTGCTCCAAAATGAGCGTTTTTGCTGCTCCAAAATCACGTTTTACTGCTCCAAAATGAAGTTCATGCTGTTCCATCACTGTTATTGTATATTATAAAGTTCGCTCAAGCATTTAAAAAAATAATATTCTTGTTTATACTGTTCTTCTTTCTTTTCTTTTCTCTCTCCTTTTTTTTTTTCATATTATTTAACACAATCCTTCATAGGTTTTTCAACTTTTTATCATCATATTTGATTGCACTGAAATATTTTATTGATTTATTTCTTAATTTATAAGAATTCAGTTACTATACTTATTATTAGTTGGTATTATACATAATTTTAAGTTAAGTGTCACATTAAAAAATTTGGCAAAACACAGATACTCAGCGAGTTAAAGTGCTGTAATTCTGCTGGAATTTGTTGAAAATTGGGAAGAGAGGCTTGCTTGCATTTGGGTATTTAAGGTATTCAGGCTTATTTTTGGAATTTTACGGTGGTCAAAAATTTTATGTGTTTATATTTACCAAATTTTAGTTCTCAATAATGCATTACAAAATGATATAATATGTGCTTTTTTAAGTGCATGTAACCTATATAAAATAACAGAGAAAACATTGTTAAAAGATGAAGATGTTAGAAATGATGAATAAAAGTTAAAAACATTTATTTCTAAATCTTTTTCAGAAATGAGTAATTTTATTATGTAATTAAAGAAATATCATACAAATTTTTTGCTCCCATTTCACTCTTCTAAATATCATTAAAAATTATTCATAAGTTTTTCTGAATATTATTATTTTTACTTTTAATTTATTCATTTGTTTTCTTTGATGCACGTTTATCAATTTTTAAAGTCTAAGTTTCATTATCAGTATTTAATAAAATAGCTTTTCACACTAAGTTAAGAAGACTAAATTACATAAAATAATTAAAAATAAAAATACTGATAGAACTAAACCTTTCTAAAATTACACACACACACCCACACACACACACAAAAAAAATCAAACTGTTTGTTTTCACTTTTAACAAAATTTTATCTTTTATTGTATTAAAGTTATCTGCTGATAAAACAAAAACAAACTGTACATATTAAATCATTTTGTAATGCATTATTATGTGCTCAAATTTGTTGACTGTAATGCGGCATAATATTTTCTTTACTTTTTTAATTGTAAGTTTTTTTTACCTCAATACATTTGTTGTGATTTTAATGCATAAAACATACATATATTTTAATTACAGATCAAAGTAACTTTACAGTAGACCCAGAGGAAGAAATTCACCAGTGCATTGTAAACAAGGAAGTATGGGGCCATATGGTTAGAAGTATAAATGAAAATGCATTGAATAAAGTTAGTCAGGCAAGCCCAATTGTTATACAACATGATGTTGAAACACCATTATTAAAGGAGGACAACAGTGTGCTGTTTTGCTGCTTAAGTAATGCAGTGGATTGGCTTGTCTACAAAAAAAATATCAAACATTGTATGTGCTGTGATAAGAGTGAATCATTTTTAAATCTTTTAAATGGATCTCATCATATTCAGGCTCTTATAACTGGAAGTTTGCATCTTGTTGGTGGAGTCATAGCATTGGTTGAGTCCTAATTGTGAGTATTCATTTCTGATGCATTTTAATAAGTCATTCTGATTATAACTTTAAAGTTGATTAAATTAAATATGAAAAATCATTTTTTTAAAAGCAACAGAATAGCTATTGTATTTTATCATTTGAGAAAATCACGTTTGATTAATGATTTTTATATACCTCCTTATAGGACAGAGAGGAACTCAGATCATATATAATGGTATCCCTATTATGAAAAGGATACAAATTAGAATTACTAAGATATTATGAATACACTACACAACATTCAAAATCTACCTCATCTGCATATTTTATTTGCACACCAGCTGGTAAAACATACTTTATCTATAACAAGTGCAAACACCTAGAGATAATATTGGCAATTTTGTTAAAAAGTGATTCATAAAAACCATAAAAATTACTTAAAAAAAGTTTTTTATACATAAACTATCTAAGCCTTTATCAAGGGAAATGAGAATTTTTTGCAGTTCTAGATCTATAATGCAGTGATTTGAAAAGCCATCTGACACATTTTCCACATTCTCTCTCAGATTACCCACATTATTTTACTTTGATAAATTTAAAAATAAACATATGGAAATAAACATAAAATAATAACGAGAATCTGAGATAAAAATAAAATAACGTGAGTTATCTGAGAGAGAATGTGAAAAACGTGAACGATGACATTTCAAATTATTGTATTATAGATCCTGCAATTGCAGATAATTCTCATTTGTCTTGAAAAAGGATTCAGTGAAGCCGAAACATGTAGACAGTTTATATATAAAAATTTTAAAAATGTCTTTTGGTTTCTGTTTAACACTGTTTAGCAATTAATGAAGCACATTTCTCATTGCTCAAAACAAAGGGAAAATGTATACATTAATCTTAGCTGTTCTTGTCTTTATCCTTTTGATTGTACCAAGCCTATTTACAAGGCCATATCCAGAAAAATATTTTAGAGGGGGATTTGAAGCCATGAATTTTATTGTTTTCATATTTTAGATTATTTTTTTACTAATTGAATAGAAATGAGTGTTAGAATCTTATTAAAGCTTCATTGTGGATTCAGATAATTCAATTTAATAATTATTAATTACAAAGGAAAATTTAAATTTTTTTCATTGAAAATAAAATTAAAATCTCATTTAGAGGCTTTTTCAGTGACTTATTGACATTAGTGTCAACCAAATTATTGTTTGACATTTTTAACACATGTTTCCAAATGTTTTATTGCCGAAAATGTCCAGTAGCATGCAACAGAACACCTACACTATATGGCCATTAATGACAGGCAACTTTCGATTTAGACATTTTGTTGAATATTTAGAAGTATACTTGACAGATTCTTCTGAAATTTCAGAATTAAAAAGAATATTTATGACTTCATATTTAGCAATGTTGATTTGATAAAGGTGACAATTAGGGGGCCAACAAAAATTCAAAGAAAAAAATAATACTTGGGAATCACCCTGTAAAATAAAATCCACGAAATGATCTATCGCTGCAGAATATAAATAAACAAACATTGTGTAATATGTGTATTCATTTTTGTAGGAATAGCACGCATATTAATAGAGATATAACGATTTATTTAAAAAAATTTAAAAATTCTTGCATGTTTTCTGCTTATAACATGCTGGGTTTTCAACCAAATTTAATGCCGGTTTCAGAAAAATTGACAAAATATAGTAGAAACAATATAGTGCAATTGGAATGTAAATATAATAAATATTTTAAGAAATATGAGCAGTTGTATGAAATAATTTTTATCTAAGCATGCGCAAATGATAACAAGGATCATTTTACGTAACTTAATAGTCAACTCTATTGAGCAACTTATTTAAAAAAATCCAGTTAAATATCGTAAAAATTCAGAAAGTTATCGGTGTTACAGGGAGCAAATTTTTAGTTGTTTTCTAAAAGCAGCTGAGTGATAAGGGATTTTCCACAAATTGTCATTTTTTATTAACTGACTTTCAGAAAAAGTTAGTATTTAGTGACTATCGACGAGTAGATTTGGAAAAAATGCTTCGATTTTGATACTTCTTTTAATCGTGGTATAGGCTCGCTCTGGTGGTTATCCAAGAAGAATTAAAGATCAATAAAAAATGAAAATTAAAAATAATTCAAAATTAAAATTTACAACTTGTGGTCAGTCCCTTATTCAGCTAGTTTTTGTGAGCAACTAAACATTAGCTCACTTTAACACCGATATCTTTCTGAATTTTTACAATATTTGACTGGACTTTTTTAATAAGTTGCTCCATAATGTTCACTGTTAAATTATGTAAAATGGTCCTTGTTATCATTCGTGCATGCACAGATAAAAATTATTTCATACAACCGCTCATATTTCCTAAAATATTTAATATATTTATATTCCAGTTGTACTATATTGTGTCGACTACATTTTGTCAATTTTTCTGAAACTGGTGTTAAATTTGGTTGAAAATCCTGTATGTTATAAGCAAAAAACATGCAAGTTATTTTTTATTTTTAAAAAAAATCACTATATTTCTATTAATATATGTGCTATTCTTACACAAACGAATACACATATTGCACAATGTCTGTTTATTTGTATTCTGTAGTGATAGATCATTTTGTGCATTTTATTTTACAGGGTGATCCCAAGTATTATTTTTTTTCTTCAATTCTTTGTTGGCTCCCTAATTGTACCTCTTGTCAAATCGAATTTGATAAATATGAGATCATACCTGTTCTTTTTAATCCTGAAATTCCAGAAGAATCTGCCAAGTATATTTCTAAATATTCGACAAAATGTGTAAAATTGAAAGTTGCCGGTCATTAATGGCCATATAGTGTATGTTTGTGAATATTTTAAATAACTTTCTTTGCATTCTTGTAGAATTTTGGCTAAACAAGTCTGACAGTCTGTATCAGGCTGTTGTAGTCATTTTATCATAAATATTCTGCTTTTACAGAGTCACATTCCAGAAAATTCGAATGAACTTTAAAGATTTAGAAATCACATTTATTTTTTCAACATATTAACAGAATTAAACAATAAAGATATGGTAGTGTAGAATTTTGATTTTCAAATCTTCACTTCAATCAGTAATGGCATTTAGTGTCATCCTGACAAAAATTTTGTAAGAGGATCAAACCCTGGTGATCCCCCCACCTGGCTATGGCCGTGTCTATCTGTGATATTTTCATCTTGTTATGATAGTGTTAAATCATCTGTCATTATGTTATTTGAATTCTAATGAAATTTGAATTTGTTTGTACTTTCTTCAATTTTAACGTCAAAGTTTTTCTATATCTTAAAAAACAATTAAGATTACATCTAGTGTTTGGCCCCTTTTCAGCTACTTTATGCACCTGACAGCCCTGTTAAATTATTTTACACACCCAGTGACCCTTACTGCCATTTTTGACATGCCTTTTCAGTTAATTTCTTTTTCTTGTCACAGGAAAAAAAAAAAAAAAAAATTCCGAAATATGTCCATTGATTGTGGAAAATAAATCGTGAATTTCCTCATTTAGTCGTGGGGTAATATTGCAAAATTTGTCAATTGGTCATACGGAAAACATCCAGAAATTCGCCAGTTGGTTACAGGGAAAAAAAAAATCACAAAATTCTTCAGTCGGTAGAGAGAAAAAAGTCTTGAATTTTGTCCTTTGACCGTATGGGGAAAAAAACCTCATGAGTTTCACCAATCAGTTGCAAGAAAAAAACACAAAATTCGCCAATCAGTAGACATAAATCATCGTGAAATTCATTGATTGGTTGCAGGAAAAGGAGTTTCTAAAATCGTCATTTAGTTGTCAGAAAAATTTTGAAATTCCCAGTCAGTCATCAGCAAAAAAAAAATCGAGAAATTTTTCAGTCAGTCACTTTACAGTGCTGTAAAATTTCTCAAATCAGTTGTGGGAAAAAAAATCGTGAAATTCATCAGTCAGTCGTGAGAAAAAACCATGAAAGTATTCAGTTGGTTGCAGAAAAAGATGCAAAATTCGTCGATCGGTCATGGGGAAGAAATCACAAAATTCAGTCAGTCGCGGGAAAATACTGCAAACTTCTACTGAAAAAGGGGATTCTAAGCAAACCAGCTCCAAATATTTTTTCTGAACAAGGTATAAAAGTACCCTTTTTTAAGAATTTCTGCTGGACGACCTTTTTTTTTTTTTTCTAGAGTCAACACTAATATTCATATTCTGTTAATATTGTGTATTGCAGTTTATATAACCTTTTTTTTTTTTTTTTTTTTTTTTTTTTGTTATTCTATTTATTTTCTGTGAATAATGATGCACTTCTCAATGCTTTTTAATTTTTGCAGATATTTAAAGAATCCATTATAAGATTTCATCCTCTTTCACCTATGTTATCATGTGTAGTCATTTTCATCAAAAGTCACCATGCATTCTGAATTTGAAGTCTTTCAAATCCAAGGAGTATTACATTTTATAAAATCATCCTAAAAAAGTATGTCTTCTTATAGGATATAATGAAGAAGAAAAAACAATGAACATTTTTATTACATTGTTTTTAATAATGACAATTTTGTGTTTTTTATGCTTAATTGTAAAGACATTATTTTGTTATAAATACCAACCAATGTAATTTTATGCCTGCTGTATTTTTGAAGTAGTTTCCCTTTTATAAATAACTATATAATTCTAATGCTATTATGTTATTGTATTCTTTTTTAAGTTATTATTCACAGTTATATTTTAACAAGTTTTGAGCTAATGCTTCAAAGCTAATAATAAGATTTTTTTTTTTCTCTTAGTAACATTATTAAGACGATTCATTACAAAAGGTGATGTTGGGTGATGTTTTAATAATTTTTCACACATAACTATTTATATATATTTACATGCTGAGCTTTAAGTGTATTAATGCTTTTTAGTATGTGTCTTTTATTTTATTTGCAATTTATTTGACTCTGCTGAAACTATGTAATATTACATTATTTTATTTTCTGGCTTTCTGTTTCATTATCTTGCATGATTGCCTACTAATTAATATATATATAGATTCATTTCATATTTATTTTATTTTATTTAAACTAACTATTAATATTGAAAAAAGTATTAAGGGTGTCCCAGGATTATTGGGATAAACTTTAAGGAGAGGTAGGGTACATCGCAAGAATTCAGATTTGCATAGCAAACCATGGTCGGAAATGCTTTCCTGGCACGGTAATGATGACACAAAACACAAGAAAGACAGGACACATATAAGAGGAGAAAATATGTTTGTTATCCTTAGTACAGCTAAAGACTGAGAAAAAAGAACATTAAAGAGATAAAGATCATCATCAAAGTAGGTGTTTGAAATTACGACCCCGGGCCGTGATGCATGGAAGCACATGGAACATCTAATGTTCTCAAAAATACCGGGAGTGTCCCAAACTTCCCCAGCATCTGCCATGATGCATGCAACAAGTTCCTCAGCACTTTCCAGCATTGTCCCAGCATTTTTGTAGCTCTAAGAATAATAAACACGCTTTTTCTCCCTGTTCGCGCCCTTTCTTTCTTAAGTTTTGTGTCGTCACTACCATGCCAGGAAGTGTTTTTGACCATGGGTTGCTATGCAAATCTGAATCCTTGTGATGTTCCCTGCCTTCCTCTTAAAGTTTATCCCATAATTCTGGGACATGCTGTATATAGTATACTTACTTGATATTCTTTATCTAAAACTATGCGAAAGAAAAATGCCATTCATTTTTTTTTTTTTTCATTGCTGAATTTATTAATTCTTTTTCTGAAAAGCATTTATTGATTTTTTAAGCATAAGTTAGTTAACAAGGAAATTAAATAATTTCTATGATACTGAGTGAATAATACAAATAATTTATTGCTTTATTGCAAATAGAGAAAATTTAAAAAAGAAAATTTTGACTATAAGGTACTGGTGTTTTTTCTTTTCAGTTTAAAAATTTAAATAATTTTCTGTACCAGGCATGAACATTTTCTGCAATTTTGCAGAAATTTGCTTTTTTAAACGCCTTTTAGTTGTTTTTGAGATAGATACAAAACCATCGAGAAATCATGACCCAACAGCGTACGCCTTGCATAAATGTGTGTGTGTTAATATTGCAATTATTTTTTATTTGTGTGGTGCTTAACTATTATTACTAATACTATGTAAAATCTAACTATATAATGTGGAATTCAGATCTTTTAAATAATGAGGTTAAGAAATCTTTTAAATAGATATTTTTAAACAAGATTATCATTATAGTTATCACTTTAGGAAGTAATTTAATTTTCTCTCTATTATTCCATTTTATTACTATTTATGTATATCATTCCTTCCAGTATTAATTTGCATATTATTTATTTTCAAGTATTTTATTATTTATTTTCTATTGAACGTTTGCCTTAGTGTGTCATTATTTACTTATTTCTAAAATAATTTGAAGTTCCACTCTTTCTTGATCATATTCCATTTTTTGTTTGCATATTTATTTTTACAGACATCTTGTTTTTGGCAGTGAAGTTTAATGTCATAATTTAATGTGTTAATTAAATCTGACACTTGTATTCACCAAATTTTTATTTCTGGTTTAAAGTGCCAGATACTAGATCATGCCAAAATTTATATTCTTCAATATTAATCCTTCAAAGTTTATTAATTTCTTTTCTTTAAAAAATTTTATTGTTTAAATGCCTGATATTCAGTGAGCTTTTCCTCATTTTAAAGGGAGAATTGATAATTCAGATTTTAAATTATAATTGGTAGCTTATTATGTTTCATTAATTTAAAAATGAATACTAAAAAAATTCTTTATTTAAAAAAAAATTTGAAAGTTTGTAATATATTTCATGTTTTCAAGATCTAAATCAGCCATTTTTTTCCCCCATGGGCTGCAAGTATATGTTTGCCACGTTAGGTGGGCTGCAGCGTACTATACTTATGATATGTAATACTGTAAAAAAAAGGATAATCAAAATAGTAAAATAACAAAAATTGCACAACAAAGCAATATGACAAAATTAATAGACAGTGTTGTAGTTCTAAAATAACCAGAAGGTATATGCTATAGCTTTACATGAGAAATGAGGATATATGAATGTTTTTTAAAAATCCAGAAGGTATATGGTGTATACCAGGGATGTCCAACTCAGCGCTTACAGGTGCCATGTCAACCCTTTAAAGGGTTTCTTGGCATGCTTTCGAATGTTTCCTGTTACTAACTTTTTTAAAATCTAAAATCAATAGGCTTTAACCCCTTGGGGACGAGCGACTGGTATACGTGCCACTTAAGGTGCACAGAATCCTTCATTATTCCTACCAGGTATTTTTTATTGTAAAGTTTACCTTATTTAATCAAAGCACTCTTGCGATTCAATTACAGAAAATTGTCTGATTTGAAAAAGTGGTGGTAAAAGATTAAAAATTAAGCAAAGGGCTCTTGTTGCGAAGGGCTTAAAGTTTTAAATCATTAATAATTGCATTCTTTTTACATTGTATGCAGCATCAAAGTTTTTAGCTCTTTATCCTACCAAAGTTTTTGACATGAGGTCCTTTAAGGATAGTGTAATTCTAAATTTGCTATATTTATATATTTTTTGCATTTTTTACATCGGTATGACTATCCCTATAAGATGTATATGCATTGTATAAGGCATGTGTGTGCCTTTTGAATGTTTCCAGTTACTAGCCTTTTCTAAACCTACAAATCCATTTTAAAAAGTTTTATATTTAATACTTGCATGTTTTGCTATTGTAGGCAGCATTAAAATTTCTATCCCCTATCCTACATAAATATTTGAGGTCCTCTCTGAGAAATGTAATTCTACATTTAGTATGATTTATATTTCCGCTGCAGTTTATTTTTACATGGGCATAGTTATTGCTGTGAGATGTATGTACATCACAGAAGACGAGTATGTGTTGCTAACACTACCAACTTAAGATAACATTGTATGTTTCCAGTCATGTGAATAATGGTGACCTTCATTTTTTGCAAACAGCTAAGTGTGCCCCTGGTATCTGAAAAGTTGGACAGGCTTGGTGTATACCACCGTATACCCGCCATTACATCCCTGTTAATGGAATTAGTATTGGCTATTTACTAAGTATACAACATACTATTTCCTTCAGGAGATTTTCTTTAAGAAATCAAACTTTTCATGCAAAACCTTTTTATTTTTTTTTTTAAATGTAAAAATATATAATGCAAATTTAAGTAGTATTCAAGATTAAGAAATATATACTTTAGTGCAATGCAAATAGTATAGGACTACATGTAAAAAAAAAAAAAAAAACTTTTGACTGAGCAAATGATATTTAGGATGTTCTATAATTTTAAATTGCTTATAAATGACAGGTCAGTTTTTGTCTTGCCATTAAAAATATATAAAACAATAGTAAAGATCTTAAATATATTTTATGTGCATTTCAAACTTCATAAATATGGAGTAATGATTCTGTGTTCCGAGCCACACTTTAAAAGTCATTGAGTCACGTGTTGAGATGGCTGGTCTAAATAATTCAATTTGCTAGAAAGAACAAGTGGACATTCATACATACATGTATATATATTAGAGATGAGACGGGCTCAGCCCGGGTCCGACACAGGCTCGGGCTCGATTTTCATACCAGACTTCGGGCTCATTTTTTTTTAACCTGAAAATTTTATTTATTCCCGTATGGAAAAAAAAAAAAACTTTTTAAAAATTATAAAAAAGTAATATATTAATATATAATCATCAAAATTTCTTGTGTTCCCTATATTATTCTGTTAATGCTTTTTAAGGTGTGTTAATATCTAAAATTTATTTATGTTTCTAAAATAAATTCAGTATTCCTGATTTTTATCTCTGTTAAAAAGCTGTTATTCTTGTAAAAGTAATTTAATTATTCCTTTCATAATAATCATTAATCTTTCAGTTTCCTGTGGTTTCAATAAATAAATGAGGCATCTGTCTGTTATCGCTTACGACGCATCAGTAACTATTTAGGTTATTGCAAAAAAGAAAAGAAAATGATAAAAAAATAGTTTTATTTATTGGTGAACGGGAGAAATAAAAGCATTTAACTTTACTGTTTGTTAACGAGGGTGAGAAAGTTTATTTTTCTTTATTTTGTTAACAGTTGATAATTTGGTAAACATTGAAAGGAATATTTATTAGCTGTATAAGAGATTATCGGGCTCTAATGACGAAAAAATGTTTCGGGCTTGGATTTAAAATCCTCGCGCTCGGGCGGGCCTGGGCTTCGAAAAGTGAGCCTGAACTCATCTCTAATATATATATATATATATATATACAGTATAACTTCAAAAATCCGGCATCATTGGGACCAAGACTATGCCATATTATTGAAAATTCTGGATTTTTGAAGGAATGTCAAAAGTAGTCACTAGGAATATCAAAAGTAGTACTATATTCTTAATGGTGCCTTTAGCCATAATTTAATTCATTATTAAGTGATAATTATGTAACAAAAAAAGAAAATTGAACATAAAAATAAACTTACATTAATTGATATTTTCTATGTTACAGAAAAAAAAAATCTAATAAAGAAGAAAATTATTTCTTCTGGTGTAATTTCAGACATATCGATGTCAGTTTTGTTTGCTTCAATTTTGTTGGCCGTTCTTTAACAAGTTTTTCTTGTATTTTATACAAATGGAGAATCTTTTATTTTGGAAACAGTCTTGTTTTCTAAAGCAGATATTAATTCTCCAGTCAAATTTATGTATTTTTCTTGTGACATATTTTCTTATGCCTGTTGTTCAGCCTCGTCTTCGAAGCTGTTAATAGCGTTATCGACGGTTCTATTTAGCACAGCGTCAGAAGAGAGGCCAAAGAAACAAAGAACTTATGTACGTTGCTCCACGCTGTTGTGTACTCCACGTACGTTGCTGTGTTGATGCAGCGTGATGTTGTGTGTCTGGGTGCAGCTCCCAGAAAATTTGTTCAGAAAATGATCGCCTCTGAGAAATGAAGAAAATGTCAATTATTTTTTTTTGCATTTTTACTTTCGATCTTGAAGCTGTTAATTCATAAATAACTGCTATTTTTATTGTACCATATCTTGAAAGAGTAAAAGAAAATGGAAGGGAAAAGATGGTTTTGATCCTGGATTTTTGAAGTTGTCGGATTTCTGAATGCCGGATTTTTGAAGTCGCACTGTATTTGTTTTAAAAAATGCTGAAAGTAAGGAAATATTTGTAATTAGTAAAGTAATGGCCTATCAATCAATGCTTCTTTGCCAAAAAACAGCTTTGTATTTTTATTAAAATATTGTTTAGCAAAATTTCACAGCGGAAATCCATCCATTCATTCTTTCCTAAGGGTAGGGGATTTTCAGAAAATCTTACTAGCTAGCAAGATGCGACAAAGGGTAAAAAAAAATTGTGACAATATTTACTCAACTGCAAAAATTTTATTACTATAATGCATCTTCTTAGTAATATTTGTATACAATTTTTCTATAAAATTCAGAGATATACAAGAGAGGAAAAGTGTAGAATAGAATTCAATGCTGCGTTTACATTTTGGCATTTGTAAGAATATTGAAAAGATTTTGATATATTTTCTGTATCCTGCATTTTTTAATAGACTTTTTTAAAATACACTCACCACTGGCAAGTAGTTTGATGTAATTCCTCATATCTATTTATAACATTATTATGTTTGAAAATTGCTTAGAAGTGTATAGAATCTTAATTTATAGTGTCTTTGTTCTAAGTTCTTTAACTTCAGACTCCTCAGTTTCATGTAACCTTATTATCAACGAATATTAATACTTTGGACAACCTAATTGAATAAAGATTGCATAAATGCGAGTGAAGTTTGGTTAACTTTTAAAGATTGAACTCTGTTTGTTGAATACATGTGTTTATAATATATTTAACCATTGCTTTTCTTTTAAATATTTCTATTATTTTAGGTGTAAATTGCTGAGAATGAGATATTTTCATATTTTGATTGATTGACTTATTGTGAAATATTTTGTAAAAAAAAATTCTATTTTTTGATTTTCTCTTACATAGCATTATCTTGTATTTTACTAACAATTTAACACAAATGCAAAGCCAAATAACACAGTTTAAGTAAAGAAGCAAAAATAATGTGCTATGAATAGCTTTAGTTGTATTTGTATCTCGCAAAAAGAAGGCTTTTTGTTAAATTCTTGTTATTGTGATAAAATTATTGCAAATTTTTATACATTTATTATTTTTTTGTAAAAATATATATGACACATGCAAAGTACTTTGATTAAATAAAATTATTTTTAAATGCTGTTGTATCTGTTTTAATCATTTTATGCAATTTAAAGATACTCATTGTTTTAATTTACATATTTATTTTAATTTACATATTTATTTTTAATAAACATCTTTATTTAATCTCGAAAAGACACTTTATTGAAATATATACAAGTATCATTAGCAATAGTTTTTAATTTGTTATAAAAATTAATATGGCATTAAAAAGTCAAATATTGTCAAGCTGCCTTACATCAGCTAATTTATATTAATTCTAATTTTCCTTCCTCTCTTTCAAGATGTGTACACTCCTTGTACCACTATTTCCGATAACCCTCACTGTTTTTGATCAGAAAAATTCTATTTAAATAGCAAATTTTGTAGTTGTCTTGTTTCATTGCACACTTTGTAATATTTTCCGGTTATTAAATAAGGCTAACTACTTTATTTAAAATTTGTGGTAAAACTGCCCATGTGTGTCATGAAGCTGTTGCATACTTGTATACATGAGTATAACTATCTAATTTTTGATCCATAAAAATATTTATAGATTTATTTTCTGAATTAGCTTACTTTCAGGGGTGATTCTGTTCCGAATTTTCTGAAAAATTAAGGTAGTCATTTCCGAAAAAAAAAAAAAAAAAACGGCCATAAATCCAAAAATTCAGACATAAAATATATCGCGAATTTCGACAAATAATCGCAAAAAAAAGATCAATTTGTCGATCAATCATTCGAAGAAAAATCGCCAATTTCATCAGAGGATCGCGAACATAATGCAAATTTCGTTAAAGGATCGCGAATTTCATCCAGGGATCATGAAAAAAGCTAATTTTGTCAAAGAATCGCGGGAAAAAACGCAAATTTCGTAATGGATCGTGAAAAAAACTACAATTCTTGTCAAAAGATCGCGAAAAAACGTCAAATTTCGTCAAAAAATAGCGAAATTTCGTCAGAAGATCGCAGAAAAACAGCAAATTCCGTCAAAAGATCGCGAAAAAACAGCAAATTTCGTCAAAGGGGTGTGAAAAAAAAAACACGTAGTTAGTGCCGGGAGTGGATTCCCTCCTCCCGCCACCGCAGTATTTCCGAAAATGCGATGTGAATTTCTGAAATTTTTTTTTCACTCAGAATCATCCCTGCTTACTTTTAAATTACTTATGAGACTACATAATTATTAAGTCAACTAGCCGCCTCTGGTGACTAGTTTGGTCGCCCTTAAATGCAGGGATGTAGTGTAGGGTATACGGTGGTATACACCGTATACCTTCTGGATTTTTTTAAGGAACACCATATACCCTCTGTTTCTCAAAAAAGCTATAGTATATACACTGCAGGGTATACCCTCTGCTTTGAGCGTATGCCCTCTGCTTTTTTTACGACTACACCAACTGCTTAAATGTATGCTAAGCATTGCATCATGTTACTTTCATTCTTAAACCAATTTACTTGCTCAATCCTTTCTCAAATTAGAGCAAAGATTTTGATAGAGAAATCAAGAATTCTTTGCGAGCGATAATATTTCATACACTTTTTGTTGTTATGCGTATTTTGTCTTTTTTGACAAATACCACTTAATTTCCGAAATTTCAAGTTTTTAAACTGAGATTTGATCATAAATTATCTAAATTAAACTTATTTTACTTAACCCCCTCACTGACAAGCCCGTGTTAATACGTTCACTAAGCTCCAGGTTTCACTGCAATACAAGCAATATTTAAAATAATATAATTCTATTGATTTAATGTATTTTTAATACATTGAACAATGATTAATACTTCCAAGGATTGCATTCATATTCGTTATTAAGTTTTTTTATAAAATGTTCAAAGAATCATTTTTTTTTTTAGCATTTAAAACAAAATGCAGAAAAAACAAGATTACAATTTTGCCCTTTTCCAAGACAGTCGGAGGGTTAAACATGCTGTTATTTCAATGTTATTTTTTAGCATTAATAAATTTATTTGAATTTTGCCAACCATGCATTTATAATTTTTTTTCACTACATAATAATCGAATAATGATTGTATATACTTTTGTTTTTTTTAAATTTGATTTCTGAGTTCATAAATATGGCAATGAAGTAACGTAACTAAGAGAAATAGCAAAATTAAACCTTCATGAATGCAAAATGTAAACAAACATTAGCGCCGCCTATTTACGTACTGTGACGTCATAAGAATATTGACCATTCATTGTTGGAGAACCTGCTTTGTGAATGATTATTTTCATGGTTTAATATTTTCTACAGTTCATGATGAATGAATCTCTTGTGTTTGTTTATTTTCTGAAGTGAAATAGTAAGCTGTCAACCTAATTTAAATTGAAGTTATTTTAGAATATATATTTATTTGAATGTAAATTAGAAAAATTACTTTGATGCTGAAATGAAATATTTTAGTTTGTTATAATTATTACGATTAATTATTTATTTAGGTATTTTTCCACTACGGGGGCCTTGGCATTTTTTTTTAAAGCTTGGCACAATTCGGGCTTCAGAAAGTGAAATATGTTGACAAAATATATAAATAGCTATGAAAACAAACCTGTTGAACTTTTATTTTTTTTTGTTATGTATGTATTTATTTGCATATAAACATTTTATTTATAGATATATATACAATATTTGGTACTACTTAGGGAACAGATGTTATATATTCCCGCAGCTGTCATCTTGGATTTTTTCTTGCCGTGAAAACCCCTTTTACCCTAAGTAGTAAATGTCGCCAAGCAGTGATTTATACCCATGTTAGGCTTCACGGTGTTGCCAGAACACATCACTCATCGGGGTTGCCTTTTCGGTAAACGGCAACAAAAAATCGCCAAGAAATCCAAGATGGTGGCCGCGGGAATATATAACATCTAAGTCCTACTTAGTTATCCCGTCGACCAAAATTCTATCGCCAAACTATAAGATTAAATGCCAATAATGGTTGATCGTAAATGTCACATTCATTTGACTTTAAGCAAGTTTCATGTGTTTACTTCAAGTGATTTTTATTTCGACTTTGTATTTTTATTAATGTTATACTAATTTATTTGTTCTTTCGTTATTTAAAATAAAAATTATGTCAATTTGTATAATTTGGCAAATGGTTTGGCGATGTATATTAGTTGGCGAAATTGGTCGACGGGATAACTAAATAGTATCCAAATTACTTCTGTTTCTATATAAAAATAGATTATTGCCTTCTTTAGATTAAATAAATTGTATACATATGGAAAAAATTGCTTATGTGTATGAAATTGGATATAGATTGCCAGAAAATATGATGCCAATTTTTTTTTTCTCGCCAAGGACCTGTACTGGAAAAATAACTTTATTTATTTATTTATTGTATTTTAAATGAGGTGAATGAAAGATGTGTATTTAAATGTATCTGATATATGTATTTAAATTTATGTGTTTTGAATGAAAGTTATACATTTAAATGAAATGAGTGATAGGTTTATATTTTAAATGAAATGATGGTGATGGAAGAATATTTGGCGATTTATCACCTGTGCCCGACTAATATAAAAGTACCAAAATGGCCGTTTGCATATAAAAAAGGAAGCGGTTAGTCTGGAGCTATTGATGACAGTCACATGACTTCGGCTATTATTATAGAGATTTATTTATTGTATTTTAAATGAGGTGAATGAAAGATATGTATTCAAATGTATCTGATATATGTATTTAAATTTATGTGTTTTGAATGAAAGTTATACATTTAAATGAAATAAGTGATAGGTTTATATTTTAAATGAAATGATGGCGATGGAAGAATATTTGGCGATTTATCACCTGCGTCCGACTAACATAAAAGTACCGAAATGGCTGTTTGGCATATAAAAAGTGAAGTGGTCAGCCCGGAACTATTGATGACAGTCACATGACTTCAGCTATTATTATAGAGATGAAAGATAATCTATATGATTTTCCTTTGCAGTATTATAAGCTGATTTAGATGAAACCTGGCATACAGTTGGGCTTGCGAAGATCTGATCCGAGATTGATAGCCAGATTGACATGACATGACATTACAGTGCTTACAAAGTGCTAACGCAGCAGGAAACCAGTGTGAATAACTTCCAACAAAGTTGAATGGGAACATAAAGATAAATTTCAAACCAAAGCACGGTCTAAAAGGTATAATTTTAGAATAAAAAATGCCCAAGCCGGGACAAGAACCCAGAACCTTTGATTTACATTGTCAATGCTCTACTGTTTCAGCTTCCTGGGCTATGGCCAGATTAATTTGCCATATTGAAATAAAATGACAGTCAGTAAAAAATTGCAAACAAAAATTTGAAATTAATAATAATAGCAATAAATAAGTAAATAGGAGAAATAAAAAAAACTTTTGTAAGTTTTAGGACTTGGTAGAAGGATTCCATAACTTTAAATTTCATCTCTGTCAAATAATAATGACAGAGTTGAAATTTTTAAGAGGTTGCCATTTTGAACAATGTGGATAAAAATAAGGGATTATTCTGTATCAGGTTATAGCTAATTTGGGAATTTTAGTGAGTTCAGTTTGTCGCAAAATTATTTTCCTTATTGTAACCATTGTAACTCTCATTAGGGGAAAAAGAGGCACTTTCTGTTAACAGGTTCCATTGCTACATGACCAGTTTGGTAACAGGTTACACTTGAACAAGGTGGATAAAAAATAAGGGATTATTCTGTATCAGGTTATATCTAATTTGGGAATTTTAGCAAGTTCAGTTTGTCACAAAATTATTTTCATTATTGTAACCATTGTAACTCTCATTAGGGGAAAAACAGGTACTTTCTGTTAACAGGTTCCATTGCTACATGACCAGTTTGGTAACAGGTTACACTAACCTCTTAATTTTGAAACCTCATTAACAGGGTTTAGAATTTTTGCTTTTTTGGTAATTTTTTAAACTTTTTTAAGACCTTTTTTTAATGAGGAGCAATTTTTTTTTTTTAGAAATTTTGGATAAATATTTGTATTTGAAGAAAATTTTTTCGATGAGATTCATATTTTATCTTTTTTAAAATATCAGTATCTGAAAAACATTCTAAGTTCAGACTGTAAACGCAGAGTTAAAATTTACGATTGATCAAAACAAACTTTCGAACTTCAGCATTGGAGAAAAGGCAACACTGAATACACTGAAGAGTATTATATCTTTATTAAAAAAAAAAAATAATAATTTATATTCTATATTCAACATAATCATTCTTTTATTACTGCAACATCCTACTTTTATATTCCAACACCTCGTCTTATTGCATGCTCTGAACAGAATTAAGGAACATACCTTCACCTACATCTGTAGATAAGCGAAAAGTATAAAAGATTTTTCTTTTTTTATATTTTCTAACATTCAAAACTCTTTACCATTTAAAATGTGTTTTTCTCAATAGTCATAAAATCTCCAGAACAAGTCTCAAATCTTTATGGTGAAAACTCATATATTCAAGTACATTTATCCTAATATAAATTAATGTGCCTAATAATTGTACCATTCGATGGATACACCACACTTATTCATATAATGCACAACTTAAAAGAAATTATTTTGATGGTCTTTGATATAAGTGATCACTGACATACTTCATCATTTATATTCCCAATATTTAAAAAAAAAAAAAAAAAATGATGGCTTGGCCTACGGGCACAGGCAGATTTCAAAGTTAAGTATTAATTTCACCAACAAAACTAAATCAAGATTAGAGATAAACCCAGTTTAACGATTTTATCTAGCCACTTTTGATGAGTTTTTAATTTCATTTTTCTGCAAGAGCTGGTTTTATCAGAATTATGTTAATACGATAACTTTATCTCCAGTCCATATATATATATTTATTTTTTTTGCTTTAAAAGGAACCCCTATCAAAAACTTTCCGGTATAAAAGTTGTAGATAATATTAAGGAGATTTATAATAAATTTAAGCGGAATTGATATCTTGTGAATTTATGAAGTTATGAATTTTTTTCTCCTTCACACCCTCTTTTTTTTTTTTTTTTTTTTTTTGGGGGGGGGGGGGAGGGGTGAATTTAAATTTGTTTTTTTGCTATAAGAGTTGGCCCTATCAAAAGCCTGTCAATATAAAAGTTGTAGATAAGATTAAGAAGATTTATAAAAAATTTAAGTGGATTTGATATCTTGTGAATTGACGAAGTTATGAATTTTTTTCTTCTTAAAACCCTATTTTTTTCACCCTTGAGCTCATTTTTAATGATATCAAAAATCTGTTATACATAAATTTTTGCCCATTTTTCTGGAAGTAATAATAACTTTAAACTGTTTGATATATATTATAATTAAGAAGATGGGATTTTTTCTGTTTTTGCTGAAACCCTCCCTATTTCCACCCTCTTGGTCCAATTTTGCCCATTCACGAACTTGGCCGAGATTTTCTGTCCCTTGATTTTATATATCAGTTTGGAAAAGATTTATGCAGAATTATGGAAGTTGTGTCCATGAAAAGTTATAGATAGAAAAATTTTGAACTAAGGGTGGTTTTGGGCTCTAGGGTTCATGATCGGCATAGATCTGCAAAAACTTTTCAGAAATTCCAACATAAGGGAGAATTTAATAGCTAGTATTTCGTATGAAATCTACCTAAAAGAATATTTAAATATCGATAAAAATGCCCAAATTAGAGCAATTTAAAGATTTTTTTTTTTTTTTTACTTGCAACTTTATAAAATCAAAATTGTTTACAAATCTTCAAATGACAAGATGAAATGTGATTCATATTAAAATCGATGTTTGTCTGTGTGTATTCCCAAATCTATTTATTTTTTTAACACCGTTTTTCACAGTGTTTTCCCCCTTTTCTGAAAAACTTCACTTTTTCATATATGTCACATAATGAATAAAGGTGCAGTACGATAAACTGTGTATTTTAATCTAGTTTGCCTTTAACAGAACGTTTAGAATAACATTATGGAATATAGAATGGTAATTTATTAAAAATAACCTCCTCAGATCCGATGTATCTTATAGGATACACATCCTTACAACTTTTTTTCTCGTATATAAATAATGGTAAAAAAAAAAAAAGGAAATTGGTGTGTATGGAGCCTTACAGATAGCAGAACTACACAAAATAGCAATTTGTTTCTTATAGTGCTTTTTTAGCGAGATGCGTGTTATATCAAAATGGATTGCAGCAAAAATGCACGAAGTGTACAAAAACGAAAACGTAAATAGTTTTTCAGTACGTTAAGATACCATTTGTAGAGTCCATTAGAAATAAAAAATTATTAAATCTATAATTATTTCACGTTTTGCATTGTTTCTCCAATGCAATGAAAAAAAAAGTAAAATAAAAAATACTAACAAATTGTCAAAAAATGTATTTATTGGGCAGGGGCGCCATTTGAGGGGGGCTGGGGGGGGGCATGCCCCCCCCCCCCCAAGGAATTTGATATTTTAGAAAATTTATCTGTCATCGCAGGTCAGACTCAAAAGAATTTAAAAAAATTACTCAAAACCTAAAATAGCTTGTCAAATTTTATTACAATAAAAACACGTATAAGTAAACACTTTAGGTACATAAACTAATAATTATAAAAAAAAAAATTCTAATTTGCCAATTTATCTATTTTTTCCCAAGTCTAATTTGCAAATTTCGCAATTTTTTTCTGCGGTCAATTGACGAATTGATTTTGCGTTTCTCTGCAAAAAAAAAAAAAAAAATAAAAAAAAAAAAAAATAAGCAAATAAATAAATAAAATAGCATGGTCTTCCCTTGAAAATTAAACAAGAGAGAAAAATCATGCGTCAAGCATAGATTATGAAACACTTTCCAACACATCAAGAATGCTTTAGCAAAACTTAGATACATTATTTACCTTATTGAAAGGCTAATTAAACATTTTAGAAAACCTAAGGACTTTTTCCTAGAAATCCGCACAAATTTTGCAATTATGTAAAATAGCAAAGGAAATCGAATCAGGTGAAACTTGAGCGTGAAGTGTTGTGCTATGGTATATAAGAGCATGGCCATTAGCCAAGAGATCATTAAGTAATCTGTGTTTTCCAAGAATAGAGCCACAAGAGGAGTGTCTATGTATTATTGTGTACAAGTTTTACGAAAGCAATATTCATCAAGGAGCAAGTCCATCGTGAACTATTTATTTTCCGAAAATATCACCAAACGAACTACATACGATGTTCTAGAATGTTACTAGGAGGGACTCTCGGCCAAAAAAGAACTGGGATCGGGTAGGAAGGCAAAAAAAAAAAAGAAGTCTCCAAGCCAGAGTTAGAGCAGTTGAAAGGACTGTTTGACGAAAACGACCGAGTATTAATCCATCCCATGCCTTCGAAATACAGTGTTTCACCTAACCACCAACAAAAGACAATCACTAAGAACCTGAACATCAAATATTACCGATAGGGGGAAACGTACTTAAATTCTTTTGTACAGCCCTGTATATGACATACAGATTTTAATACACGCCGCATATTAATGCTGAAATTTAATTCAAGCAATGCTTAAGCTACTTAAATTACGCTTCCATGAGTTAATATCCATAGGTGATTATATATCCAGTTCTTTGCATAGTCCTGTATATGATTTTATTTATATGCAGCAAACTTACCTTAGTATATAGTTGAGCTTGAAAGGCAACTTTTGAAGCTGCATAACTCAAATTTAAAATAACATCTTTAAGCAATTCCTGCTATTTCTCAATAATGCTTACGAATTTTTCTGTGTGTCTTACAAATTTAAAAATTGCTCTGTATATGTTCTATTGAATTTATGCACACTATGTAGTATTCAAAAATTTAGTTAAACTAAAAAACCACACCATAAGTGAAAACGGACTTGCAGCAATCATTCCTAATAGCCAAACTTCGCATACAGATTTGTTTCCGAAATCTTTTATGTGTCCCTGCAAATGAATGATAAATGCAATGCCCATCCTATTTTACTGCAAGCATTTTGTTGTTAGCTTCAGTAATGTATATCAGTTTCATCATGTTTGAAATAGCGCAACATAATTGAAATACGCTGAGAACAGTTTTTACCCGTAGACCATCATATAATCGAACTCTTTCGCATAACCTTGTAAATGAGTGGTGAATGCTTCGCACCCTATATTCTACAGAAAGTATGTATTATCACCAGAGATGAGACGGACTCAACCCGGACCTGACATGGGTTTGATTTTTATACCAGCCTTCGGGCTCGGGCCCATTCTTTCTCAAATTGGCAATTTTATTTATTCTCGTACTCGTATAGAAACAAAAAATAACTTTTTTACCCCTTAAAAATTAATTATCCCATTGCAAGTCTTTTTAATGCTATTTTGATCAGGAGGAAAGAGAAATAGATTTTTTTTTCTTTAGTATTTGTCGAACATTATTTTGAAAGAAAACTTGCGATATTTGATGATTTATGTCTGTAGTTTAATGCGAGTAAACGACCTGTTGATGTTGGTGGCAATCAGAATATGGCGCCATTAGGATAATGTTTAATTGGAATGTTTATTTGTTATTACTTTTTTAAAAGATCTAACACGAAATAAATATTTTCTTTTACGCCAATCAGTATTAGCCTAAGATTTGCAAATTTTTAGTCGCCTATTGTCTGCGATTGTAATCGCTCTTTATATGAAAATAATGTTGGTGATTTTATTCATGCTTCTTCTTGAAGTCTGCTCATTCTGTGGCTCTGTTCTTAATATTCATACAATCACTTTCATACGTAAGTAGATAAAATTGGCATGCGTTGTTATTCCCGATTGAAAGCAATCAAGCAGCGTTTCCTCTTTGTCTATAAAAGAATCGGATCTTTTCGGTAACGGTGTCAAATTAATAATTTAAACTGATTTTAAAAGCCATGATAAATGCGAAAGATGTACACCTTCTATAGGAAACAGAAAACGCTGTTCGATTCTTCGTCATATAAATCATAATTTCTGCAAATTTCATTAATTTATACATAAAATGCTCTTCGTTATTGTGTCCATCAGAGATACCTACTTGTTGCGGGAGAAAAATTTAAAAATCTTTTTAGGGAAGTATATTTCTATTTGACACTAAACGTCTTTTTTGATAAGATTTAATGTAAATTTCATAAAACTAATTATGTGCTAGAGATTAACAGTTGTTAAAAAATGAGATCTATTACATTTAGAACAGCTTTTAAATATGTATTTTTGTTAAACCTTTTTTTTTTCCGTGCATACTTTTGGTATCTGAATCGGCTCTGATGGCACAAACTTTTTCGGATTCGGATTTAAAATTGTTGGCCCCGTGCTCTGAAAAATGAGCCCGAACTCATCTCTAATTAGCACATCTCAGAAATTTTTATCAATTTCATTATGTTTGTAACGGAGTAACATTATTAAAATACGTCACAAATATTCTTTCTTCATAGACTATAATATAACGGAATACTTGTGAGTTCTCCTGGACGCGAACTGTAAGTGCTAAACACAACATTACATGTAGTAGTCATCTTTTAGTACGCTCCAATAATGTATATAAATGTTATTATGTTTAAATACTGTAATACAACAATATTAAAATATACCGCAAATGATTTTACCCAATAGACCATAATCTAACGGAATACTTTTGAGTCCTCCTGTAAATGAACTATGAATGATACACACTTCATTTTGAATACCGAACATTCCATTGTAAACATTAATAACATATATCAATTACGCGTCAATCCCAGTATATTTACGTTAGTTAGAGCATGACCAGACGGACAGACAAACCCAATTCACTTTTCAACTGCGCTGAAAAGTGTTAAAAATATTTCTTGAAGAATCCCATGCTTATGAAAATGTTAAGAATGGCATGCTATTTCAAACCCTTCCCCTCAAACAAAATCTTGCCTCCTTTCCCCACTCTAAGAAACTTATTAAATGCCACCCTGTCCTGTCCGTAAAGCCTGCAAAGTAAAAAAAAAAAGAAATCTCCGTTTTAGACAGGTATTCTTCTTAGCAAGTATAATTATATAGTGCTTTCTTCATAGAAACTTAATTTCTTTTCCGGTTGCGAAACAATTCTTTTTTTGACAGGTTTCGTATTCGCAAGTTTTACAATAAATGTAATATACCTATACTCTACAGAGGTATACTATAGAAAGGATGTTTTAAATGCCTTTAAGAATACTTGTAAAAAGGGAAACTGTCTATAATAGGATACTGTCTTAAACGGAAAAAATGTTAATCACTATCTTGAAATTATACCTGCTAAGATTAAAAAAACCTGCTTAAAACGGAATTTTTCATAGGTTTTCATTTTGATGGGAGAGAGTACAGGCTCCCCCCCCCCCCACCCTTGGCTTTTAATTTTTTCGCTTTTCAATCTTTCTTATTTATCGGTTTGTTAATATAAATTCATAATTGAAGTAAAAAAAAATATATATAATAATAAACCCTGGGGTCTGAAGAGGATAATTTAACATTCAATAGTAAAATCTTTCAGTTGTAATTAAATTTAAGGCAAAATTTATTGTTTAAACTATTTCTCTTTAAAAATTGTATGAACAAGAGTTTTTTTTTTTTTTATATCTTTGCTTTCATATTTGACATTTACATTTACAAGAAATTAGCGTTTTAAACATTTATTATATGAGGACACGAGTTTCAAAACTAGACTTACCCAAAAAATCAAATTTTGGGCAGTTGCAAAAAACTTCTAACTGCGTCTATTGGTTTTAACTGTAGAGCAAGATTTTACGATGGCAGATATACACGATAAAACTAGTTCTTTTTGCAGATTATTTTGTTTTTTCGGTGTAAGTTTACCAATAGAAGAGATTGATAGAGAAAACACGATATTTTTTATTTTGGATAAGGTGAGTTTTGAAACTCATGCCCTCGTCTGTATATATATAAGTTATAAGTAACTTCTGATGCTGCTAAGTTGAATCTATTGTTCGTATCTACCCACAATGAGTAACCGGGACGCTTTTTCAAGAAGGCTCACGTTTTGAGCACCTTATCGCCAGAGTAAGGATTGGCGCGGGGATGAATTCAACGCTACGCACCCTTTTTTGTTCGTGACGTCGTACGCGTAGCGAACAGCAACCCCATTCCTTTGCTGAGAGGAAGAGATGTGCTTTTTTCATTTGTTTTTTCCACAAATGTAAAAAGCTAGACGAAATGTTATTTCACCGTGGTTTGCAATTAGAACCTTGCTTAAAACAAAGATCTTTTTCGGATTAAAATAACTTTTAATTGCACAAATATATATAATTCAAACATAAGTTATTTTTTTCAGTTCTATAATATTCATTTATTTCATTAATTCGCTATATGTTCGAAGAAATTGAGAACGTATTTTAAAAACAGACGTAAAAATTTTCTTTAATAAATATAATTGTATTGATCATGTTTTTATGACACAATTGAACATAGTTTTATTAGTATTATTACTGAATTAATTTAGTTTTTTTTTATTATTAAGAGCATAATTATGTGACGTGTTGATTGCATTAATAAAACACATTTTCACTGAAATAATTCATTAAAAATTAATTGTTTTTTATTTAATTGCGATTAGAAGTTAATAGGAAGTTGAAACTAAAATCAATTCGATTATAATTAGATTGAACGATAAAGCATAAATTATTTAGCCGTATCCTGCAATTAAATCTATCAGCTAAAATAACTGCAAGTTGATGCATGGAATTAAATCAATTACTATTACATTTTAATATTGATAAAATTTTATCATTATTTGAGTTTTTATGAAAAAGACATTGGTCTGTCCCTAGTGCACAAAATTAAAAATCTTTAAAATTCTTCAGTTTTTTATTTTAAAATTTTTGCCATATTTTTAAATATTATTTCGCCTTAGTTGTTTTATTTATTATTTAAAAATAATAATTCGTCATATTTGAATAAATCATGCAAATTCTTCTCTCGAATGAAATCCCCCCCCCCCCCCCACACACACACTTTATATTTCGTCATTCTGCACACATATTGCTCTATTTATTAAGTTGAAGTGGCAATAAAATAATGCTCAATCGTCTGAGGCAACCTCCCATTTCGAATTTTCTCTTCCCACCCCCACCCTCCCTCTCCTCCATCACACTATTTTTTGCCCATTTAAAATTCATTGTTGCATTACAGAAAAGATTAGCTAAAATTGCGTCTGAAATGTTAACTATTCCTTCGCTTATCCATAACAGTGCATAAAGTTTACTGTTTTGCTCTATCTGTTGATTTTTAAATAACAAATAAATAATTTACCATAAAAAAGATAAGGAAACAAATAGAATGAAAGATTTTAAAAATAATAATAAGGATTAACCTTTTGTGCGCACGCTTTCATTTTTTTTTAAATTCTTTACAGTTTTTTAAATTTTCTGTCCTATTTATTACTTTGAAGTAACTATAAGTAAAATACCAATTATTCAAATTCTGCGACCCCCCCCCACCCCCCCCCCAAAAAAGTTAAATATTCCAAGTTTTTAATTTTTTGGTTTGTTTTTTCTATTTGTTAATTGATAAATTTAACTATTTAAATCTATAGCCCCTCACTATTATATACAGTTAAAAAAATTCTCTAATGATTTTATTTGTTACTTTGAAGTAACAAAAGATAGTCATTCAATCTTCCTTCTACCCCACCTCCCCTTAAGAATTTCATCTCACATTGAAAAGGCAATTTCTAAACATCCTGTTTGGGGGTGTGAAAGGTTTTTTTCTTTTTCTTTCTTGGTTTGGCCTATTTTCACTCGACTTTGGGGGCTGTTTCTGCAGAATGATTTGGTATTAAATTAATTATATAAGTTCATCGCAGAAAATATAGTAATTTTCTGCCACAGGTATTTTTTAAAGTCTGTGTTTATATATACATCAAAATGCACTGAAACTGCATTAATTCATGATCCCCATAAATCCATCTTTATATGTAATCAAATATCTAAATATATGAAGGTAATGAGTTTTTGTTTAAGAGGTATGGAATTAATAATGCTCAATTGAATGAAAATTTAGATTTTTGAGGGGATCAAATAATCAAAATTTTAGTCTATATCATCAAAAGTAATAAAGGCCTTCGATAAAACAGAGTATAAGAATTCGTAATACAATTTCTTTCGAAGAAGATTTCTTTTCATCTAGAACACATAACTGAAAATATTTCTTTAATTTAGGTAGGACTAAAATATGCTAGTTCGTCTTCCGCCATTTCAGTTCAAAACAAAACACAAGACGACGATTGGCGTTAGAGCTAGCTGAACGCTCTCGCTTTCGCCAACTCGCCAAGGCTGGTGCTGAAAACGTGAGCCTTCTTGAAAAAGCAACCGGGACAAATGAGTTTTTTTTTTCACTGTGTACATGAGAGTTCAGTTAGTCTTCTGTTAACTGTTTTGTGTGATGCACGTTACATTAAACTGTTTTTCTTAACATCTGAAATGGATAGTCAAAAAGTTTATATTCATTATGTAATGCTTTGGGAATTTAAACAAGGCGATAGTGCTAAGGCAACAGCTTAAAAAATATGCAGTGTTACTGTATATAGGGAAGGACTCATAAGTGATTGGGTAGTTAGAAATAGATTTATAAAATTTCGTTCTGGAGATATGATCTTAAAAGACAAATTCCATTTATCCATTTTATTTTTTTCTTGTATTATGACACTGTTTTACTTCTTGTTTTGTCCTTACTTTTTATTACATGTTGCTAATAGAAATGACTTTTTAAATTTAATATCTATAATAAAAATTTAAAAACTAGAAACAATAGAGAATGTGAATTCATATATTTGGCAACACTGTCTTAAACTTTGCTTTGTGTAGGGAAATTGTCTCTAAATTATTTATAAGCTTTCTGGATTTATTTATTTGTTTAAGTAGGCTAAAATTCATTAATCAGACGGTGGTATTAACCACTTCACCGGCAGCAAATATAAGGAAACAGTGTTTTTACCCCTGACTTATCTCAGGGCAAACGTTGAAGTGGTTACAAGCAGTTTGGACAAAGTAGTAAGTGTTTTTAATTTTACCATTCCTTTTTAAATCATAGAAAGATAATCTTTTGTGCACTTATGTTTTATTTGAATGAGATATGCAAGTAAAAATTATATAAATAACTTTTGCAGGATTAAATGATATAAAATAAATTACATTCCTTCTTTGACGATGCATTTTCCCTGTTATTGTTATTATTAATGAAAACAGAAGATTTTAATTTTTTACTAAAATTTTTATTTACAAAATACTAAAGCACTAAAATGTCTTTAAATTATTATCATCTGTTTTTAGTTTGTGGCTGCTTCCATTCAAATAATGATCTGTGAAATGCAATTGATTCTGTTTAGCTACTAACAAATGAATATACTAGTGCACTAAGTGAATGCACCTCATATGCTTTGTTGAGAAAATTTGATTTCTACTGCATTTTTTTACTTTTGGCTTCCAGTCTCTACATCTTATAAATAATCTATTTGAATAAGGATGTGGGAAGTGTCCTTGTTTTTTAGGACACTTATACCATTTTCTGATATCACCTGTTTCCCTTTCAATGCAGTCAATATCATCATTATCGCAATCTATTTTTGTTGGTTCTGTTGGCAAAGCTGTTTGGTGTGTATGAGTCAAGCAAGGATGCACTGTTGTATGTTCTGTGGTTTTAGTTTCAGAATCTGTAGAACCTCCTTCATTTGATGTTGTAGTAGTCGGCTCGGATGTTTCAACATCCTTTGCAGTTGTTACTGTTGATGTGGCTTCAGAAACTTTATCATCAGTATTGAATTCTGTTTCTAAATCATCAGTGCTTGAAGCATTAATTTCTGATTCTGTGGTACTTGGATATCCTGTTCTGATATCATCATCTGTGCTGAGATTTCCTGTTGAACTTGAAACCTTGCTAGTACTTATTGAATTTTCAGTACTCTCTGTTGACGTAAGAGTAGATGTCTCTGGCTCCGGGGGTGTTCTCTCGCTGATAATCCTAGTTTCTAAAATTTCATCCTCTGTAGTTCCATCATTAGTTGTTTCTGAGATTGTACTTTTACCTGATGGATCCGCACTTGTTTCTTCTCCAGTGCTGCGTACATTATCATTTGTAGGTTCCCTCTCTGGCGTATAAGTACTTTCTGCTGTCGAGTCTTCTGTTTTGCTTTGATCATCTGTTGTAGGTTCTGATTCTGAAAAATTAGTACTTTCTGTTGTTTCATCTTTAGTGGTACTTTTATTGTCTGTTATAGGGTCCATCTCTGAAGTAGAAATAGTTTTTGTTGTTTCTTTGCTATTATCAGTTGATGCAGTTTTAGTAGAAGTACCAGATTCTTCGTCTGTTGAGTCTGTATTTTCTCCAGATTCTGAGTTGGTGCTTACTGTTGGCTTCAACTCTGTTACTGTTTTAATCGTGCTTTCCCCAGATTCGTTGTCTTTTGTAGTATCAGTAGTTTTTGTTTCGGTGTCATCATTCGTTGATGTTGGTGTGTCTGATGAATCTGTATTTTCCCCAGATTCGTTGTCTTTTGTAGTATCAGTAGATTTTGTTTCAGAGTCATCATTCGTTGATATTGGTGTGTCTGATGAATCTGTATTTTCTCCTGATTCTAAAGTGGTGCTTTCTGTTGGATTGAGAATTGTTACTGTTGTAACTGTGCTATCCTCTGATTCATTATCTTTTGTTGTGAAAGTGCTTCCGGTTTTTCCTCTATCATCACCAGTTGAAATTGTTGCATCAGTAATACCAGTCTCAATTTCTGAGATTTCCGTAGTTTCTTCAGTTTCAGAATTTGTGCTCCTGGTTTCTTCAGTTTCCTCTGTTGGTCTTTTTGATGAATTTTCTTCAGTTGTGATAACATTATCATCACCTGTAATGCCTGTCTCACTGGATATTTCATTAATTGGAGTACTACCACTGAAATTTTCGGAAACGGAACCGCTGTTTGTTGAATCCGGTATCGATTCAGTCGTAGGTCTTTCAGTTGACACTGTGTCGTTTGTTGGTTCAGTAGTTATGGTGCTGCCTGGAGGACTTGATGAATCTGATTCGGTGTATTCATTTGTTTCATCAGATACATAATTTGAGGTTGAACCAGTATTTTGAGAACTTGTGGTAGTTGTCTCTTCTTTTGTTCTACTGCTCGTTGTTTCAGTGCCTCCAGTTCCCTTGTTTGTTATACCTGTTGTCCCTGCAATGAATAAACATATTTTTGTATTAGCAGAGTCAACCATATAAACCAAGTTCCTTTTTTGTAGGGTGGGAGGGATGATTAACTAGGAGAAATTTACATTTAACTTTTTGGTGAATTTTAATAATTTTTACAGTAAAATAACCACAGAGATTTTATTAAATTTCATTAGAGACTATTAAAATTTTAGTTTAGGTTTATGAAAAGCTAAAATAATATTTAAAGTTTTGCTTTCACTGAGAATTGCACGTATATTTTTTTCGTTACATAAAATATTCATTTACAACTGTGAACTAAAATATTCTTGAAGATATCTGTAGGTCAGCCCGTTTCTGCCACTGTCTAAACTGATGGCATGGAATTGTTATTTCCGCTTTTACAATTACATGTTTCTCTCTGATCATTGGTATTTTCTTTTAGTTAAAAAAAATATATTTAAACAGGTTTTTAAATTCGGGTTTTTTCAAAGGAACTGGAGGCACTGTTGTGATTAACCCGACGTACCTGTGAAATTATATGTATGGTAAAAATGTACCATGTAAAACATCTTAAGCTTTTTTTTTTTAAACAAAAGTCACTTTTTTTTTTGCCTATGATTAGTTTGTATATTTTTATACAACCTTTTTTATTATATATGAGATTGTGAGTTTGAAAACTCGCTTTATCCAGGAAGGATAATTTTGGTAGACCAAGTTTTGTTCCAAAATTCTTAGCATATAAAGCTAGTTTTGAAAGTAAACTAAAATTTTACAATGCCAGAAATACTCGATAAAATTACTTTTGTTGCAGATTGTAGTGTTTTTTCGGTGCAACGTTTACTAAAAGAACAGGTGAATTGAGTAAACATGATTTTAATTTTTTCGGATAAGGGGAGTTTTGAAACTCAAGTCCTCATATACTGTAGGAGAGAGGAGTGAACCTTGAATATAGGGTCACATTGAACCATTAGCATCATTTCCTTTACTTTTATTTTGAAATGTTTATACCTTACACTAAATTAATTCTATTCACCTAAAGCATTGTCGCTGTTCTGTTGCTTGCTCTGATTATGAAATGATTTTGCGAAATCGGACGATTAAAGTAAAAAATTACAGGCCGGTATATATTATGTTTTACACTTGTCTGCGATTAATTTAGTGACTTTATCAGAATAATCGTATGCAATTATGTAAAGCATTGTATATGACAAAGTAGTTTTGACACATTTACTGAACCCGTGACAATTTGATATACAGTCCAACCTGTCTCATCCTGATTAGGGTCCTGCGCGGGCCGGGTTGTACGCGACCCGAACCCGAAAATTCCATTTGAAGTCGACTCGACCCGAACTCGACAAAAAAATTTCCTCGACCAGCATCCGACCCCAACCCGCCAAAATAATTTTCGCGACCCGAACCCGACATTTCAAACCGCATCCGACCCGAACCTGAAATACTTCAATCCGCAACCGGACCAGAATCCGAACTAAAAGGAAAGTAAATCATGGTTTAATGCAATTATGAAAAGTAATCTACAATTATATGAATAGAGTCTTACATCGGGGCGGGTTGTCGTTAATTTTCTGTTTTCTGGATCGGGAATATTCTAATTTTCTTTCTGCGGGACAGATTTAGGTTTTTTGCAAGTCGGGATTTTCACAAAAAGTTTGAACAGAACTATATTTCAGATGAAAATAAATACGTATTTGAATATTTACAGAATGAAAAATAAAATATAATATAAGAAATGCGGTCATAGATTATTGTGTCATTAAAAACAAATTTTTCGTGTTTCGGGATAAGAAAAACATTACCAACATTTCATTTTCTATACACACAAAATACATGTATCGTATTTGTGATAGTTTGGGCACACATACACATGTTACGTGTCTGTAGTTTGGGAGGTTCCCACGGTATATGCGTACGAATATATAAGTGTTAGGAATTCAACAAATGTTCGTTAAATAGATATGTCCGCTTTTTGGGAGTGTCTATTATGGAGGTCTTACTGTATATAGATTTGAAAAAATATCTTCGACATTATTTTGAAAAATCGGGTCAACCCCAAAAATGAAAGTCAACCCGGCCCGCAGCAAAAGAGTAGAACTCAATCTGAATCGCAATGAAAAAAATATAGCACCAGCCCGACCGGGTAAAGGAAATTATTGCAATCATGATATATGTGTTTGTGTGTGAATATGATAGCTTCTGACTAAATTCCCATTTGATGAATACGTTACAGACCTCTGTCGCATAAACTGTATAGATTTTCGTACAAATCGATTGGCAGCTAGGCATTTAAACTATAATTTAAAACCATTTTCAAATCATTTTGCGACCGATTCTATAAGGACAATCACAAAGGAAATGTGACAGAGTATAAGAGATAAATATTGCGACGATTTAGTCAAGCATTAATGGCTCAGAGGTAAACTCTCCAGTTTCGAAACGGGAGGTTGAAATTTATTGATTGGATTCTATTGCATCAGAAATTTATCTGAATCCACGGTATTCTATAAAATGTTAGAAAGTCTAGTAGAGTCGCTTCAGATTTTTTTTAAAACAGTGATCCATTTATTTTTTATACAGCTTATACAAAGCTTATGGCTCAAATATTTTCATTCTTCAATTACACGAGCCTGCGATGGTTGTGTTTTTAACTTTTGCTAATTGATTTTCATTTATTTTTTAGGCCTGAATCCGAAAAGGATCTACATTTATAGCCATCACGTCAGGATTTTCGCACATCGTGCATCTCAAAGATCACCGTACAAGTCAAAAAATAGGGAAAATCTGATACTATAAAATAAATGTGATGATTGTGTTTTTCAATATTTGATAATTTATTTTCTTTATTTTTTAGCGCTGAACCTGAAAATGACCTTCATTTTTAACTATCACGTGAGGATTTTTCGCAAATCGTAAATTTCAAAGTTAAAAAGTAAAAAAAATAGAGAAAAACTGTCAAAGCCTTACCAAAAGAAGGTAAATGTTTCAAATACAAATGCGACAACTTTCCAGTTTTATTAACCGCCAAAATAAAAGAAGACACTGGGACGAACCCCATAGAAAATATAAAAGTAAAAGCGCGAGGCAAAGCATGAGCGGTTCAAAGAAACTTCCACACATGGAATAAAATTGTAAGGATTTTAAATGTTTTATAATATTTTACATATTACACAATATTTTACATGTTTAGCTGTAAAAATGCATAGTATAAGCCAAAAGATGAATAAATTATTATCTTTCTCTCTTTCTATATATATAAAGTAATAACGATGTGGAAATGGACCAATGAAAATCTGCGTAGGTACCGCGAAACTGCATCAAAAAAGTGAACTGGGGCTTTTTAAATCGACTCGCATCCCAGAAGCTACCGGGTCGAAAAACTCGAAAATTGCACAGATGGACGCAGAAAAAAATGTACTTTTAGAAATTTAAAAAATCATTCCGACGCGTACGGTAGAATCGAAAAAATTAGCTAAAAATCCATCGATAAAAAATTCCTTTTATTTCATGCCTACGGGTTGCCAGAGTGAGAAAGGCAGGGCTTCCAGATGCTGTTGTTAAGCAATAAAGTGTGCTGGGATTTTTAGCTCACAGGCTATCAAAGCCTGAGAGCTAATGTGCCCGCCGGTTCTGTATGTATGCATGTATGTACGTAACGCGATAATTCTTGATAGAAACATCCGATTTACTTCAAAATTTTTTTCAAGGTTCATTCTGATAAGGTGCTTGGCTTATTAGTTTTGGGGGTGCATTGGTTAAGTATAAAGGGGGGTTAGTCCCCCCTTAATTTAGATAAATGGGTTTTTCATGCAGAATTATTCGATTTGCTCCAAATTTGGTATACCGGTTTATTATGATAAGGAGCTTTCCTGATTAGATTTGGAGGTTCATTAGTTAAGTATAAAGGGGGGAAGGGGGGCTAACACCCCTTAATTTAGATAAATGGGTTTTTCATACAGAGTTATTCGATTTGCTCCAAATTTGGTATACCGATTTATTATGTTAAGGCTGCCTTGATTAAATTTGGAGGTTCATTAGTTAAGTATAAAGAGGGGCCAGTGCTTCCCTCTAATTCAGATAAATGAGTTTTTCATGCAGAATTATCCGATTTGCTTCAAATTTGATATACCAGTTTATTCTCATATGGCGCTTCCTTCATTAGATTTGGAGATCCATTGGTTAAGTATAAAAGGGGGAAAGGGGGCTCGTTCCATCTCCTTAATTTAGATAAATGGATTTTCCTGCAGAATTATCCAATTTACTTTAATTTTTTTCTATATTCATTCTGATAAGGAGATTTCGTGGTTAGATTTGGAGGTTTATTAGTTAAGTATAAAGGGGAGGAAGGGGGGTGAGACCCCCCCCCCTTAATTTAGCGAAATGGTTTTTTCATGCAGAATTATATGATTTCCTTCAATTTTGGTATACCGGTGTATTATGTTAAGGAGCTTCCCTGATTAGATTTGAAGATTCATTGGTTAAGTATAAAGGGGGGATAATCCCCGTTCCTTTATTTTTTGAGGGGCATTATTTTTTGAAATAAGAGTATAATATACAATTAGTTTGAATAGCCTGTGAGCTCAATGCCATCAGTTTAACTGGGCGCTTTTCTTTTTATTAAAAGGGGCTCTCATCTCAGAATCTAAGGGGTGTAAAAACTCGAAACTTGGACAGCCAGACGGAAAAAAAATCCCCTTTCAGATATTCTAAAAATTGTTCTTATATCTTAATTACAAGATGAGATATTAATTATTATTTCACTAATTGGTTTATTTCTATTAAATGCTCATTCTAAGAGGCAGTCACGTGATTTTTTATAGTAATATTCTTCAAAACGGTCTAGAATATTTAAAAATAGAGCATAAATGTTACTTATTCAATGTACTTATTTAATATAAAAATGTCAAAAGTTTAGTTACCATTATTTTCTAATGGTGATTTCATCAAACATCTTAAATTCTTGCTTAAGACCGCCACCCCCTCGAGTAATATATCTACTGATTGGTCGTTTAACGGAATTTCGTTCAGATATAGTTTTGTTAAAAATAGAGTGCGCCCCCTGGTGATGGAATGTGGAACTAATAGAGCATGATTTTGTTAAAATTTGGAAATCTAACAAGGCGATCTGTTTTAA
This sequence comes from Maratus speciosus, assembly GCA_963932465.1. NCBI lineage: Eukaryota > Metazoa > Arthropoda > Arachnida > Araneae > Salticidae > Maratus > Maratus speciosus. The sequence continues at coordinate 158,917,262 of OZ010789.1, forward strand.
ACTTTAAGCTAGTTTATATAACACATGATAAAAAATTATAAAAAAGAATGGCGCGTCACATTTCGGGGGGGGGAGGGCAGGGGGAGGAATGCGAACAAAATATAAAAGGTGATCTGTTTGAAACTTTAAGATAGTTTATAACACATAACAAAAATTTTAATGATGAGGGCGCGTCAAAAATTGGGGGAGGGGAGGAGCGCATTTCTACCAAGTGGAATTAAAAATTGAATGCATAGAAAATAAGGGATCGCGAAGTGATCCACAATGGAAACTCGAAATAATTACGTCTGGGGTTGCCTAGAAAATAGGAATTACTGCGCGATACCAATCGGTATCGAATCGTGAAGCGATTACGCGGGGGGCTGGTGAGCGTAGCGAACAAAAGGGATCCCCCTAGTGAAAAAAAAAGTTTTATGTCTATTTTATAGAATCAGATTTTGACAATGTTTCGACTTTTTGAAAATTTAAAAATTTGCGAGTTGCAAAAAATTCTGATGTGATGGTAAAAAATGAAGGTCATTTACGGATTCAGCGATGCAAAATACATAAGAATCAATTTTCAAAAGCGAAAAAGCGCAACCATCACATCTATTTTCAAGTATCAAATTTTTGCTGTTTTTTTAATTTTTTAACTTTGAAATTTACGATTATCAACAAAAATCTGACGTGATGGTTAAAAATGAAGGTCATTTTCGGATTCAGCGCTACAAAATACATAAGAATCAATTAGCGAAAGCTAAAAAACATGACACAACCCAAATTTTGCAGGCTAGTGTTATTATTGTTGTTGCTTCAAAAGTAGAATTTTATCAATTGGCCAGTATTACGGAATAGAATAATTTATATAACAGTCCAGTCATACATTTAAGAACTATTCAGATAAAATGCTTTATTTATTTATTTTTTTGTCATTTATTCATTAAAAAAAAAAGTAAAAGGTTTTGAAAATTAATGCTAATTTTGTTCGAGTTACCTATGGCATTAGCTATCAGAATTTCAGCTGTACTACTATCCACTTTCATTCCAAAACCGGAATACCAATTATGCATTTGCAAGCATGCAGCATGCGGTATAAGTGAACAAAAACATTTTGATAAGCCAAGTTTGGTTTTGAGATTTGTAACATTATATCAAAAATAAAGATTTACCTATGTGGTGATGAGTAAATACTATGGAAAAAATAATATTACTTAACGTATATTTAATAAATTTATACATTTGACAAAAACACTTACATTTCACCTCTAATTTTACAGGTAAGTTTAAATTACATCAACTATACAACCTATATTGAAAAACTCTCTTAAAATCCCTGATTTAATACAGATCACGCTGTACAGATGATAAAAAAAAGTGCATGAAAGGTGTCATATACAATAAAAATATTTACTTCATGTTGCAATTCCTGTATTAAAACAAATCACACAGTACAGAAAATGAAATTAAATGCTAGCAAGTAGCATTGAAAATATTTAGAGAATACAGGAAATGCGCAGCTTCATTTCGTACCTTTTCTTGGCTGTGTTGTGAGGTTATCAGCTGTGGTGCTTGTTCGCAGCCATTCATCGCAGTCATCTGTTGTCACTTTAAAAAAGAAAGTACAGATTAATCGATACATATAACAGACATTTTGTTACATTAATGAAAAAAAAATTATAAAAGTATATATTTTTAACCCCTTAATTCTCGCTCCCGTCATATTCACGAGCTGTGTCTTTTACTCAAATTGTTTGATTCCCAACAGTTTTATAAAATAGTGAAAGTGGATGTATTTTGGTATCGTTTTTACTGTCATTAAATAAGGTGAATATTTCTTTTTCATAATAGTGGTGCCAATAAGTAATTTGAATTATTCAATCGTAATTAAATTCGAGCGTTAAGGGGTTAAGAAAACATTTTTATATAAGGCAGTGTTCCTCAAACTTTTTTGGTTAACGGGCACACTAAAATTTCTGGAATTAATTGCGGCATACCTGAGTATGAAAAATGTAAAAGTTGTATGTTAAAAAAAAAAAAAAAATTAGTTACAAAATTTATGCAATAAGAGCGCTCAGCCTGTTTTCTTGAACAAATTAAATCAAAGCTAGGTTCCTAAGTCGTCTGACAAGTTCGCATTTCATCGTCAACTTTTAAAAGCCTTACTCGCTTTTTGGGCTTAATTTCTGTTAACGATGAGGATCCAAATTCGCAGAACTATGAAGATGCAAAAGGCAGAGGAATTTTAATAGTTTTCAAGTTGATTGCAGGTGACAAATTTTTGACAGAAAGCCAAAACTCATTCAAAATTTCCTCTAACAATGTTAACGGTAAGACTTACCGTTTCACAAATCAATGAGCTATTCTTTTTCTGTTGTCAAATTTGGTATCTTGCAAATTACAAATGGATTCAGTAACTATTCATATCCGTCAACTGAAAGCGAAAGAAAGTAGCTTTTAAGTGTTAAATAGAAAATGTGGTATCGTTGATAAGACACCACACGATTTTCATAATTTGTCAAAATTTTCGCGGCAGATTTGACAATCTCTCGTGGCACACAGGTTGAGAAACACTGATATAAGCATTCAATGTTTATCTTGAAAATCACGCCTAATTTGTAAATGCAATTCGTGATTTTTCCAAAATAATTCCATTACGATGCGTTAATTTGACGTGGGCACCAAACTCTATTATGAAAATTCGCAGCTTTTTTACGCTTGGTAGAAAGCACAAACTAGTGAATTTATTAAAAATGTACTCACTTTTTGCTCTTTTTTTTTTCTAGGGTAGGGCCACAGAAAAAAAAGAACCATTTAAACTACCTTTTTAGGATTGCTAAATTGATTTCTCAACATATAATTAATGTTGAGACATGTAATAAAATGTTGTTGACATATAATAAAATGTAATTAACATGAAACTATAGTCATTCATTAAAGCGTATTTTCTAAAAATATATTAATCTTTATTTTTTATATTTTCCACTTTTACCTTTTTAAATATTTTATCATTGCATTTTCACATCCTGTTGGTCTGTTTTGGTGAGCATGATTTAATGCATAATTAAATTCATAGTTTTTGTAACTCGTGTACAATTTAACTTTGTAACCATGAAGAATATTTTTCGATTGATCACCCGTGGCTGACTAACGGAAAAAATCCTTAAAATTAATTTATTAATAATTAAGTTCTAAAAACGTAAAAATGTTATATTGTCATCGGAAATACAATTGTGAATATAATTTTTAATTATAATTCTAGCATAACTGGAAGTAAGTGAAAAATAAAAGAGTGTATTTAAGGATAAATTTATAATATTACTAACATTAATACCCGCTCTTCTCATGGGTAAAAAAAAAAATCTCATAATAAACATTTATATATTTAACAAAATTACGTTTTAAAGCAACGGTTGGTTGGTTGATTTTTGACGGCTGATTATCTACGCTAGGGATATAGGCCTGAGGGGGGAGTGCCCTTCGTGGGGGTCTTTCTAAGGGAGCCTAACCCGTATTTACGCATGGAAATCCATGGCTCGAAGAAAACCACGAAAACTCCGAACGATTAGGCCGACGGGCGCGACTGGGATCGAACCCAGCACCTCCCGTCTACCAGCTTCGAGAGCAGAACCTCTCAGCCACTGGTTGGGCTTTAAAGCAACGGAAACGGAAGTATTTATTAAATACTTCTGATTTAATTTTGTTCGAAGCCGAAAATTCTCCCAACCCTCCAACTCTTGCGAATGTGCATAAAGGGTGGTATTTCGGAAAGTTCCTTTTTATTTGAGTTAAAGCTCTTGTCCCGTCAGGCAAAGACAGTCGCAGCCCGCAGCTAATGCTAAACCTATAGGGAGGTTCTTTGACAATATCTCGTTTGCATTTAGACATAAAAAAAAAAAAAATACTTTTTTTTTCATTGGACAGCCGAGGTCGATCCCTATAGTCGGCCCTTTTTTACTTTTTTGATTTTGGTTGCAGGTATTTTGTATAAACTTACTTTCACTTTCGGAACCAGTTCGGAAAGTGAAAGTGTCATCATAAAAAAAAAAAAAAAACCCAAAAAAACCCAAAAAAACCCTGCAACCAAAATTGAAAAAGTCAACAAAGGGTGACTGTAGGGATCGACTATAAGGGGGAAATGTCAAAATGCAAACGAGATACTGGCAAAAAACCTCCCTATAGGTTTAGCATTAGCTCGCGACTGTCTTCACCTGACGGGACAGGAGCCTTAACTAACAGGGTAACTTTTTCAACCTCAAGTAAATTGAAATTCAGTTTTCAGACAAATTGCATTTGAAAGTACATCCCTCCCCATCTATTCGACGGTGTAAAAATTTAAATTGTGCGATGGTTAGAAATTAATAAATTTGAAAAAAACAATGCAAAATAGATTGATCAGGGTGTTTTGTCCCCTCACGGACATATTTTTGCTTTATAATATGGATTTTTATTGAGGTGAATAGTTATACGATAGTCATAGGTTACGGATTTACCTTCGGGTTTCTTTCTGCCATCACAATCGACCCGTTCTTCTCTGTCGCATACTCTCTTGTTTTTATCAAACAGCATCCCTGTGGGACAGACATCGATGCTATATTCTCCGTCTTTACAAATGATGAATTTACTGCAGTCGTCTGGGTGTTCGAAATCACCATCTTCTTCTTTACATTTATCAGTAATATCACTGGGTGTGGTAAATATTCCGGTTGTTCTGTCTGCAAGTAAAACAAAATGTGAACAAAAGTTTCATATTGTTAAAACTTATTTATTACAGACTAGCCGCCCTTGGCGACCAGTTTGGTCTCCTTTAAATCTATGCTAAGCATTGTATCATGTTACTTTTATTCATAATTGAATTTACTTGCTCAAATCGGAACATTCTGATACAGAAATCATGAACTCTGTAATTTTTATGTTAGCCGAGTGCAGGTGACAAATCGCCAAACGTTGTACCCGTCGTATTTTTTTCTTATTTCATTAATTTCATTTAAAATATAATACTTTCACTCATTTTATTTAAAATGCATAACTTTAATTTAAAACTGAAATACTTAAAATTTATGACTCTCAATTTTCTCTTATTTCTTAAAAGAAAAAAAAAAAAAAGAAGAAGAAGAAGAAAAGTAATAAATAATACCATAAACTATGACATTTAATTTCAACATCAAAGCTTTGTTTTAATTTACCTCACGAAGAATTGTTTATGATGGTCGCATGAGATGGACTATTATAATACCGGTGATATGATGGCGATGAAACAATACTTGGCGATTTATCACCTGCGCCTCGCTAACATTAAATTACCAAATTGGCTGTTTGGAATATAAAAAGTGAAGCGGTCAGCCCGGAACTATTGATGACAGTCACATGACTTAGGCTATTATTATAGAGATTATAATCTCGAAAATAAAAATCAAAAACATTTTAATAAATACAAAATCCCTGCCGGCACGGCCTACATGCACAGGTAGATTTGGAAGTTAAATACTAATTTTACCAACAAAAGCTAAATCAAGATAGAGATAAAACCTGTTTAACAATTTTATGTGGCTACTTTTGACGAGATTTTAATTTATCTGTAAGAGCTGGTTTTATCAGAATCGAGTTAATACGATATTTTTTCATTCAACCACTATTTATTTATTTATTTATTTATTTATTTATTTATTTATTCAACCGCTATTTTATTTATTTATTAATTTTGCCATAAGAATTGATCCTATCAAATTTTCAATATAAAAGTTGTAGATAAGATTAAGAAGATTTCTAATAAATTTAATTGAATTTGATATCTTATAAATTGACGAAGTTATGAATTTTTTTCTTCTTAAAACGCTATTTTTTTCACCCCTTGAGCCCATTTTTAATGTTATCAAAAATCTGTCCTATTTAAGTTTTGAGCCCTTTCCTAGAAGTAATAATAACTTTAAACTGATTTGATATATATATTATAATTAAGAAGTTATGGCTTTTTTCTATATTTCACAAAACTCCTCCGTATTTTCACCCCTCGTTGGTCCGATTTCCCCCATTAACGAACTTGATCGAGATTTTCTGCCCCTTGATTTTATGTATCATTTTGGAAGAGATTTGTGCAGAATTATGGAAGTTATCGTGTTCATAAAAAAGTTATATATATATAGCTTTGAACTGGGGTGGTTTTGGGTTCTAGGGGTCATGATCAGCGTAGATCTGCAAAATCTTTTCAGAAATTTCACCATAAAGGAAGAATGAAATAGGTAGTATTTTTTACGAAATCTACCTAATAAGCTTTTTAAATCGTCACACTTTACTTCCTATTATACAAAACCGTATTACTGTTTGCCTGTTGTTAGATCATTATGTTAAAACTACGAAATGGATTTTAACGGAATCTTCATTAGAGTGAATCTTGGTAAAACATTTAAAATGTAGGTTATAATTTGTGCAATTTGGGGCGTAATTGAGGAGATGTAGTCGAAAAATTAAAGTTTTCGTAACATTTATCGTATAAAATTTTACATTATTTAATCAATTTTAATCCCGGAAAAAGCGAGCTGAAAAGTCATTAAAAAAATCTGCCAAATCAGTTTTATGAATGAAAATGTACATTTCTTTTTAAACCTTTTATCATTTCCCCCCCCCCCCCCCCGATAAAAACATTTTTCACACAAGAGTTACTTTTAATAAAAATATAAAAAATATAAAAATTACGCCATTTTAATCCAAATGTAATTTTTTTTAGTGTTTCGAAGCACTAGTGAAATTTTGGTACGCATACGCAAAAAAGGTTCGCCATCCCTAGTCTAAGATATATAGAGTTAAATTTTCGCTCTCAATCTTCTATAGTCCTAATTACAATGGCATACAAGTTACGAAATGTGTTCTTATCCTTTATCTTTAAGAAGTAGCAGAAAAGCCTTCTTAAGGGGAAAAAAAAAAGTATTTATGCTATGGATTTATGCTCCTCAAAACTTTATTTATGTTGCACAATATACCTGCTTATGACAGAAAAAAAAAAAAAACGTATGCAACTTTTTTACGCGAATTATCTAGAATTGGAATAGTCCTTAAATAGTCTAAAAGAAGTCTTTAAAAGAAGGAAAAGCCCTTTTTTAACACTTTACAAGGTTTGTCTGTCCATTAGTCCACTCTCTAACTCACGTAAATATACTCGGATATTCATACAATTGAAATATACTAAACAAAATAGGTGTTGCTATCCAACGTACACTTATTCACAAATTAAAAGGACGATATAAAATAAACACACGAATAAAGAAAATCTCAACGTTTCGGTTTAATCTTTAAAACCATCATCAGGAGTAAAATTTTCTAAAATACAAATCGGCAGGAAGCAATCTATATGCTACATTTAAGATTTTCGTAATTTTGTTCAAATTAAAAAATAAATAAACAAATAAAACCATATAAATATTTACAGGGTGTTTCTACGATCATGGGACAAACTTGGAGGGAAGGTAAAGTACACATAAAAAAGCAATTTTTTGTATAGCAATGTGGGGTTGGAAATGAAAAGTTTTGGCGAAAAACAAGAAATGCGGAGGAAAAGAAAACAAGCGTCTTATTGACATAAAAATTACCATATGTGCTCAAATGTGTCACCACCAACATATATACATACCTGGCAAGGTATAGCAAGTGATTGGCGTGCCCTTTCGAAAGTTCTAGATGTCTCATCTATGATACACTCGTTGACTGTGATGAGGACATCATTGCAAGACTTTCAGTCGTTGTTCGTAAAACACTTGGAATCTGCGCAAAGGTACGCCAATCACTTGTTAGACACTGCCAGTGGTTCATTTGAGCCCTTACTATAATTGTTATGTCAATAAAACGCTCGTTTTCATTTCCACCGCATTTCTTTGTTTTTGACAAAACTTTTCATTTCCGACCCCACATTGCCATGGCCATAGAAACTCCCTGTATATATATATGCATATACATATCATTACAAACAAATTATAAACTGAATGAAAACTAATTATAGCATACCGAAAACAAAATTTCAAAATGATGCGAACGACTTTTTCATTCTCATAAAAAGTTCTTTTTTTTTTTTTTTTTTTTTTTTTTTTTTAACGGGAATCAAATAATAGATTTTAGAAAAGCTATACAAAATTTTAAAACGCTCAGCATCCAAACAAAAGTTTATTGATCTATTCGTTCCGTATTAGAAAATATGTTGCACATTTTGATATTATATTTGTGCAAATTATTTTAATGTGTTGTAGTTATAAAATCATTAGTTCAAAAATTATTAGGAAAAAATCTTACTAAGTTAATTTTGGCTCATCTTGTATATGCATATTATGTAAAAATCAGCGTATCATAATATATTTAGATTTTCAAAAATTACCTCTATCCCCTTCTATTGTGGAACGAGTTCCTATATCTCTGCCCGTTGTTCTGGTTCTTTCTTCAGTAGAGCCTGTAATTCTGCCACTTGCCGTAGAACTTTCTCGATCTCTTGTAGAACGAGTTCCTTTTCCGTTGCCTGTTGTTCTTCCCTCAGTAGAGCCTGTAATTCTGCCACTTGAGGTAGTTCCTTCTCGATATCTTGTAGAACGAGTTACTCTTCCATCGTTTGTAGAGCCAGTACCTTGATCTCCACTGTCGGTGGAACGGGTTCCTATATCCCTGTCCGTTGTTCTGGTTCTTCCACCAGTAGAGCCTGTTACTCTGCCACTTGAGGTAGAACCTTCTCGATATCTTGTAGAACGAGTTCCTCTTCCATTTTCTGTTGTACTTTCACCAGTAGAATCTGTAACTCTATCACTAGATGTAAAGTCAGTGCTATGATCTCCACTTCCGGTGGAACGAGTTCCTATATCTCTGCCCGTCGTTCTAGTTCTTCCACCAGTAGAGCCTGTTACTCTGCCACTTGAGGTAGTACCTTCTCGATATCTTGTAGAACGAGTTCCTCTTCCATCATTTGTAGAGCCAGTACCTTGATCTCCACTGTCGGTGGAACGGGTTCCTATATCTCTGCCCGTTGTTCTGGTTCTTCCACCAGTAGAGCCTGTTACTCTGCCACTTGAGGTAGAACCTTCTCGATATCTTGTAGAACGAGTTCCTCTTCCATTTTCTGTTGTACTTTCACCAGTAGAATCTGTAACTCTGTCACTAGATGTAAAGTCAGTGCTATGATCTCCACTTCCGGTGGAACGAGTTCCTATATCACTGCCCGTTGTTCTGGTTTTTCCACCAGTAGAGCCTGTTACTCTGCCACTTGAGGTAGTACCATCTAGATATCTTGTAGAGCGAGTTCCTCTTCCATTGTCTGTTGTACTTTCACCAGTAGAATCTGTAACTCTGCCACTAGATGTAGAGCCAGTGCCGTAACCTTCACTTCCGGTGGAACGAGTTCCTATATCTCTGCCTGTTGTTCTGGTTCTTCCACTAGTAGAACCTGTTACTCTGCTACTTGAGGTAGTACCTTCTCGGTATCTTGTAGAACGAGTTCCTCTTCCATCGTTTGTAGAGCCAGTACCTTGATCTCCACTGTCGGTGGAACGGGTTCCTATATCCCTGCCCGTTGTTCTGGTTCTTCCACTAGTAGAACCTGTTACTCTGCCACTTGAGGTAGTACCTTCTCGGTATCTTGTAGAACGAGTTCCTCTTCCATCGTTTGTAGAGCCAGTACCTTGATCTCCACTGTCGGTGGAACGGGTTCCCATATCTCTGCCTGTTGTTCTGGTTCTTCCACCAGTAGAGCCTGTTACTCTGCCACTGGAAGTAGTACCTTCTCGATATCTTGTAGAACGAGTTCCTCTTCCATTGTCTGTTGTACTTTCACCAGTAGAATCTGTAACTCTGCCACTAGATGTAGAGCCAGTGCCATAATCTTCACTTCCGGTGGAACGAGTTCTTATGTCGCTGCCTGTTGTTCTGGTTCTTTCACCAGTAGAATCTGTAACTCTGCCACTTGAAGTAGAACTTTTACCTTGGTCTCCTTCTTTGGTAGAACGGGTTCCTCTACCATTTTCTGTTGTCCCTGTTTGTCCTTTAGTAGAGCCTGTACTTTGATCTCCTTCTCTAGTGGAACGTGTTACTTTTCCATTGTCCGTTGTGCTAGTCCTTCCTTTAGTTGAACTAAAGACACTGTCGCTTGATGTTGATTCTGTCCCTTGGTCTTCATCTGCAGTGGAAAATGTTCCAATGTCATCGCCTGTTGATCTGGTTCTTGAATTCGTTGATCCTGTTGCTTCCGTTTCTTCGGTATCACTGTTAGTAGCATCTGTGTCTTGATTATCGGTTGTAGATTTTGTATGTTGATCTTCTCTTGTTGTTGAACCACTATCTGTCATAATCGTACCTTCTGTATTCTCTTCTGATGGCCCTGTTAATTTAGAATGACGAGATGTACTTAAAAAATAAATATTTATCAAATAAAGCATTTAAATAAGTAAGAAAATTTTACTATCATAATTTGTAGAACACGTATGACTTTGCTTTAATATAAAGTTTTTATAGTATTTTTTTATAAATATGTAAGAACTAAATTGTAAATAGATTAAGTGCGTTTGGTTTCATTCCTAAATCTCTTAATATAATAACTTACATTATCTTAAATTGTTTGAATTGAACTTTCAATTTAGATTATCATGGTTATATATTAGAATAGTGTCCAATTACTTTATATATATAATATTTATCATGATTAATATTAATAATTAATATTTAATATAATATAATATATAATATAATAATATTATATATTATATTATATATATATTAAGTTTAATACAATATAATATCAACATTTAATATAATAAAAATGATTAATAATTATTTGATATGTAATTATTTATCAAATAAAGCATTTAAATAAATAAGAAAATGTTACTGTCATTATTTGTGGAATGCATATGATTTTGCTTTAATATAAAGTTTTTATAGCATTTTTTATAAATATGTAAGAATTAAATTGTAAATAGACTAAGTGCGTTTGGTTTCATTCTAAATCTCTTAATATAATAATTTACACTTTCTTAACTTGTTTGAATTGAACTTTCAATTTAGATCATCATGGTTATACATTAGAATAGTGCGCAATTACTTTATATATTATAATATTTATCCTGATCAATATTAATAATTAAAATACATATAAATAAAAATACATATAATATTTAATATAATATTATATGTAATATAATAATATTATATATTAGTATATTATATATATTAAATTTATCAATATTTAATATAATCAAAATAGTTAATAATTCTTTGATATATAAATATTTATCAAATAAAGCATTTAAATAAATAAGAAAATGTTACTGTCATTATTTGTAGAACGCATATGATTTTGATTTAATATAAATTTTTTATAGTATATTTTATAAATATATATGAACTAAATTGTAAATAGTCAAGTGCGTTTGGTTTCATTCTAAATTTCTTAATATGATAACGTACACTATCTTAAATTGTTTAAATTGAACTTTCAATTTAGATTATCATGGTTATACATTAGAATAGTGTGCAATTACTTTATATGTATTATATTTCTCATGATTAATATTAATAATTAATATTTAATAGAATATTATATATAATATAATATAATTATATATTATATTATATATATTAAGTTTAATACAATATCATAAAACTAATTAATAATTATTTGATATAGAAATATTTATCAAATATAGCATTTAAATAAATAAGAAAATGTTACTGTCATTCTTTGTAGAACGCATATGATTTTGCTTTAATATAAAGTTTTTATAGTATTTTTTTTATAAATATGTAAGAACTAAATTGTAAATAGATTAAGTGCGTTTGGTTTCATTCCTAAATCTCTTAATATAATAACTTACATTATCTTAAATTGTTTGAATTGAACTTTCAATTTAGATTATCGTGGTTATATTAAAATAGTGTGCAATTACTTTATATATATTATATTTATCATAATTAATATTAATAATTAATATAATATTTAATATAATATTATATATAATATAATAATATTATATATTATGTTATGTATATTAAGTTTAATACAATATAATATCAATATTTAATATAATAAATCTAATTAATAATTATTTGATATATAAATATTTATCAAATAAGGCATTTAAATAAATAAGAAAATGTTACTGTCATTATTTGTGGAATGCATATGATTTTGCTTCAATATAAAGTTTTTATAGTATTTTTTACAAATATGTAAGAACGAAATTGTAAATAGATTAAGTGCGTTTGGTTTAATTCTAAATCTCTTAATATAATAACTTACACTATCTTAAATTGTTTGAATTGAGCTTTCAATCTAGATTATCATGGTTATATACGAGTATTAGAATAGTGTCTAATTACTTTATATATATAATATTTAACCAGTACTTACCGAAAGTATTTCTACTACTTATTATGCTGGTGGCAGTTGTTGGCACGATTGTTGTCTCTACAGAAATAATAACAGTATGGGTAAGTTGTAAAGAATTTTATAATACATTAAAACTTTTGATGTGTTATAATACTCTTTATAGTATAACACATCAGCAGTGTTTGGAATATTACCAAACACAGCTTATACTTATTGATCAAATTTTTTTTTCTTTTGTGTGTATGAAAATTAAATTATTCGCTGCATTTAGAATTAGATTAAGTTAAGGGACAATTTACCTCAAAATTGGTCAAAAATTCGGTTTTATTTTTTTTTTATATTAAATGAAAGCCTGTTTAATTATGAAATTTTGATACATTATTTTTACCCATTTTATCACGAATATTGTAAATTTAGTTAATACACCCAGCGCAATTATCTACACAAATTAAAACTTTAAATGACTTTTACATATTTTCACCACTTTCTTGTTTTAAAAATGCTAAGGCTTTTTTGGTATTTGAGATAGAGGTTTAAACTTTTTTGTATATGTTCTTTATTATATATGTGATAAATCTGCGCATGGAATTAGCCTTCAGGTTTTTTTTTTTGTTATTTTTTTTAAAAATAAAAGTATATGAAGATGTTTTAGATTTCATCGTTTTTCACTATATATATCAGTAAAATAATTATATTAAATGTAATATTAGATGTATCTAATAAACCATGCACAGTCTTGTGTAATACATATTTGAAAGTCTTTAAAAAAATTGGGCAAAAATTTCTATATTTAAAAAGTTGTAGGGATTAAAAAACAATCAATTTTTTTTTAAAACTTTTAATTAAATATGCAGTTAAAAAAAACACAAAATGTACAAATGTTTCAAAATGTACTTTTAGTTGAATATTGAAATGCAGTGAGTTCACTATTTGAACCATATTTTAAAAAATAAACAAAATTGCTGAAAAGGTAAACTGTCCCCTTAATAATAGAATATCAAGAATTCTTTTAAAATTTCACTCAATCTTTACAGTGAAAGGTAAGCAAAGCAGATAGAACTTTTTTGAATATAAACATAATTTCTTTTACTTTCTGACTACGCTGAAGACAATAAGAGAAAATGTAAAGTTAACAATCAAATAAATGGGAGTAGACATATTTTCGATGTTACTATATAGTTTTGAACTATTGAACTGATTTTACACATGCAATAGATTCGTCATTCGTAGATTTGCTATACTTGTCTCAATATGGCGGATATTGCAAAATGCATGTCGTCAGAAAGTCGTGTGTTGTTTTTCTCTTCTTATCCGACAGAGATGTGGATCATATGAAAGATTCTGCCGAGATGGTTGCAAAGGTGCATAGTTAATGTATATTTAGGTGGGACACTTAGACAGGTCAAAAATAGACTATGATTTCCCAATTCAACATTCTCGAAATGGTAGCTTAGTAGAAGATTACTAAAACGAAGATTGCATTTACTAACTAAAAAGGAAACAGCTATTAAATGAGTTAAAAACCTATTCTCTGCTTAGTTAAAAGTATTATTTACTGGGGGCACTAAAGTGGACTGACTGATTTTAAAATTCAGTAACTAGTTAATGGTGACAGCTGTTCAAAAAATTCTTGCAGGAGGGTTATTTAAGATGTCAGGGGATTTTTTACCGCGATTCTCGATTTTAATTTAAAATAGCAGCGATAGATGGCATTGCAAGCAATAGGTGCTAAATCGGGGGGCCGATTTTTGTCCTCTCTCTTCTCTTAATGCGAAACAAGGAGGTTAAATATATGTAGTGTTTTTCGTCGGCAAAGCAAATTTTGTTCTTAGTGACCCACTCCATATGTTTAACCTCTTTCTTTGGCAACAATACTGAGAGAAGAGAGAGGCCCAAAATCGGGTCCGGGTTTACCGCCTATCGCTTGCTGAGCCATCTATCGCTGCTATTTTAAACTAAAATCAACAATCGCACTAAAAAAAACTTTTGACATCTTACATAACCCTCCTGCAAGAATTTTTTTAATAGCTGTCACAATTTGAAACTTATTGAATTTTAAAATCAGTCAGTCCATTTTAGGACACCATGTATATTCAGTGTCAATTCTTAGCGTTGGCAAATTGTTACTTCATAAACTGTTTTAGAGGTATAATTTCAATTGAAAAAAATGTTTTGTATGTTTTCACTTATATCAAAAGTCATTTATCTTAAAATAGTTAGTTTTTAAAAAGCCACGAATCGAAATTTTTATTTGACCCTGGGTTCCATCTATACTAATATTATAAAGAATAAAAGTTCATATGTAAATTTAATTCATTTTTCAATTAATTTTCAGCAATGAAATTACGGTCGAAATTATTGAATATATAATACGCGATTTATCACAATGCTTACGAAGCGTAGGGCCAACAATGTGAAAAATGTCCAAGCCGGGAATAGAACCCGAAACCCTTGGAATAGCGCTCCAAGCGCTCTACCAGTGCTACGAGGACGATTCCCAGCCTAGCACTTACCACATATGTTGGTAAGGCTGCAACTGTAGCACAAGATGGAATAGCCTTCATGAGCACACAATCCTGTGGCAAAACACGAGACAGAAACAAATCCAGCATCGGTGAACACATATGTAACATATGTGTAAGAGAAAAATACTCGCTAAGAATAGTTTCTAGAAAAGTTCGAAATTTAAAAGTGTGAAATGAGAGGAAAGCGTTTTAAATTACGATTTTTGTGGAATTGTTAGAGATAGAAACTTAAAATTTGACATGGCTGTAACTTTTAAGACGCAAATGCACGCAAGAACAGTTTTTTTTTTTTAATTCGAAATTTGAAAGGTTGCAGGGTAAAAAACCATTCTAAACTTACGATTTTTGAGATACTAAGGCATTAAAAACTTGAAATTTGGCATGAATGGCTGTTACTTTTAAGATACAAATCCTCGGTAAGCATGTTTCTAAAAAACTCTAAATTTAAAAGCTAAAATAAGCGGAAAACGTTCTAAATTACGATTTCCATGGAATGTTACATAATATTTTAAAATTCATTCCACATCCGAATCAAATTTAGCTGGCATATTTGCAGTTCTGACTACAAATCACTGGCAGCTCCATCTATGTGTTATTCCAATATTAATGTCTTTATTATTGAAAAGTTAGTTTATTTTTTAAATTCTAACTAAATTAACTGTGAAACAAATTAAAAACACTTAAACATGTGCAGTTTATAATTGAAATGTATAAAAGCTTTTCTTGGTCGAAAAAGGCAAATTTAGGCTAAAAAAAAGACGGTTAAAACCATTAAAAGCCACCGGCGGGGCTTTTTAAAATTTTTAACCAGTTTTTTTTTTAAAACCTACAATATAATAAATTTTGTCCTTTGCTATTTATTACTTTTTTGTAATTATTTATTTGATTTTTTTTTATTGTCAACGTCTGGCGGATCAGCTAGTAAACACCAAGTTATTTAGAAAAACTTTGTCCACGTTCTAACCAGTAAAAAAGTAAAAATTCCCTTCTTCTAACAATCAAAATTTAAACGAGTTATGATACTTTGATTTTATGAATTTTCTACTTTTTTGGCATGAAAAACGTGTTTTTTCGTATTTAGTGCCAAAAAAATGCAGAAAATTCACAAATTCAACGTACCATAACTTAGTAGGTTTTAGTCACAGGAGAATGAAATGCTTGCACTTTCATTTGTTAGAGCATGGGGAAAGTTGTTCGAAATATAGTTCCAGGTTCTACCAGAAATCGAAAAGTCTGGTTAACGTCAACCCGAAACCGACTCGAACCCGAAATGAAAGAAAATTAATTTATATTTTAGTGCAATTATGGAAAAGTAGTCTATAATTACATCTCTAATGTGATTTTTATCTTTTTTGTATAAAAATAAACATAAAAAGAGGCAGGCGGGTGCGCACACCATCACCTCATCGAGCTGACGGCTGTAATTTTAGCATTAGACAGAACTCGATTAGCATATTAAAATGCAACTGGTCTCCCAAGTCATATCTTGGTGCAAAACACATGCAAACCCGATTTTAGTGGTTGACTGGTAGGTTTATCATTGTGTTTTCCTGAACCCAAAGGTATGAAAACACGGAGAACTGAGAGCAGGAAAACATAAAGGTAAATCTACCAGTCAACCACTGGAGTCGGGTTTGCAGGCGTTTTCCACCAAGATATGACTTGGCAGACCAGTTGGATTTTAATATGCTAATCGAGAATGTATAATTTAATATGCTAATGAATTTTAATGCTAATTAATTTAATGCTAATGAATTTTAATATGCTAATGAAAAACTGAGTCAACCCGAAGCCGACCCGAAATAACCAAAACTCAACCCGAAAACTTTAAAGTCAATCCGATCCGGAGCCAAACCGCAATGAAAACAATTAGTGTCAACCCGACCCGACCCGCGGTTCGGAATCGTGGGTAAATCGGAAGAGGTTATTGTATATTTTCGTTCATGGTTATATTATATTTACGTTGATTAAGAAACATTTTTTTTACAGAGGGCGTGTCTGAAAGTTAAACAAGGGAAATATAAACATCTGTTATAAATTAGAACAAATACACAAGTTTTCGGAATTTCTTTGTAATTATTTCTAAATTTCACTAACGTTTTCTTTTTTAACACCTGTATAAAGGTCTCTTAAAAGTGATTACAACATACCTTCTGGAACAATTCGATCATCACAGAATACCATCCACCATTCCAAGCACTTATTCCTCGTAGAATCAAAATACCGATCTCCAGAACATTCTCTAACTTCTGGTCTCTTGTCATGACAGTAGTAATACCATTTACAGAACTTTTCATGAGTCATGCAACCATGGCGGTCAGTGCAGTTGAAATCAGGATTTGGATCAATTATCTTGTCGTCTGGATCATCTGTATGTCAAAATGAGAAAATATTATTACTTTCTGGCAGAATGCTAAATTCTAAATGTGTTTAACTGTATATCTTTAAGATATTAAGTTCCAGTATCAGTGGCGCAGTCAGGATCCTCATCTGGGAGGGGTTTTGAACCATTGTTATTCATTCGGTGTTACGATTTCGTTGTGTTATATGTCCACAAGTAGTGTTTAGTAAATACGGAACACATAAAAACCGACTTAATGTAAGCACAAATTTATCATTTATGTGTTTAAAGATATTTTAATACGGCATCTCCTTCAACCTTTAGAGAGAGAGAGAGAAGAAAATAAGAATGGAGAAAAGCAATAGCAGTAACTTACATACTACTTTGCTGCTATTGCTCCTAACTTTTACTTTCATCAAATTTGTGTTAAAATAGAGGCTTCTATTATTAAGCCTCGAACCTGTTGAATGCTAAAAAGTTTTTGTTGTTTATGATTTTCTTTACTTTGTTTTTTACACATTATCTTTTTATCCTAATACAAGAGGTTTTGTATGCATCTTACTAATTTTTACATGCTGTGGGAGGGGTTTTAACCCCGAAATCCCCCAACCTCTTCGATACGCTAGAGAGAATTTGATTTGCTCTTGGCATAGATGACAATAAGCAAAGTGACTCCATGCTAATTAAAAAAAATGTAAAAGAACTTCTGTTATTCCAATGATTGGAAATAGCGCGCTACAATTAGCGAAACTACAGCAATCGCTACTTTTTCCGGAAGGTTTGCACGCTATATTTTGAAAAAAAAAAAAAAAAAAAAACTAATTTAGCGAGTAAAGTGATGCAAAAAATCAGTAGTTTGTAGTGAACACTGACGCTACTTTTAACGCTATTTAAATAAGAAATACAGTAGAATCTCTTTTATCCGAAACTCTTTTAACTGGAACTCTCGGTTAACCAAAATCTAATTTAAAAATTTTTTTTTTTTACTATCACATTCCTTGTGTGCAAGCGGTCCTTTACCACGAGCACATATAAATATTTCGGATACAGTTTCTTAGAATTCCGTTGAATTTAACTTGAGCTCCCGTAAACTGCGGAGTGAACTAGACCACAGTAAGAGGAGGGACAACCGGAATGTGTGAATGAGGTCTAGCAGGCGAAGAAAACGAACAAATTAGCAGTTCAGAAACTTTTGAATGTTTTGAAAAAGGTTTGGAGACCGTGATACTGGTAAACTAATAGTATTTAAAAAAAAACTTCGTGATAGGGCTGTAAAGCAAAGGCAATCGAAACTGCGTCAAACAAAACTTTGTTTCAAGACCTCGGGTCGGGATATATGTAAAAGGTATTTAATTTCAAAATTAAAATGCAGGTAATTTATTCTTGTTTCTATTTTGCTATTGCTGCATTTTTATTAAGCACTTGTTATCATAATATGAAAGACCGCATATACACTGACCTCCAAAAGTTAAGGAACAGAGACTGAATGCTTTCGATTGTACACAGTTTGTCGAATATCTACTAAAATTATTGGCGAATTGTTCTTGAACTTCTAGGATGTAAAGAACATGTTTGATTTCATATTTCTGTTGAAATGAAAATGAATGTTCAATGAAAGTTGTGTTAAATTTGGTTGAAAGTATGCTATAAACAAAAACTTTTGAATTTTTCACAGACACAATAACATCTTCACGAATATAAGTGCTATGCTTACACAAATGCACACAAACATTGAACAGGACCCAAATAGTCATTTAACACAGTGACAAACTATTTTCAGAATGTTCTGTTACGTAGGTGATCGCAGATATTATTTTATTATTAAATTTATCATTATCCCCCTGATTGTCATCTTGACTAAATCTTCACCGAGAATTATGAAATCAAACATGTTCTTTACACCTCAGAAGTTCAAGAACAATTCTCCAATAATTTTGGTAGATATTCGACAAACCATGTACAATCGAAAGCATTCAGTCCCTGTTCCTTAACTTTTGGAGGGCAGTCTATTTGTCATTAACCCCTTGAGGACGAGCGACCGGTGTACGTGTCGCGTAAGCTGCTCACAATTCGTGATTATTCTCACCAGTAAATGTTTATTGTAAATTTTACCTTATTTAATCCGAGCATTTTCCCGATTCAATTAGGCAAAAATTTCTGTTTTGAAAAACCAGTGGTAAAAAATTAAAAATTCTGTAAAAGACCCCTTCGTACCGAAAGGGTTAATCTTAAAATTGAAGCATTCTCGATTATCCGAAAATTTCAATTTTTCGAAAGATCGTCGGTCCCAATTACTTCGCATAATTGAGGTTCTACTTTATATATATGTATGAGGATGTGGGTTCGAATCCCATTTCTGACACCAAAGTGGGAAAACCCTATTCCGTTTCCATAGCGCTTTTAACTTTATTCTATCTCAATAGATTATATGATTTATTTACCAATTGGAATAATTGTTTGGCTAATGAAGTGGGGTTAATTTCATTTATGGATATACTATGTCATATATGTAGTTTCTCTATTCTAAAAGAAAGTGACTAACGCTGTCACCTTTGCCGTAAATTAATTTTTTTAATTTTCTTTTTGAACTTCACTAATATTAAGAAAACTACTGCATACAAGAAAAAAATAAAAATTGGTGGTATTATAACGATATGTTTGATAAACACGCTAAAGCAGACAGTTTTTAAATCGAATAATCATTTTAAGAGATATTTAATGTTAAATTTGGTCAAAATTGTTCCATTAAAAAACTTTTATAGGAGCAAAAACTATACATAGAAATGTAATAATTTTTTCTAAGGATATGCATTACAAACATGCGGTGTGCAGACTGTATTTATTTTTTTAATTTGACTAATATTTTGAGTTTTTTTTTCAATTTTTTATTCAAATTTCATAATTTCAAGAGATATTTTTCTTTCATATTCTAGAACAGGTTGCTATTTTAAATTGTTGTCAATTGTAAAATCAACGCAAATAATAATATTTCCTTTCAATTAAAAGTTTATTTGCACGTGATAATTAAAAACAGAAAAAAAACCCTTTCAAAATAGAATTAAATGATTACGTGTTAAAAGCTTGAAAATATTGTAAATTTCGTCATAAAAATTGTATTTACACGGGAATATTAAAAGAGAAAGAACACTTTAAAATGACAAATTCATTAACATGCGTTAAATGCAGTAAATGGGGGAAAATTACGTCATATTTAAAATGGCGAAATAATAATGTTGCCCAGCAGTTTAAATTAAAAAATATATTTACACGAGACATTCATTTCATATTTCGAGACGATTTTTTAAACTTTTGTTGCTAATTATAAGACAGCGCAAATAATAATATTTCCTTTCTAACAATAAAACAATTTTCACTTAAATATTAAAAAGATAAATAAAACTTTAAAATAATAAATTTATTAATATGTGTTAAAAACAGTAAATGGTGGAAATTACGTCATATTTAAAATGACCAACTAATAATATTGCCAGTTTAAATTAAAAAAATATATTTGCACGAGACATTCATTTCATATTTCGAAATGATCTTTTTAACTATTGTTGCCAATTTTAAGGCAGCGCAAATAATAATATTTTCTTTATAACAACAAAAGTATTTTCCCGTGAATCTAAGAAAGAGAAAGAAAACATTGGTGAAAATTAAACCAGATTTAAAACGATGCATTTAAAATGTCTTATTTAAAAGAATTTTCTCCTAGTGTTGTTAAAAAAATACCGGGAGGCAAAGACTCTGTTTTCTTAGTTCATTTTATATTAGTTTATTATCAAATGTTTAACTAATAGTATTTAATCAAACACGAAAAAACAGCAGCTGATTCGGCCTTAAAATTTCACAATCAAAGAGAAATGAATGGAAAAACGTTTACAGAGAAATCACTACTGTTTTTTTAAATTATAATTCAATCTTCCGTAATATTTTTAAAGCCGATCAAATTAGCGCGTTTTTAGAGTCTGCAGTGTCTGAACGGGGATTGGCGAGCGTAGCTCGTAGAGCGCAGAGACCCCTAAAATTGGTTAAATTTTTGAGTCATGGTCAATATGGTGATGCAGTTCTCTCGCTGGGTATGACTTTGATTTAAATTATTTCATTTTTTAATGTTGTTCCTTGATGCGGATATTGCATTGATTAATAATTTTTCTTAATTCAATTTATTTGGCATGTTGGATTTATAACCATTGGTGTATAGTCGATCGGGTACATAATGGAATTCAGTTTTTAGCTTATTGCTGGATTCCATTACAGAAATAGGCTATGTTTTTTGCTTATTATATATATTTTATGTACCCTTGAAAAAGTGAAATACTATATAAGCTTCCGGCTTCATTCATCCATTTAATCTATTGTTTGGTTATGATACGTCTTTTTGTGGTTCAACATTATTTAGCTGGTTATTTGTATCTTTTGTCTTTAATAGGATAGTTTATCAAAATTTGGTGGTTTTTCATATGTTTATATAGATTTATCGTTCGCAATATGCTAGTGAATTAGTGATATTGCTTGATTCTGTATTACTAGTTAAAGGTTCCATTTTTATTTTGTATAATGTCAGTGTTATGAATTGTAGCTAAATTTATTAATTTAATTTTAGTAATTGGAAATCGATGATGATTTGTAATTATATAATGGTTATATATATATATATATATATATATATATATATAAATCTTACCATTTGGATGGATTCTTTTGCCGCAATTTGTTTCCTGTTCTTCATTGCAGGCTTTTTTCTCCGCATCATAAAGTTGTTTCTTAGGGCAAAGTTTTTCTTCAGCTACACCGTTGACGCACAAATAATACTTCTCACAATTCCTCTCGTGTGGATAGGTACCATCACTTGGGCAGTCAAATTTAGGTTTCTCAGAAACGGGTTCTGTTAATAAGAGAAATAAATATTTTTTTGGTGATTTGTCAATTTCGAAATGGTATACGACATAAAATAAATAAAAAAAGATTAAAGGAAAAATATACATTATTACATTAAGAAATAAGATTGTAAAATTTTGCACAATGATCATCAAGACATAGGTTTAGTTTAAAAATAGTTCAAGTTGGATTTATTTAAAAAAAAAAAAAAAAAAAAAAAAAAAAAAAAAAGAAAGGAAAGGAAAGTAGATTTATAAAGAAGAGGATTCAGAATAAGATTTTGTGTTTGTATTGTGAGAATCATGCAAGTTTATTGATATTATAATATGTAGAATGAAAAATTTATTAACCATTTGGAAAAATGGTTATCGTCCTCTGTCAAGTTAGGAAATCAAAAACATATCTGAAGCGTTTTATTGGTTGAATCCGCATTTTATGCGTTTTCTGATTGGTCTATACAGTAATCTGTATTTTCCCTTTACTTTCAACAGAGATGGATACTTCTGTTGCCACTATGACAAAAAAGTAATAAAAACTACAAAAAAATTAATAACTCAGAAACAAATTGAGATACAGCTTTCAAACAATGCATTTAAAAGTACATTTTTTTTTTCTCTATACGACGGTGTAAAAAGTAATATTGTGGTATGTTTAGACGTTTAAGAATGAAATTTCATTTAAAATTGGTCCAGGAATATTAATGTTTAATCCATGACGTACGTAATGAATGACCAGCTCCGTAGAAGTTTAAAAATGTACAGTACCGAAAAATGTAATCCATGGCGTACGTAATGTATGATCAACTCCGTGCGATTTTTTATGTCTTAAATTTTAGTCTTTGAAAAAATCATTTTCCAAATGGTTTTTGTAATTTGTTAAATTGCATTTTTGAAAAATATTGTTATGGCACATTTATCATCATCCTGAATCACCGTTTAAAGACGAATCAGAATTATTATGTTATTGGAAATGGGTATAGCCTACACATACATATGTATTAGAGATTCCTTGTAAGTATTTGTTAACCCTACACCAAGAAACAGCTTTTAACATCATACAATAAAGCTTGTTAAAATAACATGATTTCAAGACTTATTAATTATATACATAAATCAAGGCAGCCGGGCGACCAGTAATTCTTGCAATTAAAATGAGAATGAAATTAATAAAATCCCTAATATAAAAATATTTAAATTTAAATTTTGAATTAATTAATTAATTTTGTACATTTAATACATTGTAAAAACATTCCGTGAAAAAAAAACAGAAAATGTACTGGCAGCAAAGTTGCCGTCTACTCTCAGTTTTTTTTTCATATAACTTCCGCTTTGGCATTCGCTCGTTTTCAAGACGGAATGTTTTCGCTGTTCGAGACGGTAATTTTCTGTTTTTAGAAATAAATGTGAGCGATAGCGCAGTGTTAAATAAATCATCTGAATAATAATTAGATATACTGATGCATAGTTATACGGAACAGGTAGTATTTGTATTGAATGTTATGACACCCGTTTTCTATCGCCTTGCTTTGAGCCCCGGATTTGAGTCTCGGAATTCGCCATTAGAGAATAAATACTGCCACCTACGTCCACTGGCAATATCCAACAACTTACTTGTAAGCCAAGATATCAATTACGAAAATTTAACTATAATTTTTTCACTAACTTTCAATTGATAAGGAACATTTCTGTATTTAACAAAAGGAAATTTATCGTTTATTCCGGTAAAATTTACAATTTCACTCAAAATAGAAAGTTTCCTTTAAAAGATAGAAATTTCACATAAAATCACCCGTGTATATACAGATTTTTTTTTTTTTTTTTTTTTTTTTTTTTTTACAATGAACATTTACTTCAAAATTGAGTGAAATTTGCAATTAAATTTTAATAACGAAATGAATGCATGTCAAAGCATCCGGATACAATAATATGTTATAATTTTTAAAACAATGAATAGATTAGAATGGGGTAATTGTCACTAGTAACGAATTACAGAAATGAATTATACATTGCTCGAAACAATTAGGGGATATTGTGAGGTTGGTAGGAAATGGCCACATAAACGACAACTCTTTTCGAAAAAATGAAAGAAAAGAGATTAAAAGGAAAAAATTATAACATTTACAAAGTTGGGAATATGAAAATTACGTCTGTGACGTAGAAAACGACCAGCAACATTTCTTGTAAGGAGGGTATTAAAAAGAATTGATACGCGTTGAATGTTTTGTAACAGTGAATACGGTGTTTCAACAAAATGACTTAGCTCAGTCAGTAGCCAGGAGGATCATCGATCGTTTAGAGGCGGGTCAAATGCAATCCGTTGTAGCGGAAGCGTTCGGAGTTTCGAAAAGTGTCATTTCCAGATTGTGGAATCGATTTTTTTAAAACTGGAAATGTTAGCCAAAGTACAGGACAAGGTTGTACGCGTGCAACAACACAAAATGAAGATCCGTATTTAACATTCACTGGCAGAAGAAATCGCAGTATGAACGTCACTCTATTACAACAGCATCTTCAGAGGCTACTGGTACCAGAGTTTCGACTCAAACTGTTGGAAACCGACTCCATCATATTGTTTCGTATGCTTGCAGACTTGTAGTTGTGTTTCTTTAACAGCGGGCCACCTGCTGCCTGCAGAAGGTGGGCACATGAGCATCTCAGATGGGGGCGTAATGAGTGGTGCAACGTGCTCTTCACGGACGAGTCCACTTTAGTGTACAACTTGACAATAGGCGAATTGCGATCTGGAGAGGACGTGACACTCGGAATAATCCTACATTCGTGCACGAAAGTGTCCGATTTGGCGGAGGCGGAATGACGGTCTGGACCAGTATGTCTATCAATGACCGTAACGACCTATACGTTATCAAGAATGGAGCATTGACGGATCAGCAATATAGGGATGAAATTCCCAGACATATTGTGGTCCCTTACGCTGCAGCAATCGGGGGTGGATTCATTCACATGGGCGATAGCGCCAGGCCACATCGTGCTCGACTAGTGGACAATTACCTTTTCGACGAAAGAATCCATCGAATGAATTGGCCAGCATATTCCCCAGACATGAACCCTATAGAATATGTTTGGGGAATTGTAGGGAAAAGGGTCGCTGGTCGCTTATCATCCACACAAACAATTCAGCAGTTGGAAAGCTTTCTTCTACAGGAATGGGAGAGAATACCCCAATGCCTCTTTGATAACTTCATTGATTCCATGCCTGCCTTGTAGGTGTTTGAAACTACTTTCGGTCAGTGAAAACCATACTCCTTATTGAAACTCATTTGTATCCTACAAATCACATTTTTTGTTTGTTCGTATGATATGCACGAATTGTGTATTTTTTATTTACTGACAAATAAATATTTAACTATCCCATGTGCGTTGCTTAGTTTTCTTTTTACATATCTTACAACACATATAGATCATATAACAGTCAACAAAACATTTCTTCCTCCGCAGTTTATATCCGAAATCATAATATTCCCTAGTTGTTTTGAGCAGTGTACTTTTTATGATGAAATCTCAATTTTCTTGAGTAAGTGAGCCGAATTCAACGAAAGAGGGTATATTTTGCAACCCATTCAATTAATGGCATATATTACTGACATAGTAGGGGTCAAAGGGGGTTTAGAAGTCCAGGGAGGTTTCTATAAAAAATGGTGAAACTCATGTCCCATTATTTTCGACGGAGAATCTAAATTCACCATGAAATTTCGAAAACATAAATGTCTAAAACACCCAATAAAAGTGTAGAATAAAAGAAAAAAATGTGAAACATTAAAATCGCCAAAAAAGTAACACATGCCCTTTTAATAAATTCACGCTCAGTTGTTCAGTGGTATTGTCGCATTGGATCTAAAAATTATAAATTGATATTATATCAATATGTATTTAAGCATTTAAATAAGTTATATTTATTAAATTATTAAATCAGTTTTTATAAATATAAACTTGAGATGTAGAGGAGAAGGTCCAAATACCGGCTACTGGGTGTTCTGAGAACTGAGCGCAGCGCAGCCTAGCTTCGATAGGCAGAACTTGGAACGTTAATTGAGAGAAGAAAGTTACGAGAAGCTCGTCGCTGAAGTCTGTCTCATTTGCAAACAGCAAATGCAAAAGTGTCGAAACGACGTAATCTGGAACATCAAAAGTTTTTCTGATATATGTTTCTGATTTTTTTAAAATATACTGATCGTATACTAGCTTGAATTAATGATTAAGTTATTTTCTAGACATATTTAGCTCGCAATTGCCGCGCGCACGTTATTGTTATTTTATTATATGAATGAGTAATACCGGTTGTAACTTAACCATAGCAGTCGTCCGAATACCGGCTACCTTGAGTGGTCTAAATACCGGCTATGCGGTATTTGAACCTCTCTCGGTTGCTCTGGTTAAAGGGGAGGAAAAAATTAATTTAAATAGATCCATAATTAATAAATTAATTTAAATGGTTCAGAAATAGTCCCAGTCCCATTTCGCAATATGAAAAAACAAACAACAACAACAACAACAACAACAACAACAAAAAAAACAACCGTGGCCGTAATTCTTCAGGAGCGATACTGGTTAAAGGATCACTTCACAAAAAAGTGATGTTGGACACTTCAAAATTGCCTGCAATAAATGTGAAGAGAAAGAAGAAAAATGACGGAGGAAAACAGGTGAAAGGGACATTGGATTTCAAAATTTTGGCAGAAATTGGATTTTTAAAAAGTGATAAAGGAAGATATTTAACAGCGGAAGATGATGCCAATTTATGTCTTCTGCATGGGTGCTTTTTCTGCGGACAAGAGCAGGGTGAGGGGATTCTGGGCTAAATGTTAAAAATACGATATGTGGGCCTATAGCGACTGCACCGACGCAGAGAGTGATATTATGTTTGTGATTTTTTCAGATAAAATAATTCTCATTTCAATCATCAAGCTTTTTTTTTTACACGTTAAAAAACAAAATTAGAAACATAATAAAAAGAAGACTGCGAGAGACAGGCGTTAAGAATTTCATAAATTTCACAAAAATGCTTGTTTATTAACTCATTCAAGACAGTTGGCAAAAAAACTTGCCATGTAAGATGAACAAAACTTTTAAATTTGAATACCAGTATTTTAGTTTGGAAATTTTCACATTATCTAATCTCAAATTTTGAGCGATTAAATAATTCAAAATTACAATGTTTTAAAAACTGGTGTGGGGGAAATAAAAGAAATGTAAAATAGGCTCGTCTTTAATGGGTTAATAATTGCGTATTTTTTCTGCGCATAAGAAATGTTATTGATCAATAAAATTTATTAAAATAATATTCTAATTGCTTAATAACTGTCATTAGCTCTATTTGTGTGATCTTCTGGGGAAAAAAAAACAAAAAAACTTATGTAGCCGGTATTTAGACCCCATTTTCAAAGCTCAAAATTTGAAGACTTTCGCAATTTTGCTTTTTATAAAGAGAAAACGCTTTTTAAACTCATTTTTTTCTATAAACAAGTGTAAAACATGTCAAGGTATCCTGCTGTCACTTTTCCTTTACTAATTTTGAAAATTGTATGATCTAGATTGAAAACAAAAGTGGTAGCCAATATTTGGACCTTTTCCTCCATGAGATTACCTTACCTTCGGTAGTTGTTCTTTCAGATATTATTGTAGTACGTCGTCTTTCAATATAAGGAGTGCTTTCGAATTCATCAAAAGTGGAGCCAAGTTCTAGAGGGACAAATAATAAGTATTATTTATCGAATCACATTAACATACAATATATGAAGAAAATTATCTGCACATGAGTAATATTTCAAAGTAAGCCATAATATTGCTTCTTGCAAAATAGTGTACTACTCCGAGTGCATATTTTTAATACTATGGTAAAAGCCAACTACAATCAGGCCACAAAAATTAAATTTTAAAATTTAGTTGTTGAAACATCAATATTTTTGCGAAAGCACCATTGATCTATCTCACTTTTTATTGTTTTACTTTTACGATCTCGATTTAAATATTCATATCAACAAAATTGTCTGCAGAACTTAGAATTTAGAATTATCAGCAGAAAATTTAATCGGATACCTAAAGCAGGACTAATCAACCTTTTGCCCAAGGAGTACCAATAGTTTCTTACAGAAATCTTCACCTTATTTAATATCTGAAATTCTGCGATTAAATGAAGCGAAGATTTCAGTAAAAAATTACTGGTAATTTGTAAGTACCAGGTTCAGCAGCCCTGATCTAAATAAATAATTCCCCAATAAAGAAATTTTCAGAATGGACTATTACAAGATCAGATTGAACTATTGAAAGTCCTTACCTTTACCTGCACATTTTTTGTAAATTTTTTAATGTAATTCAAATACCACGAGATAAGCTCTAATATGGGTATTTTTAATCGTAAGAACAAAAATTGAATCCTAAAATTAGAACACTCATATTAAAATATTGAGCTTTTCAAACAAATATTGGCAGTTACCTTTGACCACATAGTATATACGATTCATGCATACACACAGTTTAGTATAGCAATATAATTGAAATGCACACATAAAAATAAATGAAAGTTTTTTAAAACAACCAATCTGAATATCTTGTGGGAAAAAAATTCTTAAAGAAAAAACGGAAATTGTTTTGTATTTCATTTTCCCCCACAAAGATTGCTTACCATTATTTTATCACTGTGTAATAACTTTTACTTTCTGGTAACAACATTTACAACATTATTTCTCGAATGTCCGGCAACGACATTATTTTCGAATAATATTGTAACAGTGTCTGTGCAGTTATAGGCCATTTATAGAATTTCTATTTGAACATTACTTCTTTAAAAAAGGTCTAAATTTTGCATTTCAAATTATCTTGGAAAAGGAGTGATATAATTTTTTGCTGTAGCCCTATGCTTCCTATTGTACAACATGCAAAATAAGATGCTTCTGGAAATGAAAGGTGTGTATCATGGCGAAATATCTGATTATAGATTACAATTCATGTCCCATTTAGGATGATTTTTCGGACAGAACTATATTATTTGTGAGGCTCGCAACCATAGTAGACCAAGTCCATTTTGAAAAAAATGAGATAGTCCATTTAGAAGGTGCAAAAAATCTGTTTTATCAACTCCCACAGTAAACCAAGTCTGTTTTCACATACATTCTCATATACGAGTATGTTATCTGTTTACAGACTTGGTTTACTGCGGGAGCGGATAAAACAGATTTTATGCACCTGATAAATGGACTATCTCATTTTTTTTTTCAAAACGGACTTGGTCTACTATGATTGTAAGCCCCTCATTTATCGATTAATATTTTTATTGTGTTTGTGCAAAAAAAGTTGATTGGTAGGTTTGCCACTTTAATTCCGACTTCTTCAAATTTGGCTAAATTTCACATTACAAACGATCTCGAAAAGAAAAGTTCAGCCTTTTTAACTTTGGATTTAATCGTGCAAATAAAATTTGTGCCGAGTGGAAAGAAAAAAAATCCGCAACATAGTTTTGTATCTGAGCTCGTTTCTTTAGTAAAATCCTTATTTTACAATCGTTCTGGAGTTCTTGCATGTTTCAAGCCCACTATCCCTCCAGACTACAGAATTGTACCATACTAGACTAAAATGACATTAAAACGTTTTTAATTTTAGAAAAAAAAATATTCTTAATAACTGTAACGAAATAAAACCGTCGCATTAATAAAATGATCAAAGAAAATAAAAAAAAAATCAATTTAAATCGTAATTTCTGAAAAAAGTTAACTCTATATGTATCAATTATTAATAATAATAATAATGAAAAGTATATACGTGTTTCAAAAGTGACTTAAATGCTTTTAAATGTGAAAAAATTGCATAAAAATTCTAGAGAGAGACAAATTACAATAAAAAAATTAGGCAAAATAAGTAAAGAAGTGATCCTAAAGTTGGTGATAATGAAATATTTCATATCACTTGAAACTGCCATACATATATGCAATTTGAGTTATTTCGATTGTAAAATATCGGACTTATTTTCAAGACAATAATGATATTATAAAATGATTATGTGAGACTTCAATAATGCAATAAATGATTAAAAACATGATGTAATGAAGTAATGAACTTTTACTATTTAAATTAATCACTCATTGTCATCAAAATATCTGAGTTACGTTGAATAGATTGTTATTATATTGTTTTTCTTTCATATCTCATATTCCTACTTTTACTGAATGTTTGATAGCAAATAGGCAATAGATATCCCTATTTTCAGAAACTATTTTAACAACCATACTGTAAAGAAAGGAAAAAAAAATCTGTAAAGTTACTAAGGTTTTTCTAGGAAACTAGGATTCCTAGAATTTTTTATGTTACGGCAACAACAAATTCATGTAACAGATACACTTTTGCACCAAAAATCAAAAAATCTGAAAGGTTACTAAGAATTTTTTATGAAACTGGGATGCCTAGAACTTTTCATGTAACTGCAACCAGGGTTGCAGATAAAATTTTAGTAAGATTGCTGTAATTTTAGCAGATTCATTTGTAAAGCTACTGATTTCTGTAACTTTACAAAAACTAGTTTTGCAGATTTACAGCTTTTTTTGTACAGTTACAGACAAAAGTTTAGTATGCATGTAACTTTACATCTGTAGAAGTACAGATTTTTTTTACAGTGCACGTTTTAAGAAAATAATATTGTACAATCATACGATCATTATAGCACATAGTATCAGTACACTGTAAAAAAAAATCTGTAATTCTACAGATGTAAAGTTAAGAAATCTGTATGCTTACTAAAATTTTATCTGTACACTATACAAGAGAAAATGTAAACATACAAATCTAGTTTTTGTAAAGTTACAGAAATCTGTAGTTTTAGAAAATAATCTACTAAAATTACAGTAATCTTACTAAAATTTTATCTGTAACCCGGGTTGCAGTTACATAAAACGTTCTAGGTATCCCAGTTTCCTAAAAAAATCTTAGTAACCTTACAGATTTTTTGATTTACGGTGCAAAAATGTAAGAGTTGCATGATTTTTGTTGTTGCCGTTACATAAAAAGTTCTAGGAATCCCAGTTTCCTAGAAAATTTTTAGTAACTTTACAGAATTTTTTTTAGTGTATATGAAATTACCGAAAAAAAAATCGGTAATTATTATACATCTAATTTAAAGATTATTTTGATTCCCATTCTGGCTTATCTACAATCACTGATAGAGTTAGACTTGACTAACAAGAAAGAATTGCCTAATCCTCGTTTGCTTGATGGATTTTTTTTTAATGCTATCTCCTTGTCACTTATATTGGGAAGTTTAGAATATCTTATACTAAAAGAAGTGATTATATGTGCTTAAAAAACACTCATAATTTAAACTTAGGGTACAGGGTATTAGATACACATACTGAAGGTATAGATTATATATTTTAATAATAATAACATAAATAATAATAATAATAAAGGTCTTACCTTCTGGAGTTAGCCTATCTCCACATGAGACCATGTACCAATCTTCACAGTATCCTCTATCGATATCGAAATACTTTCCTTCGGGACATTCTCGGAGTGTCACTTTGTTCTTTTGGCAACTATAATAATAGTGACAGTACGATTCGTGAGCAAAATCACCTTCGTCACCGGCGCAGTCATAGCTAGGTTCTCTGTCAATGATTTTATCTGGATTGTCATCTAATTAGAAAATACGTGGAATTAAAGATATAAAAATATTAATCATATATCAATAAATTTATTCACTATGCGCTTCTGAATTTATTCCTTATGTATCAAAGAATTTTATTTTGTAAGTTATAGGGTAAAACAACATTTTGTGTTTTCTTAATTATATGTAAATAAAAAAATAATAATCATCATAGTGCTATGACTTTTCTCCAATGCACAATGATTGTGTATGTCACGTGACGCCATGAAGCAGAGAAAATATCTACAATAAGAACTTTATTAGTCACAAAGAGGCGATGTAAGAAGGATCTAAGTTCTAACGGTGGAATCTTTCAGTATTTTTATTCTAAAATAATTTAGAATTCGAATTTTGTTCTTACACTTACAAAGCATTTATCCCGTATCCAACCTTTTCAGGGAATTTCTCACAAGAGAACTCTTATTTTAAATAAGGGCTTCATTCTTGCCACGTGGAACTCTCTACTGCTATTTGATTAAGATCGCTTTTATGACTACTGTTCATTTATACAGGGTATCCCAAAAGTCTCCGTACAACTTCAAAATTTTATTACAAATAATAATAATAATAATAATAATAATAATAATAAGCCTACAGAAAAAATAATTACAACAATACATAGAGTAACTCAAAAAGTTTTTTTCTACTATCTTAGTATACTTCTATATGAGATCTTTTCGTTGCACGCGACGTTTCCATGCGATGAAGCAGTTCAACAAGTGCGGAACGAGTACGTGAAACTTTTTTCTAGGAGCCCTGTAAAATCAATTATCAATCAAATTTATTATGTCAAAAATCGCAACACACAGAGTGCTTCATAAACGACTGCAACTTTCAGCTTACAAAATTCAGATTGTGCCGGCGTTACAAACTGATGGTCATGCGAAATGCTTCAAATTTGCAGTTGAAATGCTTCATCGTATGGAAACGTCGCATGCAACGAAAGGATCTCATGTAGAAGTATACTAAGGTAGTAGGAAAAAACTTTTTGAATTACTCTATGTACTGTTGTAATTATTTTTGCTCTAGGTCTATTATTTTTTTAAAATCAATTTTTGAAGTTGTACGGAGACTTTTGGGACACCATGTATTTACTTTTCCAGTCATTCAAGCCATAGTGGATCGCATTCCATTTTAAACGAACATTTTTGTCTGTTTCTTCTTACAAGTAAAGGTACTATAGTCTGGCGGCGAATTTCTATTTTCATAACTCATTCTATTCGTCTCATCGAGGTAAGTAATTTGCTACCTCGCATATCGGCTATTGACTTTTAATAATGACAGGGGGCTAGGGTCAAATTTTAAAAATTTGCATAATGCGGGTTACCAAAAATAAAACAGTAGCAGAAAATTCCTTCTCATGCAACCGTACGCAGACGTCCCGAAAGTTACGAAGTGACTGAAAAACTGACAAAAGAACCGACAATGTGTGGTTACAAAGATTTTTGCTCGTAGTTCGGGAAAAAGTATTGACAGGATGAACAAAACTAAACCAACACAACACAAGTAACCAGTGGGCTACTTTTTTAAAATTTAGATTTCTTGATTGGCACCACTTTTTTGAAATAGTAAAATTCGCCTTATTTAATGACACATTAATTAATGAGAAAACAAGGGGAATTTTACCATTTCAGAAAAGTGGTGCCAATCAAGAAATCTAAATTAAAAACAAAAGTAGCCCACTGGCAACACTGAACTAGACAGGGACATCATAACTTGCGAAAACCTGACTCCCAAGTAGCATACGAATATTTTATCTGCAATTACAAATTCTTATACTAACAGCAATAACATAACCTTATAGTAGTTATTGGCAATGTATGGCAATGTAAAAACAATTAGTAAACTTAAATCGCACTTATTTCTTTGAAGGCATCTGTTTTTCAATGAACGAAATTTTGAACTTTGACCCAGCCTCCTGTCATTATAAAAACTCAACAGTCGATATGCGAGGTATAAAATTACTAAGCTCGAAGAGACGAATCGAATGAGCTCTAAAAATCGAAATTCACAGCCACAGACTATATAGTACCTTTACTTGTTATTGATGACCTTAATGTGCTAAACTAACCCTTCTTTAGCTTGAAAAGGTATATTTTTTCTACCAAAGTATAATAAATAAAATATATGTAAGAGCAAAAGAAGTTTTTTTTAATACACTCTTTTATAAGCATTCAATGTTTATCTTGAAAATCACACGGCTGCAAATCGTGATTTTTCAACAAAAAATTCCGTTATAATACACTAATTTAACGCGTGCACCAAACCCAATTATGAAAAATTCACCGCTTTTTTACGCTTAGTAGAAAGCGCGAGCTAATGAATTTATTAAAAACAAGTAATATAAAAATTTTGTTTTTAAAGTCAATTCCTACTTAGGTCATCAAAGAAAAATTTAATATAATCCCTTAAGCTAATATTAGTTTTTGTTGCATCAAAATATCTCAATTTGTTGATTTTCTATAAGGAAGTAGGTTTACAATGGAAATCTATGGGAATTTGGCGAAATATTAGAGATATCGCCAAGTTGGCGTCACTTTTGGCGACTCATTTTGGCCGCCAAATTTGGCGATATATCACCAAGTTGGCGACAAACTTGGCGGTGTTTGGCGACAGAACAGGGTCCCCCCTATGGTAACCCCTTATTGAAAATACTTTCATTGATCTTCAATAACCAATGGTCGCCATTTTGTTTCCCGTGCAAAACTAAAATTAATTAATTAAAATTTAATTAATTATAAAAATAATAATATAATAATATTAATATAATAATAATAATATTAATTATAAAATTATAAAAATTAATTATAAATTAATTAAAATTTAATTAATTAATTAATATTTGAAAAAACTGTATTGACATCAATTGTCATCCAGTACAAGTTTTAAAAAATTTATTTCAACTTGATAGGATGAATAATGAGTATTTTATAAACGATTGAAAATCTGAACAAGATAAATATATAAATAAATAAATAAATAAATATAGGGAGAGTGTGAGCTAATTGTAGGAATTGAAAAAAAAACTAGTTGGATGTGGCAATCCCAAAACTTTCTTCTATCTCATACATGTTAATACTTCAAAATTCGCTATCACAGTGCCAAAATTAAATGATAATCTATGCCCATCGTGAGGATTCTGAAATTCCGCGCATTAGTTCTTGAGATAGGACTACTGCTTATATCGTGAAAAATGCAGCATAAAAGCGCCTCCTGTTGGGCGATTTACACCAAAATATATAATCAGCAATAATATTTATCAAGGTATACCTGAATCTGGAGTTTGATGAAAATTCGTGCATTAGTTCTTGAGATAGAGCTATTTCAGGAAGCGTGGAAAATGCACTATAGCAGCGCCACCTGTTGAGCGATTGACACCAAAAACTAATCAGCATCAATCTATATCAGGGATTATCTGAATATACATTTTTATTAAATTCCGTGCATTAGTTCTTGAGATAGAACGCCCACAAAATCTATGTCACATACAGAGACAGACAGATAGACAGAGTCACGGACTTACAGACTCACAGACAGACATTTTGTAAAAATATGTTTTTTGAAATCTCTGACCCCTAAAACGTGTAAATCCGCCAAAAACCGGAATTCGAAAATTTTCACGAATCCAATACTTTCAATACTTTCTAAAGTAAAACACCAAGTCGAGTTAAATAAAAGAATGTAAAAAATATAATAGGGTAATTCCGGGATTTATGCCGCACATTTTTTTGAATTTGTGTATAAAGTCCTATGGTGGACATAAAAGAAAAAAAAATCATGCTGTGCTATTTAATGTTAAATATACAACACGTGTACTGCGACAAAAAAATTCAAAACAAATTATTAATATTTTTTAACAATTTTTTTCTAAAACTTTACACTGCGGCGCGTCATCCGTACATTCAGGCTGACTAGGGAACGTTCCCAGGTGCAAGTTGGGGATTTGGATGAGAGTGGTATCAAAAGAAAGGTCTCGTCATGTACATTAAAAAGTCCAATGGAACTACCCGTCCGAATCCAACCGTTTTCGAGATATCCTCACTTGAAGCGTGAATAAGTAAATAAATAAATTGGCAGGCAGGCATATAAATTGTTCGCAAGTTAAAAGTTTCTTTGCATTGTTTTAATCCTCTACCAATACATTTTCCCGAGCTATGAGCAAAATCCTTTACACCCGCACATTGCCGGTTATTTCCCTCTTTTAGACAGGCACTTCGCATTCTACGAAGACTTGCGAACAATTTATATGCCTCGAAACAGCACCGAAAACTGGCGATATGAAGCAATTAAAATAATAAAACTTTGTAAAAAATCACCATAAAATTAAAACAAAACACAGGACGCGTTTCGAGCTAAAAACATAACAGCTCGTCATCAGCTAAGCATACACGTGTCCGAAAACGAACAAGTTCAAAAATGAACTGAAGAAAAAGAATGTTGCGAAGAATGCGACAGATGGCGCTACCTGATAGAGGGATATGCAAAAGGGAAATGAAAAAAGATAGAAGAGAAAATGAAATGGAAAAAATGGAAATAAAAGAAAAAATAAAAATAAAAGAAGTAAATTAAAAATATAAATAAAAATAATAAATAAAGAACTATAAAAGAACAAGAAAAAAATCCAAATTATTATTATTATTATTATTATTATTATTATTATTATTATTTTTTTTTTTTTTTACAAAATAAAAAGAAAAGAAACAAGAGAAAAGGGAAAAGAATTACAAAATTAATTTCCACGCTGGAGATAGGAAAGGAGATGATGGGAGATCATTGACAAGATTAGCAGAATTTTTAGAAATAAAATATGCTTCATGAAAATCCAAGTGAGAGGGAGAGGCAGGGGAAGAAATAATTTTGGCCATGGAGAAATTGAAACAATGACTGGAAGACCAACAGTGAGAAGCAATCGAAGATTTAGAGATTTCTTGATTTGCAATATATCTCTGATGCTCGCCTAATCTGAATTTTAAAGCTCTCTTTGTTTGACCAATATAACCTAAATTGCAAGAGCAAGGAATGAAATAAACACCCCACCGGTTCTCAGTAGGAACAGGATCTTTTAGAGAAGAGAATTTAATTTTATTCATAGGTTTGAAGATAACTTTAAAGTTAAAACGAGAAAGTATTTTAGCAATTTTGAAACACAGAAGAGAATAAAAGGGCAGAACTATTATAGAATTAAAATTAGGAGGATTATTTGAATCAGAAAAAGGACGTTTAGGCTTATTAAATTTATACAAAGCTTTATCAATTAAAGAGGGATTATAACCACGAGCAAGGTCAAGAGATTTCAGATAATTAATTTCATTATTCAGAGCAGAAGAGTCAGAACAAATGCGTAACGCCCTAAAAACAAAAGTATAAAAGGACGCCACTTTTTGTTGAGGAGGATGATTTGAAAGGGCATGAGGGGGAAGGGAGACAGCGAAAGGTTTTCTATAAACGGAGGTAGAGAACCGATCTGGGAGTTTTGAAACCAAGACGTCAAGGAAAGGAAGAGAATTGTTCTCTTCGACTTCGAGAGTAAATTGAATACAAGGATCAACAGAATTAACAAGAGAAAGGAGATCAGAAAGATCAAGGTCAGATGGAATTAAAATGAAAGTGTCATCAACATACCTAAACCAGAAAGGAAATTTATATAAACTGAAGAGTTTTTCTTCAACAAAATGCATATAAATATCACATAAAAGAGGAGACAATGGATTACCCATGGCCAGACACTCAGTTTGAGAATAGAAAGAATTGTTAAACTGAAAAGCAGTTTGCCTGACACAAATACTAACTAAATGCAGGATTTCATCAATCTCAATGGAAGAGTAATGAAATTCGCGCAACCTTCTTTCCAAACAATCAATTGCCCCTTGAACAGGCACGTTAGTGAAAAGGGATTTAACATCTAAGGAAACCATTATATAATTGCAAGGAGAAAGGCGTTTAATTTTATCAACAAAGTCAAAAGAGTTTTTCACGGTATGAAAGTTAGTGGAAGATAAAGGAGCGAAGCAGTACCAATATTGGAAGCGATAGGGCGAAAGGAAAGAGTAGGTTTATGGATTATAAACTTGCCAAGTTCCTTTCTAAGTTACTCGCTCCTTTATCTTCCACTAACTTTCATACCGTGAAAAACTCTTTTGACTTTGTTATCTTTATTTTGACAACGTTATCATACGAATTGAATATTTCCAACTGAGCATAAAAATGCCCAGGCTGAGCATAAAAATGCCCAGATTCCTTGGCTTACAAGGCCAATGCTTTACCGTTTAAGCTAACTGGGCCGACAACCAGCCAGCATATTTCGCTCAGATAACCTTATTGGTAGTAACATCTGGTCTGTCATGTGGAGCTTCTGTTGAGCTGTTTACATGACAGACGAGATGTTATTACTAATAAGGTTATCTGAGCGAAATATGCTGGCTGGTTGTCGGCCCAGTTAGCTTAAACGGCAAAACATTGGCCTTGTAGGATCTGGGTTCGATTCTCAGCCTGGGCATTTTTTTTTCGCTCAGTTGGAAATATTCAACTCGTATGTCACACATTGAGTCGAAATTTAATTCAGGCAAAAACACGCTTAAAACTACTGAACTTCCAAAAATTATTTTCCATAGGCGGTCATGTATTCTGTTCTTTGAATTGCCCTGTATACGATTCTATTTATATGCTACAAACATCCTTTAAAATACTAAATGTAGTTGAACTTGAAAATGCATTATCAAATTAAAAGGCACTTTTAAGCATTTCACCCTCATTAAGTATTGCTTACGAATTCTTTTATGCAGCCCTGTATATGATCTATAGCCACGTTGCATGCAAAAATGTAGTTAAACTTTAAAACTCCTTCCATATCTGAAAACGCATTTTCAGAAATCACTTCTAATACACAATATACTTCGTATACAGCATTATATCCAAAATCTTTTATGTGTCGCTGCAAACGAACGATAAGACCAATGTCAGACGGGCGTCTTTTTTGCTTACGTATTATCCATTCCCAATGCTATAGCATTGGGAATGGATAATACGTAAGCAAAAAAGACGCCCGTCTGACATTGGACTTAGCGTGATGCACATCATATCCTACTGCGAGTATCTTGTAGTAAACCTCAGTAACGAATATCAATTTCATCATGCTTGAAACAGTACAACATAATTAAATGCGAATAGTTTTCCCCGAAGACCAATACATAAACAAACTTTTTTGTGTGACCCTGTAAATGAATAATAAATACTTTGCACGCCATATTTTACAGGAAGCATGTTTTAGTGCGCCTGAACAATTTATATCCATTGTATTATCTTTGTAATAGAATAAGATCCTTAAAATAAGCCGCAAACAATTTTTCTTCGTAGACTATAATATAACGGAATACTTTTGAGCTCCCCTGTATACGTATCTAAGTGCTAATTCTATAGCAATCATCTAGCGCACCTCAATAAGATATATAAATTCCACTATGTTTAAAATAGTGTAACACCATTAAAATACACCACAAATGATTCCAGTGGGCCATAATGCAACGAATACTTTTAAGTGACCGTGTAAATGAACTGTACATACTACACACTTTATTTTCCATACCGAACATGCCAGGGTAGAACTCAATAACGTATATCAATTATATGACAATCCGAGAATATTTACGCGAGTTAGAGCTCGGCCAGGCAGAGAGACAAACCCAATATATAAACACTTTTCAACTATGTTGGAAAGCGTTAAAAACACGAATTTATAATTTAGTAATTCGTTTCTTATCATTATCTGCGAAATCTAACTAACAATATTCGACGTTTCATATCAAAAAGTATTAATTTAATATAAAAAAGTATTAATTCATTAATGAAATTTTTGCTACTGTCGTTCTGTGAAGAATGCTTTATAATTTTGTTATTTGTTGTAAAATACTTAATAAAATTTGGTTCACTTTTTATTTTTTTGCAGTGACTGTCGTGTGAAATTCATTTGAAGAAATAATCTTTTTAAAATTCATTGAGAGATGTAAAACAGTTACATATCGAAAACGTTGTATATCATCTCAGAGAAAATAATTTCTGTAATGTGTTATTAGTTGCGTTGTTAGATTATTAATTCAAGCACATACAATTGCATTATTTCTAGCAATATGTTCGTGTTAAATAAAACTTTATTTATTATGAAGAAAAATAATTTTTAGAATTCCGTACTTAAAAAGTAACAAGTTGGAAATTGCTCGTCAAACGTGGCAAATGAGGTGCGTTCGTACTATAACTAGTTTTATAATTATTTTTTGCAGCCGATATTGTACTGAATGTGTATTTGTTTGCACTTCATAAATGCATAGTCTGTAACATCATTAAAATGCACTTGCAATAATTTTTTCCCATTCCCCTTAATGTAACGCGAAACTTTTGACTGTTCCTGTAATTAAATTACACATCCGATTTTCATAAAATTTGAAATGGCTCGACAAAATTTTGCGGCAATTATATATTTAAATTTTCAGCCCATTCGGAAGGCTGTAAAATCATTAAAATGCACTTGCAATAATTTTCCCCATTGGCCGTAATGTAAAGAAAAACTTTTGACTGTCCCTGTCATTAAACTATGCATCCGATTTTCATAAAATTTGAAATGGCTAGACAAAATTTTGCAACAATCTTATATTTAAAATTTCAGACTATTCGGTTGGGTTCTGTTCGAAAGGCTGTAACATCATTAAAATGCACTTGAATTTTTTTTTCCATTGGCCTTAATGTAACGGAAAACTTTTGACTCTCCCTGTAATTAAACTATACATCCGATTTTCATAAAATTTGAAATGGCTCGACAAAATGCCGCAATAATTATATGTTTAAAATTTCAGACCATTTGGAAAGCCTTAACATCATTAAAATGCACTTGCAATAATTTTTCCCATTGGTCGTAATGTAAAGAAAAACTTTTGACTGTCCCTGTAATTAAACTATACATCCGATTTTCATAAAATTTGAAATGGCTCGACAAAATTTTGCAACAATCATATATTTAAAATTTCAGCCTATTCGGTTGGGTAGTTTTTGCTCTGTTACATGCGGACGGACAGACGGACAGACGGACAGACGGACTGAACGACGACTATAGGTGCTACGTATTTATATAATTACGAACGCACCTAAAAACGGAACAATTATAAGATTACTCCTGTGTCTGTCTGTCACAGCCGCATTTTACTCATAAACTATGGAACGTGGAAAGTTCAAATTGGCTGAACTGAAGTAATAAAGGCTGACCCACGTATTTATAGATTAATAACGATTCACAAATATATTTAAGAAAAATGTAGAGGGGCTAATTAAGTTACTTGAATATAAAACTCTTTTCTTTGTATATTGTGTGGGGTATCGTGTGAAAGCTTTCGTAAAGCCGAACTCAAAGATACATTTCTTTTAATTTTAAGTATTATATTTTCATAGATATAGTCGAAAATGTAATGCAAAAATTGGCCCCCCCACTCTATTTCCATATCTAGTGAAACTAAAATTATGAAAAAATTAGGGATAATAGAAGTTAATTCAAACCTTACAGGAAAAATATAGCGATTAACCCTAGGATACATAGTTTTTGAGAAAATCTACATTTTTCCGTCACACACAAATTTCAATTTGCGGTCGTTCAGCAAAGAAGATGAAGAGCGTTGGAGGTATCTATCGTCGCAGAAGTATAAAAGCATTATTGATAATGATTTTCGAAAAACATTGTCGGTAATTAGCCGAGATATTGACCCTTAAAGACACGGACGGTTTGGACATATATAAAGACGGCACCATCGACTTTTATAGCCTAGATAACAACTTTTAATGATATATATGTGTAATGCAATGCCCAGTTACTAATTCATATATTTATTGTACGGAACTCTCTGTGCGCGAGTAATACTCGCATTTGACCAGTTTTTTATTTCTACATAATGATTATCAAAAGAAACTGTGCTCTGGCACGGTGCTCTATTCTAGGTTCGCAATCCCTGGCGTAGTCCATATAAAACCGTAACGAATAAGGAAAAAAACCCCTATAAAATTACCTAATTCAGTTGTGGGTTCTTCTGTTGTTTTCGTCGATATTTCAGGCTTTGGAGTTTCTTTAGGAATTGACACTGAAGTTTCTGTGCTAATGGATGATACGGTTGTTGATTTTGCTGTACTTTTCCGAGATTCTGTTCTTCCAGTATTTTCTTCAGGGTAAGTTGTTGTTGTTGTTATACGATCATTCTCTGTTGTACTGGTTTCTGTGTTGGGTTGTTTCATAGTTGTTGTTTTATCTCTTGTAGTAGTACCTACATAAAATATACACGTAAGTAATTTGAATAATGAAATACGCGATTATTTCTGTATTTACATATAGAATTCCGAACACAAATATCCATAATTCCACAAACCTATTTAATTATATATGCGAATGTATAATGCCTTCGAATCTCGTTAAGGTGAATTTTCAGGAGAATTAAAATTTGTTCATGTTAAAGGTTAAATGCACAATATAACTCAGGAGTTACATGATCTTTTTTTGCCATTTGGAGCTTTCTATTGGTCTTTGGTGAATTATTATGTGTTATTTACATGTGATAACATGTATTTATAAGTCGTGAAGTCTGTCTTTGTTATGATTTGTTATCACGGGAAGGTTATAACATCTTTTGTTGATACTGCTTGCAATGTGTTCGACTGGCGTTTTCTCCCCCATCTTTATAAGGTAGTAATTATTAATTCTGAAAACTATTAAAAGCATTATAAAAATTATTATATCGTTAAATAGTTGTTATTGTACAGTGCAAGCATTTTAAAGTAAGTATATAATTTAAAATGATCATTTTTTGAGCAATTTTTGTTATGTAACTCAGGAGTGACAATAAAACTTGTCACTATGACATTATGTCCAACAGAAACATAAATATTTTATTTCACTATTTTTCTAGTGGATAATTAACAAAATAGACTTAAATATAATGTTTTACGAACAAAATAAATAATCACGCATTAAAGGGTTA
Source organism: Maratus speciosus (assembly GCA_963932465.1). Lineage (NCBI taxonomy): Eukaryota > Metazoa > Arthropoda > Arachnida > Araneae > Salticidae > Maratus > Maratus speciosus. The sequence goes on from OZ010789.1 coordinate 158,959,985, forward strand.
ACATTAATTCATTTTATCGGTAACTAGTTGCGTGGATACCCACTGTGTTGCCTTAAATTGCAAGAGGCCATTCTATTATTTGAGGAAAAAAAAGAAAACTAGTTTTATTATGAGTTTCAAGCTTCTAACCCAAACATTTACAAATAAATCGTAATTTAGAACGTTTTTAGGACGTTTTACGCTTATTTCATCTTTTTTTAAATTTCGAATTTTTTAGAAACCGTTCTTAGAGAGCATTTATGTATTAAAAAAAATCACCATGCGAAATTTCAAATCCCTCACCCTAGCAATATCACAGAAATCGCAATTTTAGTACTTTTTTTGTTCCTGCATCTTTTTACATTTAGAATGTTTTAAAAATTGTTCTGTTGTGAGAAGTTACATCTTAAAAGGAACACTCATGTCAAACTTCAAGTTTCTAGTTATAAGAGTTCAAAATTAGTTGTAATATAGAAGTTTTCAGAATATTTTCTGTTCATTTCACCAATTTAAATTTCGATTTTTTTTAGAAAACGCTTTTGGGTAACATTTACATCTTAAAAGTAACTATCGTGCAAAATTTAAAGTTTTTAGCCCAACAGTGTTATAGAAATTGCAATTTTAGAACGTGTTTTGCACCTGCAACCTTTTACATTTCGAAATTTTTAGAAACTGTTTTGTACAAGTATTTGGGTCTTGAAAATAACAGTCATCAAATTTCAAGTTTATAGTTGTAGTTTAGCTAATAGTTTAAAATAAATCTCAATTTAGAACTTTTTTAAAAAGGTTTTTGTAAACTTCACCCTTTTAAACTTTGAACTTTTAAAAAACTTTAAAAATTATAAAATACAGTCTATGTTAAAGCAGAGATGGTCACCAACATTTTGTACCATTATTTTTGAAATTGGCTCGGTAGTTATAGAGATTACCCCTACAAATAAACGCTCAAATAAACGTTACTTATGTATCATATTAATATAGACCAAATCTTTTTGGTTATTTTGACAGGATTATGACGACAACACTGCTTCTTAAAGGTAATTAGCGTGTTCACGTTAACCAGGTTCAACTGTTTATACTTAGAATAGGTGAGAACTGTAACAAACTGAAAGGATTTGAACCCTTAATTTAATTTCCATTTGGTGGGGACTATTAAATGAAGATGAATTAATAGATGTTTAGTTTTATCAGCTAACGGTAATCATTAGCGGCAATAAGAAATGAGAATCTCTATCTGCTGTTTTTTTTTTTTTTGGGGGGGGGGGGCTATTATTTCTAATTCAAAAGTAAGAATTTGAAGGGAAAAATCTAATGCAAAAAAGATATAGCTATAGATCACAGAACATTCATAGTAACACAAATCAGACAGTTGGTGGTAATTATATACGCCTGTTTCGTTGGTAAAAGATACGAACCCTTTGTACTTATTAGACATTCATCATAATAAACTTACATTTCCAATACCCTATAACACAAGATAAGTTAACGAAATCTGTCCTACTTTTCAGTGAAACTGAAAATGCTGCAGACGGAAAGTAGCTCTCATTATGGAAAAAAATCTGTTTTCCCGATTACAGAAACTATCATGTAGCTGCAATTTTTTACAATTAAATTAAAGGTATTTTAAATAAATCACTGTACAAAGTTATCCCTTTCAGGGGCAAGTAATTGTGTTTCTGTAATGTTGAATCCACACGGGAATTTTTGAAAAAAATTATTTTAAAATAAGGAAATGCAATCTTTTAGCTTTTTCCATCAAAGTTATAAAAATAAAATTTAATTAAAAGATTCTGGTGAAAATCGTGATTAAAATTAAGTGGGATATAATTTGCCCCACCGCCCCTCAAGGTATTATACAATTTTTTTAATTTAAGTATCTAAGTTTTAATTAAAAATATAATTTAATTTGTTCACTTTTATTAAATAAAAATGTATCACTCCTTTTAAAGCAGATAAAGAAAGTATCAATGAAAATTATCAATGAAAGTAAATAAACAAACATTGAATTTCTCATGAAAATTATTAGTAGTTTTATTTAAGTTAAGAGAAATTTCTTACTTGTTTGTTCCGAAATTGTGGTACTCTTTTCTGGTTTGTAAGTTACTCGATCTGAAAGGAATAAAGAAGAAAAAACTATGTACTAAATCTGTTATTGTAATTAACTGTAAATGTACACTGTACTTTACTGTAGTTTAAACTTTACATTTTCATGGTTTGAATGTGTTTTAATATGTTGCATTAAGAAATAAAATACAAATTCATGAAACAAAATAGTCGCATGGTTTAATTTTGAAAGCAGAAAGTTTAAATATTTGAAAGTATTTCTTATTTTAAAACTACATGAAACTGAAAATACTTATTGATATAATACTTTTTAGATTATTTGTACTTTGATGAGCCTTTGTGCATATTTCATTAATTTCGATACTAAGTCAAGTTCTCTAGACTTATAATCAGATACTTTTATATTAATTCTAGTATTTCTTTTTCTTTAAAGTCAGAGTATTTTTTCAAGAAGTAGTTATATCAAAACAATTATAACAATTAGAAAATAAATCCAAGTCAAGCGTTTTTCATCTAAGTTGGAAAATCTATATTGTAAAGGACAAACATGACCGTTAGTAACGCTGATGTAATTTTGATGCTGACAACACATGAGGATTAAATTTCGCTTTTACTGAAATTTTTTAAACTTCTAAACATCTTACACTTACATTTTTTACACTGTCGAATAGAAAAAAAAAAAAAACGCTCTTTTAAATTCCATAACTTTGAAATCTATCATAATTTACTGATTTTTATGGCTTTAAAAATAATTTTCAAGCCTGATTTTAGTTTTAGTTTTTTCCCCTTAAATTTATCATATATATTGCGTGCAGCCAATTACGAAAGATTAACCCGTTTCCACTTAAAACAATATAAATAGTTCAGCATTTATTTCCAGGTAACATTCCATAACGAAATTAAAATTTCAAAATAAAAGAACTAAAATAATATCAATAAAACACAAATTTAACTTATTGCACGTTTCCCCACAACAAAAAACGAGAAAATACAAATCGGCATCAGTTTTGAATTATAATTTAATGAGGTAAGAGTAATTTTATAAGAGTAAATTTGACAAGAGTAACTTTTTGAATTGGAATTATGACTATTTTTCAGAGGAGGGGGGAGGAGGATTTGTTTTATTTAATTTTAATAACAATTATGTAGTTTCGCGTACTGTAAGTTTTTAAAAGTTTTTACGATTTTTTTTTGGTTCCGAAAGTGAAAGTACCTTTATTAAAAAAATCTGCAACCGAAATCGAAAAAGTAAAAAATAGCCCTGTTAGAGATCGAGCTCAGCTATCCTATGAAAAAAAAAAAATCGTTTAAAAATATTCAAATTTAAACGAGAAATTCGAAGAAAACCTGCCCGTAGATTTAACATTAGCAAACGGGTGTTTTCAAGTGAGTGAAGAGTCCCTTAATGTGTGTGGTATATTATTGTGTATTTATGATGTCTCAATAAAATTTTAACGTTTACGATATTGAATTACGCCAGATTCTTGTTATTTTTAACAGCTTATAATTTTAAAGTGTGTAGCAGATTTCTTTGAGCACCATAATTCTGCTATTCTTATAAATAATTATTTAAATAAAAATTGTTTTCTTACCCTCGGGTCGTATCCTGTCTTTACAATCCACATCGATGGAATCTTTGCATTTCCGGCTGTGTCGATCGTAATATTTTCCTCTACGACACTCCCGAACGCTTGGTCTCCTGTCTCTGCAGTGATAATAATAATCACAATTACGATGATCAAATCGGCCAAAGTAAGACGGGCAATTAAAATCGGGGTTAGAATCAACAATTTTATCTTCGGGCTCATCTGGATCGTCTGTTAGAAAGAATAATAAAATGTTAAAATTGGAACAAAATGGCAGAATACTTTTTCTGTTTGTGTATTTTAGTAAACATACTTGCACTGAATACTAATTTTATTGTCACCATCCAGGAAAATGTCCACACTTTATGACTGTGAAACATGAAAAAAATCAAAGATTTACAGATCTTCTATAATAAATGATTTATAAATAAGAATATTTTAAAGAAACCTAGCTTTTATAACAAATAGAGGGTAATGATTTTCATTAAAAGTCAGCTCTTGAGCCTAAAACAGTCTGATCGATAATTTTAATTCTAGAAATTATATCTGGAAACTACAGGATATCTTCTTATAAAATGATAAAATATAATACGAAAAAGATAATTATTATTCATCAAGAATATTATATAAATTAAAGTCTACAAATAGCGCTCTTTAAAGAATTGTATTTTGAAACATATATTTACATCACTTTTTATTAAAAATCTTACTTGATTATTTTATTAACTGAATGAATATATGATTTGATGAATAATTCATCTCTCATCATAATTCATCAATAATAATTTCTTTATATTGCGTAAAAAATGTGATTTTAAACTATAATAATGATAACAGTAAAAACTATGAATAGAGGATAATTTAATATATTTTTTATTTAATCAAAAATAACTGTTATCCATGAAAATTCGAAGTTTTCTAATGAGAAGGATTTTAAATAATTATTTATGCAAATGTATTGCAAATATACTTCATACACTGTATGGCAAAGAGATACTGGACACTTTAGATTTTAGACGCTTTGTCAAATGCCTCCTAAAGGAGTAATTGACGAATTCTTTTTAACTTCAGGAGTGTGAAGAACATGTTTGAACTCATATTTTTTATTGAAGGCCCAACAACAGATTGAATAAAAAATTATATTTGGAATAACAAAATGCTCAAAATGATCTGTAGCTTTAGCAGATAACTACGTGGCTTCTGCATAGCATCTGAGTTCATTTGTGTAAGAATATCACGTATATTCGCGAAAAGAAAAAAGTTTCTTCTTAAAAAAAATTTTTAATGTCCACATGTTTTGTTTATAGCATGCAGGGTTTTTCATCAAATTTAACGCCGATTTCAGGAAATTCAGGTGCATTAGAAAAAATGTACCGCAATTAGAATATAAATACATTAAATATTTCCTGAAATATCAGAATCTACATGAACAGCGCGTGCGCGAAAGTTAACATTTTTTTTTTCATAATTTGGTAGACATTTATGTGGATGTGGCTTGCGCTTTCCAAAACATCCTGACCACATCCTGACCACAGTAAGAGGATGCAGCTAATTCTCATGAGAACTGCCAAAGCTTGCAATTTCAAAAGACAATAAACTTGATGACTGAGTGATTTTCAATCTCCAGCCTGAGAACGAAGGCTGAAATTAACTTCAGAGTTGTTGTGGGAGCTGACCTAGGAAGACGTCCAGTCAGACTCGGATAGCGCGCCGAAGTATTGAAGGCCGGTAGATTGCCTCAGAAAGCCCCTTTATCCCCTTAAAACCTGTATATAATTTGTATGTGTCCTGTAAATATAATCCATGCCTTACTCCAGACATTAAAATCGTATTATTTCTACACCATCGAGTCATCAATTAGAAGTATTTATTACCAAAGGTCAATTGCAGTCAATTCCACATTTATATAGGGCAACTTGGCCTGTTGAATATAGTGAAAATTCAGAAAGATAACGACAATATAGTGAGCTGAATTTTAGTTACTTGTTAAAAGTAAGTGGAGTGATCTGGACAGTCCATATTTGTAACACAAACTTTTCCCTATCTCGCGTTATATCACATTTCCTACATTCTTATTTTAATTTATTTTTTGCAGAAACAGTATATGGCAAATTAGAGATATCGTGGTAGTTTCCTGTTTTCAACTGCAAAATCATTTATGTTGCTTGCGTTTCTATACTTGTTCTTTTAATTTTTCCCGCTAGCGTATTTATGTGGTAGATGATTCCTAATGAATTGTGACAATGGATGTTAGAATCCTGCGCGGGTCGAGTTGTACCTGACCCGAACCCGAAAATCCTGTTTGAAATCAACCCGTAGTCCGACCCGAACACTACAAAAAAAATTCTCGACGTGTAACCCGACTCAAACCCGCCAAAACAATTTTCGGAGACTCGAACCCGACATATTTCAACCCGCACCCGAACCAAACCCGCAACCCGAAATGAAAAGAAAGTAAATCATCTTTTATTGTAATTATGAAAAGAAATTTACAATTATATGCCAACAATTACATTAATTACAATGCCAATTTTATGTTTTATATAGAAAAATGGCCAAATTTTTATTCTTTAATATTCAAAATATTTATTAATATTCAAACATATGCGGGTATGACAATGGACCTTGATGGTGCATGGTAACAAGCTGTCCTCAGCATGGTTAACATGACACACCTAAGCGACGTATCTCTCTTTGCATACAAAAGTAAAAACTCAGCATTTTATTGCTGATAACTGCACATGTAATTAAAGTGTAGAGTCGGTTGTGACTTGACTTTTGAGCGGCGTAATTCTGTATTATTTCTGTTGTACATAACATTTTATTTAACACAGATATTTGATTAAAGTAATTCAATTTGCAAATATGTCTACTCCAATTTCTACTCAAATACGCCCTTCAGAAAATAGCTTGAAGTAATAAAACCTGTAATTTTCTTTTTGTGGGTCCAATTCACGCTAGAAAATTCTTGCGGGTCCCATTTAAGTTTTTTGCAAGTCGGGTTGTTGCGATTTTCACAAAATGTTTGAGGAGAACTATGTTTCAGATGAGAATAAATACATTTTTGAATATGAATGAATCATTCAATTTACTGCATGAGAAATGAAATGATATAAGAAATGCGATAGATTATTCTTCTTTACAGCATACTTAATAATATTTTTTTTCCCTCAGAATAGAAAAAATATTACCAACATTTCGTTTTTGATACACACAAAAACACATGTATCGTATTTGCGATAGTTTATGCATACACACACACACATGTTACGTGTGTGTAGATTGGAAGTTGTTCACCATTCTGAGGTAGAATCGTACAAATATATAGGTGTTAGAAAGTGAAAAGTGTTTGCTAAATAGAGGTATCCGCTTTTCGGGAGTGTCCATTATGGAGCTCTTATTGTATATATATTTTTAACCTGGAAAAGTATTTTGGACATTCTTTTGAAAAATTGGGTCAACCCAAACCCGACCCGCAGCAAAAAAGTATATGCCAACCCGACTCGAACCGCAACAACAACAACAACAACAAAAATTACTCTAATGGAACTCATTACGTTTTGCATGCAGACTAGAAATTCAAGTTCTATTATTTTCCAACCAATTAAAACTATAACAATATAAATCTATGTTTACCTTCAGGATGTATTCTGTTGCCACACTTAACCTTTTCTTCAGGTTCACATTTCTTTGGTTTTTCGTTGAAAAGCTGATGTTTGGGGCAGTCGTGCACTTTGTACCGCCATTGTTTGCATTCATAAAATTTTCCACAGTCTCTTTCGTGAGGATACTTTCCTTCACCTTTCGGGCATTGAAAATTCGGTGCAGTCGTAATATAATCTATAAGAGAATGCAGCATATGAATAATATAGTATATATATATTTAGTTGTTTGAAAATTTCTGTACGCAAAATAAAATTTACATTTACAGGTAAAAGTGATTAAATTTCTAATTATTATTATTATTATTATTATTATTATTATTATTATTATTATTATTATTATTTGCAGACCTTAACATTGTCACCCTAATTTGCATATGAAACTGGTTGGTGTGTTATTGAAATATCCTTAACCTTATTTTTAGGTGCGTTCGTAATTATATAAATATGTAGTCGTTATCTGGATATTTATAAAACTAGTTATAGTATGAACGCACCTCATTTGTCACGTTTGACGCACAATTTCCAACTTGTTATTTTTTATTGTGAATTATGTACTTTTCTTGATTTAAAGAGTTAGTAAAAAGAAAAAAAATCCCATACGATTCTAGATAACTAGTCTTTAAATTATCCCAAAGCAGCAAAAAAACATATTTTAGCATACTAATTTCAAAAGACATATTTTATTGGAGGAATAAATTTTAAGAATATAATATTTATATATTTTTTAAAACTATTTTCAAAGTAGAATAAAATTACTAGTGTAGCGATATTTAGAAAACATTTAGCATATATTCTATATAACACTATAAAAATGACAGAAACGTTTCCACACAGAACAAAAGCGATTATAAATATTCAGTGTAGCCCTGTAGTTATCTATGATTCCAAGAACGTTTTCCCCATCTTCATGAAACATTTAAACTAGCAATAAGGATAACTAATATGTTTTCAATGTTAGTAAAAACGTTTCTAAAATACGAAATGTTCCTTTGCTGCCGTAAATTTTGTAAAAATTAAGATTTCTGAAAAGTGCAAGCAGAGAACGGGACGTTTTATTTCAAAATATTTTTTTCTAATCTCCGAAATATATATTTTTTAAAGTTTCCTGATTGGTATACCTCTTACTAGAGTATGAAGATAAAGGAATGATTTTTGGAATATTAACTAATTACGATATTACAATAGATTTTCTTAAACGCTTCTACTCATCAGAAACTGTTTTTATTTTTATTTTTATTTTATTTTCATTTTTATTTTTTTACAGTAAATGAGAAAGAATTATAAAGATTGCAGGTTTCTATTTTCATTTTCTATCAAAACTTTTATAAATAAAATTTTTGTTGCAATCTTTTAAAAAAATTAAAAAGATTAATAATAATAAAAAAAAAAAAACAGTTACCTACTTAATTCTACTACCACTTAAAGAGTTACAAAGGTTTGTTCCATTATTTTTAGAAACATTCTGTGTATAGAAAATTTATCTAGTTGTTATTTAAAAATGTTTTCAGATTTCCAAGAGATGTAAATTTTATTCTAAGCCAGATGTGGTTTGGCATGTTCTTTCGCCTGAAGAAATAACCTATTCATTTGAAACACGTAGATTTGCTTTACCTTAATGATATTATAAAGATAATTTACTTAACATGTAAGTTTTGTGACTTTCAATAGGAAAAGGCCGATAAAAATATGGAAAGAATTAATATTTTCCACCAGTTTTACACTAGAATATAAATTTTATCTTTTTTTTTATTCGTTAAACATTTATGTTCAAATTCAAATCGTAGTGGTGATTTGATTATATTTATTAATCAAGAATTTTCAAAATAAAATAACTACTAATTAATAATTACTAATTATTTTATTTAATCATCTTTTAATAATCTCTTTTTACCTAATTGCTCATATTTATACTTTTATTTAACGGTATAATTTCTCTAATGCCGGACTTATTATTCCAATAACTTAATGTATATTTTATTTATGTTGTAGACATGCCTTTTTCTCACTAATATGTAGCGTACAACGATAAATGGGAAATCATTGGACAGGATGTTCTGCCCACATCTGATATCGAATACCGAATTCCACTAATATGTAGCGTACAACGATGAATGAGGTATCATTGGATAAAATATTTTGCCTACATTTGATATTGCATACTGAATTTTCGTTATATTTTTAGGTTAAGTATCACCAATGTTATTACTGATGTCAACACTCCATTTTCTACGCACATACAAAACGCACAACGATGTATTGTATTATATAAAGGTTTTTGAATAGGTTTTTGAAATAGTACACTCATATTTAAGTTGTTTTAATTTTTCATTTGTATACCAATTCCAGACATTATTTTATATTTTAAAAACAATTTTACTCTCTGTAATATATAAAGGTCTGTTTTTACAAAAATATATTAGACATAACATTTAAAAAATATATTCGTGAGTTTACATGTAAAAAAAATCATTAAAATAACGTTTTCGTTCCTATCGGAACATCCCCAGTTGACTGACAAGTTGTTGTATTAAAAAAAAGGCAGTTAATTATAAATTAGTGAAAAAGTATCAGAAAATAAACTGAAAGATGACAGTGTGAAAGACTCGCACGGCTCTACTGGTTATTGCACAAAAGTAAAATTGGATTTCTTAAAACACTTTTTTTTTAAGCATTCAAATGTTTATCTTAAAAATCATACCTAATTTCATGATTGCAGTTCAGATTGTTTCAAGAAATTTCCGTTACAATGTGTTAATTTGATATGCACTTCGATTTTTGAAAATTCACAACTTTGAATTTGTCTTGATAAAAAGCACGAACCAGTGAATTTATTAAAATATATATAACTTTTACTACGTTTCTTTTTTTAAGATATGGCGACAGGAAAGAAAGAAAAGCATTATTTAAATTATTTATTCAGGATATATAAATCGTTTTCTGAGAGCATAACCATAATTTAATTAAGATGAATATATTAAACGATAAAAAAATAAAAAAATAAATTATTTTCCTCATTTTTTATTTATATTTTCTATTTTTTTCAGTGCTTAAAATATTTTGTTGTTGCCGTTTCAGTCAGTTGACAAATTTTGGTGAGAATGGCTTAACCCATTAATCGCCAAAACTATAAGGGGTTAAAATTTTTTAATACAAACGAAATTGGTTATTCATTTTAACATACATAACAGTAATTTATAGTGAAAATAACAAAACTTGTCTTAGCTTACGAAAAATCGATTGTTGCGTTCACGCAACGTCAGCGGAATAAGAGTATTGATGTTCAGTGAGTTCAACTGAATATCTGCAGAGGGTTTTCTTGGATTTGGGCACTAGAAATTTTTTTTGGAGTTGGTTACAATTTAGAAAGCAAACAATCACTTTAAAGGCATTTAATTTATTATTGAATTTTAATTAATTTTTTCTTTACAAATTACTGATTATATCCAGAAAACAGTTTCAACCATCAAAATATTCTCTACACTTAAGTAATAAAGCAACATACCAAATTTACTGCAGCGATAAACATTCTGGTTATGACATTGTTTACAATGCAGTCCTCAGATGTAATCGGACTTGACAATTAAATGTCCGTTTTCTGTTTGTAATGGCTTTTGGATGCTAAACTTACTAGGCGTTCTTGTTGCTGATTTATTTCTACCTAATCCTTTACTTTCAAACGGCGTTTCCGTTTGCAAAGACCCTTTGCAATGCAACTTCACGTCTGAAATCTAAGTGAGACTTTTTTTATTTTTGAACATAATCTTGATTTCTTCCCGCATTTATCAACATTTTATTTTTTCTTCATTTTTGGGGTGAGCCCAAGTCAATGTTTCCTTCTTTATCCACTTCAAGTCTCGTATTTTCTATTAAATGTATAACTTGTACAAATTTTAGAGGGCAGAGGCTTCTCTTTTTATGCTCATATCAATTTCGCCAGCAATATCGCATGGTGAAATATCATTCTTTTATTTTGATATATTATCATTTCCTTCTTCATCAATAATTTCTGCTATTTTTGGAGAAATAACAATATTATCAATTTCGTTCTAATCATCTTTATCTAAATCTTCATCGAAACTTCTTTGAAGAGCCTCCTCTGACGGTTTAGGCATCTATATGAGCACAGAATGAGAAAAAAACCCAAAGAGTCTAACGATTCGAAAGAAAAGGCGAACTACCTGTTTTCCGCTGACGTTGTGCAAACGCAACACATGTTTTCTCTTCCTCCCCCACTAAAACAAAAAGAACTGATTCGTGGAATGTTTTTGTATAATTTGACCTTGTCTAAAAATAGCTTAAATCTAAAGTTTACGTTTTTCTAACTATATTTCTTCTGCGAAAACGACAACATGAAAGTTTTTGTTTAAAAATGCTTCAAGTTTGAAACTTGTTATTAAATATAAAAAAAACTGATGAAAGAAAATATTTTTCTATTGAATTGTTAACTATAATATTCGCTTAAAAATTACTGTTAATATAAAATTCATCAGATAGTTAATTTTTTATACGCATTTATTTTGACCGTTGCGTCAACGCAACACCAGCGGTTAATGGGTTAATGCATAATTAATTCCATTGTTGTTGAAACTCATATACATTTCTAAATTTAAAGAATATTTGGTGATTTATCACCTGTGCCCGGCTAACGCAGAAATGCCGCAAAATTAATTGATTAATTTAAAATTATGTTCTAAGAACATTAAAATGTTATAGTGTCATCGAAAACACACCTGGGAGCATACTTTGTATAATTCTAGCATATCAGGAAGTGTGTGAAAAATTGTTTACAAAATTCCACCTTTATATACAAAAAACAGGCTAAGTTAAATAGAAGAGTGAAAAAAAAGTTTTATAATACCATATTAGTAGTACAAACTTTAAGATGAGGTATGGGACATCACAAGGATTCAGATTTGCATAGCAACCAATGGTCGGAAACACTTTTCTGGCACGGTAGTGACGACGCAAAACACAAGAAAGACAGTACACGAATAAGAGGAGAAAACATGTTCATTATCTTTAGTACAGCAAAAAATTAAGAAAAAAGAACATTAAAGAGATAGCGATCGTCACCAAAGTAGGTGTTCGAAATTGCGACCACGGCCCGTGATGCATGGAAGCGCCACGATATGTGCAATAAGTTCCTCCACACTTCCCAGCATTGTACCGGCATTTTTTACAGCACTAAGAATAATAAACATGTTTCTCTCCCTGTTCGTGTCCTTTCTTTTTTGTGTTTTGTGTCCTCATTACCGCGTCAGGAAAGCGTTTCTAACCATGGGTTGCTGTGACAATCTGAATCTTTGTGATGTCCTCTACCTCCACTTAAAATCCTGGGACACCCTGTATAGCACTATAAATAAAGTAATAAGTTAAATCAATTTGAAACAAGAAAATGGATGTAATTTATTGTCTAACGTTATAATACTTATTAATTTGAGACACAAACATAATGAATTATTATGTTGTGCAACTAAATACTAAATAATGATTTAATTTTTCTCAGGGATAATCGAAAATCTCGCCTTTCACTTATTATTAATTAGTTTATCTGTTTCATCATAATATTGTCAGTACCTCTAAAACCGATTTGAAAATACACAAAATACAAAAAGCTATCCATAAACCCAATATCTTCGCCTCCCATAAATTTTATGTATGGCGTAAACATGCTTAGCTTTGCCAAAGTTTCTGATCAAGTAGATTAGTTTTTTTTTTTTGTTTTCTACGTCGTATTTGAATTGCAACAGTTCTTTATGCAGTTACATCAACTTTTGTAAAATATGTCGCGAATTTTACTTTTTGCATCTGACCCATTTGATTGGTTAAAATTCTTACTAGTGTGGTTGCAGTTGACGACCACAGTTCTAAAATAAGCACACTGTGTTTGGTACCATCTAACCTAACCAATAGAAAGCTAGGCCTAGTTTTAATAATACACACAAGTATTTCTATTTTTCTTATAATATATGTGTATTAAATTAAAATGTTAACACAGTATTCTAAGCGATAGACATGAGAATAGAATAATATCATACCTTCGGTAGTTGTTTTAAAATTCCAGTCATCTGAAAAAAATAGAAAACAAATTAAGAAATTGGTATAATAATAATAATAAATTTAAATTTTTGCATTCGTAATCGTTTATGATCAGAAAATCTTCAATCATTTTAATATCATAATTCCCACTTCAAAATTGGAATAAAACAAACATGAAAACATATTTAAAAAAAATACGAGATAAGTAGGCTACTGATTAATACATATATATATATATATATGCTTTTAGAAGTATCTTAAATGTAATAATAATAAATTATAATTTATAATAGTAAATAATAATAAATTTAAATATTTTGCATTAATCTTCTGATCATAATACTTTATGATCAGAAAATCTTCAAGCATTCTAATATCATAATCCCCATTTCAAAATTGAAATAAAACAAACATGAAAACATGTTTTAAAAAAGATGAGATAAGTAGACTACTGGTTAAAAAAATATCTATATGCTTTTAGAAATATCTTACATGTTTACTGGTGAGAAAGGTCAAACGCGTTCGTGATTCTTGTAAAACGAAGTGTTGAGAACTTCTTACCTTACTCTGACTAAATGTTATTACTAGCAAACTTATTAGTTTTAGGAATGTAGGAAAATAATGATGTTAAATTAATAAAAAAATATATACAATGGCGATTTTTATTAACTAAAAGGCAAAAACGAATAATTAAGAATATAGTCGTAAAACACTCGCATTGAAATGTAACAAAAATACTCAACAGTAAATCTAGACAATTTGTAAGAATTCTTATTTTTCAGTTTAAAGTCCGCATGTCAAGATATTATGACATCAGCAACAACCGAAATCACTCTGTCAACTATTCTTATGGTTTGGTAAGTACTTTACCTGAAGAAAGTATCCATTCCTTCTAAACGCATGTGTTTGCTTTACTGAGTGGTTTTCAATATGAAAAGGGCGAGCAAATATAAGAATTCAGATTGCTTTCAGCAGTGTTACATTGAAATATAATTTGTATCTTTTTTATTCGACAAACATTTATATCTAAAAACAAATTAGTAGTGGAGATTTGTATATATTTATTAATCAAGAAATATGAAATAAGGATATTTATTTGAAATTTAAGGTGGCTCTGAAATTCTCTGCTCAACAACGCGAAACTTCTTTCGTTTGCATAGTTTCTGAATAACAACACCTACTAATTTCATGCGTTTTCGAGTAAAAATGTACTATAAAATCTGTCAGTAAGCAGCCGTGCAAAAATGTTAGCCCAAACTCGGAAACAGGAGTTACCATCATTCTACGCACAAATTTACATAATTGAATATCAGTGTCCTTAAAACATGCTTATCTTATCATTGTGGCATAAAGTAAAGGCATTACAGTTCATTTTAGCTTATAGCATTGCGCGATGTTGCATATTTTAAAAATTAATTATGTTCAAAACGATACACTTAAAACTAATCTTTTCTGGCGAAAATTTTTAGTGTTTTATAATGAACTGTAATTAATTCAGGAAAGTCATATCGGAAGGTTTTGAGTGTAAAACAGGATTTTTTCCAAAAGCTATCATAGAATGAGTAATTTTATATTTCCTTAGATATATATACTCTACGTTTCGTAAAATACACCCCACCCCCAATTTATTTAGTAACGCAGTTCGCAGTTTTGACTATTAATTTGTTACAAAAAAACTCAGAAAAGTAAAAGAGATTTAAGTTTTTTCCAAAAATTTGAGAAAATGTGCGGCATCTGCAATAAAATACTTTTTGAATTCACCTTTACAGATAGATTTTCATCGGCACCAAAAATTATGGGTTTTATGTTTTACATACCATCTTTTTCATAGAGTTTTATTTACCTTATTTAAGGGGACAAGGGAGTTTAAAATCTTTAAAAGATTTTTTTATTTTTATTTTTGTAAATTTCACCTTAAATATTATTCAAGGGTACATTATATGCATTATGGCATGCATTTATCACAAAGTCTTAGAAATCTTCGAAATGCCCCCTGCGCGTCCCATATTAATGAAAATCCCCAATATTACTTATAAAAGTTTGGTTTTTATATATAAATAAAATAGAGCATCGAATTGAATTTATTTGAATTTAAAAGTAAAAAAAAAAAAAAAAAAAAAAAAAAATTGAAAAATTTTGAAATTTTTTCGAAAAATTTTTGAAATTTTGAAATTAAAAAAATGGTTCGAGTTTTTTCAAAGATTTTGAGAAAATTCATAGCTGTCCAGCGTCTGCCATAAAAGACTTTCTGAAGCCATTATTAACGATAGATTTCTATTGGTGCCAGGAGTTACGGATTTTGAATATAACCTTCTACATAGCATTTTATTCCCCTTATTTAATCGCAGTAATTCTTATTGTTAGTTTGTTTTAGAGAAAACTCAGAAAAGCAAAAAACGACTCGAGTTTTTTTCCAAGATTTTGAGAAAATTGGTCACTGTGCGGTTCTATACCATAAAAGACTTTCTGAAGCCATTTCTAGAGTAATCTTTCTGAGATTAAACAGGTGGAATGAAACTCTATATAAAACAATAGTGTTACAAATTCGCAACTCTTTGCACTTATGCATAAAAAAAGTATAATATATACATACATACCATCAGGTTTTTTCCTTCCTTCACAGGATACTTCTTTGGAATCATAACACTTCCTTCTTCTGCTGTCATAATATCGCCCGTGTCTACATTCCCTAACAGTGGCCTTTTTGTTATGGCAGTTATAGTACCAGTGACAGTATTCATCGTTCGTGAAACGACCGTAGTTATTTTTGCAGGTAAATCTCGGGTTTGGATCTACTACTTTGTCTTCTGGTTCATCAGGATCCACTGTAAAAGTTGTAGTAAAAGTTTGTGAGCAAAATAAATTGGAAAATAACTAGGAATTTAATTAAAAGAAGAAACTTATTGTCTGCTGATATAATCATACGCGCTAAAAATAGTTAAATAATAATAAAAAAAAGACTTGTGCGTGAAGGAGACCTATTCTGTCATTTCTTTAAGTTTTGCAAAGTATGTGTGAATATCCTGGAATCTGATTTGCAGAGTTATTTTGCCAATGATATGTTAATTAGGAAACTATGGCAGTATGGTTACTATATGTAGTGCGATAGGAGATAGATAGATTTGATGGATGTTGAACACATCCTGCTTAGGGTATTCAATGTCGCCACGTGTTGATTTTATACGCAGTTTCCAATTATCTGTTTTGGATAGAGTCTACTGCTAGGTAAGCAGTTGAGCTTCATATTATTAATATAAAGAGTCAATAGAATCTACGGGGTTTCCTAGTGATATTATTCGTTGAAATGTATTTCTTAGATTCCTCTAGAATGAACAGTGAGGTCATTTTGAGCCAAGTTAAGTCAGTTGAATATAACAAATCATTTGGGAAAAGAATTCCCCCTCTTGCGATTTAGTAAAGTTGAGCTTATTTTTGATTGTCTATATTTTAAACCTACACGCTCCACTACTAATTTCCCTTTTACCATTATAAGTTAACTTTTGTGTTTCTTTGTTTAATCTATGCCATAACCTTTCTTTTACGTGAACTGCTTGAAAAGGTACGTCGCAGATTTTTTGTTGGAAAAATAGCAATCGTGGAAAAATTAAATATAGGAAAAATCCAAAGCGTTATTACTCGGTAAGTTTTGATCGTAGGCGAATGGAGTTTTTACTGTTTTACTTCTTAGAGCATGGAGATTTTAAAAATATGTATAATTTATAGGAACCAGAGCTCGTATAAAAATTTAAATTTCGTAACTTTAAAAATAACTTTTTTGAAGTAAATGTCTTTTGATATGATGAACAACAACATTTTTAACAATTTTGCAATTAGAACTATACCACTAAAGCTTTCAGTTTAGTTATTATATATTAAATTACATCATTTAATAAAGATAAGAAGAAACACCCTGTATATTAAATGGAATTTGTATATCCAATAAAATACTTTGTAAATGTGGTATAACCGAATTATCTGAGATTCAAACCTTTTTCTTTTTGAGAAAGAAAAACGTATCCGTCTCCGATGTTTTTAACTTTCCTCTCTCGATTTTAATCTATTGATATTTCATCAACTAGACTGAAGAGAAATGCTTCAAACAAAGCTAAGAAATTTCAGTGGGAAAGGTTGGCTAAATGAATTTTTTTGCAAGAAGTCCATCAGTATTTGGGATACGAAAAGAAGAAAAAAAAAAAGCGATTGTATTAAAGCACAGAAAGTTCTTATATATAGTTATGTATATATAATTCTAAAATGACATAGTAATGCAAACTTTTGAGTTTCATTATTATTTTTTTTTTCACAAGAGCAAACGTTTAATGCTAAAACTAGGAGGATTTTTTTTTATATATATATCAGTTTGGGGGGGGGGGGGGTTGTCCTCTTACCCCCAAGGTGATAACTTTTTTTAGATATGGTAAGAACGAAAAGCTTAGTGGCAAATTTGTAAAACCTTTTCCTTTCGTCTTTCTTTTTCTCTTTTTTATTCAAAATATATACAGTAAAACCAATAGAAGTGGAATCACCAAGAGAAAATTATCTTATTTTAGACTTGTTTCGTGTTAGCAGGTATAATTGTATGGCATTCCTTCTGTTCGACTATAAAATATTTCCTTTTAATCCTTTACGGCGCTGAGTAATTCTGTTTGTAAAATGATGAAATGATGGACTAACACCAGAATTTACAAACGAATTTTTTAGAAAATGAAAACATGCTTTCCCCCCTTGTACTTTAAAAAGGAAAATTTTAATTAAATTTTCTTGGTGCTGATTGTCAGTTTTGGAATTAAAATTAGGTGTCCTTTTTTTGTGGACACCGCCCGCTAAAGGGTTAAGACAGGTGTTCATTACAGGCAAGTTCCATTTTCACAGATTTTACTGTATTAAATTTTTTGTTGTTGAATAGACACAGATGGTAAACGCTGATAATTGACTTGGTAATTTTGAGGCTTCTTTCCTCCCCTCTCTAATAGTAAGTCATAGCGATGGATAAGTAATAATATTTTTACATGGCCCTTTATTTGTGTCTGTTGGCGATAAAAAAGCAAAGTACATCATTTTGATTCTTTGAAGTTATTTCAATTGGCAGCTTGCTCAAAATCATTCCCTTTCATTATTAACACAAGCCATTATGTAGATTAAGACTATTCAACGAATAACAAATGAAAGAAAGAACTTACTGTCTGGATGTATTCTCTCGTCACAAATAACGTGATCGTCATCTTCACAACTCTGCCGTCTGGAGTCAAACAGCTTATGCTTCGGGCATTTGTGCTCTTTGTGAGTCCATTTTTTGCACTCATAGAACTTGCTGCAATCTCGCCAGTGCGGGAATTTACCCTTTTCCTGCGGACAGCGGAATTCTGGCCTTTTTGTGGTAATAGCTGTAAAAATTTATTTTAATTGAAATGAGTTTTATTGTTTTTCTTCTCATTTTAGTTATTAATGGCTAGCAGAAAAAGAAAAAATAAAGTTAGATATTTAAATAAACATAACTTGATCAGAAAATCATTCATTGTATCACATTTTACATTGTTTTGTTCAAATAACTAATTTACAAAATGTACAATATTTTATTTTTTCATCTTTTCATAATTTTGAGAAATACATCCCTGTAATATTCTTTTCACACTAATGAAAAATGACTCCAAAAGGTCAGGAAACATATTATCCCATAAGTCCACAGCAATGAATTTGTATCCCATAATATTTGTCGAATACTTTTTAAAAATAGTTTGTTTTTTCCTTATAACTTACTAATTTTTTATAAGACTGCAGTCTAGGAAAGTTAGAGGCTATTAAAGGAATTTAATTCCATGACATTAAAAAAACTTTATTGTATGGTGTATTTCCGGAAATCTGTTTAAAATGACCAACATCTTTCAAAATTTTACCAATAGTCCATCAAAAGACTAAACCCATTAGGGAAGAGTTCTATCTTGGTCTGTTTTTTTTCGGCGATAAATGTTTCGATGTGGTTGTTGCGATCTTCAGCATTTGGGGTTGCTTTTTTTTAATTACTTGAATTCTACTAGTGGATAAATAATAATTTTGTATACATATTTTCTTATAATTAATTTTTTTAAATTTATAATTTCTGGGATTTTTTAAAGGATATTTTTCTGTAGATGTAATATTATGTAAATATATTTTTTGTGCATTTTTAGGGTTCCGTACTTAAAAAGTAAAAACGGAACCATTATAAGATCACTCCTGAGTCTGTCTGTCTGTCTGTCACAGCCATTTTACTCGTAAACTATGGAACGTGGAAAGTTCAAATTCGGGGAAGTAATAAAGACCGTTGACCCACATATTTTCAGATTAATAAACATTCATAAATATATTTAGTAAAAAAGTAGAGGGGTTAATTATGCTACTTGAAAAAAAAAATCTTTTCTTTGCATATCATGTGGGGTATCCTGTGAAAGCTTTTGTAACGCTGAACTCAAAAATACATTCCTTTTAATTTTAGGTATTATATTTTCAAAGATATTGTTGAAAATGTAGCGCAAAAATATGTCCCCCCCCATCTAATTCCGAATCTACTGAAACTAAAATTATGAAAAAATTAGAGGTAGTAGAAGTTAATGTAAACCTTGCCGGAAAATTATTGCGATTACCCTAAAACACTGAGTTTTTGAGTAATTAGCATTTTTCTGTTATGCACAAATTTCGATTTACGGGCATTCAGAAAAATTGTTGAACATCGCTGAATATACCTATCGTTGCAGAAGAATAAAAGCAATGTTGATAATGGTTTTCGAAAAAAAATCATCGGTAATTAGCCGAGATATTAATCCTTAAAGGTACGGTCGTTTGGACATACACAAAGACAGGGGCGGCGTACTCTATGCCTAGTTAACAACTTTTAATGATATATATGTGTAATGTAATGTCCAGTAACAGTATAAAAGCAATAAACGTCAAATTGTTAAAAACATACTAATTTAAGGGGTCTCGGGACTCTAAAAAATGGAAAAAAAGAAAAAAAAAAGACCATTTTCAACTTTTAATGTCTTAAAATGTATATGATTTTAAAACACAATTTTAATTGGCATAAAAAATTGCAAGATACAGAATTAGTATTTATAGGGGGCTCGAAACTGTTAGACATTTGTCGAACAAAAAATTAGCATAACAGTTTACGCGCAGGATTACAAAATAAATATTGCAACTAGAATGAAAATTTTGGTGCTTACTTATACTTCAGATTGTAATAATTTCCCTGAACTTAAATAAATTTGTATTTAAAGCATTTTTATATTTTTAATGCAATGTTGCATTTAGCTAATACAAAATTTTGAAAATTTCAACAGTAAAATCACCCAAAAAATATTTTTTTGAACAATAAAAGGAAATTTTAGGTTCAGTTTATACAGACTAACATGAAATATATGCTTTGAAAATTTCATGAAAAAATATTCAGAAGTTTTTGAGGTATCCTGCGCGTTATACCCCAAAAACGCCATTTGGAAAATAATGACTTTAAAGTTTCGGAAACGCCGTTTCAGCTATTGAGCGGGTATAATTCTAAAAGCCAAAACTTCTGTTCTAATGGGAATTACAAGGAAACAATTATATCAAAATATTCAGAAAAAATAGGAGTTTAACATTTAAAAAAATTAAAATTTCTTAAATTTTGAAGCTTTAAGAGTCCTGCGACCACTTAATCCTATCCGACACGGAGTAATTCTATTTATAAACTTATGAAATAATGAACTGACACCAGAATTTATAAACGAATTTATTAGAAAATGCGAACTTTGTTATTTTCACGTACATGATAAAAGGAAAATTTTAATTAAATATTCTTGGTGCCGTTTGTCTGTTTTGGAATTAAAATTAGGTGTCCGTTTTTTAAGGGCATCGCCCTCGAAAAATTTAATTAGAATGAATCGCATAAATACTGTGGGATTCGCGATAGTTTGCATTGATTGTATCTCTCAATACGCCTCGAGTGACTTTAAAAGTTAATTAAACACCTATTTGGAAAAACGCGGTACTGACCAAGGCGGCGTTGCAACTTTGAGACCTCAATTCAAAGCACGCTTAGCACAGTGCCAAATTTAAACTTTAAACAAAGGTTTTGTTTTAGCTACACTGTAGAAATAAAGGTTATTACTACGCTGAATTTAGTTTCATGAAATGCCAAATGAAGTTTAACTATGCACTGTTTTCAGTGGCGTGGCGTGAAAATTTTCGGTGGTCATCGCAATTATTTAAGTTTGTGGTGAAAAATTATTAACTCTAAAATTCAATGGTTGAATGTTCAAAAAAGAAACTTTAAATCTTACCTTCACTTATACATGAACTCCAAATGTTCTGCTAAAACTGGATCGTAGAGTTTTAAAAGCTTATTAAGAGTTTTAAAATATTGCTTGGTCATCGCCGCATCCAGCGATGACCGGACGCCACGCCACTGACTGTTTTTATTGTCAGTACCGAATTAAGTTCATCATAAACAGATTAGGATAATATTAAAAGAAGAGTTGTACGAATAGCTATAATTGATATTATTTAGGTTCCATATCTCTTTGAACTTTCATGGTATACCCATTTACAATTTTCTAATATATACAGTTATACCCAACCTTACGTTGTAAAGTTTTTTACAAAGTCTTAGTATTCTTTTAGCAACGATTTTTTTTTTAAATAATACAATTACAAATTCATATATTTATTCTACGGAACCCTCTGTGCGCGAGTAATGCTCGCACTTTACCGTTTATTATATATTTATATATGTTTATATGTATACATAATTGCATACATAGTATATATAAAAATGATACAAATATAACGTTTATAATATAAAAATATATGTTTATAAAAATTTAAAAACCATGTTTTTCCGCCATCTTGAAAAATTTGGTTAGATGCTAAAGTGACCTTTTGGATTCCTTCGCAAATCGCGCCAAACAGAACAGGATACGGAATTCATCCCGAATTATTACTTTTTCAATAACTTTCAAGCTGTAAGTTAAAACATGAATACATTAAAATGATTCTCAGTTTTTATTACTAAAATAGGTGCTAAAAATACAATCAACAGGTTTTAAAACATTAAAACCAATAATCAGATGGCAAAAACTTCCCGAGCGCTTTCGACCAAGCCCTGGTCATCATCAATGGGGTGAAAAATGAGAAGAAGACCTTCAGAATGCATACTGGTATAAATAACGCAGGGCGATTCCAAAAACTGTAAAAAAGGGGTGGGGGGAGGGAGGGGGGACGGATGAGTCCATACAGCTACATTGATCATTCCAATCCAAAGATTAACCAGATTTTAACCAGAGGTAGAAACACTTGTAATGATACATTGTCCTGTCATATACCAAGCATTTGGTTTGGTTTACTTGGAGTCAATGGAATCTTTGGATTGGAATGATCAATGTAGCTGTATGGACTCATCCGTCCCCCCTCCCCCCACCCCTTTTTTACAGTTTTTGGAATCGCCCTGCGTTATTTATACCAGTATGCATTCTGAAGGTCTTCTTCTCATTTTTCACCCCATTGATGATGACCAGGGCTTGGTCGAAAGCGCTTGGGAAGTTTTTACCATCTGATTATTGGTTTTAATGTTTTAAAACCTGTTAATTGTATCTTTAGCACCTATTTTAGTAATAAAAACTGAGAATCATTTTAATGTATTCGTGTTTTAACTTAAAGTATTAAGGTGAATGTGTCGTTTCTCTTACATATAGTTTTCTATATATATTTAATTTCAAGCTGTATTTTGGAGAAAAAGTTGGAACTTATGTCAGACGACGTCGATCATTAGCGTGTTAACCCCTTAATTCTCGCTCCCGTGATATTAACGGGCTGTGTCTTTTATTAAGATTTTTTTTATTCCCATCAGTTTTATAAAATAGTATAATTGGCTTTATTATGGTATCATTTTACCTGTCATTAAATAAGGTGAATATTTCTTTTTCAAAAAAGTGGTGCCAATAAGCAATTTGAATTTTCAAATCGTAATTTAATGCGACCGTTGGGGTTAAATGCTCTTCCGTTGTGATCCGTCTTTGACTAAATATGCCTTTATCTCACTCAAAACTTTTTGTCGCTCAGTTATATGTTCTAAAGGGTATTCCTGTTCTCAGACAAGTCGCTTTTTGTGTTTCCGTAGCTACTCAATTTTAATAGAAATTGAAATCTTATTCAGGTTTCTATTTCCATAATATTTTGAGAACAATTATATCTTTATAAGTAAAAATATATCATTAAGAATATAAAAATTTTATATTCTCTTATTTGCTTATGTAGTAGGTTTTAATATTTAAAGCAAAGTGGTAAATCCAATTTTTATGTAAAAGTTTTGTTTTTTGTATAAAAAGAGCTTTTACCAAGTTTTTTGGCCCCTGCTATAGAAACAATTTAAAGATCACGATTGATTATTATTTTCATGAACTGTTTTTAAAGGTAAAATTATATTAAGCAGATAAATATATGTGTAACATTTACAATATTAATTAAAGTGCTATATTTAGTACTAGATAAATACTACTATACTTTAGTACTAGATAAATTCATTAATTTTATATTAATTTAGCTTTTCGTCATTCTATTTTGTATTTCTCGTTGAATTTACTTCTAAAAGGTCTTAAATATAAAGTTTCTGTTTGAATTTATCGGGCGCAGGCTTTAAATTAAAATTTTATTACGCATTCATCAATGACACAGCTGTGTAATTATAATTCGCAATCGAAATCCAAAAGAATTTATTTACTTTGAAAATAATTTATAAATTTATATGTGAGCAATCAAGTAAACCTAGATGAGTTGAAGTAAAATATTTTAAACTGATTACCACTCAGAAACTAATAATAAAAATAATTTTAATGCATAAAATTGAAAATTTAATTTAATAAAATCCATGAAATTGCTATAGTCTAATAATAATTACATATAACTACATAATAATTACATATAATTACATATAACGTAAAATTTATATAATGATATCAGATGTCCCATCTTCAGTAACTTATTGTTTATTTATAGTGTTACTTCCCCACAATTAATATTAAAAAATACTTTGTCCTCAAGAATTTTTTTATTAAAATAGGTTCAAAAAGAAAATTGTTATTATTGAATTAGTCAGTAAATTTTTAATAATGTAGTTTGGTTGGCTATCTTTTGAATGGTAAAATTTTTTGTAATTTTTCACATATTGATATTTATATTTGTTATTTTTTAAAGTATATAGAGTTCAATTTCAAATTTATAAGTGCGTGACCTTGTTACCTGGTGAATAAATTATTATTTTTTTTTTTTTTAAGGAACTTAATGATATATTTCTTTCCCATTTACTTGATGAACCCTCAATGAATTTCGAAAAACAAATCAGTGATGAAGTACAATAAACTTTGTTGATATCACCATAAAAATAAAAATACAAATTCATACTACAGCATTATTTCGGTTCATATACAGGGTGTCTACCCTCAACGATATCCAGTGGATAATTTCTAAACCGTTAGTCATAGACATATAGTTCCAATTACAAAAATGTGCTAAAAAATTATTTTAAAAGTCGCTGGGATCAATAAAAACATTTTTTTAAAGTTACGAAATTAAAATTTTTGTACAGTCCCCCTGCCCTATAAGTGATATTTAGTAAACATTTCCTATTACGCTAACAATTAAGACAGAAAAAGTCTCCTTCATCTAACACTAAAATTGACCGACTTATATGGAGCTTTGAGTTGCATGACTTATACCAATTTTCTGCATCTGAACACAGATGAGTTGGACAACGCTTCGAGGGATCATACACAAAGTGCTTAAAGTGTTAGTAGGATTTATTTTGCGCGTGCACTTCTACGCTGATGCCGAAGGGGGTTACTTAGAGCAAGTTTTAAAATAACTTTAATTTTTATTAATTAAATTTTAGATTAGATAATCTAATTGCATTTTAAAATATGTATCATTTCGTAAAAAATTGCGACTGTTGCTTTTCATAATTTCATTTCACAAAAATTCTGCTATTTTTTTTAACTTATTTTTTTTGTACGAATTGTATATTTTTCTTTAATATGTCAGAGTGAAAATAGATTTCGAATTTATATTGTAATGTTAATTTTACTCTCAACTATCATTATTTTTTTTAATCTGGTGATTATTTATATTTCTAGTAAACTTGCGAATGACCCCCTATTTCGTAGCAAAAAAGATGCTTCTAATTTAAACAACTTTTTTCAATCGTTGAAGAATGTGACTCTTTTGTCTTACTTCTTAGTGTAACAAGATATTTTTACTAAATATAACTTATAGGACCGGATGACCGTCTAAAAATTTAATTTCGTAATTTAAAAAAAATGTTTTTATTGACCCAAATCGATTTTTAATTACTTCTTTACCTCATTTAAAGCGTTTTTCCAATGGGAACTATAAGTCTAGGCCTAACGGTTTAGGAATTAGCTATTGGAGACCGTTGAGGGTGGTCGCCCTGGTCAGTAGGTCCTTCGTCAAGAGTATAAAAACAACACGTGTTGTTCAGGAAAACAGCATCTAAATCACACTGCACTTAAATCAGTGATGATTCATCCGAAAAGATTAGATTCATTTATATATAATAGAAAAAATAACAATAAACGATATAAAAATATTAAATTTAAATACTTTTTATGATTTATTTATATGAAATCATAACATAGTGAAGAATAAAGTAAATATATATATATATATATATATATATATATATATATATATTTTCAAAATAATATATTTTTTATATTTTTGCGAGATACGAATGCAATCCGGACCATAACGCGTCGTCGAAAGTTTTCACAAAGAAGCATATTTTTTATTTTTAAACTATTTACGCTTTTCATTATATGTAAGAAGTCATCAGAAAAATTTAACCAAAGCTATTTCAAATGCATTTTAATGACAATACTAACTAGTATTTCGTGAATAAATATAAAATAATGAGAAGTTTAGGAAAACTTACTTTTCTCTGTTGTTGTTGGATTATCTCTTTCTGAAAAAGAAAAAGAATTTTTAATAAATAAAGCCCCATTTTTTTTTCTATTCTAACTAATACACTATAAAAAAAAAGAAAAAATAGAAAAAAAAACCGTATTCCGTTGATTGCCAGTACAGTTTCTGTATTTTTACGGAATTTTTTTCTACGATGAAATGATTTCGTGAATGCGCAATAAATTCGCGAATATGGATGTAAAAATACTCTTAACAGATAATAGTGCTAAAAGTCTAGTTAATGTGTCGTTTTCGATAAGGCTTTGGGTTTATTTATATTTTCACACTCTAAAAATAATTTCCGTATTTTATTTCCGACAGTGCAATTTCTGGATTTTTATAGGTTCTTTCAGTGTAATAATAAAATAATTCCACAGCTTTATAGAACATGAAAATTTAACATTATCTGTAAAGGATATTCTCAAAATCATACTTTTTGACGCATTTTCGAAATCACTTTTATTGGAAAATAAAATCCTGACAATCAATGAATTTTTTTTACATTCTAATTATTGACTTTTTACACTAATAGTCAGTTTTTCTTTTCATTCATGAAATTTCTCAATATATTACAAAGTTACCCCCCCCCCTCCAAACATTGTAGAAATTTTTTATTCGTATAAGTCTTTTGTTAAGTTGTAAACTATTACTGTCATAAATAAACATGTTGTTTTGTTTTATTTTGTACTATTTCCTCTCTACTTTTTTAGCCGTTTCAAAAGTTTCTATTTTTTTTTTTATTGTTAAAAATAATACCAAACTATATTATTTCAGTCGGAATATCGCTACAAATTAAATCATGTAGATATCAATTCGAATTATACACGATCCGAACTCAAAAATTCGGTTTTAAGTCAACCCGAAATCCGACCCGAAACGAAAAAAAAAAAAAATTCATCGACCCGTAAACGACAATTTTTTTTCATCAACCCGAAACCCTACATACTTGATCCCGAAACCAACCCTAACCCGAAATGTGTGAAAATTAATCCTTATTTTAATGTAATTTATGGAATATTGGTCTATAATTATATCTCTAAATGTCAATTATATCTTTTGCGGAAAAAGGAACTTGTATATAGTATATAGTATATATATATACACATATACAGTGCGTGTAAAAACTTTAAGGACAGCAAAAAATTGTAAAAATTTTAATAAATTGAAAATACGACAAGTGAAATGGTAATTTAATGTTGATCATAAAGTGGAAATACTAATATAAAAGTCAACAAAATGTATCTGTGTCTTTTTATTGCGAAAAAATCATAATTATGCAAAAAAAACCACTATTTTTGACTGTGTAAAAACTATAAGGACACCAGTATTTTTTTTTTTTATAGAAATGTTATATAGAATTATTATTAAGGATCGACCGAAACAGGTTTTTAAGGCCGCAACCGAAACCGAATTTCGGCGATCTTGCTATTTTCGGCTGAAAACGAAAACGAATATGTTCAAAAATTTTTTTTAAGTAATTAAATTGTATATATTAAAGTAATTAATACATACATAAATATATTATTAATTAATAATACGTATTTATTAAATATATATATATAAATTAATTAATTATGCGTTAACAACGAAGTTCATAGCAATAAATGGTCTCAAAATCGATGACAAGTGTTGAAAATTTCCGAAGGAAGAAACGAGATTTTTGGAATACTGATAGTTTCAGTCGAGTTTCCGTCCAAAATCTGAGTTTCGCCGAAAATTCGTTTTCGGCGAAAACTATCAATGTTCCCAAAATCTCGTTTCTTCCTTCGGAAATTTATTGCTATCAACTTCGTTGTTTGTAATTATCAGTCATGACTGACTCAAGACTTGAATGCAGATTATAAAGCAAGCAATGCATATATAACTAAATTTTTCACGTGCTCATTAAAAACTGCAGTCATAACAGTAATAGAAAATTTTGAGTTTGAAACCGCAGATGTGTTTCGAATACTCTTTGAGAAAGTTCTAGTATAACAGATGATCATTTACAGAAATCATTATAAAAGATAAATCGAGGTGTGTATACATAAAACTAAAATATTTTTTAATTAAATGAAATTCGTATAGTTAGAAAACCTTTCTGCGTCGTTGATGAATTAATTACATTTTATTTTATATATATAAAAAAAGTTTTGGATCTAGGGCACAGAGAGACAATTTAGGCCACACGCATAATAAATTAATAATTATGTATATTTAATAAATACGCATAATTAATTAATTTTTATACATATTTAATAAATACGCATAATTAATTAATAATGTATTTATGTATGTATTAATTACTTTAATACATACAATTTAATTACTTAACAATTTTTTTTCGACATATTCGTTTTCGTTTTCGACCGAAAATAGGAAGATCGCCAAAATTCGGTTTCGTTTCGGTTTCGGCCTTAAAAACATATTTCATTCGATCCTTATTAATAATTTTATATAACATTCCTGTAAAAAAAATACTGGTGTCCTTATAGTTTTTACACAGTCAAAAATAGTGTTTTTTTGCATAATTATGATTTTTTCGTAATAAAAAGGACATAGATACATTCTGTTGACTTTTATATTAGTACTAGCAAATCCCGCGGCTTTGCTTGCGTAATATTTGAAATATGCCAAGTGATATTTTTTATTAGAAGAAGACTTTTTGAAATAATTCATAAATTACAAATTAAGCCACAGTTTGACTAAACTTCATTATAAAAGTGCAATAGGCAGAAATGAGATTTTAATTAATAAGAAGAGCTAAAACTAATTCCAATATGATAATTTAGAAAGTATTTTGAGACTTTTATGCTCAGTTCATACGCTCATTTCAGTATTCATTTGAAGTTTTGAATTTTTTAGAAGCAATCTTAACACATTTACATCTTAAAATTAACCACCATGTGAAATTCCAAACTTCTTATCTAAGAGTCTACCACCTCTCTGGTGTTAGTGGCACCAACATAAAATGCCGAAACAGAGTTGAAATAGAATGTCTCGAAAAATGTTGAAACAGAGACTGTCACCATTAATTTGCCAACATTAACCTTAAAATCGGTTGGTATTTCCTAATATTCTATAGAAAACGGAATTTAGATGTTTTTAAAGACTTTCTTGTTGTTCCTGCCAACCAGGTGGTAGTGACACCGGCATAAAATATAGCACCGTACAAGATCAGGGACTATCACTCTTTATTCGCAACCCATAACTTCTGTAATCGGTTTATTACTTCCTGAGATACCATAGAAATCGTAATTTAGGACTCTTTTAGAATGCTTTTTGCTCCTTCTTTTCGCTTCACCCTTTTTTAATTTCGAATTTATTTTCGACTGTTCTTAGAGGACATTTATATTTTATAAGCAACTACCGTGCTATATATAAAGTTTCTAGCCTCTTCAGTACCGCAGAAATCGCAATTTAGAAAGTTTTTTTCCTCCTGCAACTCTCGACATAAAATATAGCTTACGTTTGAGCAGGTTCTATCACCATCAATTTGAAACCATTTGTTTGAAATCGGTTTCGTATTTCATACGATTGCATAAAAATCGTAATTTAGAACGCTTTTCGCTCACTTCATCCTTTTAAATTTGGAATTTTTTTCGACAATTCATAGAAAGCATTTGCATCTTTGAAGTAACTACCATTCCAAATTTAAAATGTTAGACCCCCTCAGCAACACAAAAAACGCAATTTAGAAAATTTTTTGCTCCTGTAACCCCCAGGTGGTAGTGACAACAACGTAAAATATAGGCTGTGTTGAAGCGGGGACTGTCACCATCAATTTCAAACCATTACTTCTGAAATTGGTTTATATTTCCTGAGATTGAGTAGAAATCGCTTTTTAGAACGTTTTTAGAACGCTTTTCGTTCATTTTCAACAATTTTAAATTTCAAATTTTTAAGGAACTCCTCTCAGAGAGTATTTACATCTCATAAGTAATTACCATGCCAAATTTCAAGTTGCTACCCCTTCAGTATCACAAAAATCACAATTTAGAACGTATTTTAAAATGCAACCGCAAGGTGGTAGTGACGCTGACATGAAATAGATCTTTTATTGAAGCAAGGGCTGTCATCAACAATTTCCATTACTTTTTAAATCGGTTGGGTACTTTCTGAGATCTCGTAGAAATCGCAATTTAGAATGTTTTTAGAAAGTTTTTCGTCCATTTTCACCCCTTTTAAATTTCAAATTATTTAGAAAATGTTCTTAGAGATCATTTATATCTTATAAGTAACTACCATGCCTAGTTTCATGTTGCTAGCCCCTGTAGTATTACAAAAAACGCAATTTTGATCGTTTTTTGCTCCTTCACTCCCTTTGGGGTAGTGGCACTGACATGAAATACAGCCTATGTTGGAGCGAGGGCTGTCACCATCGTTTTCACACCATTTTTTTTTAAATTGGTTCTGTACTTTCTGAGATTGCGTAGAAATCGCAATTTAGAAAGTTTTTTAGAACACTTTTCGCTCATTTTAACCCCTTTTAAATTTCGATTTTTTAGGAAATGTTCTTAGAGATCATTTATATCTTATAAATAACTGTCCTGCCTAATTTCAGGATTATAACCCCTTCAGTAACACAAAAACCATAATTTAGAACGTTTTTTGCTAATGCAATCACTAGGTGGTAGTGACACCGACATGAAATAGAGCCTATGTTGGAGCAAGGGCTGTCATCATCAATCTCCAACCATTACTTTTGAAATAGGTTGGGTACTTTCTGAGATTGCGTAGAAATCGCCATTTAGAACGTTTTTTAGAACTCTTTTCGCGCATTTTCACCCCTTTTAAATTTCGAATTTTTTAAGAAATGTTCTTAGAGATCATTTATATCTTATAAGTAACTACCACACCAAATTCCATGTATCTGGGCCCTTCAGTAACATAAAAATTGCAATTTAGAATGTTTTTTGCTCCTGCACCTCTTTTAAGGGTAGTAGCACCGACGGAAAATGTAGCCTATATTGCAGCAAGGGTTGTCACCATCATTTTGACACCATTATTTTTGAAATCGGTTTGGTACTTCTTGAGATTGCATAAAAATCGCCATTTAGAACGTTTTTTTAGAACGCTTTTCGCACATTTTCACCATTTTTAATTTCGATTTTTTAAAGAAGTGTTCTTAGAGATAATTTATATGTAATAAGTAGCAACCATGCCAAATTCCATGTATCTGGACCCTTCAGTAACACAAAAATCGCAATTTCGATCATTTTTTGCTCCTGCACCCCCCTTTAGGGGTAGTGGCACGACATAAAATGTAGCCTATGTTGGAGTAAGGGTTATCACCATCATTTTGGCACCAATATTTTTGAAATCGGTTTGGTACTTCCTGTAATTGCGTAAAAATCGCCATTTAGAACGTTTTTTAGAACGCTTTTCGCGCATTTTCACCCCTTTTTAATTTCGATTTTTAAAAGAAATGCCCTTAGAGATCATTAGTATCTTATAAGTAACTACCATTCTAAATTTCATGTTTCTAGGCCCTTCAGTAACACACAAATCGCATTTTTAGAACGTTTTTTGCTCCTGCACCCTCTTTTGGCCAGTGGCACGGACATAAGATAAAGCCTATGTTTTAAGTTGGACTAACACCATCATTTTGATACCATTACTTTTGGAATCGGTTCGGTAGTTCCAGAGCTTACCTCCTACAAATAAACAATTTTTACCTCTTTATAATATGAGCATAGATTTCCACTTTATGATCAACATTTTATTACCATGTATATAAATTTTATACAGACATACAAACAATAAATACCATAAACCCAACTGGAGTGAAAAATTAGCCAGAGCCACGAATCGAACCCGGGACCACAGTATACAAGACTGCTGCTCTAACCATTGAGCTACTCCGGCCGATGCCTGAGTCTGCAATTTCTCACTAATAAACCAATATTTCAGGCTCAGGCATCGGCCGGAGTAGCTCAGTGGTTAGAGCAGCAGTCTTGTATACTGTGGTCCCGGGTTCGATTCCTGGCTCTGGCTAATTTTTCACTCCAGTTGAGTTTTTTGTATTTATTGTTTGTATGTCTGTATAATATTTATATATATCTTTAACTGTTGAATGAAGGCGTTATTTATGTGTGTATGTGTGTTTTAATATATATTGTAGTATGAGTGTTTTATTATTATATTACCATTTCCCTTCTCGCATTTTCAATTTATCAAAATTTTTACAATTTTTTGCTGTCCTTAAAGTTTTTACACGCACTGTATATATATCAAATATACAGTTTTTTCACCAGAAAAAATATTCTGCTCTTTCTTTTGAAAAATCGGGTATCCGAAATCCGAATCCGACAAACAAATGTCAAAACCAACCCGAACCAGAAACATTTACAGACAACATGACCCGAATACGACTCGTAAGGAAAAAAGTATATATATATTAGTCAATCCGACCCGAATCTAAACCGCAACAAAAGAAATCAGAGCCAACCCGACCTATCCCAAACAGTAGGTCTAGTCAGGTTCGTGTTAAATCGGGTTACCCGACCCAATTTAGATTTTTTTTCTCAATGATAGGAATGCAGATGAATTGAAAATGCTGTTAAACATGTCTACACTCAGAAACAAACCTCATTTAAAATAAATAATCATTGTTTAACGTCTGATATACGATTTAAAAATAAAAAATAATTACAATTCATCAGACATACAAGTAAAAATTACATAAATACATTTAATGCAATTAAAAAGCAAAATAAACGAAAACTTGTCGCCATGGCAATTCACCGATAAATGAATCATGTGAACTTCCACCTGAATACACAGCATTGTTTTGATATTTTTATACTTTATTTAATTTTAACTGCTAATAATTTTTAACTGTAAACATGATATATAGTTTTCTGTCATTTAAATGTTATTTATTGCACTGATGAGGGGCTAAAATTTAGTTCGAAACGTTTGCTTTTTAATTGTATTAAATGTATTTATGTAATTTTTACTTGTATATCTGATGAATTGTAATATATTTTTTATTTTTAAAGCTCATTTATTTATTTTATTGTAATTTTTTTAGCATGTCTTTCTTTAGAATAAAAAATGCACTCATATAAGCGATATAACGCATTATCATGGATGGACACTGTGAAATAATCAAAGTACGCATCGAACAAAGTATGCGACCTTTTTTTTTGTAATTTATTCTAATAAAAGCTACATTATACTTCTTTTTTTTTTGGGGGGGGGGGTATAGTCAAACGTAGAAAGTTGTCATTCAATCAAACTTACCATTAAAAGTTTCTTATTATATCCGTAGTAATTTATTCAAACAGTTAACTGTCTTCGAATATTTGCACTTTTCCTTGTAAGTGATAAGGACATTCCATTATGCTATACAGCCTGTTTGAAAATATCGTAAAATATTTTTCTTTTTAATTACTTTATTTTTGTCAATCAACCTCTGAAAGTTTGAGGTCAGTACTCAGTTTTTTATATTCAGAAAAATATATTACTAATTATGCTCAAAATACGGGAAACACAATTTTTCCTAGCCGACAAAATTGCCTTTATTTTTGACGGTCAGAATCCACTGCCTTTAAATAAAATGGCAAATTAGTTTATTTTCACTTATTTTATTTATGAATGGAAATCCTGGTGATTTTGTATTGTAATATTTTAAAGACCTGTTGCTTTTGAATTTCATTGCGCAATTTCAATGAAAGATAAAGGCGGAAAACACAAAACTTTGCACTTTACTGCTAATAAAAACAAATGTTAAATATTTCTCGGAAAGCCTTTTACTTGTTTAAAATCTTTCTTTGTATAAATGCATTGTAATTTCAAAAGTTACAGTAAAGAATCACTTTACGACTAATTTGTCTTGTCACGTGAAGCTATTATTAGTCAGGGTGAGAAGTTTAAGTTAGCGATTATCATGCTTTTCAAAAAACTGAAGGTACAACATTTCATCCTTCAGTTGCCAAAATTGCATCAAGTTTCAACGGACAGTTCCTTCCTTGTCGTTTGTAATTTCCCATTTTAAAAGAAGTGAAGAAACATTCACTTCACCTTGAAGATTAATACGTTGTATAATTTTCGCCTCATAACATCAATTCTAAAAATATTCGTCTTAAAACACGTTAGTGATAGGTATTTAAAAAACTATTAATGTCTTTTTTTTTTTTTTTTTTTAGTTCGGTCAAATCATGCTTTTTAAATTGTATCCAAAACTCTGGTGGCATAAAACAGCCTTTGTCATCGTTACAAAATCTTGCACAAAAATGAATCTTTTCATAAAATAAATTTTATGTGGAAAATAAATAAATACATGCTTTTCCAAATTTTCTGCAGACTCATAACTTTCATTAAAGATTTATAATACATATATAAGGCATAAGCAGGAATATG
The DNA here is from genome assembly GCA_963932465.1 of Maratus speciosus. Lineage (NCBI taxonomy): Eukaryota > Metazoa > Arthropoda > Arachnida > Araneae > Salticidae > Maratus > Maratus speciosus. The sequence goes on from OZ010789.1 coordinate 158,994,648, forward strand.
GGATATAAAAATATGAAAACATTAAAAAAAATACTTCACTAAAATACATTACTAAATAGGTGTAGTAATTAAAAACACTAGATGTTAAAAGTATATATAAAAAAGGTGCTCCAAGCGCTTTCAGCTAATCCCAAGCCATTGTCAAGGAGAAAAACTAATGGAGAAAAACTCGAAGCTGACTGATATACAGTGACAGGACGTCGAGTTTTTCTCCTTGACAATGGCTTAAAATTAGCTGAAATCGCTTAGGGTGCCTTTATTATATATACTTTTTGACATCTAGTGTTTTTAATTTAAAAAAACCATTTGTATATTTTATCACACCTATTTTTAGTAATGTGTTTTAGTGAAGCATTTTTTTAGTGTTTTCATATTTTTGTATTGTAAACAAAGGTGAATTTGGTGTTCCAAAATGGACTATTTATAAAGTCAATTTATTAATGGAATATGAATAGATTGACTATTTCTACTAATGCCTTGAGCGTAAGACTCTTATGCTCGTATTGACCATTTATCCCAACCACCGTATAAAGTACAAAAGATTGCTCGAACGCTCAAATGGTATTCATGAATAACCTGATTGGATTTTGATCGCCATCAGGTCCAATCAGGTTAATGGTGAAATATCATTTGTGCGTTCGACAGATGTTTTCGAGTTTAACCGCTAGTTGAGGTAGATGGCAACTACGAACATGAGTGGAATCTAGCTCATATACAAGTTATCCTCGATGAAAGCTGCAATCAGTTAATTAACAGAAAAGAAAGGAAAAGGATTTAAAATGTAATTACCACATATAAATGGTTACAGTTTTGATTGCGTGACATAATTAGAGTTAAATAAAATTTTTGTATGAGTGCAATAGAAAGGTATCCTCTAATACACTGCTCAAAACAATTAAAGGATATTTGAAGTTTTATATAAAATAAAGATATAAACGAAATTTTTTTTGCCGAAAATAGAAGAAGAGAATCACAAATGCAAATTTTCTGGTTTGCAAACTGTGGAGTATGCAAATTTTGAGTTCGACGTCAAAAACGTCGCTTCAGCGGCAGCGAATGAAATTTGACTTTCAACTGGATAAAAGAGAATGAAGACAAGGATGATCGGCATTCAGTGATTGCTTTGTTTCGATGAGTACGATGTCTCAGCGAAGTCATTTGACAGATTCAGAAGCTTTGAGAATTGTTGGAAGGTTAGAAGGGGGCCAAACTCAAGCCGAAGTAGCACAAGCCATTGAAGTGTCACAAAGTGTCATTTCCAGGATCTGGAACCGTTTTTTGGAGAGTGGATGTGCAGGCCAAAGACCAGGGCAAGGTCGTAGACGGGCAACAACGCCCAATGAAGATCGGTATTTAGCGTTAACAGCTCGGAGACACCGAACCATGAACGCTACTCTTCTCCAACAACACCTTCGCTCGGCTACAGGCACCACGATTTCAACTCAGACTGTCCGAAACCGGTTCCATGCTGTAGGTCTGTATGCTCGCCGACCGATGGTATGTGTTAGATTAACATCAAGGCATCGTCGCAACCGCAGGGAGTAGGCAACCGAGCATGTCAACTGGAGGAGAAATGAATGGAGCAATATTCTGTTTTCTGACGAGTCCCGTTTTTCTGTGCATCCGGATAATAGGCGTATTTTCATCTGGAGGGACGGTGGCAGTAGGAATAATCCTGCGTTCGTGCACGAAAGTGTCAGATTTGGCGGTGGAGGAGTGTTGGTGTATGGTGGCATCTCCATTGACGGGCGCACTGAACTCTACATCATTCGAGATGGAGCTCTGACTGGTCGCCGATATAGGGATGAGATCCTCAGACCTATTGTAGTCCCTTACGCTGCAGCAATCGGAGATAACTTCATTTTAATGGACGATAACTGCAGGCCACATCGTGCAAACCTGGTGGAGGATTTCCTTTTCGAGGAAGGAATCGTTCGAATGGAATGGCCAGCGTGTTCTCCAGACATGAATCCAATCGAGCACGTTTGGGACGCTCTAGGAAGACGAGTTTCTGGCCGCCAACAACCCCCACAAACTCTCCAAGAACTGGAAAGAGCTCTTCTGGAAGAGTGGGGCAGAATACCCCAACTCGTCATTAATAACCTCATTGAGTCCATGCCTCAAAGGTGTTCAACGTTGCTGGCCGCCCGTGGAAACCATACCCCTTACTGAAAATGATTTTCTTTGAAGAAAACACCTTTTCTTAGTCTTTTTTTCTCATATGCACAAATTGTGTTTTTTTCCTTTAGTACACAAATGCGCAATAAAATGCATTTTTTTCTGCCAAACATGTGTAATTTATTCTCATATAACCTACTATGTCTGTCGACCATGTATCAATCAGCTAAACAGTTTACCAGATACAAAATCCACCTAAAACTGCAATATCCTTTAATTGTTTTGAGCAGTGTATATAAAATACTTTTTAAAAATTGAAGTATTCCATAAGCAATACATAAGTTATTTTTATGTCTTTCTAATCTGCTTTTGTTTAGTGAAGAGTAGAAATTAAATGATATTTCAATTTAAAATAAGTTTTACTTTTTCTTACCTTCAGGTTTTCTCCTACGACCACAAGATACATCTTTGCTCTGGTAACATTTTCTCCGGTGACTGTCGTAATATTTGCCTCGTCTGCATTCCCTCAGAGTGGCTTTACTGTCGTGACAATTGTAATACCAGTCGCAGTATTCTTCGTGGTCATACAGTCCGTACTTTGCTTTGCATTCAAATTTTGGTTTCGGATCAATGACTTTATTTTCACGGTCTTCTGGATCAACTAAACATAAAAACAATTAATAATAATAATAATAATAATAAAGAAATTAATAATAATAATAAATAATGATAAATTAATAATAACAATAATGTAATAAATAATCGACTTTAAGTAACTGTTTCTTAATATACTCCCTTGCTTGTAATTGTACAAAATCTTTCATGCTATCATTAACTGTTTTTTTCCCGCACTAATTAGCGTATTTTAGTGAGAGTTGTTTGGTACAACCAGGGTATACGAGATCTATAAGGCAAGCCCATTTGCATTTAATGTATGAAGTCAATTGCCAGAGGACGCTGAAGCCCTGCCCAAGTAAATTCTGACTAATCGTGCAAACCCTGAATCATAACTCTGATCGTGTGGACAGGGAAGAAATCAGCTTAGTCAGTGCTAATTTGGGCAGGGTTTGTGATAAACCACGTGGCTAAATTCGGCTACGTTTTTTCGGCGTTTTTTGGAGAAATGAAAAAACAAGCCGTTATATATATTACATAGACAACGGGTACAACTGAGTAACTGTAACAATCCTTCATTGTTATCCACATTCAGTTTCATCTACGTTGTTGCCAGCAAAGTGCCTTTATAAATAGAAGAATGGCGGCATACGCTCATATTCACATTAGAAGTCTTTGTTCAAAGTATAGAAACTCACATTCCTGAACTTGCCAACATTTACCAAGACAAGTTCGATTAAATGAAATGAAACAGAATGAAAAAACACTCTCGTGGAGGGCCAGCCATTATAAGAATAGGAACTTTTCTCCACGAAGAGAAATTTTTGTTAAAATTCATAGTTAAGATTATAGATATTGTATATTACATAAGAGATTAAAGTAAAATTAGTACAAACATTTATTAACATAAAAAAGGTAAGAGACATTTTTGCATTCCTGAAAGCTCCTGGACGATTGATTTGTTTAAAACAAGACAAACTGCGACAAATACACATTTAAAATTTTTATACGATAAGAAAAGGTACAAAGATAGTAATTAGAAATTTTATATAAAAAAAAATAAACTAATTCATAAAACACCTGGTAATCTTTTGCATGACATTGCCAGTAAACTTTAGTAAGAGCAATATGAGTTCGAGAATATGAACAACAAACATTAACTTGGCGATAACGGCGGGATCGAAAAAGTTTTGTACAAAATCCTCTTGAAGAATAAAATTTGATTGGCATTATGCCGCCACTCTCTCATTTATAAATGCACTTTAATTGCCAGCATTGCTCACGTTTGATATGCAATAGATAATCCTATATTAAAAATATTTATGTGTCCCCCACAAAAAACAAACAAACTAGAAAACAGGAATTCTGCTTTTTCAGAATATAGTGTCGCCCCCGATGAGAAAGAAATAGTATATAGTGCAATCAAAACATACAGAATATATTGCCGGTATACACAACGTAGTTGAAAAATTTGTGGATATATTAAACATTGTATGCTATTTATTTTACAGCAAAACTTTAATAGTATTCTAAATAAAACCACAGCAGCATTTAAAAAAATATTTGTTGGAATTTTTTTTTTTTTTTTTTAAATGAAGAGGTTAAAAGAGAAAGTTTGTCTTACCATCGGGGTGAGCTCTGTTGCCACAATCAACCAAGCGTTCGTCGGAGCAAACGAGCCATTTATCATGGAATAGCTTTCCTTTAGGGCACTGGTGAAGTTTATGCTTGTATTTTTCACAAACGTAATAAGCTCCGCAATCTCTCGGATCGACGAATTTACCACTTTTGGCAGGGCAGGAAAATTCGCGGGGTTTTGGAGTTGTTACTTCATAATCTGTAAATAGAAACAATACATTTTGTTAGTCATTTTTTAATGAATTGATTACGTTAAGAAACTAGGATAAAAATCAGTAAACTTAAAAAAAAAATTTAACATTGAGTACAAAGGATTTTACAGAGCAAAACTTTTTAAAGTGTGCGATATGAACATAAATGCTTCAAATGCGAGACGAGAATTGTGTCGTTGTGTCACAGGTTTGTTATTCAGTTTTCAGATTTTTTTTCAGAGCTAGTTTATTTACTTGTTTTTTGATAGAAGGCTAAATGTTATTTCTTATTTTGACGCAGTCGAATAGATGCATTTTTTTTCAGACGACGATTAGAAAACATTTATTAAAATAATAATAAGAAAGAAAAACCAATGATCGAAATCTGATCAACCAATTTGAATTCATACATAACATACTCTTATATCTCCTTCATCCTCGGCTTCTTCCGTACTCATATGTATGCATATAAGGTTTGGTAAAATTTAGCTACTGCCAAACACATTCATATATACAGGGTCATCGAAATAGAATGCCGGGATTACAAATTTGTATTACGCAAATAAAGAAACACATAAGGAACATAAATGTAGTATTAAAATATTAAGAAAAGTACCAAGTTTCATATCCATTTCAAAACGTTTCGATATGTATACCATTAATCACTCGACAGACGGCCAGACGATATTCAATTTCCCTCCATGTCTTGTGAAGCATCTCTGTAGTTACAGTTTCTGTTGTAAATGGCTGATATCAGTAATTCTTTCACTGTAAACAATGTTCTTAATGTATACCCAGAAGAAGAAGAAATGCATATAAAACTTGGTATTTTTCTTAATATTTTAATACTAAATTTATGTTCCCATATGTTTCTTTCTTTGCGTTATAAATTTGTAATACCGGCATTCTTTTTCAATTACCCTGTATAATAAACGAATTCATATCAGACTCATTAAGTCACAGACTCATTAATTTTCAGAAATACCATCTCGCTTCTTAGTGGGCATGAAAATTCAGTTTGCTTTCATATGTTACACATTTTAAAAAATATTTTTCATTTCTCTTAGTTTTTATTTAAATGATGTTTCCATGCTATGTCGCATATGATTACTTTTGCTTGCTGTTACTTGTATCTCGCTTTCAATGCATTCTTCTTATAAGCGCCTTTCAATTAGAAATTTTACTTGCTTCCAAAAATTCTTTTATTAAGAATTAAAAAAAAAATAGATTGACAGCTGATCTCAAATCTATATTCTGGCAAGCTCTTTTAAAATTCTATAAATAATTTCAACTATGCAACTCTCATACAACGTAAATCGGTGATGCAATGCTTCTGATTATTTGTTATTTCATCACTGCATACCTATCTATATATTTTCTGTTAAAAACAAGGTACTTATCAAGATTTTACTTTCATTATGATAGACTGTTATCCACGTATTTAAAAATGTGTATTTTATGTTTTAAAAACTTTACCAATCCTCGGATAATCTAATTCAACAGCTGTTCAATGATTGATTGTGTAGGATAGATTCTTTGTAAATTTCAACCACTGTTTTCACTTTTCGTGAAGATGAATTTGACAGATTTCTACTCTCTGACGGCATTTTAACAATACTCAAAATTCTGGATTCGGGATAAAGTAATCCCAAGATTTCCGGAATCAAAAACCATTCGGCATCCCGAAATCCCAGGATTGTAATTCCTATCTGCAGTATGTATATGTTGTAAATTATCAGTGACAGTTGTAATGCAGGCATAAAATAACATGTTTTTAATAAGGTTTAAAAAAAAAAGATTTAATTACCTGGTTTTGGTTTCCGAGATCCACAGTCAACCTCATCGTAACAATTTCGCCTGTAACTGTCATAATATTTCCCCCCTTTGCATGATCTGACGCTAGGTCTACCATCTTTGCAGTGATAAAACCACGTACAGTAGTCTTGGTGAGTAAAGCGACCGTGACGTTTCTCACAGTTGTACTTGGGATTTTCGTCAATGATGGATTCCTCTTCGTTGTCTGATGTCTGGTCGTCTGAAATTATAAAGTATTATAACATGTATCTTTTTTTTTTCTTTTTAAACCGTTCTAGAATATTTTCTGTTCTAATGAAACTCATTACCTTTAAAAAAATTATCTTTCAAAATTTTACATTTTCTAAAAATAAAAATAATCATATTTTAATATTCCACAAAATAAATGAAGACTATTGTATTTTATGGTAGAAATAAATAAAAATATTTATAAACCGGCCTCACCTTTTATGCTGTGATCACATGTACTATCCTACCATAGGATTATCAGATTTTTCCTCATAAACAGGTTTGTCAGAAGGAAAATGTTCGGAAACGTTCCGTGTGATAGTTTACCTCTCTTAAATTTGTCAATGACGAACTTATCGCTATATTTGTATCTCCTAAGGCAGAGATCAGCTCGAATTCCACCAATCACAGGGCTCCGAAAATATACTGGTTATCAAAAATTAAGGAAAAGTCACAAAATGCTAATTTTCAAATACGCGAACACTCAAAAGGAAATAATATAATTCGAGTAATTACTATCTCTACACCACAGCTAGCCCATATAACATCTCATTCAGGTCACACATGGTCACAAGTGTCACAGTCACTACGGTGAAGCAAAAAAATAGGAAATTCCATACATCTCATTATGAGTCTCAAGTGATCACTATATGTGACTCCACTGAGAAGTCAATGTGACTGCTGCTTTGTGACGAGTCACCATGTGACTTTACAATGTAGTTACATTGTGACTCTCATGTGACTGTCATTTGTAGACTCAATTTCAAAGTCATCGTAACGCTGCATTGTGATAAATTACCAAATAATGTCACATTAACGTCACATGATGACTTTCAGGTGACAGAGAGACTACTGTGAAGTCACCATTGTGCTCTTTTGGGAAAAGTTATCGTGTGACTTTAATGTGACATTATTTGGTGACTTATCACAATGCAGCGTTACGATGACTTTGAAATTGAGTCTACAAATGACAGTCACATGAGAGTCAGAATGTAACTACATTGTAAAGTCACATGGTGATTCATCACAAAGCAGCAGTCACATTGACTTCTCAGTGGAGTCACATATAGTGATCATTTGAGACTCATAATGAGATGTATGGAATTTCCTATTTTTTTGCTTCACCGTAGTGACTGTGACACTTGTGACCATGTGTGACCTGAATGAGATGTTATATGGGCTAGCTGTGTTGTAGAGATAGTAATTATTCGAATTATATTATTTCCTTTTGGGTGTTCGCGTATTTGAAAATTAGCATTTTGTGACTTTTCCTTAATTTTTGATAACCAGTGTAGTTGTTCCCAGTTCTTAGACTTAATACAACTATTTAAGGGGCCAAGGGACTTTCAAACTCATTTTTTTTTATTATTTTTCTAAAATTGCACCTTAAATACTATTCAAGAGCACACTGTATAAATTATGGCATATATTTATAACACAAGAAATAATTAAAAAAATATGAAGTTTTGTGAAATTTCGTCCATTAGTTCTTGAGATAGAGCGCCCACAAAATTTGTGTCACATACAGACAGACAGACGGACGGACAGACGGACGGGCAGACAGACAGACGGACAGACAGACAGACTCACAGACAGACATTTTGTAAAAACATGTTTTTTCTAATCTCTGACTCATAAAACGTGTAAATCCGTCGAAAACTGGAATTCGAAAATTTTCATGAAACCAATACTTTCTTCTTGTAAAGATAGAAGAAAGTAAAAAAATGGGAGAAAAATAAGGAATTTTCCTGAATATTTTAAGCGTTATCAAGAACTTTCAAAATATCCCAACCTCACTCCATATCAATTAAAATCCCCAATATGTTTTGTGCCAGTTTGGTTTATATATGCAAATAAAACTGTGCATCGAATTTTATATATTTGAATATAAAGGTGAGAAAAAAATATTTTCTAAATTTTATGAAATTTTCAGCATTTTTGGATCCTATTAAAGAAGAAAGTATTGGATTCGTGAAGAATTTCGACTTCCGGTTTTCGACGGATTTATACGTTTAGAATGCCCAGAACACGATTTGATGGTTTTTAGAAAATGTCTGTCTGTGAGTCTGTCTGTCACTCTGTCACTCCGTCACTTTGTCACTCTGTCACTCTGTCACTCTGTCTGTGAGTCTGTATGTGACAAAAAATTTGTGGGCGCTCTATCTCAAGAACTGATGCACGGAATTTCACAAAATTTCATGTTTAGTTAGACCTTGATATAAACTGGACTTGATTAGTTTTTGGTGAAAATCGCCCAACAGGTGGCGCTGCTATGCGGCATTTTTCACGATTTCTGCAATAGCTATATTTCAAGAACTACTGGACGGATTTTCATAAAACTTCAGATTCAGTTAGTCCAAAATGTAGTTTGGTGCTGATTACTTTTTTGTGAAGATCGCCCGACAGGTGGCGCTGGTATGCTGCATTGTTCATGATTATCGCAATAGCTCTAACTCAAGAAAAAATGCACGAATTTTCATCAAACTTCAGATTCAGTTAGTCCCCGATATAAATGAGAGGTGTTTAATTTTTGGTGTGAATCGTCCAACAGGTGGCGCTACTGTGCTGCATTTTTCACGATTTCCACAAGAGCTGTATCTCAAGAACTATTGCACGGATTTTCATCAAACTGCAAATTTAGTTAGTCCTTGACATGAATTGATGTATAAGTTAGTGCTGTTTAATTTTTGGTATAAATCGCTCAACAGGTGGCGCTGCTATGCTGTATTTTTTGCGATTTCTCCAATAGCTTTATCTCAAGAACTAATGCTTGGATTTTCAACAAACTTCAGATTCAGATGTAACTTGATATCGTTTAGTGCTGTTTACTTTTGGTGTAAATCGCCCAACAGGTGGCGCTGCTATGCTACATTTTTCCAGAATTTCCGCTATAGCTGTATCTCAAGAACAAATGTACGAATTTTCATCCAACTTCAAATTCCGATATACTTTATATGAATTGGTGCTAAATCGTTGTTATTTCTTGTACTATGTAAGGGATTTAATTGGCGTGATTTATACAGAAGAAAGTTTTGTGATGGCCACAACATACTAGCTTATTACAACTAACAACAACTAACTTATTACACCCGCTTTGTCACTTTTATTATTAAGGTAAAACTAGTATGTTGTGGCCATCACAAAGCTTTCTTCTATATAAATCACGTCAATTAAATCATTTAAATAGTACAAGAAATAACGATTTAGCACCAATTCATATCAAAGTATATCTGAATTTGAAGTTGGATAAAAATTCGCGCATTAGTTCTTGAGATAGAGCTATAGCGGAAATTCTGAAAAAATGTAGCATAGCAGCGCCACTTGTTGAGCGATTTACACCAAAAGTAAACAGCACTAAACGATATCAAGGTATACCTGAATCTGAAGTTTGTTGAAAATCCAAGCATTAGTTCTTGAGATAAAGCTATTGCGGAAATCGCAAAAAATACAGCATAGCAGCGCCACCTGTTGAGCGATTTACACCAAAAATTAAACAGCACTAATTAATACATCAATTCATGTCAAGGACTAACTAAATCTGAAGTTTGATGAAAATCCGTGCAATAGTTCTTGAGATATAGCTCTTGTGGAAATCGTGAAAAATGCAGCGCAGAAGCGCCAACTGTTGAGCGATTAACACTAAAAATTAAACAGCACTAATTTATACATCAATTCATGTCAAGGACTAACTAAATCTGAAGTTTGATGAAAATCCGTGCAATAGTTCTTGAGATACACCTCTTGTGGAAATCGTGAAAAATGCAGCACAGCAGCGCCACCTGTTGGGCGATTTGCACCAAAAATTAAGCAGCACCAATTTATATCAGGGACTAACTGAATCTGAAGTTTGATGAAAATTCATGCATTTCTTCTTGAGTTAGAGCTATTGCGATAATCATTAACAATGCAGCATACCAGCGCCACCTGTTGGGCGATTTTCACAAAAAAGTAATCAGCGCCAAACTATATCCTGGACTAACTGAATCTGAAGTTTTATGAAAATCCACGCAGTAGTTATTGAGATACAGCTATTGCAGAAATCGTTAAAAATGCCGCATAGCAGCGCCACCTGTTGGGCGATTTTCACCAAAAACTAATCAGTTCCAGTTTATATCAAGGTCTAACTAAATATGAAGTTTTGTGAAATTTCGTCCATTAGTTCTTGAGATAGAGCGCCCACAAAATTTGTGTCACATACAGACAGACAGACGGACGGACAGACAGACAGACAGACAGACAGACAGACAGACTCACAGACAGACATTTTGTAAAAACATGTTTTTTGGAATCTCTGACTCATAAAACGTGTAAATCCGTCGAAAACTGGAATTCGAAAATTTTCATGAAACCAATACTTTCTTCTTGTAAAGATAGAAGAAAGTAAAAAAATGGGAGAAAAATAAGGAATTTTCCTGAATATTTTAAGCGTTATCAAGAACTTTCAAAATATCCCAACCTCACCCCATATCAATTAAAATCCCCAATATGTTTTGTACCAGTTTGGTTTATATATGCAAATAAAACTGTGCATCGAATTTTATATATTTGAATATAAAGGTGAGAAAAAAATATTTTCTAAATTTTATGAAATTTTCAGCATTTTTGGATCCTATTTCTGCACTTAACTACCTTTAACTTTCCCAATTACATTTAGTTTTAAAAAAATATGCCCAATTTTATTTGTATATCTAAACCAAACATGCATAAAAATTATTGGGGATTTTAATTGATATGGAGTGAAGTTGAGACATTTTGAAAGTTCTTGATAACGCTTAAAATATTCAGGAATATTCATTATTTTTCTCCATTTTATTTTTTAAATTTCTTGTGTGATAAATATATGCCATAATTCACATAGTGTGCCTTGAATAGTATTTAAGGTACAATTTTAATAAAATTAAAAAATGAGTTTGAATGTCCCTTGTCCCCTTAAAGCACATAGAAGCGGTTACCCACCAAACGTTCCTCATGTTGTCGACATTAACAGGCTCCATTAAGTCGTCAAAATAATCTTACTTACAGCGCGAATAAGCTGCTCGATGGCAGAGCGAGTTACTAGCATGTATTCAGGGCCCGACTTAGAAAGTGGGTGTGTCCTGGGGCATTCGGAGGGGGGGGGGGGTGCCTGCTATCTTTTGAAATTTTCCACGAATTACGCTGAAGTGACTAAAACTAAACTTCATACCTATTGTAAGTATACATAAATTTCATACTAAATACTATTCACATCTATATACAGAATAATACAAGAAAGATAACTTTAAGACACTACAGAATACATTGTTTTTTTCGGTTATAGGAGTGTAAGGATAAATGTGAACCGTTGAAATGTAAATACAGTTCTTTTAGGCATTATTGGCTATTTGTGTTAATACTACTTTTCTACTTAACTTAATCTTTGTATTCAATCAACATGCATTTGGACGATTCCATCATATGAAATGACAAGTGGTGGCATGCTTTTAATAATAATAGCAATACTTATTATGTTGTTACTGTATTCCTCATGATGCCTTAAGTATAAAATTTAATATTGGGTAAATTCTTTTAAACAGGAAGCAACATATAACAGATGTGTGATATTACGGTAACATTTTAATTAAATTTATGAATTTAAAAAAATCTGTATGAAATCAGCAAGAAAGAAATTGCACATCTCAAAATGAAAAACACTTTAAATTAGAATCTGGTCACTTTTGGCCATTTTTTATCATTTGGCTCCCTTTTAATGAAAACATATCTACCCTTGAGGGAACCTCTTCAAACCGGGGGAGCCGGGATAGCTGCCCTTATGCCCCTGCATTAGTCAGGCCCTGCATGTATTTCAGATCGTAAGCTAATATTTGTAATTGAAATTTTATTCTCCATTACCGTCTTAAACGCAGCTACTTAGTTTAGTAGTGTTATTGCAACACATTTTAATGTATTGCTCTTAAACATTTTACATTATTGCCAAGAGAAACTAACCTCCTGGAAGGGGTCTATCGCCGCAAGTGACTTCATTTTCACCACTGCAGGACTTCCAGTCAGTATCGAAGAGTTCGCCTTCAGGACATTGGAGACGCTGAGCTTTTCCTTTCTTGCACTTGTAGTAAGATCCGCAGTCTTCCTCGTCTTTGAAGATACCTTCCCTTGCAGGACACACGAATTCGTCATCTGCATTGAGAACATTTTGTTAAAAACATATATTTTTGTAATTAAATACGAATGCTGATGTTTTCTTTATGAAATACATATACAGTAGATCATGGTTATACGGAACAACGTTTAATCGAGAAAGCCGTTTAATTGGGACAGAATGACAAGAACAAAAGAAAAATAACATGAAATTTACTTTCGTGCAGAACGATGTGTCTCAGTTAACCGGAATCTACCGTATACACAAGTAGCACAAAATGGTTGGACCAACGTTTGCTAATTATTGTTCCACGTTGACCCACAGTCACAGTGAGAAATGTCCATTTTACCGCAGCATTGGTCAACGAACCATTTGCCAATGAAAGGCCATCAGTGACTGTCCGGCCGTTAGCTGCTCAGAATACAACTCAGATACCGTCCAAATTAAAAGGGCCTTGGTAACCTACCTTTTACAAAAGGTTTCCACAAACTGACAACAATGGGCCAAAAATCTGTGCTCTTTTCGTGTATCTATGTATTTATACACGTATGTATATCTATCTGTCTATCTATCTATGTGTCTATCTACAGGGTGTCCCAGAAGTAAATGGACAAACTTTAAGGGGAGGTAGGGGACATCACAAGGATTCAGATTTGCATAGCAACCCAGGGTCGGAAACGCTTTCCTGTCGCGGTAGTGACGACACAAAATACAAGAAAGAGAGGACACGAACAGGGAGAGAAAACATGTTTATTATTCTTAGTACTGCAAAAATCCCGGGACAATGCTGGAAAGTGTTGAGGAACTTGTTGTACGCATCATGGCAGCTGCTGGGGAAGTCCGGGGCACTCCCAGTATTTTCAAGAACATTAGATCTTCCATATGAAGGGAAATGCGCTTCCATGCATCACGGCCCGGGATCGTAATTTCGAACACCTACTTTGATGACGATCGTTGTCCCTTTAATGTTCTTTCTTCTTAGTTTTTTGATGTACTAAGGATAATAAACATGTTTTCTCCTCTTATTCGTATCCTGTCTTTCTTGTGTTTTGTATCGTCACTACCGCGCCAGGAAAACGTTTCCGACCCTGGGTTGCTGTGTAAATCTGAATCCTTGTGATGTCCCCTACCTCCTCTTAAAGTTTGTCCCATTACTTCTGGGACAGCCTGTATATATTATATATATATATATATATATGATTAACTTATCCATGGATGAAATAATTTTTTTAGATTTGAGAATTGTAAATTAAGTTATTCTTATTTATTCCTTTTTTTTAAATTCTTCTTTGGGTTGTAACAATAGGTGATAAATGTAATTTTTAACAGTTTTATAATTGATTTTATTTTTGATAAAACACTTTTTTTTAAATTTTATTTTGTAATTTATTATGAATGTTACTTTTTTCTTTATGAAATATATATACAGTAGATTATGGTTTTAATTTACTTCTGCTAATTGGACTACCCCTTTATTGCGGCATTTCGTGCAGAACGATGTGTCTCAATTAATCGGAATTTTCTTTATACACAAGTAGCACAAAATGGTTGGGCTAACGTTTGCTAATTGTTGTTTACGGTGATCCACAGTAAGAAATGTCCGAACAAAAGCCAAACAGTGACTAACTGGTCATTAGCTGCTGAGAACCCAACTCAGATATCATCTAAATTAGAGAGGTCTTGTTACCCTACCTTTTCTACAAACGGTTTCCACAAACTGACAACAATGGGCCAAGAATATGTGCTACTTACGTGTATCAATCAATATATACACGTATGTATATATATATACACATAACATATATATATATATGATTAACTTATCCATGGATGAAGTATTTTTTTAACATTTGAGAATTGCAAATTCAATTATTCTTATTTATTCCTTTTCCTTTTTATTCTTCTTTGTGTTGTAATATTAGGTGATAAATGCTTAATTTTTAATAGTTTTACAACTGATGTTATTTTTGATAAAATAATTATCCGGTTCTTTTGAAATTCGTTAACTTAACTGTTAACTGTAAGTATACAATTACACCATGCGCTCGATACTATCTTTTGAAAGTTTATGACGTCTACATAGCAAAGGCTACTGTTTTTTTTTATATTATCTTTCTGTCCATTTGAAATTTGATCATTAAAATATTTTGTGATTTCTTCGTGTTCAATATAATTGTTTTTGCTATTGTTACTCTATTGGTTTGATTTTAATCACTTTTAAAAATCATAAATAATTTTCTTTTAAATTTGGTATCGCAATTGATCAGGCAATTTGAGTAAAGTAAGTTATGCTATGGCATGCTTTGCACAAATAGAAATCAATTGCGTTTTACTTATATTATAGAGTATTGCCCTTAATAAGATGTTTTACAATATAAGCTTCCATTTTCTTGTCACATTTTTATATTCTGTTTGTGATTTTTTCTTTCTAAATCTCGTATTTATTTTTTAAGTTTATGAATTTCAGATTATCGGATATACAATTTTATAATTTAATAATTGTTCTATTTATCTATGGTCGATTTTCATGTATTTTCTAGTTAATAATTTACAAAAAGTTTTATTATATATATAGTGTTGTTCATAAAGATCGAAACAATAGCCTATTTCCTTAAATATTGCCCCTAGACTAGGGTTGGCGAACCTATGGCACGCGTGCCAAAGTTGGTACGTAAAACAATTTCTCAGGCACGCGAAAAAATTAAATTATCAAAATAAGGATAAAATAATTTTTTTTTTGTTTTAATTAATAAATTTTTTTTCCATACGGACAGAATGTTATTACAATCACAAAGAGTGCAATTATTTTTGCATGTATTGACACATCAAGATAATTTTCCTTTCTTATTACTATGCAGCGTTTGCGGCATGTATTTTGCCTTTTTATGTGAATTTAAAAAGGCTATAGCTTTCAAATGAATTTCATTAGAGTGCCAGTGTAATAAAATGGCAAATGTACCCAATTAACTAATGCATATTTATAAAAATAACAAAATATGTACCAAATATAAAACATTCTCCATCGAACGTACAACAGCATTAAACTCTTCAATACATTATAATTTTATTGTTTAATGCAACTTGGATAATTATAACTGAGATGTTGCATTAATAAGAAGTCAAAAATTATTAAAATAAAATTTCGGTTTATTTTATTGACTACCATATAAATGAATCATATTTAGGAATTGAAATTTCATTAATGGCTGAATCCAATATACAGAGAAATCGCATTTTGATTTTTAATATTTTTTAATTATTAATTATTACCGCATGAAAGCAACTGATTTTCTAACTAGTGTTTTGTATAAGCATCGTGCGCTGCAAAATTATATTATTTTATGTAAAAGTTTAGCACGTTACATTGTTGATAGAAATTGTTTGTGAATTTTTGGCGCGCGTTCGTTAAAAGGTTCGCCCTAGATACATACTTCTAGTTACAAAGTTTCATAAAAAGAGGTGCAGAATTTGATGACATAAGTTGCAACACCATGGAGTATCTATTTGAGAAAACACAAAAACGAAATTTTTATACGCCCCCGTAGGGTAAAATTTCCAATTAGGACAATTTTCCTCTTCCTTTTGTGAATTAAAATAAAAAAATCTCATCTTGATATCTGCAAAACTGACAGAGATATTAAAATCCAAAATTCGTGACTTACACCACTTACGCATATCTCAGAGCGAAGAGATATTGATGCATTTGCAATGAAAGATAGGGATCATCCACAAATTATACGTTATTAAAAATGGATTTAAGACAGTACCTTTCCTTTAATATAATAGCTTATATATATTTCCATAAAAATAGCAGCGTTAAGATTCCACGTTAAACGTGCTTTCAAAATATTCTAGAGGTCTACACTAGAGGTCTGCACGGGCCACGATCGGGCATGGCTCGTCTCATAGAAAAATGTTCAACCGGCCCGCACAAAAATGTGATTGACCCAGCCCGGTAAAAAAGCTAAAAGTTCGGACCGAGACCGGCCATAGGAGGAAAAAAGTTAAAATCTCGTCATAAAACCGGCCCGGCCCGACTAAATTTCTACAAAACATGAATTTTTACGCCGATATAGTTAAAAATTGTTTCGTACGAGTTCTGACAAAAAATACTTATTTTGGATTCTTTTTTTTTTCATGTTTTTAATCTTCATTTTTAAAGAAGCGCCCTAGGCTGTGATATTTATTTTTTTAATGAATCTCTATTTGTATGTAAATATTTCAGTTACAATTAATATCGTTAATCCATATTCCATGTATTGAAGACATCGAAAAATGCTATACAGTGAAATCTTATAAGGCGGAATCGTATAGGAAAGAAAAAAAAATGCGTTGTAGACAAGTTCTCCTATTAGCAGGTATAAATGTATTCTACTCTTTTCTCACAAATTATTATATGCATTTTGCATGAATCAACACATTTTTTCCATTTAAAACAGGATTCCGTCATAGGTAAGTTCTTTTTCACAGGTTTTACAGTTATTTAATTTTATTGCCTAAAAATCTGCTATTTAAAAAAAAAATAAATAAATAAAAATAAAAATAAAGTTTAATTATAGAAGAATGGTGATTTAAAAATATATTAATTTTTTGCAAAAATTTCGTGAAATTTTACTGATTTTTGCACGGACCAGGTTACGCCGAGACAATGATTTTCATTCGGGCTGGGTGGGGACGGGGACTGAAAATTTCGGCGAGTGCAGAATTAGGAAGAATGAAGCCAGTCCCGCCTCGTTATGAAAAAAATACGTTAGGCCCTACCCGATCCTTCAGAAAAAAGTAAAGCCCGAGACCAGCCTGGTCCGGAAAGAACAATGACTAGGCACTGCTCAGCCCGAGATTTCAGAAAAAGTAAGGCCCCGGCCTGGCCCGACCCAAGAGTCGTGAATGAAAGAAGAGTTCGGGCCAGGGACCGTACTCGGCTGAAGGCAAACTTTCAAACAGGCCGTGCCGGCAGAATAAAGAATTTTTTTAACGGGATGGGCCGGGCAAATAAAAAATCTGAAGTTGTGAGGGTTAAAATTATGAAAAAACTCGAAATCGTCATGTTAGAAAAAGCTTTATATAAATCAAATGAGACATTTAAACAGTACAGAGAGAAGGTGGAAATGGCAAAAGTTAAACTGAACCAAAAGTTTAAGCTACTGGAAAGAGTTGTACATATCAAACATTGAATAAATTATACATGGTTATATAAGTTTTATCTTATATATAAATAAAGCTTTCTTTACTAAAAATATAGTTAGCTCGTAAATGATAACAAGTTTCTCATTAGATTTTATTATTTGTTTATATTTATTCATCATTTATACATTACTTTTTATGATTTTGAAAAATATGTGTGTTTTAAATAAGAAAGTTTGTGTTATGTTTACTATCATACTTATTGACTTAAATAATGATTAAAAAGTAATAAAGCAGTTATTTGTAGAATTGAGCATAAATAGAATTCATCTGCAGTGAACAATGTTCTAATTAATCAGATTTTACGTTAATAATATGTTATACTTTATATATAATGAGCATTTTAAAGGTATAACCGTAATATTATTATCAACAATATCATAATCAATACTATAAGCATTGTAATAAAAGGTCTTTTTAAAGTTTACTATTAAAATTTTTAATACATGTAATAAATAGCGTCCCGGACCCGTAAGGGATCGCGACCAGTTTACTTCCCGGCAGGCGACCGTACGGCTTTTAATATGTCAGAACGCCTTGGGGTGTCATAACTTGTGCATAATAATTTGACTCGGGAACCTCTTGGTGGATCGAACTCATTTATTTCGCTGTTCCATTTTACGGTCGATTCGCGAGTCCGATCGGAGGTTCCGCGAGCCATTTACGTCGATTTACAGGAGTTACATAGCCGTAGATTTTACCGGCTTCTCAAAATCTTCAAGATCTCCACTTTTTGGCGAGCGTGTTAGCTAATATCTTGGGGTTTGTCATATTTTCCAGTAGAGGGCACAGTTGTAAACTTGGGAGGAACATTTCTTTAATTGGTTGTGATTAGCTTTTGACTGATTGTCCGGACTCAGATGCCAGAACTGGGCTTGGTCAGCCCGGGAATGAGCTAACCACAAACGGCTACAAAATTTGCAACTCAGCTATTTTAATTTTAGATCGTCGGAAAATGATATCTAAGAGTAATAAGATGTACTGCTGGGAAACAAAGTTACAAGGGGTAAAACTGGTTTTAGAATGAGATTTAAAGTTAGAATAAAGAGACTTCGGATTTAAATTTAAATTTTGAATTTTAAAAGGGTTTTTATCCTTTCATTCATATTAATTCTAAGCAATTCTCTTGAACGATCAGCTTTTGAAAAAACCTCCCAAAAGAGAAGCAGTTTTTCCAGTTGATCTTAATCGTTTTCGCCAAGATAAATACTATGTATTATTGAATTTCAAAATGGTTGATGGATATACTAAAATAACTATAAAATAGTACCATTATCTTCATCTTTTGTTTCTTTATTACATGTTACTTCTGATGCAATTTTACATAAACCGCTGTCGGAATCGAACATTTTCTCATTCGGGCACTTGAAGAGCCTGGCATATCCACCCTCACACTGATAAAATTGGCTGCACTCTTCGTGGGGAAATCTACCAAAATTTGTCCGGCATTGAAAATTAGGGTATTCATCGATTACTGTTGGTTCTTCATCATCCTTGACAACTGTAATAAAAATTATTTTTATAAATTTATAACATTTTATGAAAAACAAGTATTCAAACAATAGAAGTAATTCAGATAATAAAAAAAGTTGTACATAGTTTAGATACAAAATAATGATAACACGTTAGGAAAATAGTTTAGAATCATACGTACGGACACTTGCATTCTTTGAACGCAAATAAGTGCTGTTTCTAATAATTTCTATCAAATTGATAAAAAAAATGTTGTATATTATCAGCGCATACACTTTTATGGATGTTCTGTAGCCACTGTTCAATAACACAAATGACAGGTAGGATATAGTGTACAATTTTATGGCGTACGATTATTTTTTTGGTTCTAACTTTTGCGCGGTCGATCAACGACCAATATTCAACAAAAAAGCAGAGTGCTGGATATGTTTGAGATCGGAGAGAATATTCTATAGGATGGCGATCCTTAATAAAATACCCTTCTCCGTGGAAAAATTCGACAATTTCTCACGCAACTGGGAAAGTCAATTGCAATTGTGTGTGTGTCCAAATTACGTAACAACAAGAGAGTGAAAAAGTGTCCAAGCAAGTGGCCGTGCGCCTTTTAAGCAATTAAAATTTGAATTATTATGAATGCATGCAAAATTTTCCGCAGAAAAAAATTCCAAGAATTATATAGATTTATAAAAGACATTGTAAAAAAAAAAGACAAGTGTTTCTTAATTTGCGCGAAACTACAATATAACTACGAACGAAATTTACTATAACCTTTTCCGAGTTTCATATAATTCCAAAAAGGGTTCTTTATTTTAAGAAATCTCAGAAATGAATATACTTTCGAGGTTTATGAAAAAAAATTACATAAGAAGTTTCTTTTTCTCCCACTGATTTTCGGCTTTTATAGTGTATTAATCAGTCTTCTCAAACAGGAATATCGGGTTCTGGGATGTTATCCATTCTCCATTGAAAAATTTTCAGCCACGTATCTGAATGCGTAACATGCAAAAATATAACAAAATAGTACTAATTTTAATGTTAATGTTAATTTTGTTTGACTTTAAAACACGTTTGTGCAACATGAACATGGTTATTTAAAAATTGATAGCATTTGAAAAATCCATGTTCTAGAGGAAGAAAGCTGATTAATACACTATAAAGACTAAACGGTAACGTATCCGAAAATGAGTGGCAACAAAAGAAACATTGTTTTCATAAAGGTTTTTTTTTAAATTAAGGAAATATACTGATCATGGTTTCTGAGTTTTTCTAAAAATCAAAAGGCTTTTCATAATCGTGGATGACTCGGAGGAGGTTATTGTATATTTTCTTTTGTGGATATATTATATTTGCCTAGACTAAAAAACATTTGTCTCTTTCGGGCAGTGTATGACAACACATCACTACATACAACCGACAGACACCGAAAGAATGTTGTGAATCGCGACTTTGTGCATCGAAGGATTCCTGCATTGTAAGCATATTACTAGGCAAATTTCCCTCCACACACCATGCAATACAACTGATTGACATGCGACTGTTGTTCTTTTGGCTGTCTGATATGAGTTCTAGAGCGCACATATCTGGTCCCAAAATGCCAACCCATTTTATCTAATCCTTGCACATTTGTATAGAGAAAACGATATTAGAAAATTAAAGAGATGAAATTAGAGAGATTATTAAAATTATGCATTTATTAAATTAACTTATAGTAGCTTTTTGCAAGTAAATTATCCCATTTGTGAACACTAAATTAAAAAATCTTTTTTTTTTTTTTTTAATAAATTTCATCCATATTGGCTTGAAAAAATAATTAACAGCTATAACAGAAAAATGGTTTAATTTTGAGAAATAGGAATCAGTCTTAAAAGAGGAAATTTACGGAAAATTATAAAAATGTCCTTTTTCGCCATTTTTCACAATGCGCAACTTAAAAACTTCATTTAAAAATTAAAAGCACCCTAGAACTTCTAAAAATTGGTCGATGTACATAAAATGATTAACATTATTAAAATATGTAAGATATAATAATCAATAAGAAATGAAGCATTTGTAATTCATTAAATTTACATGTTTCTATTATGGAAAAAAAAATCATGAAAATCTCATATAATATTTTCTGTCGATTTTAATGATTCATATTTTTAAACTGAAGCCTTAGAAGGTGAAATATAGGAAAAAATAATTTAATAATGTGTCTGGTTCGGAATTCGGATCGTGAAAAGTATGAAAATGGGATTTATGTATTAATTATGCACAAAAGCATTCTTTCACTATTTTTGATTTTCGTAGGGAAACGTATTCTAAACCAACCTTTTTTTACAACATTTACTCCACCTTTAAAAAAATGCTTTATCAAGCAGTACCAAGAATTATCCCTAATGCAGTTAATTAAAAAATAATAAAATGTTTTTGGCTACATTGATAAATCTAACAATTTGACTCAAATGTTCAAACGTTCGAATAAAGAAATTCAGTATATAATAATATAGAGAATCAATACATTCTGCTACTACTAATTACCATGAGAATTGCGGCAAAAATAATTGCATGCATTAATTTATCAGAATATCTGAATTTTATCCAGCAAAATGTAATGTACCTTATAATATGATTTTTGAGTTTAGTTATTAATTTTACATAAAAGTATTCCATTTCTAAAATAATATTGTATCTTAATTTCTTCTATTCTTGTTTTTAAATTTCTTTATTTAGGTCGAATGAATTTTGCCTGTCTTAAAAAATAGTTTTTCTTGATTAGGGAATATAGGTCCTTATAGGGCCTTGATATAATAACATAAAATTTAATGTAAATAAGATCGAAAATATACAACATCTTCTTCCAAGTTATCCGCTATTCCAAAAAACTTTCTTTATCTTTAGGAACCACAGAAACTAATAAATTTTTGAGATTTAAAGAAACATTTATAAAAAGGAAAGTTTATTTTGCTGCCGCTTACTCTCTAAAACGTTTCCGAGTAGTTTTTATAGTGTATTAATCAACTTTCTGAATAGGGAATACAGGTATTTTTTGGAGCTATTTCTCAAATAAACATTTTCATGTTCAACAAACAGGTTTTACAGCTAAACATCATATAGTAACAGCATTAACATTAGCATTAAAAGTAATATTATTTTGTCATTCTTCTATGTTTAAATGTAATTAACTTAAAATGCTTAACTGAGAATTGATAGCATCCTGACTTCCGGTATTCCAGTTTAAGAAAACTGATTAAAGCTATAAAAACTACTCCTCTGAAAATCTTTTCAAAAATCAGTGGCAAAAGAAACGGCTCTCATAAATGCTTCTTTAAACCTCAAAAATATATTGGCTTCTGACGCAGGGTTCTCGCTGCCGCTCGCCATTGCGCCAAATCGCAACAAAATGCTTCATTTGGCGAGTAAACGAAGGATCAGACTCGCCAAATTGCGAGTGCTCAATTTCTGCTTTTTTTGTGTGTGCGTGGGTGCCAATATAGTCGAGATTCTTATCCGCGTTACTGAACGATTGATGTCGCTTTTCATGTTTAGTCACACCGTGCCACTTACATTGTTCTATTTATAGAGATACTGACTCAATACCAAATCAGTTTAGAAACAGTCAAAGACACAGAAAGGATTATTCGAAATGTATTTTTCTATTGTCAGTTAATCACTATCTATGCGCTAGTAAAAACACAAACGAAATTACTCGCATCAAAAGCCAAACAAAGTAAAGTTTTGCTGAAATGCGGCGTTGAAATTAGCTATTTATCATACTATTTATTAGTTGTATGCAAAGTATCATTTACCGATCAATTTTTTTCTATCGGTTAGAATCCAAATCTCATAGCAATTTTTAGTGTATATTTTCACAATGGTAAATCAAAGATAGCTGTTTTGAATTTTTATTTAGACTGCTAAAAGAATGTCTGAAACATTTACACATTTAGGAAACATTAAGGATATACTTATTTTTAATAGTTTCTGTAGTTTCTACTAAAAGAATGTCTTAAACAATTACACATTTAGGAGACATTTAGAATGTACTTATTTTTAATAGTTTCTGTATCGGATATTCCAATTTCTATTTTATAAGCAATTACAAAAAATTCGGTTATTTTAGAACATATTGAAAAAAAGCATACAATGAGGGGTTGACTATACATTTTTCAGTGTTTCACGGCAAATTTATTTCGCTAACGTTTTTTTTTTTTCGCTACTGTTTTTTATTTTTTATTCGCCAAATCGCTAATGTTGGTCAAAAGCTAGCGAGAACTCAGCTTCTGAGACATATTTCGCTCGTGATTACATTACACTTTTATAAATTTAAAAAAATGTCTTTTTCAAAAGTCTAGTACTGAGAGTGCATTCAACTTAAAATCAACCACCGTTCCTTACCGTAAGGATTTATTTTGTTGTAGCAGTACACAGAATTCTTAGATCTACAACTTTTAAGATCTTCATCATAAAGCTTTCCTTTGGGACAAACGTAAAGTTCTCCCAATCCATACCAGCATCTAATGTATTTGTGACAATACTGTGGATCTGGATAAACACCTGCTTTATCTGGACATTGATATTGTGTATTGCTATCGGGATCTGGCAGGCTGATGTCTTCGGGATCGTCCTCTTCTATATTCAAAAAGAAAAAGAAACGAAAATTTAAATATTTACAAATGCAGACGTAACAAGAAACATTTTACGGCAAATCTTCTCAATAGCAGAGACCTCGTCAACGCAGAATTTATTCGCTATTCAGAGGAATCCGCAAATGAAGGGTATTAAAACAAATATATAGTTATTGGTGATTGAAAACATGTCCTTTAAATAAAGGTGTCCACTTTTCGAGGGTGTCCGTTTTGGAGGTTTTACTGTATTATTTACTGTATTTACAGAAAAATGAATACCTACGACTTTAACCCAAATGCTCCAAGAATTATTCCTTGAGATTATTTACATTTTAAATATATAATTTTTTCTTTGTCATCTATTGTTAATGCCTGATGAGATATTCGGCCTTATTTTCGAATTATTTGTAGTTTTTCACCTGCCCGGAAGATTTGCCATCGCTAAACACTTATCTCCCAACTACTGTTACGACCGTAACCCAAATACTCCGAGAATTATTTCTTGAGATTACTTACATTTTAAATATATAACCCTTTTCTATCTATTGTTAATGCCTGATCCGGCCTTATTTTCGAATTATTTGTAGTTTTTTACCTGCCAGGAAGATCTGCCATTGCTAAATACTTAGCTCCCAACTACTGTTACGACCTTGACCCAATTGTTTCGAGAATTATTTCTTGAGATTATTTATATTTTAAATGTATAACTCTTTTCTTTGTCATCTGCTGTTAATCTCTGATGAGATAGTAGGCCATATTTTTGAATTATTTGTAGTTTTTTACCTGGCAGGAAGATTTGTCATTTGCTAAACACTTAGCTCCTAACTACTCATGCCAGGTTTTCCGATTGATGGGGGTAGATCGATTTTCAAGAGTTACAAGATCCATCCAAAGGAATCACTGCGCGGAAGCCGAAAGTACTGCATTTTTTATGCAAACTATCATAAATTCCTTTTAGTATTGTTTGTTAGTCTGCGTCGAATTGACACCTAATAAAGGAATCCTGGGAAAACAGAACCTATCTATAATGGAAATGTTTTATGATTCCGCCAAAGGAATACCCTACAAATATACCTGCTAAGACGGAATGTTTTTCCGATCCTTATCGATTCTGTTTTTACAGGTTTAATTGCAGTTTGTTTTGTACCCATAACATGAATTGCAATTACTCTACATATGATTAACGTTTGGATATGAAATTTCAATGTATGCTAACGGTTAATGTTCTGAAAAGAGTCTGGATCCATATAAAGTTCTTTAATTTAATTTGAAATTTAATGCTTTTTTCATAAACGAATTCACCTTATATGCCTTGCGCGCAGGATTCTTCTTAACTGAAATTTCAGAGTGAACCAAATTTTTTATTATTCAATAGAGCTATAATATGAGTTTAAAATGACCTACACTGAAAAAATATAACAATGAGTTCATGAAAAAACAAATTCAGAGAAAAAAAATCTCAAAATTTTGAAATTTTTTTAAATAAAAATACTTATAA
This sequence comes from Maratus speciosus, assembly GCA_963932465.1. Lineage (NCBI taxonomy): Eukaryota > Metazoa > Arthropoda > Arachnida > Araneae > Salticidae > Maratus > Maratus speciosus. The sequence goes on from OZ010789.1 coordinate 159,020,133, forward strand.
TTTCTAAATTTCGTACTTGATGAACATAATAGTAGGTCATTTTGTACATCTACAAGGTTTATGCCTTAAGTTAAAATTTCATGAAATTCTATTCAGCCATTTCTTAGAAATCGTGCGCGCAATGACGAAAATCACTGTTAAGAGAAAATTGACTTTAAAGATCAAATTACCGCTTGTTCATATTAAAAGAGCTGAAACCGTTTCAGTCGTAAATCCCCTTCTAAAGCAAATTTTTGCATAAAGTTTCTTTTAAAACGTTCCTAAAGAATCAAATTTAATTATAAACTTTAAATTTTGTTTTGATTTTTTGACATACTCAAAAGGTACAGTCGTGTAAAAAAAAAAGTAAACACCCCCTACTAACTCCTCAACAAATTATCGTAGACGAAAGTTACTGGTACCGGACGACTGGAAATAAAGTCTACTTTTAAATCACGTACATAAAATTTGTTTAGGAGGCCATCTACATATTAAAACTAATCCAAACTTCATTTTTTTTCAATGGCAATACCCAATTTTAACGAGATATTTCGGATATTTGGTTCAAACTATGCTTAGACACCAAATTTCATGTCATTTAAATGATAAGATTTTGAATTATAAACATTCAAAATTTAATGCTTCTAATGTTAAATTACATTTTCATATTTTTATTATATCTCCTGAAATTATGCTCCTAATGTGCTAAATTTTTGTGTAGCAAAAATACTAATGTACCCAAACATAAATACGCTGAATTTGCAATTTTTATAATTTTATTATATGAATTATGAAATTAATATTCGAAAAAATTATGAATTGCAACCTACAATTTTTTTGATGGATTTAGATTTATTAAGTTCTACTTTATGGAAATCCAAAATTTCACAGTTTTCTTCCAAGTAATTTTCAAATTATGCTTAAAAAACGGCAAAATGATGGTTTAAGGGGCCGTCTATGACAGAATTTTGAAATTTCTTATGCTATCTTGTAATCTAGCAGGCTTTATTGACTGCTTAAATGGTGCTTAAGGTGCCTTGATCAAGAAGGGTGTTCTCTCGGTTAACAATCAAGTATCGAACTTCAATTTGGATCAGTCTTGAAAATACGCTCGTTTTAAAATAATTAATTTCTCGGAACTTATGGTACGAATTGCATAAAAATTTGTTTTTAGGTTAATTGAAGGGTGTAGAGTTCATTTATGCTATCAGAATTGTGTACTGCTATTGAAAAATACAAAGTTAAGGTTCATTTTAATATGTAGATGGCCCCCTAAGCAAATTTTATATACATCAATTAAAAGTAGACTTTATTTCCAATCGTTCGTTACCAGTAACTTTCTTCTACGATAATTTGTTGAGGAGTTAGTAGGGGGTGTTTCCTTTTTTTTCCACGACTGTACCTGATCCCTTAATAATCCCTACGGAAGGAATACTACACAAGTGTAACTGTACGATCGGAAATCTCTCTAAAACGGAATTTGTTTCGGTTCCTAACGATTTAATTTTCACTTCTTTCTCTCTCACACACACAAACCACACAAACATTAAAATATTCATTGTGCCGGATTTTAATGGGTTCAAATGAATTTTTCACTTGTCTCTTGCGACACAGTATATCTATTTACATAGAATATTATTTTCCAACAAGCTATGTTTTCAATGATTTTTAAACATTTTTAAAGTATTTTCTTCTCTTAAAGTCAATGAAAAAATGTTGGATTATCTTCAGGCAGTATAATAACAAAATAATGCCGAGATTTTCTTCTTCATTAATGGAAAAAAAAAAATCAAATCACACTGTTTATAGTAGTTAAATTATGTAGAAATAATATAAATTATGAGGTTGTACAAACCATAAGGGTTTTCTCTCTTTTCACATTTGACTTGATTCTGCGGTAGGCATCCATTTATCTTTTTATCAAACAGCTTTCCAGGAGGGCACATAAAGAGGCTTGGCTTTTTGTTCTGGCAGTAATAGAAGAGATGGCAATAATGGTTATGAGGATGTGCCCCACTCCATTTTGGACATTTGAAATTGTTCCCAACATGTTTCTCTTCGCTGCTATCTGCAAAGACAATTTTCTTTGTATATAAGAAGACTCTGTTATTCTTGACATTTTATGAATCCACTTTCAAACAAGTCGTAAATTGTACGTCAAGCATGGCAAATGAGGTACATTCGTACTATAACTAGTTTTATAAATGTTCAGATCTCGGTGCAATAGCTGTTGCACCTTTATGCAAAAATGCATGAATACAAAATTTATTACGATTCTATATATTAAATTCAGTAATAAGGAAATAATAGGACTACATTTTAAATAGGACGTAATGACCGTGGTAATCTAGAATCATTACCTATCATGGGATATCATTGAGTGAATTACGCATAATAGGATTTAATAGAGTGAAGAAATATTTTATTAATATCTTTTTAAATTTTGATTCGATTTTCATAAAATTTGAAATAACTAGACAAAATTCTGCAACGATTACATATATTAAATTTCAAACCGTCCGGTTGGGTATAGTTTTTGCGCTGTTATATGTGGACAGACGGACAGACAGACGGGCGGACCAGACGACGACTATAGGTGTTGCTTAGTTATATAATTACAAACGCACCTAAACAGACAAACGTTTCTTCATTTAGGAAAATATAATATAACCACGTACAAAAATATACAATAACCTCTTCCGAGTCACACAAAAAAAGAAAAATCTTATATATCTTTAGAAACCCCAGAAACCACCATATTTCCAAGACCTAAAGAAACATTTATATAAAAAAAGAATAATTTGTTTGCTGCCACTAATTTTCGAACACGTTTTCTGAGTAATTTTTATTGGATATTAATTAGTTTTCTAAACCCCGAAATATAGTTTTTTTGGAACGCTATTAATTCTCAATTAAATATTTTCTTGTCCAACAAACATGTTTTACAGACAAACATGTTAAATTAACTGCATTCACATTAACATCAAAAGTAGTATTATTTTGTTACTTTTCCATGTTTACATTGGATTTAGCAACTGAAAATGTTTAATTGAGAATTCATATCATTTTTTAAACCGATATTCTGATTAAAAAAAACAAATTAATACGCTATGGAAACTAATCGGAAACATTTAAGAAAATAGTGGCATCAAAAGAAATTTTATTTTTACCAATACCCATTTAAATCTGTAGAATATTTTGGTTACTAAAATTTCTAAAGATAAGGAGCGTTTTTCGAAATCTTGGGTAACTCAGAAGAGATTATTGTATATTTTCGTGCGCGGTTATATGATTACTTACTTTTATTATTACTTTAGATAGGCTCTGTTTAAAAAATATTTGTCTTTTCTTTTACAGTATGTTGCTGTTCATTATGGCAAAAAAATATAATAATGTGGGTTGAAATAATAGTGAAAAATTCTTAGAAAAAGCAACTTAAAAGAAGGGACGCAAAAGAAATATTTAGAAAGTTGGTGAAAAGATGAAAATATGATGATATTAAACTCGAGTAATTTTAGTATTGTTACTGTAAATGTTATCACTTATCATAGTAGAAATTTTAAGTATAAGATATCAATAAAATTATTTTGTAGTTATTCAGAAAATGAGAAAGTAGAGTAAGAGATTTCGACAAAATCTTATAAAATAAAGTGCAAAATATATTTCTTATGTTTCTCTAAAAAGAAAATTTGAAGTGACAACTTTTTATAAATCGAAAGTTAAATTAACCCTTTAATGCATGAATTTTAATTTTTTCGGACAAAATTATATTTGAGTCTATTTTTGTTAATTATCCACTAGAAAAATAATGGAGAAATTTATTTACATTTCTGTTGGACATAATGTCACTTCTGAATTACGTAACAGAAATTGCTCAAAAAATTATAATTTTAAGTTATATACTTACTTTAAAGTATTTACACTGCACAATAACAACTATTCAACGGTATAATACTTTTTATAATGCTTCTAATAGTTTGCAGAATTAATAATGACTACCTTATAAAGATAAAGAAAAAAGACACTCGAACACATTGTAAGCAGTATCAACAAAAGATGTTATAACCTCCCTTGATAACAAATCAGAACAAAAAAGAGATTTCTCGACCTTAAATGCATGTCATCACACGTAAGTAACACATAATAGTTCACCAAAGGAGCAATAGAAAGCGCCAAATGGCAAAAAAAAAGATCGTGTATAACTCCTGAGTTACACTATGCATTTAAGGGTTAAAATCGCCGAATTATGCAGTATAAAATCAGATTTTTTTGTTTCATTTACTTTGGTTTTTATAAATATCTCTTGTTTTAGAATATACCCAAGTAGCACAAAATGTTTGTGTTAACGTTGGCTAATTGTTGTCCCACGTTGGCTATTTCTTTTCCCATGTTGTCCAACCATGGCCCAGCGGCTAGCTGTTGAGATATGTTCCAAATTCGAAAAGGGACCTGCAGACTAGAGATGCACCGAATATCCGGTATCTGCTCGGTATTCGGCCTATTCGCCCATACCACCGAATATTCGGTTAAGCCAAATATCAAACTATTTTGTCTGCCGAATATTCAGCTTGGTAGAATATCAAACTATTCGGTCAAACCGAATACTTAGAAAACCTCTTCAAAATATTTTTTTAAACCTTACACGACTTCTACTTTTAATTGACAATTAATAAAGATATTCAGAATAATTCGACAGAATTATCTTTAAATAAAAGAGAATGCTTTTATAATATTTATTTGTTGTTTTAAAAGAGTTACTTAAGAAAATTAACCTTTTTTGACAATTTTCATAGGAATTAATGATATACGAATACAAGCATTGTCTGGTAAAATAATCAGTTATTAATAAAATTGATAATTCTGCCTAGTAAAATAATCAGTAAAATATTCGGTATTCGGCCGAATAGTTACTATTCGGCTGATCGACTATTCGGTATTCGGCCTAGCCGTTACTATTCGGCTAGCCGAATATTCGGTATTTGGTTTACCTGCTGGCCGAATATTCGGCATTCGGCAAAATCACTATTCGGTGCATCCCTACTGTAGCTCTATCATTTCCCAACGGTTTCTACAAACTGCCCACAATAAACCAACAACCTGTGTTACTTGGTTCGATATAATGTAAATATAACATCGGTAAAATATACCGGCATTGAGTTAATAATTTCAAGTAAATATTTTGCTTTCATTCACAATTAGTCGTTTAACGAAATCTATTATTTTTTTCAATTTTTAATTTAAAAAAATGTAAAAATGTTAAGAATATATTTTTTTTAAGTACCAAGGTATTTAAATCTTTTGTGTCAGTAATCAATGTTACTTTCAAGCTTAGTTTAATCTCAGTTTTTAAAAAAGTTCAGTTTTATCTAATTAACTAATGTTTAGCATAAGAAATCCCTTATGTATATTTCTATCAAGACCTTAAAATTTTTATTTATAACCTTACCTGTATCTTTCTTTCGCTTGCCACAGCTTACTTGTTTCGTCTTTAAACACTGAAGTTTCTCTGCATCAAACCTGTAACCACTGGGGCAGCGGAAGATATAGGATTCTCTGCCATCAAACGCATAGAAATACTGACAATATTTCTCGTGTGGCAAGAATATAGCATCTTCAGATATTGTTGGTTTCTTGTATTTGTCCCGATAATAATAATCGTCCGCGTCATAGTTACTGTCATAAAACGGTTGCTTGGGATGGCTGGGTTCTTCTATAGAGACATCTTCGTCATCAGTTTCGCTTACGAGTGCAGTAGCATTTGTAAAGGCTGAAAATGTGAAATGAATATGGCACTCAAAACTTTCGAACCATTTTTAAGTGTAAAAATTAGTTTTATCACCCCAATGGTGAAAAACAACTTTAAACAAAGAAATTTGAGCTAAAGAAAACAGATTGCAAATTACATATAAAGTTAAAAAAAATATATCAAACACTCAAAACTTTCGAACCAATTTTAAGTGTAAAAATTATTTTTTATAAAACAGTGTTGGAAAAATCCAATTTAATTTCATAATTACATAAATTAGGCATTTTTAACCATAGAAAGTTTAAGATCTGTAATATTTATGGATACAAAAAGTCATTGTTCGTATAGGTGTGTGTTTGCATGGATTTCATCTTCTATTGCATGAATAGTTCATTTAAACGAAATTTAATAAATATGGTTTCTAGTGACTAACTGAAAATAGCGAGAGGATCCTCTCAGCTAAACCATTTTTAGAGGAAGGGTTTGACAAAGCGCTTTCAATCTTCATTTTTGCCTTGAATTTAATAAGAGAAACAAATACATTTATTTCTTACCTATTATAAAAAAATATTATAAAAATAACAGAAAGAATTGAAAAGAGCATAGTTTAATAAAGTTTAAAATATTTATACATATATATGTGTATCTAAGCATATACGTATAAATGTCTGTAATGTGTTCTAAAATAAGGGAAAGTTCCTTTGCTGTATTGATCTCGGTAAAATTCAAAAAAATATATTTTTTAAAATATTTAAAAGTGTAAACTACTAAAATTCTTACTCCACAAGTTTTTATACACAATGTCGAACTGAGACATTATCTTAGATAAACAAACAACTAATTATATAAAAACGTTGATATCTATTCTATTTACATTTGTGTATTCACAGATATTTACTGTATTTACAATTATTTTTATTAAATGTATTTTATTAATTTTAATCAGTCAATCAATTAGAAAATCATTCTGTCGTGTTTTTAAATTCGTGTATGTTTATTTATTTATGATTTAATTGATATACAGATGCTTGCTTTACAGTAAAGAAAACTGCCGTAAATAGGAGTCGAAACGTAATATTGTAGCACGAAATATTTTTAGTGCTTGGGGAGTAAACTAGAAAGTGTCGAATTGATAAATCATATCTCACGAACAGTTAACTGTAGAAAATTACATTTGACTTCAAGAGTAACAGTGGACTAGTAACCGACTTTTTTTCTTTGTCAACAACAAACGTTATAAGTTTCGAAAATATGCGGGGTAAACTCGAAAGGGTTGAACTCATAAGTCGTATCTCACGAACTCTTAACTGTGTGGAAATGACATATGATTTCAAGAGCAACAGTAGACTAGTAACTGAATTTTTTTCTGTTTCGAAAATATGCGGCCTGAACTAGCAAGTGTTGGACTAATATGTCATATCTCACGAACTCTTAACTGCGGAAAATTGCATTTAACTTCAAGAGTAACAGTAGACTAGTAACCGACTTTTTTTCTCTGTCAACAACAAACATTGTAAGCTTGGAAAATATACGGAGTAAACTAGAAAGCGTTGAATTGATAAGTCATATCTCACGAACTCTTATCTGTGGAAAATTCATTTGACTTCAAGAGTAACAGTAGACTAGTAACCGACTTTTTTCTTCTGTCAACAACAAACGTTATAAGCTTCGAAAATATGCGGAGTAAACTAGAAAGGATTGAACTGATAAATAATATCACACGATTTCTGAACTGTGAAAAATTACGTTTGACTTAAGAGTAATAGTAAACTAGTAACCGACTTTTTTTCTTTGTCAACAACAAACGTTATAAGTTTCGAAAATATAACTGCATTTCTCTCTTTTTCTTCCTTTTAATTTTTTTTTCAAGACTTTTGATATTATTTATAATATGATGAACCAAAGATTTTGTGGTTTAAGTAAGTTCTTGCGCGATTATAAAATAATAAATTTCACAAACAAAACCAAACAAACTAATGCAACATTTTTGGCACATATTTTTTCTGAGTTTCAAGCTTATTCTGTTTTATTTCAATTTCAATTTTTGTTGTTCTTTTTTTTTTTTGAAATTTTTTTACCAACATGTAATGTGTAAATTCTACATCAAGAAAATCATAAACAAGGAAATTTACTACGTTTAAAAACTTTATAAGGGGATTTCTTTTTATGTTTAAAGTAACAAAACAACAACAACAACAACAATAATAATAATAATAATAAACAATGTTAAATAATTGCAGAATCGCATTGCATGCTGCAATTACAAAATACTAAATCAAATTAAAATTTAAAGCTTATTCCAATTTATCTTTTTAAAAAGAGAAACTGATGCACGACTTCTCAGGTCACCATGATATTAAATTCTAAAAAACAAAATCTTCTTTAATTTGAAGCAAAAGTTAAACTTCTGTGCATTTATATAATTAATAATTTAATGAATCAAATCTCAGTAAAGGTTACTTAGATTTCAACTCAAATAATTTTTTAAAAATAAACTAATCACATAATAAATTAAATAACCGAGTAATTTTATAAATGAAATAATTTACAGTAAAATAAATATAAACTAATCTTTTAGTACATTGAAATTAATTTAAATATTCTTATAGGTTGAGACAGTACAGCGTTATTTTTGGCAAAATTTGAATTATTTATTAAATTACTGGATGCAAAATTTATATACCACCTGATAAATTTGTCACTTATTTCATTTTTCATATCTTTTTTTTTTTTTTTTTTTTTCTACAGTTAATAAATTGTTTAATTTAATTGTTCGAATGTCCTTTTTGGATTCTGTAAATTCATGGATACATTTGTGTGTTTGTCTGTGCGAAGTCTGAACATAAAATATTTTTTCACTTGTTGCAACTAGAAACAGACACGTCAGTATTTTATCTATTCTATTTAAATAATTTATTTCCAAAATTGAAATTCAAAATTTGAAAAAAATTTCAATAACATAGTGCCACAATCATAAACAAATGTAGGTAAGTGAAGTAAGTAGACACGTGTATTTGCACATATTATACTTACATGCCAATATTTTCTTGTGGGCATGTATGAAGAGTACACATGAACAAGTATTTACTTGCATGAACTAGAAGCAGCCATGTCAATATTTTATTCATTTTTCTTCAGCCGCCTATTGCGGCTATTACAATTCAAAAGGACAGAACTGAAAAATATTCTCTAATTTGTAGTGTATTTCGAGTGATGTAAAATATTTTTGAGCTATAATTGATTGGCAATTTTTAATGTAAAAAGAAACGTAGCTGTTTATTTTACCTATCAAGATATGCTTTAGTTCAGTTGCACAGATTAAAAGAAAGATTCCCTATTTAGAAAGTCATAAATTTCTTAAAGTTCATCATGCTATAGATTAAAATGGTGAATAATTCTTATCCACACTTTATAAGAAATTTCTTTTCAAATTCATCCTTTATAAAAATTTAATTCATTTACCAAACGCAATTAGGAACTTAATCTGACGTAAAATTAGCAAAGGACTGTTCCACAAATAGATTAATAAAGAAATTTGTGATATAATTTGCTTTCATTGGTCTCTTTAGATAAACGATACTTACTACGCGGCCGCGTGGACCACAGAGTTAACACTCTCTTTTAAAAAAGAATTCTTATTTAATTTCCGAATTTTTGTTATTAAATAAGGCGCATTGCGAAAAAAGTGTTTGAGAATATTTTCGCAAAAAGTAACCACTGTTTTTAGATTTTTTTTAAATTTAAATATATGTTTTACTTATTGGAAAAGTTTCTGCTCAAAATTCTAATAACTGGAGATGGTTATTATACTCTTATATTTCCATGGCTGAAAGATTAATGTACGGACTTGCCTTTGTCGATTTTCCATATAATTGAGAATGGAAGCTGTAGTAGACAACAATGCACAATTTCATCTTCATAATTTTTTTAAAATTTCTTTTAAAAAGTATAATTTAAAATGTTAATGTGAATTCGCATGAACATATTTGCATGAAAAAAATGCATTTTTCGTGTGTCTCTTTCATAAAAATATTCCATAAAAAGTCCTGTTTTACGCAGATAAGTGAATTTTGTGTAAAACCAATGTACTTTGACTGTCCGATAAGCACTGCTCAGATTAGGAAACCAAGTCTTTAGAGCTTAGATGCCCACCCGGTCCCCTTTATTAAGGTCTTAAAAAAATACAATATACAAAATTCAGCCAATGTTTGCAAAAAAAAGAGAATATTACAAAGAAATATAGCTGCCGGAGAAGAAAAAGATCCCACTCGACAGTGGGCAATGAATAAGGGGAACCCGAGTCTCTGACTGATTGATGGATTAAGTTAGAAAGGAAAAATAGAAAGTTAAAGATTACTAAAGATTAGGAGTTATTATTTATTACGCAATTAAGCTTTGAGAGCAAATCCGGGCGAGATAAAATATTAGCCAAAAAATTGTCCGGTAGAACAGGAGGACCGTGAATATGCCAGCGAGCTGTTAAAGGACAATTATAGAAGGAATGGGAGGCAAGAACAGTATCAAAACCAATATACTTGTATTTGTTACTTGTTGTTTGTAACTCGATTTTAGGTAGATTTCGTATGAAATACTACCTATTGGGATCATTCCTATGTTGGAATTTGTGAAAAATTTGTAAAGATCTACACTGATCATGACACCTAGAACCCAAAACCACCCTCAGTAAAAAACTTTATCTATCTATCTATCTATCTACCTATCTATATATATCACTTTCTTCTGGACACGATAACTTCCACAATTCTGCACAAATCTCTTCCAAACTGATAAATAAAATCAAGGGCATAAAATCTCGGTCAAGTTCGCTAATGGGCAAAATCGGACCAAGGGGATGGAAATAGGGAGGGGTTTTGTGAAAAAAAAAAAACCCATAACTGCTTAATTTTTGTACATATCAAATCAGGTTGAAATTTTTATTACTTCTAAAAATAGGGCCAAAAATTTATGCATCACAGATTTTTGATAAAATTAAAAATGGGCTCAAGGGGCGCAAAAATAGGGTTTTTGGGAGAAAAAAAATCCTAACTTCGTCTATTCTTAAGATATCAAATCCAATTAATTTTGTTATACATTTCCTTAATATTATCTACAACTTTTATATTCACAAGTTTTTGATAGAACCAATTCGTACCGAAAAAAAAAATTAAAAACGGAAAAAAAGGGGGGGGGGGGTTGAAGAAGACTTGAAGGGGTTACATGATTCTGATAAAACTAGCTATTATATAAAAATGAAATAAAAACTCGTCAAAAGCGGCCAGACAAAATTGTTAAAGTGGATTTATATCCAATCATGATTTAGTTTTTGTTGGTGAAATTAGTATACTTAAATTCGAAATCTACTTCCGCCTGTAGGCCGGGCCGGCAGGGACTTTTATATTCCAGGCGGCCATTTTGGTACTTTAATATTAGCCAGCCACAGGTGTGGTAAGTCGCCAATTGTTATTTTCAGTATAATAATTTTGCACAAAAGGAGCAGGATTATTATATAAGGCTTCAGGATTTATCTTGTATAAAACAACATTCAGGTCCCTTTCACTTTAAAAATCTTCCCCGAATGTGACATGGTCAAAAGTGGTTTCTTCCCAACTACACTTCCAATTTCTATGAAATTCTGGAAAAATTAAATGCTAAAATACTTGATCCTTTACATTTTTTTTCTTTTTTTTTTTAGAAAATGCAAATAAAAAAATTTAATTTAATTTTTAACTGGTATACATTTATGAACTACTAAGCTATTTAATTTTGCAATTAATATTAAGTAAGGAAATTGAATAAAGTTAAAACCATATGGAAAAATTACTGTCAGAATATGAATTCTAACAGTTAAATGTTAATGGATGTGGGCCTATAAATATTAGAATCTTCCTCGTGTTACAATCAATTCATCAATGAAATAATGATGATATGTTACTGCTTTATCGTAAAACTATAATTTTAACCTAAGAAATAACAAGTCAAGAGTGAAATGATTCGAAAATATTTATAAACGTTTATAGACAAAACTAAAAATAAAATTATAGATTTAAAGTTACATTTAAAAAAATCTTTTTAAACGAAATATAATTTAAAAATACCATGTAATTAAAGTGTTAAAAGTATTACATATGAAAAATTCAATATTCATATGAAGATTCAAAATCATACCTTCTAAAACTAATAATAGCCAAAGTATTCGTAACCACATATTTGCGCCGACTGTACCGGCTGGTGCTTAGAGATGAAAAGATCAAGCCTTGGGATTGATCCTTACTTAGTACCGAATTGTGACGTTTCAGATCATCTATCTATGAATTTTCACGCCTTTGACGTCAAAAACAATAAAACACAGATGCCGTTTTTCTCATAGAATTCAGCAGCTATAATTTTGAAGCAATATTTGCTAATTCATCTTTAAAAGGTACTAAAATTTAAGATATGAGTGCAGATGGAACTACAAGCTTTTGATGTTGTTTAGTTTAATATTTTGATTAAAAAACAATGTTTAGAAAAAGATAGGAAATAAATACTTCAGCTGAAATACGATAATAGTATCCGTGATATCTAAAGCTATCTGAAAGAGATTATTTAATATATCTTATGTATATTCTGAGGTACAACGCGCACAACAATACTTTAGTGACTAAAATTTCATTTCTTGACAAAAACTCTTTAATTTGCCTTTCAAAAAACCTCATGTACTTAGTTGGCAAGAGAGCGATATAGTTTTATAGCTTTCTAATCTAATGAATAATGTTCTCATTTAAGGAGAGGAGGTGAATGAATTAACTAATTTACAATTTTCATGACAATAAACCGCATTTTAAATTCGTAGGAACGCATTATCGAAGAACAATAATTAAAGATTGCAGGATTATTTTTATTTTTATTATTACTTGTATAAGAAATTTATACTTTTATAGTTAATATTATTTAATGAATGTTGTGCTAGCACGATCCGCAACTTTGCGTAGAAAACATTTTAAAGGGGAGATTTGGCTATACAGAAGGCCGAAAAGGTGTGCTTTTTAGAATTTTTTTCTGGAATATGAATGAAGATTTTAGCTTCGAGTTTTTTGCATATCATTTATAACTACTGATTAGCTGGCTGACTGCTACCACTGATTTTTTGGAAACGTTTCCGAGAAGTTTTCACAGTTTATTAATAAATTTTCGCAAACGGAATACCTGTTTTTAATACGCTATTAACTTTCAATTAACCCGTTCGGACCTGGCGTCCTGTTAATAGGGTATGTGTTTGTTTTATTGAATATTATTTTATCTCAACAATTATTTTTGTTAATATCAGCAACTAACAGTGATAGTATATGTCTATATATAGGTATATTAAAATAACAACACGTATAATAATCACTTATAAACAGATTCATCTAAATAATGCTATAAAAAGTGATAAAATATCTTTATTTAGTTTGACGGCCATTTCATCGCACAAACGGCGACATTTTCAAAATCATTCATGATAGAAATACTTTCACAAAATTTAAAAACAAAAACTTGGTAAACAGTGTCATGAGACATCATGCATAATGAAAAACAGTGCAAACATAAAATAAACTAAAATGAATTCGCATATTTGCGAGCGTGGATTAATTTTTACTATTTTTACTAAAATTGCATAGCATCTCGTTCCAAATTTTAGGTAAATCAACGGACACTAGAATCATTGCAAATATTCTCGCTGCGTAAAAATATCTCTATTGATCCCCGGATAACGCATGGTAAATAAAACATTGATAGATAAATTATTCTGCTGTTATTAAAATCGATCTGTAAAGGTTATTTGCTGCATAATCTGACCAAAGCTGTGGTTTTCCTGTTGCATTTGATGTCTGCTATATGTTCTTTGATTCTAGTTTTAAGTTTTCTGCTTGTCATACCTATATAAAACTGCATTGTTCCATCTTCTTTGGTGAAAGGTATTTCGTATACTCCTGATAACTGGTTTGATTCAATTGGATCTATTTTCTTGCATACTATATTTTTTAATTTCATGGAAGGTAATATAAGCTCAATAAATTCAATATCTCCCTTGTTGCAAAACCTTGTTTACCAAGTTATTGTTTTTAAATTTTGTGAAAGTATTTCTATCACGAAAGATTTTGAAAATGTCGCCGTTTGTGCGATGAAACGGTCGTTAATCTAAAAAAAGATATTTTATCACTTTTTATAGCATTATTTAGCTGAATCTATAGATATATTATTATGACTTTATTGATGTTTCAGCATTTAATAATAATAATAATAATGATAAAAAAAGTGTCCTTAATTATCGTTAAGCCGTTGATGTTTCTTTTATGTCAAACGCATGTTTCACACTTTAAATTGAAACTAGTGACTATTTTTCCGAACTAATAATTTGTGATAAAACATAAAAAATGCTACTAAGTTTTTATGTCTATTAAATCCTGTTGTATTACGACATTTTCCAAACATTTTCGAAAACCCTTACTTAGACTTATTGTCATACGAAAACTACGTAAAATAACTACATTCGTTAGGTTTCAGTAAATAACATATATTCGTTAAATTTCAGTAAACTTTAACTCCTGTGATTTGGATAGCTACTTTTAATTTTGTTAGCGTAAAAGTAATTTTTTCCCAAACTTGAAAGAAAATTCTGGTCCGAAAAGGTTAAACATTTTCGACTGTGAAATTGAATTCATACATGCAAGAGTAACAAAATAATATTAATGTTTTTGTTTATTTAGTTTTTCTCTGTTTACCCCTTTGGATCATCTAGATATCTTCCTGATTTCTTTGTTTGATTAAAAAAAAAAAAAATACTTTTCAGTAAATTTTTCTGATAGGTGTGTCCGTATTAGTATGGCCAGGTCCGATGGCATAAAAAGCGTACAGAGAGACAGAAAAAGTGGGACAGAGACTTCTAAATCGGGACATAAAAATATAGTAAATCCCATGAAAACGGAACCAGCCTATAACAGAATCCTGTCTTAAAATGAAAAAATTCAGGCTCCCGACGGAAGGAATGCCATACAATTATACCTGCTAAAACGAAAACTTGTGTAAACAAGTCGGAAATATTACGTCAAACGTGGCAAATGAGGTGTGTTCGTACTATAGGGGAGACCGGGGCAAGTTTTCCAACTTTTTAGATTTTTATTTTTGTATTTTTTATTTTTAAATATTTTGATATATACAAGATATCATTGTATTCCCTAGATCTTCCTGTACAAACTGGCATAATTATTTTTCATAAAACTAAATATACTTTTTCACAAAAAATTGTTAAGTCTAATCATGTTACGTTGGAAAATGTGCCCCGTATGCGGGGCAAGTTTTCCAGCCTACGAAAAATGGTCAGGGGCAAGTTTTCCAACTATACTTTAAATGGTAAAACATCGGTAATAAATCTTGCTTGTTAATTAATAAGTGTTTTTTATTGTGAACTAAATGCTCAGTAACATAAAAAACAGTTTTAATCCATTTGACATTTAAAGACGAAGGTCCAAACAGCTCCCTGGCCGGAATTGGATTTTTTTTTTCTCGCCCCTTTTATCTGATTCCTTTTGCAGTTTCCTTTTTTTTAGATGAATCTTTTTTTCCATTTTCAGTTGATTTTTGACAGGAGAATCAGTATGTACAATACTTCCTATTTTTTTTCCACGCCGTGTTTGCCTGCTTAGGGCAGCCTTCGCAAAAGTCCTAAGTTCTTCTGGTGTAGGCAAAGCTTGTTTGAATGTAGAAGGAACGCTTTTTTCATAAGCAATAGGGAAATTTTGAGTAGAACTTAAGGAACAGCTTCTTTGGAAATGTTAGACTGCGTTGGTGTAGAATGATTAGATGCTTTCGGTGTTGTTTTGTTTCTGCGGGGGGGGGGGGGGGGTGATTATTGAGGAAAGTTTCAAATCTTTTCAGGATTGTTGGTACTTTTAAGATTTGGTGCGGCAGGAGCTGGCCTGTCAGAAAAGTAGGATGGCGTAAAAGCAGAGTTTGTAAATATTTCAGGATTCAGTATGAAAATTCTCTAACGTTTAAAACCCGCCATAATATTAACTGTGGATTAACGCAAGTGGAGCGGCTCTAAGCACGGTTAATTTGCTTTTTGAGGGGTCCATACTCACTGCGATCTCAGTGTGCTAGCTTAAGACTATAAAGGCATAATTAACATAAAATGGATTCATTAAATGAACCCATTTTAGAAAAAAATGACATTTTATTATATTTTTGAATTTACCTTGTTTTTTATATTGGTAGTTTTACTTAAATGACTAAATGATCAAACGGGTTCGTAGTATATATGGTTATTTGGCCGATTTTTTGATACAATAAAACTAGCTGATTTAGGAGGGGGTAGGTTTTCAAACGAGAAATATGTTGGAAAACATGCCCCGTATGTTGTTGGAAAACCTGCCCCGTCGCCATATTTGAACTTTTACACTACCTGGACGAATACCGGTATAAGTTATTTGTAAAACAAACGCATAGTTACCTGAAGAAAGAAACCCTTTTTTAGTGTATGCAATGTCAAAACAGTAAGTTTAACGCTAGTACTTTTTTTTACGTTTTAATAAAGACCTAAAATTTTACTCACCGTTGAAAAAATGAAAAAACAGCTCTCCAGATGAAGTGACAGCAGCTATTAAGCTATAACTTTTGTAGATGTTATGTAAGATGTTGCCACTTCAGCCAGTTCACTCGCTAGCATCTCCTAGCGGCTCATTTAAAAACTAAAGCGAGTTGGAAAACTTGCCCCTATGGAAAATGTGCCCCGGTCTCCCCTAACTATGTTTATAAAAACAGTGAACTCCCGATAGTGCGGACTTTCAAGGGAGGCCCTATTTCGTCCGAACAAACGGAAGTCCTCTTTAAAAGATGTCTTTAACAATAAGTAGAAGATGATGCGAGAAACGAAATTTTTCGTATTAATCGGAGATACGTATTAAGCGGAGACGCATTGACGAGAATCCACTACACTGTAAAAAAAAACTGTAGTTCTACAGATGTAAAAATACATGCTTACTAAACTTTCACCTGTAACTGTACGAAAAAAGCTGCAAATCTGCAAAACTAGTTTTTGTAAAGCTACAAAAATCTGTAACTTTACAAATGAATCTGCTAAAATTTCAGTAATCTTACTAAACTTTTATTTGTAACCCTGGCTGCAGTTACATGAAAAGTTCTCGGAATCCCAGTTTCCAAAAAAATTCTTAGTAACCTTACAGGTTTTTTGATTTTCGGCGCAAAAGTGTGTCTGTTACATGAAATTTTGTTGTTGACGTTACATGAAAAGTTCTAGGAATCCAAGTTTCCTAGAAAAACTTTAGTAACTTCACAGATTTTTTTTTACAGTGTAATTCAGATCTTGGTGCAATAGCTGTTGCACTCTCATGCAAAAATGCATGAATTCAAAATTAAATTCAGTAATATGAAAATAATATGACTCCATTTTAAATGGGATGTCATCACCATGACAACCTAGAATCATTACCTATCATTGGATATTATTGAATTAATTACGTATCATAGGATTTAATAGAATGATGAAAATTTTTATTAATATCTTTTTAAGTTTTGATTCGATATTCATAAAATTTGAAATGACTCGACAAAATTCTGCAAAGATTACATATATGAAATTTCAAACCATACGGTCGTGTAGTTTTTGCGCTGTTACATGCAGACAGACAGACTGACCTGACCAGGCGACGACTACAGGTGCTACGTATTTATACAATTAAGAACGCACTTAAAAAACGGTATCTTTTCCCAGCCATTTCAGATAGTCTTAGTAGGATTTATTGTACTCATTAAAGACAGTAATTTAACGACTTCACCGGCAGCAGGTATGAGGAAACAGTGCTTTTTCCCCCGAGTTATCTCTGTTAATACAGTGAAATCTGTGAAAGTGGAGTCTCTATGGATCAAAACAAAATTCTGTTTTTTAGATTTTTCAGGTTGATCAGTTATAATTGCATGACCCTTTCATACAGACTATAGAATCTTTACGTTTAAAACGGGATTATTTTATAAACAGGTTCCACTTAACAAATTACATTAAATTCCGTGAAAACTGAATCGCTAGGAACAAGAAAAATGTTACGTTTTAGACAGGTTTCTGTCTTAGCAAGTATTTGTGCGATGATCCTTTTGGTGGGACCATAATTTTTTTCAACTTTTTCAAACCTTTTTGGTCCTCTTAATGGAAACACGAGTAAATTCTTCTTTATTATTCCACCCAGTCTAACCTGCTAAAAGGTACAGTTAGGTAGGTAGGAACTCGAAATTTTCTGACACATTTCCAGACTCCCTTTTAAAAGTAAAAACATGAAACTTGCTGACGTGATTTTTGAAGAGGTTTATAAGCGACTTGTGTAATTTATTTTTTGTTTAGTGAATTAGAACTTAACTTATAAACAATTATTTTCTCAGTACGGCCATTTTTTTCGTTTCCAGCACTATCGCTTCGGAAAATTCGGTTCAAAACCTCCACTTTGACAGCATTAAAAAAAATATATTCTGTCTTTATCAAAAAATCTACCAATACGGCACATTATATAGTTTCTGAATAACAGAACCTGCCAATTGGATGCGTTTGAGAGTAAAAATGAATTTAATAAGGAGTCAGAAAATAAGCAATTTGGGTTTGAGTACAGCCTTCAGAAGCCCACGCTGTATTCAGGACTGAAAATTAAAGAATTTTGCTGTTAGAGAACGACTCAGTTAGAAGTTAACTGTTTTTTAAATTGTATTTATAAATTTATTATTGTCTAAATCCTATCTGTAAAATGTTAAATTAACTGATGCTTTAACATTATATGATCAATAGTGATTCGCAAGTTATATTTTGAGAAAAACGAGGGGTGCTTTCCACTTTCACTGAGGAAAAAGAAATATGCAAGAGTTTCAGTTCACACAGTACACTTCAGTTACACAGTATGAAGATATACTAGGAAAATTTCAGAAAGAACAGAAACTAGTGAAAAATAGATTGTTACATTTGCAGTTGTGAAAAATTGCTCGTTGGACACCATTCATGTTACCTTTGGTACGACCTGGTAAAACAGGCAGGTGTCAGGGATGCAGGTCCAAATAGGCATAATCAATGGCACGATAAATAAAAAAATATACTTTAGAGAAGGCAAAGTTTTTTTTCTAGGCACCTGTGATTTTAATTACGTCCATACGGCATGCTATATGTGTTTTCTGCAGGGCTGCGGAGTCGGAGTCGCTAAAAAACAAGCCGACTCCGACTCCAGATTTTTTTTTGTTAGACATTTTAAAGTGAAATTAAACTAATTATACGTAATTTTAAATCTATAAAATGAATTAGTATTGTTATTTATGGACTATATCAGGCTACTCAAGTTAAAGATGACCGATTTACTGCGGTGTGCAAAATAGATACAGGGGTAGTGACAGGGTAGTGAACCATGTACAGAGTAGATGAAAACTGTTTTTATTCATAACTGTAGCAGATATTTTACATTTAGTATATAAGTACTTCCCCTCGTATTTTTGGGGTTTGCGGATAGAACCCGAGGTACAAAGGTCTTGAAGGACTCAAGGCCCGGAAAATGAAGACAATTTTTCAAACAGGCCGTGTAAGTAGAAATAAGACAATTTATTTTAATGGGCCGGATCAGATTGATAAAAGAATTGAACAGGCTGACAAGTCCAATATAACAAATTTGAAAGGATCAAACTACGCCAATAGAATAGGAGCAATTTACAATAGGTAAAAGCATGATTGGGGTAAGAATAAATATAAAAGCACGGCGGAACGTTTTAGGGGATGGGTCTTAAAATTTCGGTTCATGCAGATCTCTTATCGGAGGTAATGCAAAAATTATAAATCTGTGCTATTTTTGGAGGCAAAAGAACTAAGAACCAGGTATAGCATTGTAATAGAAGCCTTTTTCCCCTAAAAATTTTCCAGTCTGTATGACCAAAAGTCAAAATTCTAAAACACCCTTCTTTTATTTATCTATTTTTGTGCACAGGGGTCAAAATAAGATGAAATTTTCATTCTTTTTTTCTGAATCGGCGGTACTCAAAATGTGAAAATTTGTTATCTTTCACCTTTTGAATTTCGGATTATTCAGGTCTGCAGAACCCGAAATAAAGTCAAAATTGTAAACCCAATTCAAAAAATGCAATTTTTAAAATTATTTCATTAGAACCCACACGATTCGAATTATTTCCAAAATAATAAAAATTTCATCTTTATTTTTCTTCCTTTCCATATAAGTTTTCGAGTCTGGAGGGCATAGCAAAATAACAACTAAATTGAAACGATTTCGCTTTTTCTTCTCAGTCCGCAGATCCAAAATAGTAAAATTCCCATTTTGGGCCATTCCATGTAAAGAATACGTACAATATTTAATGAAGGGGGTTGTGGGGTGGATATTGAAATCATTGATTTTTTTCTCATTTTACTCAGAAAAAACAAAAGCAAAAACTTTACTTTGTAAATAAAATAAAAGAAGCACTTATATTAAATAAATTCAACAAGTCATAAGAACCACAGAAATTATTTAGGTACCACAGTTTAAATTAGACATATTAGAGATTTTTTTTTCTTGAATGGTGCAGTTTCCTAAAACAGGGCAAAATTTTACATAAGCTAGGAGAACGACTTCATTTTTATTAAAATTGAAATAATCATTAATTAAATCTAATACATTAATTAAAATTGCTTATAAATATTTTAAAAATTTAGATTGTTGTAAATTTCCAATTTCTTTTCGTTTTAAATAACAATTTACACTTTGGGCTTTCTAGTTATGAAATAAAAATGATGTCTTTCTCATGACTTATGCAAATTTTGCCCTGTTTTGAGAAACTGCACCAATAAAGAAAAAAAAAATCTGCCTAATTTTAGCTGTGGTTCCTAAATAACTACTGTGATTGCCATGACTTGTTGAATATATTATTCAATGTTTCTTTCTTCCTTTATTTTTTTGCTTTGCTTTTTTTTTCTTCTGAGTAAAAAGGGGGGGGGGGGGAGTCTGTGACTGCAGTCTATCCTCCCTCCATTAAATTTTGTGCATAATCCTAATGTTTTAATTATTTATTCATTCATATATTTTCTTTTATTACAAGTGTTTTTTTAAATTTAAACAATCCTTAATTTTCTTTTTACTATATAACTGTAAACAAAAAATCTTTTGTGGTATAGAATAAGAAAATGCAATAATGACTTTTTACCAATCATATTTTCAATACGTTTTTTCCTGTGTGTGTATGTGTGTTTGAATTAAAATACTTTATTTGTATTTAACTTCTTTTTTTTAAACTTTCTATCTTATTATCTTGGATAATTTTAATCATTTTAAATATGATTTTTATAGTTTAAATACCTTATATTTAACAAAGCCTAGTTCATTTCTACAGGATGAAACATATTTCTACATCTGCCTTGTATAAACAAGTTCTGACAAAGGCAGGATAATTTTTTTTAGTAAAGGCAGGTGTTTTCGAATCTCTTAATCAAATTTTTATTAGTCTGCTGTTTCTCATAATAGATGGGTGATCTATTTTTCCTTGTGCTGCAAAATAAAATAATAGATGAATTTAAAGTAACTAATTATGCTGCAAGACCGTCATGACAACTTCTGAGAAACGATTGAACTAATTGAAAAGTTTTATAATTGTAATGAATATTGAAGAATCATGGCTGTTAAGAAAATGTTGTTAGCATCGCTAAGAATGTATTATGCACAAAAGCGATTGATATTATGTATATCTACATGAGTTGTATTCTCTTTTTAAACAGGAATTTCCAAAAAATTTGAGGACTATAATTCTAGGTATTCAATCCAGTATTAGCAGCACTGTTTCTTTAAATAAATTTGTGACAAGCTAAGTAAAATATTTGGAAAATGTTATTCCACTCTTTTATAACGAAATTTAATATCTTAAAAGATACTAAACCAAACTTTGGCCGTCAAAAAGCTATAGTTTTGTTGGATTTCAGCAAAAATTTTACTTTTTTTATTCAGACATTTTTTTTATAAAGACATCATTTTTATTTCATAAATAGAAAGCCCAAAGGGTTAACTTTTATTTAAAACAAAAAGAAATTGAAAATTTTATTTGCTTTTTGTGTAGAGCCTTTTTCGTAAAGTCACAAAAATTTGGAAAAATAAACATAACTTTCAACTTTGGTTTAAGTTTTTGACCCTAAATATTTAAAATTAATTTTTTAAATATTTTTTATTAAAATCTGCATCTTTTTATGTACTCACGGTGGTATTTTTAAGATGATTCGCATTTTAGATCCAGAGAAACAATTTTTTGAAAATGGAACTGCAGTCTAGAAATACAGACTCAGAAATGTGCGATTTGAGAAAAATCCAAAAATTGGACCCCCCCATATCTCACAAACTATGAGGTCTAGGAAGGAAAAATTTCTGATGTATTCATATCATGATAGAATTAGTATATACACCGAGTTTCATCCAAATCCCTGGGGGTCGGGTTACAAGGTCTGGTTGAATTGACATGGAATGACTCTTTTGTGTTCTTTAGACTTCGATAGTTGGATTTTTCGGGTTTTCGGGTGCGCAATTGTAAAATTAATAAAGTGGAAAATATAATTTTTATTTTGTTTTATTGTTGAAGCCATTAAAAGATAATCAATGCCTAAATAGTGGGATTTTAGCTTTATTTTTCTTATATTTCATCGTTATTTTAACTAACAGGTAACACTAGTACCCCAGCTCGAGTACTAGTGTTGCCAGCCTGGAATTGGAATCGGAGTCGGAGTCGGAGTCGGCCATTTTTCCCACCGACTCCGCATACCTGGTTTTCAGTACATTAAGCGATATGCTTGGATCTTCTGTTATTAAGGCAATTTCTTGCTTTTGATTTTACGATTAACTTTTCAAAAAATAAAAAAAAATAAAATCGGTATACTGGTTACACATATACCGCAATACCCTTCGGAAACAAATAACCTCTTTATTCATTTTGTTCACACTCAAGTATATCATCTTTGAGCTATGAACCGACCATTTGTGTCATAATTCATTCAGCAGTGTGTTATTCAGCAGTAAGTAATTATTCCTTATCATAGTTACTTACAGCATGATGCCAAAAATTGAAGCTGACATGTATAACATTTATAGTTAATATTACTGCTCACAGGACAATCATTAAACCGCGAAGAGATCATTGGCCCATGGGTTAGTGCTTGAAGGACGTAGGCTGCAGAGTCCCTTCTTTTTGCATAAAATAAAAATCTGTATTTTCTTTTGAGAATAACTGGTTATACCCAAACAAGAAAAAGAACAGAGTCGACCCTTTTAAGTTTGCTTATGGTTTTCAATTGAGATTTTTAAAAATGTAAATTAAAATTATTTATGGTTACTACGATTGCAAACAGAAATTGCATTTGAACTCCCCTCCCCTTGCCTCACCTTTTAACTAGTGCTGTAAGTTTATCATCGTATAATCGTACAGCAGTTTTTAATAGTGTTTTATACAGTAAATATTGTTTTACTATTCTTCGTCTTATTATTATTACTAGTATCATTATTATTATTATTATTATGGTTTTTATTAAAAAAATTTAATTTAACAGGTATATATGTTGTGATATAAGTGAGAGGCATGGTGGTCTAGGGGGATCCTTATCGATTCCTAGGAATCTTTATGATTCCAGATGGCCAGTCCGGATGGCGTGCCTGATACAATAAAATGGACACTTTACGTCAGACGGAATTTATGACTGAATTTATGGAAGTCAGGTGGAGATCTCACCAAGAATGAACCCGGGGCTACGAGGGGAAATAAGCCCCACGTCAGAGGAGGAGCTGACACTGTATCGAGGTTAGGGGCGCTTCTCGATTCAGAGAGCTTTGTGATAATGAAGAAGCGAAAATGGACGCGCAGTGGTTGCAGAATTAACATAGGGTCCCAGGGTCGGACCCTTCATTCTTTTACGAAGAGAAGTATAGAGAGATGAATATAGTATGAACATAGTCATAAGTTAGGAGAAATCGTAAACAAGACGACAGCATAAATCCCTTACTAGTAGAACGTATCTTGACACTACTGAATGTAGTTTAATCCTGATGTCCCGAATTCAAAGATAATGACTGTGATTTTATTTAGCTTGGGCTCAGCCTCTAGTCCGGAGCAAGCGGCTAATGGATCGGGCTTGACCTATATTTTTGATCTTATGCCTTAACTCTTTTGAGTGTCAAATCTGCAGACTTATGTCTCTATTACTTGATATTTAATAAGTGGAACGGTCTGTTAAAAATTTGTGCGCGTGTGCAGCAAAGGATTTATTATAGTCTTTGTGTTATACCTACCTCTGGACCACCCACGATGATGCCTTACTCAGCTGCTGTGTGATGATTCACAAGTATTTAATTTCCTATTATCGTTCCATATTATTTTAAATTGAACGTGTAGTGAAGTACCGTAGGGGTTGTATGCCCAATTTTTAGTATAAGTAATGAATGGTCAAACTGATTATGTTAAATTAAATTATGCTGAGAATAATGAAAGATAATTTAATGATCTCTCGCAGGTGTGCGAGATTTGACAGTAACTTATTGGTTAAAATTGTAAATAGGATTAATGTAAATAAATATTTAGTAACTAGCCGCCCTTGGCAACCAGTTTGGTCTGCCTTAAATGCATGCTAAGCATTGTATCATGTTACTTTTATTCAAAATTTATTTTACTTGCTCAATCCTCTGTTAAATCGGAAGTTTCTGTTACAGAAATCATGAACTCGGTATTTTTATGTTAGGCGGGCGCAGGTGATAAATAGCCAAACATTGTTTCCGTCGTATTTTTTCTTATTTCATTAATTTAATTTAAAATATAATACTTTTACTCATTTTATTTAAAATACATAACTCTAATTGAAAAACTGAAATATTTAAATTTTACGTCTCTCAATTATTTTTTTTTAATAAAGAAAAGAAAAGAAAAGAAAAAGAAAAGTAATAAATAATACCATAAATCATGACATTTAATTTAAACATCAAAGCTTTGTTTTAATTTACCACGCAAAAAATTGTTTATGACAGTCTCATGAAATGGACTATTATAATACTGATGACATGATGGCGAGGAAACAATATTTGGCGATTTATCACCTGCGCCCAGCTAACAATAAACTACCAAATTGGCCGCCTGGCATGTAAAAAGCGAAGCGGTCAACCCGGAACTGTTGATGATAGTCACATGACTTAGGCTATTATTATAGAGATGTCAATTTTTAATTCTCCTTTTTTTATCATGAGTACTCTCTCTTTTATTAATGACAATGCTTACCTTTCATATTAATATAATTTTAACAATTGAGAACTTTCGATTTTAGCAAATTCACTTAGAGTCTTGTGAGCGGTGCATTTTGATTAACAATGCACGCGTTGTTGTGGAACCTAAACGTCGGTCTTTTTACGAAAAATCCCACAACGCAACTGGGGTGCTGTAACATGGCTTTCCACCTTATTTCTGAGATAACTGGGTTGGTTATTATCTTTAAAGACTGACCAGGGTCATGACGATCACGTTATATTATTATTATTTTTCATTTACTACTATGAACAACAAGTTTATACGAGGGATTAATTTTACACAAAAAAAAAGTTGTGCTGAAATAACTAAATTTTGGTCAATATAGCTCCAACCAAATACTTTGGTTGGAATGATCAAATTTTGGTTAGACTAACGAATTGATTTTGTGAATTCAACGAATCATATGGTTAGTCCAACTAAAATTTGGCCATTCCAACCAAAATATTTTGTTGGAGTTATATTAACCAAAATTTAGTTGTTTCAACAAAACTGTTTTTTCCGTGTATGGCTAGCTTAATCTCCTCGTAGATAGTGGTTCTTCTTTTTCCCCCTTCTTTTATTTTAAGGGATCTCCCCCCATTAAATATTTTGTCTCCCCACTCTCATTTCCCCCCACTCTGTATTGTTGGGCTGGACAGTAAAGGGTTAGGCTGCAATCCTAAGTGGGATTAGTTCCTCCCAACAACTAGTAACCACAGACCTTAAACATCCGACACTAGACAAATTACATACATTTCGCTATAATATATAGTTACCATTATCCGAAGTTACTTTACACCTATAAATGTTACTTTTCCTCAATCTTGAAAAAAGATTCAACACTACCAAACAGATAGTCTAATAAATATTTTTTTAAAGTTTAGATTGTTCAGACATAGAAAGGCTATTATTGCATCATCCATCATATTTTTATTTATTCTGTGCTGCTTGATTTTTCATGGAATTTTACTTAACCTTTAACTGATGTCACGCGGTCTCCTAGACCCCGCGACTCCCAGCTGTAAACACTTTTACAGCTTTTTACTTTTATGTACTGAAGTTAAATAATATGAATAAAATACTTTTTTCATGCAATTTCATTCACATACTCCTAAGAGGAGTACAACGATATTGTTAGGACAAAATTTAAGTAAATTCAACCATTTGAGTTATTTTTTTTTATTCATTTTATTCGAGGGGTCTGAGAGACCGGATCACATCAGTTGTGTGACAAAATTTAGTCACATCAGTTAAAGGTTAAGGAAAAAATATCGTTTGCTGCAAAAGAAGAACTCAACTAGAAAGGAAGTGTCTTTTAAATATATGTAGAAACTCATTGTTTAATCCCTATCTGTAAAATGCTAACTAATTTATTTATCATTATGTGATCTATAGTAATTTGGAAGTTATGTTTTTAGCAAAACGTAAGCAATGTTGCACTACCTAAAAAGTGTTGAAAATTATTTCACAAGCTTTCATTTTCTTCTCCCTTGAGAAAAGAGACAATGAAAGAGTTATCTCTAACCTACAGGATATGAAAAGACCCTGCAAACACTTCTGAAAGAACAGAAACCAACCAAATTACGGATTGTTGTACTTGCAGTCGTGAAAAATTACGAAAAATGTACATGATCCTTGTTTTATTAAAAATTTTGATGAAGATGCTGAAAACAGCGAGTTGTATAGTGATATCTTTGAATAACTGGAAATAGCATGCAAATGAAGATAATTTTTTTTACAGATTAGCAGAAAGATTTGGATAAGTAACATCACTCTTCTCCCTCCCTCCCTACAAAATATTTAAGCAAACTAGGCATTTTCTAAATCCAAAAGGGCATTCGTTAGCACTCATTTGCTTTTTGAGTTTGAGGCTTAGTCATTCTCTCTTAAATCCTTAGACCTGAAAGCGGTCGGATATTCTGAAATCTTGAAATATATACGAACTGAGGAAATAAAAAAGTAGTGCGAAATTCCATGTTATGTACTTGGCAATATTTTTCTTTTTAAAGAATATTTTTTAAGGCAAAAAGGGTAAATAATAACAATAATGAAAAAAGGGTGCATATTTTCGTTATCTTTAGACTTAAATTCAAAACTTTTAAATATGAATTTCAATATGCTTATCCTAAATTATTGCGTCACCTGTAAAATAATCATAATGATACAGCATTTTATAATAAACATTGTAGATCAAAGATGCAAACACGGAAGGGTTACGCCTGATTATCTTTTATTCCTTATGTATTTCTGACATCTGTTAATCTCTTGCTGCGGCTGATCTCTTGAACAAGTTCGCTTATCGAAACGAATGATAAGAATGATCAAGGATGTTCAATTGAAGAAATTCTCCGTGACAGATCATGTTTCAGATTCCTAACGTCTTACACTGCCAAGCGTATTTTTAAAAGACTTTAGTTTTAAAAATAAAAAAAAATTAAAAAATTCGAGATACTGATTAATTAGCTATAATTCATCCGATTTTAATTAAATTAAATTACCACTTTAATTTAAGGCTGATTATACAGTTTATAATAAGATGGGAAATAAAAAATAAAATTGCTGTGAGAGATAAAACAGGGTTCGTACTTGCCCTGGAATTTCCAAACCAGAAAGTTCTACGATACCAGTATTTTGTTTTAGATAATCTCTTCTGAAATAAGGCAAAATTTCGCGCGTTTGATCTTGATTTTTTTTTTAAATAAGAAAATACTGATATTTTGCCTTGAAAATAACTGTACCCGTACGAGCCCTGTAAAATAATAAGAAACACTCATAAAAAATAAAACAGGTAAATAACATTTACAAAACTGCCATTTTCTTAAGTGCCAAAGTGGATTTTATCTTCTTGTTGAATGCTCCATATTTAATTTTATGGAAATTTTATGGCTAATTTTTAAAAATCAAGTTAATGATGATAATGCAAATCTTTAATAGTCAAGCAATTCAAGAATATTCAGTCGAAATGGTCAGAACTTCTAACAGGGATGTTCAAACTGAAGACATTTTTGGTGCCAGACCCTGTTTCAGATCCTTAACGACTTTTAATTAATTTAAAACATTTATATTAAAAAAAAATTAAGATTTCAAGATACTGGATCTCGCATCAGCAAAAATGTAGAGAAAATAATATCTACGCCTTGATAGAAAATGGCTCAGTGTCCGTTTTTGGATTTTCCAGAAAAATAAAATAAGAATTCGCCGCTTTATTTTTTATTCTTTAAATTTCTTTTAATCAAAAGTAATAATTAGATTGCTTAAGTTCTTGTTAACTTTCGCCCGGAGTAAATTAAAGAGAAGACGTTGTTATTTATTTACACTTTATTTATGGCTATTGTGAAGTGATTGGTGAACAAAATAAAAGATAATGGTGATGATTAAAGAATAATGATTATTAAAGTGTGGTGATTGTTATGGAATGTATTAAAAGAAAAAAAATTGCTTTTTTTCTAATATACACACGCCTGCAGGGAAGATATAAATGTTAGTCCGAATTAACGTCTGCTGCGGACAGTCCTGCGCGGATAAATGGAAAATTCTGTTTGAAGTCAACCCCAAACCCAACCAAACCCGAGAAAAAGAAATTCCGTCCACTCGAAACCCGACACGAACTTAATACACTTCAACCCAAAGCCGATCACTACCCGAACCCGAAGTGAAAGAACATTAATCCACATTTTTTAAGAACCATTGGAAAGTATAACTTACAATTAAATCTCTAATACCAATTTTATCTTTTTTGTACAAAACTGAGCACATATACACTCATAAACATTAAACTATATAGTTTATCATTTGAAAAATATCCAGGATTTTTATTTTTGAAAAATCGGTCAACTCGAATCCGACCAGAAAGAGTGAAAACCAAACTCGAAACTGAAACATTTAAAGTCAACTTCACCCGAGCCCGTCCCATAACGAAAAAAACTAACGTCGACCCGACCCGACCCGAATGGCGTGTCAGATCGAGTTCTGGTTTACTTACCCTATCCCTTTAAGGCCCAACCCGCGCGATCGTGCGGGTTAGACATTCATTTAAATTTTTGATTCTGTGTCGAATGTAATAAAAACTCGAATCGAATGATCGTTCTGGTTTGCAGATAGAGTAAAGTATCATTTTTTATCAACAGGTAGCGGTTGCAGTCCATGTTTTACTTTTTACAGTGCTGACTAGCTTTGTTTACAAATACATCGGGTCTTAAAGGGCTATCCAGGGCTTTACTGCGGATGTTTCGCAAAATGGAACCTCTCATAAACCTCTCATCACTTCAATAAGTCCTCTACAGATGTAATACTGATTATGATTTTTTAGCTGATAATTTATTTTATTTTAATTGCTTTTCCTTAGAGCTGCGCAGAATTCATATGATCCAAGTCCTGAGTATTTTAATTTTTTACTTGCTGTTTATTAGTTATCTCAACTTCAAAATTTTATATGTATGTTACATTATTAGATCTAATTCCGCGATTTCCTTATCTTATTCTAAATTACTACTTTATATTCACTAAATCCTTATCCTTAAATAATCTCTATCGTTAACTCTGTTAAATTCCCTTTAATTTAATGTCTCACTTGTCTAAATTGCTTAAATATTACGCTTTTAGTATTCTTAAATTAAATGTTCCATTTTCGCGCTTTTTTCTTTCTAGAATATTCTTTTAGCTTCCTTTTTTACTTTCCCGCGCAGTTCTGAGGTTATCCTTTTTCCCTTCAAATTCATCCGCTTGCTCTGTCCGCACTTTTTTCATGGCGCGATATTCTTAATTATTCATTGGTTGAGAGCGCGATCTACACTGTAAAAAAATCCGAGGAGTTTTTCTGTAGGAATCGGAAAAATAGTTGTCCTTATCGTACCGGAAAATTTTCCGACCCAGCTCGGAATAATATCCGTAAAATAAAAGAGAAAAGTGCCCAGCTAAACTGATGGCATTGAGCTCACAGGCTATTCACACTAATTGTATATTATACTCTTATTTTAAAGAATAATGCCCTTCAAAAAAATAAGTGAAGGGGAATTAGCCCCCGTTTCCCCCTTTATACTTAACCAGTGAACCTCCAAATCTAATCAGGGAAGCTCTTTATCATAATAAACCGGTATACCAAATTTGGAGCAAATCGAATAATCCTGCAAAAAACCATTTATCTAAATTAAGGGGTGGACTAGCCCCCCTTTATCCTTAACCAATGAATCCCCAAAACGAATCAGGGAAGCTCCTTAACATAATAAACCGGTATACGAAATTTGGAGCAAAGCGAATAATTCTGCATGAAAAACCTGTTTATATAAATTAAGGGGGGTGGACTAGCCCCCCTTCCCCCTTTATCCTTAACCAATGAACCCCAAAACTAATCAGGGAAGTTCCTTAACACAATAAACCGGTATACCAACTTCGGAGCAAATCGAATCATTCTGCATGAAAAACGCATTTATCTAAATTAAGAGGGCGGGCTAACCTCCCTTTTCCCCCTTTATCCTTAACCAGTGAACCCCCAAAACTAATCAGGGAAGTTCCTTAACATAATAAACCGGTATACCAAATTCGGAGCAAATCGAATGATTCTGCATGAAAAACCCATTTATCTGAATTAAGGGGGGTGGACTAACCCCGTTTTCCCCCCTTTATCCTTAACCAATGAACTCCCAAAACTAATCAGGGAAGTTCCTTAACATAATAAACCGGTATACCAAATTCGGAGCAAATCGAATGATTCTTCATGAAAAATCCATTTATCTGAATTAAGGGGGTGGACTAACCCCCCTTTTCCCCCTTTATCCTTAACCAATGAACCCCCAAAACTAATCAGGGAAGTTCCTTAACATAATAAACCGGTATACCAAATTCGGAGCAAATCGAATGATTCTGCATGAAAAACCCATTTATCTGAATTAAGGGGGGTGGACTAACCCCGTTTTTCCCCCTTTATCCTTAACCAATGATTTTGAAGTCCCGGCGAATCCATAGAAAATAACATTAATATGTGCTCGATAAGCCGGAATCTGTCTAACGCGGAATCGGAAAGGTTTTTAAGGTCTCGACGACAACCAATTTTTACATAAGACGGGAAAAAAAGGATATTTTAAAACTGAAAAGCATTCGATATATGAAACTTTAAAACTGATAGATAGATGAAATACCATGCAAAGTACAAAAATATATAAAAACATATTTCTGTTCAATGCGCATTCATTTGCTTACAGAGAGAGAGAGAATTTTAATTGTGAAATTTTGCATTTTTGCGGATTTAAATGAAAAGGAAAATACGCAGTTTGTATTTGGTCGCATCAGAGAGCAACAGTAGAACATCTAGTAATAATCGAAAATGAGATGTCTGACTTACTGATATGAAAAACTATGTCTGCATGTTGTGGAACAATAGGGAATTTTTATAAAACACATCTGAGATTTAATATTATACATTACTTTGTATTTCAGAAGTTGTTCCACTAGATGCAAACACAGTTATTCATAGTAGTAAGTCAGACTCACATTTTTAGGTAGATTTCGTATGAAATACTACCTATTGGGATCGTTCCTATGTTGGAATTTCTGAAAAACTTTTGCAGATCTACACCGATCATGACCCCTAGAACCCAAAACCACCCTCAGTAAAAAACTTTATATATCTATCTATCTATCTATCTATCTATATATATCACTTTCTTCTGGACACGATAACTTTCGTAATTCAGCACCAATCTCTTCCAAACTGATACATAAAATCAATGGGCATAAAATCTCGGTCAAGTTCGTTAATGGGCAAAATCGGACCAAGGGGAAGGAAATAGGGAGGGGTTTTGTGAAAACAGAAAAACCCCCATAACTTCTTAATTTTTGTACATATCAAATCAGTTTAAAGTTTTTATTACTTCTAAAAATAGGGCCAAAAATTTATGTATCACATATTTTTGATAAAGTTAAAAATGGGCTCAAGGGGCGCAAAAATAGGGTTTTTGGGAGAAAAAAATTCATAACTTCGTCAATTCTCAAGATATCAAATTCAATTAAATTTATTATAAATCTCCTTAACATTATCTAAAACTTTTATATTCACAAGTTTTTGATAGGAGCAATTCGTACCGCAAAAAAAATTAAAAACGAAAACAAAAAAGGCGTTTGAAGAAGAAAAAAATCCATAACTTCGTCAATTCTCAAGATATCAAATCCAATTAATTTTATCATGAATCTCCTTAACATTATCTACAACTTTTATATTCACAAGTTTTTGATAGGACCAATTCGTCCCGCAAAAAAAATTAAAAACGAAAACAAAAAGGTGGTTTGAAGAAGAAAAAAATCCATAACTCCGTCAATTCAAAAGATATAAAATCCCCATGAATTTATCATATATCTTCTTAATATTGTCTACAACATCTATATAGACAAGTTTTGGATAGGTCCAATTCTTAGAGCAAAAACAAATTAAAAATACATACCGGTTGAAGTAAAAAATGATCTTAGTAAGGGTGTTTTCAAATCCAAACTGCTTATTTTGTGACTCATTTTACAATTCATTTTTGCTCTCAAAGGCTTCCAATTGGTACGTTTTCTTACTCAGAAACTACATAATGTACCGTAATGGTCGATTTTATGATAGGGGCAGAATATATTTTTTTAAATGCTGTTAAAAAGGGCATTTTGAACCGAATTTACCGAAGCGGATTGTGTTTGAAAAATCATTGTATTAAGGATGCGCTTAAATCCAAACTGCTTATTTTCTGACTGGTTTTTAAATTCATTTTTGCTCTCAAACGCATTTAATTGGTAGATTCGCTTATTCAGAAACTATATAATGTACCGTAATAATCGATTTTTAGATAGAGGCAGAATATATTTCAAAAAATGATGTCAAAGTGGGCATTTTGAACGGAATTTCCCGAAGCGATTGTGTTAGAAACGAAAAATATTGTCCTTCTGAGAAAATAATTGTTTATATATCAAGTTTTAATTAATTGAACAAAAAATAAAAACACAGGTCGCTTATAAATCTCTTCAAAAATCACGTCAGCAAGTTTCATATTTTTTTTTTATTAAAAATGAATCTGGAATTATGCCAGAAAATTTCGAGTTGTTGAGCATGGAAAAGTATTTTTTTGAATACCGCCCTAACATGATTCTGATAAAACCAGCTATTATGTGAAAATGAAATAAAAACTCGTCAAGAGCGGCCAGATAAAATTGTTAAAGTGGATTTATCTATAATCATGATTTAGTTTTTGTTTGTGAAATTAGTATATTTGACTTCGAAATCTACCTCTGCCTGTAGGCCGGGCCGGCAGGGATTTTTTATTATTAATAGATGCCCTACTGTTGCTTTGAGGCAATGATTTGTTCAGACTACAACACTTTTTTCTGTTTCTCTACGTTACATAAATTTAAAGTACGCGTTTTTATTTTTTCCGTTACCCTTAGAATTAAAAAAAAACTACAGGCTGTACTATTGTAACTGTAAATATAAGACTACAAGATTTTTTAAAAAAAGTCATACATTCAATTTAAAAAGCAAATTTTTAAAAATCACATATTTTTTAAATTATTAGGATAATTGAAAAAAAAATAGTGTAGTTTAATTATATGTCCATTTATTGTAGTTTAATTGTATGTCCAATTATATGTCCCAATCCATTTCGCTGAGAAGAATAGAAGGTTTTTCTTTTGTGTAAAAAACTGTAAACAATAGTAAATAAAAGGAAAATGTAGATTGAAGAAGTTAAAATGCGCACATTTTTTACTTTTTCACTTTTCATTAAATTCATAAAATGGAAAATTTCATAAAACTCTCTGTGTGTGCAAAAAAAATAATAAAGAAATGCACAAAATCATGTTTTTTTTTTTAATTATTTGTCACAAACTTAAAAAAAATATGCCAAATAATATTTCACTTTAAAGAACAGTACTGAAGATTTCAAACGTAAAAAATACGCGACAATCTTTTTTTTTACCGATTTATATAAGGCGGAATATTGTCTACGGCGGAAAACTTTCTCGGTCTCGATCGCTTCCGACTTAGACAGATTTTACAGTAGTCTTAATTTAATATTTTATGCGTTAAAAGCTGACGAGTTGTGAATAAGATTTTAGCACCCCAAATAAAATTAAGTATATATTTTAGAAATACAGCTCATATTCAAAATATTAGAATAATTGAGGAAAAGTAATAAGAAAAAATTATTTTTCATTTATTTATTTTTGATACAAAGTAAATGCAATTAAATTTCTTATAATTTAAATCTGGAATGCTTAGATAAGATTTTAACATTTACAAAATGTGAAATACAGTACAATAAATTAGGTATACAGCTTTCTGAAACACATCAAAATATTAGAATAAAATTTAGGTTGGTTCAAAATATTGGAATATTTTATTTTACCCAACAATATTACCTTATGAATGTGAAGTAAATGGTAGTTAATATTTTGTAGCATCATCTTTAGCTTTCATAACAGCGTACAAGCGTTCTTGTATACTAATACAAGATGTTTTCAAACATTTCTATCAATATTAGCCCAAATAGACTTCATACGTGCTATTAACTCAGTTTTACCTGAAGGAGGATTTTCTTGGAGTTTTTTCATCATTATACACCACAAGTTTTCGATGGAATTAAGGTCTGGTGAATTTGGTGGCCAAGGAATTAACTCAATGTTCCAATTCTTAGTTGACACCGAGGTATGCGGTGACACTAAATATGGTTGAAAGATGAAATGATCTTCAAATAAATCTTCTGATGATGGAATCATGTAATATTCCAAAATTTCTTGATATATCTGAGAGTTAATCTTTTCGTAGACGATGCATAGCTTTCCAGGTCCTTCTGCATTCATGCAACCCTGAACCATGACACTAGCAGCAAATTTTACGAAACGTTTACGGCATTCTTTATCAAATACTTCTTGATTCATTCTCCAAACTCGATTATCTTCATTACAAAATAAAACACAAAACATAGCTACTTTAATCACTAAATAAAATATTTTTCCAATCTTCTTCGCTCCATAAACGTCTTGATTTACACCAATTCAGTCTTATACGCTTTTGTGTTGCAGTCATGAGAGGTTTTGTTTTCAATACACGAGATTCAAACTCAAATTTATGAAGACGTCTTATTGTTGTCGATGTAGAAACTTCAACTCCTTCTTCCTTCCATTTTTGGTGCAAGAATCGTACAATTTTAAACGGTTTTTCTTAACCATATGCTTCAGTTTCCTGTCATCTCTATCAGATGTTTTTTGGTTTTCGGCCGCCATTTTGGCGATTATTTTGAAAATTTCCATTTTTTAAATATTGTGTTAGTATTTTACTAACGCGTGATTGCGAGCAATGTAAATAATTCGCTATTTAACATTTATTTTAACCGTACCGATACAAATTAACCATACGAAGTTTAAGATTCAGGAATGTCACTAACACGACCCATTTTAAGAAGAAAAAGCAAACAAACTGCGAAAAGAATACTGATTTTAAATAAAATCGTCTGAATTTAATCAATGATGCCACCAGTTATGAACAGGTGACAATTAAAGGAGAATTAATGTGAAATATTCTAGTATTTTGAACCACAAGAATAAATATTCTAATATTTTGACTTTTCAAAATAATTTTTTTTCAATTAATCTTTTCAAAAATGATATTAATTTTAAGATAATAAATAAGTTTAATCAACAATAAGTTCTTAATAAAAATATCGTTTGCATATTTACATTAAAAGACATTAAACTACTAAATGATAATTTCATTTTGTAAAAAAAAAAAAAGTAATTATTCTAATATTTTGAATATGAGCTGTATTTTGACAACTGAGAAAACTAGTTTGAGGTGACAATCCCAAAACTTTCTTTTTTGACATACATGTAAATACACCTTGAAAAATGCAGTATAGCAGTGCCACCGGTTAGGTGATTTACATCAAAATCTAATCAGCAACAACTTATGTCAACTTCTAACTGAATCTGAAGTTTGATGAAAATCCGTGCATTAGTTTTTGAGATGAGCTATTGCGGAAATCATAAAAAATCCTGCATACCAACGCCACCTGTCGAGCGATTTACACCAAAAACTAATCAGCACGAAACTATATCCATGACTAACATAATCTAAAATTTTATGAAAATCTGTGTATTAGTTCTTTAGATAGAGCTATTAAGGAAATTATGAAAAATGCAGCTTAGAAGCGCCACCTGTTGAGCGATTTACACAAAAAACTAAACTGGATTAATTTATATCATGGACTAACTGAATCTGAAATTTGATGTAAATGTTGTTTAATGTTTCATAAATATAATATATAAATAATAAAGTTTGATGTTTGAGTTTTGAAGTATATTAACTTCTAACTGAATATGAAGTTTGGTGAAAATTTGTCCATTAGTTCTTGAGACAAAGCTATTGCTATAATCATGAATAATGCAGCATAGCTGTTGTACGGCCTATTGGGCGATTTACACTAAAATCTAATCAGCACCAAACTATATCCAGGACTAACAGAATTTGAAGTTTTATGTAAATCCGTGCATTAGTTCTCGAGATAGAGCTATAGCGGAATAGTGAAAAATGCAGCACAGCAGCACCACCAGTAGGGCGATATGCACTAAAAACTAATCAGCAACAGTATATATCACAGTCTAACTGAATCTAAAGTTTTGTGAAATTCCATGCCTTAGTTCTTGAGATACAGCGCCTAAAGTTTTTTGCCGCAGACAGACAGACTCACAGACAGACATTTTCTTAAAATCATCAAATCGTGTTCAGGACTTTCTAAAACATAAATCCATTGAAAACCGGAACTAGAAAATTTTCACGAATCCGTTACTTTCTTCTTGTAAATATAGAAGAAAGAAGATGTAGAAAAAAGACGTTAAACATATTAATTTCCTGAGGAGATAGTTCAAATAAACGAATGCATTCCACACCCATAGATTTAGCATTAGAGAGGGGAATCGGAGAGTTGACTTATCAGCTGGACCCGATAATTTGCCCCTTTCCTTCTGCCCCGTCTGCGCCCATGATTACAACCAGACTGTTATGAAATGTCTGGTATACGCAGGCTAAAACTAATGATTTCGGAAAAATGGCCCTTTTCTATCATGGTGCAGATATAATTAGTGGATTTTTCAAATACCATTAATACCAAAATGAACATAGAAGAGTTATTTATCAACTTTTTCACTAACTAACCCCCTAGTCACGAATGACTTCGACCTTGATTTTCCTTTCACAGTGGAATGACTTCATGCCAAGCTCAATGAACAGTTTATTGAAGTCCAACCCAGTGACAATTTTGCCATCGAACAGGTTCAAGGTAATGCCTTTAGGTAATTATGTAATAACAAAGAAGAAGATGAGAAAATTGGAAGGGAGACATTTCAAAGCATTAAGCTTAAATGCTTATAGCATATAGTGTGAATTGTATTATGTTCAGATGATAAATGACAAGAAAATTGGACAAATTAGATTATTCCTGTTATGAAAAGAACTGACAAATTCAAATTTAAGAAAATGGGTCTTTAAAAATCATTTTATACTAATGCCTAAGTGTTATACACCCATTAATGAACTTTTTCTCGAATTTTCAAATGGATTTTAAGTAATGTTTTTAGATGGTTAGTATTTATTTTATAAATAATTGAAAGTTTCACGCAGAGCTAAATTTTGGAAGTGACTAAAAAAAAAAAAAAAAAAAAAAAGAATTCTTAAGCGAATTTTGTCGAAATTGTTGTTATTGTAGCATTTCTACCAACCCTCATTTTTTTTTAATAACAACATTTCTAAGCAGAAATATTCGCTTCATTTAAAAATAGAAAATTTGCGACAATATAAGTTGAAGTCTCAAAAATAAAGGAAGATGGAGGCTATGCTGTAGTATGAATAAAGTGATTCACTGGAATAAATGACACAAATACTAGGTGTGGTACAGTTTTCTGTGAAAAAGTTTGGTTTAGAACTTAAAACAATGCTTATTTTAAATAATGTGTTACCATAATATCGTAAAATTAACTTTGTTTAATAAAAATTTTTGAAACCTCATATTATAGATTTAGAAGCTATTTTGCTTTCTAATACAATCGATCTTTTGTTAAAATATATATTTCATAGTAAATTTAATTTTATGCAAAGGTATATACACAAAGAAATATACAGTTGATTTTTATTCCTGAGTATTTCAAAGTTACTTATCATTTTCCATTCTTTAGCACTTACCAATGTAACTGAAAAGTATTTACGACTCCGGTTCTTTTGTTACTCTGCCGTCTGTTTGCATTCTAACTTTCATAATTATATTTGAATTTTCAAATAAGTATGGTATATGATATTGAGGTTTAGTAATACGGCAATCCCTATTGAAAATGAAATGTGTAGCATTTACAGTTAGTTTACAAAGACTCACAGCATTTTCGTTACATTTTGGTCTATGATAGACAAATCTTTGCACTGTATTTCAATGATGTTCATACTACTCCAATCATAATGAAATTGATAAGTATTATAGAAGTGCACTATAACATGTTTTCTGTTGGCAACGATATGTGTAGCTTTTGTGGATCATTTACAGGTACACACAGAATAATTCGATTACAGTAATGTCTATGAATAATGATGCGTTTTCAGCTGTGGTATGCGTTTTTAAGTTAAACTATATTTTAGTACATTATGTGATGTGCATAAACTCTATAGATTATGTACAGGGTTGAACAAAAATGTTTCTAAGCTTTACCGCCTATGAGCGAGAATTATTCACCATTTTTGAACTGTATTATTGATTTTTCAGCTGAACTATATTTTCGTATACACAGAGATGTTTATGAAATATAAAAAATTATATACAGGACAGTGCAAAAAAAAAAAAAACTGGACACATTGCGATCTATGGATGGTGATTGTCGGAAGTGCGCTTTTAGTTATGTTAACGGTTTACATCTGAATTAAATTTTAATTTATTGTGTAGTGTTCATAAAAAAGATCACTTAAAGGACTTTACAGATAAATTCACATACCTTACCGGCAATGGGTGGTAATTTTTGTAATTATTTTTTCAAATATATTATGCGTTATCTTTCACTGTATAAAACCGTATAAAAAGATAACATTCTGTTGAAATATTCTGGAAGTGATAGAAAATGTTTCATAATCCATGTGTAACAAATGATTTTTCCTTTGAGTAAAAGTTAAATATATAATTAAAATTAATATTTATTGTATTATCAAAAAGCAGAGGAAAAATTAATTCTGAAAAAAAAAAAAAATAGTAATGAGGGTGGAAGCCCTATACTGAACAATGACTATAACTTTCAGCACTAGTAAAACACTACGTAGCGCATATAATATGCCTATGTACGAATATCTGAAACTAAGTTGTGTAAGTACGGATAAAGCTGAGAAGAACTGCGTGTGAACTTTTAATAAGGTTAATTTAAGTTAAACTTGCTTTTGAGATGATCTTCAAAATAGTAACGTCGAATAATTATAAACACATCTGATAAAAAGAAATAATCTGAGAAACTTTCTAGACTTTAAAAATGTTATGTTTTATAGGTTTCTGAGGGCTTATTTTCGAAGTGTGCATATAAATTTTCCATACTTGAGTGTACCATTATGGCTGTGCATAATTTTCCTACGAATGGCAATCTTCTGCATATGGGGGATTTTAACAGTCTTCATGGAGTAAATGCTTTGCATATCATCGAGTTTAATTTCTCTAAATTATTGCGCATCGCGCACAATGCATTCACAGAGGTAGAGAAATAGACCTAAAATGGAAAATATAATACTTTCATTAGAATTCAGAAGCGAAGTTGAAAACAAGTTTCGAACGTGTATCACTTAATTTATTCATACTTTTAACGTCCAGTTAATTATTCGTCAACGTAAAAAATGAATATCAAGGTTATACCAGTCTATATTTCCCCTTTAAAACACATTAAATTTCGTAACTTTCTAACATCCTTAATTTAGTGTAAATTATTGCAATAAACTTTTTATGCATATAACTGAAGCTGAATAGCACTATTAAAAGTAAAAACAACATTTATTAACTATAACTTCCAAAGAGCAGGAAATTATTTTTATTTTATTACCTAGCATCATTATATACACACATAGTAATAATATTGCACAACTACAGTTAATTGTGTTTTTTTTTGTCTGGGTCTAGATGAAATAACTTGGTGAAATTGTAATAAATGGCGTTAAATATTTCCCTAAATCGAGTACTATCTCTAAAAACCAATATTTAAAAGGCTCACATTTGTGATTACTTTTCTGAGTAGTGTACAAGCTCAACAAGGCGACGGGATGGCTGGGATAGTAGCATCAAGGAGCTCATGACTAAAAGAAGAAAATAAAATTGCCTTTTATGTTTATTAAAATTATTTAAAAACCCCATAAAGATATATACAAATATTCTACAGACATACATATAATAAACCCAATTGGAGTGAAAAATTAGCCAGAGCCAGGAATCGAACCGGGGACGCGTACTAGGCTGT
The DNA here is from genome assembly GCA_963932465.1 of Maratus speciosus. Taxonomy (NCBI): domain Eukaryota; kingdom Metazoa; phylum Arthropoda; class Arachnida; order Araneae; family Salticidae; genus Maratus; species Maratus speciosus. Next base: position 159,060,622 of record OZ010789.1, read on the forward strand.
TGCTCTATCACTGAGCCACTCCGGCCGGTACCTGGGTCTGTAATTTTTCACAAATAAACCATGTTGGAGAACAGTGGCGCTAACTTATATGGGCTCATTTCGCGAGTCCATCCAATAATTTGATCTCTCCGCCCACCCAATTTCAATTGATCTAATTCGAAATTAATTTTTTTAATTATTTAATGCCTGAAATGAAATTTGATTTTAATTAACGTTCTCAAAATAATATTGTTTGAAAAATAGTAAGGACTTCGATTAGACTTATAGGAGCACTGAAAACTCCTTTAGCGATTGTATAGTTATATTTCTCACGAAAACAAATTTCCTGTATGTTTTGCCATCTCTTTTGATGTCCTGAATTGATAAAGCGAGGTGACCAAAATGTATGCTATTCTTGACATTTAGTTTTTTGCTCTTTCAATAGTTAGCAATTTCAATGTTATTACCCGACTGCAAAGAAGGGTTATGTGTTTCACGCGTATCTGGGTATGTGGATTTCTTTATACCTTCGAAACGTTCCAACGGCTGGATGGATTTTAATGAATGAGGTCTCTATCGATTCGTCTTGCCCGTACAATGCTCATAGACTAGGTTTTGTTTTTATAAATTCAAAACGGCGGCCGTAAAATACAAAATGGTGGTAGAGAGGAAAAAAAAATTACGCATCCTATTGAGTGGCATATCATTGGATAGGTCTTTCAAAATGAAGGCGATATTTTATTGACTATTTTACAGTCAGAAGCTCCGTTTAAATATTACACAACCTGGAAGTTGTGTAGGTAGGATCTCTAGCATTACTGCAACTCTAACCTTCATAGACATCTATAGGCCTCATCAAAACAGTGTTTATAGATCGGAACTAACAATTAAACACAACTTAAAAGTCATCAATACAAGTAAATTAAAAAAAAATAGGTAAGTAATATAAGAAATAGTTTCACATTGATGAAAAATAATTAATTAGTTCGCTTTTTACGCAGTCGGGTGTTTTGATTTTTTAAATTTAATTTTTACTTATTTAAAATAAATATTAATGTATTTATAAGGAAGAACTATAAGAAGGAACTATAGGGAAGAACTATAAGAAGGAACTATAAGGAAGAACTTATCTACCCTATATATATAAAATCCTAATGAAACGAATTCATGAAACGGATATATGAAACGGATATATGAATCGACTGATTAAACAACTGATTATTAAAAAGCAGAACTGATTATGTTTCAAGCGATTTCTCCTAAAATATGGAATACTTTGCGATGAAATTAACACCAGAAATCCGCATTGATCCGCAGATCTCAAAACTGGTATTAGAATTTTTAAATTCGAATTAGTTTTCGAAATATTATTTTTTTTCTAATTTTATGTACATTTTTCTAATGATGGCAACTCAAATTTTAATCAAACAGATATTTTTTTTTCATATTTCAAAAAAAATTGACATGGTAACCCGGCTATTGTTGTTTATTCGATAATAAATGTTTATTTACTTTTATTTCTTTTTATAAATTATATAAATTATTTTGTTCTATAATTATTAATTATTTTTTTATATTTCCTTTAGAAAATAACAGAAAATAATTAAAAAATACGGTACTACTTAGTTATTTCGTCGACCAATTTCGCCAAATTATCTAAATCGCCAAAACACTCGCCAAATTATACAAATTGACATAATTTTTATTTTAAATAACGAAAGAACAAATGAATTAGTATAACATTAATAAATATACAAAAAAAGTCGAAATAAAAATCACTTGATGACGTAAACACGTGTAACTTGCTTAAAGTCAAGTGAATGTGACATTTAAGATCAACCATTATTGGCATTTAATCTTATAGTTTGGCGATAGATTTTTGGTCGACGGGATAACTAAGTAATACCAAAAATGCATATGTAACTGGTATTTGAAAACGAGGTTTTCGCCAAAATTTCGTAAAAAAAAAAAAAAAAAAATCACGCCAAACCTGCTGTGTGTATATGACATCTGGCCAAATATTACCACTCGAAAAAAAAAAATGCTAACTGGCGAATTGAAAAAAATACTATTGGCGAGATTTGTGTCCGGATAGTACTAAGAAGTCTTTGCAACCATGCAAATTTTATGTAGTTTTATTCGAAAAAAAAATTTTTGATTTTTTAATCAAAATGGAAAACTTACGGTCCCATATTGACGCGATTTTTTTCTGACGCCAATTTCATATACGGAACGGGCACTTAACTGGCGCCAAAGTGTCGTTATTTTGCTTGATATGGTAAGCCGGATGTGGTTGTTTATGCTGTTGATGCGTTCCCCAAATTGGCGTCGTTAAAAAATCGCGCCAATATAGGACGTATATGACATCTGTGCCAAACTTTCATATGAACAGCGAAGGGATCAGACCGTATTTGTTTATGGCAGTTGATGACTTGAACTATTATAATATAGATGAAATGATGGCGATAGAATAATATTGGGCGACTTATCACCTGTGCCTGGCAAACATTAAAGTACCAAAATGGCACTTAGAGTATAAAAAGCGAAGTGGTCCGCCTGGAACTGTTGATGATAGTCACATGATTTAGGCTATTGTTATAGAGATTGTTTTAAAATATCGGGAGACAAAGACTCTGTATGCTTAATTTATTTTATTTTAGCTTCTTTTCAAATGTTTAACTGATCCTCTTTAATCAAAAACGAAAACAACCACTGGATGTCTTAACAGCAACTGATTCGCCCTTAAATTTTTGCAATCAAAGGGAATTGAATGGAAACCCGTTTACAGGGGGATCTACACAGCTTTTTTCAGTATTTCAATCTCCTCTAATATTTTTAAAACCGATCAGATTAGCGTGTTTTTAGATTCTGCTGTGTCTGAACGGGGGTTGGCAAGCGCAGCTTGCAGGGGGCAGACCCCCCTAGTAAGAATATAATTTAGTAAAATTATTTATAAATTTATAATTAAATTATAATAATTTAAAAATTTGTTTAGAAATAACATAATTTAATTTCGTATTGTCTTTAGACATTCGCTCCACCCTCTTCTTTCTCCACACGCATGCACACTAAGGAGAAAAATTATAAGTGTTAATTTACTCAAAATTTTTGAGTCCACCCAATATTTTTGAAAAGTTGGCGCTACTGTTGGAGAAATTCATCAGCCCTCTATCAGACAGCCTTGGATGACAGGACAACGATGAATAGATTTACTCTTCCATCGACCTACAATATATATATTAAAACACACATAAATAACGCCTCATTCAACTATTGAAGGTATATACAAATATTCTACATACATACATACAGTACATACAATAAACCTAATTGGAGTGTAAAATTAGCCAGAGCCAGGAATCGTACCTGGGACCACAGCGTACTAGTCTGTTGCTCTAATTGAGCCACTCCGGCCGATATCTGGGATTGCAATTTTTTACTAATAAACCATATTGGGGAAAGCCATCAGCCATTTCTCGGACAGCTTTGGGTGACAGGACAACATGTAACATGGACAACTAGTATCCAACATTAGTGAAAAATTGCAGACACAGGTATCGGCCGCAGTGGCTCAGAGGTAGAGTAACAGGCTAGAACGCTGTGGCCTCAGGTTTGATTCCTGGCTCTGGCTAATTTTTCACTCCAATTGGGTTTATTGTATTTATTGTACGTGTGTCTGTAGAATATTTGTATATACCTTTTATAGTGAATGCAGGCGTTATTTATATGTGTATGTGTGTTTTAATATACTCCATAAAGATCTTTCTCTGGTGCCTAAGACTTTCCATGGGGGCCAGAATAGATGATTTATAGTCGTAGAAAAAATATAAAAAGTTTCATTTTTTTTTGCATTTTTATTCTTAGTATGTTTGATATAGTAGACGAGGATCGCACTGAAATTTTTGAGGTACGTCTAAATGGTACAATTTAAACTTACCAACTTTTAGTAGTGTTCAAAGTAGTTCTATCCAAGATCAATGCATTTTAAAGGCGAATTTTCCAAAGATTAAATGACTTAAGCCATCCATTTCTTAGAATAGAAGAAAAGTATTCTTTTTTAGCCACACCAATCTCAGCTTTGGAATGAAAACAAGTCCACGTATGTTTATTTATTTTTTATTTTTTTAGATAAAAAAAAAATAGCCAAAAATCCCACATAGTTTGTTCATGAAAATAAGGTGAAAGTTCTATCATTTTATTGTTTTTTTGTTCAAGAAATTCGACTATAATCGTTGCTCATTTAGAAGATGTATTGTCATACTGACGCATGAGTCCCTTAACATTCACCTCTTGAAGAAGTTCTGGAAGACACTGAGTGGGGTATCAGTTAGCTGTAACTGTCTTCTATCCCTTTAGCTTTATGACATTGACAAACCTTGTGTTTTTGAAGAAAACGGCATACTTTTTATACACTCGTTTCCTTTTCAGCACTTTTAGTCTTGGATCATGTTCAAACGCCCATACTTTATATTCGTGACGTGTTAGAACGTTAAAAATAATAAAAAGGTGTGTATTTCGTAGCGCTAGTTATGATTTTAGAAATAATGCCGGGCCCACCATTATTAATTAATTTTATTAAATACGGTTTCTTTACTGATTCTAACAAGCTTCGCTTTTCGGTGTTCTGTTAAATTATGGGGAAACCAGCGACAAACTAGTTTTTTCATGTACAGTTTTTCATGAATGTTTTTATATACGGTGGTTATCATCGATTAATATCTCATATGGCCGACACATTTTCTGGGACTATAGTTCAAAAAGAACTTACTGTGTATTTTCATCCAGGATAGAATTTCATCCTCTTCTAAATTCTGTGAAGCATCTGAATACATTGGCAAGAGATGGAGCTTCATTTTTTATTCTAATTCAGGATGTCGAAGGCATTCTTGATTTAGCCCTTCTTTAAAATCATAGCTTCATAATGCTCTCGCGTCAACTCCATTTTCTAGTCTTTCAAAATTTATTCTACGATAGCTAAATTGCAATTGTTACCACAAATTACACTCTTCGGACATGAAAGTGTTCACATTTAAATATCCGACCAACTGTTATTATTATTTTTCATGCACATCATTTGTCCTATCTCATAAATTGATGTGTTACTCTCGTAAATGATACGTTTTCTGTGTGTTATATAAATTTTACTTCAGTAAAATACTATAATTTATAATACAATAAAGTCAGGACATCCTAAGAGACAAAAGAAAATAACGTCACAAAAGAAAATTGAATCCATATTTATAGTGCTTTTTTATGTACAGCCATGAATTAGAGAAAAAAACTTTGATATAACAATCCAGTTTTTATGCTGGTTTTATCCGATGCCTAACATGAAACCAGGCGCAAAATGTCCGGTTGCTTAAAAAAAAAATCTTATTATTTCTCTTACATTATGCATCGTGTATATCTTTTTTTTACGAGGTCAAACGTAAATTTGAACAGTTTTTTTTAATGCCAAGAAACATTCAGATTGTTGATAAATTTCAACATATGTCCATTTAGAAACATTCAGATTGTAAATAAATTGAAATATGCTGTTGAGAGACAAGTTACATTTACCTTTCGAAAATTATTAAATATTTATTTTACACATATTTTTTAATTTGGTTATAATAAATAGAATCTGTGGTTATATTTTATGCTATCATTTGAATAATGTGTTCTGTATTTGAAATTGTGAATTATTGAGTATAATGGTTTAGTAATAAAAGCCCTTATATGTTATTGCGACAGTTGTGCGGAGGAATTGGCTTGAATATAGCATAAAGTGTGTGTTAAAATGCGTATAAGTTGCTACGTACGTTTTAATAAGTACTTGTTAGTAACAGGAATGCCTGTGATGCTGTTACATTTATTTATCTTGATGATACAAAAGACTGATTCAAATTATGCAATTAAAAATATCTGTTTAACATGAGGTTGTGTTCCGTTAATTTATCCTCGAACCTCTCTGATCCAAATTAAAATAGTTTCTTCGTTCCGACATGTCTAGTCGGTGAGAACTTTAATGTTTTGAGTCTCATGAGTGAAATGTATTTAACAGACATTATAATTATTTTCTTTACTCGGGGAACTCCGCCCCCCCTGCTTGCTACGCTCAGCAAACCCCGCGTAATCGCTTTGCGATTTCATTAGGTATTGCGAAGCAATCCCTATTTTCTAGCGAACATTAGACGTAATTCTCGCGTAATGTTTCGCGTTTCCATTCTCAATCGCTTATTTTCTATGCATTCAATTTTTAGATTCCACTTGGTAAAAACGCGTTCCTCTTCAACTCCTAACAAATTTATTTCCTTATCTCTAAGCATATAATCATTAGATCTTAAAGAGTTTCATAATCATAAGAATTATTAAATATAAATTTATATATATAGTGTTACGAATATTGTAAATAGTTACTGTTTGTGCTTAAAAATAATGTAAATAGTTCAATTAAGCTTTATTCATAAGCTAATATTAGTTTTGTTGTATTGAAATATCTCAATTTGTTGATTTTCTGCAAGCAAGTAATCCCTATTGGATTTCAATGGGAGTCTATGGAAATTTGGCGAAATACTGGAAATAGTGCGTTTTAGGTAATAATTTTGGTCGCCAAATTTGGCGATATATTGCCAAGTTGACAGCAAATTTAGCGCCGTTTGGCGCTAGAGCCCTCCCCCTTGGTAACCCTCCTTATAGCGTCAGAAAGCTCTGACCAATCAGATGTATTTCGCGGTATCTACGCAGATTTTCATTGGTCCATTTCCAAATCGTTATTTTTTTTTATATATATATGGAAGGATATATTCATCTTAATATGTAGAAGTATACATTTGATGAAAGACGCAACTTCATATGAATAAATGTAATTAACAAATATTCTTTCTTAAAAATACTTCTTACGAATTACTGACCGGTGATAAGTATGGATTAACATAGTGCGAGTTCGCATATTGGTAAAATTGTGAAGTTTGCATTTCGTTACTAAATTTTCCTGTAAAAGAAAAACTATTCAATCAGCACTTAATAAGAACTTTTCATTAAAGTGTCATGCCAAGGCCGCATCGATAGGAATCGTTGCGAAATTAGCATATTTTTTACAAATGATTATTTATATGAATGGCTGTAGTAAAGATCATAACTAAAATTCATCTGTTTGACGTTCCGTTGATTGCCCAGGGGATTTCTTTTAATTGAAACAGTATTAAACTGAAGGGTGATCCGAAGGGCGAAGTGGCAATAAAAGCTTTCGATTTTTTTTCTTCTTCTAATGAAAACTATATATTGAGTATTTACTGGCATGAAAATTATGAACAGAACAAAAAGATGCTTTCATAATCTTCAGTAAATCAACTTTCCATAATAAGATGAAGAGACAGGAAAAAAAAGTTTCTACTTTTGTCAAGTAATAAAAGATTTTCATATAAATCTTTCTTATAATGAAGCAAGTTTTCGTGGCAAACGTTTTATATTTGTACATTCTCATAAATATTAAAAAAAAAATGCCTTGACCTATGGGTTTTTTGAAAAGATGTTCAGTATTTCTAAAATAAAAAAAACTGTCACCTCATCGGAGGAAAATCGTCTTCCTTGGTCAGTTTCTTTAACCTTTTAGTCATAAAATATGTACAGGTTTCTAAATCGCGAGGCTAAATTCTTTTATCTTTCAAGCATTTTACAGTCAGTTGAATTAATAAATCGAGTCCTGCCTAGCGCTGGATAACACAATTTCCGCTTAACCCAACCAGAACCGCAAATTTTTTTTCGGTTTTGGCCTGGGTTTTGGTTCTTGTGAATCGGGTTCGAATATACCTTATTTTGTAAAAGAACAACCAGACTATCTTTCAGATAAAAAATTTATAGCAATGAATGTACGCGAAGCCTCGGCGGTCGAACGAAATATTAAACATCCCTACCTTCAACTCGCTTTTCGATGTTTTTAACTTAACAAAAATACTTTAAAATTTTTTAGGCGGGATCTTTCGTGCTCGGGGCTACTAACTGCCAACAGTTTTGAAGGAAGAGGACCGTGATTCCGCATGCTCCGGGTGTAGTGACGGTTTTTTGGAGACCATATTTATTCACAAGATATAAAATTAATATTAGAAACACAATTAGATTCTATTTTCTATAACTGCATGAAAATATAGCATTAATTTTTATTTTGTTTGCTTTTGGATTAAAGTGCATGTTATGGGTAGAATCGATGGAAATTGTTTTGTCAGTTTCAGGTTGATTTGAAATAGGGTTTTTGGATTCGAGTCGGGCTGTCCGACGTGCTCAGTATTATAAAGAAAGACTAGTATTTAACAAAGCGCCACTACGCCGTAAAAAAATATTCCTGTAAAATTACGGGCAGAGGCCGGCAGCAGAGATTCCAGTCATACCCCGTAAAAAAAAAAAAAAAATCCATGCCCATCATTTTGTGCAACCCGTAATTTTACGGGACAAAGTAATACTATTCCTTAAAACAAGATATAATGTACTTTAAAACACAACACTTTACTTACGTTCCGTAGCACGTAGCACGTTAGATAATCATCACAGAATCGCTTTTTTGGGGTGTTATGTGTTACGGTTGCGGTTACAGGGGCGCCATTTCAGAATTTTCTTGGGGGGGGGGGCAAACATTTTTTGACGGATGCTATATAGCTAAAGGTAGGATCCAGGGGGTCTAACCCCCCCCCCCCCCCGTATGAGAAATGTTTACTGACTTATGCTTACAATAACAGTAAAAACTTTGAATACGGAAACTCAGAACCAATGAAATATTTCGTTTTAGACAGGTTTCCGTCTTAGAAGGTAAAATTTTAATATATTAGACATGATTTTTTTCCTTTTTAGACAGGATTCTATTATAGACAGGTTTCATTTTTACAGGTATCCTCACTGACTGTTAAACCATCCGCTCTATAGTATAGCTCTGAAAAGAGATGTATTAGAGTAAAATTTGTGAAAACGAAACCTGTCTATAACAGATTTCTTTCTAGAAGGAAAAAAAAATCAAATTTCGTTGAAAAAACATCACACAATTATACTTGCTAAGAGACTGAAACCTGTTTAAATGGATCTTTTTTATAGTCCCTTTCGAAGTTTTACTTACAGGGGCGCTATTTCATGAGTTTCCTGACGAAGGACAAGGAAAATTTTTCTTTGAGGAACAGGAAACGTGGAAAATTGCACAACTTGCAGAACTGCACAAATCACACAGAAAAAAAAAAATACCGCACAATAAAACATGCTCTACGTGATTTTGTCTCCATGCCCTTCTCATTGCCCTTTCACAAGCATGTGATTATTCCGCATTTTTTTTTTTTTTTTTTCGTGAAAGTCCGCGATTTTTCTTTCTTTCAAAATCCGCAAAATCAATTCGTCAATGGATCGCAGAAAAAAATCGCGAATCTTGAAAATTTTGAAAAAAAAATCTCAAAATGGTCGCTTAAAAAATCGCTAATTTTTTCAAACGACCATGGAAATTATCACTAATTTCATCAGAGATCGCAAAAAGAAATACAGATTTCGTCAAATGATTGCACAAACAGAAATCTTGAATTATGTAAAAGGATTGTCAAAAAAAATCGCGAATTTCGTAAAAGGATTGCCGAAAAAATAGCGAATTTCGTCAAAAGATTGCGCAAAAAATCACGAAAATTAAGTCGAACAATCGAGGAGAAATTCGTCAAACGATCTTGTAATAAGGTCCAAAATTTTGTCTAACTCTCGCGCAAACAAATCACAAATATTATTAGTCGATAGCAGAAACAAAATCACGATTTCAATAAATGATAGTGATAAGGAATCGTGAATTTTGTCAAAAAATCACGAAAACAAATATCTAATTTCGTCAGTTAGTCGCGGAAAAATATTGTGAAATTTGGCAAGTGCTCGCGCGAAAAGAAATCCATTTCATATAATGCTTTCAGAAAAAAATCGTGAATTCCGTAAATCGATTGTGGGAAAAGGCGCAAATTTCGTCAGATGATCGCGAAAAAAAAAATCATAAAATTCAATCAGTCATCAGATAATCAGCCAACGAACGTCATGAATAGGTCATGAAATTTGCAAATTTTGTGATGTGTAAGCATAAAAAAATTTTCGTCAGTGATTTTCTGCAAGTGAAGGTAAAGCGTTAATTTTTTCGGATTGTGTTTTCCTTATTATGAGATAGTTTCCTGTTAATCCGATTTTTCAAAGAAATTCTGATTTTTTTTCCGATTAAAAAAACTACATATTTGAACATTAATGAATACTATGTATATATCTTTATTTTTCTACAGAAAAGGTAAAATTTTTAATTAATACTCATATAAAAAGCACAAATAAATGTACAAGAATTACTTTCATGTGCATATATATAATTTAAAATTATTTAAAATACATTAGAAAACCCCATAACGTTTTCAGTCATCACAAGACCGTCATCAGTGGGATTTAAATGTTATTATTTTCTTTGTGCTTATTTGAGAATTGGCTAGAAGAAAACCATTGTGATTAGAAAAACTCGTCAATGATTTTGACGAGTTTTCCCAAGATCAATTTGCACACAGCTGAGAAGCAACTGATAAAAAAAAAATTCTCACATGTATTTTTAAAATTAATCAAAGTACTAATTAAAGATATATGTCTCACCTTCAGGGAGTTCGAATAGTAAGGCTTTAGGAAATTTTTTTGATAATTATTAATTTTTATGCATAAGCATTTATTTAATGCATATGTTTTTATTGCAATAAAATCTGATGAGTTATTTTAGAGTTTCAGCAATTTTCTAATATTTGTTTGAATCTGATATTTGATTAGGGATGCACCGAATATTCGGTATCTATTCGCTATTCGGCCATACTACCGAATATTCGGTTAGGTTGAATATCAAACTATTCGGTTTCCCGAATACTTAAAAACCTCTTCAAAATATTTTTTTAAACGTTACACAAGTTCTACTTTTAACTGTCAATTAATAAAGATATTCCGAATAATTAGAATCTTTAAATAAAAGAGAATGATTTTATGTTATTTGTTGTTTTAAAAATGTCACTTAAAAAATTAACCATTAATAACATATCATTTGTTCATGGGAATTAATAAATGTGGAAATGCAAGTTACTGAGTATTGTCTGGTAAATAATACGTTTCTTGCTTTTTCCCAAACAGGGTCTTTCTAAACAAAATGGTTGAAAAGTTCAGGGGTAATAATAAGCATCAAAACAGGCAATTTTTTTGTCCAGTAAATCAGGATCGCAATTCACTTATACAGTCAGAAATACAGTGTATATCCCCAAACTTTAATTTTCTTTTGTTACTTTAACAATAATGAAGGTATTGTAACTATATTGTCAACAGAGTTACTTTAATTTCTGTGAAATATGATAACATGGCGAGAAGTGCTGGAAATAGCAACCATTCATATCTAAACAGCACTAAGCTAGACATTATTTTATTAAGAATGCATCTAACAATACTTATACTGTACCACTGGCCAAAATCCAGTCTCTTCCAAGGATATCATCACATTCTATACAAGCAAATTAATGTGATGCAAATTTCGCTAAAATATCTTCATTTTTATACAGTTATAAACGAAAATTCTGCTACGTCTTGTACACCTTTCATTTTCGATGAAAGAAGTGAAATGATATGTTGCTTCTTGTTCAATATGAGAGAATTCTTTTCATTTGTTTGAATTAATTGAAGTCATGGAATTTAAATTTTGTTATTAAAAACTTTTTAAACCATCCTCTTCTTAAATAATAACTCAAAACATACTTTTTTAGCACAAAATTTACTTATAAAAATAGGCTTGTTTATCAAAATGGAAGTATCTGTGCTAAATATTATAAAAAATTGTTTAAAATTTAACTTTTTAACGTTAAACACTGAGATATAAAAGTATTTGGCCAGCCGAATATACGGTATTCGGCCGAATAGATACTATTCGGCTGGCCTAATATTCGGTATTCAGCCTAACAGTTACTATTCGGCTGGCCGAATATTCGGTATTCGGTTTACCAGCAGGCCAAGTATTCGGCATTCGGTATCCAGCCAAAATCACTATTCGGTGCATCCCTACATTTGATGGTTGATAAATTTTCTGAAATATCAAATTCCTTGGGGGGGGGCAATAGCCCCCCCCAGCCCCCCTCAAATGGCGCCCCTGCGCGGTTAAGTGACATTATTTTTCGAAACACAACTAAAATGAAGGGTTACACCCCAGCGGAGGAAAATGTATGGGATCGTACCGCAATTTTGCTAACAGACGGGCTAGAACTGTAAGAATATGTGGATTGCCCTTAATTTTCTAAGTACTCGATTATTATGATGAGAAAACATATGCTGATTCTTTGGTACTCTATACAAATTTTCAGTTTACTGTGGATTTTACGACCATTCTTTTACATATATAAGTAAATATAATATATTTCGATAGGTAAGAAGATAGATGATCTGTATCAAAAATCACCTCCCTCCCCTAAACTGGGAGGGGAATATTTCTTACGGGGACAAATTTAAAAAATGCCACATTAAAACTATACACAATTGTAATAAAACTGAAATTAAAAAGTATTGAAGGATTTTATCAATTTATAACAAAGCTTTAACCCTTTATGCACTGAATTATGAATTCATGAAAATTTTATCTTCTAAAGCATTTTTCGTGAATTGTTTAAACTTCATTAGAAGATTTACATAATCATTTAATAAATTTTAGAAGGATTTTAGAAGGACTAAAGGATTTAGAAGGATTAATTAAATTTCAATTTATAGGGATTTTGTGCAATATTTATAACACCACTCAATTTTTTTATTTTAAATCTTTTTCTTAGTATTTTGTTAAATTAAGAAATGTACAAATATAACGTTCTTACAATAGAAATATAGAAGTATTTCCGAATTGAAAAATATCCCCCCCCCCCCCCCGCCAATGCCAAAAAAAAAAAAAAAACACTGAAATGATGAAAAGAAAAAAAAACATCCTTTTAAAAATATTTTTATTTTGTGTAACCAATAATGATTTTGAAAAACGATAAAGTAATGTATCTATAACGTATTCTAAACTGTATTACAACTAATTGATGTATTAAATAAATTTATAACAAATTACTTTAATGGTACTTATAAGTACCGCCTGTAGATAAAAGCTTATTCTCCCTACTCCCCTCAAATAAATAAATAATCAAGAGTCAAAGTACTAATTTACAATATTTTGAGTTCAATAATGAAAAAAAAAAATAAACAAAATCAAATATTTTCTCAAAATAGTATTCATAGGATCGATATTTACATATTCAAAAACGCTCATTAAAATTACATTCACTGCACTATTTCATAATGCCGAAAAGGGAATAAACAATTAAACCATATTTTTTATGTAACCCTATGCTATTAATACAGCATATATTCAAAAGAGTTAATACATATAAAAGCTTAATTAAATCATATTTTTATATTGTTCATTCGAAACAATGTTTACCTTTGTTTGTTTCCGCGAATGACAAATGACTTTCTCTTTTTAACCCATTAGTTTAATAGCAAACAATAGAGTCAATTTAGTGAAGTGTTCTAAATAAATTAAGTTACGTGAGTCGTGAAGAATAATGGTGTAAGATAATCGAAAAGGACAGGAAATCGTGAAGGACTGAAACTTCGTTTTCGTTTTAGTTTTCGGCGAGTTTCCGCGAATATTAGGTTTCGGTGAAAATCAACCGAACTTTTTGGGCATACCGAAGCTATAGTCTGATTTTATAAAGGCGGATTTTTATAGAAGAAAACATGCAGAACACGTATTGCTGGCGAATGCTTTCTTTCATGTTATCAGTGTCGATCAGTATTGATGACAAAAAAGCATTTACATGGGAACTTGGTGTTGCTCGCACCTAGAAACGAGATCCGGTGCATTTTGTAGCCATATATACACAAAAGTTGGAGAACCGATAAAATTTCTCTGTTAAAATAATATTTTATTATTTTATATACTTTTTTATACTTTTAATTTTTTATTATTACATTTTTATTTGTTTATTTCACGCCAAAAGTGAGTTAAGTCGCCCAAATATGGCGCTTTTCCGCCCTCTTTATCAGAAGAGTAAATGTACAGTACATATTACTAGAATTATATCAGATTCCGATTTTTTTAAATAATTGGTAGCATAAGAAACAAATATTAGGTTTTTCTTTTTTTTTTTTCTATGCAGACGATAAATATATGAATAGTAAAATATTTCTGCAAAAGCTTCCAAGGTCATTGAAAACTATTTTTTAGTGTAATACAAAATAAGCAAACTATTTTCTCTTGAAATTAAATCGAATAAAGTTTCGAATGTTTAAAATGAAATGTTGCTGTATTAAATGGCCCTTTGGTAAAAGCAATTATAAAGTAAATTAATATTTTTACACAATTTAGAAAACTCACTGTGACTAAATAGGTCGGTCATTACAATTTCTACTGAAGTCCAAACCACTCCTCACACAAGACAAATAGCTATGACGTTTGGCTAGGTTTGCCGGAAAGCTCTACTTTTGAAAAAAAAAAAACGCCGTTTTCCCGCCAAAAATGTGAATATAATGTTGCAATTTTTCAAAATCAAATTCGTGGGTTCCTTAAGAAATTTAAAAACTTTTTTCAATATTTTATACTTATTATTAACTAATTTTTATTTTTAAATGCTTTTCTTTAAAAAAAAAACAAACAATGTTAGTAAGTAATCTCGATCACTGCATTTTCAGACAGTTATGCTGCTGTAAAATCAAGAAATATTATTTCAACAGAAAAATTTTATCGATTCTCAAACTTTGTAAATAGGGCTTTAAAATGCAGCAGGTCCCAATGCTAGGTGCGAGCAGCACCAAAAGTGGTTCCCTTGTTAGAGAAAACCAGACATGTTCATCCTGTAGAACAATAATAATAAAAAAATGTATGTGTGGACTTAAAATATCTTTGCAAATCTGATGTTGCACTGGATCAGAGTGCCAAATAATCCGAAAAAAATATATGTTATTGTTATTTTTAATTCATAATCCTTTGTTACTTGCATTTGTTTCTGAAAGAAAAAACAGAGGGTGGCCATCAAAGAATATCCCAGCTTCAATAGTATATTATAGGGTCAGATGGGGTAATTATGACCAGGGGGTAATTATTACCGCCGTCATACTGGAGATAACTGTGATGGTAAAATTTTGTTTCAAGCTTAGACATTAACCTCATAATGTATATTTCATCTTAGGTATTCTTTATTACTAGTCTGAAGCCTTTTTGAGATCCAAATAGCAATTTGAAACTAAGTCTATAAAATTTTTGATAAACGGATTTGTTACTTTGGAGTTCAAACTGGTCATAATTACCCCAAACATATGTGTATTGGCAAGTATAAAGAGAAGCTATAGTGGTCATAATTTCCCCACTAGTGGTCTTAATTACCCCAAACTTATGTGATTGTGAGTTTTTGGTAAGGTAATTATAACCACCCTTTTAACTTTAAAAGAAAAACAGCTATGATAATTAAAACTTTTAAAATGTGTTCTTAAAGGATCAAAGTTACTTCCTATATACTAAAAGCAGCACTTTTCCAAATAGAAATAAGCAAAAAAAAAAATAAATAAATAAATAAATAAAAATAAAATAAAATAAAAATAGCAAAATTGAAAATGTAAAAAGTGGTCATAATTACCCCTCCTGACTATAGCACTTTAATTTAGACTATTTACGACAAATCGTGCATGCAATTAAAGGTAAACTAAAATAGTTTTTCTTAGAAATGTTCAGTAGGTCCATCTTCAGTTAGACGGCACACATCTGACCCAAAGTCCAATTCTTCCCACACTTCGGTTAACAAGTCCGGAGTAATGGAAGTAACAATTTCTTCAATTCTGTGTCGCAACTCTGGCAAATCATTAGGTAACGGCGGAACGCTGACACGATCTTTTATAAAGTTCAAATGGAAAAAATCGGATGACTCTAACGGCTTTTAAATCTTCAGCCCTGCAATAACGCTTTATGCTCAGGAGTCACCATTTTGTGTACGTGACACTGGAAGCGAGTCTATAATAAAGCAGTAATGGCGCATGCGCTTATCTAAATTTGTTTGAGTTACTCTTTATTTGCGATCTTGAACCAACACTCTACAACGCTTACAGTTGATACTATTAAAATTTATAATTGGGAGAGATTCTTTTATGGACTACCTGTATAAGACTGTTAACATGACTCCGTGACACATTTTGTATCGTGATCAATCTATAGTTTTCATTAAAAAAGAAATATTTATTTTCTATTTAGTCATTTACTGGATTAGAATTTTTAACCAACCACTCATTACTATCGCTGTTTATACAGGGTGTTTTAGAAAAGGTGGGCAAAACTTCAAGAGGTGATAGAACACATCCAAATAAACAACTTTCATCAAAGAATGCATCATCGGAATTAAAGTGCAAAGGTACTAGAGGGCGCCAAAGGGGATGGTGTTATACGCGGCTAAAACACACAAAGAACGAAAGTGACAAAATTAAGGTCGGAAACCGCTCTCCGTACAATCGTTGATTCTCTGAGCCGTTTTCATTTGCAGTTCCGTAGATAAAATGCAAATCAGCCTTTTTCCTATTAGTGAAGAACAACATCTTCTGATACGCTTCTACCGCGATTGACAGTTGCACACTCGGATCAGTGGATTTTATGTATTAATCCAGACAAAATTTTGAATACACATTCTTCTTCTTCCCCATATCACATTTACATGCTATAAATGTCACTCTTCTCTCAATAACTCGCAACAGGAACGGAGCTTTAATGTTTGCATGGACCAAGTTTCTAAATGCGCCAGCACTTTTGCATCTTATTTCCGACCATACATATTCTTTGATGAAAGTTGTTTGCTTGGATGTGTACTATCACTTCTGGAAGTTTTGCTCATCTTTTATGAAACACCCTGTATATACAGCTGTATATTTATGTTTGACAAAAAATTTTACTTTACTGAAAACTTACTTCCTTTAACCTTTTGATTTCGGGCCAGGACTGACAACTCTTTTTACATTCCATCATGCCACAATTCACAATCTTTTTCTTTGCGGTAAATTTCTTTTGAAAATATTCAATTATAAGTGTATAGAAGAGATTACTTTTCAAAAAATGGTCTGAATAGAATAAATTAATAGTCCACTGTGATTAAATGTCGCGACCTGTAGTTTATATATGAATATTCATGAGTTATATATACAGTAGAACCTCGATTATCCGAAGTAATTGCGGCCGACCCTCTTTCTGAAAATTGAAATTTTG
Organism: Maratus speciosus; assembly: GCA_963932465.1. Lineage (NCBI taxonomy): Eukaryota > Metazoa > Arthropoda > Arachnida > Araneae > Salticidae > Maratus > Maratus speciosus. The sequence goes on from OZ010789.1 coordinate 159,077,846, forward strand.
GATAACTGAGAATCCTTCGATTTTAAGATTAAGGAGAAATATATGCGCTCTTTCTCATTATGGTAACAAGTGCTTAATAAATTTTGAAATTAACACCCTTTTACATATTTCACAAGGGTCTAAAACAATGTTTTGTTTGCGCAGTTTCGATTTCCTTTGCTTCGAAGCTCTATCATGAAGTTTTTTAATACTAATAGTTCACCAGTATCGCAGTCTTTCTGGAGCTCCAAAAATGCCAAACCTTTTGCAAAACATTCAAAAACATCAGAATTGCTATTTTGTTCGTTTTCTTCGTTCCACCCCGCAGCTTACGGGAGCTCAAGTTAAATTCAAAGGAACTCTGAGAAATGGAATCGAAAATATGTACTCCTAGTTTGTAAAGAACCGATTGTACACAAGAAATATGATAGTTTAAAAAAAAAAAAGCTTTCAAAATGGATTTTGCACACAAGGAATGTGATAGAAAAATAAAGCTTTAAAAATAGATTTAGGTTAAAAGAGTTTCGGATAAAAGAGGTTCCACTGTATATGTTCATTTTTTGGCATAACAGATAAAATTGGTATTAAAGATATAGTTGTAGATTTTCTTTTTTAATTGCATTAAAATATGGTTTTTTTTACAACTTTTGTTCGGTTTCCTGTTGAAGAATGTTGGGTTTCGAGTTGATTTAAACAGAATTTTCGGGTTCAGGCCCGGTTATACTCGACACGTGAAGGATTATATCAAGCACGCAGGTAGATCGCGTTCTGCCTTTAAACTATAGAATATATATGAGGAGTAGCTGAGCTTTCATTTGAAGGATAAAGTTCCTCCATTGCTATTTTTTGTTCAACTGTGTATGGGTCAATATCTGAAAATTGGACAATTTGCGTCCACTGCCAATAATATTTCATTAATTATACTAAAACCAAAAATTGAAAAATGTAATATATTGTAGCATTTGTTATAACAATTACCAATGACAAATGGACATATAATTATATATAAATAGTTAATTTTAAGTTTTAAACAATCGAAATCATCATTTCAGTTCCTGTCCCTAGTTACAAATATCCAATATTAAATGTATGCTGTAAAAATTTCGATAAATATTATTAACTTTTGCTATTATATATTTATACCTACATATATGCAGTATGGGAAAATATAATTCTCCTTTATTAGTATAGATTGCATAGTAAAATATTGTAGTAAATATATATGTTCCTCAGGTTGACCATCTCAGTCCCTCTAAACACACATTTAGATTAACACATACTAGGAGGCGCTGGCAGAATTATTTCCATTGCAACAGCAACGAAAGTTCAATTAGCCATCATGCATAAAGGTAAGTTGTTCTTATCTTTGTTTCATATTTAGAAATATTTAGTTTTTTTCTAAATAGGGATGAGTATTTTTTATAGCATCATTCATGTCCCCATATTTAACTTCTTATATATATATATATATATATAAAGGTTTATTGCAACTTTATTTATGTAACATACAAATATCACATGGCATATTTAATAATTTACATGTGTGCAAAATGATTCAAGCTGTTAAGACAAAAACATCACCTCAGTCCCCATCACCTCAGTCCCAATTATTAGACACTGATTATGATGTTAACAGACACTTTCGTCCATAAAAGTTTATCATACGCATAAAATATACATCCTTGATCTCAAAAGACTACAGCATTTAAATGACAAAACATGTATCATAGTACATAATTGTATGTGGTAGTTGGTACATTAATTTAAAAAATAATAATAAAGTTTTTGGAAAGAAATTGTCCGGTTTTCAGATATTGACCCTATAAAAAACCTCAAAATATCTAGATTCTGACGCTAAAAGGAAAAGGAAAAGATAATTAAATCAGAATTATTAACTTTATAAATCAATTAGAAAATCTTCGGCGAACCCGTATAATCTGCAAAACGAGATCTGATTAAGTCTGAATAAAATTTTAAAAAATACATATTCGATGAAAATAAGTAATATATATATATATATATATATACATATATATGTATTTAAAAAATAATTTTTATTTCAAAAATAACCTAAAAAATTAGGGATTTAATATAGTGAGGTAAAAAAAAGGAGCGAGAGAACAAATTAAGAGTGAACAATAAATATTTGAAATTTGATGTCAAATATTATTTTAAATTCATATCTAAATTCAAGATTGTCTCCATAAGCAGTAAGTAAATGAAAGAAAAAGGGAAAAATAAAGGACGAACGACAAACAACCATTTTAATTTCATATAAATTTATAGTGTGTAAACTGATAAGTGATTGACAAATATCTGTGAAGGAAAGAAAAGTTATGAAACTAACAAACGACAACAACACCAATAAAAATCGGTTGATAACCTTTAGAAAACTGCCTTCCCATTCCATTCCTTCTCCGCCCATTTTTATTTGACAGCTGTTTTTACTCAACTTGCCCTGTTCTTGCTGTCACACATTTGAATGAAAGCTTTAACAGGCTGTAAAATTTTTAATTTGAGGCCTAATCAAATAACCAACTCTTTGCAAAAAATCAGTAAATAAAATAAAGGGTTTTAGGGGAGGGTGCGAAAGAGCGAAAAATCATGCGTCAAGCATAGATTATGAAAACTTTCCAACACATTCAGTATATTGTAACCAGGGCTGCGGAGTCGGTGGGAAAAACGGACGATTCCGACTCTGGGACTTTAACAGATCCGACTCCGATAACGCAGACCTGCTTGAAAAATGGACGACTCCGACTCCGGGAATATTAACAGATCCGACTCCGACTCAAAAATGGGCCCGACTCCTACTTTGACTCCACGACTCCGACTCCGCAGTCCTGATTGTAACAAATCTTCATTGTTTAATAAGGCGAAAGATGATGTCCGAATAAACAATTTAGAAAATGCATAAACCAATTTCAGCAATTACCATCTACAGTCGGAAAAAATCCGAATTCTTTTGTGAAGCTCTGTATAGGATCTATAGATTTGTATGTTTGCATATGTAGTATGCAAAAATTTAGTTCTGTTAGGAAACTCATAACGCAGATGAAATTTCCACTTCAGCAATTTCCGTCAATAAGCGGAACTGTACTCGAATGCTTTTGTGCATTTCTGTATATTATCTATATAATATATATACACCACATACTATGCTACAATTTAGTTAAACCTAAAAACACAAACCAAAGTTGAAAACGACTTCCAAAAATTATCGCTCATACACAGTACTGTAACCGAATTCTTTTGTGTGGCTCTGTAAATGAACGATAAATGCTATGCACGTCATATTCTACCGTAAGCATCTTGTAGTGCACCTTAGGGATGTACGTATACTGTATAGCAAATTAAATATCTTTGAAATAGTGGAACATTAATAAAATACACTGCAAATGATCTCTGCTATAGTTCAAAATCTGAATCGTTGGGAGTGGTTAAGTAGCGTAAAATGAACTATGTTCAGAAGGGGGGGGGGGGGTTCAAATTTCAACTCCTGAACACAGTTCAGTTTGCGCTACTTAACCACTCCCAACGATTCAGATTTTGAACTCAAAATTTAAGTTTAAGTCTAAACTTTTGAAAGCATTTAATGAGATACAAAAAATAATGGTAAAAAATAGTTGTTCGTTACTCCAAAGTCTAAAGAGTCCTTTATCGGCCTTTTCTGAACTTTATCTTTTAAAATTTATTTTCAAGAAAATACTGACATAAAGAATAGTTTTAGCGAAAACCGCAAACGAATCGACCAATTTTTCCGTTTTTTATAATCATTTGAAATTTTGGATCCTAAATTTTAATGTCGCCTATCTCCTTCGGAAGACGTTTAGGACTTTTAGTTTCCTATTCAATATTGTTTGTCTTGATGTGTACTATCACCCCTTAAAGTTTTGCCCAAGAGTTTAGACTCCGCCTGTATATAAATTACATGACAATCCAAATATATTAGAGCATGGACAGACAGCGAGATAAACCGAATACATAAACATTGTTTAACTTTGCTGGAAAGTATGAACAAGAAAGAGAAATCATGCGTCAGACATAGATTATGAAACATTTTTTAACACATGCCGAATACTGTAACAAAACTTCCACCGTTCAATAAAGTGAAAGATGGCTCTGAGTAAATAATTTGCAAAATGCATAACCTATTTGGAAACCCAATTTTAGCGAGTACCATCTGTAGTCAGAAAAGTATCCGAGTTATTTTGTGCAGTTCTGTAAATGAGCAATAAATTTGTATATATACCATATACTGATTCAAAATATTAGAATAATAATAATTATTTTTTTTTTACCAATTGAAAATATCGTCTGGTAATTTAATGTCTTTTAATGCAAATATTCAAACGATATTTTTATTAAGAACTTATTGTTGATTAAACTTATTTATTATCTTAAAATTAATATCATTTTTGAAAAGATTAATTGAAAAAAAAATTATTTTGAAAAGTTAAAATATTAGAATATTTATTCAAGTGGTTCAAAATATTAGAATATTTCATATTAATTCTTCTTTAATTATCACCAATTCTTAACTGGTGGCATGATTCATTAAATTTAGACGATTTTATTTAAAATCAGTATTCTTTTTGCAGTTTGTTTGCTTTTTCGTCTTAAAATGGGTCGTGTGAGTGATATTCTTGAATCTATTAAACTTCGTATGGTTGATTTGTATCGACACGATGAAAATAAATGTTACATAGCGAAATATTTACATTGTTCGCAATCAAGCGTTAGTTAAATACTAACACAATATTAAAAAAATGGAATATTTCAAAATAATCGTCGAAATGGCGGCCGAAAACCAAAAACATCTGCTAGAGATGATAGGAAACTGAAGCGTATAGTTAAGAAAAACTGTTTTAAAAGTGTGCGATTCCTGCACCGAAAATGGAACGAAGAAGGAGGTGAAGTTTCTACATCGACAATATTAAGACGTCTCCATAAATTTAAGTTTGAATCTCGCGTACCGAAAGCAAAACCCAGGAAGGCCGCGGACACGTTATAGCGCGTAAGTTACGCGAAAAATCGGAGACGGGACGCAAAAAAATAGCTATTACGCGTCCCGTGGGACGCGTAATTTCGTCAAAAATTCGCGGGAAAAAGCCGATTTTCGTCAAAGAATAGCGAAAAAGCACAAATCTTATCAAAATATAGCGCAAAAACAGCATTTTTCGTAAAAGGGCCGCGAAAAAATAGCGTATTTCGCCAAAAGATCGCGAAAAAAGCTAATTTCGTCAAAAAATCGCGGAAATAAGTGCAAATTTCATCAAAATATCGCGGTAATAAGCGCAAATTTCATCAAAATATTGCGAAAAAACGCGATTTTCGTAAAAGGGTCGCGACAAATTAGCGTATTTCGTTAAAAGTTCGCGAAAAAATAGCGAATTTCGTCAAAAAAATCGCGGAAAAAGCCGAATTTTTTCAAAGGATCGCGAAGAAAGCGCAAATTTCATCAAAATATCGCGGAAAAAGCCGATTTTCGTTAAACAATCGCGAAAAAATAGCGTTTTTCGCCAAAGGATCCCCCCAAAATAGCAAATGTTGTTAAAAAATAGCGTAAAAAAGCAGATTTTTGTCAGAAGGATCGCAAAAAAAGCACAAATTTCATCAAAAAACGCTATTTTCGTAAAAGGGATGAGACAAAATAGTGTATTTCGTCAAAAGATCGCGAAAAAATAGCGAATTTCGTCAAAAAATCGCGGAATAAAGCCTTATTTTGTCAAAGTATCGCGGAAAAAACACGATTTTCGTGACAGGGTCGCGAAAAAATAGCGAATTTCGACAAAAGGATCGCGGAAAAAACGCGAATTTTGTCAAAGTAACGCGGAAAAAACGTGAATTTAGTCAAAGCACAAAAAAAGATGTGCAAACTAAACTTTTAGGTAGAAAATTCATAAAATGGGATTTAATTTTTTTTAATGAGATTATTAAAAATACAGCATGATTTCAGTGTACTTTGATAATGTATTCAGTAGGTGGCCCAGTGAAAAATCCCCCCCCCCCCCCCTCCTTCTTACTGCATTGAAATGTCTCTTGCCTTCAGAACATTTAGGATTTGACGCTTGTTAATGATTTAGATGTAAATTTCCCTTCCAAGGAAAGTGTCTGATTCCAACACAGATCTATGCTGACAAATAATTCAATGGGAAGTATAATGAAAGCACCCATTCATTGAACAAAAAGTACACCTTTACTTAACATAAGTATTCTTTTTTTCAGCAAAAATATCTTTTTCAATAAACCCGTCTTGCCCCTTTTTAAAAGAAATGCGAACGTTAGTGATACTTGTTAGTGGAACTTGGTATCTTCTACTCTCAAATAAACATTATTTTACAATTAATTTACAGTTAAACATTATTTTACAATTCTCGCATTTTTACTTTTAAAAAAGTAAAGAAAATTTCTCTTAATATTTTTTAAAAATATCTTATTTGAGTGCAAATAATACTGGTTTTAATTCATTATTTAATTATTATTAAAACAATAATTAATGCATTTCATTTATCTTTTCCAAATAAACAAGTTTAATTTATTCCTTTAAAATATAAATTATTATTGATGGGGACCCGCTTTTGTAAAAAAGGGACCCAGATTTTTGGAAATCCTGGGTCCCGGGGACCCAGGTTTTTTCAAGTACAGCGGCATCACTGAAAACCTCTTATGACCGCAAAACAACAGCGTATAAGATTGAGCTGGTGTAAACCAAGACATTTATGGAGCGAAGAAGATTGGTAAAATATATTATTTAGTGATGAAAGTATGTTCTGCGTTTCACATGGTAATCAAGGTATTCGAGTTTGGAGAATGAAGCAAGAAGCATTTGATAAAAAATTAAATTAAAAAAATCAAAAAACCCGACTGCGTAAAAAGCGAACTAATTAATTATGCCTTATCAATGTGAAACTATTTTTTATATCACTTACCTATTTTTTTACTTACTTGTATTGATGACTTTTAAGTTGTGTTTAATTGTTAGTTTCTATCTATAAACACTGTTTTGATGAGGCCGATAGATGTCTATGATGGTTAGAGTTGCAGTAAAGAAAGAGATCCTACCTACACAACTTCCAGGTCGTGTAACATTTAAACGGAGCTTCTGACAGTAAAATAGTCAATAAAACATCATCTTCATTTTGAAAAACCTATCCAATGATATGCCACTCAATAGGGTGCGTAAATTTTTTTTGTATCTACCGCCATTTTTCATTTTACGGCCGCCATTTTGAATTTATAAAAAGAAATTCTAGCCTGTAACCATTGGACGGTTAAGAAGATTCGATAGAGATCTCGTTCATTAAAATCCATCCAGCCGTTGGGATGTTTTGAGGGTATAAAGTAATCCACATAACCAGATACGTGTGAAACACATAACCCTTCTTGGCAGTCGGGTAAGAATACCTTAAACATTCAGTAAAATTTGCTGCTAGTGTCATGGTTTGGGGGTGCATGAGTGCAGAAGGACATGGAAAGTTATGCATTGTCTACGAAAAGGTTAACTCTTAGATATATCAAGAAATTTTGGAATATTACATGATTCCATCATCAGAAGATTTATTTGAAGATGATTTCGTCTTTCAACAAGATTTAGCGTCACTGCATACTTCGGTGTTCCACCAACGCAACATTAAGATACTTCCTTGCCCACCAAACTCACCAGATCTTGATCCCATCAAAAACTTATGGTGTATAATGAAGAAGAAACTCCAACAAAATCCTCCTTCAAGTAAAACTGAGTTAGTGGCATGTATAAAGTCTATTTGGGCTAATATTGATAGAAATGTTTGTAAACAGCTTGTATATAGTATGCAAGATCGATTTTACTCTGTTATGAAAGCTAAAGAGGATGCTACAAAATATTAACTACCATTTACTTCATATTCATAAGATAATATTGTTGCGTAAAATAAAATATTCTAATATTTTGAACCAATCTAAATTTCATTCTGATATTTTGATGTGTTTCAGAAAGCTGTATACCTAATTTATTGTACTGTATTTTGTGTTTTTTAAATGTTAAAAATCTTATATAAACATTCCAGATTTAATTTATAAGAAATTTAATTGCATTACTTAGTATCAAAAATAAATAAATGAGAAATATTTTTATCTTTTAACTTTGTTTCAATTATTATATTATTTTGAATATGAGCTGTAGTATGCAAAAATTTAGTTCAGTTAACAAGTGCGTAACACAGTTGAAAATTCCCCATCAGAAACTACCGCCAATAAAAGAAAATGCACTTAAATTCTGTTGTGCATTCGTATGTATGAACTATAGAATATATGTAAAGCAAGTAATATGTAAAAAAATGAATTATATTTATTATATTTACGCGAGTTATAGCCCAAACGGAGGACCAGACAGAGAGACAGACGACAAGGGAAGCCGAATTCGCATAAACACTTTTCAACTATGTTGGAAAGTGTAAAAATGAGTGACAGAATTGATAACTTTCGATTTGAAAATATCACCATTTAATTCTCAACAAAAATAACTGTAAAAGTTGATAAGTGATAGGTCTTTGACTACTAAGATATTTTACTCTACCATAAAACTCAAAGATAATAATACGTTAACTTTTTGCAGGTAAAATTATAATCCACACTCTCAAAAAGATCCGTGAATTAAAGGACTTTTCCGTTTCTTTATTTTCATAAAAACACGACAATTTCCGCTTTGATATTCTCAAATCTCACTTCCGAATAAAAAACAGACAATTCATCAATCTAACGTCAAAATTGCTGAAATTCAGCAAATCAAAAGCTGCATTTTCTGTAAATCACAGGGTGTTCCGGCAACTCTTCTGCTTGTAACTCTTTCATATTAGAAACAGAATTTTTACGTATGTCGCTTTTCCCCCGAAACACAAATTCACAAACCGAAGCTCCACCAGTAAAAATGCGCAAATTTCTTCTAATAACAAAAAAATCGTTTGCAATCACAAGGGTCATCCGACAATCTGCTGCCTGTACTTTTTACGCTTTTTGGTAAAATTTTGTGTATAAAGATAATTCAAGTGTATAAAGTGCATTTCTCTATATAAAAATGCAAAAGGTAAGAACGCTTACTTTTTTTTTTTTTTTTTTTAGATTAGCTGTTATCCTCATCTTCGTTCACGGGATATTCGAAGCAGAATCATTGTTACTGGTACACCAACAAGTCCCCCATACTTAGATAATAATAATAAAAAAAGTTACATAGATTACAGGAAAGGGTAAAAAAGTATAAAACCCCGATACTTACTGGTTATCCCAGATGTGTGAATATAAGTACAAAAGTTCTTTAAAATCTTTAAAGATCTTTAAAGTAAAAAATAATATATATATATCAATCTTGGGGGGGGGGGGATTCTTGGATGTATTTACGATTACCCTTAAAATATCTCCCTGCCGAATTTCCTGCCCTCTATAATTTAAATCTACAACACAACAATCGCTACAACCAAGATTTCTTTACACGATTGGGGTGTTTTTATCATAAATAATACAGCATTTTTCAGGCGAGTGGAAAGCAATGTGAAACTCTGTCGCATAAACATAATAATATTGTGAAATAAATAAATACGAGAAGAATAAAAACAGCAACAACGAAATCTCCCAATATCCCTAAAACATATTCTTCTATTTCACTTCTGCTTGATATCCATTTTTCACTTACACCAATTTTGCTCTCATTCATGAAAGAAAACTTTGCGAGTATTACAGCATCGGTCCAGTTTTTGCTCAGTCCTTGAAAACAGTCCATAAGACTAGCGTCCACAAAAGGGTTGAACACACGCTTCAGCATCTTCTTGAATCCCTGGCATACAGAATTAGCTAGAGATGAATGGCCACTGGCTGTTTTGTTTCCTCCCCGTGTTTCTGTTGTGCTTCAATTTGAACGTGCTTCATGCTGCAGATGATAAAATAGGTGAATTAGATGAGGATGAGATAACAATTCAAAGATGGAGAGAAACTTTTGGTCGAATGAAAAAATGGATCGGAGAAGGTATCAAATTTGCAATGCCTTACTTTATGGAGGGGATGGCGGACGAAAATTTGCATGTCTCTCAGCAGTGTCGGAAAGCCCTGTTTCAGTGGATATCGGATATAAAAACTATGAAGCCCTGGGCATTGAAGAGTAAGTGAAAAACCTTTAATAAGAAGTAAAACTTAGCAAGTAAGGATAAAAAAAAAATAGTAATAAAAATAATTTACATATTTTATTAATATATTTCTCATTCTTAGAAGAAATCAAAATAATATTTATAACAATATATATATATATATATATTTATATTTGACAAAAATCATTGAATATCCCATCTTTGCAATATTTCAGAGTGCGAGATAAGTTTCTAAACTTTTTAAATAAATAAAAAAATATATACCATTCACTCATAGAGCAAAATTTTATTGATGCAAATTTGTTTACAGTACTTATTTTTATTCAAGAGACAGAAGACTTGAAATGTTTGTCCTAACTTTTGAGTTTATTTTGTTTACATTAATAATTTCTTATAAATATTTTTAATACCAAGTAATTTTATAAAGGTATTAACTACAACGTAGAAGTAAAAAATAATTTTGAGATGTTCAAAATTGTGATATAATAATTAATAAAATATAATAAACAGATTTTAACAAAATTAATACCTTCATAATTTACATGTTTTTGTAAAAAAGAATGCACTAGAATCACAGGCAAGGTTAAGTATAATTTTTTTAAATTATACCATCCAAATAAAATACTACAGTTTGAAAAGATAAACGCAGAACAGAAATTATTTCTCTATAAAATAAAAATAAAAGAATGCAAAAAAATATCCACTTTCGAAAAAGTGTAAGGATAAAACTTTAATTACTTGAAGCAAATAAGTTAATTATAGAAAAAAGTTCTTAACAATATACCGGGAAAATAATTGAAATCTTTAAATCTAATTAAAATAGGTTTGGGTCAAAACACTTTTGTAAATTTAAATAAATATCCAAGTCATTAAAACCAAAGCAAAAGCTAATCGGTGAACAAAACTAACCCATTGGAATGTCATTTTAAACTTGTCAAAATAATGGAAAACATTAAAGAAAAAATAAATAAATTTACATTGACCCAAAATATTTTCTAAAGTTAAATATTTCTCGAAAATATTATAAATTTTATAGTGCAAAAATATTTTTGGGCACACACACTTATCTACGTGATATATCTATTTATGGATGCAATAAAACTAAATAAAATAATGTTTAGTTGAAATAAATCTACAAGACACAAAATTATATATTTTTAAAATAAATATTTTTTTGCTCTTTTCTCTTTTGAAAAGTTGTTTACATATAAATTCCTTTTCATATGTAAAATCTTTAAAAAATTCAAATTCAAATTCAAATTTTTTAAATTTTTAAAAAAATTAAAAATTTTATATACCTTCTGAAAGAATAATTCTTTTTGAAAACTCTTTTGATTTCTGGATACAATAAAACTAAATGGAATAAAGATGAGATAAAAATGTAAATGAAATAAATCAATGGGACTCAAAATTGAACTTAAAAAAAAAAATTCTTTACTCTTTTCTGCCCTGAAATATGTTTTTGCATATAAATTACTTTTTGATGTATAAAATCTTTATAAAATTCAAATAAATATTCAAAAATTTTATATTTTAAGTTTTATTAATGTTAAAAATTTTATATATCTTCTGAAAGAAGAATTGTTTTTTGCAAACTCTTTTATTTCTTAATGCAATAAAACTAAATGACATAAATATCAGATAAAATAAATCTATGAGGCACAAAAGAAAGTATTTTTAATACATTTTTTTTTCTTTTCTCCCTTCAAATATGTGTTTACATATAAAATCCTTTTCATATGTGAAATCTTTTTAAAAAATCAAATTCAAACTCAAAAGTTTTAAATTTTAAATTTTATTAATATTAAAAATTTTATTTATCTTCTGAAAGCACGATTCTTTTTGCAAACTCTTTTGATTTCTGGATGCAATAAAATTAAATGAAACAAATATCAGATAAAATAAATCCGGGGCACAAAATTATGCATTTTTAATAGATATTTTTTTCTTTTCTCCCTTGAAATATGTGTTTACATATGAATTCCTTTTTATAAGTGAAATATTTTTACAAAATCAAAATCAAATTCAAAAATTTAAAATTTAAAATTTTATTAATTTTAAAATTTTTATATATCTTCTGAAAGCACGATTATTTTTGCAATCTCTTTTGATTTCTGGATGCAATAAAATTAAATGAAACAAATATCAGATAAAATAAATCCGGGGCACAAAATTATGCATTTTTAATAGATATTTTTTTTCTTTTCTCCCTTAAAATATGTGTTTACATATAAATTCCTTTTCATATGTGAAATACTTTTATAAAATCAAATTCAAAATTCAAAATTTTTAAATTTTAAATTTTATTAATACTAAAAAATTTTCATAGTCTACTGAAAGGATAATTCTTTTTGCAAATTCTTTTGATTTCTGGACGCAATAAAACTAAATGAAACAAAGATCAGGTAAAATACATCTATGAGGCACAAAAGTAAGTATTTTTAATACATATTTTTTTTCTTTTCTCTCTTGAAATATGTGTTAAGAGGGCTGGGCACTCAGGTTCAGTTTTCCCCTCACTAATGTAAAGTCTATGGGCATTTGATGCATTCGCATATTTAAAGTATCTCCTCGGGAAATTAATATTTTTAACTTCTACTTTTTGTGTACACTTCCTAAAAGATGTTTCTTTTTTTCTTAGTTATCAAAATATTTCTAAAGTATAGACTGGATTTTATAGGAAGTGTTAAAATCTTAATCACAGTTCGCCCGCTTTTAACACATAAAATATTAAATTCAGCATAGATTTTAGAAATATTTCGAAAACTAAGAAAAAAAAAACAGACATCCTTTAAGAAGAGTACACAGAAAAAAGATGTTAAAGATATGAATTTCCCGAGAAGAAATTTTAGATATACGAATCAGGGTTGGCAAGTTTTTGACGCATGACGGTTTTTACCGGATTTTACCATGGTTTTTACCGTCATGTCAAAAACCTCTTTGTCAAAAAGGTCGAAAACTGTCAAAAACCCATTTTTTAGTAGTAGTTTATTTTTATATTATCTTTTTTCATTCTGTCTTTAGTATTAAGTTGTTTTACATGAAATATTCAGTATCGAAAAGACTCTGAAGTATATCTATCTATCCGAGGAAAACAAAAAAGAATTGCATTAGAATAATACATATACATCTCTGTTAGCAGATCTCTATAATAACCTTAAGCTATTTGGCATATTCTGTAAAAATTAGATTTTTTTAAAGAAATTCTATAACCCATAAGTGTAAGATTAAAAAAATGTGTATAATTTTGGCAGAATTTATTACACTCTTTAAAACTAAATAGCTTTCTCAGAAATTTCCTCAGAAGTAAGATTTCTTAAAATTTTAAATAAAAATTGTTCATTGATTAATTATTTTCATTTCTATATAGCAAAACTTGATTTATATAAAGAAATATATAAATAAAGGAAATATATTTTAATAGTTGAGAATTACATACATCTTTTGGGAGAAAGGAATAAGACTTGTTCTTCAAAGTTAAATCTTGTAGAGATTAAAATTGCAAATCCATATTAAACTTTAAACCATGTGAAAACTCAATTTTTAACTTTATATTTTTGTTAAGTAATTTATTATTTGCTATTTTGTTAAGTAATTTAATTATTTCCTTAAAATAAATAAATAATTAAATATTACTTTAAAGCAGAAATGTAGATCCATTAATTAAAAAGTTAACTGCATTAAAAAATAAATAAAACATTTAAGAATCTCTCTAAATTTAATAATAATTATAACGGTAAAAGATTTCTACTCATACAGTCATATGTATGTAATAAAAATATGCAATGTGTTATTTCTTTCAATTAACTTTAAATAATGCCTAAATAATTTTAACAGGGTTCCTACACAATTCTGGTAAAAAAATTCCCTGACTTTTCCAGGTTTTCCCTGACTTTATTAAAAAATTTCCCTGACCTTTCTCAGTAAAAATTCGGCTTATATACGGTTGTAAAACCCTCCAGAATGGATTTTAATTTAGATAAATGATAGAAAAAAGTATGTGCTGTATGAATTTCCGATTTTTTAATTATTTTTCATATTGTTATATAGTTTGCATAAATTTCATATAAAAATTTTTGATTGGATGAATAATTAATTCAAAATTTCTTCATTTACGACGATAATAGAAATTCCGATGGAAGTAGTATATCAAAAATTCCCTGACTTTTCCCTGACCTTTTCAAATATTAAAAAAATTCCCTGACATTTCCCTGACTTTTTGCCTAAACTTTCGAATTCCCTGACTTTTCCCTGTTTTCCAGGTTTTCCCTGACCCGAAGGAACCCTGTTTAAGTAAAATGTATACAGGAACAGGACATTATATTCTGATTTTTCTTAAATATTGTTTTGATATGTGTTAAATTTTAAGTCTAAGAGCTTTCACCTGAAATCAGGTCCTACAGGTTTGTATAAAAAAATTATTAATTTAAAATTTTAAGATTCTGTTTATTGAAGTGAAAATGAAAATCACCATAATTGCATTTATGAAATACATAAGATATGCATTTGCAAATATTATATCTAAGAATATTCAAATTTATTCAATGGCCACAGTCCATGCTTGACATCTATTGTCATACCATATAACAGCATCTTTGCATCTCTAAAGTAATTTTAAAGTATTTTACTAAAAATGTATGTAGAATGTTATTTAATTATTATAATAACCTTTTATTATCATATAATATTAATGTTCATTGCAGTTAGTAGAATCTATATTAGTGGAGATTATGACAAATATTGTTCTTTCCTTTTACTCTTGTATTTTTAGATTTTTCCCATTTAGGAAATGCTCTTCTTTTAAATAAATTTAATGAAGTAATTGTGAATAATAAGTACAACAAAGAAAAGTTAATCTAGAAATGTACTGTATGCTACACTTGCACTATAAATTGAAGGAAAATCGCAAATGATAGGTTTTTGACGGAATAAACCAGTAAAAACACGGTTTTTACCACTGTCATGTCAAAAACCCAACCCTGATACGAATGCTTCAAAAGTCCATAGACTTAACATTAAGGAGAAGAATTCCAAAGCTGAGTGACCAGCCCTCTTAACATATAAATTCCTTTTCACATGTGAAATCTTTTTACAAAATCAAATTCAAATTCAAAAATTCAAATTTTTAATTTTACTAATAGTAAAAATTTTATATATCATTTGAAAGAATAATTCATTTTGCAAACTCTGTTGATCTTTGGATGCAATAAAAGTAAAGATAAATAAATAATTAAATTTAAAAATTCAAAAAACCTGACTGCATAAAAAGCTAACTTATTAATTATTTCTCATCAATGTGAAACTACCTTTTTTTCAATAGTACTATTAGCTCACACTCTCGCTATATATATCTTGTTGAAATTTTCAATCGTTAATAAAATACTTATTATTCATCCAATCAAGCTCAAATAATTTTTTTTAAACTTGTAGTGGATGACACTTGATCTAATTTTTTCAAATATTAATTCATTAATTAAATTAAATTAATTAATTTTCAATAATCGAGAGAGCCCTCTTCTTGATCAAGGCATTTTAAGCGCCACTCAAGAAGAAAGAAGAATGGGAGAAAGAAAAAATTCTCTTATTGACCTAAGTAGGAATTGACTTAAAATATTTTTTTTTATATTAGTTGTTTATATTACTTACCTATTTTATTATTTACTTGTGTTGATGACTTTTAAGTTGTGTTTAATTGTTAGTTCCTATCTATAAACACTGTTTTGATGAGGTCTATAGATGTCTATGATGGTCAGAGTTGCAGTAAAGCTAGAGATCCACAACGCATACAAAACTTCCAGGTTGTATAATACTTTAACAGAGCTTCTGACTATAAAATAGTCAATGAAACATCGTCTTCATTTTGAAAGACCTATCCAATGACATGCCGCTGAATAGGGTGCGTAAATTGTTTTCGTCTTTACCGCCCTTTTGTATTTTACGGCCGCCATTTTAAATTTATAAAAACAAAACCTAGCCTATAACCATCGGGCCGTTAAGACGAATCGATAGAGACCTCATTCATTAAAATCCATCCAGCCGTTGGGATGTTTCGAGGGTATAAAGAAATCCACATACACAAATACGCGTGAAGCACTAACCCTTCTTTTCAGCCGGGTAAAAATAAAGATTAGGTAATTAAATTTATGGGGCAAAAAATTATATATTTTTTATACACATTTTTTATTCTTTTCTCCCTTGAAATATGTGTTTCATATAAATTCCTTTTCATATGTAAAACATAAAAAAAAATCAAATTCGAATTAAAAAATTAAAAATTTTTATTAATATTAAAATTTTATATATCTTCTGAAAGTACGATTCTTTTTGCAAACTCTTTTGATTTCTGGACGCAATTAAATTAAATGAAATAAAGATCAGGTAAAATAAAGCTACCGAGCAGAAAATGAACTTCTTTTGATACGTATAAGCCCCCCGGTACGGTATGCTATTTCTTTCTCCCATTTTATTTTGTGTCGTCTCCAAAAAATAACGTTATCTTTCAGAAGCCAGCAATAAACAAAGCAGATGTATCATTGTATGATTAAATGCTCTATACCAATTTTTTTAATTTCTAAGCATCGCACATTTTCAATTTTTATACCGTCGTATTGTAAAAAAAAAGTACTTTTAAATGCAATTTGTTTGAAAACTGTATCTCCATATATTTTTGAAACATTAATTTTTTTGTAGTCTTTAGCACCATTTGTTTAATTTTGGCAACTCAAGTACTCCATTTATGTAGAAAGTAAAGAGAAAATAGTTGAAAAATTACAATTATATCTTTTTGTTGCCATTTTCTCATAACAACTGAAAGAAAATGTAATTGAAATACGTGCTATTTTGAAAAATGAAAACGAATAATTTCTGTTAAAATATGGGGTTATTATAAATTATATTTAATTTTAAGTATTTATATTAATGGTACAAACAAATAAAGCCCTATAAATCATTAGATAGCACTTTTTTTTTTTTTTTTTTTTTTTTTTAAATAGAAAATTTTAAAGGGAAAACGTGAGACTGAATTGCCGTTGGCAAAGAAAAGGACCCAGTTTATATTTCAATGATATATATATATATAGCACATGAATTATAATAAAAGAGATGGCCTACCTGCAATTGGTTATCAGTATAGGAGTAGAAGGCTTTTTCTTTGCAACTGAAAAAATATTTATTTATTTGTATGGATAGCGATGAGTTGTTAAGTAACTTCGACGCAGTAGGAGATTTTTAGCAGAGATTCAACTCGCATATAAACTTTTATTTTCTTGATTACTGGGAAAATAAAATAGATCAGGTTAAACATTTATATTGCATACATGGTGAGATTTATAACAGTTTTTTAAACTGTTGAATAGAGTGCACCATGGTTCTGAAGGACTTCTTTCAGAGCATAAAAATTTGTGAAATTATTTGGACGCACGTCCTACAGGCTTGCGCGAGACTGAATGTTCAGTGGGGCTGCTAAACTAAAATCAGGATACTTCATTACGTAGAACAAAGCTTCTTGTTGAAGTCAGCAGTTTCTATTGTATGAAATAAAATTTAATTAAATGTCTAAAAGACTCCATTCAGTGTCGTCATCTGTGAACAGTAATTTGAACTAGTCCTGAAAGGATTGAAGAAATGTAAAGTTTTGGTGTCTCCCCCTAGTGCAGCAAAGAAGAAGTTTTTTGTGAAATACCGATTGTTATTGATTGAAAAAAAGTTTTGTTAAAGTACACTGTATATTGTCTGTCATATGTTCACAAACACACATTGTAGCATATTTAAAATTCATAAACATTGTAGTATATTTCACATTCACAAACATTGTTTCTTGAGTAAATGAATATTTATTATAGATTCTCACACAAAACTGATTGTAGGAAAGATGAATCTTAACATTCCTCCTTTTTGGGTGAAGGATCTATGACATTGTTAGTTGCAGTCCTTTTCTTAGAAATTCAAACTGAGTTTTTGGGAGTGGCTTTGTTAAAATGTCAGCAATTATGTATTTTGATGGATAGTACACAATTTTAATTATGCCACTTTCATATTGATGTCTTATATGTTGAAATTTTACCTCTATATGCTTTGTTTTGGTTTGTGCTTTTTCATTTTTTTTCAGTTTTATGGCGGACAGATTGTGCTCGTAAATGTCTATTGGTAACTGTTGGAGCTGTTCGAGATCACTGAGAAGATTTAATAACAATTTCATCTCTTGCGTAGCGGTTGACGCCGCAATACATTCGGCTTCTGTCGACGATAGTGCTACACTGGTCTGCTTCCTGGAAAGCCAAGCTAAGAGATTGTTACCTAATTTAAATAGGTTGCCTGTGGTAGATTTCCTATCAATTCTATGATTCGCCCAGTCGGCGTCGCTATACACTGTTAGTATTGGTGGTTTTGACTTGTCGATAACAAATTTCAATTCTCTGGTAGTCATCAGATATCTAATGAGTTTCTGATTGGTCTCGCAATCAACTTGTCTTGGCGACTCATTCCTCCTCCCCAAGAGGTTAACTATTGCCGCAATATCGGGTCTTGTTAGTGTTGTGATGTATAATAATCCGCCTATTGCTTGTCTGTACCTTGTATTATTTCCCATTAGTTTTCCCTCTGGATCTAAATTAAAATAGTTAGTGCACATCGGCGTGTAGGTGGGTTTGCTAAGGGTTAAGTTGAACTTTTCCGCGATTTCTGTTATTTTGTGCTCCTGATCGAGTTGTAAATTACCGTTTTCTGTTTTAGTCATATTGATCCCTAAATACTGTGTTACTTGTCCCAGGTTTTTAATTTCGTATTCCCTGGATAATTGGGTATATATCTCGTGCGTATCATCTTTATTACCAGCTACGAGAATATCGTCTACATAGACAATTACATATGCGACTTTTCCATTTTCATTTCTCTTAAACAGTCACTGGTCTGATTAGCATTCTATGAATTTTAAGTTTCTTAGGAATTAGCTAATTTTTAAATTCCATGCCCTGGCGGCCAGTTTAAGGCCATAAATCGCTTTATTCAACTTACACACTTTTTCTTCCTCCCCCTTCTCTTCACACCCTTCCTGTTGATACATATAAACTTCCTCCTCAAGCGTGCCGTGCAGAAAAGCGGTTTTGACGTTAAGGTGCGTCACGTCTAAATTCTTATAAACGGCTGCATTTAAAAATGCTCTCAATGTGGTATGTGATACGACGGGCGCATAAGTTTCGTCGTAATCACATCATATTTTTGTGAGTATCCTTTGGCCACTAACCCGGCCTTATATCTCTCTATAGTTCCATCGGCCCCTCTTTTAGCCTTAAATGTCCACCTCGACCCTATGACGCGCTTTCCGGGTATAGCTTTAATTAATTTCCATGTTTTATTTTGATGTAGCGATCTCATTTCTTCATTTGTCGCTTCCAACCACTTATTTTTTATTTCTGTGTCCTCAATATTTTGTAATTTGGTCCATGATTTAGGTTCCTCAATTTTGCAAAAATTTACAGCTACTCCAAAACGATTTGGAGGTACACCTCTGTTTTGCCTATGTGACCTTCTCGGTTCGAGATTATCCTGCGTTGGGGTTTCTATTTGATCTTCGTTATCATTTGTTAAATCAATTTTGATATTTTCCGCAGGTGTTTGAGCGTCATTTTCATTTTCTGTAATATCATTAACTTCCTCACATTAGGCCCCTCTTCAATAAATTTTACGGTTCTTGAAATTATTATGTTGTTATTCCCCGTATGAATTCTGTACCCTTTGCTTCGAAAATCATACCCCGTCATGACCCCCTCAATTGCTTTTTCGTCAAACTTGGTTCTTTTAGATTTATCTACGTAGGCAAATGCCTTATACCCAAAAGTTTTAATATTAGATAGGTCGGGCTTTCTATTATTCCACAATTTGTACGGTGTTGCGTGATTTTCATTTGCATTTGTTGGCAGTCGTTTGGTTAAATATGTGACTGTCATCACCGCTTCCCCCCAGAAATGCTTAGGCAATTTCGCATCTGACAGCATAGTACGTGCCATTTCAACCATTGTTCTGTTTACCTTTCCGAAACGCCATTTTGTGGGCTACTGTACGGGAAACTTAATTGGCGTTCTATGCCGTTTTCGGCCAAATAGTTTTCGAAGCTCTCACCAAGATATTTTTTGGCGTTATCTGATCTTATAGATTTTATTACTTTCCCGAATTTATTTTTTGTTAGGGCTACATACTGTTTTAACTTCTCGACCGCTTCAGACTTATGCGCTAATAGGTACGTCATAGTAAACCGACTATAATCGTCTGTGAACGTTATGAAATAACGCTTTCCTCATGGGGTTTCTGTCGCCATGAGTCCACAGATGTCGGAATGTGTAAGAGAGCATATTTCTTTGCTCCTGTTTTTAGCTAATTTGGGATAGGGTAAAACTGAGAGTTTCCCCTCAATACACTTAGTGCAGTGCGTCTCATGCTTACAGTTGTTTATAACTATTCCCTCAGCCAATTTATGATTAACTAAATATTTAATTGCGTCAAAATTTTTATGACCTAGTCTCCGGTGCCATTTATGTATACAGTTTTCGTTATTACATGAGGTTTGTGTACTTAAGGTGCAACCATACTCATCTCTGGGATTTATTTCGTAGAGGTTGTTGTTCAGTTTAGCAGTTAAGATAGTGTTGTTATCTTTAACGAAAAAACATGTTTCCTTCTCAAAAATCACTTTTATATTATTGTCGGTTGCCATTTTTACTGACTACTCTTTAATTCCGGGCAATACAGTACATCCTGAAGTGTTATACTATTTTTCAGATCCGTATTTAGAGTTACGTCACCTAAACTTTGAGAATTTAATCTTTTCCCGTTAGCTATGGTGATGTTACCAAAATTACCTGGTGTAAATGTTGTGAAGTGCTCTTTTGTGGATGTAACATGCCTTGTACAACCTGAATCTATATAATGTATGTGTTAGGGTTTTTTGTTTGTGTTTCGTTAACTAGTGTTGATTTATTTTCAAATTTATGTTCAACTGGGGGAAGAGGAACGTCAGAGTCGTTTTTCTCACTAGCTGTGTTTATTTTGCTATTAAAGCAAAAATTAGATGAGTTATCTTTACTATTTTCTTGGCTTTTATAGTTCCCGGTATTTGTTCTGTAACCACCGCTGTTATTATACTTTCTATTCCTGTTATACTCATTTTGTAATTATTCTTCTGGGAATTATATTTCTCTTTATTTTTCAATTGAAAACATTCGTTTCTAAGGTGGCCAGTGCGTGAACAAAAGTTACAAAATTTATTGGTTTTATGGGTTTTGTTTACAGTTTTGTACGCCGTGTCGATGGGATGTAAGCTGGCGTTTCTGCTCTCTATGTTGTACGCCGTTTGTCTAGTATGCGAACTAGTGTTTTTACTTTCTGTACGATGTGAGAATTCGTCTATTAATTTATTCTTCACAAATTCCGGTTTAAGATCACTCTCAACACTCGTCTCAAGTGCAGTAATCATAGTTGCGTAAGATGGAGGCCGGGAGCAAAGTATGATAGCCACAATATGTGACTCATTGATGTCTTCGCCAATGGCCGAGAGCCTATCTCTTATTATTAGTATATTGTTTATATGATCATTCATATTACCTCCCTCTGACAATTTTTGTGAGTATAATTTCGTAAGGAGGAATAATTTCGAAGATAAATTCTCGCGCTGATGTATGGATTTAAGCCTGTCCCAGACCTCCTTCGGGGTTTGAAGATTTTTTACACTAACAATCTGATTGTCTTCTATGCAAAGATTAATGATAGCTTTTGCTTTTATGCTATTTTTTAAGTATGCCGCGTTTGGCGTTTCTGTTGGGGCCTCTAGACAATACTTAAAGAGGTCGTCCTTAATGAGTAAATTTTCGATTTTGAACGCCCAATTCAGATAATTCGTATTATTTAATTTCTCAATAGATGCTGAATCCTTAGACATGGCCATTGTATAATTCTTAGTAATTTATATATCACAATATGTTATAAGTGAATTCGGAAGTTTTGCAACTTTCCTTATTTTTCTTATTTATATCACCAACTTAATATTTATAATATTCAGATATACAATATTAACATATTGTCATGTCATGTAAACGCCGTTTTATATATGTATATATATGCATATATCACTAATTTTCAATATTCATAAATATAAATTTGTATTTTTTTTTCACATTTGCATATCATAGTTTTCATAAAGTGCGTTACTGGCTACTTTTCATTTTATTAAGCACTATTATGCATTATGCTGGGTTATATTTGTATATATCTCACGTCCCTTATTCAAGCCTCAAGGCTCATAATTTATAGAAAATTTTAAGCGAAAAACGTGAGACTGAATTGCCGTTGGCAAAGAAAAGGACCCAGTTTATATTTGAATGATATATATATAGCACATGAATTGTAATAAAAGAGATGGCCTACCTGCAATTGGTTATCATTTGGAGTAGAAGGCTTTTTCTTTGCACCTGAAAAAATATTTATTTATTTGTATGGATAGCGATGAGTTGTTAAGTAACTTCGACGCAGCAGGAGATTTTTAGCAGGGATTCAACTCGCATATAAACTTTTATTTTCTTGATTACTGGAAAAATAAAATAGATCAGGTGAAACATTTATATTGCATTCATGGTGAAATTTATAACAGTTTTTTAAACTGTTGAATAGAGTGCAACTTGGTTCTGATAGACTTCTTTCAGAACATAAAAAGTTGCGAAATTATTTGGACGCACGTCCTACAGGCATGGAGATTTGCGCGAGACTGAATGTTCATTGGGGCTGCTAAACTGAAATCTGGATACTTCATTACGTAAAACAAAGCTTCTTGTTGAAGTCAGCAGTTTCTATTGTATGAAATAAAGTTTATTTAAATGTCTAAAAGACTCCATTCAGTGTCGTCATCTGTGAACCGTAATTTGAACTAGTCTTGAAAGGATTGAAGAAATGTAAAGTTTTGGTGTCCCCCCCCCTAGTGCAGCAAAGAAAAAGTTTTTTATGAAATACTGATTGTTATTGATTGAAAAAAAGTTTTGTTAAAGTACACTGTATATTGTCTGGCATATGTTCACAAACACACATTGTAGCATATTTTAAATTCACAAACATTGTAGTATATTTCACATTCACAAACATTGTTTCTTGAGTAAATGAATATTTATTATAGATTCTCACACAAAACTGATTGTAGGATAAAATGAATTTTAACATTTTTTGTCCAGTTTCTTGAATGACGGCATCTTTTTGCTGCATTTGTGTATTATTTTGCAATAGTGACATCCTATGCATATGCATGCTGTACTGTAGATGTTTAAGAGTGGATCGTAAATGTGGAATTCTTAAACGGATGCGAATGACGTCATATTACATAACATAAAATATGTGCTTTAAATCTTAAAATTGAAATATGTTTTGTACTATTTATATATACATATATTTTTTTTCATCGGGGGCGACACTAAATTCTGAAAAAGCAGAATTCCTGTTTTCTAGTTTTTTACTCTTTTCTCTCTTGAAATGAGTGTTATAAATTCCTTTTGATATGAAAAATCTTTTTGAAAAATTCAAATGCATGTTTTTTAAATTTTAAATTTTATTAGTGTTAAATTTTATTTATCTTTTGAAAGCATAATTCTTTTTGCAAACTCTTTTGAATTTTAGATGAAATAAAACTAAATTAAAAAAAGATCGGATAAAATAAATCTATAGGGCATAAAATTATTCTTTATTTTTGTAAATATTTTTTTACTCTTTTCTCCTTTGAAATGGTTTTTACATATAAATTCCTTTTCATGTGTAAAATCTTGTCAAAGAATTCAAATTCAAAAATTTAATTTTAAATTTCATTAGTATTAACATTTTATATATCTTTTGAATTCATAATTATTTCAGTACATTTTTTTATATTTCTGCGTACAATAAAACTAAATGAAAAAAAGAGCAAGTGAAATATATCTACGGGGCACAAAACTGTACTTTTTTTTTATTATTAAACATTCTTTAAGTTTTAATTATAAATTATAATTGCATAAATTGTTATGAAATTTTATGAATTAAAAATTTTGACAAAAATTAAATATTCTTTAAAACTGTTGAAATAGGTTTTTACATATAAATTGCTTTTCATACGTAAAATTTTTTTTAAAAATCAAATTCAAGTACAAAAAATTTATGTATTTTCTGAAAGAAGAATATTTTTGAGAACTTTTTTGATTTTTGAGTGCAGAGTAGAATAAATTAGATGGCTTCAGGTTTTACAAATGTATTTATTTGAATAGTTAATATTTTTAAAAACAATAAGAGAATTTTTTATATATGGGAACCCTTATTTTCAAAATTTTCTTTCAGAACAAAAAATCCATAAAAGTTAAACCGAATTAAAGAATATGAACTGAAAAAGAATGTATAAAATTTCGTAAATTTATTTTTAAATATTTTTAATTCGCTATTTTAAATATATTTGGTTTAAAAATCTTGTTATATCAATTTAAATGTGACAGATCTTGAAAAGTACATTGTGTAAAAAAGGAACATAAGGTTTTAAATACCCCGATCTGTTAAAAAATGACCATCTTAGACAATTACAGACAATATAACATAAACAATGTTATATCTTTAAAATCTTTAATTCCCAATTTTAAATAGATTTATCTTAGAAATTTTGTTATATCGATTTAAATGTGTCGCGGAAATCGTGAATAGAGCATAGTAGTAACACCTATTATGCAGTAAAAACTAATAACCCATACCTAATAAGGATCTATTTATATCAAGGTATAACAGAATATGAAGTTTGGTTAATTTGCGCGTAGAGAGAGCGCCCACAAAATTTCTGTCAAATACAAACGGACTGACACATAGGCAGGCAGATATGTAGACAGACATTTTCTAAAAACAGTCAAATTGTGTTACTTCCAAAACACATAAATCTGTCGAAAACCGGAAATCGAAAATTTTCACGAACCCAATACGTAAAGATAGAAAAAAAATTAATAAACATAAGGACTGTCAATTTGATCCAAAGAGTTTCAGTTTTAAGTTTCTTTTGCTTATTTGGCAATTTTATAAAAATAAATTAATAAATATTTGTTTAAAAAAGGTATTTAGAAAAAATTCTTGTCAAATATTTAGTGTTTAAAATTTAAGTAAGCATAATTTGACAACGATCAATACTTGTCTAGTATTGTTTGTAGGCTAAGCATTACAAAATCTTCCAATTTGCACGTGGTTTTATTTACTTGTTTTTTCTCTTATTTTTTTAATAGACTGTAAAATACTTTCTGAACAAAAATATCTTGAATGAACTTTATTTGCAGTGGCTGACGCTTCGGCAAAACTCATTGATGGCGTGTTTTCTGGCTCGTTCTCATCTTTCGGATCCTTTGACCAATGTTTAGAGATAGTTAATCCGAAAAAGACTTTGCAAGGAAAGTACTGCACTTTACAATTCTGGCCCTACTTACCTCCGAAACCGCGATTTTACGCCCTGAATCAGAGACTGAAGGCATTCAGAAGATTTGAAAATGATACAAGTGTAAGTATAAAAAAAGAAAGTAAAAATCATGCGTCAAGCATAGATTATGAAACACAAACACATTCAGAATAATGTTACAAAACAGCACCGTTTAATAAGTTAAAATATTATGTCTACTTCAACCATATGGAAACGCATAACACATTCCAAAACCCAATTTCAGCTGCTCCCATCTACAATCGGAAAGTTATCCGGATTCTTTGAGCAGCCCTGTATATGATATATAGATTTGTATGTATTAACTATCTGCATGCCAAAATTTAGTTCAGTTAAGAAATACACATAAACATAAGTTGAAAATTCCCCTTCAGCAATTTCCGTTCATAAGGAGAATAGTACGTGAGTTCTTTTGTGCTGCCCTTATATGAAGTATAGAATTTATATACAACGAGTAAAATGCAAAAAATCAGTTAAATTTAAAAGTGCATGGCAAAATTGAAAACGCACTTCAAGCAATTATTACTCAAAGACAGTACTGTAACCGATTTCTTTTGTGTGTTCCCTGTAGAGGAACGACAAATTTCTATGAATGTCCAATTCCAGGGATGGCAAACCTTTTTGGCTATGCGTGCCAAAAATTTCAAAATTATTGTTTACCAACATTCTAACGTGCCAGAAACATTTTAACTTAGATAAAATCTAATAATTAATTTTTATAGAATTTTTACTCAAATATTTTTACACTTACACTAAATTCTATTCCTAAGTTATTTATTATGCTGTATCTATTTACTCAATAATATAACCATGTCGAATAGAATTCCAAGTTAATAATCTATAAATGAGTTTTTCTTTTATTGTATACTACCGAATCTGATAATTTTAGTTGTAGAAACTGGTTCAATAGATACATATTATTTACAGTAATAGTTAAAATTCAATTTTCAAAATTATAACCTAAATATAATAAAACCTAAAATGACTTAAAACCCTAAACCTAAATAAAATAAAACCTAATCTGAAGAAGAAGAAGTTTGTCAATTAGGTATATTACTATGCAAACTATCTATGTATATCTAAAAATTCAATTTTCAAAAACCTTTGAAATTCCATAAAGAAGCAAAAGTTTTTGAAAAACACTACATGCTGAATGGTTTGGCGAGAAAATGACGCTACAAGGCGCTTTCATTGAAATTTATAATACTTTAATTCATTCAAAGTTTACGGATTATGTTAAAGTAAATTATATATCTATTACACAAACTATACTTTTTGTTATGATTGTTCTCCATAAACTGAATATAATCTATAATTTTTTGCGCGTGCTAGAGAAGTTTTCCTAAGTGCCAAGTTCGGCACGCGTGCCATAGGTTCGCCATACCTGTCCTATTCTATCGTAATCATCTTGGAGTGACATTCAGTGATCTATATCAGTTTCAATACATTTGAAATAGCCTAATCTCATTAAAATACTCTGCAAACGATTTTCCCCATATACCATAATGTAATGGAATTCTTTTGACTGCCCTTGTAAAGGAACTATTAATCCCAAACACTTTATATACAATACCAAACACGCCTTGGTGATCCTAAGTAACGTTTATCAATTGCATGAAAATCCGAATATTTTTACGGGAGTTAGAGCGTGGACAGACGGACAGACAAACCGAATGCATAAACACTTTTCATCTTTGTTGGAAAGTGTAAAAAAGACAGTATAAATTGAAGCCAAATAAATTACACA
This sequence comes from Maratus speciosus, assembly GCA_963932465.1. NCBI lineage: Eukaryota > Metazoa > Arthropoda > Arachnida > Araneae > Salticidae > Maratus > Maratus speciosus. The sequence goes on from OZ010789.1 coordinate 159,105,144, forward strand.
TGATTTATATGACAGTGTGGATTATGTAGCAGAAATCCTTCGTTATAAATCACACTCTAAACTCTAAAAGAAACGAAAAAAATACAGGTAGAAAGTTGCCGGAACATCCTGCAATTGGAAAAGATTTTTCTGTCATATGAAGACATTTCTGCCTTTTGATTGAAGAATATTAGGAAATTTTCAGTTTAGGTTCGCGAATTTTTGTGATTTCGGGTTAACAAGACATGCAATCTCTTCAATATAAATAGGCTAAACAGTACCAAACAAGAAAGATAAAATCATGCGTCAAGCATAGATTATGAAATACTTTCCAACACATTCAGAATAATGATACAAAACTGCACCGTTTAATAAGTTAAAATATTATGTCTAATTAACCATATGGAGACGCATAACACATCATTTGAAAACCGAAATTCAGCTGTTCGCATCTACAATCGGAAAATTATACGGAGTCTTTGAACAGCCCTGTATATATTGTATTGCCCTATTATATAGTAATAATCTTGTAGTGAAATTCAGTGATTTATATCAATTCCAATACATTTGAAATAGCATAATGTTATTAAAATATACTGCAAACGATTTTTTTCCATTGATTATCATGTAACGGAACTCTTTTGAGCGCCCTTGTAAATGAACTATTAATCCCATATACTTCATATACAATAACAAACATGCTTTGGTGACCCTAAATAACGTTTATTAATTGCAAGAAAATCCGAGTATATTTACGGGAGTTAGAGCGTGGCCAGACAAACCGAATGCATAAACACTTTTCAACTTTGTTGGAAGGTGTTAAAAATGACAAAAATGTGAATATATTAATAATTGCTAGCCTTTATATTTTTTATATTCGATTATTCCGATGGTAAATGAAAAACAGAACTGTTATTAAAAGAGGAGACAGATCATTAAAGCTCTGATGGATGCGTTCATTCGCAGGTTATGAAATTCGAATGATATAAGTTGCAACGTCTGCACGAAACATGTTAATGGAAATCAATGAACTAGTTGAATTTAGCTTTAGGAATTTTACATATTAGCCTTTGAATAAGGGGAAGAAAAAACTACCATATACCGGGTGACCAGAAATAAACGCCTCAGTTTGAAAATTCAGTTATTCATTAACTATAATAAATTTGACAATGAAAAAAACTGACATTTATATCTGGTTGTTCTTAAATTTTATATACTGTAATTTTTACAGCAGTTCATATTTTCCTCAATAGATGACGCTGCACCGTCTCAAACAACAATAATGCTCAAACTAGCATGTAAAACGGTATACAAAGTATCTCAGTTTGAAATATTTGTTTTATTTAGCGATTGAAACACGAAAAGACAATTGAATTTTTAAAATTTATTTGAGCATTCGTAATGTTTTACACGGTGCAGAGATATCTATAGACGAAAATTTAAACTATTTTTAGAATTACAGTACATGAAATTTAAGAGCCATCAGATGTAAATGCCACTCATTTCATGTTCATATTTATTATAGTTAAGGAATTTTCAAATTGGGGCGTTTATTTCTGGTCACTCTGTATTTCAAAAGCCAAGCTTTAATTTTAAATGATCCAAAATTCAAATGAGAGCTATCTCATATTTCATCGTGACATATCATAGAGTACATTTAGTAAGAACTATTTCATTACATTTTGAGGCTCACTGTAACTGTGTACTACTCGCATTTAAAACTAAAATTTAACACATTTTACCAGAAACTGAAATTTAATGCGATGTATTATATTTTTGGACGTATCTGGCAATATTATTTAGTACATATGTAAATATATTAGGTATGAAAACTAAGCTGTAATTTTAAATGATTAAAAGTTCAAAAGAGAGCTATCTCATATTTCATCGTGATACATCATAGAGTACATTTAGTAAGAACTAATATCATTACATTTTGAGGCTCAATTTAACTGTATTTCTCGCATTTAAAACTCAAATTTAACGCATTTTAACAGAAACTGAAATTTAATGCGATGCATTAAATTTTTGGATCTATCTAGCAATGAATTTGGATCTATCTAGCAATGAAAACAGTTAATGGGCTCCGTGATAATTAATTAATTCTCTTACATGTTTAGATGTTTTCGTGCGTGTGAAACTTTTGAAGGAAATCTTAAGAAATGTAGAATCGGGGAAAAAGAAGTACTAAATACATTTTACTAATTCTGGCGCAAATGATCTTGAAACAATGAAATTAACAATCAATGTGGAATAATGCCTTTTATCAATCGTTATGCGTAAATTATGTTTGAAAGATCATCTACATACAGGGTGATTCAAAATGAATCGGACAAAAAGAAAACATTCCTGGTGACTGCTGTAATGGGTTTATTTTTGAAATACAAATTTAACGTGAAACTATATGTAACTAAACAAGTTTCGCTGTGCTCTATAAAACTTGTATATTTGTACTTTCAAGCTCTATTTTTATTTTCCAATTAAATCCATTACAGTAATTGAACATCGCTTGATTTTTATCCCATTCTTTTTGAATCACCCTGTATTATAATTTGCACAACCTTTTAAATTTTCTACAGCGAAAAACAATAAAAAAAGAAAAAATAATCATAATTTATTGTTAAAGTTACTCTCGGAAACAGATATTCTAACGATTTGCATTGAAAGTTTTTTAATTTAGAAAGTGTAGTGCCGAAAACAGACACAACATACAGGAGACTTGAAAGTAAAGGGTGGCAGTACAGAAAATGAAAGTACACTGGTTATCAAAAATTAAGGAAAAGTCACAAAATGCTAATTTTCAAAAACCGAACACTCAAAAGGAAATAATATAATTCGAGTAATTACTATCTCTACAACAGAGCTAGCCCATATAACATCTCATTCATGTCACACATGGTCACAAGTGTCACAGTCACTACGGTGAAGCAAAAAAAAAAAAAAATAGGAAATTACATACATCTCATTATGAGTCTCAAATGATCACCATATGTGACTCCAGTGAGAAGTCAATGTGACTGCTGCTTTGTGACGAGTCACAAGGTGACTGTACAATGTAGTTAAATTGTGAGTCTCATGTGGCTGTCATTTTGAGACTCAATTTCATAGTCATCATGAACGTTGTATTATGATAAGTCACCAAATAATATCATATTATAGCCACATGGAGACTTTTCCCAAAAGAGCACAATGATGACTTCACAGTAGTCTCTCTGTCACCTGAAAGTCATCATGTGACTTTAATGTGACATTATTTGGTAACTTATCACAATGCAGCGTTCACGATGACTTTGAAATTGAGTCTACAAATGACAGTCACATGAGAGTCACAATGTAACTACATTGTAAAGTCACATGGTGACTCGTCCCAAAGCAGCAGTCACAGTGACGCCTCAGTGGAGTGACATATAGTGATTATTTGAGACTCATAATAAGATGTATGGAATTTCCTATTTTTTTTGCTTCACCGTAGTGACTGTGGCATTTGTGACCATGTGTGACATGAATGAGATGTTATATGGACTAGCTGTGTTGTAGAGATAGTAATTACTTGAATTATATTATTTCCTTTTGAGTATTCGCGTATTTGAAAATTAGCATTTCGTGACTTTTCCTTAATTTTTGATAACCAGTGTGTCACTACGTCGCGCGTTGTGAGTACGGCATAATGAAGTAATATACAATAAAACTTCTTGTAGATGAAGTCTTAATTAAAATAAAGATAGAAATATTTTCGGCACTACAGGAAGGTTTGAACTCCTACAGTTAATACTTTATATATATATATATATATAAACATTATATAATTACAAATCCTCATATATTTCCAATTACTATAATTAAATTAATAAATTAAGCTACAATTCATAACTCTGACATTATACAAAATAAAGTTGGAACTTTTAACTAGTAATACAAAATAAATTGACAACTAATGAACGACAGTGATATGATTATGTTGAAATGAAGTTTAATATAGACCATGAAAGATGACAAACATGCAGCATATATATATAGTATATATATGAGGGCGTGAGTTTGAAAACTCGCCTTATTCAAAATTAAAAACATTGAATTTTTTCTATCAATCTATTCTATTGGTGAACCTGCATTGAAAAAATACTAAAAGCTGAAAAAAAAAAAAAAAAAAAAACTAGCTTTATAGTGTATTTTTGGCAATGTAAAATCTTGGTTTACAATGAAAACCAATGGAAGCAGTCGGAGGTTTTTTACGATTTCCCAAAAGTTGATTTTCTGGATAAGGCGAGTTTTGAAACTCGCGTCCTCATACGTATTTATTATTATTATTTTCTGTTACTTTGTTCTGTTATTCTGTTATTTTCATTATTTTTCATTACCTTCCTTATTTTACTTGTTTCTCACAGGGTTTCGAGATTTTTTTAAACTGTACTTACTCAAAAGCGTTTATTTGTAAAAAAAATTTAAGATATGTGATGATTTAGGTTTAAGACTACTCTATTTACTATTGCTATGCATAATACATATTTTTTTTCTGGAATTATTTAAAAAAATTAATATCAAAATTTTGTTAACGTATTTATTTTTTGTTACACGCATCATTTTCTTAAAGGTCATGGGTGAATTCACGAAACACCTTCAGCTTTTCTACATGTTTCCATTGAGATGGGGAGTCTGCTTACCATCACCATGTTCCGAATCAGACTTATCCAACATTACTGCTCAAGGTAATTATTTCAGCTTATCAACCGCACACTGTAAAAAAAAAAAAGGACAAATGTTTCCTAATTTATAAAAATATAATATAACCACGAACGAAAATAAACAATAACCCCTCCCGTGTTACCTATAATTTCGAAAAGCGTTCTTAATTTTTAAATATATCAGAAACCAATATAGTTTCGAGATTTAAAGAATCTAATATATAAAAATGAAAATTTATCTGTCTGTAATTCTATACAAATCCACAGTTTAAAGCCAGAAATGTCAAATATTACGTACATGAGCATTAAAACACGGCCGAGGCGACTAAAGTAATCCGAAATCGAAATAATTTATAGTTAATTTTTAATTAATAAAAAACCACCAATTTAACAGCAATTTCATATCAAATTTAAACATTTTTCGTTACGGCAGTTGCCAATAATTAAAAATCCACAATAAAATTCTTACCGCAACAATTACTTTTCTATTGCAAGATTTCCACGTGAAAAATAAAAATCAAATAAATAGTTTGATAAAGTAAAAAAAAAAAAAAAAAAAAAAAGTGAATATTACGTCATATTGGAAATATAGTGGGCGTCAGCAGATGAATATATAACGTCATATGAGTTTGAGAAACCGTATTGAAACATGATAAAAAAAAAAAAAACCGACTATGGAAATAGGGGCATATTTTAACATTTTGAGGTTTTCTGAATTTTTGTTCGCCGTTTTTAAATCAATATATGTACATACGTGAGTGTATGCGTATCTATTAGAATTTCCACAAAGGTTTAGGTCCCTAGAGCTCATTCTTAGTGAAGAACAGAAAAATAATTTCAGATTTTTCTAAAAATAAAATTCATAGAATTTTTGTACTTGCCATTTTTCTTTAATCATGAAAAAAATTTTAAATAACAAAATACTCGGAAACAACTTTTCATCAAAAGGTAGTTAGGTAATCTGTTAAAAGATAAGTAGGTAATCTGTCGTCCGAATTAAATGAAAAAAAGAGTGAAAATTATGTAAGAAAACCCCAAAACATTCTTAAAATTCCGGGCAACGCTGGGTACTTTAGCTAGTTATTTATTAAAAAAAAGTTTCTTTTGCTGTCAACGATTTTCGAAAACGTTTCCCAATAATTTTTGTAACGCATTAATCAGTTTACTCAAACCGGGATATCTGTTTTTAGGATGCTATCAATTCTCAATTAAACATTATCATGTGTAATTAAATTTATTCATGCAAGAGTAACAAAATAATATTAATGGTAATGTTAATCTTAATGTTGTTAATTTATCATGTTTTGTTTGTTGAACAGAAAAATGTTTACTTGAGAAATGATAGCATCCAAACACACAATGCTCCGGGTTGTGAAAACTGATTAACCCTTTCGGGACGGGTGATGCATATATGCATCGTCAAAAGGTGCATGTGAAATTTGTTTTTAGCACCATTAATAAATAAATGTAATATTTGTCTTTTTTAATTACAGTATCGTTTGGCATTTTACAAGTAAAGGGAACTGTTTAAAAAAAAGCGGTGCCATCCAAATAAAATTTGTATAAAGGGTGCCGTTTCGAAAGGATTGGTACCTACAAAAAAATGCACGGACACGATTCGAAAAGCAGGGGCAGCAAAACAAACGCTGTTTTTATATATAAAAAAAATTAAATCTCGAAAATATATTGGTTTCTGAAGTTTCTAAAGATAAGGAGCGCTTTTCCGAATCATGGATAACTCGGAAGGTGTTACTGTATATTTTCTCTTGTGGTTACAGAGGGTGTCCCAAAAGTCCCGGATACATTTTACAATTCAATATAAAATCAAGTAATTGTCGTACAGGAGTGAGATTTGGACTAAAACGATTACGATGAAAAGTTTTCTTCAAGCGAATGAAAATAATTAGTTCCAAAATTCGGTCATAAATGGGGCCACTTGTCCGTATGTTTGGTTTCAAACATGTGTTTTTTCTGATTTTCAGATAACTTTTGAGGCTGTGACACCGAAATGACGACTGAGAAAGGAAATGAGAATGGGAGTCGTCATTCCTGTGTCACAGCGTCAAAGCTAATCTGAAAATCTGAAAAAGCACATGTTTGAAAACAAACATAGGGGCAAGTGGTGCCATTTATGACCGAAGATTAGAACTAATTATTTCCATTTGCTGGAAGAAAACTTTTCATCGTGGGTAGCATTTTAGTCCAAACCGCAATCCTGTACGACAATTACTTGATTTTATATTGAATTTTAAAATGTGTCAGGGACTTTTGTGATACCCTGTATTATACTTCCTGGATTAAGAAACGTTTGTCTTTTTTACAGTGCATTTACTATACCCGAGAGATTTTTTTTATTTTTATAAAAGCTTCCAAGAACAAATAAAAATTATATTAATACTTGTGTTCTTTAAAGGATTTTTTATTTATTTTCTTATATTTAGTGTCCAAGCGTTTCATGGAAATCAATATTACTGTCCCTCGTTGCGAAGTCAAAGAGCCATATAAGCTAGAGAACTATCAAATTCCAATATTGTAAGTAAATCTGTGCCTTTAATAGTACATTATACTTAATACCTTTTTAAACGAATGAAATAACTAAAGACTTATAGGTTACACAGAATTATAAAATAGAAAGACATTATTTAAATGATTCTGAAAAGTTGAATTTCATTATAATAAATAAAAAAATTACACTATATTATGTTTCAACACCATTAAAAAAAGTCATTTAAAATCTATATTATAAAAGAATAAGTCGGAACTTGTACGTCAAACGTAGCAAATGAGGTACGTTCGTGCTATAACTAGTTTTATAAACATTCAGATCATAAATGTTGCACTCTTATGCATGGATACAAAATTTATAACGATTATATATATTAAATTAAGTAATACGGAAATAATAGGACTCCCTCTTAAAAAGGACGTAATCACCATGGCAACCTACAATCATTACCTATCATGGGATATCATTGAATTAATTACGTATAATAGGATTTAATAGAATGAAGAAAACTTTTATTAATATCTTTTTAAGTTTTGGTTCGATTTTCATAAAATTTGAAAAGACTCGACAAAATTCTGCAACGATATTAAATTTCAAACGGATCGATTATTGCGCTGTTATATAAGAACAGACGGACAGACAGACAGACGGACGGATCAGACGACGACTATAGGTGCTACGTATTTATATAATTACGTGTCAGTGAGTTAAGCTGACGTTATTTTTACGTTGGCAACACCAGACGAAAAAATTTCGCTTTTACTGCACTGTTTTAAGTTTGTAAACATTTCCCAATTTTGCACCATCGCATAGGAAAAATATTATCTTTCAAATGTAATTTGTTTGAAAACTATCACTATTTACTGATTTTTAATGGTTATAAAAAAAGTAATTTTCAAGCATGATTTTTTAAAAATCTATCATCTCTAACGCATGCAGAAGATTACGAAAGATTTGCCCGTTTGCACTTAAAACGATATAAATAGTTCAGAATTTGTTTCCTGCTAATATTCCATAAGGAAATTAAAACTTCATCAATAAAGAAAATAATACAAATTAAACTAGAATTTAACAAACATAATCGAACTACGCGCTTGAACCATTGAAATTATCAGATTAGAATATGTTGTTGTACGTCTTTGACGATTTCTTCGGCTATTTACTTCTGCTATACGGCTAATACGAAAATATAACATTTATTAAAACTTTATTTGAATACATTATCGATATTTTGCATATAATTTTTTTTTGTTGTTGTTTATGGGTTATAAAAAAATATTTATTAAATATAAAAAAACTTGAAAACTTCAATAAAAAAAATAGTTTTCACCTATTTTCTGTAACACAGAAAAAAAGGGGAGGGGGGGGGGGTAGATCACCTAGTGAATTAAAAAGAAAAGGAAGATTGCATTATGGTACACTCTGAATTCTAAGTATGCATTGGGTACAGTGATGTGGAAATTAATTGGAGCATTGAGATTAATTGAAGGAACTCTCGATTTCAAACTATTTTTCGAATTTCTTAAGAAATACCGGATGAATTATTTTTCGTCTTCGGCCATATGAGGATCTTGCTTAAACTCACACTTCTCCGTAAATATTCAGTCTCGATTGCATTTAAGGAACCAAGAACAAATTTAATAATAAAGTATTTTAGAAAGTACTGAAATTATGAGCACAGATATCTTCTAGAATTTTCATGATAATTTACTAGTTTATGTATATATGTGTAAACAGAGGCTATGCAAAATGGGAAAAATCTGGTAGCCAGCAAAATTTTTTAGTCGCCAGTAAAAATAATTATCCCTTCCCACTCCCAGCGTTGTTAGATTTTTTCCCCTTGTTTCTTAATTTAGGAATCAGTGAATTTTCAAAAGGCATAAAAGTTTTTTATGATTTCATTGAAAAAGGATAATTACGAGTATAATCGTAATATATCTTCAATATCATTTCTCAACGAAACTTATCAAAATTATATAATTCTAAAAAAATGAAATATGTACTACAAAGTTTGAATAAATAAAGTATGCAGTATCATGGAAAATAATTATCCTTTACTAACATAATTTTTTTTCAAAGAAATTATTTAGAAAAAACACTGGCCATGTCTTCAAAATATCAGCTTAATGGTCCTCTACCTAGATAAGAGTTTTACAATACCTTTTCTGACATATTTCTTCAAATTTTGATTTTTTTTTTTTTTTTTACATTTTGATTTTTATTTTATCATATATGTTCGTGTGTATTTTTGACTTTTTGTTTTTTTTAATTGCAAGCACCCTATACATGGGTGATCCGCAAAGTAACGACTGTTTGGGTGTAAAAACTTTAAAAACAAACATTTCTTCAAAGATGGTATTTCTCTGCATAACTGAAGCTAACTTTACTTCTCCCCATAAGCAGCCCTTACATTTCAGTGTTGAATTCAGACACTTTTCTCCGGGAGGGATTTCTGTGGCTCCGGGAGGGACATTATAGAGTTCCGGGAGGGAAATCGCACTGTTTGACCATTGAAAACACAAAATCTCAAATCTTCCGGGGGGGACATCTCACTGCTCCGGGGGGGAATGTCCCCCCCGGGCCACCCCCTGAAATCAACACTGCTTACATTTAAGCATTTGTAATATCTGTTCAGGGAGTTTTACAGTCCTCATGTTGTATTCAGTTGCCGCAAGAGCCGTATTAAACATTTATGCCCCGACGGTACTTTGAAGTACCATTAACCTCTTCACTCCCAGGACGTACGCTGCGTCCGTCATTTCAGTAATCAGCGACCAGGACGTACAGGGCGTACCAGGACGTACTTCCTCTCATTTCAGCTTCTAGAATGCTTTTGAATGCTCTTGTCATTCATAGAAATGCTAGTAGTGAGTATGTTAGGTTCAAAGATTTTACTATAAAATGTTCCGAAGAAATACTTATAGAGTATAGTGACAGTTATAAAGAAATGTTTTTTGCTGGTAGCAGTAAAGGAGACGAAACTAAAACTCTCCATAAACTTGTTCAGATTCCAAGCACAGATCGAAAGAAGCGTCCCCAAAAGCGATGCCGTATTTGTACAACTAAACATGGTAGGAAAGATACTCGGCTAATGTGTTCTGGTTGTGAAGATTTTCCAGGACTGTGCAGTAGAAGTCATTTTGATCAATATCATAAATCTTTAAAATAAATTCCCGAGTTTTAGGTATATACTGTATGTATGTATATCAGTGTATGCACATAATGCGCAAGTTTTATATATTATTTTATACGTATTATGATAATGTTGTAAATCCTTTAACGATCATAAATTCATTACTATAATATCACGGAAGTTAGGAAATGATTTATGACACAAACATTTTACACCACACAGCCTGGTGTATAGCCCTTCCCCAGCGAAATTAATCCTGAGAGTGAAGTGGTTAAACTAACCTATTATAAAATTCATTTAATAGATCGATTAGTAGTAATGCAATTTAGAATGAGTTATATATACTTTACTTTATCTTGTTCTAAAAGCAACATTGGTTGCACCAACGAAAAATTATTTTTAAAAGGATGACTTATTTTGCCTTTGCATCTTTTCAGCTTTCTTGACATTGAAAGATTGCGCGGGGGGGGGGGGGGTTCAGTTTGGAAATATTTCTATATTTCTATTGTAAGAACATTATATTTGTACATTTCCTTATTCTACAAAATACTAAAAAAAAAATATTTTAAATAAAAGATTTCAGTGGAGTTATAAATATTATATAAATTTGCTATAAATTCAAATTAATTAATTTTAATTGGCAAAATCCCTCTAAAATTTATTAAATGATTGTGTACATCTTCTAACGTCGTTTCCAAAATTCACAAAAAATGCTTTAGAAGATGAGATTTTCATGAATTCATAATTTGGGACATAAAGGGTTAAGCCAGTTGTTCGCTGCAGTCTTCAACTCATCATCACTTCCCATCGTACACAAATTTTGTTGTAACCAAGATGTTCTGACACAATTCCACCAAACAAAGAACATGAAATATGTGCGAAAGTGATGTGCAACCGTCGAGGATTATGCACCTTCGACGGTTAATGACTACGATATGTCCTCGACTAAGGGTTATGTTATGCCAGGGCTTGTGCGCTCTCAACGAGTTGCACATGACTTTCCACACATTTCACGTTCTTTTCTTGATGGAATGATGTCAGTACATCCCTGCTACAACAAATTTTGTACACGAAAGGAAGTGATGTAGAGTTAAAGACTGCAACAACTTACTTAATACGGGGCTGACGGCAGCCGAGTAAAGCGTGGAGATTGTAAAACTCCTGGACATATATGACAAATGATTACATGTAGGGGGTGACTATGTGGGGGGAAGTAAAATAAGCTTCACATATGTAGGTAAATAATTGTTTTGAAGAAATGTTTGTTATTAATGTTTTTACAGCCAAACGATCATTGCTTTGTGGATCACTCTTGTATCTATAGCTTTCTATCGTTTATAATCCTTATAATAAAATTCGAATCTTTAGAAACATTTTAAATTAAACCCCTTGAAAAAAATTCGCTTTTGAAGTTATGTCCAAAACAGTTTGAACTCTTATTATATGATCAAGGGGTAATTTGATACTTAATACCATTTTTTTTTTCAAAACGATGATTTTGGTCATTCCAAATGGCTGGATACAATTTAATAAAATTTTCCATGAAGTCAGAAACCTTTTGGATGTACAAAATGACCTACTAGTATGTTCATGAAGTAAGAAATTTAAAAATTATGATTATTTTTATTTAAATATTTTTCAAAATTACGAGATTTTTTGTTTAAAATTTTTTTTCTCAAGAACTAATATCATTATAACTTAAATAATAAAACTTTGTATAAATCACCATGAAAGCAAAACAATACACGGGGCGCGTTTCGAGATGGAAAATGTATTGTGAAGGGATGTATTTTCCAGCACGAAACGCGTCCTATGTATTGTTCTGGTTTCATGGTAATTTATGCAATGTTTTATTATTTTAATTGTGATTTTCGGTTTTTTCGGTGTTGTCTCAACTATGATTATGCATTTTTTTCAGTGTAGGTCATTTTGATTATATCTCCACTCAATGAAACAATTTTGGCTAACTGAAACAATTCAATTATAAGAAATCTTGTGCTCATGGCATATAAAGTGAATTCATTTAGTATAAAAACCTTAAATTTCAAATTAAATAAAAAAAATTTGTATATATCTAGACAATTTTTCAGGACATTAACTGCTAGCATTTATCTCTATTAATCTGTGTTTAAAATTTCATTTCCAAAAGTTAATCAGTTGTGGAGTTATTGCAATCTACAGGGTGCAATATGTTATCTATCGCCGACCTTTGATTTCTCAACCGTTGGTCGTAGACATATAGTTCCAATTAAAAAAACGTTTCAAATGAGGTAAATATTCATGTTGTGGCATTATTTAAAGTCAAAAATCAATTTGATAAAAATTACGAAAACTAACTTTTTATACGGTCCCCCAGTCCCTATAGTTATATTTAGTAACAGTTTACTCAATTCATAACAGATATAACGCAAAAAGTTTGATATCTGTACTACAAAAATTGACACAGTTTTTAAATTTCAAAGTTTGAGATTTTTGCACATGATTTTGTCCTTCATTGAGGGATCAGTTAAAAGATGAATTTAAGTAATTCAAGATCAAAATCAGGGCGCAATGTCCTTTTTACGGCGAAACCACTTTCAGCCGATATCGTCGGTACTTTTGAATGTAATTCGACCCATAAAAGTTAGCTCAAATTTTTAGATGAAATAATTCTATTTGGTGATTCCTCAATTTGGTGATACCGGCAAAAAGTGGTTTCGCCGTTAAAAAGACATTGTACCCTGATTTTGATCTCGAATTACTTTAATTCATCTTTTAGCAGATCCCTTAATAAAAGGCAAAATCATGTGTAAAAATCTCAAACTTTGAAATTTAATAACTGGGTCAGTTTTTGTATTACAGATGTCAAACTTTTTGCGTTATATCTGTTATGACTTGAGTAAACTGTTACTAAATATAACTATAGGGACTGGGGGGACCGTATAAAAAGTTAGATTTCGTAAATTTTATAAAATTGATTTTTTATTTGAAATAATGCCACAGCATGAATATTTACTTCATTTGAAACGTTTTTGTAATTGGAACTATATGTCTACTACCAACGGTTGAGAAATTAAAGGTCGGCGATAGCTATTGCACCCTGTATATTAGAGTCCCTTTTACATGTAATTTTTCAGTTTTAAAGGTACCTTACTCCTGTAAAGACCGTTCAAGATAATTGCTGTTAAATTACTCAATTTTGAAGCTTCCAATCACCAGTTAATATATTTTGGTTGCCCATGGCGACTGCATTTGTCGAGCCCTTCATATACAGAGTGTTCCAAAATTCGACCGTCAAATTAAGAGGGGTGATAGAAGGCATCAAGAGGATGAAAAATTACCATAGAACATGGGATCGCAAACCACATATTTAGTCACAAATACACGGTGTTTCCTCATAACTGAACTTACGTTGACGGTAATAATTTTGAGAAAAATAAAAACATTACAATGAAAATCCAATGATATGTACCTTATTTTGTGTGAAATGTTATAACATCACGAAAAATTATGGAAAAACAAGCAATCGATGATACCGTATGAAATGGCAATCGCAGTCCAAAATATGGAGCGTCAAGTGTATACTGCTGGCGCGCATTATGGAAACTATTATCACTTTCTCGATATTATCATATTTGGAACAAAGGTGAGAATGGCTACTAAAATTTTTATTATAATATACTTCACTTTTCTGAAAGTTATTGCCATCAACACAAATTGAATTAGAACAGAACACCTTGTATTTTTGATTAAACACATGGTTTGCGACCCCATGTTCTATGGTAATTCTTCATCCTCTTGATGCCTTCTATCACCCTCTTAATTTGCCGATCGAATTTTGGAATACCCTGTATATGTATGTAAGTTACCCTATATTTTTTACTTCAGAATTATGAACGAAACAAAGAGCTATCTTTTGCTGATGCACAGTTAACTGTATTTTTCTATAAATGCTAATATAGAATATTTAATGTAATCATTGCAAATTTCAGTATAATGTTTCTTTTGTAAATTGTAATTTTTTTTTTAAAGTCTCGTTAAATTTTGTTTAAAACTCTGTATGTTATAAACGAAAACAATAACAGGGTCAATCCATTTCAAGTGGTCCAGCACTGGTTGCTCGACCATTTTTTAAAAATCTGAAATTTTTTGTACAACAACCCTAACATGATGGAAGTTTAAAATGACTATTATTTTAATTTTATTAATTTTTGTTTGTGCATGGCGGCCATCTTTGTTTCATTGTCTGCAGCAATTTTCTCACAAGAAGGGTTTACGGAATTCTAAATAATTCATCGTTTATTTATCCAATTCAAGTACAAATTAAAGCAATTTGTACAGAATACATTGGGCTAAAATTTGATAATGGAGTAGTACCTAACTGCTTATTGGTAAAATTTAAGCATAAAGTTTCAGTTTTTTTCCAAAATTTGTCCGTTTACAAGAGGAAATTTTTCTAGCAAGGAAAACTGTCAACATGACATAATTTTTTTTACAAATAGGCCGAAAGTACTTGTACTCACACGCCGAGTTCCAGATCTGGGACTTGCTTTCTCTTCGCTAAAAAAAATCCTAAATTTTTCAAAAATGACAAAAATCGCACTTTTCAGACTTTGATATCTCTGGTGGGGCACGAGATAAAAATCTGAAATTTTTTTTTATAAGAGTACTGTATGGTAGTGTTATGCACAAGAAATTTCAGGATGGACATTTGATTACAAGCTGAGATATGGCAAGGGCAACATGTCAAAACAATACTGACAAACTACTGTTTTGTTCTAGTCTCAGCTAAGTATTTATCTCAGAGTGTTATTTAAATTTATTTTTTAGATTATCTTTAAATAATAGTAACAGAAAATAAAGCCTTTTGCAATTAATTAAAAAAAAATAATTATGCCTAAGGCCTACATTTTGTATGGTTTCAGTAATTTTTGTTGCAATTTTAGTAACTAAAAGAAGCCCCAGCACTTTTGCATAAATATATATATATATATATATACATACAAGACCTGAGACAAAAACAGAATAGGGAAAGAGAAAAGCTGTTAATGTTGTCATACTTGTTGAGACATGATCAAACGTGCCAAAACACATTCCTGCTTGTTGGTTTAAAAACCACAATTTTAATGCTGCTTGCCAGTCCCTGAAACTTGTTCCTACCATAAGTAAGTTCCTGTAAATGAAACATTATGCGATGTTACCATGCATTAGCCTTAAGTAATTTTCAGAAAGTAAAGATACTCAAAGCCTTTTCAAAATTTATACTGCAGAAAAATCACATTTTTACATAAGAAGTAAGCTAGGAATTATTAATGAATTGAGACTTGCACATAGTGATTTCAAAGTATATTGCTATGAGCCAGCAGGGTCAAGATCTTCAATCAAGTTATCAAGAGATAGCAAGACTTGGTTCCTACAAATAAAATTTTGAGAAAGATCAAAATTGTGGTTTTTGAACCAACAAGCAAGAATGTGTTTTGACATGTTTGATCATGTCTCAACAAGTATGACAACATTAACAGCTTTTCTTTTTCCCTATGTTGTTTTTGTCTCAGGTCTTGTATAAAAATACTTTTTGTTTCTTTATGTAAAAGTGCTGAGGTTTCTTTTAGTTACTAAAATTACTTACAACAAAAATTACTGAAACCATACAAAATGTATGGCCTTAGGCATAATTATTTTTTTAATTAATTGCTAAGCTTTGCAAAGGTCTTTATTTTCTGTTACTATTATTAAAAGATAATCAAAACATAAATTTAAATCACTCTGAGATAAATACTTAGCTGTAAGTAGAACAAAAAAATAGTTTGGCAATATTGTTTTGACATGTTGCCCTTGCCATATCTCAGCTTGTAGTCAAATGTCCATCCTGAAATTTCTTGTGCATAACACTACTATACAATACTCTTATAAAAAAAAATTTCAGATTTTTATCTTGTGCCCCACCAGAGATATCAAAGCCTGAAAAGTGCGATCTTTGACATTTTTGAAAAATTTGGGATTTTTTTTAGCGAAGAGAAAGCAAGTCCCAGATCTGGAACTCGGCGTGTGAGTACAAGTACTTTCGGCCTATTTGTAAAAAGAAATTATGTCATGTTGACAGTATTCCTTGCTAGAAAAATTTCCTCTTGTAAACGGACAAATTTTGGAAAAAAACTGAATCTTTATGCTTAAATTTTACCAATAAGCAGTTAGTTTCGGAAACTACTCCATTACCAAATTTTTAGCCCAATGTATTCTGTACAAATTGCTTTAATCCGCAGTTGAATTGGATAAATAAACGATGAATTATTTAGAATTCCGTAAACCCTTCTTGTGAGAAAATTGCTGCAGACGATGAAACAAAGATGGCCGCCATGCACAAACAAAAATTAATAAAATTAAAATAATAGTCATTTTAAACTTCCATCATGTTAGGGTTGTTGTACAAAAAATTTCAGATTTTTAAAAAATGGTCGAGCAACCAGTGCTGGACCACTTGAAATGGATTGACCCCCCCCTTCCCCCCCCCCAAAAAAAACAAAAAAACCCGAGAAAAAATCGATTTATAAAGAAACGTTTATAAATTCGTGAAATATTACTTGCTATTCCTACGAAAACACACACAGATATTGCACACAACAAGTAAAAAGTATTTATATTAAATTTATTATTAGTCTTCTAAACACTCTCAAACTGAAATTATACTGGAGATCGTGAATTCTAGTATCTTTTTTACTTAGTTAAATACGAAGAACAATTCATCTAATACTTTTCCTGAACTTAAAAAACAAAGTCTGAGATCAAAAGTTTATCAATATTGTCCGAACTAATTTTCACGCTGTCAAATTTACTGTTAAAAAAATTCACCGACGATTATATTTTTAACATTATAGCCATTGTGTTTTATGAGATAATTAATATGTCATTAGGTAACCTAAAAATATGTATTTTACTGAAAATGATCATGATTAACTAAGTCACGGCTATTATGGCATACATATGATACGTTTTTAAATTGCATGATGTACCGCAAATTCTGAAGAAATTTTACTGAGTAATTAAAGTTGATTAATGAACAGAAACGAGTTTAAGCTCCATTGTTTTAAGTAGTTCATGCATAGAGTTGAACTGCGTAATAATGTATACTTAACACGTTTTTCTCCGTTTCTTTTTATTATTATTATTATTATATTCTTACCCAACAACTATTTTGTATGGGGTACATTGATTGGTTATACATACATCTTATAATGAAAATCAAACAATTTTTTATAGCTTTACTTCCATATATTTTTTAAATGAACCAAACTATATTAACAAAACTAGTTGGCTGAGTCAGTCCCAAAACTTTCTTTTATCTCATATATGTTAATACTTTAAAAATGGTAATTTTTTTAATGGTAAATTTTAGAAACAAAAAGTGAGTAGATATAGATATCTGTTATTTATTTTTGATTACACTTCAAGTCTTTTGTCAATGATTAATCGTGGGAGGAGAGGAAAAATATTTCGTAATAAAGTTTAATCAACAAGTAATATATGAAACAAGTCGGAAATTGTACGTTAAACGGGGCAAATGAGGTGCGTTCGTAATATAACTAGTTTTGTAAATATTCAGATCTTGTTGCAATAGCTCTTATGCAAAAATGTATGTATACAAAATTTATTACGATTATATATATTACATTCAGTAATACGGAAATAATAGGACTCCCTCTTAAATAGGACGTCATCACCATGCCTACCTAGAACCATTACCTATCATGGGATATCATTGAATTAATTACGCATGATAGGATTTAATAGAATGGAGAAAACTTTTATTAAAATCTTTTTAAATTTTGATTTATAAAATTTGAAATGACAAAATTCTGAAACGATTATATATAGTAAATTTCAAACCATTCGGTTTGATAGTTTTTGAGCTGTTACATGCGACAGACGGACGAACCAGGCGACGATTGTAGGCGCTACGTGTTTATATAATTTACGAACGCACATAAAAACATGACATCTTTGCTTATTACAGATATGTAAATTAATCTGGATTGGACAGTTAGGTGATTCAATATGATTTTGTTTCAACAGCTTACTGCGTCCGTTTTGAAACTTCGCAATCACAGCCACAGCGCCATCTTCAGATTGCTTTTTTCCAAAATGTTATACAAACCTAGGTCTGTGACATTACATCAAAACATAAAATTGCGTCGAAAAAAATTCACAAATTCTTCATTTAAACTATAAAAAATAAAGCAAATCGCTCAAACATCGTTATCACAGCGCCTCTTTTCGAGGGAATATTTCCATTTTTAACTGGGACTTGACGACCACAGTCAAAAGCATATATGCGAAGTTTGGTTGAATGCTATCCATAACTTTATGCACTTTCCGATGATATGGGAAGAAAAAATGTACAAAAGTCGCTATCACAGCGCCTTCTTCTGTCGGAATACCCACAGTTTCAACTGAGACTTGCTGACCATAACGCGATATTAAAAAACATGCAAATTTTATTATAGTTTTAGACTTTTAGACTTTCCAACATAGTTGAAAAGTGTTTATGAATTTTGCATGTCTGCTGTCTGTATATCCGAGACCTAACTCACATAAATATACTCGAATTGCCATACAATTTTTATACGTTATTGAGGCTTACAATGGCATGATTGGTATTGAAAATGAAGTGAGTGGCATTTATAGTTCATTTACAGGCAGTAGCGCCAACTTTTGAAAAATATTGGGTGGGCTGAAAATTTTTTGAGTAAAATAACACATACAATTTTTTCCCTTAGTGCGTATGTGTGTGGAGATAGAGGCGGGGAGTAACAAATGTCTAAAGATGATAATTCGAAATTAAATTATTTTTTTTGTCCAAGCAAAATATAAAATTATAATAATTTAATTATAATTTAATAAATAATTTTATTAAATTACATTTTTATGGGTTCTTACTTTAAAATAATTTAATATTTATTACAAATAACATAACAAAAATTGCTAACAATTGAAAGTGACAAAAACTAAATGTTAAGAAAACGCCCAGTTTAGTCACTTAATTGCTTTATCCATTCAAGGCATTAAAACAGATGGCAAAATATGCAGGGAATTTTTTTGGGAGAAAATTTAATTATACATCCGCTGAAGGGGCTCTCAGTGCTCCTGTAAGCCTAATGGATGTCCTTACTATTTTTTAAACATAATTTTTTTGAAGACGTCAATACAACCAAATATTATATCAAAGATTAAATTAAAAAAAAATAATCAATTGAAATTGTGTGGGCGGAGAGATCAAATTATTGGGCGGGCTCGCGCCCCACAAGTTCATATAAGCTGGCGCCACTGTTTACAGGAACACTCAAAAGAATGCCGTTAGATTATGGCCCATCTGGAAAAATCGTCCCCAGTGCATTTGTTGGTGTAAAGATAATTGATACCCATTATACTGAGACAGACTAGAACGTGGTTTTCAGAAGTATAGAGTAAGTAGCATTAAGAATTCGTTTGCTGCTAGTACAAGAAAGCCATATCACAAGCCATATAACAAGAAAGCTATAATTAAATTGACAGTACTCAGAGTACTCTGTAGCGCGATCTAATTGAGAGAATGACTCCAAATTTTGTAAGAAGATTAAACAAGACGGAAGACGAAGGATTCCGCGAAAAAAATTTAGTTCCAAAAGTCACCGCTAAGGGAATATGTGGCGTTGTGTAACAGAAAATAGAGTTTTAAAAAATACCGAATCAATACTAAAATCGTTAAATATGTAAATGAGAGGTAATTTTATTTCAGTATTGATTCTGTGTTTTTTTAAAAACTTTTTCTTTCTGTTATACAGCGCCACATATTCCCCTAGTGGTGACTTTTGGAGCTGTTTTTTTTCGCGAAATCCTTTGTTCCCCGTCTTGTTTAATCTTCTTACAAAATTTGGTGTCATTCTCTCAATTAGAATGCGCTACAGAACTCTCTGAGTACTGTCAGTTCAATTATCACCACTATATTCTGAAATAACAACATGTCAGATTTTTGTTTACTTCTTATCTATTTCTTTGTGGCAATAATCAGCAAATTTAAATGTTCCATTACAATTTGTTTAAGGAATCCATTCTAATTATATTTTATTTTACTAAAATTTTCTAATTTATTTTTATAAGAATATCTTTTACATTATTACTAATATTATTACAAGTTTGATTCTCATTCTTTCTTCTTTTCAGTTGCGTTATCACGATTCTACTCATTCTCGTCACCTTTGCGACCGCATACGACATTTTTATACGGAGGAGAAACAATTCTGTCAAATCATCAAAAGACACAGGTAACAATTCCAATTCAGTTATTAAATATTAATATGTTAATATTAATAAATAAATATTTATATATTAATTATTAAAGTATTCTGAAATCACCTAGCAATATTTTTAGAATTTAGATGTTTAGTGTTATAATTTATTTAAAGTATTGTAAAGTTTTCTAATTATGCCTCTTTTAAAAGAATAACTACTCATAATATTGTTTTGTATATAAAATAAAAAAAATTAGCAAACAAGTGATTAACATTAATATAATAGTTTTTCATTTTAAATTTTAAACCTGACTGAGGATTAAAATTTTGCAGATATTATTTCTGACGTTATTATGGCGTTTTCGGCGCTTCGTAACTGGAACAAACTGATGGATCTAGAAGCAGGAGCCGAAAGTTTAAGTGTTCTTCATGGAATACGTTTCTTCTCCATGTGCTGGATTATCTTGGGTCATACATATTTTCACTTGAACTTTAGTATTTTGAGTAAGTTACATATCTGATTTAAACACGTTACACATACTATAGATTACGAAATCCGAATAGGATATCAACTATTTTCCGTGATGATCAAATTTGTTAATAAATGTTAATTCTTGTAAGACAAATTAAATTCCAGTGTCACTTCTCAGTGTTAATTTATCCTTTTAAAACTTATAGAACTCTTAACATTTTTTAGGTGGATTTCGTATGAAATACTACCTATTACATTCTTCCCTATGTTGGAATTTCTGAAAAAAAAATTTCAGATCTACACCGATCATGACCCCTAAAACCCAAAACCACCCTCAGTAAAAAAAACTTTATCTATCTATATATCACTTTATTCTGGACACGATAACTTCCATAATTCTGCACAAATCTCTTCTAAACTGATACATAAAATCAAGGGGATAAAATCTCGGTCAAATTCGTTAATGGGCAAAATCGGACCAAGGGGATGGAAATAGGGAGGGGTTTTGTGAAAACCGAAAATACCACATAACTTCTTAATTTTTGTACATATAAAATCAGTTTAAAATTTTTATTACTTCTAAAAATAGGGCCAAAAATTTATGTATCACAGATTTTTGATAAATTTAAAAATGGGCTCAAGGGGCGCAAAAATAGGGTTTTTGGAAGAAAAAAATTCATAACTTCGTCAATTCTCCAGATATCAAATCCAATTAATTTTATTATATATCTCCTTAATATTATCTACAACTTTAATATTCACAAGTTTTTGATAAGACAAATTCGTACCGAAAAAAAAAATAAAAAAAATAAAAACAAAACGGGGGTTGAAGAAGAAAAAAATTCACAACTCCGTCAATTCACAAGATATAAAATCCCCATGAATTTATCATATATCTTCTTAATATTGACTACAACATTCATACAGACAAGTTTTTGATAGAACCAATTCTTACAGCAAAAACGAATTAAAAATACATAACAAAAGAAAAAGCAGAAAAAAATCTTATTAAGGGTGCATTCAAATCCAAACTACTTATTTTCTTACTCACTTTTAAATTCATTTTTTCTCTCAGACGCATCCAATTGGTACATTCTCTTATTCAGAAACTATATAATGTACCGTAATGATTGATTTTTTGATAGAGGCAGAATCTATTTCAAAAAATTATGTCAAAGTGGGCATTTTGAATAGAATTTCCCGAAGTGATTGCGTTAGAAACGAAAAATATTGCCCTACTGAGAAAATAATTGTTTATAAATCAAGTTTTAATTAATTGAACGAAAAATAAAAGCACAGGTCGCGTATAAATCTCTTCAAAAATTACGTCAGCAAGTTTCCTATTTTTCTATTGAAAATGAATCTGAAAATCTGCCAGAAAATTTCGAGTTGTTGAGCATGGAAAAGTATTTTTTTTAATACCGCCTTAACATGATTCTATTAAAACCAGATATTATATAAAAATGAAATAAAAACTCGTCAAAAGCGACCAGATAAAATTGTTAAAGTAGGTTTATCTCTAATCATGATTTAGTTTTTGGTGAAATTAGTAGACTCAACTTCGAAATCTACCTCCGCCTGTAGGCCGGGCAGTCAGGGATTTTTATTTCTTCCAACCGTTTTGCCCCCTTACGTCACAAAATTCGTACTCTATGTTATTTCTAATAACATTATAAATTTAAAGTGTGAAATTGTTTCTCAAATGTCAGGGTAATAAAGGAGGATTAAATGTCTTTGCATTTAATGAATTATAAACCAGAAAGTGATAGGCTGTGTTTTATTTACTTCATTCAAATATTTTTGTTAATAATTCAAAATTTTGTTATTTTCATTGAGAATCAGTGGGCATATTTCCCTTAAAATTTTACTTATTTTGTTGACATTGTTTCCACGTGAAAACTAAAATTGATTTTTTTTCCTGCTTTGGAAGAACA
This sequence comes from Maratus speciosus, assembly GCA_963932465.1. Lineage (NCBI taxonomy): Eukaryota > Metazoa > Arthropoda > Arachnida > Araneae > Salticidae > Maratus > Maratus speciosus. The sequence goes on from OZ010789.1 coordinate 159,128,094, forward strand.
TATGGGGTACTCTCACAATCTTTTGACTTTCGGGAATAAAAATCTGGTGAAATTAAACTTGCTAAAATAATATTTTAATCTGATAAACGAATGCCTTAATGATTCAAAATAAAGAAAAAATTATCAACAGCGAAATTTTTTTTATATAACTGAGTTTTAAGTTAAACTTGCGAGTTTAATTTTCCTTACCATTTTACCACTATAACTTTCAATTTCCTTTAAAAGTTTTACTTATAATGAATTTGCATAGTACCCACATTACATTCAAATAAGAAATAATAACACTGTAGTATTTTTAGTATAAAATTTTGGTATAACATTGTCTTAAAGGGGTGTTAAAGAAGGGACGGAAGGGGAAAAATGGGATGGTATAGGAAAAAAGGACGTTAATGGGAAAAAAAAGGGACGGTAAGGATGGGATGGTAAAGAAAATTACCACTATTTTTAGGCAAATCATGTTAAAACTAGGTGACAACCACAATGTTCATTGATTTTTAGAAACAGTTATTTACATTGGATTAAATAACAAAAACAATAATTTACTTCGAAAAGAGCAGGAATAAATCTTGGGGACGGAAAGACTACCAATAAAGCCGCGATGTTTGAAATTAATATTTAAATACTGATTTAAATTCTGCAGTAAATTTTCTGTCAAAGAATTTTAGACATTCTTTCTCTAGCCTACTTCTGCATGAGAAAAAACTTGAAAAAAATTTCGTGGCTGCATCTAAAGTCATTTTCTTTATAAGTTTAGCAAGAGGGATGGTAAGGAATCTAAAACTCAGGGACAGAGTTGAAAAAATAATATCAACCGTAAAAATGTGTGCAGGCTAATTTTTTGCTACATATTTACATAAAACAATTGTCCCAGTTTCGGAAAAAAATTACACCGAATTACTTTTACTGAAACAATTTTATACAGACAGCTCCAAACTTAAAAATCAGCATCAGGGACACGGGACGGTATAGGTGTTTTCCTGGTATTTGGACCCCCAACATTGTCCAAAACTTATTTATCTCGTTAATATTGTAATGCAATCATACAATGGGATGTTCCCAGTATATGAAATAAAAAAAACACAAGAATATGTACTAAAATAAAAATTATTATTCAGGGGCATAAATGTCAAAAGATAGTGAGAATGCCCCATTTATGACGTCATACTGGAAAGAAAACAAAGATTTTCTGATATTTAGTACCAATACAAGGAGAATGATTACAGAAAGTAAATAAATATGACGACATATTTATAATAAAAAGGACATCTTGAAGCATTTGTTGAGGAAACGAGAAGCATAAAAGTGTGAATGCAGAAAGCAGGTTAATAAAATGATAATGAGGTGAATATATAAAATGATAAGATACATGCAACATACAGACCTTTAAAAAAAGTCTAATGTTTATTTCGATTTCATTTGTACAGAATCTAAGTTTTTAGAGTGTTTTAAGTATTTTATTGTTTGAATTTTATTTTAGTTTTAATGTTCAATTGGTTTAACTTTTTGTTACAAAAATTTAACATTGAATGTAAAACTAACTGAATGGAATATTTTACTATCTGATATATATATATTTCAAACTACAAAAAATCAAATAAGATGATTGTATGGTTGCATTGATTGAGTTGAAATATCGTCGCTGCTATGATAGATTGAAATCTACACTGATCATCAAAATTAAAGGATAATGAGAAAAAATATGCTCACTAAGCTAATGTTACAAACAATGCCTAATGCCGCAATTATTTATACTAATTAAATACTATTGAACTCAAAATTGCACTTCCGCGCATCCGATAGCATCGGAAATATGCAAATTAGATGATTGACAATGTCGTGTGCAATGGACGTATGTTGGAATGCTGGTCTGTAGTGATGTTTAAAGTGAATGTGGTGTCTGAGTGTAATCAGTATTCATTACTTATGGCTCAAAGGCATCATTTAAGTTAAGGTCAAAAGGGGCGAATAATTGGTAGGATCGAGGAAGGTCAAAAACAAATGGAGGTCACCCAAGATTTGATATCATTCCAAGTTTTATATCAAGAGTTTCGAGCCGCTTTTCAAGCACTGGATCCGTTGATAGACAGCCTGGTCAAGGGAGACCAAGAGCAACAACTGCATTCGAAGACCGGTTTTTGCTATTGTGGCTCGAAGAGACTACAAGTGATTTGGTTTCAGGCCTTCAGGCTGCCACAAAAACTCAAATTAGCCATTCTACTGCTGCACGAAGGTTTAACGAGGATGAACTGTATACGAGAAAACCAAAAGTTTGTGTCCTACTCACTCTAGCTTCCCAAGGGAACCGTTTAAACTGTTGCTGTCGTCATGTTCAATGGAGCCAAGAAGACGGGGCTCGAACGGGATATTTCACGGACAAGGGAAGGGAAAGTTCCTTCTTCCTTCGTCTCTTCAGATCAAAACACGTCTAGAATCAGTGTTTAGACTATATATTGAGTCCAGTCTTCTTGCCTTCATTGAACTTGACGAGGGCAAAAGTTTAAACGGGCCCCTTTGGAAACTGGAGTGAGAGGGACACAAACTATTGGTTTTCTCGCATACAGTCCACCCTTGTTAAGCTTTCATGCAGCAGTAGAATGGCTAATTCGAGTTCCTGTGGCAGCCTGAATATCTTAAACCAAATTTCTTGTAGTCGCTTCGCAGTTTCTTCGAGCCACAATAACAAAAATCGGCCTTCGGATGCAGTTGTTGCTCTTGATCTTCCTTGACCAGCCTATCTATCAACGGATCCAGTGCTTAAAAAGAGGCTAGAAACTCTTGATATGACACTTTGGGATATATTTAAATCTTGGGTGCCCTCCGTTTGTTTTTGGCCTTCCTCGATTCTACCAATTATTCGCCACTTTTGACCTTAACTTAAATGATGCCTTTGAGCTATAACTATTGAATACTGATCACATTCAGACACCACATTCACTTTAAACAACACTACAGACCAGCATTCCAACATATGTCCATTGCGCATCACATTGTCGATCAACTAATTTGCATATTTCCGACGCTAACGTATGCGCGGAAGTGCAATTTTGTGTTCACCAGTATTTAAATAACATAAATAATTGCAGCATTGGGCATTGGTCGGAACATTAGTTAGTGAGCATATTTTTTCTTATTATCCTTTAATTTTGATGACCAGTGTATTTGGCTAGAGGTGTTAAACGAGAACTGTATGAGCAACCCCACGAGGGCCATGAACCTCCGCGCGATTTTCAAAGCCTACTTTTTTTTTTCTTTCTTTAGTTTCAATTTAAATGTGTCCGTCATTGGTACCGTTATCTTACGGTTTTTATCTGTTATTTATGCTCAAGTTATGAGCATGAGGCATTTAAGTGTGTCTTTTGAGCAGGTACGAGTAACATAATTAACAATAAATAAATCCTTTATAATCTCGCCAGAAGCAAAATACATTTTTTATTTATTTTTATTTTTTATTTATTTATTTATTTCTGAGATACATTGGATGGGATTGGATTTTATTGTTGCGTCGAATTTTGACTTTCTAAAAATATTTTAACTTCATCTATTGTTTGTGATCTGCATTCGTTGTAATTTTTATATCTACTGACATTTAAATGAACAATTCTCGGATTTCCTATAATTTTTCATTTATATTTTTTTCAGTGACTATATACAACTGTACGTGCTCTCTGATATTGATCCTTTGCAAAAAAATTTAGGCATTTAAACTTTAAAAACTACTGTCAATTTTATTTGTTTTCATACAATAAAATATTAAAAATATTTGTACAAATTTCAACAGCATTATAGCCCAAAAATCATCAAGTGTGTTAAATGTAACTTTTGATAATCTTTATAAAATAGGGTGTAAATATATTCGAGCTACCCCAATGACGGTAAATACTAGATTGAGCATTTTTTTAGACCTTCGATTTTACTGTTTTGCCATAATATGTTTATTTTCAATTTACTAAAAGTCCTATAGCATAAGCACTGAAACTTGAATCTAGGAATAATGCTTAAACTTGTGAGGAACATTTTTTTTTAAATGTTCGGACAGGTATTATTTAGCATAAACATGTAATCGTGACCAGATTATCGTATGTTTAAAAGGAATTCATGAATAAATTTCCGATTGGATGATTTTGAAATTTTTGTAAGTTGTACTGTTATCTCCTGGGAACAGCGTCTCATGCACGAATATTTTTTCGATTTGCATCACTTTTTAAAAAAAAAACAAGTAGCTCTATTTATTTAATCAAGCAAATATATACCAAATAATATCAAAAATGGGTAAAATAAATAAAAAAACTAGAAAACAGGAATTCTGCTTTTTCAGAATTTAGTGTCGCCCCCTATGGAAAAAAAATATACGTATATATAAATAGTAAAAAACATATTTCAATTTTAAGACTTAAAGCACACACTTTTATTTATGTAAAATGACGTCATTCGCATCCGCTTAAGAATTCCACATTGGCGATCCACTCTTAAACATCTACAGTAAAGCATGCATAGTATGTCAATATTGCAAAATAATACACAAATGCAGCAAAAAGACACCGTCATTAAAGAAACTCGACAAAAAAAACGGCTATCTAATGATTCATAGGCCTTCATTTGTTTGTAACATTAATATAGACTATTTCAGTCGTGACATCAGTCATGACATTTTAGTTGGAAACTGACTCCAAACAAATGGTTGCTATGTTGTAGTTTCTATTTTCTTTGTGTGTTGCAGCTATATCTTATATCTATATCTCACATCTAAATGTTTTAATACTTGATATGTACTGGGAGTCCAGTTTCCAACTAAAACGTCATGACTGACGTCACACAGAAAGCATCTATAGATACTTAAACTTAAATATAGTTTATAATAGATCCATGCTTTAACAGAAATTATTCTTTTATATTTTTTCAAAATAGCACGTATTTTAATTACATTTTTCTTTCGGTTGTTATGAGAAAATGGCAACAAAAAGATATAATTGGTATTTTTCAACTGTTTTCCCTTTACTTTCTACATAAATGGAGTACTTGAGTTGCCAAAATTTAAAAAAATGGTGCTAAAAACTACAAAAAACTTAATATTTCAAAAATAAATGGAGATACAGTTTTCAAACAAATTGGATTTAAAAGTACTTTTTTTCCCAATACGACGGTATAAAAATTGAAAATGTGCGTTGCTTAGAAATTTAAAAAATTGCTACAGAACTTTTAATCGTACAATGATGCATCTGCTTTGTTTATTGCTGGCTTCTGTAAGGTAACGTTATTTTTCGGAGCAAAATAATCGGGGAGAAAGAAATAGCATCCGTACCGGGGGCTAAAAAGAATAAACAATAAATTAAAGCAAACAAAAAAATGAAGAAACAAAAAAATGAAGAAACAAAAACAATTTTGTTCATTTTCAGATCGCACATTTGCTGATGTAAAGCTGTAGACATTGTTATCACTATTTTCTTTTTTGTTTCAGGGCGCCTCCAGATTACTGTAGAATTAACAAGTGAGTTCATATTCAATGCGGTCACTAATGCAAATCTAGTAGTAGATACTTTCTTTTTCATCAGGTAAGTATGTCAGATATAGAGAATTTATTGTATATCAACTGTAGAAAAATGAATAATGATACTTTTCTTTGGAATAGGTATAGCTAACGAATTTTTTTTTTTTTAATGTCATAAATGAGACGTACATTAGGGTGGGTCGAAAAAAACGAAATTTTTATAATCGAAATGTAATAGCGTGGAAAAGTTTCCTTTTGTAATACAGAATAAATTCCTAAAATATTACATCGATCGGTTAATATCTTTTACCGCCGCAAAGGGGCCAAAATTTCAAAAAATCGCAAAAAACATGTTTTTTTTTTTCATTTTTTTTTAATTATCCAAACATACCTATACAATTTCTAATAGAACGCAATAGCTACATGAAGATATGAGAAAATTCCCGGTAAATGTTCATTATGGTGAAATCATAACTTTACTTGCCGCAAAAAGACCATATTTTTTGTAAAAATTTCAAAAATTTCAATTTTTCATTTTTTTTTCTAAATTTTTCTAATTTCTATAATATGTCTAGAAATAAATAATTTTACTTTATATCTATTAATCTATCATAATTTTCATAACTATTTGTAATAGACTTGAAAATAAAGTTAATCATTCATTTTTCTTGACGATCGCTTCATCTACTGATGTTTTACTTCATAACAGCCAATTCATGCCACAAAAATTATATAAAATGAGCAAACGTTTTAGTATTTTATTAATTAAAATGTAGAGATGTTTAACCGAAACAGGTTAAATAAACTTAAAATGAAGAAGTATGTAAAGTAAATTAATTTTATAATATAACTTGCTTTCATATGAAGCCATTATTCCTCGAGAGGCCAAAATTGATCAGATGTGATCCTCCCTCTGTTCTAGTAAACAAACGCATCTTTCTAGTGATTGAGTGGGACAAGGAAAGTTATAATAGCTGGTATCTTTAATCGAACATTTTAAACTCACCAGCGTTGTTAGTCGATAGAGAAACCATAACAGGTGGTTACGTTAGTTTTCAGTTTTGCCAGTAGACTAAAGCCATACAATTTTAAGCTTCAATGTTGAAGTCTGCTACGATAAAGTGACGGATGGCACTATTCTAGTCCACAGAACTTCGTGCTTTTGCAATTTTCTTCATGGCTGGGGCCCTGATGTTATCCTCGTCATATGCTATCATTCCAAAAAGGCTATTTGTATGATTTACGAAATAGTCATTTCGTGAAAATACAGGAACTATAATCTTTCGTAGATTATCTGTCAAGTAACGTAAGTTACTAACTATAGTGCACAGATTCTGGAAAACATTAGTGATTCATTTTAATTTTGAACCAACTGATGCAGTACACTTTCAGGATGTACTCAAAGAGTATGACAAGTTAAGAAGAGGGTTTCTTTGTTCCAACGTAGAGTCTCAAAATTCGAATAGCAGTAATGATCCACCTTGCGTGAAATATTTGCCCAGGGACTCAGCAAAGAAGGTCAATTGTATACACGCGTGTTGAAAGAGCTTGCAATATTTTAGACATATACTTCTGGTCACAAATCATCTTTATCAACAGCTAGGGGATCAGATTAAATTAGCTTAAATTTTGAAATTGGTAATAATTCGCAAATCACAAGAAATCAACCAATTGGGCCACAATATGATAGAGAACCTGTTTTTCGTCATCAAGATGTTTGAAAAGATGTCTCAGTGGAAGCTCATTAAAGTGAGGTCGTGGAAGCTCATTGAAGTGAGTTCAAGGAAGCCAATAAAGTGCTTTTTTAAAAGTTGTTCTCAAGTAATCCTATTATAACACCACCTTTGCATCCTGTTTTGAAGACAGTTCCACGAAATTCGACTGCAATTATTATTACAGTTTGGATTTCATTTTTCTTCAAAAAATCTATGATGTCATTGCATATAGAAGTCGCCTTGCCAGACGATGGGGTCAAATGACGAAAATAATTGAGACCTGGTTCTAGTATCAAAGAGATATGTTCCTCCTTGACTTCGTAAAGATGAAACTTTGCCACCTCTTTAACCTGGCAGATATTTCTATCTTTACGGCCATCAAAGTATAGAGTAAAAGGAGTACATTACAAAAAAAAAAAAACGAACAAAGTGAAACGTGGCCCTCTTGCAGCGAGAAATTAATTTTACGTGCAGGCAGCTGCAGGTGTTTCTATCATTGAGCAATTTTTTTTTATAGTATTACAGTGATCATGGTTAACAATGTGCATGAAATTAACAACATAAGATGCCTTTCCCAGCATATTAGAAATGTAAAAAATCTGAAAACATTACAAAAGTTATGAAAATTGAAAAAATGAAAAACTTTAATTTTTAACATTTTTTAGAAATTTTGGCCCTGTTGCGGCGGTAAAAGCAACGATGTCAAAAAAATGAAATGTTAATGTTACATTACTAATATCTTTGCGTGGCTATTGCGTTCTATTAGAAATTGAATAGGTATGTTTGGATAATTAAAAAAAAAATTGCAAAAAGTATGTTTTTTGCGATTATTTCGAAATTTCGTCCCCTTGCGGCGGTAAAAGATATTAACCAATCGGTGTAATATTTTACGTATTTTATCTTTTTTACAAAAGGCAACTTTTCCGCGCTATTACGTTTCGATTATAAATATTTCGTTTTTTTCGACCCACCCTAACGTACATGCCGTTAGCTCTCCTAAACTAAACACAATAAATATATTTATAAATTACAAAATAATCTTTTAAGACAATACTTGGAAATGTTAAAATAATAATTTATAATCTCTTAGGACAGAGACTGCAAAAATATTAAAAGGCAGAATCAACGTCGGTGTTTAAAAGTTTTTGGAGATGTAATTTTTTATTATTAAATAATTAATTTTTGACTACAGTACAATCAAAAATATCACTGTTTATTTTTATTACGACAAAACTTAATATTGTCATACAAAATCGATTTGTTTATTTAGTTATTTATGAGCTATTTGCTGTGACATAAAGTTCTATCTACTCTTTAATAAATGTTAAAATAATATTTTATAAATCCCTCACGAATATAATTACAAAAGTTTTTAAATGGAGAATTGCAGACGTTATATAAAAGTTTTTACAGATGCAATATTTTATTCTCAAATAATTAATTTTGGACGACTGTACACCGTAAAAAAATTCTACAATTCTACAGATGTAAAGTTAAAGAAATCGGTATGTTTACTAAAATTTTATCTGTACACTGTACAAAAAAAGATGAAAATCTACCTGGTTCTAGTATCAAAGAGATATGTTCCTCCTTGACTTCGTAAAGATGAAACTTTGCCACCTCTTTAACCTATGTACATAACTAGTTTTTGTAACGCTACAGAAATCTGTAGCTTTACAAAGGAATCTACTAAAATTACAGTAACCTTATTAAAATTTTATCTGTAACCCGGGTTGGGTTACATAAAATGTTCTAGGAATCCCAGTTTCCTAAAAAATTCTTAATAACCTTACAAACTTTTTGATTTTCAGTGCAAAAGTATCTATTACATGAATTTTTGTTGTTGCCGTTACATAAATAGTTCTAGGAATCCCAATTTCCTAGAAAAATTTTAGTAACTTCACAGATTTTTTTTTTACAGTGTACAGTTACAAATACCATTGTTTATTTGCTTTACGGTAAACCTTAGTTAGGTCCTACGAATTTATTTATTTAGACAAATTTTGACACGACATGACATATGTTATTTTCTTAGAGAAAGAAATTTAAATTCGCTATAAGTATAATCACACATTCCGCATACCAAGCATAACACTGAACTTTCTTTGTAAGGAAACCACAAGGGACGGCAATGTTATTCTAAATGCATATAACGCAAAAAATATGAGTAAAGACAAGATTCTCCAAATTCCAAAATTGATTTAAAAAATATATTGATTTTCAAGTTTTTACAGCCGTAATTTAACATCTCTTTTCATCAGGCGAACCATCTGCATGATCACTGAAAGCAGAATAATGTCTGCTAAGTAGATCTGTGTTTCGTAGCTCTATTTGTTTTACTGTGTACCAATATTTGTTTCTTTCTATCTGCTGGTGATTGTATGTTACATGATAAATGGAGTTATCAAAAGAATGCTTTGGAAGCATCTTAGGTTTTTAAAGCAGTTTTAGAGTTTAAAGGTTTTTTTTTTATTTTGCTTGAGGGATATGTCACCTTTTTACTATAATTGAGAAAAAAAATGTTTGTAAAAAAAATAAAATGAAACAAGATATCTTGAGATATTTGAAAATTAAGAAAACATAAAACTTCTAGGCATTATGTTTGATAATGACTACTGTATAATATTTATTATTAATATGTTCATATTTTTGTTTTTCAGTGGTTTACTTTACCTCTATGTTGCAATAGACATGACAAACGCCATGGGGAAAGTGCCAAACGCGTTTTATTTCATCATTCACAGATTTTGGAGGTAAGTAAACTGGAATATTAAAGTAAGATGATTGATTTTATAGAATGGTATTCATTATTGGTGACTGGGTGTCATTTCCTATTTGTAATGGTTTATATTTACGATAAGGAAAAGCTTTTCTAGAGAATATTTTCAATAGCTATTTTGACAAAATAAAGGTTATGATCGCAAACAGCTCTTTCCTCAGTGCAAAGGGAAGAAGTGAAAAAAGTAACTGTAGCATACGTCCTTATTACCGAGGTCGTAACGAGAAAATTGGAGTTTAGTTATTCATGTCAATGCATCCGTATTTCTCAAATTTCTCCACAGGAAATTCAAATTTTTACCTTTTTTTCTGTATCCTGTTCTCGAAGGATGTTTCTTTCTTTTTATTTGACAAAATATTACTACAATACATAGCTACTTTTATTTCAAATGTTAAAATCTTATTTAAATATCGCCAGCTTCACTTAGATCAGTGGTTCCTAACCTTTATTGGTACGCGACCGACCTTTAAATAAAAAAAAAAAAATCATGACCGACTTATTACACACTGTAAAAAAAGGGCTAAAAACGGAGATTCTACTGGTAATCGAGACGCTAGTACTATTTCCGTATTTTAACGGAAAATTTCCTCCATAAGTTCCAGGAAAACGGAAAATTTTCTGTAATTTATGGGGGGGGGGGGGGGGGGAATTTCCGCAAAAATATGGATTTCTGGAATTTATGGGGGGAAATTTCCTTTAAAATACGGAAACAGTACTGTCGTCTCGATTGTTAGTAGAATCTCCGATTTTTAGCCCGTTTATATTTTACAGTGTAAGGGTGTACGGAAATTGCTGTATGACCTCTATAAGCTATCCTATTCTACACTGTAGAAAAATCTGTAAAGTTACTAAAGTTTTTCTAGGAAGCTGGGATTCCTAGAAATTTTTATGTAACGGCAACAACAAAAATGCATGTAACAAACACACTTTTGCGCCGAAAATCAAAAGTTCTCTAACGTTACTAAGAATGTTTTAGGAAAGTGGGATGCCTAGAACTTTTCATGTAACTGCAACCAGGGTTACAGATAAAATTTTAGTAAGATTACTGTAATTTTAGTAGATTCATTTGTAAAGGTACAGATTTCCGTTGCTTAAAAAAAACTACACTGTAAAAAAAAATCTGTGAAGTTACTAAAGTTTTTCTAGGAAACTGGGATTCCTAGAACTTTTCATGTAACGGCAACAACAAAATTTCATGTAACAGACACACTTTTGCACCGAAAATCAAAAAATCTGTAAGGTTACTAAGAATATTTTTGGAAACTGGGATTCCGAGAACTTTTCATGTAACTGCAGCCATTGTTACAAATAAAAGTTTAGTAAGATTACTGAAATTTTAGCAGATTCATTTGTAAAGTTACAGATTTTTGTAGCTTTACAAAAACTAGTTTTGTAGATTTGCAGCTTTTTTCGTACAGTTACAGTTGAAAGTTTAGTAAGCATGTAACTTTGCATCTGTAGACCTACAGATTTTTTTTTACAGTGTAGTTTTGTAGATTTACAGCTTTTTTTGTACAGTTACAGATGTAAGTTTAGTAAGCTTGTAACTTTATATCTGTAGAACTACAGATTTTTTGTTACAGTGTATGAAAAAGGCAAATTTCTATACGAAGGATACACTATCAACAAAGTAATCCCAATGTGTGTAAGTAAAATATTAATTAAACAACATACAAACAACAAAGATAATTAAAAATTCGTTTAATTATTATCAAAACATAACTTTATAATCAGTGATATTTCTGCCACTGGTTTTTACAAATGAAGGCATCTATATTAAGGTTAAAACTGGTTAATTTTAACCTTAAGTCACTTTCTACACGCAGTTTATTTCTGTACTTGTTTTTTCACAAACAGCAAAGTAGAAAAAGCATGTTCACAGAAGTATGCCGTGTTGAACCCCAAAGCTGATTTAGATATTTCTGGATATTCTACTCGTGTATTCATCCATAAGGAAATTAAGGATTTTCCCTAGCAATATTATTTGCTAATGAAATATATTTTTTAAACAAATGAAGTAAAATATATATATATATATATATTGACAAATCTCGTTTGTTCCGCAACCCATAGGTTGGGAACCTCTGACTTAGATTATAACACTTAAAATGTAAAATTAAATATACAGGGCTGTTACAAATGATAGACTCGGTTTAAAAAAAATCATATTTTCTAAACTACCGCACATATTACAATAAGTGATACAAGAATTTAAAGAGAAATATACAAGTTTTTTTCAGTTACAAACGTTCGAAGTGTGACCCTCTTGTTACATGGCATAAGTCCAATCTGTAATCCAGTTCGTCCCAAACATTTTGTAGCATCACTCTGTCAATGGTTCTGAATTCTGCACAAATGCGTTCTTTAAGTTCTGACAGTGCCAAAGACATTGTTTATGTACCACCAATGCCGAAACAAAGTGTTCAGAATTTAAAGAACTCATTTGTGCAGCTTTCAGAACCATTGACAGAGTGATGCTACAAAATGTTTGGAACGAACTCGATTACATATTGGACGTATGCCATGTAACAAAAGGGTCACACATCGAACATTTGTAACTGTAAAAAAATTAGTATATTTCTCTTTAAATTCATATATCACTCACTGTAATATGAGCAGTAATTTCGAAAATATGATTTTTTTAAATCGGGTCCATCATTTGTAATAGCCCTATATATTTCAGAACTTTTGTCAAATAAAAAGAAAGAAAAATCTTTCAAGAAGAGCCTACAGAAAATAGAAGATAAAATTTTAATTTTCAGAGAAGAAATTTTAAAAATATGGATGCATTTCAAGCCCAGAGAGTCAGAGGTTTAACATCAGGGTGTTGAATTTGCGGTAAGGTAATGTTAAGCAAACGGCAGCCTTTTTTTCAAATGTCTCATTTTCATTTCAATATTTGTATATCATTTTTTTCATAGGGTTATGTAAGGCTGATAAATTATCAGGAAATTTAGTATTTACATACTTTTTGATATTTGTTAACTCTTTTTTTCTTTCTGAATACACCTTTTATTTTGGAACCAGTTCCAAAACTGAAAGTGTCCCCAGAAGAAAACTAGGATGTGGCAGTCTCAAAACTTTCTTCTATCACATACACGTTAATAGTTCCTGAAAAATGCAGCATAGCAGCGCCACCGGTTAGATGATTTACACCAAAATATAATCAGAAACAGCTTACGTCGACTTCTAACTGAATCTGAAGTTTCGTTAAAATCCGTGCATTAGTTTTTGAGTAGAGCTATGGTGGAAATCTTTAAAATATCTGCATAGCAGTGCCACTTGTTGGGCGATATATACCAAAACCTAATAAGCAACAACTAAAGTCAACTCGGTAACTGAATCTCAAGTTTCCTTAAAATCCGTGCATTACTTCTTGAGATAAAACTATTGCGGGAATCAGGAGAAATGCAGCATAGCAGCGTCACCTGTTGGTCGATTTACACCAAACGTAGTCAGCGCCAACTCATATCAAGAACTACCTGAATCTGAAGTTTGATGAAAATCCACGCATTAGTTCTCGAGATAGAGTCATTGCGGAAATCGTGAAAAATTCTGTATAGCAGTGTTGGGCGATTTACCCCAAAACGTAGTAAACACCAACTAATATCAAGGACTAGCTGAATCTGAATCTCATAAAAATCCGTGCATTAGTTCTTGATATAGAGACATTGCAGAAATCGTAAAAAATGCAGCATAGCAGTGCCACCTGTTGAGCGATTTGCACCAAAAAACTAATCAAAACCAATTTATATCAGGGGCTAACTGAATATAAATTTTTATTAAATTCCGTGCCTTAGTTCCTAAGATTCAAGTTTTTGTTCGCCCAAAATATTTGTGTCACACACAGACAGACAGACAGTCTCACAGACAGATATTTTGTAAAAACATGTTTTTCGAGATCTCTGACCTCTAAAACGTGTAAATCCGTCGAAAAATGGAATTCGAAAATTTTCACGAATCCAATACTTTCTTCGTGTAAAGATAGAAGAAAGTAAAAAATTAGCTAAAATCGGGAAAGTATGAAAGTAACAGGTAAGACGTCGATCTCAGATATCCTATGTATATATAAGTCCAAACAAGAAATTTGAAAAGAACGCTGCCTTTGGTTTAACATTAGAGTAATAGTGTAAGCTTTGTAATCTTCGGCAGTAACTTTCTATTTCCTATCATATTTCTGTATGCTTTGAGATAAAGATCCACAGAAACCTTGAAATCGTTAGATGGCATCACGTTATTTTCTGTTTATGCTAACTTTTACAGTAGTCACTAGTCACGTATAATTGTGTTACAATGACCTGTTTAGATACAGATCTGTTTGTCATGAGAATTTAAATATTTTCATAAAGAAATATCAGAGTAAAGTTAGTCATTCGTGGGTTATTGTGCATGTATTTTTTATAACTTTCAAAGTCTTATATTTTTCATATGTTAATTAATTTGCTAAAAACATACAAAGTAACCTTTGTAGGAAAATAAATAGGAATTTATTCAAATATCTAAAGTATTAAACATATTAGACCTTAGACTTCTTCGTTTTATCATAATTTTTTATCTAATTAACAAACCCCATTGAGGAAACAACACATGAGATACCATTTTTTCTTTTTTAACGTGCAGAGTTTTATTATGAGTTTTAATTACGTGGAATAGTTTAATAATTTAGCAAATATTGTATCTTTTGACTTTTACTATTGACAATTCTGTTCCTTTGCACTTATATGGCTGGCTACATAAGGTGCACATATTGGACATTTGTAAGAAAAACTAGGTTAGTTTACTTTCAATTTGATGTATGATTTGTTGTAAATAGTCTAAATTAAACTGTTATAATACACCATTGAAATTGGGGCTTTCTTTTATAGACATCATGTATTATAAATATCTATACTCTATCTAACGTATATACAGAATACATAAAAAAAATGTTTAATGTAAAAATAGTACAGGGGAAATGTACCAATAAAGGGGGTTACCTTGCAAAAGGTCGGGTTGAAGATTTTTTTTTTCCTGAATTGTTTATAATGAAGCCAACATGGAAAAACCAAGTTTTCTAACAAAATTTCTTAAGGCTAAATTTTCTGTGGCCAAAAAACAACAAAACTTTGGGACCTTTTTGGATTTTTGTTTTTTTTGAGATATCTCGAGACTTGTTGCCATAGCATATTATTTGTCAGTTACAATATTAAAGAGGACAAAATTCTCTACAACTTTCATATGTACAACTTTTTTATATGCTTAATAGCAAGCGCAGTACGTCATTTCAAAAATAGGACATTTTTTTCAATTTTCTTAAAAACCGTGAAAAACTTAGTTCTGCCTCGATTATTCAAATGTTTCCCCGGATTTAATCGTGTATGTTAGCTTCTATATATTGGTATCAGCAAATGATGTGCTTCAGAGTTAAAACTAGCCTTTTCTGCGCCCGTGGCAAACATGGATTTTGCACCCCCCCCCGCATAAAAAGAAAATTTACCACGGGAATTTTAATAAATCTCTAATAGCAGGATTTTGAAAAATTTAGGTGTGTAATCATTAAATACGTAATGTGAACTACGTAATCAGCTTTGCCAAATATTGATTCATTAAAACCTTAAAAACCGAACCGAAAGAAACCGAAATTATTCCGCTTTAAACAGGTTTCCATCTTAGCAGGTATAATTGTTCATATTCTCTCTCTTGAAAATATATAATTTTTTCTTTAAAGACCGGATTCCGTATATACAGATTTCATTTTTAAAGATTTTACGATAGTTATAGTATTGAGACTTTTAAAGTCACAGTTATATGAATTCTGAGACTAAATTAGTCACACGAAGACATTCGCAAGGTAATATTAAACATATAATGGGAGCGTTCTTGACAAATATCTCGCTTGCATTTTAATTTTTTTTTTCTTTTTTTTATGGGATACCTGAGATCAATATCTAATGTTGTGCTTTTTCGGGTTTGATTGCATTTTTTGTTTTTAATATTCGAACACATTCACACTCAACATAGGCAAATCTTCGAGATAAATTTCTCATAGTTTCGTTAAATTGCACTTAATTTTCACGTTGTTATAATACATCATATTATGGGCAAGAAATACTACATTATGAATTACTAGTTCTACGAGAATTGTAACTTTCTGCCTACACCGAGTTCAGGGGGTACGCCTTTATTTGGGTGCGTAAATTCACATGCACTTTATCTATACTAGATAACTTATTTAGGATCATTTACAGAAATTTTTATTTACGATTAAAAAAAAAAAAATTCAAAATCTCACTACCTTTAGTAATACCGCAAGGGATTCATATCCGCGTTTCCCGGGTTACAGAACATATACTGCCCAAAATACACAAAATAAGGGAAAATCATTTTGAATAAAAAAACTCAAGTAGATTTAATATATTTTTTTAGATTGCCCACTAATAATACTAAAAAGTATTTTTATACGGAAAATATTAATAATGTAGTCAAAAAATGTTTTGAAATTTATTAAAAATGTATCAGCCGCATGCCAGGGGTTAATAGCCGAAGAAATCTTCAAATATTTCCAAATATTTTGCTATTTACAGCAAGATTTTTGATTCTGATTAAGCATGTAGTTTAATTAGATATCTGTCAAATTTGTATTTTATTTATTTATTTATTTATTTATGCATTGATATTTTAATTTCGTTCATGGAATATTTGCGAGGAACAAATGCTAAATATCTATATTGTTTTAAGTGCAAACGTGTTAATATTCCGTAAT
This sequence comes from Maratus speciosus, assembly GCA_963932465.1. Lineage (NCBI taxonomy): Eukaryota > Metazoa > Arthropoda > Arachnida > Araneae > Salticidae > Maratus > Maratus speciosus. The sequence goes on from OZ010789.1 coordinate 159,144,815, forward strand.
CGAAATGCACGCGATAGAGATAGATTAAAAAAAAAAAAAATCATGCTTGAAACATATTTTAAAAACCATAACACACAACTTTCGAGAAAATTACATTTGAAAGTAATACATATTTATTTTTTCTATTCGTGTAGGCATTGAAGTTGTGCGATGTTTAGAAATTAATAATTTTGCGATAAAAAATAGATTGATTTCGCAGGCTGTTATTACCATCCACGAACATGTTTTTGATTTGTAATAGAAATTTAAAAAAATAAACATTAATTTACCACAACATTAAAAAAATCAAAAGTAAAATTGCGCAAATTAATTTAAAGATGAGATGTGAAAATAGCGTTTTGGCACAAATACAAGTAGAGCAAAAGAGGCCTTCAGCATTTCTACAAATTATTATTAACTTGGTATTTGGAATTTGGAATTTTATTTGAATTAACAATAATATTCGTTTTGGGGATAAAAACGGAAAAAATCTAGAGCACATATTAAAATTAGCTTCTCTAAAAATTTTTGTTCCCATGTTCAAATTTTGCTGTTGATATTCATTTTATATGCATAATTAACATTGTGTAGTTATATTCTTGATTAATGCCTGTCTTTTAATTTCAGATTTTGGCCCATCCAAATGTTTTTTGTGGGATGTAGCACTCTGTTACCACTCTTGAGTAGCGGTCCTACATGGAATGAAAACATTGATCCTATCGTAGATGGCTGCAAAAAAGATTGGTGGGCCAATATGATTTTTATCAATAATTTGTACAGAAGTACAGAAAGAGGAGTAAGTTACGTGGTATTTTAATAAAATAAAACGCATTATTACTTCCTTAATACGTTAACTTTAAGATGTCAGGTACCTTTAAAGTGCCAAAAAATCTTTCTTTAATAGCTTATATTTACAGTTGCATTCTTTAAGAGCATTTTAAAAGAAAAGTATTTTAAAAGAAACCGCATTCGGAAATTCGTTTTAGAAGTGAAGTTATATCCAAAACAATTTGCGATCTTTTTATATCAGCGGGGGTTAATTTTATCTTTATTGTCAATTTTCTCAAAACGATAATTTTGCTCATTGCGTGCATTATTTCTAGGAAATGGCTGAATAGAAAGTTCTGAAATTTTGACTTAAGGTGCAAACCTTATTCACATTACATTACGTACATTAAATTTCAAATTAAATAGAAATAACAGAATAACCTACTGTTATGTTCATTAAGTAACAAATCGAAAAATTATAATTATTTTTATATTAAAGAAAATTTCAGTTTTTTGAAAGGTTTAATTTTTTTTCTTAAGAACTAATCCTTATATTTTTTCCCACTGTAGTTAATTTTAAACACATATTATACCTCTACGCACTCACACACACTAAAAAAAAAGACTTGCTGTGATAATTCTATTATGAGACATACTATGCGTAAGGCACATAAGGTGAATTCCCTTCTTAAAAAAACATTAAATTTCAAATTAAATGAAAAAAAACTTCATATGCAGCTAGACTCTTTTTCAGAACATCAAATGTTAGAATATATCTCTTTTAATATGTGTTTAAAATTTCATACTTAAAAGTTAATTAAATGTGGAGTTATTTCAATCCATATTTGAGTCAGTTTGACACGCAATTTGTCAATTAAAGGATACCGGATCCTTAAGAAAATATTAGATATTTGAATTCATTTACATCCAGTAGCACCCAATATTGTTGCTTATGAATTATTACTATTGACTTTAAACATTTGATAACTGTTGATTTCATAAATATTTAATGATTGTGCTAAGACTTTCAACGTTACAGATTGATTTTTACCCAGTAACGTTTATAATAGTTTGTCTTGAATTTTTTTCGGTTGGCTGGAGTTTTTTTTTTCTTTTGCTACTCACATCGAAATCAGCATTTTCGAATCTTCTAATCTAGAGGTCTTCAATTTGTGCTCCTTGAAGAAAAAAAGTACGCATTCTACAATTGTTTCTTCATACTATAAAGTTTTATGCATCACTCTTTAATTCAAATACAACTAATTGGAATTTTATAAAAAAGTTATAGTGGCTCCTCAAAAGAACCGCTTTCTTGAGTTAAGACAGACACCATCCAGATGTGAATCATAAATTCTTTTCAAGAGACCATATATTCCCCATTTAATGTTCTTTCTGACATTATAGAACTCGTAACTTTTGAAGCCATCTTAAGTGCTGGAAAGTTCGTAACGTTGAAGTGGTTATAATTGTTAGCTACTGGAACGTCTCTTCAAGCTTCTCAAAAAAGCAGTTGAACTGGCTGGACATATACACCTGATCCTGAGGGTCCTTCCGAGGTAATGCTTTTGAGCAGCCGGACAGAGACGAGGTCTCTCGAGTAGAGTCCTGTTCGGGTCGGGTACTGAAAAATACGTTTTAGGTCAGCCCGCAACCCGACCCGAACCCGGAAGAATAATTTTCGGCGACTCGCAACCCGAACCCGCAAGAGTAATTTTAGGCTACCCGCAATCCGAGCCGAACTCGACGTATTTCAACTCGCAACCCGACCTGAACCCGCAATGAAAGGAAAGTAAATCATGTTTTAATGCCATTATGAAAAATAATCTACAATTGTCCCTCTAATACAATTTTTATGTTTTACATAGAAGAATGAACAAATCTATATTCTTTACTATTCAAATATAGACCTCTGAATAATGGACACCTCGGGATCGTTGAATGGAATCAAACATCGTTTATGGTTGTCCGGAATTTTCTTTTTTCGGCATGGCCATGAATCTAATTTCCTTTCTGCAGGTGAGGTTCACACTATACGAATACTTGAGAAACATATTAAGGTTTTTTGTCACTCAGGTTGTTGGAATTTTCACAAAATGTTTGAACACAACTACCTTTCAGATGAAAATAAATACATATATCAATATGAATGAGTAGCTATTCAATTTTCTGTATGAGAGCTAAAATGTATATAAGAAATGTAAACCTAAATTATTACCATTTTCTCTTCTTTCGAAATACGAAAATATTATCAACATTTCGTTTTCGATGCACACAAAAACTTGTATCGTATTTCTGATAGTTTATACACCCATACACATGTTACGTGTATGTAGATTAAGAAGTACCCGCTATTCAGGTGTATAAGAGTTCAAATAAATAAATTTTAGGAATAAAAAATTGTTCGCTTAGTAAAGGTGTCCACTTTTCGGAAGAAAAGTCATTATGGATGTCGTATTGTATACAGATTTTTAACCTGAAAAAATATCTTGGGCATTCTTTTAAAATTTAGGTCAGTCCAACCTCGACCCGCTAGAGTCAAAACTCAACCCGAAACCGACCCAAACCCAAAGCATTGAAAGTCAACCTGACCCGAACCCGAACCGCAGTAAAAAAGTTGAAGACAACCCGACCCGAAACCGAACTGCAACAAAAAAATCTAGCGCCAACCCGACTCGACCCGAGCCGCATGTGGGGTCGGGTGCGAGTAAAAGCAGGTAACCCGGCCCGATGCAGGAGTCTACTCTCGAGAAAGTGAACTATGGCAAAAGCTTTGCCAGAAAAATTTCTGCAGACCCTGGTATCCTGATATGTTTTAAATTAAATCTCCTAAGTGCGTGTATACTTACCAGTAGTAACCGTCTGTTGCTTTTCTAGCGTGAATAGATGTAGTTGTTGTTAGTGTACCTGACATTTTTTAATTTTAAAGTTAAGGGCGGTACAAGATGCTTAAAACTTGACATTTTTGATGTGGTATAAAATCACGTTATTCACTTTCATTAAATGCTGTTCTTGTTGTATTGAAGCCGAAGCTCAGTGTATGGTATTTTCACTTACTTTTTCTTTACATCCCCTGAGTCAAATTTCTGACCCCCGTAGCTGATGACAGACTCTGAAAAACGAAAACAATTCACATAAAAAGTAGCAAAATAACTGTGAAGTCTATACACCTAATCCGATCCATAACGCAGGGCTCTAAGACTCAGTGTTTAATAGAATTCTTCAGAAGTCCATAGACAGGTTGACAACACCTGTTAAAAAAGCATCCACAGATATGATAGAGATTTAAAGCTTAATGTCTAAAGGGGTTTTCAGGGTAATACTAAAAGCAGCTAGCATATCCACTCCTACACAAAATATGTAAAAATTAAAAGGAAAAAACTAAATTTAAAAATGATGTTTCATGGGATGGTGTTACATTACCCAGTTTTATTCAATGTGCTAAAGCACACACACACAAAGAGAAAAAAATGAAAGACAATTTTTTGATCGAACGAAATAACTTTTCCCAGTAAAGTATGTTCATTTTAATCAACCACTTTTGGTTGGCTTTCAGGCAGCAACGTAATTAAAATTTCATAAAAATTCAGATTTTTTAGGCAAAAAACTGAGCCACATGTGATTTGATATTGTCATCGTTATTGAAATTTTTACTATTCAATAATATTTTACAGAATGAAATTAATGGCAATTTGATTTAGCAAAGTTCGGAATAATGTGTCAGATATGGTACCTCATTCCATTTAAGTTGAAAAATATTTTGCCAAGGGACCAACTATGCGAGTTAACTTCACGATGTGCATATCATGGTAGTGAACAATACATTTTCAATTTAACAACCTAATATCTGTTTTTGAATTGTTTTATTCATTTATTTATTTTCAGTTTGGCTGTTTACTCCATCAATAAATTCATTTGAAGCTGAATTGATCGTTTGTTAATGTAGTAAAATTTCATAATAGTTAGTTCATTTACAATTTCATCGTCTTTTTTTTATGAATATCAGAGAAAAAAAATAGCTTACTTTTTGAGCAATACATGTATAGTACATTTTTTAGCAGCACTTTTCCCTGTGTATTCAAGAAAGAAGTAAAGTTTTTTCATGTTCTGTAATATAATTTTTTTTTTCTTTCTCTTTTTCCTTTCAGTGTTTATCGTACTCTTGGTATTTAGCAGCAGATTATCAAATTTATATCTTCTGCATTCCCATTATTGCATTAATTATCAGGTAATTTGCATTGTATTTTGTTCCTATCCATTTTTTTCTAACTTTATAAGTTAATATGCTTTATATATGCTCTTTTAACTTTAAAGTATGTATAAGACATTTCAAAGGTTTTACTTGATGCGAAGAAAATTTGCATATTTTGCGTAGTTTGACATGTTTTATACATAATAAATGAAAATAAAGATTTATATCATAGAGTTTGGCAGAATTCAATAAAATGTGTATACTGAAATTCAGCCTTGTAATAATTTAATGTTAACAAATTCATCATATCATCATTTATTGCATTAAATTAAATTCTTAATTTGATTTTAAACGTTTCAATTCACATGAAATAAAATAATATTTTAATATTATGTAAGTTTTAAGGATATTCAAAATGATAAATTTGAAAGTTTAAAAATTTCTAGACGGTATAGCGGAAGTTAAATACATGGGCATTTTTCTTTCATTTTTCGCACTATACCGATTTGATAAAAAAGTTATCTCAGTAGAAGACATTGTCTTTCGAAACATGTCATTTAAGGATTTTTTCTTTCGATTTCTTCGGGAACGAAGAAGTGTATATGTGGACGAATAGAGAAGAAACTATGGTAATAAAACTAAGCAAGATCTGAAAGACTAGATGTTGAAATTGAGAAAACATCGTTGAGATCCAAGAATATCTAATTCAAAAGTAGCAGTCATAGGGAAAAAAAATTATGCATGAGGTAATTGGCTATGTACCAAATTTTTCGTAATTTCCTAGTACTTTTTATTATGTATTAGTATAATATTTAACCTTATTGATGGTTCTGAATGTGTAACCTTTTAAGAAATGAACCATAAATTTTTTTGGCTTTCCTAAACATAATTTACACGCAGAAATCATTAAGTTGGAAACTTTGGACCTGCTCCCTGTATGTTGTTTGAGAAAAAATGTTCCGAATTGTAAGAGAAATGCTCCAGCAACATGTTCGTTACATTAAGATTGAAGATTAGTAAACGGGGTAATAATAATAATAATAATAATAATAATAATAATAATAATAATAATAATAACCAACTGAATATTATTCATTTTCTGCTAATACAAACCATAAAATTTTATCGATCTATGTCAATAGATCAGTCTTCTGAAATCAAGTAACTTCAGCCATAACGCACAAAACTTTTGCAGCTGTCATAATCTATTGTGAATGGTAGAAAATAATTTTATTATTTAATTAGCTGGTTAGTTACAGTTACATTTATCTTATACATCGGTCAACAATTAAACGCAAATTAAAATTCAAAAGCTGGAGTCATTTTTGCTAAATGATAGAAACAGTGAAACTCTAGTTAAAATAGCACTTCTAAATCTTGTTTCTATTTTTTGTTTGTGTTTTGAATTTTTGGTTTACATTACTAGTTAATAGAAAAGTTATTATTATCATGAATTAAGTTCCTGTGTAGTATCTAATTAGATTATGTGCTCTGTAATGACTGGAATTTACCATTTTAATGTCAATATTGATATTTTCCTCTTAAACAGAAAACCCCGTCTTGGCCTTTGGATAAACTTTATATTGATGATACTGTCTGTGATCGCAGTCGCAGTGCACAATTACATTAGAGATTTACCGCCTGCGATGCTCTTCACCAGAGCAGATGTTGAGTAAGTAAAGATGTGCTTTCTACAGACAATGCTGATTTTAATATATTTTTTAACTTTATTTTATTTTTTACAGACAACGAAACGAGTTAATGCGGGAAACTTACTACACACCTTATCAGCATGTAGGTTCTTTTTGCATTGGAATATTTGTTGGCTATTACTTACAGACAAGAAAAAAGCCATTAAAACTGCATTGGGTACGTGTATTTTAATTTTTAAAGATTATTTAAATGATGGATTGTACTTCGATTTAAAAATGAATGGAATATCTTAATAGAAATGTGCACGGTGATGTTACGAAAAGTTATTTGGCTGCTGGTGTAGGACAGCTACCGTAAATTTTAACATGGCCTTTTTTTATTTGTGTGTCATACAATTATGTAAGCTTTTCAACGTTGCTACGGTAAAAAGTCACGTGATGTGCCCAGCTCTATAATATAGGAATTGGATTTTATAAATAGGAAGCTACTAGCTTTTTATGTTGCGAATGAAAATAAGCCCAAGCCCGGTATTATTAGATAGCCCTGTCTCAGTACTGCGTTGGACCAGGGCTATCTTAATAATACCGGGCTGGGACAGAGGTCACTCTGGGGAGAGTCACGTGATAAAAGGAGGAAAAGAGATTTGAAATCTTAACCTCGTCCCGATTCCTCTTCTGTTTGTTCTGTGTATCGCTATGGTGTGAGCAGTGAACACATGCTTTGCTTTGATAGTTTGCATGTTTGTAACGCTTTTTCGTTGGATGCAAAATTTGGATTAATGTGGTTTAAAACGAGATGACTTAAATTCTGTAAAAGATTAAAAACGAAAAAGATCCTGTGTAAAACTTTCATTAAATTTTGAGAGAATGCGTGTTTGGATATATTGAAAAAATGCCCCGATATTGTTGCATTCCGAACTGCAGATCTAATAGGCCTGCTGAAAGTTACACTACATCTTATCGATTTCCAAAGGATGAAATATTGAAAAGAAAATGGATGAAAAGTATCCCCAGGGATTTTACTTCAAATAATGATAGTGTTGTTTGCATCAAACATTTTGAAAAAGATTTAATCATTTCAGTTGATAAAGTCACATCAAAGAACGGAACTTTGACAGTATATGAAAGGAAGTATCCAAAATTACCAGATGATGCTTATCCAACAATCTTTCCAAACTGTCCCAATTACCTAAATAAAAAAATTCCAGTGGGGAATGCAACGATGTTAGGGTTGTTTTATACGGTAAATATATATTTAATGCACTATATCTTTTCATTCATTTAGGTGATCCTTTTAGATATTATGTGAAATTTTGTTCTATTATTAAAAATGATAAAAATCTATTGTATTCGTAATATAAATTATTTGCTCTTTGAACCGAGAAAAAATAAATCAAGATATGATTTTATACATTTAACATGTTAGTAAATTTATATATATTTTTTTCTTTAAATTAAATAATACTGTACTTCATCAATTGCAAGGCAAAGATTTACAAACTTTGATGTTAGGGCTGTTTTATACAATAACTATATCTAAAATACACAATATTCATTTAGATTTTTTATTATTAACGTGAAGAGCAATATTCTGTCCTGATCTTGCCTTTAAAAAATGCCTTCATCTTATTTAAAACTTTTCAACAATCGATTATACGTTCTAAAGGGTATCCTATTTTTAAATCAGCCTCTTTTTATTGCTCTCAGACAAACCTAATTGTTGGTTTGCTTAGAAATAGGAGTCCGTTTCAAATTTGCATTTTCATATCATTCTGAGGATAATTATATCTTTATAACCAAACTCCTATCTTCACGAAAGCAAATTTACTGTATCCTGTTTTTAAGATTTGTTACGTAGTATGTTTCAATATTAAAAGCAAAGTGGCAATTGTATTGCTGTGGCATTGTGGTAAAATATATTTAAAGAATGGGTGCCATTAGAACATAGCCCAGAAATTTTTAAGATTTTGAAACAACGTGCTTGTCCACAGCCTAAAGCTTGGATATTTTTCCTTGAAAAAGTAAATAAATAAAAATCACGCCGAAATGCAGTTTCTAAAATTGATTGTCAAGTAGAAAGTCTGGGAAAACCCAATTTGTCAAAATGACAATCTCTTCAAAACCCTCTTAAACCCATGTTACTATTACTTAAAAAAAATTTATAAATATGGAATACGCTAAAGAAGGAATTTCTTTTCCGGGATTCCCGTACAAGATAATTTTTAATCATATCAATATAAAAAGCAATACGGAAATTTAACAATTAAAAGTTTTAATGAAAAAAAGAAAAAAAAATTCTACCGTCATTTTTTTTAAGGAGAATTAAACGATATGAACATTAAAACATATTCTTTTCTTCAAAACGGTTCTGCGCTCCTAAGCTTTCCATTTAAAATAGTTTTTAAGCATGCGAACTTGAAACCTTATAACTAAAAAATGATCTACTGGGTAGGCCATCTGACTAAAAATTCTTAGTTCCTTTTTTATTACAGAGAAATAAAACACACGTCTTTATTTTTTCGTCAAGACTGCGCTCCTGAGCTCTCCGTTTAAGAAAATTTTTAAACACATAAGCGAGAAATTATAGAATTAAAAAAATGCAGGGAAAATTCTTAGTACCTTTTTTTTTTCTTAATGCACGATTATTGTAAGTCACTTGGGAAGAATAAATTTTACCTTTTTAATAGTGAGAGATAAAAAAAAAAAACTTAATTACAATTCAAAATCCATGATGGGAAAGTGGCCTTTCCTTGTTATCTCTTGCGGAGAACCATAATTTAAAGTATTAATTGTTAAAACATTAACTATTCTTTCCATTTAAAGGTGCGTAAATGATTATAATAAATGATTTTATGAATTACAGTCTCTTCGTTTAACTGCTTGGTTGGGAACTTTCGCCATGACTTCTGCAGCACTTTTCGGTGTACATCCATGGAACCAGGGAATGAGTGGTACTGGAAAAATTCCTTCCATGCTGTATGCCAGCCTCAGCCGGATGGCGTGGACGGTAGGAATTGCCTGGGTCACCGTGGCTTGTTCTAGAGGTTGCGGCGGTAAGGTTATATCAGTAACTAATTTTAAATTTTGTTAGCTAAAATATTTTGTTATCAAATAAAAGAGTGAAATACTTACGAGTTATTATCTTCCATGAAATAAATCCAATTTTTCATTAAGTTTAAAAGAAACTTTTATTTTTTAAATTTAATTTAGCTTTTTCTTTCTTTCTTTCTTTCTTTCTTTATTTATTATTGCTATTGTCAGTACTATTATTATTTCTATTGATTTGGTCAAAGATAAGGTTCACATTTCTCTGTAATAGCTTGCAGTTGATTCTGCTTTTCCCTACGGAGTAGGAAAAAAAAGAAGCGTCAGTGTCTATGTTAATGGAATAAGCATTAATCGTAGTCTAAATGATAACGTAAGAAAAAACTAAAAAAAAAAACAATTTAAAAAATAATCCATAGTGAGAATCCACAGAATTAAATAAGGAAAACTAACACATAAATCTCATAACAATAATTCAATGCTCATAAACTAAGAGATTTAATATGACCACTAAGAGTATGTTAGTCACACGAAAAACTTTGCAAGCTAATGTTAATCCTATGGGAACGTTCTTTATAAATTTCAGGTTTGCATTCCAATATTACTTTCACTTTCGAAACTGACCTCATAAAAAAATATGCAACAAAAATTAAAAAAATAAAAAAGAACCCCGTTAGACATCGACTTCATCTATCCTGTGTAAATAAAAAAAATCATTTAAATATTTTGAAATGCAAACGAGAAATTTGAAAAGAAAGTCCCCATAGGTTTATTAACTCGAGAGTGTCGTCAGGTGACTAGTATAGCCTTTTAACCTTTTAAGACCCAAAGCTAAAATAATGCTACAAATACTTATTCATTTGTTTTTCACAAACAAAATGACATCATAGATGACAGAAAAAAGAAATTTTCTGAAATTGATCTTTTAGGGGACTAGTAATTTAGGTTCGCAAATATGGATCTAAAATTACAAACCCCCTTAAAATATCAATTTAATTATCACTAACCTAAATCCATACAATCACAAATTTAAGGGCTTTAAACAAGTGAATGATATACAAATCCTCAAAATTTTTTATTGTAAAGGATTTAAGTTAAATATTTATGCAAATTTCTCACTTTCTTGGCCACGCTGTCTTGAAGGCAGCATTTGTAAACTCAGATGAAAGTAACATTTGTTTTACGAGGAAATCAGCATAGATGTTGTTCTTTATTGGTTTTCTTGTAAAGCAACACATTTAGCTCTTAAGAAGTGAAGTTAAAATGTCATAAAAGGAAACAGTTTTGCTTTTATCATGAAAAGAATGGAGGTTCACATATGTGACCCAGGTAGCGAAAAGGTTAAAGCAATATGATACCGATCAAAAGCATAATACTATTCGTACACTGAGTCAAGGGTAAAAATCAAAGTCAGAAACTAGTAGAACATAGTCTTTTATTATCGAATGTCTTTTCTTTCCATTTTCATCTGTTAGTTACATTTTTTACCAGTAGAACTGCGAACTCTTTCAAAATTACTCGCTTTCTTTAGAGTAAACTCTTGGTGTCCGTGGTGTCCTCCTCCCCTCCTTTTTTTTGCATCGATAGATTAACGTGTTAAAAGAAAATCTACAACGGTAGAATTAGTTATACAACTAGGTCTGCAATTAAACGTTACAGAAAAATATGCAATATCGTAATTGAAGATAAAGAATGTAGAGAAATGGAATCTCCTGTTTTGAGACTTGATAGAGAATGCATAAGTGCACTGGAAAGTGCAGAAGCTAAATGAAATTGAGCATCAAGGGCAAAAAATTATGTTACGACGAACACGGTGTAGATGATAATTTCTTCAGTCAGAGGAAATTTCTTACAAACAAGGGTACAACGTTGATGAATCCGGGCTGCTCTAGAAATGTTTGCCGGCAGCAATACTGGCATTTGAAAGCGAGAGGCAAGATACAGGACATAAGTCCAATAAAGGACCTATAACAATAATGATATACAGCAAAGAAACGGGGTGCCACAAACTAAAACTGGTAGTTATTGGAAAAATCAAATAAAAACCAAAAACGAGATCTTTTAACCCTTTATCTACTGACGGTACATTTAGGTACCATTAAAATAACTTAATATAAAATTCATGTAATACATCGATTACTTGTAATACAGTTTAGAATGAGTTATAGATGCATTACTTTATCTTGTTCCAAAAACATTATTGGTTACACAAAACAAAAATATTTTTAAAAGGATGATTTCTTTTGCCTTTGCATCTTTTCAGCTTTCTTGGCGTTGGGGGGGGGGGGGGATTTTGAATTCGGGAATATTTCTATTCTAAGAACATTATATTTGTACATTTCCTAATTCTGCAAAATGCTAAGAAAAATATCTAAAATTAAAGATTTGAGTGGTGTTATAAATATTGCACAAAATCCCTATAAATTCAAATTTAATTAATCCTTCTAAATTCTTCAATCCTTCTAAAATACTTCTGAAATTTATTAATTTATTAAAGGATATGTAAATCTTCTAATGTAGTTTCAACAATTCACGAAAAATGCTTTAGAAGATAAAATGTTCATGAATACATAATTCAGTGCATAAAGGGTTAAGGAGACAAAGTAATTATGATATATCATTGATAAGTAAAAAATGGATATTGCAAACCCACCAATATGCTACCTCAACCAGAAAGCATCTCAAGTTTCAAAACATACCTCAGAAAGCTGTATCTCTGATTGACAACGCCACGCTCTACCCAGGAGAAAATTGTTTTGAAAAGTGATCGTGTTCGAAGACTGAAATTTTTTCGTCAAATTTTTCCTTCCGACCTCACAGCTCTTATTCATTCGATGGACCAGGAAGTAATAGCTTTAATGAAGAAAAATACGGAAGAAACTTATTGCAAGAAAGGACTGAAGAAGGGAATGGTTTACAGGGCTTCTGGAAAGATTTTACACGATTTGTGACATAAACATTACTTGGGAGTCAGTTAAGCAATTTGCATTATAAAAGTCATGGAGAAAGATTTTACCAAGTATGGAAAATACTTTGGTAGCGTTTACAGAGGAAGAAAAAGAAGAAGAAGTTTTTGCTTATTGTTTGACAAATTTAGCGAAATATGTTACTTGAGGAGATAATGCCGATGGAAAAAACATCGCTGAATGGATTGATTGGGATTCCAATGATCCTGTCTTTAAACATCTTACAAGTGACTAAATTATATGTGAAGTATTAGGTATGTTTGTGAAGGAGAATGACGAAGAAGAAGAGATTAAGACGCAGAAACAAGTGACCCATGATGCAACTCTAGCACACAGTCAATATCTGACTGAACAAGACGATGCAAGACAAAATGTTGTTTAAAAAACTTCGATCACGAATAAAGAAGAAGTGTTTAAACACTAAAAAACAAAAACAGTTGACCGACTTTTTCTTTTGTGAAAAAGTGAACCAGCAAACTTGGAAACTACAGAAAACTATTCTTTATTAAATCATAATTGTATGCTTAACGTCTAACCCCCCCCCTTCACCCCCCAACTGTAAATAAAAATCATTCAAAGTCTTTTTGCGTTGATTTGTCTTTTTTCGGCCATTTTTTCGGAATATCTGGTGGAATTCGTTTATCCGGGGTTGTCGCGTGACTCATTTCCGTGGAAAATCGGGAGTTTACTGTATTTGTAACAGCAGTTGAATCCGATGCAGAAAAATATAAAGGTATAAATACCGAAATGTTCAATGATTAGAAGTGTAATAACAGCAAATTATATAATTTCTTATTTGTTTCAATTTTCTAGGAATTCTTGCTCCAATTTTGCGTTACAAAGTATTTGTTCCGTTTAGCAGACTTACATTTTTGGTATACATGGTCCATCCCCTTGTGCAGTACGTATTTTATGCGACACTTAGAGATGGAATTCAAGCAAAAAATTACCTTGCAGTAAGTTATCACAGAAAACTGTTTAATATTTAATATTTATCTTTTCAAATTATGTTTCTGAAATATAGTAGTTTTATGTACAAAAATATTAATAAGGTATCATAATTCTTTCCTGAGTTCTTCCGTTTCTTAATAATTCATTCTTCAATTTTTGTTGTGCTGTAGTGGTCTTTCTTTATAATATAAAATAATATATTTAATAAATAGAAGCAATATTTCACTTACAATTGCTCAGAATATGTTTTGTTGATCCAGAAAATGAATTTTAACTTTTTTAGGGTTGGATGTCTGATTCTACGACAAACACATACTAAATGTACATAGACAACACTTAATTTTACCTCTAAAAATTAAAAAATAAAGAAAAGAGAAACTGCCATTTAATCTTACAACTGAAATTTAAAATCTTTCTAGATTTTATAATTACGTGTTATAGTACTTTATTTTGACAAATGTAAATTTTGTTATTACTTTCATTTATTTTTGTATTGTTCCACAGACACTTATACATTTTGCACAATATTGCGCTTATAAAAAATATGTTAACTATGTCATCCTCAACAACATCCCAATTATTATTAGTAATACTATCTGTGAAAATGCAAACAGTAGTAGCAGTAGTAGTAATTATGGCAGCAGGAACTGTAGCATTTGAAGTAGTAGTAGCAAAAATGAAAGGAGACTTTAAATTTATTAAAGGTATATATAAATATTATACAAGCATACTTACAATAAATACACTAAACCAGGGTCGGCGAACCTTTTTACATCCGCGTGCCAATATAAAAAAAATCCAACAGAGCATGGCGTGCCAACAACACCCCCCCCCCCACCACGCTACATTCCCGCAAAAATATAGCGAATTAATTTAATAGTGAATTATAAATTGGTTTAATACTTATAATAATAAATAATAGTGTCAAAATTATTTATTGTTATTATTAGATTATTATAAATATAGCTAATATACCTGCAGGTAATACCAACATACGCTTTAAATTAAACAATATTTAATATAGAAAACTCGAACCAAAACATTTTTCACATGAAAAAATTAATCAATCATAGAAACAGTTATAGAAAAATATAATTATAGTTTTCATTTCATTTTACAAATGTTTTAGCAATCAAATTATTATTTTTCCCTAACTTGTAAAAAAAGTCATGTTTTATTAGTTTTATTAATACTTTTATCATTTAAAAAAATTAAAAATCAATTAACAAATTCTAGAAAAAGTTATATAAAGCCCCATGTGCTGGTCAAAACGCGTTAAATTATGCAGAAATATTACAGCAAAGAATAATCTGATTTGCTAGATTTCTATGCGAATCATAGGTGCAATCATAACGAAATCGAGGAAATGGAGAATTGGGAAGGGTCAAATACTTCTAAGCGGGAAAGTTAAGTGATATAACAAGTACACAAGTACCTATTATCGAAAACAATAGCTATTTTCAATTAGGCTCCGTGTAAAAATAAAAAAAAAAAGTATAAAGAGGTGTAGAATTTTGGGAATTTGACTGAATTTTGATTTAGAACTTCAATCAACGGCGTGCCAAATATAGCTCCCCGCGTGCCAGTTACGGCACGCGTGCCATAGGTTCGCCAACCCTGCACTAAACCCAACTGTAGTGAAAAATTAGCCAGAGCCATTAATCGAACATAATTTTTCACTCCAGTTGGGTTTAGTGTGTTTATTGTATGTATGTCTCAGCATAATATTTATATATACCTTTAACAGTTGAACGCAGACATTATTTATGTGTGTATGTGTGTTTTAATATATTGTAGTATGTGTGTTTTAATTTAAATTTATTGTTTGTTTCATGGTTTACTTTCATTAATTATCTGCTTTTTATACATGTTAATAATTTTTTATCTAACTTTCATTACAGTTTTTTATTTGTTTGGCTTTTATCGCTGTAAGCTATGGAATAGCACTTGTTCTAGCACTTCTTCTGGAATCTCCTTTTATAAGCTTAGGATTTGTGATATATAATAGGAAAGAAGGTCCAAGGGAAAGGAGTCATAACAGCTGCAAAGATTTGTCTCCCGTGAAGCCAAATTCTCAATCAGAATCTACATCAAGACTTGTGAATGGCTATGGAAAATGCAACGGAGCTTACGAACCTCAATCTGAGATTACCAAAAATTCTGCCAATACATCCTACGAATGTTCATTGCCAAAGGGTGATTTTATATGTCATTTGTAAATAGGTTCCAAATGTTTCATGTAATTTCTCTCTTATCGTGCCAAAATATTTTATTTTGTATATTTTACCTCCAAGAAATAAAAGTTTTTTTTTTTTTTTTTGTATTTTTAAACACAAATGTTTGTATTTGTTTTTAACTTCCTCATTCTTAATATAAAGAGGCATCTATTATGTGAGTAATTATCATTGTTCAGATATAGAGTGTCCTAAAAAGATTGCCACGCACTTCTATTTTAAGGTGCGTTCGTAGTAATATAAATACGTAGCAACTATAGTCGTTGTCTGGTCCGTCCGTCTGCCTGTCCATCTGTCCGCATATAACAGCTTACAAACTACCCAACCGAATGGTTTGAAATTTAATATATAGGTATAATCGTTGCAGAATTTTGTCGAGTCATTTGAAAGTGTATTAAAATCGAATCAAAACTTAAAAAGATATTAATAAAAGTTTTCTTCATTCTATTAAATCTTATCATGCTTGAGTAATTCAATGACGTCCCATGATAGGTGTATATGATGATAGGTTGCCATGTTGATTACATCCTATTTAAGATGGAGCCGTATTATTTCCCTATTACTGAATTCAATGTATATAATCGTAATAAATTTTGTATTCATGCATTTTTGTACAAGACAGCTATTGCCCCAAGATCTGTATATATATATATATATATATATATATATATAACTAGTTATAGTACGAACGCACCTCATTTCCCACGTTTGACGTACAATTTCCGACTTGTTTAACATTTGGTGAAAATAGGTAACATAAATTAGAAAAGTAAATTAATTTAGGAAATAATATTATGTTAATGAAATTATCCTGCCATTAATTTTCAAAAAGTTGCACTTTTAAAATTTTTGTACGGTTCTCTTTGGACGAAATTGGTTAATTAGAAAAATTTCCCTTTTGCTACAACAACATCATTGTCAAAAAACTGTATACCTTTTACTTAAAAATTAACTGAATTATATCACTTTTCCCCGTTATTTAAAATGCTATTTCATCTGTAAAAATAAGGATCATATATAAATGGACGATGGCGTACTTTAGATCAAAAATATGTTAAGAAGTGGGATAATATTGTATCACAAATATATCTAAATTAAAGCATTATACACGCAGAGATCATGCAGGGCCTGAATAAAGCATGGGCCGTGGTCATGAAGCCCCTAATTTTGAGAGGCCCGAATTTGGTATGCAATATTTCATATATTTGCATTTCTAATTTGGTGCAGGGTTCCCCAAAAACCTTGGTGCAGGGTTCCCCAGTTTAAAATGTTTAATTTTTAACCCTTTCAATTTTAATTATACAGCTATGCTATTTTCTTGCAATGTTCTTGTTGGAGCAAGAGGAAAAATATACTTGACCAATTTTTTGTTTAGGAGGGTGGGGACGTATAAAAATTTAAAAAGTGTAATTAAAAAAATGAGAGGACTATTTCATTAACACAATCTTATTTCCTACCTAAGCTTGAACACTTACGCAATTCACATTCGCTATCTTCAACAGGTAATAAATTAAAACGCGTTTCATTCTTTTTGAGACACCTTGTATTTGGATAACAAGGAGATATTATCAAGTTCATAAGAAAAGTTTCATATCAAGATTCTGAAACTTTTCTTCGGGGACTTGTTAAAGTAAATGATATAAAACATAACAAAAGCTTTCTTTGATAAATCGAAAAACTTGCACATATGATTCGCTCAGAATATAGAACTCTTCATTGACTTTTGTCTCCATCTGTATATGCAGATTGATCTCAAATGAACAGAACGTTTTTAAAAGTCAATAACATGTAAACGGTAACATCTATTAGAGCTATTATATCCTGAAATGTATAACACCGAGAATTTCTCTACTAAACTTCCTTGTTTTACTCTTAAAGATCATCGAGAGATGGCACTGCGCTGTCCTCAATATTATTAAGGAGTCATCCATTAAGGGTGTATTTCGAAAAAGTCTTTAAACAGCACATTATTTAGAATTCATTTTCTCCGAAAATTACCCAGACAAATATTTAAAATTACAGTATGATATGTAAATTGACTTTATGAAAGTGCCGTGAACGATTTTTTGAAATTTAAAATTTGTTAAATTTGATTTTTGACTGTTTTATGAAAATTATGTTCGATTAAATTTCTGTAGAAATTACCCACAGAAATATTCGAAAATGAAGTATGATATGCAAATTGATCTTGCAGAAGTGCCGTGTAAGATTTTTTTTGTAATTAAAATTCATTAAATGTATTTTTTGAGTTAAATTGTGCTGGCGAAATTCGAATTTTTTGGCGAGAGTGAAAGCTCACTTAAACCAATTAGTTTATCTGCACGCTAACAGATGTCGCTACAATAGCTTTTTCGAAGTTTAAACGTTATTTCAGGGCAGGGGTGTTCCCATTCAGCAATTAAGACGCCATTGGACAATTTGGGAATATCCCACATTCAATTGGCTGTGTTCAAATTAGGTGCGATGCGCGAATTGCGAAGTTTATAATTTTTATTTTGACCCTGTGTTTTCTGTTTCTTTCCGATATCTATCTATCTATATTATAAAGGACAAACATATCTGTGCGTAACGCATACGTCATTCTGCGAATGGCAACACTTTGAAATTTGAAATGAAATTTCGGTTTTGCAATTTTCTTTACTGCAAATTTTTAAACTTCTAAACATCGCACATTTTAAATTTTTACACCGTTGTATAAGGAAAAAAATGCTCTTTTAAATGCAATTTGTTTGAAAGCTGTATCTCAATTTAATTTTGAGATATTAATTTTTTTGTAGTTTTTAATACATTTTTTGTAATTGTGGCAACGAAAGTCCGCCATTTCTGTTGAAAGTCATGGAGGGTTTAGAGGGAAAATAATACCCGAGTAAAGAAAATAATATATTACTGTAGCTTTTGTTGCCGTTTTCTCATAAAAACTGAAAAAAAAAATTGAAATTACAATGCGTGCTATGTCAGCGATTTTTTAAGTTTCCAATTCAAAGCCATTTTCAATTTTTACACCGTCAAATAGAGAAAAAAAAATCTACTTTCAAATGCAATGTGTTTGAAAATTGTATCTTAACTGAGTTATTACGGTTTTTAAAATAATTAGCTGCCCGTGGAGACCAGTTTGGTCTCCCTTAAATGGAATGCTAGGCATTATATCGTGTTACTTTTATTCATAATTTAATTTACTGGCTCAATCCTTCGCCAAATCGGATGATTCTGATAGAGAAATCAAGAACTCGGTATTTTTATGTTAGTTGGGCATAGGTGATAAATCGCCAAACATAGTACCCGTCGTATTTTTTCATATTTCTAAAGAAATATGAAATATTAAGTTAAAATATAACCCTTTCACTCATTTTAAAATGGATAACTTTAATTTAAAACTGAAACATTTCAAATTCGCGAATTTCACTTTAAAAAAATCTTTAAAAAAGGAAAAAGAAAAGAAAAGAATAAATACCATAAACCATTTAATTTCAACATCAAAGCATTGTTTTAATTTACACCTCGAGAAATAAAAAATGCTGCTGGCGAGTTAAAAAATGCTATTGGCGATAATTGCGCCCAGCTAATATGAAAGTACGAACTTTTTGCGATCATAGCAACTTTTATGTAGTATTATTCGAAAAAA
Source organism: Maratus speciosus (assembly GCA_963932465.1). Classification (NCBI taxonomy): domain Eukaryota; kingdom Metazoa; phylum Arthropoda; class Arachnida; order Araneae; family Salticidae; genus Maratus; species Maratus speciosus. Next base: position 159,164,221 of record OZ010789.1, read on the forward strand.
ATATTTTGATGAAATAGGTTGCCAGAAAATACGTTGCCAAATTTCTTTTCTCGCCATGGACCTTTTCTCTATTTTGCCAAGTACCTATACTGGAAAAGTACCTTCATTTATTTATTTATTTGTTGTATTTTAAATTAGATGAATAAAAGACAGCACAGGTGTCATATACGCACTACGTTGGCGCGACTTTTTTCTGGCGCCAATGTCATATACGCACAGGGGTACTTAGCTGGCACCAAAGTGTCGTTATTTTGCTTGATATGGTAGCTCGGATGTTGTTGTTTATTTATTAATAAATTGTTTATTTACTTTTATTTTATTTTTTTTAATTATATAAATTGTTTTGTTCTATAGTTATTAATTAAACTTTTTTTTTATTTATTGTTATTCCCTTTTTAAAAATATTACACAATAAACAATGAGATGCGTTACATTCAGGTGTTGCCATTAAACAATTAACAAATAATCGCGATTTCTGTGCCACCTACGATAGCATAAAATATATAGATTTTCAAGCATGAATTATTTTTAAATTTATCTATCCCGTGTAGCTCGATTACGAAAGATTAATCTCCCTTAAAAAATGTAAAAAGTTCAGCATTTGTTTCCGTCTAATGTTGCATAACAAAATTAAAACTTCCTCTATAGAAAAATTAATAAAATAATGTAAATAAGAAAACAATTTAACAGACATGTGATTGAACCACGTGCTTAAAGCACTGAAATGATCGGAAAAACTGCCGTAAGTCGTAAAATCTTGGGCTAATAACTCCCCGCATGCGCTGACATGTGAAAGTATCGCTTTTAATAAAATTTAAAACTTTATTTGATTGCATAATTGATATTTTTCAGATAAAAATTCTTTTTGATGTTAGTGGGCAATCTAAAATATATATTACATGTTTAAAAAAAAAAAAAAAAGAATGGTTTTCACCTATACTCTGTAACCCGAGGAGCTTGGGTTCGATCCCCTAGTACTAATAAAAGACATTTTCGGAAGAACAGATAGACATTTTCTTATGTGGTAGACATGGGCGTACCCAAGGGAGGGGGGGGGGGGGTTGATGGGGGCTACAGCACCCCCCCCCCTTCCAAAATTTTCGAAAAATGTAAAAAATGCTGAATTTTTTTCTTTCTTTTTTGGAAAGAAATTTTTTTTTTCAATCATTCAGCGGACTAGCCATTCTCATTAGCCCCATATTAGTCCGCATTGACACAAAAGAAGAGAAAGGGGGCTGATGGGGTTACAGCCCCCCCCCCCTCCAAAAAAAAATAGTCGAAAAATTAAATGAAAAAAGTGTGTTCTATTTAAAAGGTTACTTAAATTGCATGTATTTAAAATTATTAAATAAATAAATTATTAAATAATAAATATTATATTATTATTAATATTATATTAAATTTAATAAATATTAAATAAATTAATTAAATTGCTTGTATTAAATTACATGTATTTTTTTTATATAAAAGGGTGTAAGGCAATTAAATTTTTTTTTATTATGCTAAGGAGAATGGAAGCGAAAAAAAGATGTAGTAAATCAAAAAATACACAAATGTTGATCCATGCAACATGAATATAATACATGCGAAAAGAATATAATTATTTTGTACGAACTTTTTAACTTTTACATCGATACGGCCTACTTTTATTTATTTATTTATTTATTTTTTACAAGTCAGGCTCGAGCATGCAAATTTCCACCCGTACAAGCTCTAGCACTTATCTCGGTTAAACAGAAGAAAATAAAGAAGAAAAAAAATCATGCGTCAAGCATAGAACATGAAACACTTTCCAACAATTCGAAAATGCCTTAACAAAACTTTACGATTTAATAAAGTAAAAGATGATGTATAAGCAAACAATTTAGAAAATAAACTCAGTATAAACTCTGTTAGGAGCCCAATTCCAAGAATTATACCATCAATAGTCTGAAAAATATACGAACTATTTTGTGCAACTCTGTTTATAATTTATAGATTTGCATATTCTACATAACATAATGCTAAAATTTAGATGAGTGAGAAACGCATAGTACAATTCTAAATTCGCCTATTTTCGACAATAAACGGAAATATACTCTAGATTTTTCGTACTGCTCTGTAAATGATCTGTTGAACAGATATAACCTAGGCAAAATATTATTTTAATTTAAAAACGCGTACAACATCCAAAAACACATTTTCAGCAAGTATATCGTTAATAAAATAAATGAATACCTGTAAACATATTATATTTTTTATGTCCCTATAAATCAACTAAGATTATTAAGCGTACTTTATTATATCTGTTATTTTAGGAAAATAAATAATAATCAAAAGTGAATTAAATAACAAATAGATTGAATTCGTCCACCTAAATGTATATTACTTCTATTTTATTTATTTGGTTCTTATTTATTTATTTCTATGTAATTAAGAGGATACTTCACTCGCATGAAAACACCCGCTCGCGAAAGTTAATTGTAATAATGGAACAAATTTTTAAAAATATCTCGTTCGCATTTCAATATTTTAAAATGTTTTTCACTTTCTTCTATATTTACAAGAAGAAAGTATTGGATTCGTAAGAATTTCGACTTCCAGTTTTCGAAGGATTTATACGTTTTAGACGGTCCTGAACATCAGTTGCTGTTTTTTAGAAAATGTCTGTGTGACAAAACTTTTGTGAGCGCTCTATCTCAAGAACTAATGCACGGAATTTAATAAAACTTTAAATTCAGTTAGACTTATATATAAACTGGTGCTGATTAATTTTTGGTGTATAGCGCCCAACAGGTGACACTGCTATGCTACATTTTTCTCGATTTTCGCAATATGTCTATCTCAAGAACTAACTCAGGGATTTTCATCAAACTTCAGATTCAGTTACAAGTTGACTTAAGTTGTTGCTTATTAGGTTTTGGTGAAAATCGCACAACAGGTGGCGCAGCTATGCTGCATTTTTCACGATTTTCGCAAAAGCTATATTTCAAAAACTAATGCACAAAATTTAATCAAACTCAATATTCAGTTACATTTTCACGCAAATAGTTCTATAATAGACTTGGGTGTATATTAACATGTATTGATTTTATACTCTTTGAGTTGGAAATTTTGGTTGCAGACATCTAAGAAAGTGGCTCCCGAAATTCAATGATTTGTTTTAACAATGTAATATTTATATCTCCTTATTAAATGCATCCATTTCAACAAACCTATATATCTTTACAATTCTCATGATGGGGATAGATTATCATTTAATTTTGGCACTGTGACAACGAATTTTGAATTATTTACACGTATAAGATAGAATAAAGTTTTGGGATTGGCACATCCGACTAGTTTGCATTGGATAGCTGAGGTCGAACTTATGCAAAGAGCATGGGCGTACCCAAGGGGGGGGGGTGTCTGATGGGGCTACAGCCCCCCCCCCCGAAATTTTCGAAAATGATATGAAAAAATTGCTGATTTTTCCCCTTCTTTTTTGGAAAAAATTTTAATTTTCTGTCATACAGCGGACTAGCGATTCTCATTAGTCCCATATTAGTCCACATTGACACCAAAGAAGAGAAAGGGGACTGATGGGGCTACAGCCCCCCCCCCCCTCCTCCTGAAATATTCGAAAATTAAGTGAAAAAAGTGTTTTTTCCTTACTTTTTTTAGAGAAATCTGTAATTTTTTTCTTCTGTCATATAGCGAAATAGCCGTTCTCGTTGACCTCATATTAGTCCACATTGGCATCACAACATACTATAAGATGGGGAAGGGGGCTGATGGAATGACAGCCCCTTCATCTCGCAAATAGTCGAAAATGAAATGAAAAAAATCGTGCTGACTTTTTTTCCTTCTCTTGTTTGAGATAAATTTGCCTTTTTTCTCCAATCATTCAACAGACTTGCCACTGCCTTCTCTTTAGTTCCATATTAGTACACAGTGACACTACATTATACTAAAAAAAAAAAAAAAAAATGGAAGGGGGCTAATAGGGTTGCAGCCCCCTCCCAAAATAGTCGAAAATAAAATGAAAAAAATGCTTATTTTTTTTTCTTTTTGTTGAGATAAATTTGTATTTTCCCCCATATCATTCAACAGACTAGCCGCTCTCTTCTTTTTAGTTCCATATTAGCGCACAGTGACACCACATTATACACAAACAGGTGAAAGGGACTAATGGGGGTTACAGTCCCCTCCTCCAAAATAGTCGAAAATGAAATGAAAAAAATAGTGCTGATTTTTGTTATCTTCTTGTTTGAGATAAATTAGCATTTTTTCCCTATTATTCAACAGACTAGCCGCTCCCTTCTCTTTAGTTCTATATAAGTACACAGTGACACTACATTATACACAAAAAAAATGAAAGAGGGCAAATGAGGTGGCATCCCCCTCCTACAATAGTCGAAAATGAAATGAAAAAAGTGCTTGTTTTTTTTTCTTTTTGCTTCAGATAAATTTGTATTTTCCCCCTACCATTCAACTGACTAGCAGCTCTCTTCTCTTTAGTTCCATATTAGTGCTAAAGTGACACCTCATTATACCCTAACAGGTGAAAGGGGCTGATGGTGTTACAGCTCCCTGCTCCAAAATAGTCGAAAATGAAATGAAAAAAATAGTGTTTTCTTTCGTTATGTTTAAGATAAATTTGTATTTTATACCCTACCCTTCAACAGACTAGCCGCTCTCTTCTCTTTAGTTCCATATTAGTGCACAGTGACACCACAATATACCCAAAGAAGTGGAATGGGGTAATGGGGTTGCAGCCCCCTCTCAAAATAGTTGAAAATAAAATGGGGAAAAAATGCTGATTTTTTTCATTTTGTTTGAGACAAATTTGTAACTTTGTTATCTGCAATATAAAGAACTTCCCATTCTGGTTAGTCCCATATCAGCGAACAGTTACACTACAGTTTACCCAATGAGGGGAAGGGGGCTGATGGGGTTACAGGTCCCTCTTTCGAAATAGTCGAAAATGAAATGAAAAAGGTGCTGATTTTTTTTTCTTTCTGTTTGAGATAAATTTGTAATTTAGTGTTCTGTTTTACTGCGGATTAATCATTCTCGTTAGTCCCATATTAGTCTACATAAACACCACAGCATACCCAAAGAAGGTGAAGGAGACTTTATTTTCAGTGGTGAGGAGAACAATTTTACAGATTTTAAGTTACAATGACTTTCTTTTAAATGAAAGTATATAAAATATAGTTTTTTTTACAAAGTCTTATTATTCTTTTAGCAATGATTTTTTTAAATAATACAGTTAATAATTCATATATTTATTATATGGAACCCTCTATACACGAGTAATACTCGCACTTGACCGTTTATTGTTATTATTTTTTTTTCTGTTGGAAAAAACGTGTAAAAAACCCGACTTTAACTTATAATCGATTCCCATGAACTAAAGATGCATTGAGAATAAATAAATAATCATGCGTAAGTATTTTTATTTTTTCGTAAATATTTCAGAAGAATTATTTAGTATTTTCTATGATTGCTTTTATTATTATTCAGGTTCTCTGAGAAACTTTTGATATAAATTAAAAGTTTATTATCAAGGGAGGATCTAAAAAATCTTGAGGGGCTGAGGGTGGGGAGGCGATTTCAGAAATTTGAAAGTTTAAATCTGACCCGCATTTCGGGTCGAGTCGGGGATTTTTTTTTTTTTTCATTTCTGACCGGGTTTACGTCTACTTTTTGATGTGGATCAGGTTCGGGTCGGGTTGCTATCTACTTTTTGATATATATCACACCTCACTCGCTATTTTATATTTTACAAATAATATTTTATATGTGCAAAATATTCAAAATATATTAGTGATAATTATTAAATAATTAATTAATAATAAAATATATAATTAATTACGAATGTCATAGAAATCCAATTAGATTTACGAAAGTTAGAACGCGCTCAGACGGACTGACAGGCGAACGGAAGCCATAAACACTTTTCAAGTATGTTGGAAAGTGTTAAAAAAGAAAAATTACTGGAAAGTTGTTTTGTTTATTTATAATGTAGCAAACTTCACAGTTTAATCAATTCTATCAATCAGCGGAAACATAGTCGAATTCTTTTGTGTAATCCTGTATATGATTTGTAGAATTTATATACACGTATGCGTATACAAACGTTTAGTTAAACTTAAAAATGCAAACCAAAATTCAAAACGCACATCGAGCAATTAGTGCTCAAAGACAGTAGTGTAAACAAATTCTTTTCTGTATCCCTGTAAAGGAACGATAAATGGTATGCGCATCCTATTCTAGAGTAAACATCTTGTGGTGCTCTTCGGTGATATATATCAGTGTAAATATGTTTGAAGTAGTACCATAATTTAAAAATATTTTATAAACGGCATTTCCTCATAGACCAATAATGTAATGGGATTCTCTTGAATGTCCCGGTAAACGAACTAAAAACACCACGCACTCAGGATCGTAGCTATAAATATTTTTTCAGGGGGGGGGGGGGGGGGGGGATTAAAAAATTTCCCAACTTATAACTCAAAAATTTCCGAACTTGAAACAAATTGCTTTATTTTCCAACTGAAATGAATGGTCAATGCGTGTTTATGATAATGATACTTATATGTAAAAAATCCTTTCCAAAGAAAAATACTGAAACTAAAAACATAAAAATTATAATTATTGGTTTGTTTAATGAAAGTAATGATATAATTAAAATCAAAACTAGATTAATTTCTATTTTCCTATCTTGGAATCATTGAGCATGAAAATAATAAAATACCCAATTGCTAAATGAATAGTTAAGGAAGCAATTTCAAACAATACAGTAAATGTAAGATTTAAACCTAGAAAAATTGCATATATTTAGAGAAAACTAGTATTAGTTTAAGGTTTACAAATTTTTTGTCTTCTATTACGTACGAGTCATAATCGCACTTCATATGAAAATACCGTCATGTTATTGAAAAAGGAACAAAGGTTTGGTAGAAATAAAAGGAATAGATTAGATACACTGTGGATGGACAACAGTAGGGAAATTCAGGTTTGGATATGATGATATTTTCGTAGTACAGAAAAACACAATGATAAACTGAGTCTGGCTTCTTTTTGTACTTCTTTTGATAATTTAACTTGTTTACTTACAGAACTCAGAAAGGCAGTTAGAAAAGCAATAAAAATTTCATATTTTTTACTATTATTTAAAAGAAAAAGAAAAAGTCTTTCAAAAATCTCCAATTTCTCAACCCTAAGCTCAAATTTCCCAAATTCACACATATTGGAGGGCGAAGTTCCCCCCCCCATAACCCCCATTGCGACGCCTCTGCACACACTTCATTTTCGATACCGATCATGTTATAGTAAACCTCAATAACATTTATCAATTACATGGCAATCTGCGTATATTTACGCGAGTTAGAGCTCCAACAGACAGACAAACTAAATTCCTAAACACCTTTGAACTACGTTGGAAAGTGTTAAAAATGATAACGCTAAGAATTTTGGGAAAGTATTTCATACATCTTTAGATAGTTAAAGAAGAAATAAAATACTGAGTATATAACTCTGAAGTAATTTGAAGCATGCATTTAGCGGAAGCACTAAATCATATTACTTTCATCATTCCCCCCCCCCCCCTTCCACACACCATACAATACAAAATGCAACATTTTAACAAATTAATTTAGCCTTTCTTTCACATGAAATAATATTTTTGCTAAATTAGTACAAGGTAAGAGTTATAGGACAGGAAATAACGAAGTTTGCATGTAAATGCGCATTTGACCTTTACGAAAAATGCATAACACTGTTACTTCTAATATATCTTTAGTTGTGTAATAAGCTCGAGTCACGTGCAACATGCATGTGTGGGTTTCACATTCTCTTATTAATCCTATCTTTATTATTACACTCCATTATTTAACTAAACTTGGTTTTGTGTGAAAAGATGGAATTTTGTAATTGGTTTTTCTCTCACTTCCTGATATACTATAGAATTATGAAAATTGCAAGCCCTTACTCGTGACGTCGTTCACGTAGCATGAAAAGAAAGTTAAAAGCAATAATTAAGCAAAACATTTCACTTTCGATAATTAAAAACATATATTATTAACCTACACTTTAATCACATTTTATAGGAGATAATACAGTATTTCTTATTTCTAAGGGCCTTGACATATATTAGTTGTAAAAAAGGGAAATTTTGTGCCAAATAGTATAAACAATCGCGAAAATGGAACTGCAACCAATGCGAAAAAAGGGTCGAACTAAAATCTTGGAAATCGACAAATCTCACAATCTACAAAAAAAAAAAAAAAAAAAGAAAAAAAAAAAAGAAAAAAAAAAAAGAAAAAAAGAAAAGAAAAAAAAAGAAAAAGAAAAACAACGTCGTTAGAAAATTCTACTACAACAGTGCATCTTAGGTAGAATTTGGTGGGAAATTTATGTATGTGTGATTTATCCTATAAGCCTTTATAAAAATCTATTATAAAAAAACATAGGTATTTTTAAAAATGAAAACATTTTTACTCTTTTAAGGCTAAAAGGATTGTGGAATTAAAATGCGATTGACAAAACCACGATTTACAAACGTGTCTCCAATATACTTCGAGCTTCTGAGCATTAATTTCGATACTGGCAGATGAAGCAATACCTTGACGCAATCATATTAAAATTAAAATTTTTATGAACGAAAATTCATCTTTCTTTTAAGCAATAGAGTACATATTTTCGGAAATGAACAACTTTAAGAATTAACACTCTTCAAAAATTGTTAAGGCAATCGAGTTAATTCTTTTAGTTTAATGAAAATAACTATTTCCCGCTAATAATGACGTCATTTTTGGCATAGATAATTTTGCAGTGTAAATTATTCAGATTTACTGTTCATTTTCTTTCAAACGTTTCTTAAAACTTTTTTGAATTTTAAACAAAAATTTAAATCTTTACGTTAGCTGTGCGCAGACGATAAACAGTCAAGTATTGATAATAATTTTCTTTAAATTATACAAATTAATACTAACCCAAAACCATTTTATATCAATACCACAGCATATCCATTTTATTTTTATATATGACGTCATATTCGCCTGCTTTCCGTACTTGCTCATATTCATGCGGTTTGTATTGCTAAGAAATACTTGAGAATTTCAGTTTTATTACCAATACGACGTCATATTTATCTTTTTTTTTATTCTGATTTTTTTAAACTTCACTTTCCTTTTTGTTGAAAATCTTTCCATTGAAAATTAATTGTTGAGGAGAAATTATCATTTCAAGTTTTGATTGTTTTTTCGGAAATGATAAAGAAAGATGGTTAAACTTTATAGGTTGGTTGTTTTTATGACGGCCAATTATCAACACGAGGGATATAGGCCTTAAGGAGGGGGAGGGGTACCATCCGTGGGGGTCTTTCTAAGGGAATCTAACCCGTACTTACGCGTGGAAATCCACGGTTCGAAGAAAACCACAAAAACTAAACTTTATAGGAAAAACACCAATTGATTCTCTATGAAAATAATGAAATTTTGAATTATTAAGGAAAATATTTGAATAAACTAAATAAAACAGAGCCTATGTTTATTTCTGTGTTATAATCCATATATATGCAAAGATAGAAAAGCATCAATTCATTCGTTTTGACGTTGACAACTCCGACATTCACACACACATTCACATTTATAATGTGTATTATTAAACTGTATAGAGGTGTGTTTCCGATGGTAATTCAACATTTCAGTACTTTTAGAACTTAATTTAATAATAAATTAGGAATTTTAAGGCATTTTTCTGTTAGCACGTCACAGGTGATAAATCACCCAATTTTCTGTATTGTTACAATTACACGAATTACAACAAGAAGAGATTTAAAGATGCGGCAAACCACGCTCGCCAAAGAAAAGGCCAAATGGATGTGACAATGCAACAATGAAACATTTTAAACACGAAGAAAAAAAAATACGAATAAAATAAAAGTATCATAATTCGTTTAATTACGCTTTTATATGTTAATAGTTAAATGCTAATTAAATTATTATAAATTGAGAAAACAGATTAGAAATCCTAAATTGATAGTTTAAAAAATAATTTTTTTCATTGTCTCCATATCGTCAGAAACTCATTAAAAATTATAAGATTTTTAAAATAAATGCACTAGTTCGTGTTTTCTACTAAGCTTAAAAAATACCGGGTGAATTTCCCATAATTGGGTTCGATGCCCAGCCAAATTAATGTATTTTAACGGAAATCTTTTGAAAGAATCATGATTTGCAGGCATGAAATTACATGTGATTTTCAAGATAAATAGTGATTGCTTATAAAATAGTGTATTTAAAAAAAAAAAAAAACTTTTTTTTTACTTTTATACTTATTTATTTCTTAATTTATTTTAACCAGGCAATTCAATCCTAGCTACCCGGCTTAAGGATGCTCGATGTACTACCCGGTGTAGTGAACGTAAATGAAAATCGTTTATAATAAAAAAATTTAATAGAATTTTTACATTTAGTATATTTTCTCAGATTTCGCACCCACTGCACCAAAAAAAAGAATATGTGTTACTTTCGTATCTACCGCCAAACACTTCACTATTTCTAGCATGCTTTGTGATTGGGATTATTTCAGTGATTATAAGAACGTAGTTCCCCAGTTACATTTCTGTTAAAAACACATTTCATTCATTTATTTGTGAAGTTTTTTTTTTTCGTTCAGCGATATTTTCATAGAATATTACAGAGAAACAAACCAGTGCTGAATTTTGTACACTGTTTTAAGTGCAAACGGGTTCATCTTTGTGTTGCACGCGAATTGGAAAAAAAAAAAAAATCTTGCTTGAAAATTATTTTCAAAATCCTGAAAATGAGTAAATTGAGATAAAGTTTTCACATTCCATTTTTTTTTCCCTATTCGACGGTGTAAAAATTGAAATTGTGCGGTGCTTACACGTTAAAAAAAATTCCAGTAAAAGCGAAAATTATGGTTCGGTCGTTGCTACCGTCAACAATAGGTTAACGTTACTCACGACATGTTTTTTCCTTATAACATAGATATGTCCTTGTCTTTAACTTTCCTGTGACAATTTTATCTACCTTAGTAGAAAACAACCCCCCTCCTAAATTAGTTAATCAATATTTTATCGTATTAAATTTCTAAATTCATAATCTTTGCTGCTTTATTAATAGTCCGGGGGTAGTATTACATTTTGGCAACCAGTGTTGGTATACTATATGTATATTTGGTATATTTCATAGATTAAATGGTGCAGATAAAGAAACTGCCAGTCAGTTGGTAAACTAGCTGGGGATGTTGCGATAGTAATATCGCCCACCCCTCTGCATTGTGAAATGAATGGCAACCTGATTATCGATGATGTCTCCGAGTTGTGGTAACACCAGTAATTGGACTGCCATTCATTTCACATATTTAACTGTGTGAGATGTTGCTATAAAAAACCTCCTCCTCCACAGCTAGTGCGTCAGTCGTTTCATTATCTGTATGATCTAATCTAGGGGTGCACAACCTTTTTTTTAAGAGTAGGGCCACTTAGAAAAATGTCTGGGTTGTCGGGGGCCACATCAGTAACACGGGCAAAATTCTGTTTCAGAGAGGTGACCTATAAACATACAAAAATATGGTTTCAGAGTTGAGGGGAAGGGAGTTTTACCCCGCTAGATTCCCCTATCCTGTCAACATATCCAATTCAGTTTCCAAAAATATATCAACAGTTTACGTTTGTATATATAACACAGATATAGCAAGGATTATTTTTAAAGAGGGATAATATTTCTCGACTTTATTCGGGGGAGTAAATTTTGTCTTATTAAAAGTGCTAAAAAACAAATATTGGCATGAAAGTGTCCAGTTCCGAAAAAAAAAATGTGAACGAAGGGGAGAGGAGGAGCCAATCAACAAAATTTGAGCTTTTTCTGCACCCGATCAACGAAATTTGAGATTTTTCCATGCCTGATCTACAAAATTCGCGATTTTTCCAAGCCCGATATACGAAATTCCCTATTTTTCCAAGCCTGATCGCGAAATTCACTCTTTTCCGCGCCCGACCGACGATTTTTTCTCACCTGATCGACAAAATTCGCGTTTTTTTTTGTGTCCAACCAACGAAATTCGTTATTTTTCCGAGCCCGATCGGCGAAATTCGCGATTCTTAACTGACTTTAACTAAATTTGTAATATTTTCCGCGGCAAAGTGAAGAAATTCGCGTTTTTTTCTCGCGATAAACGTATCAAACTTATGATTTTTCTGCAGTCGATCAACAAAATTAAAAAATTTTCGCGTTACATCGATAAAATTCGCAATTTTCCCTTGCCCGATCAACGAAATTCTCGTTTTTCGGAGCCCGATTGACAAAATCCACAATTTTTTCGAGCCTGATCGACGAAAATTGCGATCATTGCGCGCCTGATCGACGAAATTTGCGATTATTACTCGCCTGATCGATGAAATTTGTGAGTTTTCCGCACGCGATAAACGACGTTTGCCATTTTTTCTCGCGATAAACAGACAAAACACGCGATTTTTCCGAAGTCGATCAACGAAATGTAAAATTTTTAGCTCCTAATCAAGAAAATTTGCGCTTTTTCCGCACCCTATTGGCGAAATTCGCGATTCTGATGAAACATGCAATTTCTTCACTTGGCAAATTGACGATATTCGCGATGTTTTCTCGCGACTGATGAAACTCACGATTTTTTCGCAGCCGATCAACAAAATTAGCGACTTTTCCGTTCCCGATCAACGAAATTTGCAAATTTTCCGCGCCCGGGTGACAAAATTCGCGATTTTTACATGTCCGATCAACAAAATTCACGTTTTTTCCGCGCCTGATCAACGAAATCCGCGATTCCGAAATGACTGACGAAATTTTCAATTTTCCCGCGGCAAACTGACAAAATTCACGATTTTTTCCTGCGACCATGTGACAAAAATTGCAATTTTTTCCCGTTATAAATTGACGAAATTCGTGGGTCACACATTAACCCATCGCGGGCCACTTTTGGCCCGCGGGCCACAGGCTGCGCATCCCTAATCTAATCTATCATAAGAACCAAGAGAGCTTATTGGAACACCGTAAAAATATATAATTGCGCATTTATATATTTTTATGGTGTTCTAAAAGGTTATTTTGGTTCTTACTGTGTCACGCCACTTTTTACTTAGATTAATTTAACCTAATCTATTAAACCTAATCATAGCCTTAGATTAAAGAACATCTTATTCCCTGTGTCTGAGTATATAGCAAAATCATCCATGCTAAAATTCGTTACCAAATTTGACGCTGCCTCCCGGACTATAATGTTAATTCAGCTTATTTTTATTAAAACCGATGCTCATTATAAATATTTCTGTTAGAAGTCAGAAGTCATGAAAAGGTCTTTACAACCCGAGATCATTATAATGGAGGTTTTTAAAAATGCATTTATATTCATATAAATTACATAAAAATTAAATATTTAATAAACCTTTATATGTATGTCTTGAATTTACAATATTTATTTAATATTAAAAAAAAAATTCACAGCTTTTTCATAATAGTTTATAAATATGAAAATATGCATCTTCCCATTCCCACTATACCTTTTACAACAGTTTTCTATTTTCACAAAATCGAATTTAAATTCAATAAAAATGCAATGAAGATAAAAGAATGATTCCGCTCTAAAACATTTACAACTGAGTAGAATAAACACTTTAATGTCAAAAATACTTTAATGTACAGATACATTTTTTTAATACATAAATTAAAAAAAGATTGAGCAAACTTGCATATTACAACAAATAATTTTTATATACTAAACTAGGTCACAATTACAATCCATTTATTCATTCACACGACGGTATTAAAATATCTCTATATAGTTCCTATATAGCTTTATAATTCAAGCATATAGATTATAGAAGATTTCATTCGAATCTCGAATTCGAAACTGAAATTTTGTTCAGACTTTCAGTTCATATAAAATCCAGATAGAAGCCGAATTTTTTATGGTGCTGCCATCTAACGGTAAAAAAACTTGTTTATTATAATTTATTTGTAAATTTGCTTCCGCCTTCGGTTTACAGTACTATAAACTTGAAATCACCGAAGTATCTGTAGTGTTTGAGTATGAGTACTAAAAATTATAGTTCTCTTAATACATAAATATAATATTATACTAATGAAACTGAAATATATATGGTTTAAATAAGAGCATTCAATTTAGTTAAACTTTTAAATTATTAAATCTTTAGAGATTTAATAATTAACCTAATTTAAAAATATTTTAACGAAATTTAAAAATTATTGTACATAGTTATGTTTGTAGTTTAAACTATACTTTTAGCCTCTAACCTACACACTTAAAAAAAGAGGTTTTTTTTAGTGACCTGTCCTGGGATTTCTACTGGCAGTCAATTTTAATAATTATTGTTTTTAATTAAAGCTGTTCTTTTGTAGACGTGACCGCACTAGCTAGTTTTTTTAATATTCCAATTTTTATATTTTAATTTTAATTAAAAAAGTTTTTTATGAAATTTTTTCAAAATGGTGTCTATTTGATTACTCCCATTGTTGGTGAGAAAAAGGAAATAATGGGGTTTATTTATTTTTATTGATTATATCCAAATTAATGCCAATTTATCATTACAATTAAAAATAACTAAAGAAAAGTATGAGCAGAAATAAACGTCACCCATTAAAAAATACACATTTTCCCTCATAAGCCTGTTATATGTCAATTAATGTTCATTCCGCTGATACTGAGTTTGAAATGCTAGCAAAATTCTTCAGTGAGTAAAAATGATGTCATATTTAATAGGAAACGATCATTTTCTTTGATAAAACTAAATATTTTACCAAGAAGGAGTCTAAAAGATATAAGTTTCTGGAATTTTTGCTCAATGGTACTGAGGTTAGAACCTCAAGTGAAATGTGCGAATGTTCACATGGAAAGTTGTAGCTGATAAACAGTTTCCAAGTTTGGAAATATTTTTAATTATGACTCATTGCGCGTTAAAATATCTTTTAAATGGCGATATTGAATATGAGATGTGAGTATGCAAATTTTGAGATGTGAAAATGACGTTAGGTTTAGATTTCATGTGAAAAAATTTCTATGAATGTTTCAAAGGGAAATCATTTTTGCCGATTTTTTATTCAAGTATGAGACCAATGAATAGAGTTTCAATTGATAATTTCGTCATAATTACTTATCTTGATTATACGTTACTGATTACGTGTGCGAATAAAGTAATTTTTTTTTTTTTTTTTTTTTTTTTTTTTTTTTGTAACTTTAGGTTAAAATAATATTTGTTTTCAGAGTTAGACTAGGTAATGTAAGATGGATTTTTTTATTGTAATTAATTTTGTAGGTTTATTATAAACTCAATGTAACAATTCCCTTTAAAGCATTTTGTTTAGTCGAAATTCGATGGATTCCACCTTGTTTTTTTTTAATTGTTTAATGCTAATTTTACAAATGAAGTTATTTTATCGAAATACGATACAGACTGACCTTCCTCTGTGTAAAATGTAAGGACATTCGAGAAATGGTAGACACCACCCTTATTCAAACATTGCAGAACTAGACGCTTTAAATTTCCGAATTTACTTAACAGTCTATATTGTTTCATTAACAGAAATGCACTTTCCTCACTTTTCATGATATCATTATATTTCACACAAAGCAAGACAAGTCCATTGAAAATTACCCTTATTTAAACTACACATGTTTCAGTATCGTTAACATGTATGTATTGAAAGAACTCTAACCCTTACTACAGATACTTTAACTCTAATAGATACTTTGGACGAACCTCAAGTACCATACAGGTAAGAAAGTGATATAGCTTTCACTATTTTTTGTCCTTGTATCTATTTGCTCTGAATTCTGATCCTTTTATTCATTTCATTTTATTATTACAATTTACTTTTATGTAGTGGGAAACATTATTTTTTTCTCTGGACAGTTATTTTGACGATGATAACAAAAAAAAAAAAAAAAAAAAAAAAAAAAAAAAAAAAAAAAAAAAAAATTCCTAGTTAGTTGAGATCTACATCTTGTACGGAAAAAACTGTATTTTGAGATATATTTTTCAATTATCATTTTTTTCTCTTAATAAATATCATTATTCTGTTTTCTGAAGAGGATCTTATTTGATTCTTCACACAAATAATAACATCAGATAAACGTTTTATGCGTTATTAGTACTGAGTAATGTTTTTTTTTTTTTTTTTTTTTTTTTTTTTTTTTTTAACATTGTTTAAAATTACGTGTTCTTAGTTGAGCTTCCTTTTGAAACATGTATAATGTATACTTT
Organism: Maratus speciosus; assembly: GCA_963932465.1. Classification (NCBI taxonomy): domain Eukaryota; kingdom Metazoa; phylum Arthropoda; class Arachnida; order Araneae; family Salticidae; genus Maratus; species Maratus speciosus. Next base: position 159,180,470 of record OZ010789.1, read on the forward strand.
TTTTTTTTAACAGGGTGGTCCAACACTGTGTCTGCGGGCGCCATGGTGCCCTTTAAAAGTTTTCTTGGCACCCTTTTGAATTTTAATTGATGTTTTCTTTAAAATAATAATATAGATTGCATTTTGCATGCTTATTATTGCAGGACTGATTGAGATTTTTGACTCCTTCCTCAACAAAATTTTTTTAAAGAGGCCACCTGTCTCTTAAAAAAAATATAAGTCTAAATTTACTATTTTTTTTCCTCACGATTTTTAAATGGAGTTCTTGAATCTTAGGTGCCTTATCGATACCACTGTATATCGTAAAAGAACCGTGTTTACCGCTAACACTACTACTACAGTGAGATAATATTGCTGCATGTTTGTGAATTTAAGTCATGTGAATGATGCGCCAATCACAGTTTGCAATCAAGTGAAGTGCGCCACTGCTTACTGACATGTTGGACAGATCTGGTAAACAAGACTTGTCAACATCTAGATTTCGAGCTGTACTTGTGTTGCTATTTGTTGTATTATGCAAAAGTTTCAGTTTGAAAACGGCGATAAAACTTTTCCTCTTTTCTAACCTATTAATAAATTCCCCGAAAGCAAAATAAACGCAAGTACGCAGTATAGAATCTCCCGCCCCCCTGCTTTTACAATTTCTACAAATCGCTAGTCGTATCATATTTCTACGATTGGTTAATATTTTAGAACCAAGTTTCTAATAAGAGAAAGGTATACATAGCGCAAATCTTAATTTTATGGTATTTTGTGGCATGGTAACTATAGAAGAGTAAATACGAAAATTTAGATTTGAAGGGGTTTTGTCTTCTTTTGGTGTCAAGAGTTTTATCGGATTTTCTTCAAATTCCTTTATTTTCTTCTGTTAAAAAAAGTATGGGGCGCATTATATACAAAACATTATTTCTTTCTTAATCAAAAACAGGGGTATGTAGGGCATTCATTGTACATGAGTGTAAATACTGTGATTTAATCCGAAGTCAGAAGCATACTGAAACGCAAATCCAATAATCAAGTTTATTGCCTCGAGATGTCAGCACCATAAATAATTCAGCAGACTTTATTCTATTTGAATATTCTGAATAGCATGAACTTTAGCAGCAGGTTTGATTTTTTCTGATATTATCTTGCCGTGACAAATTTGAATTGAGAAATTCGCAGCAAATCTCCCGCAAGGTATAACCTCACCCACATGCATGAGTAGTTTGTTGTGAAACTGATGGCAAGACTTTCTTTAATTCCCGAAAGTGACGAAAGCAAAAAATCACCCTGTTGAGAGAATAGACAATCAGCAGATACGCAGAAATTTTATTCGGTTGGCACCGCTTTTTTTAAACGCTATACTTATCAAATACCAAAAAAGGCTCAAATTGAAAAGTACAAATATTATCCTAACTTGTTTATGGTGGTTAAAACGATGCATGCAGCTTTAACGGTGCATATGCATCATAGGCCTGATTAGGTGTATGGACCCCTTCAAAGGGGTTAAACTTATAGTGTAATCGTTGTAAATAGTTAATGTGGCAAGGAAAGATTACTGTTTGTAGCAAGTTTGCAGTATTTTTTATTATTTGTTTGCCGTTAATTTGCAATAACTTTGATACAGCATGAATTTAACTTGCACAACAAGTTAGCTGCAAGTTCAAAGTGTGGTGACTGCGATGTTTGAACTTTCAGTCTTGTCATGCTGAGCTTGCTGCAACTTTGCAAGTTTTCAAAGCAAGACTTCTGCAAATTTTCTGCAAAATAAAAATGCTATGTGGGTAACCATCATGTATTATAATCTTCACAGTTATTGTTATATTTAAAAAGGAAGATAATAAGAGAGAAAAATTTTAAGTGGAAATTCCCAGGAAATTTGTGCATGAAAATTATTTTATACCACACGAAAAAAAAATAAATAAATAAATAAATAAATAAATAAAAGGCTTACACCTAACGAGGCTAAATTAAATTAAACTTTTCAGTTTGAAAATGATTTTGTATGAAATTTTAAACATGTTCTTCTTAAGATCATCTTTCCAAATTTTATTTAATACGGATTTTTCAAATAAATATCTTTTTCATTTTATTTAGTTTATCATTTTTTTTGAAAGTTTGATCTGTTAAACTAACATAAATATATTTAATAGATATCATTATTATTATTATTTTATACACAACAAAATGTAATATATAATTTGATGTTTACTATATAGTTTCTAAAAGTTTCTTGCTTTTTGAAATTTTTGCCTTATACGTACAGAAAAGTCTTTCCACTTCTTTAATAACAATTAGTAACTCCTAAACCAAACATAACCAACTGAATTACGATGATATAGTAAATTAACTACCATAATGGTCAGTTTTTAAACTGAATAGTGAAAACTTCTTTCTATCTTCTTACTTCTTTTTTCGTTTTGCAACGTGTTTAAACTGTGTAAGTTATTCCCAGTTTATAAAGATGGCAGCACTATATAAAAATATTCATAGCTGAAAATTGTTTGGTTCTAGAACTCGATTAGGGTTCTGATATATGGATTATGGAATTTGTTTTGTTTGTCAACAGGAACCGTGTGAAGAGAAAACTGCGCCAGGGACAAAGTTTCAATTTGCCCCCCCGCTCCCCCCCCCCCCCTGTTTTAAGCTTGTGACAAGTGTCACAAAATTGACAAAGTGCAGAAATAGAAATAAATTCGAATACATATTTCTGGTTTATTTGGACCTTTAAAAGGTTTAATTTTAATTCAGAAATTCCAAACAGCTAAATAACATACGAGAAAATCGCACATACATTTTGCCAAAGCTGATTTGGGAAATCAGTGTGGAAAAAATGCATCTAACAGTACAGTATAATAATTTGCAATCCTTTTGGAATCCAAAAAGCAGGGCAGAAACTAGGGCGGTGCAGAGGAAGAACGTGCCCGGGCCCCGGGGTGACAGAACGAAAGGCGAAGGGGGCTGCCTAATGAAGATTTTGTTTGTTGTTTCATATAAAAATGTATATATATATATATGAAATACAGAGAAACTCTCAAGCTAATGTTAAACCTATGGGAGCGTTCTTTTCAAATTTGTGAAAGTGAAAGTAACTTTATATATATATATATATATATATATATATATATATATATATATATATATATATAAAATCTGCAACCAAAATCGAAAAAGTAAACACTAGCCCGGTTAGAATTCAACCTCAGCTATTCTAAGCAAGAAAAAAAAATCATTTAAAACTATTAATATGCAAGTGAGAAATATTCGAAAGAACGCTCCCATAGGTTTAACATTAACGTTCTCATTTTTTCGCGTGACTAGTGCAGGCTCTTAACGCTCAAGCTAATATTAATCCTATGGGAGAGTTGTTTACATATTTCTTGCTAGCATTTTAATTATTATTAAATGATTTTTATTTTTTAGGATTTTTATTTTCTTTTTGCATAGGTTACCTGCGGTCGATAACTTTTATTGTGCACGAGTTTTCAAACAAAATACTTTACTTCATCACATTTAGAAAGCACAGCGAAACGAAGCTGAATATTTTTAAAAACGGTTATTTTCTTAACCATTTACATAGATTCAACTTTTTTCTTATTGAAATATGATGTATTAAAAATTTTCAACTACAAAAAACTTTCAATTTGTAGGTGGGATCATAATACAATTATTTACATTGTTTTTATAGAATTGTGAGTTTTCCTCAACAGTATTTTCTGTTCATTAATCTAATTATTCATGTAAATATTTTACAAAATGAGCTATAACTACCGATTAATTAATTTTTAATGAAAAAAAAATCTACATTTCATCTTATTATTGCATAAATTTTCTAATTTGGGACGTAAAGGAGTAATCTTTCTTACATATTTTTTAAGGAATATTTTAAATGTTATTATTTATGTACATGCAATTATTAAAATATTGAAATAATAACAAGTAAAAGCTTCCAGATAATGATAAGAATTTATAGAAACACACAATGATTATAAAAACATGAAATTCAGAGGGGGTGATGGAGGTAATTGTCCTACCCTGCCCTCCTTAAGGCAGCGTATAAACGCTTATGCTGCATACAGACGCGTGCTTTGCCATCTTCTCCAGTTTTCGTAGACTATCTTTTATTCTGGACGGTTTATTCACAAAAGAATGAGAGGAATCAACAGTGGGTCAGGAGATAAGGAGCTCAACCCTACTTGAAGGAAAGGTTCCTCTTTTGCAGACATCAGTCCCTTTCCTTTTAAAGTCATTAAAAATCAAAGACACCGCGTGGCCACAACAAACGATGCCGACACTGATAACAGTTAGAAGGATGGTGCTTTCACAGCCTTATTTTGATATCTTTGTACAGTTTTCATGGAAATCTTTTGTTCTGGACCCTTCTGCGGTTTATTCACAAAAGAAATAGAGGAATCATCAATGGGTCAGGAGATAAGGATTTCAACTGTACTTGACGGAAAGGTTCCTCTTTTGCAGGACATCAGTCCTTTTCCTTTTAAAGCCATTAGAGATCGAAAACGCCGCGTGCCCACAAGAAAAGACGCCGATACTGATAATAGTAAGAAGGATGGTCTATTCGCAGCTTAAACGACGCTCTTCATGCATTCAATTTTTCGCTATGCATTCAATTTTTAGACTCCAAACGCCCCCCCCCCCCCCCTTCTCATTAGTTAATGGAAATTATCTTCTTACTGCAAAAATCCCTTTTGCCATTGACCCCTTAAAAAAAAAAAAAAAAAAAAAAAAAAAAAAAAAAAAAAAAAAAAAATCTATCGAAATGCAGAAGTTTCTTCCCTTTCCCCGCCCATCCTATCTAAATTCTCTACTTTCATGGTTTTCGCCAAGCACAATTCTCGCTAACAAAAGACAGGAAACTCTGATCAATCAAATGCGTTTCGCGGTATCTACACAGATTTTCATTGGTCAATTTCCAAATAATTTGGCCCATTTTCAAATCATTACTTTTTTATATAGAGAAGGATTACAAATTTCAGTGAATGGAATACATACCAACTGAGACCAGTATCAACCCTAATTCATTTTTACTAACATAAAAAATTCGCATACAAACTGCGACCAATGACGCCCCTAGTCCATTTTCATTTATGTTAAAAATTCCAGTTAATGGAATATACAACAATTGCGAAAAATGACGCCCCTAGTATATTTTTATGTTAAAAATTTCAGTAAATAGAACACATACCAATTGCGACCAATGGCGTCCCAAATCCCTTTTTACTTATGTTAAAAATCCTAGTTAATGGAATATATACCAATTGATATCAATGACGGCCTTAGTCCATTTTTACTTATGTTAAAATTGTCAGTTAATTGAATATGTGACAGTTGAGATCAAAGACACCCCAAGTCCGTTTTTATTTATGTTAGATATCCCAGTTAATGGAATAAGCACAAATTAAAATTAATGACGTACTAGTTCATTTTTTGTTAAACAATCCAATTAATGGAATACATAGAATTGAGACCAATTAAAGGATATTCTTAAATGGAAAGTTTGCCTTTAAAGTCTCATAAAGCTGATTTTTTAAAAAAAAATTATACATTAAATGGTCGAAGAATGTAATAATTTCCATGTCTTACACTTTAATGCAAAATATTTAAACGCTTTTATCTCGAAATACTAATTTCGATGTTTGCCGCATGCTTTATTCACTACCGCTTTTAAAACATCTTAAAAATTTCAGAAGTCGAAATATTGCGATTTCCTGTAGACCGAAACTAAACCTTTTACATACATAAATATGTAATATTAAGATTTGAAAATTAATATTAAAGAGCTGAATAAATTAGAATTTTTAAATCATTTTCGGGCATGACATTTTTATTTTTAATTACCGCATATTCTGGCGTAATAACGCGCACTCTTGATACAAGAAAATTGATCGGAATTTACAGGAGTTATAAAAATGAAAGATTAAAAGTTACGAAAAAATACGCTACTAGAAGATGGGATTTAGAATTAATGAACATTCTGTTTAAAATAGTAATTATAATGACAAAATATTAATGTTTGATATGAGTTTAAATGAAACATATACTTTGCTATGTTCTTTATTTTATCTTTTGCTACATAAAATCATGAAGGTTTGTTTTCAAAAAAGGAATTGGGCGTAATGCGGCGAATATACCAAAAAACTGATAAATGTGTTCCGAAATTTTAAGCGCGCGTTATACACCGAAATATAAGGTATACCTCCAAGTATTTGAACCATGTCGCAGATAATTATTATATTTATCATTTGTAAAAAATCCAGAACCTTTAATTTTGTGGTTGTCCTGCTAACCTGGTCGCTGTATCATATTTTGTATTAGAAATATGAGTGATTGAGATAAAGGACAACTTATGTAAATACGTTGATTGTTTGTTTATATTACTGAAAAGAAAAACACGCACAGCAAAGAAATAACTTGCAGAAATATAAACCCACCCGATATATATGAAATTACAATGAAACGAATAACTGTTTTATGAAACGACTAATATATGAATCGAATTTATGAAACGCTTCAATTCCCGTTTTGTAGTATAATTTTTAGGTAGCTTTCTTTACAAAAAAGCTACCTATTGCAGCCGTTCGGAGGAAAGCGATTTCAAAAAATTTTGGTATATTTTCATCGATCATGACCCCCAGACCCCGAAACCACCCTCCGTTCAAAATTGATATATATATATATATATATATATATATATATATCTGACCTATGTCACACTGTAACTCCCGTAATTATGAACCGATTTCGATGTAATTCGGTGTGTACATAGTACATACCAATGTCTCGACCGAGTTCGTTGGCCAGCTTCATCCGCCGTTTTGTTTCAAAATGGCGGCCATTTAAAATTTTTAAAAAATTTTTAAACTTGAAATGTGGTACCAAAAAATTAAAAATAGAAAGATATTTTTTTCTTATGTATTTGACCTTTATACAAAGATTCCGGAGCAGTTTTTGTTTCGTCTATATCTTAAAAAATGGCTGAGTTATAGCATTTTGAATTTCTAGCGTGGCTGACCACTACCCCCTACATACTAAATGCCTCTCGCATTCACTGTTTTCCCCATATAAGAACTGGAAGTCAGCTTAGCCCCAAAATGCTCTGCCATCTATCGGTGACACTTGACATGATTTTTAAAACCTATAGATAAATAACGTAAACAAAAGTTGTTTTGAGAATATTTAAATAGAAAATTTTAAAATAAATTAGCTTAAAAAGCAAAATTTGTTAAAAAATTTTTATTTATTCCTAGAATTTCCCTTTTTTTCTTTCTCTTTTCGTATTTATTTTAATTGTTATATTAAATGACATTTTTTCTATAAAATATTTGAAAAGAGAAATTATTTCATAATTTCTCTTCAATTTCAAATGATGAATGATAAAATAACGCACATAATTTATTTTATTATATGAATTTTAAAGTATATGTTCTTTTTTAAAATTAATTATAATATATAAATTAATAGCACTTACATTTACTTGTAAATAGATTTCCATCAAAAATAAAATAAACAAGGTTTATGAAGTGAAAATATTTATTAACACTATAAAATGGTACATGAATTTTAATCAATGGATCAAAAACTATGAGCAAGTTTAAAAAGGTTATTGCAAAACATAAAAGTATTTGATTAAATTAAATTTTACTAAATAGTAAGACATGTATTTCTTTCAGGCAAAATATTAATAATAAACAAAGTTAATGTGGGGTGAATGTGTCAGTGAAGGGCAATCTTAAGGAATTGCTTTAAAAATAATTTTTAATTAATAATTTTAATTATTATATTCCTGTTTTTTTGACATTATATTAATCTATCAACAATATTTAACTAACTTCATAGTTGTACTTCCCATTGTGAATTAAAATTTAATTCTAATAACATAATTACTTGACACTCCAGTACTAGTACCATACAGTTGCCTCAATAAATAGATTGCAATATTTTTCTGAACTTCCCTATTTAATATTTTCTATCTAAAATAATTAAATCATTGATATTGTGATGATAATACTATAAATATTAATTACTTTTATCATAATAATGAAACTAGCAAGTCTTTTTTTTTTTTAAGTGTTTAAAAAACATTTAACTCACAGTTTCATTTCTTTCATATTTGAATTATTAATTATTATAAGTAATCATCAAGTACCTTCAGGAAATTTAAATAGTTGGAAATATGATTCTGTTCAATGATGCTCCAAGACACTTTTTTTTCATCTTTTTGACTACCCCCCCCCCCCCCAACACACACACACACCAGGGCCGAAACTAGCCTTTTTTGCACCCGGGGCAAACATGGTTTTGGCGCACCCCCCCCCCCCTCCCTCTTCCACAAAGTATATTTACAAAGAGAATTTTACTAATTTTATAATAGACGACTTATTTCAAAATTTAAAATATGTAATACTGAACTACGTAATCTACAGTGGCGGATCCGAGGGGGAGGTCCCTCTAAACACCAGCAAAAATATTCTAAAGATTATTTTTAAAATGAAATATACAGTAGAGTCCTGATTATCCGAGTCCTGCCTAACCGAGTTTCCGCTTTCACCGAGTTATTTTATTCTGATGGACTGATGGCTTCCATTATTATAAAACAGCCATTATAAATGAAGTGTTAGGTGAAGATGAAAGAGCAGTCGTAAAAAGTTAGAGCTCTGATTTTCTGGTCAGAATGGGAAAAATATGGGAAAATTTTTTTTTGAAAAAAAAATTATGGGCATTTTTTTTTCGAGAACTCTGATTTTCTGGCCAGAATGGGAAAAAAATGGGCATAATTTTTTTTGCCATTTTTGTTCCCATTCTAACCAGAAAATGAGAGTTCTAACTTTTTACGACTGCTCTTTCATCTTCACCTAACACTTCATTTATAATCGCTGTTCCATAATAATGGAAGCCACCAGTTCGTCAGAATAAAATGATCCATTCTAACGATAAAATCCTTCGTTTGGCGCCCCTTCATTCTGGCGCCCGGGGCACATGCCGCCTCTCCCCCCCCCCCCCCCCTTAGTTAGCCCTGCCACATACACACGCACGTTGCCTGAATAAATTGATTACAGTGTTTTTCTGAAATTCCCTATTTAATATTTTCTATCTAAAATAATTAAATTATTGATATTGGGATAATAATATTATAAATATTAGTGACATTTATTGTAATAATGAAATTAGCAAGTCTTCGGGTCAGGACCTCAAACGTCAATTCTGCAGCTTTTTTTTCTTTCTCCCTGTCTCTCTCTCTTTTTTTTTTTTTTTTTTTTTTTTTTTGGCAGTGTTTAAAACAGCCAGCTCACAGTTTCATTTTTATTTGCATTATTAATTATTATGAGTAATAGATCAAGTACTTTCAAGAAATTTAATAAGTTGGAAATACGATTCTGTGCACTGATGTTCCAAGACACTTTTTTCATCTTTTTTACTATCCCCCCCCCCCCCCCCCCCGATACACACACATGTTGCCTCAATAAATTGATAATAGTATTTTTTTTAATTCCCTATTTTATATTTTCTATATAAAATAATTAATTTATTGATATTGTGATAATAATACTATATATATTAATTGAATTTATTATGATAATGAAACTAGCAAGTCTTCCGGTCAAGGCCTCAAAACGTCAATTCTGCAGTTTTTTTTTTTTTTTTTTTTTTTTTTAACATTTAATTTAGTTTCTTTTTTTTATATTTGCATTATTAATTATTACAAATAATAATCAAGTACTTTCAGGAATGAAATTATTGATATATTTCAATTACATAATATTTATATTGCTTCAAAACACAATGCTATGAATACATATTTATTTTGATCACATTACTAATTCGTATTCGATTTCATCGTGTATCATTTATTATTATTATTATTAAAATTTTGATGGAAGAAATTTAAATAATTTTGAATGTTATTGTATTTTCATTTTCATACAGAAAAGGTTTAGCATAATTATTTGATAAAAAGAAATACTTTGATCTATCATTTTTATTATTAATAATAATATTATTTCAGATTCTTTCAGATTAAGGTACTCTTTTCCTTTTAAGGCATTGTAAATTAATAAAAATACATCTTATTAATAGCAACTGTACATTAATTTAATTTATTATTATTCAACGGAATGTTATTAGAAACATGCAAATAATAGTAGTAAAAATATCTATTTGTATTTTTAAAAATACAATGAAAAAAAGTTAAAAAGACTCGTCGACTGTCTTCTACAGGAATGGTGAAAAGAAATATTTTCCTTTATTTTGCAGGATGAACAGCAGTAAGGCACACAGCAATATGGCAATTTATAGAGAATATATTAATTTCATTAAAAGTAAACATTTTGTTTAAAAAAATCACAAATTACTGCAAAAAATAAAAAAAATAATAGCTTTCAAAGGCAGGTCTATGAGGCGATCCATGTAAATACAGCAATAACATACCCCAAACAGTAGCGCCATCTATCAAACTTGCTGACTTCCATTTTTGAGTCAAATGCGAGAGGCATGTAGTATGTAGGGGGTAGTGGGCTGACATTTTGAAACGTCCTGAATTTTGTCACGCGATAAAAGGCGTATTTATGAACCGATTTGGATGTAATTCAGTGTGTACATAGTACATACCAATCTCTCGACCGAGTTCGTTGGCCAGCTTCATCCGCCATTTTGTTTCAAAATGGCGGCCATTTAAAATGTTTTTAAAAATTTTAAATTTCAAATGTGGTACCAAAAAATTGAAAATGGAAAAATATTTTTTCTTAGGTATCTGACCTTTATACAAAGATTTCGGAGCAGTTTTTGTTTCGTCTATATCTTAAAAAATGGCTGAGTTATAGAATTTTGAATTTCTAGCGTGGCTGACATTTTGAAACGTCCTGAATTTTGTCACGCGATAAAAGGCGTATTTATGAACCGATTTGGATGTAACTTCGTTTATACATAGTACATACCAATGTCTCGACCGGGTTCGTTGGTCAGCTTCATCCGCCATCTTGTTTAAAAATGGTGGCCATTTAAATTTTTAAGAAAAATTTAAATTTGAAATGTGGTACCAAAAAATTAAAAATTGAAAAAATATTTTCTTCTTATGTGTTTGACCTTGATAAAAAGATTCGGGAGCAGTTTTTGTTTCGTCTATATCTTAAGAAATGGCTGAGTTATAGCATTTTGGATTTCTAGCGTGGCTGACATTTTGAAACGTACTGAATTTTCTCACGTAATAACAGGCGTATTTATGAACCGACTTGGATGTACCTTGGTGTGTACATAGTACATACAAATGTCTCGACCGAGTTCGTTGGCCGGCTTCATCCGCCATCTTGTTTCAAAATAGCGGCCATTTAAAAAAATTAAAAAATAAAAAAATTTAAATGTGTTGCATCATAAAAAATATAATGCATCATTTCCCATTCAAATTAATTTAAATAATATAATTTATTTCAATTTTACAACTTAAATTAACATTTTCAAACACCTAATTTCTAATCACAAGTTTTAAACTTACAATGTAAATTTTAATGATAAATAATTCAATATTTCCTTATTTTTCAATGTAAACATTATCTCTTATTAAGATTATTTAAGTGCAATTAGTATTTTATTATATTTCAGTAATTTAACTTTCAAATTTCTTTCAACATACATCGCGAATGTGTAAACACATCGGAATTTTCTAAGTCTAAAATATAAAAAATGGAAATCTTTTATTTATCAATATTTCCCTTTTAAATCATATTATGTGGATAGAAATATTTATTTCTAGCCGATTGCAAAATTTTCAGTGACTTGTGATAAATACTTTGGCAGAAATACGCAAAAATGTATTTTCTATCTTTTCTCATTTTTAATTTCGGCGCGCGACGCCATGAGATCATTCTTTCCGACATTTTGAAAGTTCCAACAAGAAGGGTATTCCCCTTTGCCAAACAGACGCTTAGCTCAAAACCGGACGTCTGCTAAATCGTTTAACATTCCTTTTGGAACACGCACGTTGTGTGTGACGTCAGGCGCGGGGAGGATAGGCGTTTTTTAATTGGCTGGCGCGCTCTGTAATGGCTTTTCATGTTTGAAACTCTTCTGGAAAAGTCATCATTCTTCACCAGGGAGCCGTTGGAGCCGTATATCATCTAAAGGAAATATAATATTTTTCTCTTCAAGAAGCATTTCTAAGTAAATTTCATAGAACATTAATTGAAAGCCCTGAATGGTTCTTCTGCTCATCGACATTTTATTGTTCTTCGATCAACAAATATGAATTGAACATCTGTTTTTTTTGTCGATGCGATAAATAGTAAATTGCCTATGTAACGTACTGAAATCGTCAAAATCTGCATTCCCGAAGGAAGTTCACAAACATCCTATTTCCAATTTTCCAAATCCGTAACTTTTTATTCGGTTCAGATTCGCATTGAATAAAAAGAAATAGAATCTACATTCCTGAAGAAACTTTGTCTACAGCATGTTTCCAGTTTTCCGAATACAAGAGTTCTTCTACGACCCTAAATTGACTTTACATTTCTGAACTTTATCCCCTGGTTTAACTTTACATTCCTGAACTTTAATCCCTAATTTAACTTTACATTCCTGAACTTTAATCCCTAATTTGCAAAAAGAAATATTACGTAAACTTCTGCTTTTTCTTAGATAACAATATGTCTCTAATTGTCTAAAATTATAGTAAATTTTACATTCACTTTGATAATCTTTACATAATTCATAATGTAAGAATGCATTCAAATCAGCAAATTTTATATATGTTTAAATAAACGTCATTTGTGAATTATCTTTCTGTGTTCAAGTACTTGGGTGAGTGTTTTCTTTTCTTTATTTTTTTTCAGCTACGATAACTAGTAGATATAATTTTATTTGATCTTATATAATTTAAAATAATTCTTAAAAGACATATTAAGCAATGTCAACCACTCCCAACTTTACAGTACAAAATGATATACCAAAAAATTGAAAAGTGAAAAAGATTTTTTTTGTATGTGTTTGACATTAATACAAAAATTCCGGAACAGTTTTTCTTTCGTCTATATCTAAAAAAAAATGGCTGAGTAATAGCCTTTTGAATTTCTCTTGTGGCTGACATTTTAAAACGACCTGATTTTTGTCACGCGATAACAGGCGTAATTATGAACCTATTTGGATGTAACTTGATCTGTACATAGTACATACCAATGTCTCGACCGAGTTCGTTGGTCAGCTTCATTCGCCATCTTGTTTCAAAAGGGTTGCCATTTAAAAAAAATTAAATTTAAAATTCAAAATGAGGTATTAAACAATTGGAAAATGAAAAAGATCTTTTTATGTGTTTGGCCTTGATACAACGATTCCGGAGCAGTTTTTGTTTCTGAAAATTTGTTCTTTTGTTTATATCTTAAAAAATGGTTGATTTATAGCACTTTGAATTTCTAGCATGGCTAACATTTTGAAACGATCTTGTATTTGTCACGCGATAACACACGTATTCGCCTATTTCGATGTAAGAAGGCATGTGGATAGTATACATCAACACCTCGACCAAGTTCGCTGGCCAGATTCATCAGCCATCTTGTTTCAAAATGGCGACCATTAAATTAAAATATATATATATATTTAAAGTGAGGTGCAAATAAATTAGAAATTGAAAAAGGTTTCTTTCTTAAGTATTTGACCTTGATATAAGGATTCAGGAGAATTTTTTGTTTGTCTTTACCTTAAAAAATGGCTCAGATATAGCAGTTTCAATTTCTATTGTGGGTGACATTTTGAAAAATCTGATTTTTTGCATGCGACAGCACTCCTATATATTAACCGATTCCGATGTGAGTGAGCATGTGCACAGCAATTACTAAGGTCTCGACCAAGTTCACTGCTTAGCCTCATCCGCCATGTTGTCTTAAAATGACAGGCACTTTAAGAAATTGCTGAATTTGGCAGCCAAATATATGTTACGTTAAAGAAAAGCAGCTTGGATAAAGCTGACTAATTTCGCGAAATTCTCATTCATTATATTGATAAAAATTAGTATTGAATCTCCTATATTCGGTTTTCACTAAATTGAGCTTCGTGTGTTTGAATGATATAATTTGGCTTTTTTTAAATAAGGATTATGAAAGCTACCTCTTCCTCCCGGCACTGGCCGGAAGGACTTTTTAATGAATGAATGAATGTAAATGGAGGTCAATGATTGAATGAATGAATGAATGGATGAGTGTCAATGATTGAATGAACGAATGAATGGTGATTAATGATGATAGCAATGATTTAATGAACGAATGAATGTTGATCAATGATGATGTTGATGAATAAATGAATGATGAGTAAAAGTCAATAAATGATTTAATGAATGAATTAATGAATGTAAATACTTGAGTGAATGAATGTCAATGACTGACTGAATGAACCTCAATGAATGAAGGAAGAAACGAAGGAAGGATTGAAGGAATGAATCATTTAATGAATGAATTAATGAACGTCGATAAATGAGTGAATGAATGTCAATGACTGACTGAATGAATGAAAATGAATGAATGAATGAGTGAGAGACAAATAGAGAAGAGAGACTGAATGACAGATAGATAGATATAGATACAGATAGACAGAGAGAGAGAGAAAGAAACAGACTGATAGAGAGACAGGTAGACAGAAAGATAAAAACATCTGGATGTATGTGGGGGGGAGGTTGGAACACTAACGGTGCAGGGAGTAGAGCCTTCTACTTTAATATCAAATATTCAGAACTAAGAATTTCCTTGAACATCCATTTAAACTTTAAAGGGATGGTCGAATATAAAAATTATTTTTTATTATTTATATTCATTATTATTCATTATTGATTATTATTCATATTGATCATTATACATCATCCATTATTATTTATATTTTTATTGTGATTTATTTAAACATGAAATTCTTCACAGAAGTGATCTATACTACGAATTAAATAAATACTTGAAAAAAAATCAATGTACTGAAAAATGCAGCAAAATTCCATAAAGCTTAAGGAATTAAGCTTCTATAAATTTACTTAAAGCTTCTTTCATTTATTTAATAGGAGAAATATCTTTAGAAACATTGCAAATTATGTTCGGTTTAAATTATAATGCTTTTTCGCATCATTTTAAAAATTATGAAAATTTATGATTTTAATTAATGATTTAAAAAAACCCACTTGATTGAAAGCACGATTAAAATCCCTGATTTTAAAGCATTTGATTGAAATTGCTTTCATCCTACCTCTACCCTCCGGAAAATTTTTCCACTAAAAATTTTTTAATTATCAATTATCATCATTTGAGTTATCTGTAGTTTTAATGTCATGTGAATCGGAGAAGTGGAACGCATTCTAGAAGCGTTGGGATGGGTAACTTATTTTTCTCTTATCCTGCATGTTATCATATCCACTTAGAATTAAGATTGTCTTTCCATCAAAATAAAATAACATCTATTTTTAACCCTTTATTGAAAAAAAAAATTAAAAAATATACACTTTAATATTCTTATCAGGTTTTTAATAATGCTATTTTCCCGAAATGATAACATGTCAATCCCTAAAAGCGCCTCACAAACAGTTTCAACTTTGTATGGGGAACCTTGAACAGGTTGGTTGGTTGTATTTATGACGGCCAATTATCTGCACGAGGGATATGGGCCCTGGGGGGGGAGTGCCCTTCGTGGGGGTCTTTTTAAGGGAACCTAACCCGTATTAACGCTTGGAAATCCAAGGTTCGAAGAAAACCACGAAAACTCCGAACGATTAGGCCGACGGGCGCGATTGGGTTCGAACCCAGCACTTCCCGTCTACCAGCTTCGAGAGCAGAACCTCTCAGCCACTGGTGGGGCCGGAACCTTGAACAGAAAAGCAGTTAGTATGATATAATTATAGGAACATTCGTATCAAATAGAGTAAAATTAATTTTCAGACATTCGAAATGATCTTTAACAATTACGCAAACTTTTCGTCATATTAGAAAAAATAAATTTTCAGCAAAATAGGGGGAAAACCACATTATAATTCTTTGGTGCATTTCATGAAATCATGTTTTATAATTTGACCATTCATAACAACTATCTTTTCATTGTAAAGTTGAATTAGAGATCTGCACGTACCGGCCCGCGGGCCGGTCCTGGTCTCCACTGTTTACGGGGCGGGCCGGGCTCGGGCCATACTTTTTTTCTGAAGGCTCGGGCCGGGCCTAACTTATTATTTCTGTACAGAGCCGGGACTGGTTTAATTCCTAGTCTTTACGGCCGAAAATTTTCATTCCTAGTTTTGACCCAGACCGTATGAAAATCATTGCCTTAGCGTGGTCTGATCCATTCAAACGTCAGTTAAAGTAGGACTGGCACAAAAATTTTTGCAAAAAATGCATACGTTTTTACCTCGCCATTATTCTGCACCCAAATATTAAAATTTATTCTTTTTAAAGAATAGTAGAAATCTACGCTTATTAAAATATAGTAAAACGTATTAAAGGGAACCTGCGTATGACGGAATAACACTGTTTTAAATTGAAAAAATATTGATCTATGCAAAATTAATTTGCTAATACGTAAGAAAAGAATAAATAATACATTTACAACCATACACTTGCTAAGAAGGAAGCTTGTCTATAAAGCATTTTTTTCTTTTCTATGTGATTCCGTCTTAGAAGATTTTACTGTATAGCATTTTTCAGATTTTTAACCTTCAATACATGGAATATGGATTAACTGTATTCATGATAACTGAAACTAACAAGAAATAGAGATTCATTAAAAAAAAATAATAATAAATATCGCAGGCTGCGGCACTGCTATAAAAATGAAGATTATAAACATGAAAAAAAAAGAGTTAAGATAAATATTTTTGGTCAGAACTCCTCGTACGAGACAAATTTTTAAAGAAATCGACGTAAAAATCAATGTTTTGTAGAAATTCCCGGGCCGAGATTTTAACTTTTTTCCAGGCCGAGCCGAGCTCGGGCTGAACTTTTAAGCTTTTTACCTGGCCGGGTCGGGCTCGGACCGAACTTTTAATTTTTGTATCGGGCCGGGCCGGGTCGAATTTTTTTTCTATGAGTCGGGCCGGACCCGGGCCTGTGCAAACTTCTAAGTAGAATAAAGTTCCTTACGTTGCAAAAAGTAAAATCATCATACAGTTTTGTTGTAAGTAAAAGATAATACAGTAGCATTTGGATAATATAAACCCAATTAAATGGAAACATAGGATAAATCGAACTTTTTTTTCTCTGAAAAGTTCATAGTTTTCCCTTTTTTTTTTTTTTTTTTTTTTTTTTTTTTTTTGCCTATGAAATTACTATAAAATTGATTATCGCGTATAATAAAGTTTTTTATACATCAGATTTTAGAAGGTTTTTAAGAATAACTTTAAAAAAACCTGAAGGAAATAACTAAAATGCTGTATATGTGCATATTTACTAATTGAATGCAATAATAAATTTACTGCTTATAAATTGTATTTTTCGAATATTAATTTTATATTTCGTGTCGCAAAATTCTGACAAATAGAAAATAAGATATTTATCTCTGAGTTTTAAAAAATATGTTTATTCTCCAGCCCCCTCCCTCCCCCCCCCCCAAAAAAAAAAATAGCGTACAAAAGTTATTATTTTATGAAATATAATTAAAAATATGTGAGTAATTTAACATTAGATGATCAAAACGTTAAGTATTTATCATTACAAAACTTCTGTCTAAATGACTTGAAATTGGGTATCTGGGCATGAACTTTAACTGATATTAAAAGTTTTTTGTGAGAATTGAATGTTACTATTTAAAATTTTAAAGTTAGTTCAAGTTTTAATATGTAGACAGTCCCCAAATATTAATTCATAGAGAACAGCGAACAATGCGCATCATTCCTATATTTGTATATTGCTCCCTTTCTTTTTTCCATTACTAACAAGTATTTAAATTAGCACGGAGTCATGCATTTCCTGTACAACAACGTTTTTTCAAACAATTAGATGAACCAGTAAGAAGGACTACTCTGTCGCTAATGAGGAATCTTCAATTAAGGGATCTTTCATAATTCCGATTCGATTAAAACTTAATAAATATTTATTTAGATCGTGGAATCATCTATAATCGGGGATTCTGATTATGGATGATTCTCGAAATGTCCTTCAATGTTTGGCAGCAATGGATTTTCAACAACCGAAAATACTAACTACTCTGTTGTTCATAATGTTGTGATATAAAAAATTATGTCTCGCCGCGAACGGGGTTGCCAGTTTAGCCTCCATTTTCATTCAGAAATTTCAAGTTCATACCAGAAATAAAGAACGGTACTTTTTTCTTTATTTAATAACAGACATTTAACGATCATTTAAAGTCAAAATTATTCTTTCGAAATTTCCGGTGTCCGTTTGAAGTTTCAGATTAAAACTGGAGGCCAAACTGGCAACCCTGGCCGCGAAGCGGCTTGCCTTCGCCCGACGATATAGGCTCTGACGAGACCAGAAATGGTCACGAGTCATACGGGACGGGTTTCTCCGTGTGATGAAACTATGACCCTGCAATCGTCCAAAACCGAGCACGGCCCAGCGCACGTCACTCGGTCTGAGCCCGGTGGCAGCGACAAAAGCCCCGATCAGCTCAAGGAGTCAATCGTCGTTTCGCTTGGTCCCCCACTCGGCCAAAGCCGCCTCAAGACTACAAGCCAAACACAAGGTTTCGTGACGTCACGACGCGGGGCTTAGATCAGCCGTAGAGAGCACATGCGTTATTAAAACATATTAATTCTTTCCTCTATATTTCAACTTATTATCACAGCATATAGGAAAAAAAATAAAAACTTATGGTTTAAAGACGCTAATTAAGTGCTTTTTAATCAATTTCGATCACTCGAAACAATAATAATAACGATAACACAAAAACAATATTTATGAAATAATACCACTGTGTCAATGAAAATGTGCATCAGAATTAAAGTTACATTAAAGAAAATTCGTTCGTTAATGAAAAGAAAATCCCAAGTATTAAATTTATTTTAGTAGACAGTTTCTATTATTTATTCTACTTTGAAATTTAGAAACAATATCAATTATCTATTTGGTATATATTCAAAAACAAGGCATTATACATTATTACATACATATATATATATATATATATGTAAATATAAATTTGTAGTTTAAACACATAAATCGAATTATTTTGCTCTCAGTTATTTCAAAATAAATAAATAACAATAAGTGTGCCAATCAAAACCCACATTTAAAAATTAAATTAAAGTGGAAGAAAAGTGAATGTTAAATGAAAACAAATTCAAATTGTGTTATATTTTTATTTTAATCGGGCTTGAAATTATACAGTAAATATCCTATTAAATGTTAAGTGATTTGAAACCTGCATATAATAAATAGTAAAATTAAAGTATACATGAAATTAAGTATTCTTATAAATAAATTTTCGTACTGTAAACTTTACTTATCAGAAATGGGTAATTTTCACATAAAATCCATTAAATTAAAAACCACAAAACTGTCATAATACTATAAAACAACACAAGTTCATGAAACAGAAAATTATTATTTAGTTTTGTATTAGTTTGATATATTATGTAAGGTATAAGCAATAGATTTTTAAAAAGTGTATGTCAATACACTTGTATTGACATATGAAGAAAAAAATAAAAGAAAGAAAGAAAAGACTTTCATCAATTGGAATTAAAATATTCCTAATTTATGTTCATTTTCCTCGAATGTTTAGGTAATAGCTGATAAAAAAAAAAAAAAAAAAAAAACATCGAAAAACACAAAAACCTTCCACAAATATAAATATTTCATTTCCAAGATAATGTTGTGTGCAGGGCTTAATTTCTAACAAAAAAAGAGTACCGGAGCCCTAATATTCTGCAGTACTAACAACCCTAGCGTGCCCCCCCCCCCCCCGTCACTCCAATCCTCATATTTATATTTCACACATTATTTTCAAAATTTAAAGCATTTTTTTCTTTAGCAAAATAATTTTAAATATATCTATTTTAAATATATCTATCAGCATACACTTATAATGCATAATAATTTAATATACTTAGCTGTCAACTAATCCACTTTTTAGTTATCATTTCTTCCGAAAAGAAATCTTTGCCTAATTTTAATGTTAATTAATTGTAGAACTCTGGGATTAAATATGGTAAGGATTATGATTCGGAAATAGCGCTAACGCAAAAAAGGAATAGTTAACCAGTTATGCCTTTTCATGATAAAGTGAATGAAATTTATAGAAATTAATATTTATATGTTGAAGAATGGAACAGCGTTTTTCAATTTCCTATAAAAGGTGCATATCTGAAACTATAATCGGTTCCTTCCGCTTTTGTGGTGAGTCCCTGAAAATCAGATTAAATTAAAAATTTGACACCGTTATCGGAAATATTCGATACGTTTATACAAAAAGGGGGAAACACTGCTCGATTGCTTTCGATCAGAATAACAATGCATGGTAATTATAACTACTTATAAATGAAAGTGACTTCGTAAATGTGCAGAGCAGAGCCTTAAAATGGACAGCGTTCATGAAAAAAAAAAGCGCTATTGCTTTGGGCTCCGGAGCCCTGCATTTATGAGCTCCGGTGAATTCCGACCAATATTTAAATAATTACAGAAAACAGAGAAGTACCGAAGTTCCGCTCCGGTGGGCTCCGGCGCAAATTAAGCCCTGGTTGTGTGGGTTCTTAAATGTTTGTTCACATCTTTTAAGCTTAAAATAATCAATTTTTATGAGATGAAAAGTATTTCCTGACTAGATCTAAAAGTAAATTTATAATTATAGAATAATAATTTTATTTATTGTTACTTTTAATTAAACATTAAAATGTATATGAAAACACATAGGATTTTTGCGAAGAAGGTGTGTGTGTGTGGGGGGGGGGGGCGCAACTACTGTTTTGCATAAGGGTACTAACAACCCTTCCTCTAGTCTTGTAAATAAATTGTTTACATTTGTGGCAAAAATAGGGAGATTCAAAAACATTATCCCCATAGCTCTATTTACGCAGTACATAAGCATTTGTAATTTAACAAAAAATTATAAAAAGAATTTTTATTAAGATAGCAAACGTTTAAGATTAAAAAAGAACAATAAATTGATACATGTATATCGATCGGGGTTTGCTTTAAAAGAAGTAAACAACATAAAAATGCTATGTATTCACAGCGACTTTTATGAAAATTTCTGAACAAATTAGAAAGAGAGGATGGTGTGACAAAATACAAATTAAATGATATAAGTCTTGACACGATTTAGGGATGTTTGCCATTTTAAATTATTGGTCTATGTGGAACGAAACAGAACTACAATAATATAGTTTCGTTTTGAGACATGGTATTATTGATACAATCGTACTAGGATTTGCTAGTTAATTTAAAAAAAAAAGATTTTGAACACAAGAAATAAAAACTGTGCTGATAGCATATAAATATAATTTGAAAATAAAACTTACCTTGAAAAGAATGTGTTATCAGGCTGAGTAAAACACACGTGCACGTAAAATAGAAAGATACAAAATTCAAATGTTCGGGGCTGGCGCGTTGGCAGTTAGCCAGCCCCGGGCTGTGACGTCACACGTGGGGGGATGAAGGGCGTGTCTGGCTTGTAGTCTTGAGGCGGCTTTGACTCGGCTCACCTCAGCTTCTCACAGGAATCAAGCACTTTTGAAGGAGCGGAGTCCATGAGCATTGTCAAAGATTCCCGAGCGGAAGTTGCTGTGACGAACATTTACTTAGAAAAAATCTTTACGCTCAAGAAACTTCTAAATTTTCAGATTGTAATGTCGAAGTTTCTTAAATTGCATAAGGTGATGTGAAATGAAAAAATAATTACACACATATAATTTTTCTAAATGCCAATTCCATATTTCATTATTATTGCACCATTTGTTGAAATTAAATAATAATAATAAAAACGACCGACGTCGAGACTGTAAGACTATTACGAAAACATGTTTGTGTATTAATTTTGTATTCAGCAACAGTGGTTGTGATGCAGTTACTGTCTAGTCGAACGTTAAAGTTTTCCAATTTTAAAAATATATCGTAAATCTGCTAAGATGGGATCACCAAGGACAGACGAAATTCCTTTTTGTGCAGGTTTTCTTCATAGCAAGCAAACTGTCTGCTATAACTGTATTTTATTTGTTTTCCAGGACTATGAGAATTTTCCGTTTAAGGTAGGATTCCGTTGTATAAAGGCTTCCTTTTAACAGATTTTACTGCATAAAGATATTTTTCTCGGTGGCTGATTTTAGTTTGATGAGAACATTTCAAAAATTATTTTAATGATTTTCAGGTGCATTCGCAATTATATAAGGACGTAGCATCTATAGTCGCCGTCTGGTCCATGCGTCTGTCTCTGACTTTCCATCCATATAACAGAGCAAAAACTATCCAACCGAATGATTTGGAATTTAATATATATAATCGTAGATGAATTTTGTCGAGTCATTTCAAATTTTATGAAAATCGAATCAAAACTTAAAAAGATATTAATGAAAACTTCCTTCATTCTATTAAATCCTATCATCCGTAATTCATTCAATGGTATCCGACGATATGTAAGGATTCTAGGTTGCCATGGTGATGGCGTCCTATTTAAGATGGAGCCCTATTCTTTCCGTATTATCGAATTTATTATATACAATCGTAATAAATTTTGTATTCATGCATTTTTGCATCAGAGTGCAACAGCTATTACACCGAGATCTGAATATTTATAAAACTAGTTATAGTACGAACGCACCTCATTTGCCACATTTGACGTGCAATTTCCAACTTGTTTATTATTACAATTCTATGACTATTAAGCTGTTACATTCTGAAGGTAGTATTAATAAAATTTATGAATTTTTTTTTTACAATAAAGGCTTCGTTTTAACAGATTCTACTGCATAAAGATAGATTTCTCAGCGACTGACTTTAGTTCGGTGAGAACAATTCAAAAATTATTTTAATGATTTTTTATTATTACGTATTACTTTCTGAAGATAGTATTAATAAAATTTATGTAATTTTTGTGACATAAAGACAAATGTGTATTTATTTGTTTATTATTTTAGGCTTAGAAAATCTTTAAATTTTTAGGCATGTAAAGTATAATAATAATAATAATAATATTAATAATAATGTGTATTATTACTACCAAGTTTCCTAAATTATATAAAATCTTGAGAAACGGCCGATATTCTTATATATTTTTCCTTTTTCTTTTGCGGTCAAGGTAGAGGTCTGCACGGGCCGGAATTTCCAGGCCCGGGCCCGGCCCGAAGGAAAGCTATTTTGGCCCGGCCCGGTGTAAAAATTGAAAGTTCGGCCCGAGCCCGGCCCGGCACGGTCCGTTTACATTTTTACCGTTCTCGGCCCGGCCCGGCCCGTACAAAAATCAGTGAAAACAGGCCCGGCCCGGCCCGGCCCGGCCCGGCCCGACTAAATGTCTACAAAAAATTCCGTTTTTTCTCGACATACAATTAAGATTCTTTTAATGAATACTACATGCATATTTATGGGAACATTTTACAGTATATTTTAAATTACTATGTGTTCGCAAAATAGAAAACACACAATAGTAAACGTTAACGATTACTTACAGTGTTTTAGTCAACGTCTCTACAGACGTTTCAAAATTTAAATAAGGGTTCATTAAAAGATTATTGTAGTTTAGAATAAAGGGTTAAAAAACATGATAACTTTTGAAGCTTATAATAAAAGGTAGATTTGTGAAAATATTTCTGTCATTTTTAAGGCTTTTCTCAAATCCAAAGGAATCCAAATGTATCAAATCCATTTTGATACATTTATCAATTCATTTCTTTTCGGAAACGCATGGGATTGGCAGGTATTCTTATTCAGAAACCATGTAAATGCCGTTTTTTTTTAGATAAAAGTAATATATCTTTCAGAAAATACTGCCAATGTTAGCGTTTTGAATCGAATTTCCGGAAGCGATAGCACGGGAAAGGAGAAAACGTACAGTCACGTGACAAGAGTCTCTGTTATCTCTGTACGTAATTTATGAAAAATGGAAATGCTATTTGATCCCAATTGCCTTCAATACTCAGCCTGCCAATTTTATGCCTTTATAGTTAAAAATGAGTCAGAAAATGTGTCTGAGAGTTTCGCATTGTTGAGCAGTAAATATGAGAACCACCTTAAGGTACATTTCCAAAGATACTGTTAACAGAAGTTCATTATCGCTATTAATACTTTTACAAAACATAATGCCTGTCCTACACATCCTGAGAATGATTAAGACCAGTTCCGTCCCGGCACAAGTCTGCCGAAAAAAATTAAACCCGGGATCAGGCATCATGTAACTGTACGATGCCGATCTCTACGATGGACATGTTACATTTCTGTATTGATGTTGTTAAACTCGCATCGGCTCGTAACGCACATTTATACTTCTCGAGAAAGTCATATTCATTGGAAATGACCTCGTATTTTATCTGCTCCTCTCAAATTCTTATATCGGGCCGATAGGCCCGATTAATTTTTTTTTATCGGCCGGGCCCGGCCTTCAGGCCCATTCAATTTTTTTGCCGGCCCGGCCCGTTTATTTTGTCTGTCGGCCCGGGCCGGGTACGGGCCTCGGGCCAAGCCCGGGCCCGTGCAGACCTCTAGGTCAAGGATATAGTACACCATCATTTATTACATCATTTATTCAAAAGAATTAAAAGAAAAAGAGCCTATGAAATCGTGTAAGATTATTAAGAAAACATGTTTTGCTCACTCACTTTTTATTTGTCAGCACATTACGTCTGGTCAAACTTTTAAATGTACCCCTACGACGTCAAAGGAGGCCCCGTTCATCATCATTATTTTAGAGGTCACAGAACAGGCCCCGATTTACCTGATGAGAAGAATGCGACCTATCATCGATTTAGAAACGTTTCATTTATACTTTTATCTTAGATTTAGAAATGTTTAATAACTATCGAAAGACAGCTATACTTTCATTTTTTTCATCCTACAGTAAGTTTATTACCATAACTAATATAATTAATTCCTCCTTATTTTCAATATTTTCTCGAAGTACAGTAGATTCCGCCTAATGTGATCGCTTAACCCACCGCTTTAAGCGCTTAAGGGTCTCATACCTTTTGAAATATACAGTCGAGTCTATCTATAACGAAACTCCATGCATCGAATTTCTCTATATAACGAATTTTTAGTAGGAACGGGCTCTTTTTCCCATGATCTCATTAAAAACAGTCTCCATATAGTGAATTATCTATCTCCATATAACGAATTTTTTCATAAAATGTTCTTTATCTATTGCTTTAAAAAAGCTTCCAAATCACATGAAATCAATTTTCCATCACTAATTAGTGACTTATCGTTCAGTGCTGAGTTTTTTATCTTACTTTTCTACCTTGAATCTCCTTGTTTTTTATGCCCAACGAATTCATCTCCCCCCCCCCCTCCCCCCTCCTCCCACACACCTTCCAACATACTTCTTAAAAAAGTGTCAATTGGATTGTTACACATATAAGAGCGGGATCAGAGAGGTAATTGAAGTTTAAGGTGAATGAGAATTCAAATGGAGGAAAATGTTCCCGATACAATTTTTCATTCCTTGCTAAAGTGTGAACATTTTTTCGAGAGTGTAACAATTTTGAAATCAAAACAGCAAAAAATTAAAGATTTCTTCGTCTAAAATTAATGTAGTTTTCCGTATGTGATTTTTATTAAGCTTTCAAATAAATGTCTGTTCTCTTTTTCGAAACTGTTTAAATAATTCAGAAATACAATATTAGGTTAATATTTATAGTTAAACAGTTCAAATTCTTAATTAAACACCTCAAAAGTAATTTTTGTTCAAAATTTACACATTAAGTAGGAATTTTTACTCATTATCTATATAAAGAATTTCTCTATATAACGAATTTTTTAATGGAACAATGAATTTCGTTATATAGAGTCTCGACTTTATTTCCGCCACTTGTGAAAAGTGATGGTTTTCAAGTTCTCATAACTTTCTATATACTTATTGAAATTACATAAATCTCCATAATATATTTAAGCCACATTTAAGGCTTTATAAAACGAATAAATAAAAACTTATAATATAATATAATAAAAAATAAAGTTCAGTTAATACTGAAAATTTGTTTCTCTTGGTATGACACAATCCGAACGATAACTCGACTTAGAATGAATATATGAAAATAAAATGTATGTTAAAATGACCTCCAAACTATATTTTACAGAAGGAATTAATATTATTGAGATAGTTTAACATTTTCATTGTTTCTTAATCATTAATTATTTTTTTATTTTTTTCGATTTTTCAAATTCAATAATTTTAATAGCTTCAAACTTAAACAGTTTCTGTCATAGAATTTATATATCATTAATTCATTCTATAAAATATAGTTTGAAGGTCATTTTAACACAAGTTCAATGTTCAAAGTTAAGTTATCGTGCGGATTGTGACATGCCATGGGAAAAAATTTTGCAATATTAACTGAACTATATTTTTTATTATATTATGTTCTTAGTGTTTATTTCTACTTTTTATAAAGACTGAAATACGGCTTAAATCTTCATAAAAGTTTATGCAATTTCAATAAGTATTGAAAAATTTATGAGAACACAAAACCACGCATGACTTTTTACTGGCTGGCGGTGGAAAGATTTCAAAATGTATGAAACCCCTAATATTATCAACATCAGCCGGCTTACAGTGGAGTATTTGACGCAAAAATCAGGTCAACAGAATTAAAATTAAAATTTGCTCAACAAATATAAAATGCATATTTTATAATAGCTGACTAATTGGTGCATCGATCTATGTCTATTTCAGGAGCATGAGTCATATCCGGCGGCTCCTATCCTCTGTTGAAGAGGGGGTTCCTTTGAGAGAAAACTTGCTTTATTGTTACTTCAGCGTTATTATTATGTTTAATTATGTATAAATGTATATTTTTCTAGTTTCACGAATTTTTCAACTCAATAGCTTAATTTTTAACATAATAAAAAAAAGTTAAAATTAAAAATGTGTTCTTTTTAAGCTCTAATTTAGATATATTGATTTAGATATATAGCTTTTTAAATGTGTGCCAGTCTTTGCCGGACCCTTTTTGAAGTAAAGTCGTATTGTTATAGTTTTGAAGGACAATTTAAAAAAGTTTTCCGCATATAGTAGCCATTTTCATATATAAATTGATTTGATAATATATTAAAAACACTCAATAACCAGTATCAATATTCTACAACTGAACTTTATGGACACAATTTTGCTAAATTCTAAATGCATATAACATATACATTAATACATTAGTTTATATATATAATTAAAAGTTTACATATAGTAAAATTAACAACATTTAATTAAGCCTTACTTGTAAGTAAAACAAGTCTATCAACAATTACTTTTCTCCCATAAACAGTAAAAAGTTAAGTAAACTCAGTATTTTATATTTATTTTTTAAGTAAATGCATTCTTTTATGTGTATATAACATTAATTAAGTGTATTTACTAATATTAGGGCAACAGCAATGATTTTAATTGTAAAACACATGAACAGTAATTTTGTCCAGAATTTTGCTTCAAATCCTCCACTGCACAGAGGGGCCGCATATTTAATTCTGCACTAAAATGTGTGATCAGTTTTTCGTTTAATGTTATCCCTATTTCAGCTGACCAGTTTCTGAAAAGTGTGCATTTGAAAACGATGTTATGTTTTACAATGTACAAAAAAAAAAAAAAAAAAAAAAAAAGATAAATGTTTTTTAATTTATGAAAATATAACCTAACCACGAACGAAAATGTAAAATAACTACTTCTGGGCTACTAACGATTCCGAAAAGGTATTCTTTAACTTCAGAAACCTCAGAAACTAATGTAATTTCGAGATTTAAAGAAGCGTTTATAAAAACAGAGTTTGTTTCGCTACCACTGATTTTTAGAAACTTTTCTAGGTAATTTTTACAGTGTATTTATCAAAATTATATATAAAAATCACTTGACAACATCAAACTAATTTGCTATTTACTTAAAGTGATAACAATATATTTAAAAGGCAAAAATTACCTTTATTTATTCAGATTCGACATGTTTCATTGCTCTGACGGCAACATTCTCAAGAATTAAAATGATACAAATATTTTCGCAAAAAAATTTTTAATTGAAAAGTGGTAAACAAAAATACCTGAAAATCTCGAATAAAAATGGTGAACGTGAATTATTTTATATTATTGTTTCATTATTCTTCCTACCGTACATACCTTCCGTAAAATTAAAAAACATAGTATGTAAGAAAGTAGACCCAATAGGGCCAAATCAGTTATCAGGGGTATATGAAATACCTTTCACCAAAGAAGATGCAACAGTGCAAATTTATACTGGAATGACAAACAGAAAGCTCAAAACTAGGACCGAAGAAGACATAGCAGACATCAAATACAACAAGAAAACTACAGCTTTAGCAAGACTATATACTATAGTATATAGTACTATATACTACTTTATAGTAGACTATATAGTAACAAAGTACCTTTACAGAATAATTAAAAGTAGTAAAATAACTTATCCAACAAGATTTTATTTGTCATCCATTATCCGAGAATCAATAGACATCTTCTTACGTAGTGAAAATATATGCAATGACTCAGTCTCCGTACACCTTCCTAAAATTTAGAAAGAGATGATCTACAGAATAATGAAACAATAATATAACATAATTCACGTTCACAAATATCCATTTTTAATATGGCAGTTAATTTCATTATGCTTGAGTTCGCGTGATTTTTGTTTACCAGTTTTCAATTAAAAATTTTTTTGCGAAAATATATGACCATTTTAATTTTTGAGAATGTTGCCGTCAGAACAATGAAACATGCCGAATCTGAATAAATAGAGGTATTTTTTGCCTTTTAAATGTATTTTTATCACTTTAAGGAAATATAAAATTAGTTTGGTGTATTTATCAGTTTTCAAAACCCAGAGTATAGATTTTTTGGATACTATCCATTCCCAAGTTAACATTACCATGCTCAACAAAGATGAGTTACAGATGAACATGATAAATTAAAAACATTAACATTAAATTAAAATTAATATTATTTTGTTACTCTTGAATGTGTAAAACCAATTAAGCAGCTGAAAATGTTTAATGAGAATTGACTAACTGTACTAAAAATCGATACTTCTGTTTGAGAAAACTGATTAATGCCTATAAAAGCTACCCGAAAATCAGTTGCAACAAAAGAAATTTTGTTTTGTAAACGCTTCTTTAAGGCGGTTCTCAAGTTCACTGCTCAACAAGCGCGAAACTTTTTGACACATTTACTAAACCATTTTTAAACGTAAATGCACAAAATTGGCAGGGCTGAGTGTTGAAGCGATTTGGAATAGAAATGAGTTTTCCGTTTTTTTCGGTAAATAAATTATTTATAGAGTTATGAGCGATTTTGGATCACGTGACAACCTGTTTTTCGCCTCTCCTTGGCTGTTTTTTATCCTTTCGTCCAGAAATTCGGTTCAAAACGCCCACTTTGACGGTATTTTTTGAACGCTCTTTTACGTTTACAAAAAAGTGGAAAACGTCTTTCGATTAAAAAGTTTCTGAATAAAGACACCTGCCATTTTCATGCGTTTCCGAACAAAAATGAATCAAAATTTGTGTCATAAAGAAGCTCCTTTGGATTTGAGAACAGCCTTAAATCTCGAAAATGTATTGGCTCCTTAGATTTTTATAGATAAAGAACGCTTTTTGGAGACGTGGGTATCACGGAAGAGGTAATTGTATATTATCGTACGTGGTTATATTATATTTTCGCAGATTAAGAAATTAAGAATATCTTTTTTTGCAGTGTATAAAACCTATTTAAACCTTAAATATGTAATTTTTTATTTTGTTTCGAAAAAAATATATATGATTCTCTGAAAGGTTTATTACACAGGAAAAAAAAATCAGAGATACATTTTTCATATAATATGTCAATCTTTTCTTCTGTTGCACATCTGCAATATAAGTAAAAATTACTGTCGTGTGGCTGTTTTACGCTAAAATAGTGCAAATTAGTAAATGTTTTAATAAGTATGTCTCCAAATACCTTATTTTATATAATTATTTATCTTATAAAACTTACCCTTTTACTCTTTAATTCCTATGATAGAATACGTTCTAGAAATTGCATAATTCAGAAAATCTGACTTTACACCGGAAAGTTTCAATTTATAATTTCGCTTTATTTAATTACAAAATGTATGTTATTCATTAAAGCAGATATTGCTATTTTAATTTTTTGGTGAGAATTAGGTATATACGAAAAAATCTATTAAATTCAAAGCACTGTTGTTTGCATATATGCAAAGCTGCACACTAAAGGGTTAAAGGATGACTTCCAAGAGATTATAGACAGATATGGCCTAGATAATGTCTCGATGGCGACTGACAACCACATATCTGCAGATGAAAAGCTCATAAAAACTGAACACTTTGAAAACAGTTTCGAAGAATTGCAAAGTAATAATGATGATCAGGGAGACGACGAGAGTAAAACTATTGAAAAATCTGTATTTTAACAGACAAACGAGTCAGTCCGTAACGCTGACGTGAATTTTGATGTTGCACCAGCAGGCGATTAAATTTCACTTTAAATGCAATTTTTCAAACTTCTAAACATCGCACATTTTCAATTTTTACACCGTCGAATAGAGAAAAAAATGTACTTATGCACATGCAATTTGTTTGAAAACTGTATTGTAATTTACTCATTTTTTATGGTTTTTAAAATAATTTTCAAACATGAATTTTTTTTTTTTTTTTTTAAATCTCTACCGCATACAGACGACGATTACAGCTAAATCTGTTTGCACTTCAGTTAGTATAAATAGTTCAGCATTTGTTTCCGACTGATATTCCACGAAGAAGTTAAAACTTCATCAATAAAATAAAATAATAAAATAATATAAATAAATCATATATTTAATAGACATATGTAATCGAATTACGAGCTTAAACAATTGAAATGATCAGAATTAAAAAGGACTGCTGTAAGTAACGAAATCTTCGGCGGTTTCTTCGGCTATTCACTCATACAAAAGTATCGTTTTTAATAAATTTCAATGCAAAAATGATACTTTTCTAATAAAAATGCTTTTGGTGGTGTTAGTGGGCAATCTAAAAAAATTATATATTAATAGAAATAAAAAGGTTTTTCCTTATCTTCTGTAACCCGGGACGTCCGGGTTGAATCCTCTATATAAAAGTGGAAATGAGGATCGCGTTGAAAATTTTGCAACGGGGTATATAATATAGATATGAGTTCCGTTTTTTTTTTCGGAACCCGAGCTTGCCCGGGCACAACGATTTGAAATCTGAATCGAGCCCGAGCCTGATAGGGAAAGTAAGTAGTAAAAAATTGTTAATAACATTTAAAAATTGTTTCATTGTTAATTTTATCATTTAAAAACCTCTTCATACTTAGATACAAGTATTAGACCTAAATATTCCCTCAAGGCAAACTTTTCGTGATTTTTATATCCTTAAAAGCTGTTTAGAATAGTAAATTTGTTATTTATACCAAACCACAGGCAGAAATCTGCAAAATTGACAATCTTTATTCTTTTAAAATGTTATTGTAAAATTATGTGAGAAAGGCATGAATTCTGTTTTCCAGGAATTCTGCAAAAGGACTTCAAAGAGAAAGTGAGGAAGGACAAGGGATATCCAAAGGTTTCTTTATTTTACTAATACTGACCGTGCAAGGCTTCAGGATCACAGATAGAATATTTCTTCTCATATCCCATCAATAACAATTCAATTCCCTTTTAAAACAAATTTTAAAAGATTGTAAAACACTTTAAGAAACTTAGATTACATTTTTGTTTCCTTTCTCGAATAGCAAGCCCCCCCCCCTTTTTTCTGCTTGTAAATTATTATTTATTCACTTTGAGTCCGAGCTTGTCTCATCTACATTCATGTCCAAAAATTAAGGATAAGTCACCGGACGCTTTCGATTTTACACGTTTAGTCGAATACTTACTGAAATTCTTGACGAATTGTTCTTGAACTTCTAGGATGTAAAGAAGATATTTGACTTCATATTTCTCAGTGAAGATTTAGTCAGGAGAGCAGCTAGAGGGCTCATAATAAATTTAATAAATAAAATAATATTTGAGAACACATATGTAACAGAAAATGCTGAAAATGGTCTGTACACTGAGTTAAATGACTATTTGGGTCCTGTTCAACATTTGTGCAAGCATAGCTCTCAGATTCGTTAAGATGTTAACGTTTCTGTGAGTATATAGTTTTGAGCAAAATTTAACACAATTTTCCGAAAACCCGAAAAAGAACAGTAGAAACAGTATATTGCAGTTAAAACATGAATATATTGAATATTTGATGAGATATGGGCATTTGTATGAAATAATTTTTAATTACACATCCGTGGAAGATTCCAAAATTTTTATTTGATAATTTAGTAGCCAGCTATTTAGGGAAACTTATATAAAAAGTCCAGTCAAATATCGCGAGAATTCAGATAGATAGGTGCGATAAAGTGAGATGCTTTCTAAAACCAGCTTTGTTATAAGGGATTTTCCGCAAGTTTTCAAACAGCTCACTGTATCTTTCTGAATTTTCACAATATTTGACTGAAATTTTTATAAAAGACATCGCTCGGACAATTTTAAAAAATAATATGAGTATGAAAAATTTATTATTCATATTGTAAGGAACGATTATACCCAAATATATATTACAGAACTCTTCCAATAAATATTTTCCACTTTTAGGTAGATTTCGTATGAAATACTACCTATTGGCGTCGTTCCTATGTTGGAATTTCTGAAAAATTTTTGCAGATCTACACCATCATGACCCCTAGAACCCAAAACCACCCTCAGTAAAAAACTTTATATATATATATATCACTTTCTTCTGGACACGATAACTTCCACAATTCTACACAAATCTCTTCCAAACTGATACATAAAATCAAGGGGCATAAAATCTCGGCCAAGTTCGTAAATGGGCAAAATCGGACCAAAGGGATGGAAATAGGGAGGGGTTTTGTGAAAACAGAAAAAAACCCATAACTTCTTAATTTTTGTACACATCAAATCAGTTTAAAGTTTTTATTACTTCTAAAAATAGGGCCAAAAATTTATGTATCACAGATTTTTGATAAAATTAAAAATGGGCTCAAGGGGAGCAAAAAATAGGGTTTTTGGGAGAAAAAAATTCATAACTTCGTCAATTCTCAACATATCAAATCCAATTAATTTTATTATACACCTCCTTAATATTATCTAAAACTTTTATACTTACAAGTTTTTGATAGGACCAATTCGTACCGCAAAAAAAAATTAAAAACGAAAACAAAAAAAGGGGGTGAAGAAGAAAAATCTCCATAACTCCGTCAATTCACAAGATATATAATCCCCGTGAATTTATCATATATCTTCTTAATATTGTCTTCAACATTTATATAGACAAGTTTTTGATAGGACCAATTCTTACAGCAAAAACAAATTAAGAATACAAAGGTTGAAGAAAAAAAATCATCTTATTAAGAATGTATTTAAATCCAAACTGCTTATTTTCTTACTCATTTTTAAATTCATTTTTGCTCTCAAACGCGTCCAATTGATATATTCTTTTCTTCATAAACTATGTAATGTACTGCAATGATCGATTTTTTGATAGAGGCAGAAAATATTTCAAAAAATGATGTCAAAGTGGGCAGTTTGAACAGAATTTCCCGAAGCGATTGTGTTAGAAACGAAAAATATTGCTCTACTGAGAAAATAATTGTTTATTAATCAAGTTTCAATTAATTGAAAGAAAAATAAAAACACGTGTCGTTTATAAATCTTTTCAAAAATCACGTCTGTAAGATTCGTATTTTTTCTATTAAAAATTAATCTGAAAATGTGCCAGAAAATTTCGAGTTGTTGAGCATGGAAAAGTATTTTTTTTTAATAACGCCTTAACTTGATTCTGATAAAACCAGCTATTATATAAAAATGAAATAAAAACTCGCCAAAAGCGGTCAGATAAAACTGTTAAAGCGGATTTATATCTACTCATGATTTAGTTTTTGTTGGTGCAATTTATATACTTAACTTCGAAATCTACCTCAGCCTGTAGGCCCGGCCGGCAGGGATTTTTTTTTTTTTTTTTTTTTTTTTTTTTTTTTTTGGCCGTTAGTTCTTGAAGCATTTAGCTATAATTATCTTAGCAATACTGAACGTTATTATTAAATATTTTCCTAAACAGTTCATTGTTATCAAAGTATCGTGGTTCCGATGTGATCGCACTAAGCAGCATCATATCAAGCACTTCGAAATTCTTACAAGATTGTAAATTTTAAGAAATTAAACTGGCGATCTCACTAGACTTACATTACTGTATTTTTACAACTGTTGATTGATTAAAAAAAATAAATTAAATATATTTCTTCAAAAATATGTTTGATTTATGGTTCAATAAATTAGTAAATACCTAACATTTGTGTTTCTGTTAAAAATTTGGTTGAGATAATCAGAAAGAAATAAGTTTTTAAAAAATTCTGAGGTTTGCAATAATGTCTGAAAACCAAAATTGATTTAAAGAATTCTTGTATATTTCCCTTATTAACGTTTTAGATATGTTTTGACATTATAGTCGGTTGCTGAGTCAGTTGAAAATCTTAAATTATGGTTACCATTTTAAACACAACTATTTCTTTTAACCTTCTACTATTTTTTTCCCTAATCGTAATGTAAATTAAACAACTCTTTAAATAGATCTCCTTAAAAGTTGAAATTCTGTTCAGTAAAACTGTTAAATTGCTACATTTTGACAGAGAGTCGTAGTTTAGAAATATTATCGCTGAGAGAGAACTGGGTTCGACAAGAAAGGGATTTTTGTTCCAATTCTACCCTACTTTTTTGCCAAAAATCACATATTATAATACGCGCAAATCTTGTGTGTGTTTATGTGTGTGTGTATGTAAATTTTATCTAAAAAACGGCTCTAACAATTTTTAGTAAATTTTGTATTCTACCGTTTTAGGGTACGAGAAGACCATTGGGCTAGGTCACATGCTCGAGAATATTCGATTAGTGGGCCAATTTTGGGTCACAACAGGTCAATACATTTCATTGGAATATAGATTGAAACTGTTATTAAGTTGTTGAACAGTTGACAGTAAATGAAGTCGAAAAATTGGCAACATTGCGCCAAATTTGGCGATATTTGGTGAGATATTAGCGATATTTGACGAAATATTGGCGATATTTCCGAAATTTTTGCGGGAATATTGACTTTGAAGATTACCAATACCAAAACGCATGCTTGGCGCCAAATAAAAGATTATCGCTAAATTTGGCGATATTTTGTGACATTAGAATAGAGGTCTGCACGGGCCCGGGCTTGGCCCGAGGCCCGTACCCGGCCCGGCCCGCGGGCCGGGCCGGCGGAATGAAGGAGAATTTTCTAACGGGCCAGGCCGGCAGAATTAGGACAATTTTTCCAACGGGCCGGGTCGGGCCGCAAAAAAATTGAACGGGCTTGCAGGGCCGGGCCGATAAAAAAATTAATCGGGCCTATCGGCCCGATATAAGAATTCAAGCGAAGCAGATAAAATACAAGCCATTTTCAATGAATATGATTTTCTCGACAAGTATAAATGTGCGTCACGAGCCGATGCGAGTTTAACAACATCAATACAGGTATGTAACATGTCCATCGTAGAGATCGGCATCGTACAGTTACAAGATGTCTGATTACGGGTTTAATTTTTTTTCAGCAGACTCGTGCCGGGACGGAACTGGTCTTAACCGATCTCAGGATGTGTAGGGCAGGCATTATGTTTTGTAAAAGTATTAATAGTGATAATGGACTTCTTAGATGTAAATTTCCAACTGGGCGAAAAATGTCCGGACCAGGATTCGAACTTCTGTTAACAGTATCTTTGGAAATATACCTTAAGGGGTTCTCATATTCACTGCTCAACAATGCGAAACTTTTAAACACATTTTCTGACTCATTTTTAATTATAAAGGCATAAAATTCACAGGCCTGACTATTGAAGGCATTTGGAAACGAATAGCTTTCTCCATATTTGATAAATTACTTACAGAGATAACAGAGATTCTTGTCATGTGATTGTACGTTTTTCTCCTTTCCTGTGCTATCGCTTCCGGAAATTCGATTCATAACGCTAACTTTGGCAGTATTTTCAGAGAAAGATATATTGCTTTTATCTATGAAAAAGACGGCATTTACATAGTTTCTGAATAAGAATACCTGCCAATCTTACGCGTTTCCGAAAAGAAATGAATTCTCAAATGTGTCGAAATGTAACTTATTTTGATTTGAGAAAAGCCTTTAAAATGAGAGAAATATTTTCGCAAATCTACTTTTTATCATATAGCTTCAAAAGGTATCATGTTTTTAATCCTTTATTCTGAACTACATTAACTTTTTAATGAATCCTTATTGGAATTTCGAAATGTCTGTAGAGACGAGGACTAAAACACTGTATAATCGTTAATGTTTACTATTGTGTGTTTTCTGCTTTGCGAATACATAGTAATCTAAAATATACTGTAAAATTTTCTCATAAATATGTACGTAGTATTCATTAAAAGAATCTTAATTGTGTGTCGAGAAAAAACGGATTTTTTTTTGTAGAAATTGAATCGAGCCGGGCCGGGCCGGGCCTGTTTTCACTAATTTTTGTACGGGCCGGGCCGAGAACTGTAAAAATGCAAACGGGCCGGGCCGGGCTCGGGCCGAACTTTCAATTTTTACACCGAGCCGGGCCGGGCCAAGATAGCTTTAGTTCGGGCCGGGCCGTGCCCGGGCCTGGAAATTCCGGCCCGTGTAGACCTCTACATTAGAAGAAAAAATTGACTTTGAGAACCTGAAGGAATTTTCTAGAAATCCCCAATAGGAGCTGAGATGCACGATTCAAGCAATCAGAGCCCATAGAAAGTTCTCGAAAACAGAATTCAACAATCAGCGTACATAGAACTTTCTCGCATTTAACCCCACAGCTATATAACGAAGTTCTTAGGTCGAAGGCTAAAATCTGTGAAGTTGGACAGTGAATCTTGCGATTGTGATTGACTATGTATAGTTCGATTATGATAAAATTTAGAAATATGTATATAGGATTAATATTGATAGTTTCTATAAATAATAATGTTATAAAATAAAATGCTTATAGCAATAATATAGCAATAATTTATTGTTATATCGAACTGAATACGAAGCTGATTTTAAAGTAAGTCTTCCCTGCTGGTAAGACATGTTTTACTTGTATTAGGTTTCAGTTTGCTTGTCCAGTTTTTGTATCTCGTAAAAAGCGTAAAGTTCTTACTATATTTTAAAAGATGGACCCTTCTTAACGTGCCAATTGCTAGTTTTAACCATGTCCTCGTTTTAGTCATGCCGTATTAAACGAATTCGACTGTAGAACATTATTTGACTGAATATTGAAGTTTTAAAACAAAAGATTTCTTATACTACTTGACTAAGATTATTGTATGGCTAAGGAGAAATAACAAAAGAAACTAAAAACATAGTTTTCCATACAAAAAACGATGCTAAAAACCTCTTTAATGTGATGCGAGATGTTTGAATTTTAATTCTTGCTATAAAGAGAGGGATTTTTTTTTCCATACTTGACGTATCACTTTTAGAATGCTAATTTTGTCTTATTTCGTGTTAATAATTTCATTTGATAGAATACCTATCTTTTTAATTAATGCAATAAAATAAATCATTGAACTGTTGTCTTGCTCCTGACCTTAAAGCTTTCCAATTTCATTTATTTTATTTAACAAGGTATCATTTTCGTCTGACAGTAATACAAGCACAAAAGTTAAAAATTTATTGTAGTTGCTATAGTAATCATAGCTGTTTGCCTTGATAACTATTACATAACATTATTAAAATGCTTTTTGAAACTATTTAGCGACATTAAAATAAGTCAACCAAGCAAAGATCGTTGATGTAAAATACATCAATTACATAAATTATTTTTGAATTAGAAAAATAAGAAAAATAGATTCTAATTACGCGGAAGTTGTTCAGAATTATGCAATAGTAGTAAAATAATCTGTCTGTTACTATTCTATTCCAAAAAGATATCATTCTTTTTGAATTGTTGTGTTAGAATGAACAAGATATAATTTTTTTGCAATTAAAAGAAAAGCATTTCCCGAATGAAATTAGAAGTTATTAAGTTACGCATTATTAACTGTCATCTGACATTCAATAAGAAAAATCATGTAATACCATTTAAAGGAATCGGTGTCAATAAGCTTGTCAAATTTGAAAAATGGAAAATAAAAGGATTTTAAACCAAATATTGATGATTGAAAATTCAAATAAAAATATACTACAACGTAGAATGTCACTTATTTTAATTAGGCGGCTTATATTAACAGAGGGTTAACCTGCAGAATATCGCACACATTTTTATTTTGCCACCAATACTTCCAAATAATTATCTTCCGTTTATTTAATCGCAAATAATTGTTAGAAATTTTGCGATAAAATAACTCGAATATTACTTTTCGTAAAATAATGGTGACAAATGTAAAAATTGTACGCACTCAGGGTATGGCATACCCTGCGCGTGAGCTCTAAGATTAAAACAATATATAGAAGACATTTCTACTAAAATATTCATAAATTGTTAAATGATATAAATAAAACAGTTGTATTACACGATGTATCTTTCATTCTAAAAAAATGTTATTAGAGTTGCTGCCAGTTCTGAATATACAGTGTCCTTTTTCAACTTACACTGAAAACTATAACATATAATAACATGAAAACTGGTGGTTTTTGGAGAAATGTATGATAAAGATGATGAAACAAACAGTTTTTAAATAGAATAATTATTTCAAACGCTATTCAATGTTAAAATCAGTCAAGATATCAAGTTACCTAAGTTTTACAGGAACCAAACATTGTGCATAGCAATTTAACCATCTTTTGCAGAAATATACTTGACTAGGTTCTAGTGTGCAGTGTCCAATATTTTTTTAATTCATCTAATTTTTAAAACTTTTTTTTTATTTTATTAAGAAATTCATTATCTGAATAGAAAATTAATTCATATTTTGAAATTTCGCTGTTTTTTTTATTATTATTGTTTACAGTTTCCAAATAAATAAGTAAATAAATATAAAAATATATCCAAACAGTGTACTTTCAAATAAATATATATTTATTAGTGTATATTTGAAATGAAAAAACTTTTAAAATAATTAAATTATTACAGGCAAAAATCTTTTGCTGACAAAATTTACGTCGATAAAACGATGTGTGAACTTTTATTGCGTTGAAGTATTTTTTTTTTTTTAATAACTGCGGTGCTCGAGGGTGTGGGGTGTAACTGGGGTGTACGAGCTACGCTTGCCAACCCCCCTTAAGTACTGAAAAACACTTTAAAAATTTCAGACTATATTCTTTTTCCTCAAATGGCAAGTTTCTTTCTTTCTTCAATTTGTAAATAAATAAGTTTTTTACCTTGAGTCCGAAGACTGGTATAAAAATTGGACTTTGGGTGTTGCGTCATTAATTGCGTCATTGCGTGTTGTCACGCTTATTACAAAAGCTGCAGTAGTTATTCAAATCATAATTACAAACTTTATAATAATAACGAGTTACGACTAAAATCTGCACAAATTTATGAAGCACAGTTGGCAACAAGACACAATACATTAAAATTAACTTGGGTGTTTTTAAATATACATAAATAACACTGATCTGCATATTGAAACTTTTTTTTTGATGATTAAAAATGAATAGGTGATTTTAGATCAATTTTTTAAGCTGATTTCAAAAGTAAAGTCGAAATTTGCGTATCACGTCAGGATTTTTTACAAATTAACAATTTGTAAATTTATAAAAACATATGATTTTTTAACTTTCACTTATATAAATTTATAAAAAAAAATTATTATTCAAAGGTAAATAATTAATACAGACTAGGATATGTATTAAAAAATTAATGTATGAAAAATTAAAGTATAGACATAATAATTATACTTACAATATATTTAAATATGGACAAATTTGATTAATATTAAAAAAATCAATTAGTTTGAGAAAAATTCCTTTTAGTTGCTTTTCGTCCACTAGCACAAAGATCTCTCTTTAACATCCAGCAGTAATCTGCCATCATATTTTTATTCCACTTGCCTTGGTACCGTTTTTCCATATCTTTGATGTCTTGGTGAAACCTTTCACCGTGTTCCTCACTCACTGCTCCGAGATTTTCGGGAAAGAATTCGATATGTGCATGTAAAAAGTGTATTTTTATACTCATGTTGCAACCAAGTAATCTCAATTTTTCTAACATATCTGCAACTATAATTTTGTAATTTGGGTCTTTCTTATTTCCTAAAAAGTTCTCCACTACACATTTAAAGCTCAGCCATGCTTCCTTTTCACAATCATTCATTGTTTTTTCAAATTCACTATCTGTCAGTAATTTTCGTATCTGAGGCCCAACAAAAATACCTTCTTTAAGCTTAGCATCAGTAATAGAAGGGAATTTGCTGCAAATATATTTAAAACATTCATTTTCTTTATTTAGGGCTTTCACAAATTGTTTCATTATCCCTAATTTGATATGCAGAGGTGGAAGCAAAACATTTTTAGGAATGACTAAAG
Source organism: Maratus speciosus (assembly GCA_963932465.1). NCBI lineage: Eukaryota > Metazoa > Arthropoda > Arachnida > Araneae > Salticidae > Maratus > Maratus speciosus. The sequence goes on from OZ010789.1 coordinate 159,221,073, forward strand.
GATCTTTAATTACATTTTTTGTTCCAGGGGATAATGATATTCTTGATGGCCAATCTTTCTTTTCCCAATGATTTTTTTTATCCCGGCTGTCCCACTCACACAGAAAACATGGGAATTTTGTGTATCCTGATTGTTGTCCAAGTAGCATTCCAATCACTTTTAAATCACCACATAACAACCATTCATGATCTTTATATTTGACCTGGTCTAGCAAAAGTTCAAGATTTTCATGTGTTTCCTTTAAATGAACTGAGTAGGCTATAGGTATTGATGCATATTGGTTTCCATTATGCAACAAAACCCCTTTTAAACTTGTCTTGGAGGAATCAATAAAAAATCTCCATTCTGATGCATTATAAAGGATACCGTAAAAATTCATTATTTCCTTTATGTTATTGCAATATACTAAATTATCCTTTTCAGAAAAGTATGGAACAAGTTCTTTTTCACGATGCCTGTACCAAGAGAATTGTGTCTCTGGTAATAATAAGTTCTTAGATTTAAGCCGAGAACCAAGAAGTTCAGCTTTTATTTTTGGCAAATTTAAATCGCGCACCAAATCATTGAGTTCATGCTGATTAAATAAAATTGGAGCTTTATCATTTACTTCTGGTTTATAGACATCTTGTTCTTGATTTTCATCATCTTCTGAATTATTTGGTTCATTTATGCTTTCCAAATTGGTTGGAGGAGAAGGAACAGGAAGACTTTCATTATGCAATATAGGTCTTATTGCAGAAGGCAAGTTAGGATATATAATTCCTTTTTTATTTTTCGAACTATACCCATGAACATTAGCTAAGCAAAAATAACAATCGTCATGATTATTTCTAGGTTCTCTCCATACCATGGGAATAGCAAAAGGCATACATTTCTTTTTGCCTTTCAACCAAAGTCGTAATCCTTCAACACATGTTCTACACACTTTATGAGGGGCCCATGTCTTATCTTGGTCACCCAGTCTCACACCAAAATAAGCATAATAAGCATTTTTAACAAAATCTGTAATATCCTGCCTTTGTTTTACTACAGTATAATTTCCACAAATGTAACAAAATATATCTGTATCATTTACACATTTACGTGAAGCCATTATTCAATTAAAGAAGATGTAAAATATATCACATATTTCAAATCGAAAGAAACAGACGTGAATAAACAAAGAAATTTATTGTTGTTAAAACCTATGCATTAGATCAAACATTGTTTGGTGCTGCCACCTAGCAAGTATTAATTTAGATATTTTTTACAAAATTAAATTTATGGATTTCGCTTTTTCTTTTTAATTTTACATAAATAATTTTTTTTATTATTATTAAATCATATTAATAAATAATTTCAGCTTCCTAAATACAGTTTCTCATTTATTTAAATTAATGTAATGTATATACATATGGAATCAATTCCTAAAAAATTTGGTGGCGCCATCTAGTATTACTATTATAAAGTAATTTATGATTTAAGAATAAAATTAATTAAAAATAATATTTGTAAAAAAAGTGTACGTGGTGTGCAAAAATGCTTTACATTTTTGAAATCAGCATAAAAAACACTTTCAGAAAAATATATATTTATATGATCATCAAAATGCATGCTGATCAGTGATAATTAATAAGAAAATTTTTAGTGATGCTTTGCAAATGGTTCATTGGCAGCAACAGCCCGATATTTTATTGCTACTAATGCAAAAGGTCTTTTGACAATTTTATTATATATTTTTTTCAAATATTTGCGTATCCTTTAAAACTGGATTTAAGAAATTTATTATTTTCTAATTATTCTTTTACACTCAAAGTTGGAAAAAAAAAAAAAAAAAGAAAAAAAAAACTAGAGAACAGGAATTCTGCTTTTTCAGAATTTAGTGTCGCCCCCGACATTTTCATTACTTCATTTTCTTCTGGTGGACTGGTGGTTTCTATTATTATGAAACAGCCATTATAAATGAAGCGTTTAGGTGAAGATGAAAGAGCAGTCGTAAAGAGCAGATGACTGCTCTTTCATCTTCACCTAACTCTTCATTTATAATGCTGTTTCATAATAATAGAAGCCACCAGTCCACCAGAAGAAAATAACTTGTTTAAGCGGAACTCGGATAATCGGGACTCTACTGTAGTGCAAAACATATTTCAATTTTAAGACGTAAAGCACACGCTTTTATTTTATGTAAAATGACGTCATTTGCATTAAAAATTAAATATAGTTTATAATAGCTCCATGTTATTCATTTATATTTTTCTCAAAATAGCACGTATTTTAATTACATTTTTTCAGTTTTTTGGGAAAATGGCAACAAGAAAATATAATTGCTATTTTTCAACTATTTTTTCTTTACTTTCTACAGAAATGGAGTAATTGAGTTGCCAAAATGAAACAAATGGCTCCAAAAACAACAAGAAAAATTAATATCTCAAAAATAAATGGAGATGCAGTTTTCAAACAAATTGCATTAAAAAGTACTTTTTTTTTCCAATAGACGGTATAAACATTGAAAATGTGCGATGCTTAGAAGTTTTAAAAAATGCTGTAGAGTATTTAATCGCACAATGAAACATCGGCTTTTCTTTTACGGCTGGCTTATACAAAGTAACTTTATTCATTGGAGACGACACAAAATAAGTCGGGAGAAAGAAATAGCATACCAAGCGCTAAAATAATAATAATAATAATAATAATAATAATAATAATAATAAAGACAGAAAGAAATTCTGAATAGGTTTTGTTAAATTTTTGTCATTAAGTGCAAACTGTATCTTTTGTGCTAATATTGAGCAATTTTTTGCAAAAATTTTTATGGCAAACATATAATGTCCGTCAGGATATATTTTTTTTATAAATGAGATTAAAATATTTTCAAAACATTGCTTTTGGTAGACTTTGATTTGATTAATTGCCAAGCAACTAGGCTCGAAAGAAAGTTTGCAAATTCTCTTATCAGGGACAACTGAAGAAAGCATCAGAACAGTTTGAAAATCAGTTTGAAAGTCAATAGAATACGTATAAAAATTATGTTACATAAATCACAAAAAAAAGTGTCATATGCAACTAATATCAATATTAATAAATAAATAAATCAAGAAAGAAAAATCAGACGTCAATCATAGATTATGAAAGACTTTCCAACACAACAAAACTGTAGCAAAACTCTTCACCGTCTAATAAGATGAAAGATGATGTATGCCTAAGTAAACAATTTGGAAAACTCATAACACTTATGAAAACCCTATTTAAAGAATTGCCATTCTTTTGTTCAGCCTTGTATATGATGCATATATTTATATACAGTAACTGGCAAAAGTTTTGAGACGATATGTTTTTCTGTCCTAACTTTTTCTGTTAGCAAAATTTTTTAATGATGTAAATTAGTAAATTGTACCCTTTTTAAAGCTCAACAAAATGCAACATTAGAACAATTGAGGCATATGTATGAATTAAAAATAATTCGGAAAATTGCAAAATTACCTAAGCAAAAGTTTTGAGACGATTCAGTTTCTCTAATCTTTTATTGAAATCAAACATCTTAATGTAATAAAATACAGAAATTTTTAATATTTAGTTGCATATCCTTTTGCTTTGAGGACTTTGGCTACATCGTCTGGGCATGGAATTAACAAGGCTTTCTATGGTGACCTAGGGATTTTCGCCCATTCCGATTGAAGATCCTGAAGGAGCCTTTGAAGAATGCTTCCCGTGCACCGACTTTTCTTCCGATGTGTTCCCAAAGATGTTAACTTGGATTGGGGTCAGGTGACTCACTCGGCCAGCCCAAAACTTTAATTTTCTTAGCTATAAGCAAATTTGTCACCGTTGGAGGTGTGCTTGAAATCTTTATCCGGCTGAAACATTCATTCACGAGGCATCTTTTTACGAGGATAAGGCATCATGTGATCTTCTAAAATGTTTTTATAAACATTTCGATCCATAATCCCATCGATGTGTACGAGGGGGACGGCGCCATCATGATGGAAAGCTCCCCAGACCATTGCTGATCCATTTCCATGCTTCACTGTTGGACGTTGGTACTGGAGATCCCATTAGATTCATCGCTCCAAAGGACCTTCTTCCAATATTTGGTTGTCCACGTTTCATGCTCCTTAGCGAATTTCAGTTGGATTTTCGTATTCTTTGACAGGATGAGGGTTTTTTTTTTTTGCAGGGATCTGTGCACGCAATCCAGCGGCATCCAGACGACGTCTTATGGTTTCCTTACCCACTGTGATTCGGAGGCCATCTCCTTACATATTTCAGCAGCGTTCTTATTTGGGTCAGCGACCGACTTCCTTCGGATCAATGCGCTTTTACCTGACTGCCAAGAAGGGATATGTGTTTCACGCGTATCTGGGGATGTGGATCTCTTTATACCCTCGAAACATCCCAACGACTGGATGGATTTTTATGAATGAGGTCTCTATCGCTTCGCCTTAACCGTCCGATGGTTATAGGCTAGATTTTGTTTTTATAAATTCAAAATGGTGGTAGAGACGAAAACAATTTTTACGCACCCTATTGAGTGGCATATCATTGGATAGGTCTTTCAAAATGAAGGCGATGTTTCATTGACTATTTTGCAGTCAGAAGCTCCGTTTAAAAATTACGCAACCTGGAAGCTGTGTAGATAGGATCTCTAGCTTTACTGTAACTCTAACCTTCATAGACATCTATAGGTCTCATCAAAACAGTGTTAATAGATAGGAGCTAACAATTAAACACAATTTAAAAGTCATCAATACAAGTAAATAAAAAAAATAGGTTAGTAATATAAAAAATAGTTTCATATTGATGAGATTAATCAGTTCATTTTTAACGCAGTCGGGTTTTTTGATTTTTTAAATTCAATTTTTATGACTTTCGTTTCTCTTGGGGCTCCTAATCTTGGAAAATCGTACATACTTTTACCATCCTTCCACTTCTTTACTACGTGGACAACAATTGGTTTTGGAATCCCCACCTTGCTAGCAATAGTAGAATATGACCCCCACCCCCCCGCTTCTTTAATAATTAAAATATGAATGACCAAAGGCGTATTTTCTCCTGCCTTCATACTGAAACTGATACAGATACTAACATTAAGATTTTCACGTACGAAACAGAATTATAATGCTTTAAGGATTAAGCAAGTGAGTTTCGCAGACAACAACCCGGATTGAGGTGCCAGGTTGTTGCGCACTTTATACATGAAGCATCGCATATTATAGGACATTTTAGGAACATGACTACGTAAATCTACTAACTTGCATATCTGCGCAAAGTTATCTAAATTATAAAATCATTTGCATACAGCTCGTATAGAAAGGAAATTACGAAAAATATAATTTAAAAGCCAGGGACGGGATTCGAACCCATATCTTCAGCGTGGAATCACTCTGCTCTAGCCACTCAGCTAGCGGAGATCTTGTGTGTGTGTGACAATATCACATGTATTTAAGTGAAGTATTAAAAACTTGAATTTTTTTCAGATCGTCTCAAAACTTCTGCCTTCAACTTTTCAAATTCACGTTTGGTATTTTTTAAATTAACAATTTTGTCGCATATCATTAGTTGCGCACCATGTAGGATGACTAAAGCTACAAATTACTAATTTACCCCATTAAGAAATTTTGCTTACAGAAAAAGTTAGGACTGAAAAACATATCGTCTCAAAGCTTTTTCCAACTACTGTATATACTATATAACATGCAAACGTTTAGTTGAGTTAAGAAACGCATAACACAGTTAAAAATTTCCCCAGCCATTTCCGTCAATAACAGGAAACGTACTCGGATTTTTTTGTGCAGCTCTGTATATATACAGAGCTATATGATCGTTATGATATGATCGTTAGAATTTATACACACAGAAATATAGTTAATTAAATTTAAAAACGCATACCGAAATTGAAAACGCACTTTCAGCAATAATTGCTCAGATACAGTATTGTAACCTATTTTTTTTGTGTGTACCTGTAAATGAATAATAAATGCTATGAACTCCATATTCTATACTAAGTATCTTATTGTGCACCTCAGTGATGTATATCAATTTCAAAATATTTAAAATAGTGTAACATCATTGAAATACACTGCAAACGGTTTATCCCCGCCGGCCACTATGTAATGGAATTCTTTTGAGTGGCCTTGTAAAGGAAAAATAAATACAGGGTGTCCCAAAATTCCATGACACATTTTAAAATTCAATATAAAATAAAGTAATTGTCGTACAGGACTGCGGTTTAGACTAAAATGCTTCTCACGATGAAAAGTTTTCTTCAAGTACAAAGTGTATGCTTCTGCTGTGGCTGACATTGAAGTACTGAAGACGAGAATCACGCATGTGATCCAGTAAATTCTGCAATCAATTCTAGCGAACACGTGGATTGAACTGGAGTTCCGTTTGGATATGGCTTGAGTTACAAAGGGTGCACACATTGAACTATGCTAATGGATTGCACAAATTATTGCTCTGTAACTGCTTTTGACGAAATAAAATGATCTGTAACTGATTGTTTTGAGCTTTTGATGCTTCTTTCTGACAATTTAAAGTGCAGCGCCATCTATGGACGAATTTTGGAACTAATTTTTTTATTAGCTTGAAGAAAACTTTTCACAGTAAGAAGCATTCTAGTCTAAACCGCACTCCTGTATGACAGTTACTTGATTTTACACTGAATTTTAAAATGTGTCAGGAATTTTTGGGAGACCCTGTACTACACACTTGATTTTCTGTATTGAACATGCCATGATAAACCTCAATAACATATATCAATTACATGAAAATCCGAGTATATTTATATAGCCCAGTACATATATACAGTCCGAGGACAGACAAGCAGACAAACCGAATTCATAAAAACTTTTCAACTATGTTTTCAGAAACTTTAAGAATGCACATGCTAATTTGTTCGTTAACACACAAACTAAGAAACAAATTCTCGTAGTTTCCATGTGCCTAAACATTAAAAAAGAAATTACATAAAACAATATCATGTGAAACAATCTTTGATACATTCTCCATTTGAGTAATACAGTGAAACTCGTTTAAGATACGAATCAAGGGACCGAGAGCATTTCGTATCTTAAGCGGGATCGTATCTTATCCGAATTTCATAGATTATTGAGTAATAGTGCATATAAAGCCAATGCACATTGCTATTAATGTATTTTAGCCATTTATAACTCTCATTTTACCCCATTTCTAACGATTTTTAGATATTCTAGGAAATTTGACTTTAAGACTTTGAAATAAAGAATAACTTTATTTTACTCCAAAATTTTATTGAGTTACCGTTTGTACAATAACAAAATTAAAATGCCTTTGCAATACTCTCAGCCAAATTTTAAAAAAAAAGACGACAAAACGAAATTTTTGTTAATCTTTAGAAAACAGAAACTATCAAAATTAAAGTACGTGAGGTAGTTTTAGTTTGTTGAAGAAAAGTCATTTTTTGGTTTGGTGAAAGTCAAGATGGATTGTGGTAGTCGAGATTTTATGACGAAGTTTTCTGCCTTGTGGATGTGGTAGAAAAAAATCTTCGACGGAGAGTCCAGCATACATCGAAGAGGCGTACATTAGAAGTAAGCTGAACGAGCTCATTACAGATGCGAATGATGGTATGGCTGGTACACCCGTTTCTTCATCCGCGTCGTCTTCAGATGGCCTAGGTTCATCGGAACTTTTGACGTCCACGATTATATCCGCGATAGAACAAACTTCATTTTTTACTACCTGATCGTCAATTTTGTCAAACGAGTACCAATCTTTGCATTCTTCTTGATCCTGCTCCTCTTCTGCGATGTCAACGTTTTACAAAATTCCGTCGACGTTAAAGGCTTTACAAGAGCAGTTCTCAATGGTAGTTGATGTTACGTCTTCCCAGGACTCACTCAGGAAATACATGGCGTATAAGAGGTTAATAGGTTTACAAGTTGGGCAGAACAGGACCTTTTCGCGATGATCTATTTGATGTAGATGACGTACAACGAAACAACTTTTGTATTTCATTTCGAGAACATGAATTATGCCTTGATCCATGGATTGAACCATGCTAGTCGCATTGAGTGGAAAAGACTAGTTCGATGTTTTGTAAACTGGGGATATCTTGGGATGGACGAGACAGTTGTCAGCGAGACACAATACGTTCCTAGACTCCTTTTTCATTCGTTCATCGAACTTGCTGATTCACTTAACGAATATACCATTTGTCAGTCATGCTTTGGCCTGAATTTCATAATCGCAGGGCAGATTTTTAACATAATATTTTTTTATCATTTTAAAACAACGAAGATTCCGAGACTTGCCGATGACGAAGGGTTTTAATTTATCCGTTCCGCTCATATCTGATCCAACGAGAATAGTGATACGTCCTTTGTTCAGTTTTCCACCATAACATTTCTTGCCCTTAAATGCCATTGTTTTATCAGGCATTAATTAAAAAAAAAGCCGTCTCATCGACATTGTAAATATCGCATATTGAGTATTTTTTCAATAGCGGCGCGAGCACGTTATTTTTCCAACAATTGACATCATTTACATTCAAGCTGTCGACTCTCGGCATACCTTCCTATTAAACTATTCCGTATCTTTGTCTGAAGCGGTCTAGCCAACCGTTGATAGGAGTGAAATCCACTCCAAGACGTATAGCAATTTCGCAGGCCAATGGACAATCCGTTAGTTGGGATGTTCGTCGATCAGGTTTTGAGTGAGCCACTCAAATAAAATCTTCTCCAATTCTTCGTCTGCCACATTAATATTCATTTTGCCAGAGCCTCCAGCTGACGCACTATTCTCCAGTTTCTGTCTATTTTTTAACAGAGCTCGAAGTGTTGACTCGTGCATTTCCACAGATTTGGCAAAGACGGTCTTGCTTATCACATTCTCGGGGCGTCGTTATTTCCTTAAGACATCCAATTTTTCAGCCAAAGAAAACGCTTTTCTCTTTATTTTAAGTATTAGTACATAAGCCCCATTTCGTATATTAAGAGGGTTTCTTGACATCAAGGGACAGATTTTCTTCGTATATTAAGCGGGATCGTATCTTATGCGTACGTATATTAAGCGGGTAATTTTACACAGGTTTAATAGGCATTTTTCAAGGGACCGAAGATAATTCGTATCTTAAGCGGGATCGTATCTTAAGCGGGCGTATCTTAAACGAGTTTCACTGTATTTACACGTGTCTCCAAACATCTATGCCTGGAAGGTACAAAAAATAAAGAATAAAAAGAAATGTTTTATCAAAGCTTGTTTAAAAAAAACAAAAAAAAAAAACAGAGGCAAGAGGTAAATAGTAAATGTTCTTTAATTCATGATATAAACAAAATATAAAAGATAAAAATAATGATGGTCCAGGTTAAAGAAGCAATAATTTTTTTTTTAGCTGAAGGTCAATCTCTACCACAAGGCCATTGCTTACCAGGGATAAATATATTTTTTAAAGGTATACATCATATAAAAATTATTTTTTACACTCGTTTATTTATTTGAATGTAGTTCATGTGTAAAAATGGAATTTTTTAATCGATTTTTCACTATCTGAGGCTAGAATTATAAAAAAAATGCCAATGCCAATACAATATTTTAATATATACTTAGTTATACTTATTTAATTATAAATTAATAAATTAATTTTAAGGATGTTTTCCGTTAGCTTGGCGTAGATTATAAATCTCCAGATATTCTTTATAGTTACAATTGTATACTAGTTACAGTTACAACAATTGAGTTAATTATGGGTCAAACCACATCTGCCTACTGGGCTGTGACACTGCATCAATGAAATATTTTTAACTCTAAACAGTAGAAAATAAAATATGGATAAAAATTATAGAGTGTTATAGTTGAAAAAATTACGCTCTTACTAGTTAATAGTTTAATATTAATTACATGATGAATCTGTGTGGAGAAAACAATTTAGAAAACCTGAATAGATAGTTTAAGTAATGCTTTTTTTCCTTTCCTGTTCCATATCGTAAAAGAGAAACAGAGTAAAAATTGTAATTTTTAAAATTAAATTCACAAGTTCATTTCCCGCGAACGTTACGTTTCTAACAAGCCTAAAACGAAAAGGTGATTTTTTCATAATCAGGTGCTACGCCCAGTAGCGTAGCAATTGAAAAATTGTGTGTGTGTGTGGGATGGGGGGGGGGGGGGCTCAAATAGTTTTTTACTCAGTATGCTCAAAATAACTGCGAAACTGATAAAAAAAACCAAAGAATGATCAAGCATCTCATTAATAAGTAATTATGCAGATTAATTAATATGTAATTTTATTCATAATTTAAAATATGGACATAAAGAAATAACATTAAGAAATAAGTTAAACTTTAGAATTTTGTGAAATATGAGGAAAGAAAGATTACATTAATAGTACTTTAAAAAGAAAGAAAAATGCACTTATAAATTTTGGCAGCATAACCATAACACAAGGTAAATGCGCTTTGCTGACATTGCGTTCAAAATGAATTCGGCATACTTGTATTTATCGATGGAACTTCATAAATGCAAGTCCAGAAAATCGAGAGTTACACATAGTGTTCCAAAGATAGTTTTTGGTCGTCTTGGTGTAGAGTATGTTCTTCCCAGAGTGGCTGTTGAGACTGGAAATGTTGATAGAATTTTCAACTATTTCTTGATGTTGGACTAAACAGCCATATTACAACCTGATAAGGACTGTATTGCAGTGAATGGCCAACCCGCGTTTCGATTTCTGTTTGTGTTTGGAAGCTTTTTATGTAAACGAAAACGATTTGATTTCCAATGGGGGCGGGGGAGCTTGAGTACTCTGAGTCCCCCCCCCCCTCCCCCATTCCCTCTCCACTGGTCACGCCAAATAAATGTATTGTAACTGAATTCTTTTGGAACAACATAAATTGCAATCAGGGAATTAAAGGTGGTTTTTAAGGTAGACATTGAATGCTTATAAAAGAGCTTTTTTTTTTTAACGGTTTTTACTTTTATTTAAATTTATTTAAATTATACGCATTACGAATATGAATGATCCAATAAAAAAAAATGTTACTAAAAGTAATTCGATTATCAAAACTGCTTTTTTAACACTTTCCAACATAGATGAAAAATGTTATGAATTCGGTTTGTCTTTCCGTGCTCTAACTCACGCAAATATAGTCAGATTGCCATGAAATTGATATATGTATTGGGATTTACTGTGGCCATGTTCAGTAGATTGAAATCGAAGTGTGTAGCATTCACGGTTCATTTACTGGGAAACTCAAAAGAATTCCGTTACATTACGACCTACGAGCATGTTGAGGTGTTGTTTATGGCGGCCAATTATATACACGAGGGATATGGGCCCAAAGCGTGGGGGGGGGGGGTCCTCCGTATGAGTCTTTCAAAGGGAACCTAACACGCAATTACGCAAGGAAATCCAAGGTTTGGAGAAAACCGCGAAAAACTCCGAACGATTAGGCCGACCGACGCGATTGTGTTCGAACCCAGCATCTCCCGTCTACCAGCTTAGAGAGCAGAACCTCCGGCCTAAGAGGAAAACTCATTTGCACTGTATTTTATAATGCGATATCAGTTCGTTTCAGTTTGATATAGTGCGTGTAAAAACTTTAAAGACAGAAAAAAAATTAATATTTTGATAAATTTCAAATCAGATGAAAAATAATTTACTATAATATGTACCATAATGTTTAAAAGCTAATAAAAAAATTCAACAAAATTCATCTGTAAGTATCTTATTACAAAATAATAATAATAATAATAATAATAATAAATAAAAACACTATTCCTGCCTTTGTAAAAACTTTAAAGACAGCAAAATAAAGACAGTACAGTAACGGTGAAACAAATCCTTAATATATTATGCACCCACTACCATTGTGTTTAAAGACTGCAAATACAAATCCTTAATATATTATGCACCCACTACCATTGTGTTTAAAGACTGCAAATGTTCTATCTTTCATGAGCATTTTTAATTTTTGGCACAGTTCGGGACTGGTTTTGCACCATTCATTCTGAATCGTATAGATCTGAGTCCTGAAGCCGAGGAAAAATGTGTTACCTTTTTATAAACTCGTCTTGTTTACTCTCCCCATAAGTTCTCGATATAATTTAGATCAGGACTTCTGGGTGGCCATTGCAAAACTTCAATATTTTTCTTCTGAAATCAGAGTTTTGTCTCACGGCTTTTGTCGATAGGCACATTATCTTACTGATAAATCCATTTTTCTCCTGCCAGAAGTCTTGCAACAGATCAAAGATGGTCAGAAAGACTTTTTAGATATGTCTTTGAATTAACTTTTCCTGAAAGAAATGCAAGTAAGGCTGTTGAATGAAAAGCAGCCCCATGTCATAATGGATCCACCACCTAACTGACGTTTTGAGAAAAATTCTTTTTTCTTTTCTCAAATCATGCCCACTTATATTTTTAGCAACCAGGTCCATCAAAGTTCGATTTTTTTCATAGGAGAAAATAACTTACAGCCATTTGTAGTCCCAAGTCATCACTGGTCTTGTAAATAGTAAACATTGAGTTTTGTCGCTAGTCAGTAAAGGGGGTTTACACAATTTTGATGTGCATTGGAAATTAACGGATCGATTAATAATATTGCAGATTGTTTTCTGTATTCTTTGAAGCCAGTCGTTTGTAAAATTTTCTTACTTGAGTATTTTCCAGTTGATGCTAGCTTTAAAACTCTCCTTTCATCGCTGGAAGACAAAGCTTTTAGTCTGCCTCCAGCGGTTATTTCCCATACTCGTCTTTTAACCTTTAAAAAATGCTGATGATGGTTTTAGATCTTCCTATCTTTCTTGCAACAGACCTACAACTCATTCTTGACAATGCAAAAGATTCATCAGCACCTTTTTCAAATTCAGTCAGTTTACTTGCTTTTGGAATTATTACAAAAATTAACAAAACTCTTAATAGAAAAGTCAGAAAAATCACTATACGGAAGAGTTTTTAATGTGCAAATGAATAATAATTATTACGTAACATTTCTATAAAAAATAGTGATGTCCTTAAAGTTTTACACAGGCAATAATAGCGCTTGTTTGCATAATTAGTATTTTTTCGCAATAAAAAGCTCACAGATATATTTTGTTGGTTTTTATATTAGTATTTCTACTTCATGATCAATATTAAATTACCATTTCAATTATCACATTTAATATTTATAAAAATGTTTACATTTTTTTGCTGTTCTTAAAGTTTTTACACGCACTGTATATTACATTATTTTAAACAAGTTGAAATTTGTATCTATTATTGATATTTACTATAAGGCGCTTACTGTAGAATCGGGTGTGCATATAATTTATCGTTTACTTACAGCGTCACACAAAAGTATTTGGCTACAGTACGGCCTAATATGAAGAATAATTTCTGGAAGAACTTTTTTAGTTGTGGTACGCGCTTTAAAATATAACTATATTTTCGCACATTACTTGGTGTGTATAAATTCTATAGATCATATACAGGGACACACAAAAGATCTAAGGTACATTTCCGTTTACTGGCGGAAATTGCTGAATGGGAAATTTCAACTGCACTATGCATTTAATTGAACTAACAAGGAAGGTCTACATACGGGCATATTCAGAAAAATCTGAAAAAAATACAGAGTGTTCCTCTCAAGTGGATATATATGTTTATAAAAATTTTTTGGCGGAACCTCGATAGAACGTTCGTAAAAAAATAATGAAAATTTCGTTTATTTGGCGATTGATCATCGGTTGGCGATGAAATGAAATTTCGAAAAATACTTTTTTATGCCGAATACTCTTTAAGATAAAAATGTTTCATATTGAACTTGTTTAAGTAAATTTAATGTAAATAATGTCAGTTTTAGTTTGATTTAACTATAGTTTTGTCATATGTACACACACACACACACACACACACACACACACACACACACACATACACACACACACACACATATATATATATATATATATATATATTTACAATGAAAGTTGAATATCAAATTTTATAAATAAAAACAAAATTAAAATAAATTAAAATTATTTCAGTATCTCAAAATTAAATCCAATTGAGCACTGTCAATTCAACTTTGTTGCTATGGAAACGACGAATTCTTTGATATTGAAATGAATAATTGGTAAATGAATCGTGCCTTTATTTTGGAGTACGCTTAAATATATGAAAGTATTTTTATATATGAAATTGTTTTTAAAGTAATAAAATTAAATAACAAGCAACATAAATATGCAATACGAAAAAAAATTATTAAACTCTCTCATTGTTTATGTTTCAATTCATTAAATAGTTTTTACACGCATTCTAAAAATCAATTAACAAACGATTTTCAGGTGCATTAAAATCGTTTGCTTTTAGCGAGGAAAAGTACTGCTCGCCAAATCGCGTGACGCTTTCGTCTTTTCGCGCCAAATACTCTAAGTATTTTATTTTTTTACAGACTTTCAACTGTAATTCGCCCCTAAATTTGACTGATCCTTTATTACATACATAAGTAGTTTAATTGGCATTTTTTTTTTTCAAAATATTCTGAGTATGCCCAGTAAGGAGACCTTCCTTGTAAGTTTTAGCGTATTATGTAATATACATACAAATCTATAGATACTATACCAGGGCTGCATAAAGAAATTCAGATATTTTTACCGACTATTGATAGCAATTGCAGAAATTGAGTTTTCAAATGAGTTATGCATTTTTAAAGTTGTTTATTTACACATCTTTCACCTTAATAAACTGCAAAGTTTTTTTTTACAGTATTCTGAAAGTGTTGGAAAGTGTTCCATAATCTGTGCTGGACGCATGATTTTTCATTCTTGTTAATTATGTTTCATAATTAAACTTCAAAATATAAGTAAGCTGTATAGTTCAGTATCTATTATTTTTAAAAATCAAATGTGAAAATGCATCAAAATTAATTTGAAATTTGATTGGTGTTGAATTAATGATGACACCCTATGGCTTTGAAAAATTCTTAACTACAATTGAAATTTTATAGTAGAAACTCATTGGCGTAACAGTTCGATGTAATTAGGGGATAATCTAAAATTTATCCATTACAATTTCATAAATGGAATTCACCTCTTTTAAACAGGAAAACCAGAACACTTTCTAAAGAAAAGGATGTTTAAAATGTCGAGTAAATTGCTTATAACTAAAAGAAAGAAGGAAATTTGCATCATGTCCCTCACACGCAAGAAAAGTGAGTGACACATCTCGACAAAAGTAAATTTCACAGGAGAGGCAAAAGAAAGCTTGCATGATTTTACTGTAACATGAAAGAAATTATAGCTCTGCATGCAGGAGTAAAATCATGCATAAAAGCATAAAACCCTTAAGAATGAAGACATAGAATGAGGTTTGGAGGGCTGGGTAATTTTATCGCCACACACAATCGACCCCTCTTCTGTTGTCACAAATTGATACATAGAGTATTAAAGCGATTTTCTGTATAACTACACTTATGAAACTTTCTGTGTATCAAGACACACCTATGACAGACCTATAAGTGGAAAAAAACAAAAATGAATCTTTGCGAGATGTGTCAGTTTTCTTGCGGGTGAGGGATGTATAAACTAGGTATAGATTAAAGTAATCTTATAAAATTTACTTTTTAGTTGTCTAAAATATTTAATTCAAGAATTTTCATAAAATATGTGTACGAAGTGTTCGTGATTAATTTGACAGTTTGTAAACAGCATAAACTATGGGATGACGCCAAAAATGTGACGTATTCTACATATCATACGATTTCAGTTTTTTCAACTGAGTGTAAAAGTGGCCACGAGCGTCTGGGGAGAGAACGACTTCTAATAGTAGCACTTAGAAAAAATTCGGCTTCCGCTTCAACAGGGAAGAAAGGGAGAAAATAGTCTGCGTTCTTCCCTCAACCTTGTGTAACTTTCCCTTTTCACTTGCAATAATTATCCAGTTATGGGAACATTAAAATTATAAATAAAAAATGTCGAATGTTGAATTTTATAATTTAATTCTCAGAAAAAAATGATTTTTTTCAAAAATAAATAACATAATTTTAAAAGGAAATAAATAAAAAGAAGAATGGCTGTTATTTATATAAAAACCTTTTACATATAAATCTGTAAAAATTATTTTTATAATTATAGCTTCATATTTTAATATTATAATATTTCATTATATATATATATTTATATTAACATATTTAAAATAAAAAATAAGTAGATTTGTCAATTCTGCATTATATTTATATATAATACAGTTATTTGGCAAATAATATTTTATATATAACTATATTAAAAATTCTGTGTTCATGAAATACTGTTTTTTTTTTTTTTTTTTTTTTTTTTTTTTTTACTTTTTCACATCGGATTTTGTGTGTTTACTGTTTACCTATTACTTTTTTTAAATAAGGCCATTTGTCGTGAATGTTTGATATTTTGTTAAGATTAGCACCAACCTCATCGTATCTTTTTTTTTTTTTTTTTTTTTTTTGTTTTTGCAAACTTATGTCAATATTTCCAGTTTGGGGAATTCGATTTGAATATTTTACAATGCCTTTTTAATTTATCATAAAATGATTTTCTGAAGGAGATATGAGATAATATATTTTTTAACGATTACGTTTAGTAGATTAAGTAGGAAGGAAGGGGGGGCGGGGGTCGGTTTAAATTCTTTAACTTACATAAATGACGAAAATATCAATTTTCCTGCTTAATTTACTGCATCTATTTGGCACTAAACGAAATTTCCCTAACAGAGTTGCAAAGTTCTTTTTTCTTTCTTTTGTATACACACACACATATATAAATATATATATTAAACATTAAAATGTTAAAACTTCGACCTGTTTTTCAATTAACTCGATTTTTAAATGGATAATCCTCATGGTTCATAAAATTAAGGATAGGATTTTCCTTAATATAAATTGACTGTTGATGAGTATTTGCTTAGTTTTATATATATATATATATATATAAATATTGAGCAAAAAATCATTTATACATTATTTTTACAACATGTCATGACATTTCATTTATTTTTTTTAACCCTTTATGTCCCAAATTTTGAATTCATGATAATTTCATCTTCTAAAACATTTTTTGTGAATTTTTGAAACTACATTAGAAGATTTACACACACATTTAATAAATTTTAGAAGAATTTGGCCATTTAAAGTCAATTAATTAAATTTATATTTATAGGAATTTTGTGCAATATTTATAACTTCATTCAAATCTTTTATTTTAAATAATTTTTTTAGCATTTTATAGAATTTTAAAATGTACAAATATAAGGCTCTTACAATAGAAATATAGGAATAATTCCTAACTGAAACTTTTCACCCTCAAACTTTCAACGTCAAGAAAGCTAAAGAGATTAAAAAAAATATCATCCTTTTAAGAATAGTTTTGTTTTATTCAACCAATAATGCTTTTGGAATAAGATAACGTAAAGTACCTATAACTCATTCTAAAATGTACTACTACTAATCGATGCATATTTTATATCAAGTTATTTTAATGGTACGTTAAAGTAGGCTCGGGGCATAAAGGGTTAAATAATTAATCATTCGGAAATTTGGTCCTTACAGTTATAGAGCGCACACAGAATTAAAAATTTGAAAGAGAATGTTGTAAGAAATTAAAAGGAAGTGTCGTTTAAAAATCTTCTTAATAATTTTTAAATTAACTTTTCAAATCTTATTGGAATAATAAAATTTTTCCTTTATTAAGTCATTTTCCTTCATAAAACCATTTAGTAATACGTCAGTAAGATATTATAAAATATTTTTAAAAAAAAGTACAAAATTTACAAAAATCCTTTAACTGTAAAATTTTACACGAGCTTACTCCCCCCCCCCCCCCCCCGCCTTCACACACACACAAAAGAAAAAAAATAGGATATGATGAGTACTATTTTCGAATAAATATATTATCTATAAAAAATACTGCAGAATTGACAAAACTACTTATTTTTTAAGTCTGTTACAAAAATATATTAAAATATAATAATAATAAAATATGAAGCTATAAAAATATTATATCAGATTTATCTAACAAAAGATTTTCAGATAAATAACAGCCATTACTATAATTCTATTTTTTGAAAAATTATTTCCTTTTGAAAACATTTCATTTTTTGCAAATTCGATGTTTTTTTTTTGCTTTTTTGCTGTGTTGTTCAAATTATTCTTCGCTGTTTATAATTTTAACAATTTCCATAATCGAATAACAAATGCTACCAAAAAGGGAAAGCAACATTAGGCTGAGGGAAGAACGCAGTAGTTTTTCCCTTTTCTCCACAGCTGAAAAATAAGGAGAATTTTTTCTAAGTTCTACTGTTAGCAGTCGTTCTCTCCCCAGACGCTCGTAAAGATCGGGAGTCAAACCCAAGACCTTAGACTTAAACTGCCAACGCTCTGCTCATAGAGCTATGGGACACGACAAACCAGCCGACATAATTCACTCGAATAACATTTTTTGGCGATAGCATTTGACCCCCAGTAAAATTCATGTCATGTTATAGGGGATGTCTGTATTGTCATATAGACAGTTTAACAGAATGTACCGTAGGTAATGAAACTCCGTTTAACGACGGATACGTGGATACACTTTGTTATTTTTTACTCAATATCGGACTGCTTGGGAAAGATATACGATTGGACATTTTTTCTCGCCATTTCCCACCACTATTCTACATACGTTTATACTCTTTGGTTTCAGATATACTCATGATAGCAAAGATAACGAAAAGCGAAGAGTGAAAGCCATCAGAATATTGGAAAAGGGTAACCTGCATCATGATGATTGGCTCCAGTAACTCAATTCCGCAAGATAAATAAATTATTTATCGAGTGTGTCTCGTGACAACCGATTTTTCGGCTTTGTCTGGCTGGTTTTTCTCCTTTCGTCAGGAAATTCGGTTCAAAACGCCAACTTTGACAGTATTTTTTGAAAGATCTTTTACGTTTACCAAAAAGTGGAAAACGTCTTTCAATTACATAGATACTGAACAACACACCTGCCAATTTCATGCGTTTTTGAATAAAAATTTATTAAAACTTTTGTCATAAAGTTGTCCCTTTGGATTTAAAAACAGCCTTAAGCATCGCAAAAATGACACGAAATATAATCACGAGGTGCAACGGAGACTGCATAACAGAAACAACTCAAAATGTAATGGTCCTCTGTGATGGAGATGTTCTGGTCCCAGTCCCAACGTTTGTTTCCCTGATCCTATGAACTATTATGTGTGTGGCGTGATTGAGCGAGTAATCAAAAGCACTGCCAGTATCACAAAGACTCAACTGTTGGGCAGAATTCAGGCATAAATTGTCAGTTTGAGACCGTTATGGCTGCTGCATTGTATAAAAACACAGCATTAAAATTGCTGCAGCAGATATTTCAAGTAAAGTTTCATTAAAAAAAAAAAAAAAAAAAAAAAAACAGTCTTTGCCACTTGATAAACTAGTTTTGTCTGTAAAATATGAAAATTTCTGGATTTGACCATTCATTTTGAGAAAAAAACATTTCTGGTAAATTTATTGCAGCAATTCAGTGCCAGTAATTCAGTGCAATGTAAAATACCAGTGAATTTATGTTTTTTTTTTTTCTTCTTTACAGTGTGAGGCTGGCTTCTTCGGTAAAATCCTCTTTGCATTTTGTAATCTTTATACGGATTCATTTTCTCATTAAAATTACTTTTTATATTTCACGTTTTCGTCTTTCATAAGCAACTGTCAAATAAATGCCGAACGCACTGTGTTTTAGTTTATTTGAAATGAAAATACAAAATAAATACAGAAGGTTTTATTTCAAGTTTAGAACTTTAACAGTATAATTAAGTTATTGTAATAAACGTTTTAACAGATTTACTTTAATTTGTGTGAAATGAAACAACATGACAATATGCAGGGCTCTGGTTGGTTGTATTGGGTTTTATGGTGCAAAATCCCATTAGGGACATCCTGCGCCAAACAAAGAATAAAACACAGAAAAAAGTGAATATAAGATAGTGACATTAAAGGAAAATAATTAAATGAGTTAAAATGGAAATAGGAAAGCTATCTGGATGGGATGTGTGAAACAAAGAAAAAAGGATAGACAAACAAAAACAGAAGAAGACAGGAAAGGAGAAAGATCGCTCCGGAATCCAGGTTCGCGAAACCCGTAAATACCTAAAGAAGGTATTGCTCTGGGGATGCAGGGCTCTGTAAAGATAGTTTTGTACGTTGTAAAGTAGTTGGTTGATTGATTCGAAGGAGCATGGTCGTTTTTTGCACATGATAGATTCAAACCTCCCGACTAATAGCGTGCTCTAACCACTAAAAAAGACAATGGTTTCCCGCAACCCAGTAATATTTATCTAAAACGTATCTAACCAGAATAGTATGCATATAACTCGTGAAGAAATTTTCATGTTACTCTTAAAACATAACTTCTACTGTAATTTTTAATTTATGTTTTTTGCTGCTCAACAAGCTGTAAAAAGTTATCTTTCAAAAACCATTACAAAGTAAAAATTATTTGTAATACAAGTAGTAAATACGAGAATAATCACAATATATTCAATAATAATATTCAATAATTTCGGGTGTAATTTCGCTTCTGAAAATTAATTGAAAAATTAATTAAAAATTATATAAGTAGTAAGTAACGTAGTAAGTAGGCGTTTAAAAATGAAAATTTACAAAAAAAAAAAAACTAAAACAAGTGACTAGCGTTATCGCGTGATTTTGTTAAGGGGGCATTCCGGTCTAGAGGCATAAACTTTGGACGTTTTGTCGAGTTCGATAAAAAAAAAAAAAAAAAATACCATTTTTTTTTTTTAACCCATATTGATTGATATTTTGAAAATATACAAAAAAAAAAAAAAAAAAAAAAATCCAAATAAAATATGAAAATGAAAAAAGTTGTAAGCTGGTGAAGTTGGGGGTAAAAAAAGGGGATGTGCTGGTTGACACGATTGCAACCCTTCTGGTCATTTGAACCAAAAAAAAAAAAAAAAAAAAAAATTCTTAATTTGTAAGAATGTCGTTATAACCCCTAACTAAGAGAAAATGGGGAAACAAAATTCGAAAAATGGCGTCTGTCTGAAAAAGGTATTTTTCGAATCTTTCTTAATAATTTTCAATTTTTGAGAAATAGTAAAAATAATAATTTTGATACAAAAATGGTAAGGGCTATAGAAAGTTATATATTGAAGGTTGTTACAAAATGTGAAGTAAATCAATAAAATAGAACTTGAGATATCATGTCAACCCTGTTGAAAAAAGTAGTTTTGAGAAAAACGTAGTAATGTAGTTTTGTGAGAAAAATAAATGTTTGATGTACAGATATCAAGCATAGTGCTGATTTAATTGAGTCACACATGTTTCCATTGGTGACGAGTCAAGTCGTTACAATACCAAAAATGGTCGGGTAGTCGGGCATTATCAACTGTCTATTATCCGATTTGCTCCGGTGTGACGGCAGTAGCCCAGAAGTTCTGCTCTCGAAGCTGGTAGCGGGAGGAGCTCGGTCCGAACCCTATTGCGCCCGTCGGCCTAATCGTTCGGAGTTTTCGTGGTTTTCTTCGAACCTTGGATTTCCATACGTAAATAAGGATTAGGTTCCTTTAGAAAGACCCCCCACGAAGGGCACTTCCCCCTCGGGCCTATATCCCTCCAGTAGATAATCGACCGTTAAAAATTAACCAACCAACCAACCGGTGTGACGGGCTTAGTTGCTGCATTACTAAAATAGCCATAACTCCGTAAATTAAAGGAATTAAAAAAAAAAAAATTCTCTTGAGGATATGTTTTTAAAGGTCTGAACTTTTAGAATGTAAGAAAAAAAAATATTTTTTCTTAATTCTAGATTAGAATACCCCCCCCCCCCCCCCTTAAGCTTGCTTCAAATTTCCAAATAATCTTGAAAATTTGCTTTCAGGGATGGGACAAAACTTTTAGGAGAGGAATATGTGGGAAAATGCATTTAGAAACTAACTGGTAGATTTGTTGCATGATAAATAGAAATGCTGATATATTTAGTTTTTTTAAAACAAATGCATTAAATGAGCCGTTGATTTTGAAAGTGGGGCAAGTCCATTAAAAAAAAAAATAGTTAAAGCTAAATCTTATTACAAATTAACATAACATTTATGTTTTTAATCAAGTCACGTAATTTTTAATGTCAGTACAAATTTGTTACTAGTAATTAAAAAAGCTTCTCTATCTAGATCAGGGTTGGCGAACCTTTTCATAACCGCGTGCCAATTTCTTTCCAAAAATTTTTTACGCCCGACCGTGACGTGCCGACAAACTTAGTGGATTGAAAAATCATGAAAAAAGAAAAACTTTAAATAGCAACATTAAGATAACAAAACAAATGTATAACATACAAGTGAGGTATTGCACTATAATAATCATAAAAAAATTAAATTCTAGAAATTATTAAAAAATATATGTGATTGTGTTGTTGTATCTTAGAAGGAAAATAATTAATATTAGTTTCATACTCAGTTAATTTCAACAGAATGCAAACTGAACTGGATTTATATGACAACTGCTTTTTATTTGATATTGTGTATTATTCATTTGAAATCTAATGACCTTGCGGACATAGATGGAAAAACTATTAAAAGATCAAACGCCAGTTTCTTTAAATAGCTCTGAAATTAATTTCTAAGTTGAAATAATTTCATCATTGGTATATTTACTAATGTGGTAATTTACGATATTTTAAAAAGTCGCAATTAAAATTCTTGAATTTCCAATAAATCAAATTTAGTCAAGATTAGATCTTCTAGAGTTTGTGTATTTTGTTTAGTATCACTGCATATTGATTTAGTCACAAGTGCCAAAATTATTCTTTCGCGTGCCACTTTTGGTACGCGTGCCATAGGTTCGCCGACCCTGATCTAGATTAAAAAATATAATTATATGCATAGAACTTATTACTGAATGTTTTTTTTTATTTTGTCCACTTTTTTTCTATAGAATTAAATGTATTTTTTGTTTTATTGTAACTTTTCTAAAGAAGAATGAAATATTAAAATAAAGTAAATAAGTAAATAAAATAAAATGCTCATTGTTTTCTTATTAAAATTATGCTCCACTGAAAGAAGATCGACGTTTTCAACAAAGTAATTGCCTTTGAAAGTGAGGAAAGTCCATTGGCGCACAAAAATATAAAATAGGTTTCTGACTGGCTTACAAATATTTTAAAACTCATTCAAATGCAAACTATTAAATGGCTAGCAATAATATAAAATGGATTTTTGAAACCAACGGCTCAAATGACATTATGGAACGTTTCGTGCAACTTGTAAACTTCGTGAACCTGGCACAAGCATCGGTGTGATAATCAAGTTCTGGTGTTAAGTATAGAAAGTAAGCAGCATCCATGTCTAAACAACATTGATTATCTACACTGAAGATATTGTGACAAAAGGTGTATAGAATTGCCTTGATTTTTACTTTGCAAAATGAGCATATAACTGTGCCATTATATGGAAATCAATATAACCTCAAACAACATAACATACTTAATAATAATAACAAGAGAAAAATTATGTAATATTGATTGATTATAAAACATTAATCACATTTATTGAACGATGCAATCTAAGATCTGTATATAAATGACTTTGTATCTGAAAAGATTTAAATAAAAATTAGTAACAAAAGTAACAAATAAAAAGGTTAATGTTAAAAAAAAAAATGCATTGTTCATTCTTTTCATGAACATTTTAACAAATTCGAAAGAATGTTCAAAATAACGGTAAAAAAAAAATCAAAATGGTTTGCAAAATGTGCATATGACTGCGCCATTCTACGGAAATCATGATAATCTCAGACAACATTAAAATGCTTGAAAATAACAATAAAGCGAGAAATTACGTAATATTAATTTATTATAAAACATTAATTGCATTTGTTGAACGATGCAATCAAAAATCTGCATACAAATGAATTTGTATTTGTAAAGATTTAAATAAATATTAGTAAAAAACGTTACACATAAAAATGTTAATGTTAAAAAAGATGCAGTGTTTATTTCTTTCATGAACATTTTAACAAATTTGAAAGAATATTAAAAATAACAGAAAGACAAATTTCAACATGGTATAGAAAAAGAATTCTATAATACAATGAAGCAACGAAATACAAAGCTACGGTGTACAATTAGAACTTAAGAAAACTCTAGAAAACATATTTCGTTTTTTAACCCCAGAGAGAGTTGCATTTACGCAACTCATAGGCATGCTAAATATGTAAAACTGTCTGCAAATAGATAATGGAATAGTTTCCTCTTTTGTCAAACAGACAAATCTAAAGTTAAAACATATTTACATTTATAAGTTGTGTGGAAAATTCTATATTGTAACACTTAATTAATACAGCTTTCAATCAACTTATTTGACGTTTCCATTGACCACAAAAAGAAAAGAAAAATCTGTGGTAAACACATACATGTCTCAAGGTTAGGCGTTCAGGGGATGAATTTCAATCTAGAATTTCATAAATTTTTCAGTGACATCCAACTGTGAATATGGAAAGCACGTTATTTATAGAAACAAAAAATACTGATGGTATTTTAATATTTTCTTAGAGTTTCTTTTATCTTCTTGACATGTTCTTGGAGTGAAAGATTTGTAAACATTAAAAAATTATTAAAAGATATAATATTACTTTCAACAAGATAATTACCAATTAGATAGTAATATAATCTCGCTTAAAAAGTGTACTCTA
This sequence comes from Maratus speciosus, assembly GCA_963932465.1. Lineage (NCBI taxonomy): Eukaryota > Metazoa > Arthropoda > Arachnida > Araneae > Salticidae > Maratus > Maratus speciosus. Next base: position 159,245,726 of record OZ010789.1, read on the forward strand.
ACAGTCAGTGGCGCAGCTCTGGCTTTGGACTCACAGAACAACTGAAAATATTCTGCCCTTCCTCAGTGGTTACTATAACTTTCCATGCTATGAGGGCCAACAATACTTAATTTATATAATTCTTTAGACAAGAATTATATACTACTATAATGATAGATAATAATAATAATATACATAACCTTATAATAATATGTATAATCTTATAATATAATTCTTTGGGCGAGAATTTTCTGGCGCCCCAAAATATTATGCACCCGGGGCAATAGCCGTTTTATCTAAATGTGTAAGAAATTATCTTGTTTATGTATTTTATCTCTTATAATAAAATCCCATGTCGATTGAACTTCTAATAATACGCGAAGCTACACAGATATTTGGTGTACAACGTTTTTCGTGTTTGTTTTGATTAAATATGACGAATAATATGTATTATCAATATTTTGAACTGAATTTTTTTTCTTCCTGAGTTTCCATGAAATAATAAAAAGGGACACACCTTGAGCATGATACATATCAGGGTCGGCGAACCTATGGCACGCGTACCAAAAGTGGCACGCGAAAGAATAATTTTGGCACTTGTGACTAAATCAATATGCAGTGATACTAAGCAAAATACACAAACTCTAGAAGATCTAATCTTGACTAAATTTGATTTATTGGAAATTCAAGAATTTTAATTTCGACTTTTTAAAATATCGTAAATTACCACATTAGTAAATGTACCAATGATGAAATTATTTCAACTTAGAAATTAATTTCAGAGCTATTTAAAGAAACTGACGTTTGATCTTTTAATAGTTTTCCATCTAAGTTCACCATCTATGTCCGCAAGGTCATTAGATTTAAAATGAATAATACAAACTATCAAATAAAAAGCAGTTGTCACATAAATCCAGTTCAGTTTGCATTCTGTTGAAATTAACTGAGTATGAACCTAATATTAATTATTTTCCTTCCAAGATACAACAACACAATCACATATATTTTTTAATAATTTCTAGAATTTAATTTTTTTCTGATTATTATAGTGCAATACCTCACCTGTATGTTATACATTTGTTTTGTTATCTTAATGTTACTATTTAAAGTTTTTTTTTTTCATGATTTTTCAATCCACTAAATTTGTCGGCACCTCATGGTCGGGTGTAAAAAATTTTTGGAAAGAAATTGGCACGCGATTATGAAAAGGTTTGGCAACCCTGATATATATTAATTATTGTTATTATTATTCTCTTATTTTATTAACAAATAAAACTTAACCTTCACTGGACGTGCTATATTTTTTCTCACGAGCAGGCTCTCGCCGTACTTTTTATTACAGTAGAACCTCTTTTATCCGAAACTCTTTTAACAGAAATTCTTGATTAACCGAAATCCATTTTTAAAAGTATTTTTTTTTTTTTTACTTTCTTGTGTGCAAAATCCATTTTGAAAACTTTTTTTTTAACTATCATATTCCTTGTGTGCAAGAGATCCTTTCTGAACTACGAGTATATAAATATTTTCGATCCCCTTTCTTAGAGTTCCTTTGAATTTAACTTGAGCTCCCGTAAGCTGAAGAGTGCAACAAAGAAAACGAACAACGAATAGCAATTCTGAAGTTTTTGAATGTTTTTCAAAAGGTTTGGCATGGCTGGAGTAGCAGAAAAACTGTGATACTGGTGAACTAATAATATTAAAAAACTCCGTGATATAACTTCAAAGCAAAGGACGACTTGCAAACTGCGACAAACAATACATTGTTTCAAACTTTTATGATATATGTAAAAGGTACTTAATTTCAAAATTTAAATTGTGGTAATTTATTCTTGTTTCTATTTTGCTACTGCTTTATTTTATTAAGTACTTGTTACCATAATAAGAAATATTGCAAATATTTCTCCTTAATCTTAAAATGAAAGCATTCTCGATTATCCGAAAATTTCGATTTTCCGAAAGAGGATCAGTCCCAATTACTTCGGATAGTCGAGGTACTTTCTTAGTCGAGGTACCTCTGTACTTTCTTCTACCTTCAAAAGAAGAAAGTATTGCAGTCTAAATTTTTCCCGACTTCCGGTTTTCGATGAATTTACACGTTTTAGGGGTCAGAGATAAAAAAAAAAAAACATGCTTATACAAATGTCTGTCCTTCCGTGTGTCGCCATTGTACCATCGAAAAGTGTATGAAGTTATGCGTAGAATTGAACCAAATTTTTTGTGTATGTTTTTGGCTGTGGCCAGCAGGTCTTCCTTAAATTTGGAAATATTCCGTCGGAAGTGGGCGTTGCAATAGCAAAATTTGGGCCATTTTCATTATTGTACCATTGAAAACTGTATGAAGTTATGCATAGAATTGAACCAAATTTCATAATTTTGTTTATGGCTATGGCAAGCAGGTCCTCCTTGAATTTGGAAGTATTCCGTCAGAATGCGGACGCTGTAATTACTTTCACATGGAAGTAGAGATTGGTAGGAAACTACATATATGTGAAACAATGATATTACAGGGTCTTACTGATGAATTAAAGTCAGAGTATCAGAATTTTCTAATTGTAAATTCCTACTAATACTACTGAATGGTATAGGTTATTCTAAATTCATGTCATAAATTTCGAAAGAACAATCGTTTCGTCATGTAATCATGAAATGTTTTTCATTAAATAAAGCAAAAATTATTCTTCAAGAAGGACAAACTATCAACTCACAAACTATGACGAGAAATAGATTTAAATTCTTCGTAAATTTAGAAGAAAATTTATTTTTCATTTTTGTGCAGGTGGATTTGTAAATTTCTACATAATGTCGGGCTTTCATCAATTCCGGAAATCCTGGGATTTGGCCTAAAGTAATCCCGGGATTTCCAGGATCAAAAAACCTCTGGAATCTCGCAATTCCGTAATCGTGAATCCGAAGATTGAAATCTCTACTCGCACTGCATTCCACAGCATGAGACCGGAGGAGAGAGCCGGCAGCGTCTAATTATCAGCTATAAATATGCAGATTTGCTTCAAGGTTGGAATGAATTACTTTATGAAGTGTATATTCCAGCTGGAGATGCCACCTGAATACCAGATTATGATTTTTCCCAAGCAAGAGAAAGCGAAAGTAAAACACTTCCTATGGCTTTTTAATTTCGTATTATAATTAATGAATCGGAATTCCCTCCCAAAAAAATAAATAGAATAACCGTTCGCTGTAGGGTGTACTGGACTTAAATGACCTTAACTCTTAACTGCTGTGACAAAAATTGTCGCATACATCCTGTGACTGGTCTCTGAGACCGCTTGATCGAAGGATAAATAAAAGGCTGGATTAACCTATATGGGATACTGTTTCTGTACTAAACATTATGTACAGGTCTATTATAACTGGAATTCATATATCCAGAAGTCTCTAGCGATAGTAATAGAGGTACAAACTAAACAAAATTTTAGAAGTTATAAGTGATAGAATAAGTTATAGAATAAGTGATAGAATAAGTGATAGAATAAGTGATAGAAGAAGTTATATATACACATTATAGTCACATGGTGACTTTTCACAAAAGAGCACAATGGTGACTTCACAGTAGTCCCTCTGTCACCTGAAAGCCATCATGTGGCTTTAATGTGACATTATTTGATAACTTATCACAATGCAGCGTTCACAATGACTTTGAAATTGAGTCTACACATGAGAGTCACAATGTAACTACATTCTAAATTCACATAATGACTCGTCACGAAGCAGCAGTCACAGTGACATCTCAGTGGAGTCACATATAGTGATCATTTGAAACTCATAGTGAGATGTATGAAATTTCCTATTTTTTTGCTTCACCGTAGTGATTGTGACACTTGTTACTATGTGTGACATGAATGAGATGTTATATGGACTAGCTGTGCTGTAGAGATATATTCGAATTATATTATCTCCTTTTGAGTATTCGCGTACTTGAAAATTAGCATTTTGTGATTGGTCCTTAATTTTGGACACCAGTGTATATTTTTAAGTTTCAATTGCATTTTTCCGTTTTAAAAAAAATCATAAAACCTAACCTCCGTTTATGCACGCGAAATAGTCTCAACATTTGCGATTTTGGCATTCGCGGAGGTTTCCGCGAACCTAACCTTCGCTAATCTAAGGGATTACTGTACCTATAAAATAACTACGTTATAACATATAGCTTAGATTCTATTTCAGAACATAGTGAGTCATATGAAAAGCATTTTGACAAAATTTCACTGAAATATGTTTAAAACATTTTGTGCAATAAAGTTTATCGTACATGAAAATAACGGAGAAATTGATTTTCCAGAAACTGCATTTAAAGATTTCTCATCTATAACATTGATCTAGAAGTGCGAATTAAGGTTTATTAGTGTTTTTATGCAAAAAACGTAAGAAAATCATACATATAACCATTTTTTATATTTCTCCTGGCCTTTCTGTTCACTTCGGTATTTCACTCATTACTTCCTGTTTATTAAATTGGCCGTAACTACTCTTCTAGTAATTGTAGGAATGAAATTAAAACAGATTTGAAATCACAAAATATTGATCTTTCAAATAAAACATTAAAATAAATTCTGCAAAAATTTCACTGGGCATTTTAATGTAGGCAGATAACTTAAATAAAACAATAATAAATCCCTTTTTGGGCGATAAAATTGAGTGAGATTTGTTCTTGAATTTTTTTTAAATTTTAATTAAAAAGGAATAGAAATGTAAGATGAAATAGGAAGATAGGTGTTGCCTTGCCTTCATCCTCGTACAATAAGCGAACAACCTACAAATTTTCAGGCAGCTGGTCAGAGAATGAATGAATGAATGAATATCACACGCCTCAAGTTATTCTTTTCATTTCCTCGCATAATAAATTTGGAGAAAGTACATGAATCATTAGCTATATGTTAATGAAAACATGTGAATATTTTTAAATTTAATAATAAACTGTTTAAGGTAGCGAAATTAAAAACGCCAATAATTATGTTACACAATTGTTACAACCCTGCAAGAAGGCAATAGATTATAAAATTCATTAGGAGAGGCTATTTCTTCGCCATAATAGCATCTGAAAGGAACAAAAATACATAAAGAACAAACTTATAACCAATTCTAAAAGAGGAAATGCATCTGTTATTTTTCCTTTCTTCTTTCTAAAAAAGAAAATATTGGAATCGAAAATTTTTTCAACTTACGGTATTTGACGGATTTATATGTTTTAGGGGTCAGAGCTCCCCCCAAAACATGTTTATACAAAATATCTGTCTGTCAGGCTGTATGTCCGTGTACCCTCTTTGTATCATTGAAAGGTGTATTACATTATGCATAGAATTGAACCAAATTTTGTGTGTATGTTTTTGACTATGGCCAACAGATCCTCCTTGCATTTGGAAATATTCCGCCAGAAGGAGGCATTGTAATAGCGATTTTTGTGCCACTTTCATTATTGTACCATCGAAAACTGTATAAAGTTATGCAGAGAATTGGGCCAAATTTCACGTGTATGATTTTGGCTATGGCCAGTAGGTTCCACGTGAATTTGGTAACAATTTGCCGGAAGGGGGTGCTGTAATAGTGATTTTTCTCAATTTTTCATAGTTGTATTTTACATCGGCTGTTCATGCAGCGACGTTCGCATCCAGCTAACCCAACTATTCTCAAGCAGCTCGCAGTGGTGTAGTCGTAAAAAAAACAGAGGGTATGCGCTCTAAGCAGAGGGTATACCCTAGAACGTATATACTATAGCTTTCTTGAGAAACAGAGGGTATACGGTGTTCCTTAAAAAAATCCAGAAGGTATACGGCGTATACCCCCGTATACCCTCCACTACATCCCTGGGCAGCTGGTGTACAACAGAATGACGAAAAAATCAAAGTTGATGTAATATTGAAGTAATAACACTGAAGTATTAACATGTGTAACAACTTTCTGAAATATTAACATGTATGAGAAAGAAGAAATTTTTGAGATTGGCACATCCGACTACTTCTATAGATAAAAATGCGTTTGATTTCATCTGTAAGCGAAATAATTATAATCTTCCCCGGGGGATTTTCAACGCTAGAAACGGATAAATCATTTATTTAGAATAGGAAAGCATAGCGTTGAAATAAAATTTACTATAATTTAATCAATGAATAGGGATTGAAAAGGATATTTAATAAAGTACAAGATTATTTAAAGCTATATGTGATTACAGATCACAAAAACTTTTCGAAAGACTGCAAACTAAGTCGGTATTATAGTTTAGTAAATTGCTTCACATAATCAATACTGCATTATTCTGATGGCTATAAAACTTAGTGTACCAGTTTTTTTAAAAAAATGAACTCGAGTAGCGAGTTCACGCCAGGTCCTTTTTACTCTTTCTTTCTTTTTTACTCCGAGGCATAACATTATTCAACCTTCACCGTTTAAACTGTAATCTTGATTTAGAAAGAAAAAGACAACAACTTAAAAAATAAATTCCCAACTTCATTCCCATAATTTGCCCAATAGAGAAAAGAGTGAACCAGAAGATGCTTATTAGCACTTGCGAAATCCAGCCTCGACCCTGCTCTCTCTTGCCGATGTCTCTGTTCTTTTGAGAGGTCGCTGAACCAGTTTGTTACCATCGTTCAAGTTCAGCTTCAGGGGGAGAAAAGTGAAATTGAAAAAACTAACAAAATTGTGGTTTGTGGGGTTTTTACTATTGTAAGCAGAAAGTTAAAGAGATACCTTGAAGAGAAAGTTCCAGTGGAAAAGTTTTTCCAGCAACATGCCAGTAGCTTCCAGAATTCTTGTAATGAGTTTTTTGATCATCTGCGAAGTAAAAGATAATGTAAAAAGAGAAAGTTAATTTATTTTTATTTTTAAGTGTTGGTAAAAGTTAGATAATCTAAATCAACGTAGCGTGAAGGACGCCATTACACTGCAAGGGGAAAAAATGTTGATTTTACAGAAGAAAAAAAAACCTTCCGGTTAGAACCATATGTATATAATGTTACTACTTGCATTTATTGATGTTGCAAAAGCAAGATTACAAACTTTTCGCTTTACTTTTATTCATCGTTATATTTAATTTTTTTTTCGTGGTTTCTTGAGATACTTAAATGCTTACTAACAAAATCGAGTGATAATTCCTTTTTAAAACACAATCCTTGTTGAAACACTCAACAACACAAACATACAGAAAAAAATCGCTAACACTAAAAATAATATTTAGAATAATTTTTTGACCAAAAAGAACGTTATTATGTTTTTAAATGTTCAACACTCTAAAGGAATCTTATAAAGAAAATTGTTATTCCTTATTCTAAGCACATAAGGATCCGATAGCGTCGAATATCATGTATATGTAACGTATAAAGTGCGTACAAGGCATGATTTTTTCTACCAGTAGTTTTTATAGTAAATTTTGTCGTATTTAATCACAGAATTTCTGCTGTTAAGTTAGGCAATTATTTCTATTTGGAATTATTGGTGCTAAAAAGTTAAAATTTATGTAAATGACTCTCGTCGCTATGGGGTCAAGGGCAAAATAAACATATTCAAAAAGAACAGTATGCAAATAAGGCTTAGTTTGGAAAGAGTTCAGTTTTTTCTTCTTTTCTTTTTTTTTGGGGGGGGGGGGGGGAGAGGGGTGGGGGGTTTGACCAACATTAAAAAAATATATATATAGCGATGAGGATTTTTGGCATTTACCTTTTAAAATATTGCTACACGTCAAATAAATAATGTACACTTAACATTATAGTGGATAGATTTTTATATCGTTCGAAAGAGATGTCTAGAACCGATATTATTTCGCAATTGCGTCAAGATCTAAAAAAAGAGAGCTAGTAAAGTCGCCCCCCCCCCCCTGTTTTTAGACAAGTTATTATGGGTGTCAAAGTCCTTCACGAGTCGGGATATACACCCGACATTTCTGTTTCTCTTCACGAAATTTCTTTTAAAGTCGACCAGAAACCGGATGCCAAACAGAAAAACAATTCGTCAACCCGACCCGAACTCAATGCACTTGTACCCGAATCCAATACGCTTCAAACTGAACACAATACATTTCAAACGATTTCGAAATAGTCAAACCCCAAACCTGAAGTGAAACAAGATGAATTCATATTTTAATACAATTATGGAAAAATAGTCTACAATTATATCTCTAATATCAAATTTGTCTTTTTGTATGAAAATGATCATATATGTAATTAATATTCAAATACATAGTTTTTTCATTTGAAAAATATGCAGGACTTTCTTTCCAGAAGTAGGGTAAACTCGAATTCAATCCGAAAGGGCCAAAACCAAATCCGAAATACACTCGAAACCGACTTGCAACGGAAAACGGTAGCGTGAACTCCAGGGTTCTGGTAAAATTGGGTTGTCCGACCGAATGCAAGATTCTACACAGTGCGCTGTGTTTTGATAGGTGTGACTGTGACTCCTGCCCAAGAATGTTTGAAGCTTTCATAAGGTACTGAAAATTAATAAAGAGATGCCAGTGGCCCAGATTGATACAGTGGTCTGGATTGTTTGTGTATAGCTCGGAAAAAATTACTGCGTATGTATTGATGCCAATATAAGGTATAAGGTAAAGGAAAAGATCTTCGTTAGTCGAATTAATCAGATGAAATCTAGTTATCTGATTTTGATTCAGTCATGTTTAAAAAATTTAGACAACTTACTTTGTATATTCTTCAGATTAATTCCTTTATTTTTCCAGTCGCAATGCCACATACTTCAAAATTCTGAAATTGAACTCTTTATGCTCTGATGAATAACATAAATTATTATCAAAATGTAGAAGTATGTGCAACTTCTAGTATGTCAGTACAAATGTACAAATTTACAATTCCAAAAATAGTCAACCAAAAACATGTTAAAAGATTTTAACTCAAAACAAGTGTAGATGACTTTTTAACTCTTATTGATTGCGTTATTCTGTAGATAAGAAATTTTGCCTTAGCAGTGGCTTTTTTAGCCTCCCCCCCCCCCCCCCCCAAACACACACCCCACCCTCCGCGCTCCCTAAAATAAATCTTTTCCAAGCTTTGAAACTGAATTTTTAAATGTGGAAAATATAATTATGTGGGACAATAGCTAATTAAAACAGATGTTGCATGATAAACTGTCTAATTTAGAGAAGTTATTTACAGCTTCCTAAGAATGTTTTCAGGTTTTCGTTTTCTCTAGTATAAATGGCACAGCAGGTTAGGGAATGAATAAAGCACACAGGCATACAGTGTGTCCACGTATAACCTGACCGACATTTATTTTCGCAACCGTTGGTCCTAGATGCATACTTCCAATTACAAAAGTGGTCAAAATTAGGTGCAGAGTTAAGGTAAAAAATGTTTGAAGCGAAAAAACAATTTAGCGAAGAATTACAGAATCTAAATTTTTATACGGTCCCCCGGTCCTATAAGTTATATTTAGTAAAATTTTCCTGTTACACTGACAAGTAAGGTAAAAAAAGTCCCGTTATTCTGCGACTAAAATTGACTGAGTAATAGCTGTTTAAAGTTGGAGCATATTTTTTGCTGCAAATTAGGGGTCATTCACAAATTTAGTAGAAATATAATTTCGTCAGATATATTAAAGAAATGGTCGAGAGTAAAATTAGCATTGCAATATAAATTTGAAATCTTTAATCATTCTGGCATATTACTTCAAAATATACAATTTGTACTGCACATATAAGAGGATAAAAATAACAGAGTTTTTGTTAAATAAAAGGATGAAAAACAAAAGCCTCAATTCTTTACAAAAATGATATATATTTTAAAATGCTGTTAGATTACACCGTCTTTCAAATTTTGGGTTGTGCCATATTTTTTAGCTTTTGAAAATTGATTCACATGTATTTTTTAGCGCTGAATCAGAAAATGACTTTCATTTTAAACCATCACGTCAGGATTTTTCTCAAATCGCAAATTTTAAAGTTAAAAAGTTCACAGTTAAAATTGATCCCCCCTCCCCTCCCAACCTCATCGGACTCCTGAGCTGTTTAGCTGTAAGAAACCAAGTATAAGCCACAAAATTGAATAAATTATTGAATTAAATAAAATTAAACTGAATAAAAAAGTCTTACATCTATTTTATAGTATCAGATTTTTCGCTATTTTTTAACCTTGAAATTTACGATTTGCGAAGAATCCTGACATGATGGTTAAAAGGGAAGGTAATTTTTTTATTTAGCGTTAAAAAATACATAAACGTAATTATAAAAGTTAAAAAACACAACGATCGCAGGTTTATGTTATCTAATCTAAAACCATTTCTTAAACTTGTTGACGGTAATCTATCCGGATTATTTTGTGTTATCCTCTAATATAAGTATGTATAAGATGGTAAGCGTCGAAAATCATAATATTACATTGTAATCGGATTTAAGTCAGTATGTAAAATTTTAGTTTCGATCGGACATTTAAATGTCAGTTAAAGTTCGAGTACAAATTTTAAACCGGAAAGACGAGCATTGCAAGTTAAATAAAACCTTATGAAAATAACATAATTTTAGTTAAAAGAAATCATAGCCTCAAATCCTTACAAAATACAACGTATGTTAAAATATAATTATTTTAACTAATCTGAAACTTAACTAATAAAGTTAACTCAGTTGTAATAGTTGTACGATTTCTTTCAAACCGCAGATACCTTGAAATAAGTTTAAGTACTTTATATACGATCCCTGAAAGCATGGTCGAAATCATCTGTTTTGAGCTGCAAAAAAGTGGTATAAGTCATGCATTTCAAAGTGTCATAACTCGGTCAATTTTAATGTTAGATGAATGGAACTTTTTCTGTCTTACTTGTTAGTGTCACAGTAATTTTTTACTAAATATCACTTATAGGACCGGGGGACCGTATAAAAATTTAAATTTCGTAATTTTTTAATAAATGTTTTCCTTGACCCAAATCGCTTTAAAAATAATTCTTTACCTTATTTGAACCATTTTTGTAATTGGAAGTATGCATCTAGGACCAACGGTTGCGAAAATAAAGGTCGGTCAGGTTATACGTGGACACACTGTATATTTATGTTCACATTTTTCAATAAAAACAAATTATTTATTTGTATACAGTTTTGTTGTATAAAACATAAAATTTTCTTGAAACTTGATAATATATCCTATAGTTATTTTTTTGTGAGTGTGAAAAACAACTGGTGTCTGTTTTTAATTAGTTGATCTCCAATTTTGTTATATAAGTGAAAAAAAAAATGCCATTCAGAATATTGTTTTATTAAGTTTTCATACTAAGTGCAATAAGTTTTAGTTTCTAATTTATATTAGGTCTGAAAATATTTATAATCATCAATATATTGATTATTTTGAAATCACCGGATATATATCAAAATATCGAATATTTTTGATGTTTTAGACTATCATGATATTAACGAATCCTGACACTCTTAAGCTGGTGGTCCTAGCTTGTTATTTAGCCTTCATTTCTAAAAAAAATCCGTAGTTTCTTAAAACCAATCAACCAAATTACCCAGCTCCGAAGATATTTACATGGAATAATTAATCAATCTGTAATTTCTTGCTTCACAGCACAGCAACGGCTTGCGGAATGGCACGTGGTAGTGCTGCATTGAAAAAAAAGTCACTTTCCACAAAGGCACAGTTAATTTCAGCTTTGCTAGGAAAACCACTGTAAATTTCATCTATATCATCTCACAGTTGATGGTACAGTATAGAAAAAAAAAGTCAAGGTTGTAAATCCCACAAACAGGTTCGGAGTGAAACTTGTATAATATTAAATATGCAAGGCAAGGACTTGTAATAAAACGGCTGCAACGTGTCTTAAAATAATCCTATCATGGACATTAATTACCTTAGACCCATTACATAGTAAAGCATATAAATTGTATCATCAATAAGTTGTTTGGAAACGAATATATTTTTATAACATTTTAAAGAGCTAATGGAAAGTTGTTGTCAAAATTAATATGCCTGTATATTCATTGCATTTCGAATGTGTTGAGTAATGTTATTACATCTTAAGTTGACCTTAAGGTGTGTTATTAGTTATTGTTACGGGAATAATTTCTCATTAGGATTAAGATGATTAAAGAAAATAAAAGGCTGTTTTCAAAGCAATGAACAGCAATATTTATTAATTCTTGAATTGAATTCAATATTTCATAAACTAATGATATTATCGTGGTTATTATTCACAATGGAAAATATCTCAGACTATTTTTTTCATCAGCTTGATCAGTAAGAACAGTATTAAAACATATTGGTACCTAATTTTTTAATTCTTAATACATGAAGTTCCCGGAATGAAACCTTAAGATTGAGTATTTTATAAAATGTGCAATTTTTAAATTAAATAAAAAATAATAGTCGTCGTGAAACTCAACAAAGATTATCAGGAACTAAATGTTTTAATGCATGTTTTTTTTTTTTTTTTTTTTTTTTGAATCACAACACCAAGAGATAATATACTTCAGTAAATGCTAAAAGGTGTTAAATAAAAAGTGTAAAAAATGTTTTAATAAACAGCTAACATAGTTTGGTTCCAGCGCAGCCATTATTAAAAGAAATAAGGAAATTCTATAGCTTCATTCATCTATAAAATAATGATTTGAAACACCATTATTCAATTTTTCCCTTACGCTCTGGGATCACGCTAATTATTTTATTTTTACTTGGATGTTTATTTCCATATTCGTAACCATGGAATAATTCAAGCCACAATTTTAGTAAGCTAAATGACGCTTAATTATTACGTATTAATTTTTTACGTGATACAATATCTATAGTTTCTCTTATAATGGATGTGTAGTATAGATTGGGGGGAAACCCTATCTCACATTCATAATCTTGCATTATGAGCTGTGATTTTTCAATTATATTTTATATCAGCTATGTGTTTCTTTTTCCTTAAGTAAATTTCCTTTTAGTCATGCCAATATAGTAATTCTTTGATCCGTCGGCTTTAATAAATGATATTTCATATACTGCAGGATAATTTTTAAAATGAATTCGGTCAATTTTAGTGCAAATGATATCATTTAATTTTATTATCATTTATCATGATATCATTAATTTCATTCAGTTCATTAGATAATTTGGATAATGAACTAGGTAACATTCGTTAAATTGCTTTTAATAATGGTTTAAGAGAAACCTATTAATAAATTAATCGTGGATATTGGCCAGAATAAGAAATCTGAAAACAAATTTGATTCGCAAAAATAAAAACGTTATACTCTTTAATATTTTTCAAACTCGTTTGAGAAATTAAACTACAGCATTAAACGATTCAATATCTTGTTAGTATGCCAAATCCTCTCCGAAATTAAATGATATCATTCGCGCTAAAATTGACCCAATTCATTAAAAAAAATTATCCTGTAGTATATGAAATACCATTTATTAAAGCAGACGGATAAAAAAATGTGTATATTGGCATGACTAGCAGGATATTTAGTTATAGGAAAAATGGAGTACCTAGCTGATATATAATATATATTAGAAAAACCACAACTTTGAAAGTTTATGTTAAGAAGAAACCATCCAAATAAATTTCAATGAAAGTAAGGAATTTTTTCCCTCCACACTATTTATCCATTACAAAAGAAACCATAGAGATTGTAACACCTAAAAGTTCAGTATGTAACGATACAACATCAAACACTAAAATTATGGGCTGAATAATTACACTATGGTCGCAAATATGGAAATAAGAATCAGAGAAAAAATAAAATAACGGGCGTAATCTGAGAGAGTACGTCAAAAATTGAATGATGATGTTTCAAATCATAAAATTATAGATCGTGAAACTATAGAATATTATTATTTGTTTTGCTTCAAATGGAGCTGAAACTTGTAAACAGTTCGTTCTTTTTTTTTCTACTGTTACTATAGTTTTTAACACCTCTTAGTAATTCATGAAAAATGTTTTTTTTTATTATTAAAAAATGAATTACTCTTGAAAGTATATTTAAAAGTATATGTGTAAAAACGTTTTGCAACCAATTTTACCTATCCGTGTAAAAGTATACTTAATTGCAAATAATTAAGAGAAAATACATTTTTGAACAGCCAAGATCTAAAGCAGATGTTATTGTTTTGTAAATTATTATTGACTTCGTAACTCTTACTCATCCTTTTAATAATTAAAATAATAGTTTTTTTTTCTTAAGTTATCAAATTTCAGATTAAAGACACATGTTATTCTAATTTGTTACAACTAAAAATCTGCAGTCAGTTTATTAAGCCACTGGGAAAAGATCTAACATTAGATTCATCAATGTTTTGTAATATATTTGCACCCCAACTTCTCTTTAAATAAAATATTTGAAAATAATTATGTAAACAATTAAAAATGGCGTCAAAAGCAAAAATGTTGAGAAGTCGTTTTGTACAATTCTATGAAAGCGATAATAAAATTAAAAATTAACATTACGTGATGCATTTTGTTTCTGAAGATGTATAAAAATGAACTGTTTACTCCCTAATTAAGTAAGAAGAAAGCCGGCACTTTTCCGTATAGGGGCCTTGTCAAGATGTAGAAAACAGCCTTGGCGGGAGAATGAAATTTGGCAACATATTTCCTAGCAACCTATTCACTGTTTCATATACACCAGATAATTTTTCAATATTTAGACAATTTATTTAACATAAAAAAGCCATTTAATCATTTTTATTGCACAAACAGAACTAAATTGTATATAAAAAAACAACAACAATAGTATAGATATAAGTTAAATTAAGTTAAAATTGCTAAAAGTAGAAAAAAAAACCACTTAAAAGGCGTAATACCTTTATTTAGATCGACATATCTTTCATCGCACAAACGGCGACATTTTCAAGAACCTTGTTGATACAAATATTTTCTCAAAAAAATTTAAAAAACAAGAAATTGGTAAATAACATCACGAGAACTCATGTATAATGGAAATCCAATGCAAACATAAAATAAAAATGGATATTTGTGAGCGTGAATTAAAATGAAGGTGCAGGTATCTTCGAATGGGTAAGGCTAAATTTCTTGTTCACAAAGCCCGGGAATTTAAACTTAATTCCAGGGACATTTCGTCGTTATGAAATAATGGTCGGTGTTTAAACATTTATAGAATAATAGAGGATAAAAATTATTACATATTACACATCTTTTTAATAAGATATAATTTGACTGTTAGATGTAAAATATGAATATTATATTTTGAATGAAATTCGAGAAGATATGTTTGCTTTTTTGAATAAAATCAATTTTTTAAAAACTTGATTGAAATACTATATATTTTTTAAATGTGTTCGTTTAGAATACATTTTACATGCGAATATATTTTTTTAATACTCTAAAAAATAAATTTCGAAAAAGTTTAAATGTATGAGAAAATTGCTACTTTATTAAATCCAGATGCATTATTTTTGTTTGCTTGTTTAAAATAAATTAGAAATTTTAGTTTAATCAATTTTCGGTTTTTCATTTTCCAATTCGAACTTTGGTATTAATACCACCAATACGCATACGTGCAAGGAATAAACGGAATTTGTCCCTCTTTTTCAGACTTTCTGGAAGAATTAACGGAAAAAGCATGTTTTCTAGGAGTACGGAAATTATTTGTTTAGAAATGACGAATAATTTAGTGCATAAAGACGAATTTTTCTGATAGTATAAACAAATATTTGTACGCAATATATATATATACAGTAAACTCTGTCTAAGCCGGAATCGATCGGGACTAAGAAAATTTTTCGCAGTAGACAATATTCCGCCTTAGACAAATTTTACTCAATGTCTATGGATTCGCAGGGACTTGAAAATCTTCCCGAGTTAGACAGATTTCCGTCTTACACAGAGTCCGCCTTACAGATAGTTTACTGTCTATATATATATACAAAAAAGTGTTTGAAGGGTTTTTTTTTATAAGTGGGATTAAAATGAATGTGACACCAGAGTAGGCCGTGGCTGTTCAAAGGACTATTTGCAAGTCGCCATTAATATTTTTATTATAAAGTATTTATGTAGATTAAAAAAAAATATATATGTATATTTTCAACGTGTTGTTTTTGTTACCACTATGATCCATAATTATGTATATTTTCAATGTGTTGTTGTTTGTTGCTTCTATGATCCATAATTTTGTCAGATTTTTAGTTGCATCCCGTTGTAGATTTATGCGACTCCGATATAATTTATATCAAACAGTCAAGTACCTTTGTCTGCATACCGCCATATTTTACATAGAGAAGTCAGTAGAGAATTAAATACCTGTTTGGGAGGGTGATGCAAGCGGTACAACTCAAAAGCTGAAAACAGGTGATGCTAACTTTTTCATTTTGTTATATTATTCATTTTGTTATAATATTTCAAAACAACATTGCATATTTTTCTTTTGTCTGAATAATCAACTTGGGACCAAATTTAAGCAAAAGAAAAGAAAAGCAGGGAAATATGCGTCATCTAAAAATGATGTTAATCATTAATTTTCAGCGGTATGTAATGATTAATATTTTCTTCATATATTAAATCATATTTATCACAAATAGATGATTGTCTGATTATCTGATTGTTTGACATTACGAAACTCAGAATAGAAACCAATAGTGCAGTTCGGCCTTGCGGATTTTATGCAATCTTACACTTTTAATAAATTAAAATTTTTGTTTCGAAAAATTAGTATAAAATTTATACAATGCTGGTATTTATTCTAAATAATGTCAGATATCATATGTCGGATGTTAGCTACTCATCAGCATGAAAAATAAAGTAAAATGCATACAGTCCTACCAAAAAATTAGGAATACATAGATTTTCAAACAAAATTTCGAAACGAGTTACAGAAAGGGATTAAAGTTGGCAAAGATATAAATAGCAGAAACATGATAGCCGTCGAAAGCAATTAATGTGGTCGAAGCCGCTTTAGTCGGCGATATTGACGGCGTTGCCAGACGGACAAAAGTATTTTTAATCAAACAGTTCTGAAAATTTCCTCAAATCAGGGACATTTTTTCTAAAAATGACGCAATTTGATTTCAACTCAGAAAAGTAAATTTTAAATATTAAATTTACCAATATGAAAAATATTTAACTGCATCAATCTCAAATTTAATGTCAAATATTTTGTATCAATCTCAAAATATTCTACGTATAAAAAAATAATCTGCAAAAAGATTTCAACTCTTAGAATTTGCATATTTGTGACAATAAAACTCGATTATTTAAGTTACGCATTGTGTAATAAATTAGAAATACATACGCACAATTACAAAAGTTTATAAAGCAGTGTTTTGTCAGAAATATTTATCAAGAGAAAATGTCAAAACTGACAAAAGTATTAACACTGCTGAAAATCTAATCTGACATAGACTAATTAGAAACGAGAAATAATGAAAAAATTACCCAAGTTCCTTCCTCCCCCCCCTAAAAAAATTACAATCCTCCAAAAGATTCGCCATTAAATGTTTTCTCTAATTATTCACCTAAACTCTCATAATTCTCCAAAATGGGAAAAGTTTTTCCCATCTGGCAACACTGGTTTTTGATGCCTTTAATATTTCGTTCAGACTGGAAGACTGGATATTCAAAATATCTTAGACAGTCATTTTGGAGGTGGTAAACCCCGGAATTGAAGCACTTGTACACATCGCAAAACTCGTCAAAGATAGTCATTGTGTCCGAGATCTGAAAAATGGAAAGTGTGCGCATGTACATACGTTAAAACCAGTCACAACAGCCAATCAGTTAAAGCGAAGCTCCACAGCTAATCAGAGTAAGTGGTGGTGCCTGTATCTGGCCATAGAAATCTAGATCTCACTGAGAGAGTTCGTGGAATTCTCATAGAGAGTTCTGACGCCTGAGAAATCTTAAATATCCGGTCTGAGAGGTGTTATACAGAATACATTTTGCTTTAAAATTTTTCCAGGGGAAATTTCTGTAGTTGGAGCAGATGTCTTAAGCATGTACAGCGAGCGATGACTGTAGAAACCATCTCCCTTTATCAAATTAAAGGGTTTTTTAATTAGTAATAATTAAAATGCGAAAGATATTTTCTGCCAATCCTTATATTGGTTAGATTTACACAAGGGGTACACTTCAGGTACCCTTTCAGTTGCAATTATGCACTCATTAGTTAAAGGATAAAATTGCTGCACTTATAAGAATTATATTAACATATTCATATGCAAATGGTCTGTTATACCTTGGCCAGTTCCGAGATCAGATCAAATATTGTGGTACCTTTTTACGGGCCCTTTCACCTCATCGAATTAAAGGATAAACTTATCTCAATATGAAATATTAATATCGTAATGTTTGAAGCAGTGTAACATCATTACAATGTACTTTAAATTATTGTCGTCAACTGACCATTGTGTATCCGAACTTAAGTCCTCTTTTAAGTGTCTTTGTAAACCAGCGCTAAATGCAACTGCAACATACTCCATTTTGGACAAGAAACATGCTATGATAAATCTCAAAAACATATATCAATAACGTGGGAAATTAAGAATATTTACGACAGTTAAAGAATAAACAGACAGACGAACATTTAGGCAGAGAGACACGCGAAAAGACAGACAAAGAGATTGACTGACAATGCAAGCTGATAAACACTTTCCACTATGTTGGATAGTTTCCACAATTATGTTGAAAAATGTTAAAACGAGTCACATGCTTAAAAGAATTTTATTAGCAGCCATCGTGACATTTGCCATTCGAATACATATTCGGTAGGTCTGAAAAAACTGCCAGGTTGTGAACTACCAGCCCAAAAAATTTCGAAAACCCAAGGTTTTACCTTTAACTCCAAGTTTATCCTTTTACTTGATGAAATAAGAAGGCTACAAAAAGGTACCACTAAATTTGGACTGTCCTCAGAACGGACCAAGATATTCTGTGCAAGACTGTGTATTTGAATATGCTAATTTAGTTCTTTTAAATGCAGGCAATTCTATCCTTTAACTCTTTATCTACTGACTGTACCATTAAAATAACTAGTTATAAAATTCATTTAATACATAAATTAGTAATAATACAGTTTAGTGTGCGTTATAGATGCATCACTTTTTCTTGTTCCAAAAGCATTATTGGTTACACAAAACAAAAATATTTTTAAAAGGATGATTTATTTGCCGCCTTTGCATCTTTTCAGCTTTCTTGGCGTTGAGGGTGGAGGTGGGGGTATTTTCAATTCGGAAATATTTCTATACTTCTATTGTAAGAATATTATATTTATACATACAAAATACTAAGAAAAATATTTAAAATAAAAGATTTGAGTGGGGTTATAAATATTGCACGAAATCCCTATATATTCAAATTTAATTAATCCTTCTAAACCCTTCAATCTTTCTAAAATTTATTAAATGATTATGTAAATCTTCTAATGTAGTTTCAAAAATTCACGAAAAATGCTTTGGAAGATAAAATTTTCACGAATTCATAATTCAGTAGATAAAGGGTTAACTAATGAGCTTACAGTTAAACCTCAAAGAGTACCGGAAGTTCCTGTCCTTATGTGATACACAACAAGATAAGGATTGAGAGAAAAGGTTTTTCTCATCGTTATGTCTTCAACCATTACTGCACCACTAAATATTTCTTTAACTCGATAAAATGAGTGTTATTGCAGTCGCCGCCCAGTCTAATGGTATAAAGTTAATATGTTTTGAACGACGGGAAAAATAGAAAAACATTGGCACCGAAATCTTTAGAGGAAAATCTTCAACTTGGAATGTCTTTTTGTCTCTTGATTTCATACTTGACACTTCTACATTGTGCTACTAACTAAATTGTCATAGGATTTGACCAGGAAGAAAACTCCCGTGTATAGGTATTATAATTATATCTTTCTCCTTATTTTTACATTTTTTTTTTTTTTTAACGAGTGATAAAGAAGTTCCTTTTTTTCCAAACTAGCTAAATATGATAAAACTGAATGATCGAAATAAACTATACACTTATTGAATATTCGAGCAACTTGAGGTTTATTTAGAGAGCATTTTATGCAATCTGTTATGGAATCTCTCGTGTTAAAACTGACTCCAACGGGAATTGCTCTTTCTGGAGACAACTTCTTCGATTTGCCGTTAAGAAGATGGGAAAAGACGACGTTCTTTACGAACGACAAGGCTTACTTCCAGTTATTTTGCAGTTAAAAAAAAAAAAAAAAGAGGTCCACTTTTATGTTAAGAAAATAACTGTATCATGCCTGCATGCATTAGAGCCAAATTCACTAACTGTATTCTGCTCACGCATTGTCACACACACAGGTAACTGCGATGGGTACAAAAGCATGTGGAAGCCACGTGGTGCAGATTGTGGCTCCGTATTTTTAACTTATATCTGTTCCAGAATTTTCAACAGAATCTCTCAGTTCGTGCAGTGTTTTGAAAATAACAAAGTACTCACAACACTAGTATCATACAATCAATAATAATATTTTGACGGGAATAAATTTAGACTATGAAACACGCATATCCAGAACAGATTGCATAAGATGCCATCTGTTTTTGATAAGTCCCATTCTATTTTCTTAAAAACCAAAATCTGGTCTCAAGCCTTGTCAACTATCTCTCTCTTACTATTCTTTATCACAAAGACAAAAAAATCTTCAGAATACAGAGGGATCTCCGGATCGGCTGCTTGTATGTGAGAGAGCACAGCCTCTTGTAATTTTAATATGATTGAGATTTAATATTTTGAGATTTCCAATGAGGTGTGCAGGTCATGGGAGCCTAAATTTTTCCCTTGTAGGTGGAAGGTGGCTACCTTTTTAAACAGATATTTCACGTCACTGAAGGTTATGTCAGGAAAACATTAAATGCCATTTGTCCTGATATGTAGATTGGACGTGATGGCCAAATATCATGGCCGCCTTATCTTTGACCTTTTTTAATGGTACTTTTTAAAAGAAAGTTTATGCTACAAAAGTTAATTCTGTGAAAGTCTGAATTACAAATGTAATTTCATCAGTAATGACTGCGAGTATACAGAACACTAGGCTTGAAATTGAAAAGAAATTCTCCATCCCACCAAAGGATTGCACGTAGAAGTGTATTGATTTTTTTTTTGTAGTAAATGTAATGAGTTACTTGTTCTAATTATATACTTTGTTTGCATTTACATGCTTAAAATTTCGTGTACTGACTCATTAAAATAAGGTATATTTGAAAGGATGCCTTCTAAACGATTGAAGGTGCACGTCCACTATTTTTAAGCTGTAACAGATCCTGCATTTAATTTTCATAGTCTAAATTTATTCCCGTCAAAATCTTATTATTGATTGTATGATACTAGTGGCGTGAGTACTTTGTTATCTTCAAAACACTGCATGAACTGAAAGATTCTGTTGAACATTCTGAAACTGATATAAGTTAAATACTAGTTAAAATACGAAGCCACAATCTGCTTCACGGGCTTTTGTACTCATCGCAGTCACATTGATCTGCGTGTGTGACAATGCGTGAGCAGAATACAGTTAGTGAATTTGGCTGTAATGCATGCAGGCACTATACAGTTATTTTTTTAAATGTGAACCTTCCTTCTTTTTAAACTGCAAAATAACTGGAAGTAAGCTGCAGAACGTCATCTTTTGCCATCTTCTGAACGACAAATCAAAGAAGTTATCTCCAGAAAGAGCAATTCCCGTTGGAATCAGTTTTAACACAAGAAATTCCGTGAAAAATTCATTTCGCAATCAGTGCAAGGTTCTGAATTTTGTATTTTCTCACATGCTGATTGTGATAATCCGATTGCTTTCCACATGACTATTTACTACATTAGAGAATCTATCAATTGCTTTTAAGATATCATTTGAAATAAAGCAGCAGAAATTTACAACAAATCCACTGAAAATCTGTTCCGTTTCATTCATATATGGTGATTACCCATGCTCGCAGTAAGGTTTTCGTCTTTTCCGTAAACAAAGTGGTGTACTGTTTTAAACAGGGCTGCAAAGTCGGAGTCGTCCATTTTACAAGCCTTGCTGCGTTGTAGGAGTCGTGGAGTCAGAGTCAGGCCCATTTTTGAACGAAAGAGTCGGAGTCGGATCTGTTATAATTCCCGGAGTCGGAGTCGTCCATTTTTCCCACCGACTCTGCAGCCCTGGTTTTAAATACTTTTCCTAATAATTTTATTGGTTTGATAATCAAAAAAATGTTGTTTCATGTCCTTATCATTTATGTTTAATATGATTTTGTGAGTGAAACCTTCATTAACTTTCAATTGCCATTATATATAAATTAAAAAGTAATCAAGAAATAGATAATTATAAACTTTTCAGGCCAAAAAAAAAAAAAAAAAAAAAAAAAAAAAAACGTTGATTTCAATTACTTGATTTTATATTAAATTAAAAAATTTGCCAGGCGACTTTTCGCCCACACTGTATTAGTGTACAAATCCCTCCGCAGTAAAAATATAGCTCTTCAAATGAAGCGAGTGTACCGGAGAAATCTTGGGTGAATTTATGAACGATTAAAACATTGGATTTTGGTTTTCCCTACTACAATCATAGAAACACATCCCTATAAAGAGGGAGGTAAATCGGCGGGTAGCGTCTTTCTCGTCAAACCAGATAACGCTACGGCACTTGATGAAAATCGTTGAAAATGAGATATTTTAAAGATGTTTATTATTTATTTATCTATTTTGTTGAATTTCTAAAAAAGTACTGAATCAGTTTTGATGATATTTAAATGGGGCCAATTCAAGAGAATCCTTTCCTAAACAAACAAACAAACAAACAAACAAAAAACAATAGCATGAATCAGTCGCTTAGTTTTGGAGTAATCAGCGAACATACATTAAACAAAAATTACGCTTGCGCCAAATTGAAAACCTCTTACTTTTTTTGAAGTCGGTTAAAACTGTGGAAGTATTAGGAGAATGGGAAAATGGTGTAATTTATTAAAGTGTTTCGCTAAAGATAATTTATTATTTTAAAACATAAGTCCTGCCATTGAAATATAGCCATATTTATATGAATTTATTGAAATATATCCCATATTTATGATTCATTATTAGAAAATTATATAACATTTTGGACAGGTGTTTAAAATATGGATAAAATCGTGTATAAATCAGTCAGATTTCAAGGCGGATTATCCGACAAAAAATTCTAAATTTCTGCGCGAAAAGAATAACCAATTCTACATTTTTTTAACTAAGCGAAATATTTATGCGTATTCTGCTCTGCACTTTCAATTTATTGTTTACAAAATTACAATTGCATTTTGATATATATATATATTTTAACAATCTGAAAATCTTTTTATTTATCCGATTTATCACCAGGTATCCTACATGTTTTCTCATGCTAATGACTTCATCAGAATAAACTGTTATTTTGATCTTCAAAATCTTTTGATAAAGGTGACATTAAAAAAAATTGGACAAATTATTTTTTTAATTATATTTTGTATTGCATTTTTTATGATCAAGCTTCGTAAAGTTTTTATTTAATTTCTATTCTAAAAAAATAAATTTTATACATTATAAACAATCTCAAATATTTTATAAGAAAATAATTAAATATTAACAAGAAATCATCAGGTTTTTTTTAATGAAAATTGTAAAGAACGAAACTGTTATTTAAATTATTTTATTTACCTTATCAGATATTAAATAGTTGAAAAAAGTTTACTTTTTTGCGTTAAGATTTTGGGTAGAATTATAAGTTTAAAATATATCCATAGATATTATAGAATGTAAAGTATTCATTAATTCTGAACACTGTAAAATTTCTTAGACTATTTTTTTCATTATTTCATTTTAATTTAAAAGTGCATTTAAGTTTATAAAGCTTTCCACTGCCGAGGAGTTCTGCTCTTTATATAAACTAACAAGGTTTGAGATAAATACAGTACTTTTTGCGGTATAAAATTCCGGATAAGATTTGGTATAAAATTTGCCATTTTGGCAATTTTCTCTTTTATCCATGTCTAAAGGACAATATTTTCGGAAATGAATGATATGAAACGTTCAAGTAGAAACCACTTGTCAGATGATTCAATAGGGCAGAGTAGCCGAATTTGGACCACTTCACTTATTTTTAGGTGTAAGTCACTTCGTTTTTAAAATAGCTGCAAAATATCACTATACGTGGTCAATCTACTCATCTGCTAACTGAATAAATCTTTAGAACAACCTTTTTTTTTGAAAATCTTAAGTTTTATTTTTATTTGAAAAAATGGTCAAAAGTGGTACAAATTCTGCGACTGGTTGCCTAAGTTGGAACCCCAGTCTCCAAAATTGGACCAAACGATATTAGAAAGCAAGAATAATTGTTTTAAATCAAAATGTATTAAAAATTAAAATAAAAGTTATAAATAATTAAGAATAGAAATTATGGAACTAAATGCCAGTTATTTGAATATAATGTAAGAAGTGATGCAATACTTACACATGAATTTCTTTTGTTCATTTTTTATACCAGTGCACAAAACATAGAACCATATTTGGCAATCTGAACATTGAATCGTTTCTGTTATTTTATTTTTCTTATAAATTAGGCAAAATCAATCATCACTGTCTTGATTTTTCTTTTTAAATTCTGAATTATTAGATTTTTTTTTGCAATAGAAGTTTTCTTTGCTTTATGTCTGTAGTTCTTCCCTTCCATCATTTTCTTTCCAATTGAATTGCGCCTATTTTTGATGTTCCACTTGCTTTTGTGCGTTGAGAGCCCCTTTTTGTCGTTTTTTTTTTCCATTTCAATGTTTACTTTATATGGCACAGCTAGTTTTTTTTTGGCTCCCTCTGTACTTTAACTGATTTTGGCAAGGGAGAAACATTTCTGATAATTGACTAGATTCTTTGCTCCAGATATACAAACAAAAAATTAAATTTTAAATTTTCAAAAACTTGCATGGAGGTAGTAATCCATTATAAATATTAAAAAAGAAAAAGAAAATAGTGTCTAAAGCGTACAGCATTCGAATTTCATTACTTACTTTTCAAATTTATGATTGCATATCCGGTCTAATTTAAGAAACTCAAATTGTTCCAATTAAGTCAGCTGCGCCATTTTTTATTACAGATAATCTCAAGATTAAGAACAAAAGTGAAAGCAAACAAACCCGCGTGAAAAATATTTGCAATAAACACATGAATTTAGATACGTATATGAATACACAATAACTTACTTTAGTTTTATTCTCTTATGTTTAGTAGGAAAAAATTAGATCAAAACAGCTACTTTTAGGGGTTTTTTTTTTTTTTTTTTTTTTTTTTTTTTTTTAAATCGTATGAAAACAACACGTGGAAGGCGGGTGTTTTATCTAATCATAAATTACGTCATTCTGATGGGTAGGATTTTAGCGGTAGACGGCGTCTCTTTATGTAAATAACGGCAGAATTACAATGGCCCATTTAAAGCGACGGTGGTCCAAATATGACTTCCCCCCTATATTTGTTACTATGACATGTAACATATGTATGACAGTGTAATGCCGCCTACTTGTATGTTACTAACATATTTTTTAATCCTGATAAACAAAACTCAAGTAATTTTTATCCACTTTTTTTTGTGTGTATGTGTGTGGGGGGGAGGGGGGAGGGGAGGTTGTTGGCAAGTCTTAATCACCTAAAATCTTCTTTTGAAAAAATTTGGAAGGTGGGTGTTAAAAAGTTCACCCTCCCAGCTATACAAGAAATCGCGATCATTCTTTTTATTCACATTATTTTTTTCTATTTCCTTTCTATTAATTCCCTTCGGTTTTACCAATTTCCGTTACAATTTATTTATAATTCACACGAAGCAGACATGAAAAGATTCTTTCACTAATTCATTCAATAATTCATACTAGTTCTTCTATTTCCTTTCACTGTAAAAAAAAAAAAAAAAAAAAAATCTGTAAAGTTACAGATAAAATTTTACTAAGATTATTGTAATTTTAGCAGATTTATTTGTAAAGTTACAAATTTCTGTAGCTTTACAAAATCTAGTTTTGTAGATTTGCAGCTTTTATTGTTCAGTTACGGATGAAAGTTTAGTAAACATGTAACTTTACATCTGTAGAACTACAGATATATATATATATATATATTTTTACAGTGTTCTATCGATTCCCTTCCACTTTACTAATTTCTGATACAATTTATTTATAATTCACATGCAGTAGGTATGAAAAGATATTCTTTGAATAGTTCACACTAGTTCTTCTATTTCCTTTCTATCAATTCCCTTCCACTTTACTAATTTCCTTTACAATTTATTTATAATTTACATGCAGCAGATATGAAAAGATATTCTTTATAGTTCACACTAGTTTTTCTATTTCCTTTCTTTCATTTCCCTTCCGCTTTACCAATTTCCGTTACAATTTATTTATAATTCACATGCAGCAGATATGAAAAGATATTCTTCGAATAGTTCACACTAGTAGTTCTATTTCCTTTCTTTCAATTCCCTTCCACTTTACTAATTTCCGTTACAATTTATTTATAATTCACATGCAGCAGATATGAAAAGATATTCTTCGAATAGTTTACATTAGTTCTTCTATTTCCTTTCTATCAATTACCTTCCACTTTACTAATTTCCTTTACAATTTATTTATAATTTACATGCAGCAGATATGAAAAGATATTCTTTATAGTTCACACTAGTTCTTCTATTTCCTTTCTTTCAATTCCCTTCCGCTTTACCAATTTCCGTTACAATTTATTTATAATTCGCATGCAGCAGATATGAAAAGATATTCTTCGAATAGTTCACACTAGTTCTTCTATTTCCTTTCTTTCAATTCCCTTCCGCTTTACTAATTTCCGTTACAATTTATTTATAATTCACATGCAGCAGATATGAAAAGAAATTCTTTGAATATTCCCGTATTTGACAGCACATGTAGAAACTTTAGCTAGTTTTTGTAATTTTGTAAATTTTGTTTCTTTACCAACCAAGCAACACTCATCAATTGCAATTTTCGGCAGTTAAAAAAATGAAAAATACCAAAACACTACTTTTCCGGCATTAAATCTTTAATAACTGTTAATTTTGCTCATTTTTTATGAAAGTTATTCTTATGAGATTTGTAAAATAATGACCTTTGGAAACAATCGGTAGAATCAAGTTTAATATAATTGTAGTATACGTTGCATGTTTAAGGTCACTTTTTATCATTTGGAGTAGAATTTTGATTCTTCAAAATTAGCATATTTATCTTTTGAAATATACAGTAAGAAGGGAGAATTCACACTCGTAAGTGAAATATTCACTAAACGGGAATATATTTACCTGTCAGAAACCATATAATTAAAAAAAAAAAAAAGCGTTCGCATATAACTGCTTATGTAAAATCAAAGATAAAGGAAACTGCTTTATTGCTACGGATTTTTTATTTTATTTATTTTTTAATTTGGGTAATGTTATTCTAATTGACCTTCTGCTGCGCGTATTCCGGTTTTCCGATTGACAGAATAATTGACAGCAAAGGAGGCTAACAATAGTGAAAAGCTACAATTAAACCGGATTATGGCAACAGTATAGTAAAATTCAGAACTGTTTATTGATATTTATGACAATTCGTAATGCATTGAAAACCGAAAATAATTGCACAATCATGCTATAATCAACGAAGTCAGCATAAATACATCTTATTTAATGATTAATTGATAAAATAAATAAAAAAAAAACTAAGCTTCTAGCAGTAGTTGACCATCAACACATGGAACCATCATTAATTAATTACAGTTTGAAATTTGTTTTTTGAAAAGTTGTTTTTTCTCGTTTATTTAATAGAAAATTTTTATCTCTTTATTCAAGGTTGGAATAGGCAGAGCCTGGTTAACTACATGTTGGGTCCGGAGCCAGGGGCGTAGAAACAGATATTTATTGGGGGGGGGGGGGGATTAAAAAATTTCCCAACTTTAAACAAACTACTCTAATTTCCAGCTCAAATGATATGTGCAGTGTACGAGTACGTATGATAATGATATAATAGTTATGCGTAAAAAAATTCCTTTGCAAAAAAATAAAATAAAATAAATAAATAAATAAATAAATAAATACTCAAACTAAAAACATAAGAATTCTAATTATTGCTTCGCTTAATAAAAGTTTAAATACACTTCTATCACTTAGATAATTATAATCAAAACTAGATTAGTTTCTATTTTCTATCTTGGAATAATTCAGCATGAAAATAAAGATCAAAAGGTAAGATAAACATTCGCAAAATGAATAGTTAAGGAAGCTTGGGCTCATTCTTTCTGAAACTGAAATTTTTTTTTTATTCAAGCATAGGAAGAAAAAAAGTAATAACTTTTTGTTTCTTTTTTCTTAAAAATTAGTTATTCTATTTCAACTTATTTTAATGCTATTTGAGAACAAAATTAAGGGGGAACGAGACCGTGTTTTTCTTTTCTAGTATTTGAATAGAATGCTATTTTAAAAGAAATTTATGATATTTGCAAATTTATGTCTGTCATTGATAACGACGACTGAGAACCTTGTATAACCGCTCTGGCAACGACCTGTTGTTATAGCGCCAACCGGAAGACGCGTGAATAATTTGTTCTTCGATTTTCGTTTGTGATAGTAGGATACATTTTTATTGGAACGTTTATTTTATTTCTTATTTTTAGAGATTTAACATGAAATGACCATTTTCTTTTTAGTCAACTAGCACTAGTTTAAGGTTTGTTAATATTTTGTCTTCAATTGTGTACGAATCATAATCACTTTTCATATTAAAATAATTTGAAATTGTTGAATAAGGATCAAAGCTTTGTAGGAAATAAACGATATGGATTAGAGTCAGCTATTGCTAGACAGGAGTAGAGAAATTAAGGTCTGCTGGATGTATGATATTTTCATAGAAGAGAGGAACACAATGACAGACTGAGTCTAGCTGCTTTCTTTTTGTATTTCTTTTGTTTACAGTTACAGCTCTTGGAAAAGAAGTCTCCAAAATAGTAAAAAAATAATGTTTATTTTACTATTATTTTTTAAAAAGAAAAAAAAGCCTTTCAAAAATCTAGAATTTCCCAACTCTAAACTCAAAATCCCTAAGTTCACAAATATTGAAGGGGGAGACTCCCCCTCCCAATAACCCCCCATGGTGACGCCTCTGCCCGGGCACACAGGCCGGGGCCCCCTTTCTCAAACAAATTCATGCATTATAATCTTGACAAATAGCTTTACATGCTATTTACAATTTAAACCATAGTTTTACGGAAAAAAAATATATTATAGACACATGTAAAAATGTATTAAAAAATACAGGAAGGTAAAATCTTCTTCACTGCATGATCTTTAGAGTAAGTAAAACATGTTAGATGTAATATCCATTCTTTTCGGAATTTCAAAGTTTAAAATTCGTTGTGATTATTGAAAAATACTGAGATAGTTTAGTTTACATGAAAAGGAAAATACAGGGTGGCTATAATTAAACTGGGAGTGCTGAGAGTGTTCTGCAGTGCGATCTAATTGAGAGAATGATTTTGTAAGAAGATTAAACAAAACCAGGGACGAAGGATTACTCTTAAAAAAATTTAGTTCCAAAAGTCACCGCTAGGGGAATATGTGGCGCTGTGTAACAGAAAAAGAGAGTTTTAAAAAATGCAGAATCAATACTAAAATCGTTAAATGTGCAAAATAAAAGGTAATTTTATTTCAGTATTGATTCTGCATTTTTTTAAACTGTCTTTTCTATTACACAGCGCCACATAATCTCCTAGCGATGACTTTTGGAACTAAATTTTTTTCGTGGAATCCTTTGTCCCCCGTCTTGTTTAATCTTCTTACAAAATTTGGCGCCATATACTCAATTAGATCGCGCTACAGAACACTCTGAATACTGTCAGTTTAATTATGACCACCTTGTACATGCTTCCCTATGAACTACAAGTGGAAATTTGTATTAATTTGGATTTTCAAAGGGCGCACAAAGGCATTTTGGGCCCCCTTGAAAAGGTCAGCCCTGGGTACGTGTCCCATATGCCTTTACGATAATCAGGCTCTGAGAATAGGATTATCACCATAGGAATTCACTGTTCTTCTATGTGGATATTTATAAAATTGAAGAAAGGATAAAGAGATTTTGTACAGCATTGCACTCTCAGAAATGAATACCCAGATTTCAAGAAATTTTCTTTGTTTTTGACGAAATCGTTTCCTGGGAAAGGCTCCGAGCTAATGTTTCGTCAAATTGATGAAATTACTTTCTTCACTTGCTTGAAGATATAAATTTCGTCAAAAGTTTCGTCAAAAGAGGGCTGGTGCTGCCATCTATCGAACAGTTTGGAAGCTCCGGTATTTATTGACAGGAAGAAGAAAATATTCACCTCGTTTTCCTCGGGGTGATTCGAACCCGGTGCCTTTGGCGTGGGAGACTATTACTCTTCCGACCTGGCTATTGAGGACTCGTATAGATTCGCTTTTAGATTGATGTAATGAATTCTGCTACGCGTTTATATTTTTATAAGTTAGATTATAATTTTATTGGTGCTGCTATAATTTCTGAAAGTTTTAAGTAAGGCTAATTTATTATTATGGTTTTCTCATGGCCAGTGAATAATTATAATATGGCTTGATTAAATAATGTATTAATGAAATTTTCTTTGCTCAATGAATGGTTAGAATATGGTCTGGTTAATTTGTTGCTCACAAATAACGAATTGTAATGTGCATATTGCGTGAGATTTTATCACTCTGAGTAGGTGGATAAGATTTTAATACTTTACTATTTATAAAAGAGAGAGGGATCAATTATGTTTATTTTTAGTTTAATTGAAAACAGAATATACTTCTTAAATAAATTTGAAAAAAAAAAATATATATCCTGGAAGTTTGAAATTTTATTGACCAAATATTCTTTTTGAATGGTTTTGAAGAACATAGGAAATTTATTCTTTTTGAATTAAAACATAACGAACAACAACATATAAATAAAAATAATAATAAGCATTCCTAAAATTTTAATAGCTAAAAAAA
This sequence comes from Maratus speciosus, assembly GCA_963932465.1. Lineage (NCBI taxonomy): Eukaryota > Metazoa > Arthropoda > Arachnida > Araneae > Salticidae > Maratus > Maratus speciosus. The sequence goes on from OZ010789.1 coordinate 159,276,567, forward strand.
TAACTAATGAAGAAACAATAACTACCTATATTTCAGTATATTCTGAAAAGCACTAAAAAGTGCTGTTTTAAAATAAATTATTAAAGCACTAACATAAACAAGCAAATATCTGCTTGCTAAAATCTCATGATTTGAGGAAGTACATCAACTGTTTCCTTAAAATGCATTGAGTCTGACCGTGATTGAGGCAAAATTTTCGTCAAATATTTGAGAGTTTATGTTTCGTTAAAAGTCACGTGATGCTGATAGGAAATGACCGTCAAAAACGACGAAATACAGCTCGAGGATTTCAGAATCGTCAAAAGTGAGAGTTTTATTTCTGAGAGTGTGGCTAGTTTTGGTCACATTGCTATAAAAGGGATGCCTCCAGGGAGAACTTTTGAAAAGAAAGTGACCAAAATTATTGTTTTCGTACAAGAAAAATCTGGAAGAAAATCTTGCAGCCTTCTCAGAACACGCTGGCGTCAAAATTGCAAATGCTCTTAACACATCCTTTTGTAAAGCAAGGTAACCATTGCGCTGGGTGCGCCTTAAAATCGAAGAAGCAATAGAGAATTTCTTGAAACAAGAATGAAGATAATTTTCAAAATACATACATTTCGCAAAATGTAAGAATAGCGTTCTTTGTAATTATACAGGATGTCTCCCTGAAAGGCATTCCTCAGAAAATGTTGATTTTAGAAAATATACAAGGAGAAAATAAAATAAGATAATTACATTTGATTATTTTAACAAAATCATATTGATTGATAAAGAAATCATACAAGTTGTAATTCTTCTGGGTGAAAAGGTGTCCAGGAAGGAATCCGAACCCAGGGCCTTGGCTTTCGCCGAGGACGCTTTTCCAACTAAGTTATCCTGAAGAAATCCGGCGGACACATTTAACTCAGACAACCTTTTGGCAATGGCATATGGTCTATTATGTGAAATAGCACAACAGAATGAACCACAAGAAAAGGAATTCCAATAATCGCCGGATACGTAATTACATGTCATACCTATATGTTTAAGAAACCTATATCGTTAAAGTCGTCACAGAATTGGCTGGAAATGCCCTCCCCGAGTTTTCAGGTACAGCTGAACATGATGTTGCTTGTTTCTGAAAACGACTGCCAGAAACTCTTGATCTCATAGCAGACGTTTTACTGTGGCTGCGTATAAACTAAATACTACAATAAGAGACATAAATGATTTCTCTGCCACCTCCCCCCCCCCCCCCCCAAAGACTGTGGCCAGTTGTGACCTTTTTAAATTTTTTTTCAAAGTATTCGAAACAAATAGCACAAAAACAACAAAAGAAATTCTCCAGAGGGAAGGTGATAAACATGCCAGGAACCCTCCACCACTATCGCCGCATTCTTTTGTCGCGCAACAAAAGAATGACCACACCTAACATAGGTAAAGGTCCCACACTCTGTCACGTTGGTGTATTTCAACCTGGTTGCGTAGTTTATTCAGACGTAGTTCATTCTAAATTCGCATAATAACTAATACGCGGACTGTTATTTAATAATGCTTATTTTTTAACACAAAAATTGCCTAAGAAGCAGTGTTATCTTCATTTATTGCATAATCACAGACTTTTTATACATTTCAATAAGCGGTAATTCCAATGGTAAATTTCCTTGTTGGATTTTTTTTTAATTAATAGAAGGTTATAGTAATCAGTAGATTCCGTAATTTAGATAAGGAAGCAGATCTGAATAGAGAACTTTTGTTTCGTTTCACACGTTTAAATAGGCGTACGTGTCACTTTTGATTTGACAGAGATTTTTTTACGTTATTGAATTCTCAATGAGGGGCAAATATTAACGCAAAAAAAAAAAAAAAAAAATAATAATAAGATAATGGCTGCAATACAACAACTTTTTTTCTCAAGGAAGTACTATAATGAACTGATTAAAGGTCAATTTTAAGTTTTTTTTTTTCTTAATTGTAAAAAAATGCATAATTGCGAGAGGAAACTACTTTTATTATGTGCATTTTATCAATCATTTAAGAAATAATGTTTAATAATTTGTTAACTGGCCAATGTAAATCATAAATAAGATTTCAAAAACTATTTTAATTTAATATTTATATATATTGTAAATATTTTACTTTTTATGCACATATTTTTTTTTTCCTAAGACAAATAAATAAAAATATAGTTATTATAATTTTGATTGTGAATTCTACGCCAAATGAGAATAGAAATTGTTATTTAGACGAAGATCTGTGATAAGTTTCTTATTTTTTAGGAACAGTAATTTTGTTAACTTCGATTTTATTTTTCATGTATGACGGTGACTATAGCTTATGAAAATTATTATGTAATATAAGCGCAATAGCGAATATATATATGTATGTGTTTGTGTGTATGTATATATGTATATACATACATATATATATACACACACACACACCATATATATATATATATATATATATATATATATATATATATATAGGGGAGACTAGGGAGGGTCGACCCACTTTTTACAAAATGATTTTTTATTTTTTAAATATTGTACGTAGAATAAAGTTTTATGTATCATTTTATTCGTTATGCAATCAGTTATCAAAATAAAATTGCTACATAAGTGTAATATATAAGAAATTTGAAAAATGATTGATTTTAATCATGAGAAAATAATGGGGCAAGTCTCCCCACATATGGGAGGGTTGACCCACTATATGGGAGGCTTGAGCCACTTTGTTTTATATTGAAATATTTTTGAAGAGAAATAAAATCAGTTTTAAAAAGCAAACTAACTTTATGCTACATGCTTTAATTATTATAAAAAAATATTTTTGAAAATATGATGCTTAAACAAACCTGTTTAGGTGAAATCGCATGTCAGAGGACAGGATTTTGTCTGAGCATGTGTAATTATACAGCAGGAAGAATGAAATTATATGTATATATATATATATACACACACACACACACACACACACACACACACACACACACACACACACCATATATATATATATATATATATATATATATATATATATATATATATATATAGGGGAGACTAGGGAGGGTTGACCCACTTTTTACAAAATGATTTTTTATTTTTTAAATATTGTACGTAGAATAAAGTTTTATGTATAATTTTATTCGTTATGCAATCAGTTATCAAAATAAAATTGCTACATAAGTGTAATTTATAAGAAATTTGAAAAATGATTGATTTTAATCATGAGAAAATAATGGGGCAAGTCTCCCCACATATGGGAGGGTTGACCCACTATATGGGAGGCTTGAGCCACTTTGTTTTATATTGAAATATTTTTGAAGAGAAATAAAATCAGTTTTAAAAAGCAAACTAATTTTATGCTACATGCTTTAATTATTATAAAAAATATTTTTGAAAATATGATGCTTAAACAAACCTGTTTAGGTGCAATCGCATGTCAGAGGACAGGATTTTGTCTGAGCATGTGTAATTATACAGCAGGAAGAATGAAATTATATGTATATATGTACACACACACACACACACCATATATATATATATATATATATATATAGGGGAGACTAGGGAGGGTTGACCCACTTTTTACAAAATGATTTTTTATTTTTTAAATATTGTACGTAGAATAAAGTTTTATGTATAATTTTATTCGTTATGCAATCAGTTATCAAAATAAAATTGCTACATAAGTGTAATTTATAAGAAATTTGAAAAATGATTGATTTTAATCATGAGAAAATAATGGGGCAAGTCTCCCCACATATGGGAGGGCTGACCCACTTTGTTTTATATTAAAATATTTGTGAAGAGAAATAAAATCAGTTTTTAAAAAGCAAAATAACTTTATGCTACATGCTTTAATTATTATAAAAAATATTTTTGAAAGTATGATGCTTAAACAAACCTGTTTAGGTGCAATCGCATGTCAGAGGATAGGATTTTGTCTGAGCATGTATAATTGTACAGCAGGAAGAATGAAATTTTAACATTTAAGACATATTCCGCTAGAGACAGGTTCCGTTTTCATACGGTTTCATTCATTATAATGTCCGGATTTAGTAGCCACTGTCCTGCTATTTTTTGTTTCCTTGCCCTACTTTTTGTGACATTCGCCCTGATAACTCTAGTTGACACATGGATTGGCTTCATCTCACTCTATTCATCACGTTGAAATCTCTACATACCTTCCCAAAGTTTTTCGATCAATCCTATGTTCTTTTGCTGCCGCATGAGTACTTAACTTATCATTAACATCTTATAACCCTTTCAGGGGCAAAGTGCTTTAAGTACTAAAATGTTGAAATAAATGACTGGCACCGGAATATATGGACAAATTTATTTGGAAATATGAAAAAGGCTATATTTCATATGCATATTAAATAAAAAAGATTCTAACAAAATCCTGGTGCCATTGTGGCGTTTGCGAATTAAAATTAAGTGGTTTCATAAACATACCACTGTCCCTGAAACTGCTAAGACTACTGCTTTCGTACTTTCTATTCTTTTCCACTGTTTCTATTTACCTACTGTAAGTAATATTTAAATGGAGAAAAGTTCCTATCAACTTTTCCATTTATATTTCATTAATTTTTTTCGTGCAGTCGATACTATAGCAATTTTTCACATCTTTCTTTAATCAGTTTTACACGTTTTATTTTCCATCATCCCATTTTACTGTAGCTTTGCAGAATAAACTTACATTCATTTTTATATATAGCCGTTAATCTTTCATTATGCACAGTGTATAATAAAAAGATTTCCAAAACCCCTTAATCAACTCAATGCCGACGGGCAATTTTTATCAAATCTGAATTTTAAAACAGTAGAAGCTCCTCCCTATTCTGAAAGTCTTTTGTAAATTGGTGTTCTAGATAGGTTTCCCAAGTTTATATATCGGTAAATATCTTTAAATGCACGAATTTAATATAAAATGTCTTACAATCTAAAATAATATGGACAACATGATATAAATGCATTTTCTGTAAAGTAGAAGCCACGCCCGTAGTCAGTGATGTGTTGTTACTGGAAACGGGAATTCTCGCTTCCCGTTGTGAATGTGTTAAGGGAGCCTTGAACATCTGGTCAACCCTCCCTCACATTGACTGGGTCAAGCCTCCCCACTTAGTCCTTTTCTAAAGAATAGCACATTGTTATGTTAAGGCTAACTTTCTGTATAATCTTTATGCATGGAATGAAAGCTCGATATTTCTGCATTACTTCAAATCTACTTACTTAAATTTCTATGATATATTATCTGAAAAAAGCTTACAAAATATTTCTAAAAAACACAACTTTTAGGTTGAAAAAACCTCACAATTGATATTTTCCACACCTATTTCAATTATCTATATGAAACAGAGACTATTGTTTGAGCATTCCAGTAGCTTTGCTTAACGCCTATTGGTAAAAGCGTGAAATTCTTTTAAATATGAAAACTGAAGGACGGGTCAAGCCTCCCGTATGGCCAACCCTCCCTAGTCTCCCCTATATATACATAACCCTATATAAATATACATACACATATATATTTATAAATATATTTAACCCCTTGAGGGGCAAGCAAAAATGCCTCTAAATATTGAATTCTCACCGGAATAATCGAAAACTTATTTTTAAATAAGGAAAAGCAATTTTTCAATGATTTTCCCCCAAAGTTAAAAATATAAAATTTAGTTAAAAATTTCTGGTGGGAATCTTGTTTAAATTAGGTGCTATATATTTTATCCCACCGCCCCTCAAGGGGTTAAAACCACAAACAAAATATCAAATTCCATCACTCACCATATCTAAATTGAAACTCTACATCAAAAATATTAAAATAACCAACATAAACATTAACTCTTAAAACAACACTAAGGAAAATATATATAACAGCAAAACAGAACAGAAGGCGAGCGGCATGGCTAACGACATGCACTGCAGGGTTAAGTCAGACTTTACACATGCTACGTCCCCCTTCACTCGCCGAGACCAAAAATGAAAAAACGAAAAACAATGAAACACTAAACAGATCTACAAAATCCATCAAAATATCTTTCTATCTCATTAGATCAATCAAAGCATCAAAACTACCATTCTCATTCATCACTGAGTTCAGTTCAGTTCCGTAACTGCTACTCTTAATAAAATCACTAGTTATTCTCCTGATGAAATTGCGAGGATAACTCTGTTTGAATCCCTGACGACACCACTCTAAAATGTCATTAAACATATTCTTAACTCTAGTACTCAGCCTTTCGATTCGTATTAAGCCATTTCTTAGGACATTTCTTTTAACCGAAACATGAACATTGGAATCAAAATATATCAACTTTAAGGTATTAAAATCGAAATCATTTCGCTTGTCAAATAACTTAGATATCAAATTTTCACTTTCTGTGTTTATGGTCACATCTAGAAAATTATTATTTTTACAATTCTGGGAGGAGGGTTCCAGACTCAGAGACGTAGGATGACTTTATATATATATTTTATAATATATATATAATATATATATTATACATATATATTTATAATATATATTTTATAAATATATATACATATATATTTTTTAACGCGTTCTCCTGCGGGGTTTTTTAAGTGTACGATAGCCCAAACCTGGCACCTTTTTGCCTTATTATAACTTGTGCAAGGAGGAAATATTTCAAGTTTTGTGGAATCTATGTTAACTTGAACTTGATAGGGTTCCAGGGTTTCACAATTTTTCGATATTTATTAATGTATTATTTTTCACATTTAGTATGATAAATGTCAGCTATATGATGGTTATACATCTCTCTCTCTATATATATATATTATCTACGATATATATAAAATACAAATGGAAATTTCGTTCCGGCTGCTTATAACTTTCGATCTGCTGAATGGACTTCCATGGAAATTGTACTGTTAATTAGATAACTAAATGAGTTGGTCTTTAACTGCCCAAATTTGTCTAATATATTATGAAATATAACAGTATCTTCGTATCAGCGTTCGTATCTTTTCAGCAATGTGAAAGGGCATTATAGCTAAAAGTCCGTTATGCTTTAAAACACAAGGTCAAATTCACTGATATATTTCGTTTTATTCAAGATTCGTTTAGTGAAATCGACCAGCGTAGCGAGCGATAGCACTAATAATGACACATTAATGAATGGCACTTTTAAAATTATATAAATTAACCTTTTTACTTTTTTCAACAAATTAAAATTTAAAATAACAGAAAATTAAATGAAAAGCTAACATTTATTTAAAATACTACAAAAATAAAAAATGCACAACGCTTTCCGAAAGAAATTTGTCTTTCTTCTTTGAGAAGTTTGGAGAAAAACAAAGTTCTTTCGAAACGAGTTCTACATTTTTTTATTTTTATGGTAAGTAATATTTAGGAAAGTTAAATATTTCACTCACATTAGAAAAAACATTTATCATGCAAAAAACATAATTTTTATTGTCTAACTGCGCGTCAGAAATAACATATTTGAATTTTTTTCATCTTCAATCCCAAACTGAAAATATTCATTTGCAAGTAAGTCAAATTTTATATTCGTATGTGGATCGTATCAGAATGTGAGATTCATTGTCGAAAGCGTTAAGTCCACTTTTCCCATTCTCTGGCTTCCAGTTTAGTAATTTGTAATGAACGGAAGTTTACTTCAAACTGTAGAACTCGAGATGATTACTTTTATAATAGAGAGGAAAAAATATATCTGTGTTAAAAAACTACATAAAAATTCATTAACAAATTTTTACGCCGTTAAATGGAGACAGCTCAAACCGATCCAGTACTTTAAATTTCATATTTGAGACAATAGGAATGTTGCTTTGGTTGTCCTTCAGTTGCATCTGCTTAGAAGTGGATGAATCTGTGTAACTTCTGCATTTTAATGATTTCTAAGAAAGTTAAAATACATAAAATACATAAAAATAAGCTAGCAGCACAGCGAAATAATAAATGCATATTAATTTTATTTACGTTTTTGAAAAGTAACAAACTATCTTACTATGTTCTTGAAAAGTAACATGATAGCTTACGAATTTAGTATAAACACGAATTCTGAAAATAATGAATGAAGTTTTTACCCATAAATCCGTAAGTTTTTCTTATCCTTAAAAATGTAAAGAGCATAAAATACGAACATTTTAAAAGGTCTAGAGCGAGACGATTAGTCTGAAACTTCACAGGAAATGAGTTACCTTTCCATAAAGATAAATTTCAAATGAATTTATTACTGATTTTGTTTACATTTGTAGTGCTCAAATAATTTGTTAAAGAATTTAAAAAAATGTCCTCTCATACTTATTTTACCACTGTTGATATAAGTACACTCTGCTACACTTGATGAAGGAAGATTCTAATTATTTGACTAATATAGTGTGTAGTAATAGAAAACACATAGTTTGCTTTACTCTTTTTTGAATTAAAAAGGTTATAGATTTTTTTAAATCCAATAAATAAAGACGAAAGTCCCATCGCAAGAAGACGGTGAAGGAATAATGAGCGACAAGCAGGTGGCTGGCGAGACACTGCAAATTCTCAAACACAAAAATAAACATATTTTACAACACTTTTTGTCACCAAATTAACACCACATTAATGTGTTGTGAATTAAAAAAAGTCACATGCAAAATATTTTTTGTATTGTGATTGTGTTCTTAATATGTTGCTATCTAGAAATGTGTTCTTAATATGTTGCAAAAGTGTTGCTATCAAAAAATGTGTTCTAAAAATAGTGCTTTTAATTGTGTTGAAATCGTGTTGTAAATAGTGCTGATGAAAATATTTTTACAATAGTGTTGTACTGCACAACACTTTGTTACCAAATTAACAACACAATTGTAAACACCACACAATTTAAAACACTATAAAACAACACATGTAAAACACTTTCAAAATACTTTCTATATGGTGCCTTTAAAATAATACACACGCACACTTAAAACATACTATTTATTAAAACATTTATAACATAATTTAAAAAATGAATGTTTTGATATGTTTTGAAAACCCATTTTCTCCTCTTGTAATTTTTAACAACACTTTTTGTATAATCTTTTTATTTGGCACAACACATTCGCAACACATTCACAATACAATCGAAAATTATTTTAGTTAGAAGTGTTAATTATTATGTTCAGTGCAACTGAACAAGTACGACGAGAAAGAAAAGCAGAAGCCCATTTTTCTCGAGAGCTTCAAAGTCGTGTAAATGTTGAAGTGGATGAACACTATTGCGGATCAATGAACGGTTTATTACTTCATAATTCTTCTTATAATGCAAAGTTATATCATTCTTTTACAAAAGCAAACACGTGATTCTGACGGGCTATCTTCTAGTCTGAAAACATCCTTAGATTGGTTGAAATGCTTTTTTCTTGAAGTACTTGAATTCATAGTCTATCCGATAGACTCTATTGGATTCAAAATTAAGTGACTGGTATACTAAGTTGACTTTACCGAGCTTACCATATCTTAAATTTTTAATTCTGAAAGAATTATCATATTGATTCTTATGAGGAGTTACAATTTCCATTGTTAATATACTACCAATAAGTTTATATATTTAAGAATAAATTTTTATATTTAAGAATAGTTGGACATAGCGACGGACGTGCCGATGCATCCGAATGAATATATCAATCACATGACTGTGGCGTTTGAGTTTTCTTTCGGATAGGGCCTTTTACTCAAAGCCGACCGTTTCGACACCAGGCTTAAATTTTTGGATTCGGATCAGTTTCGGTTTGGAGTTTGTCCAGTTACGGGTTGACTTTAAATAAAACTTTCGCATTCGGGACAGGTATAAATTGACCTGCGCAGAATTTTACTTCACGAGCTTTAAAAAGAAAATCCGTATTGCGGAATTAGAGTATCTTATTAGACATTTAAATCCAGCACCATTCTGAAAATACAAACTTAAAATTTTTTCGGGGATTTTTTACACATTTGAATAGAAGTGTAGGGGTCTATTAAGGCAATGAATGAATTAAAGCATATCAAACAGTACGGTTTCAATAAAAAACAAGAACAAAAATCATGCGTCCAGCATAGGTTATGAAACACTTTCCAACTCATTCAGAATACTGTAACAAAACTCTACAATTTATTAAGATGAAATATGTCTAAATAAACAATTTAGGAAATGCATGATTTGAAAACGTATTTGAAAACGAAAATTCTGCAATTACCATGAATAGTGCGAAAAATATTCGAAATTTTTTGTGAAGCCCTGTATATGATCTATAGATTCACATGTATATTACATAGTGTGCTAAAAGTCAATTCAATTAAACTCAAAGCACAGTTGAAATTTTTCATTGAACAATTTCTGTCAATAAACGGAAATGCACTTGAGATCTTTTGTGTAGCTCTGTATAGGATCTATAGAATTTATGCACACCAAGTAATATGCAAAAACGTAGTTAAATTTTAAAACGCGTATTTTAACTGAAAACACATTTCCTGCAACTATTCTTGATAGACAGTACTGTAGCCAAATACTTTAGTGTGTCCCTGTAAATGAACCATAAATTATAGGCACGCCATACTCTATAGTAAGCTTTTTATAGTTTACCTCAGTGATATATACATATTTCAATATATTTAAAATAGAGTAAATTCATCAAAATACACCGCAAACGATTTTTCTCTATAGGCCGTAATGTAATGGAATTTTTTTTATTGTCCCTGTAAATGAAATGTAAATGCTACACACTTCATTTTTAATATCGAACATGCCACCGTAAGCACAAATAACCTATATCAATTTCATGGCAATCTGACTATATTTACGCGAGTTAGAACACGAACGGACAGGCAGACAGACAAACCGTATGCATAAACACTTTTCAACTATATTGGAAAGCGTTAAAGGCAAGATTTTTTTAAAGCTTTGGTAGAAGGCTTGAAGAAAAAGATTATTAAAAAATTAAAGGTACGAAGACCTAAGACAGATTGTTTTGGGTATAGTATACCTAGGATCGTCCGTAGAAGTAACTGAGGCAGGCACAATGCACGAGCTAACCCCTTGGGGACGAGCGACCGGTATACGTGTCGCGTAAGGTGCTCAGAATCCGTGATTATTCTCACCAGTACATTTTTATTGTAAATTTCGCCTTATTTAATCCGGCCATTTTCACGATTTAATTAGGCAAAAATTTCTGTTTTGAAAAACCGGTGATAAAAGAATATAAATTCTGTAAAAGATGCTCGTTCCGAAGGGGTTAAAGAACTTTGAAAATACCGTCCAAAAGATCCTGTAAAACAGACTTGTCCAACTTTCATTAAGCAGGGGGGCATCTCAGCACTTGGCAAACAATGAAGGGCGCCATTATTAACATGGCTCAAAACATGCAACAAAATTATCTCAGAGTATTAGTAGCGACTAGCGAAAGCCATATGTAAATGCATTTCGCTGAAGGCCCCCTATGAATCTCCATGTAAAAAATAAATAAATAAATAAATAAATAAAAAATAAAATAAAATAAACATCAGAAAAACTGTAAATCGTAGTAAATTTCGAATTCTTACATTATTACATTTTTTCAACGAGGGACAATCTCAATAATAAAAAATAATAATAATAAACAAATAAAAATATTTGGAGGAGCCAGAAAATTAAATCTCACCTGTTATTAAAATAAAATGGTAATCAGAGATATTTTTAGGTTCTTTTGGGGCGCAAAAATACTCCTTGATTTATTTTGAAGGTGCAAATTTGCTGTTATAAAAAGTACAGAAACAAAGACAGGAATGATGTAGTGACCAATCCATGGGCGCTTTCAAAGCGATAGCGTGGAAGAGCTTTGATAGATGAAAATCATTTCGCACGATTTTATAGACTTTTTAAAAAAGCAAAATGATTAAAATTACCTAAATTTTCAAAGGTCGGTTGAGGGTAAATATAACAGACCTTTTCCCGTTCTATAAAACAGCCAATGGGCCAGTGAAACAACATCGATAACAACAACAAAAAAGCTGAACTTTCATGCAAGAAAGAGGATTGGGAAGCGCTTTTTAACCGGCTTCAAAAAGAAGGAGGTTATCAATTCGACCTGTATGTATGGTTTGTCCATGTTCACGCATAACTTTCTTAAATATGAACCGATTTTGATAATTTTTTTTTTTTTTGTTTGAAAGTGTAAGTCACCCATTTGGTCCCATTCCAATTTCATCAAAATCTGATGATTAGAACATTTTATAAAAAATAAAAACTTTAAAATTCAAATCCTTTTTGAAGCAGTCGCCCAGTTATAAGCGCTCATATTTCATACTGTTACTCTTACAGAGATACGAGATCTTTCAAAGTGCGAAAACTTAGCTGGACAAGGGCGGAAATCCAGATAGATTTTTCGCTGGTAGTGAAACGAGACGGACCAATCAGTAGCCTTCAGTTTTGCGAACTTTACGCTGTTTGCAAAAATGCAGCATTCTGATTGGTCGATCTCATTTCGCTAAGAGCGAAAAATCTATCTGGATCCCGCCCATTCTATCATCCACCAAACCGGAAGGCCCACAAAGACACAAACCGATATGGAAAGTCGGTGTCGAAAAGTTGAAAATCAACCTTTAAAGTTTCTCATGTATCAGAGCACAAGTACAACGCCTAGAATAAATAGTATGGATATCTGCTATCCAAACAGCACTAAAAAAATATATCCCTTAAATGTGCAATGTTGCTGTAATCCAATGAGCCGATCGCAGCGACATCTGAGTTACATTTTCAAATTTCAGTGTAAACATTGTATTATAACAGCGGTCTTGGAGTTTTAGAAAATATCTTCAGATGTCGCTCCGATCGACTCTTTGGATTTCAGCATCGTTTTACATTTAAGGGATATAATATTTTAGTACTTTCTAAGTACTACTGCTACAGAGTCTAGAATATATAGTGTGGAAATAGTCTATCCCTGTAATACTTAAAAAAGTGCTAAAATATTGGATCGTTTAATATTGGATTGTTTTAGAAAATATCTTCAGATGTCGCTCCGATCGACTCTTTGGATTTCAGCATCGTTTTACATTTAAGGGATATAATATTTTAGTACTTTCTAAGTACTACTGCTACAGAGTCTAGAATATATAGTGTGGAAATAGTCTATCCCTGTAATACATAAAAAAGTGCTAAAATATTGGATCCCTTAGTATCAAACGATGCTCAAATCCAATGAGTCGATCACAGCGACATCTGCAGGATATTTTCTATAACTCCAAGACGATTTGGTCTAGACGTTGTAATAATACGATGATGTTTACTTTTAAGCTGGTAGACAGGAGGTGCTGGGTCATTCCATGTCAGTTCAGGCAGGCATGTAACCCACCATCACAGATTTTGATGAAACTGCGTGTGTTTGTTCCTTTTATTAAGATATGATTCCCAGTATTTTCTTTTACTCCTTGGTCAAATAGTTTCTGAGAAAAAAATTGTCAAAATTTTGAAAACTGCCATCAGTTGGCATTCTTGACTGCTCGATTTTCAAATGTAGCATGACATAAATATGATCATATTTCAATATCTATTCCACAAATCATCTTCAAATAATTTATGCATAATATATAGGGTATGTATTTTATGAAAAAAAATACTGTTACGCTTATATAACATTTTAAGTGTGTCTAAAAAAATGTTTAATCTTTGAAGTCGTGATTTTTTATGAAAAATAATGCATTACCTAAAATAGCATTATTAACAAAAGGCGGTATTTTTATTAAATTTATTTTTTGTGGGGGATATACTTAAAGGTGTCCTTTACCTGATTCTGAAATAAAAGTAGTGGGATTTTGGGTGTTTTTAGTAGTATTTCATATTTAAAAATATTTTTAGGCGTATTTCAAATCAAATCAAGCAGAGTCATTCCATGTCAGTTCGCCTAAGATATTTAATTCACTGTCACAAATTTCAATGAAACTGGGTATGTTTATAGCTCATTTTAAGACAGGATCAAGGAAATTAAAGGTGATTACAAGTAAAATATTTTTTAAGATAAAAAAAATATCTAAATTTTGAAATTTTTTTAAAAATGTTTTTAATGGCAGATCTATATTCAAAGACTGCATAAAAAAAAGTCATTTCAATATAAAATCACTAAATAAGTTTCAAATAATGTATATGTGACAAATAATGTAGGCAGATTATTATTTATTGTTGTTTGTCATGTTTAAATGCTAAGAGTGTGTTTAATCTTGTGAATTCTTAAAATCAAGAATTTTGTGAAAAATAATGTGTTAATCAAAAATTTATTATTAACCAAAGGCAGGCTGTTATTACTTTTTTTAACTGTACGTAAAAATATCTTTTCAATAGTTATAAAATAAAAATAGTGAAAATATGAGCAATTTTAACAAAATTTTCATAAAATGTGAATGTTTAATGATTGAAGCTATTGAAGCGTATTGAAGCTTTTCATGCTAAGATGTACTAAAATGACTACGATATCGTGTATTTCTACTCTTGCTTAAATATAATACATACAATAATAAAATAAAGAATATTATTTACAGCAATAAAAATTAAATTAAATAGTACCAGTTCCTTTACCAACACTACATTGCTCAACAGCCGACTTAAAATCAACAGCCCGCACTCTTATTGAAAAATACTTTCAACTGTTCAAATAATAAATAAACTGCATTTAAAAATTTTAATATCAACTTATTATCTTAAGACGATAATAATAACTAAACAACATGATGAATTTATAAATCAGCTTTTAATTGAAAAGTCATGAAATGGTCCCTTTAAATATTGTTGTTCATCGAGTCAATCAAAACAAATTACTATATAAAAAAAAAAAATAGTGAGCCTAATATATTGACTGCAATGACACTTCTAACAAAACTAATTAATTCATTACCATCTGAAATCAAACCCGAAAGATCAAAAAGAAAAAAAAACATCTGTAGTGTGAATGTGACATACTCAGTGGTTGTTGAGGTATGTCTTTGTGACATTTTCACCTGTACTTCAATAAAATATAAACATGTAAGCTGTTTTCATTCATCCAAATTAAGTAACACAATTATAAAATTTTGTTGTCATTACACCAGATGTTAAATTTTTCGTTACATACTATTAGATAAGTTCTTTACTTTTAGACATTATTGACATAATATCATAAAATTTGCTATATGTATTTTCTGTAAGTGTATAAACAATATATATATGCTTTATTAAACATAAATGAATAATTTTTAAATAATTTGTTTGAGAACAGGGATATATATACACACATATATCTGTTGAAAATCCATCTTTCAGCAATATTGTGATGAAATAAATCAAATTACCGTAATTTCCGGTGTACAGCCCGCGGATCATACAATCGTGTTTCGACCCAGAAATTTTTAAAAATAAAATGTAACTTTTTAGATCACAGTAAATATTGGTCTTCAAATACTGAATAAAATTTCTGGGTCCAAACTGAATTGTTTGATCTGCGGGCTATACACCCGAAATTACGGTACATATCATTAGAAACTGAATAAAGTTACAAAAGTGCAACTCATTAAGTTTTAAATATTTTTTTAGATATAGTTATTTGAAAGATATAAATATAATGGATTATGCATTTTTTGCATATATTTAAAGCACAATACGTCAAAATTTTCTTCAACAGAGTGAAATTTGTTTTTTTTTTTTCAATATTAGCAGCTCAATGCTAAATTTTCAATATTAACAGCCAAATATGAGTTTAAAGATTAGGACTGTCATTTTGAAAATTTCTATTGGGCGGTGAGGAGCAAGTGATTTTTCTCTTTTTTGGAAAGGGATAATTGCTCTTCGCCCTAGAAGTTTTACTAAAAAACAAAATTGTTTATTTTTTTCCCTTAAGAAACGAACATAAAAGAAAATTTGAAAAATAAAATAAATGTATAAATAAAAATATTTCCAGGGATGATACATTGGATAGGTTTTACATTTGAAAATATTGATAATTTTAAATATGATTTAAATACTACTAAAACCAACCAAAATCCCACTATTTTTATTTCAGATCCAGTTATAATGTAGTATTATGTACAATTTAAAATTAAAAAATTAGTCATAGAAACTCCGCCTCTGATTGATAAAGATTTTTTAATAATTTCATTATTTTTTGTAAAATATTTTTGATTTCAAAGATTATACAATTTTTTAGACACATTTAAATATATTTTTTAACATTACATCAATATTTTTTTCATAATCTACATACATTATTTACCTTGCTTAAATTATTCGAAGAAGATTTCTTTATTAGTTATTGAAATATGATTTTATATATAAAATGAGGCCTTTGAAAATTGAACAATCATTAATGGCAACTCGTGGCATTTTTCCAAAATTTTGATAATTTTTTTCTCATATGTTCACTATTTTTATTTTATAACCATTTAAAAGATATTTTTACGTACAATTAAAAAAAATCAATAACACCCTGCCTTCGGTTAATAATAAATTTTTGATTAACACATTATTTTTGACAAAATTCTTGATTTTAAAAATTCATAAGATAAAAGACACTCTTAGTGTTTAAACATGATAAAAAACAAGAAATAATAATCAGCCTACATTATTTGTCACATATACATTATTTGAAACCTATTTAGTGATTTTATATTGAAATGACTTTTTTTTTTTTTTAATGTAGTCTTTGAATATCGAACTGTCATTAAAAAAATTTAAAACAATTTTTCAAAATTTTGATATTTTTTATCTTAAAAAATATTTTACTTAGGATCAAGAAAATTAAAGGTGATTACGTCTTAAAATAAGCTATAAACAAACCCAATTTCATTGAAATTTGTGACAGTGATTAAATGGCTTAGGGGAACTGACATGGAATGACTCTGCTTGATTTGATATGAAATGCACCTCAAAATATTTTTAAATAGGAAATACTACCAAAAACACCCAAAATCCCACTATTTTTATTTCAGAATCAGGTAAAGGACATCTTTAAGTATATATCCCATAAAAAATAAATTTAATAAAAATACCGCCTTTTGTTGATAATGCTTTTTTTGTTAATGCATTATTTTTCATAAAAAATTCACGACTTCAAAGATTAAATATTTTTTTAGACACACTTAAAATATTATAAGCGTAACAATATATTTTTTTCATAAGCTGCGTACCCTAAATATTGTGCATAAATTATTTGAAGATGATTTGTAGAGTAGATATTGAAATATGATTATATATATGACATGCTACATTTGAAAACCGAGCTATCAAGAATGCCAACTGACGGCAGTTTTTCAAAATTTTGACAATTTTTTTCTCAGAAACTATTTTACCAAGGAGCAAAAAAAATTACTGGTGATCATATCTTAATAGTAAGAACAAACACACGCAGTTTCATTAAAATCTGTGATGTTGGGTTACATATTGATATTTTACTGCCTGATTTGACGTGGAATGCCCCGCTGGGTTCGATCCTAATCGCGCCCGTCGGCCTAATTGTTCGGAGTTTTCGTGGTTTTCTTTGAACCTTGGATTTTCCAAGCGTTAATACGGGTTAGGTTCCCTTAGAAAGACCCCCATGGAGGTCACTTCACCCCCTTAGGGCCTATATCCCTCGTGTTGATAATTGGCCGTCATAAACACAACAACAACGTTTACTTTTAAATTTGAAAATATATCTCTGATGTCGCTGCGATCGGATCTCTGGATTTCAGCATCATTGCACATTTAAGGGATACAACTTTTAGTGCTGTTTGAATAACATATTTCCGCACTATGTATTCTAGACGCTTTACTACTGCGATAGTCAGTCAGTAATGTTCTGGATACCTGAATCTGGGGAACCAATGAGAACTGTTCAAGATCTGAACCCAGTAGATATTGTGAACATGCTTACAGCATCTAGAGCTGGACCAAATTACAGCGTCTAGAATATATAGCGTGGAAAGCTGCTATCCAAACAGCGCTAAAAGTTCTATTCCTTAAATGTGCAATGACGCTGAAATCAAGGGTGCCGATCGCAGCGACATCTGTGATATATTTTCAGATTCCAAAGTAACCATCGTATTATACTACAGCGTCTAGACCAAATCGTCTTGGAGTTATAGAAAATATCCTGCAGATGTCGCTGTAATGGACTCATTGGATTTCAGCATCGTTTGACATTCAAGGGATCAAATATTTCAGCACTTTTTTAAGTATTACGGGGAAAGCCGATTTTCATATTACAGTACATTCGTCTTGGGGTTTTAAAAAATATTCTGCAGATGTTGCTGTGATCCACTCATTAGGCGCGCCACACACCTGAGAGACATGCGACAATAATTGTGAGACATGAGGCAAATTCTGCTGTTCAAATCGGTTTTTTCTTTGTTAACAGGGTGAAATTGCCGCATGCCTCACGCTTTTTTGTCGCATGTCTCCTTGGTGTGTGGCGCGCCTTAGATTTCAGGATCGTTTGACATTTAAGCGATCCAATATTTTAGCACTTTTTAAAGTATTACTGGGATAGCCGTTTTCCACATTATATAATCTAGACGATATGTAGTTATGTAACAGAAAATGTCTAGGTTTGCTATAGTTTGGACATAAGTTTCTCTCAAACCACTTTACCGCGCTCTGATGTGTAAACTTTACTGATGGATTGTCAGCTTTTGCACACCCAATTCCGATGTCCGTAGGTATCGATGTGGCCCTTATAGTTTACTGGATGCGGTAACTTTCCGAAGTGCGAGATCTTGTCTAGAAAAGATGCCGCATTCAGAAAAACTCAAATGTCTAAAACGTTGCTAACCGACATCGGAAGTGGGTATCAAAAAGCTTACAATTCAATAGCAAAGTGGCCTTATACATCAGAGTTCAGCAAATTGTCTCCATTAGTCGGTGGACTGCAAAGTGAATCCATATACAGTACACATAAAAGTGCCTTCTTAAGTGTAGCAGCACTGTCTTCGGTTATCAGATTCAGACTAAATACCTAATCATTGACGCTCATGTCTGATGTCTTTACTGCCTAAAGAGATATGAGAATGGTGACATACGGAAAAAATTATTGATTGATAGATTCTGGACAAAAGCTGTCGCCATGAATCTTGAAGATCTTGCTATTATTGCGAAACTAAAGCTTGTTAAATTGTACGTCACACGTATAATCAAACTTGTAAAAGCGAGTATCACCAAGTTCTGGAGTAGAAAACGTCTAGTTTTGCCCTAGTGTAGGCAAACACGTATGTATAAACAGAGTCTGAGCATTGTATGTCACCATTTTCAAATAGAGGCACCTTACATGAGGAAACAATTGATGGAGATTATCGGAAAAGAATAATGTAGAATTATGGACCACATGATTGGTTTATTGAATACATATGTCCTACCTGTGTGCTTGGCGCCAGGTACCCGCTTATAAGTTATCGTCAATATACAGGAACGGGATAGCACAAGGAAATTTACAGCACCACAGTATTACATCCGGGAGCTCCACAAAGAGTGTGCAACGGAGCCAGCGAGATTTGAATCCGCAACCACCTACACTCTCAAGCAATCAGCGGCGTAATGCCTTGACCACTCAGCCACGGTGGGCCCTGGACTACATTTTCAAACCTGAAAAGTCTACAGCTTTTTGGATGTCAATATTTTAGTACAGAAAATTTTGCTTTATTTGATAGGAGAATTTTTTTAATTTAAAAGGACACACTCTATAAAAATTACAAGTTCGCAAAAAGGCAGGCTTCTGATTGGTCAATCTCATTTCGCTAACAGTAAAAAATATATCTGGGTCCTGGTCAATATACTTGAAGGGTCAATATAAATATTACTACATAGTCTGCATTTTGCTTCTTGACAATGGAGTCCTATAAAAAATAATTCTTGGATGTAGACCGTGGCTAAATGGTTAAGGCGCCTCACCACTAATCGCTTGAGATTGTAGTTGGGCTGCGGGTTCAACTCCCGCTGGCTCCGTTGCACACTCTTTGTGGAGCTCCCAGATGTAATTCTCTGGTGTTGTAAATTTTCTTGTGCTATCTAGAACCCCCCCCCCCCCCATCCTTCAAAGCTCAAAGTCCTTGCGCTGTTTCCTCCTTGTATATTAACGATGACTTATAAGCGGGTCCCTTATGTCAAGCACACAAGTCAGGTGTATGTTATCAATAAATAAATGAATGTAGACTGTTGTGAATACAATTTACTTGTTTAAGTCATAAAATATCATAAGTATTAAATGCTAATAAAATCAACGCTTCTAATGAAATTATAGAGAATTTATTAAAAACTATTTGTTTAATAAATAATTTTTGTAAATTATAATTTATTTAACAACTAATTTACTTATTCAGCAGATGTTGAAATCCGGATAATTATGTGTTACGGTATGAATAACTAAAAAGTAGGAAAGAAAATAATCTTTTCAAAAAAAAAAAAAATATTAACCGACTTCAAAAAAGCGCTAAAAAGAATTAAATAAATCTTTAAACTTCTCTAATGACGAAACATTATCCATTAACTGCACATCGGACATCATGTATCGGCATAAAAACGTTAAAATTAATATATAGAATTTAATATCTACCAAACATGGATTTTCTGGAGAATAATTTTTACAAAAGATTAATTTACATATTTATGATTGAATTTATGAATATGTACATATAAAAAGTAATCAATTACTTTTTGAAGTTGGTGCCAAACATTCACAATCGATAATGATTAAACAAATAATTTGCTGAAGAAATAGAGCATTTTTTAAATTTTGTATCATATTTTCCACCATCACTTTATTCATGGTAATAGCTACAATATATTCACAATTTTACTATACTTAAGATAGGTTGGCACCAACTTCAAAAAGTAATTGATTACTTTTTATATGTATATATCCGTAAATTAAATCATAAATATGTAAATTAATCTTTTGTAAAAATTATTCTCCAGAAAATCCATATTTGGTAGATATTAAATTCTATATATTAATTTTAACGTTTTTATGCCGATACATGATGTCCGATGTGCAGTTAATGGATAATATTTCGTCATTAGAGAAGTTTAAAGATTTATTTAATTCTTTTTAGTGCTTTTTTGAAGTCAGTTAATATTTTTTTTTTTGAAAAGATTATTTTATTTTCTACATTTTACTTCTTAAAATCTCTCTATTCTAAAAAAAAGTAACTACCGCTGTCACCGCCGCCGCCGCCGCCGCCGGTTTTGATTTTTTTGTGACCGGAGGTCTTTCTTCGTTAATATTAACAAAAATAATGCATACAAAAATATGAAAATCGGTGGTTTTATACAGAAATGTTTGATAAACACGCTGATGCAGACAGTTTTCAAATCGAAGAATTATTTTAAGAGTTATTTAATGCTAAAGTTGGACAAAATCGTTCCACTAAAAAAGTTTTATAGCAGTAATAACTATACATGGCAGTGTAATCATTTTTAGATCATTTTATGCGTTAGAATTTGCCGGAGTGCAGATTGCATTAATTTTTTTATTTTGACTCATTTTTTCAGGTTTTATTTCTATTTTAAATTCAAATTTTCAGCATTTCTAGAGATATTTTTTACAGATTTCAGAAAATTGTACTAATTTAAACTGTTGCCAACTGTATAAAAAGCATAAGCAATAATGTTTGCTTCAAATTAAAAATTTATTTACACGTGACTATTATAAACAGGAAAAAAACTTTCAAATTAGAATTAAATAATTACGTATAAGAAGCAGGAACTTATTAAAAATTACGTCATAAAAAGTATACACGTGAATTTTAAAAGAGAAAGGATATTGTAAAATAATAAATTCATTAACATGCGTTAGAAGTCTTAGGAGAAATTACGTCATATTTAAGTCACATTATAGTTATTACATAAAATGAACACAAAATAATATTGCAAAAAAAGTTTAAATTTAGAAATTGCGCTAGACATTTATTTGATATTTTGAGAATTAATTTAAAATGTCTCATTTAAAAGAACTTTCTTTTCGCTTTGTTAAAAAATACCAGGAGACAAAGACTCTCTTTACTTAATTCCTTTTATATTAGCTTATTTTGAAATGTTGTTACACGTGTATACGTCATCAAGTTATTTTTACTTCGACGTTTTATTTGTGTTTTTATTAATGTTGTACGAATTTATTTGTTCTTTCGTTATTTAAAATAAAAATTATATCAATTTGTATAATTTGGCAAGTGGTTTGGCGATTTATATAATTTGGCGAAATTGGTCGACAGGATAATCAAGTAGTACCGCAGCGGATTTGGCGTTAAAATTCCCCAATCAAAGAGAAATGAATAGAAATTCGTTTATAGGGAGATCGCCACTGTTTTTTAAATTATAATTCAATCTTTCGAAATCTTTTTAAAGCCGATCAAATTAGCGTCCATTTAGAGTCTGCGGTGTCTGGACGGGGGTTGGCGAGCGTAGCTCGTAGGGGGCCGAGCCCCCTAGTATTTAAAAAAGTTATTGCCAACTTTTACCGATTCCCATCGTCATAATTTTCACAAAATTGTTTATTCAGAACAACGATAAATTAGTGAAGAAATGTAATAATACATGATTATTTTTTAAAGTACGTTTTAATTTTTAATGCGTGAAATACACTTGCAGAGGTTTTAAAAATATCTCTCAAGCAAATATGAAGGATTTTAAATAAAGCATCCTTTAAATGGGAATTTTATTTTTAAAAAATCCTAGAAACAGAAAACCTTCAAAAGGGCGCTAATAAAACCTTCAAAGTTCGTCGCGTTGGACAGCCCTGCTCTAAAAGACCCTGTCCCACATCTTTTACAGAGTCTCCAACGAAACTTAAAGCTCTGCTGCACTGTTTCTTTGGAGATTGGATTTCGCACCCCGATCGCGAAATCCAATGTTAACCTATGGGAAAACTTTGAAGCGCGATTACTCATTTCCAAATATAATTATTAAAATACAGTTTTCACCATCAGAAGGAAGACATCAGATGCCGATGATGTGCGTTTTTAAAAATTATCTGCGTAAATTTTAAGTACATAAAAAATACCTATAAACATTAAAATTTCCATTTGATTAAATTGTATCATCTTCTTCAAAATACTTAAAATTTACGTAGCGCACATCATCAGCATCGGTCGTCTACTTTCTGATGGTAAAAACGGTATTTTAATAATTATATTAGGTAATGAGTCATCGAGCTTCCAAATTTTCCTATAGGTTAACACGGGATTTCGAGATCGGGAAGTTTCAGTACAGCGAAGCCTTAATGGTCTATTTTAGCCTCTGAAACATTTTAAAGTACTTGAAGACAGAATAGCAGAAAGAAAAACAAATACTTTATACGAAAGTAGAGAGATAAAAATAACTTTAATCTGGACAACTATGCAGTTATAAAAAAAATGAGTGAAAATCATTTCCCTTTTATATATAGTAAAAATTATTCTAACATTCCTTTTAGATTTCTAATTAATATGAGCCGAATATAATATCGGAAAAATCTGCCATTTATGATCTAAGCGTAGTATTTTTAAAAAGACAAAGCACTTACCTTTTATTTATGGTTTATATAATTAACAATTTTAACCTTTCATTTATTAATTAAACAGTAAAGAATTTTTTTTTAAATGGCATCATAAAAAAATAAAAAAACCCAGATAGATCTAACCCAGATGCAATATGCTTTTCCTGTATACGACTTTTTTATATATAATATGTTTTATTTGATTGTTTGGAATACGTAGATTTGGATTTTTTTTTCTTTTTTAATCGCTTCAAAACAGGAGTGTAATAAAATAAAAATTATATTTAGACCAATTATATTTTTTTAACATCTAAATAAATTTTATATATAATGATTTCATTTAATAAAATTCTCATTATGTTTAACAACATCTTAAGAGCATAAATGAGCATAAATGTATAAATGCATAAAGGTGATAAGAACAGATATTGAAAATTTTGGATCACATTGTCATTGATGCAATCAAAAGTAAAGGAGAAACTCAATTTTTTAAAGACCATTCATCTTTTTTTGTTTTAAATTTATTCAAGGTCTAACAGCTGACAGAGAAGCATTCAGAAAGAAGCATCCTTTATTTTTCAAATGAGTCGTAACCCATAAACAAGTGAGGTTTTGAATATTCATACATACGCCATTAACAAATATAAGATGTTTCACGCGATCCTTGATCTAAATATAAAGAAGTAACTCATTTATGTTTTAAAAACATGCTTTTTCAATACCATGTTTACCGCTCAAAAGGTTATTCATTAATTCGTTTGTAGCAAACAGTATTTCCTGATAATAATCATCTAATTATAAGAGCAGTCTCAAATCATTTCACTAGCCCCTAGGCAACAAGTTTTTTTTTTTTTTTTTTTTTTTTGAAGGTCTTTGTTTTAAAGATTTTCTTTTGCAATGTAATGTAACAAACGGGCACATTCTGATAACATACTTTTAAAGAATGTTTTTAATTAATGAATGCCGAATCGAAAAAGTATGTATGTTTATAAGTTATGTTTTAGCAAAGAACAGTATTTTAAAAAGTTTACTTTTTGAATAGATAATTTTTTATGACTAATGTAAATTATTAAATCTGTAGCGTCAATTTTGGGTAATTGTGAACAAATTTTACTAGTTTCAACTGCTGATAACCTTAAGGAGCACATGTTCTATGTAAAACCTTGTAAAATCGCCACATATCTATTGTTTCACTCCGTTACTTCAATTATAATTAGTTATTGATGCTGTACACTGTAAAAAAAAATCTGTAAAGTTACTAAAGTTTTTTCTAGGAAACTGGGATTCCTAGAACTTTTCATGTAACGGCAACAACAAAAATTCCTGTAACAGCGTCTGTTACAGGAATTTTTCTTGTTATAGGTCATTGTGAATTTTCGGAATGCTTTTTTAAAGTTTAAATACGGTTCTCTAATCACCGCATAAAACAAGTTTAACTGCACTCATCTATAAACTCACTTTCGAGCAATTAAATATCTGCCCATTCAAAACATGATTGATATATTTCTAATTTCAAACAATAAACTAGAGGAACTTGTATAACAACTGGTCAAAATTTTTTGAGATTTTCAGCGTTTTCTTTCAATTCAGTTGATGAAGTTAGTTTTATTTCTAAACAATTATAAATTTGTGACTTAAATAAGAAAAAAGAGATATATAATACTATAACCACTATTGCTCATGTTTATAAATCCTTTACATACTCGTTTTAACCCCTTGGGGACGAGCGACCAGTATACGTGCCGCGTAAGGAGCTCAGAATCCGTGATTATTCTCACCAGTAATTTTTTTTTGTAAATTTTTCCTTATTTAATCCGAGAATTTTCCCGATTCAATTAGGCAAAAAAATCTGTTTTGAAAAACCGGTAATAAAAGATTAAAAATTCTGTACAAAGACGCTGTACCGAAGGGGTTAAGGTGATAATACACCTTTATTGGACAAATAAAAACCATTCATACCCTGGGTATGCACGCGTTCTCTCGGGTTAATTAAAAAAAAAAAAAGTTTTTCTGATGCACTTAAGGTGTATTATCACCTTAACCCCTTCGGGACGAGCGTCTTTGTACAGAATTTTTTATCTTTTATCACCGGTTTTTCAAAACAGAATTTTTTGCCTAATTGAATCGGGAAAATTCTCGGATTAAATACGGCAAAATTTACAAAAAAAAAAAATTACTGGTGAGAATAATCACGGATTCTGAGCTCCTTACGCGGCACGTATACTGGTCGCTCGTTCCCAAGGGGTTAAAACGAGTATGTAAAGAATTTATAAACATGAGCGATAATGGATATAGTATTATATATCTATTTTTTTCTTATTTAAGTCACAAATTTATAATTGTTTAGAAATAAAACTAACTTCATCAACTGAATTGAAAGAAAACGTTCAAAATCTCAAAAACTTTTGACCAGTTGTCATACAAGTTCCTCTAGTTTATTGTTTGAAATTAGAAATATATCAATCGTGTTTTGAATGGGCAGATATGTAATTGCTCGAAAGTGAGTTTATAGATGAGTGCAGTTAAACCTGTTTTATGCGGTGATTAGAGAACCGTATTTAAACTTTAAAAAAGCATTCCGAAAATTCACAATGACCTATAACAAGTGTGTTTTTGCAATATACAGGGTGTCCATAATTAAGCGACTCCATTTTAAAATTCTCTCCAGACGAAACAATTATGCATAAAGTTATGAAATTTTGTGAAAGACACAATAAAGGGAGGGTAATTTGTTTAAACGGACCTTTATTATGTCCTCCAAAAACTTCACAGCATTCTAAACAGTTTCATCTTTAGACAACTTTAAAATAGGGTCGTTTAATTGTGGACACCCTGTATTTACAAAAGAAAATTTTGCAGTGGATAGGGACCGCATAAAAAAAGTCTCACATAGAAAACTTTCAAAGTCTCACGATGCAGCTAGAATTTTTCATAGTTAAATAAAAATTTAATCTACACATGAGAATTCATGATACAGACTTTAAGGGTTGGTACAGGACACTATAACAATCATTTATTGTATAGGAATGTATGGGCGTAAGTGACGCATTGAGGCACAAACACTGGAAATAGACACGGAAGGAATGTTTATTGACACGTCTCTGATAAGTTTTATGTTTAGAATAAATGTTCAAAGTTGCGTCATCGAAGAGTAATACATGCCTGGAAGCATCGAGAGAGTGATTGGCATACAGATTTAAAGATGCCAGGTATTTCACGCAGCAGCGACGGATATTCGAGCAACGAGATCCTCCTGGAGTCTCATAAATACGCAAGGTCTACTATTCTTGATAAATGCGCACGACCAATCCATCGTGCCTCAAAAGTAGCACCCAGGTAATTGCTTACAACAGTGCTGAAATGAGCTAGCACCCCATCCCGCTGAAAGCACAGTAGCTTAAGATTTCATACGGAAAAATCTTGAAGTAGTTCTGATTAAACTTCTTCCAGAAAAATACGATTTAACTGCCTGCATTGCGTGATGGACCAGCCCTTTAGCCACACTGATCTCCCGATTTATCGACCCTCGAATACTTCTTATGGGAACGTTTGAAGAGTTTTGTTTATGCGACTTTATTGACGATCTCATCGCTTGAATATCCGTTGCTGCTGCACATGTGCCTGAAATACCAAGCAGTTTTGGATCTGTACGCCAATTGCTCTATTGATGCTGCCAGGCATGCATTACATGAGGTGTAAGCATGAGGGTTGACGCACTTTTGAACACTTATTGTAAACATAACACTTGTCAAAGACTTTGTCAATAAAAATTCCTTTTATGTCTCTTTCCTGTATTACATTCCTATGCAATAAATAATTGTTACAGTGTCCTGTACCAACCCTTAAAGTTCGTATCATGAATTCGTGATCAACCTGGTATATAACAGCTGCTGATAAAATCGGAAATCCAAAGAAACAAATAGCAGGGTTTTTTTTATGTAAAAGAGCTAATGCAAATTTTTAAAATTAAGAAAGAACTTGCATTCCTTCACTGATACTAACCGTAATTGAAACGTCAGCAATGACAATGGAGTTATGAATAAAGAAGAGGGGACATAGTGTATTATCTACATTTTGCGAATGAAGTAACTGAGGAGGTTGCCACAAGATGGCGGCTGCTTTTTTTAAAATCGGATATACAGTTTCTGATTACCGCTAAAGCAAACTTCCCACCAGTAAAATTGAATAGAAAATTTCGTCTTATATAAGCGTCTTATTCATGGAAATATTTTCTCACAAATATGATAAAATCTTCTATCTGCTTTTAGTAGTGTCTGTTTGCCTGGTAAAACAATCAGTTTGTTTCATTGGTGGCGAATATGGCGAAAACGCAGGGCCTGACTTCCGCCAAAGTAAACTTCTACCAGTAAAAATGAAAATCTGTTTCTGCCATTATTTATGATGAAATTTTGCATTAATAACGCTTTTAAATAAGGAGAAAATTTCTATAAAAATTTGCTGGTAAAAGTTTCCACCGGTGATAATCAACCTCTGCAAAAGCGTTTACAATTGAAGCTTCACTATTTTAAGGATATGTCAGTTCCTCCTTCTTAATAGTTCCATGGCAATGACATCCAACGAAATTGTTTTTTATCTGCTGGAAGAAAAACATGTTATAGTAAACGCTAAAAGCGACAAGAAAAAATATGAATGGTCGTCTGTGACTTCATGAGATGAATGTCAATTGGTATAATATGATAAATAAAGAAGAAGTGACAAATAGCAACACACCAGACTAAATAATATTTAAATGAAGTTAATTAATGCAGCTAAATAGTATAATTAATATAAAGTATTATTTTACAAATGTTTCACGCTCTCAGTATGTTTTCCTTTTCACTTAATTGAACAGGTTTGCTGAGAGGTAGTTTTTTAAGGGAATTAACAATTTATGAAATAATTTTGAAAATAAACAAAAGAGAAAAATGTAGAAATCCTGCTTAACTCATACATAGTTTATTCTTTTTTCTTTTTACATTCAAATATATGTATGCAATTAAGTAATTAAAAAAAGCTATACTTTTAGAAAAATAATACCATATATTTCTTATTTAAAACATCCGTAAATAACTATAAATGTTTATATAACTTTTCAAAAAAGGTTTAATTTTTTTTTTCATTTTCTTAATTGATAAAACAAAATTAAATCATTAAAGAATTTTCGATTATCGGAATAAGGAAGGGGAAAAAAAGGATAAATTCAATCTTTTATAAATAGTTTTCATGTAAAAACAAACGGTATACGGTCGTTTTAAAGCACACAAAAATTATGTTGAAACGCAAATAATATTTTCTTTATTCCTATCCAAACAATTAACTAGAAAAATTCACTTTGTGGAATACTTAATAGCAAATTAAAAATAAAATACAGAAAATCTGTTTTCGACCCAAAAGCTGTGTCTTTGAATCCCATAATCTGCGATATTAAAAAAAAAAAAAAGAAAGTGGTATGTCTCAGTGGTATAATGTTTAAAAGGCCAGCATGTGATAATGCCTAAGTAGTCAGCGATACTTGGGATTCAGAGTTTAAATGTATCGACTAAAGAAAGAGGTTTTTTTTTTTTTTTTTTTAATGTTATTTCGTATTTAAAAAATAATAATTTTTCGAACTATTTAAAGTTCATATAGTTGGATTTTATTTTTTATAACGTTAATAAATATGAAGAATTTCCAAAGTTTAAATGAAAAATTTTAGTTTTTACTATTTTGTAGCTGCTACCAGAGTTGTATGTTTTTAAAAGTAATGTTACTAAAATATCATTTGGGAACAATGATTGACATATGTGACTTCAAGAACTAACAATCTTTAAATATTTTAACAATGTGTCTTTTAAGTGTAATTAATTTGCGTAAATTTAGTATGGCAAAAAATAAATAAATATTTTATACATTTATGGCTTAAGGTATTTGCTACGTTCGAAGAACTTAAAAAAATGTACGTTATTGACTAAATACAAATATTTTTAGTTCAATTGCAATACAGAATGATGGAAAAACATAACTTCCTCCCTATATCTTCATAATATTTTTTTTACTGTTTTTTTTTTTTTTTTGCCATTTTTTAGCAAAATTTCATGCTTACTCCAGACAGCGTACACTCAATTCAACTAAATATATTTCAATTTCCTTTGTGCTACATACTACTATTACACTTATCTGGGCACTGAACTGGGCGTTTTACAATATTTTCAAAAGTAACTGAAATATTTCAAAAAATAAGTAAATAAATATTTTTAATTGAAATTTTTTTTTATATTCGAGTACCTATAAAATAATTACATTATCACATAGAGCTTAGATTCTAGTTCAGAACATAGTGAGTAGTATGGAAAGCATTCTGACAAAATTTCACTGAAATATGTTTAAAACATTTTTCGTAATGAAGTTTATCGAACTTGGAATTAACAGAAAAAACTGATTTTCCAGAAACCGCATTTAAGGATGTCTTTTTAGGATAAAAAGATATACAAAATTAATCTAGAAGTGTCAATTAAAGTTTATTAGCGTTTACGTAAGAAAATCATGCCTAGAAAGATTGTTTACATTCCTCTTGACCATCTTATGCCCACTTCGGTATTTGACTTATTGCTTTCTGTTTATTAAATTGGACACAACTCCTCTTCTAGTTATCGTAGGAATAAAATAAAAAAAGATTTGGAATCATAAAAAATTGCTCTTTCAAATAAAAACGATACAAAAAATATTTGAAATTTTTCACCAAAACGACCATTTTAATGTAGGCAGATACCTTAATTAATAAGTATTCTTCTCGCTTTTTTGCCACATTTGACCTGGCAACAATAACTGAGGCAAACATTTTTGTATAGGCCACCAGGCCTGCCATTCAATTATTCAGTCAAAAGTACAGTGTATCTCAATACAAACCTAATTCAGATTTTTGTTGATAAAATTAACATTAATCAGATATTTCACGATAATTTTAACAGAGTTATATTGCTTACAGCGAAATACGATCTCATCACGAGAAGCGCTGGAAATGTCCACCCTCCACGTCCAGACTTCACTGGGATAAACTTTCCGTAATTCAAAACCCAGCTAACTGTATGTACGGCATCACTGATCAAATTACAGTGCATTTCTAGTACTTTCCATTATGTCATCCTATTTCATCAAATTACAGTGCATTTCTAGTACTTTCCATTATGTCATCCCATTTCATCAAATTACAGTGCATTTCTAGTACTTTCCATTATGTCATCCTATTTCATATAAAGCAGGTTAATCTGATCAAAATTTGGTTAACATATATTCACTATTAGCCCAATGGTAGGGGAGCAAAAAAAGGCTCAATTCGGAAATAATTAAGGAAAAGCTGGAAATTGTTTTAATCCCTTCAGTTTATGCCTAGAATGAATATGCTACGTTTTCCCCCTCGTACTAGGTGAGCGTTAGAAATTATACATAGATTTATAGTAAAAAAACACGTCTTTTTAAAAATACCATAACACTATCTCGAAATCACTAACTTTTTCAAAAACATTGTCAATACAAATGTTGTAGAGCTTAAAATTCTGGATAAAATGAGTACCTACACTTAATACTTTTGTTGAATATTAAGGTCACAATTCTACTTTAAAATTTTAGCCCCGCGGTCAGACGGTTGAACTCAGAATTAATTAGGGGAAAACTGGAAATCGTTTTAATCTCTTCATATTAGGTCTAAAAGGAATATTCTATGTTTTCCCCTTCGTACTAAGCGAGCGTTAGGAAATATGTACACCATTTACATTCGAAAAACACGTTTTTTCTTTAATATTTTTAACAATATCTGAAATTGCGACCTTAATTTTGAACAAAAATATTTATGTGAGTATTCATTTTATTCAGAATTTTAAGCTCTACAATATTTGTATTGGCAATTTTTTGATATAGTTAGCTGTTTTGAGGTATTGTTAAGGTAATCTGGTCTCTCCTAGCTTGAAGCTCTTGATTAGTGATTAAGGCAAAATTTTGAAATAGAATTGCGACCTTAATTTTGAACAAAAATATTAATATGGGTGCTCCTTTTATTCAGAATTTTATGCTCTACAACATTTGTGTTGACAATGTTTTTGATAGACTTAGCTGTTTTGAGATATTCTTAGGTAACTTGGTCTCTCCGGACTTCAAGCTCTTGATTAACGATTAAAGAAAAATTTTGAAATTTGAATTGCGACCTTAATTTTGAACAAAAATACTAATGTGGGTGCTAATTTTATTCAGAATTTTAAGCTCTACAGCATTTGCATTGACAATGTTTTTGATAGAATTAACTATTTTGAGATATTGTTAAAAAAATTAAGGAAAAACATGTTTTTCGAATGTAAAGATGTACATATTTCCTAACGCTCACTTAGTACGAGGGGGAAAACATAGAATATTCATTTTAGACCTAATCTGAAGGGATTAAAATGATTTCCAGTTTTTCCCTAATTAATTCTGAGTTCAACCCCCTGACCACGAGGCTAAAACTTTAAAGTAGAATTGTGACCTTAATAATCAACAAAAGTATTAAGTGTAGGTACCCATTTCATTCAGAATTTTAAGCTCTACAACATTTGTATTGACAATGTTTTTGAAAAAGTTAATGATTTAGAGTTAGTGTAATGGTATTTAAAAAAAAAAAAAAAAGTGTTTTTTTTTTTTACTATAAATCTATGCATAATTCTTAATGCTCATCTAGTACGAGGGGTAAAACGTAGAATATATATTCTAGACCTAAACTGAGGGGATTAAAACAATTTCCAGCTTTCCCCTAATTATTTCCGAATTCAACTCCCTAACCACTGGGCTGTTAAAGTTTTGAACGAAAATTCGGGTCCAGATTGTATTTGATACATTAGGTAATAGAATAAAGCAGGTTAATCTGATCAAAATTTGGCTAACATATATTCACTATTGTTAAAGTTGTGAACGAAAATTCGGGTTCAGGTTGTATTTGATATATAGGGTAATTCAGAATAAAGCAGGTTAATCTGATCAAAATTTGGCTAACATATATTTACTATTGTTAAAGTTGTGAACGAAAATTCGGGTTCAGATTGTATTTGAGACATGGGGTAATTCAGAAAAAGTGCCCCTGGTGCTGTTGTCAGCGTAATTGATAATATAGTGAAGTAAAAATCAAATGTTTACATCACTGTTGACAGGATGAGATCATTCTCCCCGTTTCAGATTCACTGTTGACAGCACTTGTCAAATTCCTTAACAGTTCAAAGTGACAAGTATTTTTATAATGCCTTTGATTATTCTTCATTTCTATCAGATAAAATCAAGGTAAATCGTTGTTCTTCAACAATAATTGTTGCGTTATAATTACTCTAACAGAATATCAATAAATTTTGCACCAACTCAATTTCAAAGACCTACAGAAACCATGTTTATAATTACTCCAAATTTTTTGCAATATGGGTAATTATGTGTTTTTGCAATATACAGGGTGTCCATAATTAAGCGATTCCACTTTAAAATTGTTTCCAGACGAAACAATTATGCATAAAGTTACGAAATTTTGTGAAAGACACAATACAGGGATTGTAATTTGTTTAAACGGACCTTTATTATGTCCTCCAAAAACTTCACAGCATTCTAAACAATAGTTTCATCTTTAGACAACTTTAAAATAGGGTCGTTTAATTGTGGACACCCTGTATTTACAAAAGAAAATTATGCAGTGGATAGGGACCGCATAAAGAAAGTCTCACATAGAAAACTTTCAAAGACTCACGATGTAGCTAGAATTTTTCATAGCAAGATAAAAATTTAATCTACACATGAGAATATTTTATTTATTTATTTATTTATTTTACTTATTTTAGGCATGCAAAATTTTTGAGAATGTATATATTTATATATTATTTCTGGTAGCGCATTTTTTTTTTTTATGGTGATTTTGTTCAAAATCGCTTTCGTTACTAGGAGATATTAGAGTTTGTCTTTGAAAGAATTCTGTCTTTTTTAAAAGCTGAAACAAATACTCCAGTGATATAATCTCATAACTCGATTTGCGTTCTTTTACCACTGCTCAGAGGAGTAATCACATTACGTTTTCTTTTCGATCATTTTTTTTTCACGCAAAAAAAAAAAAAAAAAAAAAAAAAAAAAAAATCGCACAAAATAAGACCACACAAAAAATAAACATGATAATTTTTTTTTCTTAACAGGGCTGCCACAGGCGACTATTTTTTAATTCTATCCCGCACCACTTTTTCAAAACAAAAGTTTTTTATATACACTTTGTTAACATGTGCAAGAGAAATATACTACAAAATTTGTATTTTAAAAATTGTGGTGCGAATAGAATATAAAAGTAGTCCCCGGTGGCAGTCCTTGCTTAAGGAGGATTTCCCCATTTGTTATTTCGTTAATTTTCAATTGTCTGATTTATCTCTACAAAAGTTATCCATTGTAATATTAATTAAAATAAGAGTAAAACGTTCGAAATCGTAGATACGTTCAATTGTTATTTACAAAAGTTAATAATATAGTGATAGCAAATTTTTATGCTATAATTTCCTATGTATTATTATTATAGATGATTGCATTGGCTTATTGATATTTGCTACGTTTGATGTTAATGACTTTTTTATGTTAATTACACCAAAGGCAAACTCGTTAAATATGACATGATGACAATTAATGTTAGCTGTTGATTTAAAAAAAAGTGGCTTATTCTACCGTTTTTAGTGGTACATTTTTTGCAAGTGGACCAGTTAGCGCGAAGTTTGGTAATTCTTTTATTTTTTTTTCCGCACTAAATTATTATTTTTTTTCATTTTGAAATGGAGTAACATTATGACGTCAGCGTACGTGAGAATGATATCCTTCCTCTTTATGTAATGTAGTACGAACGCATATAATAAAAAAAAATAAGAGATCATTCATATTTTTTACTGATTTTTCGTTCATCTGTACTTCAAATTGCTCTTCTTAGAGTAAGCAAAACACGATTTCCTTTGACGTAATCGTGGAAGTAAAATTACTCCTATCACTATTACTGTTAATGCTCCATGAAAGAATATGATTTATTTATTAAAATTAAAACTTACTCTACCCCTACAACATTTAAACTTGTTATTAAATTAATACTTAAAATTACTCATATTATTATTACTGTTAATGTTCCATGAAAGAATATGAATTATTTATCAAAATTAAAAACTTACACTATGCCTACAAAGTTTAAACTTGTTATTAAATTTATACTTAAAACTGCTCATGTTACTATTATTGTTAATGCTCCATGAAAGAATATTAATTATTTATTAAAATTAAAAACCTACACTACCCCTACAATGTTTAAATTTGTTGTTAAATTTTTACTTAAAATTACTCATATTACTGTTACTATTAATGCTCCATGAAAGAATATGAATTATTTATTAAAATTAAAACTTACACTACCTCTACAACGTTTAAACTTGTTATGAAATTTATACGTAAAATTATTAATATTACTGTTACTGTTAATGCTCCATGAAAGAACATGAATGATTTATTAAAATTTAAAACATACACTACGCCTACAACGTTTAAACTTGTTATTAAATTTATACGTAAAATTATTAATATTACTGTTACTGTTAATACTCCATGAAAAAATATGAATTATTTATCAAAAGTAAAAACTTACACTACCCCTACAACAGTAAAACTTGTTATTTCCTCCCCTTCGGCTTTATATACAATACAGCTCATGTTCAAAATATTAGAATAATCACTTTTTTTTTTTTTTACAAATTGAAAATATCGTTTGGTAATTTAATATCTTTTAATGCAAATATGCAAACGATATTTTTATTAAAGACTTATTGTTTATTAAACTTATTTATTATCTTAAAATTAATATCATTTGTGAAAAGATTAATTGAAAAAAAAAATTCTTTTGAAAAGTCAAAATATTAGAATATTTTTTCAAGGGGTTCAAAATATTAGAATATTTCCAATTAATTCTCCTTTAATTATCACCAATTCATAACTGATGGCATCAGTGATTAAATTCAGACGATTTTATTTAAAATCAGTATTCTTTTTGCAGTTTGTTTGCTTTTTCGTCTTAAAATGGGTCGTGTGAGTGATATTCTTGAATCTGTTAAACTTCGTATGGTTGATTTGTATCGGCACGGAAAAAATCAATGTTATAAGGCGAATTATTTACATTGTCCGCAATCAAGCATTAGTAAAATACTAATACAATATTCAAAAAATGGAAAATTTCAAAATAATCGCCGAAATAGCGGCCGAAAACAAAAACATCTGCTAGAGATGACAGGAAACTGAAGCGCAAAGTTAAGAAAAACCGTTTTAAAAGTGTGCGATTTTTGCACCGAAAATGGAAAGAAGAAGGAAGTTGAAGTTGCTACATGGACAACATTAAGACGTCCCCATAAATTTAAGTTTGAATCTCGTGTACCGAAAATATAACCTCTCATGACTAAAAAACAAAAGCGTATAAGATTGAATTGATGTAAACGAAGACGTTTATGGAGCGAAGAAGATTGTAAAAATGTATTATATAGTGATGAAAGTATGTTTTGTGTTCCATATGGTAATCAAGGTGTTCGAGTTTGGAGAATGAAGCAAGAAGCATTTGATAAAGAATGCCTTAAACTTTCCCTAAAATTTGCTGCCAGTCTCATGCTTTGGGGTTGCATGAGTGCAGAAGGACCTGCAAAGTTATGCATTGTCTACGAAAAGGTTAACTCTCAGATATATCAAGAAATTTTGGAATATTACATGATTCCATCATCAGAATATTTATTTGAAGATGATTTTATCTTTCAACAAGATTTAGCGTCACCGCATACCTCGGTGCCAACTAAGAATTGCTTCAGCCAACGCAACATTAAGGTACTTCCTTGGACACCAAACTCACCAGACCTTAATCCCATCGAAAACTTATAGTGTATAGTGAAGAAAAAGCACCAAGAAAATCCTCCTTCAAGTAAAACTGAGTTAGTGGCACGTATAAAGTCTATTTGGACTAATATTGATAGAAATGTTTATAAACACCTTGTATATAGTATGCAAGATGGATTGTGTGCTGTTATGAAAGCTAAAGGGGATGCTACAAAATATTAACTACCATTCACTTCATAGTCATAAGGTAATATTCTTGCGTAAAATAAAATATTCTAATATTTTGAACCAATCTAAATTTTATTTTAATATTTTGATGTGTTTCAGAAAGCTGTATACCTAATTTATTGTACTGTATTTTATATTTTGTAAATGTTAAAATCTTATCTATATATCCCAGATTTAATTTATAAGAAATTTAATTGCATTTACTTAGTATCAAAAATAAATAGATGAAAAATATTTTTTCCTTATTACTTTTTCTCAATTATTCTAATATTTTGAATATAAGCTGTATATATTTGTATACATTATCTAGGCGAATCGCTAATTGCATTTAAACTGCAAATTTAATTTTGTCTGTGCGTTGTGTAAAATATGAGTGTTTTCATACAACTAACAATTTTAATATATACTTTTTTATCCTTTTAATCGTAAAGCAACAGTTTGCAACAATCAACCATATAAAAGTTTGACTTTTAACAAAAACTTGATGAAGTACTTGTTGAAAATAGTTTGTTATTGTTATTGTTAATAAAATGACATTTTGAGAACTTATTCAAAAAAGATTGATGTTCTTTGGTAATAAAATGGTGGAAATTTAATAATTTTTTAATTTAAAAGGATATAAAAATATATGTTATAAAAATATAAGCATTGTAAAAATGGTAAGCATACGTAATTCTACACGTAAAGCGTAAAAAACCTTAAACCGCAATAATGCAGCAAGTATTACGTTGCACTGCTATTAATAATTTGTCTTTCTTTATTATTATGCTTTAAAAAATGTATCCATATTTAAAACTTTGAAACAGGTCTATGGTAAGCTTTCTGTTTATACATATTTACTCTTAGTGTTTGTCTTTTCGTATCATACGCCCATTGAAACACAAAGATTTACGACCTTCAAAGTATATATTTATATATACACTGATATCAAGGGATATTTACAGTGTAAAGTAAGGTTATTACAGCACATAATAATCAATCATTTTCTTTTACTGGACTATCTCTTATCAACTTAAATAAATACAAGATGTTTCCAGAAATTCACCTGTAATAAGACCTTTGGTTTTATTTTTTTAGTCAATCGTCTTCAAGGAAATCAATCGAAATAATACGACGCATAACACATAGGAGAAAGAATGTTTTTTAAGAGTTCATTATAACAAAGCGCACATATCGAAGACAAATGATTATGAATTTCATTATACGTGTTCTTAACATCATTTTATTGAAACAGCTTTGATCGATTACTTTTTGAGAATAATGTAAACATTTTGCCAATGTATTTTCCCCGAATTTGCTGTCTTTCAAAATACATTTTTAGGAAACATTTCATTCTTTCAAACAACATGTTGGTTATATTCAAGTAAATCACGGATAAATTTCAAATACAGCTGTATGTGGTATGACCTTGAGGTTTTCCTCTAAGTATCTTTCTGGAACAGTACGCATCTCTTTAGTTAATTTCGTAGTTCGGAAAACGGAGAAATATTCGTATAATGAGTTCTGTTAAGAAATATATCAAAAGTTGCCTTTAACAATAGTTTATGCTATCAGGACAGGATAGAATTTCTGTGTGAAATATAAAGCAAACCTGTGTAAAACAATGATTGGTTTCTGTGTGAACCTGCCTACAACGATAATTTTACCAAAATCAAGTTGACAGCCGATTTGTCATGTTAACCTCTTCAGACCCGAAGGGAAAATAATAAATACACATTAATTGCTTTTGCACAAACAAAAAGGCACCATAGATGACAGAAGGAGCTGTTTTCCTGAAACTGATACTTTAGGGGGGCTGGTAATTTATGTTCACAAATACGGATCTAAAATTACTAACACCCTTAAAATACCGATTTAATTATTGATAACCTAAATTACGCAGTAACAAATTAAAGGCTTTTAATTAATTGAATGATTTACAAATTCTCAATTTTTTTCCCTTGTAAAGCGTTAGTTAAAGTTAATTAAATATAAAATTTGTTACGTTCTTGGACACAGTGTCTGTAATGCATTTTTCAAACTCAGATGATAATAACATTTATTTTATGAGGAAATAAAAATCAGTGCTGCAATTTATTGGTTTTGTTCCAAAGCCAAAAACATCCAGAAATATAGAAGTAAAGTAAAATTGTAACAAAAAATCAAAGAGCTTAGTTTATACCCTCCTCGGTTTGGAAGTATCACATGTGATACTTCCGAACCGAGGAGGTAAATGCACCCTGTAATTAAAAATACAGAGCTGCCCTTATTTTCAGTATTTCGTAATCAGATTATAACAATTCGTTATATGAGGGCAAGTTTTCTTTTTCTTTTTAAATCTATACTAATGTTATAATATAGAAACGTTTGTTCAATTGCTTGTTTGTTTTTAGGGGTGCATTCTGAAGCTACTTGATCGATTTGAAAAATAATGGTGACAAAAAGATGATGACCGTCCCTGCTCCAACATAAGCTCCATTTTATGTTGGTATGTTTACTAACCCCAAGAAGGTGCAGGAGCAAAAAAATTGCGATTTCTGAGATACCGTTCAGGATAGAAACCTGAAATTTGAGAGGGTGGTTTCCTTAGGTCTGTAAACATTAAGATGTGTTCCTAAAAAATTCGAAATTTAAAAGGGTAAAATGAGCGAAATACGTTCTAAATTGCGATTAATTCGCAATTATTAGGTTACAAACTTGAAATTTGACATGGCTGTTATTTTAAAATTTTCCTCCTCGCACGGAACAATTTATAGAGTTCGAAATTTTAAAACGATGCAGAAATAAAAAAGTTTTAAAACTGCTTTTTCTAACATACTGTTAAGTTAGAAATTTGAAATTTGGCATGTTGGTTACTTTTAAGATCTGAATGCCCGCTAATAATGGGTTTTAAATTGTTCGAAATTTAAATGGGTTAAAGGGGGGAAATATTCTAAAACATTCTAAATTAAAGATTTATTTGAAACTGTTAGGACTACTGTAAACAACGTGAAATTTATCATGGCTATTACATTTAAGACGTAAATGTTCTCACAAAACAGTTCCTAAATTAAAAAAAAAAATCAACATTGAAAAAAATGAAATGAACGGATAGCGTTCTAAAATCACGATTAATTTGAAACTACTGAACTGATTTAAAAAATTTTTTCGGGATACTACTGGTGACAGTCTCTCATTAAAATTAGACTACTTTGCTTTCAACTAGATACAAGAGCGAAAGACGTTCTAAAATAACTATTTCCTTATACAGGGTGTAATATGTTATCTATCGCCGAATTTTAATTTCTCAACCGTTGGTCATAGACATATAGTTCCAATTACAAAAACGTTTCAAATGAGCTAAATATTCATGTTGTGGCTTTATTTAAAGTAAAAAATCAATTTCATAAAAATTACGAAATCTAACTTTTTATACGGTCCCCCAGTCCCTATAGTTATATTTAGTAAAAGTTTAATCATATCATAACAGATATAACACAAAAAGTTTGGCATCTGTATTACAAAAATTGACACAGCTATTAAATTTCAAAGTTTGAGATTTTTGCACATGATTTTGTCTTTCATTGAGGGATCAGTTAAAAGATGAATTAAAGTAAATTGAGATCAAAATCAGAGTGCAATTCCGCTGCCATTTATCTTGTCCTTAGTAAGTGTGTTTTATTTTCCAGTTGTCGATTCTACCTACTTTGACGTTTGAATGTTTTTCAACCCATAAAAGTTAGCTCAAACTTTTAGATGAAATAACCCTCTTTGGTGATTCCCCGATTTGGTGATACCGGCTAAAGGGGTTTCGATGTATAAAGGACATTGCACCCTAACTTTGATCTCGAATTACTTTAATTCATCTTTTAACTGATCCCTCAATGAAAGACAAAATCATCTCAAACTTTGAAATTTAATAACTATGTCAATTTTTCCAGTATAGATGTCAATCTTTTTGTGTTATATCTGTTATGATATGTGTAAACTTTTACTAAATATAACCATTGGGACTGGAGGACCGTATAAAAAGTTAGATTCCGTTATTTTTATAAAAGTATTTTTTTACTTTAAATAAGGCCACAACGTGAATATTTAGCTTATTTGAAACGTTTTTGTAATTGGAACTATATGTCTACGATCAACGGTTGAGAAATTAAAGATCGGCGATAGATAACATATTGCACCCTGTATATGTTGAGGCTAGAAACATGAAGTTAGACATGATGGCTACCTTTAAGATGTAAATGCTCACTAAAAACGTTTGTAAAGAAATCGAAATATAAAAGCGTGAAATAAACCGATAATGTTTTCCTAAAAACGATTTAAATTACAATTTCTCTGAAATTGTTAGGGCTAGAAACTTGAAATTCAACATGGCAGTGATGTTTAAGACGTACATGCTCGCCCATAGACCGAGAAGCGGCTGCATAGACTATCACCTCATCGAGTTGACAGCTGAAATTCCAGGATTAGACAGAATTTGATTAGCATATTAAAATACAACTGGTCTGCCAAGTCATATCTTGGTGGAAAACTTGATAGACCGGGAGCCGGTAGCATAGACAATCACCTCATCGAGTTCACGGCTGAAATTCCAGAATTAGACTGAATTCGATTAGCATATTAAAATGCAATCGGTCTGCCAAGTCATATCTTGGTGGAAAACATCCGAAAACCCGATTTTAGCGGTTGACTCGTAGGCTTACGATTGTGCTTTCCTGCACCTTAAGTTTGAAAACATGGAGGACTGGCAACAGGAAAACACAATGGTAAACCTACGAGTCAATTGCTAAAATTGGTTTTCTAGGTGTTTTCCACCAAGATATCAATTGGCAGACCGATTGCGTTTTAATATGCTAATCTAATTTTAACTAATTCTGGAATTTCAGCCGTGAACTCGATGAGGTGATTGTCTGTGCTGCCGGGTCCCGGCCTATAACGCAGTTTCTAAAATTTCGAAATTTAAAAAAGTGAAATGAGCGAAAAACGTTCTAAAATCCCGATCTTACTCTGAAACTGCTGAACTAATTTCAAATCTCCTTTCAGTATAGCAAGGATGACAATCTCTTGTTAAAAATAGTCTGTAGTTTAACTCTGAAGAAAATGCTGTCAAACAGATACAAGTCAAAAAATGTTCTAAAATTTGATTTTTTTTTTTTGGGGGGGGGGGGGGATCTAAAAAATGAAATTTGTGTTGGTGGTTACTCTTAAGACACAAATGCTTGCTAAGAACGTTTGGTAAAATATTTTAAATAGAAAAGTGCGGAAATGATCGGAAAACACAATCATGATTACTCTGAAACTATCGAGGCTAAAAGTTTTAAATTTTATATTTAGGTTTTTATCAGGAATCGATGCTTTTAAAGAAACATTCTTGAGAAAATTCGAGTTTTAAATGAGTGAAATGGGAGGAAAAGGTTCTACAATTATATTTTCACTATGATTTCTCTGAAACTGTTATCCTTGGATCTGTAAATTTGAAATAGAGATAACTAAGACGTATATGTGCAATTTTTTGTTTTATTATTATTAAAAAGAGAAGAAAAATCAATTATATGGCATGCCAGTGTTACATATAACTTTTCTCAGCAATGAAATAAAACGGAAGCAAAAGTAACTTGCTATACTTAAATAAAATGATAGTAATAAAGAAACATGATTGACAGTATGGTAAGGAAGTACTTAATATTTAGCCTTTCGTAGTGCAACAATGACGGTTAAAATACGAAACCAATATTTTTAAATTTACCACTTAATGAAAGAATATTTATACTATAAACAGTGTGCAATGAGAACTATATACAACATTTAAAATCTACATGACATTTAAAATATGCATAGCGTTTAAATACCAAAACGATGTTAAAAACTTCCAACGGTTTCAAACAAAACACTTGGCCTTTCTCAAGAGATTCTACTTAGAATTGAGATAATTACAGCAATCAACAGTAGTAATTAGTTTAATTAGATGTTTATAAGATTTTTTAAAATTATCTTTAGGGTATTACGAGTAATAAATATCTCACACAAGGACTAGTTTCTCGTATTAATCGAGTTCTACTCATAAATTTATCTAGAATGTCCCCAACTGTTTTACAGTTAAAGTTAAACCTTGAGGTATAATGAATTGTGATAGAAAATGCTAATTTTAATGGGAATTACTTTCTCAAACAAGAAATATTTCCTGTTTTCCTGAGTTCAGTTACTGGTGAAATTCAAATATAACCTTGTTTCCGAAGTTGAATGAAAATAGCACTACTGCTTTAAGTATTTGATCTATTTGACTGTGTTTTATAATGTTGATAATATCTTTGACACAAGCTAAATCTCTGTTCGTTAGCCCTTTACCAGCCCACAAACTAGGCGTAACACAACACTAGATCTGATAATTTGCCAAATTAAGGAGTAGGTTCGAATCAATTTGTCAACTCGGTACTCTCTAACGTTAGAACAGTTGTAAATAGCTGGAATCAAGGCTATTGTTTCATGCAGTTTATCTAGTTTTGATTACTACATTAGTTTACTGTAAATATAGCAACAAAATCTTTAAAGAAACACTATTCGTACTTTAAGAGACATCTGTATATTGCTATTTATTACTATTTTTATAATCTAGTAATGTGCGTTTAGAGTTGAAGAGCTCGGGTGTACACATTCGTAACTAATAAAGTGCAAGTTTAGATATGTCGAGGACTTAAGTTTTATAAATAAAACTACGAACAAAACTATTGTGATTGCTTCCTCTAAAACAGTTAATTTGTTCAGACTGGACCTTCAGTTCAGCAATTTTTTTTTTTTTTTTTTTTTTTTTTTTTTGGGGGGGGGGGGGGAGATTTTACTTTACGTGAATTATATACAAAGAATTTTCCTTATTAAAATGCATATCTAAATCTAATATCTTTGCTTATGAATATTCGAAAAATTGCTAGTGCGAGCACATCTAAAAGTGAAAAAAAAAAATTAATTAAATAAAAAAAAAATTAGCAAACTTGGTTCAGTAGAAAAATCAGGGCAGTTGACCAACAAAAACAGACTTGCGTTATATAGATAATTTCCGCATTGAAAAACATTACCCGCCAACCCCCCCACCAACCCTCCTCCAAGAAAATTCAATGGTATGTACTGAGGTGCTGAAAGAATGAAAAAATAAAAAAGGAGAGATATCACGTTTCAAATATTAGCCTTTTGTAAAGTGAGACATGGCTAAAAAAGGTGCATAAAAGAAAACCTTTATTTTTTTATTTCTTTAAATCCGGCATGCTAACCATCCTTTTATGCCTTTTATTGCACGCTCAAAATAAAAAAAGATACGTGAAATCAATAGCTCGAAAATTGGTGTGATTATTGCAATCCTAGCCGAATTTTTCTAGAAAACAAGTAAGAAAAATCCTGCGTTTAGCATAGATTATGAAACACTTTCCAACACTTCCTTAATGCTTTAACAAAACTTCATTATTTAGAGAAATAAGGTATATAAGAGAACTAAGTAAACATGCATTTTACAAAACGCATGAAACATTTGAAAAACTAATTTCTGCACTTACCGTATATAGCCAAATATGTATTCCAATTCTTTTGAACAGCCCTGTATTTGATCTGTAGGTTGATATATATACTATATAACGGGAAAATTTAGTTTAGCAAGAAAACTCATAACAAGTTGAAATTTATCTTTCAGCAATTTATACTAATAGATCAAAACACACTTGTATACATTTGTACAGTAGTGTAGTTAACCTAGTACCTTTATTTCACGCCACTATTTATCTAAAGTTTAATTCAAAGTAAAACACTCTTAAAACTGCTGAAATCACATTTCCAGAAATTATCATTTATAGACGGCCATGTATCCAATTCTTTGCGTGACCCTATATATCCTTTTATCTATGTTCTACAAACATTTCTTAGTAAACCAAATGCAGTTCCGCGTAAAAATGCATAATTCATTTAAAAACCACCTTTAAGCAATTTGCAATAATACCCAG
Organism: Maratus speciosus; assembly: GCA_963932465.1. Lineage (NCBI taxonomy): Eukaryota > Metazoa > Arthropoda > Arachnida > Araneae > Salticidae > Maratus > Maratus speciosus. The sequence continues at coordinate 159,320,977 of OZ010789.1, forward strand.
TAACAATTACGAATTATTTTATGTAGCCCTCTATATTTATTACAACTTTTATACACACCATATACTATGCATAAATACAGTGAAACATAACAGCACATAACATATATAAAAATGCATTTCCAGCAATCATCGCTACTGTACAGTACTTCGGACACAATATAGTATCTGAAATCTTTTTGTGTCCCTGTAAATGCTATGCACTTCGTATTATACATGAAATAAGTTATAGTAAACCTCAGCTATGTATATCAATTTCATTATACATGAAATAATTTAACATAATTAAAATACGCCGCAAACAATTCCCTTCACCCCTATATCGCTCTTTAACGGAATTATTTTGTGTGGCCCTGTAAATGAATGATATGCAAATGAATGAAATGCATATTTTAATGCACTTGATAAATGCATATGAATTTTATTATGGTTGAAAGCATGTAACATCATTAGAAACCATTTTAAACGATTTTTTCCCTTAGGCCGTAATATAACAGAAAAATTTTGACTGTCCCTGTAAATGAACTAAACATGCTAGAAACTTTATTTGAAATAGGGATCGCGCTATGGTAGAGGTCACTAACATCCAAAAATTTCAGAACGATCCGACTATATTTAAGAGAGTTAGAGCGCGGACAGACGGCCAGACAAACCGAAGTCATAAACACATTTCAACTTTGTTGGAAAGTGTTAAAAAGGAAGTGATCAGCTGCATTACTGTTCGTCGTCTTAAAACTACTGATTCTTTAGGGGACAATATCACAAAATACGAAAACCGCAGTCCGCACAATAAAACATCTATTAAATGTTAGATAATGCAATTTTCTTTTTTACATTCTAATAAAAAATATTCTTAGAAGTATTTTCAGGGCATATTATATTCATAATAACACAAAAATAAAGCAGTTAAAAGACTTAAACTTTCAGATTGTCATTTTCCTGGCATGTCACACTGTGATGTGTGTAAAGTAAAACGCTTTCTACTATACTGTACAAATATCTTTTTATAGTTTTTTTAATTTCTAATTATTAATTATATCTTATAACACATATATGAGGAAGGTAACAAGTTCTGTATTTTACAAATAATTTTCCATAATTAAAATATGATTGTCACTGAAAATGAATGTTATTTTCCTGGCCTGCTCATTTGAGTTTATTAGGAGGTATAAAGATGGTGCTTCAGAGTAATTCTTCTTGTTCTTGACCGACTTCAAGTCAGAAGTAGTTAAATCATTGCCACTAGCAAGATCTTTTAGATATTTCTTTGAAAATAATGTGTTTAAAGGCTTTGTAAAAACTGAGTAGACTTTTGTTATGTCATTTTCCTGGCTTCAATAGTTTACAAATAAAACTGAACATTACACTGAATTTGAGGTACTATAGAGGAAACATGTTCCTTTAATAGAAATTAAAATGTTAGATCTAAAAATAAAAAAACAAGAATGTGAAAAATGTTTTAGAATGAAACTGACATTGTTCTGGCTGTCATTATCCTAGCATACATATGCCAAGAAAATGACACATAATTAAAATTACATAAAAATGAACTTAAGCTCTTCAAACTTTAACAATTTTAGGCGCAAATTCCTTTATTCAGCTGCTCAAAAAACATTTTAAAAAGAATCAGAAGCTTGAAACGATTTAAATTTTCAAAAATTTTGTTTTCAATATCTCGCATTTCGTGATATTCGCCTTTAGAGACTTCGTCTTTAGTACTGTGATTTTGTCAAAAGAAAATACCCGTTTAAAAAATGATACTCACTAAGGTAAGACTCAATTTTTTATGTTAATCTTTTGATGTTAAGTTAATTAGCATTGAGATAATTACAGCGATCAATATTAGTATTTATTTTAATTAGATGTGTGATTATAATATTTTTTTAATTATTTTTAGAATATTACGAGTAATAAATATCTTACATGAGGACTAGTTTTTTGTGTTAACCGAGTTTTACTTATAAACAGAAGTTCTGTATCAACAACAGCCATACTCAACTTTTTTTTCTCGCGGCCCGCAACTCGCTTATAAAAAACGCTAAAAAAAAAGACTAATTAAAACAGTAAGATAACATAACTAGTATAACAAAGCAATGTAACAAAGTTAATTTTACCAATAGGTTTGAATGTTTATCACAGAAAAAAGTTAACGTAAAATTTTAACACCACTAATATTTCCAAACAATAAACTTTGCGATAGATATCAGCTGAAAATGTTGTAGAAATAGGTCGCGAAGTTTTTTGTTTGGAAATAGCAGAGTAAAACATTTTTTGCCAATTTTCTCAGCGACAAACATTCGATCATAAAAAGCAGTATTAGCTGTATAATATGGTTAAAAAAAATAATAATATAACAATGCAGAAGTTCTACTTCTAAAGAAAAACAAAATCGGAGGATTTTCTCTAATAAATTGATTTTTTGCTTAAAATCTTTTTATTGTGTTTTAAATGTAGAAACATATGGTAGAAACTTAATTTACTTGCATTAATGTTTGATTAATCTTGAAGATTAAGAAAGTAGTATACATCACTGTAGCATAAGAAGAACTACATTTGAAAAAAAAAAAAAAAAACTTTTGACTAAGCAAACGGCATTTCAGAGATTTTAACATATTTTTAAATTAATTGTGAATAACAGGAAAGATTTTGTCTTCCCATGAAAAAGATAGAACCTTTAAGGTCTTAAATACTTTTTATGCAAATCTCAATTAAAATATGAATTCCAATTATTATTATTATGAATATGTGTCTCAAGCCGCACATAAAAGGCTCAAAAATATTGATTTATCAAAATTTATGGGATATTATCAAAATATCAATAAAAATGTTGTAAAAAATGAATGGTAAGAATATATATAAATATAACTATTAAATGAACATTTCCGACCAGCAACAAAAACTGTGAAATTATGAATAAAATGATATTAACCAATAAAGTCCCCCACCCCTCCAACACACTTAACATAGATTCCAAAAACATATAAAAAAACAGCAGAAATTGTATAACAGAAATGAAAATATATTATATACCAGATGTTACGTAAAAAGTATAGTCCCTTGTACTATCTTAGAGTATTAAAATGGAAGAAAAAAAAGAAAAATATGGATACCGATAAAAATAAATGAAAGGCTTGCATATTGAATTACTTTATCAAAGGTACAGAATTCACATATATAAACAAGGCAGTCGATTTCTGTAGAGAAAAAAGATAAAAGCTGAACATTTATATATATATATGTATGGTAACTCTAGGACAGATAGCCATAGTTTGTAAAGATTCAAATAAAAATTCATAGAATGCAAATACAAGAAATATTTATGCATATTTAAAATTCTTATACATATACTCATAATATTTTATGCAAAAAATAATTAAATATTGAAAACAAAAATTGTTAAACAAAATTGAAATTTAAATGGCAGATGGCCATCAATACAAGGAAAAAAAAGTTAATTTAAATAGAAAAAAATAACACATTTCATTTAGTTAATCATGAAAAACATATAGCAATTTGTAAAGATGCAGTTATATGATGGAAAATGAGTGAAGAAAACTCGAATAAACAAAATTTGAAGTATAATTTCAACACTTCACTTTTCGTAAAATCTTACCACATGTTTGGCAAAGGTCTTGATAATTTGTACACGTTTCATGGAACCACTTCAGGTACAGTCGTGGAAAAAAAAGTAAACACCCCCTACTAACTTCTCAACAAATTATCGTAGAAGAAAGTTACTGGTACCGAACGATTGGAAATAAAATCTACTTTTAAATGATGTATATAAAATTTGTTTTAGGGGCCATCTACATATTAAAACGAACCATAACTTTGTTCTTTTCATTAGCAGTACACAATTCTGACAGCATAAATGAACTCTACACCTTTCAATTAGCCTATAAACAAATTTTTATGCAATTCGTGCCATAAGTTTCTGAGAAATTAATTATTTTAAAACGAGCGTATTTTAAGGGCTGTAACCAAACTGAAGTTCCGAACTCGATTGTTAACCGAGAGAGCCGCCTTCTTGATCAAGGCACGTTTAAGCGTCAATGAAACCTGTTTGATTACAGGATAGCAGAGTAAATTTCAAAAATTTACTCACTTCTATCATAGACGGCCCCTTAAACCATCATTTTGACGTTTTTTAAGCATAATTTGAAAACTACTTGGAAGAAAAATGTGAAATTTTGGATTTCCATAAAGCAGGAATTAATAAATCTAAATCCATCAAAAAAATTGTATGTTGCAATTCATAATTTTTTCGAATATTAATTTCATAATTCATATCATAAAATTATAAAAATTGCAAATTCAACGTACTTATGTTTGGGTATATTAGTATTATTGCTACACAAAAAATTAGCTCATTAGGAGCATAATTTCAGGAGATATAAATAAAAATATGAAAATGTAATTTACATTAGAAGTACTAAATTTTGAATGTCTATAATTCAAAAACGTATCATTCGAATGACTTGAAATTTAGTTGCTAGGCATATTTTGAACCGAAGATTTGAAATATCTCGTTAAATTTGGGTACTGCTATTGCAAAAAATGAAGTTTGGATTAGTTTTAGTATGTATATGGCCTTCTAAGCAAATTTTATACACACCATTTAAAAGTAGACTTTATTTCCAATCGTTCGGTACCAGTAACTTTCGTCTACGATAATTTGTTGAGGAGTTAGTAGGGGGTGTTTACTTTTTTTTTTTCCACGACTGTACCTTATGAATTGTATCCAGATATTCTTTCTGGATGTGATATTATATTGTTTTGCACAACCAACACAGTTATCCTAATCCAATTCTATTTACTCGGAATGTGTAGAATCTGATAATTTAAATGTGTTTCGTTTTCTTCGCTACTGGGGTTGTCGTGGGGTTTTTTTTTTTTCTCGTGTTAATTGTAGATTTATTACGTTAATTTAGTTTATTTATCAACTTTATCAGTTTCTGTTATTAAAGTTTCCGACGTTTTTCAGTATTTTCTGAAACAAATAAATCGTTACGTCTTATCATATTATTATTATTATTATTATTAAAATATTTATATTAGTTAAAATTTAAATAATTATATCAATTAATATATTTAAAAACATAAACGTTATATATTTATTTTCAATTTAATTATATTTTGTTAAAATCATCACTAAGTATAATTTTGAAATATTGATTAAAGGTGGCCATCTCTCCTCGATTTCATGTGGACATCTCTCCTGCAATGGAAGGACTGATGGTCGCCCATTTTAAAGCTAAAGTAGCCATTGTACGTATTTGTTTTAGTCTCAGAAGTAAAGATTAGATTATATACGTGCCTTAAAAGTGCACATAGTAAAAAATATACGTAACGTACGTACTGCAAAACATTCAAATATCTAAGTCAAAAAAAATATTCAACCACCTATTTAATTTACATTAAAATTACACTTACTTTTTATAATCGAAAAACACAACTGCAACTCGCAATAAATAAACACGTTGAACTATTTCATACGAACAATGTTTATATTGCAATCTACGATCAAGTTTTGGAGATATTTAGACTAGCCATTTCTCCTCTATGGCCATCTATCCTAGAGTTATCCTCTCTTTCTCTCTCTCTCTCTCTCTATATATATATATATATTTTAATTTTTTTTTAAATTTTTTTTTAATCGAGCTTGACAAAACTTATGCCTCTCCAAAATTTATGCCTCTAAACCAGAATGCTCCCTTAATGTAAAATAAGTATGAAGTTAATTAATTACTATTTTCATTAATATTTCTTTAAATTAATAATATTTCCATCTTAAATTTTTTAAAATGCAAACCAGATCCTACTAACTAGCACTTCTGACTATGATAGGACTCGTGTCACTGGGCCAGTTGGACTTTCAGTAAATAGGACAGTGACTACAAAATGAAAGTTAGAGAAAGCGAAATTACTCAAGGATGTGAAAAGGGGAAAAAAAGAATATCGAATGAGATAGTGGAATCATGAAAAAAAAAATTACGATTTTTCAACTAAATGTATGAAAGAATTATGCAAAGAATTTCAATCTTAATCAACATAAAATTTATCAGAGGCAAATATTAGGGATAAAATTAAAAATAGAAACACAGACAGATGCAATCAAATATAACATAAATTTAACGTGATAAAAATGGCAATCATTATTATATATATGGGATGAGACTCTATTCATGAATCACAACGCACTTCTATGACGAACACTGACATTTATTGAGACGAAGACAAAACAAAAATACAGTTAAAAACACTCTTTTAAATCTATATTTAGCTTTAAAGCAACTACTTAGGCTTCTTTTATTAACGTCAATGAATATATCTAGCATTTCCATACGTCGTTTAAATCTTCCATTTTGTAGCGTCGAAATTATTCTGATTCTTCTACAAAACCAGCGTCGTCGAACTTTTTTCGTTCTATTTACTTTTTCTACATTTCCACTTCACGCAGCTTGCTTCGTTACCTTTTAATCTCGAAGCGGAAAATACAGAGTCGGCGACACTCAGTCTGATTCAAGTGTTGCTTGCGAAATTCCCTACATGCGGCCTTCCTGACATCTGGAGCTGCCGCAGCGACATGTGCTAAAATAGAATCTGAAAAAGAAACAAAAACAAAAAACAGTAACTGTTCTTAGGAGAAAAGAAGAAAAAAAAATTAATCTGCATGTCAGAAAGATCAGCAGTCTAGTTGAAGGGGCGTAACATCATATGAAAATTTCTTTAAAAGTATTGACTTATAAAATGTTCATAACACACAGGAAAAAAAGATTTAAAAAAAAATGTTTTTTTTTTTTTTTTTTTTTTTTTTTTTTTTAAGTTTTAGTTTTTGTCAGGCCAAGGTTTCATGTATTCAGCACAGGAGGTAGTATTTATCGGTCCTTCGGTTGATGAGATTTTCGCTACGTCGTAGGTGTCGTTAGACTTCACTTTGATTACTTTATACGGACCTAAGAATTTAGATTTCAACTTTAAACCTCGTCCTTGCTGGATTCTCTTAATTGCTACAAGGTCACCAAGCTTGTACTTCCGAGGTTTCTTACGTCGTAAATTATAGTGCTTGCGATTTTCTTGTTGAATTTCCAGAATATTCTTCTTAGCTTCTTTACGGAGCTCTGCTCTGTCTTTCATGAATTGTTATTCGACTGCACTGTTTAAGAGGTCAATAATTTGTACATCTTCTTTCTGTTTCATTTTTGTACAAAATAATATTTCAAACGGTGTTTTCTTAATGCTTCGTTGGTAAGTTGAATTAATGACTTGTTGAACTTTAGGAACATGTTTAAACCATTTGGTCGGTTCGTCTTTGGACATTTTAGAGATTACAGAAATTATGGTGGAATTAAGTCGTTCTACTTGACCATTGGCACGGGGAAGACCAGTTGTAACTGTCTCGTGCTTTATATTTTCATCTTGACAATAATCAGCAAATTCTTTGCTTGTGAATGCAGGACTTTTATCGCTAATGATGGTGGAAGGATTGCCAAAAGTATGACTTTGTTGTCGTAGTTTTGATATAACTTCGGTAGCAGAAGTGGTTTTACAGAGATACAACCAGACGAATTTAGTAAATGCATCTATTAAAGACAAAATATGTTTATAATTTTTGTTGGTTGTTTCAAGAGGGCCTAAATGATCAATGTGGTAAGTTTGGAGAGGAGTCTCTTCTTTAGGTAAGAGATGTAATTCACCTTCTTGTTTTCCTCGTTTGCGATTATATAAAAGGCATGTTACACAATTTTTCTATAATTTTATCAATTTTATTTGACATATTAGGGATGAAAAATTCTTCGTTAAGGAGTTCTTCACAGTGTTTATGGCCAAAATGTCCTTTGTCATGAACGTGTTTAATGACATTTAGCTGCATTTCATCCGGCACAACTATCAGATCGATACCTTTATGAGTTTTATAGAGAACGTTATTTTTAAGGAAATAGTTGTCATATGGCTTTGTTTTCAAAATTTCTTTGATGGCCTGTATATGCTTGTCAGTGTTCTCTGATTGTATGATTTTGGAAGTAAAACTATCTTGAATGATCATACATATTGGATTTCTACTTAAAGCGTCGACATGGCGCATGCGTGTACCTTGTCTGTGTTCCATTGTATAGTTATAGTCAGCTAACATTAAAGCCCATCGAGCAATCTTGGTGCAAAGATCTTTTTTATTCATAGTAAGAGCGAATGCGTTGCAATCTGTAACTATCTTGAAAGGAATACCTTGAATGTAAACGCGAAATTTTTTAAGGGCTTCTATGACAGCTAAAACTTCTAATTCATAACTTGAATATTTACGTTCGGCATCTGTGGTTTTTTTTGCTCATAAAGTAGACAGAGTGAAATTGATTGTCAATAGAAGACTTTTGAAGGAGGACTGCTCCGTAACCGTCAATAGATGCATCACAATGAACTTCTGTTTCGTTACTAGGGTTATAAATGCTTAAAAGAGGACCTGAAGAGAGGATGTGTTTCAGCTGATTAAATGCATTTCGTTGCTGGTCACCAAAGTGAAATTTAGTGTCCTTTCTAAGGAGATCTGTTAAGGGCTTAGCTATTAAAGAGTAATCTTGAATGAATTTGCGAAAATATGAAGTTAGTCTGACAAATAAATGTACATCTTTTATACTTTTAGGTTCTGGGAAATTGAGGACAGCTTTAGTTTTTAAGAGAGATGGATGCAGTTGACCATTTTTAATGTGGTAACCCAAAAAATCAATTTCTCGCTGTAAAAAGTGGCATTTTTTGAGATTCAACTCTAAACCATATTCGGATGCAGTTGTAAGGACGCGTTGTAATTTCTGGAGTCCTTCGACTTCGTTTTCAGCTGGTATTATGAAGTCATCCATATAGACAATAAGTACTTTTTCATTAATGAGGTCTCGAAAAACGTTATAAATATATCTTTGAAACACTAAGGGTGCATCGCTAAGGCCATAATTCATATATAAGAATTCAAATTGACCAGAATGTGTTACGAAAGAAGTATATTTTCTACTATTTTCTTCTACTTCGACATGAAAAAAAGCATTTTTAAGGTCAATAATAGTAAATACTTTTCGAGACGTATACTTAAAGAGTCAGTGTCACTTTCATTTTGTATAATATTATTTTGTAGTAAGGTCAAGTCTGAAAGGTATGTAACTAATCAGGTTGCGAGATCGTTTAGAGATCCTTCGTTAGCAATACAAAGTAGATTGCACATTGTAATCAGATCATTTAATGAAAAATCAGTTTGAACTTTAGTTATTTTATTTTTGAACTCGGTGCTGTCGATTTGAAAACCTAAACCGGTAAAATCACGTATTCTCTTTCTATTAGATCGATCACCGTCAGCATCAAATAGGAATTTATGTAATAATTTAATTTTATTTGTTCGTTCGTTTTTAAATGCAAGTTCCAGTTCTGGTATTTCAACTAACTTCATAATAAAATAATAATAATGAACTCACCGTTAGAATAATATCCGGCTTGAATCTGTATGCTGAATAATTCTAATTAATAATATTGATGGGTTAACTGTCACTTCGGACACCACTTTATGGGATGAGACTCTATTCATGAATCACAACGCAATTCTAAGACGAACACTGACATTTATTGAGACGAAGACAAAACAAAAATACAGTTAAAAACACTCTTTTAAATCTATATTTAGCTTTAAAGCAACTACTTAGGCTTCTTTTATTAACGTCAATGAATATATCTAGCATTTCCATACGTCGTTTAAATCTCCCATTTTGTAGCGTCGAAATTATTCTGATTCTTCTACAAAACCAGCGTCGTCGAACTTTTTTCGTTCTATTTACTTTTTCTATATTTCCACTTCACGCAGCTTGCTTCGTTACCTTTTAATCTCGAAGCGGAAAATACAGAGTCGGGGACACTCAGTCTGATTCAAGTGTTGCTTGAGAAATTCCCTACATATATATATTAAAAAACTATTTTAATGTAGTCCGTGGTCTACTAAAACTTTTCACACGTTTAATCGCTGTGAATTTTCTGACTATTTTTGGAACTAGTAGATTTTGTGAGCATGAAAATGCATTTTGTTACATTTGTTTTTCAATTGTCATTTGTTACAGTAACTTTACGATAGCCTCTCTGGTTTTCAATGCAGTTTTTTAACGGGTACCATTTCATTTACTGGGTTGAAATGAGCAAAAGAAAAAAAAATAATAATCTTAATGTATTTATACCACCTAAACTGTAACTAAAAAGACCATTATGTAACTGTCAGACCATCAACCAGACGTGAAAATTTGTATAAAAGAGTGGCTGATTTTGAAATTGTGGAATCAAATTGTTGGAATCGAATTGATTCCACAATTTTTTCTCGCACAAATTTGAGAGAAAACGAAAAATTAAATATTGAGTGCTTATTTTTAAATTTATTTTATGTTTGTGTATTTCACTAATACTCTTGATCGTCCAATTAAACCAAAAAGAGTTCAGGTTTTCAAGGAGTCATTCAGTTTTTCATACTTTTTGCCGCGGAAAGTATTACGTGTCAAATTAAGAAAAAAAATAAAAGAAAGAAAAGAAAAGTGTCTTCTGAAAAAAAAACTATTTTAATAGGTATGTACAAATTTATGAAGTTTCAGTAAAAGTTACTGGTAGGTGTAGAAAAATCCGTTTAAAAAAGCCCACTATCATCATTTTGCAACTCCATATGAAAGCTTTTATGATTCACAAATCACTATTCTGCGATGAAAGATGAAAGTGATAGAAAGTAAAAAGGAGAAGAAAACAAAGAAGGAAAATGGAATCATTAAAGAAAAAAAAAAGATTTTTTTTTCTGTCTCATTTCTGAAGAGAATGTACAAAGTATAATCCAAAAAAATTCCTTCAGGAATAAATATTAAATTAACCAAAAATAAGAATACATCAATAAATATATATAATGGGTAAAACTTTAAAAAGAAAGGTACAAAATTCAATCAAATATAACACTTCTTTTCAACATGATAGAAAGTGACTCATTGATAAAATATTTGAATTTTTATTAAAAATAGCTTAATAGTTATCATGAAATGCAAAATTTTTAATAAGAATTGCCAGTAAATTCAGTAAAAGTTGCTATATCTCAATAAAAATTGCAGATAAATTTAATAAGAACTGATAGAAAAGTTTAATAAGAATTGCTAGTGATCTAATAAGAATAATTTAAAATCATTATTTTACATTTCAACATGATATTTTGTTTGGTTCATTATAAATTCTAAAGAAATGCCATGGCGGAGAAATAAGAACCTTCAAAGTAAGGTTTACTTTTTGCATTCATTTTTGAAACCAATATATCAAAGTATAATCCAAAATATTCCAGTCTTTAAAAAAACAAATTAGCCAGAGGTAAATATTATGGGCAAATCTTTTAAAAAAGAAAAGCATCAGGTGCGATCGAATTTAATGGACTTATTTAACGAGATAAATATTTGAATTGAATATAAGTGAAGAGAAAAAAAATTAATAGATATCAACAAATTTACTAAATTTAAATAATAATTGCTGGTATATCTAGTATAAGGCATTCAAAGTATCACCATCATCATTTTGCACCTCAGCATGAGAATTTTAATTGCTCATTCTGAAGTCCATTTACTCCGATGAAGAAAAAGAGATACCAAGATTACCGAAAAATGTCCAAAGGAAAAAAAACAAATAAGCGAAAGTGAAATCACCAAAGCAACAATTTTTTTCTACCTTTCACTTTTGAAGTGAAAGATTTCAAGCATGGATAGTCATGAAGTTAATCAGAGGAAAATATTATGATTCAAAATGGAAAAAAGATCCATTTATATTTCAGGTTGTCTACATTCTTTTCTACCTTCTTGGAACCATCGATACAGAGTATTGATCATTTATATTGGTTTTAAATATTATTCGGATAATATATTACCAGATGTGAAAACACTAACAAATTAAAATATTAAAGAATTAATTTAACGTTATAAATAAGGTAATAATTAATAAAAGTTTTAATTCTTTTTTTATTTCAACAATAATTCAATATACATAACAATAATTTCAAAATTAATTTATAACAAATTTTTAATAAGAACTGGTAGCATATTTAGTAAATACATACATTTTTATTAACGATAAATACATACATTTCAGTCAATATGCGGTAAGGAAGTATGATAATTAAGATAATTCTACGAAATTTTTTTCAATTACTAATAATGAAAATAAAAAAATAATATGTTAATAAATTGTTTTTTATGTGAGAAAGATTCATTATTAAGATAATTCTAGGAATAAACATATAAATGAAAATAATAAATATTTACAGTTGCTAATAATGAAAATAATAAATTAATAAACTAATATTCATCTGAGAAAGTTTTATTCTCAAACTAATTCTAGGTTATTAATAACGAAAATAATAAATTAAGTAAAAGAATAAATTAATATTTATCTGAGTTATAAGAATTTTTTATTTTAAATTTTAAAAATATCAGTTATGTAAATCTTAAAACTCAGTTTATGTTAATCCGAAGACCTAGTCTCAAATCCAGATCGTTCATCAATGAAGTCGGCAAAGAGGAGAGTTGGGGTCCGAGAAGGTAAGATTAGCGAAAAATGTGCAAAGGAAAAAACAACTAATGAGAAAGTGGAATCATCCAAGAAATAATACCGGGTGATCCAAAAGTCAGGACGAACTTTAAAAATGAATAATTCGAAAACGAATCAAGATACAAAGATATACGGTTTGCACCAAACGGATGGAAAAGAAACCGGGTTTTGTGTGGCAACGAAAAAAAATAGTTCTGTTGGCGACCAATAGATGGCGCTATAGTATTTTATTGCACCAAAAGATGATTTACAAATGAAAAAATGTTGACAACTTACAAGTTAGCTTAATTACTGTTAATTAGTACTACAGTAAATGTTCAATGTGCTGTCCATCATTCAGAAGTACAGATGCGAGACGAGGCACCAGACTGTAGCATTTCTTGCGTTATGGTAGATACATTTTGGCGGATGGCATCTTTCAGTGTTGCTAGTGATACACTTTTGACTTCAAGAATCCCCACAGCCAAAAGTCAGAGGGTTAGATCGGGAGATCTTGGAGGCCATGCATGATTAAAGTAGCGACTGATAATGTGATCCTCTCCAAATATTGAGCGTAGCAGGCGTTCCACAGGCAGAGCAATTTGAGGTGGTGCTCCATCTTGCATAAAGGTGATTGTTTGGAGTGCCTGTCGCGCTTGCAGTTCCGGAATAATGTTGTTCTGTAACAGTGCTAAGTATCGCTGACCAGTGACAGAAACTGTTTCCGACCGGAAACTGAAAATTTGACAGCGCCATCTGTTGGTCACCAACAGAACTAATTTTTTCGTTGGCACACAAAACCTGGTTTCTTTTCCATCCGTTTGGTGCATACCGCATCTCTGTATCTTGGTTCGTTTTCGAATTATTCATTTTTTAAGTTCGTCCTGACTTTTGGATCACCCGGTACTTCTTTCTATTTTTCATTTCATAAGCATCATCCGAAAAATTTCATTATGAATAAACATCAACATAAACCAAGGCCCATCAAATTAACCAAGTTTAAGTCAATTACAATATCACTAAGGACCGAGCGAAACAGATTTTTAAGACCGAAACCGACTTTCGGTAATCTTCCTATTTTCGGCCGAAAACAAAAACGATAGCGTCAATTTTTTTTATAAAGTAATTAATACATACATAAATATAAACAATTCTTAATTAATTATACATGTGGCCCAAGTTGGCTCTCTGTGCTGCTGATTAAAAAATTTTTATTTTCATCTAAAATAAAATGTAATTAACTGATCTACGACAATGATTTTCTAATTATTGGATTTTCATCTAATTAAAAAAGTTTTAGGTATACATACTTTGATTTATCTTTTATAATGATTTTTGAGAATGATCATCTCTTTCACTAGAACTTTTTCAAAGAGTATTCGAAACACTTCTGCGGTTTCAAACTAAAAAAAAAAAAAAAAAAAAAACCCTATTAATATTAAGTCTGCAGCTTTTAATGAGCACGTGAAAGGGTCTTCAAAGTTTAGTCATATATGCATTGCTTGATTTATAGTTTGAACTCACGTCTTGAGTCAGTCATGACTAATAATTATAAACAGTAAAGTTCATAGCAATCTGTAAAGAATGTCTCATTTGAGCCGATACAGCTCAAATCTATGAGTCATGTTGAAAATTTACGAAAAAAATATAGATTTTGGAGAACAGATAATTTCGGTCCGGACAAATTTTCGACAGCATTTTCCCCGAAAACAAATTTTCGGCGAAACTATGATTTTGGACTGAAAGCAAAAACGAAACGGAATTTTCGATCGATCTCTAAATATTCACCCCATCATCATTTTTTACCTGATGATTCTGTCTTTCATTTCTGAAGCGAATATATCAAAGTATAACCTTAAAAGTTTCAGACATGGAATCAAGTTAACCAGAAGCAAGTATTATGGGCGAAAAAAAAGAAAGCGTTGAGCATAGATTATGAAACACTTTCCAACACTTTCTGAATGCTTTAACAAAACTTCGTTATTTAGAGAAATAAGGTACATACGATAACTAAGTAAACATTTTAGAAAACGCATAAACATTTGAAAAACTGATTTCAGCAGTTACAGTCCATAGCAAAAATGTATTACAATTCTTTTGAACAGCTCTGCATTTGATCTGTAGGTTGACATATATACTATATAATGGGGAAATTTAGTTTAGCAAGAAAACGCATAACAGGTTGAAATTTCTCTTTCAGCAATTTATACTAATAGCTGGAAACATACTTTAATACTTTTGTACAATCTTGTAAATTTACCTAGTACCTTTATTAGCCACTAGTTAGCTAAAATTTAATTCAATCTAAAACGCCCTTAAAACTACTGAAATCACATTTCCAGACATTATCATTTGCAGAAGGTCATGTATCCAATTCTTTGCGTGACCCTGTATATCATTTTATCTATATTCTACAAACATTTCTTAGTCAAATAAATGCGGTTCAGCTAAAAATGCATAACTCATTTAAAAAAAACTTTTAAGCAATTTGCACTCATACCCAGTAACCATTACGAATTCTTTTGTGTAGCCCTGTATATGAATTATACCATTTATACACACCATGTACAATGCATAAATGTAGGGAAACATAAAAGCAAATAACATAATTAAAAATACTTTTCCAGCAATCATCGCTACTGTACAGTACTTCGGATACAATAAAGTATCTGAAATCTTTTGTGTGTCCCTGTAAAAGCTATGCACTTCGCATTATACATTTATTCATGAAATAATTTATAGCAAACCTCAGAGACGTATATAAATTTCATTATACATGAAATAATTTAACGTAATTAAAATACGCCGCAAACAACTCCCTCCACCCTTATATCATTATGTAACGGAATCATTTTGTATGGCCCTGTAATTGAATAATAACTATTCTTTGCACCGCATATTCTATAGAATGCATATTTCAGTACACTTCATAAATGCATATCAATTTTCTTATGTTTGAGAGCGTGTAACATCATTAAAAATAATTTTAAATGATTCCTTCCCATAGGCCGTAATGTAACGGAAAAATTTTGACTGTCCCTGTAAATGAACTAAACATGCTACAAACTTCATTTGAAATATTGAACGTGCTATGGTAAACGTCAATAACATCCAAAAATTTCAAGGCAATCTGAGTATATTTCGGGAGTTAGAGCGCGGACAGACGGACAGACACACCGAAGTCATAAACACTTTTCAACTTTGTTGGAAAGTGTTAAAAAAGGAACAATCGATATTGAAACTTCTCTATTTTCTTGAAGCCATCTATATTGGCCATCTATATTGCAAATTCTTAAATATTATTGGAATAACACATCTCTATATATTAAAACATTAACGATTTAAAATATTAACAAATAAATTTAACATTATAAATAAGTTAATAATTAATAAAAGCTTTGATTATTTAAAAAAAAAAAAAATAATTCTATATACATCAAAAAATTTTCAATCAGAATTGCTAGCATATGTTGTAAATACATAATTTTTTATTATCGATTTATACGTACACATCAGTTGATATTCGGAAAGAAAGTATGGAAATTAAAATAATTTTAGGAATAATTTTTATTCAGTTGCTAATTAGGATAATAATGAAAATGTAATATATTAATAAATTAATATTTATCTGCGAAAGTTTGATTGTTAAAGTAATTCTATGAATAAATTTATGCAATTACTAATAATGAAAATAATAAATTTAATAAAATAATATTTTTTTACAGCCACTAATAATTGAAAATAATAAAATAACAAAATAATATTTATATGAGAAAGTTTGATTAAGATAATTCTAGGAAAAAATATATACAGTTACTAATTGCAAAAATAAAAAAAAATATATAAAATAATAAATTAATATTTGTCTGAATAATAAGTAGGGTAAATTGCCTATATTTCGTACCCCTTAATTTCTCCGCTTCTGCGAATGTGGCGCCCTTATGACGCAAGGCACAAGGGACGGAAGGTATAAGCTAAAAGGGGTCAGTATTGAAAGTTTCGTTCGCCAAGACGCATACATAAATTAAAGACGCCGAATTTCCTATTTTTATTAGACCGGAGTTCTTATTATGTCGTTTGTAGAACTTTATTTACTGTACTGTAAATATTTATTTCTTATTCATTGCATGTATTTTACGTAGGTAAGATGCTGACAGTAGCAGCAGTGAGTTTTAGGACGCTCAGTTCATCTTACGGTAACTGAAGCTCCGGCATATTGGGAAGTAGCGTGGCCCCAATATTGTCCCCTTGCAGTTCTTATTTTCGTCCCGGGGACGAAATTAGGAATGCTTTTTCATGACAATTTTTTAATTTTTTCCCTCATGTTTGGAGGGCTAATGTTTCGTTATGTTATTCTTCCACTGATAATTAGTACATTTCTTTGTGCCTTACTTTAATGTAAATTAAATTACTTACTCATTTAGATATAAATTTTGATTTAGTTATAAGTTAAGCCCCGACATATTGGATTTTTTGGGGGTCGAAATTAGAACCATTTTTTTTTCTTTTGTATTTTTTAGATACTTTTGAGAAAACAATTTTTCGCATTGTTAAAATTTTTTTGTACGATATTTGCCCATGTTTCTATGTGCATGGGTATAGTTACTGAAAATTACAACATTTAGGGCCTAAAAGTGACTGGGGGGACGAAATATGGGCACTTTACCATATATATTTTTATTTTAACCCTTCACTGCTCGGTGTGCCATATCTGGCACATACCAATAAAACCCTTCTATTTTGCTATGGATTCTAAATATAGATTATCTGAGCTTTGTGCCATATATAGAACATTTAAACAAAGAGTTTTGTATCTATTTTTTTTTTTCACTGGATGGCAGTACTACATAGCTATAAATTAGATTTTCTTAAAAAAAAAAAAAAAAAAAAAATCATTCTGTATCTTAAACAACAGTAGAATTTGCTTCAACTTTTTCACCAAAAAATCTTAAAAGTATCGCAAGATAAAATTTTACACATTCAAGTATATCACATATTTCTTATTTAGACTGCTTAAAACTAAAATATTTCAGTACTTTAGCTTGAAATTTTGTTTTTGTATTTTGTACCAGATATGGAACATAGAGCATAAAGGTCATAGTACATTCGAATGGCAAATGGCGGGCAAAAGGCTAACGCAAGATGAAATCAATGCAATATTATTTGCATCTGATACTGATGATTAATCTTTTGGACTTTCTGATAATTGGGAAGATTCAACGTATAATCCAGCAAAAAATAGAACTGAAAATGCTATTTTTTCATCTGAATCAGACGTGGACTTGCACGATAACAACAAATCTGACCCAAGAAATTGATTCAACTGCAACAGGAGGTAAGTTTTTATATTTACTATTAAAATAATTTTAAATGCTACTAAAAGTACTATATAAAAGTTTAAAACAACAAATAAAATTCAGCACTGTTTAATTCAGACATTTTCCCGCAGGTGGGGCATTTTTATGCCGGGAGTGTGTGTGTGGGGGAGGGGGTATTGAATTTCTAAACGATACAAATTTTCAAACTATCTAGGGAATACATCTGAATGTTCCTGTAGAATTCCCCCCTCCCCGGGGCACCCCTGAATTCAACACTGAATGTATACATTGAGAATCATCAATTTAGAGAAAGATTGTTTTATTCTTTCAGATGCTGCAGATACTCCTTCTGGACACAGTGTTGATAGAAAAAAGTCAAAAAGGAAAGACGAATATAAAAAACTAATTCGGAAGAATAAAAATTTGAAAATTTCTGAAGCGCAAATAAAATATAGAGGAAAGGAAGTAATTCCTTAAGCGCTGAAATTATGGCTCTGGAGACTCCCTATCAATTTTTTTTTTTTTTTTTTTTTTTTTTGAACCATGAACTTTTGAATCTAGACACATAGATACAGCATACAAAAGAACCCTTCTCAACCTCTACAACAGTGGTTCCCAACGTGGGGCGTACGCCCCACAGGGGGGGGGGGGCAGTATGACTTTTGAGGGTGGCAATTTCAGATTTCCTATTAACAAATTTTATGTCATTAGTGTCGTAGTCTAAAAATAGTAATAATAGATGACAAAATTAAAAATAACCGAATAAAAATTAATTTTCGAAACCTTTCCATTTCAAAGATCAAAATACACTTACACCAGGTAATTATCAGAATTTATTTTACATATTTGGATATTTTTTATGTATTAAAATCATCTTAAATTTTCTGGTTTTAATATTATTTTAGTAAAGCACATCTCTTTTTTTGTACTATTTATTGTTAAAAAAAAAACTTCTATTCATAGTGCAATATGTCTCATGAAGGAGCTTTCACTTATGAAATTTTGTAGGGTATATCTAAAATTTATTCTATTTATTAAAATCTATTTTGACATTGTTAATCTAAAAACATGTTTTGAATTATTTAAATGAGGTACTCCTTTTATGAAATTAATAAATCCCTGTGCGCATCGCGGATGGAAATGGGTAGAATGTAAACTTCTTATGGCTTTTCTGCAGACTTACATACGCAGTATACAAACATACTTCATGACATATGCATTTTAAAATTTGAAATCTAACAAAACATGATGGTCAAATAATAATAATAGGAAAAAGAATGTCTGCTATCAAATAAGTATGTTATGAGTAGAAAGAAAAATAATTACTTAAAATGGATAAAACCGTGAATCCGAAAATGTTACTTGTGAATTATATTATCCATACAGTCGCAGTGATAAACAAAAATCACTTGTTCTTAGTGAAGTACATACTAAAATCCATTATAATTTGTATCAATTCTATCAGATGTAATACAAAATGTGAGAGAGATTTCAAGAAATTTTACGAAGATAAAAACGTGGCTATTTACTACTTTTAAATCTGAGGTAAGTTGCCCAGAAACAATAAAACTTTGTACATGTAAATGCGAAGATCCATGGCCACATTGCATTTAGAGTTATGTTAAAAACATACTTGAAATTTAAAAACATATTTGTAAAAAATTACGATTTTGATAAATTAAAGAATTTGAAATTATTTAACAAAGTTAATGCTTCTGATACTTCCGGGAAAATAGAAGTTTATAAGTGAGCGGGAGGGGGGGGGGGGGGACATCATGATTTTATAGAGGCGCAGCCAAAAAAAGGTTGGGAACCACTGCTCTACAAGTTTTCGTTACGGATATGGTTATTACGTTATATGGGGATTTGTTATTTAATTTCACTTATACATTTACCATCTGCAAGAGATTACTGGAGGGATATTTTAGGTAACCAAACAATAAAGAGAAAATGTCTTTCAAAGAATTTGAAAAAAATCCGACAATTTTTACTTTTTATTGACAATACTAAAAAAATTGCCTGAGGCATGAAGGGCCTTGATAGACTATTCAAAGTAAATCCTCTAATAGAGTGTACCAGAAACCGTTTTATGCAAATTGGTATGGAAGAGTGTTTGTCAATGGAGTCAAACACTGTTTTAAACACTAGTGTTGTGAAGGAAAATTTCCCCCTGTTATTAATAAACTTTATAATATACTTATAACTACTTAAAAGGTGACACAAGCATATGAAAAACATATAAAAATACTATTTAATGCAACCCTGAGATCTTTCGAACACACACGCGTTCATTTTCAAAGGGAAAAAGATGACTGACTGAATAGAAATACATTTTAAAAACAAAAATAATATGCATGCGCAAGCGGAGTTCAGTCCATTTCTCTGCAGAGGAGTGAAAAGATCAGTTCATATTATCAGGAGGTCTTGAAATATTTAGGATATTGTACCAAATTGCGGGAATATTATAGGAAAGGACATCGTTACAAACATTATCACTTCTAAGTAAAATTTCAATGGATTCACGGATTATTGACGAGTAATGGTTAGACGTTGAAATGATCATTTTAGTTTTTTCGAAGTTTATCGTATAAATGATTTTGCCAATGATTTTGAATTATATAGTGGCCAGGAAAATGTTGACATATGACCGCCAAATAAGCCAGATTTAGGGTCTGCATCAAATGTTGCTGTGCGTCTCAGTAAGTTAATTCCGCGAAATCAAAACCATAAGTTATTTTTTGACAATTACTTCAATTCATTACCATTACTTGAATTTTCATCACAGAACGAAATACTTTCATTGGCTATAGTGACGCGCAATAGAATTTTTAATTGTTAGCTTCCTTTGGAATCTGAGATTTAAAAAAAAAAGAAAAAAGGGGATATAGTTTAGAACAAGTAGCATGCATTTACAGTACAGGAATATCATGTGCTACATGGTTGGATAATAAGCCAGTTAATGTCTTGTCAACATTTGCTGCGAGTCTCTCTATAGAAAATATTTCTCGATTCGATAAAAAGGTGAATGAAAAGACTGATATAACTTGTCCTTTTGTGGTAAAACAGTACAATAAACATATGGGTGGGGTAGACTTACTAGACAGCCATTTAGGAAGACATAGAAATAAAATGGGATCTAAAAAGTTTGAGTTTTCTACCATCTACTGGGTGTTGTTATGATAAATTCATGGATCTTATATAAAAAAGTGAGCGAAAATAATTCCTTAACAAAAATGACTTTGGCTAAATTCAAGGAAGAGGTTGCAATCTGCCTTTATAAGATTGGAAGAGAAACACCAAATGCTAAAAGAGGACGCCCAAGAATGTCTGAAGTAGAAAGGGGAATTATAGCTAAGAAACATAAAGTTCCTGTATCTGCAATGCCAGTCAAAGATATAAAAGTAGTATGCCATGGGCCGGGTTATATGGAATTCCAAACTGCACTCGCAAAACTTTCATAAAGAGTTCAAAATGTGGAGTAGCTTTATGTATAAATTGAGATAGAAACTATTCCTCTGTTTTTCATCTGAAATAAACATTTGGAATTATTTTGCTCTTAAAGCTTTTTTTTACACTTCTTTTTCTTTTGATTTGCTCTCTGATGATACTTTATTCTATTGTAAAATAATTTTCTATATATTTTCCCCTTTCATTATTTTTTACAATCTGTATTTTGAAATTTGTAACATTATTTTTTACTTTTTTGCGCATTTTAACCTCTTGAGGGGCGGTGGGATATATTATATCGCACTAATTTTAATCAAGAATCGCAGCAGAAACTTTTAATTAAATTTTATATTTCTAACTTTGCAGGAAAAAGTTGCAAAATTGCTTTTCCTTTAATTTTTTTCGAATATTCCGGTGTGAATTGAACATTACAGAGACACAATTGCTTGCTCCTCAAATGGTTAAATATCTGCTAAAATTTTTAAACACATATTATACTCTTTTTGTATATCTAATACACAAGTATTGTGGGTTTTGTGCCACATTTAGTACAAAACAGTAAATATCTAATTGTGTGCTTTGGGACACATAGGGCACATACCACAAAAATCCATCCTTCTATATATAAAAAAAAAGTTTTGATCTGGAAATGGACCAATGAAAATCTGCGTAGATATTCCGAGAAGATCGACATCCAATTTGAATGCTTAAGTATGGCCATTCTTCGTTAATATTAAAAAAATTGTTGCATACAAAAATATGAAAATCGGTAGTATTATAGAGAAATGTTTGATAAACACGCTGATGCAGACAGTTTTCAAATCGAAGAATTATTTTAAGAGATATTTAATACCAAAGTTAGACAAAATCGTTCCATTAAAAAAGTTTTATAGGAGCAAAAACTGTACATAGGAATTTAATCATTTTTAGATCATTTTATGCGTCAGAATTTCCCGGTGTGCAGATTGCATTCAGTGTTTTAATTTGAGTCATTTTTTGAGGTTTTATTTCTATTTTAAATTCAAATTTTCAGCATTTCGAGAGATATTTTTTAGATATTTTAGAAAATTGTATTAATTTAAACTGTTGCCAACTGTATAAACAGCGGAAACAATAATGTTTGCTTCAAATTAAAAATTTATTTTACACGTGACTATTATAAACAGAAAATATAAAAAGCAGGAACTCATTGAAAATTACGTCATAAAAACTATAATTACACGCGAATTTTAAAACAGAAAGAATATTGTAAAATAATAAATTCATTAACATGCGTTAGAAGTCTTAAATAGGAGAATTTACGTCACATTACACTTATTACAGGGATATGTTTAGGAATTAATTGGGTCCTTTAAAGGACCCTTCACAAAAGATTTTATCTCAAAACAGGACCCTTCACAAAAGTTTTTACGTTAAAACAGGACCCTTCACAAAAGTTTTTACGTCAAAACAGGACCCTTCATAAAATTCTTTGTCTTAAAAAGAAGTCTTTCTCAAAAATTTTCTTATCCTAAATGAACATTTCACAAATTTAGTCACTTAAAAGTAAAATCTGACCTGTCACATTTACACACATAAGAAAATATTTGTATTTTACATACATATACATATATTATTTACATACATATAAACAAAATTATGACTAGATTTTTCACAAATGTAAAAAGCTTTTCACAATTTCGCAAAAACAGGACCCTGGGGGAAAAGTCTGGACAGACCCCTGTATTACGTAAAATGAACAAAAAATAATATTGCAAAGCAGTTTAAATTTAAAAATTGCACGAGACATTTATTTGATATTTTAAGATTATCATAATATTTCATTTCTAACAAAAGTATTTTTGCGTGAATATTAAAAAGAGAAAGAAAAGTTTGGTGAAAATTGGACAGAGACACAAGACAGAGACACGTCAGATTATAATTGTCAGATTCAAATTATAATTCAATCTTCCGAAATCTTTTTAAAGCCGGTCAAATTAGCGTGCTGTTAGAATCTGCGGTGTCTGAACGGGGGTTGAAGAGCATAGCTCGTAGGGGGTAGAGCCCCCTAGTATTTAAAAAAAATATATGAAGTCTGAATTTTTTTATTATTTTTCTGTATTTGTGACTACGTAAAGTAATCAAATTATTTTTTTCATAAAGAAAAAAAAAATCGTGCAGTGAAGGGTTAAATTTTAAATATGTGTAGCTCTCTAATAAAGTTGGCACAAGGAAAGTTGGGATCAGAGAACTCAAGATTAGCGAAGAACTTGCAAATGGAAAAAACAAGAATCAGAATGTGGAATCATCAAATAAAAAATACTTCTTTCTGTCTTTCATTTCATAAGCATCATCCGAAAAATTCCATCATGAATAAACATCAACTTAACCCAAGGCGCATATTATGAACAAAACTGGAAAATAAAAATACCAGATGCAATCGAATATAAGGATTACTATGACTGACCGTCTATATTGCAACTTCTCCGTCGAGCAACGTCAGTGGAAAAGCCACACCTCCATCACCTTCCGGTTTTGAGCGCCAAGATGAAAATGGCCTTAGGCCCCGCTCTTCAAAAATGTTGTTTATAGCAATACCATACTTTTTATTA
Organism: Maratus speciosus; assembly: GCA_963932465.1. Taxonomy (NCBI): domain Eukaryota; kingdom Metazoa; phylum Arthropoda; class Arachnida; order Araneae; family Salticidae; genus Maratus; species Maratus speciosus. The sequence continues at coordinate 159,344,891 of OZ010789.1, forward strand.
GTTCGAGTTTTTGGCCACTTCAGTTTAATGGTGACGAGGGAAACAATCACTTGCTGGTTTCTCTCTGGTGAACCCTGAATTATACCTTTGGTCGTTGCCTTTACCCAGTGTTATAGTCTCTGGTGAGTGGATTTCACCGCATTCCTTTTCGATTTTTTTTTTCAAATTTTTAAGCAATTAAATATATTTTCAAAAATTTTAAATGATACAAAATTAAAATTTTAATGCGGTACTCACGTCTTTTTTGGCAAATATCTTTACGCTATATTATATTCTTTGGTGAGTGAATAGGCCTGTACACATTTTCGAAATTTTCTTCTTTTTCTAATTAATTTTTTGTGTATGTATTTATGAAATTATACACAATTATTACTTTCAAAATATTTTAAAATATATAAAATAAAAAATTAATTAGACTTTATTATTGATATCTTTATTGGTCTTTTGCGTTACCCATTGTTCTATTCTAAGGTGAGTGGCTTTGCCGGTATTCATTTTCGATTTTTTTTTTTTTTTTTTAAGCAATTAAATATATTTTCAAAAATTTTAAATATTGCAAAATTAAAATTTTAATGAGAGATTGATGTCTTTGTTGGCGAATATCTTTGCACAATATTAAATTATTTGGCGAGTGGATGGGCCTGTATTCATTTTCGAAAATTTCTTGTTTTCTACTTTATTGTTTGCGTGTATATGAAATTATACACAATTATTATTTCGAAATATTTTAAATTATATAAAATTAAAAAAAAATTAAACATTGATATTGATAACTTTATTGGATTTTTCCGTCACGTAGTCTTATATTATCTGGTGAGTAGATTTAACCGTATTCATATCTTTTTTAATTAATTACTTTCTTCATTATATTTTTAATTCTTTATTTTAATGGCATTTACAACAGTTCATATTATTTCAAATGAATATAAATCTATTTTTACTGCTATTTAAAAAAAAAAAATTAAAAAACCTTACAAAAACTAATAAAAATATTAAAATAAAAACAAAATAAAAATTTAAGATACATTATTACTTCTTGTAACTATTCTTATTTTATATATATAATCTAGATTGTATCTTTCTCAATTATTTATCTTACTCTTTTCATCATATTCATTACATGTTTAATATTATGTCTCCTTATTCTTCATGGCAATTCTTAGTAAATTTTTAGCGACTGGCAAATTGGGCTTTGATAACTCTCAGCGTAATGCCCGGTACATGGTTAATTATAGGCTTGACCATGGATCGTCATCCAACTACCTATTTTCTTCTCCCTCACCACATTTACAATTTAACAAATGCTCATCTCCTCGCTGCTTGACATGCCTCATGCAGATCCATCATAAATTGTTCATAATACTTCCCATATTAATTTTTGTAAAGCTTTTAATGTTATTTATCGTATTAAATGCAATTCATGTAACATGCAATATATTGGTCAAACTGGTGGCCCAATTCATAAACGTATCAACGGACATCGATCTGCCATCAGTAATTATAAATGCTCTCGCAATCCTTTAAACTGCAATGTTGAGTATAGGCACTTTAAAAAGCACAAATTTAGTAATATTACTATTCATATCTTTAACATACAAAATAAATTCCATGAACGTCTTTTTCTGGAATCTGCTTATATCAAACATTGTAACACACTTTTCCATATGGACTAAATCAACTCTCAAACAATAAACCTCATGTCGTATATTCTACATCATCACATATAATTAACTATCAATTTCTCTATCTTTCTCTTAATCATAAATTATATAAGCAAACCACACGTACAAAAAGAGGGAAATCATCGTAAACATTCATCATCTAAATTAACTAATACTCATATTAAAAATCATTCATACGCCTACAATCTTCTTTTAGTAGTAATTACAACTGGATGTCTCTTCGTAAATTTATATTTGCAATTCCTAAATATCATATTAATCAATATCACAAAGTTTTTACATCAAATACATTCAATTCTCATTTTAGTGATACATTTTTTGATTTACTCCATTATAGGCTAACTACTCTTAATGTCAATATTAACAGAAAACCACAAACATTAAATAAAAGTAATTCACATTTAATCGTTACCTTTACCAATCCTGTTTTTAATAAAATTAAACTTAATCAATTATTTCACAACGAGCAATGTAAATTCCCACTTCAAAGTGTTAATCTAAAAAGCTCTTTTAAATATCCTATTAGTTTAGGTCGTAAAATTTATAGTTTCTTATTTTACATACTGGTTTCCTATGTTCATTTCTAAATCATCTTTTGAACTTTACCAATTTCTTCATATATTTGTGATTTCAAATGTATTATATATATATATAGCCATAATATAATTACAAATGAACATCATTACTATTACAATTATGAATCTTAATAAATTTAGCAGCAAATTATAACTGTAACATAATATCAAATACAGATGGAACCCTATACATTTAATATTAATTAAGCAAAAACCAACATAGAGCCAACAATTGCATAAGATTAATTCATATTAACATAAGAAAAAACACCCAAATATTTTTGAAAGAAAAAAAAATTAAAGACTGATGATACAAGAAACCAGCATAAAAAATGTCGAAATACTTAAAAGTAATATTGTAAACAGAGAATAGAACATGTGTAAGGAATAATGGAGCCGGAAGCTTATACAGCATTTCACGTCATCAGGGGTGCATGAAATGCATATATAAGCAAAAGCATAGTCGATTTCTGTACAAGAATCCAGCATAAGCTAAAAATGGATCCTTGATGCACCCTATCGACCACACACCAGAAAAAAGTTGAAAAACCCATGACATGTAAATTTAAGAAAATTAAAAGTTTTTATCAAAACAAGATCCATAATAAGAATTTTAATTTAAAGAAACAATTAAATACGGAGATATACTAAGTTATAGAATTTCAAAGACCTCATGATACCATGAACTAGTAGCAAATAAATATAGCAAATGTCCCGCCGAATTATTATTACAGTTAAAAACGAATCCATACGGCTGTGTAACTACATAGTGTTTAAAAAAAAAAAAATACACAACGAACAATAAAATAAAAATGACATATGGTCAAATTAATATAAAAATAATTAGATGCATGAAAATATTCTATAATAATTTATTACTCTAAATATATAGAATAAAAATATTTAATTTAAGCATATAATTACACAGAGAAATATTATAATATAATAAAGTAAATGGCAACAAACTTATTGGAACTAAATAAACAATTATTTAGTGCTGCCATTATATATATATATATATATATATATATGTTAAGAATTTCTAGGCAATTAAATTTATTAAAAAATGAATGTTACAAAATTAAAATTTTTATGAGATATTGATGTCTTTGTGTGCGAACATCTTTACGCAACGCTATATTCTTTGGTGAATGGATATGCCTGTTTTCGTTTTCTTCTTTTTCTTCTTTTTCTACTTTCTTTTTTGTATTTTTTTTTTTTGTTAAATTATATATAATTACATTTATCTTAATTTTTTAATTATGTAAAATTAAAAATTGGATTAAATATTGATACTAAAATTTTTATTGGTCTTTTCCGTTACTCAGTGTTATATTCTCAGTTGAATAGATCTGACGGTATTCATTGTTGAAAATATTTTTCTACATATTACAAAATTGTAGATAATTATATTCATCTTTAATAATATTTTTAATGACTTAAATAAAAAATAATAATCGATATTTATACAGTCTTTAAATATTTTAATATTTATAGCTTTAATTAATAACTTTAATTAATAAATAAACTTTAACAACTTAATAATTAATAAATAAACTTTAATATTATTCAACTTTAATTTAATTAACTAATTTCATGATATTTTACTGTTTTCAGCTTTTTTATTCTTTTAACATTGAGGATGAAAATGTAAGTTATTCTCATAGGCATTTACCATAATTTTAATTAGTAATATATGTTATTACCAAATTATATAAAAAGGTGTTTCTGCGGAGATAAAGTAACATTTTTTTTTAAAACCGAACGTCACTGTAATATAAGATAAATAAATTATACTGTTTTCACCTCAAACTAATATTTGTCAAGATATCAAGAAACCAACATTATGGTAAATTATTTTCGATTTTAGGATTGATTGCGTTTAGTTATAATTGTAAAATCTTTTTTTTTTTTTTTTTTTTTTTTTTTTTTTTTTTTTTTTTATGTGTGTGTGTATGTGTGCGTGGTGGTGGTGGTGGAGTTCTGAATCTTTAAAAAGAAAGAAGAAGAATTTTGAAGTAATAAACTTTTCAAGAATCAGTTTATTTTAGAAAGCAAAAAAATCGTCTGTCGACTGGAACATTGAGATATATCCCTTTGACGAAAGAGAAAAAAAAAAAAAAAAAAAAAATCCAGCTTTTAAAATTTAATTTTAGCTTTTTTAATTTAATTTAAAGTAGAAAAACAGATTTTCAACTATTTCTTTAAGATGGCAATTAAAACTTTTCACAAGGATGTTAAAAACAAAATGTTTTAGCGAGAGAAATTATGCTTCTCTACGCATTTATTTTAATTCATAAATATAAAATGCTTTTGAATAAATGCGCCAAAACATAGTCATTTTTGTATAAGTTCACCGGAATGACGTCATTTCTACCAGCTCTGAAATTAGAAGCCATATCTTTGAAGAACGAAAAGCTTTTGGCAAATAAAGTGATAGAATATGTGCATTTTTATTGGGGAAGCTTTTGACTTATTGTAAATTTATTTTGAATATTGTATTTAATAAAATTAATACTATAATTTCCGTCTGCGTATGTAATAATTGTAACTATTGTATTTTATGTAATTCGAGCTACACTCTCAGAAATATTTTCTTCAATTCACGGAAATATTCCTAGCAGCACTGCAACCGGAAAATAACTGTGAAGTGGAGAATGTCCGTTTCTTTTTTCTCTGTGACAAGAAAGAAAATTTCCGCCAATTGAAGAAATTTCCCCTTTTTTTCCAGTTCTAAGACAAAAAATTGTAATCTGAAAAAAGGAATTTTTAAAAAAATACTTCCCTCGTTCTACCGTGGATAGCCTTGAACCCGGGACCGCGCACTTCGAATCGAACATCTTAGCCATTTAACCAGCGAGCACTTGATAGAAGGTTAGTTTAAAATGAAGATATCAGTTTTCTTCAAATGGAGATTGGCAAGGCTTGTTAAATTTCTTGTCCAGAAAGCTCGGAAATTTAAACATAATTGCAGGGGCATTTTGTTATTATGAAATAATGGTTGGTGTTTTAACACTTATATAACAATAAAGGGTAAAAATTATTACATATCAGACATTTTTAATAAGATATAATTTGATTGTTAGATGTAAAATATGAATATTATATTTTGAATAAAATTTGAGAAATGTTTGCTTTTTCGAATAAAATCGATTATTTTAAATTGATTGAACTATTATATATATTTTAAAAATGTATTCGTTTAGAATATATTTTACATGCGAACATTTTTTTAATACTTTAAAAAATAAATTGCTAATAAGTTTAAATCAATGAGAAAATTGCTACTTTATTAAATTCGAAAGCATTATTTTTGTTTGTTTGTTTTTAAGTAAATTAGAAATTTTAATGTATTGAATTTTCGGCTTTTCATTTAAAAAATATATTCGAACTTTGATATTAATACAGATAATACGCATACGTGTAAAGAATAAACGGAATTTCACCCTGTTTTTCATACTTTCGGGAAGAATAACTGAAAAGCATGTTTTCTAGGAGTACGGAAATTATTTGTTTAAAAATGATGAATAATTGAATGTATAAAGACGAATTTTTCTGACTTTCTGTTAAGTTGGCAAACTCTATTGTAATTATTGACTAAGTATTCATAGCTGTTCAATAGAAAAAATGCTAGTTTGTTCCTGGGCTTTCATGCTCTAAAGGAAAAGTTTTTTTTTTTCTTTTTTCCTTTTTTTTTTTTTTCTTCCTGGGATAATTTAGGATTTAAAATTCATGGGCTATTCACTTTTCTTAAAACAAATTGACGACTATACATGTGTACTTGCAATTACTACAAGTACGTGGGTTTTCACAGTTATATGAGGAATAACGACGTGAACAAAAAAACATTATACAGAAACTTGAGAAACGAAAATATAAATTATTTAACACTCTTTTAAGTAAAAGTCTATGAAAATTGCTTGTATAAGATTAACAAATATTACAAAATACAAAAAATTATGTGACATATAAATACTGGTACAAAGAAAACGAAACTAAGGACTACGTACATAGTAAATTATTTGAACATATCAACAAGTGTTTACTTTTGCCTAGTTCTAAGCCTCCAGAATTTCAGAAATCCCCCAAATAATGGTTTTGTGTATAATTTTTTTGAAGATACAAAATCGATCAATAGGCAAATTATGTAAGACAAGCTATGTACAGGATTCTCTAGCAGTGGCTGTATCTACGGCCCCCAAATTTCTATGTCAAGCATTGCATATCAGAATATTAAAAAATTTCAATTACCTCTACTAATTACGGTGAAGAATGCCTTATGGATTGTAAAGTAAATGCTCTATTTTTCTTTTATTTGAACTAAATTCATGCCATTAAGCCTGCTATCACAGCGAGGAGATATGGCTATAATTTGGCAATATGGGTTTTGCTATTCGTATATATCAATATCAATCATTTTATTTATACCCTTCTAAATGTAGTTGTAGGCTAAAAGTTATTATTGAGATATAATTAATTGATTTAAAAAAACCTTGTCGAAATCATTGAATCATAATGGTAATAGCTTAAAAACAAATAATCGCTGTCCGAAGGATTTTACAATGCAATATTTATTTCCCCAGGAAACAAATAAAGAAGTTATTCAAAACACAGAAACACACTTTAAGGTGAAATTTAAATTATCTTAAATAACCAGACAACCTTCATAGTGAAAATCTCAAAACATTTCGTACTAAAACCATTAAGCAACTATTCATAGAATAATTTTTACACTGTAGTAATAACACTTATTGAAATATTAAACTTTTACTTTAATCTTTTTAAGTCTATATTTTAACTTCCTTATGTAATTAATTTTAATTTCATAAATTGTCTGTGGGTAGATTTCAGTATTCCAGCTCATTCAGAATCACGGCATGAACGGCCGAGAAAAACCATTCAAGAGTTCAAGCGCAATCTATGCAAATTGATTCATTGCCCTTGGACGACATAACTCCAATAGTTATTACGTCTAATGATGTTACTGATACTTTCACATTTGAGGTATTTAACTGTGCAACTGTTTGTTTTTCTCGTATATTTTCCTTAAAAGGAACTTTTATACTTGCACTATTTAATGAAATGGGATTTTATGCATTTTGGGTGAAATTTTGCTTATCAATTCGAGCCATATTTAAAGCATAAAAAAAAAAAAAAACTAACATGCCGAGATTTAGCTTCACTGGAAAGACAAATTGCAAAATTTAAAAACACATCTTGACTTCATGCACAAGTTAAATTTTTCTTTTCAAGGAATTACCGAATTTTTCTTAATAAAGAATGTTTTTTTCAGAACCGGGAACACAGGGATATTTTGCGTTAAATAGAACTTCTATACAACGAAACAATGTACTATTGAGCGAGCTATTCCTGCTCACGATCTCTGACAAATTCTTTTTATCGAAATTATCAGAACACGTTCCTCTTTCTTTAGCATCCAAATTATTAACCGTTACACTGCACTGTAAAAAAATTACGTAATGTTACTCCGTAAAATGAGTGGCAACATGCTACCTGCCTCCAATTTTATGGAGTGATTTAACTTATATAACGGTGTAATTTAAACTGATATAACTGGTGTAATATTACACATTACATTAGTGTAACGTAAAACCAGTTACATCGATTAATTTATTCAATAAAATATAGGTAGCAGGGCTGCCACCAATTTTGTGGAGCAACGTTACATTTTTATATAGTGTGTAAAAAGAGACACATGTTTCTTCATCTATGAAAATACAATCTAACCACGAACAAAAATAAACAACAACCTCTTCTGATTTATCCATGATTTCGAAAAGCATTACTTTTATTAGAAACCTAAGAGATTAATATATTTTCGAGATTTAAATAAGCATTAATAAAAAGAAAGTTTCTTTTGCTACCACGGATTTTCAGAAACACTTCCTAGTTGCTTTTATAGGGTATTAATTAATTTTTTCAATTCAAAACACAAGTTTTTTAAATGCTATCAATTCCCAAGTAACTATTTTCATGTTCAAAAAACATGTTTAGTGAAACATGATAAATTAACTCACTAATATAAACATTAAATTTAATATTATTTTATTACTCTTGTAAGTATAAATTCAGATATTCAGATGAAGTTGTATAATCTATATTTAAATTAAGAAAAAGGAATAAAGAAATATGATATAACACATATATTGGTTTTTAAACCCCTGTACATGTAGCTTCCTAAATTTGGGATATTGATATTTTTCAGAAATAAGTAAATATTTGTTTAGATAGACTTATTTGTTTCTTTTTTACGATTATTTTACACCATTTGTAAATGGAATATTTAGATTAGAATACTATAATAATTATTGTTTTGTAAACATCTCAGTTATAATTAAACAAAATGCAAGAGGGAAAAAAATCCAGGTACAAATGGATTAGATACTTTGAGATTATAAATCTTTTTCACATCTGTCCCTTTCCCACAATACAGTTGCTACTTAATCTTACAAAAATGTTTCCCTGTTCATTCACTATTACTATTTTAAAAGTTTTCTTTTTATCAAATGTAGGATGTGCTATGTATCAGCATGCTTCTTAATGACATTATAATTGCCAACATTTGACATTCTTTAACTTCCATTCAATAACATGATCTATATATTTAATAAACAGATTACAATCGCCGGAAAATTGTCCTGTTATTTACGATAAAAGCACTCTGAACATTGGCTGAAATCCCTATCGCACTGCGGGAGCCTGTTATATGTATTGAAAGTTGTTGTATGTAAGTATTTTTGTACGTATTGAAAGTTGGTGTATGTAAGTATTTTCGTGTGTATCGAAAATTGTTGTATGTAAGTATTTTTGTAATGTATTGAAAGTGGGTGAATGTAAGTATTTTTGTAATGTATTGAAAGTTGGTGAATGTAAGTATTTTCGTGTGCATTGAAAATTGTTGTATGTAAGTATTTTTGCATGTATTGAAAGTTGGTATATGTTAGAATTTTCGTGTGTATTGAAAGTTGTTGCATATAAGTATTTTTGTATATTATAAGATGTACATAAGTATATATGATGGATGTCAGTAAAATGTGCGTAAATAAGCATATAACTAAAGGGAAAATGGATGTATTAAGATAATGCACAAATTATGGAGTATAATGCTAATTTAAAATTTGAAAAGTTTTTGTGAAAGTCTCCAATCCTAACCACGCGGTCATGGGAACAAAATCTGCTAGTAAAATAGTTTTTAAAATTTATTTAAAAACTGATTTCAAAGATTTTGATTTTTGATTTTAGTTTTAAAATTTATTTCACATGAAATCACATAAAAGATTATTTCCTTCAAGAATATAATTCAGAATCATAAAAGGATACCAAAATGCCATTAAAATATTTCAGTTAGTGACACTTTTAGTTGAAATAAAGAAAAAAAGGAAGAAAAAACATGGCACAAGCATAGATTATGAAACACTTTCCAACATTTCCTGAATTATTTACCAGAATTTCGCTATTTAAAGTTAACAAAAATTAAACATTTCAGAAAGCACATATCACATTTGAAAATCAGATTTCAGCATAGTGGAAAAGTAGTCCTATTATTTTGTACAGCCTTGTATTTAATCGGCATTTTATACATAATGTACATAATATATTAAAACTTAGTTTAGTAAGAAAATGCATAATTGGTTAAAAATTCACCTTCAGCAGTTTCTATCAATATATGGAAATATACTTGGATTGTTTTGCATAACCCTGTATATTAACAACAGATTTTATTGACGCCACATATTAGGCTAAAATTTAATTCAGGATAAAACATAATTAAAACTACTTAAATCACACTTCCAAACATTATCATCCTTAAGAGATCACGTATCCAATTCGTTGCGTGCCCCTGTATATGATGTTATTTATATTAAACAAACTTTTCTTAATATGCTACTTATAATTCAACTTGAAAGTGCATAACTGAATTAAAAACTGCCTTTGAGCCATTCACGCTGATAATTCGCAATGCTTGCGAATTCTTTTGTGTAGCCCTGTATAATGATCTATAGCATTTATCCACCCCACATACTAAGCAAAACTTTAGTTAAACATAAATTAGCATACCATAAATGAAATCTTATTTCCAGCAATTATAACTAATATACATTGTACTTCAGACACAGTACTCTATCCGAATCTTTTGAGTGTCCCTGTAAGTGAACAATAAATGCTATGTACGTCATGTTATATAACAAGTATCTTGTAGTAATCCTCAGTAATGTATATCAATTTCATTGAATTTGAAATAGTGTAATAGAACTAAAATACGCTGCAAACAGTTTTACCTCGCAGACTATTATATACCGGAATTATTTTGTGTGGCCCTGTAAATGATAGTAAATGCTTTGAAGCCCATATTGTTCAGAATGCATGATTCAATGCACTACATAAGCTCTTATCAGTTAAATTTATGTTTGAAATTGTCTAATATCATTAAAATGAACTTGAAACGATTTTTTCCCATGGACCGTAATGCAATGGAAAATTTTGACCGTTCCTATAAATTAACAAAAAATTCTGCACACTTCATTTTCCATACCGATCGTGCTATAGTAAGCATCAATAACATAAAAAAAAATCAGGGCAATGGGAGTATATTTTTGAGAGTTAGAGCTCGGACAGACGGAGAGACAAACTGGAGTCATAAACACTTTACAACTATGATGGAAGTGTTAAAAAAGGTGAAAAATCAAATTACTTAATCTTAGTTTTCGGTAAGCATTTTCTCTCTTTGATTTTGTATAATTAGAATGCCAGAAAAGTGGCAAAGAACTATATAATGATTGAAAATTAGTTTTATTTCTGTTACTTCTATTATTATTATTAATCACCGTATTACAGTAATATGTTTAGCACAGTTTCAAACAAGAAATTTCATTTAGTATCGGCTTCTATCTGAAAATGTAAATGATTTACAATAAAAATGGCATAATCACTTACAAATTAAAATTTATTAAAATTTACAAGAAAAGTTTAATTATATGACTGCTCCTTTTACCACAAAAAATATTGATACAATTAATCGAATACATGTTAGCAACATCGATGTAAAATGGAAATATTGTATTTACTTGTAACTAGTTCACTCTTGTCCCACTTCACTGTAAAAAAAAATCTGTAGTTCTACAGACGTAAAGTTACATACTTACTAAACTTTCATCTGTAACTGTACAAAAAAAGCTGCAAATCTACAAAACTAGTTTTTGTAAAGCTACAGAAATCTGTAACTTTACAAATGAATCTGCTAAAATTACAGTAATCTTACTAAAATTTTATCTGTAATCCTTGCAGTTACATGAAAAGTTCTAGGCATACCAGTTTCCTAAAACATTCTTAGTAACCATACAGATTTTTTTATTTTCGGCGCAAAAGTGTGTCTGTTACATGAATTTTTCTTGCTGCCGTTACATAAAAAGTTCTAGGAATCCCAGTTTCCTAGAAAAACTTTAGTAACTTTACAGGGTTTTTTTTACAGTGTTGGAAGCCACACATGACAACTATAAGAAACAAAATGTAAGGAACTCAAGGAAGCATCTCTAAATTTTCTTATGCAAATCATAATAAATTTTGGGTATGAAACGTTACTCTACTTGTGTATTATAAAGACTTATTTGCTTGTACCGTAAAGCCAGCTTCGCTACTCTTCGTCAAAGAAATTTTTATGAGAAAAAATTTTCTAGCCCTACCATCATGGTAATGACAAATTCCTTGCGAACTTCAATATAAATTCCATTCTTAAGTTATTTATTATAAATGTAATTATTTTTTAGAATATTCATTATTCCTTCTGCAGTGAAATAAGTTCCCAGATAACTGTTTCTGACATTTTGACTATAGAAATTATCCTAAAGTAAACTTGATATTTTTAACTAATCGAACGAATGAAGCAAATATGTATTAGTCATTAATTTATCATTTACTGATCTCATTTGTACTGTACATTAAAGACTTGCTTTTAGTAATATTTAAACTTTCCAGATGTTTTTACAACTAAAATACCAGAAAATGCAGGTAATTTTAACTCAACGAAAAGGAAAAGGAAAATAGATATATTTAAATTAAATTTTCTTCTTATACCAATTAATGAATTCCTTTTACTTTTATACATATTTAAATAGCTTTTAAGAGTTGTTTCTTTTCATATATCTATTTTCATATATCTATTTCAGTTGTATTATACCTTTTTATATTTATGGATGTAACAACCTGATATGTTTTTAAATGCATGGATAGGTTTTTTAAATTACTCGTTTAATTGTTATAGAATAATATTTTGACATAGTTCAATGGAATATGTCGTTAATAAAATGCAATAACAACTTGCATGTATACAATCTGTTTTAAAACACTACACTGTAAAAAAAAATCTGTAGTTCTACAGATGTAAAGTTACATGCTTACTAAACTTTCACCTGTAACTGTACGAAAAAAGCTGCAAATCTACAAAACTAGTTTTTGTAAAGCTACAAAAATCTGTAACTTTACAAATGAATCTGCTAAAATTTCAGTAATCTTACTAAACTTTTATTTGTAACCCTGGCTGCAGTTACATGAAAAGTTCTCGGAATCCCAGTTTCCAAAAAAATTCTTAGTAACCTTACAGATTTTTTGATTTTCGGCGCAAAAGTGTGTCTGTTACATGAAATTTTGTTGTTGCCGTTACATGAAAAGTTCTAGGAATCCCAGTTTCCTAGAAAAACTTTAGTAACTTCACAGATTTTTTTTTACAGTGTAGTTACCACGTTATTTGTTAAATATAATAATTTTCAAATTACAAATAGTAAGTTAGATAATCGAATTGATCATGCGAGTTAAATATATGCAGCGAATATGCAAATATCGGGAAAAGATTTATAAGGATATCAAAATAATTAAATATTATAAATTACAATAATAATAATGAGTGTCTTTGATCTTGGATATACCTTCTGTATAGCTTTAAAAATCTTTATTTTTTGAAAATTAATAAAACTATCATTTTATAAAAGAAAGAAATTTTCCCAATCAACGTTTAAAACTTTTAAATATATATCTTTTAATTTAGTTTTTTAAAGTTCTAATCAAAAGTATCTGATTTATATTTAAAAAAATATATCTTGATTTTCATTTGAACAAATGTATACAATATGATATGAATTTTCATTTTAAAGATGTTAAAAGGAGATTTAATGTGAAATCTTCAACTTAAAAAAATAAGATAAAAGTTTGATAAAAATAGTGTGTTTAACGGTTTCTAGACTCTTTTCTTCACTATAGTCCTTTCTTCTAGACTCTTTTTCTTCATTATACACTTTTCTTCTAGTCTCTTTTTGTTCACCGCACTCCTTTCTTTTAGATCTAGATAAAATAGATAAGTTCGATAAAAACAATGCATTTTGTGGCTTCTAGACTCCCTTCTTCACTATAGTACTTTCTTCTAGACTCGTTCACACGCTTTTCTTCTAGATTAATTTTCTACAACACATGACTTTCCTCTAGACTCCTTTTCTTTATCATACTCCTTTCTTCTAGATTCCTTTTCTTCTAATATTTCCATTACTGAGAATTATAGAAAATCAGCAAAAAAGCACGCATGCGCATTACAAAGTAGTTAACCCTTTCATTCATACGGGCTTCATATGAGGACACAGATAAGTATTGCCGTAAAAAGCAAAAAAAAAAAAAAAAAATCAGTATTCATTTATGGAGATCTGATTTGTGGACAGATAATATAGCCAGCATACAGCACAATAACAACATTATTTTATAATGGGTTCTCATTTATCACAAAAAAGATTTTTTGCGAATAATGGAAAATAATGAAAAATAATTTATGCATGAAAGGGTTAATTATTTTCCATATTAATAAATACTGGGCTCCAGAAACCTTGAAACAATAGATACTTGTATTTTTTTATATTTTTTCATGTTTATATGTCATTTTTTATTTGAAATTAAGTACTTTATCCCACTCATCTTTGTTGTATGTATCTCATGTTGAATATATAATCTAATTGCATTTCAAAATACTAATTTCTGTCATTTTTTTCTTCTCTTTCAGAGTTCATAAAAGAAAATATACTTGAAAACTACTAAAAATGGGTCTTTTATAAAAAGTGATCGTGTAGTTTTTTCACTCACCAAAATCTACCTCTTTTGATATAAACATAGATATTTTTATTTAAATAATGCGGGGAATAATAATACTTGTAGTGTTATTTACGTGCACGACATCTCTGTCGAAAGCGGACACCAGAGATGAGATTCTGTCGAATATTCCATTGAATGACAATGACGATTCCAATGGAAATATGACTGTCGTAGAACAATGGGAAAATTTCGAAAAAATGATTAAACAAGTTGCTAATAACATCGTGAAGAAAGCCCTTCCCACTGTTATGGAATATACTGCTAACCTGAATTTGTCCACAGAGTGCATGAGGAATTCCATGCATCTCATAAGCGGATTGAAGAACATTAGACCTTGGGCCATGAGATGTAAGTAATTATTTTACTACACTTGTTCTTACTTAACTTGTTACAGTAAACTTCCAATTATCCGTCACTCACGGGACGGACGGTATGGTGGATAATCGAAATAGACGGATAATCGAAAAGTACAAGACCACAGTGGGGCAAAATCCCGAAAAGCTGGCCAAAAGTCGAAAAATAAAGTTACTATTTAAGAAATTTTGACTATACAGATAGCTAGAATAATGTTAGGAGGGTCAGAATCTATATTTATAAAAAGGTTTTTGTTTTTCTTTGGCAACCTGTATCATTTCAAAAGTGACGCTTGGAGGATTATCATCTAATGCGAACAAAAAGAGCAAAACAAAGGTTCTTCTAAACACGTGCTACATTTTTCCATATTATCCAATTTTACTGCTTTAAAATGGATTCACACGATGATAGTGTGTACTTTTTTTGCCCATGTTACAAAAATTATATTAAATACATAAAATTTAATAATTTCATGATTATTTTAGATAATTTTTAAAAATATATATATTATTTTTTTGCTTTCAAACATCAAAAGGTTTATAAGTTCCACGGTGTTCTGCAACGACATATAATGGAAACAATAGCCTGAACTATTATCTAATGAATCATGAAAAATTAGCTGCCAGAAACTGCCATTGTGCATTTCGTGCAAGTTTTTGTAACCACAAGTAAAAATATCATTTTTTTAGTCGCTTCAAAAGCTATAACATTTATTACTTTTCACAGTATTTTAGCTGGCAAACATTTTTAGAATTTTTAGATTATTTAGTTTTCTGATAGATTATTATGTATAATATTACAAATAAGTATTATAATCATAAGCATAAAGGAATTTTATAAGCAAGATTAATAACAAAAAAATGAAAAGAATTCTCTATCATCGATACAATAGAAATACATTTTCTTATCTTTATAGCTAATAATTTTGTGTATTCTATCGTAAAATAGAAGAATTATCTTATCAATTGCAATCTTTGCCAGATCATACTGCAACACGTATTTTATTAATGCAAACGGAAATTATTAAGAATCTGACTTCCGAAAACATTAGCAATCTGAATTTTATTTTCAAGTGGGGATGTGATAGTACATCTGGTCAAAGTACTTTTAAACAAAAATTTAGCTTTGATGATGGTAGAAATTATGTTCAAATAGCTTTTTCACTTCTCTAGTGCCATTAGAACTTAAGTGTTGCGCATAATTCAGAAATCGTTATCTGGAAAAATTCGAGATCTTCATCTCCTCGATTTTTTAGGCTCATCAGAATCCATTTTTTGCACGAAAATACGGAAGCTACTGTCAGTGAAATGGATTATATTACAGATCAGGAGAGTAAACTTATTCCTTTTAAAACAATCATTGATAGAAAATAAGCAGGCGTTAATTACAAACTAGCTTTAAAGACAATTGATTGTAAAATTTTTATTGTCATTACTAGTAATTTGTCAACTCAACGTTGATACCTATATCAGGCAACTTCAAACCAGTTTAATAATATTGATGACATTTTCAAACAAAAAGTGAATGAAAATCATTTACAATTCGGGATGTCCAGTGTCACCGTCACATGCCTGTATAAGATCTTTTGAGTGTAGCTTGCATTTGGCATACAAACGGTATATAAAGGAATGGCAAGTGTGCACTCCTGACGAGAAGAAAAAAATTTTAATTGCAAAACAAAATTTACAAAAAAGATTTCGTTTACAATTAGGACTTCTATTCGATAAATCAAAGCTCGGATTTGGAAGCACAAATGATTACAATACAGCTGGTCGATTCTTTGAAAACGCAACTATTTCTGCTTTCATAAGGGGCGTAGACGAAGATTTGATCAAACGATTCCACGTCATATTACAAGTAATTTCTTAACATTCATTTGACCAATTTCGTGGATTATTGCTCACAAACAGCTTGTAAATTCGTCGAGTTGTATTCCTAGTTCTGTATGCAAACTTCAGTGCACAAACTACTTATTCATGGCACAGAAATAATAGCTTTCTCATTATTGGTTGTTGGGCAAATGTCGGGAGACACTCAAGAAACGTGCAACAAATTGATCAAAAGGTATGGAGAAGATTTCTCTCTAAAATGCAGTAGGACGTAAACAGTGGAAGATTTTTTTGCGGTTTTTAATATTATCAGATCCCTTCATTTCAAGCTTACGTAAATTGCCATCGAAAAAACTAATATCCTTGCCCCTAGAGGCACAGAAACTTCTGTAAAATATTTCGACACCTCCCCTTCTGAAGAGTCTACTTAGTATACTACAGATGATTCAGAAGATGAATTTTAGAACATCCTTTCGTTTTATTTTATTAATATATAGAAATTAAACCTTGTAGTATTTTATTTTTCATTATTATACTTAATTGTATTTCATAAATAAATATTCATCGTTTAATTTCGATTAAAAACATTTTAGTTCCTTGAAAACACCTTCTAACGTTTAGCCTCGAAAATTTTTAATTTCAAAACTCGAAATATTTTATTTAAATCTAATTGTTTTTATTTTTAATTCGCCATTTTTTAAAATTTAATTTTTGAATCGTACTTAGTATCCTCAAAAGTACCTGTATACGAAATTTCATAGAAATGGAATAACTTTCAAAGCATTTTAATTGTAAGTCCGCCATATTGGATCCGCCATTTTGTATTTTGCAATTTTAATTTTAGAATCGAGATCAGCATCCTGAAAAACTCCTGTGTACGAAATTTCGTGGCATTTAAATAATTTTTTCATATTTTGGCCAACTTTTCGGGCTTTTGCCCCACTACGAGACCGTTGCAAAATTTACATTTCTATTTGTCAGTTCATAAAAAAGAATATTTAAACACATTTTTTATCTGCTGTACACTTTTGTTAATAAAAAGCATAATTGGTAAAAAGAAATCAATTAAGGATACACATTTAGAATTTTACAGAATAAATGTGTTGTAACCTGTTTTCTACCAAAGTAATCCATTACACATTTTTGTTTGCGGTTTTATTGCGCTTTTACTGGAGCAAGATTACGAATTCTATAGAATAAAAGTACCTGGGTTTCATCGGCTTCCTCTTGCTTCTCAAACAAATTAACCTCTTCAGTTCCGAAGCTAAAATAATAATGCAAATGCTTATTCATTGGTTTTTTTCCAAACAAAATGACATCGTAAATGATAGAAAAAATATCTTTTCTGAAATTGATCCTTTAGGCGTTTATTAATTTAGGTTCAAAAATATGAATCTAAAACTACAACCCCCTTAAAAACATCAATTTAATAACCAATAACCTAAATTAACGCAATCACAAATTTAAGAGCTTTAAACACGTAAATAATCTACAAATCATCAAATTTTTTTATCGAAAAAGATTTAAGTTAAATATTTATGAAATTTTCTCACTTTCTTGGTCATGCTGTCTTTTGGGCATTTTTAGGCATTTTGCAAATTCAGATGAAAATAATATTTATTTTATGTGGGAATTAGCTTAGATGCTGCAATTCAATCGTTTGCTTTGAACGCAAAAAACATTCAGCTATTAAGAAGTGATGTGAAAATGTAAATAAATCGGACATTTTAGTTTTTATAAGGAAAAGGAACAGGGGTCCCAGAATGGGGACCCAGGGACCGAAGAGGTTAATGCACTTGTCTTCGCTTCTGCATGACTGACTCTGCGATCATTATTCCCCGATTCATCACATTCATCCGTTTCAGGCCTCTATTCAACACATCTTTGAACAATTTAGACATCCGTTAATTTTTGATAACCAATATCATTCTTGTCACAATCAAATCAGTCTATTATTTCATCCACAGAAATATTTTTTAAACATGGTACGTTTGACAAGCTAGGTCAATATCTCCAAATCATCACCAGGGGGGTGCCATTTCCCTCTAGTTTCGGTATCAAGGTTTCCGTACGTATGACGTCACTGTGCGTGCTAAGGAGAATTCCCGCAACAGAAAAGATACTATTTTTGCATTTAAAATTGAATTTCTGCTCAAAACTTTTTTTGTTTTTGTTCAAAGGAGAGCATATTTCTTCAAGACAGAACATTTTTTACTAGCGAAAATATTTTTTTCAAAGAATAAAGCGATTATAGAGGATTTTTTCCCTTCAAATGAAACAGTTGTGTGTTATTATCATTATTATTATTATTGTGCTAAGGTGGAGATTCTATTGTTTTTTATTTTTAGTCGATCATTGGAATTGGATGTGTGTGTGTGTGTGTAAGGGGGTGGGGGGGGGGGGGATAAACATGTATTGTGATTTCCTTTGACACTCAGGACAGTTTGCCTACACACGAAGCTCCGAAAGAGCTATTTCCAATCACTTTTCCTAAATATTACGCGGTAGCTATTTCTCAGATTTCGTTGATGAAACATCAGTTGGAAAAGTTTTAAAATAACGTATTATTTTTAGTGCTTTGCTTAAAATGCCTAGTACTTATGCTATTTCAGCATGGACTAATATTTCGGATAAAACAAAAAATGTTTCGCCTCATACATTAATGAACAAATCTGATTTTTTTTTTTTTTTAATGGATTATTTTATGTAAACGTACGTGTACAATGCTGCAATTTCTGAATTTGTTCCGATCACTTTCAATCGAGTGAATATTGTAAATAAAGTCATTGAAAATAGTAGCGATGTAGATAATTTAAAAATAAATAATAACATGTATATAACACTAGTGAAAATAATAAATACCATGCATCTAAAAATTCGGGAAATCTCAAGCAGTGTGAAAATAACATTGAAGGTGAAGAATTTTCATTCACCATATCTTCCGTAAATTGATCTTTTCAAAAAATTATTGCTGGTTATACAGAGAAACAAAATTTTATAAATTACATGACAGTTTGACAATTCATTAGGTGAATCAAATATGTTACAACCAATTCCTTCGGACGAATCGGTATACTTTCAATGTGATAAATGCATCGAAGATGTAAAACTGTTAAAAAAAATTCTTAATGAAATTGACAGCAGCTCATTTTCGAAAGAATTTAATATTTTTGAAAATGCTTGCAAAAAAGTTAAATGGGTTTTCCAAACAGGCACAGATATATAATAAAATCATTTGTGAAAATCAGAACTTTCATTCGATTGAGATTGAGACAGATTAAGAGGCTACTTCCCTCACGCGAAAAATCGCATCCTATGGGAGAAATTTTTAAAAATATCTCGTTTGCATTTCCATATATATATATATTTGCATTGGGCAGCTTAGGACGAACTCTACAAAGGCTGTTTTTTTTTATTTTGTTTGCAGTTTTTTTCATTATGAAATTTTTACTTTCGGAACCGGTTTCGAAAGTGAAGTAGCCTCATTAAAAAAAACTGCAAAGAAAATCGAAAAGTAAAAAACGGCCTTTGTACAGATCGACATCGACTATCCAATGCAGGAAAAAAAATGAAAACATTCGAATTCAAGCAAAATATTTTTAAAAAAATCTCCTATAGGTTTAACATTAGCGAGCAGGTGTTTTCATGTGAGTGAAATAGCTCCTTACCGAAACATATTCATCAGAAATAAAAAAGATACTCTGCCAAAAAAGGAAAAAACTGAAGTAAATCAGCTGTGATTGCACGATAAAATATCAAATAATGAAGCGCATATCTGAAGTATATACAAAACGCATCTTGTGATGAAATCATATGCTTGAAATTAAAGCATATTCTGAGGGTAAAAACCCAAAAAACCTTAATTATTAAATATTTTGTATAATTTTATGATAATACATCATTAAACTATAATTAATTTTTAATAACCTTTTCGGAAGGTATTTATATTCTTCTTAATTTAAAATTCAAATTTTTATAGCATATAAATCTTCGTTTTAAGAATTCGGCAATTTAATAATTAAAGTTTTTATTTTTATTTGTATTTTAAATCTCTTTTATAAATACTGCTTGCCTTATTTTTTTTTCTATAAAAAATTTCAGTGTGATATTCAATGACATCAAACGCATAAACGGAATCTGAAAGAAACAACAATAAATTCTAAAAAGCTGGAAAGATATATAATTTTAAAATTTAAATATGGCACTTTATTTGGATGTGAAAAATATTGTTTAAATATTAAACTCTCTTTCGCGCTAAAATTTACTTTAATTTCTCTCACTTATGGATGTACATGTACATTAATTATTATTATGCAACATTAAAGTATTATTCTAAATAACCTTTTCGAAATGTGTTTATAAAATATATTACTCTGAATTTCACATTTATTTTCAACAAATGATATAATTATATAGTATAAATATTTTAGTTTAATAATATTAAATATTCAGCTATTTACTTATGAAAATTTCTATTTAATTTGCTTGTGTAATCACGCAAAACTCAAACTGGGGTATGAGGGAGGATGAAACCTAAGTTATTATTACCTTTTTAAACAGTTTTTATGAAATAGCTCTTTACTAAAAACATAGCGAAATAATAACTTATTATCTTAGTTTTCAAATTGATTACCGATGAAATATTATAAATATACTACATTAAAAAGTATTAACAAAACATTAACTGCAGTCATATAAAAATCAAATTTGCTTCTTTTGTAAGTCTTTTTACTTATAAAAATTACTATTTTACTTTCTTTTAATGTAAATTACCGTTTTTATATTGAGTAGTAAACGAAACTTAATAAAAAAAGACAGGAGATTTAACAATTAAATTTCAAAGAGATAAAAAGAGATAATAGTTTAAATTTTAGATGTGATGTTTGTCCAATGTATAAAGAATATTTTTTAATCGTTAAAATTCTTTTCACACGAAAATTTCTACTGATATTTTTCAATTAAAAATAGTCTATTTCTAATGCAAAGTCAATTGGAACACCGATCTGAGCACGCGGGGTGACGTCAAGCAGCGAGTCGCTCCCTATTGGCTACGGGGTGAAATGGCGCAACCTTTAGATATAGTAACCTTGATCATCACTAGGTGCTTAAGCATATTGTGTGCTATCAACAATGTTACACCAATGTTCCTTTCTCATAAAAAAAGAGTGTGTGTTAGAGATGTGTCATTTGTTGAGGAACGACTCCAAAGGAACGATTCCGGCAGTGAAACTGAAGGAACGATTCCATTCTGTAAAAAGGAATCGGTCCTTTTCGGATTCGGTCCTTTTCGGAACGACTCCTCGGATTCGGTCCTTTTTGGAACGGTTCCTCGGATTCGGTCCTTTTTGGAACGGTTCCTCGGATTCGGACCTTTTTTGGAACGGTTCCTCGGAATCGGTCCTTTTTGGAACGATTCCGAAAAGGAACGACTCCACGGAATCGGTCCTTTTCGGAACGATTCCTCGGAATCGGTCCAAAATGCACCGACTCCGAAAAGGACCTATTCCTCGGAGTCGTTCCGAAAAGGACCGATTCCTCGGAGTCGGTCCATTTCGGAATCGTTCCAAAAAGGACCGAATCCGAGGAACCGTTCCGAAAAGGACCGATTCCTCGGGAATCGATTCTTTTCTTGTAGACTGGCC
The DNA here is from genome assembly GCA_963932465.1 of Maratus speciosus. Lineage (NCBI taxonomy): Eukaryota > Metazoa > Arthropoda > Arachnida > Araneae > Salticidae > Maratus > Maratus speciosus. The sequence goes on from OZ010789.1 coordinate 159,367,117, forward strand.
AGTTTTAATAAATCAAAATACGCTATTTTATTTCAAAATAACAGATTTTGATTCTATTAAAGCTGACTTTATTGCCAAAATATCCTTCTAATGTGTGTGCCACTCCCCCCCCCCCCTCCTCAAAAAAAAAAAAAAGTAAAGAAAGAAAGAAAAAAGAAATTGAAGTGCGGGGCGGAGTAGGGCGTTTAATAAACATTACTATTTCATCTTCTTGTACTAAATTAATCTGAAAGAAATAATTAAAAAAAATATTTTATACGAATTGGATTTTTTACACCTGAGAGAAAAGGTGCCCGAGATGGGATTCGAACCCAGAAACTTTACGTGCTTTACCGATTGAGTACCTGGACCCCGAGGGTAATGGAACACCATGTGTACTTTAATACACTAATACATTTTCTAATTGGTAAATGTATCATACGAAATGAATTTTTTCTAAATGAATTCTTAAGGCTGTTCTCAAATCCAAAAGGATAAATTTGTGACAAAAGTTTTAATTTATTTTTATTCGGAAATGCATGAAACGAACAGGTGTTGTTGTTCAGAAACTATGTAATCGAGCTGTTTTTTCCGTTTTTTTGCAAACGCAATAGGCCTTTCAGAAAATAGTGTCAAAGTGGGCGTTTTGAACCGAATTTCAGCGCGAAAGAGGCATAATTTCTCAAAAATGGGTGAAAAACATGTTTGTCACGTGATCAAAATCGATTATAACTCAATAGGTAATTTACTGATCAAAAGATGGAAAACACAGTTCGATTCCAAATCGCTTCCATGGTCAAACATTCCAATTTTATATCTTTCCGTTAAAAAATGAATTTGTAAATGTGTCAAAACGTTTTACGTTTGTTGAGCAGATCACTTAAGAACAGCCTTAAGAAAAACAAAGAAAATGCTTGTTTAATTACTAGTGAAAAATATTTTTTAAAATCTGATTAGAAACAGTTTCGAATAATATAAGAAATATACCACTAGGCCATAAAAATTGCATTTTAATAGGATAATAATAACTAATTTTCTATTATTTTAATAATTGTAGAGTTACGCACTTTCATGCATATTTCACTATTTCCTGTTTTTTCCTCAAACATGATTTCAATTTGAGAATCCTCTTTGTCAAAATAAATATATGACCAGCTACGAGCGCTCGAGTACCACTTTATTTCCACAGTTTGGCGTCTTGTTTTTTTCTCCTGAAGATGATTAAAAAAATCTCGAAACTCCCTAAGATTGTTCTTTTAATCAACTTACATTGAGGTTTATTACATAGAGTAAAATCTGTTAGAACAAGGAATTTTTGTAAAACGTTTCTTTCTTTCTTAAGATAATGAATATTTCAAAAACCATAATGTCTAATAATAATAATAAGATAACAGTAATAGTGGTGGGTGGGATTGAAATAATTTAACCGCGGTTCGCTCTCTTAATGGCCGTTTTGAGTATAAAAACGGGAAAGAAAAATCACGTGCTACATATAGATTATCGAACTTTCTCCAACACTGCGACATATATAAAGCTGCATATTTTATGCTTGTTTCGGTTTAATAGATTTATGTTAACCCTCCGCCTACCAGAGGGGTTCAATGGCCCCGACAGGTACATTTATAATGATATTTTTAATTTATTTAAAAAACTGTAATATGATTAATTTCTGTAATATGATTAAATTTCTGTAAATATGGGTTTTTTCTGGGATGTTCTATTCTTTTGAGTAGAACATTCCAGAAAAGTCACATATTTACAAAATTTTCATTTTTTTAAATGTGAAAAATCAATTTGAATGTATCTATCGGGTCTGTTGCACCGGTCTGGTATGCGGAAGGTTAATATTGCATTTAAAAAGTTTTACAATATACGAATTTAATTATTGGTTTCCAAAGAATGCACGTTGTGATTTTGTACAGTTTTTTCAATTGTTATTTTACTTCTATTTCTTACTAAATACTTAGAATTTAAATAACTGTGACTTTGTTTTAATTCAACCTAAAATAAAAGCAAAAAAAATCGTTTATCGTAATAATTTCTTATAATAATTCAGATTTCTTGATCGTTATTGATACTCGTAAATCCCAAAATCAATGCCACGATTAATGCCTGTTACTGTGGTGATGGATAATACATATCTGAGTTTAATTTCGAGCAAATCAAGGCTCCCTTCATGCTAAACTAAATTTAATGTTTCAAGCCTAATACCAAATTTCCGTTTTTATTGAGGTAAAACTTACTGCAAATACGATACTAAATTTTATGTATTTTCCTTTCTTATTGTTATTCTTTTCACTTAGAAGATTTATTTATTTATTTTCTTTTTTTTTCTTAAATTACATAAAGTTTTCTGAAAAGTTCGAATTTAACAAAATGTTTTATCTATTTTAAATAGTTTTGACAATAAAAAGTTTAACTCCGAATAAAAAATAGTTAAATTCTCAAAAAATTAAGGTTGGTATTGTCTATAATACGTTTACAACAGATATCTTTCATTCAACGGCCGAAACATCGTCAAAAGGATAGTTCTTTATATAGTACTACACTCTGTAATAATAATAGACATACTTTTAATTTGTTTAATTTAATTAAACCAATAAACCGTTTTTCAGTTAAAATGTTAGCAAATTTCAAATTTAAAGAAATAGAACTTTGAAGTTTAGTGAATCACTATATCTTTTGGCGGAGATAATATGTACTATATATGAATAAAATCATATATATTACTATATATATATATATTATAATATTAATGCACATAATATTATCTTATAAATATCACTAGCCATAGCCCTGCTAATGAATCTGTTTACAAATCATCTGAAGGAACTTCTACCCTTTCGTGTAACACAAGTGTTCCATGACTTCATGAGTTATGAAGCTCCAAAGATCCCAATCCAAACAAACATATTAGCATTGCAATTCACTCACACCGAACTGAGGTTCTGTATCATATAAGTGGAGAGAGGGTGGCGGCGGATGAGGGTGTGAAATTAGAGAAATTCCGGTAGGTTCTCGTGAAATTGGAGATTCAAAAAGAGTTGTAAGCTTATTGAAATTCTACGTAGTTAACAGCAGTTCACATATAGCGATGTTAGGGTAAAAGACAAGACATACATCAGTCACTCAGGAAAGACAGTGTGCAAAAACGTGGTTTACTTTTTAACTCTTTCCAATAAAGTTAGTGTTTATGAATGCGGTTTGTCTGTTCACGCTCTAAGGCAAGTCACACACTAAGGCGACACATAAGACATGTCGCTTGAATTCGCTAGAAAAACTGGTTTAAAACAAGTTTGCAACAACTTCGTTCTTTGTTTCGACCGGTTTTTGCACTTCATATTGCGCTTTGTGTCGTTGTGTGGTCTCAGTGTGTAATATACCTAACTCCCGTAAATATACTCGGATTCCCATGCATTTGATATATGTTAATGATGTTTACCATGGGATGTTTGGTATTCAATATGAAGAGTGTAGCATTAATAGTTTATTTACAGGGGCACTCAAAAGTATTTCGTTGCATTATGGTCAACGGGAAAAAATCGTTTGCAGCGCATTTTAATGACATTAAGCTATTTCAAATGCATTAAAATTGATATATATCACTGAATTGCACTACAAGATGATTGCTATAGAATAGGGTGTTTCACTTCTGAACCAGATCCTGAAGGCGGTGATAATAATGTTGATGAATTATGCGAAATATCCTGTGTGCGTAAAGTTAGGGAGCTGAGGAGAAAGACGATAAAGGGCATAAAGTTATTGAAAGTACGTACACTGGAACAAAAATGTAATCTGCTTTAACTAGTTACATATCCAAACCAGTAGGGCCATCCAAATGAAAAATGAGATTCAGAATGAAAAATGAAATTAAGATTACCTAGAGGTAGATTTTGAAGAGGAATCTATGAGACGAAAAATTCCTAGACCCTGGTGACAAATATCAGAGCAATAATAAAATTTCCAATACAAGATGTCCACTCTCAACGATGTCCAATAGCTAATTCCTAAACCGTTAGTCATAGCCATATAGTTCCACTTACAAAAATGTTTTAAATGGGGGTAAAGAAGTATTTAAAAAGTGATTTGGGTCAATAGAATCATTTCTTGAAAAATTATGAAATTTAATTTTTTAAACGATCCCCCGGTCCTTCAAGTTATAGTTAGTAAAACTTTCCTATTACACTTACAAGTAAGACAAATAAAAGTCCTATTATTCTACGACTAAAACTGACCGAAGTAATGGCTGTTTCAACTTGGAGCATATTTTTTGCTGCGAAATAGGGGTCATTTACAAATTTACTAGAAATATAAATAATCTTCAGATATATAAAAAATATAGTTGATAGTAAAATTAACATTGCATTATAAATTTGAAATCTATAATCATTCTGAAATATTAATGCAAAATATACAGCTTGTACTAAACATATAACAGGAGAAAAATAATAGAATTTTCGTTAAATAAAATGTTGAAAAGCAACAGCCTCGATTCTTTACACACTGAATCCAAAAATGGCCTTCATGTTTTATCACAAAGTACAGATTTTTTGCAAATCGTAAATTTGAAAGCTAAAAAGTGAAAAATTTTCGGAAATCTGATTCTGATAGTATAAAATAGATGTGATTGTTATTTCTTTAACTTTTGATAATTGATTTTTATGTATTTTTTACTATTGAATCCGAAAATGACCTTCATTAGTTTTTGGTGTAAATCGGCGCTGCTATGTAGCATTTTGCAGGATTTCCGCAAAAGCTCTATCTCAAGAACTAATGCACGGATCTTTATAAAACTTCAGATTCCGTTAATCCTTGATATGAATTAGTGCTGGTAAAGTTTTGGTGCAAATAGCCCAACAGATGGCTCTGCTATGCTGCATTTTGCAGCATTTACACGATTTTCGTAATAGCTCAATCTCAAGAAATAATGCACGGATTTTCATCAAACTTCAGATTTAGTTAGTGCTTGACATGAATTGACGTTTTGCCCCTTGTGGTGTAAATCGCTCAACAGGTGGCGCTGCTATGCTGTGTTTTTTGAGATTTCCGCAATAGCTCTATCTGAAGGACTAATGCTTGGGTTTTCAACAAGCTTCAGATTTAGGTATACTGGATATGAATTAGTGCTGTTTATGTTTTGGTGTAAATCGCTCAATAGGTGGCGCTGGTATGCAGCATTTTTCACGATTTCCACAATAGCTCAATTTCCAGAACTAATGCACGGATTTTCATCAAACTTCAGATTCTGTTAGTCCTTGACATGAATTGATGTTTTGTACCTTTTCGTGTAAATCGCTCAACATGTGGCGCTGCTGTGCTGCATTTTTGTGATATCCACAATAGCTCTAGCTCCAGAACTAATGCACCGATTTTCATCAAACTTCAGATTCCGGTATACCTTAATATGAATTAGTGCTGTTTGTGTTTTGGTGCAAATCGCTCAACAGGTGGCGCTGCTATGCTGCATTTTTCAGAATTTCCCCTACAGCTCTATCTCAATAAGTAATGCACGGATTTTCATCAAACTTCAAATTCAGGTATACTTTGATACGAATTGGTTCTAAATTGATGTAATTTCTTTTACTATTTAAATGATTTAATTGACGTGATTTATTTAGAAGAAAGTTTTGTGATGGCCATAACATACTAGTTTAACTTTGAAATTTGCCATTTACAAAAAAAGTCTAACATGATGGTTAAATATGAAGGTAATTTTTACATTCAGGGCTAAAAAGCACATACAAATCAGTCGTAAAAGTTAAAAAATACAACCATCGACTCTATTTTATAGTATTAGCTATTTTTTCAATTTTGAAATTTACTATTTTGAAATTTATTAGTTGCGAAAAATTCTGACATGATGGTTAAAAATGAAGATAATTTTCGGATTCAGTGCTAAAAAATACATAAAAATCATAATTTTAAAAATACATAATTTTAAAAATAAAAAAACACAACCATCGCAGTCTTGTGTTATCTAATCTAAAACTTTTTAGAAAACTTGTTGGCAGTAATCTATCCGAAATTTTTTGTGTTACCCTGTAAAATAAGTACATAATGGTAAGCACTGAAAATCATAATAATATTTCATTGTCATCTGATTTACGTCAATAGGTAAAATTTAACCTCGATCGCATATTTTAAAGTGAGTTGAATTTCGAGTACAAATTTTGAACTGGAAAGACATACATACGATCGTTTCAAGTTAACCCGTTACCCGCTGGTGTTGCGTTCACGCAACGGTCAAAATAATTGCTCATGCTTACATTAATTACTTTGTCACCACTATTTTACAATTAAAAAAATTGCCTTATTTATTGGCAGAAATTTTGATATTTTAATAAAGCGGAAATCACCTTTCTGAATTTGTGGTGACAAGCGACTTTCAACAAGAAATTTGAAAATTCCTACTGATAGTTTTGGCGGTTAATAGGTTAAATAAAAGCTTATAAAAATAGCATAGTTTTTGTTAAAAAAATCATGAAAAGAAACAGCTTCAAATCCTTACAAAAATCTGTCGTAATACGATTTCTTTCAAAGCGTAGCTACACATGAAATAAATCCTTCAAATACTTTAAGCACTTTGTTTACGACCCCTAGAAGCATGGCTAAACTCATGTGTATTCGGATGCAGAAAAGTGGCATAAGTCTTGCATTTCAAAGTTTCGTATAACTTCATGAATTTTAGTGTTAGATGAATGGGACTTTTTTTGTCTTTCTTTTAAGAGAACAGGAAATTTGTACTAAATATCTCTTATAGGGCGGAGGACCGTATAAAAAATTAAATTTCGTAACTTTTTTAGAAATATTTTTATTGATCCAAACGACTTTCACAATAATTTTTTACCTTATTTAAAACATTTTTGTAATTGGAACTATAGGTCTATGACTAACGGTTTAGGACTTAGCCACTGAACATCGTTGAGAGTAAAGACACACTATATAAAATAATAATATAAATGGACGGTCATTTGACGACATATTTTCAAGAGAAACCAATGATTACACTGAAAAGCGAATAGACCTTGCACCGCCCTTAAATTTCCAAGAGGAATTATGCTTTATACCATAAATCATAAAGTTAGAAATAACTGCAAATTAATTGCACACGCTGATCAATGAAATGAACTCTTAAAAACAAAATCATCTGTCCAAAACATTACAAAATTAAAGCGACTGGATGCCTAAGAAAATGGATGGGTACATAAGAAAATAAATTAGTAAAAAATATTATGGATTGCATGTGGTTCTCCTTATCTCGGAAGTGTTTTTTTTCCCCTTGGAATCCTTTATTTTTCAAATTCGTTCTTTTTTTCTCGGAATCGTTTCTTTTTTCTCGAAATCGTTCCTTTTTTCTCGGAATCGTTCCTTTTTCTCGGATTCGTTTCTTTTTTTCGGAACGATTCCGAAAGGAACGACTCCAATGAACTCGTTCCTTTCGGTGAACGATTCCGGCTGGAACGATTCCTTAAAAGGAACGATGTTGCCCATATCTAGTGTGTGTGTATGTGCAGGGGAAGGGGGGGGGCGGTTAACCAAGTGTGGCGGTTGATAGAGTGGCGGATAATCGGAAGTTTACTGTACATTCTATTATTTAATTCAACCTGATTTTAGTATGTAAAGATGAAATATTGCAATCTATTTTTAACCCACTTCCTGATAGGCTAGAATTATACAAATTATGTACAAAGGTGTGTTTCCGATGTCCATGTCCATACAACATTTTAATAATTTAACAACTTAATTATAAATTAATACATTAATTGATACCTTTTCGGTTAGCCGGGAGCCAGTGTTTTATATATACATACATATAAATACATATAGGTATATATACATACATGTGTTTATATATATACATATATATGTATGTATATATACATATATATGCATTTATATATACCGGGTGTCCTAAAAAGGACTGACTGATTTTAAAATTCATTAACTTGCAAACGGTGACAGATACTAAACAAATTCTTGCAGGAGGGTTATGCATAAGGTCAAAAGTTTTTTTATAGTGGTTTTCGATTTTAGTTCGAATTACAAATAATAGATGGCGCTGTAAGCAATAGGTGCTAAATACAGGCTCGATTTTTTGGCCGATCTCTTCTTCCATGCGGAAAAGGGAGATTAACCCCTTGAGCTCTGATGGTTGAATTTTCTACCTCTTAATTTTAATTCAAAAATGTCACAATGACACCGGAATATTCGATTCGACCAAAGGGGCCCACCGTGGCTCAGTGGATAAGACACCACGCCGCTAATCGCTTGAGAGCGTAGGTGGGGGCGGATTCGAATCCCGCCGGTTTCGTTGCACACTCTTTGTGGAGCCCCCAGGATGTAATTCTCTGGTGTTGTAAATTTCCTTGTGTGCTATCTCGTTTCTATATATCGACGTTGACTTGTAAGCGGGCCCTGGTGTCAAGCACACAAGTGTGATGTATGTGTTCAATGAAACAAACAAACAAACATTCGACCAAATTTATTTGAAAAAGGTTTAATGCATTTTTCATGTATTTTATAAACCGAATTTTTTCTTATAAAGATACTGGTGCCAATGTGATATTTGGAATTTTGAAGAAATTTACCCACCAGAGCTCAAAGGGTTAAAACGTATTGAGTGGGTCCCGAAGGACCAAAAATGGAACCTGAATTTAGCGTCTATGGATCGTAGCGCCATCTATTGTTTGTAATTCGAACTAAAATCGAAAATCACTGTAAAAAAAACTTTTGACCTCATGCATAACCCTCCTGCAAGAATTTTTTTAAATATCTGTCACCGTTTGCAAGTTATTGAATTTTAAAATCAGTCAGTCATTTTTAGGACAGAGGGTATGTACGTATATATAACACTAGCGCCCGCTAACCGAAAAGTACCCATTAATTTTAAGGCGTATTTCAACTAGCCCGCCACAGGCGATAAATCGCCAAACGTTGTCTTTGACTCGTACAATTGTATACGAATTGAAATAACAAGGTATTTAAAGAGCGCCAATAGGCGAAATGCCTGTGATTCTGCAATAATAAAAAATTTAAAGGATAAAACGTAGAAAATAAATTATAAATAAAAATGAAGAGTGAAATATTAATAAAATATTAAGGCTTTTATCAATTAATAATTTAATGTTAATTAATTTACAAGTATACGTCAGGAAGCCAATTTAGAAATCCAAAAAGATACTTTAATTAGTATTTAATTTCCCTTGTTTGCTGTTATTTTTTAAAAAAGAAACAGAGTAGAAATTATATATGTTTTAATAAATTGGATTTCTACCAAGCGTAAAAAAAAGCATTTCAATTTTTCATAATCGAGTTCGCCACTCCGAATTAATGGATTGCAACGGAATTTTTTGGGAAAAAACTTGAACTAGGGTGAAAAAATTTGGCGTGATTTTCAAGATGGACATTGAATGCTTGTGAAAGAATGTTTTTTAAAAACTATTTCCTCTCTTACACTTAAAAAAAAAATATTTTCAACTTTGCAACTGTTTAGATTATTAAAATTTGATGGGTATATGGCTGAAGGATACGCTGAACTTGATTAAAAAAATAATAAATAAATAAATAACACTTTAATTAAAACTTCAAACAAAATATTTACAAAACAATAAACACAGAACATTCTGCAATTCAGCCGGCAACATTATCAAATTTGACTGTACACACAGTCTGTAACGTCAAAAAGAACAACAGTAATTTCAATTCTTCTCAATTATCATCTGCGAATAAAGGCGATCAAGTAATAAATAAGTCTCTGGCTTCGCCACAGATACCCATCTTGTAAAAATAATATTGATTCGTTTAGATTTTATGTGTCTAATTGAAACCATTGCAATGAAATTACCGTATCACGTACCCTTTTTTAGAAGTGAAAGATTGTTTTAAAAATTAAGGTATTTTATGTCTCATGGAAACATGAGAGGAAATTGCGTATGTCATACAATGCACAAATAACTCAAAAATAAATGTATGAAAAATATTAGAGATACAGCAACAAAGGGCTGAAAATATGTTGGCGGATATTACCGAACTGGAAGGGGTTGGGGATATCCCTCCCCCCCCCCCCCCTATGTTTACAAAAAAGATTCTAGTGATATATTTTATTGATTTTTATCTGAGATAGAAAAAATTATCTTGTTCTTGTTTTGAATTTTATCTAACGTTGTAAAGTAATATAACAATCCTTCATTATTTCGTCTTATTATAAAACAGTTTGTAGTAAAAATGGTACGTGCTAGAGCAATTTGGATGCCGTATTTAAATTTAGAAATAGCAGATCTATATAATTGACATATTTATTTTACAGGGAGGCTAAATTATTGTTATTATTATTTTAAATTAATTTATGTTATTTGTTTGTTTTTTGACGACCAGTGTCAATAAATCAAACAGTTTGGAACAACAAATAATAATTTTTATTTAACTTACTTTTAAATGTTTTTTTTATTATTATTACAATACAGCAATAACTATGGTGGGATATTTTTTTTATCCCTCCTAATTTTAATCAAAATTTGTACCAAAAATGTTTAGCAAAATTTTACTTTTACAACGTTGGGGAAAGAAGATATAAAATTTCATTTTCTTACATCCAAATTAAAGTTTTAAAAATTCTGGTGTGAATTCAACATTACAAAAACACAATTACTTTTGTGTGCTGTGTCTCAAAGTGTTAATAAAGTTTTATGTTTATTTATCACGTTGTTCTATATTCAGTGCTTTTATACGAGTTTATTGTAAAACTGTCTTTATAAATGTTTGTGTTTCCAAATCTGACTTCCTTATTTTCTTAGCAACTGGTTGTCACGCATGTGAGTTCTTTTTGAAAATTAGTTGCATAGCTTCAAAATCTCACACCGCTATTTTTTAATAGTAATCTTCGTTTTATTTAATCTCAGAATATCTGTCATAAAAATTCGAAAATTATTTTTAAAAATTAATAGCACGAGACTATGAAAGTAATTTACAAAATATATGTTTAAAGCTCAAGTAGTAGATAGACTATAGAGTATACTCTTTAAAATCTGCAGAGCTTGAGATCAGAAGTTCTGCATATTTTAGATTTTGTCCTGTTTTATATCACTTTTTTAAAAGATAACTTCAACCTATTAAAAATTTATTATATAAAATATCAAAAAAGCTATTCTTCTTTGAAAGAGTAAATAAATAATTAAACAAACGAAGAATAAAACAGAATGTGAAATATCTATGGAAAATAATATTCATTTTAACACCTCTTTTTCACAAAAACTCTTCCTACTTGCATATGCTTATGATAATTCAACGGAAAAAAAGCATATGTAAAAACTGTTTTTCTGGTAATTAAAATGCTTCTTTAGTTACTCTCGAAATTAAGTTTTTATTTAGAAAATTTAGCCTTGTAACATAAAAATATATTAACTCCAGTTAAACTCCCAGTATCTGAATTTCCGTTACCCGGATCGAGAAATAGCCAAATCGATGTAAGGGGGGGGGGGGGTAACTTATTGCAAACTATTCGTTCATAAAAACGTATTTAAATTACATATATATCTATTTGAATAAAAATTAAAACTTATGTTTAACTGGTATTTTGATAGTCTGCATTTGGATAATTCTAAGGCAGTATTTCACCAATTCCAAATATACTGTGCTTCATCAAATTTAATATTCTAATAAAATCCTTAGAATTCTCTGGCATTTTAGAATTTACAACTGGACTTTTAAGTGAAAATTAATTATTGTTGGATATTGTTAACAGATATGGTAGAAGAATCAATGTGACAACCTTTCAAATGAGGTGTGTTTGAAAAAGGTAAGTCATGTAATGTAGATTACACGCCAGGCCACAGTTTTTGTGATGGCGTTCTTTCCGGGAAAGTGGTCACAAAGAGATCAGGCAAAAAGGCCAGATGGCTACTTTTACCGGAAACGATTTTTTTTCCATTTTTCATAACAAAATACTAGTCAGGTCGGTACAATAACTTCTGCAGAGGAAGGTACTCTCGACATTTGCAGTCTACATATCTGCTCAGTGCACTTGTATTCCGCCATTTGTAATATTAATATTACTATTTACTTTAATTAGTAACGATTTAATACTTAAAATACATGGTGTCTGGGATAAAAGTATCCAAAAGTTATGGCTTATTTTTACGGAGCTACCCATTAAAATAAAAAATATATATATACAGTAGAACCTCTTTTATCCGAAACGCCTTTAACCGAAACTCTCGGTTAACCAAAATCCATTTTTAAAGCTTTTTTTTTTTCTTTTAACTATCATATTTCTTGCGTGAACACGTCCCTTACCGAACTATGAGTACATATAAATATTTTCGATCCCCTTTCTTAGAGTTCCTTTGAATTTAACTTGAGCTCCCGTAAGCTACAGAGTGGAACGAAGAAAACGAACAAATTAGTAATTCTGAAGCTTTTGAATGTTTTGCAAAAGGTTTGGCATGGGTGGAGCAGCAGAAAGACTGTGATACTGCTGAACTAATAGTATTAAAAAACTCCGTGATAGAGCTTCAAAGCAAAGGCAATCGAAACTGTGACAAAAAAATAAATAAATAAATAAATAAACCCTTGTAATATATGTTAAAGGTACTTAATTTCAGAATTAAAATTCCGGTAATTTATTCTTGTTTCTATTTTGCTATTGCTTTATTTTTATTAAGCACTTGTTACCATATAAGAAATTTTGCATATATTTCTCCTTAGTCTTAAAATTGTAGTACTCTCGATTATCCGAAATTTTCTATTTTCCGAAAGAGGGTCGGTCCCAATTACTTCGGATAATCGAGATTCGGCTGTATATTTAAATAGAAAGAATATCTCACCTAGTTTTAATATCAATAGATTTCGATGTGTGCACCTTTTGTAGAATGACAAACGCCTAAACAGTAATCCAGTTCTCTCCAAGTGTTTCGTAGCATATCAGGAGTTATTAGACGAATTCTTTGAATGATACACTTCTTCAACTCATTCACAGTAATTTTTTGTTTATACACGACGGATTTAATGAATACCCAAACAAAAAAGTATTATGAAGTCAAAACCAGAGACCTTGGCAGCCAGGCAATTGGGCCCCATCTCCCAATCCAACTTCCACGAAATGTCATATTCAAAAACGCGGTAACATCTCTGTGATAGTATGGTGGAATCCCAAAAAATCTGGCAGGGGTTTCCAATCCACGGAGGATCAGTCTATTATGTTCTAATAAATAGCTCTGTAATAATAAGTCGTAACTTTTGGATACTCTTAGCTCGGACAGGGCCGAAACTAAGGGGGGGGGCAGAGGGGGCATGTACCCCGGGCGCCAAAACGAAGGTGAGCCAAATGAAGTATTATACCTTTGGAATGGATCATTTTCTTCTGATGAGCTGATGGCTTCCATTCAAAAAAAAAAAAAAATTATGGCTATTTTTTTCCCATTCTGACCAGAAAATCAGAGTTCTAACTTTTTACGGCTGCTCTTGCATCTTCACCTAACACTTCATCTATAATGGCTGTTTCATAATAATGGAAGCCATCAGCCCATCAGAAGAAAATAACTCGGTGAAAGCGGAAACTCGGGTAATCGGAACTCTACTGTATATTTCATTTTAAAAATGATCTTTAGAATACTTTTGTTGGTGTTCAGAGGGGAGTCATGACTCCCGTGACCTCCCCCTTGGATCCGCGATTGTAGATTACGTAGTTCATATTTTATGATTACATATTTTAAATTTTAAAATAAGTCGGCTTTTATAAAATTAGTAAAATTCTCTTTGTAAACATACTTTGCGGAAGACGGGAGGGGGGGGGAGGGGCGCCAAAATCCATGCTTGCCCCGGGTGCAAAAAAGGCTAGTTTCGGCCCTGAGCTCGGACACCCTGTATTACAAAACATAATACTTATTTTTAATGTGCGTTACATCAGCTTGTGTTGATTAAACGCACATTCTGAATCAATGTGATTTGTTCATTTATCTATGTCGGCCCCTTTACCCAGTCTAGGCGGACAAAGTGGCGATTTTGTAGTTTTTCTTTTTAAGTAACGTGTACATTAAAAAAGAAGCAAAATATCCTTGAAACTAATGTTATTATAGTTACTATTGGCTTTTGTATCTGTAACCTCACTGATTAAAAAGGTATCATAAAAATTCATGAAACCGTGTCACTTTATCTGTCCTTCTCCTACAAACGTGAACGAAAATATACTGTAACTTCTTCGAGTTACTAACGATTCCGAAAAGCATTCTTTATCTTTAGAAACCTCATAAACCAATCTATTTTCAAGTTTTAAAGAAGTATTTATTAAAGCAAAATTTCTTTTGTTGTGACTGAATTTCGGAAACGTTTACGTGCAGTTTTTATATTATATTAATCAGTTTTCTTTAACTCGAAATATAGCTTTTGCGGATGCTATGCTTAAGTAAACATTTTCATGTTAAATTAACAGCATTCACAGGAAAAATAATGTAGGTATTATTTTGTTACTCTTGCTTGTGAAAATTCAATTATACAGCTGAACGTATTTAATTCAGAATAAATAGCATCCTAAAACCAAAATACTGGTTTGCAAAAACTGATTAAGGGGCTACTTCGCTCACGCGAAAACCCCCAGTCGCTAATGTTAATTCTATGGAAGAAATGTTTTAAGATAGTTCTCTTGTATTTCAATATTTTTAAACAATTTTTTTTCTGGCATAGGCTGACTGAGGCCGATCTGTACAAAGGCCGTTTTGGACTTTTTGATTTTCTTTGAAGGTTTTTTTTAATGAAAATACTTTCACTTTCGAAACCGAGTCCGAAAGTAAAGTATCCTAATTTTAAAAAAAAACCTGTAAACAAAATCGAAAAAGTAAAAAACGGCCTGTATACAGATTGATCTCAGCTAATCAATGCAAAAAAATCGGTACTTTCAGTTAGCCGGCGTCAGTGCTATATATACACATATATATATATATATAGTACATATATATATATATATATATATATATATATATACATACACACACACACATATATTATATATATACAGATGTATATATACATATAAATATTTGTATGCGTGTATATATATATGTGTGTATTGAAAGAATTAAACGGCTAAAATGGAAATGGGCTGGGCACATCGCAAGAAGACAAGACAATAGATGGAGCACAAACACCCTACAGTGGTATCCCAGAGATGTAAAACGGCCAAGAAGACGACCTCAAGTAAGATGGAGTGATGAAATCAGAAAAGTAGCCGGTGTAAATTGGATGACTAAAGCACTAGACAGGAAACATTGGAAAAATCTGGGGGAGACCTACATCCAGCAGTGGATTGAAAACGGTTGATGATGATGATGATGATGATGATGATATAACACTGACGCCCGGCTAACCGAAAAGTACAAAAAAATCTTTTAAAAATAAACGTGGTGTCTTACAAATTTTCTTCCATAGGATTAACATTAGAGAACGGGTTTTTTCGCGTGAGTGAAAAGCCTTTTAATTCTCTATAAAAACTTCACTGAAACTTTTCCAAAAATCCGTGACATCAAAAGAAAATTTGTTTTTATGAATACTTCTTTAAATATAAGAAAATTATTGGTTTTTGAGGTTTATAAAAATAAAAAACGCTTTTCGGAATAACGGATAACTCTGAAGACGTTATTGTATATTTTTGTTCATGGTTACGTTATATTTTCAAGAATTACAAAACATTTTTTTTTTTCAGTGTACGTGACAAAAGCTTTGGTTATCTTTCCTTTGCTAAAAACTAGTATGAAAAAGACTTTGTAGAAAATATGAAACATTCCATCTTTTACGGATATACGATACCATTACCAACTAATTATCTCACACAGATTACACTTCGAATTTCCTCATACGACAATTAGCATCAAGATGCACCTATCAAAAGAACAAAATTTACAATAAGCTGCGTGCAGTTAATGTTCAGGAAATCTTTGATTAAGCTAGGAGAAGAGTAAAATTTTTTTACTGTTTACCTGTCAGATGTCACTAACTGGGAAGTATTTTAATCGAAAATGGTTAGTTTGGGAATCACCGCGCGACAAAGCACCAGATGTTAATTGGGAATCAATATTCATAGCAAGGACACTGTAGTGTCAGATTCAAGGTAGGCATTATGTAAGGAAATAATTTGAGATTAAATGCATAGTTTAAAAAAAAATTATTAAAGAAAAAGATTTTTAAATATTTTTTTTATTTATTTTTCTTTTAGTAAATTTGTTATTAAATTTGCACAATTACATTTCACATTGACGAGAGTTACTTTAGGAATTTCGGATATGGAAGTATGGAAAATTGATTATACAATTTCATCTTTACGTAACACAAAAAACAAGTTAAATGAAAGTGTGTAAAATATGTTATTATGTTATGTTTTGTAAATTAACTTGTTTAATAAATAGAAAATCACTTGCATTTTTCAGTCTTTTTTTAACCCATTTGTGCCTAGCGTCCCATTTTTGGGACGTTTCAAATTTTCATGAATAAGTATGTTTTTCTTCTCTTTTATAGCATGAAAATTATATGAAACAATTATTTATAAATGTGTTTATCTGTTACCGAAAGATGACAGCATAAGGTGGATATTTATTTGTTTAAATGAAGGCTTTTTTCGGTGTTTATAAATTTTTGATTTTTCAAGATGGCAAAATGTAAAAAGTAAGTTTATTTGTGTTTTCTCTATGAAGGATCCAAAATCGCAAGTCATAATCTTAGCTTGTAGACTTTTTTAAATACGTGTTTTTTTATATTGCGAAATTAATTGTTCAAGCCTATTTTTTATGCATTTTTGTAACGTCCAAAATATAGGGTTCTATGCACAAATGGGCACATATTTTTGTTGGACATTTAGGAGATAGTTATTTATGTAATCTCCTTTTGAAGATGTTTGTGAAATAAATTGTTTTTAAGTCAGCAATATTATTATTCTTATTTTATTATTAATAATAGTTATAACGTTATTAGTCTCTGTAAAGAAATAAATATTTTTTTTTTGTAGTTCATAAAAATACTAATTATAGTACATAATTTACAATTTAAAAACTTTTTAAATATAAATATAGGCAAAACATATAATTATGCATATTATTCTACTAGAAATACTCATATGTAGTATTTTTACATTTTATTAAATAAATGCAAAAAAATTTAAGTGTAATTTTTTTTAGTATTTTTTCAGTTCATTCTGCAATATTTTAAATTGGTTTTACCAAAACATTTGATAAAACCAAAATTCAGGCACAAATGGGTTAAAATCATCTTTGGGTGCCAGATCTTTAAAGATCTGATGTCCTGATAATATTAGGTCGTCAAGGATGAAATTTGTAGTTAATAATATTGCCAACTTTAACAACTTATTATTTGACACTAACTTAATATTTTACAGCTCTGTTTCTTTTTAGCTCCCGGTTTACTATTTCTTTCTCCCAGCTATTAAAGTGTCGTCTCCAAAAAATAATGTTTCGTTGTATAAGCCAGCCGTAAAACAAAGCAGATACATCATTGTACTGTTAACTAGGGGAGACTAGGGACGGTTGACCATACGGGAGGCTTGACCCACTCATCAATTTCCATATTTAAAAGAATTTCAGAGTTTTATCAATAGGTGTCAACCAAAGCCACTGGAATGCTCAAAGAACAGTCTTCGTTTCGTAGAATAATCGAAATAGGTGTGGAAAAATCAATTGTGAGGTGTTTTCAACCTAAAAGTTGTGTTTTTTAGAAATATTTTGTGAACTTTTTTTAAGATAAATTATATCATAGAAATTTAAGTAAGTAGGTTTAAAGTAATGCAGAAATATCGAGCTTTCATTCCAGGCATAAAGAATGTACGGTAAGTTAGGCTTAACATAACAATGTGCTATCCTTTAGGAAAGGTCTACGTAGGGAGTGTTAACCCAGTCAGTGTGAGGGAGGGTTGACCAGATGCTCAAGGCTCCCTTAATTAAGTGGTTTTGGAAATCATTTTATTATTCACTGTGCAAAATGAAAAGTTAATGGTTATATATATAAAAGAATGTAAATTTATTCTGTAAATCTACAGTAAAATTGTGTGATGGAAAATAAAATGTTTAAAACTGACTAAAGAAAGATGTGGAAAACTGCTAGAAAATGGGAAAGTTGATAGGAACATTTTTACATTTAAATATTACTTATAATAGGCAAATAGAAACAGTAGGAAAGACTAGAAAGGACAAGAAATGAAGAAAGCTGCAGTCTTAAGCCTTTCAGGGGCTGTAGTATGTTTATAAAATCATTTAATTTTAATTCCGAAGCGTCAGATTGGCGCCACTATTTTGCTAAAATATTTTCCATTTAATATGTATGTGGAATGCTTTTTTTTTATTTCCAAATAAATTTGTTCGTAAATTCCGGTGCCAGTCATTTATTTCAACATTTTAGTACGGAAAGTACTTTGCCCGTTAAAGGTTTAAATCATGTTAATGATAAGTTAAGTGCTCATGCGGCAGCAAAAGAACATAGCATGGATCGAAAAAAATTAGGAAGGTATGTGGACAAATTTCACCAGGGTGAATACAGTGAGATGAAGCAAAACTATGTGACATCTAGAGTTGTCAAGTCGAGTGCTACAGAAATAGGACAAGGAGACAAAAAAAGCGGGACATTGGCTCCTAAATCCGGACATAATAACATGCAGCACTATGAAAACGAAGCCTGTCTCTAACAGAATACTGCCTTAAGTGTTAAAATTTCATTTTCCCAGCTGTACAATTATACCTGCTCAGGCAAAATCCTGTTTAAAACAAAATTTCTCTCCTCTGACTTGCGATTACGTCGCAACAGATCTGTTTAAGCATGATATTTTAAAAAATATTTTTTATAATAATTAAAGCATGTAGCATAAGCTTATTTTGCCTTTTTTAAAACTGATTTTATTTCTCTTCATAAATATTGCAATATAAAACCAAGTGGGTCAACCCTCCCATATGTGAAGAGCCTTGGCCCATTATTTTTTCATGACTAAAATCAATCATTTTTCAAATTTTCTATATGTTACACTTATGTAGCAATTTTATTTTCATAACTGATTGTATAACGAATAAAATGATGCATAAAACTTTATTCTACGTTCAATATTTAAAAAATAAAAAATAATTTTGTAAAATGTGGGTCAACCCTCCCTAGTCTCCCCTACTCTATTGTAATTTTTTTTAACTTCTAAGAATAGAACATTTTCAATTTTTATACCATCGTATTTGGGAAAAAAGTAATTTTTAATGCAAGTTGTTTGAAAACTGCGTCTCAATTTACTTTTGAGATATTATTATTATTATTATTATTATTATTATTGTAGTTTTTAACGTCATTTGTTTAATTTTGGCAACTCAAGTACTCCATTTCTGTAGAAAGTAAAGAAAAAATAGTTGCAAAATAGTAATTATATCTTTTTGTTGCCGTTTTCCCATAACTACCGAAAAAAAATGTAATTAAAATACGTGATATTTTGATAAAATATAAATGAATGATTTGTGATAAAACATGGAGCTATTATAAAATATATTTAATTTAATTGTCTATATTACAAACAAATGAAGGTATATGAATCATTAGATAATCTATTTTTTTTTTTTTTTTTTTTTTTTTTTTTTTTTTTGTCGAGTGTGACATCTTATGAATACTTTACTGTAGATGTTGTTTAAGACTGGATCGAAAATGAGGAATTCTTCAGAGGATGTGAATCACGTCATTTTATATAAAATAAAAGCGTGTGTTTTAAGCCTTAAAACTGAAATATGATTTGTATTATCTATAATTATATACATATGTTTTGTTTTTTTTCATCGGTGGCGACACTAAATTCTGAAAAAGCAGAATTCCTGTTTTCTAGGGTTTTTTTGTTGTTGTTGTTGTTTTTTGGAAAGTTACACATTTCGCTTGTTTAAAGAAATCATTGTAAACTCTAAAAATATTAAAAACTTTCTTTGTTAATTAATTTTGTTGAAAATGGAACGGTCGGAAATTCGCACTATTATGAAATATGAGTTTTTAGTGGAACTACGGCATCGCAAATCCCGCGAAACATTAAAACTAGTGTATTTGCCACATTAGTGTTACTACGCAGCAAACAGTATCAAATTGGTTAGCCAAATTTCGTACAGGTAACTTTGACCTCACAAATCAGCCACGCGATCGCCCAGAATCAAGATTCAGTAATGACGAACGAAAGGTCACAACTAAGTCTGACCCATCTCAGAGTGTCTATGAATTATCGTTGAAGTTTGGATAAAATAATTTATTAAGTTTGAATAAAATAATTACTTATATTTGTAAGTTATCGACTAACTTTACCCTTTTTTCTACAAATTTCATCCTTGACGACCTCATATTATACTTTATTAAATTAACCTAATTAAAAAATAAAATGTGTACTGTAATCTTAGAATTTTGAGATCTATCGCTGCAACGTTAATTTCAAACATGCGTTTTGTCTTTTGTTAAAATGAAGCTATTTCTTCGAAACTATTATTTCAGAGAAAAAATCAAGGGGTATCCCCAAAACTTTAGAGATTACTGATTTATTTCTATTGCACTAAAGGAATTGTAAATATGATTACCACACTGTAAAAAAATAAAGATGTTTCTCAATGTACGGAAATATAATATAGTTACGAACGCAAACGTACAATAAGCTTTCTCGAGTTATCCACGATTCTGAAAAAACATTTTTTTATCTTTAGAAAACTCATTAACTAATATATTTTCGAGATTTAAAGAAAAATTTATAAAAACTAAGTTTATTTTTCTACCACTAGTTTTCAGAAACGTTTCCGAATAGTTTTTATAATGTATTAATTAGTTTTCTCAACTCAGAACATGGGGTTTTGGGATGTTATCAATTTTCAAGTAAACATTTTCGCGTTTAACAAACATGTTTTACTGACAAGAAGGATAAATTAACAGTATTAAGATTCAAATTATGCATACATGAAAATGTTTAATTGAGAATTGACAGCATCTTAAAGACTTTTTAATATCAGAAATACAGGGCTGCCATAGTTAACTATTTTTCTACTTCATTTGCATCACTATTTAAAAAAAAAAAATTGTAGTCTATTTCTCTTGCAAATGTTGCCAAACAGTATGGCAAAGATTTTTGTTTTCAGAAAGTGGTGCAAGATGGAATTAAAAAAATAGTCGCCTTTGGCAGCGCTGGAAATATATTGATTTTTGAGGATTCTGAAGGTGAAGAATGTTTATCGGAAACATGATAACTCGGAAGAGGCTATTGTATATTTTCGTTCTTGTTTATGTTATATTTCGCTAGATTAAAAAAATGTCTGTCTTTTTTTACAGTGTCCATTTTAGTTGTAAATCTCATTGAGTTATTAGTAGCATACAAAAAGCGCTGTATCTATTCCTCTTTTTTTTTTCTTTTCTTTCTTTTTAGGGTTCCATACTTAAAAAGTAAAAACGGAACCATTATAAGATCACTCCTGTGTCTGTCTGCCCGCCTGTCACAGACATTTTACTCGTAAACTATGGAACGTGGAAAGTTCAAATTAGGGGAAGTAATAAAGACTATTGACCCACATATTTACAGAGTATTAAGCATTCACAAATGTAATTAGGGAAAATGTAGAGGGACTAATTAAGTTACTCGAAAAAAAAAAAATCCTTTCTTTGTATATCATGTGGGGTGTTGTTTGAAAGCTTTCGTAACGCTGAACTCAAAAATACATTTCTTTTTATTTTAAGCATTGTATATTCAGAGATATAGTCTAAAATGTTGTGCAAAAGTATGTCCCCCCCCCCCCATCTATTTCCGAATCTACTGAAATTAAAATTATGAAAAAATTAGAGGTAGTAGACGTTAAGTTAAACCTTGCAGGAAAATTATAGCGATTACCTTGTGCCCCATAGTTTTTGAGAAAAACGCATTTTTTCGTTACACTCAAATTTTGATTTGCAGGCATTCAGCAAGGTGTTGAGGAGCGCTTGAGATACCTATCGTAGCAGAAGTATAAAAGCACTGTTGATAATGATTTAAAAAAAATCGCCGGTAATTAGTTGAGATATTAATCTTTAAAGACACTCACGGTTTGGACATAAATAACGACTGGGGCGACGTACTCTAGGTACCAACGGGTATTAAAGCCTACATAACAACTTTTAATGATATATTTGTTTAATGCAATGCCCAGTAGCGGTATAAAAGCAATAAACGCCAAATTGTTAAAAACAATTTAATTAGAATTAATCACATAAATACTATGGGATTCGCGACTAGTTTGCATCGAGTGGATCTCTCAATACGCCTTCCGAATGTTTAAAAGTTAATTAGAAACCTATCTGGAAAAACGCGGCGCGGACCAAGCGGCGTTGCAACTTTGCGACCTTCTTTTGAAGCGCGCTTAGCACAATGCCAAGCTTAATCTTCGAACTAGTGTTTTGTTTTAACTACACTTTAAAAAGAAAAGATTATTACTACGTTGAATTTAGTTTTATGAAATGCCAAATGAAGTTTAGCCTCTTGCGTTCTATGACGTACGCAGCGTCCGTCATGCTATTTTGGCCATTTCCGACATATTGATATATGGCAGATTTTTCAATTAGACATTCTGAATTATCTCCAGAAAGTTTTAACTCCTATTTTTGCTTTACAAGATGATTAATTTTCCATAAATAAAGTAAAAGAAAATTACCAATAAATTTTTTGTAGTGTGAATTCATAATTTCTAAGAAAATATCTGGTGACATATTTCCGCTGACAGCGCCAGAGCACAAGGAGTTAAATATGAACTACTTTTATTGTTAGTACCGAATTAAGTTCATCATAGGCAGATTAGAATGAGATTAAAAAAAAAAGAGTTATACAGAATAACAATATTTGATATTATTTAAGTTTCATATCTCTTTAAACTTTTATGGTATACCCATTCATACTTTTCTAGTATATACAGCTATACCTAACCCTATGCTTTATAGTTTTTCACAAAGTCTTATTATTCTTTTAGCAACTGTTTTTTTAATAATACAGTTTATAATTCATATATTTATTGTACGGAATCGTCTGAGCGCGAGTAATATTCGCACTTGACCGTTTCTGTTTTTTCTTTTCTTTTCTTTTCTTTTCGTCTTCAGATAGCTGGTTTTAGTTACTTAAACTAATAAGAAATGTTTTCTGTTGAGAATAATTATTTGGAACCGAAAGAGTCAAAATAATAAATTAGTCATAAATCATGAAGAAATGTTAATCTAATATTGCATGTAAATTTATTTAAGTTATTTTAGCCAAATTTTCTTATTTGTTTTTGCTTCTTTCTATTGATTAGTCCTAGATGCTAGTGCAAAAGCGTTAGATGGTGTTGTGGTGGGCTCCCTGTCTAATTTTGGAGCTTATGATCAGTGCGTAGATACAGTAGTAAAAAGCACGAAGCTTCGGGACAAAGGGAAGATGATATACAGAGGGCAATACTGCACAATTGAAGTGACACCTCCACTCCCACCAAAACAGAATTTCTACAAATTGCATGACGTTTTACCTGAGCTGAAAAATTTCTCAGAGAAAGATACGGTAAGTTCTTTCCCTTATTTTTTTATTTGCACGTTACAAGACTTTCTATATTTGATGTTTAATTTCTTTATTCCGTGTGCCTTTATCTTTGTCTAAAAAATTATGTATATATGCATGTATATATCTATGGATATATCTATGTATTTATATGTAAAAAAAAAAATAAATAAAAAAAAATACTACCAGAAATAAAGAAAAGAAGTGAGATTTTGCTGTGTTTATAAATTAGTTTCATTAGATTCTTGATAACTGCTTCTATGGGCGCAGTGGCTTTTTTTTTTTTAAACTAAAATGTATTTTTATAAATGCACATATTTCCAATAAAGCTTATGTTTTGCGCATTGAATGTGATGTCAAACATTTTATTTCGCTTTTTCTATTTAAAAAAAAAGTTGGAAGAGCGGAGAAAAAAATATTTACAAAGATATTATATATATATAACGATTTTACGTTATATGGTGATTCGAAAGTGGGGATTAACTTCGATGTCATAGTAGATGAATAATCAATCTGGATATTAGAAGGTAGTTGCAGTCATCGAGTGGAAGGCCAAATAACACATTTCAATTCGAATAAAAATCCAGTGTAGGTTTTTCCGGAATAATCGAGACAATGCATAATTTAAACTCAGGCTTTTATTGAAAGAACTTTCGGCGTTGCAGTTTCCACCGATTCAAATTTAAATCAATCCATCGCTACGTAGAATTTAAGCATGGGTAAGCAATTATAGATAATAGAAAATACTAGACGGCGACCAGAAGAAGTTATCAAAATGGAAATACGACAAATTCTGCTGAAACTCAGCGAGTATCAACTTTTTGTTCCTCACGTGTAAGGATACAAATATGACGTAGGTCACGCTCTCAACCAATGAATAATTAAGAATGTTACGTCATATAAAGAGTGCGAACAGAGCTAGCGGATGAATTTGGAGGAAAAAAGGATAACATGAGAAATGCGCGAGAAAGTAAAAATGGAAGCTAAAAGAATATTCTCGAAAGAAAAAAGCGCGGGGATGGAACATTTAATTTAAGAATACTAAAAGCGTAATATTTAAGCGATTAAGACAAGTGAGACATTAAATTAAAGGGAATTAAACAGAGTTAACGATAGAGATTAATTAAGGATAAGAATTTAGTGAAAATAAAGTAGTAATTTAGAATAAGATAAGGAAATCGCGGAATTAGATCGAATAATGTAACATATATGTGTGTGTGTGCGTACAAAGAAAAAATAAAAATTTTGCTATGTTTATAAATTAGTTTCATTACATTCTTAATAACTGCTTGTTTGGGTACAATGGCTTTTCTTTTTTTTTTCTTTCTTAATAAATAAATAAATAAATAAATGTATTTTTATAAATACTCAAATTTCCAATCAAGCTTATGTTTGTCCGATATGCATCGGGTGTGTCGTCAAACATTTTATTTAGCTTTTTTTTTTATAAAAAATGTGACGGGAGGTGGAGAAAAAGCATGTGCAAAGATATTATATATATGTGTGACGCGTACAAAGAAAAAGGAAAAACGAAAAAATGAAAAAAAAAACATTCGAGCAGAAGTAAAGAAGAAAAAGTGGCATTTGGCTATCTTTATGAATTAGTTTCGTTAAATTCTTGATAACTGGGTCTTTGGGCATAATGGCTGTTTTTAATTAAAATGTATTTTTATAAATGCTCATACTTCTAATAAAGCTTATGTTTTACATACCGGGTGTGACGTGAAATATTTTATTTCGCTTTTTCTATAAAAGAAACTGGAAGGGGTGGGGGGGGGGGGAGGATATATGTGCCAAGACATTATATATGTGTAATGTACAAAGAAAATGAGAAAAACAGCATATTAAAAGAAGTACAGAAAAAAAGTGGGATTTTGGTATGTTTATAAATTAGTTTCATTAGATTCTTGATAACTGCTACTTTGGACGCAATGGCCTTTTTTTCCTAATATACATCTTCATAGATATTTTCAATAAAGCTTACGTTTTGTGCATCGGGTGTAACATAAAATATTGTTGTTCATGTTCACACATGCTGTTCTATCCTGACGACGGAAACACTACAGCCAAAGTGTTGCGTCTACAAAGAACGACAACTGTCAATTGTAACGACATCTGCTCTTTACCGGCAGAAACTCTTTCTCAATTGAATCCAGATGTCGCTGCGATCGACAGTTACAGGGGTCGTACGTTTTAGGGAATTTTTCAGGGCAAATATTAGTATTTTTTATGGAATAATAAATATAGGTTAAACATGTCAAATTTCACCTTATTTAAAGAGAGATTTTCTATAAGAATATTACCGAAGAATGTCATTTCTGGAAATTTCAGGACATGTACGACCTCTGCGTTTATTGTTCAGCATCATTCAACATTTATGGGAATTCATTTCTTAGTACTTTTTGGTAGGCCAGTTGCCACATTATATCTTCTAGACACTATAGACAATGTTTCCAAAATTCTAACAAGTGTGCAAAAGCACAAATGCTTATAAATTTCATTTTGTGGAATATATCAAAATTTCAACAAATTATTACAACTGTGATGCAATAATTTATTCCAAAAACCGTGAACTAGTGTTTGACAAATGATCCTATTCTAATAACGCTTTTGGACTTTTATAATGTATCGTAATTAAGCGCTCACTATATTGTTAAATAAAATCCTGTACTTACTATTTTCGCTTAGAACAGATTAATCACATAAAGTAAAAATTACTGTTTAACAACATGACTGTGTTTTACCCATTTTCAAGGCAAATTCAGATACAGATTTTTTCATATTTCGCCTTCCAACGACTTAGTTTAATGTTAATACTCAAATAAAATGGAAAAAAAATATGTATGATTTTTAATTTGTCCCCAATGAGGAACACTGATCACTTTTAACTATTTTCTCTACACTGAGTTCATCAATGGAATAATAAGCAAAGTGAAGGGTACTCCGAAATTCACGCAGTATTTGAATTTTGCGCCATTTATATGGTTAAGTGCTGCCAACGAAAAGAAAAAAGACAGCGTGACAGCTGACAGTTCAGGGTTATTTAAAATCAAGCGCTACACGAAAGAACAACGCATTTTCACAGTTCAATTTACAGCATGAGTCATTTCATTCTCGCGTAATTTCCCGTTTTGATGATCAGGATTGGCCGTCCAGATCATGCGATTTAACGCAATGGACTTTTTTCTTTGGGATTTTTTTAAGTCGGGGGTTTATGCCAAAGTCCATGACCACCCATGCTTTCAAGGAGGAAATTGTGCGCTGTGTCAACGAAATTCAGTCCCATTTATGCAAAACAGTCATGGAAAATTTCAACAAAATAGTGCATATGTGCCAGCAAAGCCGTGAAGGCAATTTACCCGCTATGCTATTCCATACATAGGGCAATTCCACATATTTGTTTTTTTTTGGGGGGGGGGGGAATAAAATTTATAATATGTTTAATTTAAGAGTATGATTGGAAAGCTTGATATTTTTATCTTCTATCATAAAATACTAATGGAAAGGCATTGTAAATTACTGTCTAAAAACTAAGTTAAGTACCTTTATTGTCTTTGTAAAGTCATAATTTTACACCAGTTACACACTAAAAGCTACGTCAATGTCAGTTTTTCTTTTTTCTTGTTCAGAAATTAATTAAACAAGTTACTGTTATAATTTGCCATTACTTAGTGTTGTTGAGAACATTAAATCCCTTTTTTTAATGTGATAGATTTGATAATTTTTACACCTCAATGAAGAAAAAATTTTTGTCTATTTTATGTTGCATCAGTTATAGAATTTTGAATTGCAATTTTTGGGACTAAAGGAGAGATTGAAATAATCTGCAGGTATTTGAGTAGTATCCTTAGTAAGAAACACTTTAAATCGTAAAAATGCTTCTAGCTTTATTAGTAAATTTTCTACACACTTTTGAAAACAAAATTCGACGATCAAGTGTTACGTCAGTTATGATGGAGTTGACCTATACTGTATACTTTATGAATCAATAAAAAATTTACAATTTTTTATTATAAACATGTATTTTCTATCAAAATTGCTTTTGACGTGGCTTTTGGGATACTCTTTAATAGGACATTTTAAGGTGTCTCAGGACTCTTGAAGCTTCAAAATTTTCGAAATTTTATTTTTTTACATGTTATACTCCTATCCTTTCTGAACATTTTTACATAATTGTTTCCTCGAAATTCCCATTAGAACAGAAGTTATGGCTTTTAGAATTACACCCGCTCTATATAGCTGAAATGGCGTTTCCGAAATTTTTGAAGTAATTTTCCTCTAAATGACGTTTTGGGGGATCTCAAAAACGTCTAAATATTTTTTCATGAAATTTTCGAAACATATGTCTCATGTTAGTCTGTACAAACTGAACCCAAAATTTCCTTTTTATTGTTCAAAAAAATATTTTTCTAGATGATTATACTGTTGAAAATTTCAAAATTTTGCATTAGCTAAATACAATTGTGTATTAAAAATATAAAAATGCTTTAAATAAAAATTCATTTAGGTTCAGGGTAATTATTACAATCTGAAGAATAAGTAGACACCAAAATTTTCATTCTAGTTGCAAAATGCATTTTGTAATTCTACGCGTAAGCTGTTACACCAATTTTCTGCTCGTCAAATATCGGACAATTTGGAACCCCCTGTAAATGCTAATTCTGCATCTTGTAATTTTTTAAATATGAAATGAAACAACATACTTATATCTTTCATCCCAATAAAATTGTGTTTTAAAATCATATACATTTTAATATATTAAATGAAGAAAATGGTCATTTTTTTTTCACTTTTATCCAATTTTAAGAGTCCTAAGACTCCTTAAGAGATTTATTTTTAAAGTTAACCCTTATTTATTGTGATAGAAATTATTCTTTAGCTATAGAGAGTGGTCTCTGTGAGATCGCTTGATCGAAAGCTGAATAAAAAGGTCGATTAACTCGTAAGATACTCTTTCTGTAATAAACTTTGTGTACAGGCTAATTATAATTAAAAGTTACCAATTTAGAAGTCTCTAGTGATAATACTAAAGCTCTAAACGAAACAAAATTTAACAGTCCCCTTTAGCTAAACCTAAAATTACAAGTTAAAATGCGAAAAAAAAAACGCAATCTGTATGACCGCTAACAGTAGTTAAGGATTAAACATATATATCACTTAAGTTGAAAGTTTGTAAGAGTTTTAGAAGAAAATAACATTTTATTATTAAATTTATTATTATACTTGTATAGTATGGTAAACAGAACAGCAACTTTTTTTACCACTTTTGCATTTACAGGTCAATGTTATTAGTTAGAAACATGAAAACTTAACATTTTTTATAATAATTTGAGATAAACTGTCCTTACAAAAAACATAATCCGTAAATCTAATACATAAATCCTTAAAAAGGTGTTTAAATTGTTACAGCGCAATTAGTTGCCGACCAGTTGTGCATGAGTATGCCTAAGTCTAGAACCGGCCCTTGATTCATGTGCGCTTCTATGCCAAAATTCAATGCATATTAAGTAAGTATGTGACGAACAGTGATTTGGCTGGATAGCTGAATACCGAATATCCAACAAAATTTTAGGCCGTATACCAACTTTTTTTTCAAATAAAGAAAATAACTTTTGATTATATGTATATATAATTTAAAATTTAAAAATGAATTAAAAAAAATTATGTTCTATTATTAATCCGTTTAAATTTTTTAATGACTTGATGTAGGGTGAAACCCCAAGTAACTGACACCTTAAAGATTCCTTTTTGTTCAAATCACTATTACGAAATTTTAAATCCATTTTATGCATTTTTTTAAAGGAAAGTAGAGATACATTTAAAAATTACTGTTGACAAAATTATCAGAAATTATACTCTATTTAATTAAAAAATGATTTTTTTTTTCAGAAATATGGCGAATAATTCCAGTAACTGATACCAACCTCATTTTGAAAAAACAATAACTGACACGAAGCGAATCAGTATTCGGCACTTTACTTGCAAAAAAAAAAAAAAAAGTTATTTTTTATTTCAAGGAATTTATGCTTTAAAAATATTTTAATCATTATTATAAAACCAGTTTAATTAAACATTATTTTATATATGATATCATACTACAGATGTGTCCCTTTTTTTCCTGTATTAAAATATTAGTAATGCAAATATCCAATATCTGACCTTTTTGAACCTATAACTGACAAATGGTGTCAAGCCCTGGTAGAAAAATTTTAATGGTATTGATTACAATATTAATTTATTGTGTTTTTTAAACAATTCAAATAATAAATTTCAACTTGCTGTAATATTACCAGCAATTTACTTCTCTGTCGGAGACTGGTAAATTGAAATTACTGGAACGAAAAACTGACACTCCCCATTAAGCTACATTAAATAACTATAAACTAAATCATGGTCCTAACGTATCATAGACATCTTTTAATTGATTTCTACAAGTATAACTTTAAGAAAAAGTTTAAGATGGTTGCATTACAAATAGATTTAAAAAAGATCTTAATTTTAGAAATACGATGGATGCCTCAAAATGGTACATTTTGTGTTCTCAAAAATATTTCTTTCACATGATATATATTTTTGCCCTACTGTTGGTAAATAAATTAACTCCAAAATAAAAATAACAGTCTAAGTTACCATTAGATGAATTTACTTTGAATAATTTTACAAGTAAATGCTTATTTGAGATATACAGTTAAGAATGAAAATGACTTCATGAATGTGTCAGAAAATAGCCCGCGTGAATTAGAGAGAAAAAAGTTTAAAAAAAAATTCTTATCCTGAATTTATTAGGCAAAATATCTTCAAACATTCGGCGAGATATCTCGAAATATTCGGCCGAAGGATTCGGTCAACAAACTTTCAATATTTGGCAAAAGGCCCAAATACCGAATAATGGCCGAATATTCGTCCCATCCCTATTATTTAGTAAATGTTACCGAGATTAACAGAGTTGAGAAGGGAAGAAATGTTTTAATATTTATATAAATAAATCTGCGAGTATTTTATTCTTATCAGTGGAAGATCATGTTACACAAAGTGAATTTCTTATGTTCTTTTAATACGATAATACGATGAACTATTTTAAATAATTTTATCAAAATGAAGAATTCAATCGTTATTTAATTTTGTAGGAATTTTTAAATTGTGCTTAAGAAAAATGGCCAAAAAAAAAAGATGTTTTTATAAACTTCTATATATTTCCTTTTATGAGTTAAACGTAATCTCTTGAAAAAAAAAAAAAAAAAAAAAAAAAAAAAAAAAAAAACAGCACACCTTTCAGTTATAACGAATAATATTTTTATGCCAATATGAATGAAATTTTATTTTAAAATTGTTTTTCAAATCAAAGTTCCGAACTCAGATCCAGTAATAGATAAATCAAATTTTTATATTTATTTTAATATTGTTTCTTTCAGGTTATTGCAGAGGCATCTAAGTTTGCACACTTTTTTCATTTTTTGAAACTAAGAATGGGCATTTGCGCACCTTCAGGTTGCAGTCTTGAAGACGTCAATAAAGTCACAAAACTAAGTAAGAATTCTAAGAATTCATGTTTTTTTTATGAATTTAGAATAATTTTTAATGTTACTACTTAAAATAATGTTTAATTTAAGTAACTACTGTCGCAATTGCTAATATTTGATATAATTCATGATTATAGAATAACTGCCAACTTTTACGCTTTTTTTCGTACTACCAAATTTTGCCTTATTTTATCTCCAAAATCTGCGATTAAATAAAACAAGAAATTCTATTAAATTCTAATGGTATAGGAAAAGCGTAAAAGTTATAGGAAAGATATGCTTTAAATCATAATATTATGTAGTACGCTTTCCATGCTTTCTGTAACACGTTTTTTACTTATGATTGTAGAATTGCAATGTTGTTCTAAAATTAGAAAAATTCTAAACAATTGCAATTTTTTTCCTGCAAAATTTATGCTAAAATTTTCTTTCGTTTTTCATTAAATGTTGATAAAAAGATTACATTTGTGAGATAAAATGTCACTGAGTAAAAATGCCGACTGTAACAAACAAAATATGTTTTGGTTTTAATTCTGATTTCAGTGATACAATATTTTTCCTTTTAAGTCGATTTTATTAGTTAGTATTGAAATAACTTTTGTTTTCATTAACAGTTAGCAAAAAATTGTACCTGCATGGGGAAGCAACAAGATGTGAATTAAAGGAAGAAAATAATTACACTCCTATTATTATAGCAGTTATGTAAGTATGAAACAAACTTTTTCTTCTAACTTTAGCGTTTGGTCCAACAAAATTGCTTTCCTAAAATATTTTTATGTTTAAATATATTAAACTTCTCAGCGGCTTGAACATATATGTGATATTTATATATAACGAGAGCAAGCCAGTAAGTAAGTTGAAAATCCAATAAAAAAAGGGGGAAACCAAGATAATACTTGAAATACATGTTTATTTCTTTATATAATCGCCATTTACATTGATACATATGTCCCATCTCTTTATAAGTTTTCCAATACCTGCTGCATAAAAGGCTTTGGGCTGCTCTCTCAGCCATTATATGTACCTCACATTCAACGTCTGCTTCAGTCGGCTGTAGACTAAACCATGTGAATTGCATTTGCTATTCTGTCTGTTGTTGTTTGCCTGTCAGTTCTAACCATTTCCCCCAACCTTCCACACTGTCTCTTCTATTGCAATCTGAACAGGGCGACCATTTCGTTCTTCATCAACAATTTTTAAACACCCTTGCTCATTGTACAGCTGTTGTCTCATAAATTCTAAATTAACATCCTACAGTTGGATAGTGCTGCCAAAATGAGCTGCAAAATTCTAAATATCTATTTGCATCTGTTGTCGAAGGTCTCCTTTATCAATTAAAATCTCTGTGAGTGTTAGGTTTTTTCAAATAGTAATCTAAAAGATGGTAGAAGATCATTGATTATCTTCAGTCATGTGATTAACTTAAATTTTTTTTAACATACCACCTTCATCCTTTGAGCTCTTCATATGATATACATACATACATACATATATATATAAACCAGTATAAGTTTATATTTAATTTATGTGTTTTACTGCAGCTGTTTGGCGCATTTCACATGAATTTATTTTGTTTTTTGTTGGTGATTACTGTGCTTTACGTTTATATATATATATATATATATATATATATATATATACATGTTTGAGTGTTATTATTTGATTTCTACTTTTGTAGTTACTTGATACCTTGATGTAAGAAATTCCATTTTTGCTGCACGTTTGTCGTCTTACATGGTCTATATTAAACTTAATTTCAACATGATCATATCACTGTTGTACATTAGTTATTAATTAATTTATATTAATATTTTGTATAACTGACATTATACAAAATAAAGTTGGAACCTTTAACTTGTAATACAAAATCAACCCCAATACCACTAATTCACTAGCACATTGCGGACGATTAATCCATATAAAACATATGAAAAACCAACTAATTTTGATGCAATAACCTATTAAAGACCAGCGATTAACCAGCGAAGTATTGTTGAACCATTAAAAAACGTATAGTAAACAAATAATAGATCAATTGGATGGATGTAGCAGGAAGCTTATACAGGATTTCACTTCAGGGCAGGGTTCGTACGGGTACCGTTATTTTCAAGGACCAAAATCAGAACTTTATTACAGAAAAATAAATCTAGTTTAAACGGACGAAATTTCGCCTTATTTCAGGAGAGGTTTTCCATAAGAAAATACTGGTACCGAAGAATTTCTTAGTCATGAAATTCTAGCACCCGTACGAACCCTGCAGGGGTACATGAAATACAAATATAAGCAAAAACATAGTTGATTTCTGTAATAGAACCCAGCAATAAGCTAAAAATTGAATTCCATTATGTACCCGAGCGACTATACACCAAAAAGTATAAATTTACCATGCCATATAAAATGAATTAAATAAATCATTAATCAATGCAAGATCCGTAATAATGAACAATATGAAAAAGAATTTTGTAACATTTACATTTAAGACGTACCCAGCAATAGAATTGCTATTGCACAATCACAAACAAGTATCCCATTTTAGCATAGCAAAAATCCCGCCTAATTAAATGCAGTAGTTAAAAGCAAATCCTTACGGTTACAAATCATTACAGCTTGCAGATAATATTATCATCTGATAGATATTATAATTATAATTAACTTGGATAGTCTATATAATAAAAAATTTTATGTGCTATTTTAACGATCCTGGAATAAATTATTACTAAAAAGTAAAAAAAAAAGGCGATGTTTAAAATAATCAGGTAATAAATAAGATATATGATACAATGTAATAAGGTATGGCAACAAAATTATTTTAGAACTGAATAAATGATTATTTAATGCTGCCATATACCTGAACTTAAAAAAATTAAAAGGTAAAAATACGTGTTCACCATCACGGCGAAAAGAAGTAGAAATAAATTGTAGTGGTGCCATCTATTGGAGATTACCAAAAATAACTGTAGAAAAATTGCAAATTGCAAATATTTGAACCACATTAATTCACTTTAAAACAGCAAATAATATCATTCTAATACAGCTCAACAGAACATCGATAATAATCATTTAGCATCTTTAATATAATGATTATAGTTATTTTTAATAATTTTATATAAGAATAAGTAAATTAAAAATCCTAGGATTATATTGTTTAGATAATTAAGTTTTTTATATCATGTCGGAAAAACAGCATCTTTCTTTTAGTTATTTAAAAATATTAAAGTGGAAACAAGATTACGATTTTGCCCTTGTTCTCGTCAATCAGGGCTTTTTAAAGAGAGTGTGAGCAATATGGTTTACTTTTCATTATTAACACTTTACTACATAGTTGACATGCAATAATCATGCGTTGTATAATTTCTATGAATCCCCACTATAGACTACTTGCCACTGATACAAGCATGCTTGCTAATTTAGACATTAATTACAAATTATTGTATTCCTGAACCAAAGATTAATGCACACATGATGCATAAAAAAAAGAAACAAAATTAAATAAAAAAATGAAAGATTTATTTACATGGGAATATTTAGAAAATAGTTTAAAATATTGAACTGGAAGTTGATACGATTGTAGATTTTGTAAAGGATCACATGTTGCAGTGATTTAACTTCTACATTAATTATAACCTCTTCGCTATTGAGTATTATTATTATTACAGTAGAAACTCGATTGTCCGAAGTAATTTGGACCGGTCTTCTTTCGGAAAATCGAAATTTTCGTATAATCGAGAATGCTTCAATTTTAAGATTAAGGATAAATAAATGGAATATTTCTTATTATGGTAACAAGTGCTTAATAAAAATAAAACAGTAGCAAAATAGAAATAAATCTAAATTACCTGAATTTTAATTTTGAAATTAATTACCTTTTACTTTTACCACGAGGGTTTGAAAAAATGTTTTGTTTGTCGCACTTTCGATTGCCTTTGCTTTGAAGCTCTATCACGGAGTTTTTTAATATTATTAATTCACCAGTATCACTGTCTTTCTGCTGCTCCAGCCATGCCAAACGTTTTGCAAAACATTGAAAGGCTTCAGAATTGCTAATATGTTCGTTTTCTTCGTTCCACTCAGCAGCTTATGGGATCTCAAGTTAAATTCAAAGGAACTCTAAGAAAGGGGATTGAAAATATTTATATGTTCTGGTAGTTCGGAAAAGACCGCTTGCACACAAGTAATATGATATTTTGAAAAAAAAAGCTTTCAAAATGGATTTCGGTTAATCGAGAGTTTCGGATAAAAGAGATTCTACTGTATATGCAACAACGCGTTATTATTACTGAATTATTTATTCTCCCATTTGACTTCAGAGCAAGATTTTTATTTTATTTGCATTAATTCGAATCTTAGACTTCGAAACATATCATTCTGATATGGAAATTGTAATTATGTTCGAGTGCCATTAATAAAATGGGACAAAACGGAGGTCCCCATATGGGGGCCCAGGGGGCGAAGAGGTTAATCAACATATTTATTATTGTGATTCATTAATTATTTTAATGAAACCTTTGCAGTATTTAGTTGCTTTAATTTAATTTAAATAAATAATAAATAATACGAATGTAGAATTAAACATTTTATCCATTAAAAAAAATCATTAATTTAATATGAATACTTGCCCAGACGCACAGAAAATGTTACCAGCCTTTCTTCCGAAACAAAATA
Organism: Maratus speciosus; assembly: GCA_963932465.1. Classification (NCBI taxonomy): domain Eukaryota; kingdom Metazoa; phylum Arthropoda; class Arachnida; order Araneae; family Salticidae; genus Maratus; species Maratus speciosus. The sequence continues at coordinate 159,402,799 of OZ010789.1, forward strand.
CATAATTACATGGGCTTGCATAAGGATAAAGAAATTACCTTGATTAATATACAAATGCTCGACATAGCATCACATGGGAGTTGTGGTTGGCATTGATATCCGCAAAGCTTTAAAATGGAACCACATAATAAATATAATCGTTGATGGACCAGAGGTTAAACTTTGCTCAAAATAAATAATTTACATCAACTTGAATCATGAATTGTCTCTTAAGCAATTTAGCCATAACTGGCCTCTTATTTATAGAGTCGAACGAAGCACTAAGTATTCTCTTAGTATTCTCTAAAATTCAAAAAGAAGAGTCTCGTCCTTTTTAGTTTATTCGCAAAGAGAAAAACTACAAGAGATGAATCATAATACTATATACCGGGTGTCCCAAAAATGACTGATGGATTTAAAAATTCCATAACTGGCAAACGGTGACAGATATTAAAAAAATTCTTGCAGAAGTGTTAGTGCAGAAGTGGGTCAGTTCTCAGTTGTGAGTTGTAGAAAGTTCCATTTTTTTCCTTTTGCGCTGTTCCTCGGAAAATATAAGCAAAGTGAATATTTGCAATATCTACATTGATATGATACTTTTTTTTAAATCGATTACATAAACGTATTCAGAAGAATCTGTAAACAATCAAATTTCACATATTTTTTTAAAAATTGATTTCGGCAAAATAGATTTACATTTTTAGTATTTTAAAATTTGCATACTTTAACCACAGTGCGGACCAACTTACTGAAATAGCGCCACTACACTGTCACTTTACTAGTTATGAGCTTCTAAATTTGATGGTACATCGGTGATATGAAACTCCGTACTAAAATGTTTTGTTTCTTTTTACTAAAACTAGGGGGCTCGGCCCCCTACGAGCTACGCTCGCCAACCCCCGTCCAGACACCGCAGACTCTAAATGCACGCTAATGTGATCGGCTTTAAAAAGATTTCGAAAGATTGAATTATAATTTGAAAAACAATGGCGATCTCCCTATAAACAGATTTCTATTCATTTCTCTTTGATTGGGGAAATTTTAACGCCAAATCCGCTGCGGTACTACTTGATTATCCCGTCGACTAATTTCGCCAAATTATATAAATCGCCAAACCACTCGCCAAATTATACAAATTGACATAATTTTTATTTTAAATAACGAAAGAACAAATAAATTAGTACAACATTAATAAAAATACAAATAAAACGTCGAAATAAAAATAACTTCATGACGTAGACACGTGTAACAACATTTCAAAATAAGCTAATATAAAAGGTATTAAGTAAACAGAATCTTTGTCTCCCGGTATTTTTTAACAAAGCGAAAAGAAAGTTCTTTTAAATGAGACATTTTAAATTAATCGTTTTTAATCTGACGTAATTTTGACCAAACTATTCTTTCTCTTTTTAATATTCACGTGAAAATACTTGTGTTAGAAATAAAATATTATTTGCGCTTTCCTAAGAAAACAAGTAATATAAAAATTTTGTTTTTAAAGTCAATTCCTACTTAGGCCTTCAAAAAAAAAATTAATATAATCCCTTAAGCTAATATTAGTTTTTGTTGCATTAAAATATCTCAATTTGTTGATTTTCTATAAGCAAGTAGGTTTACTAAGGAACTCTATGGGAATTTGGCGAAATATTAGAGCTATCGCCAAGTTGGCATCACTTTTGGCGACTCATTTTGGCTGCCAAATCTGGCGATATATCGCCAAGTTGGCGAGAAATTTGGCGGTATTTGGCGACAGAACAGGGTCTTCCCGTATGGTAACCCCTTATTGAAAATACTTTCATTGAACTTCAATAACCAATGACCGCCATTTTGTTTCCCATGCAAAACTAAAATTAATTAATATTTAATTAATTAATTAATATTTGAAAAACTGTATTAACATCCATTGTCATCCAGTACAAGTTTTAAAAAAATTTATTTCAACTTGATAGGATGAATAATGAGTATTTTATTAACGATTGAAAATTTGAACAAGATAAATATATAAATATATAAATAAATAAATATAGGGAGAGTGTGAGCTAATAGTAGGAATTGAAATAGTTGAAAAGTATCCTCTCAAAATATCAAATAAATGTCTAGCGCCATTTGTAAATTTAAACAGTTTTGCAATATTATTTTGTGTTCATTTTATGTAATAACTGTAATGTGACGTAAATATGACGTAATTTCTCCCATTTAAGACTTCTAACGCATGTTAATAAATTTATTATTTTACAAATTCCTTTCTCGCTTAAAATTTACGTGTAATTATAATTTTTATGACGTAATTTTTAATAAGTTCCTGCTTTTTGTACATAATTATTTAATTCAATTTCCAAATGTTTTTTTCTGTTTATAATAGTCACGTATAAATAAATTTTTAATTTATTACACGTATAAATATTTTTTTTTTTTAAGCAAACATTATTGTTTCCGCTGTTTATACAGTTGGCAACAGTTTAAATTAATATCACTTTCTAAAATCTGTAAAAAATATCTCTCGAAATGTTGAAAATTTGAATTTAAAATAGATATAAAACCTCGAAAAATGAGTCAAATTAAGAAAATAAATCAATTCTGCACACCGGGAAATTATAACGTATAAAATGAACTAAAAATTATTAAATTCCGATGTATAGTTTTTGCTACTATAAAACTTTTTTAGTGGAACGATTTTGTCCAACTTTAGCATTAAATATCTCTTAAAATAATTCTTCGATTTGAAAACTGTCTGCATCAGCGTGTTTATCAAACATTTCTGTATAACACTACCGATTTTCATATTTTTGTATGCATTTTTTTTCTTAATATTAACGAAGAAAGACCTCCGGTCACAAAAAATTCAAAACCGGCGGCGGCGGCGGTGACAGCGGTAGTTACTTTTTTTTAGAATAGAGAGATGTTTCCTTCAAAAAAAGAACAACAAAAATAAAGTTGGGCTATTCTGATTAAAAAGTAAGTGAATATGTTAAGTAATGCTTTCAAATCAAAACAGAAAAAAACTGATTCAATACTACTTATAAGCTAAGAATATTTTTAAATACTAAATTATATATTCAAATTAATTTTAATACCAAATTATGTAATTATATATCATAATTTATAATTTCATTGTTCGAAGATTCTGCTGAATATGTTAGTTTTTTTAAAACCTCATAATACATTCTAAAATCATAACAATGTTAGTCTGGATCATATCAGTAGAAACTGCAATGTCTGATGTCTGAAAGGTTTTTGCAGGACCATTACAGGACGCACCTAGGCATTTTCTTTGATTGGTTCTTTTTTACATCTTTTATCCACGAAATAAAAAGGAAAAAATATTTGAATGAAATAAATGAATATTTTATTATAACTGTAGAGAAACGCTCCTAATACAAAGAGGCCCTTAGATTGTACCTAGTATGCCTAAGCCTAAAACAGGCCCTTAATTCATGCGAGTTTCGTTGTCTAAATTCAAGAAATATTAGTTATAGTTAGCAAGAAATATAAATCCCCGCCCCTGATTAGTACAGTTGAGAACGCAAGAAATATTTTAATATTTACGTAAATAAATCTGTGAATATTTTATTGTTATGAGATGAAGATTATAATTAAAATTACTTCCGTTGAATTGGTAACACACATAAAAGGAATTTTATTTGCAAATCATAAGTAATAGGCCAACACCACATAGTTCACATAATTATTAAGCACATTGTCTAACCACATACTTATTACGCATTCCGGCATTGTGGTAGGAAAAATGAGATATGTAAATACCATGATCACGATCAGTTTAATCAGTTTTTCAGCCAATCCCTGCGGTTGCATTTATCAGGTTTTGATTAATTAGTAATGGGATCCTGCATCATCCAACAGTCTTTTATTTTCAGAGGGAAGGATCTATGTTTGAAGGTTATAAGGATGATTTGTTAGTATAAAGATTAACCGGATCTTTTCATCCTCTTTCTTTAGAAATTCTGCACAGTTCTTAGATTGGCGCCATTTTATCATAAATTGATTTTGAATGTATAATTAAAAGCGATTAAGAAATATTTTGTTTCTGCAAAATAGTCGAATTTTTCATTTATTTGTAACTACGAAAAAAAGATATTTGGATGCACAAAATTGCTGCCTAGCGCAAGAATTAGTTATTGTTATCTATCACGTGCATGGATTTCAGTTAATCCTAAATATGTATTTTAGAATTATTTTGACAACTAAAAATAAAGCTACATCCTTTACGAGAAATACACAGAAAAAGAAAGTTTAACACGTTGAGTGCCAAGTCTATTTTGTCTGCCTTTCCGTTTAGGCCACTAAATAAGACTCCCGTTACAGAATCTATAAGTGTCAATTACCGATGACTGACGCGTCCTAAACTGAAAGATCAGTCTTGGTCACCGGTGACGGACATGGCATTCAACGTGTTAAGATATTCATTTCCAGAAGAGATATTTAAAAGATACTAATGCATTACACGTCTATAGGTTTAACATTAGCGAAATGGAATTTGAAATCTCACAGACCAACAGGCTTAACAGTGATAATAAAAAATGTTAATTTAGTTTCTAATTTTATTAACCATTTGGAAAAATGGTTATTGTTCTCTGTCAGGGTAGGAAATAAAACATATCTGAAGCTTTTTACTGGTTTAATCCGCATGTTATTGATTTTTTGATTGGTCTATACAGTAATCTGTATTTCCCTTTACTTTCAACAGAGATGGATACCTCTGTTGCCACTATGACAAAAAAGTAATAAAAACTAAAAAAAAAAAAAAAACTCATAAACCAATTGAGATACATCTTACAAACAAATTGCATTTAAAAGTACATTTTTTTTCTCTATACGACGGTGTAAAAAGTAATATTGTGGGATGTTTAGAAGTTTAAGAATGAAATTTCATTTAAAATGGGTTGTCAGATTTCTTGGACGATGGAAAAGCCTTTTCCCGAACAGCCAATGAAATGTTTGGATAATACGTAAGTTTCAGGAAATCTGACGAGTCGCAGGCGATTTTTGTCGCTTGCAATTTTTACGTGTATTAATGTTTAATTCATGGCGTAAGTAATGTATGATCAATTCAGTGCGATTTTTTATGTCTTAAATTTTAGTCTTTGAAAAAATCATTTTCCAAATGGTTGTTGTAATTTGTTAAATTGCTTTTTTTATTTTTTTCTATTTTTTTTTTTTTAATCAAATTCGAACCACCGGGAATTACAATGTTTCGGAAAGTGAATTTTATATATACTATTTAATAAATCAAAGTAATATAAACTATATAATTTTAAATAGTTGAGGAAATAATAATAGCATAATATAAATTAATTAAAATACATATCTAATATACCATATGCCCACTAAAGTCACATGCCACCCTCTTAACTTCGGAACGGCTGCTGCTATATTCATAAAAGTGGTGTCTAGGTATAGTAAAGTAGCCATACGCTACTGAATGAAACCGCCTACGGCGCCACCTGGTGAAATACTGCGGAGTTAGCATTCCTATCTCAAAAACGGAAATAGGTATGGAAAAAAAGTAATTTACAAAGTTGTAGAGCATCATCGATGTAGTACGAAAAGACACCTTGTGGATATTAATGCGAAAAATAGAACGGTTAAAACGCGCATTTGTTTTTTCGTGATTCCCTAAACTATGAAGTCACGAAATAGTCCAGTCATTTGGTAGAAAATAGGGGAAAGTTTTGGTGTAGCTTTGATATTTGGTGCCTATATGTTTTTTGGGTCGCTGAACATGAATCTGAAGTTTGCCAACAAAATTTATCCCGGGAAACACTTTTTTTGGCAAAAAACTGGAAAAAAACGGGATTTTCTTTGGTTTTTCAAAATAACTTCAAAATTATGCATTTTACGCAAAAGTCCTCAATACATAAATTAAAGAGGATAAAATTTCCTACATTTTGCTTATTAAAAGTTTTTTTTTCTCTGATCAATGGTTTAGCCGTGACAACGCTGCAAAAATGGGTGCGAAAATAAAAAAATTCTGAAAAAACGGGAATTACGGCAGTGCACGGTGGGTGATTTACCGATTCTAGCTGGCCATAATAATTTTTGCGTCAATATAGTCGCATCACCATGAAATTGAAAAATGTTATTGATATTCACTATTGAATGTTAGGTATTGTAAAATGTTGCGTGTAGCAGTCATAATTTCGTTACAGGGACATTCAAAAGTATGGGTAAAAATTCATTCCTATGGGGAAAAATCGTTTGTGTTTTTTTTTTTTTTTTTTTCAATAATGTTTCAGAATTTCAAACACTTTGAAATTTATATACATATCTATGAAGTGTACTACAAGATGATTTCTTATAGAATATGGTATGGGTAGTATTTATCGATCATTTACAGGGACACTAAAAAGAATTATGTTACATTACGGTCTATGGAGAAAAATTGTTTGTGGTGTATTTTGTTCATGTTACACCTTTTCAAAAGTATTTAAATTGATATATATCTCCGAGGTGCTCTATAAGATGCTTACTATTGAACATGATGTGCCATTGATCTTTCATATACAGGGGCACACAAAATAAATCAATTATATTTTTCTCTGTATGAACAATAATTGATGGAAGTGCATTTTCAGTTGTGGAACACTTTTTAAAGTTTAAAAATTGCATACTATTTAGCGTGTATAAATTCTATAAATCATATATAGAACTGCATAAGACATCTATATACACTCTTATTGCCGGAAATTGCTAATGAGGAATTTTCAACTGTGCTATGCGTTCACTAACAGTTCTAAATTTTAGCATATTGTGAATTGTATGATAAATCTATAGTTCATATACAGGGATGTACAAAATTTGCAACTATTTTTTCGATTTTGGTTGAAATTGTGTTTTCAAACATGTTATATGTTTTACAAATTATTACTTAGACATCGTTTTTCACGTTATTAATCTATGAAGTTTTATTATAGTAGCCCGAATGCGTTCAAAAATGTTCCATAATCTGATTGACGCATGATTTTACGTTCTTCTTGATAATTTTAATGATACTTTCTTAACGGTATGGAAGCTAAAGTGATAAAACTATTTTTGTATTATTATAACAAATTCTAAAATTTCTTTTTTCTAAAATTTAAGGTACGGGACAAACATTCGACAGCATTAATGAAAATTGCTGTGTTTCATATTCTGTTGTGTATTCATATTTATTTCTGCACAAACCTTACTGGAAACCTAACAGGAACCTTATGTAAAGATAGAGAATAATAAGATATCATGATGAACATATCATGAGAAAATGCCTACATTATGTTTTGCATTGTATCAAATCTGAATTTGGAGAATTTGTCTGGATCAATTTTGTAACCACTCAGAATTTGCAGCCAAGTAATATATTTTAAATGATTTTGTCCCGATATATCTACATACAACTGGCAATTTTTGCCCAAATTTGGTCATAAATTTAAACATTTCGCTCTTACAAAACTTCATGTGCTCTTCATTGTCATTTTCCTCTATTAGTCCAGGCAAATTAAAGTAAATACACCTTCAACCCGAGCAAAATTGCAATAGAAGCTCTGTTAACTGATTTTTAATCCGTAACCATTACTGAGAAATATAACCAAAATCAGACAAAATCCGATCACGGGAACACCCTTAAAAACGGATTTCAAAACGGACTGAATCATATGCCGTTTTGCGTTGTTGTGCTGTTGTATAGCTTTTAGTTGAGACGGAAGACGACAGAGGGCAGCACTAAACAATTTGGGCTGCAAATATTCATTTATTATCGAACAACTGACAACCAATAATGCTTTTGGAACAAGATAAAGTAAAGTATCTATAACTCATTCTAAACTGTATTACTACTAGACCGATCTCCTAACAGTCATCCGGTATGCAGTGAGTTTTTCAAGCTCCGGCGATGGGGAGATATATCTCCGGCCTCAGGCAAGCCCTATACTATATTTTCTTTCTACATATTAAGTCTTCCTGAACATTTTAAGCCCTACCGCATCAAAATCGGTCCAGTGGTTCGCGAGATATAGTTCTTTTAAATTTCTCTACTTTCTGTTAATCCCGTTCCTCTATCTCATGTATCCGCAATTGCAACTGGCTCCGAATTGATCGATTCCAGTGCTTATAAATGCTAGTTGTGCATAACTTTCCCAGGCATCGGAACATTTTTAATAATATGCTTTAGGGAATTTTTCAGGGCAAATATCAGTATTTTTTAATAGAAGAATAAATCTAGCTTAAACGCGCGAAATTTCGCCTTATTTAAGAAGTAATTTTTTATAAGAAAATACTGGTACCGAAAAATTTCCTGGCTATAAAATTTCAGGACACGCACGACCCCTGCATTTATGGACATTTCATCACCAATTTACTTTGTTAAGGAGACTTTAAGCAAAGATATCGATATTTTTTATACATGCTGTGCTGTGATTGTGATCTGACCAGAGTAGTTTGTCATGTCAGTGTTTTTCAAGATTATATTTATGGTGTTAAATGATTATTTAACAGCGGATTACTACATTATTTGTGTAATTTGAAGCTTATACAACACTCGTGAGTGAGTTTTAGATTATTTTTATAAATTTTAGTATTTTAATGAGCCTCTGAAAAGTACATGCTTTACCATTGGCGGCCATTTAATAATGCATCTCTGTGGAGATTATTGTAATGTTAACCTTTTTTAATTAATCTCTAACCTCTAACGTACATAATAAATGCTATAAACAGCTTCATACTGTGCTTTTTATTAACGTAAGTGTATATACTTTGCTCTGTTGCCAGTTTCAATTCAAAATATCAATTTTAAGTGTACTAAATGATGTTTTGAAAATAGTTAAAAATTGTGTTCTATGCTAACTTTTAGCTTCAAACTCCCATAGGAATAACATTGGGAGTGTGTAACTTTTGTAAAATTATCAAAAATACCTATAAGAGACAGCAGACAGAAGAGGAGCAGCAATGACATTTAAAAAGTGGCCGATGTACTGGAACACATATCGCCATTTCATTCTGATTCTACTCTACGCAAAATTGTTACAAGCGTAACAGCTAAAAAAGAAGTTGATGTTGATGAGTTGCACTTATTTGGTATGATCATCTCCAAAATGATAGGGAAGGATATATTTAGGTATTCGTCTAAAAGGTCAACGAAAGTGAAAACTCTAGGATCTGCTGCCGCCATTTGTAGTTATAAAGATGACTTAGATATACAAATAGATCCAGCGCTCCTCTTCCAAAGAATGATTATTACTGGCACTTGTGGTGAAATGAATCTCGGAGATGTCATGCGTTATGAACCGTGTGCTTACCCTGCAGCATTATTTGAATCACCAAGTATGATGAGGAATTCAGACAAATCTCAGTTAGCTCAAGCACTAGTCAAACACATTAAAAATTTACACAATGAAAAATATGACAATGTGGAAAGTACAGAAAGGTACATATTGGATGGAGGATCTTTCTTGCGTCGCATTTCCTGGTGTAAAAAATGACACATATGAAAACATTGCTATGTCTTACGCTGATTTTATTGTCAAACAATATGGAAAGCCTATCATGGTTTTTGATAATTACATTGGGTATCCAACAATCAATGATGTGGCTCACAGATGACGCTACAAAAAAAACGTAGAGATATTAATTTCAGCCCATACGTGAAATTTATTGGAAAAAAGGAAGAGTTTCTGGACAATGAAAAAACAAGCAAGCAATGACTTCCCTCATAGGCAAATTGCTTAAAAAGCAAGGCTGTACTGTTCCCAACACATATGGGGATGCCAATATAGACATTGTTCGTGCTCCAGTCTCATCTTCAGAACATGCACATGCCACTGTAATAGGTGAAGATACTGACTTGCTGATTCTCCTTCTTTAACAGGCAAAGGATAATGGCTTCAAGCTATACTATCGCAGTGACATAAGATGAGGATCATGTTCCAAACCAGTCTATCATATCCTCAACATGCAATCTCTGTTAGATCGTGAAAATTACAACTTCCTTCTGTTTCTGCATGCTTTCACGGGCTGCGGTACAACAACCAGAATTTTTTCGATTGGGAAATCCTCATCATTTCTCAAACAGATGAACAAGACAGAGCTCCGTTCTATTGCAAAAATATTTTGTTCAAATTCAAGCCTACATTCAGATATGGCTGAGGCTGGAAGAAAAGCAATGCTTCTGTTTTATGACTGCAAGGCACTGGATTCTATAGACAAACTACGTCACCAAATGTTGGTAAGGAAAGTAACTACAGTAAAATCATTTATTACACCTGAACGTTTGCCTCTGACCGATTCTTCTACAAAATATCATAGCTATCACACTTACTTACAAATAAATATCGGAAGAAAGAACCAAGCCAGCAGAATGGGGATGGTATGTAAAAAAACACTCGTGCTACCCAATACTCTGCGAGTGACTACCAGCTACAGATTATTTACTTAATATGATTCCACGTTCTTGAAAGACAAACTGTGCTACTTTACGATGCTGATGCAAGCGTAATTGATTTCCCTGTTCTACAGCTTCTGGGGTGTGCCAAGTCAATGGATGTAACAAGAACTACCTAACTTCTAACTATAAATATGATGAAAACTATTGATACTTTTTTTCTTCACTGGAACATTTCTGTAAAAATGAACTTAAGCAGTAATTTGTCAGAAATAGTAGACTTTTGTGTACTGTTTATCGTTTTTGACTATACTTCAAAGTTAAATTGTGAAAATAAAGCGATATATTTCCGTAAGCGATATATTCTCTGCCTTAGTTCCAGAAAATCCCCTCCGCCATTTTGAAATCCGTATATAGGGGTGTTCCCGTGCTCAGATTTTGTCTGATTTTTAGTATGCTATTAAGCAGTAGTTCCTGATTAAAAAATTCTGTAAAAAGCTTCTATTGCAATTTTGCCCATGTTCAATCACAAAATGCCTGGACTATATAAACAAAATATTTTGAACCAAATTCACATTTTCGTTACATTTTAAATATTGTTGCCGTTGCATAATGGTGCAAAAGTTTATTTACGTGACTAACTTAAATTCTGCTGTTTGTGATTTAAAAAAAAAAAAAAAAAAAAAAAAAAAAAATGGTACTTGAACTAAAATCTCAAGAAAAAGTCATGCCAGAAGGTATCAAATATTTTTAATTAAAAAAACATTTGTTTTATACTGTTGGTAGTAATAAAAACACCCACTAATTATATACGTCTATTTTCTATGCTGTAGATGTCGTGAAAAGCAGGGACCCTCAAGTAAAAGAAAGCGGAAATAATATATTTTTATTTTTTTAAATAAATGTACTTACTAATGTACATGTTTATTTGTAATTAAGTAATGATTCATAATGAGTCGTCCTATTTATTATCAGCAACTTCATTGTAAAATGTAGTCATTCATATAATCTTTAGTATAATTCAGTCAATGCTTGTGTAAAATGGTCAGTTTTCATGTTAAATCTACGTACAGCGGCGTAATTCCCGTTTTCTCTGAATTTTTTGATTTTTACTCCCATTTTTGTGGCGTTGTCATGGTTAAACCATTGATCAGAGAAAAAAAATTTAATACATAAAATGTAGGAAATTTTATCTTCTTCAATTTATGCATTGAGGACTTTTACGTAAAATGTATAATTTTGAAGTTATTTGGAAAAAAAAAAAAAAAAAAAAAAAAAAAAAAAGAAAATCCCGTTTTTTTCCTTTTTTTGCCAAAAAAAACGTGTTTCCCGGGATAAATTTTGTTGGCAAACTTCAGATTCGTGTTCAGCGACCCACAAAACATAAAGGCACCAAATATCAAAACTACACCAAAACTTTTCCCTATTTATCCTTTTTGAGCACCTAATGCCTGGACTAAAACTTGAACAGAAGGAGAAATGATTATCTTTCGGACAAATGTGCATCCAAAAGTGCATTGCAGCTGACAGTGAGAAGTTTGAACATCACAAATAAATGTATATTGTTATAACTAGTTGTTTTTTCTTTCTAAGATCGTTTTGTCACGTCACAGTTTAGGAAATCACGCAAAAACAAATGCGCATTTTAACCCTTCTATTCTTCTCATTAATGTCCACAAGGTGTATTTTTGTACTAAATCGATGATGCTTTACAACTTTGTAAATCACTTTTTGCCCATTTTCGCTGTCATTGCTCTTCCCATTTTCGAGATAGGAATGCTAACTCCGCAGTTTTTATCAGGTGGCGTCGTAGGCGGCTTCATTCAGTAGCGCATGCGTTCCGGTGTTAAGAAGGTAGCAAGGGACTTTAGTTGGCATACTTCATTATATCATTAATAATCTATAGTAATAAAATGGTATCTCGGTTCTTGAACACAATTCGTTCTAAAGATTTGTTCGGAGTACCAAGTCTAATTTTATCATAAGATACTATAATGAAAATATGATTAGTTAGTTTCCACCTTCCAAGTTACTTCCTGAATTTACTTATTACAAACAATACACTTTAAAATACTGCAGAATAAAACGTAAAAATAGGATTACAGTACTGTACCTTAAATGTGCCAATGACAAGATCTTAATAAAAGTTTGATTTAATTATTTGGTGAAAATTTGGCTGACTAGAGACTGAGAAAGAGGTGATTTTCTATTCTTATATGTTTTATGTCATTATAACTACTAAATTAACTCGCTGTTTTTGAATCTCAAAATGCAAGAAAGGATCATAGAGTCCATATAAGCCGCGTTTTTGGCCCATGAAATAGACTAAAATTCGATTCTGTTATACTGACATAATTATTTTAATTTTTAATATTAGAAGGCATATATTGTACGATTTTAACAATAGTTTTTATATTTTTTTCGGATTTATATGACTTACACAAGCTCAAAGTTCCTATAATTTGTAGTTTTGAAGAAAAATACGCAATTTCTGCTATTTTTATTTCAATTATTTATATGAGCGCAATCATGCAACGCTTTCTTCTTGAAATATACCATAAAACACATCAAGATATACAAAATATGTTAAAATAAAAGTGTAGCAAATTTGTGCTCATAGTAAAATATTAATAATAGAGGTAAAATTTGAGGTAAAAATAGCAGAAATTGTGTATTTTTCATCAAAACTACGAATTATACAAACTTTGAGCTTGTGTAAGACATATAAGTCCGAATAAAATAAGAAAACTATTGTTAAAATCATACAATATATACCTTTTAATATTAAAAGTGAAATAATTAAGTCAGTATAACATAATCGATCCTTTGTTATCATCTTGGATCATTGTGTCGCATTCTCTTTTATATTCTTTTTAAAAACCATTTTCACGCATAAGAATTTCAGATATAGTATACCGTACAGAAAGACAAATGTTACTTAACACTAAACGTACCGATATATTTTTATACCTATTCCTACCGAAAGTGGTGAATTGACCCCTATATATTTTACGATGTTTTATGAAAATATACCAGTTGATACCCTTTGGTGTATGAATAAAACATTTTTATAATTATTACAAATTGTTTATTTATTAAAGTGAAAAAAAATTATAATTACGCAAGAAAATTAAGAAAACAATTAATTATTTCAAGAAATTCGAAAATTTAATAAACAAATATTGTGCAAATTTGGTTTATTTTAAGATTATTTCGTTCTCGATATAACCTGAATTGTTCAAACTAGAATCTCACCCGGAATAAAGTCAATTTCTAATTGCACTATCCCACATTAACCTCTCCAGAAGCGGTGGTATGTTTATGAAACCACTTAATTTTAATTCCCAAACGCCACGATGGCACCAGAATTTTGGTAAAATATTTTCCATTTAATATGTATGTGAAATATGGCTATATTTTCATATTTACAAATAAATCTGTTGGTCAATTCCGGTGCCAATTATTTACTTCAACACTTTAGCATTGAAAATGCTTTGCCTTTGAAAGGGTTAAAAAGTATGATGTAATGTAATAGAATAAAAGATGTAATAGCAAACGTACGAAAGTTACTAATGTTCTTACAAAATAAAACATTTATACCTTTATGATTTAACATAAATTTATTCAGGAGTCAAATGACCCCTTGCGGTAGTCAAGCCTAAAATATTTTTTTCTAGGCGAAAAAAGTAATTCGGAGATGAGGCTTTTTAAGGAATAATATGGTCATATAGTTTAATAAAAGTCGTGAAATATAAAGTAATTTTGTAATGTTTTAGTTTGAGAAATTCCAAAAGGGTCATTTGACCCCTCGCGGTACCTTTAGTGTTAATCTAAGAAAATACAACATAACTCCGAGCGAAAATTCGCAATAACCTCTTCCGAGTTACCCTCGCCACGATAACGAAAAGCGTTCCTTATCATTAAAAACATCAGACACCAATACATTTTCGAAATTTAAAGAAGCATTTCCGAGTAGTTTTTAGAGTGTTTTAATTAGTTTTATCAAAATGAAATATCGGTGTTTATGATGCTATCCATTCTCAATTAAACATTTTCAGCTGTTTAGCTTAGTTTATGCATGCAAGCGCAGCAAAATAATATTAATATTAATTTTAATGTTAATCTTGCTAATTTGTCATGTTTTTTTGCAAGACATGTTTCTTGAACAAATAAAAATTTTGACGCAAGAATTAATAGCATCCGAAAAACAATGTTATGGTTTGAAAAAACGGATTAATACACTAAAAAAAGTACTCGGAAGCGTTCCGAAAACCAGTGGCAGCAAAAGGAACTTTGTTCTTATTAATACTTTATTAAATTTTGAAAACATACTGGTTTCAGACTTTTCTAAAGATAAAGAAAACCTTTTAGAATCGTGGGTAACTCGGAAGAGACGTTTTGTATATTTTCGCTCGTTGTTATGTTGTATTTTCGCAGAATAAGAATCTTTTTTTTTTACAGTGTAATAAAAGCTGCTTTATGTATTTTAAAGTGATAAATTATTTATTCCTAGAAACAAAATGTATCGTCTAGCATACATTTTAAAAACGCAGTATGTGGTATTTCCAGTGTAATGCTTTGTTTTAAAATTTTTCAAGCATATTTTTGTATTTTCAGAATAAATGTAGCAATTTTTTTTTTTTTTTTTTTTACTTTCTTTTCTTTCAGGACTGCTTTCAGTTTTGCAGGATTCTTAATGCTCGTTGGTTCATTGATCGATATTTATGCCTATTACAGAAAAGTTATTTTTAAAAGTAAGATATATTTTTTAAGTAAGTTTGGTTAATTAACTTTACGGCACTTTTATAAAGATTTAAACAATAAGAATTGTTTTGCTATTTATGGACTGAAAATATCGAAAAATACTTTTAATGTTTGTTTAAATAACACTCGAAATATTTTCCTTATTGATTATTAAATACCATTTTTTAAAATAGATAACAAACTATTATTTAAAAATAACGTTAAAATAATTCAGTAAAATGTATCACCAATAAATTATTCTTTTATACTAAACTACACAAATATTTTTAATAAGTCTTCATTGAGTAATTGTCAAAATGCTTATTAATAATGTTATTCGTATCGCATTGAAAAATACTGTATTTAATTATTATTATTATTTTTTTTTTTTGCATAAATATGTATGCAGTTTTGTTTTAAAGGAACTTTTAAATGATCTTAGAAAAGTATTCTAATTGTAGAATAGCGTTCATTTTGAAATGTAAGCATTTTATGCAGCAATTTTCTGGCCTGATTTTTCTATTGTTTGTACGGGCATACATGGGTCGAACATTTAACTTTTAAATCAGGCTGTAACAAAAGCTATCTTGGCACAAAACATTTTGCTTCGTGCAGAAATCTAGCCGGCATTTACAAAGAACAACTGGCTGCTGAGAGAGGGGAAAAAATTCTATCATTCATCTTTTTTCTTTCTGTGTATAAAATCTTCTTATCTTCAGTCTTAAATGTCATGATCCATATGATCGCATTTAAAGTTGTTTATTTTTATTCTTTTCATGTTACATTGTGGTGAAAACTATACGAAACCTATAATGTGGTATTATGCTACACGAATACACTAGATTCGTCCGGGATAGCTCAGATGGTAAGGCAGTGGCGGCTTCAGCCAAGAGATCCATGGTTTGAATCCTCGTCCGGACATTTTTCTCCCAGTTGAAAATTTACATCTTACATAATTTATTTACCAATTAGAATAATTGTCTTAAAATTAATCTAGTGTAATTACGTATCCAGCGATTTCTGAAGTTCCATTACCTGCGACTTTGTTGAGCTGAACGGCTTTGGGACATATTCCGAAGCACAGAAGAGCGAAAGCCAAGCGTGGCTGTTAAGATATCTCCATCACGGAGCTGAATATCGGAACCTATGAGGTTCCTAAACCTCAGTTAAACATCTACAAAAAGTGCGACATTCTTGTCGAGCATCTCGAACTCTACCTTCGAAAAGTGTGAACATTGAATGTATTAGAGACTTTCTCCCTGAAAACAATCTGCCATTAGAGAACTGGACTTGATTCTACAAATACTTTATTGTTAGCTGAACTCGAACCCATATATGAAAGATGTTGTAATTATGAATTATTTAATCAAGAAATTCTTATTTAATTGTTTGTGATACAATAAAATATTTTTTCGATATTGATAAGACTCGGCCGTTGAAGTAGCCCGCTACCACACCACCTTACGACATCGGCTCCGTTACAACTTGGGTGCGATGCTATAACCAGACCAGATGCTATAATCAATAACGTTAGCTGGGTGAAAAGGTTCCACCAGATTCGGCCGGGATAGCTCAGATGGTAGAGCATTGGCAGCCTCAGTCAAGAGGTCCCTGGCTCGAATCCTGGTCCGGACATTTTTCGACCAGTTGAAAATTTACATCTTACATAATTTATTTACCAATTAGAATAATTGTGTTAAAATTAATCTAGTGTAATTACGTATCCAGCGATTTCTGAAGTTCCATTACATGCGACTTTGTTGAGCTGAACCAGATTTCAGACCAGATGCTATAATCAATAAGGTTAGCTGGTTGAAAAGGTTCCACCAGATTCGGTCGGGATAGCTCAGATGGTAGAGCATTAACAGCCTCAGTCAAGAGGTCCCTGGCTCGAATCCTGGTCCGGACATTTTTCGCCCAGTTGAAAATTTACATCTTACATAATTTATTTACCAATTAGAACAATTGTGTTAAAATTAATCTAGTATGTAATTACGTATCCAGTGATTTCTGAAGTTCCATTACCTGCGACTTTGTTGAGCTGAACCAGATTTCAGACCAGATGCTATAATCAATAAGGTTAGCTGGGTGAAAAGGTTCCACCAGATTCGGCCGGGATAGCTCAGATGGTAGAGCATTGGCAGCCTCAGTCAAGAGGTCCCTGGCTCGAATCCTGGTCCGGACATTTTTCGCCCAGTTGAAAATTTACATCTTACATAATTTATTTACCAATTAGAACAATTGTGTTAAAATTAATCTAGTGTAATTAAGTATCCAGCGATTTCTGAAGTTCCATTATTTGCGATTTATTCTGTTGAGCTGAACCAGATTTCAGACCAGATGCTATAATCAATAAGGTTAGCTGGGTGAAAAGGTTCCACCAGATTCGGCCGGGATAGCTCAGATGGTAGAGCATTGGCAGCCTCAGTCAAGAGGTCCCTGGCTCGAATCCTGGTCCGGACATTTTTCGCCCAGTTGAAAATTTACATCTTACATAATTTATTTACCAATTAGAACAATTGTGTTAAAATTAATCTAGTATGTAATTACGTATCCAGTGATTTCTGAAGTTCCATTACCTGCGACTTTGTTGAGCTGAACCAGATTTCAGACCAGATGCTATAATCAATAAGGTTAGCTGGGTGAAAAGGTTCCACCAGATTCGGCCGGGATATCTCAGATGGTAGAGCATTGGCAGCCTCAGTCAAGAGGTCCCTGGCTCGAGTCCTGGTCCAGACATTTTTCGCCCAGTTGAAAATTTACATCTTACATAATTTATTTACCAATTAGAATAATTGTGTTAAAATTAATCTAGTGTAATTACGTATCCAGCGATTTCTGAAGTTCCATTACCTGCGACTTTGTTGAGCTGAACCAGATTTCAGACCCGATGCTATAATCAATAAGGTTAGCTGGGTGAAAAGGTTCCACCAGATTCGGCCGGGATAGCTCAGATGGTAGAGCATTGGCAGCCTCAGTCAAGAGGTCCCTGGCTCGAATCCTGGTCCGGACATTTTTCGACTAGTTGAAAATTTACATCTTACATAATTTATTTACCAATTAGAATAATTGTGTTAAAATTAATCTAGTGTAATTACGTATCCAGCGATTTCTGAAGTTCCATTATTTGCGATTTATTCTGTTGAGCTGAACCAGATTTCAGACCAGATGCTATAATCAATAAGGTTAGCTGGGTGAAAAGGTTCCACCAGATTCGGCCGGGATAGCTCAGATGGTAGAGCATTGGCAGCCTCAGTCAAGAGGTCCCTGGCTCGAATCCTGGTCCGGACATTTTTCGCCCAGTTGAAAATTTACATCTTACATAATTTATTTACCAATTAGAACAATTGTGTTAAAATTAATCTAGTGTAATTACGTATCCAGCGATTTCTGAAGTTCCATTATTTGCGATTTATTCTGTTGAGCTGAACCAGATTTCAGACAAGATGCTATAATCAATAAGGTTAGCTGGGTGAAAAGGTTCCACCAGATTCGGCCGGGATAGCTCAGATGGTAGAGCATTGGCAGCCTCAGTCAAGAGGTCCCTGGCTCGAGTCCTGGTCCAGACATTTTTCGCCCAGTTGAAAATTTACATCTTACATAATTTATTTACCAATTAGAATAATTGTGTTAAAATTAATCTAGTATAATTACGTATCCAGCGATTTCTGAAGTTCCATTACCTGCGACTTTGTTGAGCTGAACCAGATTTCAGACCCGATGCTATAATCAATAAGGTTAGCTGGGTGAAAAGGTTCCACCAGATTCGGCCGGGATAGCTCAGATGGTAGAGCATTGGCAGCCTCAGTCAAGAGGTCCCTGGCTCGAATCCTGGTCCGGACATTTTTCGACCAGTTGAAAATTTACATCTTACATAATTTATTTACCAATTAGAATAATTGTGTTAAAATTAATCTAGTGTAATTACGTATCCAGCGATTTCTGAAGTTCCATTATTTGCGATTTATTCTGTTGAGCTGAACCAGATTTCAGACCAGATGCTATAATCAATAAGGTTAGCTGGGTGAAACGTTTCCTCCAGATTCGTCCGGGATAGCTCAGATGGTAGAGCATTGGCAACCTCAGTCAAGAGATCCCTGGTTCGAATCCTGGTCCGGACATTTTTCGCACACTTGAAAATTTGCATCTCATATAATTTATTTACCAATTAGAATACTTGCATTAAAATTAATTTAGTAGACAAGTTCACTTTATTTAGATTGGTTATTCAATACTCTCATGGTAACCCGACAAGCGACACTCTTAATAAATGCAGAATTAATGAAATTTTACAGAATAACTCATTTTATTGAATAGCATTCACTCTATATGTTTCTATTTCAGGCACGATCATCCGCGTTTTAGTTGCCTTTTCATTGTTTACCAACTTCAGAAAATTTGCGAACACCGAAACAGCTTCTGATACTCTAAGCTGCTTGAATGGAATTCGCTTCCTTTGTATGTCTTGGGTCATTTTAGGGCACACCTATCTCAACGTCAACTTCCAAATATTCCGTGAGTATCCCTTTATTTTCATGAAATGTTTCTATATTTTCAAATTTATAATACTTATAAGAAATATTAACATATTTTAATTAAAAGATCATTAATGTTTTTTTTTCTTTTTTGCATGCTTAAAATTTAATTTCCAACATTTAAATAAAAATATTTTTTTAATTATATTAATATAGCGAATTAATACTTTCATACAGTAGGCTGCAGAAAAATTTTGATCAACAAGTGCTCTCATATGATTTCACAGAGAAAATGAAAATAAAACTAGGAGTCAGAATAAACAACTTATCAGATTTTTTTTTTTTTTACTCTATTAAAAAGAAATCCAGAACGGTCCCTAGGAAAAAATGGACAGCTGACAGTCCAGAAGCAATTTTATGGAACTAATTTGGTTTCCTATTCTGAAGCATTCCCGATCAAAGTTGACATTAACAGTATGTCAATGATGCTTCATAGAATTTTTTAATATTTTCAAGAAACATTTCTTGAACATTTTGAGCAACTAACTGCCTATTATTATTATTTCTGTACAAAATAATTTTTGGGAAATTTTTGGTTTCCTTTTCTAAAATATCCCTGAAAAAAATTGTCAACAGCAGCATGTGAATGGTACTTCCTAGAAATTGGTGATATTTTCAAGAAACATTCCTTGAACAATTTGGAAAACTAACTGCCCATTATTATTATTATTTCTGTATTAAAAAGGACTTGGTAAATTTTGGTTTCCTATTCTAAAACATTCCTGAACAAAGTTGACAACAACAGTATGTGAATGGTAATGGAAATTTCTGATATATTCAAGAAACATTCCTTGAAAATTTTGGGAAATTAATTGCCCATCATTTCCTAAAAGCTATCCTCGATTTCTTTTGCTGTGTACCATTTATTATACTTTTACTTTATTCCTTTATTACAAATATTTTTAGCAGTATTTAAGTATTGCGCGGCAGCGCAATACTTATTTATTTCCAGTGTCACTTCTCAATGTTAATTTAACATGGAAAAACCTATGGAGATCATAACTTTTTCATTTTTTCTTCCCACCTTTTTGTCCCTGATGCCACTCATTTTTTATTCTTTACTAATTTTAATGATATTATAAATTTAAAGCGTTAAAACAATTGCCTGATGTCAGGGTCAAAAGGAATGGTAAAATGCCTTTGCATATAGGTGAATTATAACCCAGAGAGAAACATGGGCCAATTTATTTTTACATTATTCAAATATTTTTCTTAATAATACCAATTTTCGCTTTTTTCATTGAAAATCAACGGACATTTTTCATAGAAAATGTAACATTTTTACTTCATTGTTGCAAAAATTTCAAAAGCCGTAATAATAATTTATTTCTTTTTAGTTGAAAGATTTTCACGTGAAATATTAAATTGAGCTAGTTTTTTTTTTTTTTTTTTTTTTTTCAAAAATTAAAAAGGTGAATATGGCGTCATAGTGGAAATAAAAAGGATATTTTCAGAATAAGTTTTTGCTCTGGTCAAGTTTATATTTTAGTAAAAAGTTTCTAATGGATAGCTATTTTTACGCAAGGTAGCGAACTTAGTTGGGAATTACATAACTTAAATTTTAAAATGTATTTTTTTTTTCGAGATGAGAACTATTTATACCCCAAGTTAAACTTAGGTAATAATTTTCTGATGTGTTTACATCACCCCTTGGGAGAGAATAGGGTTTAAAAATTTAAGTAAAACTTTTATTTTTTATTTTTTACTGTATCGCAGCTATAATATTGTTAAATATTAGCAGTAAGGATTCAACACAATTTACATTTATATTCATAGCGTTCCTGAGTGGGAAATAGGGTATCTAAATTTAAATTAAGTAAATTTTTTATGTTTTGATTATAGATTTTTTACGTTCAGATTGGAAGTTTTTGTCCAAACTACCGCAACCTGCATTACTACAGTAGTGAAACATTTTGAATTACACATTGGTAAACTGCATCCCACATTGTGATGCAATACCGCATACATCAACGCCTGATGATGATACTATCCATTAATTTTGAAATGCGTTCGTCTGAGTGCAGTAGTTATTAAAAAACTTGACATATTAAACAAAAACATAATTTGAAGAACAAATTAAAAAAACAAAATTTATTTCCTACATAGTTTAAGCCCGAGAAGGGACAGATATTAAGATATCTCATTCAATTAGTTTTACATTTAATGTTAAATTTTTGTAAGAAATTAGTTAAGACAATTGAAGATTAAAAATTAAAAATAAAATTCGTACAATATGATACTTAAAACACCCTAGAAAATTAGATTCCGTTCAAATGAAATCGAAATAAATCTTAGACTTTTTTTTTTTAAGTTTTGTATTTTGCATGCATCTTATCATTTTATGCACAATTGCCATAAACATAATGCAAAATCTGCAATACAAATATTTTCAATTAAAAATGGAAGAAGTCTAAGATTTATTTCGATTCCATTTGAACGGAATCTAATTTTTTAGGGTGTTTTAAGTATCATATTGTATGAATTTTATTTTTTATTTTTAATCTTCAATAGGCTTAACTAATTTGTTACAAAAATTTAACATTAAGTAGAACTAATTGAATGAAATATCTTAATATCTGTCCCTTCTCGGGCTTAAACAATGTAGGAAAAAATTTTGTTTTTTTAATTTGTTCTTCAAATTATGTTTTTGTTTAATACAATATTTCATTGTTACTAAAATTAAGACTTTGGTAAGTAACTACAGTGTTAAAAATTTGCAGCATTCTGTCGAGTCATTTGACCGTTTTTTTTTTTTTTTAAAAAAACGGCTTTATAACCATAATTTAACTGTATCCTGACCATAAAATGGCCAATAATATGGTCAGAATAGTATTAAATTACCGTTGTGTAACCGTTTTCGATAAAAACGGTCAAATGACTGGGCAGAATGCTGCAAATTTTTAACAGTGTAGACTGGTAGAATTGTGAACTATACATCATTACAAAATCATTCAGTATTATAATATCTGTATATATATTTCACTTGAAATTTGCACGTTTATATTCAAAAGCAGTCAAAGCAAGTGAACGTCGATTTCCTTCATAATTATTCTTGATTATTTGATTTGATATTACAGTTGGGCTGGAAAAGGCTCAAGAATTTGCAAAGGATTTTGCATTTCAAGCTGTCGTAAATGCTTCTGTGGCCGTTGATACATTCTTCTGCATAGGGTAAGTAAAATCACCTCAGCTGTGTTATTTCGGATTCAGTCATAATATTTTACTGTAAACATATTTTGATGAAATGTTTTTAACACATTTTTTTTTTTATTTGGTGTGAATTACATAATTTTGAATTTAATATATTGACATAAATTTGGTTCAATATTTCACCAAAACATATGCAGAAAAAGTTTCCACCAATAAGATGCTGAAAGCTTTTTCCAAAATTTGGTATTTCTTTTAACCCATAAACTTGTACAAGTAAGCACATGACCTCGTAAAAACGTTGCTATAACTGTTTAAAAAAAAAAAAAAAAAAAAAAAAAACTCAGAGGGTATACGCAAGAGAGTAAATGCTTTGGTTTTACCTTAGAAACAGAGGGTATACAGAGTTTCTTTAAAATATCCAGAAGGTATACAGAGTATATAATCGTATACCCTCCACTAAAGCTCTGGATAAAAAGTGAGAGCTCAATCGGTACCGCTCAAGTACCGCTTGGGAGTTCACTCACACACACACACACCAGTCACGACTAGAATACTTTCCTTAGGCTATGTGTTCAGAAATTAATAAAGATAGAACATATATATATATACGTTTTTCATTCTGAGTGATAAAACTATCGGTAAACACAAGTGAAAATTAAACAAGAAAGAAAAATCATGTGTCAAGCACAGATTACAAAACACTTTCCAACAAATTCTGAATATTACAACAAAACTCCCCATTTAATGTGAAAAATGATATCTAAAAAAGCAATTTGGAAAACGCATAACGCATTTGAAAACCTAATTTCAGCAATTAACATCAAGAGTGGGAAAGCAATTTGTATATATACAATATAGTATGCTAAAATTTAGTTCAGTTGGGAAACGCATAACGCAGTCGAAAATTCCTTGTCAGGAATTCCCGTCAAAAAACAGAAATGTACTGGAATTATTTTATGAAACCCTGTATAGGATCTATAGAATTTATACACAAAGTAATAGGGTGACCGATTCAATAGTTGATCAAATAAGGTCGGCGCTACGGGGTTTTTATTATATTTCCTTCCTTAGTTTAGAAGTAAACTAACATGATTTCTACAACCCTCAATGAGTGTCCTATAGTGGGCAAAAATGAAATCTGCTGAAATTAAATAGCAACAAAATTATAAATAAATAGTTTCTTTAATTGCCATTTTTCCACTAGTTGATCAATCGAAGAAATTAGTCGAAAATTCAAAAATTAATCTTTAAAATATCATGCTTGGGCTGTGATTAACAATAATTCATATAAAACTATAGTATTTGAAATAAGCAAGATGGAAGTGGAATATTTTAACTTACCGTAATAGTCTCCAACTAATCAAAAATTAAATTTTTACATTTTCTCATTTAAAAAAAAAAAATAAATAAATAAAAAAAAAAAAATAATAATAATAATAATCATAAAATGGCTTCTTTTACAGCAGACAGCTGAAAACAATGTGGCAACAGGTGCTCCAACATTCAAACAAAGATATTACATCTAGTGCCACGTGTAAAACTCATTTCCGCCTGAAATGGAGCAATATTTAAAAAAATTGACAAACTGGAAAAATTTGATCACTGGAAGGGTATCGACTGCTTGTGTGGTCACCCTATGCAATAACTTTGGTTAATTTAAAAACGGATACCAGAACTTAAAGCGCTCTTTCAGCAATAATCGATTATAGAAAATGCTGCAACCGAATTATTTATTTTGTGTGTCTCTGTAAATAAACGATAAAATGCTACGCACAACATATTATATAGTCAGCTTCTTCTAGTTCACCTCGGTGATGTATATCAATCTCAATAGGTTTCAAATGGAATAACATCATGAAAATTCATTGCATACGATTTTTCTCCATATACCATAATGTAATGGAGTGTCCATGTAATGTAATGGAGTGTCCCTTATGAGTGTCCATGTAAACGAACTATAAATGCTAAACACTTCAGTTTCAATACAGAACATGCCATAGTAAACCTGAATAATATATTTCAGTTACATGGCAATCCGAGTATTTTTACGTGAATTAGGGCTCGGCAAGACAGACAGAAGGCCAAACAAACCGAATTCGTGAACACCTTTCAACTATGTTACAAAGTTTTAAAAAAGAGAATAAATTAATAGTTAGTTTGACATTTTTTATTGGTATGTTACAAGACTCTCTGCAAATATTTAAAGTGTTTATTTTTTTAACATTTCAGTTGAACTTTGGGCATTTTTGTTGAGTTTCTGTATGTAACTATTTAATGGAGTGCATATTCGCATAGCTCAGAAGCATGACGTAAATGGTATAGTGTTGTATGGTAAATAGTAACATGTTGTTGGAACATTGCGAGAAACAAGTGTGTTACATGAGTCTTGTTTTTTCATAAAGTTGGCATCTCATCATCTATGTATAAAGTATTTTAATAATAACTTAAAAATTTTAAACTTAAGTAAAATTTAATGAACGATTAAATCACAGCCATAAATCACTAGATGAAGGATTTTCTGGTACACTTTAGATTATAATATTGAAGTTTTTTTTTCTTAGTTTTTTAAATAAAATTATCTAGTAACAAAAATCACTTTGAATTACATACATACTGTTCGCTATGGTTCTGATTAAAATTAAGTCAACTAAACTGATTTACATTAACTCTTCGTCGTTTGCATGTTGGGACGCTTAAAAAATTATATCATGCAATAAAAGGATTTTAAATCTGGATTTTAAAACAATTCTATTTTATAATAATTTCATTTTTCACTTTTTTTTCAAATATTAAAGGAATATATGTTTTCTTAGGGGACTTCTAGTTGGATATTTAACTGTAAAGCTGGTGCTGATTCAAGGCAAAAAATTCAACTTGGGATTATATATATTTCACAGATTATGGAGGTAAGCAGAATGTCTGTGTTTAAGCCTTATATTGTTATTGAAATGAAATGAATTTGCTCAAGTTTCCAGGTCACTACATTATATTTGGTCCCTACAGATTTAAGAATTAATTGCATTCTAAGAAAATAAAAAACACTGATTTAAATGTTGTGATCAAGATTATATTCTTCCGCAATATTTTAAGTACATTAGAAAGATTAACAAATGGATGTGTAAAGTAGTTAAAGTTAAAACTAGGTTATATTTCGATTTGTTACAATAGAAAAACGCGACTAGTATATTTTCTATACCTATGTAATTTAACGTTTATTTTAAATGGTCGCTTTCGTTTAGAATCTCCGCTGCATACACCATTTTTAAAAATTTAATAATGCCATGTAAGAACTTCCAATAAAATGATACCTAAGTTATTTAATATTTTATAGAACTTGAGTAAATAAATTGAATGCATTCTTAGAGTCCAAGAGCTGAGGCCACACAATTTTATGTGAAAGCCCTTCATAGATCTGTAGAGACGAATTTGAATTTTATAATTATTGAAATTATGCACATCTCATGCTGCCATTAATTATCTACAGGACTAGGATTTTCTATGTTGTGTAACCACATCTCCGTGCTAAAAACAGGGCCTGATTATGGCCTAGTCGGAGCCGGAGCAGGTACTTCTGTAGGGCCCCATATTTTGATGGGTATCGAAGAAATTCAAGAAAAAAAGCTACGTTTTATAGATATAATACATCATGCTATGACTATTTCAAAATGTCACAATCTACATATTCGTTTACAACTCATCTTCATAGATCGTTGTTGAATATATCATACCATTCAAGCAAGAGATATCTATATACTGAATGTCCCGATAATGAGACAAATATTTTTTTCCCAATATCATAGCATAGATATTCGACTTTAATTTTGAACATCAATGTTTTAATCTCTAAATTAATTGTCAACTACAAATGTTATTTTTAATCAATTTTCTGCTTGCATTTTAACTGAAAAAGCAAATGCAGCTGTTTATATTCGATACAGATTTTAACTTCTTAGTTTTGATAAATAATCAAAAAATAATAACAAAATTGTCTACGTAAAAATCTGACGGCATTGCTGTTGGTGAACAGAAACTAAAGTTTTTTTGATAATGAAATTACATGTACAAATAATTTTAGTAAATAAACCAAACAAAAAAATCTAAACTTTTTGTACAGTTAATAACATTTTCAGCTATAATCGTCATTTGCATGCGTAAATAGTTACTGAAAAATGTCTGTTATTATTTATTCTCTCATCTCTTAAAGCATGTCTCATTTTTTCAGAATCACATTTATTTTATACTTCTTTAGACATCGTTTTTCAAAAATTACAATTAAAATGTTTTTCTGAACAGTCTTTTATAATTCTAAATGAAACTTTAGTGCTTTGTAGAAAAGCGACTAACCCCTTTCTCATACATTTGTGTTTTTTTTTTAATTTTTACAGGCTCATTCCAGTATACGTCTTTGTCATCATGTTTATGTTTATGGGAAATTTACTTGGTTCAGGACCTATATGGCATGACAGTACGCACAAGTACATACAAGCCTGTTACGATAACTGGTGGACGAATCTTCTTTTCATAAATAACTTTTATGATGCAGAACACATGGTAAGAATTTTTAAGGCATTAATGTTTCTTATTTAGAAGATTTAGAAAAGTATGAAAGGTTTTTAATTTTCCTCTGTAAAAGAAAATTTTACTTGCCTTCCAGAGAGTGCACTGTCACAAATTGTACAAGTGACATTATTTTCCTGAAATTTGTTCGAACAAATTGCACCGAAATTAAGTTCAATTTTTACTACTGATATGTATACTCTGCATCTATGTGTGTATATATTGGCAGATATGATTGAAAATAATTTCTAATTGAGTAAATTGAACGTTCAGGTGTGTGGTACACAAATATAATCAAGTTTTCCTTAGGGAAAGGCAAGTTCGTATAAATTGTAATTAAAAAGCCATTATACATCCTTACGAAGGACACAGAACTTCTCACTAGATTCTTTTACACACATTGATTAATATTTTTTTTTGTGTGTATATATTGATCTCTCATACATAGAATTCTATTACACACAAAATTATTTCTTTAATTTTGTATAAGGTAATAAGTATGCAGTTATACACCGTTTGAACTGTTAGATAATTGAATTTACCTAGGACTATAAGACAAGGCCTTAAGGTACATATTTTTTCTTTATATTTGGATTTTACGATGAGGATATGCATTTATTAGCAACCGAAAATCTCTAGATTCCTACAGATTGTAGAAATCTTTTTTAAAAAAGGAAAGAAAATCTGAAGCCATTTTTTCATATCAAAATATCATAATATCTATTGAAAAAGCTATCATAGCTTCATCAATAATGAAGAATGATGATTGAAGCTATATGCACACTAAAGCTACGTTTTCTTATTTACAATACAGTTTGCTATCATAAACCTAAATTTGGAATTCAAGTTCAGCATTTCTTTTGAATATGAATTCTTTTGTTACTTACACTATAGCCATTAATGACCGGACACTTTCAATTTTAGCAATTTTGTAGAATATTGCAAGATATTCTTGTCAGATTCTTCTGGAACTTCAGGATTACAAAGAATATGTTTGACCTCATATTTATCAACGTCGAGTTGGTAAGGAGGGCAATTAGGAAGACAACAAAAAATTAAAGAAAAATAATAATATTTGGGATCATTCTGTAAACTAAATTGCACGAAATGATTTATTGCTACAGCATACAAATATGGGGATATTGTACAATATGCGTATCCGTTTGTGTAAGAATAGCACGTATATTCATCGAGATAAAGCGATTTTATTTTAAAGTTCAAAAATTTTTGCATATTTTTTGCTTCTTTCATGCAGGGTTTTCAATGAAATTTAAGTCAGTTTTAAAAAATTTGGAAAAATGGTGTAGAAATAATATAGTGCAATTGGAATATTAAACATTTTATGAAATATAAGCGGTTGTATAATATGTTTTTTATCTGCGCATGCGCGAAGGGTAACAAAGTTTTTTTTTTTTTTTCATGATTTAATAGTCAATTCTATGCAGCAACTCGTATGAAAAAGGCCAGTTAAATATCGTGAAAATTCTGATATTGATTGAAATTGATGAAAATTCGACGATAGAGCGAGCTGATTTTTAGTTTCTTTCTAAAAGCAGTTGAATGATAATGAATCTTCCATAAAGTGTCATTTTGTTTTTGCTAACTGACTTTCAGTAAAGGCATTATTTAATGAATGGGAACGAGAATATTTGGAACAAATGCTTCGATTTTGATACGTCTTTTTTTCTCAGAATAGGCTCGTTCTGGTTATTTTCCAAGAAAAGCTATAGCATCAATAAAAAAATTAAAATTAAAAAAATTAAAATTAAAAATGTCAATTTATAGAAAATCCCTTATCATTCAGCAATTTTTAGAGAAAAACTAAAAATCAGCTCACTTTATCGCGATATCTTTCTGAATTTTTATTATATTTGACTGGATCTTTTATACAAGTTGCTCCATAGAGTTGACTATTAAATCATAAAAATAAAAAAAAAATCTTTGTTATCTTTTGCGCATATGCAGATAAAAAATATTCCTTGCAACTGCTCATATTTCTTCAAATGTTTAATATACTTATATTCCTACTGCACTATATTGTTTCTACTACATTTTGCCAAATTTTGTGCAACCGGCATTAAATTTTGTTGAAAACCTTGCATGATATAAGCAAAAAACACGCAAGAAATTTTCTAACTTAAAAAAAAAAAAATTGTTATATCTCCATAAATATACGTGATATTCTTACACAAATGAATACACATATTGTACAATATCCACATCTCTGTATGCCGTAGCGATAGATAATTTTGTGCAATTTATTTTACAATGTGATCAAAAATATTATTTTTTTCTTTGATTTTTTGTTGATCCCCTAATTGTCCTCCTTATCAAATCGACATTGATAAATATGAGGTCAAACATATTCTTTGTAATCCTGAAGTTCCAGAAAAATCCGGCAAGTATATCATTAAATATTCGACAAAATAGCTATAATTGTAAGTGTCCAGTGATTAATGGCTATGTAGTGTATTGTTCTTAATATGTGGAGTTTTTTCCACACAGGGTTCCTACAGGTCAGGGAATTTTTTTGACTTTAGATCAGATAAACACCAGTATTTTCATAGAGAAAAACTCAAGCTTCGCAATCGCGCAACTATTACAAATCAAGTTTTTCTACATAAAAATACTGGTAATTTGGCTGAAAATGTGGGAACCCTATCATATATTTGGATTTGTTTTGCAAATGTAAAAAATTCATTCTGCAATCTTTTGCAGAAATTTTGTTGTAAAATAAAAGAATGTTTTTTATTGACCAGAAAGCGCTTTATAATGCTTAACTGCCAACGCTCCATATGTTCCAGTACTACTATTTACAAACAGTAATCGTAGCCTTGTTTAATCGCAGAATTTCTAATTTAAATAAAGCTAATATTTCTATTAAAAATTTGTGGTGCTCAAAAATTCGGAGTTTTGGAAGTTCTGTAATATCTCAATGCTTCGGTGCCAACCAAGCTGTATAAAAAGAAAATTGATTCTTTTGTTGGGCTAGATTATCGCTACGGTTGTTTAATAATTTTCAAGCTCTCCTTATAATTCATTACTAACTGATCGTTGCTTACAAATTTTGAATGTTTGTCTTTTTCTTTCTTGAAGAGATACATTATAAGTTATTTAAGAATTCAGATCAGTTATGAAGAATTCAAAGTTGCACTGTGAAAAAAGACAGATGGTTCTTAATTTAGGAAAATGTAATATAACCACTAGTGAAAATACACAATAAACTCTTTCGAGTTACCAAAGATTCCGAAAGGCGTCCTTTATCTTTAGAAACCTCATAAACCAATATATTTATAAGATTTGAAGAAGCATTTTTTAAAGCTTTTTTTTTTTTTTTTTTTTTTGGCTGCCACTGATTTTTGGAAGCGTTTCCGAATACTTTTTACCCGACTGCCAAGAAGGGTTATATGTTTCCCGTGTATCTGGGTATGTGGATTTCTTTATAACCACGAAACATCCCAATGACTGGATGCATTTTAATGAATGAGGTCTCTATCGATTCGTCTTAACCGTCCGATGGTTATAGTCTAGATTTTGTTTTTATAAATTCAAAATGGCGGCCGTAAAATATAAAAGGGTGGTAGAGACGAAAAAAAAATTTTACGCACCCTATTGAGTGGCATATCATTGGATAGTTCTTTCAAAATGAAGACGATGTTTCATTGACTATTTTACAGTCAGAAGCTCCGTTCACATGTTACACAACCTGGAAGTTGTGTAGGTAGGATCTCTAGCTTTATTGCAACTCTAACCATCATAAACATCTATAGACCTCATGAAAACACTGTTTATAGATAGGAACTAACAATTAAACACAACTTAAAAGTCATCAATACCAATTGAAAAAAAAAAAAAAGGGTAAGTAATATAAAAGATAGTTTCACATTGATGAGAAATAATTAATTAGTTCGCTTTTTACGAAGTCGGCTTTTTTGATTTTTTAAATTTAATTTTTACTTGTTATACTGTGGGGCCAACTTATATGTGCCCATGGAGCGCGAGCCCACCCAATAATTTGATCTCTCCGCCCACCCAATTTTAGTTGATTTAATTCGTAATTTATTTATTTTTATTATTTAATCGCTGAAATGAAATTTGGTTTTATTAACGTTCTCAAAATAGTTTTGTTGGAAAAATAGTAAGGACATTAATTAGACTTACAGAAGCATTGAAAACTCCTTCAGCGGATGTATAGTTAAATTTCTCGCTAAAACAAATTTCGTCCTGCATATTTCTGCAAAATCCTGCATATTTTGATGTCTTGAATTGATAAAGCACTTAGGTGAATAAAATGTATGGGGGCTTCCATAAATAATGTTACACTTTTTTTCAACATTTTTTACGCCCCTGCCCCCCTTTGTCACAAAGTGTCACACTTCACCATACGCCCTCCCCCCCTCTTGTCACATGTCACGCTATATTACATAAACATATACTTGTAGTTCAGAAACAAAGCACTACGTTATAGATCATATTTCAAATTTTATTTTTTAACTTTAACTATGTGTTTTATTGACACTTGTGAGCCTAACAATAAAAATGAATCGTGTACTTATTTTGTATGAAATAAGATGAATGTTTGCAACAAAAAACATAATATACAATAGTAATAAAATATTAATATGAAAGAGCAATTGAAAACAGTAATATTTTGGAATTTGAGATGGAATTTAATATATTTGTCTTTAAGTCTTGTCTGTTCTGCATGAACACAAACTACTTTAATTTCAAAATAACTTCAAAATTTAATCTACTGATTTTTAATGATTTTATTTTAACCAAAATATGTGATGTCACATATCTTCTTACCCCCTCCCACCCCCTTGTCACAAACTGTCACAATTTCACGAACCCCCTCCCCCCCCCCCCCTCCAAGCGCCACATCATTTGTGGAAGGCCCCTATGCTTTTCTTGATATTTAGTTTTTTGCACTTTCAATAGTTAACAATTCCAATGTTATTTAAAATAAATATTAATGTATTTATAAGGAAGAACTTATAAAAATGTAATTTACTAACATTATTTATAAAATTATAATTAAATTGTAATAATTTAAAAATTAGCTTAGAAAAAACATAATGTAATTTCAAATTGTCATCTTTAGTCATTAGCTTCTCAACCCCCCCCCCCCTCTCACTCCACATACATACACACCAAGGGAAAAAAGGCGTGTTACTTTACTTTAAAAAAATTTGAGCCCACCCAATATTTATGAAAAGTTGGCGCTACTTTTTTTATAGTAGTTATCGTAGTCTTGTTTAATCGCAAAATTCCTAATTTAAATAAAGCTAATATTTCTATTAAAAAATTGTGATGCTCAAAAATTCGGAGTTTTGGAAGCTCTGTAATATCTTAATGCTTCACTGCCAACCAAGAAGTATAAAAAGCAAATAGATTCTTTTGTTGAGCTATATTATCAGTAATAGTTGTTTTAACAATTTTGAGGCTCTCCTTATAATTCATTATTGGCTGATCGTTGCTTAAAAATTTTGAATTTTTGTCTTTTTCTTTCTTGAAGAGATACATTACAAGATATTTAAGAATTCAGATCAGTTATCAAGAATTCAAAGTTACACTGTAAAAAAAGACAGCTGGTTCTTAATTTAGGAAAATTTAAATGGGGAATATTAAGTCATCTCCGGTTCGCTGACGACATTTTAATTTTCAATAATAGCCCTGAAGAATTGGAAAATAGGCTAAAAAATTTGGCAGAAGCTAGCATTAATGTGGGATTAAAAATACATTTATAAAAGACAAAGGTGATGTTCAATTCATTTGCACCAAAAAAGAATATCGCCTAAAAACAACACTGAAATTAAAGAAGTGCAAAGCTATGTGTATCTTGGACAGGAAATATCATCGGATAATATTATCATGAATGACATCTATAGATGAATAAGAAATGGATGGAGTGCTTTTGGGAAGAACAATATTATTCTGAAGAATAACATACCTCTTTGTTTGAAAAGAATGATGTTTAACCAATGTGTTTTGCATGCACTGACTTATGGAGCAGAAACATGGACGCTAACAAAACGGATGGTACAAAGATTACAAATAACACAGCGAAGTATGAAAAGATGTATGCTAGGTATAACTAGAAGAGTCAGAAAGAAAATAACCTGGATAAGAAGTCAGACGAAAGTTTTTGACATCAATGAGAGAATTAAGCGGCTAAAATGGAAATGGGCTGGGTACATTGCAATAAGAAAAGACAATAAAAAGAGTACAAACACCCTACAGTGGTATATCAGAGATGTAAAACGACCAAGAAGATGACCTCAAGTAAGATGGAGTGACGAAATCAGAATAGTGGCCGGTGTTAATTGGATGACTAAAGCACTGGACAAGAATCATTAGAAAAATGACCTATATCCAGCAGTCGATTGAAAACTGTTGATGATGATGATGAATATAACGACGAGCGAAAATATACAATAACCTCTTTCGAGTAACCAAAGATTCCGAAAAGCGTTCTTTATCTTTAGAAACCTCAGAAACCAATATATTGTCAAGATTCAAAGAAGCGTTTATAAAAACATTTTATTTTTTTAGCTGCCACTGATTTTCGGAAGCGTTTTCGAATACTTTTTTATAGTGTGTTACTGTGTTTTCTCAACTCGAAATATAGGTTTTTTCGGATGCTATTCATTTTCAAGTAAACATTTTCATGTTCGTAAATAGTGTACATAAATATATACGTTATTTACGTACATTAAGAAACATTTGTCTTTTTATTACAGTGTCAGGTATCTCTGAAGTTCTCATGCGTACAGATGTTTTTTAAAAAATCTTGATTATCTGTGCTTGTTACACATTTTTAATTTAAGTTATAAATTGTCAGCTATGTATTTTGATTTGGTTGATTTTAATGCTTCGCACAAAACGCACGTATCGCGTTTTTTTCTACTAACGTGTGGACTTAATTATCAGTGATTTGCATTTCGAAAAGTAATCGCAAAAATACCCGTTCTGTAATCTAATTATCAATAAAAATCATATTGCGCAATATTTCAAAATAAAACTTGTTATCCTTGAAATGAATTTTTTTTTTTTTTTTGAGAAGTTCTTTAAAATAATATTCAACAAATATAACATTAGCACATTTTAACGAGCATAAATCAGTTTTATTTTCTTATTTTTTTTCTTATTAAATTATAATTCATTTTTTCTGTTTGAGAATAGTCGTAATTTGTAATTAACTATAATTATTAGAATATTTTGCTAAAGTTGAAGTACAGGGAAGACTTTCAAGAGAATTTACAGTGAATTCAGGTTTAAAGCAAGGTGATGTTCTCTCGGCAATTCTTTTTAGAGAGAAAGTATGCCTTTAGGGCAGGGTTGGCGAACCTATGGCACGCGTGCCATAACTGGCACACGGGAAGATATTTTTGGCACGCCGTTTATTGAAGTTCTAAATCAAAATTCATTCAAATTCCCAAAATTCTGCACCTCTTTTTTTCTTTTTTTATTAATACACGAGCTTCATTGAAAATAGCTTTTGTTTTCTATAATACTTGTGTACTTGTTATATCACCGAACTTCCCACTTAGAAATATTTGAACCTTCCCAACTCCCAATTTCCTAGATTTCTTTATGATGGCACCTATGATTCGCATAGAAAGAGAGAAATCTAGCAAATCAAATTATTCTTTGCTGTAATATTTCTGCATAATTTACCGCGTTTTGACTTCCACATGAGGCTTTATTTAGATTTTGATAATTGATCTTTAATTTGTTAAAATGCAAAAGCATTAATAAAACTAATAAAGCATGATTTTTTTCATAAGTTATGAAAAAAAATAATTTGATTGCTAAAGCATTTGTAAAATGTAATGAAAACTATAATTATTTCTATAATGCGTATGTTGGTATTAACCGCATGTATGTTAGCTATATTTATAATAATCTAATAATGATATATAATTTTGACACTATTATTTATTATTATTAGAATTAAACTAACTTATAATACACTATTAAATTAATTCGCTATTTTTTTGCGGGAATGAGACGTTGGGGGGTGGGGGGTGGGGGCGTTGTTGGCACGCTATGTTCAGTTGAATTTTTTTTTTTTTTTTTTTTGGAAAAGTATTGACACGCGGATGTAAAAAGGTTCGCCGACCCTGCTTTAGGGTATGCTTGGAGAAAATAATTAGAAGCATCTACAACAACAGGGGAGGCACTATTGTGAACCGCTCTCTACAAATCCTTGTATTTGCAGATGATGTTGATATAATTGCTAGAAATAAAAAAGTCTTAATTGAAACATACAATAAACTAGAAGCTGAAGGGGGAAAACTAGGCCTCGAGGTTAATAAAGAAAAAACAAAATACATAAAAATGGACTGAATGAAATCACAGGCAACAGCAACGTTAACAATAAATAATGAATTACAATTTAATGAAGTAACAGAATTTAAATATTTAGGATCTATGATCACCTCTGATAATATGGTTGAAGCAGAGATTAAAACTCGACTTACAGCAGGAAATAGATGCTATTTTTCTTTTCGAAACATTCTAAAATCATCTCTAATATCCCGAATAAACTTAAAATTTATAAAACTGTCATAAAGCCAATAGTAATTAATGTTAGTGAGACCTGGACCACTACCCAAAAAGACGAAAAGTTGCTTATTACTTGGGAAAGGAAGATCCTAAGACAAATTTTTGGATCTATTAAGGAAGGCATCAATACATGGCGTATCAGGACAAATATGGAGATTGAACATATAACGAGAAAGATATAATAAATACTATTAAAATAAGAAGAATGCATTGATTGGGCCATCTAATTAGAAGGAGGGATGAGAGAAGCACGAAGAGGATATATAATAGTAAATTAATTAGGAAATGAAGTATTGGTAGACCCAGGAAGAGATGGATAGAAGAGGTAGAGAATGATCTAACACAAAACTATGTTATAAATCAGGCATGTCAAACATGTGGCTCGCGGGCCAAAACTGGCCCGCCGACAATTTATCTGTGGCCCGCGAAGCCTTTGTCATTTTACCAGTAGTTATTTTAATTGTTAGAACATGCTCGCTGAAAATACACTTTGCATAAATACACTTACACCAACCGTGGTTTTAGAGATGGCTAACGTCCGAAAGATATGTATTCGAATATTTCGATCGAAGTATTCGAATATTCAAAATATATTCTAGGAATATTCGAAATATATTCTAGGAATATTCGAAATATATTCTATGAATATTCGAATATTTCGAATGTTCGTCTGTAATACAAGGCCTGTTTAAAATTTCAGTTCAAATTGACATATGAATATGTATTTTTAAAAGACCACCATAGACAAAATACTTGGAATTTTCATTTGAAATTACTAAGCACCTAAGTAAATTTCACCTCTAATGATTGATTTGAAATTGTTCATAATTTATTACTACAGTTAATCAAAATTCAGCGCGATTTCATATTAGATCGACAATGTATGGATATGGGGTTTTCAAATTTCTGTAATTATTCATCATTCGATCAATCTTTTCAAGTACAGTATGCAAGTTTCTGTTATTTTTCAAAACAAGTAAACATAATTTGAACAAGAAAATGCATTTAGTTGATGAAAAGTAATTTTGAGTATTTTTTTCCAAAAAATGAGATAAAATAAACTAAGTTATTGGACATTGGGTTAAAATTTCTTTAACATGACCCTTCTTTCGTACGAACAAATTTTATTCTGTGCAATGATAATACTATTATCTACTCTTTTTATGTGGCCCGCGGCTTTGTATATAGAGCTTAATTTGGCCCGCGGCGGTAAATGAGTTTGACATGCCTGTTATAAATTATAAATTAAAGGCCAGAGATCGGAAGGTCTGGCGAGGTATATTGAGGGAGGTCAAAATCCTGCATGGATTGCAGTACCATTGTATATGTAAGTATGTATGTTAGAATATTTTAAATTATTTTACTTAATGAAATTACTTAACAGATACATTTAATTTCAGTGTATTCCTCAAAGCTGGTACATTGCTTCAGATTTCCAGTTGTATATAGGCATGCTCCTCATCATCATACCAATGATTAGGTAACTATTGTTGATTCTTTAGCAATTATTGAAAATTAAATGTTCTACAGGATATTAAATTACGGACATAACACATTAGTGGTCATGTTTGCATACATGCACCTTGAAAAGATGCATGCAAAAAATGGTTTTCCTACCAGAAATAAAGAAAAGTAATATTTATTGTATTTAATTAGAGCATTTTTTTGTATATTAATTTAAACTTATATGCACTGTTTAAACTTTATCATTTTATATTTTCCATAAATTTTAAGCATTGTAATTTTTTAATTATTCTCTCCCTTTGTTATTGTACCATCTTTTTTATGAAGCATTAATCTTTAATTTTAACTTAAAACCTTTACGTAGTTTATAAAGTACAGTTAGACTTTTTATTTCCCGATGGCTCACCGATAATAAGACAATCAACTATAGACTGGGCGTAAAGTTGCTGTCAACTCGGAAGCCGCTCAAAGACTTTTACTGTTAAGAACAGTTTGT
The DNA here is from genome assembly GCA_963932465.1 of Maratus speciosus. Lineage (NCBI taxonomy): Eukaryota > Metazoa > Arthropoda > Arachnida > Araneae > Salticidae > Maratus > Maratus speciosus. Next base: position 159,440,663 of record OZ010789.1, read on the forward strand.
GATCAAATAAGTAAATGCAATTGTTTAAAAAAAGAAGTCATGCCATCCGAATTAAATTTGTGCATGGGATACCCGTCCCGAAAAAATTAATATTAAACTTACTTTTGATATTTGTTTATCAAGGACAGACTTTTCAATTTTAATAATCAAATATAAGAGAGAAGGAGGCATTGCAGGGCCTGTTTACAGCATGAGTCGTGGCTTTGGGGTCTTTTATTTTTGGATGCCTCAGATTTTGTAAAGTTGATACTTTAAATCTATTTGACCTTCTATTGATTATAACCAATATTTTGTACTCTTAGAGACGTATGAGTTTAAAAACAAAAATATTTATTTATCTAATTATGTATTCCAAAACGTAGAAAATATTTAATTTTTGTGACAATACACTAAAAGAGCCTGAAATAAATACTAGACCCTGAATCACTCTTTGGCTTGATCAAAACCCGACAAGTTTAAACACTTTTTTGATTTTTTTTTTTTTTTTTTTTTTTTTTTTTTTTTTGTATTGTATCGCAATGTTATTTTAAATTATTTAAACAAAAATAATTCATACTAATATTTGCGCATCTTCTTCTTTTTGATTCTTTATTACTCATTTATTAATGAAAAAAATCTAATATATATTATCCTTTTAAAGGATGGTTAAAATTGTTTACAAGTCTCCCACTTAAGGGATAGTTGTGAACAGGCTCGGGGCACGTACTTATATTTGGGTCTAGAGTACGAAATTATAAAAATTTGTCATGTATGTACATTTAAATACATGTTTTGTCTCAATTACAAGCACATTTTTAAATTAATCACTGGTGGTTTTAATAATTAAAAATAGTTATGTACTTTGAATGATTTTTAACCCTATTCGTTGTGCATTAATCACGAATCACGTTCATGATACAGTTACAAGGTATATTTTACTTACCACGAGTCACACTCGCGATTGATTCACGAAGTATATTTTACTTAGCACACTCATGGCTGATTCACTAGATATATTTTACTAACCACGAGTCACACTCGTGATTGATTCACCAGATCTATTTTACTTACCACGAATCACATTCGTGATTGATTCCCAAAGTATATTTTACTTACCACGAGTTACACTCGTGATTGATTCGCAAGTCAAAGTTTATTCATGGCTCGCAGCGTTTTTAAATTTTCTGCATTTTCTACCACTATTTCAAATTAATAATCTTCGTGCTAAATTCTTTTAATATCTGTAAGACAAGTCTGAGATAAAGATTATTGTTTAACTAGTTAGATGTGCCAATCCCAAAACTTTCTTCTGTCTCATACATCTTAAGATTTCAAAAAGTAGTTGCAAATATTAATACTTAAATATTGTTAGTTCAATACAATATAAACTTTGATTTTAATCTTAAATATCTGTTTCAGTTAATCGGAATAAGAACCAGTTAATCTGGATCATGATATTTATTAAAATCATTAGTTTTGTGTTATTCTGTTGTACATCAGCTGTTTGCGAATAGCCGGTTTAGCAGGATGCGAAGTTCCCGTCACCGCACGAGCCGCCGATGTACAACAGAACTACGAAAAATAAGAAATAGTAAACAAATGTTACTATCAAAATTCAAGTAGGCCTTGCTTGCTACAACCAAAAACATACACAAAAAATTTGGTTCAATTCTATACGTAACTTCATACATTTTCCGATGGTACAATAATGCAAATAGCACAAAAATCGCTATTACGGTGCCCCTTCCAGTGGAATATTTCCAAATTCAAGGAGTATCAGCTGGCCATAGCCAGAAACATACACAAAAAAGTTGGTTCAATTCTATGCATATCTTCATACACATTTCGATGGTACAATGGACACAAACGGACAGACAGATATTTTGTATAAACATGTTTTTTTTTTTTTTTTTTTTTTTTTAAATCTTAGGCCCCCTAAAACGTGTAAATCCGTCGGAAATCGGAACTCGAAAAAAATTTCTATTGCAATACTTTCTTCTATTGAAGATAAAAGAAAGTAAAAATAGCAGTATCAAAGTGAGAAAATTTTAGGAACTAATTATGAGACTTAGTTTATTTTACACGAGTCACACGGATGATTAATACATAAGGGATTAAAGAAAAGTCATCCGCCCTGCTGGATAAGCAAGGTTCAAACTTTCAGAGTTTACTCTTTTAAAAAGCAGATTTCATAATTTTATTTCAATATTTCCCCGTTTTAACAGGAAAGCTATGTTAAAACTGTATTTACGGGTTTTCTGAATGATTTTCTTTTTACTTTTCGCGAACCATTTTATGAAATGAATTCCAACCGATTATACTTTCGACTTTAGGTCCTAAAAATACCAGTATTTACTTAGAGGAAAAATTTGCGTTACACAATCATGATAAGAAAATAGAAAAAGAAAATACCTAAGAAAATAACCTGCATTACTGCCAACTATTGACATTTTATTATAATTTTAATCTGAAGTTAGTTAGAAGAAATACGCATTGTTCACATGTACCCCATATTTACATGTGTTACTTTTTTTTTCTCCTGCATTTTTCAAATTGTAGACCTTAAATGTAGCATTTTATTTTCTTGAATACAGACACAGCTAATTTTTCGTGCAATAACTCTAAAAATCGATCCCGCCAATCTTGTATTGCAATCTCATGTGACCATTCCCGCGAATTGGGTTGTGAAATATAAATGGAGGCAAATGGATACAAAATGCATTTAGTGAATTTAAATTGAAACATGTGAAACTAACATTAACGTATATTGAAGAGTTAAAAAGTGCACCTCAATGGCGTGATTTTCTTTAGAAAAAATCACAGTAAAATCAAAAGTTACAAATTTATATTCTTTTGAATTTTCTCTTGAAATTTTGTATTACTAATGACATCTAAATTTCCCGATTACAGAATGTTACATATTAATTTAATTGTAATTAAATTAGGAACGTACATGCCTAATAATTAATGTTTTCAACAAGATGTTTCGCCAAAATCACAGTACTTTTCTCTTTTTTTAATTCATCAAAATTGATAACTTTTATTGACAATATCGCTAGACCTTTCGTTGTTGTAAATTTAAGAAAAAACTTTAAAAATAAAAGGTGATTCTCTATTACTTAATTAGCTATTTTTGTAATTAAAAGCTCATTGATTCAACAATTAAAAAATCTTTAATGGGAAAATTTTCCATTGACCTTTGTGTAAATATAGACCTAAATGTATCAAACTACTGAGATATGATACAAAAGGTAAGAAGAACAGCACGATAGGTAAGAGATTTTTTGAGTAAAATAATGTTTTCAACATGTAAATGAGACGTTTTTTCTTTATATTTTTCTTGAAATATTATTTTTGAGGTAGTTGAGAAAATTCCTGCGTGCGATATCAAATAAATCGCAAAATCAGCAGAAGATTCCGTTTTGTTATATATATATATATATATATATATATATAAAGATCTTTCACGTTCTATATAAAATATTATTTAAATATCACTTTTATATACATATAAGTAAATAAGGAAATATCAAATAATTTTTATCATATTCTCGATATACACGAGTATGTTGGATGTTCAAATGAGGCTTAAACAACAACAACAGAAAAATCTAATGATCATTAATACGCGTACAGGAAAAGCTATAGTCTTATGTAATGAAACTTAATTAAAATACAAGACATGTTTTGCATTAAAATATTCCCCTCTTCTTTTTCAGATCTTAACTTATGACAGCTAAGTGCAATGTCACGTTTGAACGTGCATTTAATTTCAATAATAGAAAACCGTTTTGTTTTTTAATGTTTCAGAATTTATTTGTGTGTTTACATGTGTAACTGAGCTGTTTTAATATTTCTATTTTATGCTCGCAAGATGCTGGAAAAAAGAAGACATTGATGGTTGAAAATATGACTTTTTATTTTGAAAAAATACATATAGAAATTGGTTGGTCTTCTTCACACCTTATAACTCCCTTTTTGTTTTATGGGTTTATGGATATTTTCGTTAATAAATGCTTATCATTAACATAAAAAAAAGCAATGAACTTGTAGGAAAGATTTCAGTGACAGTGCACTGTAAAAAAAAAAAAAAAAAAAAAAAAAAAAAAAAAAAAAAAAAAAAAAAAATTATAAAGTTACTAAGAATTTTCTAGGAAACTGTTATAGAACTTTTTATGTAACAGCAACAACAAAAATGCAACAGATACACATTTGCACTGTAAATCACAAAATCTGTAATGCTACTAAGAATATTTTAGGAAACTGGGATGCCTAGAACTTTTTATGTAACTGCAACCCGGATAACAGATAAAATTTTAGTAAGATTTCTGTAATTTTAGTAGATTTTTTTTAAAGCTACTGAAAACTAGTTTTGTAGATTTACATCTTTTTTTTTCTTTTTTTTTTTTTTTTGTACAGTGTACAGATGGCATTTTAGTAATCATACAGATTTCTCTAACTTTACATCTGTAGAATTACACTTTTTTTACAGTGTGTTAGGATTTTTATCTCTTAAAAAGTGAATTCTGTATAGCAAGATAAAACTGCTTAAAAAAAAAAAGAATGAATAGAATTATATATTAAAAATATGAACTCTCTTAGTTAAAACCTCGTTTCACTTTGTAAAAGGAAACTGAGGGATAAAATATATTTAAAAACACATAATCTTTTTTAATATTTAAAAAAAGGAATTATATGTATATATATATATTATGTAAGGACTTGTGAGACTGTATAAAAATTTAAAAATTGCAATTTTTTTATAATCTAATGGCAGGAGTATTTCGTCAACATAATCTTAATTCGTCCCTATTTTGAACACTTTTATGATGTAATTTTACATTGCCTACAGACCACCAACAGTTAAATAAATCACTAAAGCATGATTCAATCTTTTTGGTACAACCTGTATACACTCACATATACCCGAACACACACACATACACGCACACACACATATATATAGGTTTTTTTTATTATGAATTATTCTTATGGATCTCCTCTGACAAATTCCTAAGATATTCATAGTTTTTCGGTTTTTCATATTTGTGTTTTTAATTTACTAGGTGAAATAATTTTTACATTACATTTTCCTCCTATATTTACACATGTGTGAATTTAGTTTACTTATATACATACGTAACACACACATACATATATACGATAATTGATTTACATATATATTGTTTATATCATGTATGGTTGTATATATGGTAATTCACTGCCAATCAACATTATCTCTATTTTAAACTCGTTTCTAGTGCTCTTGCGATTGATTTGCTCCAATATTTTATATTTTATACATGTTGCTCTCTTTTTAGGTGGCCAAAAGCAGGAGTCATTTTAAGCATTGTTACAATAATCGCCTCTGTAGTTTATTCAGGACTTGGAACGTATATGTTCAATTATCCTCCAACAATGTTATTTGCTCATCCAGATCCTGAGTAAGTTTGTAATGCATTCTAACTTCAATATATTCATGTAATTTTTAATTACAATCTTATTTTATTGGACACACAAAGAATGTTTTTTAGTCAAACAAAAGTTGTTATCGGACCATACTTACATTAAAATAGAACTCGTTTTACATTAGGCAACCGATTCAAATTAGAGAAATTAGAAGTTTATTTAATTATTTATTTATTTTAACGAAACAAAACTTTCTAGTGAAATAAATAAGAGGATATTTTTATTTTTTATTTTTTAGAAAAAAAAATGATCCGTTTAAGAGGCTACTTCACACGCAAAAACACCCGCTGAGTAATGTTCATCCTATGGGAGAATTTTTTTTTAATATCTCTTTTGCATTTCCATATTTTTTAATTTTTTTTTTTTTTGCATTGGATATCTAATGTCTATATCTACAAAGGCCGTTTTTTACTTTTTCGATTTTATTTACAGATTTTTTGTATTAGGATATTTTTGCTTTCGGAATTAATTTCGAAAGTGAAAGTATCCTCATAAAAAAAAAATCTGCAATCAAATTTGAAAAAGTAAAAAACGGTGTTTGTAGAGATAGACCACAGTTATCCAACGCACAAAAAATCATTTAAAAATACCAAACGAAATATTTTAAAAAAATTCTCCCATAAGATTGATATCAACGAGCGGCTGTTTTCGCGGGAGTGACGTAGTCTCTTAATCGTTAGAACGTTTTTTATGTGTAGCTATTCATATTATATCAAATTTGTCTTTAAAGTATTAAAATGTATAAAGGTATTGTACTTTATTTTTAAAATTTTTGTTAATTATGTGAATATATAATTCAAATTTCTGAAATCATGCCACATTCCTTTAAAAATATTAATTCGGTTTTTTGGATTATTTTAAAAAATGAATTATTCTCATTTCACAAAAGAGAACACGCCATGCATTTTAATCACCAAATTGCCCATAAAAAATGAAAATAACTATTCCACTGTAAATTGTTTATTTTTTGCATTTAAAAAAAGAAAAGCTTAGGGGTCATCCTCATGATGAAATTGTACGAAATTCTGAAATCTTCAATACGAACACCTAATTTCGACATCGTTTTTTGATTTTTTGGTAAATTTTACCTTGGGATACCAAACGGGAAGTGATTTGGTCAAGTAGTTTAAGAGTTATGACGGTTTCAAATATGGAACTTCTAATGTTTAATTCAGTTGCAAAACAGTTTGCAAGGTTTTTTTTTTTAAACATAACTCAAGAACTATTTGGCAGAATGAGCTATAACTTTGGATTTGCATATTTGAAGCTTCCATAAATCGATTTCCATTAAAAAGTTATTAGTTAAAATTCATATATTTTTTTAATTTGTAACTATGATTTTTTTTATGTTTTTTAAAGTAAGCTTAAATTATGCTTAAAAGGCTACCTTCATTGAATACAGTTTTGCAGTGGTTAAAAATGAATTTAACATTAAGAGTTTCTCTCTTTAAAACTTCATAATTCCTAAACTACTTGATCGAGTAACTCCTCATTTGATACCCTAAGGTAAAATTTACCAAAAAAGCCAAATATGAAGTCAAAATTAGGTGTTCGCATTGACAATCGCACACCAGTTTTGTGCAATTTCATTATGAAGACGATCCCCTCCCTAAGTTTTTTTTTTCTTTTAACATAAATTGAAAAAAAGTCGAATGGATATTACCATTTTTTTTTCCTGTTACAATTTCGAAATTAAAACGTGCTGATTGCTCTTTTTTGGCCAGCTGTACATTGATATGCGTGCGTGTGTTTATGTATAAATGTGCACGGTATGTGTATCTACATGTATATTTGAATACCAATTTAAGTTATTTTAAATATTTTCACTATATTGCAATTTCTGGATTTCAGAGATTAAGGAAAACTAATTGGCTTGCATCCCAATTTAATACACGAAATATTAAAATTAACTGCAGTATCTATTTTGAAATGTTCATTGTTAATAAATAATTAATAAAATATGCATAGTCTGATTAGTTTCTATGTTAATTGACTTTAGTTTTAAAAATATATTACTTTTGACATAATATAGACTTTCTCTAATTTGTTTCAGCAAACTAAAAATCAGTTAATACTCAACAATTAGGCAAAATCTGTATCAATGCATTTTAAAATGTATTTAATTCTTTCAGTAAATAAAATCTTTGTCCGGAGTTTAAAATTTATTTCGTCAAGGAAAAATATAATTATAATATGACAGAAAATCATCGTTCCCTTCAGAAAAATATCCTTTTAAAGATTTCTAGAAATTTTGTACTTGGGTCCTTCGAATGACAGTATCTTTCCGCAGGCAAAATTAACACCAACTTGTCTTTAAAGAAAATCGCCAATTTTCTTTTCTGAACTGAATACTGCGATACAATTGACGCACCTTACTGCGATTTTGTACCAAAAAAAACGTCATTTTTATTCACATTTTATCCCACCTATTTTAAGATTAAAACTAAGATTATCTATTCTAAGATTAGAATTCAGGTATATGTATGCCTTTAAAACATCAATTTCTATTAAAATTTCAATAAAAAACAATTTTAAAAAAATGCAATTTAACAAATTACAACGACCATTTGGAAAATGATTTTTTCAAAAACTAAAATTTAAGACATAAAAAATCGCACGGAGTTGATCATACATTACGTACGCCATGGATTACATTTTTCGGTACTGTAAATTTTTAAACTTCTACGGAGCTGGTCATTCATTACGTACGCCATGGATTAAACATTAATATTCATGGACCCATTTTAAATGAAATTTCATTCTTAAACTTCTAAACATCCCACAATATTACTTTTTACACCGTCGTATAGAGAAACAAAATGTACTTTTAAATGCAATTTGTTTGAAAGCTGTATCTCAATTTGTTTCTGAGTTATTAATATTTTTTTTTTGTAGTTTTTATTACTTTTTTGTCATAGTGGCAACAGAAGTATCCATCTCTGTTGAAAGTAAAGGGAAAATACAGATTACTGTATAGACCAATCAGAAAACGAATAAAATGCGGATTCAACCAATAAAACGCTTCAGATATGTTTTTGATTTCCTACCCTGACAGAGGACAATAAACCATTTTTCCAAATGGTTAAAAAACTTATGGACCTAGAAGCGGGTGCACGGATTATCACCTCATCGAGTTGACGGCTGAAATTCCAGGATTAAAACTCAATTCGCATATTAAAATGCAACTGGTCTGCCAAGTCATATCTTGGTGGAAAACGTCTGAAAACCCGGTTTTAGGAGTTGACTGTTAGGAATACCATTGGGTTTTCCTGATCCCAGGCTTCCATCTTTTTATACCTTTGGGTGCAGGTAAACACAATGATAAACCTACCGATCAACCACTAAAATCGGGTTTGCAGGTAATTTCCACCAAGATAGGACATGGCAGACCACTTGCGTGTCAATATGTTAATCGAGTTCTGTCTAAGCCTGGAATTTCGGCCGTCAACTCGATGAGGTGGTGGTCTGTGCAAACATTTCTCGGTCTATTACTGTTTTAGAAAAAAAAAAAAAAAAAAAAAAAAAAAAAACGAGAGTTAACTTTATGATCCTGGAGCTTTTAAAACATTTATATTTATTACAAACTTTAAAAAAACTAATTTGAAAGTTGTTTTTTAATTTTTCTCAAAAGGGATTTATTTATTTATTTTATTTTTTATTTATTTATTTATTTATTTATTTTTGTAAAATTGTATTGGAAAATTGTCATAACTCGATAAATAACATTCAAATACCACAAAATTTCCAAATTAGGTTTTAAATATTTATTCAAAGGAACTGGACTATACTTATGCTGGTTTAATTGAAAAGTTTATGAGTGACATAGTTTCAATTTATGAATTATTATCTTTTTTCAGGAAATCAAATCATAAGACGAAATGCAATATTTTCCCTTGATTCAAAGATATAATATGTAATATGAACTTTAAAAAGTTCACTGTTTTGCTTAAAAGGCGACTAAAGTAATAAAAGAGATGTTACAATTTAAAAATGTACATTTTATTTATAAATGTTGCCCTACCTCGTTTAAGTTTTAATCAGAATACCATAATAGATTTTGATCATGCAAAAATCATATACCCAACATCCAATTATTATGCATCCACTATCAGAGAATGCATCGAAATCCTGTGTAAGAAAAATCAAGTATGTAACGATGCCCTATCGTACAATATCCCCAATTTATGGTTCAATATCCTGAAAATAAATTTTGAAAACTTGAGCAAAGTGACGTATTAAAGTTTGTACTATGGCAGTTAAATATTTCTTCTACACAAATTTAATCTGAAACACTGCTACTTCGACTGTCCAGCTACACATTTAAAATGAAATTGCATATGAGAACAAAGTGATGTCATAAAATAAATGGAACTGCAGTTTATAATAATATCTGTTTTCTCTAAGTAAGTTCAGTCCAAGAAACTGCTACTTCGACTTTCAACTCTAATTGGCTCTTTCGATTTCAAAACGAAGTGACGTATTTGTATAAATAAACAGAAATTAGTTATTATAATACTCTCTGATGAAGGGCTTGGCAAAGTCTGAAAGTACTAAGAAATTTTTAAATAAAATGGATATTTTTAAATTGTAACATCTCTTTTAGTATTTTAGTCGCCTTTTAAGTAAAACATTGACCTTTTTAAAGTTCATATTACATATTTTAAGTTTTTTCAGGAATTTTCAGCATTGTTTGTCTTTTTATGCTTATAACTTTTTTAATATTCATGTGATTGTTAGATAAATCTATCCAACTGAAAGCTTTGAAATTTAATATATATATAATCGTTGCAGAGTTTTGTCGAGTTATTTCAAATTTTATGAAAATCGGATCTAAACTTAAAAAAGATATTAATAAAAGTTTTCTTCATTCTATTAAATCCTATTATATGTTATTAATTCACTGATATCCCATGATAAGTAATGATTCTAGGTTGCCATGGTGATGATGTCCTATTTAAGATGGAGTCCTATTATTTCCGTATTACTGAATTTAATATATGAGGAACCCAGAAGACAAGGCGTATAAGTGACAAAATTGAAAAAATTAAACTAAGTGCACAGACGACCTGGAAATGTGCTTTTTTCTTTTCAGGTAAAGAAATATAAGTGATTTTCTAATTATGTGTTGTGTTTTAGAGATCAACCTCTTTTGCCGAATAATGATCAATTTTGATTAATTATAAATTTAAAGAAACTTGCACTCTACTTTTTTCACATTTATTGAAATAAGGGTTCAAAGACCACTGTGAAACAAGCAGCAGTTCCCTATTTCAATTCAGTCAATTATTTATTGATGCTCAACTTTAACGTCAATTATCTTTGAACTCAATTTACTCCAAATCGAAATTTTGTCACTTCTACCCCTTGGCTTCTGATGTCCTCATATATAATCGAAATAAATTTTGTATTCGTGCATTTTCGCATAAGTGTGCAACAGCTATTGCACCAAGATCTGAATATTTATAAAACTAGTTATAGTACGAAAGCACCTCATTTGCCGCCACGTTTGACGAACAATTTCCGACTTGTTTATTTGTATTTATACTTGAATCTTTCTTTTTATCTCCCCCCAGCCAAAGAATAGGCTACTGGGCTCGTTTTTACTTCAGACCTTTCATTCATGCCGGAGCTTATTGTATAGGATTCCTATCCGGATACATCCTAGCTACAAGACCAAAACTCAGGATTCCACCAGTATGTATACTTTTAACCCTTTATCTACTATCCCAAAAATGACTGATGGATTTTAAAATTCAATAACTTGCAAACGGGGTATTAAAAAAATTCTTGCAGTAGGGTTATGTATAATGTCACGAGTTTTTTACTGTGATTCTTTGTTTTAGTTCGAATTCCAAACAATAGATGGCACTGCGAGAAGTAGTGGCTAATTGCAGACCCGATTGTTGGTACTTCGGGGTCCATTCAAAACATTTCAATTTCCTTTTTTCACATGGGAGAAGAGAAAGGCCGAAAAATCGAGCCTGGATTTAGCGCCTATTGCTTGCAGTGCCATCTATCGCTGCTATTTGTAACTAAAATTGGAAATCGTAGCATAAAAACTCCTGATATCTTACATAACACTCTTGCAATTTTTTTTTAAATATCTGTCACCGTTAGCGAGTTATTGAATTTTAAAATCCATCAATCATTTTTGGGACACCCGGTATAAGTTCCATTAAAATAACTTATAAAATTCATTTAATACATCGATTAGTTGTAATACAGTTTAGAATGAATTATAGATACATTACTTTATCTTGTTCCAGACCTACACCGATCATGACCCCTAGAACCCAAAACCACCCTCAGTAAAAAAACTTTATCTATCTATCTATCTATATATATATATATATATATCACTTTCTTCTGGACACGATAACTTTCGTAATTCTGCACCAATCTCTTCCAAACTGATACATAAAATCAAAGGGCATAAAATCTCGGTCAAGTTCGTTAATGGGCAAAATCGGACCAAGAAGATGGGAATAGGGAGGGGTTTTGTGAAAACCGAAAACCTCCCATAACTTCTTAATTTTTGTACATATCAAATCAGTTTAAAGTTTTTATTACTTCTAAAAATAGGGCCAAAATTTTATGTATCACAGATTTTTGATAAAGTTAAAAATGGGCTCAAGGGGAGCAAAATTAGGGTTTTTGAGAGAAAAAAATTCATAACTTCGTCAATTCTCAAGATATCAATTTAAATTAGTTTTATTATAAATCTCCTTAATATTATCTACAACTTTTATATTCACAAGTTTTTGATAGGACTAATTCGTACCGAAAAAAAAATTAAAAACGAAAACAAAAAGGGGGTTTGAAGAAGTAAAAAAATCCATAACTCCGTTAATTCAAAAGATATGAAATCCCCATGAATTTATTATATATCTTCTTAATATTGTCTACAACATCTATATAGACACGTTTTTGATAGGACCAATTCTTACAGCAAAAACAAATTAAAAAAAATCCCTGCCGGCCCGGCCTACAGGCGGAGGTAGATTTCGAAGTTAAGTATACTAATTTCACAAACAAAAACCAAATCATGATTAGAGATAAACCCACTTTAACAATTTTATCTGGCCGCTTTTGACAAGTTTTTATTTCATTTTTATATAATAACTGGTTTTATCAGAATCATGTTAGAGCGGTATTCAAAAAAATTACTTTTCCATGCTCAACAACTCGAAATTTTCTGGCATAACTCCAGATTCATTTTTAATAGGAAAAACATGAAACTTGTCGACGTGATTTTTGAAGATATTTATAAGCGACCTGTGTTTTTAACTTTTGTTCAATTAATTAAAACTTGATACATAAACAATTATAATCTCAGTAAGACAATATTTTTCGTTTCTAACACAATCCGCTTCGGGAAATTCGGTTCAAAAGGCCCACTTTGACAGCATGTTTTAAAATATATTCTGCCTCTATCAAAAAATTGATCATTGCGGTACATTATATAGTTTCTGAGTAAGAAAAGGTACCAATTGGAAGCCTTTGAGAGTAAAAATGAATTGTAAAATGAGTCAGAAAATAAGCAGTTTGGATTTGAATATACCCTTACTAAGATGATTTTTTTCTTCCACCGCTATGTATTTTTAATTTGTTTTTGCTGTAAGAATTGGTCCTATCCAAAACTTGTCTATATAGATGTTGTAGACAATATTAAGAAGATATATGATAAATTCATGGGGATTTTATATCTGGTGAATTGACGGAGTTATGGAAATTTTTCTTCTTCAACCCCCTTTTTTTGTTTTCGTTTTTAATTTTTTTTTTTTTTTTTTTTTTTTTTTTTTTTTTTTTTTTTGCGGTACGAATTGGTCCTATCAAAAACTTGTGAAAGTTCTAGATAATGTTAAGGAGATTCATGATAAAATTAATTGGATTTGACATCTTGAAAATTGACGAAGTTATGAATTTTTTTCTCCCAAAACCCTATTTTTTACGCCCTTTGAGCCCATTTTTAACTTTATCAAAAATCTGTGATACATAAATTTTTGGCCTTATTTTTAGAAGTAATAAAAACTTTAAACTGATTCGGTATGTACAAAATTTAAGAAGTTATGGGGTTTTTTCGGTTTTCACAAAACCCCTCCCTATTTCCATCCCGTTGATCCGATTTTGCCCATTAACGAACTCGACCGAGATTTTATGCCCCTTGATTTTATGTATCAGTTTGGAAGAGATTGGTGCAGAATTGTGGAAGTTATCGTGTCCAGAAGAAAGTGATATATATAGATAGATACATAGATAGATAGATAGATAGATAGATAGATAGATAGATAGATAAAGTTTTTTACAGAGTGGGGTTTTGGGCTCTAGGGGTCATGATCGGTGTAGATCTGCAAAAATTTTTCAGAAATTCCAACATAGGAACGACGCCAATACTAGGTAGTATTTCATACGAAATCTACCTAAAACCAGAGTTTTATTTTGAAACAGATGTTTCGTTTTCAGTAAACATACAGATTTAAATATTTAATAATTCAATCGGTGTACAAATCCTGTATTTTCAAAAAAAATCTTAAAAGTATATCTTACCATTTAAAAGTATATCTTAAAAAGTATATCTAAAAATTTAATATTTAATGATTTCGGTAATTTTTTTCGTTCATCTATGAACATTGTTTTGTTTAAGATATTACTAATGAAATTTTACCAAACATAACTGTAGGAATATTACCTTCACTGAGAGCTTACTATTATTACCAGAAGAAGCCCCTGGTCCAAGATTTGAAATTATTAAAACAAAAGAAAAATACAAAATGTTAAATTTCGTATACTTTCACAAAAAAAAATTTGATTATATAAAAAAACTCCAAATCTATATATCTATATACAGGGTGAATCTAAACTCTTGGGCAAAACTTTTAGGGGTGATTGTACACATAAAGACAATCAATATTAAATAGGAAACTAAGGATCCCAAACGGCTTCCGAAGGAGATAGGCGCCATTAAAGTTTAGGGTCCAAAATTTCAAATGATTATAAAAAAGTCCTTCCGGCCAGTGCCGGGAGGAAGAGGTAGCTTTCATAATCCTTATTTTAAAAAAGCCAACTTATATCATGCAAACACACGAAGCTGAATTTAGTGGAAACCGAATATAGGAGATTCAATACTAATTTTTATCAATATAATGAATGAGAATTTCGCGAAATTAGTCAGCTTTATCCAAGCTGCTTTTCTTTACAGTAACTTATATTTGGCTGCCAAATTCGGCAATTTCTTAAAGTGCCTGTCATTTTAAGACAACATGGTGGATGAGGCTAAGCAGTGAACTTGTTCGAGACCTTAGTAATTGCTGTGCACATGCTCACTCACATCGGAATCGGTTAATATATAGGAGTGCTGTCGCATGCAAAAAATCAGATTTTTCAAAATGTCACCCACAATAGAAATTGAAACTGCTATATCTGAGCCATTTTTTAAGGTAAAGACAAACAAAAAATGCTCCTGAATCCTTATATCAAGATCAAATACTTAAGAAAGAAATCTTTTTCAATTTCTAATTTTTTTGCACCTCACTTTAGATATATATATTTTTTTTTAATTTAATGGCCGCCATTCTGAAACAAGATGGCTGATGAATCTGGCCAGCGAACTTGGTCGAGGTGTTGATGTATACTATCCACATGCCTTCTTACATCGAAATAGGGGAATACGTGTGTTATCGCGTGACAAATACAAGATCGTTTCAAAATGTTAGCCATGCTAGAAATTCAAAGTGCTATAAATCAACCATTTTTTAAGATATCAACAAAAGAACAAATTTTCAGAAACAAACACTGCTCCGGAATCTTTGTATCAAGACCAGACACATAAAAAATCTTTTTCATTTTCCAATTTTTTAATACCTCATTTTGAATTTTAAATTTAATTTTTTTAAATGGCAACCCTTTTGAAACAAGATGGCGAATGAAGCTGGCCAACGAACTCGGTCGAGACATTGGTATGTACTATGTACAGACCAAGTTACATCCAAATAGGTTCATAAATACGCCTGTTATCGCGTGACAAAAATCAGGTCGTTTTAAAATGTCAGCCACAAGAGAAATTCAAAATGCTATTACTCAGCCATTTTTTTTTAGATATAGACGAAAGAAAAACTGTTCCGGAATCTTTGTATTAAGGTCAAACACATACAAAAAAAAATCTTTTCATTTTCAAATTTTTTGGTATCTCATTTAAATTTTTTATTTTTTAATTTTTTTAAATAGCCGCCATTTTGAAACAAGATGGCGGATGAAGCTGGCCAACGAACTCGGTCGAGATATTTGTTATTAATATATACACACCAAGGTACATCCAAGTCGGTTGATAAATACGCCTGTTATTACGTGAGAAAAATCAGGACGTTTCAAAATGTCAGCCACGCTAGAAATTCAAAACCCTATAACTCAGCCATTTCTTAAGATATAGACGAAACAAAAACTGCTCCCGAATCTTTTTTATCAAGGTCAAACACATAAGAAGAAAATATTTTTTCAATTTTCAATTTTTGGTACCACATTTCAAATTTAAATTTTTCTTAAAAATTTAAATGGCCGCCATTTTTAAACAAGATGGCGGGTGAAGCTGGCCAACGAACCCGGTCGAGACATTGGTATGTACTATGTATAAACGAAGTTACATCCAAATCGGTTCATAAATACGCCTTTTATCGCGTGACAAAATTCAGGACGTTTCAAAATGTCAGCCACGCTAGAAATTCAAAATGCTATAACTCAGCCATTTTTTAAGATATAGACGAAACAAAAACTGCTCCGAAATCTTTGTATAAAGGTCAAATACATAAGAAAAAAATATTTTTCCATTTTCAATTTTTTGGTACCACATTTCAAATTTTAAATTTTTAAAAAAATTTTAAATGGCCGCCATTTTGAAACAAAATGGCGGATGAAGCTGGCCAACGAACTCGGTCGAGAGATTAGTATGTACTATGTACACACCGAATTACATCCAAATCGGTTCATAAATACGCCTTTTATCGCGTGACAAAATTCAGGACGTTTCAAAATGTCAGCCACGCTAGAAATTCAAAATGCTATAACTCAGCCATTTTTTAAGATATAGACGAAACAAAAACTGCTCTGGAATCTTTGTATAAAGGTCAATACATAAGAAAAAAATATTTTTCCATTTTTAATTTTTTGGTACCACATTTTAAGTTTTAAATTTTTTTTTAAATTTTAAATGGCCGCCATTTTGAAACAAAACGGCGGATGAAGCTGGCCAACGAACTCGGTCGAGTCATTGGTATGTACTATGTACACACCGAATTACGTCGAAATCGGTTCATAATTACGGGAGTTACAGTGTGACATAGGTCAGATATATATATATAGATAGATATATATATATATATCAATTTTGAACGGAGGGTGGTTTCGGGATCTGGGGGTCATGATCGATGAAAATATACCAAAATTTTTTGAAATCGCTTTCCTCCGAATAGGTAGCTTTTTTGTAAAGAAAGCTACCTAAAACGGAAAAATTGGTCGATTCGTTTGCGATTTTCGATAAAACTATTTTTTATGTCAGTATTTTCTTGAAAATAAATTTTAAAGTTAAAGTAAACAAGTAAGAAAAATCATGCGTACAGCATAGATTATGAAACACTTTCCAACACTCCCTGAAAGCTTTAACGAAACTTCGTTACTTACGGAAATAAGGTAAATAAGATAACCAAGTAAACATTTAAAAATCTGATTTCAGTAGTTACCGTCCATAGCCAAATATGTCTTCCAATTCTTTAGAACAGCCCTGTATTCGATCTGTATGTTGATATATATACTATATAATGGGAAAATTTAGTTTAGCCAGAAAACGTATAACAGGTTGGAATTTCTCTTTCAGCATTTTATACAATTAATTGAAAAAATATTTGAATACTTTTGTACAGCCCTGTAGTTTACCTAGTACCTTTATTACACGCCACTATTTAGATAAAATTTAATTCAAACTAAAACACTCTTAAAACTACTGAAACCATATTTCCAGAAATTATCATCCATAGACGATATGTATCCAATTCTTTGCGTGACCCTGTATATCATTTTATCTATATTCTACAGACTTTTTTTAATAAACTAAATGCAGTTCAGCGTAAAAATGCATATCTCATTTTAAAACCACCTTTAACCAATTTGCGCTCATACCCAGTAACCCTTAGAAATTATTTTGTGTAGCCCTGTATATGAATTATAGCATTTATACACACCATATAGTATGCATAAATATAGTGAAACATAAAAGCGCATATCATAATTAAAAATACATTTCCAGCAATCACCGCTAATGTACAGTAATTCTGATACAATATACTATCTTCATATACTATCTGAAAACTTTTGTGTGTCTCTGTAAATGCTATGCACTTCGTAATATACATGAAATAACTCATAGTAAACCTCAGCAACGTATATCAATTTCATTATATGTCAAATAGTTTAACATAATTAAAATAAACCGCAAACAATTCTCCCCTTCCTCCCTATGTCATAATGTAACGGAATTCTTTTGTGTGGCCCTGTAAAAGAATAATAACTATTCTTTGCACCGCATATTATACAGAATGCATGATTTAATGCACTTAATAAATGCATATCAATTTTGTTATGTTTGGATGCGTGTAACGTAATTAAAAATCTTTTTAAACGATTTCTTCCCATATAGGCCCTAATATAACGGAAAAATTTTGACTGTCCCTGTAAATGAACTAAACATGATACAAACTTCATTTGAAATAGGGAACGTGCTATGGAAAACGTCAATAACCTTCAAAAATTTCAGGTCAATCCGAATATATTTACGGGAGTTAGAGCGCGGACAGACGGCCATACGGACAGACGGCCAGACAAACCGAAGTCATAAACACTTTTCAACTTTGTTGGAAAGTGTTAAAAAAATGCCGATAGAAAGCGCTTTAGACTTTGGAGTAACGAACAACTATTTTTTACCGTTATTTTTTGTATCTCATTAAATGCTTTCAGAAGCTTAGACTTAAACTTAAATTTTGAGCTCAAAATCTGAATCGTTTGGAGTGATTAAGTAGCGCAAACTGAACTGTGTTCAGCAGGAAAGGGGGGCGGCGTTCAAATTTCGACTCCTGAACACAGTTCAGTTTGCGCTACTTAATCACTCCAAACGATTCAGATTTTGAGCTCAAAATTTAAGTCTACGTTTTTGAATGCATTGAATGAGATACTACAAAAAATAACGTTAAAAAATAGTTGTTCGTTACTCCAAAGTCTAAAGCGCCCTCTATCGGCATTTTTTGAGCTTTATCTTTAAAATTTATTTTCAAGAAAATACTGACATAAAGAATAGTTTTAGCGAAAATCACAAACGAATCGACCAATTTTTCCGTTTTTTATAATCATTTGAAATTTTGGACCCTAAATTTTAATGGCGCCTATCTGCTTCGGAAGCCGTTTGGGACCCTTAGTTTCCTATTTAATATTGTTTGTCTTGATGTGTACAATCTCCCCTTAAAGTTTTGCCCAAGATTCACCCTCTATAGAGTGAGAAGTGCTAGGCTTGGCTTCGCCCAGGTAGCTTCGAGGCAAAAGCATTGGCACGTAAAGTCAATGACCCTGGTTCGATTCCAGGCTTGGGCACTTTTTCACTCTCTTGGCTCTACGTCTTTTAAGCAATTAAAAAAAATTGAAAATTACTAAATTTGAAAAATACTCCAATTATCACAAAATCTGAGTACGCCGATGTGGTAAATAACAGCGTTTTCTCATTTAAAGTTTATTATACTTTATAATACTTTTTTTTTTACATATTTACAACGAAGTGTTTATAATTAGGAGAGAGTAGCCGAATTTGAACCACTTAACTTATTTTCAGGTGTAACTCACTTCATTTTTAGAATATCTGCAAAATATCACTACACATGGTCAGTTGATTCATCGACTAAATAAATAAATCTTTAGAACAATTTCTTTTTGAAAAGTTTAAGTTTTATTTTAATTTGAAAAAATTGTCAAAAGTGGTCTAAATTCAGCGACTGGTTGCCTAAGTTGAACCCCAGTCTCCTAAATCGGAACAAACAATGTTAGACTGTCTTAATGAGTAGTAAATATAACTAATTTTATTAATGAAAAAATCGAAAAAAGCAACAGCAATGACATATAATGAAATCAAATGTCTGAAAGTAAGAGTAATTTTTTAAAATCAAATTGTGTTCAAAATATAAATCAAAGTTTTAAATAATTAAGAATAGAAAATAAGGAACTTATTGCCAGTTACTTGAATGTCATGTAAGAAGTGATGCAAGGTCTACACATGAATTTTTTTTGTTCATTTTTTATTCCAGCACACACAACATGTAATCAAATTTGGCAATCTGAACACTGAATCATTTCTGCTATTTTATTTTTCTTACAAATTAGGCAAAACCAATTATCACTGTCTTGATTTTTCTTTTTAAATTCTAAATAATTAGACTTTTTTTTTTTTTTTTTTTTTTTTTGCAACAGAAGTTTTCTTTACCTTATGAATGTAGTTCTTACCTTACATCATTTTCTTTCCAATTGAATTATGCCTATATTTTAAAACTTGATGTTACGATTGCTTTTGCGCTCCGAGAGCTTCCCTTCTCTCTCTCTCTCTCTCTCTCTTTTTTTTTTTTTTTTTTTTTTCCATTTCAAACCTTACTTTATATGACGAAGATGTTAACATAGCTGTTTTTTGGCTCCCTCTGTACTTTGACTTTACTGACTTTGGGAAGGGAGATTGCATTTCTAAAGATTCTTTTACTCTTTGGGGGTGGTTTGCAGCTGTAGCCTTCTTGCGGGTCAAACTCTTCACAACTTACTCTTTCCTTTTCGTTTCCTATATCTTTAACAACTTTTGCAGTCACTGATGTTTTACTTCCAGATCGTTTGTATCTGTTTTTCCCATAACTTTTTTGTACTCTTTTAGTTTTAATAGGTTTCATGATTACTGATTCTGACTTCAAAATCTCACTATTAAAAAAATCAAGGGATTCGAGAGAGATAACATTTCTAATGATTCTGTGGCTTTTTTTGGGGGGGGGGGGGGGGGTTGTAGATGCGCCCTTCTTACGGGTCAATAGTAATCCACTATAAAATATTTAAAAAAAAATAGCGTCCAATGCGTACAGTCCTCGAAATTCATTACTTACATTTCAAATTTATGATCGTATATCGGGTCCAATTTACGCAACTCAAATTGGTCCAATTAAGGCAACTGCGCCATTTTTTAAAACAGATAATCTAAAGACTAAGAACAAAAACGAAATCAAACAAATCCGCTTGAAAAATATACGCAATAAACACATGAATTTAGATATGTACATGAAAACATAACAACTTACCTTTGTTTTAAACCTATTCTCTTACTTTTAGAAGGAAAAAAAAATAGATCAAAACAGCTAATTTTGGGTTTTTAAAAATTGTCTGAAAACAGCACGTGGAAGGCGGGTTCTTCTTCTAATCATAAATGACATCATTCTGATGAGTAGGATTTCAGCGGTAGATGGCGTCTCTTTCTGTAATTTACAACAGAATTGCAGCGGTCCATTTAAAGCGGCGGTCCAAATATGGCTAATCTCCCCTATCACCTATGGTGATTTCAGAATCGTTCAAAGTACTAGGAAATTTGAATTTTCAAATAACGTACAATATAATATTTCCTATTTGGAAAATGATTATCCAATCATACAATTACCCTAAGGAACCGCGGGGAAAGCTATAATATATTATAATCTGTAGATATTATATGAATCATGACATTTGAAATAGCAATTATGTCTATCACAATGGCACAGTGGTTAAGGGATCTTTATTCTATAAAGAACTAGCGATCAGCTGTTCTGGTGATTTTAATTTAAAAAATTCATGTAAGGCTGGATTGAAAGAGAAATAATTGTGTTCCGTTAACATTTTTTTTTTTTTAATAATTACTCGTAAGGAATATTCGTGGTCGGACTTGCTAATTACATGCCCGACAACGAATTTATGTGACTAAATTTAATTAATTTAGCCACGTCATGATCTATAATATTGAATCATTTTATCAAAAATTAAGTAAGCCTATATAACGTAAACTATATAAATAGCCCTGGATATAGCGCGGCATTTAACTGTTTTATACAAGTTGATCTTTAAATTTGTAATTGATCTTACTTAGGGGGCGAGGGACTTTTAAAATCAATTATTTATTTTTTGTAAATTTCACTTTAAATATTATTCAAGGGTACATTATATGTATTATGCCATATACAGTAGACTCCCTTAAATCTGCGACCCTAAAATTCGCGAACACCTAAAATCCGCGTATTTTTTCAGATGTAAACAATGAAATTTACAGTTAAGTTGCAGAAGCAAAATCCAAGATGGCGCCGAAATTGGCGATTACCGCAATGTTTTTTTTACTAAATTTTTTATTAATCATTCTCTTTTGGCTATTACAGCTGATTTATTACTAAATAAATTTACATTACTTTTGATTTTGATATAAATTAGCATATCTATATAAAAAATTCCAGGGTTCGAAATGGAAAAATCTACGAACCGGAACGCTATTTCAAAATTATTGTTCGCGGAATTTTTTTTTTAAATTATAGACAAATTTATTTCTAAACATACAAAGCAGTATAAGAAAACCATTCAGGACTCTAAAAACCAATGAAAAAAGTTACAGTGAGCGCAATAAGCTATATATACTGATAATAGCATTAACACTGTTCTCCTTGCTATCACTAGATGGCAGCATAGGACTTTTGGAATCGAATTGAATCGATTTCATTCGTAATATTTTTATTTTACATAATTATTTTAATAATTACTTACTTTTAAACTAATAAATTATTTTAATATTTTACTTATTTTAATGTTTCACTTTATTGTAAGCATTCATTATAATTTCCCTTGCTTAACTACCAATCAAATTAATGTTTCAAAAATGTAAACAAATCAATGACCAGAAATCCGCAAAATTCTAAAATCCGCACAACCTCTGGTCCCAAGCTGTGCGGATTTGAGGGAGTCTACTGTATTTATCACAAAAAAAAGAGAAAAAAAGGGAATTTTCCGTAATATTTTAGAACTTTTCAAAATGCCCCATGGGAACTGAATATCAATGAAAATCCCCAATATTTTTTATACAAGTTTGGTTTATATATAGAAATAAAACTGTGCATCGAATTTTATATATTTGAATATAAAGGTAAGAAAAAAAAAATATTTTCTAAATTCTTTGAAATTTTGAGCGAAAAGTTTTAAAATATTACGAAAAGTTCCTTTTCCTCTCAAAAAGAAATTTTTTTTCCGTGATAAATGTATGCTATAATGCAATATAATGTACCCTTGAATAATATTTAAAGTGAAATTTAGAAAATCCGACATTGGTGGCAAACATATGTAATCTAGACACCATGCATTTTGCCTTGATTTTGCTATAATTTGGATCCCGAGGCCGTATCCATTCCTATTGCAGAAGCTGACGGCTATTTTTATGATTAATTTAGTAAGATCAATTACATATCTAAAAATCAACTTATACAATAATAATTAATTAAAAATTTCGCTACCTCTTGGAGTATAATTATCACTAATTAACTAAAGCAACCAAGATGCATAATGCATTATGTTGCCCTAAAAATATCAGTTTTTTTAAGCATTACTTGAACATTAAGTACACTTAAGTATTAAGTAAAACACAATATTGCATTGTAATATTCGTGTTTTTCATTTCAGTTCGGATTTATAATTAAACTTTTTTTTCTTTAAGACATTCCTCCAAAAGCGACTCAGTAACTGTGTAAACAATTTATGGTGTGATAGCAAAATATCTATCCAACTGCAAATCACGAAAAGAAGTTTTTTCGGTGTCTTCCAGTTTGGTGTGGAATATTTGTTAAATAATACTAGAATCCATTTATTTTTGTCGACAGAGAGAAGGAATATTTTGCTCGCAAATTATGCCCCATTTTAGCATAAAAAATCCAACAGAAAATTGTACAGAAATTATCCGTTAGAAAGTATTCTGAATTGAATTAGTTTTATTAATCAATAACTTGCGATTAATCCAATTAAAAATAAGATACTTCTACCAAATAAAACCATACCCTTAATAAGGCCATCAGCCTATATCTTGTAGGAGACTGTCTCGGGCCGACAAATAACAGTATCAAGACATACTAGATCTATAAGGCAAGCCTATTTGTGTTTAATGTATGAAATCAATCGCCAGAGGACGCTGATTCCTTGCCCAAGTACATCCTGACCAATCGTGCAAATACTGAACCAAAACTGACCATGTGGACAGAATAGAAATCAGCTTATTCAATGCTAATTTGGGCAGGGTTTCTCCTAAACAACGTGGTTAAACTCGGCTAAACTTTTTGGGCGGTTTTTGGCGACATGAGTAGAGCGTTATATATATTAAGTAGGCAATGACAGTATATACCTGACAGTTTATGCATCCTTGACATGTGCAAATAGTTTCAACCACAAGCACAACCGATAACGTCTTCGTCACAATTTTAGCACCACAGAAATCTTTTGACACGTCGCAACATCAAGTAAACTTTCACATGAAATTAGCGTAAATTATTGATTTAATTTTACAATCTTTGCATGGTGTTCGAGATAATTTAAAGCTCTTTTAAAATGTATATTGAAATATTCTATATTTTTTATTCGGTTTATGTTTAGAATTTATGTTTCTTTTGCTGCCACTCATTTTCGGAAGAGTTTCCGAGTAATGTTTAGGGTTTCGTTCATCTGACGAAACCCGACCTGCATACACAAGTATAACAGCTAGGATAATTAATGACAAATATCTATTTGCAAGAAGATGCAAAAACATAATTTATGGATGTTTAATGCTTATATGAAACGCCAGATAGCTTAAATTAAATGTCTGTTTTTTAGCTTATATAAACAGATTTGTAAGAAGCGGCGTTTATCTAGCAAAACATTAATAAAGAATATTTATGCGGGGATAACGATTGCGTTTAAATTCGAAATAGAGAGAAATCATTTTTGAATGCAAGCGTTAAACAGAAAATAAAAAAGAAAATTTATAAAAAGGATTAATTTTGAATTAAAAATATAACACAAATATATGACCTCGCCATAGCATCTCTAATACACTCTGAACGCTATGGGTTTGTTTGGATCCAATTTGCAGTTGATACACGGAGTTGAGTTGCCTATGACGTCACACATAGAGTCCATTATTTTAATTGAATGAATTAATTATCGTTAATGACTAGTGCTGCCATCTTTGAAAAGAATATTAAACGAAACCCTTTGTGCGATCTTTGATCCCATTTACCCATTTCTTTGTACAGTATACTTAAACAGGGGTCGCATTCTATAGGGAAACTTTTATTGTTCCTACCACTATTTTGAAAATAATATCTTCATCGCACCTTTCTTTAGAATATGTTAAATAAAATAATCATGAAGGTAACTCATTATGGTTCTGGTTAGGAACAATAAAATTTTCCCCATATAATGCGACCTCTGCTTAAATGATCTTCAGAGCAACAGTAAAATATCTTCCAATTACTTACAAATTCTGTATTCCAGGTTATGCAAGTAATAGGATGGAGTCTTGCCTTCATCTTTAACTTTTCTGTTCTTTATGGTGTTGTTGAATGGAATCGAGGCAGAGATCCGACCTTCTGGGAAACTATCATGTACGCTAGTTTAAACAGAACGGCCTGGACACTAGGAGTTGCATGGATGATAGTGTGCTGCGCAACAGGCCACGGAGGTGAATTTGTTTATCGATTTGAAATTTATTTCAATTACTTTCTTATACTATTTTAAGTACAGAGTGTTCCAAAAGTCTCTGAAACATTTTAAAATCCAATATAAAATCAAGTAATTATCGTATAGAAGTGCGGTATGGGCTAAAATGCTTCTCACGATGAAAAGTTTTCTTCAAGCAGATGAAAATAATTTGTTCCAAACTTCAATCGTAGACGGCGCCACTTGTTCGTGTGTTTGTTTTCAAACATGTGTTTTTTTTCGATTTTCGGATTAGTTTTTACCCTGTGACACAGAAATGACGACTCCTAGCAAAAAAGCTAATTACGTAGGTTGGTACCTCGAAATCAAATCGAAACTAATATGAAAACCAGAAAAAACGCATGTTTGAAACCAAACATACGGAGAAGTAGCGCCATCTATGATCGAAGTTTGATACTAATTTTTTTATACTTTGAAGAAAACTTTCATCCTGAGATTTGCGTGATCGTGCGATTGCATTTTAGTCCAAACCGCACTCTTGTACAACAATTACTTGATTTTATATTGAATTTTAAAATGTGTCAGGGACTTTTTGGAACATCCTATATTTTGAAAGGTACTTATATATTATCCGTGACAGGTAAATATACCGCGCTAACAATCGCACCTATATTACTAATTACAGTAACTTTTTTTTGTATGTTGTAACTCAGTAGTTAATACTATGTAGTTAGTAGAGATATTAAAATCAATTGCAGCAGGATTTATGTTTAACTGTATAATATTATATAATGTAGGTATATATATATATATATGTGTATACTATATTCATGGATGTAGTACGTGATTAGAATATATATCTCATATTCATTCCGACCGATATAACATACAGCCAAAAATATCCATCGTAAATATTTTAGCCTCTATGTTGTAACTCAGTAGTTAATACTATGTAGTTAGTAGAGATATTAAAATCAATTGCAGCAGGATTTATATATAAATGTGTAAAATTATATAATATAGGTATAGATATATATATGTATACTATATTCATGGATGTAGTATGTGATTAGAATATATATCTCATATTCATTCCGATTGCTATAACATACAGCCAAAAATATCCATCGTAAATATCTTAGCTAAAAATCGTAAATCTGATGTTATGTGTTTAATAAATGTATACTAAATTATTGCTTTGTATTGTTTTAATTTACTTCTATACTAGTTACCATTTTTAATGACATTATAGGTATTTAATAAATGTGTATTAAATTACTGTTTTGAACGCCATTGGCCATTGACAATGGTAAGCATGACTGACAATTAACAATCATTTTTGGTGGTTTATCTTCTTCACAAAGGTAATACGTAGCTACCTTCTGAAATAACAGATTCCTGTGTACTTCTTTGTAGGGGCCTTAACCCCTTGAAGAGCTCCGTTATAATATATATACCACTTAATTTTGATTTCTAAATGCTTTATTGGCACCAGAGTTTTAAAACTAAATTTTGCTGTATTCAATGTGCTTTATGCAAAGATACACCTGGAAAAAAATATGGTTCTGGCATCTAGAATCTAAATTGTGGCTCTAAAAAAAATAGTTCCATGTCATCCCTGTAAATTCTAGTTCCCTTTCCTAGAGAGTTCTAGAGTCTCTTACTAGAATTCAAGAGCGTATTCTCGTGGTCAACCTTATTTAAAAAACTCTGCAAATAGATGCGAACACAAGAAATTAGTTTTAGTAATTATAATTCTAGTTTATGAAACCATACCAGAAATCAAGCAATAATTTCTCGCTACTAAAACGATTTATTATCGTTTCGTCACCTTGAAAGCAAGAGACTAGAAATTCTAGATCATTTCGTCTATTCAGCTTAATTGCTCACCCTATTCGCATAGCTCGGAAATCTGTATTTCTAGTTTAGGGATTCAGAAAATGACTAACCATTAATTCTAGGTGAAGGAAGTATTTTTTTTTTTTCTCAGTGTAAGTTTTTACTTATTTTCATAAAATTTTTCTTGTAAATCCTGGTGTCCGTCAATCATTTTAACATTTTTGCATCAGATGGGAACCCTTGGAAGGGTTAATGCGGGACATAAACGGCTAGGTTGAATTTAATGAAAAACACAAAATTTTCAAAAACCCTTTCTGGCTAACTTTATTTACATTTTAAAAACGTCAACAGATTGCTCTAACTTAACGAAATAGCTATCAACGTGCCAAATGCACAAACAATTTGTTTTATATTTAATCGACATACATTGAGAAGAAATTTATTTAATTTATGCATTAATAAGTCATATATTAATTTAATACAAAATATACAGCATAAACACGTAAGTCATATAAAATTTGAAACTTTTTCATTGTTCGCGGCTTCATTTTCGTGATTGTTTATAACATTTAATACGAAATTGCACTTTCTTAAGATAGAGCTATGCCAAGGCCCCTATAACAAAGAAGTACCAATACATTTTAATTTTTTGCATTGTACAAAATAACATTCGAACTAGTTGTAAATTTTGTTATTTGATAAGCCTTAAAGCTTTTTTTTTTAATTCTCAAATTGTTTCAAAACTAGGACTTGGTTCCTTTCGACAATCACCCATTCAATTATAAAATTATGGTAAATTTTATGCTTATTTTTAACATTTGCATTTTTATATAGGTGTCATCAATTATATTCTTTCATGGAAAGCATTCGTTCCTCTGGGTCGCCTCACATATGTTGCTTATCTTATTCATCCCATAGTACAAATAGCTGCCGTAGGAAATGTGAGAACTCGAATCCAAACGGATCATTTCTTTGCCGTAAGTTATACATTTTTATTGTTATAGTTTAAAGTTTGAAGAGTTATGGTCTTTATCCATCTTCACCATTTTTTTTCTGTGGCATATTCACTGAAATACCATAAAATCCGAAAAAATTATTTATATTTTCAGCGTCACATTTTTACATTTGAAAAAATTTCTATAATATTTTATACTATGAACACCAGAAAAATAAGTAAAAATTAAACTATTTTATTATTATTATTATTATTATTATTATTATTATTATTATTATTATTACAGGTTCTGTTATTAAAATTTAAGAGTACCAACACATTTTCGTGTACTTAATAAACAAAGTATATTTGTTTGGAATATACCTAGATATTACACAATAATTAATATAAAACACATGCTATTTTACTCAAATTGTTTGCAATTCACTTCCGAATGTTAGAGCAAAGTTTTTTATAACATTATTTTTATAACATTGCTGAAAGTTAGAAACATTGCACTACGTTTTCTAATTTAAATTTTCAATGAAATGTTTTTGCTCTTGTTGCATTCAATGCTAACTGTTTTGTTTATTTAAGATTTCTGTAAAAAGGAACAAATAGCAACATTAGACACATTATTTATTCTAGGAGAATGCTTTTAACATGTTTTCTTGAGAACATAAAATGCTGTGTCTTTTTTATTTTCTTTGATAACTTATTTAGGTACGTTTCTGTTATCCGAGCGCCACTGATCGCCAAAATCTTCTCAACCAATTTTTCTCGCCAAATCATTATGAAGTAGTCTCTAAACTATATGAAATTCGTTAAAACCCCAAATTACAAACCGATGTATGATCACTACGAGCCCATTGAATAAAATAAAAAATTATAAATAATAAAAAATAAAAATTAACTGGATGCATAAAATTCGTTGTGCAGCATTCCTAAAATTTATGAAATTCGTTAAAATCCATATCACAAACCGACGCATGAGCGCTATGCACCAATTAAACCGAAAAAAAAAATCACTGGATGCACGAAATTTGTTGTGCAGCAGTCTTTAAAATTTATGAAATTCGTTAAAACCCTAATTCACAAACCGATGCATGAGCGCTACGCGCCCATTAAATAATAATTTAAAAGAAATCACTGGATACATGGAATTCGTTGTTCAGCAGTCTCTAAAATTTATGAAATTCGTTAAAATCCCAATAACAAACCAATGTCTTAAACCGAAATAAACATCACTGAATGCATGAAATTCATTGTGTAGTAATCTCTAAAATTTATGAAATTCGTTAAAACCCTGATCACAAACCAATCTATGAGCGCTAAGTGCCATTAAACCGGAAAAAAAAAACATCACTAGATGCATGAAATCGCAAAATTAATTGTGCAGCAGTCTCTAAAATGCATGAAATTTGTTAAATCCGAGACCACAATAATATACCTAAATGCATTTCAATATCCGCCACAGTAACATAAAATTATCCTAATTTTATATACCCAATATTTCAATACTGTGTTATAATATCTTTAAAAACTTACTTAAAAATAACTAAAATATATTAAACAGAAATATTTTAATAAAACATAACAGAAACTTCAAAGAATTCATTTTGTAATGAAAGTATAAAAGAGTAACTCACGTTATTGAAGATCCCGGACGGTACCGCGTTCTTTCTCATTACGTCATGTTGCGCTACACCAAAGCCCTTCAATTTTTTGAGTTATGAACTCCACTGTAAGGATCAACAAAGTTATACTTTTGGTTAACATTGACATGATCCAATATCTCCTTTTCAAGTTATGTGATATAAAAATTTAAAAATTCTTGCTCTGTTATTGTAAATCCCAATCTTTCAGAATGATAAAATGAAACGAAGCGTGACACAAACATATTTAAAAGAAACAACAAGTATTCAATCTTGCCGCTTGAAGGGCTTGCCTGGAAATAAGTTGCAAAAGCACCACGGGAAAGGTTTGATTTCAAATAATACCAAACGAAACAATACTTGGCGATTTATCACTGGCGCCCGGCTAACAGAATCCTTATTTAATCTTATTTAAGAAATGCGCTCTAACAAACTGTGAAATAATTGGCGTAAAACTATTAACATTAATATGCCAAATTATCTGATTTATGAAACTGAAGAGAGTACCGCTGCAGTTATAGATAACAATACATTTTACCGTATTTTTATTATCTAGCTTATTAAAATATTCTAGTAAGAGATTATTTAACTTTATATAATAGTTATCTTACGGTTTGACATTGTTCCAACTGAGTGAAAAAGTGTCCAGACCGGGCGTCGAACCCAAGAGCTTTCATTTAAATTGCCAACAGTCGGCCTATTGAACTACCTCGACTAACAACATGTTGGTACAATTCACTTAGACAACCTTTTTGGCAATAGTATCAGCTCTGCCATGTCATCTCTTTCATGTGTATCTCTCATGTGCCTATCCATTGTTTAATGGAGTTCCATTATAGGATGGAGATTAATTAATGGAGTTAAAAACTCATTAAATGGAGTTCCACAACGGTTAGCATGGCAGTCCAGATGACATTCCCTTAAAGGTTGTCTGAGTGATCTGTGTCATTCCAGGTAAGCTCAATAGTCAAAGCGTTGGCAGTTTAAGCCAAAGGTTTTGGGTACAACTCCCGGTCTGCGCAGTTTTTCACTCACTTGGAAAAATATAAAATCGTATGATATCTTTACCCATCAGTATGATAGAGGTAGAAATAATAAACTCTATGTAATAAGTCTTCAAAAGTTAAAAATTGTGTATTTGATGAAAAATAGATATATTTTATTTAACAGAATAATTCCATTCTGTTTTGCACAGTAAATGAGAGAAGTGAATACAAATTTGTATATCCTTTTAAGGCTGTTCTCAAATCCAAAAGGGCAACTTTCTGACGTAAATTTTAATTTATTTTTGTTCGGAAATGTATGAAACTAGTAGGTGTTGTTATTCAGAAATTTTGTAATTTAGCTGTTATTCCCGTTTTTTTTTTCAAATGCAACAGATCTTTCAGAAAATAGTGTCAAAGAGGGCGTTTTGAACCGAACTTCAGCGCGAAAGGAGAAAACCCACTCAGGAAATGAGGAAAAACGTATTTGTCACGTGAGCAAAATCGCTTCTAACTCAATAGGTAATTGATGGATCAAAAAATGGAAAACACAGCTCGATTCCAAATAGCTTCCATAGTCATGCCTTCCATTTTTATATCTCTCCGTTAAAAAATGAATTTGTAAATGTGTCAAAACGTTTTGCGCTTGTTGAGCAGAGCAGTTGAGAACAGCCTTAATGCAGAAAAAAATAAATATAGTATCCAATACATTACGTTCAAATATTAACTGATGTAAAATTTTAAAATGTAGTAAAGTAGATAATTTTTCATTAGGTTTGGATCTATTTTGGCCACATGTTCATCACCTATTCCACTGCATTTGCTGGAAGCATGCTAATCGAAGCACCTTTTATGGCTTTAGAGAAGATCATTCTGCCATCTCAAGAAAAGAAAGCAGAAAATAACAACTCATTTGTCAAGGAGAACGGTATTATGAATAGGAGTAGTCTAAAGGTAGAGAAAAATGGTGATATTGCTGCTATTGTTCCTAAAATGGATGAAGAATCAGGTGGAATTGACAATAAATGCATTGTATATAGGCTATAATATGTTGTAATTTTGTTATTGTATATATTACTGTTGTTATTATAGTGTTTGTTGTTCATTTAGTGAGTCCTTCTAATTGAAGGCCTCAAGCCGAAACTAGAACATATTTTGGTGCACTAGTTTTAATCCATAACAAGTCTTCATCCAGTTGTACAATTCATAATCGTAAACGCTAATTATGGAAAAAGCGTTTAATTTATCATAGCGTTAACATTAACTTCTGTGAACTTCGCTGGTCGTAGTAAGTGTATTTCAAATTATTTCAACAATACCTCAAGTGCTGACGTAAAATCATGATGGCTTTACATTTTCAAAAAAAAAAAAATCCTGTGAATTGAACGAATATGTTTCCGGTGATTAAATTTCGTTAAAACACGAAAATTTCCCTCTTTGTTACTGTTCGCAATAAGTTTATTTCAAATTATTTCAACAATACCACAGTTGTTGACGTAACATTATGGTGGCTTTACACATTAAAAATAAATAAATAAGTAAATAAAATAAAAAAAATCCCGTGAATTGAACGAATATGTTTCCGGTAAATACATTTCGTTAAAAACATGAAAATTTACGCTTTAATTTGATTATTTTCCTCGAAAATGCAGAAAATTCTTCAATCTAATTAAAATATTACGTGCAATCTCTCAACCTAAAAGCTGCATTTTCATCAAATCACACGAGTGTTTCAGCAAATGTTCTCTGCAGTACTTTTTTGTATTAGAAACTGGCATTTTAAGTTTGTCCTTTTCCCTTAAAGTACGAAAAATTCGTTAATCCTGAAATTCTCCAATCAAGTGACTAAAATGTCTTTCAAAAACAGAAAAATCTCTTTCAATCATAGGGTGTTTTGGCAACTTGAAACCAGTACTTTTTACGATTTTTTTTTTTTTTTTTTTTTTTTTGTTGACAGTGTACGTTTTTGTCGTTTTATATTTGCACTCTTTATTGCTGTGAAATTTTAGTGAATAAAAATGACAGCTTGAAGCCGGTACTTTTTACGGTTCTTTTTTTTTTTTTTTTTTTTTTTTTTTTTGACAGTGTACATTTTTGTGGGTTTATATTTCCTGGCTTTATATTTGCACTCTTTATTGCTGTGAAATTTTAGTGAATAAAAATGACAGCTTGAAGCCAGTACTTTTTACGGTTCTTTTTTTTTTTTTTTTTTTTTTTTTTGACAGTGTACGTTTTTGTCGGTTTATATTTCCTGGTTTTATATTTGCACTCTTTATTGCTGTGAAATTTTAGTGAATAAAAATGACAGCTTATCACTGAATGAGATAACATACACAAAGTGCAGTTTAAACGAGCCGATTATCTGGAGACTCTAACCTATTCAGAGGCTATGATCAGAATCAGGATAATCCTATGTATATTTATATCCTTTTTAAATAAAAGTTATACATGTAGAATTCAAAGGAATAACAATGGACAATTATAACTCTTCTTATTATTACTCTTAATAGTATCATTATTAGTATAACTATAAAAAACTATTTCCAGAGTTATGTTACCTTTTTTACTATCTTATATTAACTAATCATTTACTGAAAATTATGATGTAGATCGATCGAAAAAAATATGGACAAGTTATATGTAGAGTTATATCGGGTCGTCAAGGTTGGAATTTGAAGAAAAAAAGGCAAAGTTAAGTGATAACTTACAAATATAAGGAATTATTTTATTGAATCTTTAGGAATTATTTTATCCAAACTTCAACAATAATTCATAGGCCCTCTGAGATGGTTCGGACTCAGCGGTGACCTTTAGTTTGTCATTACGACCCTTGATTCTGGGCGACCGCGTGGCTCATTTGTGAGGTCAAAGTTGCCAGTTGCGAAATTTGGCGAATCAATTTGATACTGTCTGCTGCGAAGTAAGGCTAGAGTAAAACACACTATTAATCACGGTACTTAGACTACTTACCGTGCTATTAATGTTTTAAGCGTTCTGCGTTGTCGTAATTTCACGTAACACTTCATAATAGTGCAAATTTCCGACAGTTCTATTTTCAACAAAATTATTATTTTTTTTAAGTTTTTAATATTTTTTAGAACTTAATGGTTTAAAAAAAAAAAAAAAAAAAACAGGCGAGATGTGTAACTTAAAAAAAAAAAAAACAGAGCGGTAAAATATTAAGCCAATGTCAAATAATAAGCTGTTAAAGTTGGCAATATTACTCGTATTAACTACAAATTTCATCCTTGACGACCTAATATATTTTCGCAGTTGAATAAATATGTTTTTACATGATAAATTGTGAGAGATCGATCGTGTCCAGGGCTCCCAAATCCATTAATACGCCTCTAAATATACAGGTGTCAGTTAATGTGTCAGATAAATGTTCTAAAGGTCACAGCTTTGTATTTACTTTTGCCGTAATTTTCTGTTATTCCTTATACGTTTTGTTCCTAAATGGAGTTTCATCTGTTCAGAAACGATTATAGTAAACGTGTCTTTTAAAAATTAATTAACATCAAAATTATATGGATGAAATTAGTTATTTTTAAAAATTCAGTGATTATTTTTTTATGGCACTCCGTATTGTTAAAGTGAAATGTGTGGAAAACTTTATAAACAATATGTCGAAATAAGAGGACTTCACATTTCACAAAATCAATGTTATCCAGTTCAATCGACTGGGGGTATTCAACGACTCTTATAAAATGAATGCTTAACCGTTTAGACGCCGAATTATGAAGTAGTTCAAACTAGTACTTAAATTTGCTTAATTAAGTATACTTATAGATCCCTTATAAGTAATTAACAAAAACATTTAAAGAAAAAAAATTTTCATATAGATTTTTTAGATGTTCCCAAATGGGAACATTGGCGTCTAATGAATACTTTTCTTATAGATTTTGAAGATTTTCTTTTAACAAAAATCAAATGAACAAAAAGGCATAAAAATAAAAGATTATGAAAATATTTGGCAATTTAAAAATAATTTACATTAAAATTGTTTACCTTTTTATTTTTACAGCTTTTTATCCAATTTATTTGCTATGATATAAGGGAAAACAATCTTTATGCAACCTCTTGTCACAATCAACACACATGTTGCGGCAGTTTTTTTGGCAAAGAGCACAGCGTCCTTGTGACGCAGATATCAGATAATGATTATCAGTTTTTCTAAGTTTATTTTGAACATGCATTTTTGGTCCAGGTTGAGATATAAGTTTTGGTTTGGAACGCAGAAAGTTCATCATAATATCTCGACGAAATTCTAAATGTGACATTGAATTCTTTCCATGAATGTCTCTATAAATTATCCAAGATGCTGTTGCAGCAATATTTAGAGCATTTGCAAATAAATTCCAGTACCATTTTTTTATTTCGTAGCTGCGGTCTGTATGATGAAAGAAGTTTATCCAGAACATCAACTCCACCCATACCTTCATTGTAATATTTTATAAGAACAGGTTGTGGAACATCAATTTTCTTTTTTGCCGATTTAGAATATCTCTTTGTGTTTGAAATAGGTTCATGCGTTTGATGATTAGAGGCAACTGTCACAACTGCATTGTCATTCCACCGACAAATGAATACAGTTCCATCACTACGGTAATCCATTGCTCCTCTGGTCTTTTTGACCAAATTTTTATTGTCTAGTAAAGGATATTGCCGAATGTGGTTACTTCGGATTGTACCTGTAGCTCTAATTCCAGAGTCTGCCAATTTTTTAATAGGTTATAAGATATAAAAAAGTTATTGAAATAGATTTCGTGCCTGCCCGGATCTGTAACTGTGGAGATTAGCTGCATCACGACATCCTCACCCAGAGGCATTCCTGTAGACTCAATCTTCCTTCCAGAATAAATTTCCATCGCATACGGATATCCATATGAGGAACATAGCATCCATATTTTAAACCCGAATCTTATGGGTTGACCTTTTATAAACATTTTGCAAGTGTGGTGTCCATAATAAGGCACCATAGATTCATCTATGCTCAATTTTTTATGGAAAGTTCCAAACTGACGCAAATTTTTTTCCAATTCTTCATAAATTGGAGCTATTTTGCCAAGTTTATCACCTGGCTTCAATTTAGAATTATCATTTAAGTGAAAAAACTTTTTGATTGTACGGAAATGGCTTCTTGACATGACTGTTGGAACAATATCAACTTTCAAATCTTCAGCAGTGCTCCAATAATAATCTTCTTTTGGCACCCAATGGTAACACTCAAGAGGAGCAATCCTAGAAACTGGGCAATATCTGTATCGTCAATGGCAATTATCTCTCCTTTTTGACTAGCGTATAACTTTGTCATGCATGCTGATGTTCCGATATAGTCTTTAGGCAAAATTTTATCAAAAATTTGAATAGGATCCAAATCTTGTAACTCTGGAAAATCAATTTTTAAATCACCTGGTTCCTCATCAAGAAATGTATGATTAAATTCTTTTCTCTTACTCCATCTTGCTTCATACAGTTTAATTTTTTTTCGTGCAGAAAAATCATCATCACCTTTACCCATGCTCTCTGCTTCTGTTCTTGTGTGTGATGTTGATGCCGCATCACAAGCCTCATCTTTACGCAGAATATCCAATTCTCCCGTTACATCCGTCGGAATAATTTCCCCTAAATCTTCATCATTGATATCCTCAGTTTCTGTTATATCACCACTTTCATTTGGCGGAATAATGCATATATCAGCATCTGAATTTAGCGTATCGAAATATTCGAGAGCTTCTTCCACAGTTTTAAAACGCTTAGTGTGATCCATAATCAGCAAAATAAGCGCACAACAGAAACACAGAGCAACTTATTCCTTTCTAAGCGTGAATTTTCTTTCCTTCTTTCCTGAAACACGTGGGGAAAGGAACTCAACTTTGACCTTTCAGCACATCTGATAAGAAGACATGGGTAAATAAAATTCTCCTCTAATCTATGTCATAAAGCTACAACTGTGGCTCACTTGTTTATATTTTTCGGTTGTACTCAGCAGAAATAGATATCCTTTAGCAAGAGCTGACATCAGTGCAGGCAGTAGGAAACAGAGAAAATGAAATATTGAAAGTTGAAATTTTTATATTTTGTTGGGGAGAGGGGAGGGTCGATTTGGGATAAACTTGAATCTTATACTAATAAACCATCTTTGCACTCAATTATACCTTGCTTTTATGCAGAAAATACCTGTGCAATATCACTCAAATTGGTTAATTGCATTGAGTTTAAACATATAAAAAAAGTTCATGGCAAATGCCAATGTTCCCAAATGGGAAC
Source organism: Maratus speciosus (assembly GCA_963932465.1). Taxonomy (NCBI): domain Eukaryota; kingdom Metazoa; phylum Arthropoda; class Arachnida; order Araneae; family Salticidae; genus Maratus; species Maratus speciosus. The sequence continues at coordinate 159,477,538 of OZ010789.1, forward strand.
ACCGAAATATATTTCTTCATATTTACTCAACTATACCCTTTTTTATGATTTAATTGTATTCTACATATTGTTTTAAGGTTACTATTTCATAACTCACATGAATTTAAAATTATTTTATATTTTATATATTCTTTAAAAAATTTACAATTTATCAATATAAAATATGGCAAAATTTGCAAATTTGAACATTTTTTTCGATGTAAAAAAAACAAAAGTATCCCATTTTAACACATTTCAAAAAATCAATCATATTTTTAAGTTTATGAAATAAAAATCTCATAAAGGTATCTTTAAAATTAAATTTTTGAAGATTTTTTTAAATTGATGTTCCCAAATGGGAACATTGGCGTTTAAACGGTTAAAATTAAATTCAAATTTACAAAATTTCATAACATCATTATAATGTAATCCAATTTGTATTCAAGCAATTTTGTTTAAAACGTTATGTTTTTTGTAAATGTGGTTCTTTCAATAGAATTGTTAAAGTTTAAAGAATGACATGGACTAATTTAGTCACAAACGAAGAATTAATTTATCCTAATTGATATTTGATACAAAAGACAACTTTTAACCTATTTAATAAAATAAAAAGTAAATAATCTCGAGCCAGAGATATTTAAAAACTTCAGTGATTAGATTATGTTTATTATCCCATGAATTATCTCCAAAACTTTTCATGTATATGGACACTTGTTAATTCTAGCATTTTGCTTTTCTTGTAAAATCTTTTTTCTTTTTTCTTTTTATAGTACTTTCTTAGAAAATCCAATCATTAATATAATCTTATTCAATCGTACAATAATGAATAATTGAGAAAAAAACAGCATTGCAAATAAAGTTTATCTCACAATAACATTCCAATTTTTGCATCCGTACCCCATCTTACTTAAGCTTGAACGTTTCAGCATATCAAATGTTTATTATCATTTATTCACATATAATTAACATATAGCATATTGCATAGCACTACCATAATTATTAAAAAAATAAATAAATAAATAACAGTGAAAAATTCAGGGTTAATTTTTGAAAAAAAAAATTTTAATATGATAATAATATTGTAACATCTATTAAAAATCATTGTTATAACTGTGATCCTTTAAAAGCATATTATGTCTTTGTAAATAATTCTTTGTCAACATTACTGTGTTATTTCATGTATTTAAAATACATGAAACATTTTTGTTAGTATTAATGATCATATTAATGTAATCTTGTATGTTCTTTACGTTTACGTTTACTTTTTTTTTTTTTTTTTTTTTTACTTTCATCTGAATATGAGCTCAACGAATTCTTACCAGCAGTATTTCAATTATTCACTGTAAAAAAAAAAAATCTCTGAAATTGACAGAAAAAAAACTGTCAATTTTGCGCCAGTAGAAAACTGTTTAATTTACATAAAATATCTGTAATTTTTTGCATAAAAGTTTTTTTCTGTAAAAAAATACAGTTTTTTTCTGCAAAAATTACGAAATCCAACTTTTTTTTTTTACAGAAAAAAACTATTTTTCTTTAAAACAGTTTTTTTTTCTGTAAAAATTACAGATTTTTTTTTTTACGGTGTTGTTATTTAGTACTTTTCTTGTGACTTTCTTTACAATTATGAATATTATGTATGTTTCGTTTCTTCATTAAATTATTGATTTTTAGTCCTACATAATCTTCGTAATAATTTTAATACCAATTATACACAGTTGTGGCAGTTTCAACAGTGAAAGAATGTAAATTTTGTTTCCAATCACCATACAAGCTATTAACATGTAATATTTTTTATATTTCTTTTCGTATATTCTTAATCATGCTCGTGTTTACTAAATTTTTACAATGTCAGTCAAACACATTTCTTGAAATATGTATCAGAAGTATACTTTTTGAGCGAAATTTATATGTATATCAATATGTATTTAAAATAAACATAATTTTTCATACTTTGGCGTTTGTTTGACTATTTTCTTAAAATTGTAACATTTATTCATCTATGTTTAAATTAAATGTATATCAAATTCAAAGTAATAATAACAAGTCAGAAATTGTACGTTAAACGTGGCAAATGAGATGCGTTCGTATTGTAACTAATTTTATAAGCATTAAGATCTTGGCGCTATAGCTGTTCCACTCTTATGCGAAAGTGCACGAATACACAATTCATTACGATTCTATAAATATTAAATTCAGTAATACGGAAATAATAGGACTCCACCTTAAATAGGAAGTCATCACCATGGCAACCTAGAATTATTAACTTATCATGGAATATCGTTGAATTAATGACGTATGATAGGAATTAATAGAATGAAGAAAACTTTTTAAATATTTTTTTAAGTTTCGATTCGATTTTCATAAAATTTGAAATGGCTCGATAAAAATCTGCAGTGATTATATATATTAAATTTCAAACCATTCGTTTGGGTAGTTTTTGCGCTATTGTACGCGGACATACGGACGAACCAGACGCCGACTATAGGTGATATGTATTTATATAATTACGAACGTATGATATGTATTTATATAATTACCTAATAATGATAATTACCAAGAGACCCGTGTGAAGCTTTCGCAATGCAATCTTGGAGTGTATTTTCCGGTAAACTTTATATTAATTTATATTTAACTGCAATTTTTTAATCAAGCAACTTGTTTGAACGTACTATGAGTGTGCTATGTCGAAAGCCTGCTCAAAAACTTTTCCTATAACACCCCATTCATCGTTGTGCGTTTTGCATGTGCATAGAAAAGGGGATGTTGACATCAGAAATAATATGTATGAAGAATATTATAATGAAAATTTATTTTGCAAAGTCTGCTGCCAAATATCATATCCAATGGTACCTCATTCATCGTTGTACGTCATATGTTAGTTAAATTCAGTATGCGATGCCAGATGTGGTCAAAAAATCCTATCCGATGATACCTCATGCATGGTTGTATGCTACATATTAGCTGAGAAAAAGGTATGTTGATAACAGAAATAATATATATCATGATGATGTTTGTTTTGGTTGGAAGCTCCATGGAATCCTGGGTATTTAAGAAACCTTTTTAGGTGCGTTCGTAATTGAAGAGCTAAGTGGAAGAACATGTTAAGTAACAAAAATTACATTTCAAGAAATTTGAGGTGAAAGTTTTTGCTGTAAATTTTAATGATTTATTTTCTGTTTGATACCATGTGTTTAAAATATTAACAGGTATGGTACTAAACGCTCTCAGAAAAACTTATTCATATTTAATTTTCAAATATTAAAAATTATTAATATTATTGACATTATTAAATATTAAAATATTAAATATTAATGAATAATGTCTTAAATGTTCAAGACTAAATAGAATCTTAGTATTTTAGCTTCACCATGTGATAAGATACCCAGTGATGGAACAGTGTAGCAGCAGAGAATCAATTGACACCACTAAATTTTAATGGTATTCTTCGTCTTATTTCAGGACAGAATTTCTTAGATCTTTCAAGCCGAAGAATACTATTAAAATTTAGTGGTGAAAATCGCACAATTGTTGCGCCACTGTTCCATCACTGGATACCTCATAACGCTTTCATCCAAAAGATAGAAAACAAATTTAGAAAATGTAGCATAACATGTTCATCCATTCAGCTCTTCAATTATATAAGTACGTAGCACCTAAAGTCAAGGTCTGGTCCGTCCGTCTGTCTGTCCGTCTGCCTGCATATAACAGCTCAAAACCTGTGATAATGACGCCACGTTAAGGTTCTACCAGTTTTCACGGCTTAGTTTTAGATTTTTTTTTTTTTCAAACAAATATAGGATTTGATACAGCAACTTATTGACTATGTATACAAGAAAGAGTATTTTAGCAGATATGTATTCATAAAATGTAATGGAGTGATTTCTTGGCTATTGCTATTTGGCGTTATTACCCACCTACACTGCAAATAGAAGCGTCTTAAATTTAGACACATATGTGACTGAAAAAGAATTTTAGACACTTAAGTGTCTTAATCTGAAAATTAAGGCACTATAGATGTCTTAATTTAAGATACATAAGCGTCTTACTATGACCATGGTGTAAACGAACTGAGAATAATGTCTAAAATATCCGCAAACGTCTTATTTTAAGACACTTCATTGCTTTAAACGTGTCTTAATTTAAGACGTTTTGATTCTTCCGACGCAGTAACCACCAGGGGGCACTGGGGCACTGCCAGTCGCGCATGCGTTTTAGATGTCTTCGTTCAAAGTTGGTATACGTTTTAATTCAAACGAAGTTTGTGTTTATGTACGCGTGTATTTTAATTCGTTTTTCGCGGAATGTGAAGTTCTGTGATTTAAATTTGTATTCACTTGGATTATTTATTTATTGAATACATACATCTGACGTGTGTGCTTGACATCAAATGTCTCTTAGAAGCTGTCGTCCATATAAGGGCGGGATAGACACAGAACAGAAGTAGACGACGCTTGAAGATTACACCCGGAAATTCTACAAAGCGTGTGCAATGCACTTAGTGTTAATTCGTATTAATTTATATCAATAATATTGTGTTATTCATCTTCGTCCTGTCGAAGCTAGCAAAAAAAAAAGAAACTTTTGCCTGGCGGGTACTATTCTGAGGATGAAACATTTCATTCTTTAAATATGGCTAGTCGGATATATTATGGAATTTCGTACTAAAATGATGCAAGCCCTTCTCCTTCACTGGGGTAGTTTTTGAAATTTCAAATCGAGGAATTTTTCTTACCTCTTGCAGCAACTGAAGTAAGTTTCTTTTTAGTACTAAAATTAGTGTATTTTAGGATTTTATTTATTGTACTAAACAAAATCCTGCATGAAATTTAATTAGTTTTGAATCTGTTCGCAAAAAACCCCACTAATTCTAGAAGTATATATTTTTAAACTTATGACGTTGTTTTTTATTACGAATTATATATTCAATGTCAGTTCTTAGTTTCAATGGATAATTCTTATCTCACAGTAAACGACGGCCACAAGGAAATAAAGAAAAAAAAAAACTTTGAAAGATGACCTAATGTTTTCTTACTTCCTGGCATAAAACCGCAGATTAAAAAAAGATAAATAAAGTCCATGAGACTCGTCTATTATGTGAAGCTGCCTGTAAAAATATACATATGTATTTGATTTGCAATCAACTCTAATACTAATTTTTTTATTATTTTCAATAAAAAAGTAATTTGAAATTTATAATAGGAAAAAGGAAAAGCCTATAACTAAATTTCGTATTTAAAATTGGGGTAACTTTATTTATATGCACTTATACGAAAAATACAAAAATGACAGATGTTACTGCATATATTTAAGACGAAAGAAGTTTGGAAACCATAAGTTATTTTTTCCTCATGTTTTTAATATAGAATATGTACTTATTTGTTTTTATTGATAGTTAATAGCTTTTGTGATTACCCTCTGATCTACATAAAAACTTGCCCATGTGGAAATATAAATTTTTTAAAAACATAATTTTTAAATAAGTATTTTCCTTTTTTTTGGGGGGGGGGGGGGATTTTGCATGAAATTTTCGTAAAGCTGATATCTTAAATCTTGCACTGATTATAATGAAAGTTTTGAACTTTTAGAGTAGGACAAGTTTAAAAACGCAAATATATTTAACAAAATACCAAAGTCATTTTTCCCCAATGTTATTAAAGTAGAATATTTATTTATTTATTTTCGTCATTCATAGTTAAATGGCTGTTGTGATTATCAAGTGATGTATATGTAAAATTGCCTATGTAGCAATATATTTTTTAAAAAATCTAATTTTTAAATTATGAGTTTTCATTTTTTTTTGGGGGGGGGGGGGGGGGGATTTTTGCAATATTCGTACATCCGATATTTTAAATCTTTTTCCACATTCAACCGACTATAATAATAATTTTGAACTTTTAGAGTAGGACAAGATTATAAAATATATATATATATATTTATCTATGTACCTTAAAAGCCCTTAATAGCGAACACTTCGGGACCGCGGAATTTGTCCGATAATTGGAGATGTCTACTTTTATGAGGTAAAAATATACAAATATGTATGTCTGCTGATTAAAAAAGTATTCATTAAATAGAGGTGTTCGCTATTCGAGAATGTCCATTAACCTCCACAACGGATACTCCCGAATACCGGACATCTCAATTTAGACAACTATAATGCAGGGTTGCGTTTTTTGCAAAAGTACTTCTTGATTAAAGGATGGGCAAACTGGGAAGTGCTCCGTCCCCCTACGACTGTAGTGCCCCCAAATTTGATGTGCAATATTTGTAAAGCTTATATTTTAAATCTGTTTCGAAATTGTACTAATTATAATCAATATTTTGAACTTTTAAAGTAAAATAAGGTTAAAAACAAAATAAATTTAAAAAATCTAATATTTAGATAAATATTTTTTGTTTTTTAATCTTGTTCAACTCCTGAAATTCAAGATATTGATTATAATCAGTACAATGTCGTAAAAGATTTAAATTATCAGCGTAACGAAAATTGTATACAAAAACTGAGAGCACCAAAAAAATCAGGCTGTATTGGGGGGGGGGGGGAGGGGCAGGACCACAGCCAAATATTTTTCCAGGATTCAACGTGGTCAAACATGGCTACGTATGATGCTTACAAAAAAATGGATGCGATTCAGACGTTTGAAGTGTCTGAAATTCAGACGCAAAAAGTGTCTGAAAAAATTCAGACATTTTAAAATGTCTGAAAATTGAACACTCCATTTCAGACACTTAAGTGTCTGAATTTCAGACATTTTAATTTACAGTGTATGTGGATAATAACGCCATGCAAACAAAACTATAAAATAAGATAGAATAATGGCATGTAAATTGCCCAATTCTAAAGATACAAAATCTACAGCTATAGAAATTGACAAATTTATCTTACCATTAATTGCAATATCAGAATGCAGTAATAATCATTTGATATTTTATTCTTTTGACACGAAAAAATTAGCAGCACTTAGGACATATAAATTTCTCTTTACCCTTTTTGGTTTTCAACAATGACAACAATGCTCTCTCGTGCATAAAATAAAAAATAAACCCCCTTCGGATGTAGTTCCAGCGCTGAAAAGAATCAACCGGAGTAATAACGCTAGGGAGTGGCGTTATTACCCCGATATACTTATTATGCAGTATATTTTAAACTCAAACTACTCGCGAACACATCCAAAATCCTCCACAACATTTTGAAAGTACAATGAAATACACAACAAACTTATCTAATGAACAAAGTATTTCCCAATAAATATATAGTCTTCAGATCACTGAACTTACCTCGCAAATTTTAGATCGGACGTTGACTCTTACGTACTTCTTCCAGCGATAAAAACTACAAATGGAACAAATTAACTTTTAGCGGTTGTTTGTGATTCAAGTGACTCAGAGCCCTTCTGTGCAGAACCCGTATGTGCCATCTCCCGGATTCCTTCAGAATTTTGTCGAGTCCTTTCAAATTTTATAGAAATCGAATCAAAACTTAAAAATATATTAATAAAAGTTTTCTTCATTCTATTAAATCTTATTATACGGAATTAATTGAATGATATCTCATGATAGGTATTGATTCTAGGTTGCTATCGTAATTACGTCCTATTTAAGATGGAATCTTGTTATTTCCGTATTACTAAATTTAATACCGGGTGTTTCAAAGTTCGGTGCTAAAGTAAAACGCGACAAAAAAAAATCTATGGGTCGGAGAGACATGCGGTTTGCAGATAAATATTCAGCGTGGTACAGGATTTTGTATGACACTAACAAAAAAATTAGTTCAAAATCTCGACAATAGAGGTCGCTACTGCAGATAATTCCATGGAATAATTCCATATTGCTCACACAACGCACCATTTGGATACAAAAACATTAGTGAATATTGCATATACACTTTTTGTATCCAAATCTTGTATTGAGTGAGCAATATGGAATTATTCCATGGAATTATCTGCAGTAGCGCCATAGATTTTGAACTACTTTTCTTTTTTTGTTGGTGTCATTCGCGTTTTACATTCGCACCGAACTTTTGAAACACCCCGTATATATAATCCTAATAAATTTTGTATTCATGCATTTTTGCCTTCCGACTTGTTTTATTTAAGGAGAAAAAGAGACGGAATCCTCATTTACTGCATTTAATGATGGAGTTCTGGCATGTTTTTTACTTCAGTGTTCTTCCATTTTAGTTTGTGAATTTTCTGTAAAGGTCTAATTAACTGCCTGCAAGCCAGATATCACGTCTAAAATACGCCGTGCAAGGCTTCTGATGTACACGGTATGTCTAAATCTAACAAATTTTCTACGGAAATAAGTTGCAGCTATCATTCTTGCTAATTTCCCCAAATTTTGAAGCACAATCGGGGCAGCCAGTTTTGGGAATAAAATCGAGGCGCGAGTACGATATTATTTACTTTTCGGTTGTTCCAACCCTGATTTTCGTTAAACAAGAACGAAAAATCATGCGTACGGCATAGATTATGAAACACTTTCCAACACATTCAGAATACTATTACAAATCTTCACAGTTTACTAGGGTAAAAAATGATGTCTAAATTAACAATTTGGAAAACGAATAATGCATTTGAAAGCCCAATTTCTGCTATTTCCATGAATGTCAAAAGACCAGTCTTGTTTCTTTTTAAACCTATTTAATAAAACTTGATTAGATATTGCTATGTACAAGAAAGGTTTTGTGTGAACAGACGCGGTTATGCCATCGCAAGACCGTATTCATCCAGGCAAGTGGTGAAATCAGATAACACAAAGCATTTCCACCAGTATTTAAGCAAAAATAATTGTTGAGTACGTTACATTACAACAAAGAAATTGTGCAGAGTAGCTAATTTTCTGACATGACAACAAAGACTGACTTCGTTCCTTTTCATTACAAGGAACTTTCGCTGTATCAACACCATTTAATGCTGACTAGGACTGTTGTTGTGTGTTGTTTCTTCTAGATTTATTATGCATCACTCCCAACGGCTGGTGACCTCACCTATCTCTGACAGAAATAGTTGGAAAAATATACGATTTTATTTTGTGCAGTCCTGTATATGATTTATAAGTATTCTAAAAGTTAGTTTAGTTAAGCCGAAATTATCCGTTCAGCAATTTCCGCCAATAAACGGATATTCTTGAAAAGTTTTGTGCAGCCCTATACATGATCTACAGAGTTTATACACACCAAGTAACATTTAAAAAAAAATTAAATTTAAAAATACATACCACAACTGAAAACGCACTTCCAGCAATTAATGTTCGCAGGCTTCAATACTTCAACTGCTGTTAATTTCTGTAGCAAATTCTTTTGTGTGTCCCTGTAAATGAACGATAAATTCTATGCTCACCACGTTCTATAGTAAGAACCTTATAGTAAATTTCAGTGATGTATATCAATTTCAATGTATTTAAAATAGTGTGATATCATTAAAATACACTGCAAATGACTTTTTCCCAAAGACCGTAATGTAATGTAATTCTTTTGGAGTGTCCCTGTAAATGAGCCGTAAATGCTACACCCTTCATTTTCAATACTGAACATGCCATAGTCAAACGCAATAACATATATCAATTTCATGGGAATCGGACTATATTTACGCGAGTTAGAGCACGGACAGACAAACCGAATTCACAAACACTTTTCAACTATGTTGGAAAATTGAATGAAGTAGAAGAAAACGTGTTAAAAATCAGGAAAATATTTAAAATTACGTCAGAAAAAATATAGTTACACATAAATTTTAAAAGAGAAAGAAAATTTTTAAATGATAAATTCATTATTTTGTGTTAAAAGTCGCAAATGGAGGAAATTTACGGCATATTTAAAAATGCCAAATAATTGACAGTTGGCAAAACAGTTTAAATTAAAAAATATATTTGCGCGAGACATTGATTTCATATTTTGAGATAATCTTTTCAACTATTATCTTGAATTCTAAGATTTTTGCAATTAATGTTTATTTTCTAACAACAAAAGTATTTTCATGTGAATGTTAAAAAGAGAAAGAAAACTTCGGTGAAAATTACGTCAGATATAAAACGATACATTTCAAATGTGTTATTTAAAAGAACTTTCTTATAGAGCTGTTAAAAAACCGAGAGACAAAGACTCTGTTTACTTAATTTATTTTACATTAGCTTATTTTCAAATATTTAACTAATTTGTTTTAATCAAGGACGAAAACAGCCATTGTATCCCTTAACAAATACTGATTTCGCCTTAAAAATCTCCAATCAAAGGAATATGAAGAAAAACCGTTTACAGAGAGATCGCCACTGTTTTTTAAAATTATAATTCCATCTTTTTAAAGCCGATGAAATTAGCCTACTTTTAGAATCTGGGGTGTCGGAACGGGGGTTGGCGAGCGTATCCTCGTAGGGGGCAGAGCCCCCTACTAATATATATGATTTTCTAACCTTTATTGGTACGCGAATCCACCTTTAAGTAATTTTTTTTTGACCCACCTAATATAAGGGTGTATATCAGAATGGAAATTATTATATGACCTCTATAAGCTATCGAGTATCCTATCCCACGAAAAAGGCAAATTTTCATACGAAGGATATGCAATATAAAAAATAAAAATATCAAGAGTTAGTAATCCCAATGTGTGTGAATGGAATAATAATTAAAACAACACACAAACTACAATGATAATTAAAAATACTTTTAATTATTATCAAAACATAACTTTACAATCAGTGAGATTTCTGGAACTGGTGTTTACCGATGAGGGCATCTATATCGGGGTTAAAACTGGTTAATTTTAACCTTAAGTCACTTTCTACATTCAGTTTGTTTCTGTACGAGTTACTTGTTTTTCAAAACCAGCAAAGTAGAAAAAGCATGCTCACACAAGTACAGTAAAACCTCCCTAAAGGGACCACGTTCCGCTCCAATAAAAATTGGTTGCTTCGAGAGGTGGTCTCTTAATGGATATCATGTTTAAATTTAGATTTTAATTGTTGAAAAATGGTAACAATTAATGTTACTAAAATTTATTTTCCACATTAGGAAAAAATATGAAAATTTAAGCATCAAAACAGAAGTTAGTTACCTAAGTTTATTACTGCAGAGTTTAAAAAATGAATACACTGACGTTTGTTGTGATTTTACGGTTTTATCTTTTATAACTTTTATTTCCAAGTCCTTTCAAAGTTCAGTAAATAAATGCATTTTTTTTTTTTTTTTTTTTTTTTTTTTTTTTTTTTTTTTTGACGGGACAAATAACGACGATTTCATTAATTTATCTATTTCTTTGAGAGTCTCCTGACAGAATAGGGCAGGGGAAACGTCATTCTTATTTATTGAACGTCATTCTTAATTTATCACCAGAGTTAAATTCATTGCCTAAAAAGGCACAAAGGGGTTTAAACACTTAAAAGTTACAGGAATAAAATATAAAAAAAAAATCTAAACTTAGTTTAGAAGTTTGATGAATAATGCGCTCTCTGGAATATTTTTTCTAATAAAACCTTCTTCAAGCGACCAGGAGAAAATGGAATTTGTTTCATTTTCTTCAAAGGAATGGGTCGGTCATAGAGGGAGTTCAACTGGGATAGTCCCTGAATGGAGGTAAAATTAGTATTGAACCTATGGGAATAAATTTCGTTCCATGAAAAAATGGTCGTTCAGGGAGGCTTAATGGAGGTGGTTGCATCGGGAGGTTTCACTGTATATCGTGTTGAACCCTATCAAGGGCCTCAAAGCTGATTTAGATATTTCTGGATACTATGCTCGTATATTCAAACAGAAGGATATTAAGGATTTTCCTTTGAAATCTTATTTGCTGTTGATATTGCTATATATTTTTAAACAGATGAAATAAAAAAGATGTATTTTTGTGACAAACCTCGAGCATTCCGCGACCCATAGATTGGGAACCGCTCATTTAACGAATTAAACTTTTTCTTCTTTTTCTTTTTTATGCCTTCTTTTACGAATTCGGTTTGTCTGTCCGTCCGTTTTCAGAAGCGTACATGTAATCAGATTGTCATGAAGTTGATATATGTTGTTGGTGTTTACTGTGGCATGTTCGGTATTAAAAATGAAGTGTCTGGTGCTAACGGTTCATTTACAGGAACACTCAAAAGAATTCCGTTGCATTACGACCTATGGGGAAATATAGTTTGCTATGTATTTTAAATGATATTACACTAATTTAAACATATTATAATTTAAGTATATCACTGAGGTATACTACAAAATGCTTATTGTAGAGTCTGGTGTGCATATCATTTATTTTTCATTTACAGGGACACACAAAAGTATTTCGTTACAGTATTGCCTTATTGCCTATGAAGAATAATTGCTGGAAGCGCGTTTTTAGTTGCAGTACGCGTTTTAAAATTTAACTATTTTTTTGCATGTTACTCAGTGTGTATAAATTCCATAGATCATATACAGAGATACACAAATGATCTCAAGTACACTTATCTTTATTGACGTAAATTGCTGAATAGAAATTTTCAGCTGTGCTAAACGTTTAATTGAACTACCTTTTAGCATACTACGTTGTACAGACACAAATCTATACATATACAGGGCTACACAAAAAATTTGAATATTTTTCCATCTATTGATGGTAATTGAAGTAATTAAGTTTTCAAATGCATTATGCATTTTCTAAATCGTTTATTTAGACATTTTTCACTTAAATAAATTGTAAAGTTTTAATACAGCTTTCTAAGTGTGTTGGAAAGTGTTACACAATCTCTGCTGGACGCACGATTTTCCGCTCTTGTTTTTTTTTTTTTTTTTTTTGGTTGTTTTTTTTCTATTTGGTACGGTTGACTTTAAATGTTTCTGATTCGGATCAGTTTCGGGTTTGGTTTTCACTCTTTCAGCTCGAATTTGGGTTGAGCCAATGCTTCAAAACAAAGTCCTAAACATTTTCAAATGAAAATAACTATATAGTATATTTAAATATTAATGAGTGCATATACATTCATTTCCATGGAAAAAAATATAGAACTGATATAATTTAGAGATATAATTGAAAGCTATATATACGTTTCCATAATTGTTTAAAATATGGATTAATTTTCTTTTACTTCGGGTTCAAATCGGTTTCGGATTGACGATTTAATTATTATTAACCATTTGGAAAAATGGTTATTGTCCTCGTCACGGTAGGAAATCAAAAGCATATCTGAAGGTTTTTATTGGTTTAATAATCCTTTTATTCGTCTTCTGATTGGTCTATACAGTAATATGTTATTTCCCATTACTTTCAACAGAGATGGACAACAGAGTGTTGCCACTGACAAAAAAGTAATAAAAACTACAAAAAAAAAAAAAAAAAAATTAATAACTCAGAAACAAATTGAGATACAGCTTTCAAACAAATTGCATTTAAAAGTCATTTTTTTCTCTATACGACGATATAAAAAGTAATATTGTGGGATGTTTAGAAGTTTAAGAAATAAATTTCATTTAAAATTGGCCGTCAGATTTCTTGGAAATCTGACGATGGAAAAGCCTTTTCCCGAACAGCCAATGAAAGGCTTGGATAATGCGTAAGTTTCAGGTGTATAATACGTACCAGTCGCAAGCGATTTCTGTCGGTTGCAATTTTTACGTGTAATAACACTATTAATGTTTAATTCATGGCGTACGTAATGTATGATCAACTCCGTGCTATTTTTTATGTCTTAAATTTTAGTCTTTGAAAAAATCATTTTCCAAATGGTCGTTGCAATTTGTTAAATTGCATTTTTTTTATTTATTATTTTTCTCTTTTTTGGATTGGTGTTAAGACCTTACAGTGCATTAGTGTGAATCTATGTTATTATTTCTTAACTGATATTTTAGGGGGCTGTTAATAGAGTTCCACTTCCACCATGTTTGAACCTAAAATTACTAGCTACGTAAATTATCAATTAAAAGAATAAATAAATTATATTCTGTCGTAATTATATGTGCATAAGCATAAATATAATGAATGGGTATTTATAGCATTATTCTTACACCTACATCGAGTCTGAAGAGCTTAAATATTATACACATTGATGCACTTTTTGAATTAGTTGAAACAGTCGCTATCTTTTGGTGCTGCCATCTATCCTCCTTTTGTAGCAATAATAACAGAAATAGAAATTAAGTATTTTTATACATTGCAAATTTGCATCAGTTTTAAGTCTTCAAAAAATCGATATTTTAGCGTATTTTTTAAAAAATTATGATATTTTGAATCGAACAAAACAAAATAATGAATGCGTTTTTTAAGACACGCATTCAATTCACATTAATAAAACAAATTCTAACCGCAACAAATAAAATTTGCTTCGTTTAATTGACAAGCAGAAGGTGGAGATTGTAGATATGATCAATTAATACATCTTTGTGGGAAATAATAGTAATAATAATAATAATAATAATAATCAGGGCGCCAATATGGAAGGGAGGGCCAAAAAAAGACTTGGTTCGTCTGTCGATGCAACACACAATTAACGAAATTTGGAAAAAAAAAAATAACGCAATCGAACAACACAAAGTAAAAAAAGATATTAATTCATTTTATAGTCTTTACTTTCAGAAGGACCGGTTTTCCATTAGGTGAACACTAATGTTAGGGGCGCCAAAACAATATTTGATCAACGAATTCATCCAATATTCAGTAGAACCTCTTTTATCCGAAACTCTCGGTTAACCGAAATCCATTTATAAAGCTTTTTTTTTTTTTTTACTGTCACATTCCTTGTCTGTAAATCCAGTTAGAAAGCCTTTTTTTTTCTACAATCACATTCTTGTATTCAATCCATTTTAAAAGTTTTTCTTTTCTATTATATTCTTTGTGTGCAAGCGGTCCTTTCTGAACTACAAGTACATATAAATATTTTCGATCCCCTTTCTCAGAGTTCCTTTGAATTTAACTTGAGCTCCAGTAATCTACGGAGTGGAACGAAGAAAACGAAAAAATTAGCAACTCTGAAGTTTTGAATGTTTTGCAAAAGGCTCGGCATGACTGGAGCAGCAGAAAGACTATGAACTAATAATATTTAAAAAATCCGTGATAGAGTTTCAAGGCAAAGGCAATCGAAACCGTGACAAACTAAACATTTTTTCAAACCCTTGTCATATATGTAAAAGACACTTCATTTCAAAATTAGAACTCAGATAATTTATTCTTGTTTCTATTTATCTGTTGCTTTATTTTTATTAAGCACTTGAAATATTGCATACGTTTCTCCTTAATCTTAAAATTGAAGCATTATCGATTATCCAAAAATTTCGATTTTCCGAAAGATGGTCGGTCCCAATTACTTCGGATAATCGAGGTTTTATTGTACTTGCAATACACTCAGGGGCCTGGTTAACCTCTGAAGCTATGGGAAGCACAGTGTCATTTCAGGGCACCCTTTCATTCAAAAGAAGTTTTCTAACTTTCACATATCCAGAAACCCACCAATGCTACAGATATTATTCCAAAGAGTGGCCCAGTCAACAAACTCACATATATTCCATCAAACAACTTTTTTTTTATGTTCCCCTATACACGTACACAAAAATTGGATGCAAAAATATACAAAAATAATTTTGCATAGTATTGGCGTAACAATCTAAGTTGGATAAAAAGGTTGAATACAGAATAAGTTAATAATTTCAAAAGAAATTAGATAAAATTTTGGAATGGAATTAATTCAATATAAAATTTGGGACCCCCTGTTTTCTTAATTTCGCGCCCTTTCAAAATTTTCTAAGGGAAGCACGTGCTTCTCGTGCTTATTTGGTAATCAGGGCCAGAATACACTGTCCCAATTAGGCTTGAAATGGAACTGTATTTTGGATGTTATCATGGTGACAAATTTTGCCTGCTTTTTGGTTTTATGTGCCCCTGTAAGTGAACTATAACAGATACATACATGATTAACGAATTCATCCAAGGTACTAACTAGCACATCAATTCACTGCCCCAAGTAGCTTCAAACTGGTTCAGTAATTCGAACATTATCATGATAGCAAGATTTGCATTATATATTGGAAGAAAAGGTATTTTTGCACTAAAGAGGGTAGATGAACAATCACCACAATCAATAACGAAATAGTATACATTGTAGAAAAATTCTATAACGATCTATATAAATGCGAAGATCAAAGGGAAATCAACCTACGTCATCCACGAGAAAACTTAACAGAAATTGGCGAAATAATCCCAGAAAGGCCAGATGAAGTTTTACAAGCCATTAGATTTATGAAATAAACGGTCAAGTGCGAGTATTACTCGCGCACAGAGGGTTCCCTACAATAAATATATGAATTAGTAATTGTATTATAAAAAAAACCCGTTGCTAAAAGAATACTAAGACTTTGTAAAAAACTACACAAATTAGAGTTGGGTATAACAGTATATACTAGAAAAATGAAAATGGATACCATGAAAGTTCAAAGAGATACGGAACCTAAATAGTATCAAATATAGCTATTCTGTATAACTCATTTTTACTTTCTTTTATCTTTACAAGAAGAAGTATTAGATTCGTGAAAATTTTCGAATTCCGGTTTTCGACGGATTTATACGTTTTAGGGGACAGAGATAATGAAAAACATGTTTTTACAAAATGTCTGTCTGTCTGCGTGTGACACAAATTTTGTGGGCGCTCTATCTTAAGAACTATTGAACAGAATTTAATAAAACTTTAGATTCAGTTAGTCCCTGATATAAATTGGTGTTGATTACTTTTTGGTGTAAATCGCTCAGCAGCTGGCGCTGCTATGCTGCATTATTCATGATTTCCACAATAGCTATATTTCAAGAACTAAAGCACGGATTTTCATCAACCTTCAGATTCAGTTAGCCCCTGATATAAATTAGTGCTGTTTAGTTTTTGGTGTAAATCGCCCAACAGGTGGTGCTACTGTGCTCCAATTTTCACGATTTCCGCGGTAGCTGTATCTGAAGAACTAATGCATGAATTTTCATCAAACTTTAGATCCAATTAGTCCCTGATATAAATTGATCCTGATAAGTTTTTGGTGTAAATTTTCAAGAGGTGCCACTGCTGTAACTTTTCACGATTTCTGAAATAGCTCTATCTCAAAAACTGATTTTCATCAAACTTCAAATTTAAATAGAGGTTTACATAAGTTGTCCCTGATTAGATTTTGGTATAAATCATCTAACCGGTGGCGCTGCTGTGATGCGTTTATCAGGAATTATTAGCATGTATGTGATAGAAGAATGTTTTGGGATTGACCCATCCGACTAGTTTAATATATCTTAATCTGTTTATAATGAACTTAATTCGGTACTGACAATAAAAGCAGTGCATATTTAAACTTCATTTGGCATTTCATAAAACTAAATTCAGCATAGTAATAACCTTTCTTTCTAAAGTGTAGCTAAAACAAAACATTCCTTAAAAGTTTACATTTGGCGTTGTGCTAAGAGCGCTTCGAAAGGAGGTCACAAATTTGTAACGCCGCCTTGGTCCGTGCAGGGTTTTTCCAGATAGGTTTTTAATTAACTTTTAAAGTCACTCGATGCGATTGAAAGATCCATTCAATGCAAAATAGTCGCGAATCCTATACTATTTATGTAATTCCTTGTAATTAAGGGGTCTCTGGACTCTTAAAATTGGAAAAAAGGAAAAAAAAAAAAAAGAGACCAGTTTCAACCTTTAATATCTTAAGATGTATGAGATTTTAAAACACAATTTTTATTGAGATGAAAGATACGTTCTTTCATTTTATGTATTTAAAAAATTTCAAGATGCTGAATTAGCATTTACAGGGGGCTCCAAACAGTCAGACATTTCACAAGCAGAAAATTGGTATAACAGATTACGCGCACGATTAGAAAATAAATATACCAACTAGAAAAAAAAATTGTTTCCTATTTATACTTCAGGTTGTAATAATTAACCTGAACCTAAATAAATTTGTATTTAAAGCATTTTTATATTTTTAATACAAAGTTGCATTTAGCTAATACAAAATTTTGAAAATTTCAACAACATAATCACTCCTATGAGCAATAAAAGGGAAATTTTAGGTTCAGTTTATACAGATTAACATGAAACGTATGTTTTGAAAATTTCATAAAAAAAATATTCAAAAGTTTTCGAGATATCGTGCGCGTTATGCCCAAAAAAGTCATTTGGAGAAAAATGACTTAAAAGTTTCGAAAATGCCGCCTCAGCTATTGAGCGGGTATACTTCTAAAAGCCATAACTTCTGTTCTAATGAGAATTTGAGGGAAACAATTATAGTAAAATGTTCAGAAAATATAGAAGATTAACATATAAAAAAAATTAAATTAAAAATTTTTTCAAGCTTTAAGAGTCCTGAGACCCCTCGAATTAATCTGTTTTTAACAATTTGACGTTTATTGCTTTTATACTGTTACTGGCCCTTGCATTACACATATATATCATTAAAAGTTGTTAACTAGGCTTTAAAAGCCGATGGTACATAGAGTATGCCGCCCCTGTCATTATGTATATCCAAACCGTCCATATGTTTAAGGGTTAATATCTCGGCTAATTACAGACGATTTTTTTCGAAAATCATGGTCAACAATGCTTTTATACTTCTGCTACGATAGGTACCTCCAGCGCTGCTCAACACCTTTGCTGAATGCCCGTAAATCGGAATTTGTGTGTAACGGAAAAATGCGATTTTCTCAAAAACTATGTGATCTAGGGTAATCGCTATAATTTTCCTGCAAGGTTTAAATGAATGTCTACTACCTCTAATTTTTTCATAATTTTAGTTTCAGTAGATTGGGAATTAGATGGGGGGGGGGACATATTTTTCCGCTACATTTTCAACGATATTTTTGATGTAATACCTAAAATTAAAAGAAATGTATTTTTGAATTCAGCGTTACGAAAACTTTCACAGGATACCCCAGACGACATACAAAGAAAAGATTTTTTTATTTTTTCAAGTCACTTAATTTGTCCCTCTACATTTTTGCTAAATATATTTATAAATGTTTAATAATCTGAAAATATGTGGGTCAATAGTCTTTATTACTTTCCCGAATTTGAACTTTCACATTCTATAGTTTACACGTAAAATGGCTGTGACAGACAGACACAGGAGTGAACTTATAATGGTTCCGTTTTTACTTTTTAAGTACGGAACCCTAAAAAGGGAAATGCCCTGGCGAAGACGGAATTACAATTGACCTTATCATAGAAGCAGGAGAAGAATTTGCAAAAATACTATAGTTATTGTTTTCAAAATGTCTTGAGAAGTCGGATGTACCAGAAGATTAAAATGATGCTGAGATGGTGCTACTTTACAAGAAAGGGGAGAAAGAAATTATTAAAAACTTCCATCCGAATCAGCTTACTATCAGTGATTTATAAAATTTTCACCAAACTTTTAACGACAAGATTTAAATCAGCTCTGGACTTAGATCGACCTAAGAACAAGCAGCATTCCGAAATGGATTCGGCACAAAGGATCATATCCAAACAGTAAGGGACCTCATCGAAAAACATAGGGAATATAATTTACATCTCTGCCTTGCCTTTATTGATCATGAAAAAGCATTTGATTCTACACATCATCAATAGTAGAATCTCTGGAAGACATTAGTATAGACAAACCTTACATCAATAGCATTAAAAAGGTTTACAAGAAAGCAGCAGCAACTATCCGTTTGGACAAAGGAAGATCAAGCTTGGAAGAGGGATAAGACAAGCAAACACCATTTCGCCTAAGCTTTTTATTGCTGCCTTGGAAAATATTTTCAAGGAGCTGGATTGGGAAAACAAAGGGATTAGATTAAATGGGGAATATTGAAATCCTCTCCGGTTCGCTGATGACAATTTAATTTTCAGTAACAGCCTTGAAGAATTGGAAAATATGGTAAAAGATTTGGCAGAAGCTAGCATTAATGTGGGATTAAAAGTAAATTTGGAAAAGGCTAAGGTGATGTTCAATTATTCTGAAAAGTAACATGCCTCTTTGTTTGAAAAGAAAGGTGTTTAACCAATGCGTTTTGCCTCACTAACTTATGGAGCAGAAACATAGACGCTAACAAAACGGATGGTACAAAGATTACAAACAACACAGAGAAGTATGGAAGAATGTATACTAGGAATAGCTAGAAGAGACAGAAAGAGAATAACTTGGATAAGAAGTCAGACGAAAGTTTTTGACATCATTGAAAGAATTAAACGACTAAAATGGAAATGGACTGAGCACATTGCAAGAAGGCAAGACAGTAGATAGAGCACAAATAAACTCCAGTTGTATCCCAGGGATTTAAAATGACCAAGAAGACGACCTGGAGTAAGATGGAATGGCGAAATCAGAAAAATGGCCGGTGATAATTGAATGACTAAAATACTAGACAGGAAACATTGGAAAAATCTGTAGGAGACCTACATCTATCAGTGGATTGAAATCGGTTCTTGTTGTTGTTGTTGTTGATGATGATATATATATTAGAGGGGCTTAATCCCCTGCTCGCTAACGCTCACCAATCCCAGTTCTAGTTCGAATATTCCTTGTCCCAGTTCTAGTTCGAATATCTACATGCGGGTTGTTTTGTTCGATTCGTAATTTAATAGCTTTTTTAAAAATTCGAAAAAGCAAAAAATCGATTGTTTCGGAAGTGAAAGTATTCTTATTGAAAAAAAAAAAGTCAAAGAAAATTGAAAAAGTAAAAAACGGTCTTTGTACAGATCAACCTCAGCTACTCAATGCAAAAAAAAAATAAATAAATAAATAAATAAAAATATTGAAACGCAAGAATCTTTAGCGAATGAGAGTAATTTACGTGAGTGAAGTACCCCCCTTAAGTGACATTTCACACCAAATACCACCTAAAATAATTTTTGTAGTAGTATTCTACCAGCATTACAAAGAAAAGATTTCTCGATTTACATGATTTTACTTGGCCTTACTTTTTTTCATTGGTTGCGATTTCATTTTCGCAATTGTGCATATTAATTGGCACAAAGTTTTACATTTTTATGACTGAGGTATATGTAAGGCAATACAAATAAGAAATACCGCATTGTGTCCTATAAAATGTAATAAAGTGTTGGTTAATTATATATGTTTTTATTAAGAGGAGCAGAGCTGCCAAGCCTCCGGCGTTCTGGATACAAGTATTTTAATAAAGAAAATATTACTTTATTTAATTGGAACATTTGCGATATTTAAAAGAACAACATTTTCTCTAATATAATAGTGATGTGCAAAAAGCCTGAGGCCTGGCATGTCTGGTGGGGAGTGAAATGTTTTACTTAATGCATTTATCTCTATTTTAATGCTGCATGAACGACGTCACGTGTAACAGCTTGTAGAGTGTAAAATAAATTATTAAAAAAATCCCTATTACGAAAGATTAAGCAGAAAGTAAGGCTAAGAAAAATAAAAGGTTAATTAACTTTCGTAATTTGATCTGAAACATAGGTTTGCGTCGAATGTGAACGGTATTTGTAAAATCACGATTTTAAATTAAATGTCGATACTATTAAAAGGCTATCCCAAAAAATACTTTACGTCGCCAAATCACGTTCATTTATATAGTCAATTGGAAGTGGACACGATGATGAATTATTGGTGAATTATTAACCGTTAGGTTTAGAAGTCCCCTTATTTTGGGATGATTTCAGTCAGTTAATGCTATCGAGTACATTTTTAGATATTTAGATTAGATCTTAGATATAAATATTGCAAAACGGCAATAACAACTATTTTTTGGAAGCAAAAATTATAAAGGTATTATATTTCTAAATTAGATGTCTCAGTTTACATTTCCAAAAGTTTCTTATCCATTAGGTAGAGTTGTTTGTGGTTGGCAGGCAAGTAAATATTGCTGTATGGATATTAGGATAACATAAAATGCTTGTCCAAACTATTGCTTATTCTTATAAATCGCAGCGTAAAAAGAAATCTGAAATATACGACAATCATTAACACAATCAATAGAAAATTGCAAATGTAAAATATATTGCACTACGGGGTGTTCAAGGGGGCAGAGCCCCCCTGAAGAAATCTACATTATTATTTAAAAATTATCAGAATAAGTAGCTCGTGCAAATTTCAGAATATCATTACATAACAACGTGTTTAATTTAACTCTTCTAATGTCTGAAACCTGCGAAATATTTTTTACTTTTTTAAATGTTTATGTGATTGCCGAAACGTTAATGAAAGCTTACTGCTGAGACAGTAAAGATTTTGGTTTCTGTCTGTTACTCTGTTTGTCTGTTAGTCTGTTTGTCTGTCTATTCCACGATAACTGTCGCAAAAAGCATCCGATCAGCTTGAAATTAAGTGGGCATATTCGTGAGATACCCGGACGTAGCTGTATAGTTTTTGGTTAAATTTGGTTCATTCGTTTGAAAAATATGGAAGATTTTATTTTGCTCCATAATGCTTTTCTACGGCAAGTCAGACGATTTTTAAATTTACATTTGTTGAAAGAAAATGGCACGTTTGATTAATGGATTTAAATGTTAATATATGGATACTAAAATTTACAAATAAGGGTTTTAAATTATTCCTATTATTTTGAATTTTTATCAATATATTTGTTAGATTTTTTAATTTACGTGTATAATTTTTTGTAGAACTTTATACATGTATTCCAATAATACAAACCATTTTTTAAAGTAATTTTCTTATTTTACATGATACATATTTCATTTTTTTCTTTTCCTTTTCTCCGTTGCGTAGCGACTGTTATTCGTAGCCTATCATTGCGTCAAATATGAATGAAGTTAGTAAATTACGTTAATTTGAATGTAGGTACTATTAAAAGGCTATTACAAAAAATTTTTATAGCGCCAAATCGATGCAATTTATGCAATTAACAGTGGGCACGATAATAAATGATTTTCCAGTAGATTTATAGATCTCCAGATATGCCTATTTTGGGGGGCTTTTAATGTGTTATTGCTATCGCTGGATTAGGATGTTTAAACTAATGTTTTACCATGCTATAAGTGAAAAAAAAGTACAGTTAAAGGCATATAAATCCTCTTTAACACTTTCCAACATAGACGAAAAGTGTATATGACTTCAGTTTGTTTATCTGTCGCCTGCAGTGTGTCTCTACGTGCTCTAACTCTCGTAAATATAATCGGGATTACACGTAATTGATATATGTTATTGATGTTTAAGATACGTTATTGATGACCAAAGTATGTTTGGTATTAGAAATTATTAAGCGTAAATTATTCATAGCTATATTACAGGGGCACTCAAAACTATATCTTTACATTATAGTCTTTGGGAAAAATCATCTGCGGTGTGTTTTAATAATGTTACACAATTTTAAACGTAATGAAATTTATATACATTATTAAGGTACACTAGAACCTGGTTACTATAAAATATGTTATGTGTAGCACTTACAGCATGCGTACAGGGAACTCAAAAGTATATTACATCTTTGAAGAAAATTCTTTTGTGGCGTTTTATAATGATGTTACTCTGTTACAAAATAATAAAACTTATATGTATTTTTGAATCATTTTTGTAGTATATGGGGTGCAAAGCATATGTTTTTTTCAGTGTCAGACAAAAGTGGTCGATTAAAATATGGTCTACGGGGGAAAAAAAAAAAACTCTTCACAGCTTATTGTAACATATTAGCGACGGGAAACGAGAAATCTCGTTTTTATTCAGAATACATCACTGGCTAAGAGAGTGACTTCTACCTTACAGAATAAGCATTTATATCGTGTTGTCCATATTTTTTATAGATTGTAAAACATTATATATTACATCCGTACATTGAAATATATTTACCGCTGCATAAATATGAAAAACATATCTCAGAAACCAATTTCCGAAAGACTTTCACAAGAGAGAGGAGTTTCTACTGTTTTTAAACCCAGATTTAATAAAAAATTGCCTGTCGCCAGTGTGTTAATTGTGATGCACCAATTCAAACATTATGAAATTAAAATGCATTTCTGTGGTTTACTACCCGAAGCTTGAATATGATTGCCGTTGAATATGATTTGTATCGCATTTATCGTTCATTTATAGGGTCTCATAAAAAATTTCGGATACAGTTCTGGTCTATTAGGGATGATTGCTGAAGAGCGTTTTCGATCATGGTATGCGTTTTAACGTTAAGTAAATTTTTGTTTAATATGTGGTGTTTAAAAATTATAAAGACCATATACAGGGCTACACAAATGAATTCGTAAGTATTAATGAAAATGAGCGCGAATTGCTTCAGTGTGTGTGTGTTTTTTTTTTAATTTGAGTTATGCATTTTCAACCTCCGCTACATTTAGTTTACTAACAGATGTTTGCAGAATTTAAATAGAATCATATACAGGACTGCGCAGAAACTGGATACATGGTGCACACTATGCATAGTAATTCCCGGAAATGTGATATCAGCAGTTTTAAAAGGTTTTTTTGTCTGCATTAAATTTAAATTTAATAAGTGACGTGTAAAAATCTTCACGTAATATATACGGCTATAAAAAAGAATTCATGTACGTTTCCGTCTATTGGTAGAAATTACTAAAGGACATTAACACAATCAATTGAAAATTACAAATGTAAATTAAATTACACTACGAGGGGATTCAGGGGGGCAGAAGCCCTCTGAAGAAATTTACTTTGTTATCTCAAAATTACAAGAATAAGTAGCTCATGAGAATTTCAGAATACCATTACATGACAACGGTTTTAATGTAAAGCTTCTAATGTCTGAAACCTTCGAAATATTTATTTCTTTTATAAATGTTTTTGCAATTTAAAAACTTTAAATTTCGTTTTTGTAGAAAAATTAATATTACTCAAAGGGTGCTAAAAACAATGAGTTGTAGAGCTGACGTTGAGGCTCCTGATCTGCAGATTTACTAGTTTTAGATGCAGGCCGCCGCACCTTCCAGGATGCTCACTAATATTTGTTTTTGCCAGTTTCGAATATTTTGCGTGTCGAGAAGTGTCAATTTGATTTATTTTTGTTGTGAGTTCGAAATTTATTCAATTAAAAGTTTTAAAAGCAAGGCGAGCCGAAGACGTTGCTTAACACATGACATAATAGATGCGTTCACAATATTTGGTACATCATGAATCTTGCAAAGTGACAATGAGCGAGAATTTGTAATTAAAATTATTGAAGAAGTTTATGTAATGTAGAATCTATTCAAAAATTTTCATGGAAGACCAAGACACAGTTAATCGCATGGCGCAGTTGAAAGAGCAAACCAAAACATTGAAATGAGGTTATCCACTTATCATGAAACTAACAATACAGCAAAGTGGTCCGAAGGAATAAAGATCATTCAATTTATGAAAAATAGAAAACATCACTCTGGAATAGATCGCAGTCCATATAAAACTTTATTTGGCTGTAAAGCGAATGTAGGTTTACGAGTAATAA
The DNA here is from genome assembly GCA_963932465.1 of Maratus speciosus. Classification (NCBI taxonomy): domain Eukaryota; kingdom Metazoa; phylum Arthropoda; class Arachnida; order Araneae; family Salticidae; genus Maratus; species Maratus speciosus. The sequence goes on from OZ010789.1 coordinate 159,502,836, forward strand.
CTGCTTGTCCGTCGCTACTTTGTCTAGAATTACAAGTGAAGAAGAGCTTGTTGTATAAGAAAGCACTCTAGTAACGATATCCAACTTCAGACAGCAATCTCAACTGAGGATGAGGATATAGGCGGAAGCGCAATGAAGAATGATACAATGGACGTCGAACTGGAAAATTCGAACGAAGATTTGGCGGAAGGTGTTCTTGGTTCATTCAAAACGGTAATAAGAGTGTTTGCCAAAAAGGAGAACAACATAATTATGAAACAGCAAAGATAAAAAAAAAAGTTTCGGCCATGTTGAAATGGAAGATTTTGAAGAACACGTGGAAGACGTTTCTTTTTCACTAGATGAAGTCTCAAAAAATATTAAAGAAGCTCTACGCTCTGCTAAGGAGTCACTAAATAAGAAAACAGAAAAAAAATACGCCTTTCGAAGTTAAAGTTTCCAAGTGCAAATGTAGTAGAAACCATCCGAATAAGAATACCACAGGTCTCAGATATGGGTGAGAGTGATAGCCGAAATGTTATAGCTGTTGTAATTTCTAAGGCAAAGGAAAACTTGCATAAACTTCGTACAAAACATGGCATTTTAAATCATCTGTACAGAATGAAAGATTTTGCTGTTGGCAAAGAAGCTTTAATTTAGTTAATGAAGTTCCAGTGAATGAAATAAATTTAAGAGAATGTGCTCGTAAGAATCCAAACCTAGTTTGTAAAGAATTTCAATACTACAATCAGAAAGGCAATTGTAACTCAAGTTACTGCAAATTTAAAAATCAAAAACCTTACAAGGCTGGTGAGGAACATGTGATCTACATATTTTTCTTCTTTTTTTTGTTCTTTTATATTAGTGTAAGGATTGCCTCATTCCGAAAGTAACTTCTCTTAATATATTTGCTACTAGCTGGACTCGCCCGGAGTTGCCCGGTCCTGCGATGAATGAATCTTAAATAAACCTCAAATTTGTATGATTTTACACCTTTAATTCCCTTTTGTCCAAATTTATATTTTTAAATGAAAAGAATCGCAAGAAAAATATTGAACTGAAGGTACGTGCTATTTTGCGTAAGTTGATTTTTGGAGTCTATGCGTACCGAAAGCGAGCGAAACTGCGACAAAACACTCAGGTTTTCACTGGTTTCGTGGACATTTTCAGACATTTTATTTTGTAAAAAGTATTTCTACCCTTCCGAACGTTTCAAAATTTTTGTAGGAGATGTAAATCTGGTCTATTTAGATGCCATTTAGATAAATATTGTGTTAAAATAAGCATGTTGACTAAAATAAGAAATTAAGAAATTTGCTTAAATTACTATTCGAAAATAGTGATTAGTTCAACCTTCCACCGACAGAGAGCGCAGTATGCTTATACAAACATTACCCTACAAAACAGTGGTCAAAGGGCTGTTATAACTTACGTGAAAGTTTCAAGTCGATCGGTTTGTTCGTTTTCGAAATGTTAACAAATTCGCGTTCATTCTCTACTAAAAAAAGCGTTTTTCTTTTTAAAAGTCGATTTTTTTTTATAGAACAAAAAGTTCTGAATCAATTTTTTTTTAATTTACATACTCTTAATTAGTGTACAAATATAGACCTAGATGCATAAGTTTAAAATCTGTAAATACTGTATTTTTTAAATTTTGATTCAAATTTGAACTCCCATTAAAATTTTATACTGTGGTTTTTATCCACTCTCCAAAATAAAAGCAGGTGTTTTTCAATGCAGGCATAATGTCTGTAACTTTTGCAAAACGCTACCCTCGTCTCACAGCTGAAATTTCAAGGGGTGCGTTTTGATTGGACTGTCTTGTCCTAGCCTCGAATCGGTGCAAATCTAGTCAGCGTGTGGTTTTAAAGAAATAAATACTTTTTAATTAGGCCGTTTTATAGCTTTTTAATGAGAGTGAGATTAGAGGTCTGCACGGGCCGGAATTTCCAGGCCCGGGCCCGGCCCGGTGTAAAAATTGGAAGTTCGGCCCGAGCCCGGCCCGGTCCGTTTGCATTTTTACAGTTCTCGGCCCGGCACGACACAATTTCTACAAAAAAAGAATCCGTTTTTTCTCAACATACAATTAAGATTCTTTTAATGAATACTACATACATATTTATGGGAACATTTTACAGTATATTTTACATTACTATGATGTTCGCAAAACAGAAAACACACAATAGTAAACATTAACAAATACTTACAGTGTTTTAGTCATCGTTTCTACAGACATTTCAAAATGAAAATAATGATTCATTAAAAGATTAATGTAGTTCAGAATAAAGGATTAAAAACATAACTTTTGAAGCTGTATAATAAAAAGTAGATTTGTGAAAGTATTTCTCTCATATTTAAGACTTTTCTCAAATCCAAAGGAGCTACATTTCGACACATTTATGAATTCTTTTCTTTTCGGAAACGCGTAAGACTGGCAGGTATTCTTATTCAGAAGCTATGTAAATATCGTTTTTTTTTTCATAGATAAAAGCAATATATCATTCTGAAAATACTGTCAAAGTTAGCGTTTTGAATCGAATTTCCGGAAGCGATAGCACAAGAAAGGAGAAAAACGTACAGTCACGTGACAGGAATCTCTGTTATCTCTGTAAGTAATTTATCAAATATGGAAAAAGCTATTCGTTTCCAAATGGTTTCAATAGGCAGGCCTGTCAATTTTATGCCTTTATAGTTAAAAATTTTGTCAGAAAAGGTGTCTGAAAGCTTCGCATTGCTGAGCAGTGAATATGAGAACCACCTTAAGGTATATTTCCAAAGATACTGTTAAGAGAAGTTCATTATTACTATTAATACTACAAAACACAATGACTGTTCTACACATCCTGAGATCGATTAAGACCAGTTCCGTCCCGGCACGAGTCTGCTGAAAAAAAATTAAACTCGGGATCAGACATCTTGTAACTGTACGATGCCGATCTCTGCGATGGACATGTTACATTTCTGTATTGATGTTGTTAAACTCGCATTGGCTCGTGACGCACATTTATACTTCTCGAGAAAATCATATTCATTGAAAATGGCTCGTATTTTATCTGCTTCGTTTAAATTCTTATATCGGGCCGATAGGCCCGAATAATTCTTTTTTCGCCCCGACCCGGCCCGTTTATCTTGTCTGTCGGCCAGGACCGGCCAGTTGAAAAAATTGTCCTAATTCTGCCGGCCCGGACACGCCCGCAGGCCGGGCCGGGTACGGGCCTCGGGCCAAGCCCGGGCCCGTGCAGACCTCTAGAGTGAGTTACGGTTGTTAATAATAACTCGAATAATTATAAAAATTTTAAAATTCTGATGCTCAGGTACATTAGGAGAGGCCTTGAACTTCACAAAATAATTGTGCCTCGTAAGTGCGATAGATTTGGCTAGCCATCGCACACACACACACACACGCGCGCACATAAAGCGATTTATTCTTTTATTAGTATAGATATCTTAAAATTAATTTGATAGACGTCTGAATTTAAAATTTTCTACTTATGTTACATTTTTCTTAATATTCATTGCTAAAAGTTTGCACTTTAAAACTGAGTTTAATCTTTCATTATTTCGGTGTTTAAGACCTTTACCTATTTGATTCAGTAATTATAAAAATAATCGTCTGTAACGCCTTAGGATTTGGCGTCTTATTAATAGGACACATTTTTTGAATGAGTATTATTGTCTCTTAGCAATTATTTTTATTAGTAGCTTCGCAGTTGTGATAGCACATGATCCCGTAAAGGACATATTCGTTACTAAACTAAATTAATCATACTGGCCGAACTTCATTGGTCATCAAATTTACCAAAAGACGTGGTTATTATTAATAATAACCGAATTTATCATATTGAACTTAACATATATACAGGGTGCAATATGTTATCTATCGCCGACCTTTAATTTCTCAACCGTTGGTCGTAGACGTATAGTTCCAATTACAAAAACGTTTCAAATGAGGTAAATAATTATGTTGTGGCATTATTTAAAGTCAAAAATCAATTTGATAAAAATTACGAAAACTAACTTTTTATACGGTCCTCCAGTCCCTATAGTTATATTTAGTAAAAGTTTACACATATCATAACAGATATTACACAAAAAGTTTGACATCTGTACTACAAAAATTGACCCAGTTATTAAATTTCAAAGTTTGAGATTTTTGCACATGATTTTGCCTTTCATTGAGGGATCAGTTAAAAGATGAATTAAAGTAATTCGAGATCAAAATCAGGGTGAAATGTCCTTTTTACGGCGAAACCACGTTTAGCCGGTATCGTCGGTACTTTTGAATGTTGTTCGACCCATAAAAGTTAACTCAAATTTTTAGATGAAATAACCCTATTTTGTGATTCCCCGAATTGGTGATACTGGCTAAAAATGGTTTCGCCGTAAAAAGGACATTGAACCCTGATTTTGACCTCGAATTACTTTATTTTCAACTTTTAACTGATCCCTTAATGAAAGACAAAATCATGTGCAAAAATCTCAAACTTTGAAATTTAATAACTGGGTCAATTTTTGTAGTACAGATGTCAAACTTTTTGTGTTATATCTGTTATGATATGAGTAAACTTTTACTAAATATAACTATAGGGACTGGGGGACCGTACAAAAAGTTAGTTTTCGTAATTTTTATAAAATTCATTTTTTACTTTAAATAGTGTCACAACATGAATATTTACCTCATTTGAAACGTTTTTGTAATTGGAACTGTATGTCTACGACCAACGGTTGAGAAATTAAAGGTTAGCGATAGATAACATATTGCACCCTGTATTTTAAGCAAAATCCTAATTTGCAGAACAATTGAACAAAAACGAAATTTATTTCCTACATTGTTTAAGATCGAGAAGGGACAGATATTAAGATATTTCATTCAATTCTTTTCTGGATTTAATGTTAAATTTTGTAACAAATAAATTAAACGAAATGAATATTAAAAATAAAATTCATACAATATAATACTTTAAACACCCTAAAAACTTAGATTCCGTTCAAATGAAATCGAAATAAATCTTAGACTTATTCCATTTTTAAGTTGTAAATATTTGTATTGTGAATTTTGTATTATGTTTATGACGATTGTACATAAAATGATAAAATACATGCAAAATACAAAACTTTAAAAAAGTCTAAGATTTATTTCGATTTCCTTTGAACGGAATCTAAGTTTTCAGGGTGTTTAAAGTATCATATTGTATGAATTTTATTTTTAATTTTTAATGTTCAATTGGTTTAACTTATTTGTTACAAAAATTTAACATTAAATGTAGAACGCATTGAATGAAATATCTCAATATCTGCTCCTTCTAGGGCTTAAACAATGTCGGAAATAAATTTCGTTTTTTTTTTTTTTTTTTTTTTTTTTTCTGCAAATTAGGATTTTGTTTAATATGTCTCGTTTTTTAATAACTACTGCATTCAGACGAACGCATTTCAAAATTAATGAAGGGTACCATCATCGGGCTTTGATTTATACGGCATCGCATCACAATTTACCTATGTATAATTCAAAATGTTTCACCAGTGCAGTAATGCAGGTTGCTGTAATTTGGACAAAAACTTCCAATCTGAACGTAAAAAATCTGTTTGAAAATGTAATTTTTATTCCTACTATGACGCCATATTCATCTTATTTTTAATTCTTAAAAAACTATTTCAGTTTCATTTTTCAGGTGCAAATATTTCAATTGAAAATAGACAAATTATTATTACAGTTTTTGAATTATTTGCAACAACGAAGAAAAAAACATTAAATTTTAGGAAAAATGTCCGTTCTTTCTCAATGAAAAAAATGCGAAATTTGGAATTATTAAGAAAAATATTTGAATAATATAAATAAAAATTAGCCCATGTTATTCTCGGTGTTATAATTCACCCATAGCAAAGACATTTTATTATCCGTTTTGACTCTGACGTTAGGCAACAAGTTATGAGCTCCATAGGCTTTACTATGTTAAATTAATATTGAGAAGTGACACTGGAAATAAATAAGTATTGCGCTGCCACGCAATACTTAAATATTTATTTATTTATTTGTCCTGGATTGTTGCATTGTATCGGTCAATACCAATGGCCGATCAACCATTGCTTAAAAGCTGTTTATCTTTTACAGAATTCATTGCAACTTCCTTATATTGTGGAATATTGTCTTGAATAACGTGTTTTACATTATAAGATTCTTTATTTACATAACATTGTTAGTTCCTTTTTTTATTTCAGAACTTTTTTCGCTGCTGTGCATTTAGCACGTTTCGATTGAAGTTATTTCTAACACAGTTTAATACTTGGTCATACTTTTTCTTGCGTCGATTTTATCTTAATTTATTAATCATTTTTCTTACAAAAAGTTTTATAACATATATATATGTATATATAGGCATATATTCGTATCTTGAATCTGAAAATGATGTCTGTATAACATAATGTTGAATGATAGATAGATCTATTATGTAATCTATTATGTCTCACTATTATGTAATTTCTCTTCAAAAAGTTATTTTGTCCAACTTAATAAAATATATATATATATATAAGGAAAGGTAATAATGCTTGATGGATGAAATTTATGAAATATTTAATATAAAAACTCAATAAATAAATAGAATGAAAAAAAATAAAGAATGTACTTGAATAAACGCTGTATTATAAAGAAATAGAAAAAATAAAAATACAGTCCAATCTGAACCTCGTTTCAGTCGGGCTGTTTTAATGTTTCTAACGCATCCCTATAAAAAGGGGGAAAAATCTATTCACGAGGCTGCAAATATTTTTAAAATGTAAAGTACTATGCTTTTTAACACCATACACAAAATTTGTTATAATTGATTAAAATTTAGGAAAGTTAGCGCCTATAAAATAGAAAAAGCATAAGAAAACATACCACAAACATATGATTTTTGCATACTAATAAAATAGAAACGGGAGCACCAGCAGGATCTTTCCAACTATGTATATACATATGCATGCACATACATACATAGGCATACATTTTACATATTATATATATATATATATATATATATATCAGTGTATATGTGTAACCTCCTTTGTTGGAAGTCGGTTAATAATTAGCTTAACTAAAGATGGAAAAAAGATTTCTGTGATTTTTTTTTTCAGTATTTTGCAGTATATTTGTAAATTTTGGATTTAGAAATCCTAAAAAAATAGGAATTGTGTAGGAATCTAAATAAATTATAAGGCTGAATTTGCATGTTTTTGATTGATGATAACTTCAGTATAAAAAGTTTTTAATGCATTGTGTGATGTTATTTTATTCATAGAAAATATCTACAAAAAAGTATAAATATTTTAGAAAATGCATATACTTATGTATTTAATTCCATAAAATTAGCTAAAACATAATTTCTGTATAAATGTATAATGCTTTAGAATTTTTTTAAAGTTTTTAATTCTTACAGAAAATTATTTTTCCTGTTCTTCAAAAGATCCGTAGCAGGTAATTTGCTTTTAGTAGTTTTTGTCTATTTACCAATTCTTCCAATACCATTTGCTCTTAGGATAATAATAGTAGTAAGTTTCTGGTTTCGTATAATAGTAGTGAATAAAATATCGTTTTGAACTTTTATCCAAGTCTTCAGCATCCATTTCATCTCCGTCTCCTGTCTTATATCCTAAATCATCTTCTGGAATTTGTTTTTCTTCTTCGTCTCCTTCATTAGATTTGTCCTCTGGAAGTTGGTCTTCATCTTTGTCTTTTTTGTTAAAGTCATCTTCTGGAGTTCCTTCTTCATCTTCGTTTTCTTTTTTAAGGTCGTCTTCTGGAATGGTTTCTTCATCTTCGTCTCCTTTATTAAAGCTATCTTCAAGAATTTCTTCATCCTCATCATCAACATCTTTATTATTTCTTACTTCTTCATTAACCTTTTGCAGATCTATCTCATCATCCTCATCTTTTTCTGAACCAAATACTGCTTCTTCGCTTTTCTCGGCATCATCTTCATCTTCGTCTTCAAAATCTTCATCTCCAAAATCTTCATCTCCAAAATCTTCATTTTCATCAAATTGTTGCTCGCTATCATCATCGCTTTCATCGTCGTCTTCTTCTTTCATTTCTTCTTCAAATCGTCTGGTTTCTTCTTCCATAATATTCTCGCCTTCTAAAAAAAGAATTTACATTTTAAAAAATTTTAAACTTATGTTTAATTGTTAAATGTGCTTACAATTTCAGTTTTTTGTCTATGTATTCATAAAATTAGGCGGAAAATGATTAAGTTTGTTGCTATCTGCTCTAAAATATGACAAGACTTTTAATCCATAGGATCAGAATGCGCTGACATTTGAGGAAATTCCATTTCAAACTTTTCTGTGAAATTTGCTGAACACTTTATGAATGGTTATCTATAGACAGATATCTAATATATGCAACAGTCTATTTAAACCGTTTGATTTTTTAGTACAATAATGAGTAAGGTGCGATTTTTCAACTGTATTTAAGAACCGCTTGAGTTTATTTTCCTAAATGATTTTATTGTGAGATATATCGTGCAAGCGGTACCTATAAAGAGACTCACCCCTCCAAAAACCATTCCTAAACTTTTCTGCCAGTAGAAATATTCACGTCATAAATGGTTATCCACTGCCAGATATTTAATGTAGTAGAGTCCCGCATAAGCCAGTTTCCGCTTAACCGAGTTTCATAATAATGGAATCCATCAGTCCATTAGAAGTAAATGATCCATTACAAAGGTATAAGTTCTATTGAAAAACTATTTAATACTTTGAGCAGAAAGAAGAGGTTACACCTGCAATTTTCATCATACTAATAGAATCTCATATCTGCCAATTTGTACGGTTTTGTTACCTCTAAAATTTAATACAAATTTTTGTCGTATTTAATTGTTGATAATTGTTAGATTTCGGCGATTGAATTACGCAAAATTTACTGGTAAGTTTTAGTGGTAAGAAAAAAATCTTACAAATTGGTAGCTATGCAATAGCGTAATACAGAAGCCAAAAAAAAAAAAAAAAAAAAAAAAAAAAAAAAAAAAAAAAAAAAAAAAACTGCAGCAAAATTGACATTTAACAAACGAAAAACTATCAAGGGCTCTTTCAAATAAACAATTTCATTCCCCGTTTTTATTAAAAGTAACGGAAATGTGCATAAAAGAAATGTTACTAGTACCATAAAAATTAATGTATTAACCCATTCAGGGGCGGTAGCTAGAGGGTCTAGCCACCTAATTTTAATTCCAAAACTGAGTACTGGCACCAAGAATATTTTAATAAAAAGTTGCTTTTGTAATTAAAGTGCAAAATAGCGTTTTGTTATTTAGTAAGAAATTCGTTTGAATATTCTGGTGTCAGTCAATTATTTTATCAGTTTACGAACAGAATTTCTCTGTCCCTGAAAGGGTTAAGTGAATATTTATATTTCATCTCCTTAGTTGGTCACGATTTGTGTAAATCCGGTTTATCCGAGTTTTTTTGCTTATCCGAGGTGAGCTTGGTCCATATTAACTCGGATAATCGGGATTCTACTGTATATGCAACAATCTGGTTAAATCGTTTAATTTACCAGTGTAATAATATACAAGATGTGACTTTTTTTTTCAATCCAACTGATTTTATCAAACGTTTTAGTTTGTTTACTAAATGGTTTTATAGTGAGACTAGGGGGCTCTGCCCCCTGCAAGCTACGCTTGCCAACCGCCGTTCAGACACCGCAGAATCTAAAAACATGCTAATCTGATCGGTTTTAAAAATATTATAGAAGATTGAATTATACTGAAAAAAATCTGCGCAGATCTCCCTGTAAACGGGTTTCCATTCAATTTCCTTTGATTTCAAAAATTTAAGGCGGAATCAGTTGCTGTTAAGACATTCAATGGTTGTTTTCGTGTTTGATTAAAGAGGATCAGTTAAACATTTGAAAAGAAGCTAAAATAAAATGAATTAAGTGTACAGAGTCTTTGTATCCCGGTATTTTAAAACAATTTCTATAACAATAGCCTAAGTCATGTGACTATCATCAACAGTTCCGGGCGAACCACTTCGCTTTTTATACTCCTGGTGCCATTTTGGTACTTTAATGTTAGCCAGGTACAGGTGATAAGTCGCCAAATATTATTCTATCGCCATCATTTCATCTATATTATAATAGTCCAAGTCATGTAACTGCCATAAATAAATACGCTCTGATCCCTTCGCTTTTCATATGAAAGTTTGGCTCAGATATCATATACGGCCCCATATTGGAGCGATTTTTTTCCGACGCTAATTTGGGGAAAACATCAACAGCATAAACAACAACATCCGGCTTACCAAATCAAGCAAAATAACGATACTATGGCGCCAGTTAAGTACCCGTTGCGTATATGACATTGGCGTCAGAAAAAAAATCGCGCCAATATGGGTCAGTATATGAGATCTCTGCCGAAAGTTGTCCATTTTGATTAAAAAATCAAATTTCTTTTTCGAATAAAACTACATAAAAGTTTCCATGGTCGCAAAGAATTCTTGGTACTGTTACGCTAACCGGGTGCAAATCTCGCCAATAGCTATTTTTCAACTCGCCAGTTAGCATTTTATTTTTATTTTTCGAGTGGTAAATTAAAACATTGCTTTGAAGTTGAAATTAAATGTCATCGTTTGTTATATCATTTAATATTTGGCCAGATGTCATATACGCACCGGGTTTGGCGTAATTTTTTTACGAAAATTTGGCGAAAACCTCGTTTTCGAATACCAGTTATATATGTATTTTTGGTACTACTTAGTTATCCCGTCGACCAAAAAATCTATCACCAAACAATAAGATTAAATGCCAATAACGGTTGATCGTAAATGTCACATTCACTCGACTTTAAGCAAGTTACACGTCTTTACGTCATCAAGTGATTTTTATTTCGACGTTTTATTTGTATATTTATTAATGTTATGCTATTTTCTTTGTTCTTTCGTTATTTAAAATAAAAATTATGGCAATTTGTATAATTTGGCGAGTGGTTTGGCTATTTATATAATTTGGCGAAATGGGTCGACGGAATAACTAAGTAGTACCGTATTTTTTAATTATTTTCTATTATTTTTAAAGGAAAATAACCAAAAATATAATTAACTATAGAACAAAACAATTTATGTAATTTAAAAAAAGAAAATAAAGTAAAAAACATTTATTATTAAATAAACAACAATATCCGGGTTACCATGTCAACCAAAATAATGCCATTTTGGCGCCAATTAGGTACACCGGTGCGTATATGACATCTGTGCTTAATATTTTTCTTTTCATTTCGTTTAAAAAAATAAAGAAGTGAAAGCCATTTATTTTAAATGTTTCAGTTTGTATTAAATAAAATGATAATGAAATACAAATTGAATTATGAATAAAAGTAACATGATACATTTCTTGGCATACATTTAAGGGAGGCCAAACTTCTCGCCAAATTAGTTTAAAATTGTAACCTTTTCTAAAATCTGAAAAAAACAAAAATCTGTTATGATTAAAATTTGAGTTGCCATCATTAGAGAAAAGTATATAAAATTAGAAAAAAATTAATATTTCGAAAACTAATTCGAATTTAAAAATTCTAATAGCAGTTTTGAGATCTGCAGATCAATACGGATTTTTGGTGTTAATTTCATCGCAAAGTATTCCGTATTCTAGGAGAAATCGCCGTGAAACGTAATCAGTTGTTTAATCAGTCGTTTCGTAGAATCGTTACATAAATTCGTTTCATAATATCCGTTTCATTAGGATTTTATATATATAGGGTAGATATATTATGCAAGAGTTACCTAAAAAGAAACTCATTGATTCAAAACCATCTCTCTATTCTAAAAAAAAGTATCTACTGCTGTCACCGCCGCCGCCGCCGGTTTTGAATTTTTTGTGACCGGAGGTCTTTCTTCGTTAATATTAAGAAAAATAATGCATACAAAAATATGAAAATCGGTAGTATTATACAGAAATGTTTCATAAACACGCTGATGCAGACAGTTTTCAAATCGAAGAATTATTTTAAGAGATATTTAATGCTCAAGTTGGACAAAATCGTTCCACTAAAAAAGTTTTATAGGAGCAAAAACTGTTCACGGGAATTTAATCATTTTTAGATCATTTTATACGTTTGAAGCTCCTGGTGTGCAGATTGTTCGTTTTTTAATTTGACTCATTTTTTGAGGTTTTATTTCTATTTTAAATTCAAATTTTCAGCATTTCTAGAGATATTTTTTACAGATTTTATAAAGTGATATTAATTTAAACTGTTGCCAACTGTATAATCACGAAACAATAATGTTTGCTTCAGAAAATAAAAAAAAATATTTATACGTGTAAATAAATTAAAAATTTATTTACACGTGACTATTATAAACAGATAAAAAACATTTGGAATTAGAATTAAATAATTATGTACAAAAAGCAGGAACTTATTACAAATTACGTCATAAAAACTATAATTACACGTGAATTTTAAGAGAGAAAGGAATTTGTAAAATAATAAATTTATTAACATGCGTTAGAAGTCTTAAATAGGAGAAATTACGTCATATTTACGTCACATTACAGTTATTACATAAAATGAACACAAAATAATATTGCAAAACGGTTTAAATTTAGAAATTGCGCTAGACATTTATTTGATATTTTGAGAGGATACTTTTGAACTATTTTTGTTAGGAAAGCCAAATAATATTTCATTTCTAACAAAAGTATTTTCACGTGATTATTTAAAAGAGAAAGAATAGCTTGGTCAAAATTACGTCAGATTAAAAACGATTAATTTAAAATGACTCATTTAAAAGAACTTTCTTTTCGCTTTCTTAAAAAATACCAGGAGACAAAGACTCTGTTTACTTAATTCCTTTTATATTAGCTTATTTTGAAATGTTGTTACACATGTCTACGTCATCAAGTTATTTTTATTTCGACGTTTTATTTGTATTTTTATTAATGTTCTACTAATTTATTTGCTCTTTCGTTGTTTAAAATAAAAATTATGTCAATTTGTATAATTTGGCGAGTGGTTTGGCGATTTATATAATTTGGCGAAATGGGTCGACGGGATAATCAAGTAATACCGCAGCGGATTTGGCGTTAAAATTCCCCAATGAAAGAAAAATGAATAGAAATCCGTTTATAGAGAGATCGCCACTGCTTTTTAAATTATAATTCAATCTTTCGAAATCTTTTTAAAGCCGATCAAATTAGCATGCATTTAGAGTCTGCGGAATCTGGACGGGGGTTGGCGACCATAGCTCGTAGGGGGCCGAGCCCCCTAGTTCTTCCTAAAATTCTTCTATTTATAGAAATATTCAGCTTGCAATTCTAAAATTATGATAGTAATAATCAGGGCCCAGATATTGGTCACCTAAAAGTTAATTAAAAATGCCATAAATACAACGCATAAACTGTCTATAAATAATTTTTTTTAAATGTCAAATTTTGTAAACAATGAACTTAAAAAATTTAATTTTGCTTAAAAATGATGTTTAGTGGAATTTTTAACATAACATACTTCAATTTTACTCTACCGAATCGTTTCCAGGAGCTAACACATATAGGCTTCAAATATAAGTGAAAAGTTCATGAAAAGAAAATTCAAACAAATTTCTGAACATTTTCCTACTTTGCAAATCCATTCAGAAGTAGAACTTTAATATTCTTAAGAGCCTATACTCGCTATCATATAAAATTCACAAGCTAATGTTAAGCCAATGGAAGAATGGAAACTCCAATGGAATCGCTACAAATTTCTAGTTTTGCATTTCACTATTTTAAATGATTCCTTTTTTGTAGTAAAATTTAGGTTGAAGGCTAACATGATAGTTTTGTAGATTTTCTATTTCTGTTGCAGTTTCATTCGCGGTAGCACGTAGGTTTAAAACTTCACCACCATAACTTTATTGCATATATTAATTTTTAAAAAACATATAAATACAAATTCTTATCAATCTTGAATGATCATTTAAAGAAATGTATGAGGAGTTCTGATGAAAAAGGTGGTATGTGACAAAATAAAAAGAAATTGAGTTAATCATAGTATGATTGAAGGTAATGAGTGATCCTCTACCATCTATTAAGTTAAGTTACTGTTTGAAAAAACCTAATATTACTCAGAGAGATTTTAACGGTCGAAGTAGAGATCTGCACGGGCCGGGCTCGGGCCTATTTTCATTCACGGCACTAGGGTCGGGCCTAATTTTTTTTTCTATACAGAGCCGGGGCTGGTTTCATTCCTAGTCTTCAAGGCCCAAAATCTTCAGTCCTAGTTTTGACACAGCCCACATTAAAATCATTGTTTCGGCGTGGCCTGGTCCGTTTAAAGGTCTTTAAAATTAGGCCAGGCCCAAAAATGTTTGCAAAAAATGTACACATTTTTAAATCGCCATTATTCTACAATTAAACATTCAAATTTATTCTTTTTAAAGAATAGTAGATTTCTACGCTTATTAAAATATAGCTAAATGAAAATATAATAAAACATGTGAAAAAGAACCTGCCTATGACGACATCCTGTTATAAACTGAAAAACGTGTTGATCCATACAAAATTAATATTCTGATACGTAAGAATAGGATATATAATACATTTACAACTTGCTAAGAAGGGAATTTGTCTGTAAGTCATTTTTTTTTCTTTTCTATGCAATTCCGTCTTAGAAGATTTTGCTGTATAGCATTTTTCATATTTTTAGCACTTCAATAGATGGAATATGGATTAACGATATTAATGATAACAGATTCATTTACATACAAGAAATGGAGATTGATTAAAAAAATAAATGTCGCATCCTGCGCCACTTCTATAAAAATGAAGATTATAAAAATGAAAAAAAAGTTAAGATACATATTTTTGGTCAGAACTCCTCGTACGAGACAAATGTTTATCCAAATCGACATAAAAATCAATGTTTTGTGGAAATTCACTCGGGTCGGGCCAAGATTTTAACTTTTTTTCGGGTCGGGTCGAATTTTTAGCTTTTATACCGGACCCAGGCCGGGCCAATAATTTTTTTCTACGGTCAGGGCCGGGCTCGAGCCGAACTTTTAACTTTTTATTGGGTCGGGCCGAATTTCTTTTCTTTGAGTCGGGCCGGGCCTGGAAATTTTGGCCTGTGCAGACCTCTACGTCGAAGTCCTCCTCCCATGCACAGGTATCTCTTACACGAATTTATTTGGTTAGCATCACTTTTTTTAAAAGAAACATTTTTACACGTTCTTTGACAACATGTGCAAGAGAAATTTACTAAAAAACGTGCTTCCAAAATATAGTGGTGTGAATAGAACTTAAAAAACATTTTTGCATGTTCTTTGACAACATGTGAAAGAGCTAAAAAATTTTACTAAAAAATGTACTTCCAAAATATAGTGGTGCGAATAGAACTTAAAAAACATTTTTCCATGTTCTTTGACAACATGTGCAAGAGAAATTTACTAAAAAATGTACTTCCAAAATATAGTGGTGCGAATAGAACTTAAAAAACATTTTTACATGTTCTTTGACAACATGTGCAAGAGAAATTTACTAAAAAATGTACTTCCAAAATATAATGGTGCGAATAGAGCTTAAAAAACATTTTTACATGTTCTTTGACAACATGTGCAAGAGAAATTTACTAAAATATGTACTTCCAAAATATAGTGGTGCGAATAGAACTTAAAAAAACATTTTTACACGTTCTTTGACAACATGTGCAAGAGAAATTTACTAAAAAATGTACTTCCAAAATATAGTGGTGCGAATAGAACTTAAAAAACATTTTTACATGTTCTTTGACAACATGAGCAAGAGAAATTTACTAAAAAATGTACTTCCAAAATATAGTGGTGCGGATAGAACTTAAAAAACATTTTTACATGTTCTTTAACAACATGTGCAAGAGAAATTTACTAAAAAATGTACTTCCAAAATATAGTGGTGCGAATGGAATTAAAAAATAGAATCATGTATATAAAGTTTGGGCGGTTATTTGTCGGCACCCGACCGCAAAGTGTTGATTGGTAAAGGAAGCATTTGTCAAATAAAAGGAAATAGATATTTGGAACTTTACAGTTCATTTTCTCAAAATGATAATTGTGTCACATACTACCTTTATCCCCCGAGCTCTTCATAAATTTTCTGAAAATCAACCAATCATTGTTAAAGAGGATGTTAGGTTATTTAGATGTGATTCGAAGAATAATTTATGTACTTCATTACTTTTTGTTCTTTATTCAGTGTTGAGAAAATACAAATACAATATATGTGCATATTTTAGGTTAAACTACTATTAAAACAATAAATTATTGAAAAGTCGACTGATTAAGAAATAAAAACGAAACAAATCATAACATCATAAAAATAGGGAATGCGCAAGGCCTTTTGAAAAACCATTGTGTTTCTTCATAGAGAGCAAAGAGAATGTGCTACCACTTTGAAAGAAGGAGTATCGCTGAAAGAAAGTGGAAGCAAAACGGGCAGGTTAAAGGAAACAGCCAATGGGGAAATAGAAGGCATACGCATATTGTTATTAGCTATTGCTCTTTGTCTGATTGGATGATTAATTCTGTTTTATTATTGACTGTTTTCTTTAACCTTTTCTACCATTTCCTTTTAGTATTGCTCTGGATTTCAAAGTAGTATCACGTATTCTTTGCATCTGATGAAGAAAAGAAAAGTTTTTTACCACAAGCCCTGTGTATTCCTTATTTTTTGGGTGTTATTAGAAAGTTATTTTCTTTTATTTATTTTGAAAACATTAATTATTAATAATTTATAAAGTGAAATATACATTATATCGTCACCATTAGGATTAAAATACTTGACACCACTGCTAAGAAAATACAAAATAACAACAACATCATAATAATAATTAATTGTTCTTCCTTTCAAACCGTTAATTGGTAAATTTTGAGAAAATATTGTAAAATCAGACACTTTAAAGGACCATACTACTTCATATAATTACTGAAAATTCATTTATTACCATGTATTCGAAATACAAGGAACAATATAAATATGAATTTCCAAACGAACATTCATTGCTCAAGAAGCCCGAAATTTTCTGACACCTATATACTAGCTCATTTTTATACGTAAAGGCACAAAACTGGCAGGGATAACTATTGAAGCGATTTGGAATCGCCATGATTTTTCCTTTTTTTTATAAGTAAAATACTTATCGGGTTATAAGCGATTTTGGGTCAGGTGACAACCGGCTTTTCTCCTTTCGTCCAGAAAGTCGGATAAAAGCGCCAACTTTGAAAGTATTTTCTGAAACTATTTTGAGTTGACCAAAAAGTGGAAAACGACTTTCGATTACATAGTTTCTAAATAAGAACACTTGCCAGTTTCAGGTGTTTCCGAACAAAAATGAATTAAAACTTTTGTCATAAAGTTGTTCCTTCAGATTTAAGAACAACCTTAGTCTTGAAAATACTTTTTTCAGTATTTGACACTTTTCCCAAAGAAATTTCATCTCAAGATTTGTATACTTTTTCAAGAAAAAACAATGATATTTTTTTAGCAGAAATATGACATCCCAAATGGAATGAAAGAGACAATACAGCGTCTCCTATTAACATTTTCAGAAATCGAATAAAAATAAACATATAGATGATATGGTCCTTAAAGGATATTAATTTATAATATTAATATCCAAAAAGGAAATATAAAAACAGGAAACTTTGGTGCAAACAACTCGATGCTGAAATTTTAGAACTAGAACTGCAATGTGTGAAATTTTTTCCATGCTATACTGTATTTACTACGTACTGGTAAGATGAAGAGATTAAGGCTTTTAATAGTGCATTATCATCAAAAATTAACAAAATATTAGCTAGTATTAAAGAATGAACTTACGTAAATGTTTAGTTAATTGCTGTTATCTATTCAACCGATTTTACTTGTCACTTATGGCTAATTTGGGTTTAAAACTTTACGTAAACTTATATTGATTTAATAGCTTTCCTTTCTACTTTTTAATGCTTATAGAACTTCTTTATTTTAAAAGCAATACCTTCATCACCTGGAATATAATGTTAATTGTTTCCTATAACGTAAATTAATTTAAAAGAACTGACATTAAATTTAAAGTGTTTCATAGATGGCGTTAGCCGTTCCGTAGTCGAGTATTCTCGGATCTACCCTTTTTGTAAAATGGAATCGTCCAGTTCAAAGGTATAAATTGAGTTTCCCTAATCAATTGCGGCGCTCTCTCTTTTCTGTTCATTTCTTTAAAGTTATCATTATGATTTTAATATGTTTGAGTTTAAGTTACAGTAAGATATTTAGTTTGAGTTTTACGATGTTTTTAGAAAACGGTTTTAGCTATGATTTAAATTTAAGCTGTTTTGAAAAGCTCCAGGTGTATTGAAGTTAATCCGGTTTTAACCAAAGTTATTTTTAGTGATTCACTTAGCTATTTTAAACAAAGTTGGCTCTGAATATTTTTCAACTTAAATCTGTATTTTTATAAAGTAATTGAATGAAATAGAATTCAAATAAAGAACTGTCGTCAACAATATTTGACTTTTCTATGGATTCAACATACAGTTTTGTAACAGGTATCTTCCACAGCACATTTACAGTTCCTCTGCTGATAGCAGTATAAGTGTATATCAGACCTGTATTGATACAGGCTAAGAGAAGAGGTTATGGGCAACCAATGCCATACCTGGATAAAGGAAACGTGTTGAATTTAAATAAGAAGAGTCATAAATTTTAGCCCCATTTCAAAGACATTTGTGTTTGTTAAGAAGGGGGGCTGATATTTTTTACAGATCGATATTTTTTACAGATATATTGTACAGATCGATAAGCTTGGAGCTTTAAACTACTCAACTTGGCAAATGGATATTAAATACCTTCTGTTGGAGAAGAATGCATGGGATATTGTTGCTGGAATTGAGAAGGAACCTGAAATTGATGCCGATAAGGGGATTACAGCAAAGGATGTGAAAGATTTTCATACTAGGAAAAGGATTGCTTTATCCACAATTTATTTAAATATGGGAAAGGACTTTAGAAAAATCATAGGGAACAAAGATAATCCCAAAGATGTATGGGATGTATTAAAGAAACATTTCGAGCCTGATAATAGATCACGGCATATGTTCCTGTTTTCCGAGTTCATGTCCTGTAAAGTAAAGCCAGATGAAAAGATAGATTTATTTGCTGCCAGGTTAAATAGAATTGCCGATCAACTGAACGACCTTGGTCATCCTGTTGAAGAGGTGTATAAATCATTTCAACTCCTGCGTCATCTCCCAAGCCATTTCGACAGCATAGTGCAAGTTATATTACGTTGGAAGGAGGAAAAGTTTATTTTCAACGATATTCTAATGGAATTAATCGCCGAAGAATCAAGATTAGCCCTGCGAGATTTAGACAAACGTAAAGAACTTTTCGTTGAGACTCAACATATACAGAAAAGTAGACTTCGATGCTTTCGATGTGGGAGCCCAAACCATCTACAGAGGGATTGTCGACAACGCCGAAGAGACTCTAGAAGTTACAATCGTCGTGTTCCATCTGTTTCTAGTGTGTCTGATGTCTCCGAATCCAGTTCCGAACGTGCCCAGTATCCAGTTAAGAGAAACAGGAATCGCAGAGGAAAAGCGAAGGAATCATCATCAAACTCTAACAGCGTTAAACAAAAAGGTAAAAACAATCCTTTCTTGTTTTATATTCAGGCAAATTTGAGTGGTAGTGAAAGCGAAAATAGCTGGTTATTTGATACCGCAGCTTCACACCATTTTTGCCGTGATAAGAGTTTGTTTTATAAATTTAAGCCTTTAAAAGATGAAAAAATGTTTGTTGCTGTAAATGGTGTTACTTTTCCGATAGAAGGAAAGGGAAATGTAAAGTTAAAGTTTGGCCAAAGGCTGTTTTTCTTTTCTGATGTAATGTATTCCCCTAAACTAAGGAAAAATCTTATTTCAGGTCCAAAATTGGATGTAAAAGGTGTAAAATTTACTGGTGAAGGCGGTAAGGTGGAGGTGTCCAAAGATAGTCAATATTTATTTACTGCTTTTCTTAGGGATGGTACTTATCATTTGTATCCTAAAATTCCAAGTTTAGTTCCTAAAAAGGTTAAATTTGAAACGTCCCATCTACCTAAAGATGATTTCAGAATTTGGCATCGCAGATTCGCGCATGTAAGTCCAGATTTGATAGAAAATACGGCCAAAAATGAAAGTGTTAGAGGTCTTCCCCGGGTTAAATCAGGAAAATTTTTTTGCGAAATATGTAAACTTAGTAAACATAGACGTACGTCATTTAAATCAATTAATAGGATTAGATCTAAACGTCCCCCCGAGTTGTTGTTTATGGATGTCTGGGGGCCTGTAAGAGAGAAAGGAAGAAACGGAGAGATATTTTCTCTCAATTATTGACGATTTTTCGCGTAAGGCCACAGTTTTTCCCATAAAGGAAAAATCCGAAGTGTTTGGAATTGTTCGCAATCATGTGATCCGGGCGGAGAGATTTCTCGAACGTAAAGTAAAGTACATTCGATCAGATAATGGCGGGGAGTTTAAAAATGATAATTTTAGGATTTTCTGTGAAGGGAGAGGCATTAAACATGAATTTACGGACGTGTACTCCCCTGAACAAAATGGGACTATTGAGAGATACAATCAAACGATTGCTAACGGCATCAGATCAATTTTAAGTGAAAGTGGTTTAAAACGAAGTTTCTGGCCGGAGGCAGCGTTGTATTTTACGTATACTTGGAATCGCATTTGTCACAAATCTCAGTCGAAGACTCCTTTCGAACTTTATAGTGGCTCTAAACCATCCGTTAGACACTTAAAACCCTTTGGAACTATAGCATATATAGGTGTTCCCAAGCAACTTAGGTCGAAACTTGATGCAAAAGCAAAAAGGGGGGTAATGGTTGGTTACGCTTTTAGTACTAAAGGTTACCGGGTTTGGCTACCTGAAGAAAACAAAATTATTGAAACCATTAATGTTTCTTTCAATGAGGAACTCCCAGATATTGTCCGGCGCAGTGGAGTCGTGATGGGTTCAAAAGAGATAGGATCTCCTATTTTTGATAAGGAATCTGATGAAGAGTTTGAAGGTGAGGTTGAAAATAATGATACCCCAAATATAAATTATTTCCCTTCGTATAAATCTCCAGATTTATCCTCTTCAGAGGAGGAGAATTCCACAGAGGAAATAAAATCAAGTAAAGATGTTTTGAGGGGGGTTCCACTCTCTGATACTGTTTGGTTAAGAAAAGTTGCCCCGAGTGCTTATGGTAATCGTAACTACATTTACTATTACGAACAGGGAAAAACTGAAAGGTTGAGATCCTTAAACGATGTAGAAAAGTATTGTAAAAAGCATCATCTTAAATTTGAACCTCATATTTTCTGTTTTAAAGGATCAAATAAATTTAAAGGAGTGGTTTCAGGTCAGGAGGATAGTTCTTGTTCAAATACGGAGACTTCTGATATTGATAAGGATATATGACTAGATGACATCAAAATACCAACTACCTATAAACAAGTTTTAAAATCCCCACAAAGGAAGTTTTGGGAACAGGCCATGAGAGAAGAATTGAAAACTATGAGAGAAAGGGGAGTTTGGAAACTAGTTAAGTTACCAAGCGATGCTAAACCCTTAGGTTGTAGGTGGGTTTTCACATTAAAAAAGGATGACAAGGGCAAAATTGTAAGGTATAAGGCCCGCCTAGTGGCACAAGGTTTCAAACAAATAAAGGGGGAAACCTATGATGAAAATTTTTCACCGGTTGTTAATTTTGCCATTATTAGATTTTTCTTTTCCCTTTTAGTCTCCTGTAAAAAATGGACGCACCTACAATGCGACGTAAAATGTGCTTATTTATATGCACCTTTGGCCGAAACAATATATATGTCCCAACCTCCAGGATTTGTGGAAAAGGAAAATTTACTATGTAAATTAGAAAAAGCTTTATATGGTTTACATCAGTCTGGCAGAATGTGGTATTTTGAAATAAATAAAATTTTGCATGATATAGGGTTTGTTAAGTTTGAATGGTGCAATTGCGTGTATAGTTTTGATGATAACATTATCCTGCTTCTTTATGTAGACGACATAGTAATTTTCGGTAAAAATGAAAGAGTGGTGGAAAAGGTTGTTAAACTTTTGACTGGTTATTTTGATCTTAAGATACTAGGTAAAACCAGAAAGCTATTGGGTGTAGAATTCGAGGAGGGTAATGACTATCTAGCAATACATCAAATTCCATATATTGATGAGATTTGTCAAAAATTTAAAAAGTTTAAGTTCCCTATCACTTCACTCCCAATAAGCAAAGGTGTAGTTTATTCAAAAACCCAATCCCCTCAATCCGATAACGAAATATTTGAAATGTCTAAAATTCCATACAGAAGTGTTTTAGGATGTTTGTCGTTCCTATCTAATAGAACCAGGCCCGATATTGCTTATGCAGTAAATATATTTAGCCAATTTCAAAATAACCCTGGATTAGTACATTGGCATGGATTATTAAAGCTTTTGGGATATGTTTGTTTTACTAAATCTTTAAAATTGAATTTGAATTGTAAAAATGCACATGTAATTGCATATTCAGACGCTGATTTTGCCACAAGCAGGGATGACAGAACTTCAATGGGAGGTCAGTTATTACTTTTAGATAAATCACCAATAATGTGGAGGTCCTTTAAGGAAAAATGTATAAGTTTATCGACCATGGAATCGGAATTTATTGCGATGACAGAAGCTGCAAGAGAGCTCTTATGGTTCGATAGAATAATGGACGAATGCATTGGTCGAAGGATAGTTTGTAATAGAAAGGAAAAATCTTTATTATTGGTTGATAATCAGGCCACCATTAGTTTTGTCAAATCCCCCATTGAAAACCATAGAACGAAGCACATAGATGTAAAGTTATTTTTTATTAGAGATTTGGTATATAAAAATATTTTTGAAGTAAAGTATGTTAAAAGTAAAGAAAATTACGCGGACATCTTCACCAAGCCCCTTAGTAAATTTGAATTATCAGGGTTTAAATTGAAGGTTTTCTTGGATTGTTAAATTTGTTGTTAAATTTTGTTAAATACCCCTCATTGCATTAAAGTGTATTTATATAATATTTATTGTACTAGATAGTCCAGCTTCTGTATAAAAGATGTATTTTAAAGTTTTGACTATATAAGGTTATGTATAAGATCAATTTTTTTTGTGTAAAAATTGAATTTAGTTTAGCCTTGTGAACCAATTTAAAATCCCGCTGGAATGCAATAAGTACCACTTGCCCTTCCATTCTCCGGGATTCGAGCGGCCTTTCGTAACGTCTCGTGAAAGGTGAAAATGTAATCTGGCCAGAGAGTCTATAGGGGATAGTGTCGGACGAAGGTGTAACTGTTGCAGGAAGGCCCCATTTGCGGGCATGTTAGTTTAATTCAGTAAGTCCTTCATTTTAATATTGGAAATGCCACTTTAGTATCCCGGTTCACTTGGTGAAACTTAAATATAAGAGTTTAATTATACATGAAGTCGACTTCATTACGTTAACTTTGTTGTAAGTTTATTGAGATTAACCATGAACTTTATTAGTTTAAGATTTTTTGAGCTAAATTTGAAATGAAAGTTTAATCTTGTTTCAGTTATTGAAATAGAAATCTGAATGCGTAATTTGAATTATTGACATGTAAAAAATCTGCATTTATTATATACAGTGGAAATATGAAATTATGAGTTAAACATTTATAGAGTATATTATGTGTTATGAAAGAGAATGGAATCATGGGCCCATGTATGATGAAGGATGAAAGATGATGGATGAATGTTACAATTAATAAAGTTTTGAATATGTATAATTTTCAGTAATTTATATTGAAATATATTGATTGAAAATGTATTGAAACTATATTGAAACTGTTTTAAAATGAAGTCACGTTAGATGTTGTATTAAAACGATTTGCTTTTCAGAAAGATTTGAATTTATCTAGTAATGTATTAGGAATATTAATTGAAGCTGATGGACTGTTGAAGTTTAAACCAGAGTTAAATTTTAGATACTGTGGTTGGAAATATTGCATTTTAGATGCATGAGGGTAATTTGTTTCTTGTTATATAGTGTTATAAATCTTGTTAATGTTTATAATGTTTAGTAATTGTATGTTACTGTTTAAAAGGCGACAAGTTATATTTGGATAAAAATGTTGGATTTTATGAGAAGATTGAAGATGTAATGGTAAAAGTTCAGATTGAATTTTTGTTTGACCTTTGTAAATTCAGAGCGAATTTTGGAAATTCTAGGGATTTGTTAACTGTTTAGTTTTTCTTTCCCATGAGTGACAAGTGGGGGGCTTTGTTATCTATTCAACCGATTTTACTTGTCACTTATGGCTAATTTGGGTTTAAAACTTTACGTAAACTTATATTGATTTAATAGCTTTCCTTTCTACTTTTTAATGCTTATAGAACTTCTTTATTTTAAAAGCAATACCTTCATCACCTGGAATATAATGTTAATTGTTTCCTATAACGTAAATTAATTTAAAAGAACTGACATTAAATTTAAAGTGTTTCATAGATGGCGTTAGCCGTTCCGTAGTCGAGTATTCTCGGATCTACCCTTTTTGTAAAATGGAATCGTCCAGTTCAAAGGTATAAATTGAGTTTCCCTAATCAATTGCGGCGCTCTCTCTTTTCTGTTCATTTCTTTAAAGTTATCATTATGATTTTAATATGTTTGAGTTTAAGTTACAGTAAGATATTTAGTTTGAGTTTTACGATGTTTTTAGAAAACGGTTTTAGCTATGATTTAAATTTAAGCTGTTTTGAAAAGCTCCAGGTGTATTGAAGTTAATCCGGTTTTAACCAAAGTTATTTTTAGTGATTCACTTAGCTATTTTAAACAAAGTTGGCTCTGAATATTTTTCAACTTAAATCTGTATTTTTATAAAGTAATTGAATGAAATAGAATTCAAATAAAGAACTGTCGTCAACAATATTTGACTTTTCTATGGATTCAACATACAGTTTTGTAACAGGTATCTTCCACAGCACATTTACAGTTCCTCTGCTGATAGCAGTATAAGTGTATATCAGACCTGTATTGATACAGGCTAAGAATTGCAATCTCAATCTTGAAAAATGTGTATGCTCTCTAATGGCTTAATTATTAATAGAACACATATAAAAATGTGCAAACGATTTAGTAGATACATACAGTGGGTGATCGGTTAACGAACTGTTCGGTTTACGAACAGATCGGTTAACGAACACTTTTGCGAGAGATTTTTATGTTTGCATAACGAACACATGTTCGATTAACAGACATTTCACAAAACAAAGCCAAGAGACAGCAGTGCTGTGTTAGAGATTTCCCGAGCTGTATTTAATTGCATCTATTGTCGACTTAGAGGTCATTTTAACAGTTGTATACGTATGGCCTAATTAATTCATGGTCTGCCGGAGGTTTGGGCCCTACATTTCAGGGTTCCTAAATTAGAATGAATAGATCAGAAACATTAATTTTTATAGTCTGTGTCCCTTTTTTAAGAAATATTTTTAATTACAAATTAATTATTTTAATTGAAAGTTAGTTCACAAATTATTAACAGGCTCTATAGGCTCCACTTGAGCTTTATCGGGCCCTGCAATAACCACGATCTTTTAGAAAACCAAGGACGTTTTGAAAGGTCAAAGTGACAAACTGATATGATTTAATTCCGTTGTCAATGAATGTAATCCTAAAAGTTTTTACAAACGGCATGTCATTTTTTTTTTTTTTGTATGCCAGGACTCGGACTAAGCCATCAAAATACGATCTATCCATATTAAGTAACGACGTATATTAAACCGATTATAAAGGGAAGATTTATGTTACCTTTTATGCAATATTTAGCCTTTAAGAACGAATTAATTGAATTCCCATATAAATCAACACAAAATCTATGATCGGTTAGCGAACAATTCGGTTAGCGAACACAGTTTTGGAACGAATTAAGTTAGTTAACCGATCACTCATTGTACTTTTAAATCTAAATCGATAAAATTAGCTGAAGCATACTTTCAGCATAACTTTGCAATGCTTTAGAAAGTTTGAAACATTTTCATACTTTAAAAAGTAAAATCGTCTGATACAAATCGTCTGATTCGGTTTCTGCAAAAGTTGCAGAATAAGTTTTATTCGTGATCTCTCCAGAAGCTTTTTAGTTTTCGAAAAAGTAATACAGAATATCTGGTTTTTTATCTTCTTCACTAAATGAATCTTCGTCTGCCCCAAAATCCATTTTGCATTCATCTCTTTCGACAAAATAATTTTTTGAAATGTGTTCTTCATCTTTATTTTCCTCGTTTAAATATTTTGCCATTTCCTCTTTTTCTTCACCTTGTTTTAAAAGTACCTCAGGATATTCGTCTTCTTCTAAGTCATTTATTTCTTTGTCCTCATATTCGTCGTCATATTCATCTCAGTCTTTGAGGATATATTCATCATCTGCATCATCTTCATCGTTATTGTCATTGTAATTTTCATCTATTTCATTTCTTTCATTCTCTTCTTCATCGTTACCTATCCGACCTGTCTTATCTTTTACTAAACCTTCTGCGTCAAAATATAATTCAGTATCGTCCGTTTCAGCATTTGATAATCTTCATCGTCATCGTCTACCTCATAATCCTCATTGATATATCATGTTTCTTCTTCTTTGGTATTTTGATCGTCTAAAGTTAAAATTTATACTTATAAATTTCTAACTTTAGAGGAAATTAGAGTTTAGATATCAATATTTATAAATTCGATATGCTTAAATTTCTGGTGCAGTTTTGTGGTGCAGATTTCGTGGTGCAGTTAAGAGTAAATAACTATTTTAAATTCCTTAATTCCATTTGGCAGACTGATTTCCCCAGTTTTGAAAATGAGAACGTTTCTATCAAAATGGTTTCTTTAAAATGAAGTTTCATTTCTTGCAATATATATTCATAAAGCAACATATATCTTGCAGCATTTTGCAATATATATTATCTATATTTACGTGTAACACTGGTCGGCAAAAAAATAAATATTTTTCCTCCCTGCGAAACAAATATGTGTACTGTATAAATCTGACCAGTGGTAGAGTCGTAAAAAAAAACAGAGGGTATACTCTATTACCAGGGGATATACACCAGAAAGTATACGCGATAGCTACGAAAGATATACGGAGTTATCTGGAAAGTATACACTACTGTATATCCTCCACTACATCCCTGGGTCTGATATTCATAGATCTAAATACACTGTAAAAAACGTACTAAAATACGGAAATACTACTGGCAATTGAGACGCCAGCACTATTTATCATGGCAGACGGTAGTATTCTGAGTGACGCAGCCTTAAGCCTAAAATCGTATCGTATGGTAGAAGGCGGAACTCATATATACAGCTAACTCGACATCAAAGAAATTGCGAAAAGCCGCCTGTTAATAACTCATCAAATATAGATCCTATTGTTCTGATTTTTTAAAACAGTCTTATATCTGCAGTCTAATCCTATTCTGAATATTTTACAATTCTACGTGCAGTATATTTTCAGATCTGTAAACCCATTTTGAAAGCAATTTCGATTATGTAAGTTTGTCTTTTTTTTTTCTCCGAAACGGTCTAGATTTTTTTTAAAACATTAATATATAAAATGAATCTGTTTTTGACAAAGTGGATAAGACTAACCTAGTATCTAGGAAAACTCTTAATTTTTATATAATCCGCATGAAAAATTGGACTTCTTAGGATCGCGGATTACATGTTATTCTATGGGCTAGCAGACAGAACGTTGCACATCGGTTTTGCGCGGTTTAGGTCACAGTTAAAAATCTGAATATTGGCAATAAATCTTTTTTTAAACTACAAAAACAGTTTATTATGTGCTTTAAAATACTTAGACTGATTTTTTTTTAAATGGAGCAGTATTTTGTAATTATATGTATTTTATTTCATTGTTATTCATAGTAAGTAAACATTTTTTAAGGAGAAAATATTTCACATTTTTAAAAAAATTCTCGTATCGAAATTCGATATTTATCGAAAATTCTCGTATCGAAATGAAAATTCATCGCGTTCGCCATAAGTCTTCGCCATGTATCACTACGCGATACGCGAAGTTGACTGAAGAAATAAGAAATCTCAAAGATCTTGAAATGGAATTCCAAGGGGAGAAAGTGAGTACAATTTCTAATTATGCAGACAGCATTCTTTGCAACCGATCCTTTCTAATTAGTATAATGTTCTGAATTGTTTTTATTTTCAACAATACTTATAACTGTTTTCCTTACAAAATAACGTTCATGTGTGGCATAGGTATTTCTTGTGATATGTGAGTGTAATACAGATAGATTACTAATTTAATTTTGTGTTTTGAGTTTTCTTTTAAAGAAATTAAACAAAATCTTTCATTTTTAAAGAACGCACAATTTAAATAAAAGGTATGACGAAATCAAAATTAAAATTTCCAATCCCGTTTATAAAATGATTCATTTGCGAATCGTTTCTAATAATATTATAAACGAAAATTGACTTAAAATGACATCTTTTTCGAAATATGGGTATCTTTCGTTTATTATTATTTTTTTTTATATAACTCTTTTCAGCTTCAAAAATTAAAGCATCGTAGTATTTTATTTTTATAAAATTTAACCTAAAGAGGGAAAAAAATTCTTATTGCCGTTTATCTCTGTAACAAAAGGAAAACAGAAAAAAACAAAAACAAAACCTGAAGCATTTCTTTTAGGCTAATTGATTACAGCCATGGGTGCAAGACCTTCTGTCTTGGGCATATTTTTGACTGATAGTAAATTCTACTTTATATACTTAAATTATCACGATTAGCTCAAAATGAACCATTTTATCCTGACTGGTTGTTTTGAGCTCCTAAAAGTAAAAATTTTCATCATGATACTTTTCCTTATTTAGTAATTAAAGTTTATAGATAAATAAGATAAAACAGCTTTTTTGCAAAAGTAAGATACTTGTTTTTATTTAATTTTAAAGTTAATATGCTTAAAAGAAAGCTTTAAAAAATTTACTTTTAAAAAATAGAAAAGTAGCCAGCTCCCTTATATGGTATTTGTGGTAATGAAGTATTATTGTAAATAAGAACAATTCAGAACATGTTACTATTTAGAAAAGATTGGTTTCACAAAATTTCATTAGCAGCTGCATTGTAGCTGTCATGATAATTAGACTTTGTATAAACTAATAAAGTGATTACTCAGTAACCATTTCAATTAATATATTAATCTGACTCGCATCTTAAATTAAATATTAAGTTTTTATTCTTCTTTCATTAAACCATTCACTATTCTTTAACATTCCGCATATTCCGACTACAAAAACTCTTTTTATCAATTCTTCCTGTACACTGGAGGGTT
The DNA here is from genome assembly GCA_963932465.1 of Maratus speciosus. NCBI lineage: Eukaryota > Metazoa > Arthropoda > Arachnida > Araneae > Salticidae > Maratus > Maratus speciosus. Next base: position 159,532,126 of record OZ010789.1, read on the forward strand.
GCCGTGCCTCTTACAGAGTAGCGCGCTTATCGCCTCGTTGTGCAATAGCATTTGAAAGATCACCACACTAACATAAAAAAGTAGTAATAAAAGAAAAACAAAATTAATCAGTTGATTGTAAAAAACCCGCTTCATTCTCGGTCGGGGGAGGAACATCACAAGAAAAAAAACCCTCGCGAAATTTGACAGTATGTCAGAAGGGGGGGGGGGGGGATCCAAAACTTCATCAAAATAGTTGTAACTTTTCTGATAAATATGTTACATATAACATATGGTAGTAATAATCGGTATATCTGATGAAAATGCAAATATTTTTTTTTAAAATAAACTATTTAATGATTTTTTTTTATCCCTATTACTGTATTGGATTAATAGTAGTTTAAGAAGAGCCATAATTTTATATTGTAAAATCCTTAAAAGCACTCTGCAAGCAGTCCTTGTTCAATCACAAAAGCCTGCCACTAAAAAATTTTAATGCAGAAGATGTAATGTATTTCTCAGATATAAACAATGAATTTTGCAGTTAAGAAACACATGTATTTTACAAATATTGCTATTCCATGGAACACTAAATATGATATATTATCGCCTTTAACACATTATTTTGGAGTAATGAAAACATTGTTATTATATTAAAAATTTTTGTAAATGAGTGTTATAATCAGAGCAGCTCCATGACAGGTTTTTCTTACAGCACTAAAATGCATGCTTTCCAAACTTTTGTTGTTGTTGTTGTTTTTAAAATAAATTTTTGCTTTATTTAATGGAAGAAAATTCTTCTAAAATTAAGGCAAAGATTTCATTATTAAAAATAGTGAAAAAGAATAAATTGGCCAGCCATGCATTTAGTGTTCCCAAAACTGTCAGTCATGAGTTACCACTGTTTATAATGATTTTGCCCAGGCATATTTGGATGTTATATTTCAAGGTAATACCTTTAAGGTAATTTAATAATGTGTGATCTATACCTATTATGTAAAATTTTATAATTTGCACATTTTCTGGTTCCAAGGATAAGGAATGTAATTTAAAGCATGTATACGAAGTAAATTTAATGATGTATAAAATATGATCTATATGATGCAAAATTCTATAATACGCACAACTTCTCATACCAAGGTGTGCATTATAAAGATCTTCTACTGTATTCATATGTAGTTCACACATCAAAAACCTTAAAGATTTAGTATCTGTAAGAGGACATTATTACAACTTTATATTTTTTTTTCATTCTGTAGCACAAATGACTCAGCTTAGAATTTGCCAATCAAAACATTGCCATCTTGATTTTTTTCCCACTGTCTTTATTTACCTCAGAAGTGATTTAAGATTTTTTTATATTGCAAATCCTAAAGGTTATAATAGCAAATTGTTGATTGTAGCCAGCACTTAAAAAGAGCTACCAATAACCATGTGGTTTTATTTGTTTTTCCGTCATTCTTAATTTTGAATGTATTATAATTATTTTCGCTTTTTAGCCTCAATGTGGTATCCCTCTTCCTCCCACCTGCCACACTGTGTCACACACTGTGAACCCTTTCTCCCTGATGAAATAAAGCAGGAACTTTTTGATCTAGTCGATGAAACATGAAAATAAATAAATATAAATTTAGGTTTTTTTTTTTTTTTGAGAAACATGCTTTTATTAAAATTCACAAAAATGTAGAAAATATATATGTTCTTTTAAATGCATTAAAAAGTAAAAAAGTCTTGGGAAAAACTTTAAATACACTGAGTTTAATTAAATTGCGGTGAGCTGGATTATGGTACATTAATCGATTTTAATGGGAATTTTGCCAAATTAGCCAGCTATCGCCAAGTTGGCTTCATATAAGACAACTTACTTTTGTCTCAAAAATTTGTCATTATTTCGCCAAGTTGGTCAAATTGGCTAAATTTTGGCGCTGTTGTGTCAATCCTGTCGTTAGTACTTTTCATTAAATACTCATTGTTGAAAATGATATTGATTTCTCCATAGGAAATCAATCGTAACCATTAAGTAAATTTGCCCCCCCGTTGCCCCTTTAGGGATCGAATTTAAAAAATCAATGTCCAGTTCATGTATCACCCTCGGTAATACATAGATATTCCAAATTTTAAAACTCTATGTAAACAGGAAGTGGATGAAAAATGAGTCACAAGATTTGAATGCCACACACAAACATAATTGTAAATTAAAAAAAAGCATGTAAAAAATAATAAACATAAGTTTTTCCATTTATTTCGGAATATTACTCTAGATTACAGATCTTAAGAGCTTATACAAAAACAATGTTATAGGTATTTATCTTGAAGAACAGTTTTGCACAAATGTTTTATTATTAAAAAATATCAATAATTTTTATCAAAAAAAATCTGCCATTTACCCCAGAATAACTATAATAGGAACGCGAAACGTTTTTATTTTCTATCATTTTTATGATTAAGGATATTAGAATTCCTTTAAAGAAAAACAGCTGTACAATCACCTCAATAAATAAGCAATTCACGCATAATTCCACATAATAAAAATTATTTTATTTAAGTTATACTACACATATAAATTTAGATTTTTATTATTATTAAAATAACAGATTTTAGATTCATTTATTTGGAGTATTTATATATGAATCTTCCTTTTTTTAAAAAAAAAACACGTTATTCTTCATAAAAGAAATATGTGTTGTATAAATATTCTTTTCACCATACTTTTTACTTGTTCTTTATTAGTTGACATTCAATGTCAACTAAAGGATAATAGCACTTTTTCATTTTTAAAAAAACATATTTATCTGCATTGTATCCAAATATTACTGTACGATATCCAACTCTCTTAACAAAAAAATTACTTTCGTTATATTGTTTAGCAAATTTAACAAAACTAAATTTATATAAAGTAAATAGGAATTCTTTTATATGGAATCTTCTGTACACTTTGTAGAAAATAATATCCTTTTGCCGACTTTATTTACCAAGACCTTTAAAGAAATCCTTAATTTTTCTAAAGTAGCGACGAACAAAACCATGCTTTTCATTTTCTTCTTCATTGAAACCTTCATCCGATTCTCCTGCTTCAGAATCCATTACTCCTTTATGAAAGAATTCTTCATCCGGAATTTCCTTTTTGTCCTCAATATCAGGAAAAATTATACCACCTTCATTTTTGGAGACCTCGTCATCTGAAGAGTCACTTGCTATCTCATCCTCTTTGTTTTCTTCTTCTAAATCTTTTTCGGCTATTTCATCCTCTTTAATTTCCTCTTCCAATTCCTTTTCCTCTATCTCATCTTCTTTATTTTCTTCTTCCAAATCTTTTTCGTCCATCTCATCTTCTTTATTTTCATCTTCCAAATCTTTTTCTAGCTCCACAAGTTCTTTTTCTTCAGCTTCAAGTTCCTTCTCTTCATCTGCTTCTTCATGTTCCAAATCTAATTCTTTTTCATCTCCATCGTCATCAGAGATTTCAGACTCTCCTTTTTCAGCCAGCAGCTCATCTTCGGGGATTTCTTCTAAAGATAAAATATAGATTTTCAATAGCTTGTTTTAATCTTCTGTTTCATGAAAGAAAGTATACCGTAAGAAAAAAAAACGGAGAAAATCGTAGCAAAATCTGCAGGTGTTTGGGATCTAAAATAAAACCTTTTACCTCCATTTTTGTTTCAAACGTGTAAAGAAAAAAGAGTTTTAAAAGTCATTTTGCTATTGAAAATAAATAAATTAATAAATAAAACTTAAAACATAAAAAAATGCTGGTATTCTGCAGATTTTGCTTCGTCTTTCTCAGTTTTATTTTTTTATTTTTTACAGTGTAAGAAGGACGTAAAAACTAAGGTAAATGTTCTAACTGTGGACCATGTTTTGTCAGCAAGAACATTAATTCAATCCTAAAAGTGAACTTGTTTTGAAATAAAAAATGTTACAAAGTGCATTTTTATATTTTTATGCAAGGATATTTTTTAAATTTTGTGCACACAAGGAACCTTTCAAATTGCTTGCGCCGTGCTTTTTTTTTTTTTTTTTTTTTAATCAACTAAAAGTGTACTTGGTATCATATGCAATGATCACATTTCTATGTGTATTAAACCGTTTTCAATAAAAGTTATCTTAAATAAATATAAAAATTTACTTGAATTTAATTTTTAAAGAATAACATAGTTAGCATAAGATACGTAAACATATAGTATATTGTATTTATGGTTAAAAAATAAAGAATTATAAAATAAATAATGAAGCAAATTCGATATGAAGCTTAAAATCTTAATAGTAATAAAATGAATAATAATAAGACGAAACAATTTTTTTTTTCTATTAACGAAAATAATGTGTTTTTCCAGATGTGCGAGTATAGAAATACATGAAACGTACAGAATTTTAAAAAAAATGAAACAAATTGAAAGGAAATCTATATTAAAACAATATTTTAGTTATTAAATTCTGTTTGATTTTTTAAGATAAATATCATACACTGTTTTTAAAAATTTAAAAAGTGACTTCGTTATAAATGAATATGAAATTCAAATTTCCCAAAATTGTAACATAAAATTATCTTGTTTTAAATTTCTGAAAAAAGAAATATTTTAACAATGATCATTTAATTTTTGTAATTAAATTACTGTATAATTGAAAAAATAAATACTTTTATTTTTATGAATTCTGTTGGACATCAAGGAAGATTTGTAAAAATACGTGAATGTTTAACATTGCAATTATTTTATATTTGAAAGTGATTAAAATTGAGTTTGCAAAAGTTAAAAGTTTGATACAATTATACTATATAAACTACATAATTTTATATGCATTTCATCAAATTAAAATAGATCATTAAATATTTTACTCACAGAATTTATAATGAAAAAGTAATAATCATAGTTAAACCTACATTATAAAAAGTCTGAGTTAAAAAACACCTAATCGCACCGACTACAAAAAATATTTTGCCAAATTACACGGGACACTAAGTAATTAGTAGTGATTAATTAGTACTAAGTAGTAATTAGTAATAGTACTAAGTAGTAATTAGTAGTCGTACTTCGTAGTAATAATTAGTAGAAAGTAATTAGTTTGTAATTGTACGGGATTACTAAGGACGACGGCTTTTTTGAGACATGAATATACAGCTTGTTAAAACGAATCTTATTGTTTATTTTGATACCTGTATTTGATGTCTGCGTAATTTTTATTCGAATATGTAAGTCTGTGTAAGGTCTTCGCGTTTCTTTTTTATTTGGAATATGCCTTGATTATTTCCAAAAGCATAAACATTTGTTTTACTTTTTCAACAAATGTTGTTGAATATATGAATTTATTTATTTATTTATTATTTTGTTCTGGATTGTCGCATTCGATCGGCCAAGGTTAGATAAAAAAAATCCCTGCCGGCCCGGCCTACAGGCGGAGGTAGATTTCGAAGTTAAGTATACTAATTTCACAAACAAAAACCAAATCATGATTAGAGATAAACCCACTTTAACAATTTTATCTGGCCGCTTTTGACGAGTTTTTATTTCATTTTTATATAATAACTGGTTTTATCAGAATCATGTTAGGGCGGTATTCAAAAAAATACTTTTCCATGCTCAACAACTCGAAATTTTCTGGCATAACTCCAGATTCATTTTTAATAGGAAAAACATGAAACTTGTTGACGTGATTTTTGAAGAGATTTATAAGCGACCTGTGTTTTTAATTTCCGTTTAATTAATTAAAACTTGATACATAAACAATTGTTTTCTCAGTAAGACAATATTTTTCGTTTCTAACACAATCGCTTCGGGAAATTCCGTTCAAAATGCCCAGTTTGACATCATTTTTTGAAATATATTCTGCCTCTGTCAAAAAATCGATCATTACGGTACATTATATAGTTTCTGAATAAGCGAATCTACCAATTGGATGCGTTGAGAGCAAAAAGGAATTTAAAAATGAGTCAGAAAATAAGCAGTTTGGATTTGAATACTTCCTTTTCAAACACAATCCGCTTCGGGAAATTCGGTTCAAAAGGCCCACTTTGACAGCATGTTTTAAAATATATTCTGCCTCTATCAAAAAATTGACCATTACGGTACATTATATAGTTTCTGAGTAAGAAAAGGTACCAATTGGAAGCCTTTGAGAGTAAAAATGAATTGTAAAATGAGTCAGAAAATAAGCAGTTTGGATTTGAATACACCCTTACTAAGATGATTTTTTTCTTCAACCTCTATGTATTTTTAATTTGTTTTTGCTGTAAGAATTGGTCCTATCCAAAACTTGTCTATATAGATGTTGTAGACAATATTAAGAAGATATATGATAAATTCATGGGTATTTTATATCTTTTGAATTGACGGAGTTATGGATTTTTTTCTTCTTCATACGCCCTTTTTGTTTTCGTTTTTAATTTTTTTTTGCGGTACGAATTGTTCCTATCAAAAACTTGTGAGTATAAAAGTTGTAGATAATGTTAAGGAGATTCATTATAAAATTAATTGGATTTGACATCTTGAGAATTGACGAAGTTATGAATTTTTTTCTCCCAAAAACCCTATTTTTGCGCCCCTTGAGCCCATTTTTAACTTTATCAAAAATCTGTGATACATAAATTTTTGTCCCTATTTTTAGAAGTAATAAAAACTTTAAACTGATTCGATATGTACAAAACTTAAGAAGTTATAGGGGTTTTTCTGTTTTCACAAAACCCCTCCCTATTTCCATACCCTTGGTCCGATTTTGCCCATTAACGAACTCGACCGAGATTTTATGCCCCTTGATTTTATGTATCAGTTTGGAAGAGATTGGTGCAGAATTGTGGAAATTATCGTGTTTAGAAGAAAGTGATATATATAGATAGATACATACATACATACATAGATAGATAGATAGATAAAGTTTTTTACTGAGGGTGGTTTTGGGCTCTAGGGGTCATGATCGGTCTAGATCTGCAAAATTTTTTCAGAAATTCTAACATAGGAACGACGCCAATAGGTAGTATTTCATACGAAATCTACCAAAAAAAATATTTGCTTTAAAAGCAGTTTATCTTTCAATAAATCATTGCGACTTGCGATTTCCTTATATAATGGAATATCGACGTTAATAATGTGTTTTACAATATAAGGTTCCTTATTTCTTATTGCATTCTTCTTTCATTTTGTTTGACTTAAGTTATTTCTAACATAATTTAATGCTTGGTCATATTTTTCTTGCGTCAATTTTATCTTATGATTTAATAGTTTTTTTTTTTCTTTACAAAAAGTTTCATAATATACAGTGGTGGCAAAATTGTGGACACATTTAGGTAGCTTTCATTACAAAAAGTAAAAAGCTACCTACTGCAACCGTCCGAAGGAAAACACTTCGGGAAATTTTGCTACATTTTTGCCGATCAAGACCCCCCCCCCCCCCCCCCAGATCCCAAAACCACCCTCCGTTGAAATGCTGACTTATATACAGGGTCATCGGGAAATAATGCCTAGATTTAAAAAAAAATCATAACATCGAAACCTTTTATGTTTAAATGAGTAAGTCTTTCACTACATGATAACCGGTGAACGCAAGTTTGTTTTAGTTTACCAGAATTCGTTTGCGTGTCTGTGTTATGCGCGGATTAGTTGCGCAGTCGTCAAGGTCAGCCGACGCGCCAGACTGCAGCTACTCAGTACGATGTTGACCATGCAGCAAAAAGCACAGTACGGTGTTGACCGTGCAACAAAAAAGCACAGTGCGTGATTTGGTATGTGGAGTCAAAGTCAATAGTCAGTGTACAGCAGCTTTTTCGGAGAACTTATCCAGGTCAAACTGCTCTTGGTGCTCACATTGCACACATTTGCTCCTGGTGCACACCGAACAGTGCTCACATTGAAACATACTAAGGTATTGAAAAAAAATTATTTTTTGCCGCACATTATAAGACTATAACCAATAAATTACCTTTCATAGTTTTTTTTTTCTGACAGTTATTTAAAATCTAGGCATTATTTTTCGAAGACACTGTATATATACTATTTATATATATATATAAATATTTATATCTGAATTTTGTCATGCTGTAACTCTCGAATTTTTTAACTGATTTGGATGAAAATTTTCATATGCATAGTACATATTAATGCCTCGACCGAGTTTGTTGGTCAGCTTCATCTGTCATCTTGTTTCAAAATGGCGGTCATTTGAAGTTTCGAAATTTTTTTGTTTTCTAACATTGTATACTTACAGAAAATGTTACGTTTCACAAAATACAAACTCTTATGTATAATTTTAAACAGAATGTTAGAAATATTAAAATATATTTTAAAAAGTCACACAGTGTAAGATAACAACATAGGTTATTTTAAAAAGAAAGTTAAGAAACCTAAAATTTTCCAAAAGTGTCCAAAAAATTCAAATGGCCGCTATTTTGAAACATGATGGCGGATGAAGCTGGCCAACGAACTCGGTCGAAACATTAGTATGTACTATTCATATGAAAAATTTCATCCAAATCAGTTAAAAAATTCCAGAGTTACAGCATGACAAAATTTAGATATAAATGTATGCATATACACTATATGGCCAAAGGTGACCGGTCACTTGCGATTTTTGACATTTTGTTAAATATCTAAAAAAATACATGAGGAATTAAGCTGAAATTGCTGGTGTGTAAACAGTATTGTATAGGTCATATATTTCCACGAGGATTTTTCCCGAAACCCCACAGGGGACCGTCAAAAAATTGAAAAAAACAAATATCTTTTGGATAACCCTGTAAAAACTAATAGAGCAAAAGTGTTTAAACTCGAGATCATTAATAAATGGCTTATTGTAATATGCTGTGTTCATTTTTATGAGGATAGCATGTACACTCTTAGAGAAATTAAGGTTTTTATAAAAACAGTCCCAAATTTCGCCAAGTTTTTTGCTTATAATTTGCAGAGTTCTTAATATAAAAACAAGTTCTTTTCAGAACATATGACGAATAACATTCTACACAATACCCCGTAATCAGAATGAAACAATAATAAAAATTGGATGAGATATGAGCAGGTTTACTAAAAAATGTTTCACTGCGCATGCGCGAATGCAATCAAAATGTAATGCGCATAATGTGCTAGCTAAATGCATAGAGCAACTTTTGTAAAAGTCTCAAAAACATAGTTTGAAAAGTCTGATAATAATCGTTTATAGAATGAGCTCAAAATCAGTTGTTCTCAAAATGAAGCAAAAACGTAAGGGGTTGTATCCATATATCCATTGATTAGTGTCAATTTAGCATACACAATATTGCACGTAATACTGTATTTGGATACAATCCCTCATCTTTTTGCTTCATTTTGGAAACAACGGATTTTGAGCTTATTCTATAAACGATTATTATCAGACTTTTCAAACAATGTTTTTGAGACTTTTACAAAAGTTGCTCTATACATTTAGCTAACACATTATGTGCATTACATTTTGATTGCATTCGCGCATGCGCAGTGAAACATCTTTTAGTAAACCTGCTCATTTTTCATCCAATTTTTATTATTTTTTCATTCTGTTTGCGAGGTATTATGTACAATGTTGTTTGTCACATTTTCTGAAAAGGACTTTTCTTTATATTAAGAACTCTGCAAATTATAAGCAAAAAATTTGACGAAATTTGGGACTGTTTTTATAAAAACCTTAATTTCTCTACGAGTATACATGCTATCCTCATAAAAATGAACACAGTATATTGCAATAAGCCACTTATTAATAATCTCGAGTGTAAACGCTTTTGCTCTATTAGTTTTTACAGGGTTATCCAAAAGATATTCGTTCTTTTTCAATTTTCTGACGGTCCCCTATGGGGTTTCGGGAAAAAATCTTCGCGGAAATATATGACCTATACTATACTGTTTACACACCTGTAATTTCAGGTTAATTACTCATGTATTTTTCTAGATATTTAACAAAACGTCAAAAATCGCAAGTGACCGGTCACCTTTGGCCATATAGTGTATATGGATATACATAGTATATATATATATATATATAAGTCAGAATTTCAACGGAGGATGGTTTTGGTATCTGAGGATCATCATCGGCGAAAATATAGCAAAATAACCCGATGTGTTTTCCTTCGGACGTCTGCAATACGTAGCTTTTTGCCTTTTGTAATGAAAGCTACCTAAAAGTGTCCACCATTTTGGCACCACTATACATGTTTATCGATCTATTTATCTATCTATATAATATATATATATATAATATATTTTGTACAATTTAATATGGAAATAATGTTTGTATGGAGTAATCTTAAATGAACTGACGGACACTAGTGTTATGTACTTTATCTTCAAAAAATTATTTTGATATTCTACCTGCATAATAAAAAGATAATAAAAAAGATTATGCATTCGATAATGAAACCATAAGGTAAAATACTCAATAAATGATTAGAGTGTAAAAAATAATGAAAATACTTGAATAAATATTGTATTGTAAAGGAATAGAAAAAATAAAAAGTCCTTCCGGCCAGTACCGGGAGGAAGAGGTAGCTTTCAAATTCCTTATTTTAAAAAAGCCAACTTATATTATTCAAACACACGAAGCTCAATTTAGTGGAAACCGAATATAGGAGATTCAATACTAATTTTTATCAATACTCAATATGAATGAGAATTTCACGAAATTAGTCAGCTTTATCCAAGCTGCTTTTATTTAAAGTAACTTATATTTGGCTGAGATGTTGATGTATACTATCCACATGCCTTCTTACATGGAAATAGACGAATACGTGTGTTATCGCGTGACAAATACAAAATCGTTCAAAAAAGTGCTATAATTCAACCATTTTTTAAGATATAAACAAAAGAACAAATTTTCATAAACAAAATCTGCTCCGGAATCTTTGTATCAAGACCAAACACATAAAAAAATCTTTTTCATTTTCCAATTTTTTAATACCTCATTTTAAATTTTAAATTTAATTTTTTTTAAATGGCAACCCTTTTGAAACAAGATGGCGAATGAAGCTGGCCAACGAACTCGGTCGAGACATTGGTATGTACTATGTACCGACCAAGTAACATCCAAATCGGTTCATAAATACGCTTGTTATCGCGCGACAAAAATCAGGTCGTTTTAAAATGTCAGCCACAATAGAAATTCAAAATCCTATAACTCAGCCATTTTTTTAGATATAGACGAAACAAAAACTGTTCCGGAATCTTTGTATTAAGGTCAAACACATACGAAAAAAATCTTTTTCATTTTTCAATTTTTTGGTATCTCATTTTAAATTTAAAATTTTTAAATTTTTCTAAATGGCCGCCATTTGAAACAAGATGGCGGATGAAGCTGGCCAACGAACTCGGTCGAGATATTTGCATGTACTATGAACACACCGAAGTACATCCAAATCGGTTCATAAAATTCGTCCTGTTATCACGTGACAAATATCAGGACGTTTCAAAATGTCAGCCACGCTAGAAATTCAAAAAGCTATAACTCAGCCATTTTTTAAGATATAGACGAAACAAAAACTACTTCGGAATCTTTGTATAAAGGTCAAATACATAAGAAAAAAATATTTTTCCTTTTTCAATTCTTTGGTACCACATTTCAAATTTAAAATTTTAAAAAAATTTTTAAATGGCCGCCATTTTGAAACAAAATGGTGGATGAAGCTGGCCAACGAGCTCGATCGAGACATTGGTATGTACTATGTACATACCGAATTACATCCAAATCGGTTCATAAATTCGAGAGTTACAGTATGACAAAGGTCAGATATATATATATATATATATGGATATACATATATATATCAACTTTTGAACGGAGGGTGGTTTTGGGGTCTGAGGGTCATGATCGATGAAAATATACCAAAATTTTTTGAAATCGCTTTCCTCCGAACGGCTGCAATAGGTAGCTTTTTGTAATGAAAGCTACCTAAAACATGGATTAATGCCTAGAATTATGTTTTTCTCTGTTATTTTTACAGATTGCAGATTCAACTCTACTCAAACTTATAAGAAAAAAAGACGACCTTAAGGGATTGTTTCTGACTTTCGTGTTATTGTAGCAAACCTTTATTGTTATCCAAATTACAGTCCTTAACAGTCGGGTATTAAACCAGAAAAAATTCTATTTGAAATTAAGCCGCACAAGACAGCAACTTACAAAAAATAATCACTAACCCAATCCAACCGAAACCACGGTATCGTTTAGGGTTGGATAGTATATTGTTACCCGATCCGATGTAAGACTTTAAACTATATAAATTTTAAATATCATTGTTGCGAATATCGGTTAATTTAACGTGTAGTAAACGATGACATACGTCGTTTCCGAAAAGTTTTTCCTTTATTACAAAATTTATTCATATCCACTAGATATAAGATAGACATATGAAACTTGTGCCAAAATGTTGGGAAACTAACCCATTTTTTTTTCTTTTCAGGTTTTCGTTACGTGGCTGTAGTTAGTGTAGCAGTGTCAATGACCAGGAAACTGGAAACGTTCACAAATCAGGAAAAATCTCTGTGCGTGTTCTGAATCGCGAGACCCGGTCACTAAAAACAGTACAGGAGAATTATCGAACAACCTATCTAAAGATCCCACGCGATGACAAGAGCATTAAATCGTGGTATGGCAAATTCAAGATCACAGGCACTATTGCTGACGTACTGAATACTGACAGACCATCAAACTCAGTCAAAGAACGCATACCCGATTATAAGTTCTTTGCCTCAGCTGTAAGGGCGGAAGAAGTGAGACACTCTTTTGTGAGAAGTCCATAGAAATTAGTTGAGTACGGCCTCACGTGAATTACAGATGCAAAAAATTCTCTTCATTACATCTCACTCAAACGTTTATTATCTCACTGAGTTTTTTCCTGATTTGTGAACATTTATGTTTTCCTAGACACTAATACTGCTAAGCAATTGCCAAATTACGGAAACCTGCCACAAAAAAAAACTTGGTTACGTTTCCAATATTTTGGCATCAGTTGCATGTCTCTTTTATATATATTGGGTATGGATAAATTTTGTGATTAGGAAAGGACTTTTCGAAACACTGTACTTATAAACATAATATACATATACTTTTGACGTGCCCCTGTTAAAAGAAAAAAAATATCGCGATACTACGAATATTATAAAAATGTAAAATAGTACTATGAACTTTGATATACTCAAAATCCGTGTTGATTGATGAATTTTTAGAAAATTTAAAATTTATAAAGTAAAAAAAACAAAAAAAAAACCAGACAGATAAACATATCCTTTTTAGATCCTCATATATATATATATCACATTATGCATGAAATGCATTCGGCAGACCCATATATATATATTTGTGTGGGGGGGCGTGACCTTCTTCGCTGGAAGTTGATTCATCATCATTATAAAGACTTTGTAGAAAAAAGATTACAGCAACATGTCTTAAGTTATGTATTATATCGTTAAAATTTAGTTGAGAGATCATAAAAAATAGGTTGTGTTGGAGCCTAAATTAATTATGAGGCTCAGTGTGAATGTTTTTGGTTGATTATAACCTCAGTAGAAAAACTTATTAATGCATTGCGGAATGTTATTTTATTTATAGAATATATCTACAAAGAAATATAGACAATTTAGCAAAATGCACATGCTTATACATCCAATTCCATAAAATTAACTGAAACATAATTTCTGCATAATTGCATAACATTTAGAGATTTTAAAAAGTTTTCAGTTCTTACAGGAAAGTACTTTTCCTGTTCTCTAAAAGAGCTGTAGCAGGTGATTTACTTTTATTGTATTTTTTATCTATTTACCAACTTTTCCAATGCCAATACCATTGACTTTTAGGATAATAATAGTAGTAAGTATATGGTTTAGGATAATAATAGTAAATATATTGCCGTTTCGAATGTTTAATCTCAAAATTTTTATCCACGTCTTCAGTGCCCATTTCATCTTCGTCTCCTCTATTAAAGTTATCTTCTGGAACATCTTTTTCTTCTTCGTCTCCTTTATTAACGTCATCTTCTGGAATTTTTTCTTCATCTTCGTCTTCTTTATTAATGTCATCTTCTGGAATTTGTTCTTCATCTTCGTCTGCTTTATTAAAGTCGTCTTCGGGAATTGTTTCTTGATCTTCGTCTCCTTTGTTAATGCCTTCTTCAAGAATTTCTTCTTCATCCTCCTCATCTATATCTTTGTTATTTTTTACTTCTTCATTAATATTTTCCAGGCTTATCTCATCATCCTCATCTTTTTCTGAATCAAATACTTCTTCGATTTTCTCGTCATCATCTTCATCTTCATCTTTGATGCTTTCTTCTGCCTCGTCTTCTTCCGATTCTTTCACATCAAATTGTTGCTCATCATCATCTATTTGAAATTTATTATCGTCATCATCGCCCTCATTTTCATCATTATCATCGTCAAGATGTCCGATTTCTTCTTCTTCAATATTCTCATCTTCTAAAGATAAAATTGACATTTATAAATTTTAAAACTTGTGTTTAATTCTTAAATTTACTTACAATATATGAGCTTTGAGTTTTTTAAGGAAAAAATGTGGCTAGAAATTTTACGTTTTGTTCTTACCTGCTCTAAAATACTGCTGCCCACAGGATCAAAAGGCTTTGGCATTAGAAGAAATCTCATTTAAAAATTTTGTTTGAAATCTCCTGCAAACGGCATGAATGGCTATGCACGGAGAGATATATAATATATACAATTCAAATTTTCGAAAAAAGACCTTAAAATATTTCCTATTGCCTGAAAATGACATTTTCTTTCGGCGGAATTTTTAACGTAATACATTTAAATTTTATTCTATCGAAGCTTTTCCAAGAGCTGCACATATACGCTTCAAATATCAGTGACAGTTCGTGAAAAGAAGCTTGAAACAAATTTCTGACCGTTTTTCTACTTTACAAATCCATTCAGAAGTAAACGTTAATATTCTTAACAGTCAATACTCGTCATCGTACGACACTCACAAGCTAATGTTAATCCAATGGAAAAATGGCAATTACAATGGAATCTCTATAAATTTCTCGTTTGCATTTCAATATTTCCTCTTTCATGGTAAAATTTAGGTTGAAGGTTAACCTGATAGTTTTGCACTTTTCCTACTCCTTTTGCAGTTTCATTCGCGGCAGCATGTGCGTTAAAAAATTAACCACATAATTTTATCGCATATTCCAATTTTCAAGTAAACATAGAAATATAAATTTTGATTAATCTTGAATGATCATTTAAGGAAATATATGTATATGTTTATTTGAAAATGATTCACTCAGCGTTCGAGAGAATGTTCGGTTATTTAGATAAAACTGGAAGACTAATTTGTGTACTTCATTACTTTTTGCTCTTTATTCAACTTTTTAAAATTTCAAACATAATATTTATGCATTTATGCAAATTTTAGATTAAATTTCCCTTAAAACAATAAAATGTTAAAAACTGGTCCAATACACAAATAAAGGCAAAACACGTCGTAATAACACAATAAAAATAAACAAGTTGGAAATTGCTCGTCAAATATGATGAGGTGCATTCGTACTATAACCATTTTATAAATATTTTTTGCACCGTATATTGCACTGAATGTATATTTTAGTGTACATCATAAGTGCATATCAATTTCATTCTGTTCGAAAGGCTGTAACATCATTAAAATGCACTTGAAATGATTTTTTCTCATTGGCCGTCATGTAATGGAAAACTTTTGACTGTCCCTGTAATTAAACTATACATCCGATTTTCATAAAATTTGAAATGAGTTGACAAAATTTAGCGACAATTATGCATTTAAAATTCCAGACCATTCGGTTGGGTAGTTTTTGCTCTGTTATATGCGGACAAGCGGACAGACAGACAGACGAACCGAACGACGACTATAGGTGCTACGTATTTATATAATTACGAACGCACCTAAGAATATGCAAGGCCTTTCGAAAGAACTTTGCCTTTCTTCATCGGCGGCAAGGAGGGCGCACTGCCAATTTGCAACAGGAGCAAGACTGAAAGAAAATTGAAGCAAAACGGACAGATTAACCATTTATGCCCGACGGTACTTAAAGTACCATGAAAATAACTTTTATAAAATTCATTTAAAACATCGATTAGTAATAATACAGTTTAGAATAAGTAATAGATACACTTTATCTTTATCTTGTCCCAAAAACATTATTGGTTGCACGAAACAAAAATATTTTTAAAAGGATGATTTCTTTTGCATTTCCATCTTTTCATCTTTCTTGACGTTGAAAGATTGGGGGGGAGGGGGGTTCTCATTTCGATATTTCTATTGTAAGAACATTATATTTGTACATTTCCTAATTCTACAAAATATTTAAAAAAAAAATAATAATTAAAAGATTTGAGTGGAATTATAAATATTGCACAAAATCCCTATAAATCCAAATTTAATTAATTCATTTTAATCGGGAAAATCCTTCTAAAATTTATTAAATGTTTATGTAAATCTTCTAATGTAGTTTCAAAAATTCACGAAAAATGCTTTAGAAGATGAAATTTTCATGAATTCATAATTTGGAACTTAAAGGGTTAAAGAAAATAGTTAAGGGGAAAATAGAAGGCATAAACTAGTCAGACAGAAAGCAAAAGCCAATCAGAAGAAGACATAACATTGAAAATTTCTCCTTTTGTTCTATTATGTTTTATACTTTTTGGCTATTGTTCTTTGTCTGATTGGCTGATACATTCTATTTTTCTTTGGCTGTTTTCTTTAACCTTGCTCCTTTTTTTTTCCTTTCTTTACAATCTTGCTGATGCTTTCAAAGTAGTAGCACGTCTTTTGTGCGCCTGCTGAAGAAAAAGAAAGTTCTTTCGAAAAGACTTGCGTATTTCTTATTTTTGTGATGTTATTGAAAAGTTTCTTGCTTTTAATTATTTGTACAATATCAAGTGATAATTAATAATGCAATTATTAAAAAACTATGAAGGGAAATATATATATATATATATTCCTTATCATTAGAATGAACATACTTTGCTCCCGAGATATAAAAAATTACTAATACTAATAATAAATTGTTACTCATTTCTGACCTTCAATCGGTAAATTATGAGCAAATATTGTAAAAGCAGTAACTTTAAAAGCCCATTCATACTTCATATTAATGATGAAAATTCATTTCGTATCATGTATACTAAATTCTAGCAGTATAAGGAATTAATATCCAGGTGAACCCCGATTCCCTTGTTAATAAATATTCATTATATACTTATTTTAATAGTCATAATCAAATTAATGCTGAAAATTCATTTCTTACCATGCATGTGAATTACCAGCAAGGGAACAATATAAGTATGAACTACCAGGCGAACACTGATTCTTTTGTTACTGAATAATTGTTATATATCAATTTTAATGTTTATAATCTGATTAATGCTAAAAATTCATTTCTTACCATGTATGCAAACTACCAGCAAAGGAAAATATAGGTATGAATTTTCAGGTGAACATTGAAGCTTTTGCTAATAAATAATTATTATACTTATTTTGATGGCTATAATCGGATTTTCACTTAATCTTGAAAATACGTTTCTCAATTTTCACACTTTGCTGAAAGACTTTTTATTTCATAATTTGTATGCTTTTTCAATATAAAAAATAAGAATATTTTTATGATAAATGCGGCATGCCATATCCAATGAAAGAGACAATGTAGGGGTTAGTTTCTATTAATACTTTCAGAATACGAATGAAAGTAAATATGTAGGCTATCCTTAAAGGATATTAATTTATAATATTGGTATCAGAAAAGGAAATAAAAACCAAAAAACTTTAATGCAAACAATTTTATGCTGAAATTTTAGAACTAAAATTATTACGTGGGGATTTTTTTTTTCGTACTGTATCGGTGTATTTACTAAATGTTGGTAAGCTGAAGATATTAAAGCTCTTAATAGAGCATTATCATCAGGTATTAATAAAATATTGAAGTATATTTAGTTAATTACAACCTCTGTTTTGAAATACGTGCATGCTTTCTAATAGCTTATTTATTAATAGAACGAATATAAAAATCTACAAGCAATTTAGCGGATAATACATTCTTTTTAAGCATACATATAGATTTATAACGTTGGTTAAAACATACTTTTAGTATAATTTGACAATGCTTTAGAAAGTTTAAAAAATCTTCATCCTTTAAAAAATTTTATTTTTAATGCGGTAACCTTTTTTTTATTTAAATTACAATTTATAAAATCATCTGGTTCAAATTGTAGAAAGTTGCAGAAGATATTTTATTCGTGATCTCTCCAAAAGCTTTTCAGTTTGCGAGCTAAATAATGCATAATATCTGGTTTTTCATTTACTTCACCAATTGAATCTTCGTCTACCCCAAAACCCATTTCACCTCCATCTTTTTTCCTAAAATAATTATTTGTAATTTCTTCTTCATCTTTCTCGTCTAAATCTTCTGCAATTTCCTCTTCTTCTTCACCTCTTTGAAAATCTACCTCACGATATTTGTCTTCTTCTGACTCATTTATTTCTTCGTCCTCATATTCGTATTCATAGTCGTCATCGTCTTCATAATCGTCATCGTCTTCGGGGATATATTCATCATCTTCATCATCTTCATCGTAACTTTCATCATTGTCATCGACATTTTCATCTATTTCGTTACTTTCAACATCTTCTTCAACATTATCTGTCCGACCTTTCTTAGCTTTTACTAAATCTTCTGCATCAAGATATAACTCAATATCATCCGTTTTAGCCATTTGATCATCTTCCTCGACATCGTCTACTTCATAATCTTCATCGACATACCCTGTTTCTTCTTCTTCGGCATTTTGATCCTCTAAAGATAAAATTTATATGTATAAATTTCTAACTTTAGAGGAAATTAAAATTTAGATTTTAATATTTATAAATTTGTTATGGTTAAATTTTTAATTTCGTGGTGCAGTTAAGAGGAAACACCTATTTTATTTTCTCTTATTCCGTTTTGCAGAGTGATTTTCCCAGTTTAGAAAAGAGACATTTTTTAACAAAATAGTTTATTTAAAATAAAGGTTATTTCTTGCAATTTATATTTATAAAGTACTTGGTTATAAATTTCCTACATTGACGTGTAACACTGGGTCGGCAAAAAAAATAAGTATTTTGGCTTCCGGCAAAACAAATATGTGAACTGTATAGGTCTGATGTTCCTAAACCTAAATATGGTATCCTAATTGTTCCAAGACATACCATTTTTCTAAAAACAATTTTCTAATAATAACAAATAATAAAGAATTCTTTAAATAATTTAGAATCTTAGATAAACATGAAAACATGAAAACGGTGTTTTCACTGTCTTAGATAACCCATCCATGAAATATATTATGAAAATATATTATGTTGATATTTGATGGCACCTGATCCCCCTTTCGCGTCCGTTAGTACCCGCTACCATATTTTAAATTATTTTACACTCTATCTTCGTTAATGTTCATACACATTTACTTATACGTTATTTACATATTGATATATACATATTTTTGTTTACACAATTTCCACTTATCTTTCCCAAAGTCATACATTACCTTAATTTTAAAAACAAGTCACCTCACCTAAAAATTGATACGTGATTCAGAAATTACCGTAATTTGAGTTAGTGAGCGGAATTCCATAAGGATCAACCATTATTTTCACAGAGAGAATTTTGGTGCCGACAGCGCAATTCAGGCTTTTGGTTTTAAAGTGGTAAATTATATTGCAAACAGTAGAGTACGCAGATCATCGCTAAGATCCATCCGTTTTATGCTATATACTTTACACACGAGTCACGAAAAAACGATTTGATCATTGAATATTATAGTATCCGACAAAACGCGTTATATTTTACAAAAGCTAAAAAGGAATACAAAATAATAGTTTTACTTTTGATTTGTTTTATATAGCATTTAAAAAATACATGAATTTAAGGGGGGTCCTGTACCCTTTAAACTACTATTTTATTTGAGTATTTCATAATACCTTTTTGATATATTACAACATGGATTTATCTGAAGGAAAATATTTTAATCAAGAAAAAATGCAATTCTTTCGCTAAAATTTCAAAAATTTAATTTTAAACCTAAGAAACTGATAACAATAAACAATAAATGTAGGAAAATTTTAAAACTTCACTTCGCTTACAATTTTGAACCTTTTTGCAACAAATTTTTTCATGCTTTTTTAGCTCACAGGCTATCAAAGCCTGAGAGCTAATGTGCCCGCCCGTTCTGTATGTATGTACGTACGTACGTACGTATGTATGTATGTACGTAACGCGATAACTCTTGATAGAAACATCCGATTTGCTGCAAAATTTTTTTCTAGGTTCATTGTGATAAGGCGCTTCCCTGATTAGTTTTGGGAGTTCATTGGTTAAGGATAAAGGGGGAAAAACGGGATTAGTCCAACCCCTTAATTCAGATAAATGGATTTTTCATGCAGAATAATTCGATTTGCTCCGAATTTGGTATACCGGTTTATTATGTTAAGGAACTTCCCTGATTAGTTTTGGGGGTTCATTGGTTAAGGATAAAGGGGGAAAAGGGGGGTTAGTCCACCCCCTTAATTCAGATAAATGGGTTTTTCATGAAGAATCATTCGATTTGCTCCGAATTTGGTATACCGGCTTATTATGTTAAGGAACTTCCCTGATTAGTTTTGGGAGTTCATTGGTTAAGGATAAAGGGGGAAAAACGGGGTTAGTCCACCCCCCTTAATTCAGATAAATGGGTTTTTCATGCAGAATCATTCGATTTGCTCCGAATTTGGTATGCCGGTTTATTATGTTAAGGAACTTCCCTGATTAGTTTTGGGAGTTCATTGGTTAAGGATAAAGGGGGAAAAACGGGGTTAGTTCACCCCCCTTAATTCAGATAAATGGGTTTTTCATGCAGAATGATTCGATTTGCTCCGAAGTTGGTATATCGGTTTATTGTGTTAAGGAACTTCCCTGATTAGTTTTAGGATTCATTGGTTAATGATAAAGGGGGAAGGAGGCCAGTCCACCCCCCTTAATTTATATAGACGGGTTTGTCATGCAGAATTATTCGCTTTGCTCCAAATTTGGTATACCGGTTTATTATGTTAAGGAGCTTCCCTGATTCGTTTTGGGGATTCATTGGTTAAGGATAAAGGGAGGCTAGTCCACCCCCTTAATTTAGATAAATGGTTTTTTTTTGCAGGATTATTCGATTTGCTCCAAATTTGGTATACCGGTTTATTATGATAAAGAGCTTCCCTGATTAGATTTTGAGGTACACTGGTTAAGTATAAAGGGGGAAATGGGGGCTAATTCCCCTTCACTTATTTTTT
Source organism: Maratus speciosus (assembly GCA_963932465.1). Classification (NCBI taxonomy): domain Eukaryota; kingdom Metazoa; phylum Arthropoda; class Arachnida; order Araneae; family Salticidae; genus Maratus; species Maratus speciosus. Next base: position 159,553,360 of record OZ010789.1, read on the forward strand.
TGAAGGGCATTATTCTTTAAAATAAGAGTATAATATACAATTAGTGTGAATAGCCTGTGAGCTCAATGCCATCAGTTTAGTTGGGCACTTTCCTTTTTTATTTTCAAATGTGATCTTTAATAGTAAGAAGTACATTTCCAAAAACTAAGTTAACGTAAGTAAAAACAAATTTCAACTTTGAATCATTTAATGAGAAACTGATCCATAAAAAAGCCTTTTTTGCATAGTTTTAATTACACTGATTGGCAAAAAGTACAGATCTAATATTCCTAATTCTAAATATGTTATCCCAATTGCTCCAACTGTTTTTCCGAGAAACAGTTTTATTATAATAACAAACAGTGAAAGATTATTATATTAATTTGCAAGGCTACATAAAATCGAAATCATGAAAAAAGTGCTTTCACTGTCTTAGATATCGGATTGATAAAATATACCATGAAAATCTAGTTTGTTGATACTTGTATCGTGCATTTTTATTTTTATTGCCCCCACCCTCCCTTTCGTGTCATAATTTGCTATTTACTATCCACTAATATATTTTCATTCCTTATGCCGCTGTCACCAGGGTAATCATATTTAAACATTTATTTACAGGTAATTTACATATTATTATCTACTTTTTATGATTTACAAAATTTCCACTTATGTTTTAGCGAAATATAAAGTACCTTAATTTTAAAAGCAAACCCTCCTACCAAAATAATTGTACGTGATACAGCAATTTCTACAGGTGGAATCTACAGGAATCAACTATTATTTTTACAGAGAGGATTTTGGTGCCGACCAGAGTTATCTGATCTTTACGAAACGCCACGGAGTGTGCCGAAACGACGAATTTCTATAACGGTGAAAATTGTATGTATTTTCCCAAGATTTGTCAACTATGTAGTGTTCTATAAGTCCCAGAGCATGAGAAACCTTGTGTGTTTTCCCCTTACATACAGTCTTACTCCGTCTTTAGGAGGAAATGTATCGGAAAAGTAGAAAAAACAAGTGAAAACCAAAAGCTGAGAAACTGATGAAAAACATTTGTTATGTGACTCCAATTTTTTATTCTCTTATAACTTATTTTTTAAGTCTTGTGAGCAATGTTCTGACCCTAGTTTAAAAAACAAAATTAACTGGGTTTTGATACGTATGTATGGCTTTCGAAATTAAAAAAAAATTTCGTCTTGTAAAGTTTAGATCCCACTATATCCCACAAAATCGTTGGTACATTCATTTTCTGTAGACATTTGAGGAGCGAGAAAATTTGGGATTATCCGTGCCCAGGTGTCACTTTGGCGGTTTGAGTTGTTTGACTGGATAAAAGACCACGTAAAGAAAGCATGATTCTGCACCAATTTAATTTTTTAAACAAGAAAGAAAAAACCATGCGTCAAGCATAGATTATAGAACACTTTCCAACACATTTAGAATAATGTGACAAAACTTCACCCGTTTAATAAGCTGAAATATGACGTCTAATGGAACCCTTTTGGAAACGCATAACACATTTAAAAATATAATTTCAGCTATTCCAATTTATAATTGGGACATTAGCCGAATTCTTTCAGCAGTCCTGTATATGATATATAGATTTGTACCCATAAATTACATGCATGCAAAAATTTAGTTCAGTTAGGAAATACATGCCACAGTTGAAAATTCCCCTCCAGCGATTTCCTCTAATAAGGAGACGTGAATTTTTTTGTGCAGCGCTGTATACGAGGTATAGAATTTATACACAGCGAGTAACATGCAAAAGATTACTTAAATTTAAAAGCGCATACCGAATTTGAGAACGCACTTCCAGCAATTAGTGTTCAAAGACATTACTGTAACCGATTTCTTTTGTTTTTCCCTGTAAATGAACGATAAATGCTATGAAGTAATATCTATAGTAATCTATAGTCTATAGTAATCATCTTCTAGTGAAATTCAGTGATTAATAGCAGTTTCAATACATATGAAATAGCGTAATGTCATTAAAATACACTGCAAACTATTTCCCCCATTGACCACAATGTAACGGAATTCTTTTGAGTGTCCCTTTAAATGAAAGATTAATGCTACACACTTTATATTAAATACCGAACATGCCACGGTAAATATAATTAACATATATCAATCGCGGGGATATTATAAGAAAGGACGTCATTAGAAACAGTATCACTCCTAATATCCTAGGTGTTTCAAGAGCTTCTTAAAATGTGAATTGATCTTTTCACTCCTCTTTACAGCAATGGACTGAACTTCGCTTGCGCATGCTTAGTATTTTGTTTTGTTTTTAACTATGTTTTCTATTCTAGTCAGTCATCTTTTCCCCTCTGAAAATGAACTCGTGTGCGTTCGAAAGATCTCAGGGTTATATTAAATAATATTTTTAGGGACGTTTCCGAGTAGTTTTTAATAAGTGTCATGATCAGTTTTCAAACTGAAATTTCGTTTTCAGGAACGCTTCAGAGTAGTTTTTAATAAGTGTCATGATCAGTTTTCAAACTGAAATTTCGTTTTCAGGAACGCTTCAGAGTAGTTTTTAATAAGTGTCATAATGAGTTTTCTCAAACTAAAATTCCGTTTTCAGGAACGCTTCCGAGTAGTTTTTAATACGTGTCATGATCAGTTTTCTCAAAGTAAAATTTCGTTTTCAGGAACTTTCCGAATAGTTTTTAATAAGTGTCATGATCAGCTTTCGCAAACTAAAATATCGGTTTTCAGGGTGCTATCCATTCTCAATTAAACATTTTCAGCTGCGCAATTGAATTTATATATGCAAGAGTAACAGAATAATATTGATTTTAATGTTCATGTTAAAGGTTCATGTTTAAAATTAAACACGATTTAAATTATTTTATGAAATATGTAAATAATTTCATGTTTTTGTTTTTTGTTTTTTGGTTTTTTTTTTGTTACTAAACCGTATTAGTAAAATTTATATAAAATATTAACCATTTACTCACGGCTTTGATTTCAGAAAACAGCCACAGCTCTACAACTCGGTTTTAAGTACTGAATATATTCGGAATTAGTCTTAACAACTTTACGAAAATTAAGATTTAGCTTAGTTTCAGGACTTCATTTTAAAAATTAGATGTCAGCATGTGAAGTTTTGAGGTTTTTACTATTTATTTTATTATATACATGTCTTCTCTCTTTCTAAAATTATGTTATTTAGATAGATTTAAAGAAAACATCATTCTTAATCTAATAGTATTTTTTGCTCCCATCTGCAATGTTTTGCGATAAATTAGTGTGGGATGTTCCTTTTTTATTTAATTTATTTTAATTATATTTCATTTTTATTTATTTTATTTTTACTTTACTTTATTTATTTATCTTGAACGAGCGAACTCGTATACTCATTTAACACGAGATAAACAATAATATTTTAAACTTTTAAAAATACATGAGTTGTCAGTGAATAATGTAGTATTCGACAACTAGAAAGCTAATTTTTAAATTATGGCATTTTTTTTTTAGCATACGTCACTCAGTATTACCATCATATACATAATAATCTTCGTCCATAGTAGAATCACCATTATTACCCGATTCATCCTCGAGCTTTAGTTCATTTCCTTCTTCTTCTTCCTCCTCCGGTGGATAAGGCATGGACAATGCAGAATTCAGGAGACAGAAAGATAGCACGAGACAAAACAACATTTTTCTTGATGATGCCATCCCTTCTTCTTGAAATCTGGGAAAAGAAAGTCCGTTTTAAAAAAAGATTTTCTTCTTTGCAATGTACAGATTGATTCAAAATTCCAAGCACAAACTTTAAGGGGAAGGGGGAGAAAAAGCATATTACAAGAAACAAGAGTCATAAACCTTTGTTCACTCAAAAATACGGGGTGAATATTGCAATGCAATCCGAACATAACTATTCTTCATAACTGTAGCAAAAATAAAGATATTTTAAAGAAATTTACCTTGCGTTGAGTAAAATGCAACAACAACATGAAAAGTAACGGATATGTACGCTTTATTTGTAAGTAAAACTGTATGTATTGTCAATTACATTCGGAGGTATGAAGGATCTAGCTCAGCACTATTTGGGTATAGATGGTGGGCATTTCTAGCGCTTTCCTTGATATCGTTACATTTCAAAAAGAAGAAAATAAGTCTGTTGTAAAATTTGTTAAAATATCCTCATTATTATTAAAATTATAAACGAAATTCCAAGTTCCGATTGGCAGGGCCTGATAATCATACAGATCGACTAGGACGCGGTCTAGGGCCCGCTGCTAATGGGGCTCTAAAAGGCTAAAAGGAGTAAAATGATTTAGAAACAAATTCTTAAATATACAGTTTTCTGCAATGATTTGCTCAAAAATGAAAAAGGATTTTGGTTGACTTGGCAACCGCATCGTAATATCTAATGATAACCTCGCTCAGGTCCTCCCCCCCCCCAACAAAAACCCCCTATGATATTGATTTAAGGTGGCCCTCGAAAAAGTGCTGGGTCTAAAAACCCAGACGACTTTAATCCAGTTCTACGGATTGGAAAGGAACTTCTTGTATTTATGACTGAATAAAGGGATTGTGACTCCATTTCCTATTAAAAAGAAAAAAAAAATGTTGTTGTGCGCTTTACCATCCCTTAAACTTTACACATACGATTTTCAAATACCCTTTATAACTTAATCAAATTCTAATAAAATATATATTTTTTGAAATTAATATGTGAAAGAAATATCTATTGTGACTTACATAAATTTTAATAAAACTTCAATTTATAGGAGCTTCAAATACAGGCATCCAAATTTCCATCTCATTCCACCAAGTAGTTTTTGAGTTATGCTTTAAAAACTGAACGCATTGGAATTTGCTTTGCAACGATTAAAAACGATTTTAAGATAAAGCATACAGAATTTTACATCTGAATAAGTCCTACACTATTTCGAAAAATGGCTTTCTGTTTGATATCTCAAGGTAACATTTTTCGAAAAATCCAAGTACGAGTTAAATTCGAAGAATCCAAATGAAAACTTTTCAATGCAATATTTTGTTAATGCATATCTTCATTATAAAATAAAATTCATGATTTCAAAATGTTAGAGGTAGCAATATATGTTTTTTAAATCTTTTTAATTTTTGAAACTGTAAGTATGTAAGAATCTGTACGGCGAAAACAAAATTATGAAACAATCTAATTTTGTCTCAGAATTTTAAAATTAGAATTTATATTATAAAACGAAACTTATTCGTCAATGATTCAAGCGTCATATTGATGGTGGCAACACCTGACCAATAAGTTTCGCTTTTAGTGCAATTTTTTTTTTTTTTTTTTTTACTTTTAAAATTGCAAAATTTAAGTTTTTACACCGTCGAATAGGGAACAAAAATGTTTTTTCAAATGTAATTTGTTTGAAAACTGTATCTCAATTTCCTGGGTTTTTTTTCGTGGTTTTTAAAATAATTTTCAAGCATGAATCTATTATATGAAAACTTCTTGTCTGTTTCTATTATACAGCTCTTTCTTCTAAAATTTGGAACTCCGGGCAAAAAAATTAACCCCAGTTATCCATGTGAATCCGAGAATGTCACATAGTGTCTCAGAATTTTAAAATTAGAATGAGCTTGTGATATATATATTTTTTTCTTTTTGTAATTTTTTAATTACTTTTTTGTAATGGTGGCAACTAAATTACTTCATTATTGTGCAGAAAAGGAAGAAAAGAAGAAATGATGTAGATAATCAGATTTTTTTTTTTTTCGTCATTTTCAACTAGACATTAAAAATTGAAATTATATTTTATCTGAGCAGTTGGTGTGAAAAATATTGCGATTGTAAGACATATTTGAAGAAATAACAACTTATTTTTCACGTATGTATGCTTCAGGAAACTTTATTTTAGAAAGCAAAAACTCGTCTGCCGGCAAATTAACAGAAAGCATTTCATGGTAGCTTCTTTAAGTTTTATATCCGATCAAAAACAAAGTCGAACAAAGGGAAAAAGCAGTAACATTTGCAAGGGACCGTGAAAAGTCGGAACAATAAAATGTTCACCTTTCAGCCAAGATTCTCTTTTATAGACAAATTACGTCTTCGCAGATTTTATTGCAAAAAGTTTTATTTTATAATCGTATCCCTTTAATTTTTGTAAAATTTTCGTAGGAGTTCTATCAAATCGAAATATACCATTCAAGGCTCATTATGCCGACTACAACCTCGAGGACGGACACATTTGACATGATTTTTTTTCTTTCCAATGGCACAAAGCTTATTTAGAGAATCCGTTTCGTTACAAATGTTTATTCGAATCACGTCTTCTGCTAGACGTATAAATTATTAAAGCTTTTAGATGTCATTCTTTCTTTCCCACATTTCAACAACATAAAATGAGTGGTTTGAAAAGTCACAAATCCTTTACTTGCTAAAAAATATCTACTCTAATTCTGACACCTCAAATACGATTTTTTTTAAATGATCAATCATTGTGGAAAGGTGTGAAAAATTTTACTCCTTAGTTATTATAACATTGCAGTTATTTTTTAGCGTTCAGTCATGATGGACGATTATTTAACTCTGACATTAATGTAAGACAAGTATATAAATTCTATTCAAAATACAAATGTGTGGAAAATTAAACATAACAAGTCATATTTAACAAGGCAAATCATATTAATATAAACATAAGTTGATTAATTTGCTCTGTTCTTTCAAAGTATATTTTTCCTTTTTTCCATTTTATTTTAAATGTGTATTTAACTATCGAATGAAGATTTGAAAAAAAAAAAAAAGCCAGAGATATTCAGATTTGTGCGTAAATATTTCATAACAATTTTGTTACTAAAAACCTCACGAGAGTTTACGGATACATTTTATCCGCTGAGAATGAAGTTAGTATTACAGACTACAGATACTACAGGCTTAACCCAAGCCCGAGGAGGATTCAGGCATTAATTAGGTGTGTTCTTAATTATATAAATACGTAGTACTTACAGTCGTCGTGTGGTCTGTCGTCTGTCTATCAATCTGGTTTGAAATTTAATGTGTATGATCTTCGCAGAATTTTGTCGAGTCATTTCAAAAAAATTTTAAATCGAATCAAAACTTAAAAAGATATTAAAACTATTCTCAAACTCCAAAAAAGGCAACTTTATATAACATAAGTTTTAATTTATTTTTGTTCGGAAATGCATGAAATTAGCAGGTGTTGTTGTTCAGAAACTAAATAAACGAGCTGTTTTCCTGGGGTTTTTTTTTTTGTTGTTGTTGTTGTTTTTTGTTTCAAACGCAGTAAATCTTTCAGAAGATAGTGTCAAAGTGTCAAAGTGGACGTTTTGAATCGAATTTCCGTACGAAAGAAGAATAACCACTCAAAAAAGTTTGGAAAACGCGTTTGTCACGTGATCCAAAATCGCTTATAACTCAATAGGTAATTTATTTAGCAAAGTATGTAAAACACAGTTCAATTCCAAATCGCTTCCATGGTCAGGCTTTCCAATTTTATAATCTTTCCATTAAAAAATGAATTTGTAAATGTTTCAAAACGTTTTGCGCTTGCTGGGCAGAGCAGTTGAGAACAGCCTTAATAAAAGTTTTCTTCATTCTATTAAATGCTGTCATACGTAATAAATTTAATGATATACCAAGATAGTAATGATTCTAGGTTGTCATGGTGATTGCGTCCTATTTAAGATGGAGTCCTATTACTTCCGTATTAATGAATTTAATATATGTAATCCTAATAAATTTTATATTCATGCATTTTTGCATAAGGATGCAACAGCTTTTGTATCAAGATCTGAATATTTATAAAATTAGTTATAGCACAACGTACTTCATTTTCCACGTTTGACTTACAATTTTCGACTTGTTTTTTACCAGTCTTCGGGCTCGAGCAGACTCAGACTCAAAGTGAAAAATTTAGTTATTTACAAATTGAAATAATAAAAAAAAACTTTCTGTGGGAAGAACAATAATGCAGTCTAATCTTTATAAAGTACTTTGCAATCCTTTAAAAATCTATCTGAAAGAGAGATTAATTGTTATTGATGGGATATAAGGAGAAATAATCCATCGAATTCTGAAGCCTTTGCATGCTCAGTATTAGTACGACAAAGAACATGTGGGATATTCCCAATGTGCACTTTTAAGTCCCTGAATAATAATTTTTATTTTAGTACATATTCTTGTTTTTTTCCATATACTGGGGGACATCCCATTGCATGACTGCATAACAAAATTAACGAGATAAATAAGATTTGGACGATGTTGGGGATCCAAATATCCAGGAAAACTCCTATACCGTTCTGTGTCCCTGATGGTGATTTTTAAGTTTGGAGCTGTTTGTATAAATTGTTTCAATAAAAGTAATTCGATGTAATCTTTTTCCGAAGCTGAAACTATTATTTTATATAAATATGTAGCAAAAAATTAACCTGCACACATTTTTATGGTTGTTATTATTTTTTAAAACTCTGTCCCTGGGTTTTAGATTCCTTACCTTCCCTCTTCTAAAATTATACAGAAAATCACTTCAGATTCAGCCACAGAATATTTTTCAATGCAGATTTCATGCAGAAGTATTCTAGTGAAAGAATGGCTAAAATTCTTTGGCAGGAAATTTACTTCAGAATTTAAATCAGCATTAAAATATCAATTTCAAGCATCGTGGCTTTATTGGTAGTCTTACCGCCCCAAGGCTTATTCCTGCTCTTTTCGAGATAAATTATTATTATTTTTTAATTTAATCCAATGTAAATAAGTTTTTCTAAAAATCAACGAACATTGTGGATGTCACTTAGTCTTAACATAATTTGCCTAAAAATAGGTGGTAATTTTCCTTACCGTCCCATCCTTACCATTCCTCTTTTTTTTTTTCTTACCGTCCCTTTTTTCCTATACCGTCCCCTTTTTTTCCTTACCGTCCCTTCTTTAACACTTCTTTAAGACAATGTTATACCAAAATTTTGTACTAAAAATACTACATTATTATTATTTCTCATTTGAATGTCCTGTGGGTACTATGCAAATTCATTATAAATAAAAATTTAGAAGAAAATAAAAAGTTTTAGTGGTAAAATGGTAAGGAAAATTAAACTCGCAAGTTTACCTTAAAGCCCAGTTAAATAAAAAAAAAAATTCGCTGCTGACCATTTTTTCTTTAATTTGAATCATTAAAACATAATTCTGTTAGATTAAAATGTTATTTTAGCAAGTTTAATTTCACCAGATTTTTATTTCTGAAAGTCAAAAGATTGTGAGAATGCCCGTGTACGAGAAAAAGAGTCTAAAATTTGTTTCAGACATATATTCTTGTAAAAAATCACATCATGTAGTTTTACCTCTATATGTGTTCCTCTTTAAGAAAAAGCTTAGAGTTTAGGTGCTGTGTATGTGTAAGCACATTATCCAAAAGCTGAATTAAACAAGAAATAAACACCATGTGTTGTACCCAGATAGCAAGCCTCTGGATATTGTGCAAAAAGTGTATAGAATAAAACAATTTACTGTTATTTCTTTGATTATCTGCTTTGCAATTTTATTAAAATTTCAATGAAAATATCCAATTATATATTGATGCATTCAAAAGTTTCAGAGCTAGCCTGCGAAAATTTACTAAAAAATCTTTATTGTACAGGGAACTTTGCGGTGCCCTCGTGAAAATCAAGATAAAATTTTCCAGCATTTTTTTTTCTTTTAGTAAATTCTAAAGAAAAAAGAGTCAAGGAAAAGTGCAGTGTGTGTGAGAGAGAATATTACAGATACAGAGACTACTTTCAAAGCAGAACTTTGTCTAATTCACTTCAATAACTAAATATATACAAATAAAAAAGTTATAGCGTTGAATTGTAAAAGATGTACACATTAACACCTTTAAATCTGGTTTTTTTCTATGGGAAAAAATACCATTTCAATAATGAAGAATCACTGTAAATATTATTACCGCCTACTATTATACAAAAGAATATATATAAATAGTCATAAATGTTGATCATATTTTTGAAAAAAAAATATTTGTCAAGTTTACTGAACTTTTTTTGTTCAATATTATCAAAGGGAAAATTTAACTGAAGAATATCACACTAATTTGAAAACCTGGGGTGAGTTTTACATGGTAAAAGATTAATCAATCTGTAATCTTTCTTAAGTTATTTAGCATTGATGAAATGAAATACACTTGACTGACGTGTGAATAATTTTCTCCTTAAAAAACCCCATAGAGTTTCGAAAACCAGTTTATTTACAAATGACCTCGCATTCAGAAGCAGGAATTAACGGAAGACTTAATAATTTTCTCTTTTAGAATATGTACACTGTTTTAATAAACATGTATTAAAAAACTGATCTTGCATTCAAAATCAAAAGTTTTTATGATGTACGATGAATATTAATTGAGATAAAGATTTGAGTATCGCATTTTGTATAGGTTCAATCCAGTTTCAAAATTATATATCTGATCCTCATATGTGATGAAAATGGCGGCTAGTTTTGACATTGAATATGCGCGCTAAGTGTGTGTTCGTGCGTGTGGATATTCAGGAAGACTATTGAATAAACATAGGTTTGAAAAAAAATATTTATATTTTAACTCAAATGAAGAAGGATTTAACTCATTTCATCACATAAATGTTAGGTTTGAGAAAGTATATTTCATTCCGGAGAACTAGCTTTTAATCATATTAACTTTAAAAACAGTTGTGATACCAGTGATAAAGATTTATTGAAAAATAAGAGTATATAAGATCAAACGGAAATGTATTAATATTGAATAAATTTATCTGAGGATACCACTCCCTTCTCTTTTTTCCTTAAACCAGCCCGATCGAAATTCGTGTCCAGTCGAAAAAAAGTTTTTCAATTTCTTAGTGCTATTTATATTGCATATTTTTGGGGGGGTACTTTTCGGTTAGCCGGGCGCCAGTGTTGATATACACATATATATATACATATATTGTATATATACACACATATATATATGCATGTACAGTAAAACCCGGATATAACGCTCTTCCGAGGGACCGGGCTAGAAGAGCGTTAAAAGCGGGAAAGCGTTAAATGCGGGAGAAGGTTTTCTGCATTTTAAAATTGAGAATATTAGATTATCTGCTTTAAATAATGCGGGGAATCATTTTTGTGTATTATTTAAAATAGAAACTCCACAGTCAAAGGTACAAAAACTTTCCTTCATTTAAAATATCACAAATTTACCATAGTGTTTACAAAGTGTATTATTATTTCAAATCAGAATAAGTAAAAGAATTGTTAGCATTAAAACAAAAGCTACAAAATATGTTTAACATTTCTAATAGGAATCTTTATCCTTATATTAAACATAAAATAAAATTATGAAAGAAATTAATAATAATATTTTGTTTTTAAAAAATGTAGCATTTGTATTCTTGAGCACTACTATGAGGACTATAAAATTTCACTTACTGTTTATTCTGTTTTAGAGAAAAACTATTATAGAGTTTCGTCTGACGGGTGCACGAACGACCACATAAAAGGGCGTTTCTGCTTTGTTTATGTGTCTTAATATATCTTCATGTGAAGAGGCGGTATCTATTGAAGCGGTGTATAGGCGGATAGTGCTAAAAGCTTCCATTACTTCAGCTTTCGTTGGGATGCGCTCTTGAACATCGCCATCAGCAACTTCATTAGGGTGCTCTTTTCTGCGGCATCCTGTACAGTGCCCCCTATAATGTCGTCAATGCTCCTAACGTTTCTTGTAATAACGTCTTTATCAATGTTAAGATAGTTCTGAAGGCTGTGTGTGTTTTCTGCAAGATGCTCGCAAACAGCTTGCCAGTTCTCGTTGTCTATAGAATCCGACCCCTCTTCAGCCGCATCCATATCGTCGGCGTCCATTATGAAGCCTGCCTTTTAAAAGCAATTTTGAATTATTTTAGGTTCGATTGCATCCCAAGCAGCGCTAAGGTATTAGTTCATGGCATCGAGGAGAGTTACAGACGATCGACTACTTTTAATTTCCATTTCATGTAGAAATCGTTCCACTATACGTTTGCGATAATGTTGTTTTAAAACCTTTATGATCCCTTGATCCATCGGTTGAAGTACGTTTGTGGTGTTTGCAGATAAAAATTCCAGAGAGACGTTTGAAATATCTCGTATTTCTCTCTCGGGATGCGCTGCGCAATTGTCTACGAATAGTATGACATGCCTATTTTGCTTCTGCATCTCGATATCAAAATCAGAAACATATTTAATGAACTGGGAACCCGTCATCAAAGCCTTACATTGATGTGCATAGTCACAGGGCAATCGTTTGATGTTCTTGAAACAGCGAGATTTGGCCGATTTTCCAATCACCAGAGGCTTGCGTTTGTCGCTCCCATCAGTGTTGGAACAAACAAGCACAGTCTCGCGTTTTTTACTGAGCTTCCCTCCATGGCACTGCTCATCTTTTAACGTTAAGGATTTATCAGGCATCGCTTTAAAAAATAAGCCAAATCCTTCGGCGTTATAAATATCACAACTGGTATAGTTTTTGATAAGCCTTGGAAGACTGTTCTTTTTCCAAAATTCTGCATTTTCTATGTTCACGGCAGCGGATTTTTCGCAAATCTTCTTGTACATAATGCCATGGTGGGTTCGAAAACGGTCTAACCACCCATTAGATGGAGTAAAATCTTGAATTCTTAGCTTTTGGGCTAATTCTGCAGCTTTTTTTTTTAACTATAGTTCCGCTGATAAGTATGTTACAGTGTTTTGACTCAAGAAACCACTCGTAGACGTAGATAACTTTTTCTAAATCTTGACATTTTCTTGTTTTTACTCTCTTATTCTTTTTTTTTTTTTCGCAGCATTTTTTTTCAATATCTTTTCTGTTTTGATGAAGAATCAGAAGAGACGACGGCGCGATATTCATCGATAACAGAAATTGTTTCTGGCTCAGAATAGGTGATTTTTTGTCATAATTTTTTAGAATTTCTATTTTTTTTTTTTCGAAAGTGTCAACGTCTTTCTTTTCATACTCTTAACTTCTATGGTGCATCTAATTGGAGTCGGCAGCGATACTACTTACTTATGTGTAAATGAAAAAAGAGAAAACAGTTTGTGTGAAGTAAGAGACAGACAGGTGCTGCTGAGATGGACGACATAAATTCTTTTGTTCTCTGATCCAATGAGAAAAAAACCACCGAGCCGGCTGATATTTTTTTTTTTACATAGTCTTTGGAAGTTGGATGGATGCTAATTCCACGTATCCTCTCTTTCTCTCTCTTTGTATGGGCGAGAAAATGAGAACCAAAGCGTAATATCCGAAATTTCTTTGTTCAAAGGACCAATAAAAAGCGCGCTAAAAGCGGGAAAGCGTTAAAAGCGGGAGCGTTAAAAGCAAGGACTTTTTACATTGTTCTTATGGGTATGGTTCAAGGGATCGGGACAAATAAGCGTAAAAGGCGGGAAAGCGTTTTAAGCGGTGAGCGTTATATCCGAGTTTTACTGCATATATATGGATACATACATGCATGAATATATACATATATATGTATATATAGCACTGGCGATTGGCTAACCGATAAAGTACCTTTTTTGTGCTAATTTGATCAGTTATAACGTATAGTTGTAGCTGCTAATCATTGAGCAAAAATGTCTTTAAATAAGCCTTTACATATTAAGCAATATTCTTTGGTAAAATGTCACTAAAATGCAAAAATGTAAAAAATAAAAAATTTTGCTTTTTGAGAACTTGAATTTTTATACATGAGACTGAAATTTTGTTAAGTTAATAATATTAAAATGTTTGATTTTCTAATAAAATTAAAAAAATTAAGACGATAATATTTTTTTTTATTGTTGTTCCTGTTGACGCAAAGCATGTTTGATTACATAGATGTATATTTATATTTTGTAGATTGTTGAATTAAGCTATAGTTTTAAACTGATTAAATAATCTCTAATAAATACGCATGAATGTAATAATAAATATATTGCTCAAATTATTTATATTTAACAGATAATTTGGAATTCCAACAGTATTGACAATTATTTACATTCAAACGCAAAGCTGTCAAAAGACACTTTTTGGTAGAAATAGGTATACACAAAGTCGTGGTAGAAACAGTGTTAATGTAGAATACAAAATAATATTATATAAGTAAGCATCGCTTAGGTAGTTCAAAACCTTTCCGATAAGACTTCAAACGCGGGAATTCTAATCAAAGCAGGTATATCGAAAGGAATAATGAACAGGCTTTTTATGTGTTCTCATAAGAGCGTTCCACCGTAACAAACAAGTTGGAAATTACACATCAAACGTGGAAAATGAGGTGCGTTCGTACTATAACTAGTTCTATAAATATTTTTTACGCCGCATATTGTACTGAATGCTTATTTTAATGCACTTCATAAGTGCATATCCATTTCATTCTGTTCGAAAGGCTGCAACATCATTAAAATGCACTTGAAATATTTTTTTCCTATTGGCCGTGATGTAATGGGAAACTTTTGACTGTCCCTGTCATTAAACTATACATCTAATTTTCATAAAAGTTCAAATGACCCGACAAAATTTTTTAACCATTATATATTTAAAACTTCAGATCATTCGGTTGTGTAGTTTTTGCTCTGTTATATGCGGACAGACAGAACGAAGACTAAAGGTGCTACGTATTTATACAATTACGAACGCATCTAAAAAGGATGACAGGGAGTCAGAAAAAGAGGGACAGTGGACACTACATCAGGACATAAAAATACAGTAAATCCTGTGGAAAAAGAAACCTGTCTATAACGGAATTTTGTCTTAAACCTAAAAAGCCCATGTTTCCGACATAAAGAATACCATACAAGTACAATGATAGAAAGAAAACCTGTCTAAAACGAAATATTCCTCTGGTCACTAGAGATTCCGTCTTCGTAGTTTTATTGTATTAGATAAACATAATAATCTTAAAGTGTAAAATCTGTTGAATCATAATCGCTAGTGATCGAAACCAAATTCCGTACTGGAGAGGTTTTCGTTTGAGCAGTCATAACTGTATTTTATTCTTTCCGTAAGGATCATGAATGTTTTACGTTCGAGACGAGATTTGTTAGGCAGGTTCCGTTTTCACAAGATTAGCGGATCTAATCGAACTCAGTAGATTAAAACCTGAAAAACAGAATCTCTCGGGAGCGGAAAATTTTTCTGTTATAGACAGGTTTTGTTTTAAAAGGTTAATGCATAGAGCTCTTCTCGATGCAGACTACCGAATAGCATATAGCGTATAAATGTGCAGAATTAAAGAATAACGTTATTGAACGACTAAGATAAATTTAAAAGTATTCATCACGTAAAATAGGGACTTTTGGCGACCGCGGAAAAGTGTCTTAAAAGCCTTGAAATTTGGGACATATTGCGTAAATCGGGAAACCTGGCAATAACAGTATAACAGAATTAAAAATCTCCCCGTATACATGTATACAAAATAAACTAGTCGAATGTGGCAATCCGAAAACTTTCTTCTATCACATACATGTTAATACTTCCTGAAAAATGCATTATAGCAGAGCCACCGGCTAGATGATTTATACCAAATCTAATCAGCAACAACATATGTCAACTTCTAATTGAATTTGAAGTTTGATGAAAATCCATGCATTAGTTTTGGAGATAGATCTATTGCGGAAATCGTGAAAAGTTCTGCAAAGCAGTGGCACCTGTTGGGCAATTTACATCAAAAACTTATCAGGATCAATTTATATCAGGGACTAACTAAATCTAAAGTCTGATGAAAATTCATGCATTAGTTTTTGAGATACAGCTATTGCGGAAATCGTGAAAAATGCAACATATTGGTAGTAGGAAGACCTGTAGGGAGATTTTCACGAAAAACTAAACAACACTAATTTATATCAGGGACTAACTGAATCTGAAGTGTGAGGAAAATTCATGCGTTAGTTCTTGAGATAGAGCTATTGCGATAATCATGAATAATTTAGCATAGCAGCGCCATCTATTGGGCGATTTACAACAAAACGTTATCAGCACCAAATTGTATCATGGACTAACTGAATCTGAAATTTTCTGAATATCCTTGCTTTAGTTCTTGAGATATAGCTATTGTGGAAATCATGAATAATGCAGCATAGCGGCGCAAACTTCTGTGCAATTTACACCAAAAAGTAATCAGCACCAATTTATATCGGGGACTATCTGAATCTAAAGTTTTATTAAATTCCGTTCATTAGTTCTTGTGATAGAGCGCCCACAAAATTTGTGCCACTCACAGACAGACAGACTCACAGACTTACAGACAGACACTTTGCACAAACATATTTTTAGGGATCTCTGACCCCATAAAACATGTAAATCCGTCGAAAACCGGAATTCGAAAATTTTCACGAATCCAGTACTTTCTTCTTGTAACGATAGAAGAAAGTAAAAAGGTTAAGCTGAAAATGTCAAAGAAAACTATGCTTTTTTTTTTTTTTTTTTTTTTTTTTTTTTTTTTTTTTTTAAGATGAACTGGTGGAACTACATAAAATATTTTCTTTTATTTATATATTGATCGTTTAAAAAAAAAAAAATCGAGAAACACATGCAGGTGAATTTTCAGTTGAATATTTTTCGAAGTAATGTGATTTTTAGGATAGAAAAAATAAATATTTAATGTAAATCTATTATCTATGTTTTGCTTTTTCTCTTTTCGTGAAAATCATCTTAAAATACACTAAATATAACAAAATAGATGTTTCATATAACGAAATTAAAAACTGTGTGATGCTTATTCCTGTTATTGACTGAATCGGTCATTTGAAAAGAGGTCAACTCTAATGCTATTGCATAGGTCCCTTTTCAAAATGACCGATTCAATTATATTATTTTCATACTACATGACTACAAATTATGTAGCAGAAAACTTTTCATTCACTTTGCAAGAATCATCATTATAAACCCCGCAGAATATTTCAAGAAACATTGAAAAATAGAAAAAATTGTAATTTTTTTTTACGTACTATTATGTCTTACAAGGATATAATATTATTTTATTCTTTAAAAGATTCAGTAGTGATAAGTTACAGTATTATATTAAAAGCATTACAAGAACAATCAGAAATTTAATGACTTATTCTATATCCCCGGGCGTTTAATAAGGATTTTGTTATTCAAATTACATTATTCACTTAATTCTTTAAGGACATTCAAAAATACCATTATTTTTTCTATAAGTCAATGAAAAAGTTTCTATGAGGAAAGATTCAAGAACACAGCCATTAATGAATAACAACAAGTAATCAGGTTTGTAAAAAGCTAGTTTTAAACTTATTTTTTAACTATAATTATTGAATTATAATATTATTATTTTAATGGCTTATTACTCGTACTTACTTACATTTGTAGTTAATCATTATTACTATCACTACATAATCACTATTAATCATGTTTTTGTGAACTGACTAGAAATTGATCTCCGATTAATTATCCGTTAAAATAAAAAAGTAATTATTTTATTTTTAATGATATTAAAAAAGACATACGTTAGCATTTCTTAATGGCATATGTTTGAAAAGACTATATATGCATCTATATGTATATCATAAAGTAACAACATGTGAGTGAGTAACGCTGACATCATATTGATAGTAACGATTTGATTAATAAATTTCGTTTTTATTGCATTTTTTTTTACTTCTAAACATAGCACAATTTCAATTTTTACACTATCGAATAGAGGGGAAAGTACATTCGAATGCAATTTGTTTGAAAATTGTATCTCAATTTACTAATTTTTTATGGATTATAAAATAATTTTCAATCATGAATCGCTGATGCAGACGGTTTTCAAATCGAAGAATCGTTAAAAATGGTCAAAATCGTTCCATTTAAAAAGTTTTATAGCAGCAAAAACTATACATAGGAATTTATCATTTTTAGATCATTTTATACATTAGAAGTTCCCGGTGCAGACTGTATTATTATTTTTTTTAATTTAACTCATTTTTTGTGGTGTTATATTTTAAATTCAAATTTTCAGCATTTCGAGAGATATTTTTTACAACTTTTAGAAAAGGGTATTATTTAAAATTGTTGCCAAATTTAAAAACAGCGCAAAGACTAATATTTCCTTCAAATTAAAAAAAATATTTACACGTGACTATTATAAACAGAAAAAAAACTTTCAAATGAGAATTAAATGACTACGCATTAAAACCAGGAAAATATTGATAATTACGTCATAAAAACTATATTTACACGTGAATTTTAAAAGAATTGTAAAATATAATATGCGTTAAAAGACTTACATGGAGAAAATTACGTCAGATTTAAAATTGCCAAACCATAATATTGCCAAACAGTTTAAATTTTAAAATATACTTGCACGAGACATTTTTCTCATATTTTGAGATAATCTTTTAAAACTAATCCATCTATATAATAAAAGCCGAAGTCATGTGACTGTCATCAATAGTTCAAGGCTGACCGCTTCACTTTTTATATGCCAAAAGAAAATTTCGGTACTTTTATATTAGTTGGGCGCAGGTGATAAATCGCCAAATATTCTTCCGTCGCCATCATTTCATTAAAAATATAAACCTATCACTCGTTTCATTTAAAATAAATCTTCATTTAAAATACAGAGATTTCATTTACCTCATTTAAAATACAATAAATAAATAAATAAATAAATATTTTTCCAGCATAGGTTCTTGGCGAGAAAAAAAAATTGACATCGTATTTTCCGGCAATCTATACCCTATTGCATATACATAAGCAATTTTTTCCATATGTATACAATTTATTTAATCTAAAGAAGCCAATAATCTATTTTTATATAGAGACAGAAGTAATTTCTATGTAAACAAATATTGTATAATATGTGTAAATAAAATGTTTATATGTAAATAAATACATATAAAAAAATAAAAGTTCACCAAGTTTGTTTTTATAGCTATTTATATATTTTATCAACTTATTTCACGTTCTGAAGCCTGAATTGCGCCAACCTTTAAAAAAAAAATAATGCCAATGCCCCTGTAATGGAAAAGTACCTAAATAAACAATTAATCGTAATAATAATAACATAAACTAAAATATTTCATTTCAACATCAAAGTATTGTTTCTAATTTACATTCAAATAAATATTAAACAAAAACTTAATTTGAAGAACAAATTAAAAAAACAAAATTTATTTCCTACATTGTTTAAGCCCGAGAAGGGACAGATATTAAGTTATTTCATTCAATTAGTTTTACATTTAATGTTAAATTTTTGTAACAAATTAGTTAAGCCAATTGAAGATTTAAAAATAATAAAAGTCCTTCCGGCCAGTGCCGGGAGGAAGAGGTAGCTTTCATATTCCTTATTTTTAAAAAGCCAACTTATATTATTCAAACACACGAAGCTCAATTAAGTGGAAACCGAATGTAGGAGATTCAATACTAATTTTTATCAATACTAAATCATTATGAATGAGAATTTCGCGAAATTAGTCAGCTTTATCCAAGCTGCTTTTATTTAAAGTCACTTATATTTGGCTGCCAAATTCGGCGATTTCTTAAAGAGCCTGCCATTTTAAGACAACATGGTAGATGAGGCTAACCAGTGATCTTGGTCGAGACCTTAGTAATTGCTGTGCACATGCTCACTCATATCGGAATCGGTTGATATATACGAGTGCTGTCGCAGGCAGAAAATCAGATTTTTCAAAATGTCACCCACTTTAGAAATTGAAACTGCTATATCTGAGCCATTTTTTATGATAAAGACAAACAAAAAATGCTCCTGAATCCTTATATCAAGGTCAAATACTTAAGAAAGAAATCTTTTTCAATTTCTAATTTCTTTGCACCTCACTTTAAATATATATTTTTTTTAATTTAATGGCCGCCATTTTGAAACAAGATGGCTGATGAAGCTAGCCAGCGAACTTGGTCGAGATATTGATGTATACTATCCACATGCCTTCTCCCATTGAAATAGGCGAATACATGTGGTATCGCGTGACAAATACAAGATCGTTTCAAAGTGTTAGCCATGATAGAAATTCAAAGTGCTATAATTCAACCACTTTTTAAGATATAAACAAAAGAACAAATTTTCAGAAACAAAAACTGCTCCAGAATCTTTGTATCAAGGTCAAACACATAAAAAAAAATCTTTTTCATTTTCCAATTTTTTAATACCTCATTTTAAATTTTAAATTACATTTTTAAAAAAAAATGGCAACCCTTTCGAAACAAGATGGCGAATGAAGCTGGCCAACGAACTCGGTCGAGACATTGGTATGTACTATGTACAGACCAAGTTACATTCAAATCGGTTCATAAATACGCCTGTTATCGCGTGACAAAAATCAGGTCGTTTTAAAATGTCAGCCACGATAGAAATTCAAAATGTTATAACTCAGCCATTTTTTTAGATGTAGACGAAACAAAACCTGTTCCGGAATCTTTGTATTAAAGTCAAACACATACAAAAAAAATCTTTTTCATTTTCCAATTTTTTGGTATCTCATTTTAAATTTAATTTTTTTTAAATTTTTTTAAATGGCCACCATTTTGAAACAAGATGGCGAATGAAGCTGGTCAACGAACTCGGTTGAGTTATTTGTATGTACTATGTACACACCAAGGTACATCCAAATCGGTTCATAAATACGTCTGTTATCACGTGGCAAAAATCAGGAGGTTTCAAAATGTCAGCCACGCTAGAAATTCAAAATGCTATAACTCAGCCATTTTTTAAGATATAGACGAAACAAAAACTGCTCCCGAATCTTTTTATCAAGGTCAAACACATAAGAAAAAAATATTTTTCCAATTTTCAATTTTTTGCTACCACATTTCAAATTTAAATTTTTCTTAAAATTTTAAATGGCCGCCATTTTTAAACAAGATGGCGGATGAAGCTGGCCAACGAACTCGTTCGAGACATTGGTCTGTACTATGTATAAACGAAGTTACATCCAAATCGGTTCATAAATACGCCTTTTATCGCGTGACAAAGTTCAGGACGTTTCAAAATGTCAGCTTCGCTAGAAATTTAAAATGCTATAACTCAGCCATTTTTTAACACGTTCACGCCGGCGCGGTGGGTCACACTCGACTGTCTCTGAGCTGCCAAGTCTCCGGCTTCTTAGATACCAGTATTTTAATACAGAAAATGTTGTTCTATTTAATTAGAACAATTGGACGATTTAAAGGAACAATATTTTCTCTAAAATAATAGTGGTGTGCAAAAAGCCGGAGACTTGGCAACTCTGAGACAGTCGAGTGTGACCCACCACGCCGGCGTGAACGTGTTAAGATATAGACGGAAAAAAACTGCTACGGAGTCTTTGTATAAAGGTCAAATACATAAGAAAAAAATATTTTTCCATTTTCAATTTTTTGGTACCACATTTCAAATTTTAAATTTTTTAAAAATTTTTAATGGCCGCCATTTTGAAACAAAATGGCGGATGAAGCTGGCCAACGAACTCGGTCGAGACATTGGTATGTACTATGTACACACCGAATTACATCCAAATCGGTTCATAAATACGAGAGTTACAGTGTGACATAGGTCATATATATATATATATATATATATATCAATTTTGAACGGAGGGTGGTTTCGGGGTCTGGGGGTCATGATCGATGAAAATATACCGGCATTTTTTGAAATCGCTTTCCTCCGAACGGCTGCAATAGGTAGCTTTTTGTAAAGAAAGCTACCTAATAAAATTCATACAATATGAATCTTAAAACACCCTAAAAACTCAGATTCCGTTCAAATGAAATCGAAATAAATCTTAGACTTCTTCCATTTTTAATTGGAAATATTTGTATTGCAGATTTTGTATTATGTTCATGACAATTGTGCATAAAATGATAAGATGAATGCAAAATACAAAACTTTAAAAAAAAGTCTAAGATTTATTTCGATTTCATTTGAACGGAATCTGAGTTTTTAGGGTGTTTTAAGTATCATATTGTATGAATTTTATTTTTATTTTTAAATCTTCAATTGGCTTATCTAATTTGTTACAAAAATTTAACATTAAATGTAAAACTAATTGAATGAAATAACTTAATATCTGTCCCTTCTCGGGCTTAAACAATGTAGGAAATAAATTTTGTTTTTTTAATTTGTTCTTCAAATTAAGTTTTTGTTTAATATGTCAAGTTTTTTAATAACTACAGCACTCTGACGAACGCATTTCAAAATTAATAGAGAGTATCATCATCAGGCGTAGATGTATGCGGTATTGCATCACAATGTGGGATGCAGTTTACCAATGTATAATTCAAAATGTTTCACCACTGTAGTAATGCAGATTGCGGTAGTTTGGACAAAAACTTCCAATCTGAACGTAAAAAATGTATAATCAAAACATAAAAAATTAACTGCACTTAAATTTAGATACGCTATTTCCCACTCAGGAACGCTATGAATGTAAATGTAAATTGTGTGGAATCCTTACTGCTAATATTTAACAATATTATAGCTGTGATACAGTAAAAAATAAAAGTTTTAATTAAATTTTTAAACCTTATTCTCTCCCAAGGGATGATGCAAACACATTAGAATATTATTATTAAGTTTAACTTGGGGTATAAATAGTTCTCATTTCGGAAAAAGAAATACATTTTAAAATTTAAGTTATGTAATTCCCCACTAAGTTCGCAAAAAAAGCTATCCATTAGAAATTTTTTACTAAAATATAAACTTGGCCAAAGCAAAGACTTATTTTGAAAATATCCTTTTTATTTCCACTATGACGCCATATTCATCTTTTTAATTTTTGAAAAAAAAAAGAAAAAAACTAGCTCAATTTAATATTTCACGTGAAAATCTTTCAACTAAAAAGAAATAAATTATTATTACGGCTTTTGAAATTTTTGCAACAATAAAGTAAAAATGTTACATTTTCTATGAAAAATGTCCGTTGATTTTCAATGAAAAAAGCGAAAATTTGAATTCTTAAGAAAAATATTTGAAAAATGCAAAAAAAAAAAAAAAATGGCCCATGTTTTTCTCTGTGTTATAATCCACCCATATGCAAAGGTATTTTACCATTCGTTTTGACCCTGGCGTCAAGCAAACGTTTTTAGACTTTAAATTTATAATATCATTAGAATTAGTAAAGAATAAAAAATGAGTGGCATCAGGGACAAAAAGGTGGGAAGAAAAAATGAAAAAGTTATGATCTCCATAGGCTTTTCCATGTTAAATTAACATTGAGAAGTGACACTGGAAATAAATAAGTATTGCGCTGCCGCGCAATACTTAAATATATTCCAAGATAATTTCAATTGAAATTAAGTTGACATCTTTCTATTTCACTTCATAAAGTAAACAAACACAAGAGATTCATTTATCATAAACAGTAGAAAATATTAGACCAAGGTGGTAATCATTCGCAAAGTAGGTTCTCCAACAATGAATGGACAATATTCTTATGACGCCATAGTAGGTATTTGGCGGCGCTAACGTTTGTTAACGGCTTGCATTCACGAGGGTTTTATTTTGGTATTTCTCTTAGTTACGTTAGTATATTGTCATATTTATGAACTCAGAAATCAAATCTATAAAACAAAAGTATATATATTCATTATTTAGTTATTAAGTAATGAAAAAAATTATGAATGGATGGTTTGAAAAAATTAAATAAATTTATTAATATTAAAAAATAACATTGAAGTAACAGCATGTTTAAAGTAGAATAAGTTCAATTTAGATAATTTATGAACAAATCTCAGTTTAAATACTTGAAGTTTCACTCATTTTACAGCTACGGAAATTATGACGTATTTGTCAAAAAAGACGAAATACGCATGACAACAAAAATGCATGAAATGTTATCAAGTTCGCAAAGAGTTCTTGATTTCTCTATCAGAATCGTTGGACTCGGGAAGGATTGAGCAAGTCAATTAGTTTCAGAATGAAAGTAATATGATCCAGTGCTTAGCATACATTTAAAGGAGACCAAACTGGTCGCCAGAGGCGGCTAGTATATATATATTACGCTATCATACGTGGCACAGAAGTCGCGATTATTTGTTAATTGTTTAATGGCAACGCGAGAATGAAACGCATCTCATTGGTTATTGAACAGCATTTAATGCATCTTCATATCTATAAGGGTGGTTACCATAGGAGGACCCTTTCTGTCGCCAAATGCCGCCAAATTTGTCGCCAACTGATAAAAATCTTTCGAAACACATATGATCATAATCGTTCAAAAAATGTTTCAACAACCTCCTGTGATTTATATGACTCTCGCCGCTATAAAGTAACAATTCTATTAATACATTCTGTTGCAAAAAAAAAAAAAAAAACATATGCACCCCCAAAAAGAATTGACTAACTGATCAATGGAATCAATACTATGAAGCTTGATATGTAAATAGTGTTTGTTTAGAAGAAAAATGATTATATATTCAGAACAAAAAACATTTTATTGACTAGTAGCAGCAAAAAGTATGTCGATTTAAGTAGGTTGTAAAGCCACAATTGGCAGCTATAAAAGCCAATACTCGGTGAGGAATGGAGTTTATTAAGTTACCGATGTCCCTCTGTTGTAGATTCTGCCATAAGTGTAGCAGCTGATAAACTAGTATTTCGAGACGGTTGAAGTCGCCTTTCCAGCATGTCCAAAACATTCTCTATTGGAGCAAGCTCTGGTGACCTGGCAGTCCATGGAAGGACATTATATCCTTGTAGACAATATTGCGAGAGTTGCGCAGTTTGTGGCCGAGCGTTATCTTGCTGATAAATGGCACCTAAGAGACTTGATCTTGATATCATAGGCCGTACCACCGGATGTAAACTGTCATCTACATACCTGTATTAGAGTACCATCTGCCATTAGAGTACCTTGTAGCACGTTTAAAAGTGATCAGCTGCCCCAGCAAATCGCTAAAAGAATGTTTCTCTAGGTGTTATGACAGTGTGCCGCTCAGTAACAAATGCAGGATTTCTGCAGGCTGACCTCTCTGCCTGCACACACATACGATAGTCACCAGCACTGAGAGATAAGGGGGATTCGCCGATGAATATCACATTTCTCCACAGTCAGCTACAGCCCAGCTTACTCGAAATCGACACCAGTCCAGACAACACCGCCTATGTTGAAGGTTTAGATGCAACTGCCTAAATGGACGTCAAAAATTGAGCCCAGAGTTGGTCTGTCATCTAAGAATGGTATGCCTCGATACCACTGCATCCATATCAACTGGTAAATTACGTCCAATAGATGATAGTGACATTGTTGGTGTAGATGTGGCTGCTCTTCTGATTGCTCGATCCAATAAAGCATTTGTGGCCCGGGGGCGTCCTGAGCCACTGCAGCGGTTGGCCGTGCTTTCTCTGATCCACGATGCCAACACCGCGGAACCACAATATCGCTTCGACCAAACTGCTGGCAGATATATCTGTTGGACCAACCCTTTTCTGAGGCCTATGGTTCGACCCCTTTCGAAGCATATAAATGTATGAAAACGGGTAGAAAACTGGTAGATTTATAGAGAATTATATGACAAACACACTGAAGCATAGGGAGTTTTTTTTTAATTATTAACAGTATTTTTAAGAATTATTTTAAGTGCTATTTAATGTTGAAATAACATCTCGGTTAAAAAAGTTTTATAGGATCAAAAACTATGCAAAGCTATTTAACCATAGTTTGGAGGCACATACTGAATCGGTTGTGGTGTGCAGTGTCTAATGATTTTTTTTTTTTAATTTGTCTAATTTTTTCGAAGTTATAAAAAAAATTTTATTCAAAATTTCCTTAACTGAATAGAAATTTATTTCATATTACGAAAAATCATTTTTTTTTCTTTTTACCTACAGTTGTCAAATTTTTAAAAAGCGCAAATAATATCTCCAAACATTTTACGATTGAAAAATAGATTTACAATATTAAAAATGAAAGAAAACTTTAAAATAATTAATTTATTACGTACAAAAAAATTTTAATGGATACAGTTTAAAGGGCTTAACTTTTAACAGGCTTAATAATTTTGGAGAAGTGTTAAAGTGATTTGCAATCAGAAGCAGAAGCCCAAACATAAACATGATTGGCTACTGGTAAATATTTTTGTCGATTTATCATCCTGGCTCGTAAAATATCGTAATTTCTCGCGTATCCGCCGCGACTTAGTTAAGTCTTTTTCATACAGGAAATTTTACTAAAAAAATGAAGTCAAATATGTGCGAACCAGAAGAAAGTCGCATTTTATTTAAAATAAATTCTAGTGAGAAATCGAGTTATCAGAGGTGCGGCGGATACGCGCGAAATTACGGTACGTAAATATCGAAAAAAGTGAAAAACTTGCCAAACAAGGGCAGTCAACTGCAAACCGCTTTCTCTTTAGCTTTACTTACTGGTTTATACACTCTGCTGCAAGGGAAAAAAGAAAAAAAAACACCCAGAAAGAATTGAGCCAAAGCTACGAAACTTGGCATGCTGATGTAATTTGATGAATTATGTAAATGATAAACACTTCAGCACGACTGACCGATGGGGGCTTGTGCAATGCGCATTTAAATTGCGCAACAAGCAACATTTATAAGAGCCGGTACTCGAATTATCGGGTGATTAGAAGTGGACTAAACTTATTGATACACGGGATTTGAAAGAATGATACTATTAAAACGTACTCGACGACACTACGAATATATATATATATATATATATATATATAAGCCATAAAAAGTCTCGGTCATAATAAATTAAATTACGGCAGCGACAGCAACAACGTTAGTTACTTTTTTTACTTTCTTCTTTAAAAAAAAGTATAATCTAAATTTTTTTTTCTAAGTCCGTTTTTCGACGGATTTGCATGTTGTAGGGGTCGGAGATCCCGAAAAACATGTTTGTATAAAATTTTTGTCTATCCGTGTGCCGGCACTGTACCATCGAAAAATGTATGAAGAATTGAACCAAATTTTGTGTGTAAGTTTTTGGCTATAGCCGGCAGGTCCTCATTGAATTTAGAAATATTCCGCGGAAAGGGACGATGCAATAGCAATTTTTGTGCCATCTTCTTTATTGTGTGCATTACAATCGAAATATGTATGGAATTATGCATAGAATTTAACCAAATTTCATGTGTATATTTTGGCTATGGACAGCAGGTCCTGCGTGAATTTGGTAAGAATCCGCCGGAAGAGGGTGCTCTACATGCGTTTTTTCTCGATTTTCCATAGATCTATTGTATATCGGCTGTTCATGTAGCGACGAGCAGTTCGCATACAGCTAACCCGGCGATTCTGAAACCACTGAAGGTACAACAGAATGACGAAAAATATTGATTTTATTAAACACCAGCTGAACCGTCTGGCATTGCCAGGGCTCGTCAAGACATATTAAAATGGAACGGCAAGTTAAGATGAAAATCAAAAACACTGAAGTTTTAACAAGTGTTACAAATTTTTGAAATATTAACGTGTATGAGAAAGAGGACTGGGATTGGCACATCCGAATAGTTTTTTTTTTTTTTTAGAGAAATTCTAGAAAATAAATACTGATACCGCAGAAATGTTATAAAATTGTGAAATTTAACCAAAATAGTGTCGTTCTTAAACCAATAATTCTATAAATTCTTTGATAAATTGTTTTCCTTATCTTTAACCCGTAAGCACACGCGCTGGGATAAATCTCACCCCAATCGCATTTTTTCTTTTAAGAAAAAGGATAATTTTTTTAGAATATTTCTGGCCTGCCTTCTACCTTTCAAAGTCAAGGTAGAGAAGGGGTGGGTGAAACAATGTCTTTTCTTTGTTCGCTAGAAGGGAAGAAATATACTTATTGGGATTAAATAATCCCGTGCGTTTACAAACGTTTCATTTCGTTACATTCATTTTTTACGGGATAACGCACACTAAAATAAATTTAATGAAAGACTAACATAAAAGCTACTTCTATATATTGATGAAAGGGTATTAAATGTAATGAATATCAATTTTGTGAAATAATTCATCTTTTAAGGTATGAAACAAATCTATTGCATATTTGAAAAAAAAAAAAAAAAAAAGAAAGAAAAAAAAACGTGATTTTTACACAAACTGCTACAAAATCTGAAAATAAATATGAAAAGCATGATTTTTTCCCTAAAAGAAGTAGTACTGATGTATTTTAGAATACAGAGCAGTAGATTTGTTTTTAAAATGCATTTAGTCAAAAATATAATGGGAGACAAAATGGAGATGTTTATCCCACGGGTGTGGTAATGTAATGGAAAGGCTCGTGTGCCGACAAGTTAAAATAGTCAGACATTCTTCAGAACAGTTGCTATTTGATCGGTATCTGTTAAAGGTTTCGGAGTTGTTGTTTTTTTTTGGGGGGGGGGGGGATAAATAAAAGAAAAAACAGAGATGACAAGTAAAAAAGGAAAGAGACAACGTGACTAAACGTGATAAAAGAAAGAAGTCAAGAAGTAGTTCACCTTGTAACTGAAAAAACACATATCAGGCGGCTAACAAAATTAAATTAAAATACGATAACACGGAGAATCCAAACAACATGCGTCATACAGGGTCAACTCTTGCTTCTGTTTATACCATAATACACATAATTAATTATTATATATATTTTTTTTCTTTCTAGGTTAAAAACATTTTAGAATCAACGATAAAAAGACCAATATCAATTGAACCAATGGTTAAAAACCTTAAAAATAATAAATCCAATTTAAATAACCTAAGGGTACCTTTTAAAATGTCAAAAATTCTTTTTTAACACTTTCCAACAAAGTTGAAAAGTGTTTATGACTTCGGTTTGTCTGGCAGTCTGTACGCTTTCTAACTCTCGTAAATATACTCAGATTGCCCTGAAATTTGTGGATGTTATTGACGTTTACCATAGCACGATCCCTATTTCAAATGAATTGTAGCATGCTTAGTTCATCTACAGGGACAGTCAAAAGTAATCCGTTACATTACGGCTAATGGGAGAAAATCGTTTCAAAAGATTTTTCATGATGTTACATGCATCCAAACATAACAAAATTTATATGCATTTATGAAGTGCGCTAAAATATACATTCTGTAGACTATGCGGTGCAAAGAATAGTTATTATTCATTTACAAGGCCACACAAAATAATTCCTTTACATAATGATATAGGGGAGAGGAATTGTTTGCGGCGTATTTTAATTAGATTTAACTATTTCATGTATAATGAAATTGATTTACGTCGCTGAGGTTTACTGTAAGTTATTTCATATATAATACGAAGTGCATAGCATTTACAGGGACACACAAAAGATTTCAGATACTATATAGTATCCGAAGTACTGTACATTAGTGGTGATTTCTGGAAATGTATTTTCAATTATGATATGTGCTTTTATGTTTCACTATATTTATGCATACTATATGGTGTGTATAAATGCTATAATTTATATACAGGGCAGCACAAAAGAATTCGTAAGGGTTCTGGGTATGAGCGCAAATTGCTTAAAGGTGGTTTTAAAATGAGATATGCATTTTTACGCTGAATTGCATTTAGTTTATTAAGAAATGTTTGTAGAATATAGATAAAATGATATACAGGGATACGCAAAGAAATGGATACATGCCGTCTATGGATGATAATTTCTGGAAATGTGATTTCGGTAATTTTAAGGGTGTTTTAGTTTAACTTAAGTTTTAGCTAAATAGTGGCATTAATAAAGGTACTAGATAAACTACAGGGCTGTACAAAAGTTTTCAAGTATGTTTCCATATATTAGTATAAATTGCTGAAAGAGGCATTTCAACCTGTTATGCGTTTTCGTGCTAAACTAAATTTTCCCATTATATAGTATATCTATCAACAACATACAGACCAAATATAGGGCTGTTCAAAAGAATTGGAATGCATATTTGGCCATGGAGGGTAACTGCTGAAATCATATTCTAAAATGTTTACTTAGTTATCTTATTTACCTTATTTCCCTAAATAACGAAGTTTTATTAAAGCTTTCAGGAAATGTTGAAAAGTGTTACATAATCTATGCCGCACGCATGATTTTTCTTTCTTGTTTTTTATATAACTTATATTAAAATTTGATTCTTTAGGAACATTTTAAAAGAAACTCTCATGCAAAGCTGAGCTTTAAAAGGAAATGTGACCAAAGCAGTTTGAGCTCTCTTTATAGTAAACTAGCAAACCCCGCGGCTTTGCTCGCGTAATAGTTGAAATATGCCAAGTGATATTTGCATCAATATTTTTTATTAGAACACTTTTTGAAATAATTCAAAAATACAAATTAAGCCACAGTTTAACTAAACTTCATTATAAAAGTGCAATAGACAGAAATGAGATTTTAATTAATAAGGAGAACTAAAACTAATTCCAAATAAATGATAATTTAGAAAGTATTTTGAGACTTTTATGCTCATTTCATACGCTCATTTCAGTATTCATTTGAAGCTTTGAATATTTTAGAAACCATCTTAACATATATGCATCTTAAAAATAATCATCATGTCAAATTCCTAGCTTCTTGTCTAACAGTCTACCAACTCTCTGGTGTTAATGGCACCAATATAAAATGCCGAAACAGAGTTGAAATAGAATGTCTCGAAAAATGTTGAACCAGAGACTGTCACCATTAATTTTCCAACATTAACCTTGAAATCGGTTGGTATTTCCTAATATTCTATAGAAAACGGAATTTAAATGTTTTTAAAGGCTTTCTTGTTGTTCCTGCCAACCAGGTGGTACACTGTTAAAACTGGATTCTTAAAAATAAGTAAAATGTACTCATTTTTGAGTACTTTCCGATCTTATAATAGCTCCGAGTACTTAACTCTTAAATTTGAGAAACGCATATACTCATTTTTTTTAGTACATACAGGGACTCGAAAATAAGTATGTATAGGAGCACCCATACACTATAAGAAAAAAAAAGCGAAATTACAGAGAACCGACATATCACCATTTTTAATTAAGGGTAATTTTGAATTGCGAAGAACTACAATTTTTGGAGTAAAGAACAACGAAATTTACTATTTTAATTCTTGAAATTTTGTGCATGAGCCGCCTCGTGATTTGAACCCGATTCCTCTAGCCGGGAGATCAATATTGAACTGACTGTGCTATAAGAGCAGTTACCAGCTGCTTTCAAATGACACCTTTTATGAATCAGCAACGGAAGATTGCTAACAGCAGAGATGAATTTTCCCTTTCTTAAATATTTTAATTTCTAATAAAACAATTTTTAAACTAAATTTTCTTCTTTAACATTTCTAATGAAATTGTAAATAAATTTGAAAAGTGTGTATTATAAATTAAAAATTTTAACAAAGATAGACATATCTTTAAATAAAAGCTTGGAAATCCCTACTGTCAATTCGGTATAAGAAAAGGGTTTATCAGAAAACTCATATTTTTGAGCACATAGGATTTAAACATGAATATTAAGAGTTAAAATACAAAATATATGTATTCATTTCTGCATACATTTATAAATCAAGTATAAGTATACACAACTTCAAAATATCATGTTCTCGTTTCTGAATTAATTGTACTTAAAAAAATCGAGTACAAAGAAATTTTCATTTTTAAGTAGATTAATGCTCCTTCTTGAAGCAATTGTACTTAAAAAATATGAGTACATAGAAATGCTCATTTTTAAGTAGATTACTTTTAACAATGTACTTCTTTTTGAAACAATTGTACTTAAAAAAATACGAGTACATAGAAGTTCTCATTTTTAAGTAAATTATTTTTAACAGTGTAGTCACACCGGCATAAAATATAGCCCGTATAGGATCAGGGACTATCATTCTTGATTCGCAACCAATAACTTTTGTAATCGGTTTATTATGTCCTGAGATTCCATAGAAATCGTAATTTAGGACACTTTTAGAATGCTTTTTGCTCCTTTCCTTCGCTTCACCCCTTTTTAAATTTGAATTTATTTTCGACTGTCCTTAGAGGACATTTATGTTTTGCTACCGTGCTATATTTAAAGTTTCAAGCCTCTTCAGTACCGCAGAAATCGCAATTTAGAAAGTTTTTTGCTCTTGCAACCCTCTAGGGGTTGTGGCACCGACATAAAATATAGCTTATGTTTGAGCAGTTTCTATCACCATTAATTTGCAACCATTATGTTTGAAATCGGTTTCGTATTTCACGCGACTGCATAAAAATCGTAATTTAGAACGCTTATAGAACGCTTTTCGCTCACTTCATCTTTTTAAATTTGGAATTTTCTTTCAACAATTCTTAGAAAGCATTTGCATCTTTGAAGTAATTCCCATTCCAAATTTAAAATGTTAGACCTCCTCAATAACACAAAAATCGCAATTTAGAACATTTTTTGCTTCTGTGACCCCCAGGTGGTAGTGACAACAGTGTAAAACATAGGCATGCAAACATGTTGGCAGCTGTCGGGGACTGTCACCATCAATTTTAAACCATTACTTCTGAAATCAGTTTATATTTCCTGAAATTGCGTAGAAATCGCTATTTAGAATGTTTTTAGAACTCTTTTCGTTCATTTTCACCCCTTCTAAATTTCAAATTTTTAAGGAACTCTTCTCAGAGAGTATATACATCTCATAAGTAATTATCATGAAAAATTTCAAGTTGCTAGCCCATTCAGTATCACAAAAATCACAATTTAGAACGTTTTTTAAAATAGAACCGCAAGCTGGTAGTGACGCTGACATGAAATAGATCCTACATTGCAGCAAAGGCTGTCATCATCAATTTCCAACCATTACTTTGAAATAGGTTGGGTACTTTCTGAGATTGCGTAGAAATTGGCCATTTAGAACGTTTTTTAGAACGCTTTTCGCGTATTTTTACCCCTTTTAAATTTCGAATTTTTTAAGAAATGTTCTTAGAGATCATTTATATGTTATAAATAACTACCATTCAAATTTAATGTTTCTAGGCCCTTAAGTAACAGAAAAATCACATTTTCGAACGTTTTTTTGCTCTTGCAGCCCCTTTAGGGGTAATGGCACCCACATAAAATGTAGCCAATATTGTCGCAAGGATTTTCACCATCATTTTGACACCATTATTTTTAAAATCGGTTTGGTACTTCTTGAGATTCCGTAAAAATCGCCATTCAGAACATTTTTTAGAACGCTTTTTGCGCATTTTCCCTGCTTTTAATTTTCGAATTTTTTAAGAAATGTTCTTAGAGATAATTTATATCTAATAAGTAATTACCATGCCAAATTCCATGTATCTGGGCCTTTCAGTAACACAAAAATCGAAATTTCGAACGTTTTTTTGCTCCTGCACCCCGTGTAGGGGCAGTGGCACCGACATAAAATGTAGTCTATATTAGCGCAAGGGTTGTGACCATTATATTTGAAATCGGTTCAGTATTTCCTGAGATTGCATAGAAATTGCAATTTAGAACGTTTTTTACAACGCTTTTTGAGCATTTTGACCCCCCTTTTAAATTTCGATTTTTTTAGGAAATGTTCTTAGAGATCATTGATATCTTATAACTAACTACCATTCTAAATTTCACGATTCAAGGCCCTTCCGTCACGCAAAAACCGCAATTTCGAACGTTTTTCTCCTGCACCCCCTTTGGGGTAGTGGCACCCACATAAAAAATAGCCTATGTTGGGGCAAGGATTTTCACCATCATTTTGACGCCATTATTTTTTAAATCGGTTTGGTATTTCCTGTTGTGTAGAAACTACCATTTAGAACGTTTTCTAGAACGCTTTTTGTGCATTTTCACCCCTTTTAAATTTCGAATTGTTTAAGAACTGTTCTTAGACATCATTTATATCTTAAAAGTAACTAATATTCCAAATTTCATATTTCTAGGCCCTTCAGTAACGCAAAAATTGCATTTTTAGAACGTTTTTTGCTCCTGCACCCCCTTTGGTGTAGTGGCATCGACATAAAATATAGCCTATGTTCTATGTTGGACTAACACCATCATTTTGATACCATTACTTTTGGAATCGGTTCGGTATTTCCTGAGATTATGTAGAAACTACCATTTAGAACGTTTTTAGAACGCCTTTTGTGCATTCTCACCCCTTTTAAATTTCGAATTGTTTAAGAACTGTTCTTAGACATCATTTATATCTTATAAGTAACTAATATTCCAAATTTCATATTTCTAGGCCCTTCAGTAACGCAAAAATTGCATTTTTAGAACGTTTTTTGCTCCTGCACCCCCTTTGGTGTAGTGGCACCGACATAAAATATAGCCTATGTTCTATGTTGGACTAACACCATCATTTTGATACCATTACTTTTGGAATCGGTTCAGTATTTCCTGAGATTATGTAGAAACTACCATTTAGAACGTTTTTTAGAACGCTTTTTGTGCATTCTCACCCCTTTTAAATTTCGAATTGTTTAAGAACTGTTCTTAGACATCATTTATATCTTATAAGTAACTAATATTCCAAATTTCATATTTCTAGGCCCTTCAGTAACGCAAAAATCGCATTTTTGGAACGTTTTTTGCTCCTGCACCCCCTTTGGGGTAGTGGCACCGACATAAGATATAGCCTATGTTCTAAGTTGGGCGAACACCATCATTTCGATACCATTACTTTTGGAATCGGTTCGGTAGTTCCTGAGCTTATCTCCGACAAATAAACAATTTTTTCCTCTTTATAATATGATGACTAGCAGGCTATGCCCGCTCCGCTGGTCAATATTTCCAAATGAAACTTGGATTAAACGAAATGGTGAATTTGAACTTGTATTTTAAATAATATGGACCTTCAGCTGGACCTTGCTCATTGCTGAAAACGATGCGAACGCCATTGTGATATAATATTATCTTAAGCGTTGGACAAAATTTACCTATTAAGAAGTAACTCTTTTAGTTGATTATTAACAGTGCACTTTTGGTAGGGTAATGAGACCGTAATGACAACAGGAATTAATAGCTCTATAACTAATCGACATATAATGAAATGTTATATACCAACACCATTGATGAAAAGCCATGTAACAGTGCCACTTGCTTCAAAATATGTTCTGTAGATTTTTTAAAAAAAGGCTAAACTTTCATAATCAGGTTCACTTAATTTTTTAAGTTTTTCTGTTGCTCTATAACTAAGTAACGTTGAACAATATGTATAGACTAAAACCTTTCCAAAATTATTACCTAACTAATTCTGGTATACCCTATCATAGTATTATAAACAATCGGAATGAAATCCAAATTTCCGTTTGAAATATATAGTAGATGATGATGATGCGATTTTGTGTAATAGAATTCGTCGTGAAATTTTCGCTTCAAACATAAACGATGCTTTCAGCCTTATATCTAATACACCAATATGCGCAGTATCCGATGATGAAAGCTTAAATTGGATTCTTATGAGCAACTACCCAAAGAAAAGTGAATATGCGGCTTTTGTGATACTTTATGTTAGCCTGGCGAGGTAATAAATCAACAAAGATTGTTTTCACACCACATTCTTATTTTATTATTTTCATTTGAAATACAAACTTTTCACTCATTTAATTTAAAATACATGCCTTACACTAATTTCATTTAAAAAACTGAAAAGATAAACAATAACAGGAAATAATTCCATAATTAAAAACAAAGAATTATTTTTAATTTACATACGCAAAATGTAACTACTGCTACTGGCAATTTTAAAAATGCTATTGGCGAGATATGCGCACGGCAGTTATAAATGTACCCATTTTTTCTTCTTATCGAGGAGCAAATTGTAAATTGCCAAATATTATTTCAATTCCAATTTCTTTCATTGAAAATAATTTTTAAGTCGTTACAAACATTGCTTTCATATTTAAATACTTTCGTTGGTCTTGGTACTACTTAGTTATCCCGTCGACCAATTTCGCCGCCAAATTATATAAATTGCCAAATTATACTAATTGACATAATTTTTATTTTAAATAACGAAAAAACAAATAAGTTAGTGTAACATTAATAAAAATACAAATAAAACGTCGAAATAAAAGTCGCTTGGTGACGTAAACATGTGTAACTTGTTTAAAGTCAGGTGAATTTGACATTTATGATCAACCATTATTGACATTTAATCTTATAGTTGGCGATAGATTTTTGGTCGACGGAATATCAAAGTAGTACCTTTTTGTTTTATAATGATAACTTCTTAGTAAATTTGTCCCTTTTATTTTATATAAGATCACATTTTTTTCTTTTTTGGTACTACTTAGTTATCCCGTCGACCAAAAAACTATCGCCAAATTATAAGATTAAATGCCAATAATGGTTGATCGTAAATGTCACATTCACATGACTTTAAGGCAGTTACGCATGTTTACGTCATCAAGTTATTTTTATTTCGACGTCTTATTTGTATTTTTATTAATGTTATACTAATTTATTTGTTCATTCGTTATTTAAAATACAAATTATATCAATTAATATAATTTGGCGATTTACAAAAGACTTGTAATTTTTTTTTCCAAAATGGTGAATTTTTCGATAATAATAACGCATGATTGTATAAATTTCCTTAAAAATTATCTTCATTTCGAAGTTGTGAATTTTCCTATAAATGAAATTGGCGATATGACTTAAGAAAAAATGAAATAAGCAATAGATAATATTTGCTTTAAAAAATGAGTAATATTCGTTGACAGGATAACTAAGTAGTACCATTTTTTTATTAAGACGTTCGTGTATTTTTTTTTTTAACTCGTAGCGCCGTTTTTATTCTTTAGCCAAAAGTGTTAATTTGAATTTTTTCCGTTGCTAGAGTAACGGATGTAATGTTAGATATTTTGAGGTTTAGATGCCAAAGACACCGCCAAATTAGAAAAATATGAAAACTTTCATGAACTGTTGGACTTATAATAATTTACTTGGCACCATTCGATTCAGCATACAAAAATACATTAAATTATGCTATCATTTGATGCATCATTATAATATCAGATTTTTAAGGAATTTTTTCCCTCCCCTTGCAAAAACGATGTTAGGGGTGATACGTTAGAATATCCTTTCTTAGCGGCAGTCTATGTCATAAGAAGTATTTTTACCACGATTTTCAAGATTTTAGGTTCAGTAGTTTGCGCTGTGCGTTAATTACTCCCTTAATCCAGACTTTATTTTATATATACTATATAGAAACGCCGTTTGGCGATGACTTGATGATCGAAAATTAGTCCAATATCATTTGAAATATTACATAACAGGGGAGAAAATACGAAGAAAGACGAAGAAGAAATGACGATTTACAAAAGACTTGTAATTTTTTTTTCCAAAATGGTGAATTTTTCGATAATAATAACGCATGATTGTATAAATTTCCTTAAAAATTATCTTCATTTCGAAGTTGTGAATTTTCCTATAAATGAAATTGGCGATATGACTTAAGAAAAAATGAAATAAGCAATAGATAATATTTGCTTTAAAAAATGAGTAATATTCGTTGATCTGAGTTCGAGTTTATAAATATTATGCTTTCGGAATTATGGTAAAAAACATTTTTAAAAAGCATGAAATTATTTTACAATATGTATGTGTGGCAGAAATTCGCACTAAAATTTAAGTATTTGATTCCATTATTACAATATTAACTGATATACATATAAGTTACACTTGAATATAAAAATGTACTCAAAAAATGATCTCGTTCACTTAAAAAAACACCATTTGTGAGAATATCCTCAAGCTAATGTCAGGCTTATGCATTTTTGGCTTAAAATCACATTGTTTGGCGAAAAAAGTAAAAAAAAAAAAAAATCGTAACGAAACAAATAATAATTAAACATGTGACTTACAATTACATCTGCTTGTTTTTTCAAGTCAAATGATGGGGCAATTATATAAAAAGAAAAAGAAAAAAACAAAAAGAAAAAAAAAAGTCATTAAAAATTCATCTAATCCAATTTTCAGATTCATTTCTATAATCTAAAGCAAGCGATAAAGAACAAAATATTGATTATGAATTCTAATCTTTCTCATTAAATTAAATTTTAAGCATTACAAATATTTCTTTCAGGTTTAAATTAAATTACAAATATTTCTTTTATGTTAAAATGAAATATTTTCGTTTTTTTTAACATTATCCCTCATTTAAATGGATTTTTCTTTTTCTTTTTTACAATTAAATATCAGTAATTATTTTCTTCATTTATTTTCTAACTTATACAGCGATTTCAATTCATTTGTCGCCAAAAAAATAGCCTCTGGCAACCTTTTCGTTCAAAATAGCAGTAAAATACGAAATTTATTATCAAAAATCATAGCTATCCCTGCATATTTTCTCATAAACCACACCGGGAATATTTCCTATCGAATGATACAATTTGGAAAAAAATCCACCGGGTAGTTTTTGAAAACACTCGAGCGGAACTTTTAGAGCTTACTGCTTTATAATATATATGATAATATATATGATATGATATATATACCTTGTTCAAATTTTCAATCGTTAATAAAATACTTATTATTCATCCTATCAAGTTGAAATAATTTTTTTTAACTTGTACTGGATGACAATTGATGTTAATACAGTTTTTTCCAAATATTAATTCATTAATTAAATTTTAATTAATTAATTTTAGTTTTACATGGGAGGAAAATGGCGGCCATTGGTTATTGAAGCATTTAATGCACATTCATTTCTATAAGGAGAGTTTCCATAGGGGGGACCCTGTTATGTCGCCAAATACCGCCAAGTTTGTCGCCAACTTGGCGATATCTCTAATATTTCGCCAAATACCCATAGACTTCCATTGTAAACCTACTTGCTTATAGAAAATCAACAAATTGAGATATTTTAATGCAAAAAAAACTAATATTAGCTTAAGGGATTATATTAAATTTGTCTTTGATGACCTAAGTAGGAATTGACTTTAAATAGAAAATTTTTATATTACTTGTTTATTAGAACAACACTTTTTGGAATAATTCAAGAATTACAAATTAAGCCACAGTTTGACTAAACTTCATTATAAAAGTGCAACAGACAGAAATGAGATTTTAATTAATAAGAAGAATTAAAATTAATTCCAAATAAATGATAATTTAGAAAGTGTTTTGAGACTTTTATGCTCATTTCAGTAATATTCATTTGAAGTTTTGAATTTTTTAGAAACCATCTTAACACATTTACATCTTAAAATTAACCATCATGTCAAATTCCAAGTTTCTTGTCTAACAGTCTACCACAGCTCTGGTATTAGTGGCACCAACATAAAATACCGAAACACAGTTGAAATAGAATGTCTCTAAAAATGTTGAAACAGAGACTTTCAACATTAATTTGCCAACATTAACCTTGACATTGGTTGGTATTTCCTAATATTCTATAGAAAACGGAATTTAGATGTTTTTAAATGCTTTCTTGTTGTTCCTGCCAACCAGGTGGTACTGACACCGGCATAAAATATAGCCCGTATAGGATCAGGGACTATCACTCTTGATTCGCAACCAATAACTTCTGTAATCGGTTTATTATTTCCTGAGATTCCATAGAAATCATAATTTAGGACTCTTTTAGAATGCTTTTCGTTCCTTCCCTTCGCTTCAACCCTTTTTAATTTAGAATTTGTATACGACTGTTCTTAGAGGACATTCATATTTTATAAGTAACTACCGTGCTATATTTAAAGTTTCTAGCCTCTTCACTACCGCAGAAATCGCAATTTAGAAATTTTTTTGCTCCTGCAAATCTCTAGGGGTTGTGGCACCGACATAAAATATAGCTTAAATGTTTGAGCATGTTCTATCACCGTCAATTTGCAACCATTATGTTTGAAATCGGTTTCGTATTTCATACGATTGCATAACAATCGTAATTTAGAACTCTTATAGAACGCCTTTCGCTCACTTCATCCTTTGAAATTTGGAAATTTCTTCCGACAATTCTTAGAAAGCATTTGCATCTTTGAAGTAAATACCATTCCAAATTTAAAATGTTACCCCCTCTTTAACACAATAAACGCAATTTAAAACATTTTTTGCTCCTGTAACCCCCAGGTGGTAGTGACATCAACGTAAAATATAGTCTATGTTGGAGCGGAGACTGTCACCATCAATTTGAAATCATCACTTCTGAAATCGGTTTATACTGCCTGAGATTGCATAGAAATGGCCATTCAGAAGGTTTTTTAGAACTCTTTTCGCACATTTTCACCTCTTTAAAATTTCGAATATTTTAAGAAATGTCCTTAGAGATCATTTATATCTTATCAGTAACTACCATTCTAAATTTCGTGTTTCTAGGCCCTTCAGTTACACGAAAATCGCATTTTCGAACTTTTTTTGCTCCTGCACCCCCTTTGGGGGTAATGCCACCGACATAAAATGTAGCCTATGTTTGAGCAAGGGTTGTCACCATCATTTTAATACCGTTATTTTTGAAATCCGTTTGGTACTTCCTGAGATTGCGAAAAATCGGCATTTAGAACGTTTTTTAGAACGCTTTTTGCGCATTTTAACAGCTTTTAAATATAGAATTTTTTAAGAAATGTTCTTAGCGGTCATTTATATCTAATAAGTACAAAATTCCATGCAAAAATTCCATGTATCTGAGCCCTCCAGTAACACAAAAATCGCAATTTCGAACGTTTTTTTGCTCCTGTACCCCCTTTAGGGTTAATGGCACCGACATAAAATGTAGCCTATGTTGGAGCAAGGATTATCACCATCATTTTGACACCATTATTTTTTAAATCGGTTTGGTACTTCTTGAGATTGCATAAAAATCGCCACTTAGAACGTTTTTTAGAAAGCTCTTTTCCGCATTTTCACCCCTTTTAAATTTCGAATTTTTTAAGAAATGTTCTTAGAGATCATTTATATCTAATAAGTAACCACCATGCCAAATTCCATATATCTGGACCCTTCATTAACACAAAAATCGCAATTTCGAACGTTTTTTTGCTCCTACACCAGCTTTAGGGGTAGTGGCACCGACATAAAATGTAGCCTATGTTGGGGCAAGAGTTGTCACCATCATTTTGACACCATTATTTTTGAAATTGGTTTGGTACTTCTTGAGATTGCGTAATATTCCCCATTTAGAACGTTTTTTAGAACGCTTTTCGCGCATTTTCACCCCTTTTAAGTTTCGAACTTTTTAAGAAATGT
The DNA here is from genome assembly GCA_963932465.1 of Maratus speciosus. Taxonomy (NCBI): domain Eukaryota; kingdom Metazoa; phylum Arthropoda; class Arachnida; order Araneae; family Salticidae; genus Maratus; species Maratus speciosus. The sequence continues at coordinate 159,594,273 of OZ010789.1, forward strand.
CCTTAGAGATCATTAGTATCTTATAAGTAACTGCCATTCCAAATTTCATGTTTCCAGGCCCTTTAGTAACACAAAAATCGCATTTTTAGAACGTTTTTTGCTCCTGCACCCCCTTTTGGCCAGTGGCACGGACATAAGATATAGCCTATGTTCTAAGTTGGACCAACACCATCATTTTGAGACCATTACTTTTGGAATCGGTTCTGTAGTTCCAGAGCTTACCTCCTACAAATAAACAATTTTTACCTCTTTATAATAGAGTATAGATATAGATATAGATGATGAGTATGAGTATAGACAAGGGGTAATTTTAATTTGATTAAAGTCAATTTTCTTAAAACAGTGATTTTGGTCATTGCGCGCATGATTTCTAAGAAATGGCTGGTTAGAATTTCGTGAAATTTAGATTGAAGATATAATTTAGAAATTATGACTATTTTTATTTTTTTTTAATTCTAAAATTTGAGGGTTTATATATATACCAGGTGTTTCAAAAGTTCGGTGCGAAAGTAAAACGCAATAAAAAATTATCTGTGGATCGAAGAGACATGGGGTTTGCAAATAAATATTCAGCGTGGTACGGGAATTTGCATGACACCAACAAAAATTAGTTCAAACTATGGACAATAGAGGGCGCTACTGCAGATAATTCCATAGAATAATTCCATATTACTCATACAATGCAAGATTTGGATACAAAAACATTAGAGAATACGGGATATACAATTTTTTGTATCCAAATCTTACGTTGTGTGACCAATATGGAATTAATCCATGGAATTATCGGCAATAGCGCCCTCTATTGTCGGTATTCCGAACTATGGTTTGTGTCATACAAAATCCCATACCACGCTGAATATTTATCTACAAACCGCATGTCTCTCCGACCCATAGATGTTTTTTTTTTATCGCGTTTTACTTTCGCATCGAACATTTGAAACACCAGGTACATATATATATATATATATATGGGGGAAACTGTATTATTGTCATTTCATTCATAATCACAATTTTTGATGGTGGTCGGTAATGTTTATTTAATGGTTATATATATATATATACATATATATACTCTATATGGCTATTAATAACCGGCCACTTTAAATTTTAGACGTTTTGCCGAATATTTAGAAATATACTTGTTAGATTCTTCTGGGATTTCAGAATAAAAAAGAACAGGTTTGACCTCATATTTATCAACGTCGATTTGATAAGGAGGGCAATTAGGTGGCCAACAAAAATCAAAGGAAAAAATAATACTTGGGATTACCCTGCAAAATAAAATGCACGAAATGATTTATAGCTACAGAATATAAATACACAGACCATGTTATATGTGTATTCATTTGTGTAAGAATAGCACGTATATTAATAGAGGTATAGCGATTAAAAAAAAAAAAAAAAAAAATCTTGCATGTTTTTTGCTTATAACATACAGGGCTTTCAACCAAATTTAACGCCGGTTTCAGAAAAATTTAGAAAATATATTAGAAACAATATAGGGAAATTGGAATATAAATATATTAAATATTTTAGGAAATATGAGCAGTTGTATCAAAAAAAAAATTATGTGTGCATGCGCGAATGTTAACAAGGATATTTTTACATAATTTAATAGTAAACTCTATGGAGTAACTTACTAAAAATATCCAGTCAAATATAGTAAAAATTCAGATTTATATTGGCGTTAGAGTGAGTTAATTTTTAGTTGTTTTCTAAAAGCAGCCGATTGCTGAGGGATTTTCCACAAATTGTCATTTTTTTATTAACTGACTTTTAGAAAAAAGTGAAAAAAGTGAAAAAAGTGAAAAAAGTGAAAAAGCATTTAGTGACTATCAACGAGTAGATTTGGAAAAAATGCTTCGATTTTCATACTTATTTTTATCGTGGTATAGGCTCGTCCTGTGGTTATCCAAGAAGAACTAAAGCATCAATAAAAAATTAACAGTTAAAAAATATTTAAATTTAAAATTAACAGTTTGTGGACAATACCTTATCATTCAGCTAGTTTTAGCAAGCAACTAAAAATCAGCTCACTCTAATGCCGATATCTTTCTGAATTTTCACGCTATTTGACTGGATTTTTTAATAAATTGCTCCATAGATTTGAATAATAAATTATGCAAAACGATCCTCGTTATCGTTCGCGCATATAAAAATTATTTCATACAACTGCTCATATTTCATAAAATAATTAATATACTTATATTCCAATCGCACAACATTATTTCTACCAATATTTGTCAATTTGTTAAACTGTTGGCTTGTCTTGTTAACATTCGCGCATGCACACATAATTTTTTTTTTCATACAACTGCTCATATTTACTAAAATATTTAATATATTTATATTCCAATTTCCCTATATTGTTTCTAATATATTTTTTCAAAATCCGAAACTGGTGTTAAATTTGATCGCAAACCCTGAATGTTATAAAGCAAACTAGTTGGATGTGCCAATCCCAAAACTTTCATATTTTAATATTTCAAAATGTTGTTACAAATGCCAATACTTCATTTTTATTAACATCAATGCTATATCAACTTTGACTTTCATCTTAAATTTCTGCTCTAGTCAATTAATCGGAGTGAAAACGAGTTAATCTCGATCATGATATTTATTAAAATCAATAGTTTTCCGTTATTCTGTTGTATATCAGAGGTTCGCGAATAGTCGTCTTATCAAGATGGGAAATTCCCGTCTCTTCATCAGCCACCGGTGTTCAATAGATCTACGACAAATTCAGGGAGGACCTTCTTGCCATTGCCAGAAACATACATAAAAAATTTGGTTCAATTCTATGCATAACTTCATACACTCTTCAATAGTACAATATTGAAAATTGCACAAAAATCGCTATTACAGCGCCTCCTTCCGGCGAGCGCTATTACATCGACCCCTACCGGCGAAAATTTTCCAAATTTAGGGAGGACCTTCTTGCCATAACCAAAAACCTACACAAAAAATTTGGTTCAATTCTATGCATAACTTCATACACTTTTCAGTCATACAATATTCAAATTGGCAAAAAAATCGCTATTACAGCGCCTCCTTCCGGCGGATTTTTTTCAAAATTAATGAAGGATTTGCTAGCCATAGTGAATTTTTTTTTTTTTTAAATTGGTTCAATTCTATGCCTAACTTCATACACTTTTTGATGGTACAATGGCGACAGACATACGGACACACGGACATACAGACAGACATTTTCTATAACCATGTTTTTTGGGATCTCCGACCTCTAAAACGTGTAAATATGTCGGAAACCGGAAGTCGAAAAAATTTCGATTACAATACTTTCGTCTATTAAAGATAGAAAAAAGCAAAAACATGCAAGAATTTTTTTAATTAAAAAAAAATCGCCATGTCTCTATTAATGTACGTGCTATTCTTACATAAATGAATACTCATATTGTACAATGTCTGTTTATTTATATTCTGTAGCGATAGATCATTTCGTGCATTTTACTTTACAGGGTAATCCCAAGTATTATTTTTATCTTTGATTCTTTGTTGGCCCCCTAATTGTCCTCCTTATCAAATCGACATTGATAAATATGAGGTCATACCTGTTCTTTTTAATCCTGAAACTCCAGTAGAATCTGACAAGTATAATTCCAAATATTCGACAAAATGCCTAAAATTGAAAGTGTCCGTCTTTAATGGCCATGTAGTGTATTAAGCTAATGTCAGACGAAGGTCTATTTGCATGCATTGTGTTTCATCATGAAAAAGAAACACCTTCGCTAGCTGTGGTTTCTTTTTTCATGTTGAAACAAAAAGCGTAAAAATAGACGTTCATCTGACATTGGCCTAAGGAGGAATATAAATAAGTTTATCCTTTTTAGAGAAATAAATTACTTATTGAGTTTTAAGCAATTATGGTCACTTGACGACCGGTATTTATCCTTTCTCGCGATGTCGCGTCAGAAATTCGATTCAAAACGCCAACTTTGATAGTATTTTCAGAAAGTTCTTTTGTGTTTACTAAAAAATGTGAAACGTCTTCCGATTACATATTTTCTGAATAACAACACCTGCCAATTTCATGCGTTTCCGAACAAAAATGAATTAAAAAATGTGTCAGAATGCAGTGCCCTTTGGATTTGAGAACAGCTTTAATAACTATTTACATTTTCGATTAATCTTTAGAAATATATAAATATTTTATAATTTAAAAGGCATATTTCTCAGATTAATTCATGTGTGCAGAAAGAAACTCGATCACGGTAAAGAAGCAAGCATTCTAATTATGAAAAGGTAATCAAAAACAAATTAAACAGAAGTTACAGATTGGCAATTGAAAACATTAAAAGTTTACCGCATTTTATTGGTGCACTAATAGGGGCAATTAAAATAAAAATTTTTAAAAAGTATTTATTCATGTTATTTACCATGGTGTATCTCAAAAATCTGCCAATAACGTAGTTTTTTTATGAGTATAATTTGTATACTAATATACCGGGTGTCCCAAAAAGGACTGACTGATTTTAAAATTCAATAACTTGCAAACGGTGACAGATATTAAAAAAATTCTTGCAGGAGGGTTATGCATAAGGTCAAAAGTTTTATTACAGTGATTTTCAATTTTAATTCGATTTACAAACAATAGATGGCACTGTAAGCAATAGTCGCTAAATACAGGCTCGATTTTTGGTACTTCGTGGCCCGGATAATACATTTCCATCTCCTTTTTCTGCATGGAACAAGATAAAGGACCAAAAATCGAGCCTGTATTTAGCGACTATTGCTTACAGCGCCATCTATTGTTTGTAAATCGAACTAAAATTGAAAATCACTGTAATAAAACTTTTGACCTTATGCATTACCCTCCTGCAAGAATTTTTTAAATATCTGTCACCGTTTGCAAGTTATTGAATTTTAAAATCAGTCAGTCCTTTTTGGGACACCCGGTATATACACACACATATATATATATAGTGTGTGTCTGTCTGTGATTTTCAGAAAAATATATATTTATAAGTTCCTTCGTCTATTTAAACGATATTTAGTCAAAATAACACTTAATTTTTTTTTTTTTGTTTGTCCTGAACAAGCTTTGAAAAGGTTGCATAACAAATACTAAATTCAGGGTCAGATAGAGAATGCTTCTGGCTGCAATCTACAGTTTATCGCATTCCAATACCTAAAATAGTTTTGAGAAAGCAGGGAGAAAACCGGTAGAAGCAATCAACAGCTAATCTTTCAGTGCTCAAAAACTCGAGAGCTAATTAAACAATTTTAAGGAATTAACGAAAATTGAAAGGTCTAATTCAGATTTCTAAATGATAATTATGGCTACAATCTACAGTTTGTCGCATTCCGATACCTAAAATAGTTTCTAGAAAGCAGGAAAAAAACAGGAGAATCAATCAACAACTAATCTTTCAATGCTCAAAACTCGAGAGCTAATTAATCAATTTTCAGGAATCTTACGCCTATTGAGGGGACTAATTAAGATTTATAGATGATAATTCTGACTACAATCCGCAGTTTATCGCATTCCGATACCTAAAATAGTTTTGAGAAAACAGGGGAAAACCGGGAGAATCAATCAAGAACTAATCTTTCAATGCTCAAAACTCGAGAGCTAATTAATCAATTTCCAAGAATCTTATGTTGATTGAAAGGCATAATTAAGATTTATAAAGGATAATTCTGATTATAATTTACAGTTTGTAAGCTGAAATATACAGCATTCCGATATCTAAAATAGTTTTTGAGAAAACATGGTAATACCGTGAGAATCAATCAATCAACCAATTTTTCAGTATTCCAAAAACTCGGGAACTAATTGATCCAGTTTATGGAATTGTATGGCGACTGAAAGGTCTAATTAAGATTTATAAGTGATAATAATTACATTTTTAGCTTATGAATTATGCATTTTAATTAAAAAACTGGATTGGTAAGTATTTTTCCATAAAACTCAAAAGATCTTATAAAATACAAATGCAACACTACGGATGCTAAGCAGGTAGTATATATATGTATATTACATGTCAAATGGCTTATGATTATAATGTTAATACACACACTAGAATTATATTTTTAAATTTTACCTTAAGCAGCTATTAAGAAACCCGTCTTCACGTCGAATGCAGAATTCTAAATATGTAATATTCAAGCAATAAAGGGTCTCAAAAATGAAACTGCAGAGGATATTTTGATTTCTGAAAACAGGAACATTTATGAGGATGTAAAGATATCGACTTCCGATCAAGATGCTAAAGGGATGTACAAAGAACATTCATGTGGGAGTTATATCCGTAAAGTGAAATTCTGCTCAGTAATTTTCCGCGTATAACGGAAAGGTGTGAGATCTATCATAAAGGCGGCTAATAATGTGTTCCTTCTTTTAGCATTCTTTTTAATCAGATACATGAAATCGTATGAAATGTAAACTAAAATATAACATTGTTATCCTTTATGCTCGAATTTATTCCCAAGTATAAACACTTACCAAATGAAAAAAGATTTCATCTCTTACTATCCTATCTTCTTCTTCAGATGACATTTAACTTCTTTTAAGTGCATCGTACTGCAGATCTTATTTTTACCAAAATCAGTTTAATGATTGAAGTTCTTTTTTTGCCGTTTGCAATTAAATCATTCACCGCAATTTATGTGATTGGAATCAGGGAAGGCACGTACAACATTGCGAGATCACGGTGATGTCACTTCGAAGTCACATTGTGATCTTGAGTCTATCGGTTGACATGACGTCATGTCACGTTGATGTGCAGTCGCTATATGATCTTTTTTAAGCTCCTCAGTGACATCACGTTGTAACCTTTTTGTGAAATCACAGTTTGGCTTCTTTAACCCCTTAACGGCCGCATTAAATTACTGTTTGAAAATTCTAATTGCTCAATGTCACCACTTTTTTGAAAAACAAATATTCACCCTATTTAATGACATGTAAAATGATACCACAACAAGCTAATTACACTATTTTATAAAACTGGTGGTAATCAAACAATCTGGAATAGCCACAGCCCGTGAATATCACCGGGAGCAAGAATTAAGGGTTTAAGGAAACTGTGATATTTATGACGAACCTGTATTGGTCGGGTGACCGAATTTTAACCCAAGTTTTACTCAAAAAGTTTTGGCTGCTTTTTTCTCTGCAGGTCGGGTTAGAATCCTGTATTAGACCGGATAATTAGATTTTATCCGGACCCGGCACGACAGGGGTGGATTGCAACTTTTTCTTCTTCTCTTTTTATTATTTTCTTTAAGTTTGAGCTTGGAATTCTGCAACAGAATCAGTTTGGCCAAGTGCCTAGATTTTACTCTAAACCTATACCCGACCAGGGTCGACTGTAATTTGTTTCTTTTTTTTTTCCTTCAGCTTAGATTGTATTGGAATTCTTTATCGGGACAGGTAACTAGATTTTACCTGAACCTGACCCGGATCGGGTTGACTGTATTTTTTTTCTGTATGTCAGATTCATATTAAGATCCTAAGTAACTATATTTTACCAAATCCGACCTGGTTCAAGTCGTTTGCATTATTTCTTATTTATTTATTTGCAGCAGGTTGAATTTCTTTCAAAATACTGCCACCGAGTTGAGACCCGATTTGGAGGGCCTAAACCGGGTTGGGGAAACATTAAATAGAAAAATATAGATGTGCCAATATAAAAATTTATGATACTAAAAAGATTAAATGTATTAAAATTGTGACAGTCGATAATACAAATGCCACAATTCCTGTAATTTCAATCCCGTATTTTATATTTTTGCAGAAATTTTTTTGAAATAAAAATTAAATTTAAAAAATCCAAAAACCCGACTGCTTAAAAAGCGAACTAATTAATTATTTCTCATCAATGTAAAACTATTTTTCATATTATTTACCTATTTTTTTTTATTTTCTTGCATTGATGACTTTTAAGTTGTGTTTAATTGTTAGTTTCTATCTATAAACACTCTTTTGATGAGGCCTATAGATATCTATGAAGGTTAGAGTTGCAGTAAAGCTAGAGATCCTACCTACGCAACTTCCAGGTTGTGCAACATTTAAACGGAGTTTCTGACGGTAAAATAGTCAATGAAACATTGTCTTCATTTTGAAAGACCCGTCCAATGATATGCCACTCAATATGGAGCGTAAAAAATTATTTTCGTCTCTACCGCCATTTTGTATTTTACGGCCGCCCTTTTAAATTTATAAAAACAAAACCTAGCCTATAATTATCGGACGGTTAAGACGAATCGATAGAGACCTCATTCATTGAAATCCATCCAGCCGTTGGGATGTTTCGAGGGTATAAAGAAATCCACATACTCATTTACGCGTGAAACACATAACCAGTGGCGCCAACTTATATGGGCTCATGGGGCGCGAGCCCACCCAATAATTTGACCTCTCCTTCCACCCGTTATTAATTGAGCCCACCCAATATTTTTGTATTAGATCAAAAATTTTTGAACCCACCCAATATTTTTCAAAAGTTGGCGCCACTGCACATAACCCTTCTTGGCAGACGGGTAAAAAACAGATATCTATTCTGTGATGTTGCTGTTAAAGATTGAAAGTTTGAAAGGCACTTTTTAATACTCTTCAATAGCTTTTAGACAATGAATTATTTAATTAACAAAAATATTAGTACAGTATATTCTCTCAAAACGTTCATATTTTGGGGTCCAGGTTGTTGTCAATCGCCAGTGTCAAAAGATGGATTGAAAATGAACAAGACAAGTATAAAACCAAAATCATATTTATCCAAATACAGCTTTGAAAAACATGGGATCCTTGAATAAAGCTAAAAGAATCGATCTAATAAATCTCTGCGAGGAATTCGGAATTGAACATCCAGAAAAATCGACAATCCCTGTCCTAATAATGCTGATTAAAAGCTGGGAGGATTACGATGAAGATTTTATAAAGGATCGCCTTGAATTAATTATGGCAGCTAGAGAAGAGATCGCCTTTTATTAAATAACTGTACTACTTTAATTTATTAAAAAGGATTTTTGTAAAATACATAATGAAGCTTAGCCACTTTTTGGAAGAGAAAAGCAAAAATTAAATCTACAGAATAAAAAATGTTACAAATTTTGCATGGGAATGTTAACTTTATTTTAATTCATTTTACTTCAGGGTTTATATCATAAAGTTTATATCACACAGCGCTACAGCTATTCTATTCGTCACTGGATGTGAAAATTTTACTGAATCGTTCTACTCATTTCCGATGCATCAATAGCAATACATATGATGACACCGATAAAGGATCTATTTGGCTTGGTGTCTGGTGCCGGGTCAATAACAACAGTATCACAGTATCCTTGTTATGACTCTGACATCATCATAACTAGTGCAAGTGGATTTCAAAGAATTTGCTGTATAAGATTTAAAATAAAGTGTGACGATGGTTTTTAGATTAGAATCTTTTAGAAAAGCAAATATTCGTATTTTTCTCGCAAAATAATAATAAAAAAAATAATGATAAACATATTTCAAAACATTTAACTTCTTAATATGAATAAAGTATAAAAATTCAGAACATCAATACAAAAACTAAATACACATTAGTTAATTACATACATGGTAATTATAAATAACGAGCTGTTTTTAATAATTCTGTTGCTAAAACGTCAATTTTAAAATTTATGTATATAAAATCATTCAGGAATTAAAATTGCAAAAGTATCAAGAGTAACAGAAAAAAATACCCCCCCCCCCCACTTCTGTATTTTGACATATAAAAAATAAACCTTTTTCTTTGAGGATTTAATAATAATAATAAAATTTGTATTTCATGACTTACTCAAACTAATTAAACTCCAACAGTAAAACGACAATTCATTGTATAAAAGTGTTGTTATTTATTGTAATAAAACGTAGGTTTCTTACACCCCCTCCCCCACACACACACAAAAAAAAAAGACCCTCTGTCTCTACCCTATTTTTATATTATTTTCTTCCGCTTTTGGTGATAGCAGTAATTTGCAATTTATAAAATTATTGCAGTTATTATTTTTTCATACAAAATAAAACACAAATGAGAAACTATCTTTATTTAAAATAAAATCATTATATCCGTGGAGAACATGGATACTTATGTTTGTGTCATAATTTCCAATTTCATATTGATTTCATATTGAATGATCTATTTAGAGATCATTTTTGTCTAGGTCAATAAATAAATTACCTAATGTAGATCAATTTTTATAAGGACGCATAAAATCAATCGTATTTAGACCCCCAAATGCATTAAAACGGCACCTGTATAAAATATTTCTTTTCCTTTTCAGCGATTTTTTCAATTTGCATTTTGGTCGCAGTATTTGGGATCGCAATAGGATGGGTTTTGGTTTTATATATATATATGTGACGCGACGTATTTGGCCTCCAGTAACGTCACAAAAACTTAAAAATTTGCCAGAAAAATGTTTTTCACTATGAATATCATATTTTGAAATGTTATTTTTTTATGTTTTCTAAGAAGTTCACATTTTAGTACAATGTGATGTCACTGATTAGTGGAATTTTGGTTACAGATGTAACGTGACCACCGTGACTTGCAACGACGTCACATCAACCATGGAAGCTTTAGAATACAGAAGCTTTAGAAGCCACGCCAACCTAGGCGATATTTTTTACAGAGTCTTTATGGATGATCATGATACCTTCTAAAGAAACTATTCACTTCTAACAAACATTTTGCATCATTTGGGTTTAGCTTCAGATAGACTATCATGCTATTTGAGGTTTTTTGTTTTGTTTTGTTTTGGGCCAGGCGGCGCTTTTTAGTGGTTTCGGGGCTTTTTTCATCTTTTATGACTTTACAAGTAAAGTCCTGGAAATCCTGCAAGAAGGGGAGAGCTTCCTTCAAGTACGATCTTATCTTATCTCCAGACCCATTGTTGATCCTCCTGTCCTTTTCTTGAAAACCACAAATGGGGTTTGAAAACAATGGTTTTATTGCTCTAGCCACTTTTAGGGATCCGTACTTAAAAAGTAAAAACAGAACCATTATAAGATCACTCCTGTGTCTGTCTGTCTTTCTGTCACAGACTCGTAAACTGTGGAACTCGGAAAGTTCAAATTGGGGAAGTAATAAAGGCTATTGACCCACATATTTACAGATTATTAAACATTTACAAATATTTTTAGGAAAAATGTAGAGGGCTAATTACGTTACTTGAAAAAAAAAAGCTTTCCTTTGTATATTGTGTGGGATATCATGTGAAAGCTTTCGTTACGCTGAACTAAAAAATACATTTCTTTTCATTTTAGATATTATATTTTCAGAGATATCGTAGAAAATGTAGTGCAAAAATATGTCCCCCCTCCCCCCATCTATTTCAAAATCTATTGAAATTAAAATTATGAAAAAATTAGAGGTAGTAGACTTTAATCTAAACCTTGCAGGAAAAGTATAGCGATTACTCTAGCTCACATGGTTTTTGAGATAAGCGCATCTTTCTATTACATACAAATTTCTACTTACGGGCATTCAGCAAAGGTGTTGAGGAGCGCTGGAGGTACCTATCGTAGCAGAAGTATAAAAGCATTGTTGATATTGATTTTTGAAAAAATTTGTCGGTAATTAGTCGAGATAGTAACCCTTAAAGACAAGGACGGATTGGACATACATAATAACAGCGGCGGTGTACCATCGGCTTCTAAAACCCAGATAACATTTTTAATGATATATTTGTGTAATGCAATGCCCAGTAGGAGTATAAAAGCAATAAACGTCAAATTGTTAAAAACAGACTAATTTAATTAGAATCAATCACATAAATACTATGGGATTCGCCACTAGTTTGTGTTGAGCAGACCTCTCAATACGCCTCCCGTGTCTTTAAAAGTTAATTAAAAACCTATCTGGAAAAACGCAGCACAGACCAAAGCGGCGTTGCTTTTTGCGACCACCTTTCGAAGCGCTTTTAGCAAAATGCCAAGTTTAAACTCTGAACAAGGATTTGTTTTAGCTACACTGTAAAAGAAAAGATTATTTCGAAATTGAATTTAGTTTTACGAAATGCCAAATGAAGCTTAAATATGCACTTCTTTTATTGATAGTGTCGAATTAAGTTCATCACAAACAGATTAGGATAAGATAAAAAAAAAAGAGTTATTACAGAATAACAATATTTCCCATTATTTAGGCTTCATATCTCTTTGTACTTTTACGGTATACCCATTCATACTTTTCGAGTATATATACAGCTATACCAAACCTTATATTGTATAGTTTTTTATAGTCTAATTTTTCTTTTAGTAGCAATTTTTTTATTAATCCAGTTAATAATTCATATATTTATTGTACGGAACCCTCTGAGCGCGAATAATACTTGCACTTGACCGTTTATTGTTTTCTAAACGCAGCTTAAGGCTTCGTTTAGAAAGCAAAAGTGCTCGCTGTCATGCTAAAGCAATAAAACCTTTCTTTTCTAAGCCTTATGGTTTTTGGCGTGAGGATCAACAATGGGCCAGGAGATAAGATTAGATCGAACTTGGAGGAAGCATTCCCCTCTTGCAGTACATCCAGCACTTTACTTGTTAAGCCATAAAAAAGATGAAAAACGCCGCGTAACCACAAAAAAGCGCCAGCTGGCCAGAACGAAAGACCGCGAGTGATCGCAAGTAGAATACGTCTATCTGAAAAGAATCCCAGGCAATCGACCGGCCTCGCCCCCTCCACCTCTAAAACCAGCCAAAGTTGGAATTTTGTATCGTAGTGAATTCGCTGCTAGTAGGATGATCGGCATGGTTTTTTAACTTTTAAATTTGTTTCATTTTCTTTTTTTTTTTTTTTTACATTGCATTATTTTCCACAAAAAGTTATACATAATTTTTCTTTTAGTTAAATCGAAAAAAATTAGGAAATGATAATAACAAGCAAAATTGTTTAAGTCTGTATTTAAAAATACGTAGAAAAACATTTAATGATGGAAAAACATGAAATCGCCATTCACTGGTTCAAATTCTGGAGCTAATTGTGTAAATTTGTATTTAAAAATATGTTGAACAGCACTTGATGAGTGATAAATATGAAATGTCGCCAATCATTAAGTTCAACGTCTCAGTGCTAACCACACTCGAGTGAAAAGTATCCGAATGAATCTTTCGATTATGAAACGTTTTCAAGAAATAATAATTCAAATTTTAAAGAATCTGGGATACTCATAAGTAATCGTAATAGGACCTGTAATTAAATATCGATACCAGATTTGAAGCATTGTAATTATGTTGCAGCTTATTTATTTTCATTGGATAGTGATTATTTTTAAGCCCCCGTAATCAATAATTTGAATTTTAATACAGTTTCAGATTTTCTTTCTAGAACTTACACTAATGGATACTTTCATATTTTAGATAAACATATAGAAGAGTAATTCGATTTGATGTTAAATTTTAAATTTAATGTAAGATTGATGCAAATGATGAATCATATGTGAAATGTTTAATCAAATTTAAAAAAAAAAAAAAAGAAAAATCCTTCTTTTATTGTCAGATTTTATTTATGAGCCAGAGTGGTTAAGATTAAAAAATACTTTTTTCTTAATGTATTTCTTTTTTCATTTTCTCTATCCTGAATACTACAAACTTAATTCATTATCTCCAACCTGCATATATCCTTTCCTTCACATGCGCACATCTAACATACTTACGTACTTATTCTACAATATATGGCGAAAGGTGACCGGTCATTTGTCATTTTAGACGTTTTCTTAAATATCTTGAAAAATACACGAGGAATTGTCTTGAAACTCCAGGTCTGTAAACAAAATATTACAGGTCATATATTTCCGTGAAGATTTATTCCCGAAACCTCATAGAGGGCCGTCAACAAATTGAAAAGAACGAATATCTTTTGGATAACCCTGTAGAAACTAACGGGGCAAAAGCGTTCAACACAGTAGATTATGCTTAAGTGCCTTATTGCAATAAACTGTGTTCATTTTTATGAGAATAGCATGTATATTTGTAGAGAAATTAAAGTTTTTATAAAAAGAGTCCCAAATTTTGCCAAGTTTTTTGCTTATAATTTGTAGAGTTCAGAATTTAAAAAAAAGTTTTTTTCAAAAAATATGACAAGCAATATTCTATACAAAACTCTACAATCAGAATAAAAAAAAAAAAAAAAAAAAAAAAATGTATGAAAAATGAGCACTTGTACTAAATAATGATTCACGGCGCATGCTCGAATGTAATCAAAATATAATTTGCATAATGTGTTAGCTAAACGTATAGAGCAACTTTTGTGAAAGTTTCAAAAACATAGTTTGAAAAGTCTGAAAATTATCGTTGATAGAATAAGCTCAAAATCCGTTGTTCCCAAAATGAAGCAGAAAGATCAAGGGCTGTATCCACATATCCATTGATTAGTGCCAATATAGCATACACAATATTGCACGTACTACTTTATTTGGATACAACCCCTCATATTTTTACTTCCTTTTGGGAATAACGGATTTTGAGCTTATTCTATCAACGATAATTTTCAGACTTTTCACACTATGTTTTTGAGACTTTCACAACAGTTGCTCTATACACATTTAGCTAACACATTATGCAAATTTTATTTTGATTACATTCGGGCATGCGCAGTGAATCATTATTTAGTAAACGTGGTCATTTTTCATACAATTTTTATTATTTTTTAATTCTCTTTGCAGGGTATTGTGTACAATGTTGTTTGTCATATTTTTTGAAAAGAACTTTTTTTTATATTAAGAACTCTACAAATTTTAAGCAAAAAACTTCGCAAAATTTGGGACTCTTTTAAAAAAAAATAATTTCTCTTCGAGTATACATGCTATCCTCATAAAAATGAACACAGTTTATTACAATAAGGCACTTAATCATAATATACAGTTTGAACGCTTTTGCTACATTCGTTTTTACATGGTTTTCCAAAAGATATTCGTTTTTTTTTTTCAATTTGTTGACGGCCCCCTATGGGGTTTTGGGAGAAAAATCCTCACAGAAATGTATGATATGTACTATTCTGTTCACACACCTTGAGTTTCAGGATAATTCCTTATTTAATTTTCTAGATATTCAACAAAACGTCTAAAATCGCAAGTGGCCAGTCACCTTTGGCCATATAGTGTATATCTTTTATATTCTTATATACGAGGAGTGTAAAGTTGGGAATTATGCAGTTTAAAGGAAACGAAAAAGTTTGAAATAACGAAAAAAAGTATTGTTTCCAATTCGTTATTATATAAATATGTTATATGTATGTATGTTATATACACGTGTGTTATATTCGTTCGTATTGTTAATCGTATTGGCCAAAATCCAAGACTTTGGCCTAAATTATATCTATGACTAAAAACAAACGGGATAAAAGAGTTCTATGCATTTCAGAGTTTATGCGAAATCAATAAACGGGACAAAAACACAACATTTACGTGCAATAAACCTGTCCAGTATCTGGAATTTTGTATAATTTTGATATTTGCCAATTTGTTTAGTTGGAGTTGGCATTAAAAAATTATCTCTTAGAAATTATCATTTTTCTTTTTCTTGTGTGTGTGTGTGTGTGTGCCGTTGTATGTCATTCATTCATACACAATTTAGTTCCAAAGCGTGTTTTTTGTAAGGGTTTTCTATCTTTCATTTATAAAAATAGGTGTTTTTAAATGTAATTTTTACAAAGACAGCTATTCAAAAAAAGTTTCAAATTGTTCCGGAAACCGGACTTGGTTCTTTTTTTCGTTGGGTATTAGGTGCGAGAAATTCATAATAATCACACCCACCGCGATCCACCCGGCTCGGTAGGCCCATGAAACTAATTAGAATTTCCTTAACACGTTCGGAGTATATTTTGCAGTCGAATTTTGGACATACCAGGTTTAAGCATACGATTCTTGATTTTCTCCATTTTATCATAGAAATTTCCCTTTCGAATTCCCCACCTTTAACGTAATAGAGAAATATTTGTAACTTCTTAAAAATTAATCTGCAATAATCTCGATAAATCAGCTCTTATGGGTGGTAGGCACTCGATTTCAAGATTTTAAAATGCATGTTTTATGCTAAATTTTGTCAAGAAAGTCGCCAATTTCACTGAGATATTAGTGGATGTCGACTTCTATAAGTTAAATTTGAATATTATATTTTAATCTAAATATGAGTAAAAGGCACAATTTTTGGCCGTAAACTTATATAAAAGAAAGCTCTAAATCTCATTGGGACGATTAGATGTGCAAATAAGCTCAGTTTCTGTAATAATGTGCAAATCACGTTATATCCATATCCACAAAAAACACGCCTTACGTCCCACTTAGAGTCCTGCATTGGGTCGGGTTATCCGCTTTAACTCGCACCGGACCCGACCTGCGAGCGCTATGTGTTTTCGTAGTAGGTCGGGTTGACTTTCATTGTTTCGAGTTGGGTTTTGAATGTTGCGGGTCGGGTTCGGGTTAACCCGATTTTTTAAAAGAATGTCCAAAATATTTTTTTCAGGTTAAAAAACAATATATATATATATATATAATAAGACCTCCATAACGGTCACTCCCGAAAAGTTGACACCTCTATTTAGGGAACACCTTGTTCAATTCTTAACAGTTACATATCTCTACGCTTATACCTCTGAATAGGGTACCCCACGCCCACCCCCCAATCTACACAAGCGTAACATGTGTATGTGTACATAAATTATCACAAATACGATACAAGTGCTTTTGTGAAATAAACGAAATGTTAGTAATATTTATCATATTCCGAGAGAAAAAAAAAGGGTTCTTAACTATGCGCAATAATAATAATAATAATAATAATCTATGATCACATTCTTATATACATTTTATTTCTCATGCAGTAAATTGAATATATTCAAATAGGTATCACTCATATTCAAATAGGTATTTATTTTAGTAGTCCCACTATAAGAAGGTCTGAAAGGAAAAATCCTACAATTACGAACGTATGAGTCGTAAATTTTGGGCCACGAACCGGCAATACCTGCGAAGAGCAAAACTTTAAATTCAGTTATCTGGAAAACAGTTTTTCAGCAGGTTTGCTACGATAACTTTTAAACAAGTCAAGAGATTTACAGGTTTCTTTTTTAGCAATAAAGGAAATTGAATTCTCTACAAAAAATTACCTAAATAATAATAATGATAATAATAATAATAATTATTATTATTATTATTATTATTATTATTATTATTATTATTATTATAACAAAAAAACTATCATTTTTTATAGATTTGAATTTATTATTATATATTTGTAATTTTGTTTCTTTTTGATTCGGGTATAAAAGAGACAGCGTACTAAGCAGTATTAAGACGAAATAATAATCCAAAAATATGGAAACTAAGACTTTACAATCGTGGCAAAATTAGTTTATAGTACATATTAAAACTCTAATTGTTGTTTTCTAGAATTTAACAAATATTTTTTTTCTCCATAAAACATAAATAAATAAATGTAAAAAAAAAAGTAATAGTTTAAATTAATAACAGGCTTCATAAACCATTATCAAACTTCAGTCATTTTTCGTCGCTACAAATAATTTTCGTCCTCTTAAGGGGACAAGGGACTTTCAAACTCCTTTTTTTCTTTTTTAAAAATTACACTTCAAGTACAATTCAAGGGCACTCTATATACCTTATGTCATATATTTATCACACAAGAAATTAAAAAAAAATATTTTGAGAAAAATAAGGAATTTTCTCGAATATTTTAAGCGTTATGAAGAACTGTTCAAAATGCCCCATGTGCATTCCATATCAATTAAAATCTCTAATATGTTTTACGCCATTTTGCTTTACATATACAAATAAAACTGTGTATTTTTTTTTTTTTAACTAAATATAATTGGAAAAGTTAAAGGTAGTTAATTGCAGAAATAGGATGAAAAAAATGGTGAAAAGTTCATAAAACTTAGAAAATATTTTTTCCCCTAACTTTATATTCAAATACATAAAATTCGATGGACACTTTTATTTGTATATGTAATTTAAACTGGCATAAAAAATAGTGGTGATTTTAAGCGATATGTGATGCGCAGGACACATTTTGAAAAGTTCTCCATAACGCTTAAAATATCCAGAAAAATCACTCTTTTTTTTTTTTTTTTTTAAGTTTTTCTAATTTTCTGTAAGATAAATATATGCCATAATTCGTATAGTGTGACCTTGAATACTATTTAAAGTGCAATTTAAAAAAGAAAAGAAAAATGAGTTTGAAGGTCCCTTGTTCCCTTAAGGCGACAAAAGACCTTCAAATTCGTTTTTTTATTTTGTGTTTAACGTCACTTTAAATACTATTCAAGGGCATACTATATGCATTATGGCATATATTAATCACTCACGAAATTTAAAAAATATTTTTTTTTATAAAAATAAGGACATTTCCTGAATATTTTAAGCGTTATGAAGAACTCTTCAAAATGCCCCATGCGCGTTCCATATCACTTAAAATCACCACTATTTTTTAAGCAGGTTTGGTTTACATATACAAATAGAACTGTGCATCAAATTTTCTATATTTGAACACAAAGGTAAGGGAAAAAATATTTTCTAATTTTTATGAAATTTTCAGCTTTTTGCATCATATTTCTGCAATTAACTACCTTTAACTTTTCCTATTATATTTAGTTTAAAAGAACTATGCACAGTTTTATTTGTATATATAAACCAAACTTGCATAAATATATATATATATATATATATATATATATATATATATTGGGGATTTTAATTGATATGGAATGCCCATGGGGCATTTTGAAAAGTTCTTCGTAACGCTTAAAATAGCCAGAAAATATCATTATTTTTATTTTTTTTTAAATTCATTTCTTGTGTTATAAATATATGCAATAATGCATATAGTGTGCCCTTGAATAATATTTAAAGTGAAATTTATAGAAAAAAAAATGAGTTTCAAGGTCCTTTGTCCCCTTAAAGTTTAAAACTCCTAATGTTTAATTAATTTTTAATCGTTGCAAAGATGGTAACGGGTCATTTTTAAGCACATCTCCAAAACTATTTGGCGAAATCAAATGAAATTTTTGTTTCGCATATTTTAAACTTCTAGAAATCGATTACTAAAAAAAAAAAAAAAAATCATAAATTAGAATTCATATTTATTTAAAAAAAAAAAAAAAATTTAAAAATACGTGCATAGTTTTTTTTAATTTATTTTCGAAAAATAGGTACATTTTAGCGTAATTTTTGATTCGCAGGTTTGAAACTTCTAGAAATCGATTTCTGAAAAAAATAATTTCATAAATTACAATTCACATATTATTTTTCAAAAATTACTTTCGAAATACGTGCATAGTTTTTCAAAACTTATTTTCGAAAAATAGATAAATTGTAACATAATTTTTTATTCGCTTTTTTGAAACTTCTAGAAATCTATTTCTGAAAAAAAAAAATCATAAATTACAATTCATATTCTACTTTTCAAAAATTAATTTCAAAATATGTGCATAGTTTTTTTTTATTTTATTTTCAAAAAATAGATAAATTGTAATGTAATTTTTTAATCGCATATTTGAAGCTTCTAGAAATCGATTTCTGAAAAAAAAAATCGTAAATTACAATTCACATTTTATTTTTGAAAAATTAATTTCAAAATAAGTGCACAATTTTTAAAATTTTATTTTCGAAAAATAGATAAATTCTAATGCGCGATTAAAAATAAAGAAAGAAAGAAAGAAAACGGAAAAGAAAAAAAACAGACGTTGATTTCTAGAAATTTTAAATATGTGAATCCAAAATTCCACCAATTACTTCTCATTCCGCCAATTAATTTTAGAGTTAAACTTAAAAAACAACCCGCGTTGCAATGTGTTTTACAGCGATTAAAAATAAATTTAACATTAAGAGTTCTAAACTTTAAATCTACATCTACATAATTCCTAAACTACTTCATCAAATGACTTCCCGTTTGGTATCCGAAAGATAAAATTTAACGTAGAATCTAACATTATGTCTAAACATTCTGTCAAAATGAGATGTAGCATTCTAAACCTCAGCGTTTGTTACAATTTCTTGAGTTCTTAAGCAAAATTTTAGTACAGCGTTAATTAGTATACGTTATTACTAATCGATTGGTACCAGTTACATTATTATACGATATATTTGTGGCACAGCTAGTAGAGGTGGGGAGGTGGGGTCCTTTTTTTACCCGACTGAAAAGAAGGGTTATGTGTTTCACGCGTATCTGTGTAAGTGGATTTCTTTATACCCTCCAAACATCCCAACGGCTGGATGGATTTTAATGAATGAGGTCTCTATCAATTTGTCTTAACGGCCCGATGGTTATAGGTTAGGTTTTGTTTTTATAAATTCAAAATGGAGGCCGTAAAATACAAAATGGCGGTAGAGACGGAAAAAAAATTACGCACCCTGTTGAGTGACATATCATTGGATAGGTCTTTTAAAATGAAGACGATTTTTCATTGACTATTTTACAGTCAGAAGATCCGTTTAAATATTAAACAACCTGGAAGTTGTGTATGTATTGTGGATCTCTAGCCTTACTGGAACTCTAACCATCATAGACATCTGTAGACCTCGTCAAAACAGTGTTTATAGATAGGCACTAACAGTTAAACACAACTTAAAAGTCATCAATAGAAGTAAATAAAAAAAAATAGGTAAGTAATATAAACAAGTAATATAAAAAAAATATTTTAAGTCAATTCCTACTTAGGTCAATAAGAGAATTTTTTTTTCTCCCAATCTTCTTTCCGTTTCAGCGGCGCTTAAAACGCCTTGATCAAGAAGAGGGCTCTCTCGATCTTAAAATACCTTGATCAAGAAGAGGGCTCTCTCGATTATTGAAAATTAATTAATTTAATTTAATTAATGAATTAATATTTGGAAAAAAACTGAATTAACATCAAGTGTCAACCACTACAAGTTTAAAAAAATTTATTTGAGCTTGATTGGATGAATAATAAGTATTTTATTAACGATTGAAAATTTGAACAAGATATATATAGCGAGAGTGTAAGCGAATAGTAGGAATTGAAAAAAAAAATTGTTTCACATTGATGAGAAATAATTAATTAGTTCGCTTTTTACGCAGTCGGGTTTTTTGATTTTTTAAATTTAATTGTTTATTTACCAAGATTATACAAAAGATATTTTTTGCCATGTTTGAATGCTTTTATCTTAAATGACCTCGCATTTTACCGGCGATTCAAATTAAATTAAAAAGAGAAGATCCTGAAGCGTATCGCATTACTTAAGTAAACTGCACATGTTCTCCCTTGAACCATATGATAAAAACATGTAACCAAACATCTGACAAACCAGTCCTGACCTTCATAGTTCCAAGTTCCTCGATTTAATTTGTCTAGAACTATCACTAGCCTTTATGGCCAGTTATCGACCTTTACTTTCAGCTATCACTAGCCTTTATGCCCAGTTATCGACCTTTACTTTCAGGCACGTGTTAAAGTGAAACGTGTTTAAAGAAAAACAATTTATTAGCCGCCAGGTGTTGTTTTTATTTACAGCTTCCAGTGACATAGGTCAATTATGGTTTAAGGCATGTATATATAGGAAAATGCTTATGAATTCCGTGAATGAGAGCTGATGATAGTAGGACTTACGCATTAACGCTACGACGAATACAAATAACAAATGTATGAATCTCCAAAGCTTCCTATATTTATAGGAAGAAAATATATTAACTATGAAATCCACTTCCTATTATTATTAATATTCGTTGATATTAAAGTACCGAAAACATTCGTTACTATTTTTAAATTTGTTATTTAACATTATAATTAAACATAAAATTACACTGTAATGAAAAATTTGTACAGTTAAAAAAAATTAACAGATAAGCAATATATAGATATATATCGAGATCTCTACATATAGAATCTCTATATATCTATATATAGAGAGCTATATAGATATATATATACCTATATATAGATATATATAGATACAGTAAACTCTGTCTAAGGCGGAATCGGTCGGGACTGAAAAAATTTTCCGGGGTAGACAATATACCGGCTTATGCAAAAGAGCTCCCTCCCCCCTGCCCCCTCTCCCCCAAAAAATGCTCAAATCTTAATTTTTTTTTAAGTTCATAACTTTTAGTACTGTTCTTTAAAATGAAATTTTTAATGAAATTGGATTGTTATTAAATTTACTGTTTTTAATAATTTCGAAGGACATTATTTGAACACAAAAATAAATATTACCAATACAAAATTGCTCAAATTCTGAAATTTAATAAAAACCATTTACTTTAACCACTAAAATTACATACTTCATATTTCACATAGTAGTTCAAAGAATCAAAAAATAATCTTTTATCGATGCTTGTTTTTTCTTTCGGCTTACCATGCATTCTGCACAAACACGTAAGTGAATTATTCTTGGTATTTTTTTTTCATTTCTCTGAACAAGAAAAATTATTTCGGGGCACCTAATTCTTCTCAAGCCGTCCTGATATGTTTGAATTCCACCCCTGTCTTCAACGTTTTCAGAAGCGTATGGTCATCGGCATTTGCTTTCCTAAGACGATCAGTTTTTTCAGGCGACATTTCTGAGCAAAGTTTGGCAAGCCATTTAACAGGATCGAAAACACAGGTGTTTTTTGTTAGATCGGTGGCTGAAGAACAACCATCAAAAGACGCAATAATCAACCACAACAGATACCTTTTGTAGTTTGTTTCAGCATTTTAATAACCCATTGATCCATTGGTTTTGTCTCTGCAGTAGTATCCGCCGGAAGAAATTGTAAATTTATATTCGACAGTTTAACGTCGGCATGGCAATGTTCATTATCAAGGAACACTTTTTTTTCTTCAATCATTCGTCTGTTGAACTCCTTCAGCCAGCCCTCCATTAAGACAATCGACATCCAGTATTTTTTCTGAGACCTCCAAGTCACAGGCAGTTTAACAATATTTATATTTTTGAAACACAACGTAGTTTTCGATTTCCCAATCACAAACTTTTTTTTGCAAACTGCCCTCCAAATTCGCAAAAAACAAAACAGTGACACCTCGTTGAAGGTTTTACCTCAGCGGCATTAGATTCCTCTTTTTATAAGTAACTTACTTTGCACACACGATAAAATAGTCCAGTCTCATTGCAATTATATATGCCATTTTCTTGATATCTTTCAATCGGTAGATGAAATTTTCCTTTCCATTCCCGAATTTCATTCTATGGGACATTTTTCGGGTGTCAACAAGCATGCTTCATGGCAATGTCGTGTAGATTATTGGAAACTCATTAACCATTCACAGGAAGCTTTAAAATGCATTTTACCTATTTTTTCGCAATAAAGTCCACGTGTGATCAAAGTTTTCAATCTAGTAATCGAAAAACATTCAAAAGGTAATGCACCAATGCTTCCTTTTTCGCAGCACGTTTCCTCTTTCTATTAGATATTTTCAACTCTTTCTTTTTATAGCGTCATAAATTTGAGTTTTACCATAATTAAACTTAATACAATGATCTTCTACAGAATAATTATTTTTCTTTTAATTTGGTAACATTGACTTTATCCTGCAGGGATGGAGTATTGAGTTTAGATTTTGAAGCAATTTTTACGATGCACTTATAAATATCCTTAGACAAGATAAAACGACGACGAACAAATAACGCGTGCAATGAGTTTTCTAAACACGTGATTCATTGGTATGAAGCGTTCGTCAATCGAATAGCGTTTTATGTTTTTGATAAAAAGGTTGTATCTTGAGTTGTAATAAACTGCTTGCCGATGACGATCTTTCACTAATTGTCCAGACTCGAAAATCGGTTGAAAACTAAAATTTTAAAACTCTTTACAGATAAATGAGAAATGCTGTTCAATTTCTCAGTACTGCTGTAATACCTGCAAATTTGAAGTTTACACTCAAACACACATACACATACACACACACACACACACAAAAAAAAAAAACTTCGGGAATGAGACAGTAAGATATCACTTTGAATTTGAGTACAACATTAAAGCATAATATAATTTTAGAAAACACATATTTTCATAAAGGTCCATCCTTCTTGTAATAATAACTTTTACATGCAAATTTATACTGGAAAAATGATTATTTCCTTTTTTAAATGCAAGGATTCCTTAAAATTTAAACAGCTTTTAGTTCCTTAAATTAACTTTTGTTAACTATTACGGAATTTAATAAAAATTCTCGGCATTGAATATGACGTATGTATTAAAGTTTTATGAAAGAAATGCTTTTCATTTTTTAAATATCTTTTTTTCCGCCTTATGCAAAATTTTGGTTTCGGTGGGAACTTAAAATCATTTCCGTTTCCGCGTTAGACAGATTCCGGCTTGTGCAACAAGAATTCATGTTATTTTCTATGGGTTCGCCGGGACTTGAAAAATTTTCCGCGGTAGACAAATTTCCGGCATGCACAGAGTCCGCCTTAGACAGAATTTACTGTATTTATATATATCTATATATATAAAATATACCCTATATGGCCAAAGATGACCGGTCATTTGTAATTTTAGACGTTTTCTTAAATATCTAGAAAAATACATGAGGAATTGTCTTGAAACTCCAGGTCTGTAAACAAAATATTACAGGTCATATATTTCCGTGAAGATTTAGTCCCGAAACCCCATAGAGGGCCGTCAACAAATTGAAAAGAACGAATATCTTTTGGATAACCCTGTAGAAACTAACGGGGCAAAAACGTTCAACATAGTAGATTATGCTTAAGTGCCTTATTGCAATAAACTGTATTCATTTTTATGAGAATAGCATGTATATTTGTAGAGAAATTAAAGTTTTTATAAAAAGAGTCCCAAATTTTGCCAAGTTTTTTGCTTATAATTTGTAGAGTTCTTAATTTAAAAAAAAGTTTTTTTCAAAAAATATGACAAGCAATATTCTATACAAAACTCTGCAATCAGAATTAAAAAATAATAAAAATTGGATGAACAATGAGTAGGTTTACTAAAAAAGGTTTCACTGCGCATGCGCGAATGCAATCAAAGTATAATGTGTATAATGTATTAGCTAAGTGTATAGAGCAACTTTTGTAAAAGTCTCAAAAAAATAGCTTGAAAATTCTGAAAATTATCGTTGGTAGAATGAGCTCGAAATCCGTTGCTCCCAAAATGAAGCAAAAAGATGAGGTGCTGTATCCAAATGCAGAGGTACGTGCAATATTGTGTATGCTATATTGGCACTAATTAATGGATATATGGATACAACCCCTCATCTTTTTGCTTCATTTTGGGAATAACGAATTTCGAGCTTATTCTATCAACGATAATTTTCAGAATTTTCAAGCTATGTTTTTGAGACTTTCACAAACGTTGCTCTATATACTTAGCTAATAAATTATGCGCATTATATTTTGATTGCATTCGCGCATGCGCAGTGAAACAGTTTTTAGTAAACCTGCTCATTTTTCATCCGATTTTTATTATTTTTTTAATCTCATTGCAGGGTATTGTGTACAATGTTGTTTTTCATATTTTCTGAAAAGAACTTTTTTTTTATATTAAGAACCCTATAAATTATATGCAAAAAACTTTGCAAAATTTAGGGCTCTTTTTATAAAAACCTTAATTTCCCTACGAATTTACATGCTATTCTCATAAAAATGAGTACAATTTATTGCAATAAGCCACTTATTAATAATCCCGAGTTTGAACGCTTTTGCTAAGATAGTTTTTACAGGGTTTCTAAAAGATATTCGTTCTTTTTCAATTTGTTGACGGTCCCCTATGGGGTTTCTGGGAAAAATCTTCAGGGAAATGTATGATCTGTACTATTCTGTTTGTACACCTGCAGTTTCAAGATAATTCCTCATGTATTATTCTAGATATTTAACAAAACGTCTAAAATCGCAAGTGACCGATCTTCTTTGGTCATATAGTGTATATAGAGCGAGGAAGTTCGGGTATGATGGAATACTATTTAAATTTTTATTTGTAAATCCACAGAAATAAATTGAGATACATTAAAAATTAATAAAGAACAAACTTTGACTCTTTCTTAACACATTTTAAATGCGTTTAAATCGTGAGTGAAAAAAAAAATGCACATCAATATTTAGCTTTTTTAAAAAAAGTTACACTTTTCTGGTAATAGCAACCAGTCGGATAATATATAATAGGGTTATAAGGAGTATTAAAGTTGCAAGAAAAACCACAATTTAAAAGAATAACCAAAATTATTTAATGAGTAAACCTTAGTAGTGCATCCTCTATAAATCATCAAATTCTTTGAAAAATTGCATTAATTTTTAGACTCGTCTAGAAACAGTTGTCTAGTTGATATTCCATATTACCCGACACACCATCTTGAAAAACATAACCTCGTCAGTCGCCAATAAATTAGCATAAAGAAAAACTGACTAACACACCAATAAACATAACTGTTCAACTTTATACTGAACTTGGTTAACATGAATGATAATAAAATTTTATAATTAATACGAATTTTATAAAATTTATCTGCAAAAATCTACAAAAATTGAGAATAGGAGATCATTTCACCGCGTCGCTCTAACAACAGGTATCCAAACAGTACTGACAAGGAAACTACTTTTGGTGCTTTTGGCATCTGTCATTGAGACCTGGTGTATTTTAAAGCCCTATATTAGGAAGTTTGAGAATTGATAAAAATTTTCTGTTAAAATTATGTTTTTTGATTTTACAGCAGCATAACTTTCTGAAAATGCAATTTTCGAAACCACTTATCGGACTATTAACAAAGAATTTTTTTTAAAGAAAAATATTTAAAATGCAAATTAGTCAACAATAAATATAAAATATTAAAAAAAAAAGTTTAAAATTCCTTCAAGATTATACGAATTTGATTTTAAAAAACTGCAACATTATATTCACATGAAAACGTTGGAGTTTTTTTTTTTTCAAAAGTAGAGCTTTCTGGCAACCCTAGTCGAATTTCATAGCTGCTTGTTATGTGTCAGCAGTGTTTTGGACTTCAGCAGAAATTGTAATGTCCGACCTCATTAAGCACAGTAAATTTTCTAAATTGTATAAAAATATTAATTTGCTTTACAGGGTTTGTAGAAAGTACAGATCGATAAATCTGAAGATAGAATTTTTTTCACTAAATAATGCAAACATCACTTTACAAAATTTCTTATAAAGGATGCGTGAAAGTCCTTGAAGCGTACGAACCCTGCTTTATGATTACTTTTACCAAAAGACGTCTTTTGGTTGTGTCACAACATTTAATATAACAACATTTCATTTTAAGCATTCGAAACTTTATTCCATCTCTCCTCAAAAGAAAAAAAAAGTTTACTTATTTTGTATTTCACTAAAAAAATAGTTTTCAATTATCTTTAAAGTTTTTAACAAAACTATATTTACTATTTATACATTTATCGTCTGCATAGAAAAATAACCTAATTCTTGTTTCTTATGCTAATCAGTTATTAAACAAATCGCAATCTGATTTAGTTCTAATACATAACATATACTGCAGGGATAAAGTGGGCGAAAAATTTGCAGCGCCATATTTGACGACATAACTCCCTTTTGGCGTTAAATAAACAAATAAAAATCTAATAATAAAAAATTAAAAGTATAAAAAAATATATAAAATGAGATTTTAACAGAGAGATTTTATCGGCTCTCTAACTTTTATGTATAGGGCTACAAAATGTACCAGGCCTCAATGCTACGTGCGAATAGCACAAAAAGTGGTTCCCTTGAGAGCACAGTGCCTCATGGGTGTACTAGGAAGTCGTATGGTAGATTTACGTTTACTGCAACATCGTATGCTGCAGATATTGAAATTATCTCCATTGTCTGAACATTCCGTAACACCCGAACTTCCTCTATATAAGAAGCCTATATTGATACCTTTTTAATTTTTATATTGTTAGTGATTATTTATTTAAATTAGGAGAAATTAAAAAGTCGATCGTAATGATCGGTCAAAGGGTCCGAAGTGATTTTGGTCGATTGTGATTAATCACAAGCCTACGATTATAGTGCTTCTTTATGCGTCGTTGTTCGGGGGAAAATACAAAAATGTATATCATGTACAGTTTCGACACAAATCGTAAATTCCTGCCTAGTTTAAAACTTATAAATTTAGTCATAAAACATCAACATTTATCATTAGTAAGTTGTAAATTTAGCCCTAAAGATACAAAACATACTCTCAGAAATACTTTTTTCTAATCACGGAAATATTATTGGCAGCAGTGCTTTCGGAATATTTTCGTTATTTGAAGAATTCCCGCTTCTTTTTTCTCTGCTACAGGAGGTATCCTTCAATTGAAGAAAGTAGGGATAAAAAACTGTCGCTGACCTTGAAGTCGAACCAGGTACCTCACTGTTATGAGACGAGTATCTTAACCGTTCGGCTATTCGTTGTTTGGAAGCGAGTTAGTTTGAAATGAATATATGATATTTTCTATGGTATGGCTTGATTAATTTGTTGTTTAGAAAGTTTGGAATTTTGATTTGTTTTTCGAAAGATTTGGTCATTATGAGATTGTGGCTGAGGTTTTAACACTCTAATATTAATATAGGATAAAATATGAGTTATAAATATTTTTAATTTGATTGTTAGATGTAAAATATGAATATTATATTTTCATATAAATTCGAGAAGAAATGTTTGATTTTTTGAGTAAAATAATTTTTTTTTTTCATTTAATATTTTCTTTTTACCTAATATAGATATTTAAATGCGTTCATTTAGAATATAAATGCGAATATTTTTTTTATAAGTTTAAAAAAATAAATAGAGAATACGTTTAAATGAATGAGAAAATTAATTGTTATTTATTTTTTAATTCGGAATTTTTTCTATCTTTTTCTATCTCTGTTTTTCGTTTTTAAGTAAATTAGAAATCTTAATTTATAGAAATTTTCGTTTTTCATTTAAAAAAGGAATTCAAATTTTAGTATTAATAGAGCCAATACGTATACGTACAGGAAATGAACGGAATTTCCCTCTCTTTTTCAAACTTTCGGGATTAATTTATGGATACAACATGTTTTCTAAGAGTAAGGAAATTATGTGTTAAAAAATTAGGAATAATTTAGAGTCTACAGACGAGTTTTTCTGACAGTGCACCGATAAAGGTCATAGCACATTACTACTGGGGTAGATAGGGATCGGTCGCAAGCAGTGATCAAGAAAAAATGTTCTAAAGAAGTTGGGTTGGAAAGAGGTATAGTTTTTTTTTAAGATGAAGAAGAAGAAAATGACTTTGACACTGCGACAAGTAAAACAAACGTAACAGATTAATAAAATATAAAAGAAAAACCTTTTAAGTGCTTTCTCAGTAAAGTCTTTTGACCTTTACCTGTGGGATTTTCTTGGATGTTCATGCGGAGTTTTTGGGAAAATCCCACGTGATAGATGGTAAATCATGCATTTTTTGTACTCAACGAGACGATAAACATTAGAAATACATAAAACGGTGAAGGGAAAAAAAGATAATTTTTTTTAATTTGCAGACCTGTGATTACGCGTAAAAACACCTTATTCAGAGCTCCCACTCAGTCCGTTTTTTGCGTACTACTTTTTTAAAGAAATTATTTTCTTTTTAGATTTCTCTTGAAAGTTTTATAGAAACCTAACCAGAAATCTATTTCTATTGCAAATGCTGTAGAAACCTATCACGAAAATAATTCTTTATAGAAATTTGGACTAAAAAAAAACCGGTTCATTTTGATCCCTGGATTACTCCAAATAACACGCAAATAAAACGTTAAAATCTGCAAAAATATCATAACTTGAATATAACTTTTTAAAAATACGTTTTTAGAAATAAAAATAAATTTTAAACAAATTAAAACAATATTTCAATATATACATTTTTTAATTGCTTAAAAGTCGTACAGCCAACAGAATGAAAAAGTCTCCAAGACTGGAATCTGATTTGCACTAAACTTACCTGGACGACCCAAAGCTTAGCACTTCTCACTCATATGTGTTGGCAAAGCTACAACCGCAGTACAAAATGGAATAATGGGAATCCAGGCATGGACACTTTTTCACTCTATTGGCTGTACGCCTTTTAAGAAATTATATATATATATCTGTAGAAATTTAATGCACATTTATTTTAACGAATAAGTGTACACTGTGGTCGGTGTCTAGAAGTAAAGTCCAGGCAGACTCTTGAAGGAATCTTAAACTTTAATGCTCTTGATTATGTGGGTGAAATATTTACAGATGGGGTATTTACATTTAGATTAAACATGATAACTATAACTGGGTGGCGATATTCCGCCTTACTCAGGTCCGTGACCCGGTATTCGGTCGAACAGCGACGTTTCAACACGTCTGCTCTCACGAGCAACCAACAGTCAACTCTGTCTTTTTAAAATAGTTTGTGTCAGTTCAGCAGTTTTTTTCGTTGACTCAGAGGTCGGGGTGAATCATCCCGAGCCTCATCTAAGAATGTGCTAGGCTTTGCAGTGCAGAGTTCAAACTCTGTCACCACATATATATACTCGGTTTATGGCGTCAGATGCCGCCATCCGAAGAATCTACAAGAGTCTTTTTCCATTTTTTCCGGTCAAGGGTCCATTCCTCTTCCAGACCTCTATCCCTCATTGCCTTTGAAATATCATCCATCCAGTTCTTGCGTGGTCTTCCCCGTTTCCTTTTTTGTTTGTTTCATAATTGGATGTGATTTTGGGTAGTCTTTCATCAGTCATTCTTTTGACATGACCATACCAGATTAATTGCTTTTTTTTAATATCATCTAATATGCTTCCCTTTATTTTCATCATTTCCTTGATTCTGTCATTTCTTATTCTTTCTATTCTTGATATCCTGTATGATCTTCTTAGGGCGTCCATTTCTACTGCCGCTAATTCCTTTCTTCCTGTCTCCATAATTCTCCATACTTCTGCTCCATATAATAATATGCTCTTTACAAAAGAGTTGTATATATTATACTTTCTTTTCCTAGACATCTCCTTACTCCACCAAATAGAATTTAATAGTTTTACAGCCTTTCTCCCCTGAAAAATTCTGTATTTAATTTCCTGTGAGTCTCTTCCTTTTCTATTAATGTCTACATCTAAATATCTATAATGCTTACAGCTTTCTATTTTTATGTTATTATTTAGATTTAGGTCTGTCTCATTTCTTCCTATACATAAGTATTTGGTCTTGCTGACGTTTATGTGAAGTCCCCATTTCTCGTATTCTTCCTTAATTTTCACAGTCATTTCCTCTAAGTCATTTTTACTTTTTGCAATTATAACTTGGTCATCTGCAAATTGTAGAGTAAAAATTGACGTTCCATTCTTATTAAGTCCCAAGCAATTAGCAATATTAAGTCCAAGCAAGTCCAATATTAAGCAGTCCCAATATTAAGTCCAAGCAAGTTTCCATTCATATTAAGTCCCATATTAAGTCCTAAGCAATAAAAAAAATATATTATTTGAATTCAAGGCGTGCGAAATTTTCTACAAAAATGCGCAAGAATTATATGTATAGTTTTAAATTAAAACATTTGATGAAGATTTTGGGCAATTAAAAAAACATGAGCATACTATTTAATAATTATCTTTCTCTCTTGAAAAATATTCAAATCTAAAGTGCTCTCCAGCAAACATTTCAATTATTTTTTGATTTTGAAAAAGCTATATTGGAGAATAAATTTGTAGATGATTTAATTTTAAAAGACAGAGAGCTCTAGGAAGACTTCTGGAAATAGGATTCTTGAGATGAATATCCGATTATTAAAACTTATAATGATGAGTCCTTGTTTTGAATCGGCGTACTATTAACTTGAAATTGCTTTTTCATATTTAAAATTAAGAAAGACGCTACATCATTTTGTACTTACCGATTCGCATATTGAAGGTTCATTGTAGTTATCGTCATGAATGTCGATTATGAAGGCTTAAGGGTACGTTTACTTATAAATTTTTGAAAATATCGAATTTTTTTTTCTTTTTTTAAGTTATAAGTGTGCAGAATGTGCTGCTATGAGGATTTTTGAATCAATTCGTTATCCATGTTGCTTCAATCTGTCGAACGTATGTACGGGCTTTCCGGCAGGTAAAAGAATGGCCAGGTTATAAAATTGTGCAAATTGCTACATATGCAACTGCAAATTCATTTAATGAGATTTTTTTTTAAATTAAGAAAGTTTCTACGGCTTTGAAAATTTCTGTTGGTCTGGAAGCCAGGAGTAAGCCAAATTAGCAGATGAATTTCGTGACCAGAATGCAGAATGCGATATGTGCTCCTAAAGGCACATGGAGCACGAACTCGCCCCCTTTTAAAGTTTAAGAGGGACAGCAAAATTGGGCCTCTAATTCTTGTTCTTATTTTTATTTTATTTTTTACAATGCATTCCTTATTTTTTTGTAGGAAAAAGTTTGTTAAATACAAGAGAAAACCACACTACTTCCCGAAAGTTATCTAGCCAGAAAATGTGATCAATTAGCTGTTAACCAATCATTTGGCAAGAGGTACCCGGGTAACTGAACATACAAGAACTTCATATACTAGAAATATACTCTATCTGTAGAATATATAGGGAACATAAAAAAAAATGTTCAATGGAATATATATGATCTTGGCTAAGCCACTCCACGGAATAACATTTGTAGCATTGATGAGTTTCCATGTGTACAGAATAAATAAAACTTTTACCGGGACGAAAGATGTCCTAAAATGATATTTTTCTTCCCTTAGCTTCAAATCTTTTCCCGAGACGAAAGATGTCCTAAAATATTTTTCTTCTTTTAGCTTCAAATGTTAATCGGGCCCTATTTGTATGGCCAGGTGCGTTTTTGTCGAAACAAGTTTTTTTTTTTCAAATTTGCGTAGTTTCTAGTAACTCAGTAGTTAAAGTTATTGACTTGAATTTTTTCTCAGCAAAGTAAATACTTTTGACCATAGAATTAACCTAAAATATGTTGTCCATATTAAATATTTCTTACAGCAGGTCAAAGGCAAAACAAATGAGCCAAAAAATCAACTTTAATTTTACGTGTTCGAAATTTTATGATTTTTTAAAACACTTTTTCAATGTTTTTTAGGTTTATTCAATAAGACATTAGGTTAACTATTATAAAGAAATGCATGTTTTGAAAAAATTATGCAAATCGGCCATGTTTTTCAAAGTCGAATTTCTTTAGACCACTACATTGGGTGTCATCTCGATTTTTTTTAATGAAAAAATAAGATTCAACTCTTAAAACATTAATAAACATTTTTAAAGCAGAATGTTCATGTCTATTGTCTAAGAAAAAGGGCCTGTTTTTCAGTCAATTATAAGTAACTGCGACCTTGATAGAATACATAAAACCACACCCTTCACATTGATAAATTGTATGTATTTGTTTTTCTATTTTGCTGGAAAAAGTTTATCTTTTTTCTTAACATTTGTCTTTTAAACTACTTGCTTACGTGTCATTTGATATTGAGTTTTAAAACATTTTGTGGGGAATATCAAAATTCTTTAATTTTAATCTAAATCTCCAATACTAAAAATCATTTTTTAAAAGTGTTCGTGTGCAATATTAATAATTTTACAGGTAGATCGCGATCAAATTCTAATTAGAAAAGTCAATTTTGCAATCAAACATCTTGGCCACTTCTAATTTAAATAATCAGGCCACAATCATCATCATCATGTTAGTAAATTTATCAAGAGTTAGGATAAATGTAGTAACATCATAATTCTTTAACAAATTGGTTTAAAATAAACTACTAATAAGCTAATTTTCATATCATATTATGATAATATAATTATTATATATAATATAATTATTCACAAAGCTAAGCTTCATACCATTTTTCAAAGATCTAAATGAATATTTTTGTGTATTATATTCTGGAACAAATAGTGAAAAAAGAAAGATATTAATAAAAACGCGAAAACAACTTTTAAAATTATTTTGAGTTGGAAATTTTCTAATTACCTCATAAAATGTAACTGATACAGCACTTTTTCTTAGTTACTTGAGGAACAACTAAAATAAAAGACAGAAGAACAGGGTACATACAGTTTTACCACATTTTTTAAATAAAATTTGTCGTCTTATTTAACTTAAAAAAATTACGAAATCTGCAAATAAATAAAGCGATTGTGAACTCTGTAATTTAAATATTAAATAGAAAATTTCTTCTCATAAATATCGATGATAAACTACATGGAAATTTCAAGGAGTGTGCACTGCGCACTTTGAAAAAAGAAGAAGGAAAAATCTAGTACATATAATTTTTTAAGTATTTACAATTCTGATGTAAATTAATTTTATAAAGAGCTGTCTCTAAATCTGAATAAGATAGGAATAGAATACGTATATGCAGATTTAAAAAAATGAAATATTGAGTTTCAATATTATATGAAAAGCGAAAAATTACATTTTTATTAAAAGTAATGGATTTATGGTCAGCCTATTCAAAAAATCCGTAAAACAATAACTCTTGGTAGCGAAGAAGGGCTGACTCGGAATTTAAAAAAAAGTGGGAGCGGGCAAAGATTTAATTCTTTTTTTAAATTGATATTTCTTAAACTAAATTCTTTATTTTCGGTCATTCGACTTAGTTTTTAAGTTGATTTTTTTTTAAATATCCACAACAGCCTCGGAAAATATTGTTTTAACCCTTCCAAGTTCCTCAAAGGAAAATGTCGTCATAATTTATCATGTTTGTCTGTAAAACATGTTTGTTGAACATGAGAGTGTTTATAGCACCCGAAAAACCTATATTCCAGTTTGAGAAAAACGATGAATACACTATAAAAACTTGTCAGAAACGTTTCCCAAAATCTGTAGCAGCAAAAGAAACTTTGTTTTTATAAATGTTTATTTAAATCTAGAAAATATATTGGTTTCTGGGGTTTCTAATAAGGAAGAATACTTTTCGGAATCATCAGTACACTGTTAAAAATTTTGTACTACTTTGAACCGAAATTTGATGCTTAGTAGCTGCCACCATGAGATGGTGAAATCTCGTTCCAAGATTTTGAGCTTCGGTTGAACCATCCTATGGTGACAGCTGGTGATAGATGCTGAGCACCAAATTTTGATTCAAAGTAGCACGAAATTTTTAACAGTGTAACTCAGAAAAGATTATTATTCATTTTCGTTGGTGGTTAAGTTATGTTTTCCTATATTATGAGACCTTATCTTTTTTTTTAGAGTGTAGCTATCCTTAAATGAGCTTCTTGTTCAGAAACTTGTTCGTAGACCACTGCCAACGTGATGTGATTTTAAGCCCATTTTGAGTCTGGACAAAACCGTTTTCTTTTTTTTAACTTTAATGATATTTACTTGCATAATCAAAACCAGGATGATAGATAATGGATATCTGAAGAAAACGATGCTATTATTTTAAGAGCAGTACTATTTTGGGGGTGGGCTTACATTACAAGTATCCTCAAAAATTAGGCATGAACTTATTTTACGATTGGGTTTTATTTTCGGGAAAATGCGGTCACAATAAACATATGTTATGCGTGAAGAGTTTTCCGTATTTATCTTTCAGCGGCACTGTTTTACACTGATACACCGTCTACCTCAATAATAAAGAACATTTTAATTTAAAAATCGTACCTCATTCAACTGGGATACAATTTTCATAACTGCCAATTTCTACGCATTTTTAAACTCAGATAAACGTATATGAGCCAGAAATTTTACTTAAGGCTGTTCTCAACTGCTCTGCTCAACAAGCGCAAAACGTTTTGACACATTTACAAATTCATTTTTTAACGGAAAGATATAAAATTGGAAAGCCTGACCATGGAAGCGATTTGGAATCAAACTGTATTTTTCCTTTTTTGATCAATCATTCATCTATTGAGTTATAAGCGATTTTGATCCCGTGACACGGCATTTTTCTCCCCTTACTGACTGGATTTTCTTCTTTCATTCGGAAGTTCAGTTCAAAATGCCAACTTTGACAGTATTTTCTAAAAGATCTATTGCGTTTACATGAAAACGAAAAAAAAAACCACTTCGATGACATAGTTTCTGAATAACAACGCCTTTCAGTTTCATGCGTTTCCGAACAAAAATGAATTAAAACTTATGTCAGAAAGTTGACCCTTTGGATTTGAGAACAGCCTTAAGAAATAAAATAAGACATGCATACTACATTTCGTCAAAAAAAATTCATCCCACATTTAATTTTAAAAAAAATTCTGATTCAAAACGTGTTTATTTGATTTAAAAGATCATAGAAGTTCACTGTTAAAAATTTCATGTTGGGTCGAATCAACTTTTGGTTCTGCAATACCTGTACCTATGAAATGGTGAAATCTCGTTCCAACATTTAGAGCTATAACCGTTTTAACCGGAGCTCTTAATGTCCTAACGAGATTTCACCATTTTATGCTTGCGACTTCTGCAGAACTAAAAGTTGATTCGACCCAGCATGAAATTTTTAACCGTGTTGGCAGCTCTAAATTTGAAAAAAGGGCCCCTAAATGAATTGTAAAACTTAATATATTACTTTTGAGAACGTATTTTATGACTTAGAAAATTGATTACTATTTGCCAAAAATTTACAAAAATAAATTCAGAAGTTATTTACTTCAAAGTGAACTTGAAAAAAATTCCAATAAGAAATCCGAAAAATAATTTGAATATCATGATACTTCGATTTTCCGTGAATGATCTGATATCTTGTGGTTAAACAAACTAAAAAAAATGTCCGTCAAGCCCTCTGATAATTTTATTAGTGTATTTATTTCTACATTGTATCATTTTATGTACAGTTGCACATACAAATAAATAAATAGTGGAATTTCATTGAAAAAAAAGCGAAAAATTGTAAGAATGGGGGAATATGAGAAACGTCTTAACATTTAATTTTTATAGTAAAGCTTATACAAGTTTGCTTTTACGCCATAAAACAATAAAAGCTAACATCAGTAAAATAATGACAAAATCTTTCAATAAAGTAAAAAATGCGCTAAAGTAAGTAAACAAGTTTTAATACTTTGTTTTATTGCTGTTAGTGTTTATACCACTTTTACAAATTTTGGATTAAACCAACTTTTGGTACTGCGGTAACTCCAACTATAAGACAGCACTGAAAATCGGTGCAACCGACCAGAAAACTTTCAACAGTGTATATCAGGATTACAACAGATAAAACCTAAATTTAGATTTTTATGATTATTCCAAAAAGTAAATTACGTTTACTCTCGATTCTGTTTCCTTCAGCTGAGGTAGGGTTTTTTTATATACTTTGCAATTTGAATGGAATTCGTAATTAACCCATTTATGCTTGAATTTTTTCTTTCTCAAATTTGTTAGTAAAATCACTTTAAAACATTGCAAAATGAACAGGAAAAATACTAAAATAAATAACGCTAAAATATTTTCGTACTTATTTGATAAAATATAAGCGCACTAAATGTGGGAATATCCATATGCGGAAAAATTCATAATCATATGCTTTGCCTAAATTTATACAAATTAAGCTTTTAAATTGCATATTATATGCTATAATTAGTATTTCTATGAACTATTAAAAATATATATCTGTTTCTTTACAGAGATTAGTAGCATTATACTATTAAGAATAAATTAAGAATAATCGTATTTGAAGCCAAAATCAATTTATTTCAAAATCTTCTTGAAAAAGACTTTACATAAATAACTGTCCCCTAAATGACTGATAGAAATATGTACCCATTTGTGCCTGGTGCTCTATATTTTGTACGTTACAAACATGCATAAAAAATTGGCCTGAACATATAATTTCGAAATTAAAAATACGTATTCAAAGAAATCTACAAGCTAAGATTATGACTTATTTATTTGGATCTTTGATGCAAGAAATACAAGTAAACTTAATTTTTGCATTTCGCTATCTTGAAAACTGAAAAATCTATAAACACCGAAAAAAGATCTCATTTAAGCAAATAAATATATAATTCTTATGCTGTTATCTCTCGGTAATAGATAAAGGCATTTATAGACCATTACTTCATATAATTTTCATGTTGTAAAGAAGAAGAAAATTATAAAAATTTATTAAAATTCGAAACGTCCCAAAAAATGGGACGCCAGGTATAAATGGGTTAAATTCTTAAAAGTAATTTTAAACAATGCATATTTTAATTTTAATGTAGTTTTAAGAATCAAACAAAATTATTGGATATTTCATCAAAAATTAATTTGTGAAAACAAAACACTTTTTATAAAATTATGTAAGATAAATCGCTTCTTATCAACTAGAGTTATAACATGCTAAAAGTAAAAAGAAGCATATTTAAAGGCATATAAATACCTTTTAATCTTATCTATATGTTTCGACCACACAAACGGAAAAATTATAAAGATCGATATTGATAAAACTATTTCCGCAAAAAAAATTTTTAATCAACTGGATTTTTGTATACCAAGTTCATTTTTAAAATTTTTGCGAAATAGTTTTATCAATATTGATCTTGGTAAAATCGTCTTTTGTGTATACTCTACTTTTTGTATGTGCACTCAAAAATATATATATGTAAATTAGTCACTTTTACATAGCTTTATGTGTAAATGTGTATAATTACACTTTTGCCATAAAATTTATACTCTTGTCGCAGAAATTTGCCTGTATTTATGTGTGTTTAAAGTCTTAATGAAAGTGTGTAATTTGTTATCCCTTCAAAAACTCAAACAAATGCGTAAATGTAGAAAATTGTACGGATTAATCCGATTTGGCATGTTATTGTAAATTTAAGCATTTTGCATATTAAACAAATATCCGTGTATTTTTCATATTACGCAGAAATATGTGTAAGAACAAAATTTTACACAGAAATATGTGTAAGAATTCTACACGACTGCATGTGTAAGAAGAGAATGTTACAGAGGATTATGTCTAAGCACATTACACAGAAATATGTGTACTTGTGTGCACTCAATAAATATCGATATTTGAAAACTTAGCTTGAGCAATCGTAGCTGAATGGTTATGGCTCTTTAGAAAGTTTCAGTTCCTTTGTTCGTATCCCATTGCCGTAAGTGTTGATTGTTTACTGTAGATTGAAATATATAGAGAATTTCTCCTCCTGTTGTAAATCTATCTCTGAAAACTGATGACTGAAACTGATAGAAAAAAATCCGACAAAATCCGGAAATAGTACTGCGGTAACGATTTCCGTACTTTATAAAATTTTATTTTACAGTGTATTTATTCAGGTTATACAGGTTCTGTCATAAATTGTGACAATACGATTTTAGGGCTTCAAAACAACTTTAACAGACAGATGACATGCAGTAAATATTCAAATTTCAGACGATCCTGTTTCTTGTAAATTGGAGGTACATTATTTTGGGGTCTTAAAGCAAATCTGTTAGAAAGAAAACAAACACACCAAGCATATATGTGTTCTTCATGGAATTTTGTCTAAACTATAAGGTTAATCTATGTATACAAAAATCTGTCGTTTTTGCATATTACACAAGATAGAATGTGTACCCATGTGCAATTTACGCGTTAAACTGTGTATTTCAGAGTTATGTGATAACTTTTTTATACACTTCAACAGCTTAATGTATTATCATAAAAATAGATAGAACGATGTGTATTTTGAATCTAACATAGATATATTTGGCAATTTACATGTCACTTTACACATATGGACAAATTGTTTTTGTATTATTAATATAGCTGTTTTAATGTACAAATTTCTGAATTTGTTTTTTAGAGTGTAGATCATATTAAAGGGTATTTATATGCCTTTTAAATGCACTTTTTTCACTTTTAGCATGCTATACTTTAGTTTAAAACACTTTTCTTTTTTTTTCAATATGATATTGTTAAGCTGATATTTTATATTAAAAATCCCAAAGCTGTATGGTAAAAGGATTGAAAAATATGAGCGACAATAACTGCAAAGGAATTATATATATAAAAAAAGTAAAGATAAAATGAAAAATTATGGCATCTTCGGTTTTCCTGTTTGTCGTTTGACTAAAGTAAACACTCTTGCAATTTAATTCAAAATTCTTTTTATTAAAATACAATTCCAAAAAGAGAAACATGCTGTAGTTCGCCAGTGAAAACATATTAAAAATGGAACGTGCCAGAAATAACAAGATATTTTTTTCTCTATTTAGCATTCCACTCTTGTAAATTAGGGCATATCATCAATAAAAATTCCGAAAGAGTCTGCTATACGGAATATATCATAGCGACAATAAATTCCTATTTATTTTGAATTCTTATCTTTAGACGAAAAAGATTCATTTTTTTCAGTTCATGATGGAATTTTCGAGATTTAACCTCAAGGTCACTAATGATTTTTCCACGCGATTTATTATGAATTCGAACTTCATGTCTGAAACCTTAAACTGACAACAACACGAACTAAAAAACATCTTTTGGATGATAATTAACGTAGCAAAACAACTTGCCGTAAGTTGAAAATATTAAAATTATTATATATCAATGTCATTAGAACACGCTTTAAGCAAGGTCTGAGTATGAAACCTGCTAGATTGATATACGCCGCCCTCGGGGTAGGTACCGGCCATCATCGGATATTCTGGAAATAACAAAAATAAAATTAATGTAATCCCGTGCACACATACTACTGAACTACTGAAATCCTTTTCACGGTCAAACTAAACTTTTACTGATGGATACGCCGAAATATTGTCAGATTCTATTTCTCTTCTTCAGCAGCTGGTTTGTTGTGGACGATTTTGCTTATATGCTATGACTTAATGGAATGTTTGGTCTTTTCGAGATCTCGTAATGGATACGCTATGCATCCTAAAATTGAATTATTTTCATTAAGTGTATATATTGTAGGAGTGTTGCCGTGGGTAGTTTCATGATTTTTTTCTTCAAATTTTACTGAATTTTTATAATTAAAATAATTAGATAGTTTGATATTAAAGATTGAATTCCTTGAAGAGTATTTGCTCCAAACTTTAACGTATTTAATAAATTGGACAAACCATAGTAATAATCCTTAAAGCTGTTCTTGAACAATTTAAAACATGTTGCTGTCAAAAAGAATTTTGTCGATAGTGTTATCATTATATTTATTTGTTAATCAAAGTTCCTGCATAGACTCTGTGACTAGTGCACGCAACGAAGAGCTGAACACAACTCTGATAAACGAAGAAACGTTAACTTCAATTATTACATTTCCGACTACTTTGGTTACTTCTTCGGATTTCCAAGAAAAAAGTGGTTCCTCTTCAATAGAAAACACAACAGACCAAGAACTGACATCTAGATCACTTTCAACCGATGGTATTGCGTCAATATCAACAATTTCTCCAAGTACTTTAAGACCCATATTGGATAAATCCAGAAATTTAGTTTTGAGCAATGACTATGTTTCGACAACAACAGTTGCACCGAAAAAAAACATATCCGATGTGCTGGAAAAATGGTTGCATTTGGAAAATATTACAAAAATATTCGCAAAAAACACGGTGAAACAATTATTGCCCGGATTAATGGAAGGAACAGGGGACCTGAATATTTCAACCAGCTGCAGTAGAGATGTCTTAAAACTTTTAATAGGGCTGCAAAATATAAAGACATGGGCATTTAGCTGTAAGTAAGCTTTTTTTAATACTTTGCTATTTCTCGGGAACATAAGAAAATCTATGGTGAAAATTATTTTAATATTTAATTTTGTTAATTTCTTTACATGCAAATAATTTACTTTCTCCAAAATTTAAGTAGTTCTAAAGTATATTACTAATAAATTCATGTTTTTCGATTTTTATAATTAAAATATTTATCAAGTAAAATCCATAACTTTGGAAAATTACCATTATCATATTATATAAATACCAATGTTAAATTAAAATTTTCTTTGATAAAAATATAACTATTAAAGTAACAAATTATTTTAAATTGTGTGCTAAATGTAACAACACATTTATAGATGTATATAATGAAATAATGATAGATGAATTAATTTATTAAAAGCATACATAAGTAAGTCCTTGTGAATGTTTTTTCATCAGTAATTATTCCCAACACCAAAAACAGCTTTTTTTTTTTTTTTTTTTTTTTTTTTTTTGAAATCCACGACAATCATTCGAATATTTAAATAGAATTTAGAACTACGCGTGCGATATAAAGATGTTGTCGAGTATTGTGGAAGATGGTACCTATACCTGATGTCAGATATAAATTTATCTTTTTTTTTTTTTTTTTTTTTTGTTACTGTTTAGATAAATTCCCTTTAGTGTAAATTATGTGCCTTTCTAAAACAAGTTTTATGAAGATTTACAAATTCTATTTTAAATTGCCCATATTATTTTATATTACGTTGAAAAGTAAAAGATCCTCATCCTAAACTTTACTTTCATATACTAATGGCTAATTATTCAAGCTTTCCTTTTAAAAATTTCGCAATTAGTTTGTTTTATAACTAAAATATGTGTTTACAATATGCACAATATCTGAACTCATAATTTTTCTAATTAAAACTCACGTATATTATGTTTCCTTATGCTGCGAAATCGTATGATGTGAAAAGTGAAGGAAAACTTAAAATTGTATTCATAATATGTGAGAGTTGCAGACAGCCAACTTGGGGTCCGGAGATAAATGTTTTATAAGTACCAATATATTTAGGGTCACACACAAAAAGAGGAATTCTAAAAGATATTAATAATTTTATTAAATTCATTACTTGGTCGATAAAATAAATGTTTAATTAATTTTTATGTTTATAATAACTTTTTTAATTAAATAATTTCAATTAAAAAATAATTTTATTTTTAACTCATATTAACTCTCTTTATTAATTATTATGTATTACTTGTGATTTTTATGTAAAATGCTACTTCAATAATAACACAAACTCTAATGTAACTGTACGTTCTGTGTCATAAGCTTTTGAAAGAAATTGTATTAATTTTCTCCACTACTTTATAATTATTGCATATTAAATGCATCAAGTTTTTTTTTTTTTTTTTTTTTTTTTTTTTTTTTTTTTTTTTTTTACATGGAATGTTTTTCTAACAGGTCTATATGGGCACAGAATTCATTAACCTGTTTTAAATCAGAACAAACCTATAAATTTTCAGTTTTGAGGATTTTTTTTATATAGGGTAGGGGAGTACACAGTGAGACATGGTACACAGTGAGACAGCAGCCGTTTTGACATATAGTTATAACTTTTTCTCTTAGCTGGAACACACACTGAACCACCTCATCTTATGCAACACGTGGATGTAGTTTCGGCACTCCGGTTGCTCGTTCAACAAAATAGTAATTATTTATTTTACAGGGGTTAAAGTTACATAAACGTCCATTTTGGAGTTTATTTCTTTCATTATAGCGTATAGTTACTTAACCAAACCTAGTTATATCTAATGATAGACTATGCCGACAAAACTACACAAGCATTCAAAGCTGTGAAATTGATGATGAAACAGATATGGCATCCATTTTGTTGCAACGTAACGAAAGTACACAGTGAGACGTGTCTCATTGTGTATCTACTGTGTTGTTCTGATGTAAAAAAAGTTATTTATTAATAAAAGAAGGATTTTTTTTCCTCTCTCTATCTGTGTGTGTTTGGGGGGGGGGGGGGGATGTGCGATGGCTAGTGAAATTTGCTAAACGAAAAAGGTTGAAAATTTGCATGAAGGTAGCCCAATGTCTGCCATTGTTCACCCGAGTCTCATATTTAAAAAAAAAAATTTAATCTAGAAATATTAATTAGAAGTCATAAACTGCAGAAAATTATTGATAGAGTGTAAAAATGTATGATTTATGAAAATATATGCATTGTCTCACTGTGTACCACTTGTGGTACACAGTGAGACAATGCACAGTGAGACAATTACACAGTGAGACAATTTTTGATACTCCGTTATCCTGCTTTCGTGCTTTTATAAATAACTTTTTTAAAACCATTTATACATTAATGTGTAATGTATTTGTGTAGTTTAAAGATGTAGCAAAATTTTTTTCAAAAGAATAAAAATCGTTGCCATTCGTTAAGTAATAATAATTTTCGTCTCACTGTGTACTACCCTCCCCTAAAACTTTTTTACCTTTAGTGTTAGTTAACAACAACTTCATCGAAAATAATAAATAAGACAAGTTCGAAAGATTTATTCCATAAGAATAACTTTTTGAAATTACATACAACTTACAGTAGATCGGGAGACGGCTGCACATACCACCATCTCATTGAGTTGACTACTGAAATTCCAGGATTAGTCAGAATTCGATTCGCATATTAAAATGCAACTGGTCTGCCAAGTCATCTCTTGGTGGAAAGCACCTGCAGACCCAATTTTAGTGGTTGGTCGGTAGGTTTATCATTGCGTTTCCCTGCATGCAAAGGTATGAAAACATGGAGGACTGGGAGCAGTAAACACAATGGTAAACTTACCAGTCAATCACTAAAATCGGATTTGCAGGGGTTTTCGACAAAGATATGACGTGGCAGACCAGTTGCACTTTAATATGCGAATCGAGTTCTAACTAATCTTGGAATTTCAAGATGTTGATCAGCCAGAAAAAAATTATTTAGAGAAAAATAAAATTTCTCTTGAGGTTCAGATCACATTCTGCGAGGGCGGCTCTTATTTCGGCCGCTTTGATGTGGGGAATCGTTTCTTCACTGCAAGAAAATACGAGAAATAGCGGAGAAGGGTCACTTACCTTTAGGAGAATTTATTTTGTTGATTTTATGCTATTTGCTTTTAAACCTTTGAAGAGCAATATAATAGATCACAACAGTTTGAAAATGTGATCTGCTCGGAGCGTTATATTCTACGACAAGGAGTCATAAATTATTTCTCTGAGCTTTCTTTTCCCAAAGACTCTAGGATCAATTGTGAGCTTTTTTATTGCTCTTCAAAACTTTTGAAGCAAAACGCGCAAAATCAAGAAAAGCAATTTTCCACAGGGTTGGTGAAAAACACATCAGGGACCCTC
This sequence comes from Maratus speciosus, assembly GCA_963932465.1. Lineage (NCBI taxonomy): Eukaryota > Metazoa > Arthropoda > Arachnida > Araneae > Salticidae > Maratus > Maratus speciosus. The sequence continues at coordinate 159,639,080 of OZ010789.1, forward strand.
CTCTTGCAACGCGACAGAAACATGAAATAACATTCACCACATGAAAGAAGACGAAAAAAGAATCGCCTTCTACGAAAGGGATTTGAAGTTGTCAAATGAGTAGGAAAACAATTAGGGAAATTACCGCGAGGTCTCCCTGATTTTAGCAGCTGTCATCGGTCAATATTAGTTCCCGAATGATGGATTCCCATTCTATAGCTCGTTCTCGAATGATGTGGGTGTTTACAATTTAAGCATGCATTTGAGAATAATATTTCTTAAAATATTAAAATTTTAAAAATATTTTATGAGATTGTTTATGAGTTTACCAACTGTACAATGTCTTTCATGCATCACCAGTGTTCAAAGAATAATGTATCTGATTTATTTAATACGGCCCTTTGCAACAAATATACTGCATTCTAATGTTTATTTTTAAAAAGAAACAGGCTGCATTTTTACTCAACAAAACTTTCATATTTTCTGTTACCTGACATTTTTTATGAAATTAACAGAAGAGAAAGTAGAAGTAGACTAATCAAACAAGCCCATCATCAAAGACTCGCAAAGTGTGCACAAGATTACTGGGGCAATGTTCTTTAAAACTAAAAACGAAAAGAAAAAAAATCAATGGAGTGTTGCCGAAGTTATGAGTCAATATACAATAAAAAAACGGTCAAGAGCGTGTATATTATTCCCACTCAAAGGGTTCCGTATAATAAATATATGAAACATTAACACTATCAAGAAAAATCGTTGCTAAAAGAATAATAAGACTTTGTAAAAAACTATACAACGCAGGGTTGGGTATAACTCTATATACTAGAAAAGTATGAATGGGTATACCATGATAGTTCAAAGAGATATAAAGCCTAAATAATATCAAGTGTTTTTATTCTGTATAACTCTTTTTGTTTTTTATCTTATCCTAATTTGTTTATGATGAACTTAATTCGGTACTGACAATGAAAGTAGTGAATATTTAAACTTCATTTGGCATTTCATAAAACTAAGTTCAGCGTAGTATTTTGCAGTTTAGCTAAAACAAAACCCTTGTTTAAAGTTTAAACTGGGCATTGTGCTAAACGCGCTTCGAAAGGAGGTCGCAAAGTTGCAACGCTGCCTTGGTCCATGCCGCGTTTTTCCAGATAGGTTTTTAATTAACTTTTAAAGACACGGAGACGTATTGAGAGATCCACTCAATGCAAGCTAGTCACGAATCCCATAGTATTTATGTGATTAATTCTAATTAAATTCGTCTAACAATTTGACGTTTATTGCATTTATACTGCTACTAGGCATTACATTACACAACTATATATCATTAAAAGTTGTTATCTAGGCTTTAAAAGCCGATGGTACATAGAGCACGCTGCCCTGTCTTTATGTATGTCCAAACGGTCCGTGTCTTTAAGAATTAATATCTCGGCTAATTACCAATGATATTTTTTGAAAATCATTATCAACAATGCTTTTATACTTCTGCTACGATAGGTACCTCCAGCGCTCCTCAACACTTTTGCTGAATGCCCGCAAATCGAAATATGTGTATAACGGAAAAATGCGCTTTTCGTAAAAACTATGTAACCTAGGGTAATCGCTATAGTTTTCCTGCAAGGTTTAAATTAACATCTACTACTTCCATTTTTTTCATAATTTTAGTTTCAGTAAATTTTTGCACTACATTTTCGACGATACCTCTGAAAATACAATACCGAAAATTAAAAAAAAAAGAAGTTTTGAATTCAGCGTTACGATAGCTTTCACAAGATATACAAAGAAAAGATTTTTTTTTCAAGTAATTTAATTAGCCCCTCTACAGTTTTCCTAAAAATATTTGTGAATGTTTAATAATCTGTAGATATGTGGGTCAATACTTTATTACTGCCCCCAATTTGAACTTTCCACGTTCCATAGTTTACGAGTAAAGTGGCTGTGACAGACAGACATAGGAGTAATCTTATAATGGTTCCGTTTTTACTTTTTAAGTACGGAACCCTAAAAATATTCCAATCAAATTAAGAATTTCTTTCGAATTAAGATTTATTAAAAATAAATACATATATTTTATCATAAAAATTATACGCATAAAAAGTTATTGATTTCGATGAAGTAAAATTTCACTTTCCCATGATTTAAAAATTATTTTTTTAAAGCGTATTATTATATGTAATTTAAACATGTAGTATCTAGAATAGCAGCATATTAGTTTGACTAAAGAAAAAGACTGTTACAATTTTAGAAAATATAATATCTTATTAAAAGATTTAATTTACGCACCAGGGTGGCTTTTAATTTTAAAATAATATTTCTAAGTAATTGCCGAAACGTCAGTGAAGGCTTACTGTGGAGACCCGAAATTTTTTGTTTTCCATCTGTTTGTTTGTTTGTTTGTTTGTTAGTCTGTCTGTCCCGCGATAACTGCCTTAAAAAGCATCCGATTAGCTTGAAATTAAGAATGTATGTGGGTGAGCTCCCCGGATTTAGCTGTACAGTTTTGGGTTAAATTTGGTTCATTCGTTCGGAATATATAGAACATTTTATTTTGTGACATAATCCTTTTCTATGGGAAGTGAGATGATTTTCAAATTTTCATTTATGGAAAGAAATCGCTCATATGAATAATAGATTTAAATGGTAAATTTTGTATGCTGAAATTTTTAAATAAGAGTATTAAATTATTCCTTTTAGTTTGCAATTTTGTCAAAACATTTGTCAGAGATTTTAAATTAGGTGCATAACTTAATGATGTAATTTTATACATGTGTTCGAATAATATAAAACATTTTATTTTAATTGACTTATATTTCATTTTTTTTTCTTTTATCGTTGCGTAGCAACTGCATCTCATCTAAAAATACCATAAATGTGAAAGTATGTATGGTTTTTAAAGTCAAATCAAAGTTAAAAGGAATGAATTAATGAATGCCTTTGTATAGATATTTGCATATAGATTGATTTAAAACGCAGAAATGAAAATAGTATTTATATACTATATAGAATAATATTTTTATTTATTTATTCAACTATTTTGATTATAAATGAAAAATTTCGTTATTTTCATACAGAATAAACTGACATTATTCTATTAAACTTTATAAACGTTATTATTGCCAAAAAAAAAAAGGGAATAACAATTTCTCCCAAAGAGTTAATTTTAATTTGTAAGATTTTCACGTGCAAAAGAAAAATGGAATAAGCAAATTACAAATAATAAAAAAGATAAATAGGACAGGAATGAATACATAAACATTTCACACCAAATACCACCTAAAATAATTTTTGTAGTAGTATTTTCCCTGCACTACGAAGAAAGATTCCTCGATTTACACGATTTTACTTGGCCTTCCTTTTTTCATTGGTTGCAATTTCATTTTCGCAATTGTGTATATTAATTGAAACAAAATTTTACATTTTTGTGACTGAGGTATATGTAAGGCCATACAAATAAGAAATTCCGTATTGTCTCCTATAAAATGTGATAAAGTGTTGGTTAATTTTATATGTTTTTATTAAGAGGAACAGAGCTGCCAAGCCTCCGGCGTTCTGGATACCAGTATTTTAATACAAAAAATGTTACTTTATTTAATTCAAACATTTGCGCGATTTAAAAGAACAACATTTTCTCTAAGATAATAGTGTTGTGAAAAAGCCTGAGGCTTGGCATGTCTGGTGGGGAGTAAAATGTTTTATTTAATGCATTTATCTCTATTTTAATGCTACGTGAACAACGACCCGTGTAACAGCTTGTAGAGTGTAAAATAAATTAAATTATTAAAATAATCCCTATTACAAAAAATGAAACAGAATGTCCGGCTAAGGGAAATAAAAGGTTAGTTAACCTTTCGTAATTTGACCTGAACATAGGTGTGCGTCAAATTTCAACGGTATTTGTAACATCACGATGTTAAATTAAATGTGGATACTATTAAAAGGTTATCATAAAAAATACTTAACGGCGCCAAATCACGTTTTATCTATTAAGTCAAATGGAAGTGGACACGATGATTAATTATTAACCGTTAGGTTTAGAAGTCCCCCTACCTTAGGGTGATTTTAGTAAGTTAATGCTATCGAGTACATTTTTAGATATTTAGATTAGACCTTAGATATAAATATTGCAGAATGGAAATCAAAATTATTTTTTGGAAAAAAAATTATAAAAGTATTCGATTTCTAAATAAGATGTCTCAGTTTACATTTCCAAAAGTTCTTTATCCATTAGATACAGGTGTTTGTGGTTAGCAGGCAAGTAATTACTGCTGTATGGATATTAGGATAACGTAAAATGCTTGACCAAATTGTTGCTTATCCTTATAAATCGCAGTGTAAAAAAAAATCTAAGATATAGGATAATCATTAACTCAATCAATAGAACATTACAAATGCAAAATAAATTACACAACGGGGGGTTCAGGGGGGCTGAGCCCCCCTGAAGAAATTTGCTTTATTATATAAAAATTACTAGAATAAGTAGCTCGTGAGAATTTCAGAATATCATTACATAACAACTTGTTTAATTTAACGCTTCTAATGTCTGAAACCATCGAAATATTTTTTTTCCCTTTTATAAATGTTTGTGTAATTTAAAAAGTTTAAATTTTGTTTTTGCAGAAAGATTAATATTACGCAAAGTTTAATAAAACAATAAGTTGCAGAGATGACGTAGAGGCTCTTGATCTGCAGATTTACTAGTTATTTAAATATCCATAGCTAATATACTGCTTCTATAGTCACATTGTTACTACCCTGTTAATTTATTTATATACATCTTCCATATTAACATACATATTCCAACAATTTTATAATAATGATCAAAATTTTTTAATTAATTACAATTGCTAAATGGAAAACTGCAAGGAAATAATAAATGAAAACATAATACATAGTTACATACAGCATATTAATGATACATTTACAATCAATACATTATATACAATACATGCTACAAAGCTATTTTTTAACAAGTGAAAATAATATCGACCTACCTGTCACTAATGACAAATTTCTCACATTCCTGATTTCCTTTTTCAAATATATATTTAAATATATAATAGCAAATGTCCATTTAAACTAAAGAATATTCGGCAATTGGAGTGTTCTACAATGTTTATGATAATGCTTTGGACAAAAAGTAAATAACAGTAGTCTGCCGCTAAAAATATTCGTACTGGTTAAATTTTACTTTATGTAATTTTGACTTTTAAAAAAGCAAAATTAAAATTTTTAGCAGAGTTTAAAATGCGTCTTTTTATCATCAATAGATTAATTAAAGTATAATTTAAATTGTTCTAAGTATTATATGAATGTGTTCTTGATATAATAAGAGCAATTTTTGCATTGAACTGAAATAGACTTGAATGCATGTTGTCATAAATATTGTCATGATCGCAATGTTGGTGTCATTTTTATTTGTTTATTTATTTATTTACTTTATTTTATTTTTTGTTAAAGGAAACATTTAAATAATCAAATTTTAAGATAATATAGAAAAAACACTAGGAAGAAATTATAAAAAGTAAACTTTTTTTTTATGTTATATACAAAATATTCATAAAATATCTTTATTTGTAAACTATATTTTCATACAATATCTAGTGTATATTTAAACATATTTGTGGCATAAATAATTATTTGGTTATAAAAATGTCATTCCAGTAATAACAACTGTTCAGAAGGAATTAAATTTATCTTTAATAAATGGCTTCCTTTTTTCACACTAATAATGCTTCAGCTTCAGCATTGCACGTGCCTGATAAAAATACAGACAGGAAAAGAACTGATTCTTCTTTGTCTATGTTCCTGATAAACGAATCTGATTTCCTCTCGTCTTCCTTATCAGATTATTATATTAATGGAAAAATTTCCTTTGGGATTTTCACTTGAAGAAATTATAGTTAAAAAAATCTGTGGTAAAATGATTTTCATAAGATTTTGTTGTTGCTGTTATTTTTGCAGATAATCTATGTAAGAACAAAAAAAAATATGTATAAAGATGTGACCTTCAATAAATATTTCATGCTAATAATCGTCAATAATCATCATCATATAATGCATCGTGCAAAACAGAAAAAAAAGGTAGTACTTTTAAATTTTAGCTATCCCACATGTGATCACTGTTATTTTTTTTTATAATGCAAAGCAGACAATCGATATTTTTTTCTTTTCTTACACCAAGTTATTACTGCTTTATACTGACATTGGGGTAATCAACTTCATCTTGAATTAAAAGGATTAACTGCTTCGTTTGCACTTGCATTTATGTACCATCTCGTAGATATTAATAAAAAAGACGCACTAGTTTAAATCTGATTCATTAAAACCACTTAATTTTTCAAAATGTACATCAAGAAAAATTTAAAAAATATATATTCAGATGGGTTCTAAAAATTCAAAATAGTAAATAAGTTTTACGTCAGCATGCGCTATTATAAATCTGATGTTTTATATTTGAAAATAAGTTTACTGTCATGGTTAAAGGAATTGTGTTATAAGGTAAACGGAAGTGGGCCACTTAAGGGCATTTATATTATTATTATTAAAGTATTAATGAATTCTAAATGACATACATTTTTTAAACCTAGTCCTAACCTTCATGTACCGGAATAAACTTTCAAAGTTTCAAAATATATTATTTGGAAAAAATGAAAAATAAAAAAAGTTACCTTCTTCGATGCTCCAGTAGTGGGCATAGTAAATTTTTGATACACCAGTAGTGCCCCCCCCCCCCCAAGAAGTGGACCACTCCAGTTTTTAGTTTAGTGTGAAAATACTGAAGTTATACTTTTTTTTTTACAGTTCTAGAATTGAATATACACAATAATGAAATCACACATGGAAGTTTAAATGATTATGTATGACTAGTGATATTATTATCACTAGTAAATCTGCAGATCAGGGGCCTCAACTTCAGTTCTGTAAATCAATTTTAATTTTATCTCACTTTACATAAAAGCTAATGTTCTACAAGCTGCAAAGTAATTTTTTTAGATTATATACAGGGTGTCCTTTCCTATCGTTTAAAAATAGATAATTCCCAAGCAGATAGTTTTAGAGGTATAATTTTAATTGCTGATCTATTTCGTATGTTTCTCATCATGTGAAAATCCATTTTCATCAAAATAGTTGCATTTTCTTAATGTTACGAAATTTAATTTTTGTACAGTTCTTGTCATCTATAAGTAATATTTAGAAAATCTGCTAATATGCTTTCACTTCTTAAACAGAAAATATTCCCATATTCCATGATCAAAGCTTTCTGAATTGTCTACAATGAATTTAATGAATTTTCAGCGATTTCTGACATTAAAAATGCATTTCTGTGTTTTGTACCAGAATGATACAAATGGTAGAAAAAAAATCATCAGTTTTTATCCACAATAATAGTAGACAATTTAGCAACCTTTTTTTAAAAAAATCGAAATGCATAGTTTTTGTTTTATCTAAATAACAGTCTGTTATATTTTGTAACTTAAAAAAAAAAATCTGCCTTCTTTGTTATTTCGCAGTGGTGATAAATAATAAGACAAATATAATAAACAGGATAATTAAAAGCTGAAATGACTGCAAAACAAAATGGTTTATCCAAAAACGAAAAAAAAATCTCAAAATGTGAGAGGGGTTTACAGCCAATTTATTACAAAGACTACGTTAGGTTGAAACTTCCAATGAAAGAGAGGCATCAGACTCGGGCGATAATTTCCAGACTCTCCTTTTATTGCCTTCGGCTACTTTTTTTTTAACTCTTCCTTTTGAATTTTTATTTTTTCTCTTTCAGTTTTTTTTTTCTTTTTTTGCATCTTTAGCATTTTTAAGACCTACTCTTTTCTTATAATATTGAAGCATTTCGGGAGAAGTCACAACTGCAGGAAGTTTCTCTCTTTTTTCTCTTTTTCTTTATGTTATCTCCCCGTTCTGACAAAAAAAAGAACTTTTTTGAAAGGAGATGGTACATTTCTAGATGGCCCACTATTTGGAAGCACTCAATGTCTGCCAGTCTCAGTTTATCCTTCTTGAATGTAAAGGTCCACCTCAGCATCTTCAACAATTTCGCTTTGCTCCTGATCAATAGTCTCAGTATAAACAGTGTCAATAGACTCTTCAGTGTATGCCGCCTCAACAGATATGACTGGTGTACCCTATAACAAGTAAAATGTAAAAATTGAATAAATAATAGTAAAAAAATATACTCAAGTATTTTATATCCAAATTGTTTTGCGATAGATTACCTGGGAAATTGGTTCTATGTTCAAAGTCGCCTTCAACTCTAACCATAAGTAGTAAAGATCTGTTTGCTCCACAGGGCCTTCCATTTGCCGTTATTTTTTGAGAAATATTTTATTTTTTCTTCTCCAATTTTATTTTCTTCGAAGAAAGAAGCCATTTCTCTCTCCTTTATTGGTGATATTATCACTTTATTTGATGTTAGTGTGGATTCAACATTTACTTTCTTTGGACCCCATGGAACTAGTCCACTTGCTTTGAATCCATTCACAATTGTTGCAGGAGTTAAATGGTCTAGTGCTGATTTTAGGGCTGGTGGACAATTTAAGAAATTGCGATCCAGAAGTGGGCCACCCCTTAAAATCAATATAAGACTCAATTTTTAGTTTTCAGCTAATCTAACAAATTATTTGCAATGTAATCGGCAGGCATCAACGGCAGTTTAATTCAAAATAAAACAGAATATTAAAGAAATAACGCCTTAAATAAAACCTTATCTCTTAATGAAATCACTAAGAATTTGCCAAAAAATCTGTGTTTGAAGACACTCTAGAAGATAAACAAATATATCTCCAGGAAAATATCAATTATTCCGAACTGTTTATGGAAAGTTGTATTTAAGGACTTTAGCTAATCAGATTTCTTTCAGTCGTTTTTCTGAAATGGATTGTGAACTTGTTTTTAAACTTTGAAAAATAGTGGCCCGCTACAGGTACGTGCCCCACTACCGGTGCGTTTACCTTAATATAAAATACTAAGTTGAAATTTGCCATACAAATGGATAGCGTCTCTGACTGTCCCTGTTTTTCCCTTTTAATGAAAATATTTAACATTACAGTATGATAAATATTTTTGCAAATTATATAAATAATCGTTTTCAGATATTTTTTTAATTCCGGTTTTTTTTTTACTTGACTAATGTCATAAAATTTCTTTAACCCCTTAATTCTCGCTCCCGTCATATTCTCGGGCTGTGTCTTTTACTCAAATTGTTTGATTCCCACCAGTTTTATAAAATAGTGAAATTGGCTATATTTTAGTATCGTTTTTCCTGTCATTAAATAAGCTGAATATTTCTTTTTCATAAAAGTTGTGCCAATAAGCAATTTGAATTTTTCAACCGTAATTTAATTCGAGTCTTAAGAGGTTAAAATGTACATAGGTACATTCGAAATTATATATACATGTCAAAAAAAGATAATATTCTAAATATTTTTACACAATAAAATGTGAGAATATAAAGGATGAAATAATTGAATTTTGTAAACAGTATTTTTTTTTTTTTTACAAACATTGTGAAATTTCTACCCAAAGTATTAATGTGAAAATGTTCAAAATACTTTAAGATACTGCAATAAAAATAACAAGAAACAGTTAAATTTAAGTAAATTAGAGAAAATTATAACTTATTTAATGTCTAATTTCAAATTTCACTCAAAATTGTATTAAAAATTTTCGAATTTCTTAAAAACTAGTTATATTAAAGCTAAACGTCTTTTAAGTTAATGTTAACATAAATAAGTATAAAAAAGTGTAGGATAAACGATTAAGATGTTTAAAAAAAAAAGATCTGCACCAATGTAATAAGAATAAGCATTTTGATTTTTTTTTAACATACACATAAATAAATTAATATTCATCTGAAGGTTACAATGATAATGGGCGTTGGCGGGTTAAGAGGTTTTAAAAAAGATTTATTAATTTTTGCACCAGGAAGAGGAAGGATGCAAAAAATAGTTGGCTAATTGCTTATGTTAATACGTTTCTGCTTAACCCTTTATGTACTGAATTATGAATTCATGAAAATTTTATCTTCTAAAGTATTTTTCGTAAATTGTTAAAACTACATTAGAAAATTTACATAATCATTTAATAAACTTTAGAAGGATTTTAGAAGGATTCAAGGATTTAGAAGGCTTAATTAAATTCAAATTTATAGGGATTTTGTGCAATATTTATAACTCCACTGTAATAGTTTAATTTTTTTTTCGTAGTATTTTGTAGAATTAAGAAATGTACAAATATAATGTTCTTACAATAGAAATATAGAAATATTTCCGAATTGAAAAATCCTCACCCCACCCCCCCTTCAACGCCAAGAAAGCTGAAAAGGTGCAAAGGCAAAAGAAATCATCATTTATTTTTATTTATTTATTTTTTTTTTGTGTGTGTGTGTGTGTGTGTGTAACCAATAATGCTTTTGGAACAAGTTAAAGTAATGTATCTATAATAACTCATTCTAAACTGTATTACAACTAATTGATGTATTAAATGAATTTTATAACAAATTATTTTAATGGTACTTATAAGTACATAAAGGTACAGTAGATAAAGAGTTAAACTAAAATGGCATAATGTTTAAAACTACGATTTAGAACTACTTTAAATTTTAAAGTATGTTTGCAAAAAAATCGTGGATTAGATTTTGAAAGAATACTAATTCATATGGATTTAAAAAAAGAGAGCAAATTCTTTTTTTCTTTTTCTTTTTTTTTTCTTTTTTTTTTTTTTTTTTAGTCGTGTTTTACACTCTCTTAAAGAGACTTAGCTTAATAACAATGACAGGAAATAAGAAATATATACAAGACAATTTAAACATTAAAGCTACGAGACATTTTATCATAAAAAACAATGACAACTGACATTGTTTGAGATAAAATTATTCAATTTTTTTAATGCAATTTTTAATATAATCAATTATTTTTTTGTTGAACTAAATTTAAAGTAGAAATGTATTATTTAAACTTTGAAGTTTTATTAAAATTTAATGTAGAAATGTCTTAGGTTGTTTGTGTTCTAAAAGTCAACAGATACAAGCTCTAAAGTAAAACAGAAAATACTTTAACAAAATATATCAAACCTGGAGGGTTTTTTTTTATCTTCTGAGTTGCGTCAACTAAATTTTGAAACAAAAAATTGCATTAAAATATTTTGAGATACCAAGAAAATAAAAAAGAAAAGTGCCCAGCTAAACTGATGGCATTGAGCTCACAGACTATTCACACTAATTGTATATTATACTCTTATTTTAAAGAATAATGACACTCAAAAAAATAAGTGAATGGGGAATTAGCCCCCTTTTCCCCATTATACTTAACCAGTGAACCTCCAAATCTAATCAGGGAAGCTCCTTATCATAATAAACCGGTATACCAAACTTGGAGCAAATCGAATAATCTTGCAAAAAAAATTTATCTAAATTAAGGGGGTGGACTAGCCCCCCTTTATCCTTAACCAATGAATCGCGAAAACGAATCAGGGAAGCTCCTTAATATAATAAACCGGTATACCATCTTCGGAGCAAATCGAATCATTCTGCATGAAAAACCCATTTATCTAAATTAAGAGGGGCGGGCTAACCTCCCTTTTCCCCCTTTACCCTTAACCAATGAACCCCCAAAACTAATCAGGGAAGTTCCTTAACATAATAAACCGGTATACCAAATTCGGAGCAAATCGAATGATTCTGCATGAAAAACCCATTTATCTGAATGAAGGGTGTGGACTAACCCCCCTTTTCCCCCTTTATCCTTAACCAATGAACCCCCAAAACTAATCAGGGATGTTCCTTAACATAATAAACCGGTATACCAAATTCGGAGCAAATCGAATGATTCTGTATGAAAAACCCATTTTTCTGAATTAAGGGGGGTGGACTAACCCCGTTTTCCCCCCTTTATCCTTAACCAATGAACTCCCAAAACTAATCAGGGAAGCGCCTTATCACAATGAACCTAGGAAAAAATTTTGAAGCAAATCGGATGTTTCTATCAAGAGTTATCGCGTTACGTACATACATACATACGTACGTACGTACATACATACATACAGAACGGGCGGGCACATTAGCTCTCAGGCTTTGATAGCCTGTGAGCTAAAAAGAAAAACCTAACTCATAGATATTCGAGATCTTTAGAAATGTAAATAAATATTAATGTTATAGTGCAGGAACGGCGAACCTTTTCACATCCACGTGCCAAATCTTTCCAAAAATATATTTTACGTCATCATGACGTGTCAACAATAAAAATTTTAATGAATTAAAATTATCTAATTTTTTTTTTTTTTAGCATTTAAAAAATATAGGTAATATTTGATGTTATACTTTAGAAATTGAGTTTAAAAAATATTATTTCTGTTGGCTCATCTTAGATGCCAAATAATTTATATCAGCTTCTAAATTTTTAATAGAATGCAAGTTGAATTTTAGACTCATTTGGCAAGATGTTTTTACTTGAATTTTTCATATAATTTATTTCCGAAAATGATCTCAAAAATTGTCAAAATAACAAGCGCCAAAATATACAGCTTTTAGTATCTGGAATTGAATTCCAAGTTATTATAATTTTACCACTGGCATTTTTGTTTGTAATGCTTTTTACTATTTCGTTTGCGATAATCTTCTACTTCTAATTCCCTCATATCCTTAAATTTTTGTGAGCCAATATTGAGCTAGATTGGGATACATTAAATTATATTTCAGTTTTTGTTTCAATCTGTATGGCAATGACAAACAACCGAACTATTAGAATTCAGATAAACAGAGACAACATCTAAATTAATTAATACTTTTTGTGAAATTCTACAATATTTTGAAGTAGAACTTGAATCTATACCGTGCAAAAAATAATCTGTAGCGTGCCACTTATGGCACGCGTGCCATGGCTTCGCCGTCCCTGTTATAGTGCGTTGAAATTTTAAAAATAGCAAAATATTCTACAATTTATTGAGATAAAACCGTCACTGACGCATGTGACTTTTTTAATTATTTATCAAGTTACAAAACTTTTTTAATAATTTTAGCAGACTACATTGTTAGAAGTTGATCACTTAATAATATACATTCCTTTTAAATGCATTTTTTCAAATTTGCTCTTTATATTCTCTTGAGCTTAGAATGCTTATCAATTAATTGGAAAAATCGGAATGTTACTAATATGGTATGCTACTTCGGTTGCTTGCATTTTGTAAATGCTAATAAATTATGCATCTATAACGGTGCTCGATGTCTCTTAATAGATCACCAATTTCCATAAAAGATCTGGCGCATCATTTTATAAAGATTTTATAGAGTTACATGCCGAAAGTTTTCGTTTAGATTTACAATGTTGCAGTATAAGCCAATGGAACAGAGATTCAAATGCATATTTTCTACATTCAGATTTGATTCATACAAAATAAAGTTTGTTTTATATGAAGGTACAAATGCAATTACAAATATTGTTATAAAAACAATTAATATAATGTCAAGTGTAAATATCAGCATTTTAAAGATTTTGAATATGGTTAATTCTATTATTGAATGCACATAAAAAATACAGTTTTTTCTGAATATAATTTTAAGTTAAATGAATTTATTACTGCTTACTGATCATCCATTCTGTAATGATATTTCAGAATAAGTATTATTTATATTCAACTAATATTTACAAACAATTATTTATAAGCAAGCATCATATTTGCTTTGTAATGCACATTCAAGCAAAAAGTAAAATAAATAGAAGAGCACTTTTCACCGTTTAGCAATAATAATATTTTTTCTCTTTTTTTATGTAATATGGTAATTAGTGTTATTTTTTTAAACTGTCCTTTATTTAATTGATTTTATTTTTTAAATGAAGCACAACTGCGATACGCAAAATCCATTTCTTTCTTCAAGTGATAAGCTAAAGAAATGTTCTTAAAGCAATTCATTCCGTAATGTGTAAGATTAAATAGCATTTTTTTTTTTTTTTTTTTTTGGTAAAATATTAACAAGCATCTTCTCTAATGTAAAAAAGGGGGTTAAATTAAGACATTATGTATAAATTACATTCTATGAATGTTTTTTGTTTTTTTTTCTGTGGTATCTATGGTGTAGAACAGGCATGTCAAACTCGTCTACCGCTGCGGGCCAAATTAAGCATTGCATACAAAGACGCGGGCTACATCAAACAAAGTAGATAATATTATTAGAATTGCACACAGCAATATTTGTACGTACGAAACATAGCCATAATAAACAAGTAAAGTTCCAAAGTATTCAAGTAAAGTTCCAAAGTTATTATTATAATTCATAGTTTATTTTATCTTATTTTTCGAAAAAATACTTGACATTACTTTTTATCAATCAAATCTGTAAAGTTTAATCGGATTTTCTAAATTGCATTATCTTAAAAAAATTATTTTACACAAGCTGTATTAATCTAGCAAAGATATATCTTTTAATCTTCGGAATTTTTTTCTAGTAAAAACTTAAAAAAAAAAAAAAAAAACATATGTTGAAAAATAATTTGTTTAATAAATTGTGTCTTGTATTTATGCGCTACGTATTTAATTTCATTTATGAAACACATTTTCTCATTCAAATGATGGTGCTTTTACCAGAAATTTTTTTCTATCGAACATCGTTAATATATACTTAATTGCTCACTTTGCCTCATTGCCAACTTTTTCACTCAGTTGGAAAATTGCAACTCGTAACTGAATTATACAAGGATAAACTGCCAAAGGATTGGCGGGCCACAAAGAAGTTGTCAGCGGGCCAGTTGTGGCCCGCGGGCCGCGTGTTTGACATGCCTGGTGTAGAAAATTCGTAACCATATTAAATTGAGGTTCTATTATTTAAAAAATTACGCATAATAAGTGCGATGCATATACGTTTTTTCTTCAAATGATAATATGAAGAAAACTTTTAATACTATTTATTTTGAAATGTGTACTATAAGATAGCACATTATAGTAAAATATTAATAGCCTTCTTCTAATGTAAAATATATTTTAATTAATTTAAGAGATTGTATATAAATTATATATTTTGAATATTTTGTATTATTATTTTCTGTAGTATCTATGCTGGCAGAAATTCGTATCCATCTTAAATTTAAATAATATCCCTCTATTCTTTAAAAAAAAAGTAACTAACGCTGTCACCGCCACTGTCAACGAATTTTTTGTGACCTGAGGCCGAGGTATTTCTTCATTAATATTTAAAAAAATACTGCATACAAAAATATGTAAATTGGTGGTATTATAGAAAAATGTTTGATAAACACGTGAGGCAGACAGTTTTTAAATAGAAGAATTATTTAAAAAGCTATTTAATATTAAAGTTGACCATAATCGTTCCATTAAAAAAGTTTTATAGGAGCAAAAACTATGCATAGGAATTTAATCCGTTTTTCTAAGTATATTCATTGGAAGCTCCCGGTGTGCAGACTGCATTTATTTTTTTTTATTTGACTAATTTTTTGAGTGTTTATTTCAATTTTAAATTCAAATTTTCAGCATTTCTAGAGATATTTTTTTACATATTTTAGAAAAGCTTATTATTTTAAATTGTTGCCAATTTAAAAAAAAAAACTTTTCAAAGAATAATTTTTCCTTTAAATTAAAAATTTATTTACACGTAACTATTATAAAGAGAAAAAGACCCTTAGGAAATTAGAATTAAATGATTACGAGTTAAAAGGAGGAAAATATTGAAAATTACGTCATAAAAATTGTTTATATCACGTGAATATTTAAAAAGAAAAAAAAACTATAAAACGATTAATTATTTAATAAATTACGTCAAAATTAAAATGTATGATTTAAAATCGTTTTCTTATAGCGTTATTAAAAAATACCAGGAAGCAAAGACTCTGTTAACTTAGTTCATTTGATATTGGCTAATTTTCAGATGTTTAACTAATCTTACTTAATCAAACACGAAAACAGGAATTAACAGCAGCTGATTTGGCCTTAAAATCCCCCAGTAAAAAAAAAAAAAAAAAAAAAAAAAAAAAAAAAAAAGAAACCCGTTTACAGGGATGTCGGCACTTTTTTTTTAATTAAAATTCAATCTTCCGTAGTCTTTTTAAAGCCAATCAAATTAGCGGATTTTTAGAGTCTGAATGGGGTTTGGCGAGCGTAGCTCATAGAGGGCGGAGCCCCCAACTATTAAAAAAACAACACGCAATAAGAGCGATCTTCTTCAAATGTTAAACCGAAGAAGGCTTTTTACTACTATTTATTTCGAAATGTATAAGGTAAGATAGAACATTATAGTAAAATATTAATAGGCTTCTAATGTAAAATATGTTTTGATTGAATTAAGAGATTATATAAAAATTACATTTTATGAATGTTTTTTATTTATTTTTTATTTATTTATTTATTTTATAGTATCTATGCTAATAGAAAACTTGTACCCATCTTAAATTTAACTAATATTATTTTAAAATTACGCACAATAAATGTGATGCATGCGCATTTCCTTGTTTTCAAATGTTAAACTGGAGAAAGTTTTTTAATACTATTAATTTCGAAACGTGTAAGGTAAGATTGCGCATTATAGTAAAATATTAACAGATTTCTTTTAATCTAAAATATATTTTAATTGAATTGAGAGGCTGTATATAAATTATATTTTATCAATATTTTATTAATTATTATTTTATTTATTTATTTTGTAGTACCCTTACTAGTAGAAAATTCGCAAGCATTTTAAATTTAAGTAATTATTTTTAAAAAAAATACGCACGCGCGATGCGTTTCCTTCTTCAAGTCATAAACTGGAGAAAGCTTTTTAATACTATTTATTTCGAAATATGTAAGATTTAAAAAAAAACACATTATAGTAAAATATTAATACACTTCTTCTAATGTAAAATATATTTTAATTAAATTAAGAGATTATACGTAAATTATATTTTATGAATGCTTTTTTATTATTTTTTTCTGTAGTTATCGATGCTAGTGGCAAATTTGTCGACGGGATGCTGGGAGGATCGATGGCGAGTTTGGGCGACTATGACCAGTGCTTAGGTATAAAAGCCACCAACGATCGAAAAGGGAAAAACTTCGGCCAAGTCATGTTCACTGGTCAGTATTGTACTCTGGCTATAAAACCACCTTTACCTCCAAAGCCAAGGTATTATAAGCTGACTGAAGTAGTCGATGAATTGAAGGAATTCGCTTCCGGTGATAATGTAAGTTGGAATATTTTTTTAAAGACAAATTTACTTAATTTAAGTAAGAAATTTATATTTGTATGTATTCTATAAAACATACTACAATTCTTCGCCCGCTACGCTTGTCGATTTATCCAAACAAAACTCGGGCCCCACCAGTGGCTGAGAGGTTCTGCTCTCGAAGCTGGGAGACGGGAGGTGCTGGGTTCGAACCCAATCGCGCCCGTCGGCCTAATCGTTCGGAGTTTTCGTGGTTTTCTTCGAACCGTGGATTTCCATGCGTTAATACGGATTAGGTTCCTTAGAAAGACCTCCACGGAAGGCACTCCCCCTACGGCCTATATCCCTCGTGTAGATAATTGGCCGTCAACAATCAACCCAACCCAAACAAAACTCGATTAAAACTAAATGAATTTGACTTTGTGATTTAAAGTACTATGGACCTTTACCTGGAATGTCCTTTGGCATTGCTGAAAACGATATGAATGCCGTTGTGCTATTATATTTTTATTATATTTATATTCTAATGTGCAGACAAACTTTCAACAGTTCAAGACCAACTCTTTTATTCATACAATTTTAATAGGATTTGGTAATGAACGATAATACATTTTGTACCAAAACATTCTTGTAAAAATGAACCAATTTAGTGTGGGTTCCGATCACAGAATATTCCCCATCACTTTGTTAAATTATTTAAAGAAAAAGTATTTAACCATCTCAGTGCCAGTTTGAAGTTATATACCAGTTACTTTATTGTGTATTATCCGTGGCTATTTTGAATATTACAGTTTCCATGCTGCAATCTAAAAGTTCAGTACTTTTCCGTTATACTAACACCATTGTCCGCCAAGCATGATAGTTGCGACCAAAAGAAGCATTTGAAAAAAAAAAATTACATTGTTGGCGCGAAAGTAATCATTTAAAAAGTATAACATTTCAAAATTACAGAGTTTCGAGAATTATTTTATGAAATCAATACAAATACATATACTAAAAATAAAAGCCCAAATAAATGTTATACAATAAAATATTTTTCAAAATCGCCATTTAAACTACACACATGAAATTGTAAGGGTCTGTTAGCAGTGCAGTAAACATTTCCATTTTTGAATTAGCAAAAAATAAAGTTAAAAATTAATTTTTCTTAATAATAAAAAGTATTTTCAATTCAAAAAATAGTAAATTAAAACTTTTGCACGGTTACTATTAAGTAATAATTAAAGCCAAAAGAGATTCGCCTTCAATAAATAGGAAGTCACAATGTTTGCCACGGTTTGTAAAACAAATTTGGTACTTTTCCACTATAGGGGCCTTGCGTTTTTTTAAGCGCAATTCGGGCTTCAGAAAGTGCGATTTGTTGCCAAATGATATAAACAGTTATGAAAACAAACTGGATGAACTTTTTTGTTTGCTTTTAAGTAGTATTTTAAATATATGTGTATTATTAATTTTTTTATACAAATTATTTTTGTTTCTATATGAAGTTAGATAAATAGTGTCTTTTATGTTAAATAAATTGTATAAACCTTTAAAAAATGCTTCTGTGTATGAAATGAAAAGGTTGACAGAAAACATCTTGCCAAATTTCCTTCTCCATCGAGACTATTTTCTGTGTTTCGCCAAGCTCCCTATACTGAAAAAGTACCAAAAAATCTTTGCACGTTTAGGATTGAAATAAATGGCGCAATAGCATACATTTTAGAGTTCGTATAACATAAAAGTAGCAAAAGGTCTCCAAAAAACTTTGCCCCAAATTACGCCAATTCTCTGTAAATTAGATTATGGAATTGGTTTAACAAAATTGTTAGATTGTTAAATTGTTAGATATTGTTAAAATTGTTGTTAAATACCTTGTTTTTAAAAGATTATTGATTACCCCTGTAAATTTGGATGTTAGTTTCAGTGAATTGTGATGCAGGAGATGAGTTTTAGCCTTAGGTAATTTATGTGTGGGGTCCAATTAATGTTGAAATCTATTATTATGCCTAGAATTTTCAGTTGTTGTACGTGGTGTATGCTAACGCGGTGAATCCTCATTACTGGTGGTCTGACGGAATCTAGAAGCTGTGGTTTATTGAAGACCAGTGTCTGAGACTTTCTTGGTGATAGTGTGAGGTGTTGTGGGCCCCGAAGCTGGCAGAAGATGCATAGGGCTGCGACAAATACCTCCTCCCAGCATGGAGCAAGTGCCAGCCGAGAAAATGAAGCTGAAGTCATCACCAAAAGCATGAAGAGATTATTCCAGTCGGTTCAGTTCATTTATCAGTACATTTGCTACCAAAAGCCAGAGGGTTAGCCCATGGCAGGAGCCCTGAAGGCAAACCTTCTGCAGCAGTTGGGATGATGTGATAGCACTCCAATTAATGAGGACACTCCTTTGAGACAGATATGAGCTGATGATCCCAGCTATGTTCCCGGAACAGTTAGGTGCTTGTGGTTGTGTGAGAATGTCGGACCATTCTACGCTGTCAAAAACCCCTTAAATGCCGAGTAAGAGTAATGAAGTGTAGTTTCCTTGTGCTATTCTGTCGGCGCAAGAGGTCATGATTGCGTGCAAAGTTTTCTCCCATGATTATCCTTCTCTGAACCCGAATTGCCTTGGATGTAGATTATTAGATTCGAGATTTAGATTCATTAGATTCATTTGAGAGAGACAGAAAACAATCAGCTTCTCTAGCAGCTTGCCTAGTGTGGGTAGCAGGCAAATCTGTGGGTACGATTTTATTTCAGAAGGTGACTTGTAGTGTGTATAGTACTATACACACAAAAAGGTAAAAAAAGCACACGGCACCGATTCTATAGATTTCAGAATACTTAAACTAGCACACAAAATACTCCCATAAGACCCTTTAGACGCTGGAGAAAACTTTGCCTAAAATATAATTATTTTCAGTTAGTATTTAAACAAGGTGAATTACATTATTCCCTAAAGCAAAAGAAGCCCCCTTCTGAACCAAAATCTTACCGCCCGATCTGCCTGCTATGTTTTGCCAGGTGGAGCATTAAATTGGATGTCTGTATTATCTGTTGTGGGATAGGCCGAAGGACCGAAGAGTTGTTGTGTTAGGTATTCTAAGTTGTTTCGTCCTGATGTTGTGTTTGGAGGTTGTTCAAGCTTAATTTCCTTCGGACTAAAGTACTTGCCGAAGAAGAATGCTTAAGAGGGCCGAAAATTTAGTGTGACTGCAAAAGAACTTTCCTATGATTTCTTCCTTGCCGTCAGGACATTGCGATTGTGCTGGGCCGCCAGCTTACTGCGCTAGGCTCCTAGACTTTTAAAGGCTGGGCATTTTAGGGGTTAACGTTTAAAATTTTTACGTTTTACTCTAGACAAAAGAGATGTTGTAGTTACGTTTCAGGACCCGCTTTAGTTAAGTTTCAGTTGCGTTTTACAAAATCACGTTTTAGTTACATTTTACGTCTTGTTTTAATCCAGATTCATTTTAGTCCTAGGTAAACGTTTTGATTGATCATGTTTAAGTCCAGACATGCACTCAATTGAGAACATCTGGGCTATCTTAATCCCAGAAGTATAGACGAATGAAAGCAATATGGCTCTTCTAAAGATCCAAATGTGACTACTGAAAAATCATGATATTCATCACAACCAATATTATTTCAAATACTACTTGGTTCAATAGAAATACAATTATTTGAAGTTATTTTAAACTAATGAACTACTATTAATAAATAGCACCATGTAAAAGTGTTAAATTATGTGTTTTTTTTCCTATCGTGCCTAAATTTTTGAGACACTCTGTTATTTCAAATGTTTATGAGTTTTTATTAAATTATGATATTATACCTACTTATTCATTTTGATATGAATTATTTAAATAATTTTATAGAATCTAATAGGTAAGAAATACAATTTTGTTTATTTTTTTTCGCTATGTAATAAGCCACATTTCCTTGCTGTGCTTAAACTTTTGAGACAGAGTACATATGCCCGTATGCATAATAGTATGTGCATTACTTTGTGAAAATTAAAAAGCAAATATATATAAAAATATTTATAATGCAAAACATGATTTATAAAACAATTGTATCAATATTAAATTATAATGCATTAAATATCGATCAAGACCGAAACTACGATTTTCTTTCACCCTCGGCAGGCATAAATTTTGACGTCTCTTCCCCCTCCCTTTCTAAAATAAATTTATGAACAGGAGTTTCCGATTTATTGTTTTTTTATATAAAATAATTGTTAGAAAGTATATTAATCTTAGCCTTTTTAGATGGATTTTTTTAGATATCGACCTATTGCAAGCACTTATACATATATATAATGCAAATCTTGTCATTATAATAAGGTTCAAAATATTGAACCAATTCGAACCTATCTGCCCTGCAAATTTATCTGCCAGTATCTTAGACAGGGCCTGACTAATGCAGAGGCATATGGAGCAGCTGCCCTGGGCCCCCATTTGAGATGTCTCCTATGGGCGTAAGCAGGAATTTTGTTAAAGGAGAGACAGATGTTAAAAATTACCCAAAAGTGACCAAAATTCTCACTTTTTCAAAGAAGGGGAGAATGGCCCGCCTCCCATGCTTCCCTATCCCCCCCCCCCCCCCCCCCCCCCCCCAAAAAAAAAAGAAAAATTAACTACAGCATAAAAAAGCTAATAATTAATATTTTTATTTGAACAATGTAGTAGTCCATTTTTGTCAAGAGAAATTCATTACTGTCATTATTCTTGTAACAAAGAAAATTGAACTATTACTGATGACCAATGGAGGCATTTTTGTTTTAGATAACTTATGACATACGTGTGATATTATGACACATATTCAAGAATGACTGAAAGACTTGTATTTACATTTCAACGGCTTGCATGAGCCCTTATATTCCAATACAACAAAAAATGTATTCTATCATCTCTTAAAGTTGTAAACATCCTTCTTATAATATCCTGTATACAGATGTGAATAGTACCTAGTACGAATTTTATGTTTGAAATTTAATCACTTCAGCACAATTCAAGAAAATTTTCTATGAATAGCTAGAAAGGGAACTCCTGGAATAATCTTTGCCCCGGTGCCTTAGGTAGTCATAGTCGAGCCCTGATCTTAGGTGAATTATGTTATGAAGTATGTAGCTGTTGTAGATCGCGTACAAAGACACGCAAAAGTTAAAAATACGCATTTTGTTTCATCACAATAATGTCTGAAATACTCGAGTAATACAAACCTTATTAGGACAGCATATTGATTTTACCAATATCTTCGATGAGTTAATTAATCAAGTATGTAGATCTAATAGTTCGTTGACGGGAGCACACAAAAGCTAAACATGCAAAATATGCTAAACTTGTCATCACGGTAACATCCGAAACACTGAACAAATTTAAACCTAATTTGGACAGTACATTGATCTTGCAAGTATCTTGGATGAATTCGTTAATCAAATATTGTTTTGTATTTCCGGTCAACTAAGAAAAAAAAATGACCCTGTTCAAAGCAAAGAGTATAAAAATAACTAATACAATGATATCGGACTGTCTGATTTAATTTGATGACATTGATGACATTTTTGCTCGAATTACATCATGTGTTTTTTGTACCGTAATATTTTTCTCCTCCCCTTATACTCTGTCACCCGGGGCATATGCTCCGCTTGCTCCTCCTCCCCCTAGTTTCGGCCCTAATATGTATTATAAAAACACATATACTTGTTGTAAAGTTTAATGTGTGCATTTCTCAGACGTCATATACTTCAATGCCAATTTACAATTTGTTTACAAAATTAAAATAGAAATATAAAACTATAAAATGCTTGATAGTCTCAATGTTATTTTTTTAAGAAAGTCGCATGAAAAATAGCAAGTTAGTGTTACAAAAGAAAAATGTTATATAGAAATGAAAGCTGTGCATGAAACGACCTATTGATGTATGTTTTAGAAAACGTTCGACATATGAACATCACTTATACAATACACCCTGCATTATACAATGCACTGGAACATAAAGAACACATAAAATGAAATAATTTTTGAATTATTTAAAAATGTTAAATGAAAAACAAAAAGCAAATAATAAAGAAAATGTAGAAAAATTAAACGAAATATAAAACAAGAAAAACAAAAAAAAATTATTCTTAAGAAAAATTAAAAAATGTAATTGAAAATATTATTAAATTTATAATTTTTCATCTGTTGTCAAGAAAAACGGCATTATTAAAGTAATTTTTTTTCCGTTAATTTTTAAACTTTATTTTCTGCCACGAAATAAACCCTTTTTTTCTTAATATACGATATAATAATGTATTTAATATTTAACTTCTTTGTTAAATTGAATCAATTTTACAGCAATATATTTCATGAAATTTAATGTACCACCATGTAATTAACATTTGCTTTTGGATTTAATAATGATTAATATACAATCATTCTTGTTTAATTTTATCAATTTTTAAATATATTTTTATTCTTAAAAAAATGAAAGAACACTTTTTTTTAACCTCATAGCAATTATTTTGTCAAATGTAAGCAAATTCAGTGGATTTTAATTCTGTCCATTTTTTAATTTAGTCCAATTTCGTCCAGTGCCCCTGACTTTTTATTTTTAAAAATGGAAAAAATGACAATCCTGTTTATCGATGCATACAGTATTAGGTAAAGCTGTATTATATCACTTAATAATACATCTTGAAAAGTCTTAAAGCTAAAATATTAATAATAGTAATAACAATAATAATTACAGCTTGCGTATTTGTTGTAAAAGCTATTGTACAAAGTGTTTTGTGTATTTGTAATGCTCAAAATGCATAGGGAATGAAACACGGATGCATTTCTCAAGCATTTTGAGCCGTGCTCTTTGAAACACTTGAAAATGCCCCAGAATTCGGCATTTACTGAGACGATCTTACTTTTTAGATATTATATTGAATTCATTCTTGATGCATTAAGTTGTGCTCTTTAAGACACTTTCAAAAACCCCAAGAATTGGGAATTATATTGAATTTATTCTTCATGCACTTTGGGTTGTGCAGTTTGAGACACATTGGAAGTTCTCCAGAATGATGTATTTAAAAAGACAATCTTACTTTTGGGAGTTATGTTAGATTCATTCTTCATATATTTTGAGCTGTGCTTTTCGAGACACTTTGACAGCTTCCAGAATTGGGTATTTAATGATACAATCTTAATTTTTGGAATTACATTAGATTCATTTCGCATGTTTTTTGATCTGCGAGTTTTTTGTTTTTGATCTGATCTCTTTGAGTCACTTGGAACTCCCCTCTTCCCCGAATTGGAGATTTACTGAGGCAGTTTGACTTTTAGGAACTATATTGAATTTATTCATCATATATTTTGAGTTGTGCTCTTTGAGATACTTCGAAAACCCCAAGAATTGGGCATTAAATTGGATTGATTCCTCATTCACTTAGAGCTCTACAGTTTGAGACACCTTGAAAGTTTCCCAGAATGAGTTATTTAAAAAAACAATTTTACTTTTAGGAGTTATATTAGATTCATTCTCCATACATTTTGAGCTGTACAAAAGTGCTGTACAAAGTGTCTTTTTGAGACACTTTGACAGCTTACAGAATTTGGCATTTAATGAGACAATCTAAGTTTAAGGAATTATATTATATTCATTCCACATGCTTTTTGATATGGGCTCTTTGAGTCACTTGGAACACCCCACTCTCACCCGAATTGGGCATTTACTGTGTCACTATTACTTTTAGGGATTATATTGAATTCATTCGTCCTGCATTTTGAACTGTACTCTTTGAGACACTTGAAATCTCCCAGAATTGCTATTGACAGAGACAATTTTGAACTGTACTCTTTGAGACACTTCAAAGCTCCCAGAATTGTAATTGATAGAGACAATTTTGTACTGTACTCTTTCAGATACTTAAAATCCCCCAGAATTGTAATTGACAGAAACAATTTTGAACTGTATTCTTTGAGACACTTGAAATCTCCCAGAATTGCCATTGACAGAGACAATTTTGAACTGTACTCTTTGAGACAATTCAAAGCTCCCAGAATTGTAATTGACAGAGACAATTTTGAACTGTACTCTTTGAGACACTTGAAAGCTCCCAGAATTGCCATTGACAGAGACAATTTTGAACTGTACTCTTTGAGACAATTCAAATCTCCCAGAATTGCCATTGACAGAGACAATTTTGAACTGTACTCTTTGAGACAATTCAAAGCTCCCAGAATTGCTATTGACAGAGACAATTTTGAACTGTACTCTTTGAGACAATTCAAAGCTCCCAGAATTGCTATTGACAGAGACAATTTTGAACTGTACTCTTTGAGACACTTCAAAGCTCCCAGAATTGTAATTGATAGAGACAATTTTGTACTGTACTCTTTGAGATACTTAAAATCCCCCAGAATTGTAATTGACAGAAACAATTTTGAACTGTATTCTTTGAGACACTTGAAATCTCCCAGAATTGCCATTGCCAGAGACAATTTTGAACTGTACTCTTTGAGACAATTCAAAGCTCCCAGAATTGTAATTGACAGAAACAATTTTGAACTGTACTCTTTGAGACACTTGAAAGCTCCCAGAATTGCCATTGACAGAGACAATTTTGAACTGTACTCTTTGAGAGATTTGAAAGCTCCCAGAATTGCCATTGACAGAGACAATTTTGAACTGTACTCTTTGAGAGACTTGAAAGCTCCCAGAATTGTCGTTGACATATATAATCTTAATTTTAGAAATTATATTCGATTAAAAGAAACATCGATAGCTTTTACAATAAATGTACACAGTGTTATTATTAGTAGTAGTATTTTGGACTTTGTGATTCTTCAAGATGCCTTATTACCTTCTCTATTTGTTAGTTGTTACATAGCAAACAGTTGTGTGTAGATTATCTTTTGGAATTGTTACTATATAATACTTTTTTTATGGACACAATATTAACTCATTGTTATATCACTTAGTAATATATATTTAGAGATCCTTCATAAAAAAAATCTAACAAAAGAATTATTTGAATGTGATGTGAATTAGATTAAAAATTCAATATCAACAGAAATATCTATGAATCGTAAATCTCATCAGATATGTTACATGATGGAATCAATGTTGATTTTGAATAATCATTCCATAAATATTAAACTTTATTAGTGAATAAATATTTCTAATACAGCTTTCTCTAGAATTTTCTTTTTTAAATTTGGTGTGAATAAGATAAAAATTCAATTATATATATATATATATATATATATGAATAGTAATTTTTATCAGATATGTTACATGATCGAATCAATTTTGTTTTTGAATCATCATTACGAAAATATAAAAATTTATTAATGAATAAATATTTCTAATACTGCTTTCTCTAGAATTTTCTTTTTTAAAAACTTGGTTTGAAGTTTGGATAAAATAAAAATTCAATATCAACAAAAATATGTATGACGCGTAATTTTCATCAAATATGTTATATGGATCGAATCAATGCTGTTCTTGAATAATCATTACATAAATATTAAACTTTATTAGTGAATGGATATTTCTGATAAAGTTTTGCTAGAATTTTTTTTTTTTTAATTTGGTGTGAATAAGATAAAAAATCAATATCAACAAAAATATCCCTGAATCGTAATTTTCATCACATATGTCACATGATTGAATCAATGCTCTTTTTGAATAATCATAATATAAACAATCAATTTTATAATCAATGAATATTTCTAATGCAGCTTTCTCTAGAATTTTCTTCTTTTAATTTGGTTTGAATAAGATGAAAATTCAATATCAACAAAAACATGTATGAATCGTAATTTTAATCACATATTTCACACTCGAATCAATGCTGTTTTTGAATAATCATTGCATAAATAATCAACTTTATTAGTGAATGAATATTCCTAATACTGCTTCCTGTATACTTTTTTTTAAGGTTCAATAATGTTTCAACAAGTTTCTTTGCTCTTATCGATGTTAAATCAGTAAAATATGTTAATTATATTCAAATGATTCTTTTATTTTTAGATAATAAATGAAGCCGCAAAGGCAGCTCATTATTTTCATTTCTTGTCGATGCGACAAGGGATATGTGTGCCTTCAGGTTGCGGAAAGTCTGATATTCAACAAGTCATAGATAAAGGTAAGCAAGTAATAAAGAAAAACTGTAATTAGTTATAGAAACATTTAATCTGAGATCAATCACAGTACGATTAAGAACAAGGTTATTGTTTAAATGTGGATAATTTTAATATTATTTCAATGAATAAATGATTATTTATAAGTATAAATTCAGAAGCCTCTCCCATTTAAAATCCGCTTTCTCGAGTTCAAAATTAATCCGAAATTATATAATATTCTAGAAATGAGTAATTTGAATACGAATCGTGTTTCTAACACTTTTTTTAAACATATTTTATTAAATTGAAATACTACTATTTGTCAAAAATTATAGTAATATATATTTTTTCAAATTTAATGAGGGCTTTATTTTATTAGTATTTCGATTTCTTGTTCATTTATATGCATATTTTCATGAAAAGCGTGAAAAGTTTTAGGGAAAAAATCATTTGATTACAGTTAAAAATGTAACTATCAAGCCTATTCAATAATAAACCTTCCCATTTGATAAAGAAATATATTTATCCGTCTTTTACCATGATCTGCAAAGAAAGTATTCAAAATTCAATGTCTCGCTTCGTCAAAAACTTGTCGTCAAATGTTCATTATGTCTTTCCAGTGTTGTCAGATTGGAAACTTTTTTGTCCCCTGATTGTTGATTGTCACCACTTTTTTGAAATAGAAATATTCGGCCTATTTAAAAATAGATTAAAAATTCTGAAAATTAAGGCAAATTATACTATTTTAAAAAAGTGGTGGCAGTCAAATAATCTGAATTAAAAAAGTCCCCAATCTGGCAACACTGTCTCTTTCACGCATATATATATATATATATATATTTGCCTTACTTTTTATATTTGATGTAATAAAGTCATTAGACCTTATAAATCATCAGATGCGAAAAGATCTGATAAAATGCGATAAATTATGCACAGCCAGCGGACTAGTGTTGCACATTATGAATGTCCTGCAGATGCAATTGGGATTTGCTAAGGATTAATATACAAGGCATTTAAAAAAAGCAAGTGAATTTCCGAAAAAAAAAAACATGAAACATATTCCAAATACGTATTTACTTTATTCTTAATTAAAATGAGTATTTAACTTCACCCTTCACAGCTGTACCGATTGGTTTTCATCCGCTGCTTTTCTTCAGGTTATTGCGAAATCTTTACTAGTCCTCTGCACTACTGAATATTATTGGAGTCAGCTAGCGCGTACTGTTCATGAAACTCCTCGAAAAACAGTCTTTTTCCTTTATTAAACGATTTTTTCTTTAAAAATAACGACTCTATCAACACTAAATATGAAAAACGGTGTTCTAAGAAAGCACCATGTTGACATACACTCTTGCGCGCGTTTCTGTACATTACTTAGGGCTTGTTCAGGGACGAAGATCGGGCGCGCCCAGTCGCAGGGAGATATCCCTCATGGAGTAGGTCTTAAAGAAGTAAGGGATTTCGAAATACTTTAATTATTTCATAATTTTATAGTTCAAAGCAGGTGAAACCAATAACTAAATCTTCTTACCTTTCCAAACAATGTCTCTCGTAATAGGAATACATGTTTATGCACTCAGACAAAATCCAAAACATTCATGAAAGTATCACGTGATCTGATATAAATCCGATCAGCAGCAAATTTTACGCCCGGTCTTCGCTCACTTGACCCACAAAAAATCTGTGGTCGTTATGATCATGTGCTTGGGCTTTTTTTGTTTATGTTTTCACTTGTTTTGGTAGGTTGACAGATTCGTTTGAACAGCTCGACAAAAAAACAAAGCACACCATAAAAAATAACAGTGGTGGGATTCAAATAACTTAACAAGCAGTTCTCTCCCTAATGACTTTTTCTCAAGTGTGAACAAGTTTCAAGAAAAATAATGTGCCACACATAGATTAAAAAAATAATTTCAAACGTTATAAAATAATGATTAAAAAAGTTTTATCTTTAAATACAGTGAAAAAGAAAAATATGTGCTTTAACATGCAGCTTAATGCCAAAAGGACATAATTTATTTAGCAAATATTCAACAATTACAAAGCACTCATCAAAATTTCTATCAGAAAATGCATCAAAATGAAAATTATAATTGCATAAAAAACACCATTTTTCAAGCGAAGGAAGAGACTAGGCTATCACCAAGCTCTGTAATCGGCTCCCATAGATTGGACAAAAACTTTGGAACTGAACATTCGTTCTGTGCATATGTTGCTATTCTCTTTTAAAAACACTCTGCGGAACACTGCCTTATTTATCTAATAAAAATGTTAAGTAATACCACAGACTTGTCATATAATCTCTTATTATCTTTACTCTGAAGGTAGTACAAAACTGCTCAGTATTTAGCTCCCAAGTTCCCCGTAACTGTATGTTTAAAATAAATCTCACTCCATATGCCTCAGTCTCCTTCGCGCCCGGGCGAAGTGGTCGTGGTTGCTGAACAAGCTCATAGTGTTCTCTTACTACATGTGTTTAGCTACTCACGTTGACCCACTCCAGTGTTATCTGGTGGTATTCAAAAGTCTCTTGCGTTTTGCTAACTAGCGTACTGATTTAATTCCAAGTCACCTTTTTTGTCCTTTTTTTTTTGGGGGGGGGGGGGGGGGGTGTTTCCTGGAATTTAATTATTCGCCAGATTTAAAAACTGTAAATCATTTTGAAAATGCTTTTATTGAGATGAATTTAATAATTTAGAATTAAAATATTCAAGACGATAAAATTATGTATTTCATTTAAAGTTTTAAATCTTAATGATTAAATTTTAAAAAGTGCAATCACTCGTTAATTTAACTACATCTAAACCTAAAAAACTCAATGTAATCATTTTGATACGTTTTTAAACGTTTTCGAGAAATGTACAAAACTTTCAATGTAAATTGTTCAATGATTTAATTCTTTAGAAAAAAAAAAAAAGAATTCATTAGAAATTAGAAACGTGTGTATGAATACTTCATTGAAAATTTTCAATTTTTGAAGAATGTATATATTTTGTGAAACTGAAGAAAATAACACAGAAAACGAAATAAAACTGGATTTCAAGTCTTTTTTTCTTAACTTTGAAGAAATATCAAGTTACATTTATTCTTCAATTTCTAAAAAATTAAATTGTTTTAATATTTTTCTCCTAGAAAATCATAAACAAGTAAAAGTGTTAAATCACGAGTAACTATAAATTCTTTTTTACATTAAAATATTTTAATAATTTGCGCATTTTTATAAATGTTCTTAAGAATTTTTATAAATATTCTTAAGACTTTTTGTGTAAAATAATTTCTAAAGAAACTCTCGAAAAGGTTTTTAAGCGGTTGGATTGTATCCGACTCTAAACCAAAATTTCTGTTTAAAATCAATCCGAAACCAGAATCCGACAAAAAAATTTCCTCAAATCGCAGTCCGACCCGAACTCGATGCAATTCAATCCGTAACCCAAAAATTCAAACCCGAACCCGAAATGAAAGAAAATTAATCCTTATTTTAATAGAGTTATTGAAAAATAATCTACAATTGTATCTAATTTTACCTTTTTTGTATAAAAATGAGCACGTATACACTCATCAATATTTAAATATACATTTTATTTTCATTTGAAAATAATTCAGAGTTTTCATTTGAAAAATCGGGTCAACGTCAACACGAACCCGTCTCGAATGAGTCAAAATCTAATCCGAAAATGACCCGAACCCGATATCTTTAACCTTTGAGGCTGTTCTCAAGTCCACTGTTGAACAAGCCCAAAACTTTCTGACACATTTACTCATTTTTATAAGTAAAGGTACAAAATTGGCAGAGTTGACTATGGAAGCAATTTGGAATCGAAAGACGTTTTCCATTTTTTGATAAATAAATTATTTATCGAGTTACAAGAAATTTTGGGTCTGGTGACAACCGCTTTTTCTTCTTTCGCTGACTGGTACTTCTCCTTTCGTTCGGAATTTCGTTTCAAGACGTCAACTTTGACAGTATTTTCTGAAAGATCTTTTCTTTTATCAAAAAATGGAAAATGTCTTTCGATTACATAGTTTGTGAATAACAGCACCTGCCAATTTCATGCGTTTCCGAACAAAAATGAATTAAAACTTGTGTCATAAAGTTGCCCTTTTGGATTTGAGAACAGCCTTAACGGAGCATTTGCACTCTTAACTAAATTTATTAGCTTGGCGCCACTTTTTCTTTTCTTTTTTTTTTTTTTTTAAGAAGCACTTTTACTTGTACTTTAATTTGATAACTTGTGCAAAAGAAATTTACTAAAAAATTTACTTTTAAAATATAGAGATGCGAATAGAATATAAAAATAGAATCATGTATTTAACGCTACCGTCCGTTAAGGGTTAAAATCTAGCCGCAATGAAAAAAAACATATGTATCAACCTGGCCGATCCGAATCGCGCGCGGTTCGGCCTCGGGTAAAATTGGGTTACCCGACTCAATACAGACCTTTAGAGCAAACTTTAAGAAAGATTATTTAAAATAGATACATAAATTTGGGGGGGGTGCGGGGTAGTATCCGATTATTTTGTAACTGTATGTTACGGTATGATTTCGATTAACACGACAATAAACAGACATACGTTTCACAAATCTCACATTTACTAGTGTCTTTTGTTTATTGATTTATTTTTCTGTTTCCAGTTGTGGCGGAGACAAATTGGAATGTTACAGTAAGACGATGCGAAGTGAAGGAAGAAAATGACTATACACCTTTTATCATAGGCGTAATGTAAGTGTCAAACATTATGAGCAATTCATTTTAATGATAAATTTTTTCTATTTCACAATAAATAATGTTCGTAAAGGATATGTTTTTTTAGAGGTATATAAATTTAAAACGAAATAAAACACATAAAAATAATGTCAATGGCCATGATATAGGTTTTATTAAATAAATAATTTTAGACATTAGTGTTTAAAAATAATTTCGGGCGGCCGCCGCGACCGGCTCGAATGGTCTAATTTTCGACCAATTTATCGAACAGGTGGGGCAGCAATAATGTTTTGATTATCGGAACGATTGTTTTCTGCTTTTGGTTTAGTACATTCAAAAATTAGGAATCGCTTAGGAACTGATACAGATGGTAAACTCGTTTTTCTGTATCAGCACTTTAACCCTTTATGTACTGAATTATGAATTCATGAAAATTTTATCTTCTAAAGCATTTTTCGTAATTTTTTGAAACTATATTAGAAGATTTACATAATCGTTTAATAAATTTTAGAAGGATTTTAGAAGGATTGAAGGATTTAGAAGGATTAATTAAATTTGAACTTATATGGAGAATTAGGAAATGTACAAACATAATGTTCTTCCAATAGAAATATAGAAATATTTCCCACTTGAACCCCCCCCCCCTTCCCAACGCCAAGAAAGCTGAAAAGATACAAAGGCAAAAGAAATCATCCTTTTAAAAATATTTTTCTTTTTGTAACCAATAATGCTTTTGGCATAAGATAAAGAATGCATCTCCTTTATAACTCATTCTAAACTGTATTACTACTAATCGATGTATTAAATGAATTTTATAACAAGTTATTTTAATGGTACTTATAGGTACCGCCAATAGATAAAGGGTTAACAAAAAATAAAAGTTAGCATCTTAACCCTTTATGCCCGACGGTACTTTAAAGTACCATTAAAATAACTCGCTATAAAATTCATTTAATACATCGATTAGTGGTAATACAGTTTAGAATAAGTTATAAATACTTTACTTTATCTTGTTACAAAAACATTACTGGTTGCACAAAACAAAAATGTTTTTAAAGGATGATTTCTATTTCATTTGCATTTTTTTTTTCAGCTTTCTTGACGTAAAAAGATTGTGGGGGAAAAGTTTGAGTTTCAGTTAGCAAATATTTCTATATGTCTATTGTAAGTATATTATATTTGTGCATTTTCTAATTCTATAAAATACTAAAAAAATATTTTAAATGAAAGATTTGAGCGGGGTTATAAATATTGCATAAAATTGCTATAAATTCAAATTTAATTAATTAATTATAATTACCAAAATCCATCTAAAATTTATTAAATGATTGTTTAAATCTTCTAACGTCGCACAGTGGGGGAAAATCCCGAACAGCTGGCCAAACTATGAAAAAGTTATTTAAATGCCACGAAATTCCGTACACAGCTGCTTTTTAGGATGCTGATCTTGATTCTAAAATTAAAATTGCAAAATACAAAATAGCGAATCCAATATGACGGACTTAAAATTAAAATGCTTTGAAAGTTATTCCATTCCTATGAAATTTCGTATACAGGTACTTTTGAGGATGCTAAGTACGATTCAAAAATTAAATTTTAAAAAATGGCGAATAAAAAAAATTAGATTTAAATAAAATATTTCGAGTTTCGAAATTAAAAAGTTTCGAGGCTAAACGTTACAAGGTGTTTTCAAGGAACTAAGATGTTTTAATCGAAATTAAACGATGAATATTTATTTATGAAATAAAATTAAGTACATTAATGAAAAATAAAATACTAAGGTTTAATTTCTATATATTATTAAAATAAAACGAAAGGATATTCTAAAATTCTTCTCCGAATCATGTGTAGTATACTAAGTTAACTCTTCAGAAGGGGAGGTGTCGAAATATTTTACAGAAGTTTCTGTGTCTCTAGAGGCAAGGATATTAGTTTCTTCGATGGTAATTTACGTAAGCTTGAAATGAAGGGATCTGATAACATTGAAAGCCGCAAAATATCTTCCATTGTTTACGTCCTACTGAATTTTAGGGAGAAATATTTTCAATACCTTTTGATCAATTTGTTGCACGATTCTTGAGCGTCTCCCGACATTTGCCCAACAGGCAATAATGAGGAAGCTATTATTTCTGTGCCATGAATAAGTAGTTTGTGCACTGAAGTTGGCATATAGAACTAGGAATACAATTCGACGAATTTACAAGCTGTTTGTGAGCAATAATCTATGAAATTGGTCAAATGAATGTTAAGAAATTACTTGTAATATGATGTGGAATCGTTGGATCAAATCTTCGTCTACGCTCCTTATGGAAGCAGAAATAGTTGCTTTTTCAAAGAATCGACGAGCTGTGTTGTAATCATTTGTGCTTCCAAATCAGAGCTTTGATTTATCGACGAGAAGTCCTAATTGTAAACGAAATCTTTTTTGTAAATTTTGTTTTGCAATTTTATTTTTTTTTTCTTCTCGTCAGGAGTGCACACTTGCCATTCCTTTATATTCCGTTTGTATGCCAAATGCAAGCAGCTACACTCAAAAGATCTTATACAGGCATGTGACGTGGATATCCCGAATTGTAAATGATTTTCATTCACTTTTAGTTTGAAAATGTCATCAAGATTATTAAACTAGTTTGAAGTTGCCTGATAGGTATTAACGTTGCGTTGATAAATTACTAGTAATGACAATAAAAATTTTACAATCAATCATCGTTAAAGCTAGTTTGTAATTAACGACTACTTATTTTCTATCAATGATTGTTTTAAAAGGAATAAGATTACTCTTCTGATCTGTAATATAATCCATTTCACTGACAGTAGCTTCCGTATTTTCGCGCAAAAAATGGATTCTGATGAGCCTAAAAATCGAGGAGATGAACATCTCGAATTTTTTCACACTGTTAAAAATTTGCAGCATTCTGGCAGGTCATTTGACCTTTTTTTCCGAAAACGATTAAAACAACCGTAATTTAACACTATTCTGACCATATTATTGGCCCTTTTATGGTCAGAATATAGTTAAATTATGGTTATGAAACCGTTTTTTCAAAAAACGGTCGAATGACCTGCCAGAATGCTGCAAAAGTTTTAACAGTGCAGATAACGATTTCTAAATTATTCGCAACACTTAAGTTCTAGTAGCACTAGAGAAGTGAGAAAGCTATTTGA
The DNA here is from genome assembly GCA_963932465.1 of Maratus speciosus. Taxonomy (NCBI): domain Eukaryota; kingdom Metazoa; phylum Arthropoda; class Arachnida; order Araneae; family Salticidae; genus Maratus; species Maratus speciosus. The sequence continues at coordinate 159,674,159 of OZ010789.1, forward strand.
ACCTAATATCTACCATTATCAACACTAAATTTTTGTTTAAAAGTACTTTGACCAGATGTACTATCATATCCCCACTTGAAAATAAAATTCAGATTGCTAATGTTCTCGGAAGTCAGATTCTTAATAATTTCCGTTTGCATTAATAAAATACATGCTACAGTATGATCTAGCAAAAATTGCAATTGACAAGATAATTCTTTTAATTACGATAGAATACACAAAATTATTAGCTTTTTCTTTTCTTTTTTTTTTTTTTTTTTTGGTTACTAATCTTACTTATCAAATTCCTTTATGCTTATGATTATGATACTTATTTGTAATATAATACATAATAATCTATCAAAAAACTGAATAATCTAAAAATTTCAAAAATGTTTGCCAGCTAAATTACTGCGAAAATTAATAAATGTCATAGCTTTTGAAGCGACTAAAAAAGTGATATTTTTACCTGTGGTTACAAAAACCTGCACGAAATGCAGAATGGCAGTTTTTTGCAGCTAATTTTTCATGATTCATTAGATAATAGTTCAGGCTATTGTTTTCATTACATGTCGTTGCGGAACACCGTGGAACTTATAAACTTTTTGATGTTTGAAAGCAAAATATATATATATATAAATTTAAATGTATCAAAAATAATCATAAAATTATTAAATTTTATGTACTTAATATAATTTTTGTAACATGGGCAAAAAAGTACACACTATCGTCGTGTGAATCCATTTTAAAGCATTAAAATCGAATGATATGGAAAAATGTAGCACGTGTTTAGAAAAACCTTTGTTTTGCTCTTTTTGTTCGCCTCGGATGATAATCCTCCAAGCGTCACTTTTGAAATGATACCAGTTGCCAAAGCAAAACGAAAACCTTTTTATAAATATAGATTCTGACGCTCCAAACATTATTCTAGCCATCTGTATAGTCAAAATTACCTAAATAGTAACTTTATTTTTCGACTTTTGGCCAGCTTTTTGGGATTTTGCCCCACTGTGCGTCGCATCGTTTCAAAAATTTACGAAAAAGGCTTTAGAAGATGAAATTTTCATGAATTCATAATCTGGGAAATAAAAGGTTAATTTGCTTCCAAAATTGTTTAAATTTTTTTATGTGCTGCAGTTTTTTTTTTTTTTAACTAAGATACTTTAGGTTAAATTGATTTTTGACGTCCGATTTGTAGATTTCCATGCATTTTGTACAATAAAATATTTTGATAACCTGAAATATTACCTTTTAATCATTTACGTAAAATGTGTAATAATATTAATATACATTGGTAATATTTATAGTAGCATGCATTAGTGTGTGAGTACATAATTTTTATTTAACAAATTAAAAAAAAATTGTCATATAAAATAATAATATTGTGTGAGGTGAGGTTTAAAAAAAATCTGATTTAAATTAAAAATATACGATTTAAATTTTAAAAATCCTAACATTTTGATTTTTTTCTTTAAAAAAAAAATCCCTAACTTTGATTATTATTTTTAATCCTAGGACAGCTATGAGTTTCTTTGGATTTCTACTGGCTGTGGGATCACTCATTGATCTGTATTACAAATATGCACAGAAGAAGGTTTCTAGTAAGTAAACTTAATGAAATACAATTTTCAAATGGAGAAAATTCGCAAATGAATTTTTTTATTTTAACAAATTCCTATTTCCATGTCTTTAAGCCTTTTTTCTGTTAAGTTATGTATTTTCATAATTCACATAAAAAATAAAAATGATGATGAATTCTTTCAGTTTATTAAACGATTTTTATTTAATTGAACAAAATTTATCAATCAAAACCAATATAATTAACAGAGCTTGTAGTTGAAGTGTTTACATGCTTATCTTTTGTTTCTATCTTCATAAAACTAGTCGATAGGGAGAAATAATGAACGATTCGAATTTTTTTAACATATTGAGCGATATTGAATTATTAAAAATTCAAACATGATTATAGTATTTAAAAGTTTTATTAGATGAGTTGTTTTTAACCATTTGGAGAAATGGTTATTGTCCTCGTCAGTGTAGGAAATCAAAAGCACATCTGAAGCTTTTTATTGGTTTAATCCGCATTTTATTCGTTTTCTGGTTGGTCTATACATTAATTTGTATTTCCCTTTACTTGTAACAGAGATGGATACTTCTGTTGCCACTATGACAAAAAAGTAATAAAAACTAAAAAAAAAAAAAAAATATTAATAACTCAGAAACAAATTAAGATACAGCTTTCAAACAAATTGCATTTAAAAGTACATTTTTTTCCTCTATACGACGGTGTAAAAAGTAATATTGTGGGATGTTTAGAAGTTTAAGAATGAAATTTCATTTAAAACTGGTCGTCAGATTTCCCCGAACAGCCAATGAAATGCTTGGATAATACGTAAGTTTTAGGTGGATAATACGTAACTTTCAGGAATTCTTGCAATTTTTACGCGTAATAACACTATTAATGTTTAATTCATGGCGTACGTAATGTATGATCAACTCTGTGCAGCTTTTTATGTCTTAAATTTTAGTCCTTGAAAAAATAATTTTCCAAATGGTTGTTGTAATTTGTTAAATTGCTTTTTTTTTTTTTTTTTTTTTTTTTTTTAATTACTAATTTCGAATAGTTAGTCAACATAAAAAGTGCGAGTGACACAAATATTTATCGAACGATATCGAATTTCTTCAACTAAACTTGTATTATGTCTTTTACAGATTTATTTCTTGAGATTTTGGTATGCTTTTCTTTCGTCTCTAACTTCAAAAAGCTAGTCAACGTAAAAAGTGCGAGTGACACAATGAATTTATTATATTTATTGAACGATATTGAATTTCTTCAACTAAACTTGTATTATATCTTTTACAGATTTATTTCTTGAGATTTTGGTATGCTTTTCTTTCGTCTCTAACTTCAAAAAGCTAGTCAACGTAAAAAGTGCGAGTGACACAATGAATTTATTGAATTTATTATATTTATTGAACGATATTGAATTTCTTCAACTAAACTTGTATTATATCTTTTACAGATTTATTTCTTGAGATTTTGGTATGCTTTTCTTTCGTCTCTAACTTCAAAAAGCTAGTCAACGTAAAAAGTGCGAGTGACACAATGAATTTATTATATTTATTGAACGATATTGAATTTCTTCAACTAAACTTGTATTATATCTTTTACAGATTTATTTCTTGAGATTTTGGTATGCTTTTCTTTCGTCTCTAACTTCAAAAAGCTAGTCAACGTAAAAAGTGCGAGTGACACAATGAATTTATTATATTTATTGAACGATATTGAATTTCTTCAACTAAACTTGTATTATATCTTTTACAGATTTATTTCTTGAGATTTTGGTATGCTTTTCTTTCGTCTCTAACTTCAAAAAGCTAGTCAACGTAAAAAGTGCGAGTGACACAATGAATTTATTATATTTATTGAACGATATTGAATTTCTTCAACTAAACTTGTATTATATCTTTTACAGATTTATTTCTTGAGATTTTGGTATGCTTTTCTTTCATCTCTAACTTCAAAAAGCTATTCAACGTAAAAAGTGCGAGTGACACAATGAATTTATTATATTTATTGAACGATATTGAATTTCTTCAACTAAACTTGTATTATATCTTTTACAGATTTATTTCTTGAGATTTTGGTATGCTTTTCTTTCGTCTCTAACTTCAAAAAGCTAGTCAACGTAAAAAGTGCGAGTGACACAATGAGCTGCCTTCATGGTCTTCGCTTCTTGTCTATTTCATGGATAATTTGTGCGCACACATACCTGAATGCAGACTATACCATTGCAAGTGAGTATATCCTACAGTATAATCTCTTGAAATGACAATAAATGTAAATTTATCATTCTTCCATAATAATGAAGAAATATGTCTATGAAATGTATTAGAAATTAAACTGTATTTAAGTTATTTCCATTTTAATAATATGTGAATTACAACAATCTATGTTATAAAGGACAAACGTGTCCGTGCGTAAAGCTGACGTCGTTTTGACCAGGGGTGTAGTGGAGGGTATACGGGATATAAGCCGTGTACCTTCTGGATTTTTTTAAGAAGCTCCGTATACCTTCTGTTTCGCAAATAAAGCATTAGCGTATACCCTATCTATGAACGTTCATGACGTCAGCGTATGCCCTCTGCCTATATTGTATACTCTCTACTTTTTTTTACGACTACAACAATGGTTTTGACAGTGGCAACAGCAGACTATTAAATTTAACTTTTACTGCAAATTTTTAAACTTCTAAATATCGCAAATTTTCAATTTTTACATCGTCGAATAGGCAAGAGAATTTACTTTCAAATGCAATTTGTTTGAATGAAAACTATCGAAATTTGTTTGAAAAGTGTATCGCAATTTACTCAATTTTTATTGTTTTTAGGTGCGTTCGTAATTATATAAATACGTAGCACCTATAGTCGTCGTTCAGTCCGTCTGTCCGTCCGCCCGTCCGCATATAACAGAGCAAAAACTACCCAACAGAATGGTCTGAAATTTTAAATGTATGATTGTTGCAAAATTTTGTCGAGCCATTTCAAATTTTATAAAAATCGGATGTATAGTTTAATTACAGGGACAGTCAAAAGTTTTTCTTTACATTACGGCCAATGGGAAAAATTATTGCAAGTGCATTTTAATGATGTTACAGCCTTCCGAATGGTCTGAAATTTTAAATATATAATTGTCGCAAAATTTTGTCGAGCTATTTCCAATTTTATGAAAATCGGGTGTATAGTTTAATTAGAGGGACAGTCAAAATTTTCCGCTACATTACGGCCAATGGGAAAAAATTATTGCAAGTGCATTTTAATGATGTTACGGCCTTCCAAATGGTCTGAAATTTTAAATATATAATTGTCTCAAAATTTTGTCGAGCCATTTCAAATTTTATGAAAATCGAATGTATAGTTTAATTACAGGGACAGTCAAAAGTTTTCCGTTACATTACGGGGAATGGGAAAAAAGTATTGCAAGTGCATTTTAATGATGTTACAGACTATTCACTTATGAAGTGCAAAATATATACATTTAGTACAATATGGGGGTGCAAAAAATAATTATAAAACTAGTTATAGTACGAACGCACCTCATTTGCCACGTTTGATGAGCAATTTCCAACTTAAATAGTTGAATACAGCGAAACAGCACCGAAAACTGGCGATATGAAGCAATAAAATAATAAAACTTTGTAAAAAATCACCATAAAATTAAAACAAAACAACAACACAAAACTGTGTTTTGTTTTAATTTTATGGTGATTTTTTACAAAGTTTTATTATTTTATTCACTGTGTTTTGTTTTAATTTTATGGTGATTTTTTACAAAGTTTTATTATTTTATTGCTGTGTTTTGTTTTAATTTTATGGTGATTTTTTACAAAGTTTTATTATTTTATTGCCTGTGTTTTGTTTTAATTTTATGGTGATTTTTTACAAAGTTTTATTATTTTATTAATTTCTAACTTGTTTAAATAATTTTCAAGCATCATTTTTTTTTTAAATCTATCTCTATCGCATGCAGACGATTTTGAAAGATAATTCATTTTGCATTTAAATTAATATAAATAGCTCACCATTTGTTTCTAACTTATATTCCACAAACATTCACCAATCGTTAAAGTGATTTTTGGCGATTTTTTGGACTGTTAATTCCTGGCGCAAGGCCAATTCGAAAGTATCGTTTTTAATAAATTTCAAAACTTTATTTGAAGGCATTATTGCCATTTTACATATAAATATGATTCTTCGTATTGTTAGCGTGGCCATTCTAAAATAAAATATATTAAATGTAAAAAATGTATTGGAGTTATAAAAAAAAGGGGGAGGGAGTTTCAACTTTATTCTGTAACCCGGGATACCCGGGTTTATCCCCTTGTATTAATAATAAAAAAGGGGGGTAGAAACGATTTAGTTTTAACTCTATTCTGGGCTATCTTACTATCGTCATTTTGAATCTATGGAACTTAATATTTTATGCTTAATAATATAAAAGTGAAAATAGCTTCTTTTTACTTTCTTCTATCTTCAATACAAGAAAGTATTATAATCGAATTTTTTTTTTCGACTTCCGGTTTTCGACGGATTTACACGTTGTAGGAGTCAGGGATCTCAAAAAACATGTTTATACCAAATGTCTGTCTATCCATGTGTATGTGTTTCGCCATTGTGCCTTCGAAAAGTGCATGAAGTTATGCATAGAATAGAACCAAGTTTTTTTAGTACATTTTTGGCTATGGCCGTCAGGTTCTTCTCGAATTTGGAAATATTCCGCCGGAAGAGGGCGCTGTAATAGCGATTTTTGTGTCATTTTCCTTATTGTACCATCGAAAAGTGTATGAAGTATGCATAGAATTGAACCAAATTTCATATTTATATTTTTGGCTATGGCAAACAGGTTCTCCTTGAATTCGGAAATATTCCGCCAGAAGAGGGTACTGTAATCGCGACTTTTTTGCGATTTTCATTATTGTACCATCGGAAAGTGTTATGCATAGAATTGAACCAAACTTTTTGTGTATGTTTTTGGCTATGGACAGTAGGGGGAGGGGGATGTAAGTAAAATTAATGTAACGTTTACTAAATCTATAAAATTTTATTTCGTATACAGGCATCCCCGACTTACGGTTGCAGTTACGTAATAAATCTCGAAAATTACATTTGTGAATATACTAGCGCGTTTGATACGCAGTTGCATACTTCTGATATTTATTTCATAAATAAAATGTACAGATATAAACCACAACCGTAATATAGTTTATATGTTAGATAGAGTTGTATTTTTATTGGTATATACAATCAAATCTATAACAAAACAACTTAATCTTTATTGTTAGTTATTCATAGTAGTCATCTAATTCATAATAAATACAGTTTGTGCTTATCAAAGATTATTTTATTTTGTGAGTGCTATTCATTTGTCTTGCCATCAGAAAATCATGGAGAATAGGTTAAATTAGTCCTCTTTAATTATTTCTTATTTTTATAGTTGTTTGATGTAGATTCAAAATTGTTATAAATCAATTCATCAATGTTAGATTTATAAATCCCGTATTCGACAAGATATTTGAAAAGTGTTCTTTAAGATTGTTTTTATATTTTTTCATACTTTTATAGTTCATGTACGAGTAAATACTGTTGCATGATACTTTATTTTTAAAATAATACAATGTAAATAATTATATGTTACGATTTAGAATAGAATTGTTAGATTATTCTAACATTGGAAGGCTTTACTAGTGAACGAAATAACTGGTTGTTATGTTACCAGTAGTGCAATGTTAAAAATGCAGTGCTAGCTGTCTCGATAGTAGTTGTGGATCACATACAGCAATAATAGAAGTGGTCAGAACAGGTAATTCGAACCTGCTTTATTAGTATAACAATTTGTTAATTACAGTAGTTGAGTGAAGACTATGGAATAGTTTCCCCAGAATGAATTGAAACAACACATAAGATCAGCTCAGCACTTTATTAGAACATCTTTCAAATGGCGCAGTTTCCACCAAGATTATTTATTAGCCATCTCTCCGTAGTAGTAATTAGGTCTAAACAAAGTTCCAGATAATCGAATAAAAGGACGGTGACCAGGGGATGGATGTAAACTGAAAAATCGACTCAAATCTTTCAAAATCTGCTGAAACACAGCGAGTATCTACTTTTTGTTCATCACGTGTAAGAATACAAATATGACGTTGATTGCGCTCTCAACCAATGAATAATTAAGAATGTCACGTCACATAAAGAGTGCGGACAGAGCACGCGGATGAAATTGAAGGGAAAAGGATAATCTCAGAAATGCGCGGGAAAGTAAAAATGGAAGCTAAAAGAATAATCTAGAAAGGAAAAAGGCGCAGAAAAGGAACATTTAATTTAAGAATACTAAAATAGCGTAATATTAAAGCAATTTAGACAAGTGAGACATTAAATTAAAGGGAATTAAACAGAGTTAACGATAGAGATTATTTAAGGATAAGGATGTAGTGAAAATAAAGTAGTAATTTAGAATTAGATAAGGAAATCGCGGAATTAGATCTGATAATGTAACACACATACATATACACACACACACACACACATATATATATATATATATATTATAAATATTGCAGTTTCTTACAAAATTTTACCTAAGCAACTTACAAATTCGACTTACGTAAAATTCAAGGTACATAAAACATTACGGAACGCATTACTTACATAAGTCGGAGGATGACTGTATATTTGAAAAAAAATTCTGATGTAGTGTCATTATGCAAAAGTATAGTGTTATTTTCTGATTGAAATTTTTTTATATATTTACGGCTTTAAAAAAAATTCATATTTTAATCCAAAAGTTTCTCAAATTAAACACAGCATAACCGTAATACTCTCTAAATCGCTACAAATATATTCTGTGTATGCATATGCTGTTTTGATTTATTTTTGAAAGAAAATTTACATGAATTTAATATTAATATTCATTTATTTCACAGAGGGATTGAAGAAGGCTTTAGAGTATCAGAAAAATTTCTCTTTTCAAGCCATTGTTAATGCATCTGTTGCAGTGGATACTTTCTTTTTCATTGGGTAAGTATTTTTTTCTTAATTTCCACAACTAATATTGTAGAAGGTATGTAATTCTTATATTTGAGAATTAGAAAAAAGAAAAAAAAAAGAATATTCTGTTTTTTTTTTGTTTTTTTTTACTTGTAAGTAGGTTTTACTTTTTTCTATCAAAATCATTAGGCAAAAAGAAAATTTAGTTAATTAGCCATTAAAATCTAGGGAGAGGAAATGATAGTGAACTTAACTTAAGGCTAAACTTTTAACTTTTATAAAGATCTGGGCTTGGACGGTCCTGGGCTTGGAAATTTCGGTCCGTACAGACTGCTTACTCTGCCAGTCAGACACATTTAGTGTTTATTTTTTAAATAAATAAATAAATAAATACGAAACAGAACGGCGTACTTGATAAAATGAAAGAGCACTACGTGGCACTGTGCAGTCATAAAATGGTACAGTGTGTGTGCCATTAAATATGCAATAATAGAATCACAAATATTTTATCTTGTTTTTTAATTTATAAAAATTTAAAAAAAAAGTATTTGTGACATATAGGTTGTTTTTTTTTTAAAAAAAAAGAAAAAGATAAAATATGGTAAAGCACGCTACAACAAACAATTTTTTCGTAGGAAACCAATGTCACAATCCATATTTTTCAAACAAAAATATACACTATCTACTTGGAACCGAACCCTGATATTTCCGTAGGCGTTTAAGAATGATGAAGATTTAAGGGGGAAAAAAAGCAATAATCTTTATTCGCGCGAAATACAATATAAAAAAGTGCTATAAATGTACAGTAATTCGATCCTACGGAATTACAAATACATTTTGAAAACTAGAGCGGTTAGTTCAGCGCTGTTTGATCGCGGATAATGATAACTTCCACCAATTGTTGTGGTATCGTTACATTTGACATAAAAAAAAAGGTAAGTGTATTGGAAATTTAGTTGAGATTACGTCATTATTGTTAAATTTGTTTTTGTGAACAAGAATTCGTGTTCGGCTTAGAGTGAAATACCTCATGCATTTAATAGAACAAATGGATTGCGACCTTGGTTTCCTACACAAAGCTTAATTACTGTTATGTTCTTTCACCCATTAAAGCTTGTCTCATCTTTTTTTTTTTTTTTTTTTTTTTTTTTTTTTCCCATAAACTTATTATTAGTTACGACTCCCAGCGTTGAGAATTATCATTTCTGTGTCACAGCGTCACAAGTAAACTAAAAATCAGGAAAAAAAACGCATGTTCGAAAGCTAATACACGTACAAGTGACGCCATCTATGATCGAATTAGAAACTAATTATTTTTATTCGCTTGAAGAAAACTTTTCATTTTGAGAAGCCTTTTAGTCTAAACCGCCCTTTTGTACGACAATTATTTGATTTTATACTGAATTTAAAAATGTGTCCAGGAATTTTCGGACACCCTGCGTATCCCGACCCGTAGTCATAGGCCTAAAGGTGTCATAGTAGCTAACATGTTACGTTCACAGCAATATTTGGGATTTCTTCCGGCTAATATATAAAGTGAAATTAACTAAGAAATAACTTCACCTAAGAGCTAAAAAATTATTGGTGATTATGTCCTAATATTAACCCTTGATTACTGTGGCAGAAATTGCCGCATAACTACTGTGAGCGGTCTCTCAGACTGCTTGATGGAAAGCTGAATAAAAAAGCTGGATTAACTTACAGGATACTGTTTCTGTACTGAACTTTATGCACAGGAATATTATAATTAAAATCCAGCTATTCAGAAGTCTCTAGCGACAGTACTAGAGCTCCAAACGAAAATGTCACTAGTATCTAGAGTTAACTTACAAGTTAAACCTTAAAAATTGAAAAAAGCAGCCGTCTGTGATACCGCTAACAGCAGTTAAGGGTTGACAACAAGCACACCCAGTTTCATAACAGTATGTGATAGCGGCCAGGGGCTGGCGCAACCATCGGGCAAAAAGGACGTATGCCCAGGGCCCCACACCAGTTGGAGTCGTGTTAGGGGCCTCGAGCGCAAGCTCTATACAATTCGAATTAACGTTACCCTATGTAAAATACTGATACTATTGCTCTAAATTTGTCATTAATTGTTGTTTTTATTTACTTTTTTATTTTTATTGTTTGAGAAACAAGTTAATATTAACTTTATTTCTTACCGCCAAAGTTGATATAATTGCTCTAAATTTGTCTTTAAATGCTTTTTTTTCGCGAAACAAAGTTAATATTAGCTTTATTTCTTACAGCCAAAGCTGATATAATTGCTCTTAGTCTGTCTTTAAATGTTTTTTTTTTTTTTTTTTTGACGAAACAAAGTTAATATTAACTTTATTTCTTACAGCCAAAATTGATATAATTGTCAGGGAATGTATAGATATGAGGTTTTTTAAAGTAACCGTAAACGCAAAAAGTAAATATTTAAAATAATTTAAAGGATAGAAGATTTTTAGGAATTAAAAATAATTATACGCATTACATGCGAAAGAATTAGCATGTTATTTTTCGTACATTTTGTACTCTATATTATAAAATATTCTATGATATATATATTTTTTTAAAATTATTTTAATTAGCCGAATATTGCAGTCAGAGTCGTTGGGCCTCGCTTAGTGATTTGCATCGGTACCGCGCAACATTGCGCTGGCCCTGATGGCGGGTTACATATCGTGGTGATCTAACACGGAACTGACTCTGGGGGATTTGATTTGGAATGCCTCATATAAGATATTTTTAAAATCTTAAATAGTACTAAAAACACTTAAAATCTCACTATTTTTATTTCATGATCAGGTAAAGGATACTTTTACATATAATGTGTAACAAAAATAAATTTTATTGCACCTTCGTCTTTATTTGATAATACATTTTTAACTATCCGATAGTTTGCATTTAAAAAATATATTTATATAGAGAGAGAGACACACATAAAATGTTTTAGATGGAATAGCAATTTTTTGTTATAATTTACGTTATTTATTTAGCATGCATAAATTATTTAAAGATGTTTTGTTGATAAAATATTGAAATATGACTATATTTATGACATATTACTTTTGAAAACCAAGCAGTCAAGACGACTCATGGCAATTTTTCAAAACTTTGATAATTGTTCTTCAAAAATTAATTTACCTAGAAGTAGAGGTCTGCACGAACCGGAATTTCCAGGCCTGGTCATTGCCCGGCCCGAACGAAAGCTATCTTGATCGGCCCGGCCAGTGGCAAAAACTAAAAGTCCGGACTAAGCTTTTAGTTTGTATTTTCTTGGCCGGCCCGTTTGTATTTTGCCTTTCCAGCCCGTTTGTATTTTCTTGGTTCACGGCCCGGCCCGTGATAAAATCAATGAAATCAGACCTCACTCAATTTCCACAGAAAATACCGATTTTTCTTAGCATATAATTGAAATTTTCCAGAACATATTTATGGGAAAATTTAGCATTATAGAATACTACATGTTCGCAAGCCACAGAATGCAGAATAGCATCAGTACCAGTCCACGGCCCGCCACGTGGGCCCAGCATGTAGAAAGAAAATATAAGCCTGATCCTGGCATATCCCGAGTCTGCTGGAATAATTAATCCCTGATTCAGACATGATGCAACTTCCAATGCCGATTTCTACGCTGGACATATGTTATATTTCTGTACTGATGTTGTCAGTCTAGCATCGGCTCGTGCAGTTTATTTATACCTATCCTCGCCTCAGTCACGTCCATTGAAAACTATTCATATTTTATTGGCTTAATTTGATCGTTTTAAATTTTTATATCTGGCCGAATTTTTATATCGACTCGGCCCGGCCCGTTTATTTTTTTTTTCATCTGCCCGGCCCGTTCATTTTGCCAGGCCGGGCATGGGCAGATCTCTACCTGGAAGTAACCTGTACCTAGAAAACACTCAGTTTCATTCATATCTGTGATGGTGGGTTACATAGGTGCCTTAACTGATATTGAATGACTCACTTATCAGAGATCTGCGCGGGCCGGGCTCGGGCCTATTTTCATTCATGGCACTCGGGCCGGGCCGGACTAGGGCCATACTTTTTTCTGAAGGCTCGGACCGGACTGGGCCTAGTGACTACTCTTTCCGGACCGGGCCGGGTTCGGGCCTTTTATCCTGAACGATCGGGCCGGGCCAAACTTATTTTTTCTGTACAGAGCCGGGGTGGTTTCGTTCCTAGTCTTCACGACTCAAAATTTTCAGTCCTAGATTTGACCCAGCTCGTATGAAAATCATTGTCTCGGCGTAGCCTGGTCCGTTTAAAGGTCAGTAAAAGAGGCCTGGCCCAAAAATTTTTGCAAAAAATGCATGCATTTTTAAATCGTTATTATTCTACAACTAAACATTAAAATTTATTACTATTTATAAAGAATAGTAGATTTCTACGATTGTTAAAATATAGCTAAATTAAAAATTAAAGTATAGTAAAACGTGTGAAAAAGAAACTGCCTATGACGGAATGACGGAATCCTGTTTTAAACGGCAAGACGTGTTGATCCATGCAAAATCAATATACTAATACGCAAGAAAGAATATATAATACATTTACACTTGCTAAGAAGGGAACTTGTCTATAACGCATTTTTTTTCCTCTGTATGCAATTCCGCCTTAGAAGATTTTATTGTATAGCATTTTTCAGATTTTTAACACTTTAATACACGGAATATGGATTAACAATATTAACGACAACTGAAACATTTACATACAAGAAATAGATTCATTAAAAAAAAAAAAAAAAAAAAAAAATATCGCAAACTGCGGCACTTCTATAAAAATGAAGAAACATGAAAAAAAAAAGTTTAGATAAAAATTTTTGGTCAGAATTCCTCGTTCGAGACAGCAGGGCCGAAACTAAGGGGGGAGGGCAGAGGGGGCACGTGCGCTGGGCACCAGAACGAAGGGGCGCCAAATGAAGGATTATACTTTTGGAATAGATCATTTTCTTCTAATGGACTGATGGCTTCGATTATTATGAAACAGCCGTTATAAATGAAGTGTTAGGTGAAGATGAAAGAGCAGCCGTAAAAAGTTAGAACTCTGATTTTCTGGTCAAAATGGGAAAAAAATGGCCATATTTTTTTTTTTTTTTTTATGGCCATTTTTTTCCCATTCTGACCAGAAAATCAGAGTTCTAACTTTTTACGGCTGCTCTTTCATCTTCACCTAACACTTCATTTATAACGGCTGTTTCAAAATAATGGAAGCCATCAGTCCATCAGAAGAAAATAACTCGGTTAAAGCGGAAACTCGGTTAAGCGGGACTCTGATAATCGGGACTGTACTGTATATTTCATTTTAAGAATTATCTTTAGAATACTTTTGGTGGTGTTCAGAGGGGAGTCATGACCACCGTGACCTCTCCCTTGGGTCCGCTATTGTAGCTTACGTAGTTCAGTATTACATATATTATGATTACATATTTTAAATTTTAAAATAAGTCGGCTATTAGAAAATTAGTAAAATTCTCTTTGTAAGTATACTTTTCGGAAGAGAGAGAGGGGGGGGGGGCGCCAAAATCCATGTTTGCCCCAGGTGCAAAAAAGGCTAGTTTCGGCACTGATTTTTAACCAATCGTCGTAAAAATCAATGTTTTGTAGTAATTCACTCGGGCCGAGATTTTAACATTTTTCCGGGCCGGGCCGATCTCTTAGCTGTTATATCGAGCCGGGTCGGGTCAATAATTTTTTTCTACGGGGCGGGCCGGGCTCAGGCCAAACTTTTAACTTTTTAACCGGGCCGAGCCAATATTTTTTTGTACTGGCCGGCAGGGATGTAGTGGAGGGTATACGGTGGTATACGCCGTATACCTTCTGGATTTTTTTAAGGAACACCGTATATCCTCTGTTTCTCAAAAAAGCTACAGTATATACACTGCAGGGTATACCCTCTGCTTATAGCGTATGCCCCCTGCTTTTTTTACGACTACGCCACTGCTGGCCGGGCGGGGTTCGGATCGAACTTTAAATTTTTTAATCGAGCCGGGCCGGGCCCGGGCCTGAAAATTTCGGCCCGTGCAGAAATATGTTTTTATATTAATCCAGCTCCAGCTGCTGCTATAGCTCTTCCTCTATTTAAAAGCCTTCCGTGTTATTATTATAGGGTGCATCCGTCAGAAAATAATCATTGCAAATTGAAGGATGTAGTGCTGCCATCTGCTGCCAGAAATAATTACTGTATTGATAAAAATTAAAACCTTTAAAAATATGGAGGTTTTTTTCTTTCTGTTTTTTGCTGTTTGAGAAAAAGGTGAAATGGAAGAATAAAAATTGCAAATTTATATTGCATAGGGTCCATCATATTGTACTATTTATTTAAATTAGGTTTTTTCTGTTGTTTATAAAATAATAAATAATAATAGCAACAAAACAAACAAATAGAATGAAATTTTTATTAGCATACAAATATGAAAAGCGTGTTAAATAAATCCAATACAAAATTCTAAGTTCTTTAAAATGGAACGAAAACGCAAGTATGCTTGGTTTTTACTTTATAATTATTTAACATAATAGTGAGTTTAAAAATGCTCTATCTGTAATATGGAAAGATATAAAGTAGAACCTAAAATTAATGTATATTAATATAAGAATTTTCTGGAGCATTAATCATTTATGTAATTTTTTTTTTTTTTTACCACCAGAGGATTGTTGGTGTGCTATGTGACTGTCAACCTGGTGATAGGAAAAAAGAAGCCATTCAATGTGTTTTTGTATATTTTCCATCGCGTGTTCAGGTAAGGTTTTTTTTTTTTTTTTCATTTTTATAAAGTCGTTTTAAAACAGTTCAATTTCAAATGATGTCTTCAGTCATTTCATTTTTAAAAGCTCGAGTAAGGGGAGAAAAAAATGAATTTCTTGCTACTACATTTAATTTTGGAGTTTTTGACCAAAGAACCCACTAAGAACCAAAAGACCACTCCCTTTATGCACTGGCGGTATTTTTAAGTACCATTGAAGAAAATTTAGTATAAAATTTATTTACTCTGTCTATTAATAAATTTATTTTCCTTTCCACGCAAACTATTCTGCTCGATCAAATTTAGAAAGAGTAGAGAAACAGTCGAAGCTAAATATTTTCAAAAAGTGGTAATGTTCTTAATAATATACATAAATACAGCTTTTCTTAAAAAAAAAAAAAAAGTTACATGAAAAATTAAAATTTTCAACAACAAAAGCCTTTCTATTTACGGAGGGGTTCATAATATATTTAAATACATTTCTTTTATAAGAATTGTGATATTTCCATAACAGTATTTTTGGTTAATTAATATGATTATTTTTGTAGGCATTGTACAAAAAAAAGTTATAGCTACCGATTTATTTAATCAGTTTTAATTAAAAAACATACATAAATTTCACATTATTATTATTTAAAAATTCCAGTATATCTGCAGATATTAAAGAAGCTAATTATTGAGGTGAAGCAATTTCTTGATAAATAATTCCGTAAATAAAGGCTTAATAACATATTAAGGCTGTTCTCAAATCCAAAGGGGCTACTTTCTGACATATTTTTTAATTCCTTTTTGTTCGGAAACGCATGAAATTGGCAGGGATTGTTACTCAGAAACTTTGTAATCGAAAGACGTTTTCCACTTTTTGGTAAACGCAAAAGATCCTTCAGAAAGTACTGTCAAAGTGGGCATTTTGTACCGAATTGCCGCACCGGGCACAGTGAAAGAAGAAAAAACTGTTCGTCACGTGACCAAAGTTACTTATTCTCCTCAGACCTGATATCCATAAAATGGATGTTTTCTAAGGAATTTAATTTGCTCAGGTCTCAGGATGTTAAGTACCAGTGGCTGAGAGGTTCTGCTCTCGAAGCTGGTAGATGGGAGGTGCTGGGTTCGAACCCAATCGCGCCCGTCGGCCTAATCGTTCAGAGTTTTCGTGGTTTTCTTCGAGCCATGGATTTCCATGCGTAAATACGCGTTAGGCTCCCTTAAAAAGACCCCCACGAAGGGCACCCCCCCCTCCCCCCCCTGGGCCTATATCCCTTTTGCAGATAATTGGCCGTCAAAAAATCAACCAACCAACCAACCTCAGGATGTTAAGAATGCCTCCATGGTGATACTTGAAAATCTGTCAGTCGTTGCCGTGGCAACCCTTTTTTTAATGTTTTTCCGATTACTTCGATGTAGATGTAAAATTTGATTTGAACCGTCTGTCGGTAAAAATGGAACTCTCAAATGAGAGTAATAATATTTTAATATTGTTGTGTAAATAAATGTATATGTTTTTTTTTAAAGAAGGAAGTTGATTAATTCGAGCTGTAGTGTGTGTTTATTTATTGAAGTTATGAATTTGATACTTTAAAACTGATCTATGAATAAGTTCTTACTTTTCGATGAACTATGGAATAGTTTGAATTACCGAACCTGCAATCTGATTGACAAATATCACAGGAGGTTATAACTGGATAAGTAATTTATTTATCAAAAAATAGCAAATTCATTTCGATTCGAAATTGCTTCAATAGTCATGCCTGCCAATTTTATGACTGTGCGTTTACGAATGAGTTAGAAATTGTGTCAGAATGTTTCATGTTGTTGAGAAGGGTTTTTGCTTTAAATATTACACTATTACTATAGCGCTTAGAATATATAGTGTGGAAATCGGCTATCCCTGTAATACTTAAAAAAGCACTAAAATATTGTATCCCTTAAATGTGCAACGATGCTGCTGAAATATGAAGATCGCAGCGACATCTGCAGGATATTTTCTACAACTGCAAGATATTGCTAGTCTATACAATGTAATACGGAAATCCCGCAGATGTCGCTGCGATCGACTTTTGGGGTTTTATCAGTATCGTCGCACATTTAAGGGATACAAATTTTTCACTGTTTGGATAGCATATTTCCACACTAGGTATTCTAGACGCTGTAGTATTACTACTGTAAAAAATGACAGATGTTTCTTAATCGACGAAAATATACAATAATCACGAACGTAAATATATAGCAACCTGTTCAGAGTCACCCAAGATTTCAAAAGTGTCCCTTTATCTTTAGAAACCTCAGAAAACATATATTCGAAATTTAAAGAATTTACAAAAATAAATTTTTATTAGCTGCCCGTCATTTTCGGAAACGTTTCCTAATAGCTTTTACAATGCATTAATCATTTCTCTGTACCCGGAAAATCGGTTTTTCGGATTCTATCCATCCTCAAGTAAACATTTTCAGCCGCATAACTGAAATTGTAACAAAATAATGTTAATTTTCATGTTAATGTTAATGCTGTGAATATTGTATGTTTG
This sequence comes from Maratus speciosus, assembly GCA_963932465.1. Taxonomy (NCBI): domain Eukaryota; kingdom Metazoa; phylum Arthropoda; class Arachnida; order Araneae; family Salticidae; genus Maratus; species Maratus speciosus. The sequence continues at coordinate 159,691,940 of OZ010789.1, forward strand.
TGTGTTAAACATGCTTTTTGAATATCAAAATATTTACCTGAGAATGGATAGCATCCCGAAAAATTTATTTTCCGATTTGAGAAAACTGATTATTGCAACGTAAAAGCTACCCAGAAACGTTTCCGAAAATGGCGGGCAGCTAATAAAAATTTATTTTTATAAATTCTTCTTTAAATTTCGAAAATAAATTGTTTTCTGGGTTTTTTAAAAGTAAAGGGACGCTTTTCGAAGAGAAATTTTCGGTGACTAGGAAGAGGTTACTGTATATTTTCGTTCTTGGTAGTTTCTGTTGTTCTTGATATAGTACATTTTTGTAGATTCACCAGCGATGGGAAAACAGTATGTTTACCCCCGACTTATCTCGGGGCAAACGGTGAAGTGGTTAGGAAACATGTGTTATTTTTTTACAGTATAGATAAGTGCATGGGGAGATGGGAACAAAATTGAGATCAGCACGTTAATTTACATTAATAAAATGGCTTTGTCAAAGTGTGTATTTGTTTCTTTAAATGCATTGTTGTTATCTGTTTTATAATTCCTTTGCCAAGAGAGCGTCTTTTGTTTAACAATGAGCAATTTTCATAAGGACCATGAAAACGCATAAGAGCTCAGCTCAACTAGCCAACAAATTTGTATTATTTTCCCAAACATTAATGTTACACATTAGTTACGTCACATTTCATGAGGAGGAGAGTCCACAAATGACACTCTGTTACAAAGGAACGGGACTGGTTAACATGTTGTATTGATACATCTGAAATATGAAAACATTTGGGTAGCTATTATTTTCAAGAAGCATAATAAAGTTCATTAATAAAGTATGTATTTTTATTCAGGTAGATTTGGGTATGATTTTTTTCTTTTTCTTTGAATTTCAAAGGCTTGAATAAAAGCACACAAGATTTTCAGTGTTTTATAAACAGGACTGTAAAGGTAGGTATACGATGGTAGACGCCGTATAGTCTCTGGATTTTTTTAAAGAAGTTCCGTATATCCTCACTTTCTCAAGTAAAGCTATAGCGTATACTCTTTAGTAGGGTGGAGCGAAAAAAATAATTTTTTGAAAAGCAAAAACGGGTAGGTGCCAAAAGTTGCCTTTATACTAGTACATTATCGGCGTGCAATATTACAGCTGAAAAAAAATGGCTTGAGTCTGCGCTTTTGGTCCAAAAGTCGAAATTTTGGGTAAAATTTGATATTTTTTCAAAAATGAAAAAAAAAAATTCTATAGAGATGGTTATTATTTAAAAGTGTAATTTAAACCTTTATTATTAATGACTTAACATATTTAAACGATGAAACTATATCTTTGTTCTGTATAACTGGAACAAAACTGACAACTTTTGGTGAAAAAAAGGCGTTTCCACTCTGTTGTGTCATACAACTAATTGTTATTTGGAATACAGCTCTTACGTAGTTGCTTTGAAATCTACCAAGGGGGTATCAAGTGGGAGTGGCTGCATTTCATGACACAACAGTGCATAGCTTGACCACCCTTCCATCTGAGCACAATGTTTTATTTATATATTAAATTGTGATTTTTTATCAAAGACTGATATAAGATTCCTATGTATGAACCTAATCCATCTCTTCTTTGTATCCACAGACGTTGGGTGCTGCTGTGACACTTCTTCACGTATATTTCTACTGCTTGTGCATGATAAGGCAAGCAGAGTAATGCAGTGGAATTAATGGAATCTATTCAGCCCTCTAGTATCTTCACCAAAATTACATCCAGTTACTGCATAGTGATTGGGAGTTCAGTTCCTACAACATTTAGGTATTTCATCTTTGAGTATGACATCATTTACGCTACCTCTTGAATTTTTTATATGCTGATAAACTTGTTGTTTAATGTGATGGCGATTGTCATCAAAATTGCAATAAGAATTTGCTCTCGATGTGAAAAGCTACCATAAATTTTTTTAGTATTTGTTTTTTGCCGATTTCTGTGATGTTTTGTAGCCGAGTAATTTCCCATAAGTTTTTAGATCAATTTTTTAGATGTGAATTTTATTTGGTGTAAGCCATCATGTGGCATAAACTTGGATTACATACTTTGTGAGTGAACCAGACTCTGATGGTCAATCTGTTCGGTGCTTATATAAAGGCGAATAATTTTATGCGCCGTTGTGGGCCATCTTGCGTAGGACAAGTTTCTTGGGTTCCTATTCGCTAGTTCTTCTGAGCAATATCTGGATGAAATAACTTTGCAGATATCTATCAGGTATTTCTGGTATGTGCTGAGTACCCTTTTCTTGATTTCATGAAATAATGTTTAAAAATTACTCTCTATGGCTTCAAAAATTGAAATAAGAAGAGAATAAGCACGTGGACAAAGATTTTCCTATTGGTCCGGCGCATCCCTGTGGGTTAGAATCTAATTTTTGCCAACGATTTTATCTAATAAATGATGCAGAGGAAATTAACTGGACTTGGAGGAGACATATGACCAATTGCAATGGTTCATTCTAAACATGCCCCTCGCAGAATGGATGACAACAACTAACAGAATTATCCGCCTTCAAATGAGCACTCACTGTCCACCAGAGTCTCTACGTTCACTCAAAAAGTACTATGTTATCCAAGTTTGGCTCCAGAATAGTTTACAATCAAATATAATCCACAGCTAAAGAAGGGATCTAAAAACTCATGGGAAATTGGCTACACAAAAACAACTTGGATACTAAACAACAAACAAAACGAAATAAAAAAATACTGAAAAAAAGGTTATTTAGGACAATGGTTGCTTTGCATACACAGAGGAAATTCTTATTTCAATGCTCTCTGACGATTGCCATCACATTAAACAGCTAGCTGCTCAGCACATAATAGTCGACAGATGAAAGTAAATGATGGCATACGCAAATCGGAAATATCGACAATCAACTTTGAAGCGGATAATTATATAAAACTAACTCATTGGAAATGTGTTGTGGTAACAGAACCTCTAATCAATATGCATTTATCGTGTGCAATCTCGGTGAAGATAATAGAAGGCTGAATAGATTACATTAATATCATCCGCACTGCATTACACTGTTTGTCTTCTCTTACACAAACAGTAGAAAAATACGTAAATGAGATCACAGCAGCAGCATTCAAAGTCTGTGGATCCAAAGAAGAGATGTACCAGGTTGATACATAGAAAACTTATGCCAGTCTTTGATAAAAAATCACAATTCAATGTATAAATAAAAAAATGAGTTCAGATGATAGGGTGGTCGAGCTATGCACTGTTGTGACATGAAATGCAGCCACCTCCACGTGGTACCTCCTGGGTAGTTTTGAAAGCAGCTAGGTTAGAGATATATTCCAAACAACAATTAGTTGTATGACACAACAGAGTGGAAACGCCTTTTTTTCACCAAAAGTTGTCAGTTTTGTTCCAGTTATACAGAACAAAGATATAGTTTTTTCGTTTAAATATGTTAAGTCATTAATAATAAAGGTTTAAATAACACTTTTAAATAATAACCATCTCTATAGAATTTTTTTTTAAATTTTGAAAAAATGTCAAATTTTATCCAAAATTTCGACTTTTGGACCAAAAGCGCAGACTCAAGCCATTTCTTTTCAGCGGTAATATTGCACACAGATGATGCACTAGTATAAAGGCAACTTTTGGCACCTACCCATTTTTGATTTTAAAAAATTAATTTTTTTCGCTCTACCCTACTCTTTAGTGTATATCCTAGTGGGGGGGGGGGGACAAAATTCATGCTTTCCCCTGATGAAAAAAAAATCCTAGTTTCTGTCTTGTTTTGTACTGTTACTATTATTAAATACAAAATAAAAGTCAAGGTAATAAAAGTACAAGCTGTCAATTAAATGCAATAATTCCCATTTTTTTATAGTAGCATTCTCCTGCATACTGAACAACGCGTGATTCAATGCTTTCTTTTTTTGAATTCCAAAGACAACATTCGTGCGCAAGATTACGGCAAAAAAAGTAAAAAGACAAATGAAAAAAAAAAAAATTATGTTCGACACTTGCAAGACTTCTAGTACGGTGGTTTATCACAAGCATCGGAAGACTTTAAATGGTTGTAATGCCATAAGATTACACACATTTTTTATTTTCAAACTTCTTATATAACTTATTTTTAGTCTGGTATTCTAAATATGAACAATTCTTTTAATTAAAAATTTTCATATCAGAGAAAACAAAATAAATAAATAAAATGAAAACTATTATTTTTAAATAAGAAGCACAGTAAAAAAAAAAAAAAAAAAAAAAAAAAAAAAAAAAAAAAAAGACAAATGTTTCTTAAGGGGGGGGGGGGTGATTATCTTGAAACCTTAAAAAGGGGGGAGGAACTATTATCTATTTTTTCAATAGCATTTTAGGAATACATATATTTTTAATTATTATGATATCCCTATTGGAACCAAAGTTATCACCAATTAACGCGAGGTAGTTTATATGCATTTAAAGAGAAATTTCAACTTTAAAGCTATTTTTCTCCAAATTATGATTTTTGCGCACCTTCTAATTTCAAAAGTAATTAATACACAATCTTTAAATTTTGTATGATGAAGTTTATTGTGTATGTTATGAAACTATATCTATTTCTAAGTAGTTACATGTTTTTGTTGTTGTTGTTGCTTTTTTTAAGTAATTTGTAAAAAAAATGCCATTTATAAACATATTTTTCCTTCTCTAATAATTCCCTTTTTCTCCTTAAAGACTTAATCAGAAAAGTGCATGTTTTTGTAGGATAGAAGTTTTAAATCGAAAACAAAGAAAACTCATCTTTCAAAACAAATTAATGTGGATACGTGATATGTTTTCTAAAATCTATACCTAAATATAACTATTCATCTAGCCGCTTTGGCACTTTTCCCACTTTATTTTTGCTTAAAACCATGCATGTTATTTATCGACTGAAACCTATACCTTTTTTTTATTATTATTATTATTATAAGTACTCGCCAGCCGTATAGCTTAAATTGTTAAATTTTTTATTTGTATTTTATAATGTTTTGGTGTAAATCGAGACACGTACTTTAATCTTTTCTGGCGCAACAACTCCGATTTGAAAAATATTTACTCAGATGTGAGAATACATCATTTTAAGCATGTAAAAAATAATTTTATAAAGTTTAGAGCGTAAAAATAAAAAAGTTATTGACTAAAGGGTACGTTTTTGAAATCTGCAATAAACAGAAAATTACACACTTGTCAATTTGTATACTGTCACTTTTCTAATACAAAATTGTAAAGTATAAGAGCTTACCTTTGTAAATAATGTGTTTTTAGACGCCTCCCGACTTTTTAATTATACAAAAATTGCGAAGTTCATTTCAGTAATAGCGATGCGAAACTGCTCAAATGATAAATAAAACTTTGACACGAAAAATTATATTCAGTTATACGAAGACTACATTTAATGAAACTTACAGTAAAATATGTGATTTTTCTTTTTCATAATATAAGGTAATCTGTGACATGCAACGTGATTTTATAAAGAACAAGTCCTTCCTGTTTAGTTGGAAAAGACGATTTTTTTTTTCGTATTTAATACGAACTAAACAAACTGGTCTCACTCCTTCTAACTTCGCTATTCTGACGAGAAAGATAATTTGCAGAGAAATTTTAAATTATGTTTACCAAATGTAATTGAATGACTAAATGCGGCAAATATAACAAAACTGTTAAAAATTGTTGAAATCATATTTTAAAAATGACTCGTAGGCTGTGATATAACCCAAACCATTTCATGAGTATCATGGAAAACTATTGTGTGTCCCTGTAAACGATCTATAAGAGCAAATAATGATTAATGAACTCATGCAAGATATCATGCAAGATCAATACACTGTCCCAATTAGATTTGAATTGCTTCAATATTTCGTACATTATCATACTGACAAATTTTGCATGTTTATTTTGCTTTTGTGCGTCCCTGTCAACAAACTATAGGAGCTACATACTTGGTTAACAAACGCATACAAGATACCGGGAAGATTCCAATTTTGTTGGAATTGGTTTAGTAATTCGGACGCTATCATGATGAAGATGATAAGATGTGCATTATTTTATAGATAGATTGGTAGATAGATAAACGAAGTGATTGCAATTAAAATCCTGCACCCAGTCAGGTAACCCGATTTTACCCAAACCCGACACTGCCCGCGGTTTGGGTCGAGTCAGGTTGACGCTAATATTTTTTCTTTGCGGGTCAGGTTGACTTTAAATGTTTCGGGTTTGGGTCGGTTTTGGGTTGAGTTTTGAGTCATTCAGGTCGGGTTCTGGATGACCCGATTTTTCAAAGAAAGTCCTGAGTATTTATCAATTTAAATAAAAACTATACACTTGAAAATTAATGAGTGTATACTATATGTTCAATTTTTTATTTAAAAAAGATAAAATTGATATTAAAGACATAATTGTGGACTACTTTTCCATAATTTTATAAAAATTTGGATTTTGTTTTATCACTTCGGGTTCGGGTTGGGCTCGTTCGGGTTTGAATATTTTGGGTTCGAGTTGGTTTCCGGTTGAAGTGTGTCGGGCTGACGAATTTTTTTTTATCGGTTTCGAATCGATTTTAAGCAGAATTTTCGGGTCCGGGTCCGATATTTCTCAAGAAATCAACCTCAAAAGACAGTGATAACTTACAAATACATAGAAATAAAGAAACTTTATAGTAACTGTATACTGCAAGTACGTAGAGATAAAAAATATCGTTTTTCAAAGCTGCGATATAAATGAAAATGCGTAATTCATCATAGATCACCCGACGAAAATTTCCATAAGCTGTTGGATTAGATCCAAGTGCTATTGGGATAGCCTGACAAATTTCAGAGAATTTAATCCATATTTTTATTCAAAGGATCAAAGTAATTTGATAGATGCGTATTTCAGACGTTCTTGGCAATACAGCACAAAATCATATTAGCAGTATATGATTAGTCACAATTTCAATACATTTTTGGAAGACAACGAATTAAATTTCAACAACTTTCTTTATTCATAAAATAAGCTTGTTTTGGACGAGATCCTTTCATATGTATAAATTATTTTTGGACAAATTAGATGATGTTACATTGTATTGTTGCGGGTAGCAACTGATCGTAAGATTTGTTTTACAATCACCCTCTACAATGATAAATAAATATATATATATATATATATTTTTTTTTTTTTTTGGTCCCAACAAAAATAAGCATAAAGATATTTCAGATGATATTATATATATATATTATGAAAATTAAATTTCCACGCTTCATTTAAAATATTCCATAAAATTTTCCTATCTAACATGATTTTACAATCCCAGTTTACTTAATTGCTTTCCACCTTAAAAAATGCAATCATTCCGTTTATTTAAATTAATTTCTATATTTAAAATGAGTATTTTATTTCTTTTAAAAATCTATTTTTAGAAAAATTCACTTAATTATTATTTTTTTCAAGGTCTTTTCATTTTTTCAGTCGTAAATACCGATATCAATTCTATTAAAATTATCTATTCCGTAAATTTCAATTTTTTACCATCTCCTTTTTATTTATTTATTTATTCTAAAGCCGAATTCGCGCTCTTTTAGGGAAAAACTGGCTAGCTCTATTTTTCGTCCGCACTTAAAATTATAGTTTTATGCTTGTACGAGTTGTCCATTCGCTAATCAGCATATCTGCATTGCCGTAAAAAACACCACGCCAGGAGGTATTGAATGACAAACATGAGCTCAGGAAAGCTGATTTTGTGTATCGGAAATTGTTTTTAAAACTCACGACTGCCGTTAGGATGTGATTCTTTCGGAAAAACAGATGGCCTTAATAACATCGTGTAAAATGTTCATTATAGCTAACTACTAAAGCCTAAGTAGGGAAAATGTCGTAATATTCCATGGAGTTGTGGCGAATGTTTGACTCTGTACTTTACTCGGTTGACATAATAAAGATGCTTTCTGCACTGGACAAATCTGTTCTTTACTAATGGGGAAACACCATACATTTCGAGTCAGCGTCAAGAAAATAACTACGACTGCAACTGTGTTATTCTAGTAATATTGATTCCAAATAGTATCTACTAATATTTAGTATAAGTAATACTAATCGGAATTCTCGAATATGGAATGCTGTGATTGTTTTCCGAGGAGTCTTTATAATGGAACTAGAGTTACAATGGAACTTCAATTTTCATCAGTGTTACAGAATATTGTAACACATAAGGGAGACTAGGGAGGGTTGACCCACTTTTTACAAAATGTTTTTTTTTTTTAAATATTGAACGTAGAATAAAGTTTTATATATCATTTTATTCGTTATACAGTCAGTTATCAAAATAAAATTGCTACATAAGTTTAATATATAAGAAATTTGAAAAATGATTGATTTTAATCAGGAGAAAATAATGGGTCAAGGCTCCTCTCATATGGGAGGGTTGACTCACTATATGGGAGGCTTGTTCCGCTTTTTTTGTCTCCCTGTCCTACTTTTTGTGACATTCGACCTGACAACTCTGGATTTCACATAGTTTGGCTTCATCTCACTCTATTCATCATGTTGAAATTTGTCTACATACCTTCCTAAAGTTTTTCTATCAATCCTATGTTCTTTTGCAGCCACATGAGTACTTAACTTAACATTACATCTTTTAACCCTTTCAGGGGCAAAGTACTTTCACTACTAAAATGTTGACATAAATGACTGGCACCGGAATATATGAACAAATTTATTTTGAAATATGAAAAAGGATATATTTCACATACATATCAAATGGAAAATATTCTAGCAAAATTCTAATGCCATTCTGGCGTTTGGGAGTTAAAATTAAGTGGTTTCATAAACATACCACTGCCCCTGAAACGGTTAAGACTGCTGCTTTCGTTCTTCCTAGTCTTTTCTACTGTTTCTATTTACCTATTGTAAGTAATATTTAAATGGAAAAAAGTTCCTAACAACTTTCCCATTTATATTTCATTATTTTTTTTTTTGTGCAGTAGATACTATAGCAATTTTTCACATCTTTCTTTATTCAGTTTTACACGTTTTATTTTCCAGCACCTCATTTTACTGTAGTTTTGCAGAATAAATTTACATTCATTTTTATATATAACCATTAATATTATGGATGCACATTAATGTTATGCACAGTGTATAATAAGAAGATTTCCAAAAACCCTTAACTGACACGTTGCCGACGGGAAATTTTTATCAAATCTGAATTTTAAAACAGCAGAAGCTCCTCCCTAATCAGAAATTCTTTTGTGAATTGGTGTTCTAGATAGGTTTCCTAAGTTTATATATCTCTAAATATCTTTCAATGCACGAATTTAATATAAAATGTCTTACAATCTAAAAAAAATATGGACAACATGATATAAATGCATTTTCTGTGAGGTAGTAGTCTCGCCCTTAGTCAGTGTTTTTTGAATGAAAACGAGAATTCTCGTTGCCTCTCGTGAATGTCTTAAGGGAGCCTTTAACATGGGGTCAACCCTCCCTCACATTGACTGGGGCAAGCCTCCCCACATAGCCCTTTTCTAAAGAATCGTAGATTCTTATGTTAAGGCTAACTTACTGTATAATCTTTATGCCTGGAATGAAAGCTCGATATTTCTGCATTACTTAAAACCTACTTACTTAAATTTCTGTGACATATTTTATCTGAAAAAAGATTACAAAAAATTTCTAAAAACACAAGTTTTAGGTTGAAAACGTATCACAATTGATTTTTTCCACACCTATTTCGATTATCTGTATGAAACAGAGACTGTTGTTTGAGCATTCCAGTAGATTTGGTTGACACCTGTTGATAAAACCTTGAAATTATTTTAAATATGAAAGCTGATGGGTGGGTAAAGCCTCCCGTATGGTCAACCCTCCCTGGTCTCCCCTATATATATATTGTAAATTACCATATGATTAATATAATGTATTATAGCATATAATTATATAAATAGATTTTGTTTGTAAATCTTGCTTGTAAATCTATATGAAACAGATCTATGTGCAGTCATGAAAAAAAAAAGTACACACCCCTTACTAACTCTGCAAAAAATTATCGTAGAAGAAAGTTACTGGTACCACACGATTGGTAATAAAGTCTACTTTTAAATGATGTATATAAAATTTGCTTAGGGGATCATCTACATATTAAAACGAACCATAACTTTGTTTTTTTTTTTTTTAATAGCAGTACACAACTTTGACAGCATAAATGAACTCTACACCCTTCAATTAGCCTAAAAACAAATTTTTATGCAATTCGTACGATAAGTTTCCAAGAAATTAATTATTTTAAAACGAGCGTATTTTATGAGCTGTATCCAAATTGAAGTTTGGTACTCGATTGTTGACCGAGAGAGCTCCCTTCTTGATCAAGGCATCTTAAGCGCCTCTGAAGCAGTCATTGAATACTGCTAGATTACCGGATAGCATAAGAAATATAGTCTAGCCACTAATCAAGTCACTACTATCATAGACGGCCCCTTAAACCATCATTTTGCCGTTTTTTAAGCATCATTTGAAAACTACTTGGTAGAAAATTGTGAAATTTGGGATTTCCATAAAACAGGACTTAATAAATCTAAATCCATCAAAAAAATTGTGGGTTGCAATTCATAATTTTTTCGAATATTAGTTTCATAACTCATAATTTATATCATAAAATTATAAAAATTGCAAATTCAACGTAATTATGTTTTGGTATATCAGTATTATTGCTACACAAAAAATTAGCACATTAGGAGTATAATTTCAGGAGATATAAATAAAAATATGAAAATGTAATTTATCATTAGAAGCCTTTGAATGTTATTTGAATGAAATTTTGAATGTTTATAATTCAAAAACTTATCATTCAAATGACTTGAAATTTGGTGTCTAGGCATAGTTTGAACCTAAGATTTGCAATATCTTGTTAAAATTGGGCATCGCCATTGAAAAAAATGAAGTTTGGGTTCGTTTTAATATGTAGATGGCCCCCTAAGCAAATTTTATAGACATCATTTAAAAGTAGACTTTATTTACAATCGTTCGGTACCAGTAACTTTTTTCTACGATAATTTGTTGAGTAGTTAGTAGGGGGTGTTTACTTTTTTTTTTCCACGACTGTACATATATCTAATAAATCTTTTTCCAAATGAAGAGCAAACATTCAAACCGTGTTTTCTCACAAAAAAATAAAAAAAATAGTTATTGTTAGTTTTATGAACTCTGTGTTAAATTGCACAGAAATAACCGGTTGTTTTAACACAAAAAATTGTTTTCTTCCGATTATAAACCAATTTTAAAATTTAGCGTTTCAATCAAAGAGTGTTTCCTCCAAAGCCTGCATTCAGTCAAACAGTGATTTATCTAGTCTGCTAATCACAGTTGTCACCTAATATGGACTTTCGAAACCTATCATACATATCACAATTGAAACGGATTGTTTTAGAGAAAAATAAGAGAACTGTTAAAGTTAAAGGCTTCCAGAATTATAGATTTCAAGATCTAAGTGAAGAATCTGGTGTAAATATTCTTAAAAAGGGAGTTACTGTTGCCCGTGTTCAAAGGTTTGTTTTAGAATCTCTTCCTCAGCCACGACATATCAGTTGAAAAGAAAAAAAATGTTGACAAACTTTAGAAGGTAATGTATGGTGAACAGTGGCAAAATCAACCTGATGATGTCTGCAAATGGTTACAACCACATTATCCATGGTTTACCAGCCTGCAATGAAGAAGAGGGTGACTGTCTAGATGAAGATATTGGTTTTAACATTTGAAGTGGATTTTTGGCAAACGAGTAATTATTTAGTAAATATTTAATGAATACAACTAGGTACCATAATCTGTCATTTTATTTTATCAATAATCAACTGAAGTTCAGTATTTGCTCAAATAAAATAATGCTTTTGTATTATTTGTGAGTTAGAACTTATTTCATTCAAAAAGTGTTTTATCCACTTATGAAACAATCAAAACATTTTTCTTCCTCGGAATTCTGTCAAAAGGTGATTTCTCCAAATATTAAATGCATTTTATTAATCTGTTTTAGGTTTAATATTTTATCTACGCTTGCCGTTCTTTCTAATAATCAGTAATAAAAATACACTGTAAAAATTAGAATTAAATATAAGTTATTTTATAATTTATCAGTTTTTTGTGTTTTTTGAAAATTTGTATCTAAAGGAGTAAGCATGGTTTGGATGTTTGCTCCAGAAATAAAATGGCTATTAAATCATAAGATAAAATCAACCCTAGAAAAATCGGCTAAATATTAGAAAATAACTTCACTCGAATAGTGCTAAATGCGCTATAACATAAAAATCCAGAAACAGAAGAAAAGAACAATGTAATAAGAAAATAGAATATTGTGGAACATGTTATCAAGGGAATATTCCAAGTCGCAATGATTTCTGTTTGAAATCGGCTGCATATTAAACAGATTTTTTTTTTGAAATTGCACAATCATATATTGTAAATTTTCAAATGATTGCATATATAATGTATTACAGAGTATAATTATATAAGTAAATTATATTTGTAAAGGATCAATATAAAAAGTCCAAATAAGTAAAGCCGAAATTCTGTGCTTTATTCCTAATCTTTCTGTGCAATCGGCATTTTTCTAATTTCAATAGCTTGCTAATTATTTATTTTCTTGACTTTTGCGTCACCCGACATTTTTTTTTTCTTTTAAGTAGCAGGAATTGAAAACTAGATCACCCATATCAAATCCGGTTTAACAGTCTGGGATAAAGAGTCCTGTGAAACTATTATTGGATTCTAACTCATTAGAACAGTCTATTCTGCGTCTAGAATGAAACTTTTAGACGAGTACCTACCATTAACAATGACTTGAAAACAACATCTATGATCGTTTTTTTCTTTTGTGTATACCTGTCTGTTTAACAAAACAAAGGATTTATTTTCCCGTCATTATAAATTCCTGTCTTCGAACGTTCTTATTATCAAGTTAATGATAGCATTGTATAGTGAAAACGAGAGGGCAGCTATCATTCTTCCATGCCCTAGTGCCTAACCATGCATTTCAACCGAATGTTCTCATCATATTTTATAAATCATTTATTTGTTTATTTATTTTCACTCATGTGTAACCATCACTACATGACACTGATAGACGAATTTACGCGATGTCGGAGAGAAACTGTGTTCACAGTGATGTGAAGCCGATAAAATACAGTTGGTTAAAATTCAAATGAAAACAAGAAAGCGAAACTGGAAATACCGAGAGAATAGGGGAAGTTAAGAGCAAGTCTGATACGTTTCTGTGAATCATTGATTTTCAAGTTTGTTTGTATTCATTTTCGCAGAAAAAGAGATTTTCCGTTGTTCTTAGAAAGAAGTGAAGCAATGGTGACATTTTCAAATCTTGAAACATAGAAATTCTTCTTTTCAACTGATTTCTGAGTGCTGATTTTTTTCTTTGAAAGATATGCTGATTCGTTTTGAAGAATATGTTACAAAGCGGCATTTTTGTGTTATCCGAAGGCTTAGAAATGTTGAAAAAAAATGTTTTAAATCTTGAAAAAATGCTTCATTTCAAATTTAATCTACGATACATTTTTTATATACATCCAAACTATTTAATTTTAATTTCGGAGAAATGTTCTGTTGCTCATTTTGGCAAATAGTGCAAGCGTGTACATGTACAATATATACAGATATTGTTTATTTCCTTTACATGTATGTGCTTAAGTAACTTTCATCAAAAAATTCAAATACAGATTTTGAATAAACTACTTATTGTTTCTTTTTAAGATTGCCAGACAAATATATGGAATATTAAAATCAACTGCGTGTCTTATGTGTCCTTTATTTACTTACACGTTCATGTAATTTTCATTCAGAATCATGCACAAATTTCTCAACACCTATTTTTGTGTTCTTTATGCAAATCAAATATTATTTATTTAAGTTTTTATAGTTGCAAAAATATTTTTTGCACTTTTGTGTGTCTAAAATAAATCTTATGCACAGTGAGTTTATTTTAATTATTTATTTGCCAGGCAATTATGATACTGTAACCAAACCTTTCAAAAATTGGGGCTGTATTTCATGCAGTTTTTGATTGGAAATACTGATTAGATTTTAGGAAAGTAATAAATTATAAAAGACACAAATGTTAAAAAGTTATAAATTTTAAATTTATGAAACTTTTATTTAAAGCTTTCATAACTAGTCCCTTTAAAAAAATTTTTACTTTAGTTTATAGTCGAATTCGTATTTTAGGTAGCTTTCTTTACAAAAAGCTACCTATTGCAGCTGTTCGGAGGAAAGCGATTTCAAAAAAATTTGGTATATTTTCATCGATCATGACCCCCAGACCCCGAAACCACCCTCCGTTCAAAATTGATATATATATATATATATATATATATATATCTGACATATGTCACACTGTAACTCTCGTATTTATGAACCGATTTGGATGTAATTCGGTGTGTACATAGTACATACCAATGTCTCGACCGAGTTCGTTGGCCAGCTTCATCGGCCATTTTGTTTCAAAATGGCGGCCATTTAAAAATTTAAAAAAAATTTAAAATTTGAAATGTGGTACCAAAAAATTGAAAATGGAAAAATATTTTTTTTCTTATGTATTTTACCTTTATACAAAGACTCCGTAGCAGTTTTTGTTTCGTCTATATCTTAAAAAATGGCTGAGTTATAGCATTTTGAATTTCTAGCGAAGCTGACATTTTGAAACGTCCTGAATTTTGTCACGCGGTAAAAGGGGTATTTATGAACCGATTTGGATGTAACTTCCTTTATACATAGTACAGACCAATGTCTCGACCGAGTTCGTTGGCCAGCTTCATCCGCCATTTTGTTTAAAAATGGCGGCCATTTAAAATTTTAAGAAAAATTTAAATTTGAAATGTGGTACCAAAAAATTGACAATTAAAAAAATATTTTTTCTTATGTGTTTGACCTCGATAAAAAGATTCGGGAGCAGTTTTTGTTTCGTCTATATCTTAAAAAATGGCTGAGTTATAGCATTTTGAATTTCTAGTGTGGCTGACATTTTGAAACACCCTGATTTTTGCCACGTGATAACAGACGTATTTATGAACCGATTTGGATGTACCTTGGTGTGTACATAGTACATACAAATAACTCAACCGAGTTCGTTGGCCAGCTTCATCCGCCATCTTGTTTCAAAATGGCGGCCATTTAAAAAAAATTTAAAAAATTTAAATTTAAAATGAGATACCAAAAAATTGGAAAATGAAAAAGAGTTTTTTTGTATGTGTTTGAACTTAATACAAAGATTCCGGAACAGGTTTTGTTTCGTCTATATCTAAAAAAATGGCTGAGTTATAACATTTTGAATTTCTATTGTGGCTGACATTTTAAAACGACCTGATTTTTGTCACGCGATAACAGGCGTATTTATGAACCGATTTGAATGTAACTTGGTCTGTACATAGTACATACCAATGTCTCGACCGAGTTCGTTGGCCAGCTTCATTCGCCATCTTGTTTCAAAAGGGTTGCCATTTTAAAAAAATAAATGTAATTTAAAATTTAAAATGAGGTATTAAAAAATTGGAAAATGAAAAAGATTTTTTTTATGTGTTTGGCCTTGATACAAAGATTCTGGAGCAGTTTTTGTTTCTGAAAATTTGTTCTTTTGTTTATATCTTAAAAAGTGGTTGAATTATAGCACTTTGAATTTCTATCATGGCTAACACTTTGAAACGATCTTGTATTTGTCTCGCGATACCACACGTATTCGCCTATTTCGATGGAAGAAGGCATGTGGATAGTATACATCAATATCTCGACCAAGTTCGCTGGCCAGCTTCATCAGACATCTTGTTTCAAAATGGCGGCCATTAAATTAAAAAATATATATATTTAAAGTCAGGTGCAAAAAAATTAGAAATTGAAAAAGGATTCTTTTTTAAGTATTTGACCTTGATATAAGGATTCAGGAGCATTTTTTGTTTGTCTTTATCTTAAAAAATGGCTCAGATATAGCAGTTTCAATTTCTAACGTGGGTGACATTTTTGAAAAATATGATTTTAGGTAGCTTTCATTACAAAAAGCTACCTATTGCAGCCGTTCGGAGGAAAGCGATTTCAAAAAATTTTGGTATATTTTCATCGATCATGACCCCCAAACCCCGAAACCACCCTCCGTTCAAAATTGATATATATATATATATATATATATATATATCTGACCTATGTCACACTGTAACTCTCGTATTTATGAACCGATTTCGATGTAATTCGGTGTGTACATAGTACATACCAATGTCTCGACCGAGTTCGTTGGCCAGCTTCATCCGCCATTTTGTTTTAAAATGGCGGCCATTTAAAATTTTTAAAGAAATTTAAAATTTGAAATGTGGTACCAAGAAATTGAAAATGGAAAAATATTTTTTTCTTATGTATTTGACCTTTATACAAAGACTCCGGAGCAGTTTTTGTTTCGTCTATATCTTAAAAAATGGCTGAGTTATAGCATTTTGAATTTCTAGCGTCGCTGACATTTTGAAACGTCCGGAATTTTGTCACGCGATAAAAGGCGTATTTATGAACCGATTTGGATGTAACTTCGTTTATACATAGTACATACCAATGTCTGGACCGAGTTCGTTGGCCAGCTTCAGCCACCATCTTGTTTCAAAATGGCGGCCATTTAAAATTTTAAGAAAAATTTAAATTTGAAATGTGGTACCAAAAAATTAAAAATTGAAAACATATTTTTTTCTTATGTGTTTGACCTTGATAAAAAGATTCGGAAGCAGTTTTTGTTTCGTCTATATCTTAAAAAATGGCTGAGTTATAGCATTTTGAATTTCTATTGTGGCTGACATTTTGAAACGTCCTGAATTTTGTCACGTGATACAGACGTATTTATGAACCGATTTGGATGTACCTTGGTGTGTACATAGTACATACAAATATCTCGACCGAGTTCGTTGGCCAGCTTCATCCGCCATCTTGTTTCCTAATGGCGGCCATTTAAAAAAATTTTAAATTTAAAATGAGATACCAAAAAATTGGAAAATGAAAAAGATTTTTTTGTATGTGTTGGATCTTAATACAAAGATTCCGGAACAGGTTTTGTTTCGTCTATATCTAAAAAAATGGCTGAGTTATAGCATTTTGAATTTCTATTGTGGCTGACATTAAAAAACGACCTGATTTTGTCATGTGATAACAGGCGTATTTATGAACCGATTTGGATGTAATTTGGTCTGTACATAGTACATACCAATGTCTCGACCGAGTTCGTTGGCCAGCTTCATTAGCCATCTTGTTTCAAAAGGGTTCCCATTTAAAAAAATGTAATTTAAAATTTAAAATGAAGTATTAAAAAATTGGAAAATGAAAAAGGTTTTTTATGTGTTTGGCCTTGATACAAAGATTCTGGAGCAGTTTTTGTTTCTGAAAATTTGTTCTTTTGTTTATATCTTAAAAAATGGTTGAATTATAGCACTTTGAATTTCTAGCATGGCTAACACTTGTATTTGTCACGCGATAACACACGTATTCGCCTATTTCGATGGAAGAAGGCATGTGGATAGTATACATCAATATCTCGACCAAGTTCGCTGGCCAGCATCATCAGCCACCTTGTTTCAAAATGGCGGCCATTAAATTAAAAATATATATATTTAAAGTGAGGTGCAAAAAAATTAGAAATTGAAAAAGATTTCTTTCTTAAGTATTTGACCTTGATATAAGGAGTCAGGAGCATTTTTTGTTTGTCTTTATCTTAAAAAATGGCTCAGATATAGCCGTTTCAAGTTCTAATGTGGGTGACATTTTGAAAAATCTGATTTCTTGCCTGCCACAGCACTCGTATATATCAACCGATTCCGATGTGAGTGAGCATGTGCACAGCAATTACTAAGGTCTCGACCAAGTTCACTGGTTAACCTCATCCATCATGTTGTCTTAAAATGGCAGGCACGTTATGAAATCGCCGAATTTGGCAGCCAAATATAAGTTACTTTAAATAAAAGCAGCTTGGATAAAGCTGACTAATTTCGCGAAATTCTCATTCATTATGATTTAGTATTGATAAAAATTAGTATTGAATCTCCTATATTCGGTTTCCACAAAATTCAGCTTCGTGTGTTTGAATAATATAAGTTGGCTTTTTTAAAATAAGGAATATGAAAGCTACCTCTTCCTCCCGGCACTGGCCGGAAGGACTTTTTGGGGTTTCGTTCATCTGACGAAACCCTATTCGTCTCACTCCTCTGTTTGTCTGTCTGTCCGTCACAGAGCCCGTTCTCAGAAACTATATATATTGGAGACTTGAAATTTTGGATTCTTATAGTTGAACACCTCACATCAAACGACAAATCATATAATTTTGAAAAAGTCTTATATTTACCACTCTGGGCTCTAACTTGTGTATTTTCAGCTTTTTTAGGGTTTCGTTCATCTGACGAAACCCTATTCGTCTCGCTCCTATGTCTCTCTGTCTGTCTGTCTGTCCGTCAGAGTGCCCGTTCTCAGAAACTATATATGTTGGAGACTTGAAGCTTTTTTTTTCTAACTGAGCCCCTAATTAAGTTGAAGACTTGAAATTTTGCAAAATTATAGCTAAACACTTGCGATCAAACGATAAATCATAAAATTTCGAAAAAGTGTTATATTTAACCTCTGGGCTCTAACTTGTGTATTTTAAGCTTTTTTTTTTCTAACTCTGCCCCTAATTAAGTTGGACACTTGAAATTTTGCATAATTATAGCTAAACACTTGCTATAGCTAAACACAAGATTTTGGAAAAGAATAAAGTGTTTTGAAAGGAATATTAAACGAAACCCTCTGTGTGATCTGTGATCACACTTACCCACTTGTTTAATAACTGAGCCCCTAATTAAGTTGAAGAATTGAAATTTTAGTTTATTATAGCTGAACACCTCACATCAAACAACAAATCATAAAATTTTGAAAAAGTCTTATATTTACCCCTCTGGGCTCTAACTTGTGTATTATAATTTTTTTTTTCTAACTCAGCCCCTAATTAAGTTGAAGACTTGAAATTTTGGATACTTATAGCTAAACATCTCACAGCAAATGACAAATCATAGAATTTTGAAAAAACCTTATATTTACCCCTACGGGTTCTAACTTGTGTGTTTTAAGCTTTTATTCTAACTCAACCCCTAATTAAGTTGAAGACTTGAAATTTTGTATACTTATAGCTGAACACCTCACATCAAACGAAAAATCATAAAATTTTGAAAAAATCTTATATTTAGCCTTCCGGGCTCTAACTTGTGTATTTAAAGCTTTTTTTTTTTTTTTTTTCTAATTGAGCCCCCAATTAAGTTGAATACCTGAAATTTTGGATTCTTATAGCTGGACACCTCACATCAAATGGCAAATCATAAAATTTTAAAAAAGTCTTATATTTACTTCTCTGGGCTCTAACTTGTATATTTTAAGCTTTTTTCCCTAACTGAGCCCCTAAGTAAGTTGAAGACTAGAAATTTTGGATACTTAACAATGACATCAAATAAGCAATTTTTCTAACTCAGTCCCTAATTAAGTTGGAGATGTGAAATTTTGCATACTTATAGCAGCACAATTGCGATCACGCGAAAAATCATAAATTTTCAAAAAGTCTTATATTATTTACCACTCCGGGCTCTAACTTCTGTATTTTTAGCAATTTTTCTAACCTCCACTCTTTTCATCCCGGGTGCACTTTTCTAACTTTTGCCAACACTCCTTTGACCACTCTTTCATATTATGCACCATAGCCGTACATATTTTAGTTCCAATTTTTACCGCCAGGGAGCACCTACCTATATCGGGTGCTATGGGCCCGATCCCCTCCACTAATATATCTACGGATAGTTTGTAAAACCGAGTTTCGTTCGGATAATGGTTTGTTTAGAATAGAGTGCGCCCCCTGGTTGCGAAATGTGGAACTAACAGATTTTGCAAAAGGATAAAGTGTTTTGAAAGGAATATTAAACGAAACCCACTGTGCGATCTGTGATCTCACTTACCCACTTGTTTGTTTGTTTTTAATTGTTTTTTTTTAACAGTAGATTCTTTGTTTTTCTTTTGGAAATCTAAAAGAAAGCTGTAAAGGAATTTTTATATATACAGGTATACCTTGCTTAGTGCGCTTTCGATTAGAGGGATTTTTAATAAGTGCGATAAAAAAATTTTATGGCCACTGGAATAGTGCGCAAAGCACGAAATGAGTGATGAGCAAGATGACATCGAATTTTTGAAAATGAAAGGATCAGGGACCATAAGCCGTGTTTTAGGCCCATGAAATATGACTAAAATTCGATTATGTTATACTGACTTAATTATTTCACTTTTTAATATTAGAAAGTATGTATTGTACGATTTTAACAATATAGTTTTTGTATTTTGTTCGGATTTTTATGACTTACACAAGCTCAAAGTTCGTATAATTCGTAGTTTTGATAAAAAATACGCAATTTCTGTTATTTTTACCATCAATTTACTCTCTATTTTTAATATTTTACTATGAGCGCAGCTTTGCGATACTTTTATTGTAACACATTTTGTATATTCTGATGTGTTTTATAGTATATGTCAAGAAGAAAGTGTTGCACGATTGCGCTCATATAAATAATTCAGGTAAAAATAGAAGGAATTCGCGTATTTTTCAACAAAACTACGAATTATACGAAATTTGAGCTTGTGTAACTCATATAAATCCGAACAAAATACAAAAACTGTAGTTAAAATCGTACAATATATGGGGCATTCTCACAATCTTTTGACTTTCGTGAATAAAAATCTGGTGAAATTAAACTTGCTAAAAGATCATTTTAATCAGATAGACGAATGCCTTAATGATTAAAGAAAATGATTAAAGAAAAAATGGCCAGCAGCGAAATTTTTTTTATTTAACTGAGGTTTAAGTTAAACTTGCGAGTTTAATTTTCCTTACCATTTTACCAATATAACTTTCTATTGTCTTCTAAATTTTTACTTATAATGAATTTGCATAGTACCCACAGGACATTCAATTAAGAAATAATAACAATGTAGTATTTTTAGTACAAAATTTTGGTATAATATTGTCTTAAAGGGATGTTAAAGAAGGGACGGTAAGGTAAAAAAAGGGGATGGTATAGGAAAAAAGGGACGAAAAGTGAAAAAAGGGACGGTAAGGACGGAACGGTAAGGAAAATTATCACCTATTTTAGGCAAATCATGTTAAGACTAAGTGGTAGCCACAATGTTCATTGATTTTTAGAAACAGTTATTTACATTGGATTAAATTTAAAAAAAAATTAATTTACCTCGAAAAGTGCAGGAATAAACCTTGCGGACGGTAAGACTACCAATAAAGCCACGATGCTTGAAATTGATATTTAAATGCTGATTTAAATTCTGCAGTAAATTTCTTGTCAAAGAATTTTAGACATTCTTTCTCTAGCATACTTCTGCATGAGAAAAAACTTGAAAAAAATTCTGTGGCTGCATCTGAAGTGATTTTCTGTATAATTTTAGAAGAGGGATGGTAAGGAATCTGAAACCCAGGGACAGAGTTTAAAAAATAATAACAACCCTAAAAATGTGTGCAGGTTAATTTTTTGCTACATATTTATATAAAACAATAGTTCCAGTTTCGGAAAAAAATTACATCGAATTATTTTTATTGAAGCAATTGGTACTTTTTGGTTAGCCGGGCGCCAGTGTTATATATACATACATATATATATATATATATATATAACCATTAATTAAACATAACCTACCACCATCAAAAACCGTAATATTGTGAATTAAAGCTGTAAGTATAAAATAAAGTGCCAAATAATTTATTATAAGAATTATTATGGAAGAAAAAAGAAGAAAGTGGACACCGACAAATAATGGAAAAGCTTATATATTGAATTACGTTTTCAAGGGCACAGAATTCAATGATATAAGCAAGATGATTGTTTTCTGTGAGAAAAAAAAGCTAAAGCTAAAAAAAAAATTTTCTCTGTGCCCGAACAACCATTATAATCAAGTGAATAGATTCAAAATGAAAACAGAATAGAATCAAATAATATGAAATGGAAAATTCAATAAAACCAATTTAAATATCTATAGCATATAAAATAGAAATATTACACAACATACCGATTAATATTTCAGTTTTTTTTTCAATATATCCACTCGCACATGGCTACCATAATAACGTAAAGATTAAGGTGAATAAAACAGTTAAGAAATCACAGTAATTGATACCAAAGGATGCAGTTAATACATTTTGAAATACCGTGATAAATACAATTAATATAATATAAAATAAAATAAATAGAAAGTGATTACATTATTTAAAATAACTAAAATACACTTTTATATTACTTAATTACTATTTAACAATATCGTCAAAATTTAGCGAAAAAAAACCACCTGGTGTAAGAAATTACTACTGAAAAGAAACTGCAAAAGACAAAATTTATAACAAATTTTGGTGCTGCCATCTAGTAGTATTTTTATTATTCAAATGTCACAAGATGAACAAATGAAAGCCTATGAATGTAAAAAAATATATATATATCAACAGCAAAACCAAACAAATCCTTATATATAGATAATTATAAACCTAATATAAACCACACTATATCATTATGCACAAAAAATAAAAATAAAAAATAATTTTTTTTTAAACTATTGTTAATAAAATTTAAAAAAAAAGCATTCAAAATATTCTATTTTCTTACTCATTTAAACTACACTAAGAATTTAAATAATTCTATAACATTGATAATTAATATATAGCATATAGCTATATGCTATAAAATAAATTCAATAATAATTAATATAAATATATAATAAACATAATATAAAAATCGCTAATAATAACTATTAAATATAAGATATTTATAAAATGAACAGGAAATAAAAAACATATGGAAGTATATAGAAGATTATCAGATACTTAAATTCCCATTACCTAAAAATCTCAAATATAGTGTGTGGATTATTTTCATACAGCCATAAAAATCCAAAAAGTATGAATGTGGGACATTCAAACACATTAAACCGATAATAAATTTTGTAACACAAAGTGAAAATAGATCAATATTAAAAAGAATAGAGGAATAATAATAAAAATAATTACCCAATTTTAATACAAACAGTATAACTTTAGTTATATTAAATATACTTATATTCATATTAATCACTATAAAAATGGCATACTATTAGTAATTAATATGATATTGTCCTGAGTAAATTAAAATTTAATAACAAATTATTGTAAATTAGATAAAATTTTAATTAAGCTAAATATATATGAAAGTCACCAATTACATATAAAATATCAAATCAACATCCTTATAAAAAACGTATTAAAAATATAGTGATAATACAAAAGCCCCATTTTTTTTTAATTAACCATTGCGTATTATCCAGACAACACCATCCTCCTCCGTACTCTTATATATATAAATGTATGTATATATGCATATACATTTACATATATATATATATGTGTATATTTACATATATGTTTGTATATAAATATGTATAGATAACACTGGCGCCCGGCTAAGCGAAAAGTACCAAACAATTTTATACAGACGGCTCCAAATTTAAAAATCAGCATCAAGGACACGGGACAGGGAGTTTATAGGAGTTTTCCTGGTATTTGGACCCCCAACATCGTCACAAACTTATTTATCTCGTTAATATTGTTATGCAATCATGCAATGGGATGTTCCCCAGTATATGAAATAAAAAAAACCACAAGAATATGTACTAAAAAAAATTATTATTCAGGGACATAAAAGTCAAAAGATTGTGAGAATGCCCCATATACCTTCTAATATTAAAAAGTGAAATAATTAAGTCAGTATAACATAATCAAATCTTAGTCCATTTCATGGGCCAAAAACGCGGCTTATGGACCCTGATCCTTTGCAGAAAATTTCGAAAAAAGAAATAACATTAATGGATTCCAAGAAGTTTTTTAAAAATCGAATTTCTCAGGCATCATTTAATAAATATAAACCCCAGACATGAGTGGAATTATGCAGGTTCAAAGTAGATTAGAAAATTAAATTGTTCCAAAGAGAAGAAAAAAACTGTGCTATTGGCAATTGATAATTTTTCACTTAAATAAATTATAATTTATAAAAGTTTAAAGTAATCAAATTGCATTACAGTAGGTTTTTTAAAACCAAATTATGTAAATGGTAAAAAAATAATCTAATGGTTATTAAGCCAACGTTAAAGAAAAACTAAATAATTGTAGTAATGCAGAATTAAGGGGACTGTCGGCCTTTATTTGAGCTAAAATCGAAATTTCTTTTTGTGTGCATTATTATTCTCTAATTTGTACTGAGTCATTTGTGGAAAACCGTATGCAGATGCGATGATTTTTCGCAAAGTTAAAAGTGTTTGAATTTTTTACACAAACAATTTTTTGGCCCTTTAAAATATAAGATATCAAAAATCATATATTAATATAATCTCCCCTTTCCTTTATTAAATCCTAAAATTCCTCTTTCATTTTATTTTAGCTTCCAACTCCATTCAAATCATTAAAGGATATCTTAATAAACTTTTAGCATAACCGCTTTTATTTAAATACAGTCCCTATCTTTAAAGTCGCAATAGTCATGAAACCTCTCCGAAGTTAACCGTTATAGAACCAGATGCCAAATTTTGATTTGGATTCATTTTATCTGAACTTTTTCATGACCATATATGGTTATCGATAATGAGCTGCTGGATCTGAGCCGCTTGCAATCTAAGCAAAAAGTATAATCATATCCTTATTTGGTTCGCAAGTCTGCGATCGAAATTCCAAAGTTATCTTCAAGAGCCCCCTTGTATTGTCTGTGTACAGAATTATAAAATTCTTATGGTATTTTGAAATGAATTCAAGGCTTAAGGCGATAACCTGACAATTTTTATGTGTAAATCTCCATCTCAGAAAATCACAGCCAAGAATTATAATCTTTTGGCGGATTATTTGGCGAGAATGTAATTAAGGCTGTTCTTAACTGCTCTGCTCAATAAGCGCAAAACGTTTTGACACATTTACAAATTCATTTTTTAACGGAAAGATATAAAATTGGAAAGCCTGGCCATGGAAGCGATTTGGAATCGAACTGTTTTTTCATTTTTTGATCAATCAATTACCTATTGAGTTACAAGCGATTTTGATCACGTGACACGGCATTTTTCTCCCCCTTACTGACTGGATTTTTATCTTTCGCTCGGAAGTTCAGTTCAAAATGCCAACTTTGACGGTATTTTCTGAAAGATCTATTGCATATACAAGAAAACGGGAAAGACAGCTCTATTACATAGCTTCTGAATAACAACACCTTCTAGTTTCATGCATTTTCGCACAAAAATGAATTAAAACTTATGTCAGAAAGTTGACCCTTTGGATTTGAGAACAGCCTTAAGGATGTGGAAAATTGCTTCTCGATCAATGATTTGATCGGTAGCGCTGAGAAACAAAACCCTCTACCTTAGAAAATAAATCAAAAGTTTTATTTGACATCTTGACTATGTAGTATACAACAAAATATAATAAATTAATAACGTGGGTCGTTGACTTACATGAATCGCAGAAACCCAGAGTACTGGTAGATTCAAATTTGTGTTATAGTTCAGTATAGAAAGTCACATACAGCAGAGTGTTCGTTGGTTGGGTGGCTATTACGGGGAAGTTTCTCGCCGTCTCACGCAAGTTCCGAACGCCTGGCTCAACTATCGCCGCACCTCTCGTGCCTTCCGCCCGGGAAAGATCTCTTTTCCACTCGTCCGTGCGAGCAATCACACACACCAATTCCCGTCTCCAAACTGATCCCTTAATTTTTTCTTCCTCCGAAAAATATTCATTCTTTCGGACCCCGAGAGAAAACTTTAAACATCCATCTGTGTCACCTTAAAGGCATTAGCGAATTCCTTTGCGAGACCTAACAGGGTGGTCTGTAGTTCAGACCACTTAGCGGGGTCTCACATCCTCTATCAGGGCGTGCTACGTTCTAAGTGCATAATCCATCATCACTTACAATGTCCTAAAGCGTGAGGAAAATGTCCACTAGTCATTCTATGCACCTGGGTGATAAGTACTCAGTTTTTCTTTAGGAAGACTTCTTCCCACATACTCTGAAAACAGCGAAGTTCACTTCTTTTCAATTAGAAACATGCAATGTATCTCCGACTCTCTCTTTTGCTACCGCCTCTGAAACATGTATTCTTCGCTT
Source organism: Maratus speciosus (assembly GCA_963932465.1). NCBI lineage: Eukaryota > Metazoa > Arthropoda > Arachnida > Araneae > Salticidae > Maratus > Maratus speciosus. Next base: position 159,718,097 of record OZ010789.1, read on the forward strand.
CCTCACCTCGAATAACCATATATCCGCATAAGAACCTGGACTCGGCTTATTCATCTATATCTAAATGTATCAACGCAAATACTCTACATGGATTAACAACATCTTTATAATATACATTAAATCTGTTTTTCTCAAAGCTGATTTTTCAACGTTTTTAGATTTTTGAAATGCTCCATGCATCTTAATTTTTGATCAAAATTCATGAAATTGATAAGAAAGAATCCTGATATTGCTTACAAAGATACTATGTTTGCATTTTAAAATTCGATTAACTTATTAAAAGGCGAAATTTTGATGAAAATCGATATGGAATTCAGAAAAAAATCTCTTAAAAAATTAACTATTCAAGGAATTAAAAAATCGATACACAGATTTGTTTATAATACAGTTTTATGTGCCTCAAATATAAAATTGAGGCAATATATCAAAAATTAAGACGCATGGAACATCTTGAAATTTTACTTTAAAATTTTAATTTTATTTTTTAAATCTTAAAATTGTAATAAGATTGGAAATTTCTTTTAAGGTATTCTACATACTTATGGCGACATGTATATTTGCCAAAAATTCATATCTCTATGATGAAAATTAAAAAATATATATTTTTTTAAAGTCCACCATCCCCTTAAAAATGAATTTTTAGTGTTTCTCGGCTGTTACTTATTAAATTAGCTCACACGTTTAAGTTAATGAAAATTCATGAAAATTAGATAATAAAAATTCGAATGAAGCTGTAATATTATTTTCTAACAATAATACATCTAAAACAATATCATAGTACGTTATTGCATTGTCTATTTATGTATATTTGAGTTTTAAGAAAGTTGGTTGTGGATTTGTTGCACTTTTTCCCATTCAATGTACGTTTCGATTAGTGTGGTAATATCGCGGAATTAACCGCACAAACCAAAAAAAATCTGTACATATTTCTTCATTTTCCTTTGTACCATTATTTTCTCCCTTATAAATTGTTTAGGTTTTGCTTCTTAATACACGAACTATCATTTCTTAACACTCAATATATTAACATTTACAAAAGAAATATGCAATTTATTCTAAAATGTGATGCCATAAAGCAGAAGGATACTCCCGCAACGTAATGTATATATGTCTCTATTTCATAAGCTGGCAAAGGTAATTTGAATAATTATTGCATATACAGAGCAAAATTATTTTAACCTAGTTGTAATGTCATGCAGGTTGATGACCTGTAACGGTTACAGAAACAAATTTTATTTTCCTTTGACAATTGCGTTGATGCATTTCGTACTGTCACACTACAATTCCTCAAACGTAAACATGCGAGAGAAAAAAAAAATTGTTCAAAACATCTGTGTTATGTATAGAACTTGGCGATCGTTTACAAGTCACATCACAGTGAAAATTTTATATCTCAATTCAGCACAAAAATTATAATTAGTTAAAGTAGAACCCACATAACGAAGTATTCATAAATTTTCATTATTTGGATTGAACGTAAAAATTCCTCCAATCTAAGTTATTTTTTAATTCAAATTAAGTTTGATTCCGTGATTTTATTTGTTTACTAATTTCTGATTTTACGAATTTACTCAAATAAAACTACAATATATAAACAAGTCAGAAATTGTACGTCAAACGTGGCAAATGAAATGCGTTCATACTGTAACTAGTTTTATAAATAGTAATAGTCAGATCTTGGTGCAATAGCTGCTGCACTTTTATGCAAAAATACGAAATTCATTATGATTATAATATATTAAATTCAGTAATACGGATATAATACGACTACATCTTAAATAGGACGTCATCACTATGGCAATCTATAATCATTACCTATCATGGGATATCATTGAACTCATTACGTATGATAGGATTTAATAGGATGAAGAAAATTTTTATTAATATCTTTTTAAGATTTGATTCTATTTTCATAGAATATGAAATGACAAAATTCTGCAGCGATAATATACATTAAATTCCATACCATTCCGTCGGGCAGTTTTAGGTGCACGTATTTATATAATTACGAACGCACCTAAAATGAAAAGTCCTGAATTGCGTATGTTAAATAACACACAGGTTCGATAGATTTAACAATAATATTCACAGTTTCTTTATTATGAGCGCTTACTACGTGAAATAAATTGATGCCGCTGCTTTTTTATCAATATCTATGCCAGGGTAATGCATATGAAATTTATTTGCACGGGATTTTATGAATGCGAATGTTTTATTTAAAAACAACTTATTTTAAAGCAGCTAGTTCATATCTTGCCAAGAAATTTCAACATGAAATAAAAGAACATGCATATGAATAAAAATTTAATTTGAGATTTACTTTCACAAGTAGGAAAAGCGTAATTAGAGCATTACTTCCAAAAAAGCACGTTTGAACACTTGGGATTTCTTTCTGTTATACAACCTTAATATTTAAAAATTTGTTAGTTTATTAATGAAAAAATATTTCAAAAATATCTCAGCATTAGAACAGTGGAATTTTAATCGTTTTCGAGAATTATCGTCCTTCAAATTGTATTTAAGGAAAATTTTTCACTCTGTTTTGCGCTTGAAAATCATATTTAAACAATTTTTAAAAAAATTGTAGATGTCACAATTGCATATAGTTCATAATCAGTAATTTATAGGAGCACTGGGGCAGTTTATTATCTTTTAGCATTTATTTCTAGAAGTATATTTTCAAAAATATTATGTGTTTTCCACTTGTGCTAACTTTTGTATGTATATATGGTACTGTATATATGAAGTATATGTATTTATAGTCAACTTAACGAACTTATTCAGTATAACAAAATTATAAATGAGGCGTGTTAAACCTTGATTCGCGGGATACAACTATTTTTTTAATCTTCGCTTTATTTAAACGCATAAAGAATTTGTTTATCATAAAAGAAATCTTTAATCCCTTCGGGACGAGCGTCTTTTACAGAATTTTTAATCTTTTATCACCGGTTTTTAAAAACAGAAATTTTTGCCTGATTGAATCAGAGCATTTTCCCCATTCAATTAGACAGAATTTACAATAAAAATTTACTGGTGAGAATAGTCACGGATTCTGAGCACCTTATGCGGCACGTATACCGGTCGCTCGTCCCCAAGGTCTTAAAGATCGTTTGATATACACTAATAACAGAAAATTTCGCTCTCTGTGTGTGTGTGTGAGTGATGGCCAGGAAAATCTACCGCAAGTACAAGGCTGCAAATTTTTATGATGATAGTTCAAGGCATGTCCTTATACACCTGACCGGAGGTTAAGAAGTTAAAATTTTTGATAATTAGCTGAGATATTAATTAAAAACTCATCAAAAAGCCAGCGAAACCGCAAAACAAACGCATCTCAAAAAACCAATTTTGGAAGTTGGTTTTTATGAGCGAGCAAGTCATAACAGGATCAGCGGAACCCAATTAAACATGACAGGATGGGAAAGATCAATAATTTTGGAGAGCGTGTTTTTTTCTTTTAGCTATGCCCAAAACAGTGCTAAGTTTTCGTTCGCTGAATTTTTCCTCGCGTTTCTTAATATCGGCTTATATACAGGTTTTCGATTTTGGACGATCTTTCGCTGAAAAATAATATATTCGGCTTATATACGGAAATATACGTATGTAGTCGTTTTTACTTCAAGGCCGAGACCGATACAGAGTTCTAACGGCTATGATAGAGGAAAATACCTTTTCGCAGAAATATGGTTTTGAAAACTAAATTAAAATTTTCATTGTTTTCCAATAAGTAATGACATAGTTGTCATTGTCTCCAGTTTTTTTAGTACCAGTATTTCCGAAAAGGAATATTTGATTTATTTAATCTCAGTGTTACAAATATATTAAATTATATTTAGTTTTATTATTTATAATACTAAATCATATTTAGTTTTATTATTTATAGAGTGGTTATTAATAAAATATTTAAAAAATATCAAATAATGTCCCGATTTTTCTGAGGATCACGAAAGTTTGTCGCAGACCGCTCATGCTCTGCGGAGCAACGGTTCATACAGGGGATCATACTTCGCATACAGTGCTATTCAAAATATTTCCAATAAATTGTCATTATTGTTTAGAATGCTTCTTGGCGATGTTACGTTTCTAAATTGGACAAAATTTATAATTTGTTGAAAAACGTCAAAAAAGTTTCTCGAATACATACTAATGTTAAGGTTGCTATGAAAGACGTTTTACAGAAATTTTCGAATTATATTTTAGAATGCCTCTCGGTGATGTTACGTTTCTAAATTGGGCAAAATTTATTTTAGTTGAAGAACGTCAAAAGAGTTCCTCGAACACATACTAATGTTAACGTTGCTATGAAAGACGTTTTACAGAAATTTTCGAATTATTGTTTAGAATGCCTCTCGGTGACGTTGCGTTTTTAAATTGGACAAAATTTATTTTAGTTGAAGAACGTCAAAAGAGTCCCTCGATCACATACCAATGTTAACGTCGCTGTGAAAGACGTTTTACAGAAATTTTCGAATTCTTGTTTAGAATACCTCTCGCTGATGTTACGTTTCTAAATTGGACAAAATTTATTTTAGTTAAAAAACGTCAAAAGAGTTTCTGGAACACATACTAACGTTAACGTTGCTATGAAAAACGTTTTACAGAAATTTTCGAATTATTGTTTAGAATTCCTCTCGGTGATGTTACGTTTCTAAATTAGACAAAATTTATTTTAGTTAAAAAACGTCAAAAGAGTTCCTCGAACACATACTAATGTTAACATTGCTATGAAAGATGTTTTACAGAAATTTCCGAATAATGAGTACGATTTGTTGTTAGGTGTAAAGTACGAACTTAGCGGGGATTTCATAACAGGCTATCTACTATCTATCTACTCTAGTATACAGGGTGTCCTAAAAACATTGACCTCGGTTTTTATTCCTTAAATCTTTAGCATTGATATATATTATAAATTACAAAGTTTCATAAAAAAGGGTATATAATTTTATGAAATCGATTAAAATTTTCAGGGGGTTAAATTTAAAGATATACAAAATTTAAAATTTTATGCGCCACCCGCACAAAAATTTTCCCAATGAGTGAAATGTGCCCCATACACTGATAAGGTCATGTACAAAATTTTATCATTTTATCATAAACAGTCGCAGAGATATAAAAAATATATAAATGTTGTGTTAAACCACTTTTCGATGTCTGTATATGAGTTCGCAAACGGGAATAATCATGTCGAATGATCGCGTTTCTGGGGTCGCGCACAAATTACGAAAAAATACATTGATTTCTACACCACACACATTTACATTTTAATTTATGATTAACCCGTTACCAACTTTGTTTAAACATATCTCTGCGACTAAACTATTAAACATGCAGAGTAATAAAATAAAACTACTTTTAATGTTAATGTTAATGCTGTTAATTTATCATGCCTGACTGTAAAATACAATTTGCTGAATATGAAAATGTTTACTTGAGATAGCAACCCGGGTTGTACTATATCCCGGGTTGAGAAAACTGGTTAATTTACTACAAAAACTACTCGGAAACGTTTACGAAAATCAATGGCAGCAAAAAAGAAAAAAAAAAACTTTATTTTTAAATGTGCTTTTTTAAATCACGAAATTATGTTGGTTTCAAATGTTTCTAAAGATAAAGAACTTCTTCAGAATCGTGTAACTCCAAATAGATTAATGTAATTTTCGTTCCTGATTATATTGTATTTTTCAAGATTTAGAAGCATTTGTCTTTATTTTACAGTGTATCCAACGTTTACTGTACATTTGTATAACAGCTGTATTGTAGGTGGTACATTTATAACGTTGCCAACATTTTTTGCCATTTTGCACCCCACCCCCTTATGATATCGTATGTCATTCCTCGACCCCCCCCCCCCTAATGATATCGATATTAGTGTCTAAAAATTCTTTTATTTTTATTTTTTTTTAGGGTTCCGTACTTAAAAAGTAAGAAAGGAACCATTATAAGATCACTCCTGTGTCTGACTGTCTGTTACAGCCATTTTACTCGTAAACTATGGAACGTGAAAAGTTCAAATTGGGGGAAGTAATAAAGACTATTGACACACATATTTACAGATTATTAAACATTCACAAATTTATTTAGTAAAAATGTAGAGGGGCTAATTAAGTGACTTTAAAAAAATAATATTTTCTTTGCATATCGTGTGGGGTATCGTGCGAAAGCTTTCGTAACGATGAAATCAAAAATGCATTTCTTTTCATTTTAGGTATTATATTTTTAGAGATATCATCGAAAATGTAGTGCAAAAATATGCTCCCTCCACTCCATTTCAGAATCTACTGAAACGAAAATTATGAAAAAATTACAGGTAGTAGACGTTATTTAAACGTTGGAGGAAAACTATAGCGATTACCCTGTCACACAGTTTTGAGAGAAGAGCATTTTTCCGTTACGCACAAATTTCGATTTGCGGTCATTCAGCAAAGGTGTTGAGGTGCGCTGGAGCAAAAATATAAAAGCATTGTTGATAATGATTTTCGAAAAAAAATCGTCGGTAATTAGCCGCGATATTAACCCTTAAAGACATGGACTGTTTGGACATACATAATGACAGGGGCGGCGGCGTACTCTACGTACCATCGGTTTTTAAAGCCTAGTTAACAAATTTTAATGATATATTTGTGTAATGCAATGCCCAGTAGCATATAAAAGCAATAAACGTCAAGTTGTTAAAAACAGACTAATTTAATTAGAATGAATCGCATAAATATTATGGGATTCTCGACAGTTTGCATTGAGTGGATCTCTCAACACGTCTCCCGTGTCTTTAAAAGTTAATTAAAAACCTATGTGGAAAAACACGGCACGTTGCAACATGTGTGCAACCAAGGCGGCGTTGCAACTTTGCGACCTCCTTTGAAAGCGCGCTTAGTACAATGTCAAGTTTAAACTTTGAACAAGGGTTTTGTTTTAGCTACACTGTAAAATGAAAAGATTATTACTACGCTGAATTTAGTTTTATGAAATTCCAAATGAAGTTTATATATACATTATTTTTATTGTCAGTACCGAAATAAGTTCATCATAAACAGATTAGGATAAGATTAAAAAAAGAGTTAGACAAAATAGCAATATTTGATATTCTTTAGGCTTCATATCTCTTTGAACTTTTATGGTATACCCATTCCTACTTTTCTAGTATATACAGCAATAACCAACCCTACGTTGTATAGTTTTTTACAAAGTCTTATTATTCTTTTAGCAACGATTTTTTTTAATAATATAGTTAATAATTAATATATTTATTGTACGGAACCTTCTGAGCGCGAGTAATACTCGCACTTGACCGGATTTGTTTTTTTTTTCTGTTTCTTTTTATACGTTTGCAATGACATACATATATTATTCGCATACTTTACTGATTTAAATGAAGAGGTCAATAAAATACCATATTATACATGAAATAACTTTACACCAAATAACATTTTAAGAAAATGCTATTTATTGAAAAGTATTTAATAATAGCTTTTTGTTACATAGTGCATTCAACAGCAGCAATCTCTTCTTGCACTTGCTCCCTGTACGGGGAGAAAGTTATCAACAAAACACGTAGCCAACATTCTTCCCCATTTTTTTTTTATTAGTAAAAATAAAAAATGTCATTTCGAACCTGGTTTTCTAAAAACGCATTATATGATCATATGGCAGAAGAATAGGAATACTGAACGTTAGAATATTCCATATTTTGGAATAAAATGATTTTATAATTATTTAATGTTTTTAATAATAACTTTGTATTTTCATAAAAATAGATAACAAAAAAAAAGGTTAACAGACTATTTTTATGCAAAGAAAAGGGAAATTTTGATTGGATAAAAAACGATAACGATACCAAAAGACAACCCTCCTAGAGATATTTTACGATATCAAGTGCCAGGCACCCCCTCCCTCTAAAGTGATATCGTTATATATTTACAGCCCCTTGTTAGATAAGGTTTCGTCTTCATGCAGCACATGTATATGAGAAGACATATTTAACAGACTATTTTGATGCAAATAAAAAGTCACCAAGAAAAAAGAAATTTTTTATTGAATAAAACATGATAACGATATCAAGACAACCTCTCCCCCCCCCCCCCCCAGAGATACCTTACGATATCAAGTGTAAAACACCCTTCCCTCTAAAGTGATATCGTTATATATTGACAACACCTTGTTAAGTATTGTTTCGACTTCATGCAGCACACGTATATGAGAAGACACATTTAATAGACTATTTTGATGCAAAGAAAAAGTTACCAAAAAAAAAAAAAGAACATTTTGATTTGATAAAAAATGAAAACGATATCAAAAGACAACCCACACACACACCTAGAGTTATTTTACGATATCAAGTGCCAGACACTCCCTCCATCTAAAATGATATCGTTATATATCTACAGCCCCTTGTTAAATATTGTTTGGACTTCATGCAGCACACGTATATGAGAAGACATTTTTTTTTCTTTCGCCCTTGTTTGAGGTACAGGCATAAATGTTGTTTCGCGAGATCATTTCCATAATGGAACGATAATCTACCTGTAGTAAAACCAGTTTGTCTCGCACTTTTGTTCTTTGAGGGGATTACATGTTGTTCATGACAAAAGTCGCTAATCCCTTGTTAAAGATACTGCACGTGATTAGAGAAAAAAAAAGGGGGATAAGTTTTTCAATGTTACATTCAGTTTCTACAGTTTGTTTAGTGTTGCGGAAAATTCAATGTTAATGAATTCCGAAGCGTGATTCGTCTTAAAAATATTATCGGGCTAATACGTTGTAAATAACCTTCCGAGCGTCATTTGAAATGAAATATCAGAAAATTAAAATCATAAATAGCTTTTGGCGATATAGCGCTGATTTAAGTCTCTGAAGCAGCTTCGCGTGTTAATGGTTCAAATTCTATAAATTATTTATATTGACTTAATCAAAAAACATCAGTATGATGTGAGAACATGTGTTGTGAAAATGATAATTTACAACTGATAAAAATAAAATGCTAAAATAATTTTCAGAAAGTTTCCTTGTACGTATGATAATTCTATTTATCACTATATCTACCAGTGTAAAACGTTTTAAAATTTTGGTTTATATCTATTTATAATTTTTTAAATTAATAAGTGTAAAAATAATTCTTCAATTTATTAAAAATGATTTATAAAAATTTTTAAATTAGAGAAAATGCAACCATAAATCGAAATCTTTTAAAAGTTATCATTTGACGCCGGTAGAAATAATGTTATAAATAAATAAATAAAACAGTTTTAAAACTGCTGTGCATAAAAATTTCCAAACGACAAACAGAAAAGGAAAGAAATGTATTTCAAACCATAAAAGCATGAAAAATATCGAAGAATTACTTTAGACACTCGCACAATCTTTTTACACCTGAAAGAAAGCGCATTCTTTCAAATTTCTACGGTTATTCGCTCCAAAAAGATCAAACGTGCTGTGACTGCATCTGACTCAGCACGCAAACAGTTTTAACGGAAGTTTAATTAAATATTATGTGTCTCTTAACCTTGCCTCAAATAAAATAAAAGGCCACGATATAAAATCCAATTTTTTAAACAGATTTTTTTCCCCTTTTATTATCCAGCGAGATTCGCTGTACATAAAAGTTTAAGACTCGAGAAACGAAATTTCTATAATCATCGTAATGTTAAAAAAAGTATATTTTTAGTCTTATGAACATTTTAACCGATTTGTATACTTTTATTTCAATGCATTTCCCTTCTGATTATTAACTAATTATTATTATCGTGTTATAAAACAAGCGTTATAAATTAAAGAATATCGCATTTAATCTTATAACATCCTGGGCAGGTATATACGCAGAGGGTATACGCTCAAAGCAGAGGTATACCCTAGTGCAGGGTTGGCGAACCTTTTTATAGTGGCGTGCCATTTTTTTTTTCAAAAAATATTTTACATAACCTTGACGTACCAACTATAAAACAAATTTAGTGGATTGAAAAATAATGAATCAAAACTACTTGAAAATAACTTATTAAAACTTTTTTCTAATATTGGTAACATACATGTAAGTATTACACTGAAATAAATATAGAAACACTTATATTTTAGAAATTAATTTTAAAAAAAATTGATTAATTGTGTTGTATATTGGATGAAAAATAATTAATATCATTTTAATGCTCAGTTAATTTTAATAGAATGCAATATAAAGTGGATTTATCTGGCAACTGCTCTCTATTTGATTTTTTATATTATTCATTTGAGAAAACAATGACTCACAGGTAAAAATAGCAGGGAAAATTATTAAAATGAAAAAGAAAGGAGTTTACATTTAAATAGTTTTCAAATTAATTTTCAAGTTGCCACAATTTACCATCGGCATTTCTATTAATACATATAATAATCTTTCCTTTTTGGTAGTTTTCAAATATTTTCTTGGTTTAATAAATTTTCGAACAATATTGAATGTGATTAAAGTTCTTCAATTTCCAATTAATCGAATTTAGAATTAAATCAGATCGTCTAAATTTGTGTCTTTTGTATAAAATCACTGTATCCTGATTTAGAGACATAATCAATGTCGCGCCGTGCCAAAATTATTCTTTTGCGTGCCAAAAGTGGCACGCGTGCCATAGGTTCGCCGACCCTGAGTGTATATATACTATAGCTTTCTTGAGAAACAGAAGGTATACGGTGTTCCTTAAAAAAAATCCAGAGGGGTATACCCTCCACGACATCCCTGATCCTGGGACCTGAAGTCAAATACAGTGGAAGTTTTCTTTTATAGGATTGCTATGGGTCCTTGAATTTCATACCACCGTCTCTAAAAGGTGATATTCACTTTATTTAATTACATAAATTTTTGAAATAAAATAAGGCGAAGATTTTTATTAGAAAATACTGATACGCACATTTAAGAAAAATACAGAACCCCCCCTTTTTTTTGGGGGGGGGGGGGGGTGCGGGGCAGGTTTCAGGAGAACAGTACATATATGGGAATAAGTAGCAATGAAAACGAAATCCGAAAAGAATATCATATAAAAAAAGCAGTGGGAATTTATATTTTTGTACTGATTGCTCAATAAATAAATAAATAATCAAATCTTAAATTGTATTAATGTAAATTTTTTGGATGTTTGATTTTTTTAAGAACCTAATAAAAATATATACCGTTCGTCTTTGTTCTTAAAAGCAAATATTAGTCAGCTTAAGAGGTAATTAAAGAAAGCAATATTCGCGTTATTATTAATTTAAATATTTCATTATCAAAATACGACGCGTACCTAAAATCTTTGTAAAATATTTTGTATTACTTATAATATACTAAATTTAAAGAGGAACAAGTTTGAAATTGAAATTAAAACAAAAGAAAACAAATCAATAAAATAAAATTCTGATTTTTGTTTTTAGTAAATCCTTCAAACAGAATTTAATCTGATTCATTTATCTAATAATTTTCTTCTCATTACACACTTTTTATCACCTTGATTTTTTTTTTCTAACATCACAGAAAGACTCTAAAACTAAAACAAGTGAAAATTAAATTTAAAAAATCAAAAAACCCGACTGCGTAAAAAGCGAACTAATTAATTATTTCTCATCAATGTGAAACTATTTTTTATATTACTTAACTACAGTCGAACTCGGTTATAGCGTCATTCAAGGGACCGTAATAATTATGACGCTATAACCGAGTGACGTAATAACCGAGGTCGGGTCAGAAGCATGGAGTATAAGTTAAGAGCGCATGCATACTACCCTATTTCATACTTTATAAAACAAGAATAGTAGTATAAATTGTAAAATAAATTATAAAATGAGTATAAATTACACTTATTATATTTTTCCAAGAAAAAATTAATTTATCCCTGCATAACATGATAATATTGGAGCTTGGTGGGTGTATTCGGAGAGAAAAAAACCTACATGTTCTTTTGTTTATTTTTCGAGCAAAATAATTTTCGTTATGTGTCATCTTCAATGTGTTCAATAAATTTAAAGATCGTTGTACCTGTGATTTGGGATTCATAAAAACGTGAAAACATACTTATTGCTTGCTAAGCTTCTTTGATTCCAGGTGGTGCTACTACTTCACTTTCCTGTCCCTCTTCCTCATCACTGACAGTTTCTTTTGTTTCTTGCACTTCTTGGACAATTTCCAAATCAGATTTAGGTTCCGAAGTTATCAAAACGTCATCTACAGCAACAAACCCGTCCAAATTTTCATAAAAAGGCAAAGATCAGATCATCCGAATCGACGATTCCTATCTAACAAAGGCAAATCGTCTTCTTCTCTTTGTGGGATTTCACTAACACTTTCTTCTGTAGAAATAAAACCGGCATGTCGAAAGGCGTTTTGAATCGTTTTTCAGTAACTCGTCTCCAGCCTTTACCAAAAAAATTTTTTGCATTTAAAAGATTTATACTGCAAATCTTATTTTCGTCTGAGCATTCTAAAATGTGCATAAGCACGCACTTCCGACAGTTGCTCTTAAGGCTTCTGATTACACCTTGATCCATAGGTTGCAACTTGCTTGTTTGGCGGTTGAAAAACTCAATGTATTCTCTGTAAATTTTTCACATCGGGATGGGCAGGACAGTTATCTACTGAGAGAAGAATCTTTCACTTTTGTCTGCAGAGTTCCTTATCCCATCGCCTCACTTCAACTTTAAACAACTCGGATGTCATCCAAGCCTTTCGACTGTGCTGTAGTTGTCTGGAAGCGTTTTAACGTTTTTAAAACATCTTGAAGATTTAGACCTACCAATCACAGTCAAGGTTTTTTTCTCTGTTCCAGTCATGTTCCGCACTGTAATTCTTTACTTCGACAATTTCCCACCAGAACACTTTTTGTTCTTAAACGAAAGAGTTTTGTCAGGAGTAAGCTTAAAAAAGAGGCCAGTCTCATCTGCGTTGAAAATGTCATTGTCTGCGTAGCCTTGTCGAACTTTTGGCCACGCATCGCTTAGCCAATCCTGAACACATTTATCGTCAATACTTTTTTCTTCACCACATACCTTGTGAAATGCTTAAATCGATTTATCCAACTGTTGGAGCAAACAAAATTTGCATACCCAAGCAACTTGGCAAGCTGTTCTGCTTTTGTCCTCAGCATTGGACCACTGATTGGTACGTTCATAGTTCTTTGCTGTTTAAACCATTTTAGCAATGCCCCATCAAGGTCTTCCTTATCCGGCTTCTTCATTCGCTTAACATTCTTGCCATTTTGTTTAAAGGCACTTAAAATTTTCCCTTTGTTTTTCCAGATAGAGCACACAGAGTAATTTACCAACCTAAATTCTCGAAAAACTTCAGCTTTCTTCTCCCCTTTATTCAATGAAATGTTATAATGTTAACTTTATCTCCCAAAGAAAGAACTTTTCTTTTTACGATGATTTTAATGATCAAATTTTTTCACTTAAAGCACGAGAGAACTGAAAACCAAACGAATGATGTTACTGTCAGGCCAGAAACGCTATATTCTTCTATAATTTTTCCGACCAAGCGCCAAGAATCATTCGAATCCTCCCTGTTTCACCATTTTATCTATATAATCTAACTGGTCTTCTACGCTATTTGTTTAGACAGATAAGGAGCAGAAGTTTCACCCTGTTCAAACCTACCCGCCCCAGAGTTATTTCCTGGCCAAGACTGCAAGACAGGTCCGAAAAATTGCGTGTAAGCGTAAACTTGAGCCAGCTGTGATTTCCATGTCTCCCATCGGTGATGAATTAACCTTCCTTGTTGTGAAAAAGATTATACTGCCCCATTTTTTGAGAATAAATATATTAGTTTACGTATATTTTTTGACGCAATAACCGGTGTCGCCGTTTAAATAATGTCGTTATTTCCAAGTTACCATAACATTGATGTCTATGGAAGTTTCGTGGGACTGCAGAATTTGACGTTATAACCGAGTTGACACTATAACCGAAGACGCTATTGCCGGTTTCGACTGTATTTTTTTATTTACTTGTATTGATGACTTTTAAGTTGTGTTTAATTGTTAATTCCTATCTATAAACACTGTTTTGATGAGGCATTATAGATGTCTATGAAGGTTAGAGTTGCAGTAAAGCTATAGATCTACCTACACAACTTCCAGGTTGTGTAATATTTAAACGGATAAAAAAAAGCAAGGCTGAGCTTTGGCTCAGCCTTTCTTTTTCTAGCACGCTGTTCCTTTTCTCTATCTTGCACTGAGGAAGAATCTCGCTAGTAGATTCGAAACAGCTGTTTGCTGCTTTTCATGTATTATTTGTGCATTTTTAAACGTTGGTTTTCTGCCTTTTAATTGGAGTATATTTACGGGAGTTAAAGCACGGACAGACGTACAAACAAACCCAATTCATAAACACTTTTAAACTATGTTAGAAAGTGTTAAAAAGAAGCATATATATATCTTTATAAAATAAATCTTAATGAATTAAAATATTTTTGATAATTTGTTAATTCATAGAAACCGAATTAATTCATCGCTAACCGAAATTTATCGAATATGTGACCTATTCCAATGGCCTTTTTGAACTATGAAATGGTATAATAAAAACATTTGTCAAAATCGTTTGAACCTTTTTGAGATACAGTTAGCTGGACCCCGACCTATTATCACCAAAATGACCACGCATACGCAAAGAGAGAGCAGGTAAAACTTATTTGTATTAGTATTTGTGAAGCTATTATTAAATTGTGGAGTATTGATATTTTATCAAAATGAATTCTTTGACTATCTAAATCTAAATGGTGATGCTTTATATGCTACTAAAACTTATTCAAAACTGAAGCTTTTATACATTTATATAAATTTCGCATAACAGTGAATTTCTTCTATGAGTTTATAAACAATTTCGAGCACTTCAAAATAGCTATTGTGATATGACTTACATTCGATAATCGATAATTTATATAATTTTTGAAAATGTAAAAAAAAATCATGATATTTATCAGTATCCTGCTTTGACTTTACAACAAAAGAAAACAATGAAAATGTTACATGTGTTTTTAAATATTGTATATTTTTCAAAGTTCATTTGAGTTTTGAAAAATAAATAATATTAACAATTGTCTCTTTTTTTTCGCCGTTTACTGTTTTAGCTATTAAAGATGCTTTTAAACATGAAAATCTTTCTTTTCAGGCTGCTGCCTGTATATATCATTGTCATCGTTTTCATATTCCTCTCCCCTATTTTGGGCTCTGGACCCATATTTCATGACACTGTGGATCACTTTGTTGAGGCGTGTTACAAGAACTGGTGGACAAATGTATTATTTGTAAACAACTTTATCCACACAGATCAAATTGTAAGTAATTCAGTGTTACTTTGTTTGATGTTGTTGTTAATGTTATTAATGCTGCTGTTATCGTTGTTTTAGTTTATTTTCAGAAAATGCAAGGTATTTTAAACTTTTTATTGAAAATATTACTTTTGTTAATTTTATGATTTGTAAATTACATATCAGTAATTACATATCTTTATTTGGGGTGTTTTAAAATATTTAGCAAAAATGAAAAGACATGTCAAATGTACGCAAACGAACCAAAATTTTTATAGGAACACAGATCCGATTTTTATATCAAAGATTTTTATAGGAGATTTTATAGGAACGTGTATTTATAGGAATATATTTCAATATAATTATGGAAAAATAGTCTACAATTATATCTATACTAGCAGGAATGGCCGAGCTAAGCTCGGTTAAAATTAGCTTTATGTTTACCTCGATATATTATTACCACTGAATCATTCTTGCTGTTTTAAATGCAATTATCTTGACCCTGAGCCATAGTGACCCAAAATGACCCACTACTCGAATTTTTTCGAATATGCAACCTAACACGATGTTCTTCTCGAGCCTGAAAAGGGTGAAATACAAAATTTAGTGAAAATCGTTAGTCGTTTTCTAGATAAAATATGCTTGACACACGTTGATTCAAAAATGACCCGCTAACCGAAATTTATCGAATATGTGACCTATTCCAATGGCCTTTTTGAACTCTGAAATGGTATAATAAAAAAATTTGTCAAAATCGTTTGAACCTTTTTGAGATACAGTTAGCTGGACCCCGACCTATTACCACCAAAATGACCCACTAATAGAATTTTCTTGAGCATGCGACCCAGCCCAATGGTTTTATCTTGTCCAGAAATGCTGTAATAGAAAGTTTTGTCAACATCGTTTGAGCCGTTTTTTAGATACAGTTAGCTTGATCCTGATCCATTAGGACCCAAAATGACCCACTGATTGAATTTTCTTGAACATGCAATTCTGCCCAATGGTCTTATCATGCCCGAAAACGGTATTATACGAAATTTTGTCAAAATGTTTTGAACCGCTTTTTAAATACAATTAGCTTGACCCTGACCCATTGTGACCCAAAATGACCTACTAATCGAATTTTCTCAAACATGTGACTTAGGCCAATGGTCATCTCATGTCCAGAAACGGTATATTACAAAATTTTGTGAAAATGTCTTGAGCCGTTTTATAGATTCAATTAGCTTGACTCTGACCCATTGTGACACAAAATGACCCACTAATCGAATTTTCTCGAACATGTGACTTAGTCCAATGGTCATCTCATGCCCAGAAACGGTATATTACAAAATTTTGTGAAAATGTCTTCAGCCGTTTTTTAGATATAATTAGCTTGTCCCTGACCCATTATGACCCAAAATGACCCTCTAATTGAATTTTCTCGAACACGTGACCCATCCCAATGGTGTTTTCGTGCCCGAAAACGGTAGGGTGCAAAATTTAATCAAAAGTCTTACAGCCGTTTTCAAGATAAAATTTACATACACACACACACACACAGTTTTTGCTCGTATTATAGTATAAGATAATATCAATCCTATCTTTTGTTGTATTTAAATTGAGCATATATTAATGTTCAAATATATATTAATGTTCATATATCATTATAATCATTATATATATCATTATAATATACATCATTAATGTTCGAATATATATTTATTTAGCTGAAAAAATATGCTAGACTCTATTGAAAAATAGAATAAACCTAGACATGACCCGCAAGAGTCAAATCCGAATCCGAAACTGACACGAATCTGTAATAATTAAATTTAACTAATAACGCGTACCGAACCAGACATGCAACGAAAAAACTTAGCGCCAACCTGACCCAAACTGAACCGCGATGAGATCCAGTAAAATTGAGTTACCCGACCTGATTCTGGACTCTAATGTACAGCTCAGTTTGTTTAGTAAACGTATAGGACAGGGTTGGTAAACCTATGGCACGCGTGCCAGAGTTGGTACATAAGCTAAATTTTCTGGCACGCGAAAAATTTAAATTTGGTAATTGTTATACAGATAAAATCCATATTTTGTTTAGTTTATAAACAATAAAGTTTTGTTCCATACGGGCAGACTGTCACAAATAATGCAATTATTTTTTGCATGAATTAACACATCATAATAATTTTCTTTTCCTGTGTTGCTATGCAGCGTTTTCGACAAGTATTTTGCGTATCTATATGAATTTAAAAAACTGTAATTAAAAAAAAAATCGTTTGACAGTCACTGCAATAAAATGGCAAATGGATCCAATTTAGCAACGTATATTTTTAAAAATAATAAAGTATGAATCAGATATAAACCATTTTCCATCGAATGTACGACAGTAAAAAATCTCATCGTTGCATTATTAGTACATTGTTTAATGCAACTTGGAAAATTATAACCGAGATGTTGCATTAATAATAAGTAAAAAATTAGTGAAATAAAAACTCGTATTTTTTCCCCTTATTAAATAAATCCTATTTACGAATTAAAAATTTATTCATTCATTAGTTGATTCGAGTATACAGAAAAATCGGATTTTGATTTTTAATATTTTTTAATTATTAATTATTAATGTATGAAAGCCACTGATTTTATAACCAGTGTTTTGTACAAAAGTCTTACACTTCAAAGTTATTTTTGTATAAATTTGGCACGTTACATTGTTGATAGATATTGTTTGTGAATTTTCGGCACGCGCACATGAAAAAGTTCGCCGAGCCTGTTATAGAACATAGATTAAGGACCAAGATGGGAGATTTACGGCAAAATCTGTAATGGCAACAGTACTAGCGTCACTATCGGCAAGGGGGAAGAACTAACAAACCTCCGAAATTTACCTATGTTGAAGAAATATGCTTATCCTCTATGGTTTGAATATCTATTCTTTCCTAAAACGAAGCAGGTGTCAGACGATATTCTATTCATGCTTGCTTTTTTTTTTTTTTTACAAAATGATAATTAGACTAATAATATAACAGAAAGCCGCCAGAAAATTCTGTCAAGAATGCAAATATGTAAGTTTATAAGATTAAATTGTAAAAAATCAAATTCAGGTATTGTGTCAATTTATTCATATCGAATAAAATTTTATTGAGTGTAATGTCAGTACCTCTATTTATTTTTAACTTTTAGATTTATACAATTCTAAAAATTTGTCGAAAGGAATTTTTCCCTATCTGTAATATTATTATTATTATTTCTTATATGTTAATATTATAAACATTATTGAATTGATTGTACGTTATTTACATTAAAAACAATATTTTTATTTTATCTGTAAGGAAGTGAAAATGCATAAATTTTAAAAGATTATTGTAACGATTGTTTGATACGTTAAACTTCATAAATTTATAAAAGACGGGCTATAAAAATTTTCCTGCCAAAGAGGAATGATTATGAAATTTTCTGGGACTTGTAGAGTTCAACATTTCGTATATTTTTATGTTACACCATTGCTTTTGATATATAACATTCAAGACGAAATTTTTACCTAGTATTCGTTGCACTTAAAACCGTTCACTAATCATAAAAATATATATCCGTGCATGAACATAGAATAGATATTAGATATATAAAATAGAATGTCTATTCTATGTTCATGTATCGGTGCAAGATTCTATCGAAAACGTAAACATGCAACATTAAAAAAAGAAAGATCACAATAAGGTAGATACTCAATAATAAGCATACTACAAGGATGGGGAGTTTCTCCCCCATTATCACTAAGGGCGCTACGATCGCAATCGCATTACCATTACGCTCTATGGGAATGTCCGATCTTGGATGCTAATCTATGGGTATAGAATATCTCACTCAAGATGTACAAAAAAATGCATCAAAAGTAAAATTTTTGAAGCAAATTAAAAAAACATACAGGGGCATTTCCACGAGCACTTGTCGTGTAAGTCACATATTAGATTTTTGACTACCAGTATTTTATAACGGAAAATGTGACTTATTTTATGGGAGATATCACATTAATTGAAAAAGGTGAAGCAAACTTTTATAAAATAATGGTGGCCAACAAGCATAGTATGTGACTTACACGACAAGTGCTCGTGGAAATACCCACAGATAAAAATTCTTGATTTTTTAAAAGTCGGATATTTTTTCGAAAAACACAGAAGTCGCTGTACGGGAAATGTTTAACTGTTCAACTCACAATAATCCTGAAACACTCTCAACATACCGGAAAAACGTACAAGCTAGCAAACCTAAATTGAATACAGAAGAAATATTTGTTTCCGTACCATTAAGCAGAATTTTATATGCGAAATATTTATAATCGAGTCGATTTTAAGTTCTTAAAAAATTAAATTTAAAGATATATTGTATTATTATATTTTCATTATTATTATTATTATTTTACATTACATTACTGAATTAGAATTACACTTGCACTCCATCGTTTAAAAATTTCCCATTCAACATTTTTTTCATTTTCAATTAAAAATTTCAAAAATAAATAAAAAGATAAATAAAGAAATATTTCTTGGAATGCACATTTTAAAAATCAGGAATTCAAATGTACTTTCTACTTTCTGTTATCTAAGTGGGAAAATACTAGAGTAACTCATTACTTATGAATTAGGGTTGAAAAGAGATTGCAGCAGAAAAAAATTAATCAATCTGTACCGCTTTTTAAAACTGTAAAAAAATTATATTACTTTATTTATTCTTAGATGCAAATATTACATAAGTTATTGCAGATATTTGTAAAATTAATCTTTTGAAATGTATTTGTTGTTGTTAAAGCCGTTGTTGTTGCTTGTTTATTCATTTATTATTTATTTTATTTTATTTTATTTTATTTTATTTTATTTTTGTTTGAATCTGTTTTATAACGTAAATTCAGTTGCATAAAAAAAAATAATTATTTTACCTCTTGAATCAATATATTTAATATGTTTTACTTTTAACCCTTAAATGCCGGGTGTTGCTTTTCGGCAACATACCCAATTTAGGCTCTAAAATACTATTAGAATTATATTGAAGCTATAATGCGTAATGTTGCCAATAAAATACATTCTGAAAATATTATTAAATCGAATTTCAACATGTAGATGGCAACACTTGTGCAGTTTAAGAATAAAGATAGATTTATTTTTTCAATTGTTGCTTCTTGTTCTTTTTGTTTTGCTTGAAAGCTTGCGAAATTCCCTATTTTGTTCTGCAGTGAGCTAGTAAAATTTATTTCTTATTATAGTTCCTAAAATTCTTGTGTGTTTAATGTTATAGAATTTTATGGAGGAAAAAATTATTTTTTCAATTTAAGACCAGTATTGCCGATTAGTACCAAACTGTTTTTTAGCCGTAAACCATACTTAAAACAAAATATGATTTTTTTTAAGTATTTTTCCCATGATTAATTTAAAAAATGAAAGCCGAAAAACATTATTACAATGATTTTTGAAAAATCAGGCATTTAAGGGTTAATCCTTCTGTATGTATGTCTAAAATTGTAAATACATAAATCATTTTAGTGTCTGCCCCAAAGTTGGTACGTATCCTGTGACATGCAGCTATACTTGGCAGCACTGATAGTTATCATTCCTATGTTAAGGTAAGTACTACAACGGTGATGGATGAAATTTATAATATTTGAATCCAACTTTTGTTTAATTTCTACCCATTTACCGCAGGCTTTAAAAAGAAAAAAAAATTCGGTATGTAACGTAAAGCGAGGAGAGTCTGCGCACATTTCAAAGGAATAATAATAAAAAGTCTAAATATTAATATTTTGCTAAACTATGCATGAATAATTTTGACTTCATTTGTTTTTTTATGCATTTCCATTGTTATTTTGTTGTTATACTGTAATTTAATAGAACAGCAGTAATAAAACCAAGAAAACTATTTTGCGCAATCTCTCCTTACAGGGTCGGAGAGAAAGGGCAAATGGGTAGGAGAGATTGCGCACATAGGTAGAAGAGATTGTTATTAATAACAACTACAATTAAATTGTTAACAATAATAATTACACTTAATCGACATTGTTGAAAGGTTTTTGTGAGTAAATATTATTGTATTACGAGTGAATATTTCAACCAAATGTTTAAATAATAAATAAAAGGAAGAATTTTAACAGCAGTTAAAAATTTTAATTTAAGAAGATTAAAATATCAGAAAAAGCAATGCTTTTCTGAAGTGCTTTTGTGGAAGCACTTTATCTTCAGCTGTTTTTTTTTTTTGTTTTTTTTATAGCGGCATCCTTATTAAGTCTTTTTTCATGTATATTTTGTGGATCAGTAACATTAGTTGCACTCTATTTCCTTTTGATTTCGATGGCATTACACTACTTGTAATGGGTGAAAGCTTTTCCAAAACATTGTATTAGAAAATTTATTTTAGTTAACAAAATTAATTTATTAGCAAATTAATTGTTCATAAATCAAAAAATATATATAAATATTTAATTAAATTATTAACAAATATGTTATTAATTTATTAACAAAAATAATTACATAAAATTAATTTAATAACAACTGTATTATTAATTTATTAATAAAATTTTTATCTGCAAAAGTATTTTTTTGCAAATTAATTTGTTGCCAAATTTAGTTTTGATAATTATGTGTTTTTTTATGAAATTATTTCAAAATTGACTCAGTCATATGTTTTACACGTAATTTGCAATTCATACAATTTTATCAATAAGCTGCGTAATCTCTCTTAGCACTTAAACTTATGGGGAAATGCGCCATCTCTCCTAAATAGCAGATGCGCAAACTCTCCTATTTTGGTAGAAGAGATTGCGCGGCCTTTTATTTAAATATGGCCACTTCTAAAATGAATTGTTGGTGTTCGCATACTTAGTCCAGGTTAGTAGTTTATAAGAAATCGTTTAAGTTCTAAATATTTTGTGTTACTGACGTTTTATAAAACTTCTGACGAACAGGTATGAAAATTCAAGCACTTACTTTGGAAAAACAAAACAAAATAGCACTGCTTTATCCAAGAAGCTTTGAACAATCAATATGCACATTCATGTAGACACTGCACTAATGCTGCTGTACAACTACCTGGAGTCGTTGCGCGCGCACTCTACTCCTTCCCGTCGAATCTCTTTGTGCGCAATCTATCCTACCGCGCGAACTCTCTTCGATTTACGTTACATATTCATCGTACAATTTATTGAGTTAAAAAATGTTTTATTTTAAAAAGTATTATCCCAAGATGATTTCATGACATTTTTATCTGCATATGATGTTGGACGTTGAAATCATATTGGGGAAACGCTGAATAGTTAAGTATATCTTATTAGACAGAAAAACTTTTCTCAAATTATTGAGTCGAGCTTTTTTTTTTTTTTTTTGAAAAAAAAAAAACCCCTACCATCTGAATACTGTTGTCGAAAAATGTATCTAACTTTAGGATACATCTATGTTGATTGACGCAGGGATAAATTTAATTATTTATACAGCATTATTTTGTTGCTCTTCTTCTTCAAAAACTAGTTACAAATGTTAATACTTCAATATTATTAGTTCAATACTGTACCAACAATGATTTTCCTCTTAAATTTCTGCTTCAGTCAATTAATCGGAGTAAAAATGAGTTAATCTCGGTCATGATATCAATAATTTTTCATTATTCTGTTGTACATCAGCTGTTTGCGATTAGCGATCTTAACAGGATACGAATTTCTCGTCGCTGCACAAGCCGCCTATGTACATTAGAACCATGAAAAATCGAGAAAATTATACAAAAATCGCTATTAAAGCGCCCCTTTCCGGTGGAATATTTCGAAATTCAAACAGGAGCTGCTTGCCATAGCCAAAAACATACACAAAAAATTTGGTTCAATTCTATGCATAACTTCATACACTTTTTGATGGAACAATAATGAAAATGGCACAAAAATCGCTATTACAGAGCCCTCTTCGGGAGAATATTTCCAAATTGAAGGAGGAGCTGCTGGCTATAGCCAAAAACATATACAAAAAATTTGGTTCAATTCTATGCATAACTTCATACACTTTTTGATGGAACAATAATGAAAATGGCACAAAAATCGCTATTACAGAGCCCTCTTCGGGAGAATATTTCCAAATTGAAGGATGAACTGCTGGCTGTAGCCAAAAACATACGAAAAAAATTTGATTCAATTCTATGCATAACTTCATACACTTTTCGGTGGCACAATGGCGACATACGGACACACGGATAACAGACGGACATTTTGTATAAGCATGTTTTTGGGAACTCTGACCCCCTAAAACGTATAAATTCGTCGAAAACTCAAAGTCGGAAAAAATTTCGATTAGTACACTGTTAAAAATGTGCAGCATTCTGTCCAGTCATTTGACCGTTTTTGAAAAAACGGTTTCATAAGCATAATTTAACTGTATTTATTCTGACCATAAAATGGCTAATAATATGGTCAGAATAGTGTTAAATTACGGTTATGTAACCGTTTTCGATAAAAACGGTCAATTGATTGGGTCAAATTTTTAACAGTGTATGCTTTCTTTTATTGAAGATAGAAGAAAGTAAAAAATGTACCTTTTTCAAAAAAACCTTAAGTAGATTGCTTTTGAAATTGGTTTTATTTTTCAAAATTTACTATACAACAATTTCAATAGTTTGGCAATAATTCTGCTTATCATTAATTTGTTTGGACTGTTTTACTGAAAAAAAAATATTAATCCCGACCTTTAATTAAACTCAAAATATTTTTCAAACTTAAACACTATAAAACTGTTTTAAAGTATTTCATCAAAGCTCACAAAATTTGCGTGATTCTGAAATCTTAATCTCAGTTAGAGGTATTAAAGAATTTTGAGAGTAACTGCCGAAATCAAATTGTGTATGTATTTGTTTTACCTATTTATTTATCCTCATTTCCCCCACCACCACCACACACACAAAACCCATCCATCGCCGCCATTCTGGGATTTTACAAGATGAATCAAGAAATTCTGGAACTTTTCCAGGCGTTTCTTAAATGATATTTCTTGAAAATTTACTTATTTTCTTGATTTTCTTCTCTTGCCAAAATATAAATGATTTCTAGGAAAATAGAAACGATGGTAAAATAACTCGTAAATATATTTACAAATGTTTTCTTTTAATTGGGATAAAAGTTTCATTTCTTCAATGTTAAGAAAATTATCACGGCGGATTATCACAGTTATTATTGTGGCAAGTTATACTATGGAGTGCTCGCCTAAGAGAAATGTACAATAAGTAGAGGACATTCAAAAGTATATGGCCTATTTTTACACACTTTTATTTATCTTAACCCAGACCTTGTATGCAAAGATGGAATTTTGTAATTAATTTTTCTCTCTTTGTTTACTGCTGTGCAACAGTTCTAGACAGTATGCATAGTTGTGTGTTCCCGATAACAATACAATATTTTCATATTTTCATAATATAATTATCATTTAATAGATTAATTGAAGAACGCCCCGAACCGACCGTTTAGATGTAAATGAACGATAAATACCATGCTCACTATATTCTATAGTAAGCATTTTTAACACACCATATCACTTTCAATATGTTTTAAATAACGTAATATTGTTAAAATACACCATAAGCAGGATTGGCAAGTTTCTTCCAAAGTGGAAAAACCATGGAAAAAACCGGCCGGAAGAAATAGGTTTCTTCCAAGTGGAAGAAACGTAAGAAACTGTTATTCTTTAAAAAAATACCATATAAGTTTCAACTTTGTAAAATACAATAAATTTCTTTTTATAACCTTAAGTAAATTAATTCCATTAGACCTATACAAATTTAATTATATAATATGCTGAATATTACATCATTTTTTAGTCAAGATTACGCACCTGTCTAAGGTTTTTCAACGATTGGCTACACGAAGAAAGGAAATTTTATCCAAATTATACAAAATCAATTAAATTTTATCTATTTCAATTTAACCAGCATATTTTTTAACTATTTAAACTTTTGAAACTGGAAGTAAATAGTACGGATCATTTACCAACAATACGATGAAACTCATATAAATAAAAGACAATGTTTTTAATTTACGTCAATTTCATTAAGGTAAGTAATTATACAATATTACTGAATTAAATAATTTCATTTAAATCCTCTCTTTCCTTACTACGATGCAGCATGCTATAACAAAACAAAAGTTTTTTAGCAGTAGGATACTGCAATCAGTTTCTCAACTTAGAATGGATAAATGCAAAAGATGAAAAAAATTCTTTCAAATCCTGCAGAACTTCAGGAGAGTTTAAAAGCATTGACATACCCATAGACATTTTTAGAACATTAGTCTTTTAAAATCAGCATCGAGATATGCACGCTAGATGAGTATAAATAATCACATATTTGTTCATTTACTGTGTTGTGCAGTTTAAAATAATGCATTTTTTATATGAAACTAATGTATTTTTACATGAAAAATAAAGAATTTGTTGGTATTTTTTTTCTCTATTTACATAAATGACATTATTAAGAGAAAAAAAAATCCCTCTGTCTGCCTCTAAAGTTGTAAAATCCATCACCTGTAAATGTCTGCTGAACCTGAAGTTTATTATTAAAAAATATCTTATTTTTCCAAAAATAATATTTTTAATATTAATTAAAATTTCCAATTTAGATATCATATAATTATGCTTTGAGTTTAATTCTTTTGTATAGTTAATATATTTTAATTTTGAGCATCTGTTTTATTTTCTGTTGGTTTCTTCCATTTCTTCCAGTTTCTTCCACAGTCCTGGAAGAAACTGGTTTCTTCCGGAAGAAATCCAACCCTGACACAAGCGATTTTTTATCTTAGACCTTAAGGTAATGGAATTCGTTTGAGTGTGCCTGTAAACGAACGATAAATGCTACACACTTCATTTTCAATACCGAACATTCCATAGTAAAATTCTATAACATATATCAGTAGCATGGCAATCCAAGTACCGTGAGTTATTGTAGGGACAGACAAACCGAATTCGTAAACATTTTCAACTATATTTGAAAGTGCTAAAACTTGTATTAAAAATGCCTACATTATATAGTGATACTTGCAACTGAAATTACATTAATTTAATCCCTGATTTTTTTTTTTTCTTTTTATCTTTCCAAATGAAAGTAGCTTTATTATCAATGAAAGGATCTTGCTTTTATATTCTGGCAAATTTAAAGCTATCACTAATTAAACTTTATCACTATTAAACTTTATAAATAAATAAATTTATAATATTTAAAACTACTTTTTGTGTTATCTCTACCAATTTAACAAAGGCTGTAAAAAGAAAGCAAAATCTTTCATTATTTACACGTTTTTGATGTAATTTATGGATTTTTGGTAAGTTTTCATTTTAAAAAGTGTTATCGCAAGATGATTTTGTGTAAGTTCTATCTGCATATGATGATGTACGTTCACATGATATTGGGGAAACATTCATAATAGTTAAGCACCTTATTAGAAGGGAAAACTTTTATCATATTACTGAGTGATTTTCTTTTTTCGAAAAAAAAGAACTAAAATCTAAATACTGTTGCCGAAAAATTATATAACTTTATTCTGACATTAAAATAAAGTAATAAAGTCATAACTGCTTAACTAAATAAATTAAATTAAGAATAATAAATATTATTTTATTTAAATGAGAAGAGGTGAAGGGTTGGTTTTTACTTGTTTTAACCAGTTAGGAGCGAACAACCATGGGACTGAAATGAGGTAAAGTCTACTAATACGATATTTTGTTTCTATGATAAATTTTCTTACTAAAAGTCTAAAAAATAGCAGTATATTGCCATATATTTGACAGGAAGTGTATTGTTTTACTTCGAAAAGGCAAGTAATTAAAATAATATGTGTATTTTAAATGCATTTTTCTTAAAACAAATTTTGCGCAGTCTATGTGCATCTTTAAAATGCTCCATGCTTTTTTATTTTTGTTCAAAGTTCTGAGTATCTCTAAAAGATAATTTAGATGCATATTTCAGTTATTTGTGTGTGTGACGCATAATTTGTAAGTCCTTGTCACCTACATGATAAATTCCAATAAGGGACAATATTTTGGAACAGATGTGCATGAAATTCAAAGTCAAAGATTATATTTTTAATCGAGAATATGAACATGAAATAAACTAAACAGAGAACTTTTTGTCAGAACCTCACGTACAAGACAATTTTAAAACATATCAACTTAAAAAAAAAGTAAAAAATAAATAAAAACAATAAAGAATTGTAACAAATGACATATTAAAAATCCAAAAGTAACCTTCTCGGATTTTTTTCAAAATGAAGAATTGAAAAATTTTATTTATTTATTTATTTAGAGTCAAGCGAAAATACCTGCTCGCTAATGTTAAGCTCCTATGGGAGAAATGTATAAAGGTATCTCGTTTGCACTTCAATATTTTAAAATGGTTGTTTTTTCTCATTGGATAGCTGAGGTCAATCTGTGCAAAGGCCGTTTTTTACTTTTTCGATTTTGATTGCAAATTCCTTTTATAAGGATGCTTTCACTTTCGAAACCGGTTCCGAAAATGAAAGTGTCCTCATTAAAAATATCTGTAAACAGAATCGAAAAAGTAAAAAAGGCTTTTGTGTACAGATCGACCTCAGCTATCCAATGAAAAAAAAAAAAAAGAAAATTAAAAATATTGAAGTGCAAACGAGATATCTTTATACATTACTTCCATAGGATTAGCATTAGCAAGCGGGTCTTTCTGCTTGACTGAAATAGCCTCTTAAGATAATATTTTAAGGTATGAACGTAAAAACGTATGAACGTTTCGGGACACATTTTAAAATCATTTTTATTTATTGAGTTAAAATTTTCAATTTTTTGTGATGGTTAACCATGTCATTTGTAAACAAAATCGCATGATAAAACTTCTCATAATTCAAAAAAAATTAAATTTAAAATTTATTAAAAATGTGAGGTAATTTAAAATCGTTATAACTCGAAAATTTGTAGAATTTATTTTTTTTTTCATTTAAATAAACAGACATACATAAGTTTTAATTATGATTCAGCATTTTTAAAAATATCAATTTAAATAAAAATTAAAAATATTTAAAGTATTTTTTTTTTTAAGTGTTGTAACTTTTAAAAATATCATATTTTCAAAAGTAAATATTTTTTTCAAATTTGCTGAGTCAAAATTAAAGTGAAACGATTGAAAAGACATGTTCCACATTTGAATCCTTTATCTTTAACGGTTCTTGACTTATAACAATTTAAATACGTGAAATGGTGAAAAAACCCATCATGAAGAAAAACGCACTTTTACAAGAAGTCGTTTCCATTGCAACCATGGCTTGAAAGCTAGATTTTGAAAACAAACCAAAACGAAAAAAATTATATTTCCTGTTCCAATTAAGATAGAAACATGATTTAAACGTCATTTTAAGCAGAAAAATACAGAAAAATTTTTAATGCAATAAAATGTTTTTAGAAAATTTGAAGATTTTTGTGTCCCGGACCCCCTTAAATTTGAAAATTCACGGAAGACCCATTGCCTTTCCCTCTCATCCCTCACCTTGCAGGCAGGCGTCCATGTTGTTAATTAAATGTTCAAAAAATGACCACTGGAAATACAAAACTTATGAGTTGCCTTTCTAAATGACTTTAGCTTTCATCCCCGTTTAGTTAATTATCTATGCTTCAGTGTATATATAGCACGTTTAGTTGTATCTTTAGCTCATTAGGTTTTGTACTTTTTATAAATAGATACAAGATCCGACCTAATGAGGCTACCAACCGTTAAGTGTTTTAGCATAGCTGCTTCAATGGTAAAATATCTATTATCCCAGCAAAAATATTTTCATTTTTTATAATCAGCCATCCATGAATTGTAAAAGGCTTTCAAAATAAATGTTAACATGCACGAGTTGTTTTTAATAGTGGTCCGTTTACATCAATCCAAACGAAGATTTCATTGTAGCCTGACCCTATTTAGCCATCCAATTCGATCTCAACTAAAAATAAAATAATTCATTTAAATTAAAATTTTAAAAAGCAAAGTAAAATTTAGATTTTTTATACTAGCTTTTCCAATACCAGTTTACGTATTTAAATCACTGTATTCTGCAGTTCTTAAATTTCTTAACCTCTTGGGGACGAGTGACCGGTATTCGTGTCGCTTAAACTGTTCAGAATCAGTGATTATTCACCATTAAAATTTTATTGAAATTTTTCCCGTATTTAATCCGAGCATTTTCACGATTCAATTAGTCAAAAATTTCTGCTTTTAAAAACCGGTGATAAAAGATTAAAGAATCTGTAAAAGACGCTCTTCCCGAAGGGGTTAAGCAACATGAGTGAGAAGATGCACCTTGTTGAGTAGCGACAGTCAAAATTTTTGAAGCATTTTTACTGCCAAGAGTAAAAATGAATGATTGTAATATTAAGGGGATTCGAGATACAAAATTTGATTGATTTATTAAGTGACTTTAAAAAAGAAGCTTCTATATTTGTCCATTATGTGTGTATGTATGTATGTATACCCTCAATTTTTGCAAGAACCACTGAAGGGATATAAGTGTAACATTTACACTACAATTCTAGTACACAGGGGAAGATTTTAAAGTAAAAGAATTTCATCGTGTCGTGTATATATATATATTTTGCAGCGACACATAAAATATTTTAATATATGGTTGTCTAGTCTAGTGCGTTTCAAACCTGTATATTGTCTTAGATTGTCTTTATAAATGTGAGGGTGGCATACGAGAAATAAAATTTGATTAGTCCAAAGAATTTGAGACAAAATCTTGAGCATTGAGCAACTACAATGCCATTAAAAATAAGAAAGTGGCGACATACGAGCAGTAAAATTTGATTCATCCAGAGGATTCGGGGCGAAATAGTGAGCGATGAGCACCTAGAGTGCCTTTATGAATAAGATAGTGGAGAAATACGAGCAATAACATTTGATTGTTCGAGTTGATTTCGGAAAAAAATGGAAAAGTTTGTGAAGTTTGCGCTCTGTTCTGTAATTGAAAGGAAATATTTAAGTTTTCTTCGCTCGCAAGAAAAATCACACAACACGCAAAAATTGCTTTTGCGTTTTACTCCACTTATAGGTCTGCCATAGGTGCGTCTTACTACACAAACAGTTTCATAAGTGTAGTTATACGGAAAATAACTTAATTACGCTATATGTCCCTTTGTGACCACAGTAAGAGGAGTGGATTGTTTGTGTGGGGAGGTAAAATTACCCAACCCTGCAAACCTCATCCTACGTCTTCATTCTTAAGGGTTTTATGCTTTTATGCATACGTTTTTATTCCTGCATGCAGAGCTAAGTGATATAATTTCATGTTATACTAAAATCATGCACATTTTCTTTTGCCTCTCATGTGAAATTTACTTTTGTCGAGATGAGTCACTTTTCTTGTGGGTGTCTTGATCTCGCATTTCAAATTACGATTCTGGCATTTAAGCCGGCGGAAGCTTTAAGGCTCATGATTTATAAATGCAATGCAAATGCCCGTGATTCTCTGAGTATGGCGCGACCTTCGCATATAAAATTCATATAATTAATATAAAAAATAATGTATTGATATCAAAATATATTTATTTTCTTTTAAAAAGACAACAACACAAAATAAAGACTAATTGATTATATTCAAAACGAAATAAATAATTATTTCAAATAATCTTTAAAATAATGATAAAGGCCTCTTGTTAACCATGATGTAATTTTCGACTAAAACTTTCATTTATATACTGTTATCTGTGCTCCATGTATCATTAAAAAATAATTCAACACATTAAAATACATATACATATATCGTTTTAATATGACATGTTTTTCACCATTAGAAACTTTTGCACATAATAATTTAATTAATTCAAAGTTTTCTCTGTAATTGGGATGCACGTGACAGAGATAGATTTTTTTTTTTTAGTCTTGCTTGAAAATTATATTAAAAACCGTAAAAGAAAATTAGTAAATTGAGATACAGTTTTCAAGCAGTTGAAAGTATATATTTTTTTCAAATTCGATGGTGTAAAAATT
This sequence comes from Maratus speciosus, assembly GCA_963932465.1. Taxonomy (NCBI): domain Eukaryota; kingdom Metazoa; phylum Arthropoda; class Arachnida; order Araneae; family Salticidae; genus Maratus; species Maratus speciosus. Next base: position 159,749,313 of record OZ010789.1, read on the forward strand.
GAAAATTTGGAGTGTTTAAAAGAAAAAAAAAAGCAGTAAATGAAAAATTTACTGCCAGGTCGATGCCACCGTCAATATGACGTCAGATTTGCTGACGCACACATTTTTGATTTATAATATAGATAGAGAGAAAGAAATGCTCTTCATAGAATAAATTTTCCGCTCAGATGTGCTTAGTATGTATACGCACATATACATATATATCAAGTTGTAACGAAAGTTTCCCGCCACAGCTAATACGGTCTGTGCAAACAGTTCGCGTTGACGTGTTTGCTCATATTTTGTCAAACGATTTTCGGTATTTGAAAGAAAGAGACTTGCTTTATAACACTGTGTTGTGAAATTTGTAAAAAAATATCGATATCATTAAGTACAAGGTGTCTGAAATTGAACTACACTGTTAAAAATTTTGTAGTAGGTTGAACCAACTTTTGGTGCTCCAGGAGCTGCCACCATAAGATGGTGAAATCTCACTCCAAGATTTGGAGCTCCGATTGAATCTTAGCTCCAAATGTTGGTTCAAGATTTCACCATCTTATGGTGGCAGCTACTGGAGCACCAAAAATTGGTTCAACATACCGCAAAATTTTTAACAGTGTAACACGCTATCAGATTAGAACCATAATTTACTTCCAGTTCTGTTACAAAAAGTCAGCTACAGAATGTCACCGAATAAAGTGTACAGCTTTAGGTACTAGTGCTGTATCATATGACATTGTGAAGGTTTGGCGAAATGGTGGTTATATATAAAATTACAGTTAATGATATATATTATAATTAGTATTATGTAATGGTGATTTGGCGGAAAACTTTTGTTACAACCTAATATATATATATATATATATATATATATATATATATATATATATATATATATATATATATATATACTAGGTTATATTTATTAAAATACTACGGGCTTTATTTATTATAAATATAATCTTGGTAGGTTATACTGATATTTATTAAGATGTTTTCTACATCTTTTTTCATTAAAAAAATAATGCAAAATATTATTACATGTCATCTTTAAATTAGAAATTATCAGTCATTACTGTTATACGAACTAGTCTGATATTTTTTTATTTCAAAGATTTTATAAATCCAGATCGATAGAGTAAATTATAAAAAACAATAAACCCTATCTTTTATTTTCAAGGTCAAAAATTGACCTTCATTTCAAGCCAGAACCTGGTCATTAGCTGAAGTAAAAGCAATTAACTTACACTGCGACATAAAAAACAAAACTAAACTTGTGGATGATTATGTCGTTAGAATTGCTGTTAGTGAAGGAAGGAAAGTGATGATTATTGAATGACCAAAAATGAAAGTACATTGTCGAAGAACACCACAATGCTTATTATGTAAGGCAACTAAAAGACAAATAAATGAGAAATTTTCCTTTTGTTTTCGTCGCAGACGGAAGTATATTTTCATTTTAAGCTGAAAATTCAATTGTGTTACACACTTGATACGTTATTCGGAGAGTGTTTCGTTTGATTTATTTGCACAAATTTAAAAATAAAATTTCATTTGAAACTGGTGGTACGGCGTCATGTACTTTACGATGCCCAAGATATTCCATGCGGTTCTAATTAGAACTGTCTCTACGGAAATTGCGAATTAATAAAACAGTTTAACTTGTGAACAGTTTTATCTACTTTTAGTCTCTCAATCTCTCACCTATTTTTCACTTGATAGTGTGTCAAAAAATGTCTGACACTGAAACAATGAAAGAAAATAAAAAGCATTTCTTAGTTTCCCCTAGTCCATTTATAAGGTGTGGTCGAATAAGATAAATATGAAAAGAAAATAAAGTTAATTAAGATATATTGCATTATTTGTTTACTTATTTTTAGATGCCTTCGTAATTATATACATACGTAGCGCTTAAAGTCTTCGTCTGGTCCGCCTGTCTGTCTGTCCGCATATAATAGCGCAATAACTACCCAACTGAGTGGTTTGAAATTTAATATATATATAAAATCGTTGCAGAATGCGAATTAATAAAACAGTTTAACTTGTGAACAGTTTTATCTACTTTTAGTCTCTCAATCTCTCACTATTTTTCACTTGATAGTGTGTCAAAAAATGTCTGACACTGACACAATGAAAGAAAATAAAAAACATTTCTTAGTTTTCCCTAGTCCATTTATAAGGTGTGGTCGAATAAGATAAATATGAAAAGAAAATAAAGTTAATTAAGATATATTGCATTATTTGTTTACTTATTTTTAGATGCGTTCGTAATTATATACATACGTAGCGCTTAAAGTCTTCGTCTGGTCCGTCTGGCTGTCTGTCCGCATATAACAGCGCAATAACTACCCAACTGAATGGTTTGAAATTTAATATATATATAAAATCGTTGCAGAATGCGAATTAATAAAACAGTTTAACTTGTGAACAGTTTTATCTACTTTTAGTCTCTCAATCTCTCACTATTTTTCACTTGATAGTGTGTCAAAAAATGTCTGACACTGACACAATGAAAGAAAATAAAAAACATTTCTTAGTTTTCCCTAGTCCATTTATAAGGTGTGGTCGAATAAGATAAATATGAAAAGAAAACAAAGTTAATTAAGATATATTGCATTATTTGTTTACTTATTTTTAGATGCGTTCGTAATTATATACATACGTAGCGCTTAAAGCCTTCGTCTGTCCGCATATAACAGCGCAATAACTACCCAACTGAATGGTTTGAAATTTAATATATATATAAAATCGTTGCAGAATGCGAATTAATAAAACAGTTTAACTTGTGAACAGTTTTATCTACTTTTAGTCTCTCAATCTCTCACTATTTTTCACTTGATAGTGTGTCAAAAAATGTCTGACACTGAAACAATGAAAGAAAATAAAAAACATTTCTTAGTTTTCCCTAGTCCATTTATAAGGTGTGGTCGAATAAGATAAATATGAAAAGAAAATAAAGTTAATTAAGATATATTGCATTATTTGTTTACTTATTTTTAGATGCGTTCGTAATTATATACATACACGTAGCGCTTAAAGTCTTCGTCTGGTCCGTCTGTCTGTCTGGCCGCATATAACAGCGCAATAAGTACCCAACTGAATGGTTTGAAATTTAATATATATATAAAATCGTTGCAGAATGCGAATTAATAAAACAGTTTAACTTGTGAATAGTTTTATCTATTTTTAGTCTCTCAATCTCTCACTATTTTTCACTTGATAGTGTGTCAAAAAATGTCTGACACTGAAACAATGAAAGAAAATAAAAAACATTTCTTAGTTTTCCCTAGTCCATTTATAAGGTGTGGTCGAATAAGATAAATATGAAAAGAAAATAAAGTTAATTAAGATATATTGCATTATTTGTTTACTTATTTTTAGATGCGTTCGTAATTATATACATACGTAGCGCTTAAAGTCTTCGTCTGGTCCGTCTGGCTGTCTGTCCGCATATAACAGCGCAATAACTACCCAACTGAATGGTTTGAAATTTAATATATATATAAAATCGTTGCAGAATTTTGTCGAGTCATTTCAAATATTATGAAAATCGAATCAAAACTTTAAAAGATATTAATAAAAGTTTTCTTCATTCTGTTAAATCTATCATGGGTAATTAATTCAATGATATCCCATGATAGGAAATGAGTCTAGGTTGTCATGGTGATTACGTCTTATTTAAGATGGAGTCCTATTATTTCCGTTTTACTGAATTTAATTTATATAAGCGTAATAAATTTTGTATTCATGCATTTTTGCAAAAGAGTGCAACAGCTATTGCACCAAGATCTGAATATTTATAAAACTAGTTACAGTACGAAAACAACTCATTTGCCTCGTTCGACTTACAATTTTTGACTTGTTTTAATAATCATGGTGTTTCTTTTATAGCATGAATAATGCTTCTCTGTACGAGAAGGGTTCTATTTCTTAAAGAGAAGAGCACATTTTCAAGACTAGAAGGACAGATTTTTGTTGTTGAAATGCAAAAGTTTCGTAACCAGACAAGGGCAGGCTGAGCTGGGTGCCTCTTTCCTCCCTATAGCAACTTATTTAGTCCCCTCTAGACTTTATAATCTTCCAATACTAATATCATCTATATTACATTTAAAATTGTTAATATTTTGTAATCAAAAGTTTTATGTCAGGGAAGTAGGGGCTTTACCCTCTACATCTGCCTTTATTTATATATCATTAAAATAGAGCGAGAAGGACAAGCTGTGAATTAGTCCCACCAAAAAAATTCAAAGTCCCCTCTGGCTGACTGGTTACTGCCCTATGAAAGGCAATAGAAGACAAATTTCAAAGGTCAAGCTAACCTGGAAGAAAGTGGTGTTCTCCCATCCTTCTTCCAGTTTGAACATTGGGAATACCCTCTTCTTAGAAAAGTTAAGGGGGTCCGGGGCTGAAAATTCTCAAAAAAAAAAAAATGCAATTTTTTTTTTATTGGCTTAAAAAAAATACTGAGTTTTTAGCGTTAAATACCGCAAACCGCATTATTTTATCTTCATTAGATCCAGAGATGTAACACCTTTTGCCTTGAGAAGCGAGGCATCAGCTGCCCACTGACGAGAACTTTAGCTCCATTTATCTCAGAATGAATTTTTTCACGATTTGTCAACTTTAAAAGAATATATCTACTTCCTTGCAAGATAGCTGTATGAAATTTTTAGCAGAGATTTTATGCTATATTTTCAACAAATTGTCTTCAGGATTTTTAATTTTGAGTGATAATGGTGAAAATATGCTAATTAATGCAAAACTCACTCATAAAAAAAACTTCATTTTTTCATTTAAATTTTTTTTATAAAATTCCTAATCAATATTTTAAGAAATTCTGAATACAAATTAAAATGACACATTTTCTGTACACAAAAGTGTAAAAAGTTTGTAAATCGAGTAAGTACTTCCAGAGTTATATAAAAAATTAAATATGTTTAAAATTTTACAATTTAAATTTTAAAAAAATATTTAAAATTTTTCAGATTTTTTTTTTGCATGCTTTTTTCTTTTTATATTAAAAGATATTTCAGAAAAAATTTTCATAACAAAATGTCTATAAATAAAAAAAAAAGAATTTTGAGCCCCGGACCCCCTTAAGTTTTGTTTCCTCAGCATTACGAAAAACGTTAAGAAAACATAAATATTATTTAATAAACGCGTGTACATAAATTTTCTTCAGAAAATATTCAAACAGCAATATCATACCATGCATGTTCTGCAAATGCCAACCTATGATTATGCCGAGTAACAGTGACGTGAGAGGAAATAATGCATCATAAACCTTGATAAGCGAAAAAGGAGAACACTTTTCATGTCATTTATAAATTTTCTTTAACCTCTTTTTTCAGATTTCCCATTTAATAATAATGTGGTCTATGAGCAAGTCTGTAAGTTTAATTGAGGACGTGAGTTTCAAAACTTGCCTTATCCAAAATTTAAAAAATCGAGTTTTCTCTATCAATCTATTATATTGGTCAACCTGCATCAAAAAAATACTACAATCAGCAAAAAAACTAGTTTTATCGTGTATTTCTGGTATTGGAAATACTTGGTTTACAATGAAAAAGTCAGATGTTTTTCGCGATTTCTCACAATTTGATTTTCTGGATACGACGAGTTTTGAAACCCACGTCCTCAATTAGTGTATGAGTATCATATGTTCGAGATTCATCAACGCTTTGAATAAATACGTCATACCAAAATATATATACGCATTGCATTTGCAATTTCGTTGGACCATCAAAAGAAAATCTTGATGCAATATTGACTTTATGAACTGGTATAATAATACATCACGTAAGATGTACGAAAATAAAGGCAATGTTTTTTCTGAAAAAAAATCTAATATTTGATCACTTATTTTATAAAATAATCTTTTTTTCACTTACTTCATTTTATTTATTTTCAGATGGCCTCGAGTTGGATTGACAATCGCATTTCTAGGGATAATAGCATCCATTGTGAGCTCAGCTGCTATAACTTATTTCTACGATTATCCACCAACAATGCTGTTAGTCCATCCTGACGAAGAGTAAGACAGAAATTTTAAACATTGCATAGTTAACCATTTTGACATTATGATTTAGAAATTAAAAAAAAAAAAAAAAAACATATCAAAAGCAGCCGTTATAAACCAGAAAATGTGGTTAATGATCAATATTATAAGTATTTATATTGGTGCTCTCTTAAAATGCAAGATTACCATAATTAAACAGGTTCTGTAGCGGGATTTAATTGGGAGAATGGAGCCAAATTTTGTGATTTAACAAGACGGGGGACGAAGGATTCCGCGATTTAAAAAAAAAAAAAAAATAGTTAGGGGCTTTGCAAATGTAACGTTATCCTTTTTGGCAATTTTACACTCCCTCCCACCCTTACGATATCAATAATTATCATTCCTCGACAACCCCCCCTCTCCCACTAATGATATCGTTATTAGTGTCTAAAAATGTTTTTTATTTTTACGATTTTTTTTCTTTGTTTTTCTTTTTACACGTTTGAAATGGATATACAGATATGGTTATACACTTATTATTCGCACATATTTTTTATAGGTAAGAAGTTAATAAAATATCACTATTATATATGAAATAACTTTATATCAAGTAACACCAAGAAATACTACTTAAAAGTATTTTTACGATATCAAGTACCAGACCCTCTCTCCTCCTAAAGTAATAACGTTATATATGTACAGTACTTACATCCTTTCATACATATTACATTCATGTAATATGTATGTTTACGTATATTTCATCTTATGTATCATCATCAAATGTATATGTATATTTCATGCATATACATTTACATACATATACAGTACATCCCTTATAAAAGTCAATGCAAGGGGGACATGTCGCATTTTTTTTTTCTTCCATGGAATATTTAGTTTCCCGTTTTGTTTAATCATCCGACAAAACTTTGCTCAGTTATCTCAAGTAAATCACGCTAAGAAACAAGCTGTGTACTGTCAGTTTAATCATGTGGCCACATTGTATATTTATTGTATACTTTTATTTTTTTTATCTTTTAAAATACTGATTATAAATGGAAACGCACTTCGAGCGCTATAACTAGAAAACAAAAATGATGTGTGAAGGAGCTTCATTTCTCGTGTCAAATGTATTAACCAAAACAAATGAATTAACCTGATTGCATCGATAAAGTTTTCGACTAAAGGGTGTTTTTCTTTTTGTTTTTCTCCTGTTAGACGTATACAAATTTAAAACGAAATAAAACACATAACAAGTAAATATTAAATTTAAAAAATCAAAAAACCCGACTGCATAAAAAGCGAAATAATTAATTATTTCTCATCAATATGAAATTATTTTTTATATTACTTACCTATTTTTTTTATTTACTCATTCATATTGATGACTTTTAAGTTGTGTTTAGTTGTTAGTTCCTATCTATAAACACTGTTTTGATGAGGCTTACAGATGTTTATGAAGGTTAGAGTTCCAGTAAAGCTAGAGATCTTACCTACACAACTTCCAGGTTGTGTAATATTTAAACGGAGCTTCTGACTGTAAAATAGTCAACGAAACATCGTCTTCATTTTGAAAGACCTATCCAATGCTATGCCACTCAATAGGGCGCGTAAAAAAATTTTTTTCGTCTCTACCGCCATTTTGAATTTATAAAAACAAACCTAGCCTATAACCATCGGACGGTTAAGACGAATCGATAGAGACCTCATTCATTAAAATCCATCCAGTCGTTGGGATGTTTCGAGGGTATAAAGAAATCTACATACCCAGATACGCGTGAAACACATAACCCTTCCTGGCAGTCGGGTAAAAATGGCGTTAATCGCCAATAAATAATTTTATACCATATTAGTGTTTAAAAATGATTTCGGGCATATTAGCGCCGGCGTGGCTGGTTCGAATGAAGCGCAATCTGGAAGACCAATTTTCGACCACTTTATCGAGCAGCTGGGCCCATATATCAGCAATAACGGGGTAAATATTGTTAGTGGTCCAACGTCTGTGGTTTATCGGCGTAGACCAGCGACTTCACATATTCCCACAGAAAATAATCCATTCGTGTGAGATCATATGACCGTGGAGGCCAGTTCACAGGTCCATTACGCGAAATTATGCGCTCACTGAATATCTCCCGCTCCGCAATAAACTGATGGTACAGCGTCTGAAATACCTAGTGTGGCAATATGCTATCCAAACAGTGTTAAAAATTTGTATCCCTTAAATGTGCGACGATACAGCTAAAATCCCAAGTGTCGATCGCAGCGACATCTGCGGGATTTTCGTATTACATTGTATAGACTAGCAATATCTTGCAGTTGTAGAAAATATCCTGCAGATGTCGCTCCGATCTGTATATTTCAGCAGCATCGTTCCACATTTAAGGGATACAATATTTTAGCACTTTTTTAAGTATTACAGGGATAGCCGATTTCCACACTATGTATTCTAGACGCTATACTGATGGTGTTTTGCACAATTTGCAAGCGTTGTTCGGACGCAAGTCTATTCGTGGTGAAATGGTAAAGCATACTGAGCACAAATCAGCTGTCAAATTGACTTGAGTAGAAACAGTATTGTCACTTTCAAAACCACACCTCTAAAAAAACACCCTTTATTATTATCTTGTTCTGAATGTATGCTTTTTTTTTCTGTTTTGTACGAAATCTTGCAGATTACGGAGTTTTCCGAACATTGATCAGTAGTTAAAATAAATTTATATGCATTTGAAGGCATATGCACTATTGTATAAATCGTGAGAATTACAATGAAGCTATCTATGTTTTATTTTAATCATTATTGAAATTCATGTGACTTGAATTATAAGGTAGCAAATCCCAAAATTACAGATAATTCACATCATATTTTTTAGCTTTAACTGTCAGTTTCCTTCGACCAGCGGACAAAAATGTGCATTGATCTTTAATACATGCTTCTAATGTGTAAAAAATCAACAAGTAGTCCTACACTTTAAAAAAAAAGATAAATTTCTTAATTGACTCTTACTTTCTTAAGATTTACTAAAATATAATATAACCTCTTCCGAATTACTCCGAAAAGAGTTTCTTTATTTTTAGAAGCTTTTGAAACTGATAGATTCCCGATTTTAAAAAAAAGTTTCTAAAACAAGCTTCTTTTGCTGCCTGTAATTTTCGGAAACGTTTCCGAGAAAATTTTACAGTGTATTAATCAGTTTTCTCTATCCGGAATATCGGTTTTTCGGATACTACCAGTCAATATATAATTGACAATAACTGTACAAAGTGTCATAAATTTATTTTTCATGAAAATTTAGGTATATCAGTTTAAATGTGACGAGAAAATATTTTCTGGGATAAATACATTGACATACTGGAAAAATGGCACCACAACCACAAGCAGTACAATATAAATAATGTTATATCTTTTGATTTATTCATCGTATTTACAAGCGGTTGTCGACCTCAGTTAAATTTTATTCGAAACACTCTGGAGTTTATAGTATTTTTTTTTTATTACAAAAATATAAATAATTTTTTTTTTCGAAATTTTTGTGTCTCAAACCATCCCAAATGAGTAAAACATATACTGTATACTTCATGTAAATATTGAATATAATTTTTGTAACATGCGTAAGTGTTCTAGGATTTAAAAAACGATAATTTATATTCTGCATTTCTTATTCATCTTCCTATCTATTAAGTTTTATATTTGAACTAATAAAAATGTTTTATTACAGGCAACGTCTGGCTTACTGGGCCAATTCATATTTCAAACCATATCCTCATGCTGGTCCTTACTGCATGGGAATTATTGCAGGTTACATCTTAGCTACTCATCCAAAACTCAAGTTCTCTAAGGTGGGTTTGATACAAATTTTCTTGCTGAAATATATTAGACCGGGAGCCGGCAGCACAAACAATCACATCATCGAGTTCAAGGATGAAATTGTAGGATTAGTTAAATCTTGATTCGCATATTAAAACGCAATCGGTCTGCCAAGTCATATCTTCGTAGAAAACACCGGAAAACCTGATTTTAGCTGCTGACTCGTAGGTTTACCCATTGTGTATTCCTGCACCAAAAGGTATGAAAACATGGAGGACTGAGAGCAAGAAAACACAATGGTAAAACTACGAGTCAGCCGCTAAAATCGGGTTTTCGGGTGTTTTCCACCAAGATAGGATTTGGCAGACCGATTGCGTTGTAATATGCGAATCAAGATTTAACTAATCCTAGAACTTCATTCGTGAACTCGAGGAGGTAATTGTCTGTGCTCACGTTCTATATGATTCTGGCTGTACTTTTTTTACCTTTTTGCTTTCACTTTTAATTAAAACTTTAAGCTTTACATTTCTTCCCATGCCATTGGTACGTATGCTAGAAATTGAGAACGTGAAAATGAGAATCAGTGTCAGAGTAGGTCATAAGGTGCTCTTTTTGTTTTACAGACTATTCAAGTTAAGGCCCACTTGTCACTTAAATCAATTGTTACAAAACAATATTGGTGGAATATTGTTCGTTTTGGTCATATTTTCGCAAATATTGGCATGAAATGTTGTCCAACATTGAGTTGTTTAAATTTTACCAATATTGGTGCAACATTGGCAGAAACAAATTCGTCATTTTATTGACAATATTTACAGTGTAAGGCCAATATTACTGAAATAAACTAAACTACTAAACTCTGTGGCTATACAATCCATGAAGAATCAGGGTCGACAGTGCCCATCTCTGTTTTCTTGACCCTGTGAATGTTACTGAAAAATTGACGCTTAATTGCAAATATGTCTAATGTAAAGCCAATATTCCTGTGATAGTGGAATTTCAGTGCGAATATTTATAACGTAAAATCAATACAGTAATACCTTAATACGTTGAATACCATGTCTATTTTCTCTATCTTTCTGTTTGGGCCACACGAAATAAGATTCCCGTTGCACCGTCAATAGGTATCAGTCACCGATGACTGACGCGGCCTAAACGGAAAGTTCAGTGTCAGTGACCGGTGACAGACGTGGCACTCAACCTGTTAACATTCGCGAGGGTTAGTTCGCGGAAACTTCCGCGACTGTCAAAATTCGCGAATGTTGAAACTATCTTCCCGCGCAAAGGTTTTATGATTTTTTTAAAAATGGAAATGTAATTGAAACGTAAAAATATATTTATTACGCAAAATACATGCTGTAAATAAATTTGAATAATCATAAACATATATTTTACAAAGTTTAGTTACTAGTTGATGGCTGAAAAAATTTATTGATATACGATTGTTCGGAAGAGCATATCGTTTGCTTCCATAAAATGATAAGTTGCGGTCTCGATTTCTCTTTTAAATTTAAGTACCCTGACCAGTTATGGATAGCATTCTATTGCTTTCTCAACAAGTTGTGGTTGAAGCTTTTAAATTTCCCGTATAATAAGAAAATTTTTCACTTGCAATAAAGCATTTGAATTTTAGAAAATTTAGGATTTTTTTTAATTTTTAGCATCAAGTCATGTTTCGGGTTTCTCGGAATTATACTGATCTATACTTTGCTTCAATACAAAGGTTGAAATTCTCGAAAATTAGGCTGTACAATAGAATGCAGCTGTCCAGTGTCAAATAGTTTATGGAATTGTTTTAAAGCAAAGCGAGTTTACTTTATAAAAAAATATTCTTTATAGAACAAAATTCGCGAATAACCAAGTTAAGTATTCGCGAATAACCAAGTTAAGTATTCGCGAATGTTGAAATGTATTTCATTTTTAATTTCGCGAATAATCAAAACTCGCGAATGTTAAGGGATTACTGTATTTAATCAATACTTATATTTCATTGAAAGTATATTGGATTTCAATATAATCAATGTAACCGATATTGGTTTGCTAACTAGAGTAAGGATCCATAATATGTGATTAATTTGAGGAAATTGATTTTCGACTATCTGCAAACACTTTTAACTCACCTTCGATTTAATACAAAACGAAATACAAAGATAGTAGTCACAAAAAGACAGCTGCGTATATTAATCGATTTACTATTTAAGATTAAAAGAAAGAAAAGAGAATTTCGCTTATCTGTGTTTGTTTTTCTTTTGCAGTTTAAAAAAGAGCATTGACATTTCTTGAGTTCTATAAACGATAAGTAATCAACAAAATTCAACATTTAATAATTTTTATTCCGATTTCAATAAAATCTCTCAGCGAAAAGCCACGGGAAGAAAATGAAATAACCTAACCTACTTTATTGGATTTTTGGAATTATCTTAGAATAATGTGATACCTTTCCTGCTTGAAAAAGCTGCTATTTATTGTCAGTCATGCGTCTTATAATTCATAACAATAGGCCATTATATTTAAACAAAATGGGAGTGTTCTACAAAACAATTTAAACTATTTCTTTATAAGCAATATTGCAACTGGATTTTTCAGGTTAAGGTCCATATGTTTTGTTTTATACGTTTTCTTGTAGAAAACTAGAATTAAGTTATTTTGCACTAAAGGAACTTGCATCGAAAAAACGGAAAGTATCTAACAATTTTAACTTTCTATTGCATATCTGAAAGAAAATAAAAAGTCAAAAACTAGACGTTTCTACAAGAAGGATTTCATTTTCAGAAATATGTATATATATTATATATACAGGGTGCCGGCGAATTCGACCAACAGAGGAGTGATAGTAGACATCAAAAGGATGAAAAATTACGATAGAACATGGGGCCGCAAACCACATATTTAATCAAAAATACAGGGTAGTCTACCCTAACTTAATCTGGATTGACGATAATAACTTTAAGAGAACTGAAGTATATTATAATAAAACTTTTAATAAACATTCTCATATTTGCTTTAAATGTGATAATATTAAAAAAAAAAGGTGATAGAAGATTCCATTATACGCAACGCCCTACCAGTGGCCGAGAGGTTCTGCTCTCAAAGCTGGTAGACGGGAGGTGCTGGGTTCGATCCCAATCGCGCCCGTCGGCCTAATCGTTCGAAGTTTTCGTGATTTTCTTCGAACGTTGGTTCTCCAAGCGTTAATACGGGTTAGGTTCCCTTAGAAAGACCTCCACGGAAGGCACTGCCCTCTCTTTGGGCCTATATCCCACGTGCTGATAATTGGCCGACATAAATACAACCAACCAACCATTATACGCGCCAGCAGTATGCACCTGACGCTCCACATTTTGGACTGTGGTATCACCGACTGCTTGAGCACCCTGTATTTCCAGAAATTTCCGCGATGTTAAAAAGTTTCACGCAAAACAAGCTACAAATTGTTGCATTTTCATTGCAATTTTTTTATTTTTCTCAAAATTATTACCTTTATCCCAAGTTCAGTTAGGATGAAATACCCTGTATCTGTGACTAAATAAGTGGTTTACGACCCCATGTTCTGTAGCAATTTTTCATCCTCTTGTTGCCTACTATCATCCCTCTGAATTTGACTGTCGACTTCAGCAACACCCTGTATATATATATATATATATATGTGTGTGTGTGTGTGTGTGTGTTACATTATTAGATCTAATTCCACGATTTCCTTATCTTATTCTAAATTACTACTTTATATTCACTAAATCCTTATCCTTAAATAATCTCTATCGTTAACTCTGTTAAATTCCCTTTAATTTAATGTCTCACTTTTCTTAATCGCTTAAATATTACGCTTTTAGTATTCTTAAATTAAATGTTCCATTCCCGCGCTTTTTCTTTCGAGAATATTCTTTTAGCTTCCATTTTTACTTTCCCGCGCATTTCTGATGTTATCCTTTTTTCCTTCAAATTCATCCGCTATCTCTGTTCGCACTCTTTATATGACGTGACATTCTTAATTATACATTGGTTGAGAGCGCGATCTACGTCATATTTGTATCCTTACACGTGAGGAACAAAAAGTTGATACTCGCTGTGTTTCAGCAGATTTTAGCAGATTTGAGTCGTATTTCCAGTTTTCATCCATCCCCTGGTCACCGTCCTGTTATTCGATTATCTGGAACTTTGTTTAAACCTAATTACTACTACGGAGCGACGGCTAATTATCTTGGTGGAAATTGCACTTTTTACAAGATGTTCTAATAAAGTGCTTAGCTGATATTATGAGTTGTTTCAATTTCTTCTTGGGAAACTTCACGGAAAGATGTATTCCATTGTTTTCCCTCGACAATTGCATTTCAACAATTTGTTCTACTAATATAACAGATTCGAATTATCTGTTCTAACCACTTATTTTACGCCATTATCGCTGGATGTGATCCACAACTACTATCGTGACAGCCAGTACGACATTTTCAACGATAAAGCCAATCCAATGTTGCTAAAATGAAACATATATATATATATATATATATATATACACACGGTGTCCTACAAACATTGACCTCGGCTTTTATTCCATAAACATTGATCATAGGCGTATATTGTAAATTAAAATGTTACTTTAAAAAGGTACAGAATTTTATGAAAGCGACTAAAATTTTCATGAGATTCAATTTGAAAAAATATAAAATTAAAATGTTTATACTGCCCCCGTACAAAAAAAATTTACCAATGAGTGTGCATGTCTATAATCAATATCTAAGTAATAAAATCCGACGTCAATGTCACTTTGATTTTTAAAAAATACTTATTGCTGAATAATGCTGAATAATATGTTAAAAGTCAAGATGAAATTTGTAAACAACATCAAGGATCATCCAGAATTACAACCTTTGAAAACACCAGTTAAGCCAGTTTAACATCGCTTATTTTCAAAGAAAAATGGATTAAATCTGAGCTTGACAAACCTGTAACATATGTTCAGCAAACTCGTGCTTTCAAATAAAACAGAATAGTCACGACGTGCTTTCAAACTTAGAGGAAGCTAGTGCAACTTTTGAAACTCCCTCAAACCAACTGCGCAAATGGCTTCTTTAAGGTCATAATTAATCGACATCTCTGACTTTTTTTTTCGACAAAACTCGTACGAATCTCGAAAACACAGACATTCAGCTACCAGTACACGCGATTTTGTCAAATTCCGAGATAATCAGAAAAATGAATTTTGTCCACCTAGATCATTAAAACGTCCCATCGTGCGTCGGTTGGATAATTCTTTTATGTTTTCTTTATCTTTTTTTATGCTAACAATATTATGTACAGAAAGATTAATAAAAATAGTTTTTTCTTATATTAAAAAGAAGGGCTGATTATAATGTTTTGTTGGAAACCAAATTTATTTTCCGTTTTCATTCCAGACGGTCCTATAAAAAGAAACAGAGTTAAAGTTGAATACAATTAAATTTTAATCTAAATACATGTAAAAGACACAATTTCCAACCGTAAACACATAAATAAAAGCTCTAAGGTTCATTTAGAGGATTAAATCTGTAAATAAGCCTAGTTCCTGCAACATTGTACAAATCACGCGACGTGTGTCCACTCCCTTGAAACGCGTCTTAAGGGAAGACACGACTGGGACGCCACGCCCACTCATATTAATTTTACTCTAAAATTTTATACTCATTTACTATATGTAACTAAATTTTATCCAAGTGTTTATATGTACTTTAATTCATGTGTTTGATGAAACTGTGCAAGAACTAAGTTAAAACACAAGTTAGAAGTGTCTTAAGTTTTTCAGCTCTCCGAAAAATTGTACTTTTTAGCTAAAAGCCCCATTACTCCTAAAGTAAAAAAAAAAAATTGCTGGTAGGGTATAAATATAAGATCATATGTGGTAGACAGTTTAAAAAAAATTAATTCGTTTCTGAAAAAAAAAAAATTCTGAAAAATGGAAAATTTCTAAAACATTGTCATTGCTCTAAAATAAAAAGTTTTCGTCGCAGAAAAAAAATAAAAAGTTTTCGTCGCAGTCTGTCATGTCTTGAGCAAATTCAGCGAATATGGATTTTAAACTTCATCAAAATCGGTCGGGTAGTTTCCGAGGAAAGGGGTCTTAAAAATCGCATATTTCCCATAGGATTGCACCCAGTCTTGTCTTCCCTTAACCGGGTTGCACCGTATATATGTTGTCGGACTCCTTTAATACAAGCACGGCTAAAACAAGGGCACTGTTAAAACGAGAAATTTGCACGTTAAGAATGGCTCACCATTTCAACTATATTAAGATTATCATGCTTTTTACGAGCTACAAAAGCAGGAACAGGGCTAATACGAGTAAAACATTTGTTTATTTCAATGTCATTTTCGGCGAAAAGCCAGGTAGAATTCGGAAAGAAATCTTTTTTTTTTCTTTTTTTTATCGAACACAATATTTTTTTCAGGAATAATATTTCTACATTACAACTACCTGTAAAAATCTACTAATTTATCAGTTTTATCGGATAGATTTTAACTTTTAAAGACACCCCCCTTCCCTCTTGACCACAAAAAAATGCAAAGAAATGTTTTGAGGTCCTGAAAGAATGAAAGAAAGAAAGCAGAAATAAGGGTATTTCAAATACCACCGTTCTGTAAGATTTACAACGAAGTCATAAGAAGAAAGGAGCATTTAAAAACACCCGCATTTGTGTTTGTTTTGTAACCCGGACTCTGAGTCATATTAACCAACTTTTTTATGTCATCTATTGCGCTTAAAATGAAAAGGATCAATAGATCGAAAATTGCAGGGACTATTGCAATGTTAGCTGAGTTTTCAGGGAAACATTATGATGCGTGGTTAATTTTAGCTTTGAGATAATAAGAACATTTAACAGTAGTAATTAGTTTAATTACATGTGTGTTTTTAAGAATTTTAATGTATTCACAGGTATTACGAGTGACGTTGGGCTTTTATAATCCCGTTGCTTCTCGTATTAATCGACTTATATATATATATATGTGTGTGTGTGTGTGTATCCTTGCAAGAAAATGGAGCGGCTGTTCAAAGGATGTACATGGAGCGATTTCCAAGAAGGAATCCTGCCGGATCGCCGCACATTTGGGTGTCTTCATTAGGAGTTGTGTGCAAGTAGATCATTTTATGCCTCGAGGCGTGTAACGGGCACTGGAAGATATCGCAGAATTCCTGCAGTGGAAAAAATAATATTATGCACAGTAAATGGATATCCTTCGAAAAGCTCGAGAACTGTTGGACGTACGTTGGGTGTGAGACATTTCCTTGCGCAGCCACATATATGAAATCCATGTCTGCAAGCTCCGCATTGGTGTAACGATGCATGTTTCCCAAAATCCGTGCGCGGAATGACGATTCAAGTCAGCGAAGCACTGTCATCCGTCGAATTCAACAGTGCCCTCTACTGCATCAACGCTGCATTTCCGTTCCCACATTCCTATACGAAAGCTGCTTACTAAGGTCCCCTCTACCTGCCTTTACATTTATGACATATAATTTTGAAACACCCTGCATATGTATCCAAATGGCCAAATGCTAAACCGCTTTTATCAAAAATTCGAAACATTCCCTTATAAAAAAGTTTTGCTGACTGTTATTAAAGAACAGAATTTACGGGAGAGATGGGTAAGATAACGAGATTAAGCTGCCAAGATTTTCCGTGAATTCAGTACGCGGACTAAAAATCTATAATTGATATGATAAACTTCTTACAATCTTTTTTCCAACAAAAAATATTTTTTATGTTTTCGTTTATCTTCAAACGATGAAAAAATACGTTTTTCGAAGGAAAGTCACATATTACCCCCATTCGTTATATTACCCCCAAATAGGGGGTATTATGATGAATAGATAATATTTATCATAGCAAACAATACTTATAAAGATACTTACAAGACACATTTAATACATTTAAGAACACCTTTCACTTATTCATAATTTATTCAAAACAGGTTGTAAATTGAAAATTCAAAAGCAAAAATAACATTGCCAGTGTTTGCGCCTGATTTGATCTACCTCCATCCAGAACAATCAACACGCGCCCAAGATTTGCACAGAAAGCCCTGGAACCGGAGTTCATCCTTGCCCTGTTCCTCACAGATAATTCTGTCCTTACCCGCACAACCTTCCAAATCATTGTCATTATCATCTTACCCTACCTCCACACATTTGTTTGAATTAGGTTTATCAGTATATTCTTCATCGTTAACAACCTACATTTTGTATGAAGTTTTATGTTTCGAGTTGCATTTTGAGATTATTTTAGTGAGGAATTGTAAAAACATCATAGTTGAGTAATTCCTTCACTGTTGGGTCCTAACATTGCAACATCGCACTCGAAAATCGAACATCAGCTCACAATTATCCACAGGTTGCTCTGAAGTGAATTGTTGATAGTGAGTTACACGAATCTTCGCCAAAGGTCTCTGGTGCATCAGGCGACATTTTGATGTGTATTACTGAACGGGAAAAAAACTGAGTTTCCCATTTTACCCACTTTGTTATCTTACCCTCCTTTTCCTTAATCTTTCATTGTATATATATTCAACTGTATATGTTCGATATATTTTAATGTATATATAGTCATGAGTTCTAATAAAACATTTTTTTTCAGGTAACTCGTGTATTTGGCTGGGCAGTTGCGATTGCATGTAACATGGCTGTTCTTTACGGTGTCTATGAATGGAATGTTGGAAGAGATCCCAACATGTTAGAAACTCTCTTTTACAGTGGACTACATCGAACTGCATGGACCTTCGGTGTTGCCTGGATCGTTATTAACTGCGCCACTAAACAAGGAGGTAATGTTTTAACCCCTTAATTCTCGCTCCCGTCAATATCACGGACTGAGGTGTCGTTCGTTATTTCTCGTGCCCGTCATATTTCCGGGCTGGAGATTTAATTGCTGAAAAAACTTCGGAAACCAGAAAAATTTAATTGGCCTTTACGTGTGAAGTCTTTGAATATTATACTTAGGGTTTGGTTTTTCGCGCTGATTGTGATGTTGGGTTTTGTATTGCATGTTTCAAAATATATCACACTCAAAAAAATATTAAAAATCAAAATTTAATATATATATACATTATTTCAAATATTATTTGTAAAAATGTGTGTGATGATGATGATAAATAAATATCTCAGATGTGAAAAAGAAAGGTTTTATTTGCATTAATTTGTATGGTGTAAATCAAGCATTAAGGCACAGAATTCTCGCATAATGGCTTTTCTACAAAAGTGAATTTGTTCTATAACATCTTCTTTTTTCGCCTTAAAAAAACTTTTTGCATATTTTATTTAGAAACCTTATAAGTATTCAATTTTTGTAATAAAAAATTAGGTACTTTTTTACGGTTTTTCCAAATAGTAAGCAATCCTTAAGGGGTTAAACAAAAATGTGTATGCTTGAGACCACAAGGCCGAAATGAAAACTTCTATAGTGATTGTAATCAATTTGAAGTAATATGTATATTATATAATATTAATATTATATAATATATGTATATTATATATGTATATTATATAAAATTAATATAATATGTATATTATATTAATATTATTATGAATAATATTACTTGGATTAATCAGAAACAAGGCATACATTAATATAATGTATGCATAAAAGTATTTATTTTCATTCGCATAGTCATTAGATCAACAATGTGTGCACTTACAATAAAATTTTTGTTCCTCTTCATCGGAGGTTTCTGATCACTACATATAACATTGCATCATGTTGTTTTACCATACGAAATCTGGGCTGTTTGCGACAATTAGAACGCGAGATATAAGGATTTCAAAATTCTAGGGCCTCGCCATGAAGGGGGGAGGGGGTCTCTGACGCCCACATGTAACTGTCATATAGATTCTTGATGGGCTATGACAATTAGAATGTGTTAAAAAAGCGTTTCAAAAATTTCCATCCCCTCCATGGGGGTATCTCAGATGGCCATATCTAATTTTTCTCGTGATTTTTTATAATTAAAAAAATCTGGGAGTATTACGACAATTTAGTTACGAGTTATAAGCGTTTCAAAATTCAAACCTCTCACCAAGGGCGATTCCGATCACCACATGTAACTTCGCAACATATTACAATTCAAAATCTGGACGTGTTATGACAATTAGAACGCGAATTAAATCGTTTTCAAATTTTCATTCCTCATCATGGGGATTCTCGGACCACCACCTGTAACATTGTGTCACGTTGTCCATGCATAAAACAACAACATGGACACGTTGCGACAATTTAGTCACGAGTTGTAAGTGCTTAAAGTTGTTGGGGCTTTATATTCAGCTTTCGATAAAATTTAAGCTTCTTCTATTGACTACCGACAGAATCTATAACGATCCCTCATGATATTTAACCGTACAACATCTGGCGGGCCTACGAAAACAGAACCGATATATAGCGCTTTTAAGTTGTTGAGACTTTAAATTATACTAAATTCAATAAAAAAGCGACAGATTATTCCTTATAACGATTACGTTCAACATACAAAATATGTGTAGGTTGTGACAATTAGGATCTGAGTTTTAAATGCTTAACTTTATCGAGCCATTACATTTGATATACACTAGAATTTAGAGAGGTCTCAAATAAAAAACTGACGGAGTTCTTCCTTTTATAACAATTGCATTTATCATGCAAAATTTGCATGGGCTATGACAATTAGTGCCGGAGTTGTAAGCGTTTTAAGTTGCAGGAACCTTACATTTATGTTATACTAAAATGTGAAGGGGTCGACATAAAAACAACAGGGTCCTTTCCTCCCCCCTTTATAATGATTAAGTTCACCATGAGAAATTTGAATGGGCTGCTACACTAGGGATCCGATTTGTAATAGGGTAAACTTATAGTGAGGAGAGTCTACCCGAATGAGTGTTTCATACCAGAGAGTGATAGTTCAGACTTATTCATTGCACCAGAAAAAAAATGGGCGATGCGCCTATAGACGTTTGCACTTCAAAAGATAACGTGTGGTTACGTGAACTTGAGTTTTAACAAGCAAGAAATGTAAATAAAATTGTAAAACTGTAAGCATAATTGTATGCATAATATTTTTTTGCTGTTTTTAACGCTTTCCAAGGAAGTTGAAAAGTGTTTATGAATTCCATTTGTCTGCCTGTCTGTTCTCTAACTCGCGTAAATATACTCGGATTGTCCAATGATTGATATATGTTATTCAGGTTTACCATCACAACCACAGCAAGGGTGATGCGGACGATGATCTTGCACCAGAAGCCCTCAATTAGAGTAGGTGCTGACAGGGTTCATCGGCACCATCACGTACCTCTTCTAATGCACCGACCATCCACAGAAAAACTAACAAGGTGTTTCGCACCAGGTACCAAATAGAGTTATTGCAGTGTTGTTTACCATGACGTGTTCAGTATTGAAAGTGAAGTGCGTAGTATTTATAGTTCCCTTACATGGATTATCAAAAGAATTCTGTTATATTAAGATGTATGTGGAAAAACCGTTTGCAGTGAACATTAATAACGTTACACTGTTTTAAGTATATTGAAATTGATATGCATCACTAAGTGCACTGCAAAATGTTTACTGTAGAATATTGTCCGCATAGCATTTATCGTTTATTTAAAGGGACACACGGAATAATTCGGTTACAGTACAGTCTATGGGCAATAATCGCTGGAAGTGCTTTTTCAGTTTTACTATACATTTTTCAATTTAACTGATATTTTGCATATTATTTGGTGTGTATAAAGTCTGTAGATTATATTCAAGGCTGCACAAAAGAATCCGAGTACCTTTCCGCTATTCACAGAAATTACTAAAAAGAAATTTTCGAACGCTTTCTGAGCTAAATTTTTGAATACTTTTTAATGTATTTACAAATCTATAGATCATATACAGGGCTTCAGAAAACAATTCGGTTACTTTTCTGACTATAGATGGTAATTGCTGAAATTGGGGTTTCAACTGTGTCATGCATCTTCCAAATTATGTACTTAAATGTCATCTTTCATCTTATTAAACGATGAAACTTTGTTACAGTATTCTAAATGTGATGGAAAGGGTTTTGTAACTTATGCTTGACGCATGATTTTTTTCTTTTTTTTTAGGCGTAGTAAATTACATTCTCAGCTGGAAATTGTGGATTCCCCTTGGAAGGCTAACATACGCAATATATCTGATCCATCCGATAGTGCAAGTCGCAATTTTAGGAAATGCTCGCATTATATTTCAAACGACGCATGATTTTGCAGTAAGTATACAGCAGAATTATTTCTATTGCGAGTGTGGTAACGTTCTTCCCCCATATGCACTTTTACATTTAATTTAATAAAATTTTTGTAAACATATTCTCTAGAATTGTTTCTATTGCGAGTGTGGTAATAACTTTTTTTTTTCCATATGCACTTTTATATTTAATTTAATAAAATTGTTGTAAACATATTCTCTAGAATTATTTCTATTGCGAGTGTGGTAATAACGTTTTCCCCCGTATGCACTTTTATATTTAATTTAATAAAATTGTTGTAAACATATTCTCTAGGATTATTTCTATTGCGAGTGTGGTAATAACGTTTTCCTCCATATGCACTTTTACATTTAATTTAATAAAATTGTTGTAAACATATTCTCTAGAATTATTTCTATGGCGAGCATGGTAACGTTTTCCCCCCATATGCACTTTTACATTTAATTTAATAAAATTGTTGTAAACATATTCTCTTATGCATTTTGTAGCAAATTGTTATTTTTTTTTAAACATAGTTCAATTCATATTAATTAGAAGAAGTCAATGAAACGTATTCAGTTGCATGCTTTGAACTAACTTTATACTTCAATTATCACAGTAGAACGATTAATTAAGATACTGATTGGGCAAATCAATGCAGCAACATAGTTTAAAGTTAACCAAAAACAATTTCGAAATATTTTTTTTTTAATTTTTAGCTAATTATTTGATGCTTTCGGTTAAGTTCTCAAGTATCTATTTGATGTTTCTTTAGATAGAATACCATAACTCTATAATAAACGTATTGCATCTTATCTCACCGAATTCGGCCTCAAATTCTATTAAAATCTTTAATTTTCTGGCATTTCTAACGGTTGCAGTCACTTTGCATTTATGTTAAGTGTATTTCATTAAAATACACAATATGAATTTTAAAGAAGCTCACTGTTTTACTTAAAAGGCGACTAAAATAATAAAATAGATGTTACAAGTTAAAAATATGCACTGTATTTAAAACTTCTTAGTACTTTCGGCCTGAATTTCTCGAGGCCATCATCAGATAATATTTTAATAATCAATTGCTGTTCATTTATAAAAATACGTCATTTCGTTTTGAAATGGGTTGAGCCAATAATTATTAGAGTTAAAAGTAGAAGTAGCAGTCCCTTTCAACTCTAATCATTATTGACTCTCCCATTTCAAAACGAAGTGACGTATTTACACTGATATCCAAAATTAAGGACAAGTCACAAAATGCTAATTTTTAAGTAAGCGAATACTCAAAAGGAAGTAATATAATTCAAATAATTACTATCCCTACAGCACAGCTAGTCCATATAGCATCTCATTCATGTCACACATGGTCACAAGTGTCACAGTCACTACGGTGAAACAAAAAATAGGAAATTCCACACATCTCATTATGAGTCTCAAATGATCACTATATGTGATTCCACTGAGAAGTCAATGTGACTGCTGATTTGTCACGAGTCACCAGGTGACTTTACAATGTAGTTACATTGTGACTCTCATGTGACTGTCATTTTTAGACTGAATTTAAAAGGCATCATGAACGTTGCATTAGGATAAGTCACCAAATAATATCACATTATGGTCACATGGTGACTTTTCACAAAAGGGCACAATGTTGAATTCACAGTAGTCCCTCTGTCACCTGAAAGTCATCATGTGACTTTAATGTGACATTATTTCATAACTTATCACAATGCAGCGTTCACGGTGACTTTGAAATTGAATCTACAGATGACAGTCACGTG
Organism: Maratus speciosus; assembly: GCA_963932465.1. Classification (NCBI taxonomy): domain Eukaryota; kingdom Metazoa; phylum Arthropoda; class Arachnida; order Araneae; family Salticidae; genus Maratus; species Maratus speciosus. The sequence continues at coordinate 159,773,065 of OZ010789.1, forward strand.
AGAGTCACAATGTAACTACATTGTAAAGTCACATGGTGACTCGTCACAAAGCAGCAGTCACAGTGATGACTAAGTGGAGTCACATATAGTGATCATTTGAGACTCATAATGAGATGTACGGAATTTCCTATTTTTTTTGCTTCACCGTAGTGACTGTGAAACTTGTGACCATGTGTGACATGAATGAGATGTTATATGGACTAGCTGTGCTGTAGAGATAGTAATTATTCGAGTTATATTATTTCCTTTTGAGTATTCGCTTACTTAAAAATTAGCATTTTGTGATTGGTCCTTAATTTTGGACACCAGTGTAGTTAATAAAATATTCTCTGATGATGGCCTCGGGAAGTGCGGGTCGAAAGTACTAAGAAGTTTTAAATAAAATGTATATTTTTAACTTGTAACATATATTTTATTATTTTAGTCGCCTTTTGAATAAAACAGTGAGCTTTTTTTTAAGTTCAAATTGCGTATTTTGTGATTGAATCAAGGTGAAATATTGCATTTCTTCTTATGATTTTATGTATTTCATTAATTATGGGATGTACCATTTATAGTTATTTTACAGGGCGATACAAAAGAATACAGATACAATTCACTTTATCGCAAGTAATGGTGAAAGAGCTATTTTCTATAAAGTTTATTTAATTTCATGTATCTCTATGTGTATAATTGTGTCTTCAACTGAATTTTTGAACCCATTTTAAGTTTTGTTGTAAAATTACTATTTTTTTTTCTTTTTAGCTTAGTTTTTCATTCTCACCTAACGATGTCAGGCCTAACTAACATCAATTAGCATCTTTTGAAATAGCGTGACATTTTGTTCAGTGCCTAACACGTCAAAATACAATAAAAGTCGGGGGTCATGTTTTAAATTCATTTACTGCTGTCTCTGGACTTACTAATGTTCTCATATTTTCAATACGACTACAGTGCACATTACCTTTTTTCAAAGATAAATTTGTCGTTGACCTTATTATAAATAATTCGACTTTAATAAAAATTAGCCATATACTAATTTTAATTGATAAAAGGTGTAAATTAAAACTTTAAAAAACACTAAAAACAGGTTTTTTGACTGTTTACAGGTTTCAACTCGACCCGAGTCATTTTCAAAACAAATAAATATATTTTTTTAAATTCTTATTTAGTTGCTTTGAAAATGACTGGGGTAGAGTTGAAACATGTAAACTGTCAAATGAACCTATTTTTACTGTTTTTTAAAGTTTTAATTTACATCTTTTAGCAATTAAAATTAGTATACTATTACAAGGAGTTAATTTGCTATATATTTAAAATTAGCCATTATAAATACATTGGTGCACAAGTCTGGGAATGTCCTGTATATAGGCATATTCTATACCGAGGAAACAGATAACAAAAAGTATACAAATTTATCCTATATATATAAAATCGTAATGAAACGATTTATGAAACGACTGATTAAAGGAATACAGTTAAATGCGGAGTTTGTAGAACGCTGACGGTAACGTAATTTTATACGTTGTTGCAGTCACTTACAGAATGTTTTTTCTTGAAGAGGTTGTATATAGCAGTTATAGTTATTTTACATGGCTGCACAAAAGAATGCAATATATTAAACGAATATATTTTAAATTCTGGATTTGTACAACACTGACAGTAATGTAATTTCAGTATGTTGTTACAGTCACCTACAGTGTGTTCCTTTTTTTTTTAAAGAGGGTATTTATAAAATTTATAATTATTTTACATGGTGTCACAAAAGAACACTAATATGTGAAAAGAATACATCTTAAATGCGGAGTTTGTGGAACGCTGGCGGTAATGTAATTTTAGTATGTTTTTACAGTCACCGACAGCATATTTTTTTATTGAATAGGGGTGTATATACCATTTATATTTATTGTACAGAGCCGCACAATAAAAATACTAATATTTTTAATAATTTTATGAAACATATATATGTAAAACGTGGGAATTTAGAGAACGCGATGACAATGTAATTTTAGTTTGTTTTACAGTCGCCTACAGCTTTTTTTTAAGTGCATATAAAATTTAGAGTTATTGTACAGGCAGGGCTGAAAAAAAGAATTCCATTACACTAACGTCTATGGGCGATAATTACTCATTGTGTGTCAAAATGCATTTTAATATAATTATGTTATTTGAAACTCTAACAAACTTGTGTAGATTACTAAGGCTTACTGTGGCAATTTCATACCATTGAAAATATGGGATGTAACATTTATAGTTATTTTACTGGGTAATGCAAAAAAATACAGTTGCAATGCACTTTATCACCAATCAATGTCGAAAGAGCTATTTTCTATTATTTTTATTTAACTTCATATATCTCTGTGTGCATAACTCTGTCTTCAACTAACTTATCGAACGCATTTTAAACTCACTTATACCAAGAACGAATTTCACACAAATCTTCAGAAAACGCTTCCGTCATTGTCAAATACTATATATATATATTGATAAAATTTTTCTCATTGGTCATTTTACACCGGTGCGGTGGTGCCTCTGGTGGAAAATAGCTTAACTAAGATTTTAAAATGGATTTTTTTTTCCTTTTTTCCTCATATGACAACCATACTCCAAGTTAAAATTAGGGTTATTTAAACTCAACTTTCTTTTACGCCGATAACACCACCGAGGAATATATTTATCAAATTTATTTATTTTTTCTTTTTTTATGTTTTAAGGTATGATAGCCGTATTCATGATAAAAGTATGTAACACGTAGCACCCCGAATCAACACGATTTACTCTTGCATTTATAGCGTCCCCTTGCCGGAAATAGGATAATTAAATTCAAATAAAATTGATTTTAATATTTTTTTTAATAAATTTTCATAATAAGTTTCTGCCATGTCAATCTAATGTTTTGATATATAAAAAAAAAAAAAAAAAAAAAAAAAAAAAAAAAAAAAAATGTGCATGCTAGGTTTTTTCACGCTGGTACCCCTGGAGCAAAATTGCATAACCAAAACTTTTAAATGGATATTTTTATGCTTTTTCACGTGGCAACCATATTCCAAGTTAAAATTGTATAGGCTAATTTAAGTTTAATTTTCTTTAACATCGGTAACCCCCCCCCCCCCCAGTGAGAAATATATTAACTAAATTTAAACTAAAGTGTTCTTTTTATGGTTCACTATATGATACTGATTCAACACAACTTTCTTTTGCGTTTGTAACGACCACTTTTGGGAAATAGGTTATCTACATTTAAAGAAAGTTGACTTTTTTTATGTTTTACTGTATGATGGCATTTACGGGGATTACTTTGAATTTAAACTCAGTCTATAATGCAAACAAAATTCTAAATTTTGAATATAGAAATGAATAGATATTAAATCGAATCCAGAACCTTTGCCTTAAATTGCTAATGCACTCCCCAATCGAGCTACCTGGAACGGTAGCAAATTTCTCAGACAACCTTTTGGTATCTTATCTGCCGTGTAGGCAGCTCAACAAAATACTGCGTGAACTCCAAAATTTTCAAATTTTATGATATATTTACCGATAAGTGTGAATGTGTTAAAATAAAGTGTATCTACTTGCGATTGCCAAAAGATTATCTTAGTGAATTGTGTCGCCCGGTTATCGTTCCAGATAGCTCAAAATGGGAAGAACATTGACAATTTAAGCCACACGTTCTGAGATTCGATTTCTGGCCTGAACACTATTCACTCAGGTAGAAAATTTTGAAATTGTATGAATAATTTAACCTATAACCTCATAAACTCATCCTTTAACGTCATATTCATACTTTAAAAAAATTCCTTTTATTTGTGTATAAATTTTATATGTTGTGTATTATTAAATTCTATGTCTTAGAATTTTACTTTATTAACATTTGTATTTATAATGAATTGTTGACTTTTTATCTCTTTATATAATTAAGGATTTTAGATCTATTTTATGAACACATTTTATTCCATAAAATATAGCTCGGCAGCTGCACAAAGCATCACCTTATAGAGTTCATGTCTGAAATTTCAGGATTAGTTAGAACTCGATTAAAATATAAAATGGAACTGGTTTGCCAAATCATATTGTGGTGGAAACCACCTGGAGACCACATTTTAGTGGTTGACTGGTAGGTTTTCTGTGGTTTCCCTGCCCCTAGTCCTCCACCTTTTTATACCTTTATGACTCCACTGGGTGCAGGAAAACACAATGGCAAAGCTACCAATCAGTCACTAAAATTGGTTCTGCAAGTGGTTCCCACCAAGATATAACTTGGTAGACCAGTTCCATTTCAATATGCTAATGACGTTCTAACTAATCCTGGAATTTCAGCCGTGAACTCGATGAGGTTATGACTTGTGCAGACACCGCCTGCACTAATAGTATCGGGTAATTGTATTACTAATTTTTTTAAATGTTTTTACATAATCAGAAAGTTTATGCAATTATATTTTTAAAGATAGTCGTGTGGAACACATAATTGCACCGTATATTTTAAAATAAATTTTAAAAAGTGCTTACTAAAAATACTGAGCCTACAGACCACTGATGGTTACTAACTGTAATCTTTGCCTTTATTTTCAGGTATGGATTTTCTTTGGTCATTTAATGATAACTATTGGATCGGCTTTTTGCGCAACCATGTTAGTTGAAGCTCCATTTATAGCACTTGAAAAAATCATTCTGAGAAATTTCGTCGGAAAAGAAAGTAAATCTGCAAATGGCCATGCAACAATGTCAAGTGAATCCACAACCCCAAAATCTGTAAGCTCTGAAGAAATACGTGCACCTGTAAGTCATTTGTAAGAGGACATGTCTTTAAAGAAGATTTACTTCGCAATATAAAGTACACAGAGGCTGAGATTTGAAGAAATGTATTTATTGGTTGCTCCTCAATTAAAGAGCACAGAGACTATACGATTTGAGAAGATATTTGTTTCAAATGTGATTTTTAGTTACTTCATTTGCTTCTATTTTCATTTTAAATAATTTATAAATCGTCTACTTATATCAAAAATTTTAAAATGTAAGTTTTTCAATAATGACAAAAAAAAAATTATTTCATGAATGACAAAACAAATTTTTTCCAATAAGACCGGGACACGGCTGCGCTGACCATCACCTCATCGAGTTGACTACTGAAATTCCAGGATTAGGTAGAACTCGATTAGCATATTAAAATGCAACTGGACTGCCAAGTCATATATTGTTAGAAATCATCTGTAGACCCGATTTTAGTGATTGGTCGGTAGGTTTATCATTGTGTTTTCCTGCACCCAAAGGTACAAAAACATGGAGGCCTGGGATCAGGAAAACATTAGATAGCAATTAGATAGTACTGGTAAGGTGGTAAACCTACCAGTCAATCCCTAAAATCGGGTTTGCAAGTATTTTCCGCCAATATAAGACTTGACACACGAGTTTCATTTTAATATTCGAATCGAGGTTTAAATAAGCCTGGAATTTCAGCCACCAACTCAGTGAGGTGATGATCTGTGCAGCATCCTCCCGGTCTATAATTACATTGATGAAAAATTCACCAATATTTTTTTAATCCAACTTTAAAAAATGCGTGTTTTATATTCCTTTGAGCTATGGTGCAGTTGGTTATCTGCCGATTTGTCGACAGTACACTGTTAGCAAATTCTCTGAAATAAAGGAGAATTTATTGGTAATCATTTATCTTAAATTTAGATCTTACGAAAATTTACAGGAGCTAAAGATCGAGATTCTGTTATTAAATAGAGACACTATTCTGTACAGTTTCTGTTGGCTGCATATTTATATCAAAGGGGTGTCCTAAAATGGACTAATTGATTTTAAAATTCAATGACTTGCAAATGGTGACAGTTATTAAAAAATTCTTGCAGGAGGGTTATGTAATATGTCAGGAGTTTTTTTTTTTTACTGCAATTCTCTATTTTAATTTAAAATAACAGAAATAGATGGCGCTGCAAGCAATAGGCGCTAAATCTGTGCCCGACTTTTGGCATCTCTCTTCTTTATTGATGGGAAAGAAGGAGTGAAATATATGGAGAAAGGCCCTAAAAACAAAATTGCATTGTCGACTGAGATCCACTTCACATATTTAACCTCCTTATTTCACATTAATACTGACAGAAGAAAGAGGCCAAAAATTGGTTCCGATTTAGCGCCTATTGTTTGCCATGCCGTCTATCGCTGTTATTTTAAACTAAAATCGAGAATCACAGTAAAAAAACTTCTGACATCTTGCATAATCCTCCTGCAAGAATTTGTTAAATATCTGTCACCATTTGCAAGTTACTGAATTTTAAAATCCGTCAATCCATTTTAGAAGAAGCGGTATAAAAATACCTCAGACCCCAGATCCTGTAAATTTACTTCCATAAAAATATTGAAGACTACGTCATTTTACATGAAAAAAAAATTAATGTTTGTAGTTCTGTTGTCCGTTCTGTGGATAAATTATAGCACATTATAAGCAGATGTTTCCTAACGGCGTATTATTATAGACCAATAGAGCAGTTTTTCAAAAAATATGTGGAACATTTATTTTTACAATAACTCGCAATAAATCGAAAATCGCTGTGTCATAACTATACAACTCCTGTCTTTCTTTGTACAACATTTTTAGTGCAAGCACTGATTTCTTTCACAAATCTTTTCTCTCTCTCTCTCTTTTGTATTAGTGTAAACAAAAGGATCGAAAGTTTTAATCTACTGCTTTAAACCGAGAGAACTGCTATAAGTCTGACGAGAAACTCTGTTTCATTTTTGTGTTTTTACAAATATTTTCAACAGTATAATGCTGTGTAGCTTGTAACGTCAGACAGAAAAAATGGTTAAATGACTCTCACTTGGCCGTTTTTTAAAATGACAATATGTTTTTCATGCCTGTTTGTAAAGTAATTTTTGCATTTTTTTCCCTTTTTTGTGCCATTTTTTAAGCAAGAGTACAACTCACGAAACAATTTTTTCTAGAAAAGAGAATGGAATTTCACAATTGACTCTAAAGTGGCAACAGATAGCGTTGAACAAAAATGAAATAGTTTCATGTATAATATCCCAAGATATTTTTATGTAATTTGTAATCCGTTTAAGGATTAAAAGATAGTTTTATTGTATTTCTAATGTTTGAATTAGTTTATTTTTTCCATTTTTATTTATATAAATTACAAATATCAAGTAAACAAAACAAGTTTATTAAAGTTTATTGAAATCGATTTAAAAAGTATAAGCAACTTAAAATACATTTTGGTCTAAAGAACCAGTTTTTTAGTCAGTTACATAGATGCAAAATCTTCAGTTTAGTTATACCCAGGGCCGAAGGGGTGGGGGCAGAGGGGCATGTGCCCTAGGCGCCAGGACGAAGGGGCGCCAAATGAAGATTTTGTTTGTCGATTTTTCTGGCGTCTATGTTTAACACGGTATTGTTAACCCTTTGTTGCATACATTAAAACTGACTAATCCCCAACATTAAATTTGCTATTTTTTATTTACTAAGTTACCTGACTTGACCTATCTCAATTTTTCTACTGAAAGCATAGATGTCACAGAGTAGCATAAGCTTTAAATTAAAATTGTAAATAAAATAGTTTGTATAAGAAAACAAATAGCATTTTTGCCCATTGTGGTAGACAGTATGCAACAAAGGGTTAAATTCGTTCCGTCTGGGGTATGCCAAAGCATAGAAGAATCTAAGGATGATATGGCATAAATATCCTGTATAAAGCGGTATTTTTTTTCAATTCTTTTGAATTCCGTTTTCAAGATTTCAATGAATCAATATTTGACAAAGCAGATTACGCAGTTCAGTATGATATATTTTATGATTACATATTTGAAATTTTAAAATAAGTCGGCTATTTCAAAATTGGTAAAATTCAATTTGTAAATATATTTTGCGTAGGAGGGGTGGGGCGCTAAAATCTATGTCTGCCCCGGGTACAAAAAAGGCTATTTTCGGCCCTGAGTATACTATAAGTGGTTATGCCGTAAGAGTCTCTAAAGATTTAACCACACGTACTATCACATGATCTGAAATATATGCTATTGTCTCTCGCTTCCTTCAAGGGCTTATTCGCTCTGCAAGTTGTTTGACATTGAAGATTGAATGAAAAGAGTTAATGTAAGCAGTACGCGGATCATTTGGTGACTAATCGTTTCTATAGGTAACTCCGGGAGAGTCGCCGCATACGGGACAGATGCCGCACCCCTTGTATTTCTTGTAATTATCGATAGATGGTCGTCAAACGCACAGTATAGGTGCGCAATGAGATTATTTTAACCAGTGTATAGCGTGAATCCCATTTCGATGTTTACTTGTAGAAGTACAATCCTTAATTTGACGTAAGTGCATGATTTCACTGTCCAAACTTTTAAACACATTATGTTTAAATGCTTTTCATACACTAATTACTAAATGCAGGCATGATTTCGAAGTCAAAACTAAGTGTAGTGTTTGTATAGAGTACTGTGTGTATGGTTACGACATTCCCCTTAGCGATGGCAGGTAACTGTGATGGCCGACGTCTGCACCATGCAAAATGGGATACATGCCGCACTGCTATTCCGGTATACATGCCGCAGTTTCTTTTGTACGGGATGATTAAGTGTTATTAACTTTTCCTTTTCTTTTTGCACAGATAACTTGATAACATGCCATGTTAGGCATGTTATCAAGTTTACTAAAACCCAAGGAGAAAAGGGGGGGAAATAAAAAGTAAAAAGGGCAAGAAAGATGCAAGTCAAGATGATAATAATGAAAAATTGGATTACAAGTAACGCAGACGTTCTTTGCAAACTACTCCAAAAAAGAGGAAGTGTAATTGGCTTCGTTGCATCATGTGTTTAAATGTAGTTACATAAAAACTGTGCTTTTTCGACACTTTTTCTGTAGATTGTAGTCGAAAAAACAGGTATCTTAACCCATTCGGGACCATAGTTGCATATAAGCACCTTCATAAAGAGCTTACAAAATTTGTTTCTGGCACCAGTAAAAAGGAAAAGTAATATTTGCTTTGTTTAATTAGAGCATTTTCATGATTATTTAAGTAAAGGTAACTTCTTTTTAAAAAGTGGTGCCAACCGAATAAAATTTGTGTAAAAACCACCGGTCCCGAAAGGGTTAACAAATAAATTATGTAAAAACAATTTTACTTTTTTTCTTTTCCCTTTCTAATACATTGATTTTACGTTGTTGCTGACATAATAATTAAAATTTAATGTAAAAAAAATACGTCGATAATTTTAATAGTGAAAGTAGGCAACAATTATTAATTTGAATATACTAATACACTTCATTGTACTCATTTAGTTTCATTTTGTTATTAATCGTTAATTATAGTCCAGATATGAATATTTTTTTTAATATTTTTATTTATAATTTCATTCTGTTCTTATTACTAGCGCGGCATAACTACTGCACAAGTGCGGCGTCTCAGACTGAATGTATGGGTGACGCGCCGCAGTGTAATGTTTTAGAAAAAAATTGTTAAAAAATATTAATAATTTGTTTTGAATTTTTTTTGTCGCACTACACGCGTTGTACATTTGACATTAAATAGCACAGCATGATTTTTTTTTATTTTATGTCCACCATGGGACTTCATATACTAATTCAAAAAAAAAAAGTGCGGCATAAATCCCGGAATTACCATATGTTTAGAAAAGTTGAGTCAAGTTCAAAAACTGAGAACAAATATTTTTAGAGTGTTCTGATTGGTGGAATCCGAGCTAAATCTCCCGTAGAAGATACAAATATAGCGATAAATTCGACATTGACGAATTTAAAAGGGTTAGACTCAGACCCCGATAAAGAAGAGGGCTTCAATCGAATCTTTGCAACGTTATTCAAATAGAACTGATGGTCAGTCATATGTGTAATGCATAAACAATATTTTCACACCTTAGATTTTAAACAGAAGAAAATTCTTAGCTCCGTCATTTCTAAATTAAGTGCCTTAATTAATAAAAATACTTTTTTTTTGGTACAGAACAAAGCTATTTTATGTAACTTTAGCAACTTGTTATACTACTTTAAGCAGGGATGAGATTTCCAACTTTTTGCATACCAGTATAATCTTAGAGAAAATGTTGTTCTGCTAAATCGCAAAGATTTTCCGATTAAATAAAATAACATTTTCTCTAAGATTATATTGGTATGCAAAAAGTCAGGAAATCTCATCCCTGTTTAAGATAAATTTAATAACTTCAACTTATGGAAGAGTGTCAAATACTCTTACATGTAAATATGAGTTTATCAAGTTAGTTTCTTTTACATCTTTTTACCGGGTGTCCTAAAAAGGACTGACTGATTTTAAAATTCAGTGGCTTGGAAACGGTGGCAGATATTTAAAATATTCTTGCAGGAGCGTTATGTATTATGTCAGGAGTATTTTTACTGTGATTCTCGAATTTAGTTCGAATTACAAACAATAGATAGCGCTGCCAGCAATATGTGCTATATTTAGGCCCGATTTTTGGTACTTCGGGACCCATTCAATACATTTTAATCTCCTTTTATGGCATGGGAGAAGAGAAAAGCCAAAAATCCCGCTTGTATTTAGCACCTATTACTTGCAACGCCATCTATTTTGTAATTCGAACTAAATTCGATAATCACAAAAAAAAAAAAAAAAAAAAAAAAAAAAAAACTCCTAACATTATACATAACTTTCCTGCAAGAATGTTTTAAGTATCTGTCACCGTTTGCGAGTTAATGAATTTTAAAATCAGTCAGTCCTTTTTGGGACATCCTGTAAGTTGTACTACACACAACATAATATCAAATCAAATACATTCTACTTCACAAGTAAAAAGTGTTTTAAAATAAATCTAAAAAGATGTCAATTTTGGGTTTGTTTTCATATTTACTCAAAGTTAAAAGAGAAAACTTTGAATACAGAAGAAAATTTTGCTCAAGACAGAAATGATTATTTTCAACCACTAAAAGTTTAAATAATTAAGTTCTACAATCTATAAAAATAAAAATATTATTTCTTAATTTTTCAACTACTTCTCAGCAGTGAAAGTACGCTTGAAATTATTGAATATTAAAGACGTGAATTATCACTTTGATAACTAAGCGTAAAACTAACAGAGTGAAAAATGTCCAAGCGGGGAATCGAACCCGGACCCCTGCCGGGTTCTATTCCCGGATTGGACATTTTTCACTCTGTTAGTTTTACGCTTAGTTATCAAAGTGATAATTCACGCCTTTAATATTATTTCTTATTTAATAGTGGTTGAGGTTAGCTTTGCGAAAGCATTGAGTTCTGTGTGTTCAAAATAAAATTTGTTTTTCAGAGAGTTTAGTAGAATCTTTTAAAGATGAAATTTGTATCTTGTATTTGAAAATTTTCAGATATGGAATTGGGGAAAAAAAGTAAATATTTTATAAATTAATATATGGATTTGGGAACCCCTTAAGGTCCGGGGCCATTGGGCAGAGTCCCGATTTGCCCATGCGATAATAAGGGTCTGGGTAGACTTGCGATAATAAGAGCCTGGGTAGACTTATTACACAGTGCGTTTTCGACCGTTTTTCTCCAGTAAAACCTGTTTATGAGCAAATACCTAATATTTTCTGTCAAAGGATAATACGTGTGATTACAGTTTTAAGGCTCATTTTTACTGTGATCCAAATTTGCCTAAAAGTCTCAAAATGTATATGATTTTGTTTAAACGCGTTTTATCCAAACGCCAACAAAGATAACTTTTTTTTGTTTGAATTTGATAAAATCTCGTACATCTCCAGGTGTTTGGACTCAGTAGTCACTCTACCTTCAACGTATGTTAAGTTTTATTGCAAAAACCATTAATAATATTTTAAATTGTCGTTAAACTTGTTTAAGCATCTTTAGAAGTATGATGTCTTATCCAGAAACAAACTTGTGCAGGAATTAACAAAGAGAATAATCTATCAAAGATTGTATCCACAGTCACTTGGACTCATGCATCACGAAGGACTTTGAAAAATTAGACCACAGTATCATATAAGGTGCGTATACATTCTTACTACAATCTTTGAATAAAAAAAAATTTCTCCTTGTTTAATCGTATAAAAATATTACAAATTCTACGAATAAACAAGGCGACTCCAGGTGCTTACGATTTTGATGTTACATAGAAATTTTCTAATCTGGAATAATGGTTTATGACTCCTTGGAAATTTTAAGGAATCACCTTGGTCATATAACCTTTATGAAATTACACTACATAGATTTCGATTTTAAACTATGTAGGGTACGCATAAAAAATTAAAGTAAATAAATAAATAATAAAAACACTGCAATGAAATCTTATCACTTATGAATGTATCATAATCAGGGTCCGACAAACCCCGGGAAACTAAAAAATTCCTCTTGACGACTAACTTTTTTGCCTACTTATTATTTTACCTACTTATTTTTTTTTCCTTTAACCAAAAAAAATCCATGTGCGAAAACATTTATTTTTAATAGCGCGATTATTTGCAGTGGAAGAAAATATACCATACCAGCGCTATAACTCTCCCTAATTTTTCAGAAATCAAAGTTTTTGCTAAGCCAAACTAAAGTGCATGCTGAAAGAACATTGCTTCGATTAGAAAACTTTAAAACTACTCCAGCAGAAAATGAAAAAAAAATTATGTTTCATTAAGTGGAATGTACCAAAATGTACAATTGTCAGATATATCTCACAAAAATGACAAAATGGACAAATGCTATTTCAAATCAAAATCTCAAAGGCATTGTTAATTTATCTATATAATTTCTTGTTGGGAATTAAAAGTAAAGATAATAATTTGTCTACTGTTTTAATGTTTAATTTCATAGTTTGTTTCTATTTAATTTTTACAATGTAAAAGTTTTATTATCTTAAAATTTTTGCTCAGTTTGATTTTTTTATTGAATAGTTAACTTGTTCACTGCAAAATGACGCAGAGATCACGCAAAAATAGCCAAATACGATTATGAATAGCCAGTGTTCCATTTTGCAGTGAATGCGTTAATGTCTGATGAGAAATGATTCTTCAAACAGAATTTTTCCTGGTGCCTAAGAATTTTCAACTTTTATCAGTCCCTGATCATAATAATGCTTAATTGTGGCCATAAATATCAGTGTTAACTAAATAACAAATGCTGCATGCATTAATAACTAATAAAAATGAATATTTTTTTCATTCTAGAATTGTAGTAAGGTGGTATGTAAAACGTTTGTTTATTGAAATATTCAAATAATGCAGAATGCCAAAATCATACAAACTTCATTTGAAAAATTTACTTAAAGAGTTCTAATTTTACAATGCGTTACAACTAGATTTTTCAAACATTACTAGGGTTAATACTTAAAACATATATTCTGTAGAATATTCTAATTAGGCCTAATATAGCCAATTGTTTTATTGACGTCTCCCATGTCGATGCTTCATGAATGATTGGAAAAATAAAAGACTGACTCTTTTCTTATTTTCAAAAATCACTGTAAAACATTTATGTAACGTTACTCCATAGAATTGGAGACAGCCTTGCTGCCTTCATTTTATGGAGTAATTTAACCGATATAACTAGTGTTACGTTGCACTAATGTGTAATATTATACCAGTTATATCGGTTTAAATTACACTATTATATAAGTTAAATTACTCCATAAAATTGGAGGCAGCATGTTGCCACCAATGTTATAGAGTAACGTTGCATAAATTTTTTACAGTGTGCTCGTTATCTGTGAATTCGTTTTTTTATCAGTTTAATTCCAATCAATTAATGCGTTCAAATCAACTAATAAATACCAGAGACCTAGTTCAATTGATCACGTACGTCATGAGTAAAATAAATAATACTACCTACATTCAAATCCTACAGATATGTACATTTACGTACGTCGCAAATAATATTCAACATAAAATTATTTAAAAAAGCTCACAATCAAAATGCAAAATCAATTAAATATGGTTTTATGTAAAATGTTGAACTTTTTTTTTTTTTTTTTTTTTTTTTTTACTTACAATCCACGTAATAATGCAAGAAAGAAAAATCATGCGTGAAACATAGATTATGAAACACTTTCCATCACTTCCAGAATACTTTAACAAAAATTCGCACTTTAAGTAAGACACCCAAGTAAGCATTTTATAAAATGCATTGCACATTTGATAACCAGATCTCAACTGTGAAGGTTTCTCGTTAATGGTGAACGCTTATGTGCACTATAATTACTAAGTATCCCTTTCTAGAACACTCACTATTTATTACTAAATTACAGAAACATATACTAACATCAATCTAAACATAATACTACATATTCAATATTTTTTATCCAGTTCTCTTGTTTTTACCATTGCTAATGTCTGTAAGTAAAAGTTGTTATTCACGTGTTGCCATAAAAGTATGTAATGTTAATTTTGAATACACGACAGTTTCCTTCCCTTTCAAATTAACAGCACAATCTTTTTGGTGGTTTCCGGATCCTTTTAGATCTTCTTAGCTGCATTGGATTGCGAACAACTTGTGGTGTGCCAACTGGAAAAGATACGGCTGTTGGCAATAATGGAGGCAACTCTTTGGTGGTATCCATGATGCCCTAGGTGGCTCAGTCGACGCTGCGTCTGTCTCCGTTGATGTCATTGTTGTATCAGATAGTTCATTCATATTTACTACTCTCGGTCTATATTGAACATCATTGTCTACTTCTTCGCCTGCTGATCGAAATTGGTCGACATGTCGCCTAACCATATTACCTTCCGCATTTATGGTATAGTATAATTTACCATCTCGGCTGATGATACGACCTAATTTCCATTTGGCATTAGCTTCAGTGTAATCTCGAACGGATACTTCATCGCCCACTTCAAAATACCGATCATTAAAATATATATCCTTCCTAATCTTGTTCTGAATTCTTTCTTTAGGGTTAGGAATTAAGAGGTCAATTCTCGTACGAGTCTCTCTTTTTAAGAACATACTTGCTGGAGACTGCATGGTAGTCATATTGGGTGATTTCCTATATTGTAACAAAAAACATTTAATCTTTTGATTGATACTACCAGGGTACTTTTGCACTGCTCGAAGATATTGCTTCAAAGTATGTACATAACTTTCTGCTTGACCATTGCTGAAGGGCTTGAAAGGGCACACGTTTTATGTATAACTCCATTATTTGCATAAATTTCTGGAACTCATGTGATGAAAACTGCGGTCCATTGTCACTGACTAACATGACTGGCAATCCAAAACGAGCAAAACAATCTCTTAGTCATTCTGCTGTTTTTAAGGCAGTTGTTGATTTCATGGAGTTGATTTCGAGCCATTTTGAATGTGCATCCACAATTAATAAAAACGTATGCTCAAAGATTAGCCCAGCAAAATCAACATGAATTCTTTCCCATGGAGAACTTGGATACTCCCATGGTGTGTTTTTGACCTTGGAGGATCATCCTTAATCCTTGAACAATCAGTACAGTTTTAACATCTTCGATGTCTTTATCTATGTTTCTCCAATTGACATAGGATCTAGCTATTGCCTTCATTTTTACGACTCCCAAATATCTCTGATGAAATTCTTCCAAAACCTTGTTATGACATTTTTTTAGGTACACAAACTCTTTGGCCGTACATAATGCAACCATCCTGGAGAGTATATTCGCATTCCTTCCCTTTTAAAGAGGTCTCCTTGTATTAAGCATTCAGCAAAGGTGCCAAATCTTTGTCAACTGCAGTTTATCTTCCTGTTATTGGAAGAGTTTCAATTTGGGAAAGTTGAAAAACTGAAACTTCATCTTTTAATTTTAAATCTTCAGATCTTAAGGGTAATTGTGAAAGACAATCTGCATCACCCTGGTCCTTAGTATTTCGATAAATTATGTCGAACTGATAAGTCTGCAATGCAACCTATAGCATAATGCAAAAGTCTTGTAGCAGACAAAACTGAAAGACCCTTTTTGCCAGCTAAAATTGCTACGAGAGGTTTGTGATCTGTAATGAGAGTAAATCTATTTCCTTTAAGGTAAAGATAAAACTTTTTTACTGCCCAAACTAGAGCTAAAGTTTCTTTATCAATTTGTGAGTAGCGTTGTTCGGTTGGCGAAAGTGTTCTTGAAGCAAATGCAATAGGCCTCTAAGAATCATCTGGAAATCTGTGGGAGATCACTGCACCCAAGCCGACTGGAGACGCATCAGCTGCAAGAAAAATAGGAAGTTTGAGGTCGTAGTGTGCTAATACTCTATCCGAACAGATTTCATTTTTTATATTTTGGACTGTTTCTTGACACTTTTTATCCCACTTCCAATGAACACTTGTTTTAGTTAAGTTATGCAATGGATATGCTAAAGTAGCAATTTTGTCTGAGAATCTGGAGTAAAAGTTAACTAATCCCATAAAAGCTTGAATTTCCTGAACATTCTTAGGAATTTTAGCATTCTTAATTGCAGAAATCTTTTCATCTTTTTTAGATAATCCTTGGGCATTTATCTTAAATTCCAAAATTTCAATTTCATTTTGGAAAAATTTGCTTTTATTTTTATTTATTCTCAATCCATGTTGACGACATCTGTCGAAAAATTTCCGTAATCTTCACAAATGTGTCTGTAAATCTGTTGCTGCGATCCGTGCATCATCATAAAATACTTTTACTCCTAAATCATGAAATACACTTTCAATATATTTCTGCCAGATAGCAGGTGTTGAATTAACTCCATACATCAATCTTGTGCATTCGTAAAGTCCTTTATGGGTATTAATCGTTAATAATTTTTGATTGTCAGAGTGAACCTTCATTTGTAAATAAGCTTGACTAAAGTCAATCTTTGAAAATATCTTACCATCACTGAGCTAAGCAAAAATTTCTTCTGTTTTTGGAAGAGGATGTCTTTGAATTCTTAGATTTTTGTTAAGAATGACGGAATAATCAGCACATAATCGAATTTTTCCATTTGCTTCAACTACTGGTACTACTGGAGTCGCCCAATCTGAAATATTACATTTTTTAATAACTCCATCTTCCTCAAGTCTTTCTAATTTCTATTCAACACGCTTTTTTTATTGCAAAAGGTAATGATCTCGGTCTGCAAAAAACTGGAAAGGCATCCGGTTTTAACTCAAGACTACATTCATAATTTTTTATTTCGGCCAATTTTTCATGAAATACCCCTGCGTATTCTTCTAACAGTTTTGTAAGATTTCCCTGTTCAATAACTGTAAGAGCTTTTATTCTCGCACAATCTAAATTGATTTTATACATCTATTCCCAACCCAAGATGGTGTCTAAGTTTTCTTCAACAATATACAAATTTAAGTACTCTATTTGATTCTTATATTTTACTTTAACAGTTGAGTAACCCACTGGTTTAAGGATTTCACCGTTGTAGGCCTTAAATTTCAAGTCCGTAGGGCAGACTTTCTTCTTCGAAATCTCTTTAAATTTCTTCAAACTCATTACCGGTACCGTAACGCCCGTATCAATTTCCATTTCAACAGATTTACCTTCAATTTCAATAATTACTATTATAAGAGATCTCTTAGGAAATTCTTCTTTGATAGAAATGTTCTCAACTTCTAAACTATGAAGTGGAACTAAATTTTAAACTTCTGTTTCGTTTATATGAAACTGTTTTTGTTTCACAAATCTGGTTGGTTTAGCCTCTTTAGCAAAGTAATAAGCTCGTTCAATGTGACCAATACGTTGGCACGCTCTGCATTTACTAGTTTTAAACTTATATTTACAGTTATATTTATTATGATCTGATCCGTTACATCTAGAACAATATACCGCGTTATTTTTCTTTTGTGTATTCTTAGGTTGTGATGTTTTATTTTTTCCATTATATACACCAACAGCTTTAATTCCTTGAGGCTTATTCATTATATCATTAACTCCTTTAGTAGATCGTTCCATTGCTAAAGCGATCTTAATAGTTTTATCGATATCGATATCGTCTTCTTCAAACAGCCTATCTAAGATTGACTTATCTCGCAAACCACTAACGAAGACATCTCTCAACATAGTATTCAACATAATTTGATTGTACTTGCAAAGAATTGCTAAAGAGCAAAGTTCAACAAGATAAGAACTAATGTTTCCCCCTTCATTTTGTTTCCTGTTCAAAAACATATGTCTGCTAGGTAGAGTTCAAATGCTCTTGTAAAATCTTTTTAAGCATTTCATATTCCTGATCACTGGGATTCTGTGGAGCAAGAAGATTTTTGATCGATTTAACAGATTTTCTCCTTAGGTACATTTTGTATGTTTAAAAATGCTTCAAACCTATCCATGAAAGTATCGAAACTTTCTAATGATTCATCATATTTCTCGAATTGCACATTAGAAACCTTATTATTCTTTAGGGTACTTTTCCCTTTTAGCACACCCATTAACGCTTTATTTTGTTTAATTAATTCTTCAACCAATTTTTCCATTTGTACAGAATAATAAGAAATTCCTTACCTCGGCAGTCTTCCGAAATCATGGAAGTAGTCTAATGTATCAATATTCATAAACTTGATGAATAAAAGCCTCGTCGCCAGTGTGAAGGTTTCTCGTTAAAGGTGAACGCTTATGTGCACTATAATTATTAAGTAATTATTCATTTCTAAAACACTCACTATTTATTACTAAATTACAGGAACAAATACTAACATCAAACATAATACTACATATTCCATATTTTTTTCCCAGTTCTCTTGTTTTTACCATTGCCAATATCTGTAAGTAAAAGTTGTTATTCACGTGTTGTCATAAAAGTATATAATGTTAATTTTGAATACACGACATCAACAATTACCGTACATTGCCGGAATAATACTTCAATTCTTTTGTGCAGCACTGTATTTGATTTAGAGATATGTTTATTCTACATAATATGCTAAAAGTAATTTAATAAGAAAGGGCATAATAGGCTGAAAATTCACCTTGGGCAATTTCTTCCAATAGACAGAAATATAATTAAATTCTTCTGCACAGCCTTACCTACAAAATTCTAGACACGCCACATAATCCAGCTCATTGTGTGACCCTGAATATGATTTTATTTATATTCTACGAACGTCTCTTTATTCTAAATAATGTTCAGGTTCAAAATACATAACTAAATTTAAAACCACATTTAAGCAATTCACGCATATGCTCAGTAATGCTTACGAATTATTTCGTGTATTCCTATACAGGGTGTCCACTCGCAACGGTGTTCAATGGCTAATTCCTAAACCGTTAGTCATAGACATATAGTTCCAGTTACAAAAATGTTTTAAATGAGGTAAGGAAGTATAAAAGCGATTTGGTTCAATAAAAAAATTTCTTTAAAAATTACGAAATTGAAATTTTTATACGGTCCTCCGGTCCTATAAATTATATTTAGTAAAACTTTGCTGTTACACTGACAAGTAAGACAAAAAAAAAAGTCCCGTTATTCTACGATTAAAATTGACCGAGTAATAGCTATTTAAAGTTGGAGCATATTTTTTGCTGCAAATTAGGGGTCATTCACAAATTCAGAAGAAATATAATTTCGTCAGATATAATAAAAAAAATGGTTGAGAGTAAAATTAACATTGCAATATAAATTTGAAATATTTAATCATTCAACATATTAATGAAAAATATACAATTTGTAATAAACATATAAGTAGGAGAAAACGAACAGAATTTTTGCTAAATAAAATGATGAAAATTAACAGCCTCAATTGACAAAATGATACATATTTTAAAATTCTATTAGATTACTCTAGTCTGCAAAAGTTGGGTTATGTCATGATTTTTAGCTTTTGATAATTGATTCTTATGTATTCTGTACCGCTGAATCCGAAATTGACTTTCATTTTTTACCATCACATAAAGATTTTTTGCAAATCGCAAATTGAGTTAAAAAAAGAAAAAGTAGCGAAAATTTGATTGTTGTGTTTTTAACTTTTGATAATTGACTTAATAGCCGGTATAAGCAAAAAAATTGAATAAATTATTGAATTAAATAAAATAAAATAAAAAAGTTTTACATCTGTTTTATAGTATTAGATTTTCGCTATATTTTAATTTTGACATTTACGATTTGCATAAAAAAATTCTAACGTGATGGTTAAAAATGAAGGTCATTTTCAGATTCAGTGCTAAAAAGTACATAAAAATAAATTATCAAAAGTTAAAAAACACGGCCATCTCCTTTATTTTATAATATCCGATTTTTGTTATTTTTTAACTTTGACAATTTATGATTTGCGAAAAATCCTGACATGATAGTTAAAAATTAAGGTAATTTTCGGATTCAGTGCAAAAAAAAATGCATAAAAGTTTAAAAAAACACAACCATCGCAGTCTTGTGTTATCTAATCTAAAACTTTTTCTTAAACTTCTTGGCGGTAATCTATCCGAAATTTTTTGTGTTATCCTGTAAAATAATTATAAATGGTAACCACCGAAAATCATAATAATATTATATTGTCACCGGATTTACGTCAGTATATAAAATTTAATCTCGATCGGATATTTGAAAGTGAGTTAGAGTGCAAATTTTGAACTGGAAAAACATACATACGATCGTTGAAGTTAAATAAAAACTTATAAAAATAATATAATTTTTATTAAAAGAAATCATGAAAAGAAACAGTCTCGAATCCTTACAAAACAAAGCATATGTTAAAATACAATTATTTTAACCAATCTGAAACTTAATAAAAGTTAACTCAATCGTAATACTTGATCACCCATCCAAGGCCTTCCCTAGAATATGTCATAGGTGATATTCCCCTCGGAGGAAAAAACGTGAACAAAAGTCCCTGTCAGTATCAGTCAAACCAAAACCAAGACAACAGGTCCGGAAACAACGGGTCCTAATTAACTACAAATCAAAAAAATACAAATCAAGTACCCTAGCACGCTTGATAAATTATCTGTAACTTAGAAAATATTGTATATTTTTTAATAACCCAAATATCAGTAAACTAGATGAACGTATATACAGTTATTTAAAGACAATTTACAGAATACAATTGTCTGGTAACTAAATTATATGAACAAACTATGACATAAAATAATAGTTTGTTCATATAATTTAGTAATATTTATCGTAATACAATCGTAATACTTGTACGATTTTTTTTCAAAGCGCACATACATGAAATAAGTTCTTCGAATACTTTAAGCACTTGGTATATGACCCCTCAAAGCATGGCCGAACTCATTTGTGTTCAGGTGCATAAAAGTGGTGTAAGTCATGCATTTTTTAAGTTTCATAACTTGGTCAATTTTAGTATTATATGAACGGGACTTTTTTTTGTCTACTTGTTAGTGAAATAGAAAAATTTTACTAAATATAACTTATAGGACCAGGGGACCGTATAAAAAATTAAATTTCGTATTTTTTTTTAAAGAAATGTTTTTATTGGGCCAAATCTCTTTTAAAATATTACTTTACTGCATTTAAATGATTTTTTAATTGGAACTATATGTTTATGACTAACGGTTTTGAAATTAGCCATTGGACACCGTTGAGAGTGGACACACTGTATATTATTTATAACATTTACGCACAATACGTAGTGTGTAAAATTTAGTTTAACTTAAAAGCGCATACCATAACTGAAAACGCCCTTCCAGCAGATATCGATAATAAACACTACTTCGGATACAGTGCAATTTCTGAAATCTTCTGTAATGTGTCTCTGTAAAAGAGCGATAAATGCTAAGCACATCATATTCGATAGAAAGTCTCTTGTAGAAAACCTGAGTAATATGTATAAATTTCTTTATATTTCAAACAGAGCAATATTTTTAAAAGACACTGCGAACAATTTTTCAGTGTTGCGGTTCCCAACCCATGTGGCCCACTTGTGGGGCCGTGAGGACCGTGGTACTGGGCCGTAGAATCTCTGGGTCTAATACTGGTTTTTCGGGACGATTCACTACAAAAGCACTGACTGTTGATCGCTGGGCTTACATTCGTCAGTCATCAAGGTCAACGCTCTTCTCCCTCCGACATTCTTCACCCTTCTCTCCACCACGTCCGCATTCTGCGCTTTTATTATTGACTCCTTTGTCAGTGGCTGTGGTTTTCTGTTGATGTATCATATCGTTATATGTACTAAGAGCTACTATTACTTCACGTCAATATGGATGCTTGGTTTCAGACGGGGTCTTGTCGTAAGACGAAGTTGACAAGTGATGAAGGGACTTCTAAATCTGTTTCTACAAATAGTGAGTTTGAAATGAAGGCGAAATCCACTCTAAGTTGTAAAAAAAATAGCAAGGAAAACTAAAATATATTTTCGTAAATATAACCCTGATTTTTTTAAATGTGGGTTTGTGTTTTCTGGTTCTGAGGAAGATCCTATGCCTCAGTGTGTGATTTGTTTCGAAATGCTAGAGACTGTTTGGAGAAAAACTCCAGACTGTTTGGTGTTTTGTGTGATGAAATGGGCAGTGAACACAAACAGCTTCTACTTCACTGCGAAGTTCGGTGGCTGTCGAGAGGCAAAGTGTTGACAAGATTGTTCGAACTCCGTGATAAACTCACGGTTTTCTTGATGGAGGGAGATTATGATGGAAAACTTGCAAATTCCTACTTAGACTGTGTGACCAATGAAAACTGGTTGAAACGGTTGGCATATTTGGCGGATATTTTTGGTTCTCTCAATGGTCTTAACTTAACTCTGCAGGGCAAGGACGCTCATAAGTTTTTGTGCAAGACAAAATACCAGCAATGATAAAGAAACTTCAACGATGTGCTCAAAAAGTGGAGCAAGATTCCTTCGACGCATTTCCAGTCCTACATGATTTGCTTGAAACCAACGAAGTCAAAATTGATAAAACAACAGCTACAACTATAAAAGAACACCTCGAATCTTTGGCCTTTAACCTCAGGTAATTTAAAGTTATTTAATTTTCTTAATTTTATTCTATTATTTTTTAATAAGTGTAATTGAAAACATTTATTTTCCTAAAACAGTAACTTTTTTAAAAATTAGTAAATTTTTTAAACAGTAACTTTTTTTTAAATTAGCAAATTTTTCAAATAGTACCTTTTTAAAATTAATAAATTTTAGTTACTTGTCTTATACTTTTATTAATCATTCATATGAATGAGAAATCTACCAACACTAACTGAAGCAGTAATTAAGCCTTTTCATATATTTTAGGACCTTCTTCCCCGAAATTGAAGATGAAATATAATGGATCAGAAACCCCTTTGAAGAAAATTACTTAAAAAATTTTAAATTATCTTCAAATGACGAAGACTCGTTAATTGAACTACCATGTGACCAGACTTTAAAATCGATTTTTAAGACAACACCACTGGTCTCATTTTGGATACAAGTTCAGCAAGACTATCCAGCTATTGCCAAAATTGCACTGAGACACTTGATGGTCTTTTCTACAACCTATCTATGTGAATGAGCCTTTTCAACTTTAGCTTTTTTTAAAAATAAATATAGAAATAAAATGAATGCCGAGAGTGATTTGAGAGAAAAACTATCCAGTTTCAATCCAGATATTGACATTATCGTCGAGGACAAACACTGTCAAAAATCCCATTCAGGGTTTTCTTTTTAATCATTGTTTTTTTTTTTTTTTTTAGTTTTTATATAATTGTGATAGCTAAGTGAATACAATAAATAAAGTTATTTTCTTTATAAAAAATATTTTTTTCTTTATGTACAGCATCTTTTACTAGTTACTGACATAATATATATATATATATTCGTCATGTGTATATACTATATTATATAGGTGTCTATTTGTCATATTTTAAACTTGTATATTAAGTAGTTAGTGGTCCCCAAAGTTATTTTTACAAAATTGGTGGTCCGCACAACTAAAAAGGTTGGGAACCGCTGGTGTAGACCATTATGTAACTGAATTCTTTTGTGAGGCCCTGTAAAGGCTTTACGCTCCATATTCTGCAGAAAGCATGTTTTAGTGCACCTGAGCAATTCCTATCGATATCATTATGTTTCTAATAGTATAAAATGATTAAAAATACATCGTAAAGGATTTTTCCCCATAAGTCTTAATAAAAAAGAATTATTTTGAGATATACATCATTGAAGTTCACTACAAGATGCTTACTTCAGATGCGTATCTCTTATTTATAAGTATCTGTAAACGAATTATAAGTGCTACGCATACCATATTCTACAGTAAACATCTTGTAGTGAATTTCAATTATGTATGTCTCAAAATAATTAGTGTATCTGTAAGTGAATTATAAGTGCTACGCATACCATATTCAACACAATGTTGTATATCTCAAAATAATTCTTGCATCTGTAAGCGAATTATAAGTGCTAAGCATACCATGTTCTACAGTAAGCATCTTGTAGTGAACAGTGAACTTCAATGATGTATATCAATTTCAATATGTTTGAAATAGCATACCATAATTAAAATACACGGCAAAGGATTTTTCCCGCATAGACCATTATGTAACGCCTACACATTATTCTCAATACAACCATGTTAAGAATAAGTTTGAATAATGTATAGGGAAGACTAGGGAGGGTTGACCATACGGGAGGCTTAACCCACCCATCAGTTTTCATATTTAAAAGAATTTCACAGTTCATCAATAGGTGTCAAGCAAAGCTACTAAAATGCTCAAACAATAGTCTTTGTTTCATACAGATAATCGAAATATGTGTGGAAAAAATCAATTGTGAAGGAGTTTTACCCTAAAAATTGTGTTTTTTAGAAATATTTTGTAAGCTTTTTTCAGATAAAATATATCATAGAAATTTAAGTAAGTAGGTTTTAAGTACTGCAGAAATATCGAGCTTTCATTCCTGGCATAAAGATTGTACAGTAAGTTAGGCTTAACATATCAATGTGCTTTTCTTTAGAAAGGGGATATGTGGGAGGTTTGACCCAGTCAATGTAAGGGAGGGTTGAACAGATGCTCAAGTCTCCCTTAATTAAGTGGTTTTGGAAATCGTTTTATTATACACTGTGCAAAATGAAAGGTAAATGGTTATTAAAAAAAATGTACATTTATTCTGTAAAGCTACAGTAAAATGGGGTGATGGTAAAGAAAATGTTTAAAACTGATTAAAGAAAGATGTGAAAAATTGCTATAGTATCCACTGCAAGAAAAAATGTAATGAAATATAAATGGGGAAGTTGATAGGAACTTTTTTCCATTTAAATATTGCTTACAATAGATACACTGTAAAAAAAAAAATTCCCTTACTTTACACCAAAAAGGGTGGCAACTAAGTTGCCACCCCAAGTGGTGTAATGAAATTCCATTTGTAAACTGGTGTAATGAGCCACCAGCTATCAAATGGTGTAAACAAACACCACTTTTAGTGGCAACTTAGTTGCCACCATTTTTGGTGTAAATTCACGCTACTGCTTATCTGGTGTAAATTTACACTACTGCTTATTTAGTTTGCACTTTAACAGTAAAATAAAAAACAATTTAAAAATTACATTTTAAATCTAATGCAATCATAATTTACAAAAAATAGTTTAACGCAAAGGGGCTGCTAAACATTATTTTAACTGTGATAATTTATCATCTCAATTAAACATTTATTTTAAACATTTTAGTTTTGGTAAACAACGAAATTTCCTCACAAATCATTCGTTCGTTACATCTGGATTTACGTCACGTGTACTTGACTCTTTAAAAAAAAAAAAAAAAACTCAGCGTAGGCCTGACTGGTTTTCGAATAAATAGTCTAAGCAAATTAAAATAAACATACCATAAATACAACTAAACATTGCAAATTGTACAAAAATCAGATACAGAGAGCTAAAAAACACCAAACTCTCACGCGCTAAAGAACAATTTTTATCACTTTTAAAATTCAAATTAAAAATACTTAACGGCATAATTAATTAATAAACACTACACCGCTAGAAAGCTTGAACTTTAAGCTTTTAAAAGATACTAATAGATAAGCAAAATGATAAGGTTTAAATAGTTAAAAAAGGGCAAAACAAAGTAAACAAAACGCGTAACGCTATGGGAAAGCGATCTGAGACAAAAATTTTTATACCAAATTTCATGATTTTTTAAACATATCTAAACTCAACCCAGGAATACACGGTGGGTGGTCATAGGCGTAACTAGAGGGGGGCCGGGTGGGCCGGGCCCACCCCAGAAATTCAAATTCAATTGATAATGTTATGATTGTGATATAGTCAAAATTTTAATTTTCGAATATTTGAAAGGTTACACGAACAAATATATTATATATTTCTGATTTGAGAATTAATGTAATTAAAGCAGTGCACTCGTGTATGTGAATGTGTGTGAGAGGGGGTGGGGGCGTGCCAAAGAAGCAACAGTTTAGTCCAGAGCCCACCAAATCTGAGCGAAAGTTTTCTTTTCTTCCCAGAGTTAATGAAAAAAAAAAATCATTTCTGAGAAGTCCAGTTTACTAATCTTTCAACAAGGTCATAAAATGTCATCTGCTGTAGTCAGAGCAGGTCGGGGGGCAGGGGCCAGGATTGCATGCAACTTTACCTTTATAAAATAATGACTGAATTTTTTTTCTATTTTCTTCGGAACACTCCGGGTTAGGGAAATTTACCACGGGGAACAATTCTAAGAAGTGATAATTAACCTCCACCCCTTTCGGACAAATCCGGATATAGTTGTCAAATCGTTGATCCATTAATTTTCCAAGAGGATCTATGAGGACACCTTGGGCTTCCTTTGAGGATTTGCTATTTCCCTCTTGTAAACGTGTGGGGTAATTTAAGTTTCCCTGCATAATTATCAGCTCACAAATAAATTCTGTACTTTAAAATACGGGAACCTTTTTTGTGTTATTGCCATGAGGCACTTTATTTCAAGTTCCAGAGTGTAATTTTGTGAGTAATTTTTTTCTTACCAGATCTTTGATATTTTGTATAAGTGCTTGTTGGAATGTTATGTAACACAAATGAAATTGCCAGAAAATTGAAATGAAAGCTTTTTCATATAAATTTAATTTTTGTTTTTTTTATTCTTGGTAGCATACATTTAATAGATTAACAGATGCGCATTAAACTCTCTCGGAAAAACTTATCATCATTTAATTTCCAAACATAAAAATTATTAATAATATTTAAATTATTTGATATTTAAATATTAAACGCTAATAAATAATGTATCAAATCTTAAAAACATCCTGGTATTTGAGTTTTACTATATGATAGAATATCTCATAACATCTTCATAAAAAAAATAAACAAAATTTTGAGAAAATATAACATAACACCTTCTTCCGCAAAAATCTTTAATTAATGTCATTTGTCATTTAATATATTGATAGAGATAGAAATTGGTCAAATCTAGTCTTTTTTTATTTAAATGTATTTAGAATTTATATTGTTGTAGTAGTTATCGTTGAGGAAAGAGTAGATGCTTAATGATGAACACAACATATTGAGTTAAATTGTCTTAGAATCTTTCATTAGGTAATAGAATTTCAATTCATCAACAGCACCAATTTAGATACCATTTCAGCCCATGTCTCGGTCTGGTGAAATACAGAGAAATTTTTAGACGATCTGGGAATGACATATTTTTTTAGTTTTAATATCATGTTCAGATTAAAACACATTTGCTGCACCCGACCTGATTTATTGACTACTAGCTGCGTTGCCCGGGGACCGTTATAGTACTCAGGGCCGAAACTAGACTTTTTTGCATCCTGGCCAAAGATAGACTTTGGCGCCCTCCCCTTCTCAGCAAAGTATATTTACAAAAAGAATTTTACTAATTTTCTAATAACCGACTTAATTTAAAATTTAGAATATGTAATCATAAAATATGTAGTACTGAACTACGTAATATGCTTTGTCAAATATTCATTAAAATCTTGTAAACGGAATCGAAAATAATTCTACTTTAAATAGGATCCTCATGCCATATCATCCTTAAATTCTTCTATGCTTTGGCATAATCCAGACAGGATTATTTTAACAATTCCGTGTTAAACATACATGCGAAAAAAATCGACACACAAAATCTACATTTGGCGCCCGGGGCACATGCCCCCTCTGCCCCCCTCTCTAGTTTCGGCCCCGATGGTAACTTTAAACAAAACTCAAGTTTTTATGACTTTATATCTTTTGAAATTTTTTTTAATGAACCTAGTTTCGGGCATGGTAAGTAGAACACTACTTACTACACTACTACTTGTGTTCTACTTACCGTGGTTTCGGGGGCCCCATTTGCCTTCCGCAGAGCGTAGTGTGTTTGCAACAAATCTCTTTCCGAACGAACATGTGACCTGGATCCCCGCTACCTAAGACAGCATGTACCCGGAGTGCTGCGCACGTGCCGGAGACAATCGAAAACAAAGTTGAGTGAGCCAAACCTCGTAGTAATCAACCCCATAGAACCCAAAAGAAAAAAAACCCGCACCAGTAATGTTCTAAAATGTTGTTAACTAAAGTCTAAGATAAGTTCTCATGATACAGACCTTGTCAAATACCCAATCTATCATGCATCCGGGGATGCGGGACATAGATCCCGGGCTCCTCGGCTAAATATCTTCGAATCATAATACAGAAAGTTGCTGAATTGTCATCTAAGTTGAATGAACCAAATACCGAAATTGAGCCCTTAGAACCCAAGGAAAAAACGCGTCCCCAAGTGGTGGAAAATACTCTCTTGTAAATTTCACCAATTATTTTTAGCATTAACACGATATTTAATAAACAGATGAAATCCCTTATCTAACTGAAGTTTTAGCTGAGGTATAAAGAAGGATCGGGCCCAGGAGGCCAAGGTTTTAACTGAAATGTAGTTGGGTAAAAGAAAATGTTTAGTAGTTTTAAAGCAGCTGAGGATGCTAGAACTATGTTTAAGAAAATTGTAATAGAATCGAATCAATTTTAAAGAAGCTGCAACAAAGACCCAGAGAAAGAGATTAATATTCAAAATTGGTGGTAGCTGAAATTTGAGAATTTTTTTGTTCATGTAGGCTGGAGCACTTAAGACGTTGTTAGGAAAAGAAAAACGAATGAATTGGACCATTTTTAAGGAAATTATAATAAAGGACCCAAAAGGGGCCAACTGAGAGTTAAGAGCAGGGCCGTAACATGAAAACGGGTTAAAAGGTCTTAGCACTTTAGTTCTTCAATTAGTCAAAGTTAAGCATAGGGTATGAATTAATCATTATAAAAAAAAATTCTTTAAATGCGGAACAATGGGGGGAGAGTGTTTAAAAAAGGGTCCGAGGGTCCCAGTAAAAATAAGAGGGTGATTTTCCGGCTAGAGGAGCCCAAGACTCAACTTTAAAATTATGCTTTGAGAAGGCGAGAAAATTGAGGGGTGAAAGATGCATGGCACACAAAAAGTTCAAGGGGTCCCGGACCAGGGCCCTAGGAAGCCCCAGGATTTTAACTGAAATGTAGAAACGGATGAATAACTAAATGGAAAAGGGTTCCATGAAAAGGGTCAAATGAAGATCGAATTAAAAAGGGGAAATTTATTATCTATTTATGGTGCAAAAACTTCAAGGGGTGGCCCTGTACCGGACCCCAAGGGACCAGGGCCTTAACTGCAATGTAGATGAGTATAAATATATATATTTCTGTAGTTTTTAAAGTGATCGAAGGTCAATAGATTTATGTTAAAGAAATTTGCAAGCGATTCGGATCTTTTTTAAAGAAGCTGCACCAAGGGCCCCAAGCCCCAAGAAGGCTATTAATATTCAAAATTGATAATAGCTGCTCTGAATTTTTTTTTTTTTTTTTTTTTTTTTTTTTTTTTTTTTTTTTTTTTTTTGTCGTTTATGTAGTAGCTGGAGGATTTAAAAAAATTATTGAAAATAAAAGCTAGTGAATCGGACCGTTTTTAATTGAGCTATAATAAGGGGCCCAAAATGGGGCAACTGATTGTCGAGAGCAGGGCCTTAACATGAAAACGTGTTAAAATGCCTTAGTAACTCGCGCTTTAGTGCTTCAATTAGTCAAAATCAAGCATAGATATAAATTATTCATAATAATATTTTAAAGAAATAAGCAAAATATTGGGTAAATGCTTAAAAGGGGGCCTTAGAGCCCTAATAAAAAAAATCCCTGCCGGCCCGGCCTACAGGCAGAGGTAGATTTCGAAGTCAAATATACTAATTTCACATACAAAAACTAAATCACGATTATAGATAAATCCACTTTAACAATTTTATCTGGCCGCTCTTGACGAGTTTTTATTTCATTTTCATATAATAGCTGGTTTTATCAGAATCATGTTAGGGCGGTATTCAAAAAAATACTTTTCCATGCTCAACAACTCGAAATTTTCTGGCATAATTCCAGATTCATTTTTAATTTTAAAAAAATATGAAACTTGCTGACGTGATTTTTGAAGAGATTTATAAGCGACCTGTGTTTTTATTTTTTGTTCAATTAATTAAAACTTGATATATAAACAATTATTTTCTCAGAAGGACAATATTTTTCGTTTCTAACACAATCGCTTCGGGAAATTCCGTTCAAAATGCCCACTTTGACATCATTTTTTGAAATATATTCTGCCTCTATCTAAAAATCGATTATTACGGTACATTATATAGTTTCTGAATAAGCGAATCTACCAATTAAATGCGTTTGAGAGCAAAAATGAATTTAAAAACCAGTCAGAAAATAAGCAGTTTGGATTTAAGCGCATCCTTAATACAATGATTTTTCCAACACAATCCGCTTCGGTAAATTCGGTTCAAAATGCCCTTTTTAGCAGCATTTAAAAAAATATATTCTGCCCCTATCAGAAAATCGACCATTACGGTACATTATATAGTTTCTGAGTAAGAAAACGTACCAATTGGAAGCCATTGAGAGCAAAAATGAATTGTAAAATGAGTCAGAAAATAAGCAGTTTGGATTTGAAAACACCCTTACTAAGATCATTTTTTACTTCAACCGGTATGTATTTTTAATTTGTTTTTGCTCTAAGAATTGGTCCTATCCAAAACTTGTCTATATAGATGTTGTAGACAATATTAAGAAGATATATGATAAATTCATGGGGATTTTATATCTTTTGAATTGGCGGAGTTATGGATTTTTTTCTTCTTCAAACCACCTTTTTGTTTTCGTTTTTAATTTTTTTTGCGGTACGAATTGGTCCTATCAAAAACTTGTGAATATAAAAGTTGTGGATAATGTTAAGGAGATTCATGATAAAATTAATTGGATTTGATATCTTGAGAATTGACGAAGTTATGGATTTTTTTCTTCTTCAAACGCCCTTTTTGTTTTCGTTTTTAATTTTTTTTTGCGGCACGAATTGCTCCTATCAAAAACTTGTGAATATAAAAGTTTTAGATAATGTTAAGGAGATTTATAATAAAATTAATTGAATTTGATATCTTGAGAATTGACGAAGTTATGAATTTTTTTCTCCCAAAAACCCTATTTTTTGCGCCCCTTGAGCCAATTTTTAACTTTATCAAAAATCTATGATACATAAATTTTTGGCCCTATTTTTAGAAGTAATAAAAACTTTAAACTAATTTGATATTGTGACGATTTTAGTATATTAATGAGAGATGCCGTGAATAAGATAAATTGAGTTGCAGTAAAAATAAAAGGAATAATCTTACTTAAATGACAACAGTAGACACATTGAAGAGACAGCAGTTATAAAAATCTTCTTTATTCGTTGATTCACTTTGAGAGGTGGAAGGTAATTAGGAGAAGTAGGTCACTGTACACATTCGAAGAACGTTCCACGTAGAATTATTAAAACTTGGAAGTAATTCCATGATAAAGATGAATACTGGTTAAAATCATTTTTTAAAGAAGGTCTTGATAATAAAAAGTCCGAAATCAAATATGCGTTAAATTAAAAAAAGCCAGAGACCGAAGATAAACTTTTAGATATCGCGATACAGCTATTGAAGAACATCGCTCTTTGAATTTAGGCGCTAAGGCCCGAAATTCAAAAAAGACAAATCACGTTGTCAAAAATAATACATACTTTCGTAAATCTTAAAATCTGTTAAAAAACTGGCTGCATTGATATATATACTACATAAAAGGGGACCACAAAACTACCTCCAGAAATGATTTAAATCTATTTGTTAAAATTAAATTTGCGTATGAATTGTAGAACGAATGACAGCAGGGAAAACGAAACTACGTTCGAAGACACACCTCCAATATGACGCGGTCGACGTCACGCTGATTCTAAATATAGAACAGGAAGAGGGGAAAAAGCTGAAATCAAAACTGCGGTAAAAAGGAAAGAAAAAAAAGCGATTTGAACGATGTTTTGCGTTGAAAATAAATAGTTTAAAACGTGAGATAATAATGCTGCATTACAATTTAAAAAATAAATAATAAATGTGATTGCTACATCACATTACCCCCATTTGCCGGACAAAATTTTGGATGACCAAAAGGTGAAAAAGGTAAATCTTGAAAGAGCTTTTTCAACAAAGGGAAAACAAAATTTTAAAAGCCAAGGAGCAAAAGAATGTAGAATAAAATTTAAGTTAAAATTTAAAAGTCATAATAAAAATTTTAAGTGCATTTGCACATTTAGGGAACGTACATGTACAGTGACCTAAAGAGAAAGAAAAAGAATATACATCAAGTAGTACATTCAAATTTCAATAGTATACATAACATGATAGTATACAATAATAATAATAATATCAAGCCCCATTGCAATCACAGGCAAAGAAAAGCACCTTCCTGTGTAAAGATGATCTCTACAATTTAAAATATTACTCTTTTAATATTTTAAAATTTTATAAATCCAAAAGCTAAATAAATTTTTTAGCCAAAAGAGACCACAAAAAAATTTTTTGAATTCAGTAAGATAAATAAGGTACACTTATGAATCAAAATTTATAAAGTTGCAAAAGTAAAGCAACAAAAAGTCAGAAGTACCCTCTCTAAATATTCTGACTGCCTAGGAAAATAAATCATAAATTGAAACATTCGAAATGAAAAATCATTTCTACTAATCAATTTTCTCATAATATTGAAACATTCAAAATGAACAAGTCATTTCTACTAATCAATTTCCTCATATATTGAAACATTCAAAATGAATAAATAAATCATTTCTACTAATCAATTTTCTGCATATTTATAAAAATAAATTGCAATGAGAAAGTCGAGAATATTTTACTTTTATATTCCGACAACCTAGGACTTAAATTTCATTAATCATAATAATAGTTTTAAAAAAAATTTGTCATAATCAGGAAAAATTTTAAATTACCAAGCAAGTGTACCATAAAAATATTTAGTTTAATTCCTTCAATAATTTAATAGTAAAATTTAAATTTAAGTTTCTATGCTTGTAAAGAAAAATTATATTAAATTAACTTTAAACAACAGTTGAAATTAAACAGAGCAGCAAAATTTAAAAATTATTGTAAACAGATAATCCTTCATGATACCTTGATCAGTGGACACATTCAGGAACTCTGTAAACACATTTATACAAAACACAAAAATACAGCAGACTCCAATGCGCATAAGAGACCTCTGAGATCTTGTGCAAGAGATAATCAAATAATCAGCATAGAAAAAGAGAAAAAAAAATAGTGTATTTTACTATTCAAACACTTCTATTTTGTTGAAAAAAAAAGGCACAGTTAAGAACACACTATCACCAATTATGTACATCTAGCAGAATATGGTGATATACTTGAAGGAAAAATTGGTAGACACTGCTGGCAAAAAGAAGACAATGCATGGTGGTACATTTAGGAATAACACTTCACTTAAGGATGATATAAACACATACACCATGATGAGTAGAGGACAAGCTCGGTAGTCAAAATCGGTAGTGAAGAAGCACTTTTTAATTATGATTCTTAGAGAATTGTTGAAGATTCACTGACGAACACTTCAAAAAAAGATGCGCTGGTAAATATGTTCACTAAGAATTTGTGCTTTTCTTCGTATAAAAGGTGCAAATAAAAATTTTCTTCATTTAAAAAAATATCTTCATAATCAAATTTAAAATAATTTCTTGCATAAATTGAAAAAGTGAGGCATATGGCAGATTAAAAATTTTGAAGCAAATGGGTTATGAAATAAGGAAAAGGCACTATACTAATAATTGACATATAAAAATCTTCAGAAATAAGCAAATAAACAAACATTCTTGAGCTTAAACATTTTCTGTACTTCAAATAACAGTAAATTTTATACATAGTTGTGGAATATGGTATGATGTAGAAGTCAAACACTTCCAATGCGAGGATGAAACTTTGCCGCTTACCCCTATGTAAGGATGAAAATTTTCCGCTCACAAGTAAACGTTGACTGGGAAATTCTATTGTTCATGAAAAAAATAATATGTATATAATACTGATTTAGCTTCAAAACCAACTTCAAAAACACACTGGAGAAGATCAGAAAAAATATGGATATTTTACTACATAAATCACTGAGAATTCACCAGGAACATGAAAGCCGAAAATGGAGCACAAATCTTTATTGGTTGCTGTAAATGAGGAACAGAATTTTTTTTTTTTCTGCAGGTATGTATTATATTTTCAGTACTTTCAGAACAACATTTCCACACACCAGAGAAGCGTTTCAAAAAATGGATTAATAACAACACTCTTGAAGGCAACTTCAGCAGGTAAGTAAATGTGAATATGAAAGATGAGTAAATATTGTCATATTTGAACATGTAGAATAAATTTTATCAAACTATTTCAGTTATGAGGATGATACAGGAGAATGAATTTTTTTAATTTCTTCTTTAAGCAAAAAAAATATGTCATTAAATTTTGATGAAGCCACATAATTCTGTAAAATTGAAGCACTGAGAGTTACGATGAGAACAGTTTGTAGAAAGCAAACAGAGTTCTTGAAATTTAACTTAGTAAAAGAACACTGCATTCACCAAACACCAAAATCGATATTAGCAGTCAAATCGTGCACTAAATGACAAAAATATCTTGAGAATAAAAGTGGAAGGTGGTACAAGCAAGTTAGATATATTTTTTATAAAAAGTTATTGAAGGTATTTTTGGAACAAAAATTATAAATTGATACATTTAAAAGCAGAGAAGACTTCAAAAAATCATGCAGGATATATTGCAGCTACGAATTTCATGAAGAACTTCAGCTCCTTTGCAAGTAATAGATAAGAACAACTTCAGTAAAATAATTTAAACTTCAATAATTATCACAGATTCCAAGGGGAAAAAAATAATTTGCTTCAATAAATATCTTAATTTTCATAATATATCTTCAAATTCATTAAATATTTTACTTCAATATATTAGTGCCATAAAATAAAATTAAAAAACCCAATATAAGAATAAGTATAAAAACCATAGCCTCTTGTTAAATAAATTTGTTCTTAAAATCAGAGAACAATTTTTAGAATTCATTTCAGAATTTCAAAATTCATTAAAGATTTTCTATGATAAATATCTTGTAATGCACCATAAGAATAAATAAATTAGAGAATAAATAAATAAATTTCTTGATTTTTAAAATAATATTTCATTCTTCAAAAATTTAAAAACAACAATAATTTTGTCAAGACATATCTCAAAATGAAAACCAGTAACGGATTTTTTTTTTTTAATTATACTATGCTCAAAAATTAAAAATCATGGAATAAGAATTGCAAATAAAACTTGAGAACAAAAATTTCATTACGATGTTTGATCGATCTTCAGCCGTTAAAACAGCAAAATGTTCCATCTGAGAACAGAATATTATAATTTTCTTAAAATTCCATTAAAAAATAATAATTTTAAAACAATTTATTTGAATTTCTTTCATTATATTTCAATAAAGCAAATCTTCAAAATTTTATGCAAAAGAAAATTCAGTTAAGAATAATTTTCAGGAACAGAATTTCTTCTAAGATTGAAAAAGATTACGTTTTCTTTTTATAAGAACAGAAAACATTGCAAAAAAGAATAACAGCAATTATAATGCTAAAACATTTTCAGAATTCCATTTAAAAAAAGCAATTCTTCTATTTGAGAACAAAAATTTTCTTTAAAAAGAATGCATGAATCGTCAAAAATACGGCAAAAAAAAAATACAGTCATTAAGTTATTATTTAAGGCATTGCGTTGTATAAAGCAAAAACGCCGACTGTTCTTTTTTTGTCACGGAAACCAAATGTGACGAACTAATATATTGATGAGAGGTGCCGTGAATAAGAGTGGTCGTATAGCAAAGATGATAAGGTTGACTTGCAGTAAAAATAAATAGGAATAATCTTACTTAAATGACAACAGTAGACACATTGAAGAGACAGCAGTTATAAAAATCTTCTTTATTCGTTGATTCACTTTGAGAGGTGGAAGGTAATTAGGAGAAGTAGGTCACTGTACACATTCGAAGAACGTTCCACGTAGAATTATTAAAACTTGGAAGTAATTCCATGATAAAGATGAATACTGGTTAAAATCATTTTTTAAAGAAGGTCTTGATAATAAAAAGTCCGAAATCAAATATGCGTTAAATTAAAAAAAGCCAGAGACCGAAGATAAACTTTTAGATATCGCGATACAGCTATTGAAGAACATCGCTCTTTGAATTTAGGCGCTAAGGCCCGAAATTCAAAAAAGACAAATCACGTTGTCAAAAGTAATACATACTTTCGTAAATCTTAAAATCTGTTAAAAAACTGGCTGCATTGATATATATACTACATAAAAGGGGACCACAAAACTACCTCCAGAAATGATTTAAATCTATTTTTTAAAATTAAATTTGCGTATGAATTGTAGAACGAATGACAGCAGGGAAAACGAAACTACGTTCGAAGACACACCTCCAATATGACGCGGTCGACGTCACGCTGATTCTAAATATAGAACAGGAAGAGGGGGGAAAGCTGAAATCAAAACTGCGGTAAAAAGGAAAGAAAAAAAAGCGATTTGAACGATGTTTTGCGTTGAAAATAAATAGTTTAAAACGTGAGATAATAATGCTGCATTACAATTTAAAAAATAAATAATAAATAAATAATGCTACATCACAGATATGTACAAAAATTAAGAAGTTATGGGGGGTTTTCTGTTTTCACAAAACCCCTCCCTATTTCCCTCCCCTTGGTCCGATTTTGCCCATTAACGAACTTGACCGAGTTTTTATGCCCATTGATTTTATGTATCAGTTTGAAAGAGATTGGTGCAGAATTACGAAAGTTATCGTGTCCAGAAGAAAGTGATATAGATAGATAGATAGATAGATAGATAGATAGATAGATAGATAGATAGATAAAGTTTTTTACTGAGGGTGGTTTGGGTTCTAGGGGTCATGATCGGTGTAGATCTGCAAAAATTTTTCAGAAATTCCAACATAGGAACGATCCCAATAGGTAGTATTTCATACGAAATCTACCTAATATGAGGGTGTTGTACCTGGATAAAGAGTCCAAGACTCAACTTTAAAATTATACAATGAGAAGGTGAGAAAATTGGGGAGTGATAAAATGCATAGCGCACAAAACGCAGGATTGGGCCCTATGGGACCGTAGAGGGGCCCAGGGTCTTAACTGGAATGTAGAAACGAGATAATAACTAAATGGAAAAAGATCGGATAATAATCGGGAAAAATAAAGATCGGATTAAAAGGAAGCAATTTATTAACAAATTAAGGCACAAAAAATTCAAGAGATCCTGTACCGGGGGCCAGGGTCTTAACTGGAATGTAAAAATGAGGGAATAGCTAAATAGAGAATTGGCCCTAAAAACGAAGAAGATCGGATAAAATGGGGGCAAATTAGCATTTCAGGGTATAAAAACTTAAAGGGGCCCAGGGGCACCGGCCCTTAAAAATTAAAATTCTGAACCTCAGGTGCATCAGGACCCGTCTTGGACTATCCTCATCTAAATTTTCAGACTTCTACGTGCGCTAGATTTTGCTAGCCATCGCAGACACACACATACAAACACTGACAGAACACGAAACGTTCTTTTATTAGGGTTTCGTTCATCTGACGAAACCCTATTCGTCTCGTATCTCTGTCTGTCTGTATGTCACAGAGCCCGTTCTCTGAAATTATATATGTTGGAGACTTGAAATTTTGCATACTTATAGCTGAACATGTCACATCGAACGACGAATCATAAAATTTTGAAAAAGTCTTATATTTACCCTTCTGGGCTCAACGACGTTCACTGATTACCACTGACCCTCCTCTTTATATTTTTATGACCACAGAACGCTTGGAAAAGAAAATCCACTTGACATATCGCCAGTTTTTCGTCGGGTAGACCAGGGGCGGATCCAGAGAATCGTTTTTTTTTTTTTTGGGGGGGGGGGGGATGATACCGAGTGACATATAATCAACGTAGTCATAATTTCTGTTGCTCAAATCCTTCCTTGCAGTTAATTATTAAATGAATATGAAATAATTAATGCGATTTGAAAATATTACAGACTCTCGATTATCCGACATCCGATTAACCGAAACACTCGGTTATCTAACACTTTTATTATATAATCCCACCCTCTCCTCAAAATATCGTTTATTGTTACTTATTAGGTCGTAAAATTAAAAGCGTTATAAAAGAATTTATTTATTAAATGTCTTTTTTTTCTTTTTACTCTTGTACTATGGTAATTATTTATCTTATTTTTTGTTCTTTTAGTTATAGTTAACAACGTTCATAACACAAGCCTGCGATGATTATGTTTTTTAACTTTTGACAATTGATTTTGATGTATTTTTTAGCACTGAATCCCAAAATGACCTTCATTTTTACCAACCACTTCACGATTTTCGCAAATCGTAAATTTCAAAGTTAAAAAGTTAAAAATAGCGAAAATCTCTCAAAGCAATTTGCAAAGCCTTAACAAAAGAAGGTAAATGTTTTAAATACATCTGCGACAAATGTCCTATCCTTATCAGCCGCCAAAATAAAAGAGGATACCGAGATGAACACCATAGAGAAGATTAAAAGAAAAGCACGAAGCAGAGCATGAGCGGTTCAAAGAAACTTCCACGCATGGAATAAAATTATAAGGATTTGAAATACATAATATTTTACATGTTTAATTGTAAAAATCCATAGTATAAGGAAAAAATGAATAAATTATTATGAAAAAAGTTACGTCTATTTTATAGTAGCAGATTTTCGCAGTATTTCGACTTTTTAAAAAATTTAAAAATTTGCGATTTGTGAAAAATCCTGACGTGATGGTATGGTAAAAATTGAAGGTCATTTTTGGATTCAGCACTAAAAAATACATAAGAACCAATTATCGAAAGCTGAAAAACATAACCATCACATCCATTTTTTAATATCAGATTTCTGAAAGAGGATAATCTCTGAAAAATGATCCCCTTCAAAAATCCGAAGGGTCCTTAAGGCTGTTCTCAAATCCAAAGGGTCAACTTTCTGACGTAAGTTTTAATTCATTTTTGTTCGGAAACGCATGAAGCTAGAAGGTGTTGTTATTCAGAAACTATGACATCGAGCTGTTTCTTTCGTTTTTTTGTAAACGCAATAGATCTTACAGAAAATACTGACAAAGTTGACATTTTGAACCGAACTTCCGAACGAAGGAAGAAAATCCAGTCAATAAGGGGGGGGGGGGGGGAATGCCGTCTCACGTGATCAAAATCGCTTATAACTCAATAGGTAATTGATTGATCCAAAAATGGAAAACACAGTTCCATTCTAAATCGTTTCCATGGTCAGGCTTTCCAATTTTATATCTTTCCGTTAAAAAATGAAATTGTAAATGTGTCAAAACGTTTTGCGCTTGTTGAGCAGAGCAGTTGAGAACAGCCTTAACATCCTTGAAAGTCAAAATGGTGTCATCTAAGTGGTGTGTATACCTCTTCACAAGCGCGGATCCAAGGAAGGGGGGAGATCGCCCCGATGCCCCCTCCTTGGATCAAAAAATATAAATCCACCGATTATCGCGAATTTCGACAAATGGTCAGCGAAAAAAATCAATTTCGTCAATCGTTCGCAGGTCAAAGGATCGCAAAAAACGTAAATTTCGTCAAAGAAGTGCGAAAAAAAACGTGAATTTCGCCAAAGGACCACAAAAAAACGCGAATTTCGTCTAAGGACCACGAAAAACAAGCGCGAATTTTGTCAAAGGATCGCAGAAAAAAACCCGAATTTCGTCAAAGGATCGCAGAAGAAAACACGAATTTCGTCAAAGGATCGCAGAAAAAACGCGAATTTCGCCAAAGGATCGCAGAAAAAAAGCAAATTTCGCCAAAGGATCGCAGAAAAAACGCCAATTTCGCCAAACAATTGCGGAAAAACGCTAATTTCGCGTAAGAATCGCACAAAAAATGCGAATTTCGTCAACAGATCTCGGAAAAAATGCGAATTTCTTCAAGAATTTCGTTAAGAATCACGAAAAAAATACGCGAATTTCGTCAAAGGGTTGCGGAAAAACGCACAATTAGCACCAGGAGGAGATTCCCCTAGGCGCACACCCGCGGGGAGATCGATCGGGGCGTTAACCCCCCCCCCCACCCCCCCAAGATATAAATCCAACGCTTTTAACGGCAGTTTTCGCGGAACAGACAAACAAGTAAACGAAAACCAAACACTTTTCGGGTGTCAATGGTAAACATCACTGACGTTTTGGCAATTAG
Organism: Maratus speciosus; assembly: GCA_963932465.1. Taxonomy (NCBI): domain Eukaryota; kingdom Metazoa; phylum Arthropoda; class Arachnida; order Araneae; family Salticidae; genus Maratus; species Maratus speciosus. The sequence continues at coordinate 159,813,492 of OZ010789.1, forward strand.
TGAACAAAATAGGATTATGTCCTGTCAAAAGGCATATGGCACCATAACTTTTTACACTAATGTGTTGAAGTGGGGGACGATGGCTCTTCGTGTACCTTTTGTTGAATCTCTACAACAGAAATTGACAACGTTATGCGGATCCCTTTAAAGTGTATAAACTTTTTCGTTCTTTCAAAGAAGCTGCAATTCTAATTTCTGTATAACGATATTTTTGAGGAGTGCTTTATTGTTTGAGAAAAGAATGGGATTCATAGCAATTTCCCAAGAAAGAAAGAAACAAGAAAAAGGAAGGTCCTTTGAAAAATTCAAGCATCTTAATGTTTTCTGAAGAAAACCACTAATGTGTAAAAAATGTACTGTTATTGCCACCCATATTGGTAAATTTCAAGAGTATTTGATGAATGAAAAAAAAAGAATTATGTCTTTATGCCCTAATCCTAGTCAGTTAAAAGCTAAAATGCGTATGGTGTGTTGATTTCTCAAAAACCAACTTGGTAAATTTGTTCTTCCCTTCTTTGCCCCGATCGAACCCCCCATCCCAGTAGATTCGCACCTAAGGGAATCTCCTGCCGGTCCTAATTGTGCGTTTTTCCCACGATCCTTTGACGAAATTCGCGTTTTTTCAGCGATTCTTTGGCAAAATTCCGCGTATTTTTTCGCTATTCTTTGAAAAAATTCGCATTTTTTCAGAGATCTGTTGACGAAATTCGCGTTTTTTCGTGATCCTTCGACGAAATTGGCGTTTTTTGCGCGATCCTTTGACGACGTTTCATTTGCGATCCTTTGATCTGTGAACGATTGACGAAAATAATTTTTTTCGGCGACCATTTGTCGAAATTCGTGACAATCGGTGGATTTATATTTTTTTCCTTGGATACGCGCCTGGGTTAGACCAAATAAAAGCAAATAAACCGGCCTTAAATGCACCTAAATAACTTACGAGATTGGGGGTCTGTGCCCACCCCACAAAATAGTTCTAGTTACGCCTATGTGGGTGGTGGAGCAAAACCCGTACTTTATAGAACATAAAACAAGTATTAGTTTTTCAAAATAATTAATAAAAAGTTGAAAACAAGCTATGTTAAAAAATGTCAACAACAGTAAAAATCCCCTGTATTTCTAATGGGCGGAGCTAACTGAAAAATCGAAAAATGTCAACTTTTGAAACGCTCAGAAAATACACAAAAAGTGTTCAAAACTTTTAAAACTAGATAGAATCTTGAAACTTAAGCTTTAAATGAGCTGAATATCACATTAGTTTTTCAGAAAAAGTTAGTTTTTTAGTTAAAAAGGCTTAAGAATATCGTTGTTTGCGTAAGGTATTTCCTGTGGGAAAACGAAAGTCGTAATCCTAAAAACGATACTTTTTTAAATGGCTCGCAAATAGTTAAAACTTATTGAAAACTTAAAATTCTTAGTTAAAAAATAATCTACGATCTTTAATTTAGTTGAATCGAACATTATTTTAAAGTTAACAAGCGGAATTCATTGTATACTGAGCGTCTCAAAAGTGACAAAAATGCCAATATTTGAAAATGGCACCAATACACTGTAAACGTAACTTCATATACTCATAAAATTATATCAGGTAACCAAAAAAGTTCTGTCGTTTTTATGAAATGACAAACGTTAAAGAATGTTACACACAATGGATAACAGATGGCGCTTTAATTGCAGAAATATGTTAATCAAGATGTTATCATTTATAAAAAGAATTTGAAAGGTTATCTCGTAATAGTAGAAAAATGGATGTGAACAGGAGTACTCGAAACTGTATTATTCGTGCTTGTAATGTTGTATGAGTTTAAACTTGGAACAAATGCTGTGCACACGGCTCAAAAAATATGCCAAGCTTTCGGAGAAGGTTTTGTCAGCCCTCGCACTACCCAAAGGTGGTTTAGGAAATTTGCTGTCGGCGATGAGTCGCTGAAAGATGCCCCACGAGCATGGCTGCCATATGTCATTAATGATGAGGAATTACAGGCTTCAGTCGAAGAAGATTCCGCTCAAACGTGTGAGATGTTTCAGATAGGTTCGCGGCCAGTGATGAAACTATCCGTTTACATTTGCATCGTCTGGGGAAAGTGTACAAGATAAGCAAATGGATACCTCATCAATTGACATCTGCTCAAAAGCTCAAACGCCTGAACATTTGTTTGGAGTTGCTGCATCGCCATCAAACGGAACCATTCTTTGCCCGTGTATTAACCTGTGATGAGACGTTTGCTGTTGTACAGCAATCCCAAAAGATCGCATCATTGGTTGTCAGCCACTGATACTGCGCCCACAGACCACCAAACCCAAGATCCATCAGCAGAAGGTGTTATTGTGCATATCATGGACAGCAAATGGAATTGTTCACTATGAACTGTTACCATCTGGTCAGAAGATTACTGCGAATGTCTATAGTGACCAACTCCGTCGAGTTCACTCATCACCAGGAATGTAGTGGAGGGTATACGGGGGTATACGCCGTATACCCTCTGGATTTTTTAAGGAACACCGTATACCCTCTGTTTTTTAAGAAAGCTATAGTATATATACACTAGGGTATACCCTCTGCCTTGAACGTATACCCTCTACTTAGAACGTATGCCCTCTGTTTTTTTACGACTATACCACTGCTCATCACTTTAAAAAAACAGCCAGCTTTGGTGAACCGAAAAGACGCTCTTTTCCTACAGGATAATGATAAGCCGCATGTCGCGCGGGTAACCTCTGGCACAATTCAGACCCTTGCATGGGAACCGATTTTGCACCCTCCTTATTCCCCTGACATTAGCCCTACTGATTATCTCCTATTTTTAAACATCGATAATCATCTGCGCAATCGACAGTTCAGCAGTTGAGCGACTATGGCAACGGAGTTACAAAACTTTTTCAATTCTAAAGATCGCGACTTTTATAAAAATGGAATTTATAAGCTTGTTTCCCGTTGGGAAAATGTTATTGCATGTGAGGGTGGTCATTTTGATGAATAAATTGTAATCTTTTCAATACATTTTGCTGTTTGTTTTCTTTCACCTAAAAACAACAGCACTTTTTTGGTTACCTGATAAATATAGCAGCTAGATATACATAGAAGGTATTAAAATGTTAGAAAATGATTGGGAATTTTTCAAAAATATAAAGTTAAACATAAGTTTTAAGTTCTTACCCTATTCCGAAGAAATTATCCAAAGAATACATTCAATATGGCGGATTATGTGTCGTTTAAAAACTTTACACCTGAACTGGTGTTCGGTTTCCACAATTTCTTTAAAAGATTAAAATTAAACCGTTTTGAGTGTATCATGACACTTTATTCGGTGTTTACACCAAACTTAGAGTATATTTAATCCTCATTTGGCATTTCATAAACTCAAATTAAGTGTAACTGTAGTCCCTTTTTTTTACAGTGTAGGTAAATAGAAGCAGTGGAAATTAGAAAGTATGAAAGCAGCAGTTGTAACCCTTTCAGGAGCAGTGGTATGTTTATGAAACCACTTAACTTTAATTTCAAAAAGCCACAATGGCACCAGAATTTTGCTAAAATATTTTCCATTTAATATGTATGTGAAATATAGCCTTTTTTCTTATTTCGAAATCAATTTGTTCGTAAATTCCAGGGCCAGTCATTTATTTAAACATTTTATTACTGAAGGTACTAATTAACCCCTGAAATGATTAAAAGATGTTAATGATAACTTAAGTGCTAATGCGGCTGCAAAAGAACATAGCATCGATCGAAAAACTTTAGGAAGGTCTGTAGACAAATCGCACCAGGATGAATACAGTGAGATGAAGCCAACTATGTAAAAACTAGAGTTCTCAGATCGAGTGTCACAAAAAGTAGGACAAGGAGACAAAAAAAAAAGGGGGGGACAGTAGCTCCTAAATCTGGCCATAATAATGCATGAAACCCCATGGAAACTGAACCTGTCTCTAACGGAGTATTGTCTTAAACGTAAAAATTTCATTTTTCTGCTCTACTATTATACCTGATCAGGCAAAATCATGTTTAAAACAAAAATTTTCTCCTCTGACTTGCAATTGCGTCTAAACAGGTTTGTTTAAGCATCATATTTTCAAAAATATATTTTTTATAATAATTAAAGCATGTAGCATAAAGTTATTTTGCTGTTTTTAAACTGGTTTTATTCCTTTTCACAAATATTTCAATGTAAAACAAAGTGGGTCAAGCCTCCCATAAAGTGGGTCAACCCTCCCATATGTGGGGAGCCTTGACCCATTATTTTGTCATGATTAAAATCAATGATTTTTCAAATTTCTTATATGTTACACTTATGTAGCAATTTTATTTTGATAACAGTCATTCCATGTCAATTCAACCAGACCTGGTAACCCGACCCCCAGGGATTTGGATGAAACTCGGTGTATATACTAATTCTATCATCATATGAATACATCAGAAATTTTTCCTTCCTAGACGTAATAGTTTGTGAGATATGGGGGGTCTAATTTTTGGATTTTTCTCAAATCGCACATTTCTGAGTCTGTATTTTTAGACTGCAGTTCCATTTTCAAAAAATTGTTTCTCTGGATCTAAAATGCGAATCATCTTAAAAATATCACCGTAAATACATCAAAAGACGCAGATTTTAATAAAAAAATATTTAAAAAATTAATTTTAAATATTTAGGGCCAAAAAATTAAACCAAAGTTGAAAGTTATGGTTATTTTTCCAAATTTTTGTGACTTTACGAAAAAGGCTTTACACAAAAACGCAAATGAAATTTCCAATTTCTTTTTGTTTTAAATAAAAGTTTACACTTTGCGCTTTCTATTTATGAAATAAAAATGATGCCTTTCTCATGGCTTATGCAAAATTTTTGACTTATTTTGGGATGCTGTACCTATCAAGAGATAAATATCTTTAACTTTGCTTATGGTACCTAAATAATTGCTGCACATTTTAAATATAAACTTATTAATCATTTTGATTTATTTCCTAAAATGAATCCTTAAAATCAGACTGATTTATTTATTTTTATAACAGTAGAAAAAATGTATCTTATTGGTACATATCTCACATTATCTGAAATTGTGTTGTTCTCAATCTTATGTTTGTCACATAAATGTACATCTATCATTGGATTCAGTGGTATAGCATTTCTGTAAATACTTTCACAAAGGTAGTATGTAAAGAATATGTACAATATTTAATGGAGGGGGTGTAGGTATTGTAATCATAGATTTTTTTTCTCATTTTACTCAGAAAAAACAAAGCAAAAACTTTACTTTGTAAATAAAAAAAAGAAGCACTTATATTAAATAAATTCAACAAGTCATAGGAACCACAGTAATTATTTAGGTACCACAGTTTAAATTAGACATATTAGACAGAGTTTTCCCTAGACAGTTTCAGGAGGGTGCTGCACCCTGCCTGCCCTTACATTTACAAAATAGCACCCCTCTTGCCCCTGATGAAAAACATTAGCACCCTTGTAGCCCCCAGCCGGAAAAGTGCCTTTACTCCTTTGTTGATTAAAAAATTTACTTGTATAGTAAAAATTGACTCATTGCTGTCTTTAAAATAACGTCCTGTCTATTAAATATTAAAAGTAGTTTTAAAAATCAAAAGAATGCCTTTAAAAATTAAAAAAAATGTGCCCTTAAGAATCTAAAACATACCCTTCGGAATCCAAAAGTGCCCTTTTCCTACAAGAAGCACCCTGCCCTTGTTTAAACCTGGGGGAAACTCTGTATTAGAGATATATTTTTTTTCTTGAATGGTGCAATTTCCCAAAACAGGGCAAAATTTTTACAAAAGCTAGGAGAAAAACTTCATTTTTATTAAAATTGAAATAATCATTAATTAAATCTAATACATTAAATAAAATTGCTTATAAATAATTTAAAGATTTAGATTGTTGTATTTTTTTTTATCTAACAAATAAAGAATTTGTTAAATTATATGCAAATTTTTAAAGTTAAAAAATCAGAATAAACATTATATTTAAAAGATTGAAATTCAAAAATATAACTGAGCTAAATATAAATATAGAAATAAAGGACGTACTTTTGCAGTATCACTTAGACTTATTTTGCAACATTCTTTTTTTTTTTGTGCAATTTAAAATTTATATTTATTATGAATAAGCAACATTGAGAACCTTCTAATATATATATGTCAATTTTCCTATCTTACTGTAACTCCAAACATAATAACACAACAAAACATCGGTATATTAGAAGATCTTCGTGATTTAGTATCTAAAACATTAAATCGGTGGATATCTCCCCTTCTCCCCCCCCCCAGAAAAGAATTTAAATATCTTAAGGGGAAATTCTCTTCATTTTGGTAAAGGTTTATGAAAATTTGCAATTTTTATATTGCCAGAGCACCCATCACAAAAGTCAAGGACTTTCTTTACATCAGGAAATATCTCTTTTACAAATGATATCACTTCCTTCTGTGTTAAACACATAAGAGTGAAATCATGTTGCATATCATAAGATAAAATGTGCATATTGCTTGCTGATAATCTAATACTGAGAGATAGAGTGTATATAACAGTTGGATCAAGAGTGCAGCTTCTTTGGTCCAATGGTAACTTTAAGCCTCATCTTGAATAAGAAAAGTAAAATTTTTGCTGAAATCCTACAAAACGATAGCTTTTTGAGGGCCAAAGTTTGCTTTAGTTTCTTTTAGGAAATTAGATTTAGCTTTCGTTATAAAAGAGTGGAATAACATTTTCCAAATATTTTACTTAGCTTGTCACAAATTCAATTAAATGAACAGTGATGCTAATACTGGATTGAATACCTAGAGTTATAATTCTCAAGTTTTTTGGAAATTTCTGTTTAAAAAGAGAATACAACTCATATAGATACACATAATATCAATCGCTTTTGTGCATAGTACATTCTTAGCAATGCTAACTACATTTTTTTTCAGTCTTGATTCTTCAATATTCATTACAATTATAAAACTTTTCAATTAGTTCAATTGTTTCTGAACCTGTAGCTGTGGGTTTAATTTTTCTTATTTCTGGCATAGACAAGATTTTCTTTTCTCTCAGAAATTGTCATGACGGTCTGCAGCATAATTAGTTACTTCAAATTCATCTATTATTTTCATTTGCAGCACAAGGAAAAATAGATCCCCCTTCCATTATGAGAAACAGCAGACTAATAATAATTTGATTAACAGATTCGAAAACACCTGCCTTAACTAAATAATTTTATGGGAATGACCCATAACTGATTATATAACGAATAAAATAATATATAACATTTTATTCTAGGTGCAATATTTAAAAAATAAAAAATCTTTTTTTAAAAAGTGGGCCAACCCTCCCTAGTCTCCCCTATATCAATTACATGGCAATCTGAGCATACTTACGCAAGTTATAGGACGGACAGACAAGCAGGCATCCAGACAAACCAAATTACTTAAAACGGACAAATCGAATTACTTATTTTTTATCAAAAGGCTGAAAGAATGCAATTTTGTTAATTCGTGTGTACCATTTACCGAATTTTGAAAAAAACATACATGAATGATTTCTGACAAAACATGGATCTATTATAAACAAAAAAGTGAAGACATATGAATCATTAGATACCCAATTTGTTTTGCCGAGCTTCTTGAATGACGGCAATCCTTTTTGCTGGGTCTGTGTATTATTCCGCGATAGAGATGTCATATGCATATACTTTTGTATACATGTTGTTTAACCCCTTAACGGTCGCATTAAATTACGGTTTAAAAATCCAAATTGCTTATTGGCACCACTTTTTTGAAAAAGAAATATTCACCTTATTTAATGACAGTAAAATGATACCATTATAAAGCCAATTACACTATTTTATAAAACTGGTAGGAATCAAACAATCTAAGTAAAAGACACAGCCCGTGAATATCACAGGAGCGAGAATTGAGGGGTTAAGACTGCATCGTAAATGTGGAATTCTTGAGCCTTCAGCGGATGCGAATGACGTCATTTTATATGAAATAAAAGCGTGTATTGTCTTAAAACTGAAATATGTTTTCTATTATCTATCTATCTATATTTATTTATTTCATCGGGGACGACACTTTTGAAAAAGCAGAATTCCTGCTTTTTGCTTGTTCTGGTTTGCTATTCGAGTATAAAGACGAATTTAAATTCATCTTTAAACCCGAACAGCATTTTTTTTAATCTTGAAATATTTAGAAAGTTCTTACTAAACTGGGATAAAAAAAAAGTCATAATGAAGCATGCATATTTGAACGAGATATGGGCTTTTAAAGAATACTCTGAATTCCCAACTCCTTAATTATCGCAGACGTAACTCATTTTTTTATTACTTTTAAATTGCACCTTAAATACTATATTAAAGTGTAGGCTATATGAATTATGACATACAATTATCACGCAAGAAATTAAAAAAAATTGAGAGAAAAATAAGGAATTTTCTTGAAAGATTTAAGCGTTATCAAGAACTTTTCAAAATGTCCCAACCTCACTCCATATCAATTAAAATACCCAATATTTTTTTTATGCCAGTTTTGTTAACCATATACAAATAAAACAGAGCATCGAATTTTATATATTTGAATATAAAGCTAAGGGAAAAATGTTTTCTAAATTTTATGAAATTTTCAGCATTTTGCGTCATATTTCTACACTTAACTACTTTTAACTTTTTCAGTTATACAGGGTGTATAGCGAATAAGACCCTGATTTCAAAATTAAATATCTCAAAAACAAAGATCAATAGAATTATTCGGTAAACGGTTTGTTTATTAGCTAAGTTGTAAAAATGTTGTACAGAAGTTTCAAAAATTAGTTTCAAAAACCGCTAACAAATGACGCTGTAATCGCAATGCCTATAAATTGTGTTTTGAAGTCGAAATCCCTAGCGTCTCATTCCTAGATGGCTTCCTATGGAAGAACGAAAATTGGGAAAGACCGCTTTTTCGTTGGGGTGATGTGCAGAAGTGGAGGCATATGGTCACAGAATTATTGAATCAGCTTCAATTTTAGAGAATTTCAATTAATAGAATTTTCAATAAAAAGTTTAGGAATTATTATATAAAAACTTTAAAAATATTTTATTTGGGTAATGTGCAGAAGCGAAGCCATGTGTTGACAGAATTGAGATTTGTTTCAAATTTTGTTATAAGCTTCTTCGGTCCGGATACCAATATCTCTGTGGTATGTCTTTTTTCTCCTAATTGGTAGATCGTGGAATCGAATCCAAGTAGAAGAGGATTTGAAAAAATGGAAATCTTTACTTTTTAATATTTATTTAAACTGTGAAAAAAGTTTGAATAAAAAAATCCAAAGTCTCTGGTTTTAAAATTTAATTAAGCTAAAAGAAACCCCTTTTAAAAAAATCATTGATCATTTATAATAATGATTCATAAATCATTTTTTTTTTTATTGTAGAGAATAGTTTGAATGAAAAAATACAAAGTTTCTATTTTAAAAAACTCAATTAAGTTAAAAAAATAATTTTAATTTTAAAAACTCGTTTTCATTTTTTTTATCATTGAGCACAGAAATATGGTGCAGCTTCTAGCGATAGGATCCGAAGTGTTCGAAAGGAATGCAGCATCCAAAATACTTTTGCTTTGACGTTGATGATATGACTTATCATCAATTACTTTTAAAAATGAAATAATTTAATGCATAATTTCTGTCTCTAAAACATTGTTTACAAAGAAAAGAAACATATGTGTTGTGCTAAAACCAAAGTATTATGCCGTGATTTAAAAATGAATTAAAAGTGATAAATTACTTTTTTATTTATAATAATTCAGGTATAAACAATAATACCAAAATATTATGCCGTGATTTAAAAATATAAAAAATAAATAAAAAGTACAAAATTATTTTTCTTAATATATGCATTTTGATTTAAATAATTATATGGCATTAAAGACTGGATTTAATAAAATATTTAAAAATTCTTATATTGATTTCTAAACTTTTTATTGAACATTCTATTAATTGAAATTTTCTAAAATTAAAGCTGATGCAATAATTCTGTGACCAGATGTCTCCACTTCTGCACATCACCCCAATGAAAAAATGGACTTTCCCAATATTCGTTTTTACGTAGGGAGCCACCTAGGAATGAGACGCTAGTGCTCTGGACTTCGAAGCAGTTTACAAGTATTGCGATTACAGCGACATCTGTTAACGGTTTTTGCAACTAAATTTTGAAACTTCTGTATAACATTTTTACAGCTTAGCTAATAAACAAACCTTTTAATCGCATAATTCTATTGATCTTTGTTTTTGAGATATTTAATTTTGAAATCAGGGTCTTATTCGCTGGACACCCTGTATTTCATTTCAATATCTTCTTATTTATATAATTTAAATAAATATTATCATACGGATGTCTTATTTATGAATAATATTTATAAATAAGTAAATAATGCAATTGTCTTAATAATTATAATATTTTTAGTAAATAATTAAAGCTCTAAACATCATTAGAAATATAGGAAACAATCTTGAGTTGGCTTTTCTCTCTTTTGGCGAGAGGACCAAAACCTAATTAAATTCAATATATGCATTTTTCAGAAATTCCACTTTCATTTTGCAACTAGGGGGCCTTCGATAAAACGCATAGTTTTCGAAAAAGTCGAGGATAGAAAAGGGATTTTCTCTCGTTTTGAATCAAAGGTAAAAAAAATCGCCTTTTTTTCAGCGTGATCTAGCGCCTAAACTTTTTGTTAGAAAATTAAAATTATTTTGTGAATTTTGTAGAAAATAGGCTACTTGAATTTTGTAACTGGGGTTTTTCGATAAAATGCATAGTTTTTGAGAAATCAGGGATGGGCGAGGGTTTTTTTCTCGTTTTGGCCAGAAGGTCAAAAAGTTGTCTTTCTTCTCCAGCGCGCCCTAGCGCCAAAACCATTTGTCATAAAATTAAAGTTAATGTATGAATTTTATAGGAAATTTTGTCCATTTTAATTTTGTAACTGGGTTTTTTACAATAAAATGCACGGTTTTCGAGATATAAGCAAAAAACTGATTTTTCGTGACCTTTGACCTTGAATATCTGGCGACGCGTACACGAAATTTTATGAGACTTTTCAGCTAACTTTTAGAACGTCAAAACAAAGCTTTTTGCAAATTTTCAACTTGCTGTCTTTCATTCCGAGGTTGAGTCCCTATTTCACTAGACTATGTGTTGAGTGATAGTTAGCATATTTATAGTCATCTTGACAGAAATTTCGAAGGGGGATCAAACCTTGGTGATCCCCCCCCCCATTGACTACGGCCTTGTACACGTCTTATACGATGTGTATACATCTCATAGGGATAGTCATGCTTATGTAAAAATAGTCTGCAGAAAAAATATAAATCATAGTAATTTTAGAATTACATTTTCCTAAGAGGAGCCTATCTCAAAACAGGAAATATTTGGAAGGCACACACACACGTCTTATACAATGCATATACACCTCGTAGGGATAGTCATACCCATGTAAAAATTGCATAAAATGTATAACTATAGTAAATTTAGAATTGTATTTCCCTTAAAGAGACCATCTCAAAAGCTATGGCATGGTAACGAACCAAAAAACTTGATGCTACATACTGTAGAGATCTCAATCTCATCTCACATGATCAGTATAAAGCAAGTCACTAGATTAGAGTAACTGATTTGGTCTTTTGCTCTACGCTAACGTTCTCGCTTCCTGATCATGAGATCCCTGGTTCAAATTCCATCTGCGCCAATCTTTCACTCACTCTCCTCATTGGTGACCTGAACAAACACGGAAACAACAACCTTCAACAACAATCATCTCTTCTCATAACCAACAGAGGGCAGCACCAAATAAAATCATCTCCAGCAAGCAAAGCCTGTGAAATGCTCACAGCACATAAACCTGTCATACTGTGCATCACACATGCGTACGACCGCATCACTCACGAGTGCATATCGCTCGTCAGACGTCACCGAGACGTCTTTCTCACTGGGGATGGAGTGTGTAGCGATCTCAAGCTCATCTCACATGATCAGTATAAAGCGAGTTAGTAGCTTAGAGTAACTGGTTTGGCCTTTTGCTCGACGTTAACGTTCTCGCCTCCCGATCATGAGATCCCTGGTTCGTATCCAGTGGCGCCAATTCACACACACTCTCCTCATTATATATATATATATATAATATAAAACGCATGCAAATATTAATGATTTAAAACTTTTAAGCATTTTTAAAACGGATTTTATATTTTAAAAAAGTTAGTAACAGGAAACATTCGAAATTGCACCAAGAAATTCTCCAAAGGGCAACATAGCGCCCGCGGGTGCCGGGTTGAACATCCCTACTCTTTAGCACATCGTCTAAAGATTAATTTTGTTATTTGATCGTTCTACTAAGCCATTAGATTTAGGATAATTCGTGCTAGACGTAATATTCTGCATTTTCCAATTTTTCGTAAACTTGTGAAAGGTCTATGGTGAATATTGCGGACCGTTGTCCGATGCATTAACATCTGGTATTCCATCATTTGCAACGAATCTTTCAAATCGTCTTTCATACAGGCTGTGATGAAGAATGCACCAGTTATTTAAAATCAAAATATCCTAAGTAACTGTCAAAGATAAGACAGTATTGATTTCTTAAAAGTTCAAACGTGTCAGTGGCCACTTGAATTGAAGAACAGGTTTCATTTGTAATGGTTCTGTATTTGGTGAAAGGGCTGTCTGCTGAGAAACAGCATATTTTGTATAAAGACTTCAAAGTCACAACTCATTGTCATTCATTGTACCTCTAACAAAAGTGTAGGTGAATGTTTAAAGTTTTTTTAGAGACAATCACAGATGTTCTATGTCTGCTACCTTAGTCACACGAACGCATCGAACCGGTATTCCATTTCTGTCCAAACGCTTGTTAAGATATCTGAAGCAGGTGCAGTGATAATAGATGTAATACACTGTTTTAGCTCCTCTAGATCAACAGGAAAAGAAGCGTAAACACGGTATCCTTTACATAACCCCAACAAAAAAGTCACATGGTGTTAAGTCAGGGCTTCTGGGTGGCCATTGGGTAAGTGGCATGTTGTAGTGAACGTCGCTTTAGCAGTGTGATTCTGTACCATCCAATTGAAGAACAAAGTTGTCACTATTGTCCTTCAACTGTGGCATCGTTCAAAGGCTTAAAATATCTAGAAAAGAGCTTCCAGCGACAGCTTTATCGTGGGAAAAGAAAGGGCAGTACACTTTCTTTTTGGGTATAGCACATAAAACATGTTTACTTTTGATGAATCTCACAAGTGTTGAACCGGAAATCTGGGATTCTCAGTTCCCCAAAACGAACATTTTGCTTGTTTACCTTACTACTCACGTGAACTGTATTTCATCGGTGAAAACTAATTGATCGACGGCATCGCTATTTTCAAAACGGTGTTGCATTTCGACACAAAATTCAAAGCGCTTTGCCTTCTCAAGGTCCGTGAGATTTTGCAATATCTACATATGCTGATAAAAAATATGCTGATAAAAAAACTTTATTTTTTAAAATAACCCCGCACCAAAAATATTTTTATCAGCCCTTTCAGTAATGATGACTATTTTTAAGGCAAATAAATTCTTCGCGATCCTGAGTATCTATGAAAGTAAACAATTCAACATATAATATAGGAGATATATGTATAAATATAAACAAACCAGTTAAAAAATGTACAGATAATATATATATATATATATATATATATATATGAGATTACATACGTTCTTCTATTTTTGGTAATATGTACTTTAGACTTTCTTTTTATTTCTATATCTTACACAGCATCTTGAGTAACGTTTAAATTTACTTTAATTAACGAATGACACTAAAAAAGGAAAGAAAAATTGAGGGAATGGGTAGGATGGTGCAAATGGGGACTTGTTCTTCTCCACTGATTCACAAAAAAAAGGCAGCTATTTTACTTATTAGATAATGTAAAATTATATGAATTATCAATAATGAATTCGAGCTGTTTTATTAGATTACTAACTATCATTACTCTGCCTATCTAGTCTAGAAATCTATCATTAATTAATCATTAAAAAAGAATCTCACTTTGTTTTCTATTTAAAATAAAATTCTTATTGTATCTAATGAAGTGATATCTAAATGAGTAAAAAATATAAAATTAAGAAACTAGAAAAAATATAGAAAATAAAATACCATTTTCTAAATAAATACATTCTTTCAAAAGGAACACTGCATCCAGAAACAGGTGTCTTCGTACATGTAATAATATTTCGTAATAACTAGGCTAATTTATCAAAAATAGTCAAGGAGAATCAAGTGAATGAATAGCTTTGATCTTGTAAATGTGATAATGGAAAAATTCTCATACAAATGTATGGAGGGGAAGGGGGGGGGGCTGTCCTAAAAGCTGATGAATATAAATTCAACTTTCTCTAATATTTCACATTTATTTGTCCAGATAGTGTTCCGAATTCATTTATTAATATTTAGAAAAGGCCTTGCTCGATTATGTGTGTTGAATGGAAATTCATACACTAATAGTTTTAAAAGGTTTGTGTTCCTTGAAATAAAATCTTATAAAATATCTCCACTGTCCACAGTTTAAACTTAAACGAAGTGTAGGGTTTTATTTAGCAACTAGTTAAATGAAAAATGTTTATCAATCGATCGGAAGTGATAACTGGATACGCCCATGGAGAGCCTCTGCGTCTTGGTGCCTGGTGCCGGGGCACCGCCAGGATCTCCTGCTCCATTTTTCTGCAGTTCTGTTAATATTATTTCACTACTTTTTTCCAGTCAACCTGAAATATTAATTGCTATCTAATTCAATTAGAATTAATCATTTTAATTAGCTCGCTGAAAATCCAAACAAGATCCAAAATACAAATAAAATTAATACATCTGGATACCATCTATACCAGTAAAAGAAATAGCATATATAAAGTAAAACAGGCTACTTTCTTAACTTTTTTCCTTTTTTCTCCATTTTTATATTTTCTTTATCAGAAATTGCTGAATTAATTACTAATTAGAGCTATTAATAATAGAAATCAACGTAATTGCTGTTGGAATAAAATTTTAGGTTTCATTCAAATCAAGTTTAATTAGTTTTGGTTCAAATCAAGTTCCATTTTTTAGCAACAATGCGAAAATTTATTTTGAAAAAGAATCTTCTAACATCTATTTTAGCAGTCAATACGTTTCATATCATTGACCTAACTCATTAATAATAATTAAAAAAATGAATAAATTGTTTAAAAAATATTAAAACTTTTAAGAAATAGAATTAAGTTGATCCATATTTAGTTATTACAGATTTTTATTTTGTTCATACATTTTGTGGCGGATTAAAAAAAAAATCCAAACTACATTGAATCTTTCTTTTCTTTTCTGCCTTTTTTCGGCGTTTTTCTTTCAAAATAAAAAGAAATGCGATGTCTCGAGGCGAAACCGAACAAGACATGTGATTTTTTTAAACCACTAGGGGGCTCGGCCCCCTACGAGCTACGCTCGCCAACCCCCGTCCAGACACCGCAGACTCTAAATGCACTCTAATTTAATCGGCTTTAAAAATATTTCGAAAGATTGAATTATAATTTAAAAAACAGTGGCGATCTCCCTATAAACGGATTTCTATTCATTTCTCTACGATTGGGGAATTTTAACGCAAAATCCGCTGCGTTACTACTTGATTATCCCGTCGACACATTTCGCCAAATTATATAAATCGCCAAACCACTCGCCAAATTATACAAATTGACATAATTTTTATTTTAAATAACAAAAGAACAAATAAATTAGTACAACATTAATAAAAATACAAATAAAACGTCGAAATAAAAATAACTTGATGACGTAGACACGTGTAACAACATTTCAAAATAAGCTAATATAAAAGGAATTAAGTAAACAGAGTCTTTGTATCCTGGTATTTTTTAACAAAGCGAAAAGAAAGTTCTTTTAAATGAGACATTTTAAATTAATCGTTTTTAATCTAACGTAATTTTTACCAAGCTATTCTTTCTCTGTTAAATATTCATGTGAAAATACCAGTTGAAAAGTATCCTCTCAAAATATCAAATAAATGTCTAGCGCAATTTTTAAATTTAAACCGTTTTGCAATATTATTTTGCGTTCATTTTATGTAATAACTGTAATGTGACGTAAATATGACGTAATTTCTCCTATTTAAGACTTCTAACGCATGTTAATAAATTTATTATTTTACAAATTCCTTTCTCTCTTAAAATTCACGTGTAATTATAGTTTTTATGACGTAATTTTTAATAAGTTCCTGCTTTTTGCACATAATTATTTAATTCTAATTCCAAATGTTTTTTCTCTGTTTATAATAGTCACGTGTAAATAAATTTTTAATTTATTTACACGTATAAATATTTTTTTTTTGAAGCAAACATTATTGCTTCCTCTGTTTATACAGTTGGCAACAGTTTAAATTAATATCACTTTCTAAAATCTGTAAAAAAATATCCCTCGAAATGCTGAAAATTTGAATTTAAAATAGAAATAAAACCTCAAAAAATGAGTCAAAATAAAAAAATTAAAGCAATCTGCACTCCGGAAAATTCTAACGCATAAAATGATCTAAAAATGATTAAATTCCCATGTATAGCTTTTGTTCCTATAAAACTTTTTTAATGGAACGATTTTGACTAACTTTAGCCTTAAATATCTCTTAAAATAATTCTTCGATTTGAAAACTGTCTGCTTCAGCGTGTTTATCAAACATTTCTGTATAAAACCACCGATTTTTATATTTTTGTATGCATTATTTTTCTTAATATTAACGAAGAAAGACCTCCAGTCACAGAAAATTCAAAACCGGCGGCGGCGGCGGCGGCGGCGGTGACAGCGGTAGTTACTTTTTTTTAGAATAGAGAGATAAGCACACTTCATTCAACCTGGGTCGAGAAACTCGGAGTTGGGTAACTTTTCATACGAAGTAAACAGTGAATACGAGTTTTCAACTCCCGGTTGAAAATAGCAACCTGAGATTGCTGAACCCGCGGTTTAACCCTCGGTCGAAGTTATTCGTGAATACGAGCGTTACATGTGCGTGTGAGCAAATTTGCGCTATGTAACATGTTCGTAATTTGTAAAAATTTTCAATTGCTGATATAGTTCCGATTTACGTAAAGGTAGAGAGCCATCAATTCCTTTTTTGGGTAACTGGAATAAGTTATCATTGCGAAGGAATTTGTGTGTTTTTTGAAACAACGCTACCCTTGCCTCATTAATGTTTTTTAATCGTTTTAAATGATACATATGACAAACGAACTCTTCTACACTGTAAAAAAATCTGTAAAGTTACTAAAATTTTTATGGGAAACTGGGATTCCTAGAACAATATGAAACAGCAACAACAAAAATTCATGTAACAGATACACTTTTGCACAGTAAATCAAAAAATCTGTAAGGTTACTAACAATTTTTTAGGTAACTGAGATGTCTAGAACTTTTTATGTAACTGCAACCAGCTTACAGATAAAATTTTAGTAAGATTACTGTAATTTTAGCAGATTCATTTGTAAAGCTACAGATTCCTGTAGCTTTACAAAATCTAGTTTTGTAGATCTACATTTTTTTGTACAGTATACAGATAAAATTTTAGCAAGCTTATAACGTTACATCTGTAGAATTACAGATTTCTTTTTGCAGTGTATTTTGCCAAAAAAGTCTTCTCTCTTCTCCGATGGCTTTGACAGTTTTATGAACCACTCGGTAAAGTCTTCAGAACGGGCGTTTTTTGCCTTTTCTAAAAAACACTGGGTTGAAACCGCACCTGGTGATTGCGTGGAATGCTGGAAGTGCTGCGCTCAAATTTGTTTCTAGAGTTTTAAGAAATCTTCTTTTGATTTTAATCTTTGATCTTATTATTTTTTATTTTAATTCTTTAATCTTTGATTTTTTCCGACACCGACTTTCATACAAATTTGAATATTTTCTGAAATATTACTCATATTATTATAAGAATTTTATAATTATATGAATACATGGCTTTTAATTGCTTATAACTGAAATAGAAAAACAGTTCCAAGAAGCTGTATTTAAAAAGGAAGGCCATAATAACAATATTCAATAAAAAGTGTATTTAATATTAGTAAAATTACATAAAAAAGTAGAAGAGGATGTAAAAAAATAATGCATTAATTAAATTTGTAAAAATCATAAAATATTACATTTAAATTTATATGTACTGCTTAAAATAAATTAATAATGTTTCTTTAAATATATACTATTTTGGCAGCAGAACATGCAAGATTTAAAAGATATATTTTAAACTTTATGTTAAAAAAATAAATATATAAAGTAAACATAAAAATAAGATAATCATTTTTATTATTATTATTATTATTAAGTGTGGAAAGGAATAGTATATATTTGCACCTACATTTTTATTACCCGACTGCCAAGAAGGGTTATGTGTTTCACGTGTATCTGGGTATGTGAATTTCTTTATACCCTCGAAATATCCCAACGGCTGAATGGATTTTAATGAATGAGGCCTCAATCGATTCGTCTTAACCGACCGATGGTTATAGGTTAGGTTTTGTTTTTATAAATTCAAAATGGCAGCCGTAAAATACAAAATGGCATTAGAGACGAAAAAAATTTTACGCACCCTATTAAGTGGCATATCATTGGATAGGTCTTTCAAAATGAAGACGATGTTTCATTAACTTTTTTACAGTCAGAAGCTCCGTTTAAATATTACACAACCTGGAAGTTGTGTAGGTAGGATCTCTAGCTTTACTGCAACTGTAACCTTCATAGACATCTATAGGCCTCATCAAAACAGTGTTTATAGATAGGAACTAACAATTAAACACAACTTAAAAGTAATCAATACAAGTAAATAATAAAAAAATATATTTAAGTAATATAAAAATAGTTTCACACTGATGAGAAATAATTAATTAGTTCGCTCTTTACGTAGTCGGGTTTTTTGATTTTTTAAATTTAATTTTTATTAGTAATACGTTTAAATTACTCAGCTCATTTGCAAAATTTAACTCTTTATCTGTTGAGTAATAAATAATTTCCTATTTGCTTTAGTATTAAATACTTTAAGAAAATCACATGAAGCTATTGCTAAAACAGTGTTGTTCGTCAAAATAATAATAATAATAATAATAATAATAATAATAATAATAATAATAATGATAATGTAATTAACATAGGAAATTACAAAACAAATTAAAATAGAACATTAAATTGATGGTAGAGGTACTTTTATTTATTAATTTATTATAAGCCATTAGCTTACTACAACACTTACAAAAAGTTTTGCTCACTGAAAAAAATGAAAAAAATGTTGATGGGATGAAAATGTCACGCCTGATATGATAAAAGCTCCAATCTGGTAACCCTGTACGTACAATTTTTCTAATAGTAAGAGAATTTCAATATAAGCCCACACGCATGCGCAGTTCTTATTTTAGTTATAACGGCGAAAACACAAGCGGAGACAATGAATTAGTAGGGGGTGAGAATTTAAAAGTATCTATAAAGAATATTGATGCAAATGAAATATCACAATAAAATTATATCTTTCAGTTAGAGCATGGAGCGTAATGTCGAATAACTTAAAATAGGTTATTTCCGCCCGGATGAATATCCGTAAGCTGGTGCTCCTGTCTAGTTCCTGCGTTACACCCTTCAGGGTATCAGTTGACAATTTTTCTACTGAGATACAACCAGCTGACATGTTTATTTATTTAAAATAGGATATACACTATATGGCCAAAGGAGACCGGTCACTTGCGATTTTAGACGTTTTGTTAAATATCTAGAAAAATACATGAGGAATTAAAATGAAACTACAGGTGTGTACACAGTATAGGTCATTTATTTCCGCGAAGATTTTTCCCAGAAACCCCATAGGGGAGCGTCAACAAACTGAAAAAGAACGAATATCTTTTGAATAACCTTGCAAAATCTAATGCAGCAAAAGCGTTCAAACTCGAGATTATTAATAAGTGGCTTATTTTAATGTACTGTGCTCATTTTTATGGGGATAGCATGTATACTCGAGGAGAAATTAAGGTTTTTATAAAAACAGTTCCAAATTTTGCCAAGTTTTTTGCTTATAACTTGCAGAGTTCTTAATATAAAAAAAAAGTTATTATCAGAAAATATGGCAAATAACATTGTGCACAATACTCTGTAAAAAGTACAAAAAATCTTCTTAAAACACCATAAAAAATTTGTAAATGCGCTAGGCCTTTCGAAAGATCTGAGTCTTTCTTCATCAGGCGCAAAGAAGACGAATTTCTACTATGAAAGCAGAGGCAAGACTGAAATGAGAGATAAGGGAAAAGAAACAAGCTGAAGAAACAGCCAATAGGAAGTTAGAAATCAACAACCAATAGGAAAGTAGAAGACAACAGCCAATCACAGAAGAGAATAATCAAAACAAAAGAACACAGAGTAGGAGGAGCAAAAAATGGGAGGGGGAAAACATATATAATTCAAAATGGGAACACATAAAATTAAAAATGAATAAATAAATGAATAATATATATATATATATATATATATAACAGACTAATAATAATACAAAAATAAATTAAATGGTAGTACTGAAAAGGTTTTTCCACGCTGCAGAGAGCATTGTGGAATCAGATTTATCATTAACAATAACATCACGATTAAGATAAATAGCTAAATTTTCAAGAAAGTCCAATTCAGAGATACTATTGGCATTAGAGATAATTTTAGCATTTTGAAAATTAAAACTATGGCCGGAATCCCAAGAGTGCTTGGCAATAGAAGATTTAGAAAATTCTTGATTGATTACATAACGCGAGTGTTCTTTTAAGCGGATTTCGAGATTCCTTTTAGTTTGACCAATATAAGATAAATCACAACCATTACAAGGAACTTTATAAATTCCCCATTTACGAAGATCAGGAACAGGAGATTTAGTGGAGGGGAATTTGAATTTATTGACAGGTTTAAAGATAATGTTAAAATTGAAACGACGTAAAACTTTAGCTAACTTAAAACATAAAGGAGGATAAAAGGGGAGGACGACCAAATTATCAGGTTTGCTTTTGACAGATTTGGAAAGAGTAGATCTATTAGATGGTCTATTGAATTTCTTCACAGCATTATTGATAACAGAAGGATTAAAACCTCTTTTGACAGCAACGGTTTTTAAGTAATTAAGCTCTTCCTTAAGGGATACAGAATAGGAACAAATTTTGAGAGCACGATTTACATACGTGTAAAAAACACCGATTTTTTGGTTGACAGGATGATTTGAGAGAGCATGTTAAAGATAATGTTAAAATTGAAACGACGTAAAACTTTAGCTAACTTAAAACATAAAGTTAGAAACTTTAGTTAGAAACTTTAGGGTTAGAAACAGAAAAAGGTTTTCTATAAACACAAGTTTTGAAAGAAGAATCGCATTTGGTAACTAAAACATCAAGGAGAGGAAGTTTATTACAATTTTCTAATTCAAAAGTAAACTGAATATGTGGGTCGATAGAATTGACAGTATGAAGAATGGTAGAAATATCAAAAGGATTATCAACTAAAACAAAAGTATCGTCGACATAACGCATCCAACATTTAAAATTAAGCAGATTTAATAATTTTTCCTCAAAATAATGCATATAAATATCACAAAGAATTGGAGATAAAGGATTACCCATACTTAAGCCATTTGGTTGTTTGAAAAATTTATTATCGAATTCAAAAGTAGTTTGAGTGATGCAAATTTTGGTTAAATTAACAAAATCTTGGACTTCAATATCAGAGAAATGAAATTCACGTAATCTTTTTTCCAAGCAAGAAAAAGCACCTTCAATTGGAACATTCGTAAATTGAATTCGTCTGTTATTGAAGTCCAAGATTTTGTTAATTTAACCAAAATTTGCATCACTCAAACTACTTTTGAATTCGATAATAAATTTTTCAAACAATCAGATGGCTTAAGTATGGGTAATCCTTTATCTCCAATTCTTTGTGATATTTATATGCATTATTTTGAGAAAAAATTATTAAATCTGCTTAATTTTAAATGTTGGATGCGTTATGTCGACGATACTTTTGTTTTAGTTGATAATTCTTTTGATATTTCTACCATTCTTCATACTGTCAATTCTATCGACCCACATATTCAGTTTACTTTTGAATTAGAAAATTGTAATAAACTTCCTTTCCTTGATGTTTTAGTTACCAAATGCGATTCTTCTTTCAAAACTTGTGTTTATAGAAAACCTTTTTCTGTTTCTAACCCACCTCATGCTCTCTCAAATCATCCTGTCAACCAAAAAATCGGTGTTTTTTACACGTATGTAAATCGTGCTCTCAAAATTTGTTCCTATTCTGTATCCTTAAGGAAGAGCTTAATTACTTAAAAACCGTTGCTGTCAAAAGAGGTTTTAATCCTTCTGTTATCAATAATGCTGTGAAGAAATTCAATAGACCATCTAATAGATCTACTCTTTCCAAATCTGTCAAAAGCAAACCTGATAATTTGGTTGTCTCCCCTTTTATCCTCCTTTATGTTTTAAGTTAGCTAAAGTTTTACGTCGTTTCAATTTTAACATTATCTTTAAACCTGTCAATAAATTCAAATTCCCCTCCACTAAATCTCCTGTTCCTGATCTTCGTAAATGGGGAATTTATAAAGTTCCTTGTAATGGTTATGATTTATCTTATATTGGTCAAACTAAAAGGAATCTCGAAATCCGCTTAAAAGAACACTCGCGTTATGTAATCAATCAAGAATTTTCTAAATCTTCTATTGCCAAGCACTCTTGGGATTCCGGCCATAGTTTTAATTTTCAAAATGCTAAAATTATCTCTAATGCCAATAGTATCTCTGAATTGGACTTTCTTGAAAATTTAGCTATTTATCTTAATCGTGATGTTATTGTTAATGATAAATCTGATTCCACAATGCTCTCTGCAGCTTGGTAAAACCTTTTCAGTACTACCATTTATTTTTGTATTATTATTAGTCTGTTTTATATATATATATATATATATATATTATTCATTTATTTATTCATTTTTATTTTCATGTGTTCCCATTTTGAATTATATATATTTTTTCCCCTCCCATTTTTTGCTCCTCCTACTCTGTGTTCTTTTGTTTTGATTATTCTCTTCTGTGATTGGCTGTTGTCTTCTACTTTCCTATTGGCTGTTGATTTCTAACTTCCTATTGGCTGTTTCTTCAGCTTGTTTCTTTTCCCTTATCTCTCATTTCAGTCTTGCCTCTGCTTTCATAGTAGAAGGACGTCTTCTTTGCGCCTGATGAAGAAAGACTCAGATCTTTCGAAAGGCCCAGCGCATTTACAAATTTTTGATGGTGTTTTAAGAAGATTTTTTGTACTTAGTCATTCACACCAGTTTTAACTTATTTTCTTTGACAATACTCTGTAATCAAAATTAAAAAATAATAAAAATTGGATGAAAAATGAGCAGGTTTACTAAAAAATGTTTCACCGCGCATGCGCGAATGCAATCAAAATGTAATGTACATAATGTATTAGCTATGTATATAGAGCAACTTTTGTGAAAGTCTCCAAATCATGGCTTGAAAATTCTGAAAATTGTCGTCGATAGAATAAGCTCGAAATCCGTTGTTCCCAAAAGGAAGCAAAAAGATGAGGGGTTGTATCCCAATATTACAGCGTCTAGAATACCTAGTGTGGAAATCGGCTATCCCTGTAATACTTAAAAAAGCGCTAAAATATTGTATCCCTTAAATGTGCAACGGTGATGCTGAAATATGAAGATCGCAGCGACATCTGCAGAATATTTTCTATAACTGCAAGATATTGCTGGTCTATACAATGCCATACTAGCAATACGAAAATCCCACAGATGTCGCTGCGATCGACACTTGGGATTTTAGCAGTATCGTCGCACATTTAAGGAATACCAATTTTTAGCACTGTTTGGATAGCATATTTCCACACTAGGTATTCTAGACGCTGTACCAATATAGTAGTACGAGCAATATTATGCACGCTATCTTGGCACTAATCAACAGATATTTGATACAACTCCTTATCTTTTTGCTTCTTTTTGGGGACAACGGATTTCGAGCTTATTCTATCGACGATAATTTTCAGAATTTTCAAGCTATGATTTTGAGACTTTCACAAAAGTTGCTCTATATACTTAGCTAATGCATTATGCATATTATATTTTGATTGCATTCGCGCATGCGCAGTGAAACATTTTTTAGTAAACCTGCTTATTTTTCATCCAATTTTTATTATTTTTTAATTCTGATTGCAGAGTATTATGTACAATATTATTTGTCATATTTCCTGAAAATACCTTTTTTTTATATTAAGGACTCTGCAAGGTATAAGCAAAAAACTTGGCGAAATTTGGGACTGTTTTTATAAAAATCTTAATTTCTCTACGAGTATACATGCTATCCTCATAAAAATGAACACAGTATATTCCAATAAGCCACTTATTAATAATCTTGAGTTTGCATGCTTTTGCTACATTAGTTTTTACAGGGTTATCCAAAAGATATTCGTTCTTTTTCAATTTGTTGACGGTCCCTTATGGGGTTTCGAGGAAAATCTTCGCGGAAATATATGACCTATACTATACTGTTTACACCTGCAGTTTCAGGTTAATTCCTAATGTATTTTTCCAGATATTTAACAAAACGTCTAAAATGGCAAGTGACCGGTCTCCTTTGGCCATATAGTGTATACTGTCATCTGATTAATTTTCAATTGAGAGAAAATCACTGAATATACACTGGTTTCCAAAAATTAAGGAAAAATCACAAAAAGAGCGATAACTCGTTCAAAAATGAACCTATCCGTGTGAAATTTGCATATGTTGTTAACTAAAAGATACTGAATAAAATTACAAAACGCAAATTAGTGGCGCTGCAATCAGATTGCGTCATCTGTGAGCAGCATAAAAATGCATGCTAGAGAGTACGGCTGCTGGGGTCGCTGTGATTATGATATAAGAAAACTGAGATAGCCTCATTAGTATGACCTCGAAGTATCATTTGTCCGCATAATTGCAATATAGATTGGAAGATTGGAGGTAGGTCAAAGTCAGACAAAGGATGCCAGATTGCCAAATCTGAATCTTTCTGTTGTTCATAGGCTTTGGAAACAATTTCAAACCACTGGTTCAGCCTCTAGAAGGTTTAACCAAGGACGGGCAAGAGCTACGACAAGCACCGATGACGATATTTGCGGTTATGTGCACGAAGGAATAGAACAGCAACACCCTCTCATCTTAGATTCTCCCTTGCTGCAGCCACTGGAAGGTATGAAAGTCTACTGTGCGTAGAAGGCTTCATGAAGCTGGTCTTTATGCAATGCGACCAGACATTTCTGTACCGCTCACCTCATGTCACCGGAGGAAACGTTTAAGGCGAGCACGTCAACATGTCCACTGGACAGCTGATCAATGGAGGCATGTGCTCTTCACGGATGAGTTCCAGTTTAGCCTCCAAAGCGATAGTAGGCGTTGATTGATTTAGGGAGAAGATGGAACACGCCATCATCCATCAAACATTCGTAAAAGTGATTCGTATACAGAAGGCAGTGTCTGTGTGCCGAATGGTATCTCTTTGCGCGGACGTACAGACCTCCATGTCTTTCCACGTGGAGCTGTGAATGCTCACGTCTATAGATTTGACATTCTTGATTCTTATGTGCGCTCTTATGCCGGTGCAATAGCTAATGATTTCCTGTTACAGGATGATAACGCTAGACCGCGCAGGGCTCACATCGTAGAAGATTATCTTCAGCACCAAACAATTCAGCGCATGGAATAGTCAGCTCGATCACTGGACTTGTATCCCATCGAGAATGTTTGGGATGCTTTAGGAAGATGTGTCGTTGCTCTCAATACCCCTCCTCAGACCCTTGCCACGCTTACAACTGCTTTAGAAGAGCAATGGCTCGCACTTCCCAGCGAACTTATCGATGGCATAATTGGCAGTATCACACATCGCTGTATGTGCTGTATTGCTTCTACGGGTGATCATATTCCATATTAAAGGTACTTTTCCTATACCAAACTGACTCATTTATTTTGTTTAGTTTATAGTTGAGTGAATTTCTGAAACACCACAATCGTCTGGTAATTTCTTTTAATGCTATTTTATACATTGTGGCTCAGTTTTATTAAAATTTACTTGTTACATTTTGAATAATCGTTACTTTTGTTGTTTTCCTTCATTTTTGGAAACCAGTCTATATATTTTTTTTATGTTCGTGCAAACAGCTGACGTATTAACCACCACTTTATAATCAGCTGACTTTTTTTTATCTTCAAGATATTGGGTTAGCTATATTTTAATAAATTTTCAATCGTGAGGAAATGATTAAAATTCTTTTTTTTTACGTGCGTAGGAGGCCAGCGATGCTCAATCCACCCACGGAACCGCAGCTGACGTTCACGGAGCTTCATGATATAACTCTCGGAAGCATTTTACAAGTTATCGGCAGAGAGAAACTTGGTCATGAAAATCTGTTGCTGGGCTCGCGGACGGTTACAATATTGTGACAAAAGGTTAAAAGCGGACATACTAATTTGGGAAAATCGCTACAAAGCAAGCAAATAATAAAACCTACTAAAACTAGCATAAAATATTGTTAAAAAATTCAAAAATCACAGGAGACAAAATTTACTACAGTGGACTAAAACATTGTAACCCGAATTCTTTCATGAAAGCGAAAATCGACACGAAAATCTAAAAATCATAAGGAAAATCGCGCAAGTCAAAATGTACTATATTAGATTAAAAGTTTGAAACAGAATTCCTTTTACGAATGTCAAAAATTTGCCGCGAAGAGCGAAAAATACTAAAAATTGCTTTGAAAATCGCTTTAAAAATGCTCAAAAAATTCAAATCTCGTAGAGGACAAAATTTACTATATTAGACTAAACCTTTCAAACAGAATTATTTTTACGAATGTCTAAAAATCGCAGCGGAACGCGAAAATTTGCCTTAAAAATCATTGGGCGAATATCGTGGAGGCCAAAATTTACTATAATAAGTTAAAAGTTTAAAACTGAATCCATTTCACGAATGTCAAAACATCTTCGCGGAACACGAAAAACACAAGAAAGTGCATAAGAAAATCGCTAAAAATTCATAAATTCTAGGGGACAAAGGTTACTATAGTGGGTAAAAATATTGTAACCGTAATTCTCTCACGAATGTAAAAAAAGATCGCCTCGGAACTTTACAAACCGCTAAGAATCACAATAAAATTCGCTAAAAATTCAAAAGATTGAGGACATTTACTATATTAGGCTATATGCTTGAAACCAAATTCAGTTTGGAGAGAGTGGCGCCGAGGGGATACGAACCACCGGTCTCATGATCAGGAGGCGAGAACGTTAGCGGCGAGCACCAAGCCACTTACCGGTCGATTCTCCACCAACCTTTAACTCGCGGTTCAACTCTCAGTTGAGAAATCTAACCGCCGGTTAATATTTCGAATTCATCGATAACTTTCAAGCCGCGATTAGTCGACCTTAGTTAGTCAACTCTCAGTTGGAATCTGCGTAGTTGATTGGCCAAAGGAATCACATGACCTAGTAATCCTCTCTGCGAGTTCTGTCCTTCCTTGGCACCATCTTAATCTGTTTCTTTTCCATAACGAAACTAAAGACAGTATTGAAATTGGAAATGCATACTTATCATGTTTAATTTTTAAATAAAAAATTCTTATAAGTAAATGAGCTATTACCATTTTGATTTCATGATTTTGTTCGTTTACAGAACAAAAGTTTCAATAAAATTCTTAACAATAAAATTCTTAAAAAACAATTGATTAAAAGAAATTGATTAAAAAACTTGATTAAAAAAATCATTTTCTTTAATGTAAGTTTAAAAAACAATTATCTGATCATAGTAGTATTAAGCAGAATAAAAGTAAATAATGCAATAGGTTTATTTATTTATTTTTTACAATGAATATTAGATATGAAGATATTTTCATATAATTATTTCTAATGCATATATATTTTATTTAACAAATGTTATTCATTACAGATTCAATTAAAATATCTTGGATAAAATAGCATGCCGGTAGCAAAACAACAAAAAAAAAGGACAAGAGGCCTTTTTAAAGAAAATCCTACGTTGATTATTACACATTTTTTTTAGAGATCATGTTTAATAACTTTAGAAGAAGGCCGAGAACATGTATTAATGTTCTTAATGTATTGCGAAATTAAAAAAGAAAAATTTTCTGAAAAAATGTTTCTTTAAAACAAAAATCATCATTTCAAACTTACTAAGTATGTAATAAAAAAATAATTATTTATCTATTCTGAACAATTGATCACATATACACAATTTGGTAGAAAATTCATGCTTTAAGAAACTATGAACGGTACAGCGAGGGACTCAAATGGAAGAAAATTTGTTTTCTATTTTTTTTAATTATTATTGATTTGAATCATATATTTTTACAAAATTGGTATTGAAAGAACATATTTCCATTTAGATTCGTTAGATGGCGCCACTAAAAAATACTTTGTAAATCAATAAAGTTTGAAGCTTCCTTTTCCACACACAAATTAGTATAATTTTGCATTCATAGAGCAAAAATGTCCTAAAAAAGGGGAAAAATGTAAGTGGCACATTCTTTTATAATACCATCTTTAATAATTAATGCTTCGTTTAATTAGTAAATTCCAAAAGGCTGTGTTTGAAAAAACGAAGCATCAGCGCACAATTTAAAACGACCGCCATCTTTCTTTCTACTAGGCATGCGCGGTTCACTAACCGGTCGATTCGCCACCAACCTTTAACTCGCGGTTCAACTCTCAGTTGAGAAACCTTCGGTTGACAAATCTAACCGCCGGTTAATATTTCGAATTCATCGATAACTTTCAAGCCGCGATTAGTGGACCTTAGTTAGTCAACTCTTAGTTGAAATCTGCGTAGTTGATTGGCCAAAGGAATCACATGACCTAGTAATCCTCTCTGCGAGTTCTGTCCTTCCTTGACACCATCTTAATCTGTTTCTTTTCAATAACGAAACTAAAGGCAGTATTGAAATTGGAAATCCATACTTATCATGTTTAATTTTTAAATAAAAAATGGAACAGATGTGTTATTATCCCACCCTCCGCCATCTTGGATTTTTTTGGCGAGAAAACCCCTTTTCCGCCAAGTAGTAAATATCGCCAAGCACCCGTTTATACGCATGTTTGGCTCAACGAAAATAAAATGTAAATAAACAAAATTCGCTAAACTGGCAATCAGTAATCCTTGTATGAGCGCTTCGCGCACATTTAACGGAAAAAAACATCACCGAATTCAGCATTTCTCGCGATATAGCATTCTCAAAATTCAGCAGTTCTCGTCTTGTAGCAATCTCAAAATGTAAAAAACTCTTAAAACAGCAAAATATACCTAAAAAACAAAACTCGCTAAAGTGGCAATCAGCAATAGTTGCATGAGCGCTTCGCGCTCATTTACCGAAAAAAAACATCGCCGAATTCAGCATTTTTCGCGATATACCATTCTCAAAATTCCGTAGTTCTCGTTTTGTA
Source organism: Maratus speciosus (assembly GCA_963932465.1). NCBI lineage: Eukaryota > Metazoa > Arthropoda > Arachnida > Araneae > Salticidae > Maratus > Maratus speciosus. The sequence goes on from OZ010789.1 coordinate 159,842,983, forward strand.
GCAATCTCAAAATGTAAAAAACTCTTAAAGCAACAAAATATACATAAAATTATCAACATACCTTATCAGACATCTGCTTTCTTGAAACCTACAGCACAAAATATAACACCGCAGTCATTTTCCAAAATAGGCTTAATACGCATTGACACGCTATAAACAAACCCCCCTTTCATGTTAAAATTTCCTCATATTTCTTAATTACTTCAGCAAGAGCGTTTAAACGGACTACAGAAACTATAGTCAATGAAATACATCCAATAAATTTAACATAAAAATAAAAAGACAGCCATAGAACACGATATCAAAGAGTATCTGGTACAAGAGTCAAGCAACCGTCAGCAACGACAACCGGCAGTGAAATGAACGTTCACGCTCTCGCGTCGTAAAAAAGGGGGTTGTCATAATAAGTTACTAGACGCCAAACGCCGGGGTTGCCAGAAAGATAAAAATCGCTAAATACTCAACATCGCGGAGGGTGGGATAATAACACATCTTAGCCTAAAAAATTCTTATAAGTAAATGTGCAATTACCATTTTGATTTCATGATTTTGTTCGTTTACAGAACAAAAGTTTCAATAAAATTCTTAAAAAACAGTTGATTAAAAAAAAAAACTTGATTAAAAAAATCATTTTCTTTAATGCAAGTTTAATAAACACTTATCTGATCAAACTAGTAGTATTAAGTAGAATAAAAGTAAATATTGCAATAGGTTTATTTATTTTTTTTTTACAATGAATATTAGATATGAAGATATTTTCATATAATTATTTCTAATGCATATATATTTTATTTAACAAATTCTATTCATTACAGATTCATTTATAATATCTTGGAAAAAATAGCATGCCGGTAGCAAAAAAGACAAGAGGCCTTTTTAAAGAAAATCCTGCGTTGATTATTACACATTTTTTTAGAGATCATGTTTAATAACTTTAGAAGAAGGCCGAGAACATATATTAATGTTCTTAATGTTTTGCGAAATTTAAAAAAAAATCTTCTGAAAAAATGTTTCGTTAAAACAAAAATCATTATTTCAAACTTACTAAGTATGTAATAAAAAAGTAATTATTTATCTATTATGAACAACTGACCACATATACACAATCTGGTAGAAAATTCATGCTTTAATCAACTATGAACGGTACAGCGAGGGACTCAAATGGAAGAAAATTTGTTTTCTATTTTTTCATTATTAATAAAAAAGAGAGAGAGAAAGAAAGAAATTTGAATCATATATTTTTACAAAATTGGTATTGAAAGAACATATTTCGATTTAGATTCGTTAGATGGCGCCACCAAAAAATACTTTGTAAATCAATAAAATTTGAAGCTTCGTTTTCGACACACAAATTAGTATAATTTTGCATTCATAGAGCAAAAATATCCAAAAAAAGGGGAAAAATGTAAGTGACACATTCTTTTATAATACCATCTTCAATAATTAATGCTTCGTTTAATTAGTAAATAGCAAAAAGCTTTGTTTTAAAAAAAGAAGCATCAGCGCACAATTTAAAACGACCGCCATCTTTCTTTCTACTAGGCATGCGCGGTTCACTAACAATACCTACCAGAGCTTGGTTGAGTAAGTGAACCCCAGGTTAGAATTTACCCCGAATTTCGTCAGGTTGGGTAAACGGAGAATTGGATTTCGCATTCAACCGAGAGTTAAGCTCAAAACGCGAGGTTGAAGTTGATGGAGAATTACCGAGTTATTCGAAGCTAGTAACTCGCTTTATACTGATCATGTGGGACGAGCGATATGCACTCGTGAGTGATGCGCAGTATGCCAGGCTTATGTGCTGTGAGCATTTCACAGGCTTATTGCTGGATATGTTTTATTTGGTGATGCCATCTGTTGGTTATGAGGGAAGATGATTGTTGTTGAAGGTTGCGATTTTACGTGCGTCCGAGTCACAACTTTGGTGAGAATGGCGCCGATCTTGAACCTTCTATCTCATGATCAGGAGGCGAGAATGTTAGCGTTCAGCAAAAGGCCAAGCCAGTTACTTTATATAATACTTTATATATTATATATAAGATAGTAACTCGCTTTATACTGATCATGTGGGATGAGATCGCTACATCAGTTTTATTCTAAAAACCGCATTAAAAAAATCGTGAAAAATTACAGAACCGCTGTACCAATTCCCAATAAAAATTATTGTAAAAAAGACAACATTTTATAGTGGACCACGGAGTAAAAGAGATGGAGGCGAAACTAATGTTAAAATTTTGCTATGCAGTTTTTCCCCCGTTAGGTGGCGACACCGTAGAATGTAGGCTATCGGTCGATTGTTCTACAATGCTTTTCAATGGGAAAAGCACTGAATTTTAAAATTTTTTTACTAGAAAATTTGAATTTTAAGAAAGTTGTACAAGTAGAAATCTGATTAATTACAGTTTTCTTCATAAGATACATATTTTTTTAAAGGCACTTGGCTTTTTAATTGCCTCTTAAGACACTTAAAATCAGAGATCATTCTGACAAAAAAAGTGAAGGCCAGGCCATTTATAAACATTGAATATCACGGATTATTTTGCCACGAAGCACGGAGTAAAAGAGATGGAGGCGAAACTAATGTTAAAATTTTGCTATGCAGTTTCTCCCCCGTTAGGTGGCGACACCGTAGAATGTAGGCTATCGGTCGATTGTTCTACAATGCTTTTCAATGGGAAAAGCACTGAATTTTAAAATTTTTTTGCTAGAAAATTTGAATTTTAAGAAAGTCGTACAAGTAGAAATCTGATTAATTACAGTTTTCTTCATAAGATACATATTTTTTTAAAGGCACTTGGCTTTTTAATTGCCTCTTAAGACACTTAAAATCAGAGATCATTCTGACAAAAAAAGTGAAGGCCAGGCCATTTATAAACATTGAATATCACGGATTATTTTGCCACGAAGAAATAAATAGACTTACGACTTTTAAAAATTAAAAGTATTATTCAATATTTTTGAGTAAATTTTAATCTCGCGTATATTTTATAACCTTTGAATAATTTAATAATTCATAACTTTTGATGTCTATGCAATTAATAAATGTAGAATTAAAACAAATTTTTATCTTAATTATTTGGGAAAGAAAACGTGTAAATTATAGGTCATTGTTCAGGAACTAATTTTTTCAAAAGTCGTAAGGTTTGATTTTAATATAATCTTACTTATAAGGAGGAAGCGGGGGGGGGGGGGGGTTAGAGGACCGGAATTTCCAGACCCGGGCCCGACTCGCCCCGAAAGAGAAATAATTAGGCTTGGCCCGGACCGGGCGGGTGGAAAAACTAAAAGTTCGGCCCGGCCTAGTCCGTTTGTATTTTCGCAGTTCACGCCCTCGCCCGCCCCATGCAAAAAGCAGTGAAAACAGGCCCGGACCGTCTCTTGCAAAAAAAAAAAAAAAAAAAAAAAAAAAAAAAAAACAGACCCGATTCAATTTCTACAAAAAATTCCGATTTCCCTTACATACAATTAAGATTATTTTCCAGAATACTTAATAAATATTTATGGAAAAATGTAACAGTATATTTTAGATTACTATATGTTTTCAAGTCAGAGCATACAAAATATCAAATTTTAAAAACCCTTTAGACCAGTGGTTCCCAACCTTTTATCGACCACGTCCCACCAAAGCATCTGTAAAGTCACTATGTCCCCCCCCCCCCAGTAATCTGTCAATTATGTCTCTTATTGCTTAAAAAGTGAACTCTATTCACACTGTGGCAGGGGCGGCGCCAGAACTTGCCCGACGGGGGGGCACAGTAAGCCCGACAGGGGGGCCGAATTCAAAATATATATTAGAGGTTTCCACGAGCCCTGGCCTGTTCCGAACCCCGAACTCTGTAAAAGTTTCTTTCATTAAACTCGGGCTTGGCTTAATTTTATCTGAAAACTCGGTACGGGCTCGGGCTAAATTTTAGCTTTTGAAAAGTTGGTCCAAGCCTAACCTTCATTATCCCCGGGACACGTCCGGGTCTTGCATTTTTTTTTCTTCTTTTTTTTTTTGTGGATTCGGGCCGGAACGGGACTGTATTTATACTTCAGAATTTTTTTGGAGCAAATGAACAATAAAACATTTCTTTGTTTCTTTTTTCCCCTTTTTTTAAATAATAGGTGGAATATGTTGATCAATCACGTGAAAAACGTAAAATTTTCCCGTCCGGATTTGGCATATCCCGAAACGCGCAGATCTCTAACACTCACACTGCTATTTAAATAGACGTAAATTGCAGAGGGCCAAACGATTTTTACTCGAAACATAAATTTCGAAGCTTGTCAAAGAATATTGTAGATAAATAAAGTTAAAAAAAAGCTCTTAAGAAGGTTATTTTTGAAACACCTCACTAGTCACCTAATCTTTATAGGCGGATGAATCCACAACAGAAAGAGTTTCCACACTTTTGAGCATTACCCGAAAGGAAAAACTCTGTTTCGTATTCTTCTTCCATACAGCAACCTCCCAATAAGCGGTCATTCAATATTATAGAATTTACGAGCACATATATGGCATGGGGTAATCTCGCTCTGCACGCTTTAATTACCTTTTCCTCCCCAAAGGTCAAGAGGGGTGGGGTGTGAAAGTTGAAGGGACAGATATGGCGCATTTGCGCCTTGCTGCCATTTTTTTCTTTGGCGGTCAGCGAACGGGGCTTCGCCAAAGCACTGAACTTTCCAAAGGCCGTAAAGCAGAATTAGAACAATTTTTTAAACGAGCCGGGCCGACCAAAAAATTTAAACGAAACCGATAAAATATGCATTGCCCGACTAAGAGTATAGAAGACCCCGGGACCGCCATCATTCTGTTGGTGTTGGTGGTTGGGGGGGGGGGGGGGGCTTCTATCTATCTATAGAATTTTCTTGTGAATAATGTGGAAGTGGCTAGTACTAAACTTCATACATATATGTATGCATAAATTTTGTACCCGGTACTGCTCACATCTACATACAGGGTATCACAAAAAGATGGTCACAACTTTAAGGCTGTTCTCAACTGTTCTGCTCAACAAGCGCAAAACGTTTTGACACATTTATAGATTTATTTTTTAACGGAAAGATATAAAATTGGAAGACCTGACTATGGAAGCGGTTTAGAATCGAACTGTGTTTTCGATTTTTTGATAAATAAATTACCTATTGAATTATAAGCGATTTTGATCACGTGACAAACACGCTTTTCATCCTTTCATGGGTGATTATTCTTCTTTCGCGCGGAAATTCGGTTCAAAACGCCCACTGGCGCATTTTGACACTACTTTCTGAAAGATCTATTGCGTTTGAAAAAAAAAAAAAAAAAAAAAAACGGACAAAACAGTTTAATTACATAGTTTCTGAGCAACAATATCTGCCCGATTCATGCTTTTCCGAACAAAAATAAGTTAAAACTTATGTCAATGTTGTCCTTTGGGATTTGAGAACAGCCTTAAGAAAAAATACTAGTCGGACAATAGTAGAAAAAATGATAAATTGGTTGACACGAATATTTGTTTGCAAACTTTTAATTTGTATGTTATAAGATGTCTAAAAGAGAATGCCACAAATTGGTCATCATTAATGATTTAACATGCTACATTACGAGGAAAACGTTAAGAATGTTCTCAAATCCGAAATGGCAACTTTCTGACATAAGTTTTAATTTATCTTTGTTCAAAAATGCATGAAACTAGCTGGTGCTGTTGTTCAGAAACTATGTAATCGAGCTGTTTTTTTTTTTTTTGGAAACGCAATACATTTTTCAGAAAATAGAGTCAAAGTGGCCGTTTTGAACCGAATTTCCGCGCGAAAGAAGAAAAAAACACTCAAGAGCGGGCCAAAAATGGGTTTGTCACGTGATCAAAATAGCTTATAACTCAATAGGTAATTTATTGATTAAAAAAAATGGAAAACACAGTTCAATTCCAAATCGCTTCCATGGTCAATCTTTCCGTTAAAAAATGAATTTGTAAATGTGTTAAACGCTTTGCGCTTGTTGAGCAGAGCAGTTAAGAACAGCCTTAATGTCGAATTTCTTTTGAAAACGATGACATACTAATAAATTTTAATCATTAGTTTTATAATGATGTAGTTTGTTTTTTGCATGGGTGTTGTGTGTGTGGGGGGGGGGGCGTGTACTGGAAGCAGAAGGGGACCACACTCCCTTCCTAAATGTTTGAAATATATGAATTTTGGTCACTTTTGACTAATTTATATAATTTGACACCTTTTAATGAAAATCCTGATTACTCTCATGGGCCCCTTGGCGGCAGCCCTGCATGCCCCTGCATAAGTCGGAAAATATGAAACTGAACATATGAATATACTGACAATACTGAAAATATGAAACTTTTGTCATGGATATGACTTGGATATCATATGACTGATATGACATGGATATGATATGATATGACATGGATATGACTGTTCTCAAATCTAAAAGGGGCAACTTTATGACACAAGTTTCGATTCATTTTTGTTCAGAAAGGTATAAAAATATGCATGTAGATTATAATTAATATAACTTTTATTATAATATTTTTATTTCATTAAAACTTTACAAACAATAATTATTAAATACAATATGCAATTATTTGCCGCTGGATGTAATTGAAATTTTACGTGAAAATTTCCTGTTAACTTTTACATAATACTTTATAAATATAGATTTATGTTTATTGTACAAAAAAAAAAAAAAAAAAAAAAAAAAAAAAAAGTTCTTTTCATGCAGTATAATATATTCGTTTATCATACATTGTATATATATAAGGTAAGTTAACTTTTATTATTTAAATGTTAATAATGCATTGTAATTTAAATAGCGATTTTTAAAGCAGTAGTCTATTACTTTATTTTATGTTACTAAATTACTATTCTCATTAAATTATTAATGCAAATTGCTTATATAACATAATATTTTGAAATTAAATTAATTTTTAATTATATAAGAGTTACTCGCGTATTCTGCCATATTGGAACTTTTTATACCTCCTCAATCCTCCCTTTTTTGTTTGTTTGCTTCCTTAATTTCTTTATGTTTATTATTTCTGACTTACTAATCTGAAATTAATTCAAAGATAATTTAAATGAAGGTGAATGTCTTATATGATGAAAAACAATTCAAAGCAATTTTATTAAAATAAGTATTAATTTAATTTCTGTATATTTTTTATGAACAAAAGTTTTCATGATTCAGTCATGAATCATTTTTATCATTTCATTTAGGAAAAAGAAGTATTACATATACCTAGAATAAGGCCTTATAGTGTAAGGTCCAGAACATAGAGTAAAGCTGCCTTTTCATGACAAACATATCTAAAAAATTAGTTTTAAACATCCATTTTCTTAGAATTTTTAAAGATTACTTGCAACCTCAATAACATTATTTCCATGAATAGTTTACAAGTTTTTTTAAAACTGCAATATTTTATTTCAGTAATAGTTGTTAATTTTTAACCTGATGAAATAAATAAAAATTATGTTCTGTTTTTCTAAACTCTAAAAAAGAGGGGGTCCTTATAAAATATATTCCTATACGTCTGATAAAAAGAATATATTTATATAAATTGATATATTGAACAATCAATAATACGGAACAGACATAATGCAGTACACACAGTACACGTAAATTTACTGCAGCCTCCCCCCTCCCCAGACACACACATTTTTTTTTTATTAATCAATATTTTTGTAATGGCATAAGACATACCAAGGTTTTAAAAAAAATGTGCATTTTCTTTAAATCCAAATTTCTACTAAATAACCATCCCTAATATGTCAAATATAAATAAAAAATATTATAAACAGTCATCTCCACAAGCCGCACTCCCAGAGTAAAACCTGCATTGCTGCAATGTAACTTTTCAACTGTTTTATTATAGATCACAGTACTTTGTTTCCTTGATGTAAAGCATATTTTAAAAATATTTCAAAACAAAAATTCTCAATGATAAATTCAGGAGATGGCTTTGGTGTGTGCATGTGCGTGTTTTTTTTTTTTTTTTTTTTTTTTTTTTGGGGGGGGGGGGATATTTTTGGAAGTTTTGCTTAAGTTTAATGCTTATTAATGTAGTTTAAGTGCAAATCCTCCCTGCAACCACAGGAGCTTTAAAAATTCCTCCTGGAGAAAAATGCCTGATTTTAACCCTAGAAATATTAAAGAAATATTAATGTTTCTAAATTACTTAACGCACTTAGTTTTTACTTATTCTCTTACTAAATGTGGAGTAAGGGGAAAATAAAGGGGATTCATATAGCGCATTATAAAACATATTAAATGAGTTGAAAGAAAATTTTAAAAACGAAATTGCTAAAAAAAGTTATTAAAATGTACAAATTATTTGACATATTCAAATTTTATGAATAATTCTCTTAGAATTATTTACAAAAAATCTATATAACTATATGTTACAAAAACCAGACGTTGAAATTTTTTTCTCAAAAACAAAACTAATAAAAAGTTATGTTTTCTAAATAATTTAAGCATATTTTTTTATTCTCTTGACAATTGTAAACACACACACACACACACGCGCATATATATATACACACATATTATAAATTTGAGATGCATCAAATTTTCAAAATAGAAAACTCTAATATTCATTTTAATAAAATCATAATCAAAATACTTGCATTTTACTTATTGCATACAATTCTATTTCATGTAACCCAAGCACATCTAAACAATAATATTTTTTTAATTGCAGATTATCTTAAAAAAATCTTTTTTGGAACTTGTTCTTGCCCAGTATATTAATAAACATGAAATATTTATTAATAGAGAGAGGTACAATTTTAAAAATAAATATTTATTTTGTACGCGATTTTCTTTTCTAATTCGTTTTCTGGCGAGACCAATCCTATATGTTGATTATTTTCTATATAATAAATAATATTCAGTTAGCCAAACGAGGGATAAACTGCTTAATACAGTAACCCTACTCGTGCGCCGTAGCTTAGAGGGCATTTAAAGCTGGGGAGAATTCTATTGTTCGTGTGACCCGTGCCCAGCGTAGTCTCACCATATGGCATATACACAGCAGTGTGTGAAGGACAAAGTATGGAGCGGTTCTCCGGTTATGAGTCGAACCAAAGAGTCGCGCATCAGGTGAGGTAGGTGACCAATTTTTTTCGAAACGCGGTTCATCTTCCGGCCGGGTTGACCATGTATTTTAATGCCGGAGGTAACTGAAAATAATCAGTTGACAAATCCTTATCAAAAACGCATAAAGCGAGCAAAAATTATTTTAAAATAAAATTATTTAAATTTGTTAGTGAAAGTCATCGTTAAAACTAGCAGTTAACACGTTGAATGCCAAGTCTATTTTGTCTGTCTTTCCGTTTAAGCCACGAAATGAGACAGAATCTATATGTCAGTCACCGATGACTGACGCGGCCTAACTGAAAGATCAGTGGCATTCAACGTATTAAACGTTACACCTAACTAGGGCCCTTCCCGGGTAACAAATAAAATTTGAAGCCCTGCAAATTTTATTTAAAACAAAGCTGCAACCCGAACCGTACCCAACCAAAAATATTCTGTCTACCCGCAACCCGATCGAACCCGAAATACTTAATTCCAATCCCAACCTAAAACCCGGAACCAGAGAAAATTGATCCACAATATACTGTAATTATAAAAAAAAAATATAGTCTGCAATCATATCTCCAATATTAATGTTATCTTTTATGTGGAAAAATAAACATGCAAGGAGTCATTCATATTCAAATACGTAGTTTTTCATCTGAAATAGATTCCTGCGCAGGTTGGGTTATACCCGACCTAAACGTTCAACTTAAAGTCAATCCGAAACCTAACAAAAAATTTCCGTTGACGCAAAACCCGACTTGAAACCGATAACTAATTTTTTTATTATTATTTACTTGTATTGGTGGCTTTCAAGTTGTTTGATTGTTAGTTCCTATCTATAAACACTGTTTTGATGAGGCCTTTAAATGTCTAGGATGGTTAGAGTTGCAGTAAAGCTAGAGATCCTACCTACACAATTCCAGGTTGTGTAATAGTTAAACGGAGCTTCTGACTGTAAAATAGTCAATGAAACATCGACTTCATTTTGAAAGATCTATCCAATGATGTGCCACTCAATGGGGTGCGTAATTTTTTTTTCGTCTCTACCGCCATTTTGTATTTTACGACCGTCATTTTGAATATATAAAATCAAATCTAGCCTATAACCATCGGACGGTTAAGACAAATCTATAGAGACCTCATACATTAAAATCCATCCAACCGTTGGGATGTTTCGAGGGTATAAAGAAATCCACTTACCCAGATACGCGTGAAACACATAACCCTTCTTGGCAGTCTGATAAAAAAAGCCGGACAGACGCTTGAAAATCGAGACATTCTAATCACTACAATAAAACCTGTTAAAACGGAACCAGTGTAATGGAATAACGCTTTAAGCTGAAAATTTTCGCAATATAGGCTAAAATAAGCTAAGATTGTCTAAATTGGAAAGTTCTTCCAATTCTTTGTCGTTCTATCTTAACAGGTTGCTGTATTAAATAGCTTCCTTTCATCGTATTGAGTGTAAGTGAATTATACTTTATCCATAAAGGAATGGTGTGAAATTAATTAGTCGAACTAGAGTTTTCTAAATAATTAACAGTAATTTTATGACAATAATGTTCACTTTACAAATACCGCGTTTTATTATTTTTTCCATCATTTTGCCTTTCAGCCGTTTAAGAAAAAGCGCAATTATTACGTACACTCTCAAGAAAACATTTCGTCAAACGTAAAAAGAACAGGCAGCAAGTTGCCGGAACGCGCCTGTTGTTGGAACAGATTTTTATATTATTTGAACAAAATTCCGTGTTTTGACTGGAGAATAAAAAATAAAAAAATGAGCTTCAGTTCCCGAACTTTTCGTGTTTTGGAGGAAAAGAGACATACGTAAAAAAACAGTTTCTAATACAAAAATGTAACATGCAGCACAGTTACGGGAGCATCCCTGTGATTTGATGAAAATGCAACTTCAGATAATTTTTACGTTAAGGCTGTGTTCTCAACTGCTCTGCTCAACAAGCGCAAAACGTTTTGACACATTTACAAATTCCTTTTTTAACGAAAAGATATAAAATTGGAAAACATGGCCATGGAAGCGATTTGGAATCGAACTGTGTTTTCCATTTTTGGATCAATCAATTACCTATTGAGTTAGAAGCGATTTGGATCACGTGACAAACACGTTTTCCATCCTTTCTTGACTAATTTTTCTTGTTTCGCGCGGAAATTCGGTTCAAAACGCCCACTTTGACACTCTTTTCTGAAAGATCTATTGCGTTTGCAAAAAAAACGGATAAAACAGCTCGATGACATAGTTTCTGAGCATCAACACCTGCTAGTTGCGTTCATTTCCGAACAAAAATAAATTAAAACTTATGTCAGAAAGTTTCCCTTTTGGATTTGAAAACAGCCTTAAAATAATGAATTTTCTGTATTTTGGGGGGAAACGGGTAAATCAAAACAAGAATTTCCGTGTTTTAATAATAATAAAAAAAGCAATTGAAGAAATACCTTCAACTCACATATTTTTTTAGAATGTATATTGATCGAAACAAGACAGCATAATCCCCTAACTTCTGATAAGATACAGAATTTAAATCTGAGATTAAAACTGAAATACAAAATTCTGAAGAAAAATGTAAGTTAAAGGAAAACTTGTAAAATAGCTTAGAATGCAAAAAAGTTCATTAATATGATCGATTATAAAACAAAGTCTTGTTGATGCTAAAAAGAAAATCTTTAAATTCATGCTTATTTTGAAACAGCCAAAGTTTAGAGGTCCGCACGGGCTAGGCTCGGGCCTATTTTCATTCATGGCACTCGGGCCGGGTGGGGCCTAACTTCTTTTATTCGTTCCGAGATAAGGCATGTTTCATTCTTCCTAAGTCTTCATAAGCCGTTAGTTTCAGTCCCGTCTCGATCCAGTCTGTATGAAATCATTGTCTCGGCATGGTCTGGTCCGTGCAAAAAATAAGTAAAATTTGGCCCAGGCCAAAAATTTTTGCAAAAAGTGTATATATTTTTAAATCGACATTATTCTACAATTAAACATTAAAATTTATTCGTTTTAAAAAATAGTAGATTTCCAGGCAATAATATTAAAATATAGTAAAAAGTATGAAAAAGAACCAGCCTATGGCGGAATCCTGTCTTAAAAATTTATTGATCCATGCAAAATGCATATAATAATACGTGATAAAAGAATATAATACATTTACACCTGCTAAGATGGGAACTTGTTTATAACACATTTTTTTCTTTCCTACGATGTCTTAGAAGATTTTACTGTACAGCATTTTTCAGATTTTTAAGTCTCCAATACATAATTTTTTGATTAACGATATTAATTATAGCTGAAACATTAACATACAAATAGAGATTCATTAAAACAATGTATATCGCAACCTTTTTTAAAAATGAAAATTATAAACAGGAAAAAAGAGCTAAAATAAGTATTTTTGGTCAGAACTCCTTTTAACAAAATCGACGTAAAATTCTGTCGGACTTGGGCCGAGATTTTAACTTTTTTCCGGGCCGAACTCGGACCGAACTTATAATTTTTATACCGGGTCGGCCCATTACTGTTTTTTGTACGGACCAGGACGGGCCGAAGTTTTAACTTTTATACGGGGCCGAACTTTTCTTTCTAGGAGTCGGGCTGAGCCCGAACCTGGCAATTTCGGCCCGTACAGAACTCTACAAAGTATAACTAAGTTATTAATTAAAATTGTTCCGTCTAACAATACAATCAAGTTTAAATTATCAAGTAAGTCGATATTCTGTTTTACACGATTTTTTTTTTAATTTCTAAATACGAACCTATGTCCCTAAACACGAATTGTTAATTACAACCCTGCACAGTTCGAGTTATGCCCGACCCGAAATCGACAAAATATTTTTTCGAACCTGCAACTTGATCCTAAGCATGAAATGAAAAAAAAAATCCTAAATGTAAAACAATTCTGGTAAATAGTTTGCAATCATATCTCTAAAATCAATTTTATATTTCAAAAAAATGAATGCATACATTTACTTAATCATATACAAGTATTTTTTTTTTTATCATTTGAAACAATAATCTGGACTTTTCTTTGGGTTAGGCTGATTTTTGACGGCCAATTATCTACTCGACGGATATAAGCCCGAAGGGGTTGTGCCCCCCGTGTGTGTGGGGGGGCTTTCTAAGGGAACCTAATCCGTATTTACGCATGGAAATCCAAGGTTCGAAGAAAACCACGAAAACTCCGAACGATTGGGCCGACGGGCGCGATTGGGTTCGAGCCCAGCACCTCCCGTCTACCAGCTTCGAGAGTTCAGAACCTCTCGGCCACTGGTGGGGCGGACTTTTCTTTGGAAAAATTTGGCGTTCTCGAATCGGCTCCCAAGATACAAAAACTCTAATCTGAGATGACCCGAAAATGGAAACACTAGTCAACCCGATCCACAGAAAATTTTTAGAGCCAATGGCTAACATGATCGGGTAGAATCGGATTAACTGACCCGATGCAAGATTTTAGTAGTTGCTATATACACATCTTCCCGTAGTTTACAATGAAGTTATGTATGTATATAATTGTTTTCTTATTTATACCTTCCATTTCTCTTCTATATATTAAATAGAGATTAATATCTAGAAAATGAGACTCTACTCACTGTATATTGAATTTTTAGTTTGATATTAAGTTTGCTTGAATAATTATACAAAACTCTCTTTTTATTTACTCATTCATTTATAAAAAATACTTAACCTAGGTTTTTTAATGAGAAGATCGAAGCGAACAGATGAATTTAAACGTCCTGTCTCCTCTTGAAATCGTATTTCTTATAGGCGCGTAAGTTTGCGGTCAATCGAATAAACATAGAACAGGAGTGCACATGAATGAGCTCTAGACAAAATATATGAAGTTTGCGGTAACATCCGGCCGTTGTGACGATAGCCGTTAACCGACATGTGATTCAAGCCAATCCGACTTCCGAAGAAAAAAATATCAGCACCCTACTATTCCGTGGGTCGCATTTTCTATAAACTAACCTAAGATTTTTTTTTAATTAACCTGCACCCGACTCGACACGACTCGGGTCGTGTGCAGGAAAAATCGGATTATCCGACCCGATGCAGGACTCAACACTCAAGTCAAAAAATTTTCCCCGACGACGATTAAATTTGACCCCGACGGGGGGGCCAGGTGTGCCCGACGGGGGGGCATATGCCCACCCGGTCCCCCCTCTGGCGCCGCCCTTGCTGCCACCTTTTTCTTTCTAAAATGAATACTACATTATTAATTATTTTAATAAGTAAAGCTTAAAAATGTTTAATATGTTCCTAATTACAGAGTTAATTGTTAATTTATTAATTTGAAGTAGTTTTAACTATTTAATATTAAAATGCAGTTAGTAATAATTGTAATAAATGTTATAATGTTAAATATTACTAGTATTTAATAAAGATTTACATAATTATTACAATATTAATGTATATAGCATTATTGTATGATACTAACTAATGAAACTACTAATTTGGAGATTTATAATTTCTGTAATTACAAACTAATAATTATAACTTTATTAATTAAAGTGTAAAAACAGATTATATTTAGCAATTAGTGGTTTAATTGTTTCGGAAACCTAAAACTCTTGGTAGCTATTCAGTATTTGAATGCTGGGAAAAAAATCATAAAAATCTGATTTAAATCAAAAAAATCTGATTTAAATCAAAAAAATTGATTTAAATCAAAAACATTGATTTAAATCAAAAACATTTTTTTTTTATTTAAAAAAAAAAAAATCATGATTTTTTTACACCTTAATATGAAACTAATTGATTTACAGAAAGAAAAATGATAAAAAACAATAAAAGAGCAGTATAAAATAATTAAAAAATTATTAAAAAGTTTTTTTTTAAATTGGACTTTGAAGTTCTTAAAAAATTATTTCAAAACATGCTTGTGTGAAATGTTTTTGCTCTAAGTCTACCAATCTCAGTAAAACCATACTCAAACAGATAAGCATATTCTTTTAATAGTTCAAATGGCATGCCCAGATAAGCTTTTGGACTTTATTTTTTTTTTTTTTTTAATGGTAGAATATGTTTTTTTCTCCTCTTTCATGTAAACTTTACTTTAAATTTTGGACATTTTATGGAACTTTCAGTGAAGGAGTATAAGGGGATGGTAAGATTGCACAAACAGTTGTCAAACTGGAAGATTTTATTCCCATCATGCCATTAGATATTTATCAATTATAACTCAATCTCAATTGGATAAGAATTTATAAAAAGGAGGATTGATCCAAAATTGATTATCAGCACATGAGGGCATTAAACTGGAACAATCGAAGATTATGAAAACCCATGAGAATGTGCTTTCCTAATTTTCCAACTGCTACTGTAATTCTATAACTGAACATTAAGAATAATTTCATTTAATTTTATCAATTTTTGTTTGGCCATGTATATGAATGATTCAGAAGATAAAAACAAAAAGATAGAAAAGTAGTGAAAAATAAATAAGAGGAAAGATATATAGCATAAAAGATAGGAACTAAAGATGCTAAGGGAAACGCAAATAACATGAAATTAAAATCTGATAAAGGAACAAAAAAAAAAAAAAAGATTGAAAAACAAACTTTATATAAGATTTTTACCTTTAATTATTTATACATAAAACATTCCATTAACTAAACTTTCTGCATAAAAATTCATTTTATAACAAAGAATTCAACTGAATTTCCAACATACCTGCTTGTATTCAATGAGTTCAAGCTGAAGTTTTTGAATTTCTCTCCGAAGCAAGGAAATTGTCTGACTAGATTTATCTTGATTAATACTGATTTTGTTCCGAATATTTTTTGCTCTGTTTGCATATTTTAAAGTGTTTAACGTCTCCATGAAGTCTCGATCAGAAGGCGAAACACATGCAATCATCAGCGTTTGACTAAACAAAATAAAAGATAAAGCACATGTTATTATAATTTATTATCAATGAATACCAACCAATGTATTAGTAATACAAAAAAAGACTGAAAAATGGCATATGATTTTGCATCAATTACTTCAATTTGAATGATAAGAAACCAAAACAAAAGCACAAGGATTCCATTTTTATGATATAAAATTATTTCAATATTTCAAGCCATATGATTTCAAGTTTCATTCCTAAGTCCTGCTTTTTTTAAATTTGTTTATTAATTATTTATTAACATTTTATTATGATTGGTAAGAGTTGTTAAATTTTCATAACTTCAAATTTATAATTATTTTGGAGATATGCACTTAATCCAAGAAACAGGAGTATTTAGCTGTAGCCTATAGATATTTGGCAAACTAAAATATACATTTTGGTATCATACTTATTAAAATCCATATCTCTACTCCCCTTCTATCAGTGAATTTACATTGTACAAAGTCATAAAACCCACCATTCCAGTGCACAATGAAATCAAAGAGAAAGTGCATGAAATGCTGGGTTCAGAGTTCATCTTCTGCATAATAATAATGCTGCTGTCTCTTGTGTAGTATTCAGTCATCACTACCAGTCATGCACTACAGTGCATCATTTAAGCAAAAAATAAAAATTTTCGTCCTTTCACCTTAGTTAAATTATTCCAAATTCTTATAATATCTACCTTTTTTACCTGTCTATTAATAATATCTTAATTACTCTTTATATTTATCCTATGACGTTAGCGTATTCTTTTATTTTTCTTATTCTAAAAACCTTAATTTGCTAATAACTATATTTCTTTATAAAACCCACTAAATTACTTTCTTTCATTTTATTCTCAGACATTAAATTCTTTTCTTTTCTCGTTTGAAGGTTATCAATACCACTTTATTTTATTAAATCATTCCATATCCCAGAGTGCTTTGCAAGAACTTCGCAGGTTAGGCATTTTACGTTATAAAACTTCTGCCAATAAGTAATAAGCTCTGTTATCTACATCACGCACCTCCGCCTCTTTTTTAGGTCTTATCGTATCGCTTGCACAGCTTTCCGTCCTGTTCCTCCCCTCTCTCCACGGGGTTGGTTCATTGCTATGTAACTGTTTGCATTCTTTTTTTTTTTTTGTATTTTACCTTTTACATTCACTTGGAGAGCCAGATTTTGTAAGATATTCTGTTGCTATAAAAAATGCATGTCACTTGGAGAGTGGTTCGTCAATTAGTCGTGATGCTGTTTCTGATCAGTTTTATCATTCTAAAGCTATGTGACCTTACTCAACAATGAGTAACTATTAGCCTAGTGGAGTTGACGAAATTTACCTATCATCAATAAATGCTTTATTTGATTGATCTCCGCTTCTGTCATTATTCCTGGGAAAATTCCTACGATTTCTACACATCCTTGCCTCACCTACAAGCCTGATGACTGCACTTCAATAAATTTGGTTGGTGATATTTTCGACTGCTGTTTATACTGCCTTTCGACATGCTATAATATCCAGTTATGATGTGTCGTAATTGGCCTGCAGCTATTAATGCTACGATTGACACGTTTTGAGAAAATGTTTCACATAGTATGCTAAAAGTTAGTTCATTTAAACGCATAGCACAGCTGAACATTTCCATTCAGTAATTTCTGCCAATAAACAGATGCTGTTGAAAACTTTTGTGCAGCCCTGTATATGAATATGATATACAGAATTTATGCACACCAAGTAACATTAAAAAAAAAAATAAATAAATTTACAAACACATATCAGAACTGAAAATGCACTTCAAGCAATTATTGTTTGTAGGCTTCAGTAGTTAAATTATTGTTCATTTTCTTCTATTTAGCAAAACTCTTTTGGGTGTTCCTGTAAATGAACGATAAGTTCTATGCTCACAATGCTCTATTGTAAGAAGCTTGTAGGATACTTTAGTGATAAATATCAATTTCAATATGTTTAAAATAGTGTAATGTCATTAAAATACATGGCAAATGATTTTTCCCCCATAGACCATAATGTAACAGAATTATTTTTGAGTGTGCCTGTAAATGAACCGTAAATGCTACACACACTTTTTTCAATACTGAACATGCCATAGTGATACCCAATAACATATATCCCAGTTCATGGCAATCCGACAATATTTATATGAGTTAGAGCACAGACAAACCGAATTCATAAACACTTTTAAACTATGTTGGAAATTGTTCAAAATTGTGATGGGTTCTTCAGGATTAGAGATGGGAATGCTCGGAAAAACCCCGAAAAAGTTGGGAGAAAAACAGTTTTTTTTTTTCAGTTTTTTACCGAAGGGCTATTTTTCAATTTTTCCAATTTGGAAAAATTGAAACTTCATTTATAAAATAATGTAGTCAAAATTTTATAATTGCTACATTCTGATACTTTTATTTATATTTTTTTCATGCTTAGTGTCCCTCATGAAAACCTTAACATGGAAAATCTTATCTGTAAGCAGGGATTCTCTTTAGAAAGAACTTGAGTCTCTTAAAGGATCCTTCACAGTTTTTTCCCCTTAAAACATATGACCTTTAACAAAATTCTTTCACTTAAATAGACATTTCAGAATTTTTTTCAATCTCCAAATTAAATCCTTCACAAACGTAATGATTTTAGAATAAAAAAAACCTGTTGTATAATAGCTGCAATAACCAATGAATCTATTATCTAGCTGTTTATATGTACAAAGGACAATAATGTCTAGATAAGAACTTAAGCATGTAATTTCTAATTTACAAAATTCTGATTACATTTTATTCACATTTTTTACAAGTTTATAAGTTTTTATAAAAGCTCACAATTTCACAAAAACATGATCGTGTGAAAAAAAATCTAAGCAAATCCTTGGTAAGATAATTAAATGGAACTTCTCTGGTTAAAAAGGGAAATTAATGTGCAAAAGTATTTCAATATTATACCAATAAATGAAAATGGTAGGATGGAAAATTTAATGAAAATTTAAACATGCATATATTTTTATTCGAATGGCTGTGATTTTTCACTATTGTTAGAAAAATTTCTTTTCATAATAATATGCAGTTGAAATTATGTATCATTTTTTTCTCTTTTCTTAAAATATAGATTCTTAGAGTTGTCTAAATGTATTTTCAAAAAACATAAATCCATACAAACTTTGCAAAGAAAATGTAAGCAAATCTCTGTGAAAAATCTATTTGAAAACAATTTTTAACCATATGGAAAAATCCACCCGTTTTAAAAGTTTCATTAAAAAAAAAATACCACTTTCAATATTAAGGATCTAAATCTTAGCTGTACCAAAACTACATATACGGGAAATGAAAATTATAACTGTAAGGGGAAGGGGGGGGGGGGTAATATTGTAAAATAATACCAATTTTTAAACAACGGAAGATTTGAAAAGGATAATAGTATTTATAATAATACCAGAACTACTATAATTTGTTTCTTTTACACTGGCATCCTTTATGAGAACTATGTAGATGAGATGCACAATACAGTTTAAAACTGCTTTAAAACTACAGTGATATTGGTTGAAACTAAAGATTTTTTTGTGTTTGTTTGTTTTTTAAATTAGCACTACTGATATAATTAAACAAGTGCTACTGAAAAATCATTTCAACAGACACATGATATATTATACTACAAACACTGGCGTTAAATTAAGCAAGAAAAGCTACTCTCAAAATTCTGAGACTGAAAGGATAAACTTTTAAAAGCTGGCTTTTTCTCTCTCTTTTTTTTTAATAACATATTCACATACAAAGGGAAAATAATTTTTTTTAGTATGCAAAAATATTGAAAAAGTTTATTATTGCATACTTTTTAAGAAAATATAACTTATTTTTTGAGAAACATTTATAGGAAATCAATTTTTAACACTTTTCCAGAAAAAAAAAACTGGAAAAAACCAGTTTTTTCCGCCACTTCAAATTTTACAGAAAATTTACATCTCTATTCAGGATACATAATTTTTCTCTTGAAAGATCGTAAAAGTATCATATTTTGTATTAAATATACAGAATCCATCTTATTTTAACAAGAAAAGATCCAATTTTGTAAAAAAGGACCCAGTTTTTTTTTTAAGTGTCTGGGTCCCAGAGTCCCATGATTTCAAGAGTCTAGCAGCATCACTGACTGCTGAAAAAGCAGTAAGGAAATGTAGATTTGATAAACTTAAACAAAACCTTGTTTAAAAGTTAGATTTAGCTCCATATGATTATCTATTCTCAAAATGAAATCTGATTTTTGATTTTTTTTTTTCAAATGATTTTGAAGACAAACTATCACAACCCCCCCCTTTTTTTTTTTTTGAAAACAATGTTCCTCATGATGTGAAAAATGCATTGAAGTACAAGGATACTATATATTAAAAAACAAAATATACAAACTTCCTCTATTTTAAATGTATATGATGTAAGAAACTTTAGACTAAGACAAAAAATAAAATGATTTATTGATAATGAAAAAAATTAATAATAATAATGTGGGATTGTAAATATTCTCAACAATGCAACTTGACTAACTCAAGGGTTTATCGAATCGAAACTCAATCTTATATGAAAATATAAAAATATAACACGAGGAGCGTGGAAAGAAGCTAAAAATGTGTGGCAACGGTTTGATGGAAAATAAGTAAATTCAAGAGATGTTTTATGTTTTTAGAAGTTCGATAGTTTTTATCTCAACATGAAGGTTGAAGATTTGTTAAATAAAAAATAAAAGATTTGAGTAAGAATTCCAGGTGAATTCCAGTATTTATGTTTACAAATGTATTACATTATTGATGTGAATGAACTGTTGTGATCTTCCAAGCATAATATTTGTTTGAGTGAATAATAAATGTCGTATAAATTGATGAACTAATAGATGCATTTATTTATAGTTATAAGCCAAGTGAATCTTTAAATAATTTTCAGAATAAATCCTACAAATTTTGGGGGCTCTGTGCCGGAATTTGAATAAAAAAATTGAAACAACTACGAAAAAACACATCATTATGTCGATTTTGAACAAAGCACGACGAAGCAATTTGATTGAACTATGCAAGGAATGCGGAATAAATATGCCAGAGAAAGTAACCATTCTGTCATTAATTGAAGCAATAAAAACTTGGGAAAGTTTTGATGAAGATTTTATAAAAGACCGTCTTGAAATAATATCATCGGCCAGCAAAGAGAAAAGAAAAATAGAATACAGAGAAGGAGAAAGAGGAGAGAAAAATAGAAGCAGAGAAAGAGAAGAAGAGAATAGTGTTGGAAGAAAGAAAGTTAGAACTTGAAGCAGAAGAGAGAAGACGGCAGGCAGAGATAGAGGAGAAGAAATTGATGTTAGAAATAGAGGATAGAGGAAAAAATGAGGGAATTTGAGCTAAAGAAATTGACAATGCACACCGAAATAGACTCTCAGAAGGATGTAGAAATACTAGTGCCAAGAACGGGAATAGATAAAAATTTTGATTTATTGAAGTTACTTGATCGTTTTGACAGTGAAAATGGTGATATTTGCATGTTTTTAACATTATACGAAAGACAAGTATCTCAAATGAAAATAGACAAGGATGAATGGGTTTCATATCTATTAAGTTTATTACCGTTAGAAATAGCTAGCATAATTACAAGAGAAAAGGAACCGGATGTAAATAATTACGAATATATAAAAAATTTATTGTTGAGAAGATTCAAAATGTCGCCGGAAGAATTTAGACAGAGGTTCATGACTCATAAAAAGGAGCCAACAGATAATTGGCGCGATTTTGGTTTTCAGTTAAAAACATACTTTAATGAATGGGTACGTGGAATGAACGTAACAACTTTTGAGGGATTAACGGAGTTATTAGTAACTGATCAAATTAAGTGAAAAATACCGCCAGAAACCAGAGAACGTTTTATTGAGGAATTTCCAAAGATAAAAGAAGTAGATGTATTAATGGAAAAACTAGATGATTTTGATACGGCGTGTAGAGGATTTAAAACCGCCAAATTGTATAAGGCGCAAAATAGCGTGAATAGGGAGGAAATAGATTGCCAGTGGAATCAAAATTCTCACAAAAGCAGAAAATAACGCCAAATCGACAAAAAAGATACGTATAGTTCCAATAAATGAGAAACCCACGAAAATTATCATAGACACAGCAAGCGATGTGAGTTTAATAAATGAAGAATATTACACCGAAATAGGTGCACCTGAATTATGCCAAGAAAATTTGCATATATTGACTGGATTTGGCAGAGAAGAAACACAGCCAATAGGATACTTTGAGCATGAAATACAAGTAGACGGCGTGAAACTGACAGATAATTTTCATGTAATATCAGGTCTAGAATGTGAGATATTGTTAGGTGTAAGTGCAATATCAGGATGCATTTTAACAGTCACAGAAGAAGGTGTCAAAATAAAAAATCGCGCCAAGGAAGAAAACGCCAAAAAGACAAGACAATTATGTATTGTAGATACCATTTTATAATAGCATTAGCTTTAAGATGGCTAATATCTTAAGACATTATGATTTTAATGTGGTTTTTAAACCGGTTAATAAATTATCTTTTTCGCAACTCAAGGACCAAATTCCTCCACATAATTATTGGGGCATTTACAACATTCAATGCCAATGTGGTTTGTCCTACATTGGACAAACTAAACGAAAACTCTGTTACAGAATCAATGAACACACAAACTATGTAAAGAAAAAAGAATTACAGAAATCCTCTATCGCCTCTCATTGCTGGGGGGAGGGACAATTTTAATTTTGACTCAGCTACCATTATCAAGAAATGCATTACTCCTCTGGATTTAGACTTTTTTGAGGCTATTCATATCCATAAATTTAAAGACTCCTTGGTTAATGATTTATCTAGTACACCATACATCTCAACTTTCTGGATGGATTTGTTGTGTCACGACACTTCACTTCCGCATTAATTTCATTGGCTGTTAGAACTTGATGGTCTTTTGGTATTATGTTTTGACATTTGGGTTTTTTTCACCGTACATGCAGTTGGAGGGATATTGTTTTTAAAGTTTTTACACTGAGGATGTGAGTCCTAGTACTCACAAAACGTATATGTATGAATAAATCTGCTTGTTTTATTGTGTGTTTAAACGTTGTTTTCAAATAATTTATATTTTCACACAAGTTCTGTACTTATTATCTAACCAATGTTGATGAGATGATTTGAAAACACGTTCCGTTGGGTCACCGGACTGTCAGGATGACCGAATGTGAGATTCTAATATTCTCACCAATGCAACTCGACTAACTCAAGGGTTTATTGAATCGATACTCAATCTTATATGAAAATATAAAAATACAACACGAGGAGCGTGGAAAAAAGCTAAAAATGTGTGGCAACGGTTTGATGGAAAATAAGTAAATTCAAGAGATGTTTTATGTTTTTAGAAGTTCGATAGTTTTTATCTCAACATGAAGGTTGAAGATTCGTTAAATAAAAAATAATAGATTTGAGTAAGAATTCCAGGTGAATTCCAGTATTTATGTTTACAAATGTATTATATTATTGATGTGAATGAACTGTTGTGATCTTCCAAGCATAATATTTGTTCGAGTGAATAATAAATGTCGCATCAAATTGATGAACTAATAGATGCATTTATTTATAGTTATAAGCCAAGTGAATCTTTAAATAATTTTCAGAATAAATCCTACAATAATACATACTTTTAAAAAAGTAAGCATGAGGAAAATTCTAAGGTTAATACTCTTACAAAATACCACATTGTTACAAAAGATCTTCACAACTGAATTGTTAAGTAGAAAAAAATTAAACACTGGAACAAATTATAAAAGCTTAGTGTTCATTTTATTCTTGAAACACAATTGCTTTTAATAATAACGTTCAAATTAAAGATCTAAAAGAGGTTAATTTATTTTTTAAAGGTTTTTTAAATTAAAAGAATAACATTTCAATGTTTAAAAATGCAGATAAATAATTTACTGCTACCAATATATAGAAGTTGATATAGACGATTAAATCTCTGGGAAACATTTGAATAACAGGGGCAGAACTACATTTTTCATGGTTTTTAAGAAATTTGAAAAATTGTCCAAGTTGTAGAGAATTTTATCCTTTTTAATATTGTAATTGACAAATTATATGCTATGGCAACGGGTCTAGAGATATTTTTAAAAAAAATCAGAAAAAGTCCCAAAATTTTGTTTTTTGGCCACAAAAAATTCAGCCTTAAGAAATTTTGTTAGAAAACTTGGTCTTTCCACGTTGGCATCATTATAAACAATTCAGAAAAAAAAAAAAAAAAAATCTACCCGACCTTTTGCAAGGTAAAATGTACATTTCCCCTGGACTACAAATTAAATATAGAAATGTGTTGTTAAAAGTAAAGATACTCCTCTATTTATGATCATTTGAGTTATGCTTTTCTGAAGATACAATTCGTTGTAAGACCACAAAAAAAAGGGAGAGCCACATAGTGACACCTTCATAATAGTGGCCATGCTTCGCAGGACAAAATTCTGTCAGCATAACTACAGCTTACACTTGAGGTCAAAACAGAGAAATTTAAGCAACTTGTTAATGTCGAACCTAAGAAGCTATATAATGCAGGGTATTGTGTTAAAAGAGGCAAAATGATAACTGAGCTAAGCCAAAGTAAACTGCATTGATTTGTACATAAAATTTCAAACCTATGGTCTTCTCTACTATAAATTATAACTGTAAAACATATTCTTAATCATATAACTACAAACTTCTGCCCATATATAGCATATTTCTTACTTTATTTATAACTTCCAATATTTTTGAGCTGATTGGTTTATCAGCCCCTAACCACATCATAAATAAGGGAGTGCCTGTATAATATACAGGGTGAACCAAACGTCTTGTCCTGATTATAATAATCCATTACAAATTAACCCTTTGTATAATAATGTAATTTGATGTATCATTGGATAGTTTCAGTAGTTTTTTGTATGCCATAGATGGCGCAATTGTTCCTTCAAGAGTGACTCAGGGAACGAGGACTTTATAAGGAAGATTTTTTCGGCGGAAATGGCAATGATTGAAGAGAAAGCTCAATGGTTTCACGAAACGAAAACACCCATTAATGTTCTGCGAACATTTCGACATTATTATGGATGCAACCCTACTAATGAAAAATGAATAAAGTGATGGTATGATACGTTTAAAGAAACGTGCAGCGTTGCTAATCTGCACAGAAGCGGCAGGCTTATGTAGGTGAAGCAATGCTACCTGTTTCTTTAAACCTGTCATACCATCGATTTATTGATTTTGCATCAGGAGGTTTGCATCCATAACAACATAGAAATGTTCGCTGAACATTAATGGGCAATTGTGTTTCGTGAAACCAAGACACACATTGACAGGGTTCATACAGAGTTGGGAGGAAAAAATCCAAGGAGTACCCAAAAAATCCAAGGAGTCCAAAAAATTTTAAGGATTTGCCAAATTTTTTTTTTGTTGTTGTCGATATTTTTATGTGCTGCATCGTTATGTGGTATGCACACTCCAATTTTTAATGCGCAATTTGGAGAGAAAAACATTTCAAAAACAAATTTTACTCTATTAGAATCTTACTGTTAGTGCTGAAATCGCACAGTATTCACAATATATTGCTTACTGATTTCGTAAGTTTAAATACAAAATTGACTCCACTTTTTTATGCAGTGACCAATGGTCACGTCACAGGGGTGATTCTGAGTAAAAAAAAAGTTCTGAAATTCACAGCAAATATTTTGAAAAGTTACACCAGAGAGAGGGAGGTTGTGTAGGTTTGTGGGGTTTTTCGCAATCTTTTGACGAAATTTCAAGTTTTATACGCACTTTTTGACGAAATTTGTGGGTTTTTTCGCGATATTTGTCGATTTTTCGCGATCTTTTGAGGAAATTTGCGGGGGTTTTCGCGATTCTTTGATGAAATTTGCCGATTTTTCCCGATCTTTTGACGAAATTTGCCATTTTTTCGCGATCTTTTGACAAAATTTGCGGAGGTTTTCGCGATTTTTTGAATAAATTTGCTGTTTTTCGCGATTCTTTGATGAAATTTGTGTTTTTTCGCGATTCTTTGACGAAATTTACGTTTTTTCTGCAAACGATTGACAGAATTAATATTTTTCGGCGACCATATGTCCGAATTTTCGGATTGGTGACCAATTTTTTAAAATTTTCGGAAATGAATGCCTTACATTTCCGGAAATCAGACTAGAATCACAACTAGGTCATATAAATAGAGATTAGTCAAACCCAAAACACTTATTATGTACATCACATACATGATACATCTTAAAGACAATTTTAAAAGGCAATAAAAAAGGATGCTAAATGCAACATACAAGAAAAAATGTAACAAGTTTTGAATTTATTCATTTAGAACAGCGGTAATCGCTTTGTTTGAAGGTGAAATTTTGACGAATTCGAATTTTTTTAGCGATCTTACGATGAAATTCGCGTTTTTTTTTTTCGCGACCTTCTGGGAAAATTTGTTTTTTTCGCGATCTATTGATGGAAACCGCGTGTTTTTCGCGATCCTTTGACGAAATTTGCGTGTTTCTCGCGATCCTTTGACGAAATTCGCATGTTTTTCGCGATCCTTTGGAGAAATTTACGTATTTTTCGCGATCTTTTGCGGAAATTCACGTGTTTTTTGTGATCTTTTGAGGAAATTCACGTGTTTTTCACGATCTTTTGAGGAAATTCGCGTGTTTTTCGCGTTTTTTTGAGGAAATTCGCGATCTTCTGGGATAATTCGCGTTTTTTTTGCGATCTTCTGGGAAAATTCACGTTTTTTCGCGATCTTCTGGAGAAATTAACGTTTTTTCGCAATCTTCTAATGGAATTCGCGTTTTATTTTGATCGTTTGACGAAACTAAATGTTTTTTTCGTGATCTTTTGATGGAAACCGTGTGTATTTCGCGATCCTTTGAGTCGATTCGAGTGTTTTTCGCGATCTTTTGAAGAAATTCGCGTTTTATGCTATCTTTTAAGGAAACCGGATTTTTTTTTATCGGTCTTTAACAAAATTCACGTTTTATCGTGATCCTTTGAGTAAATTCGCGTTTTTTCGCTGTCTTTTAAGAAATTCGCGTCTTTTTAAGAAAGCCAAGTTTTCCAGCGATCTGTTGGAGAAATTCGCGTTTTTTCACGATCCTTTGCAAAATTTACGAATTTTTTCCGTGATCGATTGACGAAATATGACGTTATGTTTTTGGAACATATTTGCGAAAACACGATTTTTCCGAGATTCTAGGCTAAATGCCAAACATCGATAAAATTTAAAATAAAGGGCGGCCAACAGTGTCGAAAAACGGACTTTACGGACCTAATAATTGAAAAACGGACATAGTGGGAGCCCTGCTATTAAGATTACCAATCCAATCAATGTTGTGCTTCAGATGAATGACGTGCATAAAAGATTTAACCGTGCGTTTTTCAATCACGATTTTTTTTATCCTCGCTTGCGTCCGAAGCCGCAAGAGAATATAAGGAGTTTCTAAGTAGTGGTTTGCTTATCTAAGTAGTTCTAAGTACTACTTGGGAATGTTTTCATTTCTAAGGAGTTTCCAAGGAGTGTAAGGAGTCTGTGCGAACCCTGATTGAGCTTTCTCTTGAATCAACGCCATTTCGGCCAAAAATGCCTTCCTCATAAAGTCCTTGTTCCCTGAGTCACTCTTGAAGGAGCAATCGCGCCATCTACGGCACAAAAAAAAACTACTGAAACTAACCTATCCAATTATACATCAAGTTACATTATTACACAAATGGTTAATTTGTAATGAATTATTATAATCAGGGCAAGACTTTTGGTTTACCCTGTATTTTGCAGAAAATTAAAAATAAATAAATAAAACAAATAACTGCATTTTTTTTGTAAAATTAGTTTACTTACCTATTTCCTCCTAGTGAATCTTGAAGAAGACGGGTGAGTTTAGAATCCCTATAAGGAACATGAGTAGCTTTGCGTGTCTTATCACCCAAAGCAGATATTACATTACCAAGAGCAAGCTGAAAAGTAAAAATTTATCACCATTCAATATAAAGTAGAACGCACAGATTAAAGTTTTTTTTTTCAGAAATTTATTTATATAATTACCGTATTCCCCCGCATTAGCTGGCATGACGCAAAATTCGAGGGAGACCAGATTTTTGAATATTAGTCTCTGGTTTTTCCCGGCATGCCGGAAAAAGCGAGGGTCTTCGGAAACGGAAAAGAATGAGGTTCATTAGCTGTATTCAGTAGCAGCGATTGGTGTTGGAGAGGAGGAGTGCAATATATAGTTTGTCCCCAGTTTTCTAATTATTTAGCTTATCTTTTTTACATATTAAAAAAATAAAATAAAAACGTGTTTCATGTGTCTCATACCATTTCACACAAAGCTCTCTCCCCAGAACACATCCGATATTTACAATGTAGAATTCATAAATTATTACATGAATAGAAATATTTTTACTATATATAAAATAAGAAAAATATAATAATTATCTCAATACATAAGGATAAAAGTAATTGCTTACCTTATATCAAAAAAGTAATTTTACATAATTTAAAAAACTGAAATTTACTTAAAATCCAGGATTTTATTCAATAAGAAAGAATTAGAAATACAAAATTTACTCTATATTTTATCATTCATTACCACTATATTCGCTTTCTCGTCTGTTAGACCAGAAATCTCATCTTTGGTATGAGAATTGATGTTTTTTCTTAAAATGAAACATATTGTTAGAAAAACCAACATAAATCAGCCACCCGTCCTCCAGTAGTGAAACCTCATATTTTCCGGCATGCCGTTAAATACGAGTTTTTCCGGCATGCTGGTATACCTCGATTGTTTCCGGCATGCCAGCTAATGCGGGGGAATACGGTAATTTACATAGTTAATATTATTAATATTTATTCTTTTTTTCCCTCTCTTTCCTATATAAACAATAAAGTGATCTTTAAATGTATTATCTAATGATGGAGGTTATATCTGATCTGATAATAGTGGGAAGAACTGTATTTAATTTAGTTCAACATTATTACACTGTTTTTCTTAACTCCGTTGTCTAGTTTTATACTTATAATATTTCTGGCAACGGCAACAAGTGTAAATCATTGCTTAGCACTTTTTAAACTTATTGCGTCATTGATGGCTTTGTTGAAACTTCAATAGGTAACATTGAAGGCATGGAGTAAAAGAGATGGAGGGGAAACTTAATATGCATGACTCGCCAAAAACGCAAATGATATTTTGGTAAATATCAAGGACGCTGGAATTCATGGTAGGCCGTTCTTTTAACAGAATATCATTGGATTGTATGCATAAGACATGTATGTTAGACTTTTTTATTCATTTAATTTTTAATATTTGGATTACATAATATAAATTAAGATGAGGTATAAGTGCTTTGTTCCTGGATGCAAAACAGGTTATGCTAGTGACATCAAACAAAGAAAAAAACAAGAGGAAAAATAAGTTGAATTTGTTCCGTGCTCCACCCCCCTCCCCTTCCTAATGGGTATTCTGGAGAAGGTATGTGTGTGTGTGTGTGTGGGGGGGGGGGGTGTATGACTTAGATGCTTTAATATTACCAAAAAGCAACAAAAAGGATTTTTTTTTCTTTTAGATTTTAAATCATTAATCAAAGTATTAATACCATTTAAGTTATGAAAATAATAGGAAAAAGAACTCATTTAAATAAGAAATTTATTCTAAAAAATATATGTTAATAACTATATAAGTTTCAAATAAAATTTTCAATATATAATTTCAAATTTTCCTCAACTACGCAATGCAAAAAAAAAGTATTTAAATGCAAACGAGATATCTTAAAAAAAGTATCCCATTGTATTTACATTAGCAAGCAGGTCGTTTTGCCTGACTGATGTGTTGGTAACGGAAAATTTGGAAATACAGCTTAATAAATTACGCAGAAATACTTTTAAAAATCTCCTTTTTTAGGTGCATTTGTAATTTTATATAGCACCTATAGTCGTCGCTGGTCCGTCTGTCTATCAGCATATAACAGCGAAAAAACTACGCAACCGAATGGAATGAAATTTAATATAAATTTTATGAAAATCTAATCAAAACTTAGATATTAATAAAAGTTTTCTTCATTGTATTAAATCCTATCATACATAATTAATTCATTGATATCCCATGATAGGTAATGATTCTGTGTTGTCATGGTGATGATGTCCTATTTAAGATGGAGTCGTATTATTTCCATATTACTGAATTTTATCTATATAATCATAAGTTTTGTATTCATGAATTTTTGCATAGGAGAGAGCAAGTGATTATTAATGATGTTATTCTGTATGCTCTAGCATGAAATCATATAGTAATTTAAACTACACTGTTAATTTTTTCCATAAATATTTATGCAGTAGTCATACTAGAGCATAATAGAATAATCTTAATAGTATGTTAAGAAAAATCTCAATTTTTTGTAGAAATTGAGTCGGGTCTGATTTTTTTTTTTTTTTTCCTTGCAGGGGCTGAGTCGGAACATGAACCATGAAAATACAAACAGGCCGGGTCTGATTTTTTTTTTCCTTGCAGGGGCTGAGTCAGAACATGAACCATGAAAATACAAACAGGCCGGGTCGAACTTTTAGTTTTTCCACACGCCCGGTCCGGTCTGAGCCTAATTATTCCTTTTTCGGGGCGGGCCGGGTCTGGAAATTCCGGTCCTCTACCCCTAATATTTATATTAACCCTTTCAAAATATTCATTTCTGTATTCCTTCTAATAATTTTGTGATTTCTGCAATATTTAAAAAATCTAAATCTTTTCTAATCAAGCTATGAAAAAGCTAAAAATACCAGACCATATCTACATTCATTCAAATGTCAAAACCTGTAATCTGTTTCAAAAAATATGAATATTAACCCTTCGAACAAAAATTCCTTTCCAAAAGTCATTTACACAAATTTTGTTTTTTATGCCATGTTTAAAAATTGGCATTGGATTCGGAAATAAAAATACAAACAAACCAAAGATACCAAATTATGTCTCCATTTATTTTTCTTTACAATGCCACTTTTGGTTTTAAAAAATATGAGTATTAACCTTTTCGAAAAAGTTCATTGCCGCAAGTCATTTTTGCGAATATTGTATTTTTTTTTTAAAATGTTTAAAGTTCTTGCCTGGAATTTTAAATCTAAATGCAAATAAACAAATTATACACACTTACTGAGCATATATTCAACTTTTAAAAGAAGCCTTTGGTTTAAAAAATACGAGTATTAACACTTTGAAAAAAATTCCTTTCAGAAAGTCACTTTTGTCGAATTTCATTTTATTTGCTTCTTTCCACATGATTCACCATATTTCACTTAATTTTACACATTCACTCTGAAATTTTAATACAATATACTAACAATAAATAATCATGCAGTATAAATTTGGTTTAGAATGTTTGAGATTTAAAGGGGAAATTCTGTTTGAAAATAAAACAGTTTCCTATAAGGTTAACATTGCTTTATGCTTATTTACACTTATAACAAACTTATTTTTGCACTGTTGCTCTAAAATTTTAATACCCTAAACTGTTGTTCAATTAAAATTTTTGTTTTGATATAATAACGTTTAGGGGTACAATGTGCGTAAAAAAAAAGTACCACTAACACAACTAAATATCAATATTTTAACAAGAAAATTATTCATAGACTTCTGTAATATTATATTTATTATTCAAAAATTTCAAAGTGTTTGCACAATAAAAAAGATTTTTTTTTATATTAAATGACCCGGTGTAGAAAATAAGAGAGAAGAAATAATTTTTTAGTAACACAGAGCCCTCTATTATAGGTTTGTTTGGAAAGATTTCAACTTAAATATATAAATTCACTTAACACTAATTTTAGGCATATTTAAATCCCCGGGCAACTCCGGTCTTTAGTTTAAAAATATAAAATTAAAGCAGATTGGAGCATGTACAAAGCACCCTGTGTGTGCTGCAGAAGGCAATGGGGTCCCCTTGTTACGGTAGATTTTCATCCGAAAATAAAAAAAATTATACAAAATCGAGGGTGTACACTACTGAAAGCATTAGGATAATTTAGAAAGATTTTCAGTTAAATATATAAAATCATTCAATTCAATATTGATTTCAAGTATATTGAAGATTATTATCATGGGCCTAGGCAGGCTAGCTAGTTCTACATAAAATTAATATTGGGTCACTGGAATGCTAGAATTGGGGGAAAAAAAAGAAAGGCGAGTTCTAAGTAGAAAATCATGGATATGGGATGTATAACGAAAGAAGAAACAGATTGAGTTTGCAAGAATGTGAACAGATGTATACTATGAATTCATTTTTTTTTTTTTAAAACCACAAAGAAAATGGACGTGACGTAGTGCAAATGGTTCAGCAAGTGAAATCGGCTTCATCTTCACAAACAAAAGCATCTTATTCAGGACTGCAGCATTCTTAATAACTTCGATACAGGAAGCTATCACAGGTTGGTTATAATCAAACTGCTTTTAAATAGTAAAATGGAAAGAATGAAGCTTTTGAAACACACAAAGAAATCAGTCTATATTATAAATCTCTAGAAACAAAGAATTTCATTTGGAACTTATAACTGTAAACCATTTAAACATAACATTTAAAACTGTTTCCAAGTACTTCAATCAATTTTAGAAGAGCAAGTTCTTCATTCACACAAAATAGTAAACAAGAAACTAACCAATACTCTACAAGAAATTACAAGGAAGATAGCCAGTGAAGCACAAGTAAAGCAGACAAAGAAAATAACAGAAGAAAAAAGATTTATGATGAAATGCAGAGAATTTAAAGTACAGAAAAATGATCCCAAATCAAGAATTGAATATGAAGAATTATATAAAACGGTAAGAAAATGTGCTACAGAAGATATCAGAAAATTTAACTGTGATCCTGTCAAGAAAATTCTTCTAGAAGATAACAAAAGTTTAAAATTAGCTAAGCTCAAACAGTGTGTTGGAAGGATAGGTATTTTTGAGCTGAAGAAGGCAGATGAAACAATCACCAAAATTAATAATGAAATAGTACATATTCTCAAAAAATTCTATAACAAACGATCTATATAAATGTGCAGATCAAAGGGAAATCCTATGTGATCCAAGAAAAAACATAACAGAGACTGAAGAAATAATTCCAGTGATGAAAGATGAACTTTTAATGAAAAAAGGTAAATGCCCTGGTGAAGATGGAATTACAATCGACTTCATCAAGGAAGCAGGAGAATTTGTAAAAAGGCTAGCCTTACTGTTTTCTAAATGTCTAGAGAAGTCAGATGTACCAGAAAACTGGAATAATGCTGTGATGGAGTTACTTTGCAAGAAAGGGGAGAAGGAAAATATTAAAAACTACCATCTGATCAGCTTACTGTCAGTGATTTATAAAATGTTCACTAAAATTTTAATGACAAGGCTTGAATCAGCTCTATACTCCGCTCAACCTACAGAACAAAGAGGATTCCTAAGTGGATTTAGCACAATGGATTATATTCAAACAGTAAGAGAATTTATCGAAAAACATAAGTAATATAATTTACTTCTCTGCCTCCTTAACTTTATTGATTATGAAAAAGCATTTGATTTGGCTTGCACATCAGCAGTAGTAGAATCCCTGGAGAGTATTGGTATAGACAAACCTTACATCAATATCAAAGATTTACAAGAAAGTAACAGAAGCCATCCATTTGGACAAAGGAAAAGTAAGACAAGGAGACACCATTTCACCTAAGCTTTTTACTTCTGTCTTAGAAAATATTTTTAAGAAGCTGGATTGGAAAAACAAAGGGATTAGAATAAATGGAGAATATCTAATATCATCTCCAGTATGCTGATGACATTTTAATTTTCAGTAATATCCCCGAAGGATCAGAAAATATGCTAAAAGATTTGGAAGAAACTAGCATTAATGAGGGATTAAAAATAAACTTGGAAAAGACTAAGGTGATGTTCAATTCATTTGTACCAAAAAAGAAAATCGTCTATAGCAACACTAAGATTAAGAAAGTGCACAGTTATCTGTACCTGGTCAAGAAATATCAGAGGACAACAGTATCACAAATGAAATCAATAGCAGAATAAGAAACAGATGGAGTGCTTTTGGGAAGAATAGTTTGAAGAGTAACATGCCTCTTTGTTTGAAAAGAAAGGTGCATAAAAAATGTGTTTCGCCAGTACCAACTTATGGAGCAGAACCATACTCTAACAAAATGGATAGTAAAGATAAAAAACAACACAGTGAAGTATGGAAAAATGCATGCTAGGTGTAACTAGAACAGACAAGAAGAGAATAACCGAATATGAAGTCAGACAAAGGTTTTTGACATGGAGAGAAATAGACGGCTAAAATGGAAATGGGTTGGGCACATTGCAAGAAGACAAAACAACTGATGGAGTAAAAACACACTACAAGTGTAACTCAGAGATGTAAAATGACCCAGAAGACGACCTCAAGTAAGATGGAGTGATGTAATCAGAACAGCAACCGGTGTTAACTGGATAACTAAAGCACTAGGCAGGAAACAATGGGAAAATCTGGGTGAGGTCTACATCCAGCAGTGTATTGAAAATGGTTGTTAATGATGATATATATATATATATATATATTGCTTGCTATCTTCGGTTTTCTGATTTCTCTGTGAGTCAGAGCACTGATTAATCAATTTTGATCTGTTCTGCTTAAATTTGAAAGAAAATAAAAAGTAGATTTTAATTTTTAAGGAATTTCTGGAGAGATCAATGACATCAGCTTTTGAAAAATATTGGGGAGGAGTCAAATTGCTTTTGAAAAAAATGGCAAGAGCACTTTTTTTTTTTTTTTTTTTTTTTTTTGGAGGGAACAGATGGGAAAACATAACTCTTAATCAAATTATAATTAAAAAAAAAAAGTAGTAATTAGTTTCATTAAATTACATGAGATTTATAAAGATACTAAAATTTACTATAATGCCATAAATATGACTACAAATTAAAAACAAAAAAAGCTAATCATTGAGCAAAACATTTCAATCATCTTTTTGAATGGCATAGCATTAACACAGGTGGTCTTTGACATACTTACTGATAAAATAAGTGAAAAGTTTATCTTTTCAGAGAAATACAAGTGTATATTGCACAATAGCAAAATTTCCCAAAATGTAGGTGAAATAAAAAAAATGTAAGTTGGAAAACATTGCATATAATTGCATATCAATGTTCTTAGAACATACTTAGCTTGCCTTTATGGTATTGAGAAAATGCATAAAAGTCAGTTTTAGGTCATAAGTTGGTGATGTTGAATATATATATATAAAAAAAAAAAGGCTGTCTTCAAGTCATACAGTAAAAATTTATATTTATGCAAATATTTAATAAGTATTTAAAGGTGGACAGCGTTTCAAGGATGTTGTGTCATAGATTATGGTTGTAAGTATGTAAAATTTTAAGAATAGCCATCAAAGAATGAGTAAGTTTACATTTAAATACACATTTCTCTCAAAAGGTTTGAAATTCCAAGTAGAAGATCTTTATAATGCAATTCTCCATATAACGCACAATTTTTCAGATGTAAACAATAATTTTGCAGTTAAGAAGCCCTTGTAACTGATATTGTAGAAATATTGCTACCTTCTAGGACTAAATTCAGATATTACTTCATCTTCATTTATTTAATTCAGAGTTTTTTTTATGAAAAAATTGCTTTTATTAAATTTTAATAAATTGGAAATGAGTCACATAATTTAATAACGAGATTGTAAATTTCAAAGAAATGTTTCTAAACAAAGGATGAAAACAAAACTCAAAATCACATGTTAAAGCAAGCATTAAATCCTTATTAGAAGGCTGAATATTAAATTACAAAGCATAAACTATACTTTCAGAAAAAAAAACTTATACCATTTAGCAAAAGCATTTAAAAGAAATTTTAAAAGAAATGAACATTTTTTTACCAATCCACAATTAATGGAAATTCCTTCTCTTGCTCGTTCACCAGTCGCACCAGTACGCTTTAATCTCTCAGAACCAGCTAAATCAACAAAATGCAATTTAGCCATCAGAGTCTCAAATTCTTCTGATGGTTTTTCAGATTCATCAGATGGCTAAAAATAAAAGGAAAACATGAAATATGAAAATTTAAGGTAAGGCAACAAAAGCAACTTTTTTGCACAATTTAATACTTCCATAAAGATAATCATATAAGGTACTATGCATCATATACTGGATGTAAAAACGAAAGATTAAAAATTAATTAATCATAAATATAAAAACTGTGCAGAAGAATCAAGCTTTCAGTAACATCAAACGTTTTTGCTACAGCACGATTTCCATTTTATGTTCGTTATTCACATTTGCTATTTCTTTTTCCTCAAGGTTTTTTTCTAGCTATTATACTTTCAAAACACTTTATCGCATTTTCAAGCTACACATTTCATGAAGGTTTCTTTGCAAATAAGGAGGTGCACATTATTTAAGAAATAGAGCAAAATATAAATAAAAACTAATACTCTCAAAATTTTGTGCACATTGTAAGTGAGAATATGTGGCAAATTAGTTTGATTATTAAAAAATATAATAGCAATAAGTACAATAATATTTCAATAATATAATTACAATAGTAAAAACAGCACAAAGTTTCACCCCTTGGGTAAGAGCGACCGGTATAAGGTGCTCAGAATCTGCGATTATTCTCACCAGTAATTTTTTTTTTTTTTTTTGTAAACTTTGCCTTACTTAATTCTGGCATCTTCCCAATTCAATTAGGCAAAAACTTCTGTTTTGAAAAATCGACAATAAAAGATTACAAATTCTGTAAAAGATACTCACCCCGAAGACGTTAAAATCTGTATCATAAACAGGGTTGGCAAAAAACCGGGTTTTTGTGGGCTTTTCTGGGTTTTAGTTATTTTTCAGTATATTTGTATATTTATATAATATATATGTGTACTCATTTAAAAATATATTTATTAAGTTACATTTTTTTAAATTACATTTGATCTATTTATTACTAAGTAATATTATTTATAATATCAGTTAATAAATTTATTCTATTCTGATATTAGTATTAACTTAATACTAATACTGTACTCATTAAAAAATATACATAATGATATACAAAATACATTATTAGTATTAACTTAATATCAGAATAAATTTATTAACTGATATTATAAAATATTAATACTATTAATAATTTATATTAATTATTATTAATCTTCTTAATAATATTACTATTATAATTAACTTAATACTATTAAGTGATAAAAGTGAGTTCTTATCTTATCACTTTTAAATACATTTTAGTTGTCATAATGAATAATTAATTTTTATTTTTGTAGTAACTATAATAATTAAAGTTGCTATAATAATTAAACTAGCTAGCTTCACCCACTAGCGAGTCCCTCCTTGTATCGGGGCCTCTAATAATATGAAATCTCGAAGCGAATGAACCTCGAACCGGGTCCATACTACCTACGGCACCATATAGCAGGTGTGACTGCATGACCTCTCCTTTAAAACGAATCTCTAATATATACGTAAATCTCGAACCAAGTCCCTGCTACCTACGGCACCGCATAGCAAGTGTGCTGAGGGGAAAGAAAGTCTTAATTCAATGGAAGAGGAAGAAGCTGAAGCATGGATAAGGCAGTATCATTCAGAGTGGTTACTTGCAATATTAGTATTTAAAATTAAAGACAGACTATTTTCCTAAATCCCTTTTCTCAGAAAATATTGTGTCACAATTTTCAGCATCAAAATGGTGGGAAATTCTTAAAAGAAAAAGTACAGAAAAAGAAAAACAACAAGTTAGATTCTGATTTTTATATTTTTTCCAATCTCTGCATTCTGTTCCATCTAACTCTGCTTCCATCGAGGATTTTCTCTACATTTGGATTCATATGGTCTAAATTGTAGGAACAGACTAGGCTCAGAGCAACGTAAAAAACTAGTAAAGATTTATAAATATTACCATAAAAATCAAAGTGAATGTGATTTTGATTGGTGAACTACAAAAAAGATCAATTATTTTAAATATATTACATTGTGTAAATCATTAGAAATATATTTAAAAAATAATAAATATTTTAAAATAAACTACCACCTGATTACCACAAATACAACAGGTTTTATTAATTTATTCTTATGTAATTTTGATAAAAGAAACCACCTAGGTTTTGGGCTTAAAAGGTGAACTTGTATTTTGTATTTCTAAATGCAGATTTAGAAATTAGATTTGCAGACTCAGAAATGATTTTTAGCAAAAACCCACTTTTAACAAAAACCCAGGCAGGTTTTTGTTGGTGGACCCGACCAGAAAAACACGCGTGTTTTTTTCTGGGCTGGGTCAACTTTGCCAACCCTGATCATAAAGCAAAAACATGTCCAAGAGTAACGCTAACATATCAATGGAAGGCAAGATTCATAAATTGGAGATACTTATGCAAATAATTAATATATCATAATTATCATAACTAATGAGACTTTCTGAGACTTTCTTCAAATTCATTTTCAAATTTATATGACCCAAAATAGAGTGCTGCACGGGTCGGGTTTTACACGACCCGAACCCACAAAAATAATTTCCGGCAACCCGCAACCCGACCCGAACCCGTAAAAATTATCTCAGGCAACCTGCAACCCGAACCCCCAATATTTCAACCCACAACCCGACCCGAACCCGCAGTGTAAGGAAAGCATATCATGTTTTAATACCATTATGAAAAATAATCTACAATTATATCTTTAATAGAGGTCTGCACCGGTCCGGCCTGCGGGCTGGCAAAATTTCGAGCTGGCCAGGCCGCTTTGCTACGAGTTTTTTCAACGGGCAAGGCTGATAAATAAAATAAACGGGCCGGGCTGGCAAAAAAATTTAACAGAACTGCCAGGTCGGGCCAATAACTACAATTAAGCAGGTCTACCGGCCTGATATAAATATTTAGTATAAACAGGCTGTGCTAGGCTAGGGCCAGGGTTCGCAAAAACCCAATTTTCCCTGGGGAAAATCTGTTTTTTTCGAAACTAAAATGTATGCATAATTACATTATTGTATACTATATTTTCTATATATTATATACACTATACATAAAAAAAATACATTGTTCCCTCATATACAGTATAATTGTAATGCTATTTTACAAATTTCAAAATGTATAAATTATATGAATTTAAATTAATTAAATGTCAGTGTTTTTCACAAATTAATTTTAAATATAATAGAAGATATAAAATTATTAATTTGCTTTAAAATCAGATAATGAATAGAATATTAAAACTTAAAATATATAAGTAGGAAGAAAAAAAAGGGGTAAACTAGTCGAATGTGCCAATCCCAAAAGTTTTTTCTATCTCATGCATGTTAATAATTCAAAATTCGCTATCACAGTACCAAAATTAAATGGCAATTTATACCCATCATGAGGATAGTAAAATATAGATTTGTTGAATTGGATACATTTAACAAGGAGATATAAGTATCACCTGAAGTTGTGTAATTTACAACAAAACCTGATCAGTAACAGTTTATGTCAATGCCTAACTGAATCTGAAGTTTGATGAAAATCCATGCATTATTAGTTCTTGAGATAAAGCTATTGCAAAAAGTGAGATAAATGCAGCACAATAGCGCCACTGTTGGGCGATATACACAAAAAAACTAATCGGCACCAGTTTATATCAAGGTCTAGCTGAATCTAAATTTTTATTCAACTCTGTACTGAGATAAGAATTATTGCTGAAATCGCGAAAAATGCAGCATAGCAGCAGTATCTGTTTGGCGATATGCACCAAAATTTAATAAGCAACAACTTAACTTGTAACTGAATCTGAAGTTTTATGAAAATCCATTACATTAGTTCTTGAGATAAAGGTATTGCAAAAATTGAGATAAATGCAGCATAACAATATCACCTGTTGGACAGTATACACCAAAAACTAATCAGCACCAGTTTACTTCAAGGTCTAACTCAATCTAAAGTTTTGTGAAATTCTGTGCATTAGTTCTTGAGATAGAGCACCCACAAATTTTTTTCACATGCAAACAGACGCTTTCTAAAAACCATCAAATCGTCTTCAGGACTTTTTTAAAACGTATAAATCCATCATAAACTGGAAGTCGAAATTTTTCACGAATCCAATACTTTCTTCTTGTAACGATAGAAGAAAGTAAAAATACATATTTTTTAATTCCATGAATATAGTTGATTTGAATTTTTTATATAATGACATTCTTATGATAACCTTTACCTATAATTATGTATTATGTTTGTTGCCTACTAGGTTCTAAGTTAGTAAAGTATTTCAATGTGCTGGAATATATTTTTATTTTACTTCAGATCTGTATGTAATGGCTTTTATATATTAAAATTAACTGAACTGACTTAAATTCATTAAATGTATATGTTTAAATTTTTAAATTATTTCTGAAAATTGAAAAAAACTCACATTATGGGTTTTTCAGTGGACTTTTTCAAGTGGGCCCATTCTGAAAAAATGCACCGGGTTTTTTCGAACTGGGCCCAGCTTTGCGAACCCTGGCTAGGGCTGAATTTAAGTTCTACACGGGATGCGATGGGACGGGCCTGGAAATTTCGGCCCGTGCAGATCTCTAATTCTCTAATACCATTTCTATGTTTTACATAGAAGAATGAATAAATCTATATTCTTTAATATTCAACTACAGTAAAACCTCTGACCCAACCCGATGCAGGACTAAAAATAAAACTAAAAATCTAATCTTTCAATATGCTTTAAAATTAGTTGCGGTTTCAAAAGTTCCATTTATAACGAACAATATACCTTGTTTTACACAAGTGGCCATCTGTCTTTAGTTTATCAGCAGTTATTATTTTGAAAATTTTCCTATCTAACATAGCGTATCGCGTAGCACCACAATTAAGTTATTTACTTGATATAGACAGGAAGGACCATTTAGCGTTTTGCTGCATATTGTATTTTTGAAATACGGAAAAAATATAATGCAGTTTGTTATTTTGAAGACTCGTGAAAGGATGACTAAGACAAAACAGACAGGCATACATTTTGCTTTTGTGAAACTTTGATCTGCAGTTTATATAGGCTTTTAATGGGAAAAAATATTTTCCACATTCTTTTAAAAAAGCGGGTCAACCCAAAACCAACCCGCACCCAAAACAATAAGAGACAACTCAACCTGCACCAAAAAATTTTAAAGTCAACCCGACCCAAAATGGGAAAATATAGCGCCAACCCGACTCGATGCAGGACTCTAACCCAAAGACACATTACACACTTTTATAAATGTAAGCAGAGCTAAATACTATAATTATGTTACAGTAAAAATCTTTTGACTTTTCTGTGATATATACTTTTGAATTGTGTCACTTTTCTTGAGGGTGAGCAATATATTTCTACTTATATACAATTAATAAGTATAAGAAAATCTTTAGTAAACAATTTCATATGTATTATGCAACTTACTTCGATTTCTATAAGTCTCTGCATTTTTAAATGCAATGTAAAAATAGCATGAGATCTCGATGACTGTACATTCATATTTGTGCTTGCAGTAGTTCGAGATAGTGCTCCAACTTGGAGACATTGAAGGGCCTATGCAGGTAAAAAGAAGCATAAATGTAAGTAAGAAAGAAAACACAAATATTCAGTGAAAATTGACTAATTACTGAATTTTAAATAGACATAAAACAATTAGCTTTATTATATATTTTCTTAATTTATATATCTACTCTGCTCAAAATGATAAACATGCAACAACAACAAAATCAGAATTATTTTTAATTAAACCAATGATAAAATAAAATTTTAGTGAAGCACACAATCACATTTATATAAAATTTTTGCATGAGTTTGCATGGAGGTATGTGTGTGTGCATGTGAGCAAAAGACAGTAGAATCTACTGCAAACAGAAATTTGTAAGCTTTGCTCTTAATAGATGAAGACAGATTGAAATGCACCTGGGTCTCAGATTTTTTATTTTTGCATTTTTTTCTGATTTGCCAAATCTACCTGTGATTTTTAGGCATTTGTTAAAATAATCCAATTTCAATCTTTACATAGTAAATTTCAATAAAGTTAATTCAGAATTTATACAGCAATTTTTCGTTATTCTTTTTTAAGAAGTTACTTTATCAGGAGAAAATGAAGACTGTTTTATATTAAACGATTTCAATATCAAATATTGCCATCCAAACTGAAATTTTATATCTCTGTACAGAGAAAACTTACGACAAATTAAAAATAATAATTATACGTAGATACCTTTCTTCAAATATGCTGAAAAATACTTATTGTTTCAAAATTTGAATGGATTTTCAAGAATTCATTTTAAAAGGAAATGTTATTTAAAATACTTTGAGTAAACGCACTTTACACTCAAAATAATGTAAGTTGATAAAATATAAGATTATTAAATGCAAGTATCAATAATAAAATAAAGAGTATAGTATTCAAAAGAATTGTTTTAGATTTAATGTTTGCAATGGATAAAAAAATTTCAAAAGTTCCACCTTCAGTTCACTTGAAAATATTTTTGCTAAATCATAATAAAGTTAATTTTAATTAGAAAGATAAATAAAAATTACAATTTGGAAATAAATATATATACAGTAGTCTCAAAAATCCGAGGTTCAGAAGTCCGAGGTTCCACTTAATTCGAAGCGTCAAAAAAACTTCTATTTTTTTTTTTCCTTGCCCGAAAGAATGCAAGTTCGTTTCATTTCTTCCTGGGATGAATGTCATTGTTGTTTTGAGTCACCCACCACCCTTTGTTTTCTTGTGCAGGTAGGTGGCTAAGGGTTGGGGTTGGTTTGAAACGGGATTGCTCTGTCGTTTATACAAAGACAGCTTTTTTCACATTCCTTATTATACATCTTTTTGGAGAAGCATTACTGTTGAAAGTTGAGTGCAAGTTGTCTTAAGTTGCACATGATAAAAATGAATGGAAAAAATAAGAGAAAATTTGTATCTATGATAACTAAGTTAGAACCTATAAAAAGATTAGTTGCACGTGAAACAATAAAAAGCATTGCTACTGATTTGGGTGCTGGGGAGGTAACAGTTAGTGACTGGCGCTGCAACTGAATAAAAATTGAGCAGTTTCGTTCACAGAAGTGCAATGAGACACCAGCAGAAAAAAGAAAATCAATGAGAACATCTGACTATGAAAAAACTAGCAAGGCTTTATTTGTTTGGTTTACTCAACAGCGCAACAAAAGAACTCCTATAAATAGTCCTGTCCTTCAGGAAAAAGCTGTATTTTTCAGAAATCAGTTCAAAGAAGGAGAAGATTTCATGACAAGAGTTCCTTCATGGAATTCTGTTGGATGTTTTTAACGTTAGACCAATGGAAAAAACGTTATGGTGTACGTCAACTAAATATTTGTGACAAAAAACTCTTGGTAAATACGTAGGCAGTGCAGCTGTTTCAAAACCAAATTGAAAAAATTATACTGACTGAAAAACTTACACCTGATCAGTTATATAACTGTGATGAAACTGGTTTGAATTTCAAAATGTTACCCTCGAAATCCCTTGCTTCAAAAGATGAAAAGTCAGCTCCGAGTCACAAAATAATGAAGGAGTGATCAACCATTCTAGCATGTGCCAATGCATCTGAAACTCATAAAATGAAACTTACTGTGACTGGAAACTCTGCCAAGCCTAGAGCTTTAAAAAACATTAATAAAGAAGCCCTAACAGCAAATTACACAAATCAGAAAAGTGCCTGGATGGATCAAGAAATTTTCAAAAAATGATTTTTTGAACATTTTGTTCTGGAAACAAAAAAGAAATTGAAACAAAAAAAAATCTACCTTGTACATCAATTTTGTTTTTGGATAATGCTCCATCTCATCCAGACGAAGATGTACTATGGTGTGGGGACATTCATGCTATATTTTTTCCTCCCAACATTACAAGTTTAATACAGCCACTGGATCAGTTTGTACTGGAGAATTTAAAGAAAAGATATCGATGTCGTTTGTTGAAACATTTAGTGCGGTCTGATGATGAAAGTATTCAGAATGTTTTAAAGAGTGTAAACATGAGAGATATTGTTTACTGGATAGCTGATTCTTGGGAAGAAATTTAATGTACAACACTGAATAAATCGTGGATGAAATTTTTACCTAAAGTGGTAACATCCATTGAGAATCTTAATGACGATGATGGTGAAAACATTGTTTTGAAAGATTTGTTGAAGGAGATCCTGGCTGTGAAAATTGTAATGCAGATAATGTTAAAGAATGGCTAAACAGTGATGAAATGCTGGAAGTAACTGAATCGACTATTGTAGAAATGATAGAAGATGAGGAGGAATATAATGATGCAGA
This sequence comes from Maratus speciosus, assembly GCA_963932465.1. NCBI lineage: Eukaryota > Metazoa > Arthropoda > Arachnida > Araneae > Salticidae > Maratus > Maratus speciosus. Next base: position 159,887,196 of record OZ010789.1, read on the forward strand.
AGAAACAGACTCTCTGCCATTAAAAAAAAAATCTCATAGTGAAGGTTTTTCATCTTTAGAACCGACTTCAAAATGTGTAGAACAGCAAAATGAAGCCACCCCTGCTGACATGCTTTTAAAGCATTGGCTAGATATTGCATCTAAAAAGAGAAGTAATGTGTTAAAAAAGAAAAATTTGAATTTTTTTTTTAAATTGTAAAGTACCCTGTATATCATTACAAAAGGAATAAAGGTGTGTACATTCTTTGTCATCCTAATCGACTAAAATTATAATTGGTAAGATTTTCTACTTTTTCAGAAAATCAGAGTTTTCAGTAATCCGAGGTGGTGTCAGCCCCAATTACCTCAGATTTTCGAGACTCTACTGTATATACACACGTACAATGATATGAAATTTTTTTGGGGTTACTATACAATAACTTTTAACAGAAAAATCCTAAAGCATAATTAGTGCAATAAAATTCCATTACAATCTAAATGTAATGTACATGCGTTTGATTGAAAACAATGCACACAAATCAAAATCATAATAAATATTCTTTATGCTGGAACATATTAAAAATAACAATTGAACTATCAAAACAGAGATAGTACACTAAAAGATTTAACCAAATACATGAATACAAACAAAAAGAATAATTTTCTTATTGTTGAACAGACCAGCAGACTGGCAATTTTTACGTAATCTAGATGCATTGAGTTATACCTGCTGCAGAGATTTTTACATAAACTAAAGTTTGATTGTATGTTATGATTTCTACTCTGAATCTCCACACACCACATCATTAATAATTATTCTGAGAGTATGGATCAGGTCAATTATCAATAAAATAGAAAATAAGAAGATTGCATATTTTTTTAACCATTTGGAAAAATGGTTATTGTTCTCGTCAGGATGGGAAATCAAAAGCATATCTGAAGGTTTTCATTGGTTTAATCTGCAATTTATTCGTTTTCTGATTGGTCTATACAGTAATCTGTATTTTCCTTTAATTTCAACAACGATGGATACTTTCTGTTGCCACTATGACAAAAAAGAAATAAAAACTACAAAAATAAAAATTAATAACTCAGAAACAAATTGAGATACAGTTTTCAAACAAATCGGATTTAAAAGTACATTTTTTTCTCTATCCGACGGTGCAAAAAGTAATATTATCGGATGTTTAGAAGTTTAAGAATGAAATTTGATTTAAAATTGGCCGCCAGATTTCTTGGAAATCTGACGATGGAAAAGCCTTTTCCCGAACAGCCAATGAAATGCTTGGATATTTACGTAAGTTTCAGGTGGATAATACTTAAGTTTCATGAAATCTGACGGGTCGCAGGCAATATTTTTGGCTTGTAATTTTTACGTGTAATAACACTATTAATGTTTAATTCATGGCGTACATAATGTATGATCAACTCCGTGCTATTTTTTATGTCTTAAATTTTAGTCTTCAAAAAAATCATTTTCCAAATGGTCGTTGTAATTTGATAAATTGCTTTTATTATTATTATTATTTTTTTTTTTTTTTTTTTTTTGAGGTTCTAGGATGGATTAAAAAAAAGGATTTAGAGTATCAAATCTAATACTCATCAAATATTAAAATTGATTAACAAAAATAACATAAGACTGTGTTGTGAATTTTTAAATGTAACCTATAGTCTGTGCGAGAGAATTGAGTACCAATTCACACTGCGACATAACGTCCTAAAAATAAGTAACAAACAATGCCTAAAAATAAATATTACTCACACGCCATAATAAAAATATCGATAATTAGTTTATTACAACCTGCTCTAGTAGTTATCATGATTATGAAAGACAATAATTAAAACTGATTAATCACCAGCTATATTAACTTATTTTTATTTGTTTGCTTACTATAATTAATTACTGAAAAATAATCATCATATTTCTTTCCTACTAACTGAAAGATTTCCCTGGCTGAAATAATTTTTCTATATAAGGACATTTGAGAATTTAGTCTAATCACAATTTTGTGAATTTGACATGATCATTATATTCAGATCCTTGTTTATACTTTAAGACATGTAAAATACATATCTTTTCTTCATATATGTAAAAGTGAAATGTCAGATTTTACTTTTAAATGATTAAATTTGTGAAAGGTTCAGTTTAAAGATGGAAAAGTTTTGTGAAAGACCCATTTTTAAGATAAAGAACCCTGTGAAGGGTCCTGTTTTGAGATAAACTATTTTGTGAAGGGTCCTGTTTTGAAATAAAATATTTTGTGAAGGGTCCTGTTTTGAAATAAAATATTTTGTGAAGGGTCCTGTTTTGAAATAAAATATTTTGTGAAGGGTCCTGTTTTGAAATGAAAAATTTTGAAAAAGGGTCCTGTTTTGAAATGAAAAATTTTGAAAAAGGGTCCTTTAACCCCTTCACCGGCAACAGGTATGGGGAAATAGTGCTTTTACCCCCATCTTATCTCGGGGCAAACGGCGAAGTGGTTAAAGAACCCAATTTCTTCCTAAACAGATCCCTGGCATAGACTCATTGAATGAAAAAAGGAGAATGGAAGATAGTTTGCTTAAGATGTAAATACAAATATATCCGATGAACTTATGTCAAACATAGTGATTAATCCTTTAAAACAAATATTATTCTGGATAGTTTGGCTGTTTTAAGTCGTCCCCCCCCCCCCCCTGTTTCCTAAGCGAGAAAAAGTTCTCCATTCTAAAAAAGTGCATGCCAAAGTGATCCTTTCTCCAAAAGTCTAATTAAATTTTTATTCTGGAAAGACACTTTAAACAACTTCATTTATATGATTTTCAGATGCACATAACATAAACTGACTTTTAACTTGATAGGCCTTTTGCACAACAGTTCAGAAACTAACACGAATTGTTTGAGTAGGCAAGATGTCTGCAGATTAAATCTCCCAACCGTACCTATATGTGCTTCCAATATTTTTTGTATCATTTTTGCATCAATTCAGATAATGTCCAAATGGCTTTCAAAGAGGTGGAATTCCTCTTTTTGGAAAAGCTTTTTCATTCCTGTATTACTAAAGTTCTTAGCAAAAACATAGAAGAAAAAAAAATCATAAGAAAGAAAACATATAAGATCAATAAAAAATAGTGTTAAGAATATATTTATGCAAATTTTCTGAATAATTAATAATCATTTTAAGCAAAAAATATCTTACTTCAGCAGCAGACGTAACAGGACATGAGGTCAAACCCATTGTGTATATTTGGCCTAGAGAATCTTCATGAATTTTTATACAATTTTTTATCTAAAATATAAATTATAAATAAATCAGAATAAAATTTAAATACAGATGAAAGAATTACCAAAGTTTTTAAAAGTCAATTAAAAAATTAAATGGATTTAAATGTTTATCTCTGTGCAAAAGAAGTACTATAAAGTTAAACTTATTCATGTCCAGAAGATAGATTGAGTGTGTAAAAAAAAGTATATAATCAGAGTTGTTAAGTTTAAAACATTTTGTTTAAAACATTATAAAAACATGTTTATTAAAGAATTGTTTGATGTTCAAGTTGCCCGCTTTATTTACACAACAAATGCATCATTTTCATGTGTGGATCATCCAGAATTTTAAAAGATGGTGTTGGGTATAAAACCTGGCTACAAACCACCAAATCATCATGAAATAGGAGACATATTGCTTGACAAAGTGCATGAATCTGTGCTGGAAACTTATAAAAATGATTTAAGAGAACACATTGTTTGTGCTGCTCTTGACGGATGGAGTAACATTCACAATGAGCCAATTGTATGAATTACAATATCTTGTAAAGGAAAAATTTACTTAGTAGATTCAATTGGCCATCCTCATGAATTTAATTATCTTTATGAGCCTACAAGTATTGCCATTAATAAAGTAGAGGAACACTGTGGTTGTTTTATTAGATGCTTTGTAACAGACAATGCTGCCAATGTTATGAAGATGAGAAATGAACTTAAAAAGACTGAGAGGAATAATATGAATATTTCAACTTATGGATGTTCAGCTCATGTCTTAAATCTTCTAGCAAAAGACATTAAAATCTCCAATATAAAAGCTCAAGTTGTTGATATTGTTAAATATTTTCGAAATGATCATTTTGCTTCAGCAAAGCTTCAGGAAACAGTTGCTAAACAGCTTGAGTTATCATCAGGTGTCAGATGGAATTCCATGTTGAAAACAACAGAGTCTTATATAAGCAATTGGCCACAAATTTTGAAAGTTTGTGAAGATAATCGAGAGAAAATAAATTCTGATATTTCTAAGAAAGCCCATAGACTTACAGTAAAAAGAAATGTTGAAGATTACATCCAAAGGCTCAAACATATTGAAGTTGCACGTGACAAAGCTCAGAAAAATAATTGTACTATTAGTGACGTAGTTGAAGTTTGGAAAGATTTAAAAAAAGAAATGTCAGAAATATGTGTTGCTAGTAATCTTACCATGATTACAAAAAAAAAAAAAATTGAAAAAGCCGTAGAAGACAGATATTAAATGGCCACAACACCTGTACATTTCTTGACAAACATTACTGATCCACGCTTTAAAGGAGAATCACAATTGATGAGACAGATAAAGGCATGAACCTTGAAGCCGAATTATGTCCTGAACAAATTTCAATAATTATAAACTATAAAGCTAAGTCAGCTCCATTTTCCAGTTATATGTTTGACGCTATTAATAATATGCTGCAAAAAATAAATGATATGCTGTCAGTTACCAATCAAAAATTAACTTCTCAAGAATCAAATAAAGTGGACAATTTCGTAGAAATAACATCTTTATTTTTGTGGATAAGCCTTGAAAAACACGTCGATAAAAATATCAGGCAGATCACAAAATAATTATATACAGCTGTATGCTCTACTGATAGTTTAGAAAGAGTGTTTTCTACTTTTGGCTTTGTGCCGAGCAAAACTAGAAACCGGTTAGGTGTTGATAAGGTTGCCAAACTTGTTACAATTTTTAAGAACTTAATAATTAAATGTTTTAGTTTAGAATAAAAAATTGTTAATTAATGTTTGGTATTAATTAAATAATGTTTTTCTTCCTTACTGTTTTTTCAAAATATTTTCATCCTTTATATTTAATTTATTAATTTTTGCTCGCTTTAATTAAAATTGTACAGTTGAATAAGAAAAAAAAAAGTTTTAAACAAAAAAAAAAAAAAAAAAAAAAAAAAAAAAAAAAAAAAAAAACGTTTGTTTTTTCCAACCCTGCATATAATAGAGAAATTAAACATTTAAAAATTCAATTAATTGAATTTCGCAACATACAAGATTTCTCTCAGAGATGAGAATGATCAGTAATTAAACATTATTTAGAAATTTTGAGAAATGATTAGTTAGATTTAAAATCTTAAATATCATTATACCCTTAGAGGGCGTAAATCACACTTACAGAAGGAAAAAATAATAAACACTTTTTAAAATACAATGAAATTTGAAAGTTGCATTTAATATATTACTATTAGTTTAGAGATCAAATATTGTAATAAATAAAAAAGCCAGCTACAAAAATTAAAAAAAAAAATTAATTAAATTGAATTTTCATATCATAAATAACTCATGTTAATTGATTAAATCTGATTTAAACAGTTGGTGGCAAGAATATAATCAATTCATGGCAGTTTATTTAAAATAAATGGAAAAATACATGAATCACTCTCATCAAAGTTTGAAACAGAAATATCAGATGTGAAAATGTAAACATTTTAAAATAAATTTTTTTTAAAAAAAGCTTTATAATCTCAATATAATTCTACAAAATAAAAAAAGTAAAATAGAATTTCTAAATCTATTCATCAAGTCTAAGAAATGAGATTTTTAGAAAGATAAACAAATTTATACTCTTTAATTAATAAAATAAAAGAAGAAAACAATACCTCTCTGTCTCGAGTAGAATCTAGCAAATCTATTATTTCTTCATTATAAAGCTGAAAATGAACAAATAATATTTTAAATATTTAAGCCAAGCAATAAAAATACTACAAATTAAAAAAAAATCTTAAAAAGAAAATTTTAACAGAGAAAGCATTCTACATTTTTTTTAAATATCACATTCTACATATATTCTTTCAAATATTACATAGAGCCCATTTCATGTAATGTGTGTGACAGCTTTTTAATATATTATTGCTTTTTTAACATGGTGAATGACAAGTATATTTTGCTTGTCTTTCTGTTTGGGCCACGAAATAAGATTCTCGTTGCACAATCTAATAGTGTCAGTCATCAATGACTGATGCGGCCTGAATGGAAAGTTTGGTGTCAGCCACCGATGACTGATGTGGCACTCAACGTGTTAACAATGCTATTATATCCTCAAATTAAAACAGCTATGTGAATATGGAAACGTAGGGCTTTATTTTAAATGCATAATTTATATTTTAACTATTTATAAGTTAATAAATATGGGTATTTAAGCAAGTGTCACACACAGGACATTTTCCCTGTTTTTCATGGAATGGCTCTAAATAGTCAGAATATCTAGGTCTAGGGTAAAAATATGTATATTTTTAAACCCTTAAAAGAGCCTTTCCATATCACATGTGGGATAGCTTTTCTACATATTACTGCTACTTAACAATGCTATTGTATCCTAAAATTAAAACAACTATGCTAATATGAAAATCTAGGATTTTTTGTTACTTTTAATACAGTGAAACCCCGATTTTATGTCCCCTGAATCTACGTTTTTTTTATCAGGTCCCAGTTTTTCCGTATAATTGTAATGTTAATTTAACCCGGATCGTAAGTTTGTTATTTATGGAATTTCCTGCATTTTACGTTTTCTCTGAAAAGTAAAAAGAAAAAAAATGCTCTGAAATAAGCAATAATTTTTCCTTTTGTGTTTTTTTAAAGTTAACCCACTTTGTTGAAAGTTATGTAATCTATGAAAGCAGAAACGCATTCTAAAGACTCCTGTCTTCTGAAACTGGTTCCCCCTCCTTTGTTGAACACCTGCTGTCGCGGACTGCTTCCTCCCCCTCTCCCCCCCCAGATAGCTGGTGGGGGAGCAAAGTAAAGAAACAGCACACTTTATTGGTGTAGGAATGAGATGGGCAGGGGAAGAGACACTCTTGTTACTAATCAGATGGGGTGGCTCATTTCTTTCATCAGGTTAGGGAAAGGGGTCCTTACCCTTCTTCACATTTTCAAATTCAGTTGCTGTTTAGCACGCGGTGGTCACATTTCTAACCTTTTTGTGCCAAAATGATGCGTAAAAAACGCAAAAACTTTCCTGTTGCTGAGAAAGCCGAAATTGTTAAACAATTTGATGAATTCCACGGAACCAAAGTAGCATTCGCTCAATTGCAAGGAATTCCCGTGACAACTCTGAAATCCATGCTACAGGAAAAAGAATGCATTGAAGAAGACATCGAGAAAGTGGGAGAAAAAAATGCCAAGAACAGGGATGAGAATTGCAAAAAAGCAAAAAGACTGAAACCACACGCAAACAAAAAATTTTACCACACTTTATCCGTAAAAGATACTTTAAGAAATAAAACCAAGGTCTGATTTCCAGGCAAATGGAGACAAGCACACAAACCTGTATACTACATTACAGGAGTGAAAATAAAAATAGCTAAATTACACACAGCCCTTAAAACATTGAGTGTAGGTCATATGAAATGCTCGACTTATCAGAATCATGACCGCTCCTGAAAATGAAATAATTTAATTAAGAATAGGGTTTTTGTGTGTCATAATTTTAATAGATTTTTTAGCAAAAAATATGAAAAACTTAGTGAAAATCACAATGGTTAGTTATTTTTGGTCACACGGGCTAATTGGGCCAGGACCTACAGCCAGCTTAATGTGAATTCTGAATCAGGAGCGATTCTGAGTAAAAAAAAAAATTTGAAATTCACAGCAAATTTTCTGAAAGGTTACAAAAGAAGGGGGAAGGGGAGGATACACTAAAAGCACTAAATACATGTATTTTTCTCGCCATTTTGACGGAATTTGCCGCTTTTTCGCGATCTTTTGACAAAATTTGCAGTTTCTTCGCGATCTTTTGATGAAATGTGCTGCTTTTTCGCGATCTATTGACGAAATGTACCGTTTTTTCGCGATCTATTGACGAAATTTACCGTTTTTTCGCGATCTATTGACGAAATTTACCGTTTTTTCGCGATCTTCTGATGATATTTGTAGTTTTTTTCGCGATCTTTGGACGAAATTTGCGATCTTCTGACGATATTTGTAGTTTTTTTTGCAATCTTTTGGTGACATTTACCGCTTTTTCGCGATCTTTTAACAAAATTTGCCGCTTTTTCGCGATCTTTTGAGGAAATTTGACGCTTTTTCGCGATCTTTTGACAAAATTTTGCTTTTTTCGCGATCTTTGGACACAATTTTTCTGCTTTTTCGCGATCTTTTGACGAAATTTTCGGCTTTTTCGCGATCTTTTGACGAAATTTGCCATTTTTATCGCGATTTTTGGACGAAATTTGCCATTTATTTGCGATCTTCTGGCGATATTTGTAGTTTTTTTGCGATCTTTTGGTGACATTTACCGCTTTTTCGCGATCTTTTGACAAAATTTGCCGCTTTTTCGTGATCTTTTGACAAAATTTGCCACTTTTTCGCGATCTTTTGACGAAATTAGCCACTTTTTCATCACCTTTGAATGTTGTTTCGAAATCGGAAGAAAAGCGGAATCGATAGGAAAGTGAAAATTTCGGAAAATAACAAAATTTTGCAGGAGAAAAAATACGGAATCCTCGGGGGGAAAAGGCGGAATTTCAAGAAAAAAAAGCGGAAATTCCTTGAAATAACGAAAAAGCGGAAATCCGCCAAAAGACGGAAAATTCTCATCCCTGCAAGAAACGGAGAACATTGAAAAAACCGCCGTACGACCAGCTGTCTAATGTGCATGTCGGGTTTTTTCCGGCAAATTGCAGCCTTGTGATCGGGGCATTATTCGATCTTTCAAGGTTTTTTATAGAAAGCAACTTGTCTGGAAAGCTGTAGCTGAAATAGAAACCTAAATAACGCCTGCAAGTTAAAGTTAAGTGTTCTAGAGGCTATGCATTTTATTTCTGCGTCATGGAGAAACGTTACACAACTGTGCATTTCCCATTGTTTTGAAGAAAGCGGATTCGTAGCATCTAATGAACCGAGAACAGATGAGGAATCAGCTGCGGTAGACTCTGAGAATGATAAAGAAACAGTTATTTCGACTATTACATCCCAGAAAATTTAGCAACATGTGAAGCTGAAAGAGCTACTGCTCCATCCGTAGCTGACGTTATGGGCTTTTCGTCCACCGATGAAGATTAAGAAGAAACAGAAGCACAGCCTGTCCCTTCTTTCAATATTGCATTGAAGAGCTTACAAACAGTGAAAGACTATTTTCTTTCTCATAAAGACCAGGAAAAAACTTGCAAAGTATTTTAATCCTGGAAGATGCTGCACTCACTTTGAACTCAATGACTAAAAAACAATTCACTATTACGGACTATTTTCCACCTAAACGCCAGGATTTGCAATTAAATGTGTTAGTAAAATGATCTTAAAATGGTATGTATAGTAATGTTTTTTTCATAAAATATAGATTGTAATACCTTTTGAGAGCGTCATCTTTACTATCTTTGTTTTGTTTTTTTTTTTACGATTTTTTGCCTTCTATGTATTTCCCGTATTTTCCTTTTTTCCCGCATTTTATGTTTTTTTACTCAGTCCCTTGAGAAACGTAAAATCGGGGTTTCACTGTATATAGTTCATATTTTATCAACTTAAAAGACACAGGTAGTTATGTAAGTGTTATGTGCAGTGACATTTTGTCCATTTTTCATGGAATGGCCCATAGGTACAAGTTAACTTTGCCTTTAACACTATTTCTGGCACTGTCAAATAACACCTTTTTAAAGTTTTAATTTATGTTTATTTTGTTCATAGTTTTTAAATGTAATAAGCATAAAAAAGTCTTCAATCCATTAAAACTGATTTGTAATTGTTTTAATCTAAAAATTACAAATGAAAAACCCTAAATCGAAATATTTTAAAAAGGTGTCATTTGACACCAAGAGAAATAGTGTTAATTTTGATCTTATTTTTAGGAGATCATAAGTACAAGTTGAAAATTCAAAAACACTTTAAGGGTTATTTATGGGCTGTAATGAAAAAGTTCACCTTTTTTTATTGGCAACTTATTTTTGGTACCAAAGTCTGTGTGCATGTGTATGGAATATGGATGTAAGTACGCATCATTTAATTGAAATCAAATTATTTTTTTAATAGAAATCAAAGGCATTTTTTGAAATACACATGTATTTATAAGAGATGTCACTAAAAACATACTTAATATAAAAAGAAAGAAAATGATTTAGCATTCCATTGTTTATTTCTGTTATACAAACACCATGCCAAAATGTATGCTAATGTGGAATTTATTTCAATTCTGACTGTGCAAAGGTTTTTCATAGTAATTGTGACTCACTATTTATTGAACATAATTCATTTTTTCATTGCTATTATTTAATCATAACCATGCAAATGCAAAACACATTAATTTTCTATTTTCAAATCCAAAATATTTTTTATTAAGTTATAGCTAACATTTTTCACTGATTATGAGATGAATCTGACTATGAGATGACTATCTGGCAGTTACCTGACGATGAGGATGGTGTAATGAAATTGTTTCAGGGCTATGGAATTATACATAAAGTTTTTTTGTGAGATGCTGGCTACGAACTTTTCACAATAAATCACATATAATTTTGTTGGGCTTAACAGTGGATGCTATACCCAATCTACTGGGAGATTATGGGCATCACAAAATGGCATAATAAAAGACATTGCTGTACTGTTCATAATCATTTACAATCCCATCATTCATTTACATTACCATTCAGAGTTCATGTAGCGATATCTTTATTCAAAAGATGAAATGTTTACTGCATTGCTAAGAGACATTTACGATTTCATGCCTGGAGTTTAAATTGAGTTTTCTTTTAACTTTTTATTGTATAATATTTATTTTTTTTAACACTATTTCTAACAGTGTCAAATGACACCTTTTAAGATTGTGATTTTTGGATTCAAATACACTCAATGCTTGTGTTAGATTATGTTAGTTTAAGAATTACAAATAAAATAACCTTAAATGAAAATCTTAAAAGGTGTCATTTGACACTGGTAGAAGTTGTTTTAAGTACATATTTCTGTATTAAAATAGTCTGTGAAAGTCTATAATTCAGAAATGTTATATTTTTTAAATGATTATTCTGCACAAACAATGTAATTTAATTTCTCAAATTTATCATTTGGTGTGAATGAACACCTGACAACAATATACTGGTATAATAGAAAAGTACCTTTATTTCTTTTAATGAAACTTTCAGAAATTTTTCTAACTGCATTGGATTTTTTTTTTTTTTTTTTTTTTTTTTTTAACAATATTTATCATATAATGAAATAATTTTTTTTTTAATTTGTAGGTTGATTTTATTAAGCAGAGATTTTATTATGTCATGCATGATTTTAATTTATCTCAGTTAATCATTTAACAGTCCCGTTTTAAGGATATTTTAGAGACTACATAAGTCAAATTTTTATTAGAAATTTTATTTGTTTTCCGAATTTGGTTTAGAAGATAATTTTTTACTAAAAGCACATATGTACATGAAAAAGCCATGGGCAAAGTCAATTTTGCAAAATATATATATATATATATATTCTATTGCATGCCTGACTGACAAAGACTAATAAAAGATCGATAGAGATTCTACAGCAAATTCATTCAAATTAAATTCTGAAGTATTGAATAAAAATAATTATGCACTAAGTTCATTATATTCTGAGTGACACTGTTTCATTTAATTAAAATTAATACAGTAGAAGACCACTAATCAGCACAGCTTGTTTCCAAGCGTTTTGCAGATTAGTGATTACAGGTCATGTGTATTTAACATTTGTTTATGTTTATTCATATTTTGGGAAAATTTAATTTCTTTATTTTAAGCCTTAACAATCTACACACTTAAACTTGTGAACTAAGTAAGAATTATTTAAAAAATAAATTATTGATTTTTATATATTTTAAATATACAATCAATAATTGTTTGTATTAAAATATCAATGCAAAACCCTTGACGGGTTAAAAGTTTCTGACGCAGCACTTTATCTTATGCTCTAAGAATTTTAAATATGGAACTTAAAAATACTGATATCAAATTTTGAGTGACGTTATGCTATTTCTTAAAAAATATATTTGTATTTATTTCACCATTTTATTTTTGTTTTATTTATAATCGCATGTGCAAAAGTTATGTTCAACATGAAAAGCTGCATAAAATTTTATTCGCTGTTGCTTTATCATTTACATCTCTCATAAATTCAAAATATGTGTTTTAAAAGATATGATATAAAATTTAAGTGACGCCTTGATGTGACTTTAAAAGGTTTGTTTTTTAAAATTCAATTTAAATTATTTTTGACTTGGTTAAAATATTTTTTTTTACATCTACACAATACTTTTAATTTTCCAATTCACTGTTAAATATATCACTTTCATTGAATCTATACTATGCATTGAAATGTATTTATTTCAATAAATTGATTTATCTTTTGTGTCACGCTATTCAAAATTGTGAGTAAGATTTATGTAAATGGTTTATTTGCGTCAAACTATCCTTTTTCATACATTTCATGTAGTTTGGACACAATGACGCAAAGAAACCATTTACATAAATCTTACTCACAATTTTGAATAGCGTGACACAAAAGATAAATCAATTTATTGAAATAAATACATTTCAATGCATAGTATAGATTCAATGAAAGTGATATATTTAACAGTGAATTGGAAAATTAAAAGTATTGTGTAGATGTAAAAAAAAATATTTTAACCAAGTCAAAAATAATTTAAATTGAATTTTAAAAAACAAACCTTTTAAAGTCACATCAAGGCGTCACTTAAATTTTATATCATATCTTTTAAAACACATATTTTGAATTTATGAGAGATGTAAATGATAAAGCAACAGCGAATAAAATTTTATGCAGCTTTTCATGTTGAACATAACTTTTGCACATGCGATTATAAATAAAACAAAAATAAAATGGTGAAATAAATACAAATATATTTTTTAAGAAATAGCATAACGTCACTCAAAATTTGATATCAGTATTTTTAAGTTCCATATTTAAAATTCTTAGAGCATAAGATAAAGTGCTGCGTCAGAAACTTTTAACCCGTCAAGGGTTTTGCATTGATATCATTACTTTTTTGAGGTTAGTGATAAAATGATTAAAAAAAAGATACTTATGGAATTTAATGCAGATTTAATTTTTACTATTTTATTACAATTTTCCTTATAGCAGTTTGTATATAAAAACAACTGGGTAAGTATAATCGCAGATCGCACAGAGGGTTTCATTTGATATTCCTTTAAAAACACTTTATCCTTAAATTAATAAATCCAAAATGTTAATTTATAATTATTAAATCCTTACATAGATGTAGCACCAATAGTTCCAATTTTCATGGGGCAGGGAACGCACTCTTTTAAACAAACCACCTTCCAATTGAAGTCATCAAAAACCAAGTTGAATAAGCCAGAGCCCGTTGTGTTGTTTGACAAACAGCAGTCTCATGTCCCCTCCTTCCCCCCTTTTTCAAAATTTTTCAGACCAGTACCTAAGAATGGAACCGAAATATTTTTTTCTCTTCAGAAATTACGATAAAAAAATAGTATGCAGTACTCATAAATTTACTTTAATGCTATATAGGGTGATTATTAAATTAATAATAACGTTTGGAATCTGTTGCATTGATGTCCGAAAGGTAGTTTCTGAGTTATGGAAGCTGGACCCATAAGGCGCCATAGAGGGGCGAAGCCCGCTAGTGTCTATCATAATTATATCTGCCATGTAGACTAATTGCGATATTTAATCAAAATAGCCCCCTCCCTCCTCATCCCCGGAAATATAACAAATACAAAATGTGTCTTTATAAACCTATCGTCAAATAGGTTTTTATTTCTGTTTCCCTAAAAAAAACATGATTTTTATATCCGTAACGTAAATAGCGGACGAAGCCCGCTAGTTCCTATCATAATATATATATTTAATAATTTTATATAGTCTATAATAAAAATCAGACTTAAAATAGTCTAGTTCCATGAGTACTTGTAGTGTCAGTTACATGCTACGATTTTTGGATACCAGTATTTTAGAACGGGAAAATGTGACTTATTTTATCGGAGATATCTCATTAATTGAATAAGGTGAAGCAAACTTTTTGAAAAAAAGGTGGCCAACAAGCATGGCAGTTATCAGCTATGTGACTTTGTGCTAAAGTCCATTAATTTGATCTGCTTTAAAAAGATTACGGAAGATTGAATTATAGTAGAATCTGGATTAACCGAGCTTCGATTAATCGAGGTTTCTGTTAACCGAGCCGATAACAAAGTCAGATTTTTTTTTTTCCTTTTGAATGAGCCTTAAAAATAACCACACTCTTTAGCTCACTGTCCGTGCTATACAGGCCCTTCTGCCCCCAAAAGCCCTCAACTCCAAAGAAACATTGGACCCTGAGAAGTCAATAGCGAACAATGCTTTGTTTCCAGTGGCTGTGTGAACTTTCGTAAATTTTTCAATTTGCATTTTAAAATTTACTACTGGTAGTTGATTTTCTTTTTAAATTTGTTAAGCTGTGAAACAGAACTTTACATATATTTACTTTTATTATTTAAAAAACGTTCTATATATTTTTTTAAAAGAGATGTTAAATTCGCAAGCACGGCGAGTTTTTACACACAGTTTCTATTAACCGAGATTTCCGATTCCGATTTACTAACAGTCCCAATTAGCTCGGATAATCGAGGCTGCTCTGTATAATTAAAAAATCAATGGCGATCTTACTGTAAACGGGTTTCCCTTTTACTGAGGGATTTCAAAACCGAATCAGCTGATGTTAGTTGCTGTTTCCCTGCTTGATTAAATAAGATTAGTTAAACATTTGAAAATTACCAAATATAAAAGGAACTAAGTCAACAGAGTCTTTGCTTTATGGTATTTTTTAACAACGCTATAAGAAAATGATTTTAAATAAGAGATTTTAAATGTAACGTTTTAAATCTGACATAATTTTCACCAAACTTTCCTTTCTCTTTGTAACATTCAACTGAAAATATTTTTATTATTAGAAAGATAATATTATTATTTGCGCTACCTTAAAATTAGCAACTATAGTTAAAAATATCATCTCGAAATTTGAAATAAATCTCTCATATAAATATATTTTTTAATTTACACTGTTTTGAAATATGTTTTGCAATGTGTTTTGTAAACTGTTTTGGCCACTTTGGCCAATATGACGTAATTTCCTCCATTTACGACTTTTAACACATATCAATGAATTTATTATTTAAAAATTTTCTTTTTCTTTTAATATTCACGTGTAAATATAATTTTTATGACGTAATTTTCAATGTTTTCCTTCTTTTAATGCGTAATCATTTAATTCTAAATTGAAAATAATTGATTATTTTATAATTTTCTTTCATTTTAAGTAAGCATGTGTAAAAACAATTTTTATGACGTAATGTTTAATATTTTCCTGCTTTTAACACGTTATCATTTCATTCTAATTTAAAAGGATTTTTTTCTGTTTATAATAGTCACGTGTGAATAAATTTTTAATTTAAAGGATATATTATTCTTTGCGCTGTTTTAACATTTGGCAACAATTTAAAATAACCTTTTCTAAAATATGTAAAAAATATCTCTGGAAATTCTGAAAATTTTAATTTAAAATTGAAATAAACCGTCAAAAAATTAGGCAAGTTAAAAATAATAAATGCACTCTGCAAACTTCGAGTTTCTATTGAATGATTAAATTGAATGAAAATGATTAAATTCCGATGTATATTTTTTTTTCCTATGAGACTTTTTTAATGAGAATTTTATCCAGATTTAACATTAAATATCTCTTAAAATAATTCTTCGATTTAAAAACTGTCTACTTCAAAATTTTTATCAAACATTTCTCTATAATACTACGCAATTGCGTCAAAAGATGGCGACACCAGAATTCTGATATGCTTATTATGTAAACTGTAAATATTGCAAAGTTCAATAAAAAGAATTGTCTCGGGGTTATCAAACTTCATTGATATTTATAAATAAAACATTTCAACTAAATTATTTATTATAAAAGAATTGTTACATCACAATAGCTTTTATGCAAGGAAAATAATAATTATAATAATAATAATATTATGGATGTCAGTGATTATATATTGATTGACCGTCATAATAATAAAAATTGATATTATAAAAAGAGCTGAAATGAATAATTTTTTTATGTTTCTGATCGTGTGATTTATATTCAAATAATAATTATTAATGTATATTTTTTGTAAAGTGATTGAAATTAAATATATTTATAAAATTTATGGTAATATTTTTATTGTTGAAAAATTGCCAAGAAATAATCATCATCAAATTGGCGTCATTATAATTGTGATTTTATTTAACTTAATAGCAATTAAAAAAATTACAAAGGAACTGAGAATAATGGTCAACTAGCAGACTTAAAAAAAAAAAAAAAAAAAAAAAAAAAAAAAAAAACATTCACATGTGAAAACACGTATCGAACTGCGTATCTTAAGGTCAGTAAACGATGGCCCTTAGCCACTCAGCCAGTGGGAAGACAAAATTTTTCTCCCCAAAAGTGGTTAAAAAGAAAGCATGTGTATGAATACAGTGTCATGCATTTTTGGTGAAATTTCCATAGAATGGCGAAGAAATATAGTCCGATTTTTCATGCGCATTATAAAACGAACAAGAGTCTTGCTGGAAACAAGTAAATTGTTATTTGGTTCATCTGAAACATATTTATTTGATTTTTAAAAAATCGCCCGTGTCATTTTCGAGAGAAAAAAAAATCGAATTATTTAACGAACGAGAGTTTTCCCAGAAAAAAGAAAAGTGTTATTCACCTCGCCTTAATCACATTTATATTATGTATCAATTTAAAAATAATCGTTAGAACCGTTTTCGAGATTTTCAAATTAGGAACTTCCTCGATATTATACCAACGTTTTCACTTTAAAAATAGCTATTTAGATCTCAAAATATACTGCACGTAGAAATGCAAAAATTTCAGTATGCGATTAGACTGCAGATATAAGACTGTTCTAGAAAATTCAGAACAATAAGACATATACCGGGTGTCCCAAAAAGGACTGACTGATTTTAAAATTCAATAACTTGAAAACGGTGACAGATATTAAAAAAATTCTTGCAGGAGGGTTATGCATAAGGTCAAAAGTTTTATTACAGTGATTTTCAATTTTAGTTCGATTTACAAACAATAGATGGCGCTGTAAGCAATAGTCGCTAAATACAGGCTCGATTTTTGGTCTTTTATCTTGTTCCATGCGGAAAAAGGAGATGGAAATGTATTATCCGGGCCACGAAGTACCAAAAATCGAGCCTGAATTTAGCGACTATTGCTTACAGCGCCATCTATTGTTTGTAAATCGAACTAAAATTGAAAATCACTGTAATAAAACTTTTGACCTTATGCATAACCCTCCTGCAAGAATTTTTTAAATATCTGTCACCGTTTGTAAGTTATTGAATTTTAAAATCAGTCAGTCCTTTTTGGGACACCCGGTATCTGCTGAGTTATTAAAAGGCGGTTTTTCGCGTTTTCTTTGATGTCGAGTTAGCTGTATATATGAGTTCCGCCATCTACGAATTCTATGATACGATACGATACGATACGATACGATTTTAGGCTTAAGGCTGCGTCACTCGAAATACTACCGTCTTCCATGATATGGTTTATGTTCCTGTATTGTATCTTGCAATCTTCTATAAATAGCCATGCTCAGCTGCTAAACCAAAAAATCTTGTTTTTAGAAATTTAAATATACTTTATCAAATATCGTAAATATACTTATACATATATTAAATATGAATTTATTGATATTTATAAACATTGATTAAGGAATTAATTCCTTGGTTTTTGTGTTAACTGTTTTATCTTCAATTCCATAAATTGTAAATATTTCTAGATGAGAGATTAAATATATTGTCTAAGTAACCATCTTTCATTAATACAAATACTTTTTTAAGAGAAAATTTTTTAAAAAGGATTTTATTTTATTTACCATATAAATGATTAAATAAATAAAATATTTTTATGCATACTATCATTTTAAATTGTAAAAAAATAAGTTTAATTGATGTATGATACATATGTATCACATTTCATGTATAAAATTAAAGCTGGTTTAAAAAAAAACTAAAAAATTTTTTACCATTGTGAATGTTTTTTTAAATTAAAATTCTTTGTTTACATTCATTCATACAGTGTGGATTACAGGTGTTTGTGAATTACAGGTTTGCAAATATGTGGTAGTCTATTGTAAATACTATCTTATGACATTAAAATTTATAAATAAGGAAATAAAAGGCACAATTACCTCCATAAATTGGGCAACAACTTTAAAATCAGGTGGAGTCATGTTTTTATTAATAGCTTCATTTCGTAGCGTATTTATTCCTT
Source organism: Maratus speciosus (assembly GCA_963932465.1). Taxonomy (NCBI): domain Eukaryota; kingdom Metazoa; phylum Arthropoda; class Arachnida; order Araneae; family Salticidae; genus Maratus; species Maratus speciosus. The sequence goes on from OZ010789.1 coordinate 159,905,711, forward strand.
CAAATAACTGGTGAACAGCTCTAGGAATGATTCCTTTATCCTCTTCACTACGGGATACATCAAATCCTGTGCCCATGGTATACGTTTTCCCAGAACCAGTCTGTAAAGATACAAAAAATTATAATGTAAATCATACAGTAAGAAATGGTCTGGTCAGTAATGATATGTACAAATGACAAACATTACATTAGACATTTGTAAACAGCTGCATTATGAATTGTATTGCACTGCTGTACAAATTACTGACAACTGAAGCACCACTTGTTTGTGGCAAATGTAACTATGTTCAGTAAAATTTCTGTTGTTAAAAAAAAAAAAAAAAAAAATCCCATGCCTTATTGTGCATTTTTGTAAATACCACATCTATTGTTTATACTTTAAAAATTATTTAACATTTATTTTTCTGTTTATTTTATATCACTTGGTATTTTTTTTTTTAAAAAGAAAAAGAAAACTGATGAAATTTAAAAAAATACATATTTTACAATTAACCTTTAAGAAAAGGAATGGTTTGTAATACAGTAGACTCTCGAATAACCAGGAGGGTCAAGAAATGCCTTGTCCCGGATAAACAAATGTCCTAAATAATTGAATTTGTGCAAATTTTGGAAAAAGTATATAAATGTCAAATTATTATAATTATTTTTTTTAAATAATTCAATACAAAAAGAGAATGCACATAAATGTTAATGTTATTTAGATTTACAATTAGTACAATATAAAATAAAATAGAAATGTAGTTTACCTCACTGTTTAGTGAAGAATGGAATGATAGATGTCTGTTTTCGTTTTTCGCTTACTCTTTGATGAATTTTACTACACAAATTTCTCAGCATCATTTTTTCATCTGGAGTGCTTTCATATTCTTGCACCAAATAATTAAGTAACACCTCAGTGTGTACTAATGCAACACTGCGACTTAATTTTTGATGAGTTACAAGATTTTCATCATTACTTTCAGGACATTCTTTGAAATTCTTTGTTTCTTCTGAACCACAAGCGACATCGGACACAATATCATTGTCACTTAAAACTTCGTAACATTCCAATTTCAAATCTTCGTTAATCCATTGTTGCACTGCTTCTTCGTCCACATTTTCAGAACAGTTTAACTTTTTCAAATCTTCTAAGATTTTTCTCTGCAAATCAATACTATAATCATCTTCTGTAGGAATTTCATTTTCTTCATCCAATAAAATTGCCCTCCATGATTTCTTAACCATGGTGCTTGTTGATAATTTCTATCCAGCATCAACATAATAAATTGCATCCAAAACTATGAGATTTTTCTAAAAAGAAAGCAAACTAGCATATCCTTCCTTTGCCAACTTAAGAAGCAAATTTATAAGGTATATTATCTTATGGTTTCAAATAACACCCTGATCCATATGTTGTATTTCCTGCATTGTACAGCAGAAGAACAGCTTTTTCTGGAACACTGACATGTTCCAAATGTTTTTGTACTGCAGGAAGACTCTTTTAAAACAATCACAAAAAAATTATATAGTCATCCAAGCTGTTTTACTGCTGTAACAATTTACAGGCAAACTTTAATCTTTCTTCATTTTTCAAAATGCTCTTGGCTTTCTTGCAATTGCAATATTACACAAATTTAAAAAATGTGAGCCAGAGGCATTACCACAACACAGTACTGTTGTGTGTTGTTTCTGCTTCTTATGTCCCAAAATATTTTTTTCGGTTTCATATGCTAGTGTCTTTTTGGCAAATATTTCCAATATGAATCCGTTTCATCTGCATTGTATATTTGTTCAGTACTCAAATTTTCTTCACATACAGAATTTCAGAATTCTAAAACAAAATTTTTAGCAGCTGATTTGTCACTACTAAGTTTTTCTCCTTGAACAGTTATTTGGCATATACCATACCTTTGTTTGAATCTTGTTAACCACCCACTCAAAGCATTGAAATCACCTGGTATTTTAAGCTCTTCAAAAAAAATGTTTGGCTTTAGCTGCACAAACAGCACCTGATGCAGGAATTCCGGCAGCTCTCTGTTGGTTAAACCACATAACCATGGCTTTATCTGAATCGTCATACATTGAGGTTTTCATTGCTTTTCTATTACACAATCCTTTTGGACTATCTGAAGTTCTAGCAAATGCGATTCGTTTTTCTTTTCTTTTTTTTTTTAATATCTCGCACAGTTTGATCACCAATCTCATATTCATGCATTAATGATTTTACTATATGTCCATTATCTGATTTATTAATTATTTCCAGATTTTGATTTATACTAAGAACGACTCTTTTGCATTTCGACATGTTAACTTTACAAACAGAATATAAAGCATGTGTGAAACTATTAATCTAAACAGCATCAAGATTGTGACAATGGTTGAATCATGTCCTGACCCACCATCATTCCAGTCAACTGGATGAGTCTAATACAATAGGAAAGGTTTAGAAGAACACGACCTTCCCGCACACATTCCCCACTTGCTTTTTTGGGGGGGAGGGAGAGGTTAGCACATCCTGATTAATCAAGACTGTACCATAAGAACATAAGTCAGCACCTTTTAAAGTCTAATTATAAACTTTTAATGATATTCTTATTTAATGCAATGCCTAGTAAATGTATTGAAGTAATAAATATCAAATAAAAAAAATGTATCAGAATTAATATAATTAAATATTATAAGAAAATGTAGTTGACGAATTGCAGCATTATAAAATACAAATTTGAAACAAAAAACACGGAAACCAAAATTTGTAAAAAAGTCAGACAGGGAAAATCATTCAGATTTATTGAGCAATTATGATAGCTCTCACAGATGTGATCAATTATTTTTAGTTTTTTTGCATGTAAAATTGAAAATAAAAATGTTGTATTCCATACGTATGTAGTAACTTTACAGTAAACCTAATACGAGTAGAAAAAAATTGTTACCTTCAACTACAAATGCTGGTTCAACACTGAAAGATCTTTGAAAAGAAAGTATAGGGGTTTCAACTAATAATGAGCTCGTAGTAGGTAGGAGTCGTTCGGTAGCTTCATCGCCCCGAGCCCAACCCTTCCCGCTTTTCGGTGTCTTTAATTTGTGTAATTTCCCTTTTAAATTTGTCCGGTTTCAATTTTTGATTTTTTTTTTTCAATCTGGCTTTCGCTAGAGAGTCTTTCATTCGGGACGTGACTGGGCACCTGGGAATCTTGCTTCTGCAAAAGAGTCGGAGTAGAGTAGAAGAATAAAGGGTTGCGGACGAAGATGGGCCGCTCGCCGCGGCGGTTATCTTAGAAGTATAGGGGTGTTAATCATGTGATAGTCTAGAATTTGCAACTACTCCCCACCCTCCCAAGTAGCATGCACAATATGTTATCCATATTTTTAAAGGTTATACAGGGTAATTACTAAAAAAACAAAACTAGCCCGATATATGAGCCCCTAGCTATCATACTATTCACAGGAACTAAATGAAATTTTGGTTTAAAATATTTTGAGGTATGCGCTCAAGAATCATTAGAAACATTGAGCTCTAACAATTACGGTGACAAAATTTCAAATGCCAGGATCTACTTTTTTTTTATTGGAATGTGATCTGCATAGTGAAAAACCATAAATAGCATTGGAATGGTGAATGGTACCTGTAGCACGAAAACCATCGGCACTAGACAGACTGAGAAGAAAAGTAAAAACAACCTGTAAAGACAGAGAAGCAACAGAAAGAAAAACATTTTATTGTGTTTCACAAATTTCCCATGTGACCTCCTTCACACACAATGACACTTTGCAAGTGACAGATGGTGGATAGCACTGAAGCATGTACCAGTAATGTGGATTAAATACATACACTTTGGATTTCAGGTATCCCCACATCCAGCAATCCATTGGAGTGACACCAGGCGACCTTGGCAGCCACAGAAAGGTGAAATGGCGGGAGATAACTATCGCCAAACTGTTGTAATATGAAACGTTTGACAGAAGACACCACAAGTGGAAGAACACCATCTTGCACGCACATGACACCAAATAGAGCATTTAGCTGTTGTAAATTGGGAGTTATGTAATTAGTCAACATTTCTAGATGATAAACACTTATTACCGTACACATTTGTAGACCTGCGACAGTAACTTCTCCAAAAAAGTAAGGACCAAGAATGAAGGTGTCTGTTATACCACACTACACAGTCACTTTTTCTTCATGTAACAGAAGTGCAACAACATCATGGGGATTAGTGCTTGCCAGTGCATGCAGTTCTTCTAATTAAAGTTACCAGTCAAAGAGAAATGAGCTTCATCCATCCACAGAATGCATAAAAGTCATGATGGTAATCCTTATCATACCGGATGAGGAATTTTTTCATAAATTTAGCCATCGTTGCTTATTACCTGCTTGCAACATCTCGACATACTAAAACCGATACAGAAACATGTGGATAACAAAGCACAGAATCTTATAGACCACAGAATTTGGCAACTGGAGAACAAGTCAAACACAATGTGCATTTGCCAGAGGAATTTCGCTTATCTCATGGATTTTCACAACAATCTTGGCAGGAACAGGAGATCATCCAGGCTATGATCGATTGCATGTGCAACCAGTTTCTTCAAATTTGTATATCAAGTCCCATACAGCTTTTGCAGTACACAGGCCTCAGCATAGCCCATGGTTTCTGCGGTAGACACACAATGCCTCTGCGGCATTCTGCCCGTTCAGGTAATAAATCTTTACAATTTTCCCTGCAAGTGGCATGTTGATCAGAGTGCAAGGAAGCAAGATATGTGGTACACATTTCACTGTGCCTTTTCTTTCACTTGGTGCAATGGTCTCAGACATGACAGTGTCTTACGCCAAACCAGGAAATCTGCATATCTTGGTCTCTTCTCGTTTCAAGAGAGATTCAGCAGGCTGATATCAGAATCGAAGACACAGTGTAAAATGTGATGTCATTAGAAAAGAAAGATGTGCTACTGTGAGCACCACAGTTGTTTTCACTTTTCTCTTTAGCCTGTTTATTGTCGGTGATTTTCGTACTACAGATATCGTTCCAAAGCTATTTGTGGTTTTTTACTATGGAGATCACATTCAATAAAATAAAAAGTAGGTATTGCTATTTGAAATTTTGTCACTGTAACTATAACTGCTGCTTTTCATAGTTTAATTAAAAAATATATATTTTTATAACTACAATTTCGTCATATACAATTATTTATATAGATATATATATAAAATGAATGAAATTTAATGATTGTAATTATACAGTTTAGAACAAAGTTTAAATTGGAGAAAATTGTTTCAAGCTCAAAATTAAGTTCCACATTGAGCACTGCCAATTTCGCTTCAATATTGTTAGTGTAAATGATAACAGTATAGTTTCCATGGGAACAACATCTTATTCAATATCAAAATTTATAATGGCGGTGTTCTTAATCAGACTTACTTTTAAAACACACTTAAAACATAACCAGCTTGCGAAATCGTATAAAATTAACTAACTGCAGCAACACATAATTTATATATACTACGTAAGCTTATAGAAATAAACTATTTCATCATTTAAGTTTAAATTCATTAAGTACTGTGCACTTAAAAATTCATTTAACAAGCAATTTCCAAATACATTAAAATTGCTTGCATTTGGCAAGGAACATTTTTTGCTCTCTAAATAGCATCTTTCTGTGCGAAATACTTGAAAATATTTTATTTTTTACAAATTTTGTACTGGAAATCCACAACTAAATTTGACTGGTCCTTTATAATGTACATGGGTAGTTTATTCTAAGCAATTTTTTTTTTTAATATTGAATATGCACTTTAAGGAGACCTTCCTTGTCAGGTACAAAATTCGTTAATTTTTTAAATGTGAATGGACTTATGGGACATGTATTTCTGAGCCCCATTACTTTGTTAACAAAAAACAAAATGCAGAAGATAACAGTTTAAATACAAAAGAATTGGCAGCTACAACTGTATCACTGTAAAGTGATTCCCCTTCTGGAAATGAGAGTTAATAAAAAGTGCTAGACTTTCATATAATGTTTTTACTGAATTCGTTTACAATGCTGCCTCATCACAAAATTTGAAATTAAAATAAGATCGAATAATGGCTGTAAGAAAAAAAAAAAAGCATTTATAACAAAAAAATACAATTCAATAAGACATATTTATAAAACAGCATACAAAATTTTAAATTTCACATAAAAATTGCTTTGACTTCTTACCTGGCCATAAGCTAAAATAGTTGCATTATATCCCTTAAGACATCTGTAATAAAAAGAAAACTACATTAGAGCGCTGAAATTTTAGCAAATAAAAATGTAAAGAAATAAAAATAAAGCAAGAATTTTATTTTATTGTATAGTTATTTTCAAATAATGTTGACATGAAACTAACCATAAAATAAATACTTTCTTAACTGTTAAAACTTCTATGGCATTACTACACAATTTATGAAATTAAAAAATTAGCATATATTATATATGTATTAAAACATTAAGGTAATTATGTAAGATCAGTTTAGTGCAAAATTCACAAATTTAACCATGCATGAAATTAAATTTAGAAGCTCTTCAATTTAGAGAAAGGTAGGATTAGATCTGGATAGCACAGTGGCCTAAAGCTTCAATTTAAAGCTCTAGAATTTTTGTAGAGGATGCGAGTTCGACGCCCCGATGCTTGACAAAATGATTTCTGCAATATCTTTGCTGATAATTCATTTCAATAATGACATTTTATAGGGAGAATTTATACAATTTGTATTATTTTTGTTGTTGCTGTTATCTGAATGCTTTATAATTAAATAAAATGTAACACAACAATATTTTTTTTAAATGATTTTATACTTAAAATATTTAAGCTAAAATATTTTGCATGTAATTATCATTTTTTTAAATTGAGCTGATCTACAATTTTTGTTATACTGTCTGACAATTTTCAAGAATATATCTGTGTGTGTGTCAGAAAAAATAGTTTGTCATTTTTTGTGTAAAAAAAAAAAAAAAAAAAAAAAAAAGAAAAGAAAAGAAAAGAAATTGCCTTGATATCCATGGTTTAACATTTAAAAAATGTATAAAAATGTAAAATAAAATTTAAGTAAAAAAAAATTATGTATTATAAACTGTTAGCAGCATCAAGTTTCAAATTTGGGCTTTTAGAGAATGAGACAGATAAAAATAAAATTCATGACAGCTTTTAATGGTCGTGTAGTTAAAAATAAAATAAATAAAAAATAATTTAATTGAGACTGTAGTAAATAAAAGTAAATGCTCTACCCAATACTTTTACTTAAACTTCTGATAAAAAGCAAGTATACTTGGTTATAAATTATAAAATTCTTTCGCTTTATTGAATAGGTTAGACTGACAGCACCATCTATTCTATTGCCTTAAATCTGTAGGAATCACTTATACAATATAGAACCAATTTGTCCCGATTTCAATACTCAATTTAAAAGTAACTAATTAAAAATTCAAGAATTTTTCTAATTAAACTTTCAAGTTATTTATTGTCAAATCTTGACGGGGTACTATCTAGTATTTTGATTAATTTTAAATAGAATTTTTAAGTGGAAATACAATTTCTCAGCATTCTCTGATTAAATCATAAAAAAAATATTTAACTATTGATAAGCAATATCAATCATTCAGTTGTTAAATATTTATATTAAACTAAAATTTAAAGTTATCTATACAACTGATTTTAGGCACCTGCTTTTAAATTACTTCTCATCTAAATACTAAAACTGCCATTATAACTGTTGGTTTTGGGGGCACACAGAGTTAGCAGAATAGCTTGACATAGACATTTATTAATACTAACACGAAGACAAAAAATATATACATAGCTTAAGTGCGACTAAGCACAGACATGTTTTTAACAGAACTGAATAATCTCGCTCGCAGAGCGGATTTGGAGAAACGTCACTGTGTGCACATGCGCTGAAAGAAAAGGATAAGATAAATGAACGTTGTATTCCAACTATAACTTTTTTTAACCTTTACACACTATAATAACAATGAGAATATTCACTATGTCATTGTGATATGCCTGATAAAATATTTCAAAATTATTAAAGCAATATTGCCAATAGCAGATAAAGGACTATCATTTTATAGAAGCCTTTGTTATAACTATGGATTAAGAGAGTATGATTTCTTAACAAATATTAGAAACAGCAACAAAACTTAAATGAAATTTTTTGTTTCTAAAATTTCCAATATGCTTACTAGAGTAACATCTCACAACTGAACATGCATCAATTAACAATATCAGAAATTATATAAGCTACTCTAGCAATAATCATAAGATAAATGATAATCTGCATTTGAAAAAACTTGTGCATTTTCCTAGATTCGGGATATTTTGACATACACAGGGGTGGGGAAATACATCATTTTACTCGCCAGTGACAGGACAAGTGAAGTTTTAGATAGTCTGTGATAACTCCAAACTATAGAGATATGCCAATTTTTTTTTTTTTTTTTTTTTTTTTCTTTTTAACCAATTAGCTACATTTTGCATGATGTAAACATGATACTAGTTCTATCCTAAATTAAACTTTCCTCTGTTGTATATATTTTTTAATTTTACAGGAAAAAAAATATGAAAAGGCATTGTAGTAATAGTAATTAACTATTTTTGCAGTCGTGTAAATAAAATAAATCCTTGGCTGGGAAGATTTTTTTTTTAATTCCCCACCCCTGGACATACAGTTACTTTAAATATAAAATATGATTCATGATTATGGATATTTATTAGTCTATTTCCTTAGTGACAATAAATTTGAAAATTAACTGCTTTTTTAAATTCATTTGTTATAAAATATTTAGCTAAAAATTGTTTAGTACCAATACACAGTCGGCTGAAAATGTTTGTAGAAAATAAGACATGTTTAGCTAAATAGGAGGGAAAGTAAACTGTCCAATTAAATAGAAGAAAAAAAGATGAATTTACCCATTAATAAGATCTTTAATGCACGTAGAGTAGACCTCATCTTGGGCAGAAGGTGTATCAAACACATTATCGAAAGTAAATGCCTTATCTTTTCCCAAGATAATTTGAGGCTCACCAGGTGTCACTGTAGTGCAGACATGACACATCTCGATCACTTCACTCGGCATTTGTGGCCGTATACTATAAAATAAAATGTTACTTTTTTAAACATTTAATTAATATCACAATTAATATCACAATTTTTTCTGTTTTCAAATTATTTTGAATTTTTTTAATTAGAAACAGACACAAAAATGTCCTAATGCAATTTAAATGGAATAAATTTTTTAAGCAATATGACATGAAATGGCAAGAATGAAACGATCATAAAAGCTTTAGGTATAAATATAAAAATATTTAAATATGTTATAGCTAAACATTAATTACAATTATTTACTAAATTATTGTTCTTTGATACAGGAAACTTTAAACACGGATTAAAAAAAAAAAAAAAAAAAAAAGAAAAAAGGAAAGGTGTTTATGTATCTATGTGTATATCTGTTGACAATGTCTAAGGAAATCTATCACATAATGCATATATGGATAAGGATAGAAGACCTGATTAGAGAAGCCCATGTGTAAACTGACGAAAGCCGTGACCCCCCCCCCCTCCCAATTCCAGATTTGTTTGGATAGATTTTAGTTTTTAAACGTAAAATCATGCAAATTCGAGGGTATACACTGCTGTACCCTAAATCCCTCTCGGAGAAAAAAAAGTTTACATTCAACACTGGTTTTTGTACTCACACATAACAAAATTATATAACTGTGGAAAAAATATACAGTAAAAGCTTAACTAACAAGCATGTTTGGGAAACTATTGCTGAATACTTCAAATGTTAAGGTAGTTGAGCATTACAAAATCATGGACACGAGATGAAACGGCATAACGTAATAGTGAAGTAGGAAAACAATTGTTTTGCTTACTTTCCAGTCGGGGTTAATAAATTCTGCTTATATTATTTTTAAATTTGTGTTGTATTAAAACTAATTCAAAATAAATTCTAAATGCTAAATTCAAAATAAAAGTTAAAAATTTTGTTTGCATGCAATTTTTAAATTTATTTCTTAATATTTTGTAACATTGAAAAATCCAAGATAAATAACAAACGCCACTCTGGATAGAAATTGTAGGCAAGTAATTGATGTAAACGTATTTGATTGTGAAAAATAAACTTATTTTATTTATATAAATTAGATGGGCTCATATAATAAAACTCATCACATGTTTAAAAAATAAATCCCAACATTCCTCATCTTGAGATTTATTTTACAAATGAAATCTAATTACATTAGCAAAACAAAATGAGTCATTAAGTAATATGCATTGCTAAAATAAATAATTCTTTTATGTTCCTATTACATAATCAAAATCAGCAGCTGGCTGAAGAAAAAAGTACCGGGTGTCCCAAAAAGGACTGACTGATTTTAAAATTCAATAACTTCCAAACGGTGACAGATATTTAAAAAATTCTTGCAGGAAGGTTATGCATAAAGTCAAAAGTTTTATTACAGTGATTTTCGATTTTAGTTCGAATTACAAACAATAGATGGCGCTGTAAGCAACAGTCGCTAAATACAGGCTCGATTTTTGGTCCTTTCTGTTGTTCCATGCAGAAAAAGGAGATGGAAATGTATTATCCGGGCCACGAAGTACCAAAAATCGAGCCTGTTTTTAGCGCCTATTGCTTACAGCACCATCTATTGTTTGTAATTTGAACTAAAATCGAAAATCACTGTAAAAAAACTTTTGACTTTATGCATAACCTTCCTGGAAGAATTTTTTTAATATCTGTCACCGTTTGGAAGTTATTGAATTTTAAAATCAGTCAGTCCTTTTTGGGACACCCGGTATTTTGAACTAACGATTTATAAGAAAGTATTGAAAGAAAACTTATTTGTGTTTACTACAAATTCTAATTCAAACTAGAGATGGGAAATATAGTTACTTTTGGTTAACAGGTTACATCGTTCCACACTTGTACAGGTAACAGGTTCCAACAACCTGTTATTTTTATAACATATAACTAATCGCCGTATCCGGTCAACGGATGTTTTAATAAGAAGGCTTTTAAACAAAATGTTTGGAATAATTTTTTGACATAATTATAAATGCTGTTTTCTATTGAGATGAATCAAAATTAGTTTGTGATTAAAAACATAATTTTTGCAAGACAAAAACTTACCTAGTCATGATACTTTGAATTTCATGCATTTTTAGCGATTTCTGACACTAAAAACGTGTTTTTCCATTTATGGTGATTAAAACATTGAAAATTGATAAAATTCTAAGTATCATAACTCAGTAAGTTTTGACCATAAAAGAATACATTTTTGCTGTTTTACTTGTTAGAACATGGAAAAAAGTCTCTCTATTCTAAAAAAAAAGTAACTACCGCTGTCGCCGCCGGTTTTGAATTGTTTGTGACCGGAGGTCTTTCTTCGTTCATATTAAGAAAAATAATGCATACAAAAATATGAAAATCGGTAGTATTATACAGAAATGTTTGATAAACACGCTGATGCAGGCAGTTTTCAAATCGAAGAATTATTTTAAGAGATATTTAATGCTAATGTTGGACAAAATCGTTCCACTAAAAAAGTTTTATAGGAGCAAAAACTATACATCGGAATTTAATAATTTTTAGATCATTTTATACGTTATAATTTCACGGTGTGCAGAATTTATTTATTTTTTTAATTTGACTGATTTTTCGAGGTTTTATTTCTATTTTAAATTCAAATTTTCAGCATTTCGAGAGAGATTTTTTACTTATTTTAGAAAATTGTACTAATTTAAACTGATGCCAACAGTATAAACAATGGAAACAATAATGTTTGCTTCAAATTAAAAATTTATTTACACGTGACTATTATAAATAGAAAAGATACTTTCAAATTAAAATTAAATAATTGCGTATAAAAAGCAGGAACTTATTGAAAATTACATCATAAAAAGTATACACGTGAATTTTTACATGTTGTACTAATTTAGTTGTTCTTTCGTTATTTAAAATAAAAATTATGTCAATTTGTATAATTTGGCGAAATTGGTCGACTGGATAATCAAGTAGTACTGCAGCGGATTTGGCATTAAAATTCCCCAATCAAAGAGAAATGAATAGAAATCCATTTATAGGGAGATCGCCACTGTTTTTTAAATTATAATTCGATCTTTCGAAATCTTTTTAAAGCCGATCAAATTAGCGTGAATTTAGAGTCTGCGGTGTCTGGACGGGATTTGGCGAGCGTAGCTCGTAGGGGCCGAGCCCCCTAGTTTTCTAAATAAAACTTATAGGACAGAGGCATTGTATAACATTTGTAATTTCTCATCTATTTGAAAAGTAATTATTGTAATGTAAATCGATTTTTATGTGATGCAGAACAAATTGCAATTGCAAACAATTGATGCAGAACAAATATACCTTTAAAACTAATGGTTTAGAAATTAGTTATTGGAGATAGCCTGTGTAATAATTAACACAGTTTTAACAAGACAATTTCTAATCCCCCCCCCCCCTTAAAAAAAAAAAGAATTATGCATACAGCATAGATTATGAAGCACTTTCCAACACATTCAGAATACCATAACTAAACATCACAATTGGCAAAGGCTGGAAGATGACGTTTTAATGAAAAATTTGGAAAACACAATGTATTTGAAAACACCATTTCTGCCATTACCGTGAAGAGTCATTAAAATATATGGGTTTTTTTTTTTCAGCCCTGTATAAGATCTTCAGATATGTATGTATACTACATAGTATGCAAAAAGTTAGTTCAGTTAAACGCATAATACATTTTAAAATTTCTACTCAGCAATTTCAACCAATAAACGAATGTTGTTGAGAACTGTTGTTCGACCTTGTATATGATCTGGAATTGATACACACCAAGTAATATTTAAAAACACATACCACAATTGAAAATGCTCTTTCTAGCAATTATCGTTCGTGGCTTCAAAAGTTCAATTATTGTTCATTTTCTTCGATATCCAAATACTTTTGTGTGTTCCTGTAAATAAACGATAAGTTCTATGCACACCCTATTCTATAGTAAGAACCTTGTAGTACACCTCAGTGATTTATATCAATTTCAATATGTTTTAAATACTGTAATATCATTAAAATACACATAAAGCGATTTTCCCCCATGTACCGTAATGTAACGGAATTCTTTTGAGTGGCCCAGTAAATGAACCAAATATGCTATACATACTTCCTTTACAATACCGAACAATCCATACTAAACCCAAATAAGATATATCCATTTCATGGCAGTCGGCCTAATATTTACACGAGTTAAAGAAAGAACAGACAGACTGACAGACAATCTGAATTCATAAACACTTTTCAACTACGTTGGAAAGTATTAAAAAATAGAAATTTGATTCCCGACTTCATAGCAGCCATATCTATCAACACATATTCAAAGCTAATTTAACAAGAACACAAAAATATTATTTATATTATTTTAATCAAATGCAATTCATCCAAACAAATTTCGTTTGTACAAGTATGTTTTTCAAATTAATTACAACTGTACTAAAATTAAATTTTCTCGCAAATTATAGGCTATTTTCTTTCTTTTTTTTCCAGCAAATTAAAAAAATGACAAAACAAAAATAATAAAAAAAACTTTGCCAAAAAACAAAATTTATAGTGCTGGAATCCCCCTCGCCCCCACCCTATCCCCTAAAAAAACAAACTCCATGAGTACATAGTAAAAACTCTTTAAATATTCAAATAAACCGCCAACACAAAACGCTCCATTCTTTAGAAACACATGAAGAGTAAATAAAAACTCTTAGTCAAATGTCATTTCACTCCGAAAAAATTACCTATTTAGATAAATTTATCCTGCAGCATATTTTTTAATTTAAAAGACTGTTGTACCAAATGTTTCGAAATAAGCAAATGATATATTGACCGCAGAAAATTTTAACAGATAAATAACTGCAAAGATGTTCTATATCTTTCTGTATTCAAAAGCTGTAAGCGATAAAAGAACTTTTTATATGCCAAGAACTACATTTACTGATGGCATGATTCAGAATGAATTAAGGAATCTGCGGTTAGTTTCAGCTGCTCTCAGTTGAAATCAATTGAAGTTTTAGTAGCTAAACAATATTTTGTTATTTTCGGAAATAGATTTCCGATTCAGAATCAGGAATTAAAATTTTGAAGAGATAAAATTATAAATAAATGTATTTAAATATTGCAAAAAGGTACTTTTTATAAATTTAATGATTCTGAACTCCTGTTTCGCCGCATTTTTTTTAAAGGGGGGAGGAATCAATGCTTTTTTCATTTAATAATATAAATGAAATATATTGCAAAATTCAACAAAAATCACTCGTTGAAAATTAGAAGCAAGCCCCCCTCCCCCCCCACCCCAAAAAAAGCACGAAAATATATTTTTAGTTGAAAAGAAATTGCTCGGATCAAAGATTAGACAAAACTTTCATGGGTTTTATAAGTCAAATTTGACTTTTTGTTATGGAAATGCTAAATGAAGACAATATCTACAATACATGAATACAAAACATGTCAAGCATGAGCTTTTTTCTTAGAAATTTTCAGATGTTTTCCTGATTTACTATTTGTGCCAGTGTTTCGTTTATGCTCTAATTTGTGCCATCAGAATCGGTGAGAGTATGTGATGATACTGATAACCCAGCACCAGGCACCAAGCCGAAAAAGCGTTTAATTAGTGCTGCAAGTCATTACTATTCATGCATTAGGGTTTGGTGAAATACAAAATAAATTTTTAACACAACACACCTAACAGAGTTGCCCATAACTAGAGGGTGAAGATGGGCCAAACTGGGGGCGCACGTCTGAAAAGAAACGATCGAGGACGTTTTTTGTTAATACTGTTCTATTTTAAAGGCACGAAATTGAATTCTTGATTAAGGCAAATAAATAAAGACGCTGCCATTTAAAACCATATGTTATTTAATTAACAGGGACTTTTCGGTAACATAATAATTCAATATTAGGTTCCAGCATAGTAACAGGGTTTTTTTTATCCTAATACGTTAAATAATGCCCATCCCTAATTCAAAGACATCCAATTTTAAACTATTATTCAGTAAATGTAACATTTAAAAAATAATTATTCATGGGTTAAATAATTTTTTTCAAAAATTTTTCATTCTTGATTTAACAATTCTCTCCTCTTCTCTTTTTTATGCGAAAGAATGGCACAACACTCCATGTCTGTGCAGCCGAAGGCAGACTGAATTTGGTGTAAAAGGAATCAGAGTCACTAAACACACACACAGACTCAGATTTCAATTTTTTGTTGAACAGTTTGAAGTGAAATTAAACCAGTTACATTTAATTTTAAATTTATAAACTGAATTGCTTTAATTTTTGGCCTCAATGCAACAGGCACTCACACCCAAGCTACACAGATTAAAAATGCCCAATATACTTCCCAAAGTACAGAATAGGTGAAAAAAAAAAAATCACTGGATTCAGCAAACTCCTTCTACCGCAATCACAAAAATGCATGAATATACATACATAATGCATGAATATACATAAAATTATCAACATACCTTAACAGACATCTCCTTTCTTGAAAGTTCAAACACGAAATACCTATAACCATCACCTTTGTTTTCCAAAATAGGCTTAAAACTACGCACTGTAAACAAACCTTTATCCTTCAAAATTTCCTCATATTTCTTAATTACAGCAGCAAGAGCGTTTAAACGGACTACAGAACCCATAGTCAATCAAATACATTCAATAAATTTAACATAAAAATAAAAAGACAGAAAGATACAACACAATATCAAAAAACATGCACAAAATCCCAAGCAAAAAACGGCTTCTCAGGTAATCTCGCTGAAAAACGGGATTGCCAGAACGCACACATCACACGGGTTCCATATCAAAAAAGATCGCCAAGAAATCTCAAAACATCCAAGATGGCGGCCCTGGGAATATGGCATATAAGCCAAATTGGATAAAGTCAGAATTATGAGGCAAAACAATTTATAGCCACGAGAGTGGGAAATGGGAAAAAAAGCGGAAAATTTTTTCCATCCATACAATAAGGCCAAACTTGTATAATTTAGACACATTTTAACTGTTATTCATACAATAAAATGAATTATAACTGTACATATGATTATTATTTCTTTTTTGTAACTTAGAAAGTATTAAAAGAAAAAATAATAACAATAAATGTATAAATTCATTATATCAAAAAAGAAAATTTGAAACAGTTTGCTAAAAGTATAAATCCATCCAAATGTATCTTATGAACTTATACAACATACACAGATTAATTTTTCAAAATAAATGTATTATTTTGAATGTGTTGACTGTTATATACAAAAAAAAAAAAAAATTGTTGATTGAATGAAATCAGTTCTTTTTATAATACAGTACATATACATACATCAATATGTATGTACTATATACCACAAATACAATACGTACAATACTAGTAAAGCAATATATGACTGTCTAAAGTCTAAAGCAAGGTTGGCACAATTTAAAACAACTGGTTTTTTTTTTCTAGTGTTTCAAATTATTGGATATAATTAATTTCTACTTTTAACACTTTATTTCAGCAATAAGCATTAGATACAGTGGGTCTAGGTCAGGGTTGGCGAACCTTTTTATAGTCGCGTGCTGATTTTTTTTCAAAAAGCATCTTACATGACCTTGGCGTGCCAACTAAAAAAGAAATTTAGTGGATTGAAAAATAATGAATCAAAACTAGGGATTGACCGAATACCGAATAGTCGATTCGGTATTCGGTGATTCGGCATGTAAACCGAATATTCGGCTTCGGCCGAATACTTTTAAGTATTCGGCCGAATAATTGCAGATAAGTATTTTCTTAGTAGAATAGGCTAAATGATGAGTTTCAATATTATGTGCATGAGTTCAAAGTTCAGCTGCACTACCAAAAACAAGTCAAAGGCCATTTTTAATTACAAAAAACTTTTTTTCTTTCCTAAAATAGTCTATATAGGGGTGAAATCAGAACAACTGTCTATGATATAGGAAAAAAAAGTAAGGAATATGGACATCTTTCCATTACCATTTAATTTTAATTATTTCTACATTAGTTTTTTCAATTTAAATTTATTTAATGTGTATTCTCTTTAATATACACCTCAAATAAGTATATCAGAGTTCATCTCTGTAAATCTAAGGTTTATATTAAAGAAAATACATGCATCAAATAAGTATACTCCTATGCCTATCCTATAGCTTTTATAACCATTAAATTAAAATCGCTCAAATTTATCTTCATCACCACAGTGATAAATATTAATCAAAATATAAATATGTATCAATAATTTCACAGAAAATAGTTAAATGTACAAATTGATATGATACCTTTTGTATTTGAGAGCATTCCAATTCAATATGTATATAATTAGACAATCAGTAAATCAGCTTAATGACAACATTGTTTCTTTTTATTTGAATGAACTTTTGTTTTTCTGAGAATCCTTATCCTTAATAATAACCTGTATAGTTTAATACTTTGATTGGGTTAATTTGGATATTGACTAGTGATAAAATAATAAAAAATAAGTGATGGGTTAATGAATTTGTGAGTTGAAAGAAGTCATTAATTTTTTTTATGTAATTAGATTTAAGAATAAAAATGTAACTGAATTAAATTATTAAGAATTTAATTTTAATTAAAGTTTATTAAAAAAGCTAATATATGCAAAAGTGTGTATTAAAAATTTTTAAGTATTCGGTTGCCGAATACCGAATATTCGGTGTACACTTTGACCGAAGCTTCGGTATTCGGCAAAATTGCTGATTCGGTCAATCCCTAATCAAAACTACTGGAAAATCACTTAAACTTTTTCTAAAATGGCTACCATACATGTATATATT
The DNA here is from genome assembly GCA_963932465.1 of Maratus speciosus. NCBI lineage: Eukaryota > Metazoa > Arthropoda > Arachnida > Araneae > Salticidae > Maratus > Maratus speciosus. Next base: position 159,923,545 of record OZ010789.1, read on the forward strand.
ATATTGTAATAATTACAGACACAATTATATTTTAAAAATTAATTTAACCCCTTAATTCTCGCTCCCGTCATATTCTTGGGCTGTGTCTTTTACTCAAATTGTTTGATTCCCACCAGTTTTATAAAATAGTGTAATTGGCTATATTTTAGTATCGTTTTTCCTGTCATTCAATAAGATGAATATTTCTTTTTATTAAAAGTGATGCCGATAAGCAGTTTGAATTTTTCAACCGTGATTTAATTCGAGCGTTATGGGGTTAAAAAAGAACGTGATTAATTGTGTTGTATCTTGGATGAAAAATAATTAATATCATGTTCATGCTCAGTTAATTTTAACAGAATGCAAACTAAAATATATTTATCTGGCAACTGTTTTCTATTTGATTTTTTATAATATTCATTTGCGAAAATAATAACTTACAGGTATAAATATTAGGAAAAATTATTAAAATGGAAAAAAGGCAGTTTATTTAAATAGTTCTAAAATTAATTTCCAAGTTGCCATAATTTACCATTGATATTTCGATTAGTATATAACAATCTTTCCCTTTTGATAGTTTTCAAATATTTTCTTTGGTTGATACATTTTCGAAACCGTATTGAATAAGATTAAAATTCTTCAATTTCCAATTAATTGAATTTATTATCGAATCAGATCATCTAAGTTCGTGTATTTTGAGTAAAATCACTGTATCCTGATTTAAAAACTCAATCAACGTCGCACAGTGCCAAAATTATTCTTTCGCGTGCCATAGGTTTGCCGACCCTGGTCTAGGTCATGTTTGTATGTTTACGATGAAAATTCTTAAGTGTTGATGAACATATCTAGGGCTCTAAAGAGAAAGCTTAAAACATGTGAATTTATCAAAGATAAAATAGATTGAAAATATTCAATATTTAGCTTAAAATATTTTCATTTTTAAAAAAAATGTAATTATTTAAAGCAATTAATAAATAACACAATGATCTTTAAGATTTTGGTCGGGCTGCAAAAGGAAATTTTCTTGATTGGGGAGATTATCTTTAAGAATAAAAATCAAAATATGAAGTCAAATAAGAAGTTTTCAAAAATTAGGTGCTAGTTATAATAACATTTCAATAATTACCAATCAATTTTTTTTCTGTTATCTGCTGAATCTAATAACCAAAAATGTTAACTTCAAATTGTCACTCAAAAAAACAAAACTACAAGAGGTATTCGAAATTTATTTGTTGAATAACCATACTGTGGGAAAGAATATTACATTCATCAAACTACAACAAATGTTTATATAAGTAATCTTTTGATTACTAATAATAAAGATTTTCAAAATATCAATGTTTCACTGCGTGAAACAGTTTATTCTTTGAACATAAGACTTATTAGTAATGTTAAAATTGAAATAATTTTTTTTTTCAATTTTCTACATAAATTGACAGTAATTATTTTATTATTTAATTTAAATTATTTTTTAAATAAAGTTATACTACTTATATATCAAACAATCTCTATTTTTATCAATAAATATGCATATTTTATTGATGTATGTATTGATGCATGTAATAGGAAAAGATGTTTTAATAAAACCCAATTTAAACAAAACGTGTTTTTTAAAAAAAAAAACCTTTTTTGCCAACCCTGGCCTAAAGTACTGTATAAAGTTAAATATTTACGTTTATATATTATGTAATAATGTTTAAATATTAATCTTTAATTTTAGTTAACTACATAGTTTAATAATCATTTTTAGCCTAAATTAGTGTAATAGTTTATTGTTTAGATAATCCAAAACATTTGTGAATCCGAACAGGTTTTGGTACCAATTAGTTCAGATTGGTGGGGTTTTTAGTGTATTTTTTTTTTGTACAAAGAGAAGTAAATTGTATATCTAAACAACAACAATAATATATATATAGGGGAGTGTAGGAAAGAATGGAACACTTTTTAATTAGTGTAATAGTTTATTGTTTAGATAATCCAAAACATTTGTGAATCCGAACAGGTTTTGGTACCAATTAGTTCAGATTGGTGGGGTTTTTCGTGTATTTTTTTTTGTACAAAGAGTAAATTGTATATATAAACAACAACAATAATAATATATAGGGTAGATGTGCCAGTAATGGACACCCCTTGATGTTTTTGGTTCATAAAAAAATAACTAATAAATATTTAGCTTTAATTATTTTTTTTATAATTCCCCCTTGTATGTTTTATAAAACTGGGTTATTGTTGACACTTTTAATCAAACCAATCAGGAAGCAGAAAATAATGTTTCAAAGTTTCGCTGTTTTTCTGTGAAAATCTTAATGAAGAGGCTAAGAGTTGACTTCATTTAATTAATTTATATTTTATTTATTTTCTTGCAAAATTTGAATGTTTTTATTTGAGTAGCAATAGAAAACTTTGAATTTTATATACCAATGGCCATTTACAAAATTTCATTTATTTTTAAGATTTTAAGAGGGGGTGCCCATTACTGGGATGGTTAATTAGTCATTTTCCAGTAATGGACACCCCATGTAGATATTGCTAAAAATGCAATTTTAGCAATGTTTATACAGCATAAAATACTTTGGCTTAACTGCAAACCCAAATAATCAAATTTTTATATTATACTTACCAAAATGTAATAACACCAAAACTTTTATAAATAGCTGCTTTTAAGTTATTTTATGCAATTAATAAAATTTCAATATTTTATTCTTTTTAAATGTATATGTACCTTGCATGTTTTATAATCTGGCAATCAAACCAGCCAGGAAGCAAAATATATTGTTTAAGAGCACAGTCAAAGAGGGGCTCATAGGGCTTAATCCCTCTCCGTTTAAATAAAAACAGTTAAGTTACAGAAGCTATTAAAAATCTATTTTCTGTCTTAAATGTTTCCTTATTAAAACAAAACAAAATGTAATTCTATTAATGAAAGTTATAGGTAATATTCATGAAACTACTAAATCTGCAGATCAGTGGCCTCAAACATCAGTTCTACAGTTTTTTTGAAATTATTTTATTTAGTATTTAAAATATTCAACTCACAATATCATTTCTTTCATATTCGTAACATTAATTATTATAAATGATATATCAAGTAGTCTCTGGAAGATTGTTAAAAATAGTGACACAAAACTAAACATTTAAAAATAGTGGCACAAAACTAAACATTAATATTCCAAAACTTTTTTTTAAATTACCTTTTAAATCCACCACTGTTTCAATAATTTGATAGCTGTAATTGCCTGATATTTAGTCTTTTAATCTATCCATCTAAAATAATTAAAACACCGATCTTCTGATAATTTCAATAAATGATTATCACAAATGTACTTTATTAAATACTGGTATCCTAAATGTTAAATTTATTTGAAAATAACTATTTTGTTTCATTAGTATGTATTCATTAAATTTTGGCTCTAAATAGTCATAAAAACAATAATATTTATTACTTTTTATGGGGTGTCCATTACTGGAACAGAGGGTGTCCACTACTGGGCCAGAGGGTGTCCATTACTGGGCTTTTGGGTGTTTTGATATATTTCTGTTATTTAAAATTAAATTTCTATTCATATTGGGAAATGAGGCTATAAGAATGGTTAAATATTGTTGATAGATTAATATAATATTGAAAAAACTGGAATATAATAATTTTAACTATTAATAAAAAAATAATTTTTAAAGAAATTCCTTAAAGGTGTCCATTACTGGCACATCTACCCTATATAGGGGAGTGTAGGAAAGAATGGAGCACTTTTTAATTAGTGTAATAGTTTATCGTTTAGATAATCCAAAACATTTGTGAATCCGAACAGGTTTTGGTACCAATTAGTTCAGATTGGTGGGGTTTTTAGTGTATTTTTTTTTTTTACAAAGAGAAGTAAATTGTATATATAAACAACAACAATAATATATATATAGGGGAGTGTAGGAAAGAATGGAACACTTTTTACAAAAATAAGAAAATAAACTTTGTCTGATGCAAAAACAGAAATTTCGATTTATAGAATACAAGATGAAATACTTTCTAATGTTCTTGAACACTATAGAAACATAATTTTCAGAAACAATTTTACAATTAAAGAAATTGTAAGTTTCAAAATATGTCCCATACCTCCCCACTAACAGGGAGGTATGGGACAGCACAAATAATCTAGTGTCAGCTATATATACAGTCTAACAAAGATTGTAGGTTGATAAATTTCTAAGCTGCAATATCAAATTCCCGTATTTTCATCACTGGAAGGAAAATTTAGGATTGTCAGTCAGAGATGACATTAAAAAATCATCACTTGAATGTATTTACATTTTGAAGTATAAATGAATATATTTTAAATGTCATAATTAATATATTATCCTCTAAAAATATATGCATATTAGCAATTTACATTAATCTTATTAAAAAGAAGGAATTAGACTTGTCCCCTTCCTCCCTCTACCTTCTTTTAAGTTAAACTTCTTGTGTAAACAAAAGTGCTGTTTTTAGGCATTGTTTAAATTATGGATAATATACAGCATAATGTTCCATAAATAGGGAAACTATTACATTATATGTGTAAACAAGTCATTAATATACAGAAAGCATAAAAAGTATATGAAGCAAATTTACTTTTGATTTTTGAAATAATCTTTTTGTATACAATTGTAAGCTTATGCAGATCAGCAACTTTTTTTCAACTGAAGATCAGGATACCATTGTTTCATCTGATGTATAATTGGCGAAATGTTTAGAAAGATACATAAAAAGAAAAATCTACTGATGTCCTCTTAATGTCCCCCATACATAAATTCATATCGGAACAGATGTGTAAGAGATCCGCAGATTGAACTTTTTTTTAAAAAAGGGGCAAAAATGTTGACGATCAATACAAATTCCAACTATCAAAAGTAAAACAATTGCCATTATTATTAACTGAATTATGTGATGTGATTTTCTATATTTAGATTCTAAATTTATTAAAATCAAAGCTTATCTTTGTAATTTTTAATATTTCTTTAATTTTCTTTTTAAAAATGCTGATAAAATTACTTTAGTTTTGAAAGTAACCGCCATCTTAATCTTAGTATGTTTATCTCAGAGTTTCAGATTGGTGATCATATACAAAAATGACAATTTGGCATGTTTTGGGAAAAAATTGCCAAGTTCAATCTGCAGACCTATAACACACCTGTTTCTTCATATTTAAACAAGCAAAAAATCTTCACTTTCTGAAACCCGAATTGCATCTAAACTTAAAATGCCAACACCCATATAAGAAGAAAGTACTGAATATCCTTTACACACCTCTATGGCTTTAATTATGTCGACCAGCTATTCTAGTATATTTATTATAAATGGTTATAGTATGGTTATAGCTACCAGAAGTATTGCAATGATTTGCACTATTTTAGTGATTTATTGCAGGAGTCTATAATAATAAATACTAGATTAGTTAAAAAATATTTAAAACTGACGTATTTCAAAAATTCATCAGCACTTAAAAATATAAATTATATTTAAGTTGTTCACGGAAAAGGTATTTTTAAAAATGAATGAATAAAATATGAAAACTGCTAGCAAAAATAATTGAACATTTGTACCAATGTTGGTTTTTAAAATCAGTAAAGAAATTTAGTTCTTGAAACTGTTCAAAATTGCATATTTTTATTTACTATTTATTGATTTTCTTCACTCAAAAATTGAAAATAATATCATTTCAAAGAAAAATAAGCATTCTAGCATAGTTAATGTTTTCAATAATTTAACAAAAAATAAATTTATAACACCTGAAAAAATTAGCTTTAACATTTTATGTGGAACATTTTTGTAATTCAAAAAGAAAGAAAAAAATATTTCTCTTCGTAGTACTTTTTATATTTTGTAAAAAAAAAAAAAAAAAAAAAAAATTAAAGCTGTAAAGCTTGTATTTTATTTATTTTACTTTTTTTCTTTTAGCCCACACATTAAACAATTAATTTAGCCACTGGTAACTATTATAAAACTATGAAGCAATAATACAAACAAACAATTTATAAAAGACCGCATTCATTAATCAGCGATACTGAACAATTTTCTAATTAATCAACTAAAAAACAACAGAAAGACAAACTTAATATCTTAGAAAAACACTATTTTATACATGAAAATCAAAAACAATAAAAAATTAAATTTTACCGAACGGCCACTCTAACAGACGATTCAGTCATCTTGACTTCTTTTTTTGGCTACATTGGTGACATAAAATTCAATTACTGCTAAACAGAAAGGCCGAAATTCGTTTAAATATTTAAATACTATTTAAATGACTACTTGTTTCTTGTCATCCGCAGTTTACATTGCCTTGACGTTAAATGCTGTTTTACTACAAACGAATTTATGTTGCCAACTCATAGAAAACATTTTAAACCAAAACATTTCCATTTTCTCTGCGACTCTGTTGGCATATTTTCTTTCCCTAACCGAGTTTTGCCATCGGTACTGTATCACGTAATCTGATTGGTCAGAGCTTTCGGAAAATGATCTGAGGAGAGGATTTAGTTATTTAGTTAATACAGGATTTTTTTTTTTATCCAAACAATTAGTTCTAAACATTAACTTATGTCGTTTGATCTTTAAATGTGTAAAGATCCACCCATCTCGAACAATAACAACAACAAAAAAAGAATCTTCCTTCCAAGGAGGCGTGGAGGGGATGACACCTACGTTTCCATATTGTTCCGATAAATTTCTGTTTATTTTAATCATTTAAACCCATATATACAATAATATTATTTCTACATCTGTGTTTAAAACTGAGAATATATACAATATGATGAATTTATTTTTAAATAAAAGCTAACAAAAAGACAAAGATTTATTTTTAAGTCCTTCTGGCAGGGCCGACGCCAGACGCAAGGCAGCTGAGGCGGCCGTCTCAGGGCGCACGCGTAGAAGGGCGGCATTTGGCTCGCATATATTGAATTTATAAACCCTTACCATTATATGCGTCACTTTTTTTATTTGATTTTTATACCTTTTTTTTCACCTTTGACAGCGATTTTTCCACATTAGTAAAAGGAATGTGGTTTAGGAATGCCCTTTAACCAGCATAGTAAATTTTCTCCTATTTTCAATAATGTTTATTTGGAATTTGTACAGCAATTTTTGAATTTTTTAATGCGATTTTTAGAATTTTTTCGCGTTTCGAGACGATTTTCTCACATTGGTAAAAGGAATTTGGTTTCAAACTTTTAGCCTAATATACTAAATTTTGGAATTTTTAACAATTTTTATTGAATTTTTCGCGTTCTACGGTGGTTTTTTTTTTTTTTTTTTTTTTTTTTAATTCCTAAAAGAATTCCGGTCACAGTGTAATTCACTATAGTAAACTTTGTCCTCTGATATTTTTGAATTTTTAGCGATTTTTAATGTGATTTTTAGCGTTTCCTCTCGTTTCGCGGCAATTTTTTTGACATTTGCGAAATAATTCCGGTCACAATGTTTTAGTCCACTACACGGAGTAAAAGAGGTGGAGGGGAAACTTAACAGGCATTACTCGCCGAAAACGCAAGTTGCATTTTGGTAAATAATGAGGGCGCCACAATCCGCATGTTGGCCATCCTTTTAGCTGAATATCATATGATTGTATGTATAAGAGCCGTACGTTAGAATTAAAAAATATTTTATGTTATTCATTTTTTTATTATTGATATTACAAAGAATAAATTAAGATGGCGTATAAGTGTTTTGTTCCTGGATTGAAAACAGGTTACACCAGTGACATTAAAAAAAAAAAAAAAAAAAAAAAAGAGAGAAAACGAAGGGAAAATAAAATTGAGCTTGTTCCGTGCTTTACAGTTGAGAGATTTTTTTAGACTTTAATATAAAGTTATTTGCTTGTAATTATGTTTAAATTGAGAAATTTTTATCTTAAATCAATCTTAGTGTATATATTTTTTAAATGTTATACTTAATGAACACTAAAAATTGCTGTGGGTAATTGATATGTACCTATCTGTCAAATACCATTTAAATTACAGGATTTTGTCATGCCAAATTCTATGAAAATGGAATCAAAACTTCAAAAGAAATTAATAAAAGTTTCCTTCATTCTATTAAATCCTATCATACGTAATTAATTCAATGATACCCCTTGATAGGTAATGATTATAGGTTGCCATGGTGATTATTCTATTAAATCCTATCACACGTAATTAATTCAATGATATCCCATGATAGGTAATGATTTCAGGTTGCCATGGTGATTATTCTATTAAATCCTATCACACGTAATTAATTCAATGATATCCCATGATAGGTAATGATTTCAGGTTGCCATGATGATTATTCTATTAAATCCTATCACACGTAATTAATTCAATGATATCCCGTGATAGGTAATGATTCTAGGTTGCCATGGTGATTATTCTATTAAACCCTGTCACACTTAATTAATTCAAAGATATCCCATCATAGGTAATGATTTTAGGTTGCCATGATGATTGCGTTCTATTTAAGATGAAGTCCTATCATTTTCGTATTACTGAATTTAATGTATATAATCGTAATAAATTTTGTATTCATGCATTTTTGCATAAGAGTGAGTCTAAAGCAGTGGTTCCCAACGTGGGGCGTACGCCCCACCGGGGGGGGGGGGGCAATTTGGTCTTCTAGGAGGACATTCCAAATTTCTTACGCACTCATTTGCTATCAGTTACTTTTGTCGTTTTGGGGAAAATTGATGTTGTAGACTAAAAATAAATGGGATGCAAGCAAAATATAAGAAATCAGTTTATTTTATTAAATATTTTAAATGCTCCCTATCGAAATTCAAAAACAGAATTAACACCAGAATAATTATGTAAATAATCTTATCAAGTATTTTGATATGTATAAAAGTATATCACTATAAAGTATATCAAAGTACTCACTATAATTTTTCTGGTGCTGAATTTAAAATTTTTCTTAATGTTTTCGATGATTTATTGAATGAGTTTTCTACTTCTATTCGCGAAGACAATAAGCAATATTGGGAAAGGGAAAATAGAATGTGTTATGCGGAATAATGGCTATTTGAAATTGATAAAGATGATAATCTTGAAATACTTCTTATATATTTTGTTATCCATATAAAGAAAAATCAGTATCCAAAGATTTTCCGCCAACTCTTAATAAGTTACAAGATTGCATTATAAAATGTATGAATTTATCAGTTTTAATGTTAAAAGTAAGTGTATTTTTAAGATATTTTGTGAAGATAAAAATGCAGACCCTATTTTTCTTTCAATTTGAGTTAAGTTGGAAAAGTACAACAAATCTCGTTTTGGCATATAAGCAAAAGTGTATAATCTCATTGCATTTTAAAAATTATGTTAAAAACACATTTGTGGTAGAAGATTCACCTCTTTGATAAGATAAAAAATGTGAAATGAAAAGTTATTGTTAAGGCACTATTACAGTCCCACAGTGCAAGGGCGGCGCCAGAGGGGGGACCGGGTGGGCATATGCCCCCCCGTCGGGCACACCTGGCCCCCCCGTCGGGGTCAAATTTAATCGTCGTCGGGGAAAATTTTTTGACTTGAGTGTTGAGTCCTGCATCGGGTCGGATAATCCGATTTTTCCTGCACACGACCCGAGTCGTGTCGAGTCGGGTGCAGGTTAATTTAAAAAAAATCTTAGGTTAGTTTATAGAAAATGCGACCCACGGAATAGTAGGGTGCTGATATTTTTTTCTTCGGAAGTCGGATTGGCTTGAATCACATGTCGGTTAACGGCTATCGTCACAACGGCCGGATGTTACCGCAAACTTCATATATTTTGTCTAGAGCTCATTCATGTGCACTCCTGTTCTATGTTTATTCGATTGACCGCAAACTTACGCGCCTATAAGAAATACGATTTCAAGAGGAGACAGGACGTTTAAATTCATCTGTTCGCTTCGATCTTCTCATTAAAAAACCTAGGTTAAGTATTTTTTATAAATGAATGAGTAAATAAAAAGAGAGTTTTGTATAATTATTCAAGCAAACTTAATATCAAACTAAAAATTCAATATACAGTGAGTAGAGTCTCATTTTCTAGATATTAATCTCTATTTAATATATAGAAGAGAAATGGAAGGTATAAATAAGAAAACAATTATATACATACATAACTTCATTGTAAACTACGGGAAGATGTGTATATAGCAACTACTAAAATCTTGCATCGGGTCAGTTAATCCGATTCTACCCGATCATGTTAGCCATTGGCTCTAAAAATTTTCTGTGGATCGGGTTGACTAGTGTTTCCATTTTCGGGTCATCTCAGATTAGAGTTTTTGTATCTTGGGAGCCGATTCGAGAACGCCAAATTTTTCCAAAGAAAAGTCCGCCCCACCAGTGGCCGAGAGGTTCTGAACTCTCGAAGCTGGTAGACGGGAGGTGCTGGGCTCGAACCCAATCGCGCCCGTCGGCCCAATCGTTCGGAGTTTTCGTGGTTTTCTTCGAACCTTGGATTTCCATGCGTAAATACGGATTAGGTTCCCTTAGAAAGCCCCCCCACACACACGGGGGGCACAACCCCTTCGGGCTTATATCCGTCGAGTAGATAATTGGCCGTCAAAAATCAGCCTAACCCAAAGAAAAGTCCAGATTATTGTTTCAAATGATAAAAAAAAAAATACTTGTATATGATTAAGTAAATGTATGCATTCATTTTTTTGAAATATAAAATTGATTTTAGAGATATGATTGCAAACTATTTACCAGAATTGTTTTACATTTAGGATTTTTTTTTTCATTTCATGCTTAGGATCAAGTTGCAGGTTCGAAAAAATATTTTGTCGATTTCGGGTCGGGCATAACTCGAACTGTGCAGGGTTGTAATTAACAATTCGTGTTTAGGGACATAGGTTCGTATTTAGAAATTAAAAAAAAAATCGTGTAAAACAGAATATCGACTTACTTGATAATTTAAACTTGATTGTATTGTTAGACGGAACAATTTTAATTAATAACTTAGTTATACTTTGTAGAGTTCTGTACGGGCCGAAATTGTCAGGTTCGGGCTCAGCCCGACTCCTAGAAAGAAAAGTTCGGCCCCGTATAAAAGTTAAAACTTCGGCCCGTCCTGGTCCGTACAAAAAACAGTAATGGGCCGACCCGGTATAAAAATTATAAGTTCGGTCCGAGTTCGGCCCGGAAAAAAGTTAAAATCTCGGCCCAAGTCCGACAGAATTTTACGTCGATTTTGTTAAAAGGAGTTCTGACCAAAAATACTTATTTTAGCTCTTTTTTCCTGTTTATAATTTTCATTTTTAAAAAAGGTTGCGATATACATTGTTTTAATGAATCTCTATTTGTATGTTAATGTTTCAGCTATAATTAATATCGTTAATCAAAAAATTATGTATTGGAGACTTAAAAATCTGAAAAATGCTGTACAGTAAAATCTTCTAAGACATCGTAGGAAAGAAAAAAATGTGTTATAAACAAGTTCCCATCTTAGCAGGTGTAAATGTATTATATTCTTTTATCACGTATTATTATATGCATTTTGCATGGATCAATAAATTTTTAAGACAGGATTCCGCCATAGGCTGGTTCTTTTTCATACTTTTTACTATATTTTAATATTATTGCCTGGAAATCTACTATTTTTTAAAACGAATAAATTTTAATGTTTAATTGTAGAATAATGTCGATTTAAAAATATATACACTTTTTGCAAAAATTTTTGGCCTGGGCCAAATTTTACTTATTTTTTGCACGGACCAGACCATGCCGAGACAATGATTTCATACAGACTGGATCGAGACGGGACTGAAACTAACGGCTTATGAAGACTTAGGAAGAATGAAACATGCCTTATCTCGGAACGAATAAAAGAAGTTAGGCCCCACCCGGCCCGAGTGCCATGAATGAAAATAGGCCCGAGCCTAGCCCGTGCGGACCTCTAAACTTTGGCTGTTTCAAAATAAGCATGAATTTAAAGATTTTCTTTTTAGCATCAACAAGACTTTGTTTTATAATCGATCATATTAATGAACTTTTTTGCATTCTAAGCTATTTTACAAGTTTTCCTTTAACTTACATTTTTCTTCAGAATTTTGTATTTCAGTTTTAATCTCAGATTTAAATTCTGTATCTTATCAGAAGTTAGGGGATTATGCTGTCTTGTTTCGATCAATATACATTCTAAAAAAATATGTGAGTTGAAGGTATTTCTTCAATTGCTTTTTTTATTATTATTAAAACACGGAAATTCTTGTTTTGATTTACCCGTTTCCCCCCAAAATACAGAAAATTCATTATTTTAAGGCTGTTTTCAAATCCAAAAGGGAAACTTTCTGACATAAGTTTTAATTTATTTTTGTTCGGAAATGAACGCAACTAGCAGGTGTTGATGCTCAGAAACTATGTCATCGAGCTGTTTTATCCGTTTTTTTTGCAAACGCAATAGATCTTTCAGAAAAGAGTGTCAAAGTGGGCGTTTTGAACCGAATTTCCGCGCGAAACAAGAAAAATTAGTCAAGAAAGGATGGAAAACGTGTTTGTCACGTGATCCAAATCGCTTCTAACTCAATAGGTAATTGATTGATCCAAAAATGGAAAACACAGTTCGATTCCAAATCGCTTCCATGGCCATGTTTTCCAATTTTATATCTTTTCGTTAAAAAAGGAATTTGTAAATGTGTCAAAACGTTTTGCGCTTGTTGAGCAGAGCAGTTGAGAACACAGCCTTAACGTAAAAATTATCTGAAGTTGCATTTTCATCAAATCACAGGGATGCTCCCGTAACTGTGCTGCATGTTACATTTTTGTATTAGAAACTGTTTTTTTACGTATGTCTCTTTTCCTCCAAAACACGAAAAGTTCGGGAACTGAAGCTCATTTTTTTATTTTTTATTCTCCAGTCAAAACACGGAATTTTGTTCAAATAATATAAAAATCTGTTCCAACAACAGGCGCGTTCCGGCAACTTGCTGCCTGTTCTTTTTACGTTTGACGAAATGTTTTCTTGAGAGTGTACGTAATAATTGCGCTTTTTCTTAAACGGCTGAAAGGCAAAATGATGGAAAAAATAATAAAACGCGGTATTTGTAAAGTGAACATTATTGTCATAAAATTACTGTTAATTATTTAGAAAACTCTAGTTCGACTAATTAATTTCACACCATTCCTTTATGGATAAAGTATAATTCACTTACACTCAATACGATGAAAGGAAGCTATTTAATACAGCAACCTGTTAAGATAGAACGACAAAGAATTGGAAGAACTTTCCAATTTAGACAATCTTAGCTTATTTTAGCCTATATTGCGAAAATTTTCAGCTTAAAGCGTTATTCCATTACACTGGTTCCGTTTTAACAGGTTTTATTGTAGTGATTAGAATGTCTCGATTTTCAAGCGTCTGTCCGGCTTTTTTTATCAGACTGCCAAGAAGGGTTATGTGTTTCACGCGTATCTGGGTAAGTGGATTTCTTTATACCCTCGAAACATCCCAACGGTTGGATGGATTTTAATGTATGAGGTCTCTATAGATTTGTCTTAACCGTCCGATGGTTATAGGCTAGATTTGATTTTATATATTCAAAATGACGGTCGTAAAATACAAAATGGCGGTAGAGACGAAAAAAAAATTACGCACCCCATTGAGTGGCACATCATTGGATAGATCTTTCAAAATGAAGTCGATGTTTCATTGACTATTTTACAGTCAGAAGCTCCGTTTAACTATTACACAACCTGGAATTGTGTAGGTAGGATCTCTAGCTTTACTGCAACTCTAACCATCCTAGACATTTAAAGGCCTCATCAAAACAGTGTTTATAGATAGGAACTAACAATCAAACAACTTGAAAGCCACCAATACAAGTAAATAATAATAAAAAAATTAGTTATCGGTTTCAAGTCGGGTTTTGCGTCAACGGAAATTTTTTGTTAGGTTTCGGATTGACTTTAAGTTGAACGTTTAGGTCGGGTATAACCCAACCTGCGCAGGAATCTATTTCAGATGAAAAACTACGTATTTGAATATGAATGACTCCTTGCATGTTTATTTTTCCACATAAAAGATAACATTAATATTGGAGATATGATTGCAGACTATATTTTTTTTTTATAATTACAGTATATTGTGGATCAATTTTCTCTGGTTCCGGGTTTTAGGTTGGGATTGGAATTAAGTATTTCGGGTTCGATCGGGTTGCGGGTAGACAGAATATTTTTGGTTGGGTACGGTTCGGGTTGCAGCTTTGTTTTAAATAAAATTTGCAGGGCTTCAAATTTTATTTGTTACCCGGGAAGGGCCCTAGTTAGGTGTAACGTTTAATACGTTGAATGCCACTGATCTTTCAGTTAGGCCGCGTCAGTCATCGGTGACTGACATATAGATTCTGTCTCATTTCGTGGCTTAAACGGAAAGACAGACAAAATAGACTTGGCATTCAACGTGTTAACTGCTAGTTTTAACGATGACTTTCACTAACAAATTTAAATAATTTTATTTTAAAATAATTTTTGCTCGCTTTATGCGTTTTTGATAAGGATTTGTCAACTGATTATTTTCAGTTACCTCCGGCATTAAAATACATGGTCAACCCGGCCGGAAGATGAACCGCGTTTCGAAAAAAATTGGTCACCTACCTCACCTGATGCGCGACTCTTTGGTTCGACTCATAACCGGAGAACCGCTCCATACTTTGTCCTTCACACACTGCTGTGTATATGCCATATGGTGAGACTACGCTGGGCACGGGTCACACGAACAATAGAATTCTCCCCAGCTTTAAATGCCCTCTAAGCTACGGCGCACGAGTAGGGTTACTGTATTAAGCAGTTTATCCCTCGTTTGGCTAACTGAATATTATTTATTATATAGAAAATAATCAACATATAGGATTGGTCTCGCCAGAAAACGAATTAGAAAAGAAAATCGCGTACAAAATAAATATTTATTTTTAAAATTGTACCTCTCTCTATTAATAAATATTTCATGTTTATTAATATACTGGGCAAGAACAAGTTCCAAAAAAGATTTTTTTAAGATAATCTGCAATTAAAAAAATATTATTGTTTAGATGTGCTTGGGTTACATGAAATAGAATTGTATGCAATAAGTAAAATGCAAGTATTTTGATTATGATTTTATTAAAATGAATATTAGAGTTTTCTATTTTGAAAATTTGATGCATCTCAAATTTATAATATGTGTGTATATATATATGCGCGTGTGTGTGTGTGTGTGTTTACAATTGTCAAGAGAATAAAAAAATATGCTTAAATTATTTAGAAAACATAACTTTTTATTAGTTTTGTTTTTGAGAAAAAAATTTCAACGTCTGGTTTTTGTAACATATAGTTATATAGATTTTTTGTAAATAATTCTAAGAGAATTATTCATAAAATTTGAATATGTCAAATAATTTGTACATTTTAATAACTTTTTTTAGCAATTTCGTTTTTAAAATTTTCTTTCAACTCATTTAATATGTTTTATAATGCGCTATATGAATCCCCTTTATTTTCCCCTTACTCCACATTTAGTAAGAGAATAAGTAAAAACTAAGTGCGTTAAGTAATTTAGAAACATTAATATTTCTTTAATATTTCTAGGGTTAAAATCAGGCATTTTTCTCCAGGAGGAATTTTTAAAGCTCCTGTGGTTGCAGGGAGGATTTGCACTTAAACTACATTAATAAGCATTAAACTTAAGCAAAACTTCCAAAAATATCCCCCCCCCCCCAAAAAAAAAAAAAAAAAAAAAAAAAAAACACGCACATGCACACACCAAAGCCATCTCCTGAATTTATCATTGAGAATTTTTGTTTTGAAATATTTTTAAAATATGCTTTACATCAAGGAAACAAAGTACTGTGATCTATAATAAAACAGTTGAAAAGTTACATTGCAGCAATGCAGGTTTTACTCTGGGAGTGCGGCTTGTGGAGATGACTGTTTATAATATTTTTTATTTATATTTGACATATTAGGGATGGTTATTTAGTAGAAATTTGGATTTAAAGAAAATGCACATTTTTTTTAAAACCTTGGTATGTCTTATGCCATTACAAAAATATTGATTAATAAAAAAAAAATGTGTGTGTCTGGGGAGGGGGGAGGCTGCAGTAAATTTACGTGTACTGTGTGTACTGCATTATGTCTGTTCCGTATTATTGATTGTTCAATATATCAATTTATATAAATATATTCTTTTTATCAGACGTATAGGAATATATTTTATAAGGACCCCCTCTTTTTTAGAGTTTAGAAAAACAGAACATAATTTTTATTTATTTCATCAGGTTAAAAATTAACAACTATTACTGAAATAAAATATTGCAGTTTTAAAAAAACTTGTAAACTATTCATGGAAATAATGTTATTGAGGTTGCAAGTAATCTTTAAAAATTCTAAGAAAATGGATGTTTAAAACTAATTTTTTAGATATGTTTGTCATGAAAAGGCAGCTTTACTCTATGTTCTGGACCTTACACTATAAGGCCTTATTCTAGGTATATGTAATACTTCTTTTTCCTAAATGAAATGATAAAAATGATTCATGACTGAATCATGAAAACTTTTGTTCATAAAAAATATACAGAAATTAAATTAATACTTATTTTAATAAAATTGCTTTGAATTGTTTTTCATCATATAAGACATTCACCTTCATTTAAATTATCTTTGAATTAATTTCAGATTAGTAAGTCAGAAATAATAAACATAAAGAAATTAAGGAAGCAAACAAACAAAAAAGGGAGGATTGAGGAGGTATAAAAAGTTCCAATATGGCAGAATACGCGAGTAACTCTTATATAATTAAAAATTAATTTAATTTCAAAATATTATGTTATATAAGCAATTTGCATTAATAATTTAATGAGAATAGTAATTTAGTAACATAAAATAAAGTAATAGACTACTGCTTTAAAAATCGCTATTTAAATTACAATGCATTATTAACATTTAAATAATAAAAGTTAACTTACCTTATATATATACAATGTATGATAAACGAATATATTATACTGCATGAAAAGAACTTTTTTTTTTTTTTTTTTTTTTTTTTTTTTTTGTACAATAAACATAAATCTATATTTATAAAGTATTATGTAAAAGTTAACAGGAAATTTTCACGTAAAATTTCAATTACATCCAGCGGCAAATAATTGCATATTGTATTTAATAATTATTGTTTGTAAAGTTTTAATGAAATAAAAATATTATAATAAAAGTTATATTAATTATAATCTACATGCATATTTTTATACCTTTCTGAACAAAAATGAATCGAAACTTGTGTCATAAAGTTGCCCCTTTTAGATTTGAGAACAGTCATATCCATGTCATATCATATCATATCCATGTCATATCAGTCATATGATATCCAAGTCATATCCATGACAAAAGTTTCATATTTTCAGTATTGTCAGTATATTCATATGTTCAGTTTCATATTTTCCGACTTATGCAGGGGCATGCAGGGCTGCCGCCAAGGGGCCCATGAGAGTAATCAGGATTTTCATTAAAAGGTGTCAAATTATATAAATTAGTCAAAAGTGACCAAAATTCATATATTTCAAACATTTAGGAAGGGAGTGTGGTCCCCTTCTGCTTCCAGTACACGCCCCCCCCCCCACACACACAACACCCATGCAAAAAACAAACTACATCATTATAAAACTAATGATTAAAATTTATTAGTATGTCATCGTTTTCAAAAGAAATTCGACATTAAGGCTGTTCTTAACTGCTCTGCTCAACAAGCGCAAAGCGTTTAACACATTTACAAATTCATTTTTTAACGGAAAGATTGACCATGGAAGCGATTTGGAATTGAACTGTGTTTTCCATTTTTTTTAATCAATAAATTACCTATTGAGTTATAAGCTATTTTGATCACGTGACAAACCCATTTTTGGCCCGCTCTTGAGTGTTTTTTTCTTCTTTCGCGCGGAAATTCGGTTCAAAACGGCCACTTTGACTCTATTTTCTGAAAAATGTATTGCGTTTCCAAAAAAAAAAAAAACAGCTCGATTACATAGTTTCTGAACAACAGCACCAGCTAGTTTCATGCATTTTTGAACAAAGATAAATTAAAACTTATGTCAGAAAGTTGCCATTTCGGATTTGAGAACATTCTTAACGTTTTCCTCGTAATGTAGCATGTTAAATCATTAATGATGACCAATTTGTGGCATTCTCTTTTAGACATCTTATAACATACAAATTAAAAGTTTGCAAACAAATATTCGTGTCAACCAATTTATCATTTTTTCTACTATTGTCCGACTAGTATTTTTTCTTAAGGCTGTTCTCAAATCCCAAAGGACAACATTGACATAAGTTTTAACTTATTTTTGTTCGGAAAAGCATGAATCGGGCAGATATTGTTGCTCAGAAACTATGTAATTAAACTGTTTTGTCCGTTTTTTTTTTTTTTTTTTTTTTTCAAACGCAATAGATCTTTCAGAAAGTAGTGTCAAAATGCGCCAGTGGGCGTTTTGAACCGAATTTCCGCGCGAAAGAAGAATAATCACCCATGAAAGGATGAAAAGCGTGTTTGTCACGTGATCAAAATCGCTTATAATTCAATAGGTAATTTATTTATCAAAAAATCGAAAACACAGTTCGATTCTAAACCGCTTCCATAGTCAGGTCTTCCAATTTTATATCTTTCCGTTAAAAAATAAATCTATAAATGTGTCAAAACGTTTTGCGCTTGTTGAGCAGAACAGTTGAGAACAGCCTTAAAGTTGTGACCATCTTTTTGTGATACCCTGTATGTAGATGTGAGCAGTACCGGGTACAAAATTTATGCATACATATATGTATGAAGTTTAGTACTAGCCACTTCCACATTATTCACAAGAAAATTCTATAGATAGATAGAAGCCCCCCCCCCCCCCCCCCAACCACCAACACCAACAGAATGATGGCGGTCCCGGGGTCTTCTATACTCTTAGTCGGGCAATGCATATTTTATCGGTTTCGTTTAAATTTTTTGGTCGGCCCGGCTCGTTTAAAAAATTGTTCTAATTCTGCTTTACGGCCTTTGGAAAGTTCAGTGCTTTGGCGAAGCCCCGTTCGCTGACCGCCAAAGAAAAAAATGGCAGCAAGGCGCAAATGCGCCATATCTGTCCCTTCAACTTTCACACCCCACCCCTCTTGACCTTTGGGGAGGAAAAGGTAATTAAAGCGTGCAGAGCGAGATTACCCCATGCCATATATGTGCTCGTAAATTCTATAATATTGAATGACCGCTTATTGGGAGGTTGCTGTATGGAAGAAGAATACGAAACAGAGTTTTTCCTTTCGGGTAATGCTCAAAAGTGTGGAAACTCTTTCTGTTGTGGATTCATCCGCCTATAAAGATTAGGTGACTAGTGAGGTGTTTCAAAAATAACCTTCTTAAGAGCTTTTTTTTAACTTTATTTATCTACAATATTCTTTGACAAGCTTCGAAATTTATGTTTCGAGTAAAAATCGTTTGGCCCTCTGCAATTTACGTCTATTTAAATAGCAGTGTGAGTGTTAGAGATCTGCGCGTTTCGGGATATGCCAAATCCGGACGGGAAAATTTTACGTTTTTCACGTGATTGATCAACATATTCCACCTATTATTTAAAAAAAGGGGAAAAAAGAAACAAAGAAATGTTTTATTGTTCATTTGCTCCAAAAAAATTCTGAAGTATAAATACAGTCCCGTTCCGGCCCGAATCCACAAAAAAAAAAAGAAGAAAAAAAAATGCAAGACCCGGACGTGTCCCGGGGATAATGAAGGTTAGGCTTGGACCAACTTTTCAAAAGCTAAAATTTAGCCCGAGCCCGTACCGAGTTTTCAGATAAAATTAAGCCAAGCCCGAGTTTAATGAAAGAAACTTTTACAGAGTTCGGGGTTCGGAACAGGCCAGGGCTCGTGGAAACCTCTAATATATATTTTGAATTCGGCCCCCCTGTCGGGCTTACTGTGCCCCCCCGTCGGGCAAGTTCTGGCGCCGCCCCTGGGTGGCAGGATGCTAGTTCTAAAAAAGGGCACTATTCCATGAGGGTAATGATATAAGGAAAAAAAAAAAAAAGTAATGTTTAGTATGATAAATAAATTGTCCTTAATTTTTAATAATTTTATGAATCACAAATATAACTAGTATGTTGTGCCCATCACAAAACTTTCTTTTATATAAATCACGTCAATTAAATCATTTAAATAGTACAAGAAATAACGATTTAGCACCAATTCATATCAAAGTATATCTGAATTTGAAGTTGGATGAAAATTCGTGCATTAGTTCTTGAGATAGAGCTATAGCGGAAATTTTGAAAAATGTAGCATAGCAGCGCCCCCTGTTGAGTGATTTATACCAAAACATAAACAGCACTAAATGATATCAAGCTATACCTGAATCTGAAGTTTGTTGAAAATCCAAGCATTAATTCTTGAGATAAAGCTATTGCGGAAATCGCAAAAAATACAGCATAGCAGCGCCACCTGTTGAACGATTTACACCAAAAATTAAACAGCACTAATTTATACGTCAATTCATGTAAAGGACTAACTAAATCTGAAGTTTGATGAAAATCCGTGCAATAGTTCTTGAGATACAGCTCTTGTGGGAATCGTGAAAAATGCAGCACAGCAGTGCCACCTGTTGGGCGATTTACACAAAAAATTAAACAGCACTAATCTATATCAGGGACTAACTGAATCTGATGTTTGATGAAAATTCGTGCATTTTTTCTTGAGTTAGAGCTATTGCGATAATCATGAATAATGCTGCATAGTAGCGCCACCTGTTGGGCGATTTTCACAAAAAAGTAATCAGCACCAAACCATGTTCTGGACTAACTAAATCTGAAGTTTTATGAAAATCCGTGGAGTAGTTCTTGAGATATAGCTATTGCAGAAATTTTGAAAAATGCCGCATAGCAGTGCCACCTGTTGGGTGATTTTCAAAAAAACCTAATCAGGTCCAGTTTATATCAAGGTCTAACTAAATATAAAGTTTTGTGAAATTCCGTGTGTTAGTTCTTGAGATAGAGCACCCACAAAATTTTTGTCACATACAGACTCACAGACAGACATTTTCTAAAAACCATCAAATCGTGTTCTGGGCATTCTAAAATGTATAAATCCGTCGAAAACCGGAAGTCGAAAATTTTCACGAATCCAATACTTTCTTCTTGTAAAGATAGAAGAAAGTAAAAATACAATTAAATAACATCATGTTTTAATAATATCCTATTTTTACTTTCTTCTATCTTTACAAGAAGAAAGTATTGGATTCATGAAAATTTTCGAATTCCGGTTTTCGACTGATTTACACGTTTTAGGGGTCAGAGATTCCAAAAAACATGTTTTTACAAAATGTCTGTCTGTGACTCTGTGAGTCTGTCTGTCTGTGTGTATGTGACACAAATTTTGCGGGCGCTCTATCTCAAGAACTAATGCACGGAATTTAATAAAAACTGATATTCAGTTAGTCCCTAATACAAATTGATGCTGATTAGTTTTTGGTGTAAATCGCTCAACAGGTGGCGCTGCTATGCTGCATTTTTCACGATTTTCGCAATAGCTCTATCTCAAGAACTAATGCACGGATTTCGATCAAACTTCAGATTTAATTAGTCCTTGATTTGAATTGATGATGATTACGTTTTGGTGTAAATCGCCCAACAGGTAGCGCTGTTATGATGAATTTTGCAGGATTTACACGATTTCCCCAATAGCTCTATCTTAAGAACTAACGCACGGATTTTCATCAAACTTCAGATTTAGTTAGTCCTTGATATGACTTGCTACTGATTATGTGTTGGTGTAAATCGCCCAGCAGGTGGCGCTTCTCTGCTGCCTTTTTCACGATTGCCTCAATAGCTCTATCAATAGAACTAATGGACGAATTTTCATCTAACTTCAGATTTAGTTGTATGTTGACACAAGTTGTTGTTAATTAGGTTTTGGTGTTAATCACCCAATAGGTGGCGCTGCTATGCAGGAATTTTCACGATTTTCGTTATTGCTCTATCTCATAAACTAATGTACGGATTTTCTCCAAACTTCAGATTCAGTCAGACGTTGACATAAATTGTTGCTGATTAGGATTTGGTATAAATCACCCAATAGGTGGCGCTGCTAGGCAGCATTTTTCTGAATTTAGACGATTTCAGCGATAGTCATATCTCAAGAACTAACGCACGGAATTTCATATCGTTAGAATCCTCATGAGATGCATAGATTGCCATTTAATTTTGGCAGTGTGATAGCGGATTTTGAAGTATTAACATGTATGAGATAGAAGAAAGTTTTGGGATTGGTACATCCGACTAGTTTTCTAAAGAAATAAAGTTTTATTTTTGCAAGATCTTTAGCACATCAGTACAGAAATACTGTTGAATGGGGAAGTTTTTTACAAGAAATCTCTGGCTACAACTACAGGTAAATTTCACTATTTTTACTTTCTTCTATCTTTACAAGAAGAAAGTATTGGATTCATGAAAATTTTTGACTTTCAGTTTTCGACGGATTTACACGTTTTAGGGGTCAGAGATTCTGAAAAACATGCTTTTACAAAATATCTGTCTGTTCGTCTGTCTGTCTGCCTGTATGTGACAAAAATTTTGTGGGCGCTCTATCTCAAGAACTAATGCACAGAATTCAATAAAAATTTATATTCAGTTAGTCCCTGATATAAATTGGTGCTGATTAGTTTTTGGTGTAAATCGCTCAACAGGTGGCGCTGCTATGAAGCCTCTTTCACGATTTCAGCAATAGCTGAATCTCCAGAACTAATGCACAGATTTTCATCAAACTTCAGATTCAAGTATACTTTGATATGATTTAGTGTTGTTTTTGTTTTGGTGCAAATTGATCAACAGGTGGCGCTGCTGTGCTGCACTTTTCAGAATTTCCATTATAACTGTATCTCAAGAACTAATGCAATAATTTTCACCAAACTTCAGAATCAGTTAATCCTTGACATGAATTGACATTTTGGTGTAAATCGCTCAACAGGTGGCTCTGTTATGCTGTATTTTTCAGAATTTCCACTATGGGTGTATCTCAAGAACTAATGCACGAATTTTCATCCAACTTTAGAATCAGTTAGCCTTTGACATGAATTGACATTATACAGTTTGGTGTAAATCGCTCAATAGGTGGCGCTGCTATGCTGTTTTTGTGATTTCTGCAATAGCTCTATCTCAAGAACTAATGCTTGGATTTTCATCGAACTTCAGATCCATGTATACCTGGATATCAATGATTGCTGTTTATGTATTGGTGTAAATTACTCAACAGGTGGTGCTGCTATGCTACATTTTTCAGAATTTCCGCTATAGCTCTATCTCAAGAACTAAGGCATGAATTTTTATCAAACTTCAAATTCAGATACACTTTGACATGAACTGGTGCTAAATTGATGTAATTTCTTGTTCTGTTTAAATGATTTAATTGACATGATTTATGTAGAAGAAAGTTTTGTGATGGCCACAACATACTAGTTTAAAAAGGCAGAGTGCATTTTGCCAATTTCAAAAGGGCTAGATTGCGGCATCCTTAAAAAAAAAATGGCCTAGGAGAAACAGTAAGAAATTACAAAATTAATAAAAACTGCAAATAAATAATTTCATTTAATTAGTAGTGCAAATAACAAAACTAGCAAACATCATTTGCAGCCCGTTTTGCATTTGCACTTAGAAAAATTATTGTTAATCACCAAAATCTAAACACACTCGTATGTATATGCTAACTAAAAAAATTATGAAAATGCGTTAAAGCCATTCATACACACATACATAATAAATGTAAGAAGAGCCAGTTATATCTGAAATACCTCAAAATATTTACATAACAGTATTATTAGCTCTCAGTGGGGATAATTAGTTTTCAATGGTTAATATTTTTTTCCTTTTTAAGAAAAGTTTTGGTGCCTTTTCAGTCCCTAATTAGCTTTTTTATTTAGCATATATGAGTTACAAAGTAAAGAAAACATTTATTCAACCTATACCGAAGAAGCTCTTGTTGTGCTTAACATTTTTATACCAATTAGTTCTTCTCCCCTTATGCATTCATTTACAATTTAGCTGTTGAGGAGATGTTACTCTTTCATTCTTCTTTGACTCGAGATTGCTATTAATTTATTATTACAATAGTAGAACAAGAAACTAAGGCACTGACTATTTATTCTTTTACTTGCAGAAATTTATTACACTTGCTACGCTAATGAAACTTCTGTGTTGGATAAAAACAATGTTTTTTACAAACTAAACATTTTTTAAGTTTTTACAATACTCAGTAATTAAGCTTAGAAACAATATTTAAAGCTCTTTTTTTGTTTATTCATAAGTCAAAATACCTGTAGAAACTTTCAAATTATGTTCATCCTAGATTTTAATACTTTTTTTGGCATTTTAAACATTAACAAAAATTTTTGATTTTAATCAATGATTTTTTAAAAAAAATCAGTTGATTAAAATCATGATTAAAACCACTGATTTAAATCAACTGATTAAATTCGCTGACACCCTATTTAATATTAAAATTTATTTATGCTTATTTTCATTTTTATTATTCTAGGGAAAGCGTATTATGGGTGAAAATGGTGAAGAACAAATCAATGATATGTATCATGAAAATATGTTTTTAGAAACTGAAAATAATAATCTTCGATCTCGCTTAAAAGCTCTTCAAGAGACTCTTGATCATCAAACCCAGAGAGTTACTGACCTACTTGCTGAAAAAGCTGCTGGTGGTTGGATTACTGGAGGTAAGATCTAAAAATTTGTATTGCATGGTGATGGCTTTAAAAAACATATTTAATGAGATGTTTTTATAGTTGACTAACAATTTACAGCATGTTATTGCCCATGAAATTATTTGTATTTTGTTTTTTAACTTCTTTGAACTTTGTTTGAAAAAATATTTTTTAATGTGATATTTTTTAAACTTGGTATTCTCAAATAACAAAGCATAAATGTTAAAAGGAAGCCAAATGAGATACGTTCTTTTTAAACTGAAATAAAAAGCGTAAAAAATAAGTTAAACCCTATTAATAGGAGGAGTAAAGAGACTATAAAATACCTTTTATTAGCTGTTGCATGTCAACAGTGTGATCTTAAAAAACAAAACAAAACAAAAAAAACCCACACAATTAAGCCATTATTACAATTAATCGTTCTAATTATCTTAGTGCTAAAATTAATATCAATTAACCTAAAATATTCAATCTTATCTTTGAGTATTATTTTCTTTAGCTTGTGGAAACATAAACACATACATACGTACATATCATGGTATTTGCACATTAACGTCTATTGAAAAAATTACTGAGTTAATTGTATTTGATTGAAATATTTGTCAGTGTTATATATCTTGAGGTAAAATGCTCAGAGCCATTTGTAAATTTTCATTTGATCACATGATAAAATTGTTTCTGGTACCTAAGTCATTTTTAGTGTTATAATAACTTACAGTTGTTTCAGGTGAATTTTCGCATTCACTGTGATCACCATCTTTGTTGTTCCAATCGATATTTTCCAAAAAAATTTCCCTGTTAAAAGTTCTGTGTTTACAGCTTCACTATCAATTTTAATGAAGTCATCAAAACAGCACTTGTGTTAAAATGAACAGGTATTTTGCTTTTATTAACTGTAATCCTCCTTTTACAATGCGCAAAAGTAAAAGCATGAAACTTTTAATTTTTAAATGCAAATTTTAAATGCAAAAATTCTTAATATGCAAATTGCTTGTTTTAACAATATCTTGTTTCAGCTGTATTCATATTGAGTGAATTCATTTGTTGTTTAATAACAAAAAAGGAAAGAAGTATGATCATGTAAAAATATCCAGTGACATTTAATCAGACTGTTTGCATTTGTCTTGGTAATCTCAAATGTCTAACAAAGATAAAAATTTCATTTGTCAGTTATATATATATATATATATTTGTTATTTTGACATTAATATTATTAAAAATGTTTTTCCTAGATATTATCTTAAGTTAATAAAATTTTGAACATTCAAATATACATTCTTTATA
Source organism: Maratus speciosus (assembly GCA_963932465.1). NCBI lineage: Eukaryota > Metazoa > Arthropoda > Arachnida > Araneae > Salticidae > Maratus > Maratus speciosus. The sequence goes on from OZ010789.1 coordinate 159,949,494, forward strand.
CTTCTACGAAACTCGTTTACATATTCCAATATTACTCGCATAATATTTTCTTTCACATATTTTTAACACCCTTAATTTTTTAGAAAAGCAAAAATTTCACATAGTTTTTACAAAAATATTGCATAATTTTTATTTTAATAATGTAAGAAAATCTAATCTTGTCAAAAATGAAAATTTCATATTAAAAGAATCAGGAGCCTTAGTATTTTGTATTTATCATGATCTGCAAATCTTTATTTCATAATCTTTATTAGAATGAAGCTTTTTTAAAAAGTGGGGATGCAATTTGTACTGAACTTTTCAAAAAAAAAAATTTATGCTTGTTAATTCTGCATGAATAAAAAGCCAAAGGAGAAAATGCTTTTACATTCATTAACTATTTCCTGTTTTATTTTCTAAAATATTTTTCTTTCATTTTTGGATAACTGAAATCTACTTTTATATTCAGAGAAATCTGTAAATATTATTTTATTAACTGGCAAATTGAAATTCTGGTAGCTTATAGTCCAAGAGCCGACAACACAAAAACCTACGTTACTAAGCACAAGAAAAAAAAAATTATTTTGTGGAAGAGTAGACGTAGGGGAGTCTAATGATCCATGTCCGCCGGAAGTGAAGTGGTGCATAAGCCAAAAATTAATATCACCAGTGGTTGACTCGTAGGTTTATCATTGTGTTTGTCCTTCAAACAAAGGTATGAAAACATGGACGATAGTTGTAGGACAAACAAAATGATAAACCTACGAGTCAACTACTGGTGGTATTAATTTTTGGCTTATGCACAACTTCACTTTGGGCAGACATGAATCCATACCTGCCAACTGCTACGAAAAAATCGTAGTTGCTACGATTTGGACCTATAAACTATGATGCTACGAAAATCGGTCTTAAACTACAATTTTTTGCAAAATATACACAAATGCGTTTTTTGTTTCTAGTTGCAATTTTTATCCCACGCAGCATATTTTTCAGGAGTGATTCTGTTCCGAAATTTCCAAAATTTCAAAGTAGTCATTTCCGGAAGTTTTAAAAAAATGGTCATTAGTCCGAAAATTCAGATATTAAAAAATGCTCATGGGGGAAAAAAATCTGGGCTGCAAAACAAACTTCATAAAACCATGGGCATAAAACCTCTTTATGTATATTAACCATGAGTGAATCGTGTTTCTGTAAATATTTATACAGGAATTCCCTTCCTTAGAAACAGGGGTGCCATTTTAAGAATTTCTGGATGGAAGAGTTGGTTCTTTGAGGGGCAAGGTTTGAAATAGTGTGCAAAATCGCATGATTTGCACACTGAAAAGGAGAGTTCTGCATAAAGAAAAATGTTGTGCAGTATTTCCCCCTGTAAATTCTTCCACAGACCTATGATCCTTTTGCGAGTATATTTTGAAATTTCTTGAACATCTGCAAATTTTTTTTTCTTTTATGGAATTTCCCCAAATTAATTCATGAATCGATCGCGAAAAAAAATTGAGAATTTATTCAAATGATTGTGTAAAAATATCGGGTATTTCGTCAAAGGTCTCAGAAACAAATAGGGATTATCTTCAGTTGGTCGCTGAATAAATTGCCAATTTCGTTAAGAGTTCAGAAAGAAATTGCGAATTTCATCAAAAAATTGTGCAAAATATCACGAATTTCGTTAAACTATCGAGGGAAAAATATTGCAATTTTCGCCAAAAGTTTGTGGAAACAAGTAGTGAATTTTGTGAATTGGTCGCGAAAAGATATTGAAAATTTTGCCGATCAGTTGCAATAAACTATCGCTAATTTCGGCAAATGACCGTGTTAAAATATTAATTTCATCAATTGGTTGCAGAAGAAAATATATTTCGCCAAAGGATCGTGGTAGAAACGTGAATTTTGTCAAAATATCTCCGAAACAAAAGATAAATTTCACCGAAAGATCATGGAAAGAAAACACTTATTTCGTCAAAGGATCGTAGTAAAAAACGCAAAATTCGTTAAAGGACTACGGTAAAAAAGGTGAATTTCGTCAAAAGTTCGTGGTAAATAGTGCGGATTTCTACAAAGAATCGTGATAGAAAAATGTGAATTATGATTTTTGAAACAAAAATTGTGAATTTTCTTAAATTGATCGTGGGGGAAAAATCACGAATTTCCTCAGAATTTACTTCACTGGGCTAAAAAATTGGAACCAGGCTCCTTTTACAAATGAAGAAGAAAAAAAAAAAATAACGCTTCGAAACGAGAAGAAACTCTAAAAATCATATAAAAATTTTCAGAGGAAAAAGATTACTACATTGAGTTGCCTAAAGACTAAAACCTTATTCCTTTTACGAATGTCAAAAGATAGCTGCAAAACACGAAAAAACAACCAACCAACCTCCAAATTAATGTAAATTTTGTGTGCTACGATTTCTCATTTTCAAAGGTTGGCAGGTCTGTGAATCATTAGATTCCCCTACTTCTACTCTCCCATAAAATAAAGTTTTTTCTTGTGCTTGATAACATAGGTGTTTGTGCTGTCGGCTCTTGGACTGTTAGTTGTTAATCACATCATGCTACAGGTCGAGTTCAACTCCAGGCTTGGGTGTTGTTCACTCAGCCTTTCATCCCTCCAGGATCGATAAAATGTGTACCAAGCTTGCTTGGTGACTAAGCACTGAGTGTCCTGCATTGGGCTGATCACCTGGCTGGGATATACGCTGTATAACACTTAAAGTCCCATGGTCTAGTAAACAGGGTTGGGCACTTTAAGCCAAGATACTTAATGGATTTTAGTGCAGCAGAGTTTAGAGTTTAGTTTAACTGCAAATCTCATTCAAACAACCTATTATTTACATTCAAAAATCGTTACAGAAATTAATTCAACTTGAAGATTTCCAATAATTTTATATATATATATATATATATATTAATTGTATTTAAAGAAAAAAAAAAAAACCTTCAGCTGCTAAATACAGGAGTTTGCTCCAGAATAAAACAAAGATCAGAAGGACAAAAAAATGTCACTTTGTCAACCTCTCTATGCAACTGCTTGTCAAAGGGGTATATCTAATTGTAATCTGTATCATAAACAATCAGGTTTTTAAGATTCGCTAAAGTAATGCACTTTAAACTTTTCATATATTTACCTGTTGATTATACACTATCTATACACAAACATCACAATCTCTATATCCTACCTAAAGTACTCCTGTTATTATTTATTATCAAACTTTATTTATAGCTCAATATTCACTACTTGTTCGTTATAGATATTACAGAAAATCAATTAGTTTAGAAAATTATTCTAATAAGAAATAAATATGGCTAAAAAAATGTTTTTTGTTAATAGATTGAAAATTGATATTTGAATACTTTAAATTTTTGATTTGTATTTAAGGAAAAAAAAGGGGGGGGGGGGGAAGAGGTTCTTTTTTTCCTCTCCTTCAAAAAGCTTCTCTTTTTTTATTATGAATATGTGATTAAATATGGTAGAAAAAAAAATACTCTTTTGGATTATCCTTTAAATTGAAATTAAGATTTTATATATATACTTTTCATTTTAATGTGATCCACCAAGTTAAAATGAAAATTGATTATCGTTCTTGCTAATTTATTTTATCAGCCAGCGCTTCAATTACAATCAACATTAATTGAAAATGATTGTTGATTATTGAAAATGTGCATGTGAAAATGCATTTTATATGCATGGTTATAATTTAATTATAAAATTGCACAATGTTTTATGTACTTTAATAATTAAGCATTGTAGTTTTACCCAACAGCATGTTGTACTGTATTTTCTAACATAACTCTTATCCACAAATGCTGCATGTAGGAGATTCCTCGAATTCTGACATAACTGAAGTAATCAAGGGCTATTTAAAAGAAATAGAAGAATTAAGGTAATGTCAAGTTTGCCTGATGTTTTTTGCTTTTAATAACTTTTGTGTACATGTTTTAACATCTAATCATTTATAATTAATCAGTTGTGTGGCAAAAGTTCTTCAGGCAGTTGTTTGTAAAATTTTGTACCATAATATTTATTAACTCTCTATTATCCAAATTCCACATATTAAAATATTTTTCAGATGAATAATTTCTTTTAAATTCAAGAAAGCTTGTATATTTTGGCTAAAAGAAAACACATATAATAATTTTACAGACAGAAAAGTTTTAAGTCAATCTTGTTCAGATGGTTATTAAGTGAAGTTGTTAAGGGGACAACAACTCTTGTGAAATTCTATTAGAAAACAGTTGATATTAAGGTAACTTTTTTTCTGTAACTATTGAAGCAATTTTAATGTTTTTTAAAAATAGTTTTAGTAGTAACTGATCTATAAATTGGTCATTTAGCAAGAAATAAATGTAAAAAATTCAATATTTATAAAAACTAAGAACCTGTTGTTGCTCTTTTTAATTAATGCTGCTAAAAAGGAAAAGATTTTTTCAAAAGAACAAAACAAATAAAATACAGCTAATTTTATTATTATTATTATTGAAATCCCTTCAGTAGTTCCTGAAAGAAAGGTATGTCAACATTAGTTCTTTCCCATAGCATTTCGCAATGCCTGCTGCTGACTCCTTAACACAAAAAATAAAAAAGGATTGTGACCTGGTCACAATGGCCAAAATAATACAAAAAAGAATTAATATGCACACTATTATTTGTAAGACCAGAAATATTTAAAAAAGGGCTTTTAAGAACTAGAAAAATCATTTTTATTTATTGGCTTTAGAAAAGTAATCAAATATTCATTTTATGTATGTCAGATTTATTGCAGTTCTTTTATGTTTTCTAATGTGGGGAATTAGTCTTATATGCCTTATGTAGCATAAGAAAAAAAGTATTAAAACACAATAAAAAAATTCTTAGTAAATATTAAAACTTGCCATAAAAAACTCCAAATAAATAAAAATACTTATCCATTTTTAGTTCTGTTTGAAAGTAACCTAAACTGAGTTGAATGGTTAGTTTTTTTATTCTTTGAAAATAATGGATATATATATAATATGATTCCTATTTACACACAGCTAAAAACTATGTAGAATGGTATAGCTTTCATCTAGGTATTAAATATCATACTTTTTATTTCATTAAAAATAATTTTTTTGGCTATATTTTTGAGATTTATTAACTACATGAGTTATTAAAAAACTTTGTCATTTGATATGTAGATATTTTATGGCATGTACTCAATAATGAGGTAATGAACAACCAATCTAGCTCTCACAGTTACTGTTACAGTGATAGTTTCAGAAATTTCAAATAGTAATACACAATTTATTTTTATTTATTACAAAATGATCTATCTTTTCACTATTAAAAATCATGAATGGTGTTGCCATGAATGGTGTTGCACTCTTCCTTAGTCCACACGATGATGATTTTTCCCAGATCCGCGATCACCGCTCATACAGACTTTGAAAAATGTTTGAGAAGGATTATAAAAAAAAATGCTAAACTTACTCAATAATATTAAAGAACAAATTATTTACATAGAAACAAAACATTTATATTTAAGAGCTCAGATGTAGAAGATCTGGTCTGATACTAAGTTATATATTAAATACTCTCTACATACTGGGTCAACTTATTAAAATACATTACTTCCTTCTCACCTTGCAGTATCACATTAGGCTTATCGGATTACCCACAGGACCTCCGTTGCATCAATTTTCTCTGCACAGGAGCAAAGCCTTTTCCTGGAACCCACTACACTCAACAGCCGAAAACTCAACCAAATGCCTTCCAACTTCACTCCTCAAGGTTTTTTTCCAGGACTCCTCATTTCTCTCTCAGCAATTCCTTCCAAACCCAACCTACAGGGTTTCCTCTATGCAAACAAGGGACACCTTGTGTAAAAAATAACTACAAACAAAATAAAAATTTTGGGCAGAAAAAATTATGCAATTGCCCCCCCCCCCCCCTTCCAACACACATACACAATGTGAAACAAAAATTATTTACAAGGTAACAAATCAAAAAGAGAAATTAAACTGTTTTCAATTTTCAGTGTCAGTGCCATGGTGCAACAAAGGCAATTAAAGTGATCCTCTCAGTTCTAGTTTCAGAAAAACTGGTAGACTGGCCATCAAAAATGTTTTTCTATACTACTCTAATATATTAATTTAAATAATAATGTTATGCACTAGCAATTACGAAGTATAATGCATAGTGCATTTATGCGAATTTTACTCTGAGTTATAGTGATCAATGAATAAAAAAGGGCACAGCTCAACAGCTCTGCCTGTTGAATATTTAAATACAAAATTGGACCAACCAACCATATATTTGAATCGTATTTTTAATTAACTTCAAATATAAAATTTTGTGCATTTCTACCCAATAGAAACTGAGATGCTGCTGTAATGTTCATCACATAAAATGCAGCATAGCAGCACCCCTAATTGAATGGAAAAAGTCAAAATTGAGTCAACCACAGACTTCTCATGTAAGTAGACCCCAATTCGGCAACCTTGACACCTACATCTCTGCACTCCGTCACGTGATGGAGGGCAGAGATGCACGCCAAACCGGTTTTACTTCTGACAAAAGCTTCTCCGAATCTCTCTCCGGAACCTTGAGTTGGCTGAGAATGAAATCCGAAAGTTGCCAATAAAGGGATCACTGCCAAAAAAGACATCCTTTTGGCAATGAAAAAGCAATAACATGTTGGATTCAAAATCTGGCTGAAAGAACAATAGGATTTGGACGCTACTCCTGTCTTTCCTCTGAGGAGTCAAGATAATTTTTTATAAATATTTTAAATAATATAGTTGATAAAATTCCATCCTATGGATGCTGAGATACAGCTATCATGTAAATCCTGGAAAGCATAGCTTAGTAGCGCCCCCTGTGGAATGAACAAAGCCAAAACTGAAATATAATTTTTAATAAATGTCTTACAAATTCAATTTGTGTAATACATTCCCATAGATACTGAGATGTAGCTAAAATGGAAATCATGACAGGTACAGTACAGGAGCACTACCTCTTGGGTTATGTGCACTAAAATTTAATCAGTATCTACTTAATGCCAGGGTCTAACTAAATGTGAAGTTTGATGAAATTCCATCCCATATGCACCGAAATATAGCTGTTGGAAATCATGCAAAATACAGCACACCACATGTTGGGCAATATACATCAAAAGCTAATCAGCATCTATTCATGTCCAATAGAATCTAGTTTTATGATCATGTCCAGTTTTATGAAATTCCATACATTAGTTTTTGAAATATACATATCACGGATCCATGAAAGATGTAGCATAGCAGTGCTACCTGTTGGGCAGTATACACCTGGACATCAGCACCATTCATGTCAAGATCTAAATAAATATAAAGTTTTATGAAATACTGTACATTACTTCTTGAGATAGGGTGGCCACAAAAATTGTGCCCCTAACAGACATTTTCTAAAAATAGTCAAATGTGTCAGGACATCTCAAAATTTGTGTAAATCAATCAAAAAATGGAAGTCAAAAATTTTTGAGATTCGAATACTTTTTTTTCTTATGTGTATAGCAGAAACTAAAAATTTCAAACTTGTTCTTCTTAATTTTGAACTGTATTAAACAAACTTTGAATAATATTGAATATTTTCCCTGTACCTTAAAAGTATGTTTGTGATTCTATCATATTACTATCTAAAAAAAAAAATCACAATTTTTGATCTTTGACGTTTTATGAATAAGTGTGCATAATGTCTAATGCAATTTTGAGCTCAAAGAAATTGCTAAATATAACGTTCTACCTTAACAGACAAACACCACTTTGGCATGCAGAAATTTTAGTGATTTCAAGAATATATTTTAAGAAAGTGTTTATAAAAATCCATTTGTACTAAATTATTGTCCATATATTAAACTGTTCTATAAAAAAACTTCTTAGATAGTTGATGTATTGAAAAATGATGGCTTGACAGCAGGTAAGTGGGGTTGCTTCGAAAAAAGAGTCAAGTAGTGGAAACGATAACTCGTTGTAAACTTAACCTAGAACGATAAGACAAAAAAATCAGTTTTTATTAGTCCAAAAGCTAGTGAAATATGTAGTTTTAAACAATAGGCATTTTTAGTAAATTTGTATCATTTTAAAGTAAAATGAAAATTTTCAACGAAAAATTTCATTATTTAATATTACACATAAAAGTGACATATAAATATTTCGAAAAAATACCATGTATTACTAGAAAAAAACAATTTTAAAAAAATCAAGTTCATTGATTGAAAATTGGTGAAGCTAGTGTCCCCTAATTTTAAAATTGCTGTTCTGAGAGAGGGAGGGTGAGCTTACAATTTTTGTTGCTGTTTACTTGTCTCAAAATTACACTTTCACTTTTGATATTGATTTCCGACTTATAAAATGATTTTCATGTGTTCAAGAAATACTTTAAATTCCCCCTCCCCCCGCAAAAAAAAAAAATGTGGTTTATTCTTTGAGATTTAAAAGAAGTTGAAGGTCTAGCAGCAAAATTCATGCTTGCTGTGCATGAAAAAAATTTTAGTTTCGACCCTGTTAATATTCAATGAAAATTTTGTTTTATTGTTTAGCTGTAGTAAAGTTATGAAATGATGAATTTAATTTCAGCTGCTGAATTCATATTAATGAATTAATTCTTAATTTCAGATAGTAATTTTAGGCAAACAAGTTTGCCAAAATAGATTAAAATTATTTACTTTTCAAAAATATTATTTAGAAGCTTTTGGAGTTTTCCGATTAAAAATATACTAAGCATGTTGTATATGTACAGTATAATATTCAGGGTACAGTATGGGTCTTGTATGTATGTTTTTTTAGCGAGTACCAACTTTCTTTTAGAAGTAAAAAGATTGTTTTTAAAATTCGTTTGAAATTCAAATTTTTTAAATTTAAAATAACTTTGTTTATAGTTTAGTGACTTAAGAAATAGTTAAATTCTGCATTAAAGATAAACAAATGTTAGTATAAAATAAATTGTTTATGAAACCTCTAATAAAAGTATGTTTAAAAAGTGGAATCAGTATTTTCAGATACAGTAACACCTTGTTATATTGTATGAGCCAAGAGACAAGAAATAAGCTTATTATAACTGAAAGTATTAGAAAATTAAAAGATAATCTACAAATAATTGTTTGTCTCCCAATTGTTAGTTCATAAGCATATTACACTTAATAAAATTAACAATAGAGAATTACGTTGACACATACAGCGTGTATCAGAACTGTAAGGGGAAGTAATGCATACACATATCAACACAAACAATTCTTGTATAGAAAATCATGGTCACAATCCATTTATTCATTCGAAAATTTGATGTGTCACATAAAAACAAACCTGTATTTTTGTTCATAAGTGTAACAATAAGGAAGATATTTTAGCGCAATCTTCAACAGAATAAATGAAGTACTTTGGTTTCTGTGAAATATCATGACATGAAAGGGAGTGGTAGAATTGCACTGTAATTTGCTCCGTGACATTGTATGCACTATCGGTTATGTGCCAAATTTTGAAGCATCTGGTTCAGTGTTGTTTGGACACAGATAATGGCTATTTCTAGCACTTCATTTGATTTCATCCCAGTACGTATCACAAAAAAAAAGTATGTGTGAAATTTCAATTAAATATTGTTATTGTTGCAGTTATGAACAAAAAAATGAGCTTGATTTGGAGTGAAATACCCTGTCTGTTTCATTGAATAAGTGGGTTGAGATTCTGATTTCTCATATAAAAAGTATTTGTCTTGACATGCATTATCATGCCTTACGATTTTGATGACCAGTTCAGATACACTTTGTATAAAGTTACTTAAAAAGTGTAGCTACGTAAGAACTTATTTTTGGGAGAGACATGAAAAAGAGCATGTCAAATGAAAGATGTGAAGGAGGACTACTGTACTTCATTTTTCTAGGGAGAAGAAAGTATTTCATGATATGTTCTGTTTGTTAATTTTATTAGGATTTGAATATATTTCTCTCAAACTTATTTATATTGTGTACTAATTTTAGAGTGAAGTTGATGGAGTCTGAAGAAACTTGTTCTCAATTGCGAAAACAAAATGCTAAACTTTTTAATCAGGCAAGGTTGAGTACATCACTCAATAGCTCTTTATTGATGGAGGAACATATATTTGATATCACACCAAATACTCCTTCAACGTTAGAATTGATAAATGAAGCTAAAGAGGAAATCAAGCAACTGACAAAACAAGCAAAAGCTATTAAACGGTTAGTGGTTTCCATTCTTTTAGCATTTCTTTTTCTATAAATTTTGCTTTATGTTATTTCTTTTACTATCATTTTAACTCTTCCAATGATAGAAGACAATCACTGGTTATGTATTACGTCTGTAGTAATTAATGATATTATTTCTAAAATCTTTATGCATATAATATTTATTAATTTTTAACACATTTTAAGTTATTGGTATTTTTTTGTATTCCTTAAAATTATTGCAATTAATCACCTGTCTTGAACATTTGTTTTCACTTCCAGTAAAAGAAAAATATTTAAATATTTCATTGGTTATGTAATATTTTGCTTTTGTTTTGTATAAAAATTAAATTTCTTCAGCTACTCTGATACATTTAAGATGAGATTTCTCACACATTTACTTTCTCCAAATGAAAGATGACAAGTCTAAGTCATCATTCAAGTGAAAAAAATCTCAACATGTATATTCATGTATATATATTGTTTAATTTATTGTGTAACTAGCAAACCTGCCCAACATTTCCAGTGCAACAAAAAAGGGTTTTAGGTCCATGGGTTTTTGTATTTCCATTCGGGCTTCAAGGAGGGCAATTTAAAACAGGGGAAAAAACCAGAAAATATGATAATGGCCTCCAGAAAAATTTTTTTAAATGTTATATAATTTTTTTTTTTTTTTTTTTTTTTTTTTTTTAATGAAAAGTACCAGCGATAACAGAAAGAAAACTTAAATATGTGGATTCCCCCCCCCCCCCCCCCCGATCTCGGCTACAGAGATGGCAACTTGAAATTGCAGAAAATACAATTCTGCCAACTATTACACAACACACTACTTATGGAAGCTCTAGTCTGTTTCTACTATACACTACACATTGTTTACTGGAAACTACACTCTACTTTTTTAACGAGATATACTCTTGTCATATTCTTGATTTTAATTTCTCAACATATATAAATTTCCTATTACAAATTTTATTATCTCTCTATTCTAAAAAAAAGTAACTACCGCTGTCACCGCCGCCGCCGGTTTTGATTTTTTTGCGACCGGAGGTCTTTCTTCGTTAATATTAAGAAAAATAATGCATACAAAAATATGAAAATCGGTAGTATTATACAGAAATGTTTGATAAACACGCTGATGCAGACAGTTTTCAAATCGAAGCATTATTTTAAGAAATATTTAATGCTGAAGTCGGACAAAATCGTTCCACTAAAAAGGTTTTATAGGAGCAAAAACTATTTATGGGAATTTAATCATTTTTAGATCATTTTATACGTTTGAAGTTCCCGGTGTGCAGATTATGTTTCTTTTTTTAATTTGGCTAATTTTTTGAGGTTTTATTTCTATTTTAAATTCAAATTTTCAGCATTTCTAGAGATATTTTTTACAGATTTTAGAAAGTCATATTAATTTAAACTGTTGCCAACTGTATAAACAGCGAAAACAATAAGGTTTGCTTAAAATATATATATATATATTTATACGTGTAATAAATTAAAAATTTATTTACACGTGACTATTATAAAACATTTGGAATTAGAATTGAATAATTATGTACAAAAAGCAGGAACTTATTAAAAATTACGTCATAAAAACTATAATTACACGTGAATTTTAAGAGAGAAAGGAATTTGTAAAATAATAAATTTATTAACATGCGTTAGAAGTCTTAAATAGGAGAAATTACGTCACATTACAGTTATTACATAAAATGAACACAAAATAATATTGCAAAACGGTTTAAATTTAGAAATTGCACTAGACATTTATTTGATATTTTGAGAGGATACTTTTCAACTATTTTTCTTAGGAAAGCGCAAATAATATTTCATTTCTAACACAAGTATTTTCACGTGAATATTAAAAAGAGAAAGAATAGTTTGGTCAAAATTACGTCAGATTAAAAACGATTAATTTAAAATGTCTCATTTAAAAGAACTTTCTTTTCGCTTTGTTAAAAAATACCGGGAGACAAAGATTCTGTTTACTTAATTCCTTTTATATTAGCTGATTTTGAAATGTTGTTACATGTGTCTACGTCATCAAGTTATTTTTATTTCGACGTTTTATTTGTATTTTTATTAATGTTGTACTAATTTATTTGTTCTTTCGTTATTTAAAATAAAAATTATGTCAATTAGTATAATTTGGCGAGTGGTTTGGCGATTTATCTAATTTGGCGAAATTAGTCGACGGGATAATCAAGTAGTACCGCAGCGGATTTGGCGTTAAAATTTCCCCAATCAAAGAGAAATGAATAGAAATCCGTTTATAGGGAGATCAACACTGTTTTTTAAATTATAATTCAATCTTTCGAAATCTTTTTAAAGCCGATCACATTAGCGTGCATTTAGAGTCTGCAGTGTCTGGACGGGGGTTGGCGAGCGTAGCTCGTAGGGGGCCGAGCCCCTTAGTGATTAAAAAAAAGTGTATTGTGCAGTTCTTTCTATACTGTATGAAATATTTTAAATAAAAATATTGGATTGATATTTTTGTTCAAATTTTTATCTTGTGATATTAAATATGGATAATTTATTTAACTTAAGATGATGATTTCAAATTAGAAAAAAAAAAAATAATAGTGAAGTTATACATATTTGTATAAGGCTTTTGTATTTTTATCAGTGAAATTTTTCTTTGTGCATTGTGCAAGCTTAATGTTTAATACTTTAATGAGTTTAATAAATAACAGTTCAATTTAATTGTATTATATTTTAGATTTTCCTACTTTGAGTGTTTATAGTATTAGTTATATCTTTGAATTATACATTTTGTGAGCTTGAACTACATATTAATATCCTTAAAAGTTGCCAGCCCTGAAAATATGTAAACCTCCAAAAAATATATATTTTTAAATAACAAGTATTATTACATTTTAAACAAAAGGTACAATTAAAATCAGGAAAGTGCCATCTAAAAGTAGTTTTTTACTCAGTCTGGTGTCCAGGGATTGGGAGTTAAAAATGCATTAAAGACTAAAACTGTAAAAATGAGCTTCAGAAAATTATTTTTTTGAAATAGTAAAAATTCATGATTAATGAAAAGTACCATCAGTGCCAGAAAGGTATTGTGAACATGGACATTTTTTTTTCTTTTTTTTTTTTCGTAATTCCATATGCGTCATGATTTTAAAATGCAGAAAGCATTTACCTCTGCGCTTGAATAACTATGTTTTCTCTGGACATGTGTGGAAGCAATCATAACACCAGTGAATTCCAGAAAATTGAAGCTCTTTTTAATAGCATTAAATGAACGTTTTTAATATCTTGTCTAGTTATAAACAAGTTGGAAATTGCTCGTCAAATGTGGCAAATGAGGTGCGTTCGTACTATAACTAGTTTTATAATTATTTTTTGCACCCCATATTGTACTGAATGTATAATTTTTTGCACTTTATAAGGTGCATAGTCTGTAACATTAAAATGCACTTCCAATAATATTTTCCCCATTCCCCGTAATGTAACGGAACACTTTTGACTGTCCCTGTAATTAAATTATACATCCGATTTTCATAAAATTTGAAATGGCTCGACAAAATTTTGCAACAGTTATATATTTAAAGTTTCAGACCATTCGGAAGGCTGTAACATCATTAAAATGCATTTGCAATAATTTTTCCGATTGGCCGTAATGTAAAGAAAAATTTTTGACTGTCCCTGTAATTAAACTATACATCCGATTTTCATAAAATTTGAAATGGCTCGACAAATTTTTGCAACAATCATATGTTTAAATTTTAAAATTTCAGGCCATTCGGTTGGGTAGTTTTTGCTCTGTTACATGTGGACAGACAGACGGACGGACTGAACGACGACTATAGGTGCTACGTATTTATATAATTACGAACGCACCTAAAAAAATGGCAAATCTTAGTCCCTGGTAGGGCTGGGCAATATATCGATAAAAACAATAAAATCAATATAAAATATAAATCGTGATAACGATATCAAAAATCCTATACAACGGTACATCACGATTATCATAATCATGATGTAAACCGCGATTATCATACTTTTTCATTAAACTGCAATCGGCACTTCAACTTCGAGTACTGAAGATTCTATCATTCTAAACCACAGGGCATTTCGATGATCATGATACTAACGGAGGAGTTTCTCTCTGCCTAAACCATGATGATTCCTCAAGACTCTCCCAGCCTCAACTGTGATATTAAATACCGATTAATCAGTTTCGATCATCATGATAAAACCATGATGACTCCTCAAGATTCTCCCAGCTTCAACCATGATATTAAATACCGAATCCTTGGTTTCAGATTATCATGGTACTAACAGTGTGATTTCTCTCAGCTTAAACGGTTTTTAAAAAGGGGAAAAAGTGATAGTTTCGGAGTTCAGATGATAGGGCGATAAATCTGATACAGCTGGTTTTTCTCATGCAGTTGCCGACAGCAAATGAAATTGTTTTTATTTCAATCTGGTATTTAGATGTCAGTGGTGGTAGATGAATATTTGTTCTTTGTTATTGAGCAATATGTGAATCAGGGAGATAAAGAAATAAAATATTACATTTTATTTGCAACAGTGGATTTAATTGAACAAATGAAGTAATACTTCTATAGCAATATTTATTAATGTTTATTCCAGGTTCTTTTTTTTTTTAAATGCAGATATTTTTACTTCTGTGAAGCTCGTTATTTTTCTTCTGGCAGTTTCTTTTAAAAATTGACATCTGTGTGACATATGTGAATATTTGGCATTTACTGCCTCTATCATCGTTTGTTTGCGGGGAGTGGGAGAGAATAATTAGATGTCACTATTTATTTAATGTCACTAGAATTCAAAAAAACAAACAGGGCAGAAAAATTAAACAGTTAAAATTTGTGCACTAACAAACAAAAGAGAGACATAAATTGCTCTCTCTGTGTGTGTGTGTGGGGGGGGGGGGGGGGGTAGTTTTTTTTTTCTTCATTTAGCAGACATTGGTTGAAATGCAGGAGATTCTCATCAAAGTTCCCTGATTGTACAAGCATAAGAAGTAGTCTTAAAGGTTAGGAAAAAAAATATTTTTTAATTCAGAATTTTTGAAATTTAAATTCTTAGGGCTGTTCTCAAAAAAATATTATTTCCCGCAAAAATTTCTGGCACATTCGTGGATTTTTTAAATGTAATAGGAAGAAATTAGTTGAAAGGGGCAGTAACTCATGAAAATCCTGATCCACTACTGCATAAAGTTATTTAACCCTTTGCACTCCGTTGTTGCCACTGCGGCGACACCATCTTTCCTTTCAAAATTTGTTTTTGGCACCTGTAATAAAGGATAATAAAATTTTCCTTTTTAAATTAGAGTATTTTTGAAGTTGTGTACTTGAAGGAAACTTCTTTTTTAAAAAAATGGGGCCGACTGAATAAAATTTGTGTAAGAGACACCGGAATCCAAAGGGTTAATTATTGTGCTTCATGTACACAGCATACATGGACGACGGAAGAACGAAATCAAAAGGAAGGGGAATTTTGAAACACATTCGATTGATTCGCAGCATACGCAGAATTTTATTTTTTCCTTCTTTATTTCATTTTTACATTCCTTTTTTTTTTTTTTTTTTTTTTTTTTTAAGTAAACTAAGAGTTTTTTGTTGAAGACGCCGACACATAGTAAGACAATTTTAAACATAACAGCACAAAAACAATATAAATATTATTTAACAATTATAAAACATAAACAATTCAAAAATTGACTTTAACCAAATTTATTATTTTTCACTCTCTGTTAACAAAATTTTTTTTTAGTTCTTTTACTTTCTACTATCTTTACAAGAAGAAATCATTGGATTCATGAATATTTTGCCATCTGGGTTTCGAAGGATTTATATGTTTAGAAAGTCTTGAACACAATTTGACTATTTTTAGAAAATGTTTGTCTGTCTGTCTGTAACACAAATTTTGTAGGCGCTCTATCTCAAGAACTAATGCATGGAATTTAACAAAATTTTAGATTCTTTTATATCTTGCTATAAATTAGTGTAAATTACTTGACAGGCAGTGCTGCTATGCTGCATTTTTTATGATATCCGCAATTATTCTATCTCAAAAACTAATGCATGGATTTTTGTCAAATTTCAAATTCAGTTATAACTTCTAAATTGGTGCTGATTAGTTCTTGGTGTAAATGGCCCAACAGGTGGCACTGCTATCTTTGTGTTCTCACGATTTTCACAATAGCTCTGTCTGAAGAACTAATGCACTGATATTTATCAAACTTCAGATTCAGTTAGACGTTGACATAAATTTTACTGATTAGGGTTTGATGTTTATAAGCCCATAAGTGGTGCTGTTATGTTGCATTTTTCACAATTTCCGCTATAGCTTCTCAAGAACTATCGCATGTATTTTCATAACATTTCAAATTCAGTCAGACGTTGACATAACTTGTTGCTGATTAAGTTTCAGTGTTAATCGCCTAATAGGTGGCAATGCTATGCTACATTTTTCACGATTTTAGCGATAGCTGTATCTCAAAAACTAATGCATGAATTTTAATCAAACACCATATTCTGTTACGGTTTCACATAAGTAGATCCCTTTTAGGCTTGGCTGTATACTAGAGATGAGCCGGGCCTGAGAGCCCGGGCCCGACACGGGCTCGGGCTCTATTTTCATACCAGCCTTCGGGCTCGGATGGGATTGGGCTCATTTTTTTAACCTGAAAATTTTATTTATTCCCGTGTGGAAAAAAACTTAAAAAAATATAAGAAGTAATATCTTAATATATAATATTTAATCATCAAAATTTCTTGTGTTCCCTATATTATTAAGTTAATGCTTTTTAAGGTGTGTTAATATCAAAAATTTATTTATTTTTCTAAAATAAATTCAGTATTCTTTATTTTTTATCTCTCTTAACAAGCTTTTATTCTTGCAAAAGTTATTTAATTACTCCATTCATAATAATCATTAATCTTTCAGTTTCCTGTGGTTTCAATAAATAAATGAGGCATCTATCTATTATCACTTACTTCTCGTCCTCATGAGGCAGACTGGGTTGAAAATTACATTTTCTATAAGCAATCATTTTGATGTTATTTTCATCAGAATGATAAATATGATGTATCAATCAGTAACTGTTTAGGTTATTGCACAAAAGAAAAGCAAATGATCAAAAAAAAATTTTTATTTATTGGTGAACAGAAATAAAAGTGTTAGTGAGGGTGATAAAGTTGATTTATTTTCATTTTATTTATTATTATTATTATTATTATTTTTTTGGCTTTGTTTTGTTAACAGTTGATAATTTGGTAAACATTAAAAGAAATATCTATTAGTTGTATTGTTGTATAACAGATAAAACGGACATTAACGTGTAATGAGAATGTTTTTAATGGGAAGGAAGTTTCAGTTAAATATATTTGTGAAAGAAGAATTTTGCTTTTAAATTGGGTATAATTAATTATATGTGATGATTGATTAATGTTACAACAACATCACAGCTATTTAAAAAGAAATTTGCAATATTTGCAGATTTATATCATTCACGCTAAGGCGGCAAGACAAATAAATAGTAGGATATTTTAAATTGGATCGTTTACTTTTTTCGCCTAAATTGTCAAATAATAAAATAATCTCTTCTGTTATTAGTCAATGAGCATTATAATCGATCAGTGTTTTCTCTTATCCTATAAAAAGCATCGGATCTTTCAGATAACTTTGTTGAACTTTTCATTTAAGCTGATTTTCAAGAACACGAGAATTACGAAAGATGTACACATTTTATAGGAAATGGAAAAACGTTGCTCGATTCTTCGTCATATAAATCGTAATTTCTGCAAATTTCATTCATTCACTTATTTTTAAAATGCACTTCGTTAATGTTTCCGTCAGATTTGCTTGTTGTGAGAGAAAAGCATGAGAATCTGTTTAGGGACTTATCTTTTGATGAGATTAAATGTAAATGTCATAAAATTAATTATGTGCTAATTGATTAACAGTTATCGTAATATACGAATTTGTAAAACAAAATGAGATATTACATTTAGAACAACTTTCATGCAATTTTTATTAAACTTTTTTTTCAGTTTACATTTTCGGTATCGGACTCGGGCAGGCTCGGGCGAGCTCGGATTTAAAATTGTCGGCCGCGGGTGGGCCCGGGCTTCGAAAAGTTAGCCCGAACTCATCTCTAGTGTATACTGTCCAACAGGTGTTGCTTTTATTATTTTTGGATTAGGAATTTTAATTACAGACATCTAATAAGGTTGATGCTGAAATTCAATGATTTGTTTGAAAGATGCGATGCTTAATAATGTCTTTTAAATGCATACAATTTAGTGAACCTATATCTTTAGAATATTCATGAGGGGCATAGATTATTATTTAATTTTTGCACTGTGATAGTAAATTTTGAAGTATTAACATGTGGAGGTTTTTGCCATTGGCACATCCAACTAGTTTCTATTCGCATTTTATTTACATTTGCTCATTTATATATAGTTTTTTATTAATCTATTTGACAATGATATAATTTTCTTTTTATTTTAATCTCTAATAAAATATGTATATTGAAGTTATGCATTATTATGAATGTACATATATTTTTAATATCAATCATTTTATTACTTTATTCCATTTCATACGTTACTTGATATTTTACTTTTTTTGTTCGTATGTCGCAATATCGATATATCAGAATATCATGATATAAAGATACTGATTTATCATGATATTTAATTCTAGACATCGCCCAGGCCTAGTCCCTGGTGCTTTCAAACCAGTTTTCGTCTACCCTTACCTAAATAGACACATGTGACAGATATCCCTAGCCATTGTCAGCAGTCGGACACCACATGCGCACACACACACAATAAAAAAATAAAAAATATTAATATTAGGTTGAGCAAAATGTTCTGGGAAATTTTTAATCTAATAGTTACGAGAATTTATATCGTATATAGGAATACCAATGGTATATCTATAGGAGTTCAGGAATTTCGGCTCCAAAATTCCTATTGAACAGTATGTTTTGCGTGTGTTGATTCGGCATTATTGGAGAAAAGGTCTAACAATTCCGAACAAATGAAGTTGAAGAAGCATGTCAAGAGTTTTTCGATTCCAAAGAGCCGCCATGGTACGTCCAACAAATCCGGAATCTGGAAGAACGATGGCAGAAAGTAGTGGACTATAATGGTCTCTACTTTGAAGAATAGTCTTTGTTGTTAATTTGCGCATAACAACGCAACTTTCACAAATTTCCCAGAACTTTTTGCTCAGCCTAGTAATATGGAAGTGTTAATCACCAGGATCAAATGCTAATGTGCTTTCTTGTTATGTACGTGGATGGTTCAATAATTATTGTCCCTAATGTATATGAAAAATTTGTACTGTGATGGTTGATGTGGAATATCGAAGCCTAATCTCTTAGATGCATATATGCTCAATTTCAGAACTGTAGCTGCTATATTAACATAGTTTTGAAGGGAGGGGTGAAGTTTTAAAGACCTATTTTTGGGGGAGTTTTTAAAAAGGGGGGGGGTGAGAGTGAAATGCTGGTTCGGAGCTTATGAGGCTACATTTGGACAGTGGATGAGATGTGGCTACATCATTATAATCCTGAGTCCAAATGACATTAGTTACATCTCATCCACCGTCACAAATCTAGTCCCATAAGCTAAAAATCAGCCATTCACCCCCACTTCCCCCCTTTTATTCCTCTCTCCAAAACTATGTGAATATAGCAGCAACAGTTCTGAAATTGAGCATATAGGTATTTAAGACATTAGGCTTCGATATTTCACAACAACCATCACAGTACAAATATTTTATATACACTAGGGACAATAATTATTGAACCACCCTTGTATAAATGTGTAAAGGGATGCATATATATATATGTTAGTCCAACAGATATACGATTTATGTATTTTAATACTCCAAAGTCAATTGTACAAGAAAGACATTGTTTCTTTACAATCAGCAATTGGTAAAAAATTCTTTATGTAGCTGCCATTGATGAATTATAATTATGGTATATATCCTTCAAATATCAATATGCCTCTTTAAAGCAAAAATCTGGGTTCATTTCCTTGAGAATATTCATTCAACTGAATAAGCGATTCAATACACCATTCAAAAAGAGTGTATTTGTTCAAGCATAAACATATTAGATTACATGGCAGTGTGTTAATTTGCTTTCTTGGTAACTTAAACTTATTTTGTGATTTTTTTCCCTCAGTTCTAATAATTTCTAATAATTATCTGAAATATATTATCTAAATTGTCTGAAGTACAATATTAACTGTGTTATTAATTTTTGTAATATAAATTAATCTTTTATAAAGCCTGCTTTTTACTAACTTTCTTCTATCTTCAATAGAAGAAAGTACTGTAATCGAGATTTTTTTTCGACTTTCGGTTTTCGACGGATTGACTCGTTTTAGGGGTCAGAGATCCCAAAAAACATGTTTATAGAAAATGTCTGCCTGTCTGTGTGTCCGTCTGTCGCCATTGTACCATCAAAAAGTGTATGAAGTTATGCATAGAATTGAACCAAATTTTTTTAAAAAGTTTTTGGCTATGGCAAGCAGGTCCTCCCTTAATTTGCAAAAAATCTTCTGCTAGGCGGCGCTGTACTAGTGATTTTTGTGCATTTTTAATATTGTACTGTCGAAAAGTGTATGAAATTATGCATAGAATTGAACCAAATTTTTTGTGTATGTTTTTGGCATTAGCAAGAAGATCCTCCCTGAATTTGGAAATATTCTGCCAAAAGGGGGCACTATAATAGCGATTCTTGTCTAATTTTCTTGATTTTTCTTAGTTCTATTGTACACCGGTGGCTCGTGAATTGATGGGAACTTTCCATTCTGATAAGCCGACTATTCGTGAACAGCTGATATACAACAGAATAACGAAAAACTGTCTTTTAATAAATATCATAATCGAGATTAACTTGTTTTACTCCGATTAATGGACCGATGCAGAAATTTAAGATGAAAGTCAAAGTTGATATGGTATTGAACTAATAAAAATGAAATATTGACATTTGTAACAACATTTTGAAATATTAAAATATGAGATAGAAGAAAGTTTTGGGATTGGTACATCCAACTAGTTTTTACGTACTGTTCCACCAAAAAAAAAAAAAAAAAAAAAAAAAAAAAAAAATTGTTTTGTATACAATTGTTTTTAATACTGAAGGGGTTAACTAGCTAAAAAAATTTATATTTATTTAAAAAGGGGGAAGGAGTGTATTTTCTAGAAATATTTTGGTAGAAATGATAATGCAATATTTTATGCATTTACATTTTCAATATTTTTATTATATCCTTTTATTTTATTTATATTGATATAATGAGAAATTGTTTCTGTGGTTTATTTTGTATTCTATTTTTATCTTGGAACTAGTTGGATAACAATCTGATAAATTTCATTTGCATTGCATTAGAGATCTTTTGATTTTGGGAGGAAAGAAATCTAACTTTATTCTAGATTAAAATCTAAAATTACAAAAAATAATTTTTTAAATTATTAATTTTGTTACAAATATTGTAAAATATTAGTTTTGTTCTATGAAAATGTATATTTTTAATGAAGTGATTTTTACAATAGAAAATCTTTTATCCTTTGATTTGGAAATAACTTCTGAATTAGTAGATTAAAAAGTTTCTGAAAAGGGCAATTATTTTAATGCAATGGAATTATATTTGTTTTATGAATTTAAAAGCATGCTTTCTTTTAAATAAATAAATATTATAGATTATGTTCACTTCCAAAAGCATTTCACTTTTACTGCCCTTGAAAACAATCATTTGTTCAAAATAAGGTTTTCTTTGAAATTTCAATAAAAAAAAAAAAAAAAAAGGCATAATGAAATATACTAAATCCTATTCCTCCCCTCTTTTTTTTTATTTTGAAAGAAATAAAAAATTAATACATGAGAAAGAATTTAAATATTGAGTTTTTATTTTTATTTTTTTCAGATTTTTTGCATGTTTTAAGATGTATATTATTCTAAATCAAATGTTTATTTTTATCATGATTATCTATCTTAAACTATCTTGCTATTTATTACTACTTGCAAGATGTAAAATATACTTGTACTGTCTAGAAATATATAATTGTAAGCATTAAAAAAATAAAATAAATGAAAAATTTCTCCCTCAAAATTCTATCTGTTACTGTTAAAGATGCTACAATATTATTAACCATTTTGTAATATTTTGGGGCTTGCATAATTTTTAGGAAATGTAAAACTAACAATATGTATGTATATATATATATATATATATATATATTTTTATTTTTTCAGATTAGAAGAAAATGGTAAAGAATCTAAAGAGAATGGAGAAGATGAAAAAGAGAAAGAAGATTCACCCGAAGTAAGTATTCCTTTATATTTAGAAATAGGATATCTATTTACACTCTTTTATTTAGCTTTGTTTTTGTATGTAAAGATGGAATTTTGTAATAGATTTTTATTCACTTTCTGATACACTAGAAATCTAAAACTTATGCGCACGGTTGCATTTCTGATGGTAATACAACTTTTTAATACTTGTAGAACTTAATTATAAGGCATTTTTCTCTTAGTCAGTGTTACATTTGATCTCGGAGTTAGATTGAATACTAAAAGAAAATTCAAAGCTTTAATACATACAAATTGCTAAGTACACAATTATTTAAACTTGGTAAGTGCAGTAGTACTCAAAATATCACTCCAGTATCACATATGGCCATATCTTAAAATAAAATGAGTCATCGTTATTTGGCAACCAAAAAGTTAAAATTTAATTTTTCTGAAATCAATTTCAATAAACAAAATAAGTAAAAGTTGCCAGAAATTGAAATTAAGGTTGAAAAGGAAAAAATTGAAAATAAACTCACCCCTAGATAAAGAAGACACACATGATGCACAAAATTTGACTCGTATTAATTATTTATTGAAAGCATAAAATTAAATTAGATGGCCAACTCATACAAACTAATAATACAATTAAGTAATTATTTTGCTTTATGTTAATTGGCAGCACCAAAATCACATCAGCCGGTGATCTACAAGAGCTAATAGCATATTTTGTATTTTATTGCTTTGGATATTTTATTAGTATTCTTTAATTATATGTACTGTGTGTGAAATTTTTTCAATTTTAAGTTCAAAGAAGTTGAATGATATGATACAGTTCATGAAAGTTTAATTACGTAATTTTTCGTAATAGTGAGGATTTTTCTCAATTTTAAGTTCAAAGAAGTTCAGTGATATGATAGGTACAGTTTATGAAAGTTTATTTATGTAATTTTTCAGAATAGTGAGGATTGATTTCGGAGTTACTGCGAGGAAAAGCAGCAACAGAAGTAATTGAAATTATTTTGAGATTCATTACTGAAGAAAAAAAGAGATTCTCATTGATTTTCCATTGAAACTTGAAGATGCTAAGCTATAGACATTGCAATTTTCAATACTCCTTTTTAATCATCATACTCAAGTAAAGGTAGTTCTTTTACGTAATTTATTAGAATAATGAGGATGCTCGGGGATTATTGCGAGGAAAATGCAGCAGTAAAAGAAATTGGGGTTATTTTATGAGACTCATTACTGAAGAAAGAAAAGGGATTATCTTTGGTATTCCGTTGAAGCTAGAAGATGCTAAGCTGCGGATAGCGCGATGCTCAATCTGCCCCCTTTCATCCAAAAAAAAAAAAAAATCTGGGGTCAGGCACGAGACCCCTTCCTCAACGACAAACTCAGTTTGAGACTCTTCTGGAACTGACTTGATGACAGAAATCTACCATCTGGAGAAAAAGTTCGTTGAAGGGACGCTAAAACAAAATTGACGAATGAGCATCCAGTAAATGCCCGTTAATGTTTAACAATTGCGCGCTTGCCTTAGCAAACAAAGTTGACAGGCATAAAGATTTTCTGGAACAGAACCAACAATAATGAGCTTCATTGGAACGGTATCTGCCTGTCCCTGCGATCCACAACTCATGGAATGTCTCGGAAGGGCACATGCTTCAAGATGGAGAATAATGCAACTGAAAGTTGTTGTTTACAACTTCAGAAGGGGAAAAAAATGGTGATTTTGTGCATTAAAAACAAGTTGGAAATTGCTCGTCAAACGTGGCAAATGAGGTGCGTTCGTACTATAACTAGTTTTAAAATTATTTTTTGCACCCCATATTGTACTGAATGTATAATTTTTTGCACTTCATAACGTGCATAGTCTGATACATCATTAAAATGCACTTCCAATAATTTTTTCGGAACACTTTTGACTGTCCCTGTAATTAAACTATACATCCGATTTTCCTAAAATTTGAAATAGCTCAACAAAATTTTGCAACAATTATATCTTTAAAATTTCAGATCATTCGGAAGGCTCTAATACCATTAAAATCCACTTGCAATAATTTTTCCCATTGGCCGTAATGTAAAGAAAAACTTTTGACTGTCCCTGTAATTAAACTATACGTCCGATTTTCCTAAAATTTGAAATGGCTCGACAAAATTTTGCAACAATTATATCTTTAAAATTTCAGATCATTCGGAAGGCTCTAATATCATTAAAATCCACTTGCAATAATTTTTCCCATTGGCCGTAATGTAAAGAAAAACTTTTGACTGTCCCTGTAATTAAACTATACATCCGATTTTCATAAAATTTGAAATGGCTTGACAAAATTTTGCAACAATCACATATTTGAAATTTCAGACTATTCGGTTGGGTAGTTTTTGCTCTGTTACATGCGGACAGACGGACGGACTGAACGACGACTATAGGTGCTACGTATTTATATAATTACGAACGCACCTAAAAATGAAGGTACTGGATTTTCAAAAAGGGACTGCAATAAGTAAATTTTTTAATTCAGATATCTCGCTAAGTTATGGTCAAAAATTGATGAAATTTTGGCTGTCAATCTTAGAAGATCTTGCATCTTAGAATCAAATTAATTTGGTTTGGAATTGAAATAAATATTATTAAATAACTTTTAAAAAGTTGATTTTTGGAAGTTAGCCAATATTAGATATGTTATTGAAAGTTATTTTTTGTAAGATATAGTGTTATGTTTACATTTTAAAAACAATCTTTACATTATTAAAATGGTGTTTAAGTGCATATTTTAATGGATATTTCTATAAATAAATATTAAGTTTAAGTTTATCAATGGAATATAAATGATTTAAAAGGTTTTTTTGAGAATTAAGATGTATTTAAGAGTTGTTTTTAGTCATATTCCGTCATAATTACACTTTTAAAAATGATAATTAGATGTTTGTATAAATAAATATAATTTTCGTGTTTATTAATGGAATATAAACGATTTAAAAGAATATTTGGAGTATTGATTTAACTAATTTTTTTAATGTTGTGGTTTACTAATAAAATCTTTAAATAATATAGAAGGGAAATTATTGAATTTAAATAAGGAAAATAATTCAGAAGGCAAATTATTAAGTTTAAATAAGGAAAATGTGTAATAGTCAGTTTCAGGTGATATAAATTTTAGAATATTCTTTATAGTTACAACTGTTACACTGATGAGTTAATTATGCACCAAACCACTCTTGCCAAAATATACCAAATAGCTGCGAAACTGCAACATCAAAATATTTTAAACACTAAAAAAGAGAAAATATAAATAAAAAATAAATTATAATATATTTTTTTAAATGTTCTTTTATCATTTAATAGTTTTAATTAAATTGCAACTGTACCTTGTGAAAACAATTCAGAAATTTTGAATATGTAGTTTAAATAATGTTTTTTCCTCCCGTTGCCGTATCTTTAAAAAAAAAATGACCCTTTTACATAATCATGGTGCACTAAATTAACATTGTAAAGGAAATTTTTTTAAATGTTCTTTTATCATTTAATAGTTTTAATTAAATTGCAACTGTACCTTGTGAAAACAATTCAGAAATTTTGAATATGTAGTTTAAATAATGTTTTTTCCTCCCGTTGCCGTATCTTTAAAAAAAAAATGAGCCTTTTACATAATCATGGTGCACTAAATTAACATTGTAAAGGAAATTTTTTGAAACTACTTGAATTGTAGTCATGAAATTAAGTATGGCTTTTAAGATAAACTTTGAATGTTTATACAGGAATGTTTTTAAAAACAACTTTTTTTTTTTTGTTGCTTTTGTGTTATAATTTACTTAATAAATAATGTAAAGTATAAAAAAAAGGCTTATTTATTGGTATTTTTATTTCATTGTAGGATACATCAACAAAAATGAATGGAGATGCAGAAATGAATGGTCAGTTAGATGATGAAGAAGAGGAGGAAGATGTAGAAGGCAGTTCAGAAGATTCAGATTCTGAAGAAAAAAATTCAAATGGTAGCTACTGTTCTTTATTCAATTTTTATATTGATCCTGAAAATTATTATCAACATACTCTGATTTCACCAGCTGTTTCTTTTGTTTCTACTCTTATTATGCCATATTTTATTAAATATGAGGAAATATTAAAGTTGGCTATTTTTATCACAAATGAAGGGTTAGGGAGATAATGGATCACAAATAGTTAGATGATAGTTATTCACCTTTTTTTTCTTTTATGAGCAACAACATTAATCTTCCTCCTTTATGTAAATCTTCAACTGCTTGTTTCCAAAAGGCTTTCATTGTTCTCCCCCCATTCATACCTGTTGTCAACTGTATTTTTCAACGGATTGCCATTACCTTCAGTTTTGTCATTATCCAAAGTTGCCAAAACAATAAATATTCCTTTGAAGCTATCAGGTAGAACTGTCATCTCAATTTTCACAAAATTTGAACTATCATCTTTTTTTCTCTGTGTTGGTATGTTGGCAGTAACTTAACGCAAAACCAATCTCTGAAAAATTCAAAAAGATTTTTCCTGTTCTACCAAAACTGATAACTTTATTTAAATTCTTCAGTTTTGAATGTGTTAAATGGGTGAGGAAATATCTTTTTAAATTGCCTAAGATATCAGCTCTTATGTTTATTGCGTATTAATATGTATGTTATTTATTTCAGATATATATGACGGAGATCTTGCTCAGCTGACTCATGACATTTCAATGAAACAAAAGTTAATTGAAGCACTTGAACAAAGTCAGCAAAGATTACGGATGATGAAAAAACATTATGAAGAAAAATTGTGGGAACTTGAACAAAAGATTAGAGAAACAGAGAATGAGCGTGATAAAATCCTTGCAAATTTAAGTGGTAAGGTTCATTAATATAAAGTACTTAAGATAAACTACATAACACGTTTTAATCACTGTCTTAATAATCAAAATGTAAAATGAAACATAGTTTGTTATAAATTTCATTTGTTAAATAAATCCTACATGTTACAATAATGAATTTGTTGGCTATAAAATTTTAAAACAAAATTTAGATACTGTATTTTTCAAAATTAGTCACTTATGTAAAATTTAATTTTCTGTCAGTCACACTGTTGAAAAAACAACCCTCCCGCCTTTTTTTTTATCTAATGGATTTATTTTTGTATCATGATAATCAAATATGTTATACAATAATTTTTTCTAGAGGCAAAAGTAAAATTCCCTCGATTAACCAGGAGAATTTTATTTTTCTAAAATTCTTTTATCTTTATATATATATATATATATATATATATTAAAGTGTAATGTGTTCTGCATAGAAGGTTCAAGTAGTGTAGTTTGAACATATTTGACTAAGAGAGTTCTGGTGAAAACAAGGAAAAATGACTTAGATATCGAGAAAGATAAAATTCAAATACTGATTGCCATTGTTTTGTTAAAAGTCTGATACTTGTCTAATCAAAGCAAAAAAAAAAAAGGATTAGCCACTAGTTTTGTCAAAATGTTTTTGCAAGTTGAAAATACAGTAATTGTCACTTAATATATGCATCGTTCACTTGTTCAAAGCAAAAATAATCTCTATTACTGTAGAATTTTGCTTGACAAATCAGCACTTATTAATATTATACTAGCTGGTTTCTCCTGCTATGTTCAGTTTTTCCAAAGAAACTGAATTAATGTTAATTTTTAGCTTTAGGTGAAAATCTTTCCAAATGAACCAAATAGTCTAGTGGCTGCACAAAGACACCTCATCCAGTTCAAGGCTGAAATTCCGTGATTAGATAGAACTCAGCATATTAAATTGTAACTGATCTGCCAAGTTATATATTTATGGAAAGCACCTGCAAATCCGATTTTAATGGTTGATTGGTAGATCCCCATTGCATTTTTCTAATGAAATTCCTGCATCCCTTTCCATGCTAATATGCTATCTGGTGCAGGAATTTCATTGGAAAACTCAATGGGGATCTACTAATAAACTACTAAAATGGGGTTTTCAGGTGATTTCCAACAAGATGTGACTTGTTAAGACCAGTTGCATTTTTAATGTGCTAATTGAGTTCTATACAATCCTGGAATTTCAGTTGTGAACTCGATGAGATCATAGTTTGTACAGCCATTGCCTAGTCAAAAGTTTTCAAATTAACCTAGTATTTGAGACACTAGTGCCTTTGTCAGCACAAACCCGGGAGTGTTATACATGCTCTGGTTTGTTTTTGTAAGCAAGTCACGAATTTGTATCATTTTGTGTTTTTAAATAAAAATATTTCCAAATAAACCTAGTATTGGGAGCTCCCAATGCCTTTGGCATAGAGCGAGCAGTTTGTGTCTGTTACAAGCCCTGCCCTTTGGCAAGGCAAGGGACTTCTGCTATAGTGATTGCTGATTTAATATCTTATATTTAGGTTTTTAGGAAAATTGCTTTGGTAAAATATATTTGTTTTTTCCCACCAGAATGCAGATTTGTTACCCTTTTATGTTACTATGTGGCTACAATTTTAAGTGCAGACTGTGTTTGTTGAGTAGTAGTGCTTTAGGTAATGGTGTTTGGAAAGATGTTAACTTATGATGTTAACTGCTGTTTGTTACTTTCTGTGATCTGCGTTTTGTTAGTCTTGCCAAGCAGGCAAGTGAATAAAGATATTTCAACTGATTACATAGTTATTAATTATCTACATGAACATTATTTTGCCCATTTTCCTGAACTCTGTTACATAGATATAAAATACACTTTCAATTCTGACTAATAGTTCTTGTAGAAAACATAATAGAAAAAACAGCACTCTCTAGTAGCAGGGTCTAGGCCTATGTTAAATTTAATTTCTAACATTTAGATATATTACTTTGAATTCTGACAAATAGTTTAAGAGGAAACTTAAATTAATAAAATATATCCGCTCCTTTAAAATATGTAATTATATCTCCCATGATTGAAAATGTGGAGGTTTTCTCAGAATAATCCAGAAACTAAAAACCTTGGTTTTTCTCATAAAATACCGCTTTAACACTGCATGGAAAAAAAAGAAATCCCCATCCCTTTTTTAAAACATGAAATATTTCTTAGTGTTAAAAAAAAGAAAACCCTGCCTCTTGCTCTATTCATTATTGAAAAATAAATTTAATTTCTGACATATATACTTTTGATTTTGACCAAACACTTCTGAGAAAATTTAAATTATAAAAAATTTGCTCTTGTCTGTCACTCTTTTAAAACTCGAAATAATATCTTACAGTATTGATATTGTGTGTTGAAAACTATAGAGGTTTCACCGGACATCCACCCCACCAGTGACCGAGAGGTTCTGCTCTCGAAGCTGGTAGGCGGGAAGTGCTGGGTTCAAACCCAATCGCGCCCGTCGGCCTAATCGTTTGGAGTTTTCTTCAAACCTTGGATTTCCAAGCATAAATATGGGTTAGGTTCCCTTAGAAAGACCCCCATGAAAGGCACCCCCTCCATTTAGGGCCTATATCCCCCGTGTTGATAATTGGCCGTCATAAACACAACCAACCAATCACCGGACATCTTCTGAAATGAAAAACCCTGTCTCTTCTGCATGCATAAAAGCAATCATTGGTGCAATGGGAGTTATTTAATTAGCCTTCAATGATGGTTTTTAATTATTATCTCAGCTAATTACAGGTGGATTTTTTAGTGAATAAAAAGAATGACATCCTTAAAATTTTTATGTGTTGAATGGCACCATTCTGGACTCTGTGCTTCCAGAGGAGATAATGTTCACACACACATTATCAGATTTGAATAAGATTTGCAGAAAAGATATTTTTTAAATATTTTTCATTTTACTAATTGCCCTTGCTTTCTTTTTATCTAGCCAATAACAAAGATAAAAGATCTGATGAAAAGGTTAAAAAAGTAAAAGAAGATTTTGAAAGTAAACTGAAATCATTACAAGCAGAATTAAGAAAAATGCAAGTTGCTAAAAAGGAACATGCAAAAGTCATGCGGAACCAAGCACAGTATGAAAGACAAGTTCAAACACTGAAGAATGAAGTTGTAGAAATGAAGAAAACTAAAGTAAGTTCATAAAAACCACTTAAAAGCACACAGCTTGAATTATTTATTTTAATTTAACCTTCTGTATAGTCTGAAGGGTTTCTTTACTTTTCATAAAAATAAGTCAGCTTAATTTTTCTTTAATGTGATTGGTGTTTAAATATCTTCATATTCTTAGATATTCACTTTATCTTAGATATTAAATCATAATTGTGTTAAAATTGCCATATTTCCTCACATAATTTACATCCTTGCATAATTTTAGGCTGGCACCTCCTATATTTTAAAGAAAATTTAAGTCAAAATTCACATACTTTTTGCATCCCTTGCATTTTGAGAAAAGTATATAAAAAAAGATTCATATAATTTTCATATAAAGAATATTGGATAATTTGAGTTAATAAAATAGGTTTTCATATTAATTTAACCAAATGTGCTGGCAATTTTCATTTCGTAATCTAATTTAAAGTTAAGTTTCAGTTTCTTTCTGTGTGTCCCACAGAGCAAATTCAATACTTTGTTTCTGGTGGTTTTATTTTTCTTTTGTTTCTGGTGATTTTATTTTTCTTTTCACCGGTATTCCAATAGAGCATATGTATTAAAAGTTACTGAATATTGGATATTCAGAAATTGTCTTAATCTTTCAAATTAAAGCTAAAATCTCAAATTACAATTTTTTAAATAAGTACTTAATCGCTATTTAAAGTTATAAAAAAATATGCTGATCATAAAAATTGAATTTAACTGGAAAAATGAATTTACAAATAATGAATATCCAAAGAAATTAATAATGGCCATAAAAGCACATACAGTGTAGTCTCTCTATAACGAAACTCCATACATCGAATTTCTCTATATAACGAATTTTTAGTAGGAACGGTCTCCTTTTCCCAAGATCTCATTAACCCTTTGGCGGTTAGGGAAACGAGAAGTTTTCGTTTACTTAATTCGCGCAGCATTACAAGTAAACAGTAGTCGAAAGTGGCAGCTGTTTTCCCCAGCCGTTCTTCCGAAAATGTCACCCTTCTCTGGCGATGCCGTAGATAGCTCGCCTCACGCGTTTGAAAAATTACTTAAAGTATTTGTAGTACATAAATAACAGTTTTTACGCACTTTAAAATAATTAATAAATGATTATTATTAATTAGTAATTTATAAATGATCATAATTATAATCAATTATATAAATAATAATAGTTAATTATAAATATTAGACAAATATTAAATTGAAAGGACTAAATAAATACAACTAATGTAAAACTTTATGAAGCATTTAAGTTCAATAACCTAAAAATCTTTTTGTGTGTGATATACTTTAAAACATGGAATTGCACATAATGGGGCATTACAGTCTTTGCAATAAGTACGTGTTTCACGGCGAATTCTTTTACCATTGTCATCATTTTTGTTGCAACATATCACACATCGTCTAGTAGGTTCTTTCTTTTTTTCTGTAGGTGGAATATAATCAGGAAAGTGGCGTGCTGACAATCTTAAAGTGTTCGAAACTGTTTCAGCAGGTTTTGATTTCAAATGTCTGTGAGTGTGATATTTTTCAACAATTCTTTCAGCTAGCTCAATTCTGAATTCCAAATTTGATTTTTTGTTCCCTTTTTTTTTTTTCCACAGCTGAAAAGCATTAAAAATTGTTATGTCCAATAAATAACGAAATATTTTCTTGTAATATTTCCTTTGACGAGATCGAGTTACGTCATAGTATCCAATTTGCTGATCCATGCGATCTACACCGCCCATCGTGTTATTGTAATCTAAAGCAATCTTAGGCTTCTCTATTTCCACGTTTTTCAATTTATTTGGGACTTTTACGATTTCAGGATTATGAATTGAGCTTATAAAATGAACATATTTTTTATCTCTCCATCGCATTATCATCATCTTACCTCTTTGATAGGCAAGTAAGTCTCCCTTTTTAAGCTTTTCTGTTTTCAGTTCCTTCGGTAGATCTTTTCTGTTAGGTCTTAATGTTCCAAAAAAATCAGTTTTAGATTTCAATAAAATTTCCCCTAACTCGGGAGAATTGTAGTAATTATCCATAGTAAGGCAGTATTCTTTGTTTAATAGCGGCTTGGACAATGCCAAAACTACCTGAGTAGAAAACGAACATTCTTTATTTTCTTCAGATATATCTGTGCCTTTACCGACATAAATTATAATAGACCACACGTATCCACTATGAGATTCACATAACATAAACGTTTTGATACCGAATCTGGCCCTTTTAAGTGGTAAGTATTGGATCCAAGAAAGTCTCCCTTTATACAACAATAGACTTTCATCAATACATATGTCTTGTTCGGGTGTATAAACTTCCGAAAATTTTTTCTGTAAGTAATTTAAAACTGTCCATATTTTTATTAGTTTTGGCTGAGGATGAGAAGAATCAGTGTTTTCATTTCTATCAAAATGAATAAATTGCATAATAAGATCAAACCTTCTCGAACTCATGAGGTTAGAAAAACTAGGAGTTTCAATTAACTTTCTTTTTGACCAATACATTCTTACAGTTGGTTTCGTAATTATTCCTTGCAAAATTAATGTTGCAAAAAATACTCTCAATTCATTCGCATTAGTTTCACGCCAATGATGACTTCGGGAATGTTCTTTGCTCTTAAATTTATTTAAATTTTCATCAGCAAAAATGTTGGTTTCAGTAACAATATGATTTACAATCTCATCAGTAAAAAACAGCTCGAAGTACTCTAGTGGGTCAGAAATATTTGTCACGGAAGCTTTCATGCCCACATCGCCAGTAAAACTAAATCGGCTAGGAGCGGGAGAACTTGAATTAATTTTACACCACTGTCGAACACACGAAAAATCTTC
This sequence comes from Maratus speciosus, assembly GCA_963932465.1. Classification (NCBI taxonomy): domain Eukaryota; kingdom Metazoa; phylum Arthropoda; class Arachnida; order Araneae; family Salticidae; genus Maratus; species Maratus speciosus. The sequence goes on from OZ010789.1 coordinate 159,982,769, forward strand.
CTCATCGCTTGAATCGTCTTCTGAGCTTGATATACTGTGAACAAAGTCTTCATCAGACTCGAAACTTGATAAGCTTTCTGTATCACAATCATAATCATCATCATAATTATGTAACTTTCGCTTTTGAGCCATTTTACTTTACAAACACCCTAAAACACGCGCCAAAATACGCATAAGAAGAAGAAGGTAAAAAAAAAAAGACATCCCCCTTCATTATGAAAAGAAATTTATGGGACCCGTACTGCCATCTTTAGGCAGTAAAACTAACTAAATTTCGCGAGTCAGAATCGTTTGTAACATAATCAATGCAGAATAATAACGGTGAACGAGGTCAGCTCGTCAGCGCGCGTTGGGGAAAATTTTCACTACGCGAGTAGGGCTCGTTTCTAACCATTACGGTCAAAATTTTGCCGACGAGCGGAACTCGTTTGCGCGCATTACGAAGCAAGATTCGATTGCGAGCTGAACTCGTTCATAACCGTCAAAGGGTTAAAAACAGCCTCCATATAATGAATTTTTTCATAAAATGCTCTTTATTTATTCAGTTTTAAAAAACTTCCAAATCACATGGAATCAATTTTCCATCACTGACTCCTTATTTATCATTCAGTGCTGAGTTTATCTTACTTTTCTATCTTGAATCTCCTTGTTCTTTATGTCCAACAAATTCATCTCTTCTCCCCACCTCCCTCCAACACACTTTTCAACATCCTTCTTAAAACAGTGTCAATTGGATTGTTACCAGAGTCAGATAATATAGACAAACACACGGATGCCGTTCACAGAAAATTTTCAAGGTTTGTAGACAGTCCCGATGTTTTTTTTTTTTTTACAAATTTCTTCATAAAAAAAAAAAAAAAAAAATTAAGACCTTGGGTGGAGAATCGGTGCGAGGCCTGTCGCAGACTCGTGAGAAGGTCTACAGACTGTTTTTCAACTGGAGGAAAGAAAAAAGTTATCTAGAAATTATTTGCCATGTACCATGGTATAGTATTTTTTGGAAGAAGCGCCGTGGCATATATATTTTTAAAACTTAAAAATATTGTAAGTGCGGTGCTTATGCCGGAACGGCGGGTACAATGCTTTTTTTTTTTCTCCTGCCAGGGCCGGTAGCAGAAACAGTAGCACTGAAGCAGGTGCTGCAGATTATTTTAGGCTTTGCAGATTAATTTATAACAGATTAAAAATAAATTTTGTGTTAAAAAGTAAATGTTGATCTCTTTTAAATAAAGTTTATTTGGAAATTTTAGCGAATGTTTATGCGAGCTCTTGTTTAGCATTTCTCTGCGATTTGCGGTGATTTTGTTACATTCGAAAGGGGCATTCGGTTTTTATATCTTAGTAAATATTATCCTCTTTTCAATAAAGTCTAATTCAGAAAACTGGAGGGTGGTGGTGAGTGCATGTAACATAATGCGGGGGATTGGAAAGAGGACTTTTCATTTTTGCTGTTAGCGGCGATATAGGACTCAAGAGGGGCATGGCATTTTTCTGCAGAAAATTTTTAAGAAACTATTTGAGTTTGCAGACAGTTTTACATTTTATCTAAGTCTGATTACATATAAGAACGGGATCAGAGAGGTAATTGAAGGTGAATGAGATCGAAGTTCATTCAGAAGGTTAAATTAGAAAAATAAACTATCTTTTAATCAAGCCCAACAAGTCTATATTCCTAATATTCCCTGCCAGAAAGCTCCCGAGAATGATGAGTTCTTTTGATCTTATAAGGAGAGGATTTCAAATGGAGGAAAATGTTCCCAATACAATTTTTCATTCCTTGCTACATTGTGAAAATTTTTTCGAGAGAGTAACAATTTTTAAATCAAAATAGCGAAAAATTAGTTTTCTTCGTCTAAAATTAATGCAAGTTTTCCTTATGTGATTTTTATTATGCTTTCAAATAAATGTCTGTTCTCTTTTTTGAAACTGTTTGAAATAATTAAGAAATACAATATTAGGTTAATATTTATAGTTAAACATTTCAAATTCTTAATTAAACACCTCAAAAATAATTTTCGTTCAAAATTTGCACATTAAATAGCAATTTTTACTCATTCTCTATGTAACAAATTTCTCTATATAACGAATTTTTTACTTGAACAATGGATTTCGTTATATAGACTCGACTGTATATACAAAATTTAAGAATTAAAAAAAATACTCAAGAAACTTCAGATATAGACTAAAGTTTCATATTTTTCTTTGTATCAAATGAATTTATATTGGTAATACCATAATGTGAAAAGAAAATCAATATCAATAAAGAATGAACTCACTTTAATCTAACCTTTGAAAGAAATGCACAGTATCCAATAATTGTGTCCATAGTAAACAGTGATTAGGCATATTTTGGCACAGAACATTTATTTTATTTTATTTTATTTTTTTCACATATAAGATCATTAAAGCAAAAAGGCAGCTGAAGATGCTTCACAATTAATTCATAATAATACAAACCACTGTAGATAGAGTATTATTTGGAGTATTATTAAAACATAGTTAGAAAACTAACAATAACATGTTTCACAAAGAGTGTCCATAATAAAACATTTTGAAAGTGTTTGCTATTAATGAAATAACATTTGATTGTTCCGGATTAAAATAATTTAACTATTCTGGAACAATATGATGCAATGCAGAATCTGTTAACAAGTTCCTGACACCCTTTTGTATGAACATCACAAATCCGATTTAATACCATAAATGTGTTTTAGCTGATATCACTACTTTTTATGTATAAATCCACAATCATATCTGTAAACAATATGAGGTATAAATTGTAGATTAACTTTAAAGTTGAAGTAGAAATGTAAGCTAATTTTGCTTTGATATATAGTTATTAACAAAAAATAAAAATCATGAGATAATTGGCAATATCACACAGTGTGAGCAGCAACTTTCTCAATACTCCACTATGAGAATAATATGAGCACGGACAAGTTGAACTTAGATCTTAATGCCCATTCTATCGATGTGCTCTCAAAAGCATCATATGCTTCATACCAAAATGTTCAGTTCTTACTATTTATAAACAAATTGAAGTATAAAAAATTATAGTATTGATGCCCATTTAAGACTCTTGTCCTTTCACGCAAAGACACTCACAAGCTAATGTTAAACCTATGGGAAGATTTTTTTTTTCAAATATCTCGCTTGCATTTCGATATTTTTAAATGATTTTTTTCCATTGGATGTCTGAGGTTGATCTCTACCTTTGCTGTCCTTTCGATATTTGTTGCAGATTTTTTTTTTTTTGAAAATAAGTGTTCTTCTAAAAAAAATTGCTCCCAAAATCAACGAAATAAAAAAGGGCAAATATAGAGATTGACCTTGGGTATCCAATGCAAAAAAGATTATTTAAAAATATTGAAATGCAAATGAGATATTTGAAAAAAAACTTTTCCATAGGTTTAACATTAGCTCACGAGGGTCTTCGCGTGAAAGGACGGGACCCTTAAAGTATCATCATATGTGATGAAAGTTAAAGAATACAAGATAGATAATTTTTTATATTTTGACAATTTTAAGTCCTTATTTGAAGAAAACGATACAATGTTCATTAGAAAAAAAAAATCAGCAAGATCATTACAAATAAAGGAATTAAAAATAGATATTAACAATTTTTATTATAAATTATTTAGCAGGGAAAAAATTTGTTTATTTAAAATGAGAATCACGATTAAAAAGATCTTTGGATAGAAGTGTTTTGATTTAATAATTTGAGACTTAAAAGTAATTGCAATTTTAATTAAGAAATTCATAAGTAAAGTTAAAATTTTGTAGAATTAAAGAAATGTTATGGCTATTGTATAAGGTCGTTTTCTAGCCAATATGGCTGTGACATCATCAATAATATGATATATTAGTGCTTTGTCATGAATTTTAATCCATTTAGTAATTAGACTTTTTTGCATTTGTTTATATATTGTTTGCATTCTAAAAAAATGCTTTCATTTTAATTATTAATATGAGTTAGTGTTTTAACACATTTTTGCTGATATTGCAATATGTTCTGTAATAAAAAACAGAAAATATAAGAATTATTATTATTATAACTTACTTACTAATTTTCAAAAATGAATGCATGCACACACTTTGTTTACAATTAATCAAAGAATTTGATTTTGCATGAAATCCTACATTCAATTCTGTATTTCAGTGCGGTTAGATTTTTTAATTTCTTATATAGAACAATTTGCAGTAGCAGCAGTATTCGTTGGTTTAATTTTCAATTGTTATTACAAATGCATTATATATTAACCATTTTGAATGAAAAATTAATTTTTTTTGCATTAAAGCTCTTTGTGATTTTTTGCATATTATAACTTTTAAATCTGCTGTAGCTATGTTTAAAAAAAATATATATTTCAATATTCTTACAATGCCTATTTTACTAGGTCAGACTTATCAACAAAATGAAAGAAGATAATCAGAGGCATTTGCAGTCAGAACAAATGAGAAATAGGGAAATTGCTCAACTGAAAAAACAAAGTCGTATGAAAGAAAATCAAATACGTTCTTTACAGGCTGAAAATAGGTCGAAAGAGAATGTATTAAAACGAAAGCAAGAAGAATTAGCTGCCCTTCGGAAAAATACTAAGGCAAAAATGTCTGATCGTGTTGCTGGCCGCGTTTCCAAGAAGGATAATATTAATTCCAGTAAGATTTGTTTAATTTTTTATGTATGCTAAGTCAAATTATTTGTAAACTACTATAAGTATTTTATTCAGATTCCTTTCCTATCCCTTTTACTGTTATTTAAAAAAATAAAAGCAAAATCATGTGAAGTAGGTTAATTTTTTCCCCATTTTTAAATTGAAAAAAAAAATCAATTTATTAATAAATTTTGTTAGAAAATTCCATTATTTATTTATTGTTTCATATCTGCTTAATTTGGCATTTGTTTGGCATTGTAATAATGATCATATGCAGGAATTTGCACAGACTCCTTAGACTACTTAGAAATGAAAAACTTTCCAGGGAATACTTAGAACTCCTTAAATAAGCAAAATATTCCTAAAAACTCCTAAAATTATCACAAAACAAAATTTAGTGTTGAACAATAATTTAATTGAAATATACAAGAGTGGAAAATGAAACTTATACCTTACGTAATGAATAATACTACAGTATGGAACCATTTATCAGGAAACCAGTTAACCGGAAAACCAGTTATCCAGAATGATATTTGTGATAGACTGATTTCAGAATCTTTGCAGAAAAAGGGGTCATACACTGCCAGTTTGACATAGGCTTTGCTTGAAACAATTGTATAATTTGATTACAACATCTAGTATTTGAAAAGAAAATATATTTAGTTGTATTTTAGATGTTTTAATTTTTATGCAGAGGAAACAGAAGAATTTTTGTTCCTAAGGGATTTCCATAAATTACCTTCTTTTAAACTCTGGTTAACTTTTGGTCTTTCTGGCTTTGATTTTTAATCCAAGTAATCTAATAATTTAAAATCATAAATAATGCCACAACCACACATATTCCACAAAACTTATCAAATGGATACTGCTTTAATGCACAACCAGTTAACCGGAAAAACCAGTTATCCGGAATACATCTGACCCCAAGCATTCCGGATAAATGGTTCTGTACTGTACTTGTATAATCATCTTTCTTAAGTATATGGCATGAAAGAAATTATCCATTGAAGGAAATAAATTAAAAATCTTCTCCTGTTTACAAAGGTAAATTTCGATTGATTGCTGTCATTCTAAAAAAAAGGGGGAAAGAAATAAATTATTTTCTTTTGAATGTGCCACATGGTTTTCTCTTCAAAATTTACTTTAAAAATCTAGATGCACATGATACATGATGAGATTTGAGATTTGACTGGCCTCTTTTTTATATACAGTGAGCAAAAAAACTATTTGCACACCAGGTAAATTTATTGTAGCATATGTATAAGTAAATAAAAAGCAACTAAGAATTAAAAATACCAACACTTTTACAAAACAAATAAACATATTTAATATCTGACTTAATAATTTAAAATATGAAAACATAAAAAAGTAGCATTTGTACTGCCAAAAAAATATATTTGCACACTAGCAAAAAATATAGAACTAGAGGAATTATTTATAAGTGAAAAACGGTGCTAATATTTAGTATGCATGCCCTTTTGCTTCAATTACAGCTTGTAATCGTCTGGGCATTGATTCTATTAATTTGTGACATGTTTCACTGCTGATTTGTAGCCATTCTTCCCTAAGAGCTAGCTTAAGTTCTGATTTATTAGAAATTTTCTTTTTCCTTATTTTCACATCCAAAATATGCCATAAATTTTCAATCGGATTGAGGTCTGGTGATTGTGGTGGCGTTTTCAATTGATTTTTTACATTATAAAGCAACCATAACCTTGTAATATATGCAGTGTGTTTTGGATCGTTATCCTGTTGGAAATAATGTGTATTAGGAATTCCTAATTTCAGAGCACTATTAGATAAATGATCTCGCAATATATTAATATATTGTTTAGCATTCATATTGCCTTCATTAAAGGTCATTTCGCCAACTCCGTTAAAAGACAAGCATCCCCAAATCATTACATGACCACCGCCATGTTTTATAGTTGGTTTCAAGTTTTTAATTTGAAGTTTGAGTTTTTAATTTGAGTTGTTTAATTTGAGTTTAATTTGAGTTTTTAATAGCTTTCGCCATATAGTTTTCTTACCATCTGAGCCAAAAATATTGAACTTGCTTTCATCAGAAAAAATAAGTTTTCCAAAACTCTAGTGGTTTGCTGACATAAGCTTTTGCAAATTCAAGTCTTTTCACCCTATTTGTTTCACTAATAAATGTTTTTTTTTTTTTTTTTTTTTGAGGGACTCTTCCTCGAATATTTGCATCATGAATATTTCTAATTGATTGTGGTGTAACTATTGTTCCCGACGTTGAAGCGACATCAACAGCCAATTCTCGAGCACTTAGAAAAAGGGTTTTTGAAGATTCTTTTATAATGGCTCTCCTTTGCCTGGTATTTAGCTTTCTTGGACGCCCAGTTCGCGGCTTATTTATTGTCAAACCAGTTTTCTTTTTCTTCTTAATTACATAACGAACACTAGAAAAGTTTAGATTTAATTTTTTACCTATTCCTCGGTAACTTAATCCAGAATTGTGAAGAAATCTAATCTTCTCACGGGTAAACAGACAGTTCACACGTTTTCGGTGCCATTAGAACAGAAACTCCCCAGAATCCCTGTTCCAGTTAATATATTACGTTACTTTAAAGTGTGGGGCTAATGTACTGCGGGACTGATATGCTAAACATTTGCATAATGTTCACATTTAATGCCTTTTTTAAGAGTCAATGCTTCTTGTGGAAATACTTTTTAGGTATGAGAAAATATTAATTTATTTTTTAAAATGTGTAATATTACTGTTTAAGGAAAATGGGTAGTTATTTTTTTCTTATTTAAATAAATGAATAATTAAGAGAATAGTATCAAATTTGCTTTCTATGGTTACTTATGCAAAAAATCGTCTGCGTGCGAATACTTTTTTTGCTCACTGTATATATATGACTATTGTTCGCCGCATAAAGTAGTTGACTGGCAATTTTGTATTCAAACTGATGAAACCAGTAATCAATGTAATGTGAAATCTGTGCAAATTTAAAAATCTGTTTTCTCTCTAAATGAGGTATTAAAAATTATGGTAGGTGCATGTGTTACATGACAGTGCAGCATACATGAAAAAATAAGGTAAGTCGCTTAAAATTCCTGTACTCCTTAAAATTTTTCTAGACTCCTTGGATTTTTCCTCTTTAAGTCTGTATGAATCTTGCATGATCAAAATACCAATTTTGTTATGATCCTAGTTTCGTATATGGCATAGAAAGTTTCTCAAACATACACCAGATGATTTCCTGTTCTAAAGTTTGTCATTTTGCTTATAGACATAGTAGTCTGGGTGGCAATGACATCTTTTACCTGACAGTTACATACAAACTAATCTTCAAGTATGTAATTGATGTTACTTAATCACAAAACAGCCACCAACTTACTTGACAGCAGTAAATGCAGCCTTAGGGGCAACATCTCCCTGTCAAAGCAAATGAATGAAGCTTGATTATGGATGTTACCATGACTGACAGCATATGTCTATATAAACAACTGTAATCAAGTTCTGCTTCATTTCATTTTGACTGGGAGTTGTTGCAGCCTTCAAGGCTGCATACCCCCACTACTGTGTGAAACAGCTAACTAAAAAATGTTTCAAGATTTATTAGTTCAAACCTTCAACAGTAGAAAAAACTTTTTTTTCCACCTCTCTCTATTTTGTTAGTCATTCTTTTGGATAGTACTACTTGTAAATGTAAATATTTCTTTCCATATTCACCTAGGTTTGCTATTTTGTTAAGAGAAAAAAAAAAAAACTTCAAGACAGTTTTATACTGTATAAATATTATTTCTGTTATATCTTTGCTATGGTTTATTTTTAAATTTTGTCTTGTTTAACAAATGTTTTATAGTATGTAGTAGATTTTACATACATTGCTTTTTAATTAATATTTCATATTTGTCATTTAGAAACAAATACTTGTGTTTATCTGTGTGTATACAGTGGTGTAACTCATTTAAAAAAAAAAAAAACCCATAGGACATATTCTGTAGGTAGAAGATATATTCTATAGATTTATTTAAGAAACAGAGGATATACAGAGCTCCTTAGCCCCTTGGGGACGAGCGACCGGTTTACGTGCCACATAATGTGCTCAGAGTCTGTAATTGTTCTCACCAGTAAATTTTTATTGCAAATTTTACCTTATTTAAACTGAGCATTTTACCGATTCAATTAGGGAAAAATTTCTGTTTTCAAAAACCGGTGATAAAAGATTAAAAATTCAGTAAAAGATGCTCATCCCAAACGGGTTAAAAAAAAAAAAAAATGCAGAAGGTGTATGGAATATACCACCATATGCCCTCCATTAGATTTCTGTATGAATGTGAGAGAGAGCAATATATATATATATATATATATATTTGATCTATTGTTCAAACTTTGTATATTTGATCTATTGTTCAAACTTTGTATGTTTGATCAATGGTTCAAACATTTTAAATGGGGTATTCTATATATAATGTTAATAATTAACATTTGACAAATTCTTAATACAATGGAACATGTTTAATTGGTCATCTTACAAAGACACTACACTGTACAAATCACATTGAATTTTTTACAGTTAAGATGTACTAAAATTAAAAAATCAAAAGGCGCAGGCGGTGTCCTTATAAAAGTGGTCATTTATATAGGTATACATCTTATATTCTGCTGGATAATTTTTCTTTTATTATCAAAACTAGATAATTGAACTCTATTGCATACCATTCCTGTTATTTTGTCTTTCCAATTGATTTAGTATTTTTATTATTTTAACACATTTATTAAGTTTTAATCTGGGTTGGCATTGTTTTAACCATCATTTAAATCACAGTTTAAATTGTCTGATTGTTTTTTAGAACAACTCAAATATTTTTTAATTCATTTATTATTATTATTATTATTATTATTATTTGTAGTTTAAGTGTTTCAAATTTTTGGCTATAAATAATTTCTATTTTTAATACTTTATCTGAGCAATCAACATGACACATAGTGAATCTAGGTCATGTTTGTATGCATGTAAGATGAAAATTAGCATGTGTTGATGAACATATTAGATGCTCTAAAGAGGCCCTTTTTTTAAATATTTAAATTTAATCAGAAAAGATCATAATTGCTCATTTAGTGCTCTGACAGAAAAATCAAACTTTCCAGATAACAAAGATTTCAAAGAAAATGTTTTAAATAGCTGTGGGAAAATAAATTACATAAATGAAGGTAAAGAGATTCAAGGTTTAACTGTGCAGAGTGTTTTATTTTTTTAATACAACACATAGCTGTTACTATTAATGTTTAAATAATAAATGGTTCAAATTTTCTATACAACTGACAAATTATTTAATGTTTAATTATTTTTAGATGAAGTGTTACTTACATGGTATTAGTGATGGACGATTTCATTATTTTTTATCGATTTAAGTTGATATTATGGCTAATTCCATTGTATTGTTACTGTCAATTTTTTTATTGATGTCTCTAGTCAATAAATTTTTATTGTCAAAGCCTTTTAATATTAGCATTTTTATGTTTACTATATTTAATGATTAACTGTACTGCATTTTATGTGAATTTAACACTCTTCCCCAGAGGAAAAGATTTTTCAATATTATTTTATCCCTCTCATGTAATACCTTAAAATCTGGCCATCTCATAATCTTTTTACATCTCTTTTTTGGAAATCCATTAATGATTTTAAGCCCCAGGGCCTAAAATGCTAAAAGTGAGGTACCTAGCAGTGGGTTTTTTTTAAATCTGGTTCAGTATTTTCCACTCATGGAAAAATTTTGAAACTTATATCAATCTGTGTCTAAATTTGAATAAAAAGTATTGGCATATGTGCATAATTTGAACTTCCCTTTTTCACCGCAAGAGGTTACTTTAAATCTTTATATCTTTAAACATTTTATTTTTTGTCCAAAAATTATGAAATTCATAACATAAAAACTTCTTGCTTTCCCCTACCTTCTCATTCTAGTTTCGTCCTTCTACCACCAGGGGGACCCTCCTTTTGAAATGTTTCCTATTTAATCTCAGGCTCTTTATATTTATCATGAGTTTTTCAAAATTTTTTTTGTTTTATTATTCCTTTCAATCATTACTAAAATTCTAAGTTCTTAACCCATTCTGGCCTTTAGGGCCCTCATTCTGGACAAGCTTAGCCCACATTGGACCCCTCTTTATATCTCAAGCCCTAATCATAAAATTTACTTGGTTCTTTTACAATTCTTCTCATTTTCCCCTAAACTTTTTATTCATCTTGCCAATTTTAACCCTTGGTCTGCCCCACTGTCAATTTGGAGCTTATTTGCACCCTTGTGGGGGGAGGCACTTTTTCAACCATCTCCAGGCCTATTATGTAAATACCTCGGGAAGGTCTTGGTCCCATCTTCCATTTGGTTGTCACATTTTCAAACCTTGACCAAAGATATATATTTGTTGCCAAGCGTTTTATGCCCTCGGTTAGCATCCCTGACCATTAGGGGCTTAGTTGCCCTTCCTGGGGGCACTTTCTCATTTTTCTGACCCCATCATGTCAGATGTTGATGGAAAGCTTATTGTCCTCATGTTCATCTTTAGCTCTGAAATTCATATGTTGTGAAATTAACACAAAAAGTATCGATCTATCCCCATTATCATGATTCACAATCAAATTTCCTGTCAAATGATCACTAAAGTTTTGGAATTACTTAGTTAAGCTTATTTGTGTAAGTATCAAAGAATCGATTATAGAACACACAATACTAGAATTTGTGAACCCATTCTTATTGCAATTGATACTGTTTTATGTGATGTCGATGTTTATAAATACCCTATTTTTCCAGAATTGCCCATCACTACACGGTATCAATATTTATTTTTAACAACAAATATACATATATATTTCATAAATTTAAAAAAAGAAATTAACCTATTTTTTGCCAATCCTTGTTTTACTTGAAAAAAACTAGTCAATCAAATCTTATGTATGTAAATATTTTCAAGTAAGCGAAAAGTTAAGGGCCTTTTTAAAAGTATTGCTTCATTTATATTCTGAAAGTCACTGATGAATTCCTTGAGAGCAAAATCTGGATAACCTTTTTTTCCATTTAAAAAAATAATTTATTTTAATTTGTATATTGTGTCTGTTATTAATTTATTCAGAGACATACGAGTTTAAACTAATTTGTGTCATTTACCTATAAAGCTTAAAAAATATCAAAAGCTTTCAATTTTATTACATTCTCTAAAAATAATTTGTAAAATCTTTGTGTAATTTGTAAACAAAATAAAAAGGAACATTAAGTGTATTTTTCTTCTTTTCTAGCTTTTATTATTGGTAGAAGTAAAGCATTTTCACCAAAAGTTGTGAAGAATAGGTGGCAAAACCTTGAAAAAAGTGTAAGCACTTCCTGTTTATTGTTGTTATTGCTATATTGTTAAATTCTTTGTTTTATGTTATGAAATCATAATATTAAAATTTTTAGAAAAGAATGAGAGAAAATAGTTTTCATTCACCCCAGGAGTAAAATATGGTAGAATAATGGCAGTTCTTATATATTTACATTATGGAAATTTAAGTATCAGTGTTTTGAAAAAAAAATTAAAAATATTTGACACATTCTGTGCTAATGATGCTGTACATATTTCCTTGGTAAAATAGATCCCTTTTCTTTTACTCAAATCAAATGTTTGATATGAAGTATCAAGAAAAAGAAAATGATAGCCACAAATTAATTATTTTGAGTTAATCTCTTAATTCTGATTTATTTTCATTTTTACATGTGTGGATATCCTATTTTCAGCTGTGTTTTCAAAGGACAACCTTCATTTTTTCCTTGATCCAAGGTTATCAATTCACAGTATGTTTCTCAAGCTATTAAATGACACTGTTCGATCAAATTTCTTAAATATAGATTATCATAATTTTCCTCCTTTACTCTTTATGTAGAAATGAGTAACTATTTTTCATTAAAAAGTGGAAAGGAACCACTCAACCTAGTGGTTAGCATGCTAGCTACAAAATGAGAAGGTTGGGCCAAGTTTGCAGATTCGAACCAGCACTGTCTGAATGTGATGACTGTGCAAAGTTTTATGTGCTTTCTTTGTCTGAGAGTGATAATTTGATTAACTTTTCCTTCAAAAGCCCTCTGTGAAGATATCCTTTCTCAATGCTTAACAAAATCCCATAAAAAGGTGAAATGCGTGTGAACCTCAAGAAATAAAAATTGGTTTTGGTGTAAATATGTGTTCCATGATAATAAATTAGTACTTCAAGCACTGAATAAAATTGTTGAGAATTAGAAATTGTGTGTATGGCAGGTTATGTGATAGAATTCTGGTAAATTTTTATGTATGAATGACTTTAATTTTAAATTAAAACATATACTCTGACTCGGAAGAAGGAAAACTTCCATGAATCAAAATGGTATTTTTCTTTTTCCTTCATCAATTAGAGCTGGTGTTTTAGCCTTCATTCACTGAAGTATTACACATTACTTGCATTTATCATAGAAAGACTGTAAAGTGAAAAGACAAATCTTCATGGTCATGATGATCATTGAGCTAATTTTTTAAGAGTATTGCATGAAAACAAAATTTTTAATAATTTTTACTTTCTTGTACCTTCAATAGAAGAAAGTATTGTAATCGAAATTTTTTTCGACTTCCGGTTTTCGACAGATTTACACTGTTTAGGGGTCAGAGATCGCAAAAAACATGTTTAAAATGTTGCATCATAAAAAATATAATGCATCATTTCCCATTCAAATTAATTTAAATAATATAATTTATTTCAATTTTACAACTTAAATTAACATTTTCAAACACCTAATTTCTAATCACAAGTTTTAAACTCATAATGTAAATTTTAATGATAAATAATTCAATATTTCCTTATTTTTCAATGTAATCATTATCTCTTATTAAGATTATTTAAGTGCAATTAGTATTTTATTATATTTCAGTAATTTAACTTTCAAATTTCTTTCAACATACATCGCAAATGTGTAAACACATCGGAATTTTCTAAGTCTAAAATATAAAAAATAGAAATCTTTTATTTATCAATATTTCCCTTTTAAATTATATTATGTGGATAGAAATATTTATTTCTAGCCGATTGCAAAATTTTCAGTGACTTGTGATAAATACTTTGGCAGAAATACGCAAAAATGTATTTTCTATCTTTTCTCATTTTTAATTTCGGCGCGTGACGCCATGAGATCATTCTTTCCGACATTTTGAAAGTTCCAACAAGAAGGGTATTCCCCTTTGCCAAACAGACGCTTAGTTCAAAACCGGACGTCTGCTAAATCGTTTAACATTCCTTTTGGAACACGCACGTTGTGTGTGACGTCAGGCGCGGGGAGGATAGGCGTTTTTAATTGGCTGGCGCGCTCTGTAATGGCTTTTCATGTTTGAAACTCTGGGTTCTGGAAGTCATCATTCTTCACCAGGGAGCCGTTAAAGCAAGTAACTTGTGGGGGCTGCGACGCCGTGCCTTTTTTAGCCGGCTGTTGCGGCAGAAGAGTTCGGCTAGCCAGTGAGAAGAGATCGACGTTCTGTTAGGCCTTGGCGGCCGTATATCATCTAAAGGAAATATAATTTTTTTTCTTCAAGAAGCATTTCTAAGTAAATTTCATAGAACATTAATTGAAAGCCTTGAATTGTTGTTCTGCTCATCGACATTTTATTATTCTTCGATCAACCATACTTCTTTGCTATAAAAATATGAATTGATTATCTGTTTTTTTTGTCGATCCGATAAATAGTAAATTGCCTTTGTAACGAACTGAAATCTTCAAAATCTGCATTTCTGAAGGAAGTTCTCAAACATCCTATTTCCAATTTTCCAAATCCGTAACTTCTCATTCGGTTCGGATTCGCATTTAATAAAAAGAAATAGAACCTACATTCCTGAAGGAAGTTTGTCAGCAGCATGTTTCCAGTTCTCCAAATACAAGAGTCCTTCTACGACCCTAGTTTGACTTTACGTTCCTGAACTTTATTCATCTTGGAGGCCTTAAAACTAAAAGAAATATTACGTAAATAATCATACTCCATAACATCACGATATCAGAACTTCACATTCTATTATGTTAACTTAAATCTCATATTTTAACAACTTACTTCTGCTTTTTCTCAGATGACAATATATCTCCAATTATCTAAAATTATATTAAATTTTACATTCATTTTGATAATCTTTTCATAATTCATAATGTAAGAATGCATTCAAATTAGCAAATTTTATATATGTTTAAATAAACGTCATTTGTGAATTATCTTTCTGTGTTCAAGTACTTGGGTGAGTGTTTTCTTTTCTTTATTTTTTTTCAGCTACGATAACTAGTAAATATAATTTTATTTGATCTTAAATAAATTAAAATAATTCTTAAAAAACACATTAAGCAATGTCTACCACTTACGTCATCGGCTGTAGTGTAATTTTGAGCTTATGAATCGGGATTAATTTTGTTCAATTCAAACTTTGGATTGAATTCCACTCTCCAATTCATTAAGCCCAGCATTACAGTACATTTATGGTGCCATTAACTTAGTGATTTCATTCTTGGAGTTATTGTTTTAAGCCTTTTTAATATTAATTTTTTCTTTTCATTCATAGGCATTAATTGATGCCATAACTTTAAAGATCGGAGATCGGGTTTCATTACTTTTTCATGATAATAGATAAAGTATATTTATTAATTAACTTATTAATTATTTAATCATTTATTTTAAAAATAATACTCACTAAACTTATATATTTTTTTTTCTCTCTATTTCATGTGCGGACCCCATATTGGTGCAATATATTTTTAAAATATACATGATTTATATTTTTATTTATTTTCCTTTTAAGATTTGATTCTATAAATATATGTAAAGAAAAGAAATTTGATTTTTCAAAGATTTATTTGCTAATATTTTTTCATAAATTGAAAAAACGAAAACTTTATATATTACGCTTTGAATTTATAATGATTTATTGTTGCATGTTTTGATATTTGTAGTTATTGTGTTCCTTTTTTTCTATTTTGGGGGATTTGTACATTTTTGCGTATATTTATTTAGTTTAACTGTATTGCACATTAATATGCATTTTTAGAAAATTTTTTAAAAAAGTAATCTTCCATTTCTTTTTATAATTTTTTTTCTTTCCTTCATCATTTTAACAAATTTTTCCATTATTATTTTTTTATTTGCTTTGCTTTAAGATAATTTATTTGTCATACATCAGTGTTTTAGTATACCTTTTGATTTTTCACGTGTATACAAATTATTACGATATGGCAAATGATTTGCAATTAAACGCGCTTATGGCAGCGATTCCCACTTTCCATGGAAAAGAAGGGGAAAATGTACATTTTTTCATTAAAAACATTAGTGATGTCTGTAACATACAGAATTGGAACGACGAGAATCGTATTCTACTCTTCCGCCTGTATTGTAGAGACAAGGCGCAGGAATATGTTGCGAGCGATCCAGAAATTAACAATATTGATAATTTTGAAAATTTTGTGCGTTTATTTAGAGCAAAATTTAGCAGAGAAGAGAATTTCCAGGAAACCTCTTATCAGTTCTCAAATATAAGACAAAAACCTAAACAGACAGTGAAGGAGTTGGCTGAGGTAGTAAAAAAATTAGTCAATCGATTGGTTCCGAACGCTGAGGATATTCCTCAAATGGTCATTCTAAAGCAAAAATTGATGTTTAATAAATTGCTCGAAGCTCTTAGACCGGATATTAAAACAGAGGTACTTAAACTTGGAAAGGAAAATTTCGATGATCTGGTCTCTAGTGCTATGGATTGCGAAAAAGCTTTGGAGCAGCAATGCTCTTTCTCAGTCAACACCATCAACGCGACGCAGGTTTCAAACAACAGCAGTCAGGACTCGTTGATTACAATTTTGTTGAAACAACAAGAAAATTCAAATAAATTATTGCAGAGTATGGCGGAGCAGTTAAAAGGATTAAAAGAAGAGCGGACTGTTTGCCATATCTGTAACAAACAGCATAATACGCGCGATTGCTGGTTTTTTCAGTCTTTGCAAAATAGGGGATTTTTTTCGCCGCAGCAAAATTTTTCTGGTCAGGGTAACAGTGCTGCTAATCAAGCAAGTAATTTTTTAAGTCCTAACAGTAATTCTCCAAGTAATGATAGATATTTTGAGAATCAGGGCAGAAACTTTGCTGGAGATTTTAGAAGAGGTAGCGATAACAATGTGCAGAGATTCAATAGGGGCAGAGGTAGAAATAATTATCGACCATATCGTGGCAGAGGCAGAAGAAATAATTTAAACTTCTAGAGGGTTCTGATGATATTTTGCACAATTTTCCCCCTCAATCTCACAGAGCCCTAGATGATAAATTTTTGCACGAGGGTATGATTTATTCTGATACTGCTGTTAACATTCCCAAATCACTTATGTCATGTTTTTCTGATGATTCTCCACTTCCTTTAATTAAATTAACATTTGGAAAACATAACTTTATTGGTCTTCTGGATTCTGGGGCAAATCTTTCTCTTATACAACCTAAAACTATTAACTTACTTAAACAAAACAATAAACTTAACTTTTTATCTAGATCTGTAAACATCAAGACCATCAATAATTCCAGTGTTCCTTATTTTTCTGCTGTACAATTAAACTTTAAAATTCGTAATAAATGGTTCAGCAATGTGTTTTTCGTTACCCATGATAATTGGCACTCTAACTACCAAATTATTCTCGGTTATGATTTTTTAAACAGAAATAAAGTTTTGTTAGACTCTGCCAACTCTCAACTTATCATGGGAAACCTCACATTTCCTTTCGAAAATAAAAATCCTGATTCTACTCAAACTTCTAATTTTAACAATGAAAATCTAAGTTCCAATAACAATAATACTATTCATGATATTTCAAATTCCAATGCTGAATCATATGAAAATATTAATTCTCTCTCTAACGATATTAATCATGAAGATTCCAAAAACTTTGTCACACCAGCTAACCGTGTCATTATTCGGCCAAATCATGGCAGGATTATAAGACTTAAAGCATTACATAAAATTAACAATTCATTTAACTATTTATTTGTTCCATTAACTACCAAATTGCCACTAAACTTAGATCTTAGCCTTCATGAAGCAAATGTTAACAATTCTATTCTTCTGTATGTATTCAACAACAATAGTCAAAAAATTGTCCTCAACAAAAATTCTAAATTAGGTTACTTAAAACAAATTTCTAAAGATCAAATTTCTACGCATGACAACAGTAAAACATACCAGGTAAATTCGCTAATTTGTGATGATATTTTAGAACTTCGTAAAAATGAACTAAAAGCTAATAATTTTCAAGTTGATCACTTACCTGAATCAGATAGGAAGAGAGTTCTCAAACTTCTTATGAATAATTCAGCTGTTTTTTCTTCTTCATACAGTACACTGGGATGTACAGATAAAGTTGTTCCTCAGTTTAACTTACTGCATGATTTTGCTTTACAAACAAAACCATATCCCATTCCTAGAATTGCCAAGGAGTTTGCTAGAAATGAAATCGCTGATCTTCTGAAGGCTGGCATTATAGAAAATTCAACCTCAAACTACTGTTTTTCAGTCATTTTTGTTAAAAAGAAGACGTTACCTACTGATGACCCTAACAAACTTAAATTTCGTATGGTTATCGACTATCGATTACTTAATGCAATAACTGAACCTTATAAAATTTGTTTACCAAAAATCAACGACATTATGCAAAATATATCGGGTAAAAAATTCTATACTGTTTTGGATTTAAAAGCCGCATTTTTTCAAATTCTTCTTCAACAGAAGGATAGGGCCAAACTGGCATTTGCAACGGAGTATGGGAATTATCAACCTAAACGCCTGCCATTTGGATGTGTGAACTCAACTTCTTATTTTCATACTTTAATAAATAACTGCCTTAGCTCATTAAGAGGTAAAAATGTTCAATATTTTCTAGATGACATAATTGTTGCTGCTGATTCGTTGGAGGAAATGTTAATATGGTTGCAGAAAGTTTTTGACAAATTGAGAGAATTTAACCTCACTTTAGACCCTAAAAAGCTTCAAATATGTAAAGAACAAATAACATACCTAGGTTTTAAATTACACAAAAACGGTCACTCTCCTTCTACTGATAATGTAAACAAAATCAATAGATTTCCCATTCCTACAAACCTGAAACAAGTTCAAAGTTATCTAGGTATGATAAACTATTTCCGTCATTTAATTTTCGATTTTGCAAAAATAGTACAACCTATTGTAAATTTAACGAGAAAAAAGGTAAAATTCTTCTGGAGCAATGACTGTCAAAATGCTTTTCTCAAGATTCAGGAAATTTTGCTTACTAATCCAACAGTTAAAAATTTTGATGATAGTAAGGATGTTTATTTGGTTACTGATGCATATATGGTTGCAATTTGCGGAATTCTTATGCAAAAACACAATGACAAATTCTACCCCATTGAATTTTATTCCAAGCAATTAAATCAGGCAGAATCTAAATACCCTTCAATCAAACGTGAATTTTATGCTATCTATTCCTCTGTTAAACATTTTTCTGAATTCTTGTACGGTAGACAATTCAAAATTCTAACAGATGCTAAAGCTTTAACTTACCATTTAAACCTAGAAAAACAGGCTGAAATTATAACTAGATGGCTTTTATATTTGCAGAGTTTTAATTTTAAGGTTGAGCACATTCCTGGGCTTGTTAATCCAGCCGATTTTCTTTCTCGTGCCGTGGACCTTCCTAATAACCCTAATTTATATGTAAATGCATTAAATATTTTTATACCTACTAACGACTCACTAACTACCGAAAATATACTAAAAGAGCAGCAAAATGATGAAAAACTTAAAGAAATCCGGGAAAAAATAATTGCCAAAACATGTTCTAACACTAATTACTCAATCAATCCTAATAACGATCTTTTAATGTTTGCTAAAAAGAAATCTGGTAATGTCAATAGAGTAAAGAAAATCGTTATTCCTAAAACATTAATCAATAGTTGCATTGCCCTTGCTCACCAAGCTCATTTTGGAATGATAAAAACGGTTGAGACAATTTCCAGGAATTATTTCTGGCACGGAATGGTTCAGGATGTTCAAAATTTTGTAAATAACTGTGAAAAATGTCTTCCCTACAAAAGTAAACAAACCAACACAAAACCTTCCTTCATTTCCAAGTGTGAATTAGCTCCCGGAGAGATGCTTGCGATAGATATTGTGGGTAAACTCCCCAGGTCACATGACGGTAAATTTTTTATTCTCACCATCGTTGACCACTATTCACGCTTTCTGGAAGCTATTCCGCTTAGAGATGCTACTTCCCCATCTATAATTAAAGCTTTAAACGACTACTTTTCGAGGTTTGGTATACCAAAAATTATATTATCTGATAACGCCAAAAACTTTACCTCTGATGTCTTTCTAACCTTTCTTAAATCTCTCAATATCAAACGTAGAAATTCGTCCATTTACTTCCCGAGGTCGAACGGTGTTATCGAACGTATCCATCGATCCCTGAAAGAATCAGTTACTTCACTATCTGATCAAATAATTGAATGGTCTGATAGATTGAAATTTTTTGTGCTTCACTACAATAATTCTAAACATTCTGTAACTAATTTTAGTCCTGCAAACTTATTTTTTGGCAGAGATTTAAACTTACCTATTGATACTTTCTTACCACCTAAAGATGCTGAAGAACCTTCCCAATACTTTAAACAACAACAAGAACATATCAAAACAACCAGAGAATTAGTTAAAATTAATGAACAAAAATATTTTAAAATGAATGCAAAATTTCTTAAAGGTCGTTCTCCTCCAAAGTTGAAAATTGGCGACAAAGTTTATTTAAAGAATTTCAATCATACTAATACTTTCCATGCAAAAAATTCAGGTCCTTTTAAAATTATCCAGATATGCAATAACGATAACTATCAAATTCAACATATGACTGATCCAACAATCAGAATTATGACGGTGAATGTATCAAAACTCATCTCAACAGGATGTTAGTTTTATTTGTTTTCTACTCGCTTAATTTTCTTTTGTTATGGATATTTTAATTTTTTTTAGGGCACTACAATCTTCCTACAAATGTAAATCCCATTTTTTCTAATTTCCATTTTAGTGTCTTCATATGTATATATATCTCTCTGAATTACAATTTTTTTTTAAACAATACAGTGGTAACATCTGTATCAATTCTATGAGTTTTCAATATTTTGCTGGCGAAATACTAGTGGTCACGGAATGTAAGCGCTTACGTACTGTCCATTACTGTTCACTCATACAATTGATTAAGCATACTGATTTATTGATTTCATTATTTTACAATTCTATATTTTATAATAGGTACTATCCTTCATCTAATTTTTTTTTTCTACCTTAATTTAAATGATGGGAATGCAATATTATGTTGCCACAGATTTTTTTTTGTATGTTCATCTTTGTTAATTTTTGAACAATATATATCCATATCATTTTGAAATTGAAGGGTGATCTCAACATATAAACTTTTACTGCTTATCCATGTGATGTTTTATTTTAAATTTAATTATAGGATCCTATATAACTATTATTAAAAATTATGAGAAAATATATATAAAAAAATTAATATATTTTTGAGACAACTTTAATAAATTACAAATAAAAAATACAAATGAAAATTTATATATGTTCCAGAAATTATATGAAAAATTATCAATGCTCAAATCTCCTAGCTGCAGCTCTTTGAATACTAGTGGAGATATTTTATGAGAATACGATGGAGCAACTGCTCTAAGTTATTTCTCTTTTTCTTTCAGTTCCTAACAAATTTATAGCGAGCACACACAGAAGGTAAATTCGGCATAGCTTGGGGCAAAAAATAATCACAAAATTAGTACCCTTCCGATAAATCCTTCAAGGTGCAACTATTCATAATTTAAAGGGAGTAACATTTTATATTGTAAATTTCAGTGTCCAAGATCACATGTGATCTATTTTAAAATTCACAGCTTAATGTCTTAAATTTTTTTAATTTAATGGGCACAACTATCATTCTGAACAATGTACATTTGTTTTTTGTTCAAGAAATTGATGGTATTTTACAATGTAAACAAAATAAATACTACAAATAATGATATACAGTTGTCTCAGCTACATCACAATTGCAGTATTATCCTGTTTTAATTTTATTGGTTTGATTTTGCAATACTTGAAAACTCTATGCAGCATTTTGTTTTTTTTTTTTTTAAATATGATTAAACATATAGTTTTATTTTTATCATAGTTGCAATATGTCTACTGTTAGGGGTTTGCACATGAACAGATTACATTTTTATAGGCCAATTGGAACCTCACCCATGCAGTGTTTTGTTTATATATAAATTTTAGTGGTTTGTTTCTACCTGTACCATGTTTGTTATTGTTTGATATTGTGTTACAATTCTATTTCTACTTGTACTGTGTATTCTTGTTTGGTATTGTGTTTATATATTTGTTTTGTTGTATTGTGTTTATTGTAGTTTAATATTATGTAGTTTACCTTTAAATTTGCATAGAATTATCTGCAGATGGTTCATCTTTTCGAACCTGTCAGCTAAAAATTTTTTTTTATCCTTTTTTTTTCTGCTACCGGGAGATAAAATGTTGCATCATAAAAAATATAATGCATCATTTCCCATTCAAATTAATTTAAATAATATAATTTATTTCAATTTTACAACTTAAATTAACATTTTCAAACACCTAATTTCTAATCACAAGTTTTAAACTCATAATGTAAATTTTAATGATAAATAATTCAATATTTCCTTATTTTTCAATGTAATCATTATCTCTTATTAAGATTATTTAAGTGCAATTAGTATTTTATTATATTTCAGTAATTTAACTTTCAAATTTCTTTCAACATACATCGCAAATGTGTAAACACATCGGAATTTTCTAAGTCTAAAATATAAAAAATAGAAATCTTTTATTTATCAATATTTCCCTTTTAAATTATATTATGTGGATAGAAATATTTATTTCTAGCCGATTGCAAAATTTTCAGTGACTTGTGATAAATACTTTGGCAGAAATACGCAAAAATGTATTTTCTATCTTTTCTCATTTTTAATTTCGGCGCGCGACGCCATGAGATCATTCTTTCCGACATTTTGAAAGTTCCAACAAGAAGGGTATTCCCCTTTGCCAAACAGACGCTTAGTTCAAAACCGGACGTCTGCTAAATCGTTTAACATTCCTTTTGGAACACGCACGTTGTGTGTGACGTCAGGCGCGGGGAGGATAGGCGTTTTTAATTGGCTGGCGCGCTCTGTAATGGCTTTTCATGTTTGAAACTCTGGGTTCTGGAAGTCATCATTCTTCACCAGGGAGCCGTTAAAGCAAGTAACTTGTGGGGGCTGCGACGCCGTGCCTTTTTTAGCCGGCTGTTGCGGCAGAAGAGTTCGGCTAGCCAGTGAGAAGAGATCGACGTTCTGTTAGGCCTTGGCGGCCGTATATCATCTAAAGGAAATATAATTTTTTTTCTTCAAGAAGCATTTCTAAGTAAATTTCATAGAACATTAATTGAAAGCCTTGAATTGTTGTTCTGCTCATCGACATTTTATTATTCTTCGATCAACCATACTTCTTTGCTATAAAAATATGAATTGATTATCTGTTTTTTTTGTCGATGCGATAAATAGTAAATTGCCTTTGTAACGAACTGAAATCTTCAAAATCTGCATTTCTGAAGGAAGTTCTCAAACATCCTATTTCCAATTTTCCAAATCCGTAACTTCTCATTCGGTTCGGATTCGCATTTAATAAAAAGAAATAGAACCTACATTCCTGAAGGAAGTTTGTCAACAGCATGTTTCCAGTTCTCCAAATACAAGAGTCCTTCTACGACCCTAGTTTGACTTTACGTTCCTGAACTTTATTCATCTTGGAGGCCTTAAAACTAAAAGAAATATTACGTAAATAATCATACTCCATAACATCACGATATCAGAACTTCACATTCTATTATGTTAACTTAAATCTCATATTTTAACAACTTACTTCTGCTTTTTCTCAGATGACAATATATCTCCAATTATCTAAAATTATATTAAATTTTACATTCATTTTGATAATCTTTTCATAATTCATAATGTAAGAATGCATTCAAATTAGCAAATTTTATATATGTTTAAATAAACGTCATTTGTGAATTATCTTTCTGTGTTCAAGTACTTGGGTGAGTGTTTTCTTTTCTTTATTTTTTTTCAGCTACGATAACTAGTAAATATAATTTTATTTGATCTTAAATAAATTAAAATAATTCTTAAAAAACACATTAAGCAATGTCTACCACTTACGTCATCGGCTGTAGTGTAATTTTGAGCTTATGAATCGGGATTAATTTTGTTCAATTCAAACTTTGGATTGAATTCCACTCTCCAATTCATTAAGCCCAGCATTACAGTACATTTATGGTGCCATTAACTTAGTGATTTCATTCTTGGAGTTATTGTTTTAAGCCTTTTTAATATTAATTTTTTCTTTTCATTCATAGGCATTAATTGATGCCATAACTTTAAAGATCGGAGATCGGGTTTCATTACTTTTTCATGATAATAGATAAAGTATATTTATTAATTAACTTATTAATTATTTAATCATTTATTTTAAAAATAATACTCACTAAACTTATATATTTTTTTTTCTCTCTATTTCATGTGCGGACCCCATATTGGTGCAATATATTTTTAAAATATACATGATTTATATTTTTATTTATTTTCCTTTTAAGATTTGATTCTATAAATATATGTAAAGAAAAGAAATTTGATTTTTCAAAGATTTATTTGCTAATATTTTTTCATAAATTGAAAAAACGAAAACTTTATATATTACGCTTTGAATTTATAATGATTTATTGTTGCATGTTTTGATATTTGTAGTTATTGTGTTCCTTTTTTTCTATTTTGGGGGATTTGTACATTTTTGCATATATTTATTTAGTTTAACTGTATTGCACATTAATATGCATTTTTAGAAAAATTTTTAAAAAAGTAATCTTCCATTTCTTTTTATAATTTTTTTTCTTTCCTTCATCATTTTAACAAATTTTTCCATTATTATTTTTTTATTTGCTTTGCTTTAAGATAATTTATTTGTCATACATCAGTGTTTTAGTATACCTTTTGATTTTTCACGTGTATACAAATTATTACGATATGGCAAATGATTTGCAATTAAACGCGCTTATGGCAGCGATTCCCACTTTCCATGGAAAAGAAGGGGAAAATGTACATTTTTTCATTAAAAACATTAGTGATGTCTGTAACATACAGAATTGGAACGACGAGAATCGTATTCTACTCTTCCGCCTGTATTGTAGAGACAAGGCGCAGGAATATGTTGCGAGCGATCCAGAAATTAACAATATTGATAATTTTGAAAATTTTGTGCGTTTATTTAGAGCAAAATTTAGCAGAAAAGAGAATTTCCAGGAAACCTCTTATCAGTTCTCAAATATAAGACAAAAACCTAAACAGACAGTGAAGGAGTTGGCTGAGGTAGTAAAAAAATTAGTCAATCGATTGGTTCCGAACGCTGAGGATATTCCTCAAATGGTCATTCTAAAGCAAAAATTGATGTTTAATAAATTGCTCGAAGCTCTTAGACCGGATATTAAAACAGAGGTACTTAAACTTGGAAAGGAAAATTTCGATGATCTGGTCTCTAGTGCTATGGATTGCGAAAAAGCTTTGGAGCAGCAATGCTCTTTCTCAGTCAACACCATCAACGCGACGCAGGTTTCAAACAACAGCAGTCAGGACTCGTTGATTACAATTTTGTTGAAACAACAAGAAAATTCAAATAAATTATTGCAGAGTATGGCGGAGCAGTTAAAAGGATTAAAAGAAGAGCGGACTGTTTGCCATATCTGTAACAAACAGCATAATACGCGCGATTGCTGGTTTTTTCCGTCTTTGCAAAATAGGGGATTTTTTTCGCCGCAGCAAAATTTTTCTGGTCAGGGTAACAGTGCTGCTAATCAAGCAAGTAATTTTTTAAGTCCTAACAGTAATTCTCCAAGTAATGATAGATATTTTGAGAATCAGGACAGAAACTTTGCTGGAGATTTTAGAAGAGGTAGCGATAACAATGTGCAGAGATTCAATAGGGGCAGAGGTAGAAATAATTATCGACCATATCGTGGCAGAGGCAGAAGAAATAATTTAAACTTCTAGAGGGTTCTGATGATATTTTGCACAATTTTTCCCCTCAATCTCACAGAGCCCTAGATGATAAATTTTTGCACGAGGGTATGATTTATTCTGATACTGCTGTTAACATTCCCAAATCACTTATGTCATGTTTTTCTGATGATTCTCCACTTCCTTTAATTAAATTAACATTTGGAAAACATAACTTTATTGGTCTTCTGGATTCTGGGGCAAATCTTTCTCTTATACAACCTAAAACTATTAACTTACTTAAACAAAACAATAAACTTAACTTTTTATCTAGATCTGTAAACATCAAGACCATCAATAATTCCAGTGTTCCTTATTTTTCTGCTGTACAATTAAACTTTAAAATTCGTAATAAATGGTTCAGCAATGTGTTTTTCGTTACCCATGATAATTGGCACTCTAACTACCAAATTATTCTCGGTTATGATTTTTTAAACAGAAATAAAGTTTTGTTAGACTCTGCCAACTCTCAACTTATCATGGGAAACCTCACATTTCCTTTCGAAAATAAAAATCCTGATTCTACTCAAACTTCTAATTTTAACAATGAAAATCTAAGTTCCAATAACAATAATACTATTCATGATATTTCAAATTCCAATGCTGAATCATATGAAAATATTAATTCTCTCTCTAACGATATTAATCATGAAGATTCCAAAAACTTTGTCACACCAGCTAACCGTGTCATTATTCGGCCAAATCATGGCAGGATTATAAGACTTAAAGCATTACATAAAATTAACAATTCATTTAACTATTTATTTGTTCCATTAACTACCAAATTGCCACTAAACTTAGATCTTAGCCTTCATGAAGCAAATGTTAACAATTCTATTCTTCTGTATGTATTCAACAACAATAGTCAAAAAATTGTCCTCAACAAAAATTCTAAATTAGGTTACTTAAAACAAATTTCTAAAGATCAAATTTCTACGCATGACAACAGTAAAACATACCAGGTAAATTCGCTAATTTGTGATGATATTTTAGAACTTCGTAAAAATGAACTAAAAGCTAATAATTTTCAAGTTGATCACTTACCTGAATCAGATAGGAAGAGAGTTCTCAAACTTCTTATGAATAATTCAGCTGTTTTTTCTTCTTCATACAGTACACTGGGATGTACAGATAAAGTTGTTCCTCAGTTTAACTTACTGCATGATTTTGCTTTACAAACAAAACCATATCCCATTCCTAGAATTGCCAAGGAGTTTGCTAGAAATGAAATCGCTGATCTTCTGAAGGCTGGCATTATAGAAAATTCAACCTCAAACTACTGTTTTTCAGTCATTTTTGTTAAAAAGAAGACGTTACCTACTGATGACCCTAACAAACTTAAATTTCGTATGGTTATCGACTATCGATTACTTAATGCAATAACTGAACCTTATAAAATTTGTTTACCAAAAATCAACGACATTATGCAAAATATATCGGGTAAAAAATTCTATACTGTTTTGGATTTAAAAGCCGCATTTTTTCAAATTCTTCTTCAACAGAAGGATAGGGCCAAACTGGCATTTGCAACGGAGTATGGGAATTATCAACCTAAACGCCTGCCATTTGGATGTGTGAACTCAACTTCTTATTTTCATACTTTAATAAATAACTGCCTTAGCTCATTAAGAGGTAAAAATGTTCAATATTTTCTAGATGACATAATTGTTGCTGCTGATTCGTTGGAGGAAATGTTAATATGGTTGCAGAAAGTTTTTGACAAATTGAGAGAATTTAACCTCACTTTAGACCCTAAAAAGCTTCAAATATGTAAAGAACAAATAACATACCTAGGTTTTAAATTACACAAAAACGGTCACTCTCCTTCTACTGATAATGTAAACAAAATCAATAGATTTCCCATTCCTACAAACCTGAAACAAGTTCAAAGTTATCTAGGTATGATAAACTATTTCCGTCATTTAATTTTCGATTTTGCAAAAATAGTACAACCTATTGTAAATTTAACGAGAAAAAAGGTAAAATTCTTCTGGAGCAATGACTGTCAAAATGCTTTTCTCAAGATTCAGGAAATTTTGCTTACTAATCCAACAGTTAAAAATTTTGATGATAGTAAGGATGTTTATTTGGTTACTGATGCATATATGGTTGCAATTTGCGGAATTCTTATGCAAAAACACAATGACAAATTCTACCCCATTGAATTTTATTCCAAGCAATTAAATCAGGCAGAATCTAAATACCCTTCAATCAAACGTGAATTTTATGCTATCTATTCCTCTGTTAAACATTTTTCTGAATTCTTGTACGGTAGACAATTCAAAATTCTAACAGATGCTAAAGCTTTAACTTACCATTTAAACCTAGAAAAACAGGCTGAAATTATAACTAGATGGCTTTTATATTTGCAGAGTTTTAATTTTAAGGTTGAGCACATTCCTGGGCTTGTTAATCCAGCCGATTTTCTTTCTCGTGCCGTGGACCTTCCTAATAACCCTAATTTATATGTAAATGCATTAAATATTTTTATACCTACTAACGACTCACTAACTACCGAAAATATACTAAAAGAGCAGCAAAATGATGAAAAACTTAAAGAAATCCGGGAAAAAATAATTGCCAAAACATGTTCTAACACTAATTACTCAATCAATCCTAATAACGATCTTTTAATGTTTGCTAAAAAGAAATCTGGTAATGTCAATAGAGTAAAGAAAATCGTTATTCCTAAAACATTAATCAATAGTCGCATTGCCCTTGCTCACCAAGCTCATTTTGGAATGATAAAAACGGTTGAGACAATTTCCAGGAATTATTTCTGGCACGGAATGGTTCAGGATGTTCAAAATTTTGTAAATAACTGTGAAAAATGTCTTCCCTACAAAAGTAAACAAACCAACACAAAACCTTCCTTCATTTCCAAGTGTGAATTAGCTCCCGGAGAGATGCTTGCGATAGATATTGTGGGTAAACTCCCCAGGTCACATGACGGTAAATTTTTTATTCTCACCATCGTTGACCACTATTCACGCTTTCTGGAAGCTATTCCGCTTAGAGATGCTACTTCCCCATCTATAATTAAAGCTTTAAACGACTACTTTTCGAGGTTTGGTATACCAAAAATTATATTATCTGATAACGCCAAAAACTTTACCTCTGATGTCTTTCTAACCTTTCTTAAATCTCTCAATATCAAACGTAGAAATTCGTCCATTTACTTCCCGAGGTCGAACGGTGTTATCGAACGTATCCATCGATCCCTGAAAGAATCAGTTACTTCACTATCTGATCAAATAATTGAATGGTCTGATAGATTGAAATTTTTTGTGCTTCACTACAATAATTCTAAACATTCTGTAACTAATTTTAGTCCTGCAAACTTATTTTTTGGCAGAGATTTAAACTTACCTATTGATACTTTCTTACCACCTAAAGATGCTGAAGAACCTTCCCAATACTTTAAACAACAACAAGAACATATCAAAACAACCAGAGAATTAGTTAAAATTAATGAACAAAAATATTTTTAAATGAATGCAAAATTTCTTAAAGGTCGTTCTCCTCCAAAGTTGAAAATTGGCGACAAAGTTTATTTAAAGAATTTCAATCATACTAATACTTTCCATGCAAAAAATTCAGGTCCTTTTAAAATTATCCAGATATGCAATAACGATAACTATCAAATTCAACATATGACTGATCCAACAATCAGAATTATGACGGTGAATGTATCAAAACTCATCTCAACAGGATGTTAGTTTTATTTGTTTTCTACTCGCTTAATTTTCTTTTGTTATGGATATTTTAATTTTTTTTAGGGCACTACAATCTTCCTACAAATGTAAATCCCATTTTTTCTAATTTCCATTTTAGTGTCTTCATATGTATATATATCTCTCTAAATTACAATTTTTTTTTAAACAATACAGTGGTAACATCTGTATCAATTCTATGAGTTTTCAATATTTTGCTGGCGAAATACTAGTGGTCACGGAATGTAAGCGCTTACGTACTGTCCATTACTGTTCACTCATACAATTGATTAAGCATACTGATTTATTGATTTCATTATTTTACAATTCTATATTTTATAATAGGTACTATCCTTCATCTAATTTTTTTTTTCTACCTTAATTTAAATGATGGGAATGCAATATTATGTTGCCACAGATTTTTTTTTGTATGTTCATCTTTGTTAATTTTTGAACAATATATATCCATATCATTTTGAAATTGAAGGGTGATCTCAACATATAAACTTTTACTGCTTATCCATGTGATGTTTTATTTTAAATTTAATTATAGGATCCTATATAACTATTATTAAAAATTATGAGAAAATATATATAAAAAAATTAATATATTTTTGAGACAACTTTAATAAATTACAAATAAAAAATACAAATGAAAATTTATATATGTTCCAGAAATTATATGAAAAATTATCAATGCTCAAATCTCCTAGCTGCAGCTCTTTGAATACTAGTGGAGATATTTTATGAGAATACGATGGAGCAACTGCTCTAAGTTATTTCTCTTTTTCTTTCAGTTCCTAACAAATTTATAGCGAGCACACACAGAAGGTAAATTCGGCATAGCTTGGGGCAAAAAATAATCACAAAATTAGTACCCTTCCGATAAATCCTTCAAGGTGCAACTATTCATAATTTAAAGGGAGTAACATTTTATATTGTAAATTTCAGTGTCCAAGATCACATGTGATCTATTTTAAAATTCACAGCTTAATGTCTTAAATTTTTTTAATTTAATGGGCACAACTATCATTCTGAACAATGTACATTTGTTTTTTGTTCAAGAAATTGATGGTATTTTACAATGTAAACAAAATAAATACTACAAATAATGATATACAGTTGTCTCAGCTACATCACAATTGCAGTATTATCCTGTTTTAATTTTATTGGTTTGATTTTGCAATACTTGAAAACTCTATGCAGCATTTTGTTTTTTTTTTTTTTAAATATGATTAAACATAGAGTTTTATTTTTATCATAGTTGCAATATGTCTACTGTTAGGGGTTTGCACATGAACAGATTACATTTTTATAGGCCAATTGGAACCTCACCCATGCAGTGTTTTGTTTATATATAAATTTTAGTGGTTTGTTTCTACCTGTACCATGTTTGTTATTGTTTGATATTGTGTTACAATTCTATTTCTACTTGTACTGTGTATTCTTGTTTGGTATTGTGTTTATATATTTGTTTTGTTGTATTGTGTTTATTGTTGTTTAATATTATGTAGTTTACCTTTAAATTTGCATAGAATTATCTGCAGATGGTTCATCTTTTCGAACCTGTCAGCTAAAAATTTTTTTTTATCCTTTTTTTTTCTGCTACCGGGAGATAAAATGTTGCATCATAAAAAATATAATGCATCATTTCCCATTCAAATTAATTTAAATAATATAATTTATTTCAATTTTACAACTTAAATTAACATTTTCAAACACCTAATTTCTAATCACAAGTTTTAAACTCATAATGTAAATTTTAATGATAAATAATTCAATATTTCCTTATTTTTCAATGTAATCATTATCTCTTATTAAGATTATTTAAGTGCAATTAGTATTTTATTATATTTCAGTAATTTAACTTTCAAATTTCTTTCAACATACATCGCAAATGTGTAAACACATCGGAATTTTCTAAGTCTAAAATATAAAAAATAGAAATCTTTTATTTATCAATATTTCCCTTTTAAATTATATTATGTGGATAGAAATATTTATTTCTAGCCGATTGCAAAATTTTCAGTGACTTGTGATAAATACTTTGGCAGAAATACGCAAAAATGTATTTTCTATCTTTTCTCATTTTTAATTTCGGCGCGCGACGCCATGAGATCATTCTTTCCGACATTTTGAAAGTTCCAACAAGAAGGGTATTCCCCTTTGCCAAACAGACGCTTAGTTCAAAACCGGACGTCTGCTAAATCGTTTAACATTCCTTTTGGAACACGCACGTTGTGTGTGACGTCAGGCGCGGGGAGGATAGGCGTTTTTAATTGGCTGGCGCGCTCTGTAATGGCTTTTCATGTTTGAAACTCTGGGTTCTGGAAGTCATCATTCTTCACCAGGGAGCCGTTAAAGCAAGTAACTTGTGGGGGCTGCGACGCCGTGCCTTTTTTAGCCGGCTGTTGCGGCAGAAGAGTTCGGCTAGCCAGTGAGAAGAGATCGACGTTCTGTTAGGCCTTGGCGGCCGTATATCATCTAAAGGAAATATAATTTTTTTTCTTCAAGAAGCATTTCTAAGTAAATTTCATAGAACATTAATTGAAAGCCTTGAATTGTTGTTCTGCTCATCGACATTTTATTATTCTTCGATCAACCATACTTCTTTGCTATAAAAATATGAATTGATTATCTGTTTTTTTTGTCGATGCGATAAATAGTAAATTGCCTTTGTAACGAACTGAAATCTTCAAAATCTGCATTTCTGAAGGAAGTTCTCAAACATCCTATTTCCAATTTTCCAAATCCGTAACTTCTCATTCGGTTCGGATTCGCATTTAATAAAAAGAAATAGAACCTACATTCCTGAAGGAAGTTTGTCAACAGCATGTTTCCAGTTCTCCAAATACAAGAGTCCTTCTACGACCCTAGTTTGACTTTACGTTCCTGAACTTTATTCATCTTGGAGGCCTTAAAACTAAAAGAAATATTACGTAAATAATCATACTCCATAACATCACGATATCAGAACTTCACATTCTATTATGTTAACTTAAATCTCATATTTTAACAACTTACTTCTGCTTTTTCTCAGATGACAATATATCTCCAATTATCTAAAATTATATTAAATTTTACATTCATTTTGATAATCTTTTCATAATTCATAATGTAAGAATGCATTCAAATTAGCAAATTTTATATATGTTTAAATAAACGTCATTTGTGAATTATCTTTCTGTGTTCAAGTACTTGGGTGAGTGTTTTCTTTTCTTTATTTTTTTTCAGCTACGATAACTAGTAAATATAATTTTATTTGATCTTAAATAAATTAAAATAATTCTTAAAAAACACATTAAGCAATGTCTGCCACTTACGTCATCGGCTGTAGTGTAATTTTGAGCTTATGAATCGGGATTAATTTTGTTCAATTCAAACTTTGGATTGAATTCCACTCTCCAATTCATTAAGCCCAGCATTACAGTACATTTATGGTGCCATTAACTTAGTGATTTCATTCTTGGAGTTATTGTTTTAAGCCTTTTTAATATTAATTTTTTCTTTTCATTCATAGGCATTAATTGATGCCATAACTTTAAAGATCGGAGATCGGGTTTCATTACTTTTTCATGATAATAGATAAAGTATATTTATTAATTAACTTATTAATTATTTAATCATTTATTTTAAAAATAATACTCACTAAACTTATATATTTTTTTTTCTCTCTATTTCATGTGCGGACCCCATATTGGTGCAATATATTTTTAAAATATACATGATTTATATTTTTATTTATTTTCCTTTTAAGATTTGATTCTATAAATATATGTAAAGAAAAGAAATTTGATTTTTCAAAGATTTATTTGCTAATATTTTTTCATAAATTGAAAAAACGAAAACTTTATATATTACGCTTTGAATTTATAATGATTTATTGTTGCATGTTTTGATATTTGTAGTTATTGTGTTCCTTTTTTTCTATTTTGGGGGATTTGTACATTTTTGCATATATTTATTTAGTTTAACTGTATTGCACATTAATATGCATTTTTAGAAAAATTTTTAAAAAAGTAATCTTCCATTTCTTTTTATAATTTTTTTTCTTTCCTTCATCATTTTAACAAATTTTTCCATTATTATTTTTTTATTTGCTTTGCTTTAAGATAATTTATTTGTCATACATCAGTGTTTTAGTATACCTTTTGATTTTTCACGTGTATACAAATTATTACGATATGGCAAATGATTTGCAATTAAACGCGCTTATGGCAGCGATTCCCACTTTCCATGGAAAAGAAGGGGAAAATGTACATTTTTTCATTAAAAACATTAGTGATGTCTGTAACATACAGAATTGGAACGACGAGAATCGTATTCTACTCTTCCGCCTGTATTGTAGAGACAAGGCGCAGGAATATGTTGCGAGCGATCCAGAAATTAACAATATTGATAATTTTGAAAATTTTGTGCGTTTATTTAGAGCAAAATTTAGCAGAGAAGAGAATTTCCAGGAAACCTCTTATCAGTTCTCAAATATAAGACAAAAACCTAAACAGACAGTGAAGGAGTTGGCTGAGGTAGTAAAAAAATTAGTCAATCGATTGGTTCCGAACGCTGAGGATATTCCTCAAATGGTCATTCTAAAGCAAAAATTGATGTTTAATAAATTGCTCGAAGCTCTTAGACCGGATATTAAAACAGAGGTACTTAAACTTGGAAAGGAAAATTTCGATGATCTGGTCTCTAGTGCTATGGATTGCGAAAAAGCTTTGGAGCAGCAATGCTCTTTCTCAGTCAACACCATCAACGCGACGCAGGTTTCAAACAACAGCAGTCAGGACTCGTTGATTACAATTTTGTTGAAACAACAAGAAAATTCAAATAAATTATTGCAGAGTATGGCGGAGCAGTTAAAAGGATTAAAAGAAGAGCGGACTGTTTGCCATATCTGTAACAAACAGCATAATACGCGCGATTGCTGGTTTTTTCCGTCTTTGCAAAATAGGGGATTTTTTTCGCCGCAGCAAAATTTTTCTGGTCAGGGTAACAGTGCTGCTAATCAAGCAAGTAATTTTTTAAGTCCTAACAGTAATTCTCCAAGTAATGATAGATATTTTGAGAATCAGGACAGAAACTTTGCTGGAGATTTTAGAAGAGGTAGCGATAACAATGTGCAGAGATTCAATAGGGGCAGAGGTAGAAATAATTATCGACCATATCGTGGCAGAGGCAGAAGAAATAATTTAAACTTCTAGAGGGTTCTGATGATATTTTGCACAATTTTTCCCCTCAATCTCACAGAGCCCTAGATGATAAATTTTTGCACGAGGGTATGATTTATTCTGATACTGCTGTTAACATTCCCAAATCACTTATGTCATGTTTTTCTGATGATTCTCCACTTCCTTTAATTAAATTAACATTTGGAAAACATAACTTTATTGGTCTTCTGGATTCTGGGGCAAATCTTTCTCTTATACAACCTAAAACTATTAACTTACTTAAACAAAACAATAAACTTAACTTTTTATCTAGATCTGTAAACATCAAGACCATCAATAATTCCAGTGTTCCTTATTTTTCTGCTGTACAATTAAACTTTAAAATTCGTAATAAATGGTTCAGCAATGTGTTTTTCGTTACCCATGATAATTGGCACTCTAACTACCAAATTATTCTCGGTTATGATTTTTTAAACAGAAATAAAGTTTTGTTAGACTCTGCCAACTCTCAACTTATCATGGGAAACCTCACATTTCCTTTCGAAAATAAAAATCCTGATTCTACTCAAACTTCTAATTTTAACAATGAAAATCTAAGTTCCAATAACAATAATACTATTCATGATATTTCAAATTCCAATGCTGAATCATATGAAAATATTAATTCTCTCTCTAACGATATTAATCATGAAGATTCCAAAAACTTTGTCACACCAGCTAACCGTGTCATTATTCGGCCAAATCATGGCAGGATTATAAGACTTAAAGCATTACATAAAATTAACAATTCATTTAACTATTTATTTGTTCCATTAACTACCAAATTGCCACTAAACTTAGATCTTAGCCTTCATGAAGCAAATGTTAACAATTCTATTCTTCTGTATGTATTCAACAACAATAGTCAAAAAATTGTCCTCAACAAAAATTCTAAATTAGGTTACTTAAAACAAATTTCTAAAGATCAAATTTCTACGCATGACAACAGTAAAACATACCAGGTAAATTCGCTAATTTGTGATGATATTTTAGAACTTCGTAAAAATGAACTAAAAGCTAATAATTTTCAAGTTGATCACTTACCTGAATCAGATAGGAAGAGAGTTCTCAAACTTCTTATGAATAATTCAGCTGTTTTTTCTTCTTCATACAGTACACTGGGATGTACAGATAAAGTTGTTCCTCAGTTTAACTTACTGCATGATTTTGCTTTACAAACAAAACCATATCCCATTCCTAGAATTGCCAAGGAGTTTGCTAGAAATGAAATCGCTGATCTTCTGAAGGCTGGCATTATAGAAAATTCAACCTCAAACTACTGTTTTTCAGTCATTTTTGTTAAAAAGAAGACGTTACCTACTGATGACCCTAACAAACTTAAATTTCGTATGGTTATCGACTATCGATTACTTAATGCAATAACTGAACCTTATAAAATTTGTTTACCAAAAATCAACGACATTATGCAAAATATATCGGGTAAAAAATTCTATACTGTTTTGGATTTAAAAGCCGCATTTTTTCAAATTCTTCTTCAACAGAAGGATAGGGCCAAACTGGCATTTGCAACGGAGTATGGGAATTATCAACCTAAACGCCTGCCATTTGGATGTGTGAACTCAACTTCTTATTTTCATACTTTAATAAATAACTGCCTTAGCTCATTAAGAGGTAAAAATGTTCAATATTTTCTAGATGACATAATTGTTGCTGCTGATTCGTTGGAGGAAATGTTAATATGGTTGCAGAAAGTTTTTGACAAATTGAGAGAATTTAACCTCACTTTAGACCCTAAAAAGCTTCAAATATGTAAAGAACAAATAACATACCTAGGTTTTAAATTACACAAAAACGGTCACTCTCCTTCTACTGATAATGTAAACAAAATCAATAGATTTCCCATTCCTACAAACCTGAAACAAGTTCAAAGTTATCTAGGTATGATAAACTATTTCCGTCATTTAATTTTCGATTTTGCAAAAATAGTACAACCTATTGTAAATTTAACGAGAAAAAAGGTAAAATTCTTCTGGAGCAATGACTGTCAAAATGCTTTTCTCAAGATTCAGGAAATTTTGCTTACTAATCCAACAGTTAAAAATTTTGATGATAGTAAGGATGTTTATTTGGTTACTGATGCATATATGGTTGCAATTTGCGGAATTCTTATGCAAAAACACAATGACAAATTCTACCCCATTGAATTTTATTCCAAGCAATTAAATCAGGCAGAATCTAAATACCCTTCAATCAAACGTGAATTTTATGCTATCTATTCCTCTGTTAAACATTTTTCTGAATTCTTGTACGGTAGACAATTCAAAATTCTAACAGATGCTAAAGCTTTAACTTACCATTTAAACCTAGAAAAACAGGCTGAAATTATAACTAGATGGCTTTTATATTTGCAGAGTTTTAATTTTAAGGTTGAGCACATTCCTGGGCTTGTTAATCCAGCCGATTTTCTTTCTCGTGCCGTGGACCTTCCTAATAACCCTAATTTATATGTAAATGCATTAAATATTTTTATACCTACTAACGACTCACTAACTACCGAAAATATACTAAAAGAGCAGCAAAATGATGAAAAACTTAAAGAAATCCGGGAAAAAATAATTGCCAAAACATGTTCTAACACTAATTACTCAATCAATCCTAATAACGATCTTTTAATGTTTGCTAAAAAGAAATCTGGTAATGTCAATAGAGTAAAGAAAATCGTTATTCCTAAAACATTAATCAATAGTCGCATTGCCCTTGCTCACCAAGCTCATTTTGGAATGATAAAAACGGTTGAGACAATTTCCAGGAATTATTTCTGGCACGGAATGGTTCAGGATGTTCAAAATTTTGTAAATAACTGTGAAAAATGTCTTCCCTACAAAAGTAAACAAACCAACACAAAACCTTCCTTCATTTCCAAGTGTGAATTAGCTCCCGGAGAGATGCTTGCGATAGATATTGTGGGTAAACTCCCCAGGTCACATGACGGTAAATTTTTTATTCTCACCATCGTTGACCACTATTCACGCTTTCTGGAAGCTATTCCGCTTAGAGATGCTACTTCCCCATCTATAATTAAAGCTTTAAACGACTACTTTTCGAGGTTTGGTATACCAAAAATTATATTATCTGATAACGCCAAAAACTTTACCTCTGATGTCTTTCTAACCTTTCTTAAATCTCTCAATATCAAACGTAGAAATTCGTCCATTTACTTCCCGAGGTCGAACGGTGTTATCGAACGTATCCATCGATCCCTGAAAGAATCAGTTACTTCACTATCTGATCAAATAATTGAATGGTCTGATAGATTGAAATTTTTTGTGCTTCACTACAATAATTCTAAACATTCTGTAACTAATTTTAGTCCTGCAAACTTATTTTTTGGCAGAGATTTAAACTTACCTATTGATACTTTCTTACCACCTAAAGATGCTGAAGAACCTTCCCAATACTTTAAACAACAACAAGAACATATCAAAACAACCAGAGAATTAGTTAAAATTAATGAACAAAAATATTTTAAAATGAATGCAAAATTTCTTAAAGGTCGTTCTCCTCCAAAGTTGAAAATTGGCGACAAAGTTTATTTAAAGAATTTCAATCATACTAATACTTTCCATGCAAAAAATTCAGGTCCTTTTAAAATTATCCAGATATGCAATAACGATAACTATCAAATTCAACATATGACTGATCCAACAATCAGAATTATGACGGTGAATGTATCAAAACTCATCTCAACAGGATGTTAGTTTTATTTGTTTTCTACTCGCTTAATTTTCTTTTGTTATGGCTATTTTAATTTTTTTTAGGGCACTACAATCTTCCTACAAATGTAAATCCCATTTTTTCTAATTTCCATTTTAGTGTCTTCATATGTATATATATCTCTCTGAATTACAATTTTTTTTTTAAACAATACAGTGGTAACATCTGTATCAATTCTATGAGTTTTCAATATTTTGCTGGCGAAATACTAGTGGTCACGGAATGTAAGCGCTTACGTACTGTCCATTACTGTTCACTCATACAATTGATTAAGCATACTGATTTATTGATTTCATTATTTTACAATTCTATATTTTATAATAGGTACTATCCTTCATCTAATTTTTTTTTTCTACCTTAATTTAAATGATGGGAATGCAATATTATGTTGCCACAGATTTTTTTTTGTATGTTCATCTTTGTTAATTTTTGAACAATATATATCCATATCATTTTGAAATTGAAGGGTGATCTCAACATATAAACTTTTACTGCTTATCCATGTGATGTTTTATTTTAAATTTAATTATAGGATCCTATATAACTATTATTAAAAATTATGAGAAAATATATATAAAAAAATTAATATATTTTTGAGACAACTTTAATAAATTACAAATAAAAAATACAAATGAAAATTTATATATGTTCCAGAAATTATATGAAAAATTATCAATGCTCAAATCTCCTAGCTGCAGCTATTTGAATACTAGTGGAGATATTTTATGAGAATACGATGGAGCAACTGCTCTAAGTTATTTCTCTTTTTCTTTCAGTTCCTAACAAATTTATAGCGAGCACACACAGAAGGTAAATTCGGCATAGCTTGGGGCAAAAAATAATCACAAAATTAGTACCCTTCCGATAAATCCTTCAAGGTGCAACTATTCATAATTTAAAGGGAGTAACATTTTATATTGTAAATTTCAGTGTCCAAGATCACATGTGATCTATTTTAAAATTCACAGCTTAATGTCTTAAATTTTTTTAATTTAATGGGCACAACTATCATTCTGAACAATGTACATTTGTTTTTTGTTCAAGAAATTGATGGTATTTTACAATGTAAACAAAATAAATACTACAAATAATGATATACAGTTGTCTCAGCTACATCACAATTGCAGTATTATCCTGTTTTAATTTTATTGGTTTGATTTTGCAATACTTGAAAACTCTATGCAGCATTTTTTTTTTTTTTTTTTTAATATGATTAAACATATAGTTTTATTTTTATCATAGTTGCAATATGTCTACTGTTAGGGGTTTGCACATGAACAGATTACATTTTTATAGGCCAATTGGAACCTCACCCATGCAGTGTTTTGTTTATATATAAATTTTAGTGGTTTGTTTCTACCTGTACCATGTTTGTTATTGTTTGATATTGTGTTACAATTCTATTTCTACTTGTACTGTGTATTCTTGTTTGGTATTGTGTTTATATATTTGTTTTGTTGTATTGTGTTTATTGTTGTTTAATATTATGTAGTTTACCTTTAAATTTGCATAGAATTATCTGCAGATGGTTCATCTTTTCGAACCTGTCAGCTAAAAATTTTTTTTTATCCTTTTTTTTTCTGCTACCGGGAGATAAAATGTTGCATCATAAAAAATATAATGCATCATTTCCCATTCAAATTAATTTAAATAATATAATTTATTTCAATTTTACAACTTAAATTAACATTTTCAAACACCTAATTTCTAATCACAAGTTTTAAACTCATAATGTAAATTTTAATGATAAATAATTCAATATTTCCTTATTTTTCAATGTAATCATTATCTCTTATTAAGATTATTTAAGTGCAATTAGTATTTTATTATATTTCAGTAATTTAACTTTCAAATTTCTTTCAACATACATCGCAAATGTGTAAACGCATCGGAATTTTCTAAGTCTAAAATATAAAAAATAGAAATCTTTTATTTATCAATATTTCCCTTTTAAATTATATTATGTGGATAGAAATATTTATTTCTAGCCGATTGCAAAATTTTCAGTGACTTGTGATAAATACTTTGGCAGAAATACGCAAAAATGTATTTTCTATCTTTTCTCATTTTTAATTTCGGCGCGCGACGCCATGAGATCATTCTTTCAGACATTTTGAAAGTTCCAACAAGAAGGGTATTCCCCTTTGCCAAACAGACGCTTAGTTCAAAACCGGACGTCTGCTAAATCGTTTAACATTCCTTTTGGAACACGCACGTTGTGTGTGACGTCAGGCGCGGGGAGGATAGGCGTTTTTAATTGGCTGGCGCGCTCTGTAATGGCTTTTCATGTTTGAAACTCTGGGTTCTGGAAGTCATCATTCTTCACCAGGGAGCCGTTAAAGCAAGTAACTTGTGGGGGCTGCGACGCCGTGCCTTTTTTAGCCGGCTGTTGCGGCAGAAGAGTTCGGCTAGCCAGTGAGAAGAGATCGACGTTCTGTTAGGCCTTGGCGGCCGTATATCATCTAAAGGAAATATAATTATTTTTCTTCAAGAAGCATTTCTAAGTAAATTTCATAGAACATTAATTGAAAGCCTTGAATTGTTGTTCTGCTCATCGACATTTTATTATTCTTCGATCAACCATACTTCTTTGCTATAAAAATATGAATTGATTATCTGTTTTTTTTGTCGATGCGATAAATAGTAAATTGCCTTTGTAACGAACTGAAATCTTCAAAATCTGCATTTCTGAAGGAAGTTCTCAAACATCCTATTTCCAATTTTCCAAATCCGTAACTTCTCATTCGGTTCGGATTCGCATTTAATAAAAAGAAATAGAACCTACATTCCTGAAGGAAGTTTGTCAACAGCATGTTTCCAGTTCTCCAAATACAAGAGTCCTTCTACGACCCTAGTTTGACTTTACGTTCCTGAACTTTATTCATCTTGGAGGCCTTAAAACTAAAAGAAATATTACGTAAATAATCATACTCCATAACATCACGATATCAGAACTTCACATTCTATTATGTTAACTTAAATCTCATATTTTAACAACTTACTTCTGCTTTTTCTCAGATGACAATATATCTCCAATTATCTAAAATTATATTAAATTTTACATTCATTTTGATAATCTTTTCATAATTCATAATGTAAGAATGCATTCAAATTAGCAAATTTTATATATGTTTAAATAAACGTCATTTGTGAATTATCTTTCTGTGTTCAAGTACTTGGGTGAGTGTTTTCTTTTCTTTATTTTTTTTCAGCTACGATAACTAGTAAATATAATTTTATTTGATCTTAAATAAATTAAAATAATTCTTAAAAAACACATTAAGCAATGTCTACCACTTACGTCATCGGCTGTAGTGTAATTTTGAGCTTATGAATCGGGATTAATTTTGTTCAATTCAAACTTTGGATTGAATTCCACTCTCCAATTCATTAAGCCCAGCATTACAGTACATATAGAAAATGTCTGTCTGTTTGTGTGTCCATCCGTCTGTCGCCATTGTACCATCAAAAAGTGTATGAAGTTATACATAGAATGAAACCAAATTTTTTTTTAATTTTTTGGCTATGGCAACATGTCCATCCTTAATTTTGATTAAAATCCGCCAGAAGGGGGCACTGTAATAGCAATTTCTGCGCGATTTTGAATATTGTACCATCAAAAAGTGTATGAAGTTATGCATAGAATTGAGCCAAATTTTTTATGTATGTTTTTGGTTAAGGCAAGAAGATCCTATCTGCATTTGGTAAAATTCTGCCGAAAGGGGGCACTGTAATAGCGATTTTTGTGCCGTTTTTAATATTGTACTATTGAGAAGTGTATGAAATTATGCATAGAATTGAACCAAATTTTTTGTGTATGTCTTTGGCTATGGCAAGAAGGTCCTCCCTGAATTTGGAAAAATTCTGCCGGAAGAGGCCGTTGTAATAGCAATTTTTGTGCGATTCTGAATATTGTACCATCGAAAAATGTGTGAAGTTATGCATAGAATTTAACCTAATTTTTTGTGTATGTTTTTGGCCAAGGCAAGAATATCCTCCCTGCATTTGGAAAAATTGTTGTAATAGGTTTGGTGCCATTTTGAATATTGTA
This sequence comes from Maratus speciosus, assembly GCA_963932465.1. Classification (NCBI taxonomy): domain Eukaryota; kingdom Metazoa; phylum Arthropoda; class Arachnida; order Araneae; family Salticidae; genus Maratus; species Maratus speciosus. The sequence goes on from OZ010789.1 coordinate 160,025,314, forward strand.
CCATCGAAAAGTGCATGAAGTTATGCATAGAATTGAACCAAATTTTTAGGTCCTCCCTGAATTAGGAAATATTCTGCCAAAAGGGAGCACTATAATAGCGATTTTTGTGTAATTTTCTTGATTTTTCGTAGTTCTGTTATACACCAGCAAAGTGTGAAGTGACAGGAACTTCCCATCCCGATAAGCTGACTATTCGCGAACAGGATAACGGAAAACTATTGATTTTAATAAATATGATGGAGATTAACTCATTTTTACTCTGATTAATTGACTAAAGCAGAAATTTAAGATGAAAGTCTAAAGTTTATATAGCATTGAACTAATAAATGAAATCTTGACATTCGTAACAACATTTTGAAATATTAAAATATATGAGATAGAAGAAAGTTTTGTGATTGGCACATCCAACTAGTTTTAAATAATCTTATGTATTTTAAACTAAAACTACCAAACTGCTGCTTCTATTAACTTCAACTTTTCAAATTCTTGAAAAATTAAACTTTAGTCCTGTAAGTAATCAGTATTATGTAATCAAGATACATAATTAACAGTTAAGGCTTTGATCTTTGGTATTGCAAGATGAAATATCAGCAAAAATTGCATCATTTTGACACAATTGTAATTTTTAACTTTTAACTGTAATTTTATTTTGTCAACAATTTTTTTAATCTTAGTACCAGCGAGATTTATTCTTTTAGATGCATTAATAGTATAATATTTAGTTTTATGAAAGGAAATAGTTTCCTTTTTACTATGTTGTTATTTTTACTCAATAAAGCATTTCGTCTCCCTCTAAAATTAGCATTTCAAATTCAGTATCAGCAGAATGAAAAAAATATTGGAGTGTAACATCATTTTCTGTTCAAATTAAAATAAATTTTATTTTTAATTGTAATTTGGAAGTGATATCTGTAAAGATAAAGATAATACTAGTTACCATTATTTCCCTTTTCTCTGTAACTATGGAAGTAATCAAATTGTCACCACTGTGCAGAAATTTCATTAAAAGGGTCTGCAACGCATTCAGAAAATTTTTCTTCCCACCACGAAAGGGGAAAAAAAAAAGTACAGATTTGATATTTTTATCTCCTGCAGACTATTTTTCTTCTACTTTTAATTTCGCTTGTTTCAAGAAACAAACTTAGTGTTTTCAAAATTTTAATATTTAGTTTTGTGCTTAGCCTGTGTAATAGTGTTTCCTAAATTTTAATATTTAGTTTTGTGCTTAGCCTGTGTTGATCATCAGCATTATTTAATGTTTGTAGCTTATCAACATATAAAATGTATCTTTTTTATAAAATGCTGTTCATTTTATTTCAAATCAAGCCCTTTTATTTTAAGTGTTTTCACTTCTATTTCAGATAAACCAACTAGTTATAAGTAAACAAACTATAAACTGCATTGAAAGAGATATGGAAAGATATTTAAAGGTAAGCTTCAATTTTAAAAGTTATGATGAATTTTTGCATTTCTCAGATAATTTTAAAGCAACATATATCTATGCAAACAGCATTTAAGTCACCTCCTCCCCCTCATTCTTTCATATATAAATTATTTATTTAAAAATGTATTCAAAATTGCTCAAAATTCTTAGTATTGTCTTTTACTATTGAATTTTACTTCTTAAATTTTCCTATCAATTAAAAAAAAATTCTTAAGGATAATTTCTAAGTAACTTAGAGGGAATTTATAAAAAACATATGTATATTATATATAAATAAATAAAAAAAAAATAGTATGAATCTGTTTAATTTTTATAACATGCATAGTTTTTCTCAAAATAGTTTTCAAAAATATAAATGGTTTTAAGAAAAAAGGAAACTCACTACTTCATTAGCATATTTTGGGTGGCTTATATGTTTAATGCATAATCTATATTGTTATGTTAAGATATTCAGCTTTAAAAATCAGCCTGCTTTTGTTAGTTTACTTTTACAGTTTGATAATTCTTTTCTTGTAAATATATTTCAGAGCCGAGAAAATCTTACTCGAAAACTTGAAAGTCTTCAAGCAAAGCGCACGGCTGCTATTCTGGAGAAAAAGGTAAATATAAACTTTTGAGAGGTTCAGAAAGTTAAAAAAAATTATTTTCATTAAACTTTATCAGCTTGTTTAGTAGGTTGGTAATCTAAAAATGCCATTATTTTGGTTCAGTTTTTCCAGTTCTCACCATATTTTAGAAAAATAAGTAAATGAAGCTGACATTGGTAAACTTATGAATGGACTTAACTCCTATATTTAATTAAACAAAAACATAATTTGCCGAACAAATTAAAAAAACAAATTTATTTGCTACATTATTTAAGCCCGAGATGGGATAGATATTAAGATATTTCATTCAGTTAGTTCTACATGTAATGTTAAATTTTTGTAACAATTAGTTAAACCAAGTGAACATTAAAAAATAAAAATGAAATTCAAAGAGTATAATATTTAAACACCCTAAAAACTTAGATTCCGTTCAAACGAAATCAAAATAAATCTTAGACATTTTTCCAAATTTAAGTTTCAAATATTTGTATTGCTGATTTTGTATTATGTTTACGGTAGATGAAAACAAATGATTAGGCACATCTAAAGTACAAACTTTTCAAAAAAAAAATCTTAAGATTTATTTCGATTTTGTTTGAATGGAATCTAAGTTTCTAGGGTGTTTAATCCCTTCACACTCGAATTAAATTGCAGTTAAAAAATTCAAATTGCTTATTGGCGCCACTTTTATGAAAAAGAAATATTCACCTTATTTAATGACAGGTAAATCCATACTAAAATATAGCCAATTTCACTATTTTATAAAACTGGTGGGAGTCAAACAATCTGAGTAAAAGACGCAGCCCGAGAATATGACGGGAGCGAGAATTAAGGGGTTAAGTATCTTACTGTTTGAATTTCATTTTTTTTTTTTTTTTTTTTTTTTTAATGTTCACTTGATTTAACTAATTTGTTACAAAAATTTAACATTAAATGTACACTAACTGAACACTAACTGAATGAAATATCTTAATGTCTGTCCCATCTCGGGCTTAAATAATGTAGGAAATAAATTTGTTTTTTTAATTTGTTCGGCAAATTATGTTTTTGTTTAATATGTCAAGTTTTTTAATAACTACTGCATTCAGACGAACTCATTTAAAAATTAACTGGATGTATCATCATCAGGTTTGATATACAAGGTATCGCATCACAATTTGTAGTGTATTTACCAATATTTAATCCAAAATGTTTCATCAGCGCAGTAGTGCAAAGTTTGAACAAAAACTTAGTCTGAGAATAAAAAATCTTTTATAAAAACATTAAAAAAATTACTTAATTTTAGTTGCCCCATTTTCCAATCTGGTACGCTATGAATGCAAAAATATCCTTAAATCCTGACTGATAATGTTATAAGAACTGTACAGCTGTTACACAGTAAAACGTTAAAAAAAAAAAGTTTTACTTAAATTTTGCTACCCTATTTCCTGTCGGAGGGCGAAGTAAATGCAAGATGAAATTGTTACTTAAATTTAACTTGGGATATTTATTTAGCATCAACATCAGCCGTTTTCTTGCAAAAAAAAAAAAAAAAAAAAAAAAAGACAAGACCTTGAGGAATAATTTTAGATAAAAAATGTGGTAATAACGTTAAGTTTACTTAATGTTAAAAGTGTCTGTCTTTTTAAAATTTACAAATAATTATTTTTTATTTTTTAATACCACAAAAAGAAATTGCATATGAATAATATATATATATATATATTACATGCCCATATGCAATAATGATATCATATTGATGAGGAAACCTGCAAAATAAATTTCGGTTATTTGCAAATTTATTAACTTCTAAGTATCCGAGGATTTCAATTTTTACACAGTCATAAAACATTATAAATAGTTCAGTATTTCTTTCCAGGTAGTATTCCTTAACGAAATTAAAACTTCATCAACAAATAAATAATAGGAAAACATAAATAAATCACAAAGTTAACACCTTTTTAATCGAATGGACACATCTGTATTTAATTGATATTCACGCTTAAAAATCACTATCGGTGAAATATGTTGCAATTTTTTGACGTCATAGTCGCCTGCTTTCTGTATTTATTCCTATTAATGCTTCTTGTATTACTAACAAATGTTTGAAAATATGAGTTTTATTTCCTGTATGACTCCATATTCACCTTCTTTTTAATTCGTAAAAAAAATTATTTCAAATTTCATTTTCACATGGAAATATTTAAACTGAAAATTAATTACTGTTGATAAATTATTATTACGACTTTTGAATTTTTGGCAACAATAGAAAAAAATGTTAAATTTTATAGCAAAAATGTCCATTGATTCTCAATGAAAAAATGCGAAATCTGGAATTTTTAAGAAAAATATTTGAATAATATAAATAAAGCTTAGGCTATGTTACTCTCTGCATTATAATTCACCCATATGCAAAGGCATTTTATCATCCGTTTTGACCCTGACATCAGGCAAACATTTTCATACTTAGAATTTACAGTATCATTAAAATTACAAAGAATAAAATATTTGGCATCAGGGACAAAAAGGTGGGAAGAAAACATCAAAAAGTTATGAGCTCCATAGGCTTTTCTATGTTAAATTAACATTGAGAAGTGGCACTGGAAATAAGTATTGTGCTGCCGTGCAATACTTAACCCCTTGAGGGGCACCGGTATATATTATATACCACCTACGATTAATGAAGTTTTACACCAGAAAAATTTTATTAAGTTTTACTTTTCTAACTTTGGTGGGAAAAAGCCGTAAAATTGCTTTTACTTATTTTGAAATAGAATTTTTCAAAGATTCTGGTGGGAATTTAGCATTTCACAAACGTAATTGCTTGCCCCTCAAGGGGTTAAATACATGTAAGTTCTTCATTCTTTTAATCATGAAACAATGATAAATTTTATTCAGAGTATGGCTTTTTTTAGAAATTCTAAATTGAAACATATCATATTTACTCTCATAATTTTGCATCCTTATATAATTTATACACCCTGTACTTAAAATTTTAGCCAAAAGAGCAGTTTGCACAATTTTTAAAGAAAATTTATATTTTAAAAAGAAATGTGTAATTTTTAGATGAAGCATCTATGGGAAAGTCTGAAATAATGAAACAGGATTTTAGATTACTCCTATATGTATATATCCTAGCAATTTTTATTTCATAATCAGATATCAAGTCAATTTTGTGTTTTAGTTCTGTGTATCCAAATGAGCATATTCTGCTTGTATGTATCCTATGATTTTCTGTTTTCATCTGCTCTAAGAATACATATGATTTATAACCAATAATGCCATATCAACAGATGTCTGATATATTAGTACTTCATGTCAAAAATAAACAGACTAAGTTATGGTATTTGATCGTATTGTTCGTACTGTGAAATTATAATGACTGTAAAAACAAGTTTTACAGCACACTTTAAATTTAAACCAGCCTACTTTGCAAAAAAGTATAAGCAATGGAGTTTTTAAATTTCACTAATGCTCTGTCACTTTGTGTTAGAAAATGCTATTTAGGTAGTGACTTTTTAAACAGCAAGCATTTTTAAACATTTTTAGTATTATTTTTAGAATGTAATAACTGTCCTAAAAAGAGACTTTAATTATTCTGTTTTTCTCCAAAGAAATTTAACATCGATAAATACTTAAAAAAAAATAACCCTCAAATTTTTCATATTTAAAAAATAACCCTCATATTTTTCATATCCTGTACTTTTGGACTGAAAGAAAAGGTAAAAAAAGTGTGCAAAATACAGAAGTAAATATGATATTAAAACTGCATCTTTTTTATGGTGTCATAAAGGTATTATTTAGAAATTTCAGCAATGTTTTTCTCAAACTTTTGGTGATATTAATTTTAAATTTACAGCAGTTAATTTAAGAAAAAAATTATAGTTTATTTATTAAGACATATGGTTATATATGATTTTTATCTAATTCTTCCAAATGCATGTGAAAATTTTATTTTCAGAGCTTGGATGTAATTCAAGATTATGATGACAACATTGAAAGTCTAAAAGCAAATATCGATTATTGTCAGGAAAATATTGCAGAATGCCAGTCTTCCATCGTGCAAATGGAAGAAGCAAGAGTAAGAAGTTTATTATTCTATTTCATTGTTTATTTTTACACTCTTTTAACTTGATTCATGCATGTAAAGTTGTAATTTTCTAATACATTTTTCACTCACTTGTGTGCTAGAATTAAAAAAATTGGTGTTTCTAATGATAATATAGCACACAGGTATGTTTCCAATGGTAATGTAACACTTTAATATTTGTAAAATTTAATTATAAATTAATAAATTAATTTTAATATTTTTCAATAAGCAATGTTTGACAATTTTCTATAAATTTTAATATTTTCTATCAAATGCTATAAATTGCCAAATATGCTTTCAATAACATTGCGCTCATTTCATTTAAAATACATACGTTAAATACATTTTAAAATGGATCTTTTTCACTTATTTAATTTTAAAAACAAGAAAAATAAGAAATAATATTATAAACAAATCGCATCTTATTTCAATATAAAAGCATTGTATCTAATTTACACATGTGAGAAATAAAGATGCAATTAGTGAGACTTGCACTTGGCTAATGAAAAGTATCAATTTAATTAAATTTTAATTATGCATTGAGAAAACAATTTGGTTACAACTGTATACAAGTTAAACAATGGAATTAATTATGCACTAAGCCATATTTGCTAAAATATGCCCACTGGGTGTGAAACTGCAACAATAAAGTCTTAAGCAGTAAAAAAATTGAAAATTAAATTTAAATAAAAAATAAAAGTATAATTTTGTTTTTAAAGATAGTTTTATTTGAGAAATGTTTCTTTGCTTTATTTTCTGGAAGTTTTTAAATGTTAGTGGTAAAAAAATAATCCTAAGTCTGGATATTAATAAAGGATTTTATTAAAGAATTTTTTATCATTGAGCCTCCTTCTCCGATGTTATTAAATTTTAGATTTCTTTTAATGTGTAATTTATAGTATTTTTGTTAGTGTTAGTTTTTCTTGCAAAAATCTATTCTGAGTGTTACATATTCACAAATTTATTTTAAAATTGGTTTACTAAGGTTTGAATAGTAAAGATAATTTTCTTTTCTTTGATTTATTTCACAATTTACAGTATTGCTTATTGATAAAAACACGTTATCTTGTAAAGGTAATTGAATTAATATCAAGTTAAGTTATTAAAATTTTCATTGTATTTCTGTTATTGGTATAACCATTTAGTCATTGCTGCATTCAGAATTGTGAAATATCAATTACTTTGTTAGACACCCCTGTTATTGTTACTAGAAATGTAGCTTTACAGCCTTCCATCAATAAAATGTTCAAATAAAATTAAAGCAGAACATGAACCTTGGTGACAATCTGGGTAATTTGGTGACCTAATGCCCATATTTGAAAATTTAAGAAATAAAAGTTCTTGGATCAAAATATTGCAAATATTCCTACTGTATTCTTGAATATGAAATTTGTTTTCTTATAAAATTGTTACTGTAGGATGATGACATAAGAATAGCTCATAAAAACATTAGCGTAAAGGCAAGCCAGATAACTATCTCTTCAGTCAAATTTAGCATTGACATCTATTGCCTGTTAGCAATAAGTCATTCAGGCCAGATATTTAAGATATCACTGACCGCCGAACTCACTGAGAGAGTTCCACACAGCCAATACCAGTCACTTTGATTGACTGTTGAGGCTGGTTTTAACTTATGCACATGCACACACTTTACATTTGTTCAGATCTCAAACACAGTCACATTCAGTGAGTTGAGTTTTGCTGTGTGAACATGTGCTCAATTCTGCATATGTACCACCTGCAAAATTGCAGTCTAAGATATTTTAAATGTCCGGTCTGAACAGGGTATCTATACTTTGAGTTTTTTTTTCTCTAGTGTTTTACTTATTCTGTTTCCTTATTGTTATGTTTTTATGTTTTCCTTAATAAGAACTGGGAGTAATATCATGTAATATTTATCAAAGGTCCTGCATATATTTCTAATTATCTTTAACTTTACAAATTGGTAACAGTTTCATATTTCCATCTCTCCTACTCTGATATCTATTTAAATGGGAAATAGATTGACACAGGCTGTAATAATCTATTACGTAAATTTATTCTTTTGAATTATAGAAGAATGGAGGGAAGGAAAAAATTAGTATTTTTTGTGGAAGTTTATTAAACACAAAACACTTGTTTTTAAATTGAAAATGTGTCTTCAGATTTCTGCATTGTATTTTTTTTTTTTAAGTTGTTCTCTTGTGGTTTCCCTTTATTGATTGACCTGAGAAAGTTTTCTGAAGTTATATATGGGCAACCATTTAGTACTTTTTGTTTATTTTCCATTTTAAGTCAAAATTTCCTTATACATTTTTATATATTCGAGCTAAATGCATAAAAAATTTATTTTTAATTTTGCTTTATTTAGTTGTGTAAATGAATGATTGTGAAATGCTTAATAAGTACATTTTGAGTTTCTTTTATTATTATTTTTGTCTTTGAATTAACCACTTCAGAAGAATAATTTAATTTGAAAATTATTATTTTAGATACCTAATCTTGTGGTCTATATTCTCAAATGATTAGTTTTTTTATTTATATTATTTATTAATTCATTGCATGCTTTTAGTCAGAATTTGATTATAATTAGCAAGTTTTATTTTCATGAAATTAATAATTAAAAATGCTTAACCACTTCAACAGCTGCCCCAAGATAAGTCGGGGGGGGGGTAAAAGCACTGTTTCCCTATACCCGTCGCCAGTGAAGTGGTTAAGTAAAATAAGCATTTTACTTGCACTAACTGTGAAGATTTCCTTTTACATGAATTAATGCTAATTATTTACACTACCTTATAAATTTGGAATTGCTATTATTGAAAAAGTAGAATTTCTGATTTACATTTACCATGCGATCATTTTATTAAGTAGTTTTCTTTTTTTATGTGTAATTATTTCTCATATTGTGTCATTTGAAAAATTTAGAATGTTTTAAATAAGTAAATATTGAACTTCTATATAAATTCCATTTTAAAGGAGGAGATTGATGTACTTGATGTTGAAAAAATGACTTTAAGCTTAGAAGAAACAAAATATTTACTATCAAAACTCATAAACATGTCAATCAATCAGGTAAAACATTTTTTGGTTCTCTTTTTCTGACATTGTCTTTTGATTAGTCTTAACATTCAATTAACTAATTTACATTGTGATTGATTCTCGTTTCAGACCTTCCAAGCCTTTCAGAAAGATGCATCTTTAAAAGAAATGGAAGAAAAATTGAAGCAATCAAGAAATGACAATGCCATACATATGGAATTGCTGGAACGACTTGTAGAAGATGGAAATACTGAAATACTTGATTTTGTAATTTCAAGTAATGATCCTATATCTGAAAGTCAAGCTAGCTCCCGATCGAATTCTCCTGTGGATAGGTAACAATTTTTATAATTATGTGTGTAATGAAAAGAATCCTTTTACATTTAAAAAATATCACTTTATATGTAAAAGCTGGTCAGTTAAAATAATTTTGTAATTTCCCATTTGAAAAATTTTTATAGAAATTAACTTTCTATAAAGTAGATTGATTTTTTAAAATTGTTATTAGTATTTGATTACAATTTTTTAATAATTCAAAATTATTGCCTGACTTATTCTCAGTTTTTCTATTTTATGAGAAATACATTGTTTTCAATTTAAAATGTGTCCCATGAAATTTGCCTAAAAAAAACTAGAAAAATTAAACTTTATTTAAATAATAAATAATGTGTTAATCAGAAGCCTACAGCTATGATTATAATATATCTTTGAGACATATACAGTGCTAATATTATAAAGTTAAAGTAATAAAATTTATTTCTATAATATTTTTATATCTTTTATTATATAGTGATACTTCAGCTAACATTCTGTTTTTCTTATTTTGCTAAGAAGAAATGCTAATTCAGCTTTAAAAAAAAAGAAAATGCTTATGCTAACATTATGCAATTAAATTGCGTTTTAATTGGATATAAAAACATTTTTTGCTTAAAAAGATTTCGGCTGATGAAACCTTCATTTGCCGAGGTATTGTTATAATTATTTTAGATGTATTTAAAAAGAAAAAAAAGTGCAGTTGGTATAAATGTGGCAGGGAGAGAACCTATACAAAAAGAATCTAAAATCGTCGTTGTGATTTATGAAATTAGATACGTGCACCTTATGTACAGCATATATTGCTTAGTTTTTAATCTATTAACTATAAAAATATTTCATAATTACTTAAAAAATAAATAATTCTCTTAAAATAAAATCCTGTTATTTTTTATAGTTCATCAAATTCTGTTTTCCTGCAATATTCAGTAAATTGATGGGAAGTAAACTTGGGCATAAATAGCTATTTTTTATTTATTTTTTAATGTGAATTAAAAAAATAATATTCATCTTTTGACAAATAATAATAAAAATTAATAGTTATCTATGAATTGTGACTGATTTATTAACTTATGTTGCATTTGACTGTTCTATAATTTTCAGTCCTTTATAATTTCTATTACTTTAATTGATATAAATTATTTCTTATGTATTTATCATACTTAAGATAAAAAGTTTTTTTTTAAATGCATATTTGAAGGAAGAAAACGTATGTACACTACACTGAATTTTGTGTGTCCTGTTATTAGTTTGATATTTAATTTTTTTGTTTAATGAAATGTTATGATGCTTGGTTTTTAATCTGTTTTAAATTTCATAATTGAAACTTTGATGTTTTTTGCAATTTAGCGTATTTTATTAAAAAATTAAATCTTATTTAATTTTTCTCTAAAGATGAACAAACTTTAAAATAAAAGCTTTTGTAGTTAGCCAGTAATGTTCAATAGTCAACCTTGCATCAACCCAATATAAATGGCTGAGTACTCTATAAAAATGTCATGATTCTTTGTTGATGTCCGATGAATTATGAAAGGTGGCTAGATATTGGGAAATTAAAATATTTTTCTTTTTTTTGGGGGGGGGGGGGCTATTTACAGGCTCCATTCCAAAAATAATTTTTAAAAATTCATTTAAAAAAAAGAACAAAGCAAAAATGTAAATACCTTTACTATTTTCCCTTAAGATCCTCCTTCTTGCCTTTTGGGAACAAAACGAAGTCCCACGGGAACAATTCAGAACTGTATGTCGGTTAAAGAAGCGTGGCGATATTTTCTTGAGCGAGATACTCCCTCACCAACAAAGGGGACTTCAGTGACACTATTCTTCGTTTCAGCACCTCGACACAGAAACCTGTATTTACTGCTCATCCTGGTGGCACATGTTCGTTCTTGGTTTACTCCTTCTGTAATGATACTCACACATGGCATGTCAGTGTTTCATCACTTCCAAGGCTCTAAAGGCAATGTGGAGTGACTGCCATTGCTCCTCAAAGCTAACTTCACCCACAAGATTTCCCAACAGTTGCTGAAATCTGGCTTATTCATAATATATATATATATATATATATATATATATATTCATATATATATATATATATATATTCATTACTTTTGGAACATGTATAAAGCCTTTTTGCTCATTGTGGCCGACTTCTGGGAGGAGACTGTTGATTTATACCACTTACCCTGTTTAAGTTTTGATCGTTAAATCAGTTTGATTATTAACACATGTATGGTTTGTTTTTGTATCTTTTCTATGTGCTACTGTGATAAAAAAAAGTATCTGGAAAGCTTCTTTAAAGGACATTTATAGGAGATATCATCTTCAAAATTTTATCAAACATTCTTATGACTTTTAAACATCTGGCAATAGTCTGGAATTTATTTTATCATCTGAAAATAAATTAGTTTTTAATGAAATAAGAATTTTTACTCTGTTGATTTTCTGAAATGCTGGATGCTATTGATCAAGAAACATGCATTAAATTTTGTTTTCTCAATGAAATTTCTGCTACAAAAGCATTTGAAAGTTGCAGAAGACTTTTAAAGATACCGTTTATCAAAAACAATAGTACTTGATATAAAAGGTAAAATATGGTAGAGAATCAAATAATAAAATGAGAGTTTAGTGGTAGAGAGTCAAATAATAAAAAATAATCTATGTCTCTAATCTTTTCCATTTTACGCAACATCAGTGGTTTCTACTGAATCCATTTTGATTAATCTTTCTTTAAATAAAAGCTCTTTTTTGTAGAGCAATACAAAATTTTTTTTATTGATTCAAATTGTTTTTAAATTTCTGTAAAAAAACTAAACTAAACCTATTGCGATATGATCCATTAAAAATCATGGCAAGCTTGGTACTCATTTTATCAACCTCAGATTTCCAGCCTGAGTGAGCCTTGTTTAGCCCAGAATCGAACTCTGGATCCGTTATGTGGAAGTCAGACACTCTGACCACTATGCCACCAGGCTTAAATTTCTGTAAATTAATTTTAATTTTTTAGCTGGTGAATTAGTCTGTCATGGGGGGGGGGGGGGGGTTAAAAAGCTGGGAAGGTAAGATCAGGTTTTCAACTAGTTTTCAGATTTCTCATTGTTATTAATGTAAAACATTATATTGCATTTTTTATAGTAAAAAGTTGTTTATGTAATAGTACAATAGGTTACCTTTGGAATATTTCCTATCTTAATTTAGTAGCTATACATCTATATATATTTTTTTTTTGTAAATTGAAAGTATTCATTTTTTTTTTTTTTCGTTTTTTTAGCAGTGTTTCCGAAATCTCAAATTTTTACCTGGCATCTGATTGCTCTAGAAGCAAAGTAAGTGATAGATTTTAGAAATGTCTTTTTTATAAATTCAATTTTAAATTCTTCTTACTGAAATATAACTAATTCTGTTAGGACTTTTATATATATATTTCAGAAAATTTAAACCTTTTTGTATAAATGTAGTTTTACTGAAATGTAACTTTTAAATGATTTTTGCTGTTATTTGTATATTTTTGTGCTTTCTTTTATTATTTATTATTATTATTCTTAACCAAATATTTGGGGATATGGGATAATTTATAAATACTTACTGATACATTGTACATAATTGTAATTCAATATAAACTCATGGTTCACCATGACCCTAAAATGTAGATACAGGTGAAAATGTCATTTCAAACTATAATTTTATTCTTAGTTTTATTTAATTTTTTTAGTGCCATTTTATTCTTGTGTGTTTATATTTTTGGAACAGGGTGTATTTGAGTTGATGAAATGTCATATCTTCAAACCATATCCAGAAATTAGAACTTTTGCTTAATACAGAGTCAGATTTCATATTTTACATCAGTTTAAAGATTGGGATATTCTGAATTTCGTAATGAAATTGTGAAATGTTTTACTTCCATTCACAATATCTTTCAAATTTACATAATAAAAAAGCGACAATACTGCTTGCTCAACCATACTGCCCACAACATAAAAGAAATGTGTAATTAGGTTGTGTTGGGAAAATATATCCAGTGTATTGTATATGTGTAAGAAACTACCAAGAACAAACAATTATAAATCCCTGTATTTTAATTCCATTAAAAATTACCAAAGCAGTAGATTACATTTTCTATTTATACTAGATTGTGTAAAACTTACCTAAAAAAATCCTCTTGTCATAGAAATCAGTCCTGAGGTTGCTTATGCAAGCAATATTTTGATTTTTCATTTTTCATGCTATATGTAGCACATGATAATTATTCTCTTAGCCTTTTTTGTCAGCCAAATTGATATTGATTATCATCTCTTAAGAAAAGCACTTTTGGTGTAGAATGAGAAACTGTACATTTGATCAGCAGGTCTCTTTTGAATTTTCTTGGCAATTCAGGTAGTATAACTTTATAGTAGAGGATCTTAAAAGAACATACGCTAAAGCATATTTTATACATTAGTGAACGAGACGTTAAAAAAGACAAATAAAAGATCTGTAAAAGAAATAATGAAAAGCATTGAATGATGATAATTGGCAATGTATTTTACATAGTATTTTATCTAAATGTTAAAATGTTCTCGACTCCATATTTTGACTTCTGGAGTATATCTGTCTGATTAACAAGTTTCATTAAGATTTGAATTTGACAAAAATTCTTGGGAGCTGTTACTGCAGCAGCTTACATTATCTACTTCTTAAAAAGTCATTAATTTAGATAGAGAAAGCATTTTGGGATACATAAATTTGCATTGAAATTTATGTTAGATCACTAGTAACAACCAAACCATCCTATAGAATAACATCAACCAATTCATTTCTGTTTGTGCAGTGAATCTCGTTGGGATTTAAAAGGTCAGCTTTGGCAAAACTTCATTTTGTTATTTCTAGTTTGTCACTATACCATGCAACTGAAGTTATATTCAGTACCTATAAAACATAAGAATTTGCAGCCTTAAATCAATTTTTTTTTTAGATTGGGGCGGGGAAGCTATTTTTGTACTGAAACAAGCACCTTTTCTCAAACATACAGTCGATTTTCTTTATGATTATAATTCAGAATCAAATACAATAAAATAGTGTTTAATACTAGTGTATAACCCTGTCAAAAATGACAGAATGTTGATCTGCGTTTAATTTTCATAAGACTTCACACAGACAGAATGAATTTTGTATTATTGAAGCAGGGGTCTGTCTAGACTTTTCTCAAAGGGTCCTGTTTTTGTGAAATTGTGAAGTTTTTCTTATATTTGTGAAAATTCTAGTCATAATTTTGTGAATTTTAAATTATCGATGTCTTCATGTTCTATCCTTCATATATAAAAAGCTAAGTAATATGCTCTTTGGTGAGTTCAACTGCTCACTTACAGGCCAGATTTTCTTTTTAAATGACTAAATTTGTGAAAAGTTCAATTTGAAGGTGAAAAAATTCTGTGAAAGGTCCTGTTTTGGGAAGGGTCCTTTTTGGGGATAAAAAATTTTGTGAAGGGTCCTGTTTAGGATAAATTATTTTGTGAAGGGTCCTTTAAAGGACCTAAAATTTTCCTAAACATATCCCTGATTGAAGGGTTTGTTTTGCAAAAAGTACATTTTAAAAATGACAAAGGATTTCTTTACGTCACAAATACAGCTGAGGAGGATATTTTTGTACTCAATGTTAAATTTCTGAAATAATTCAACAATTGGACAAAACAAACAGCAATATTTATTGCAACAGTAATAATAATTAGCAAAGTGAAACACAATTTCTGAAGATTTCACAAAGCATTAAAATTAAATATTCAATGCATTAAAGGTTTTTTTTTTAAATATATATATATTTTTATAAAAATGAATGAATCTCAATAAAGAATGTCTCGGTAATTGTATTATTAGGGGTGGATCAAGAGAGAGATATTGTATTAGATCTCTGTGGGATTACTCTTCTATGGAGCTTTACATTTCATTTCTAAATATGGATTTGGCGCTATTTAATGTCAATTAATATAAACAAAGGAACTTTTTGTTAAAATTGTAGTTTTTTTTTTTTAAATAGAAAATATGCTGGACGCATGGATTTAATTCAAGATAATTTTTTTAAAGCTTAAGCTATATAACTTTAAAATTTCATACTTTATAAATAAAGCCAAAAGTTACCGATTATCAATATTTCTTTCTTAAAATTTTAATTTAATTTTTTTAATTTTTAAGAACTTAGCTTATATGTATTTGAACTTGACTTGCATTGTCAATAAAATTTATATTTCATATCAAATGTAATTAAAATGTAAGGAATAATATAATTCCATGTTATACATACGTGTACTACATATGTTAACTATATGAATGCAGATAAAATTTCAATTTTTAACATAACAATTGAACGTAACTTTGGAGGGAAAATAAAATTGTAATTTTACAAGTGAAAGAATAATTTTCAGCCGTACTAATGCAATCATGATAACATCTTATATTTCAATTACATCTAGGGAAAAAACTCATTTTTTATGCAACCAAAATTAAAAAAATTAAGCGGATAAATGTTAAGCTCTTAAAAATTAATAAAACTAAATTAAAATTCTATCAAAGAAATAATAATAATAATAATCATTTTATTATTTTATGTTGAATGAAATTTTAAAATTACGTAAACAAATCTTTTAAAAATTGATCTTCAATTACATCATTAAGTCCTGCATTTTTCTTCTTCTTTTTTTTTTTTTTTTTTTTCTTTTTAAATTAGAAACTCAAATTTCAAAAGTTCTTTCATTCATATTGATGGTGGATAGATAGCACCAAAACAATGTTTAAAAATGGACAGAATTTTCTGTAAAACTCAGGCCGAGGGCACTAGTGTAGCTGATACAGCGTACTTCCAGACAATTAACTCCATTTTTCTTGAAGGCATGAGTTGGTATAAAAAAGTGAAAAACGCATTTCAAAATATTTAAAAGCTTTACTATGATTTTACGAATATTTTAATAGCAGAATTAGATGTTAACCTGTATTTTTTAATGAAACGCTTTAAGAGTCTTTCATTTGTTTCTAGATTTTGAATTTGTAGTTCTAACTAGCAACAGTCTTCGTTTGTTTATATCTGGTTATCCATTGCTTATAATAGCTGGTTACCAATTATTTTTAATTTATAATTTAAAACATTATAATTGGATACTTTTTGAAGGTTTTAGGGAAAATAAAGAAGAGTAGATATGATACAAAGCAGGTTATTTGTAGATATAATATATTCTATTATTTTTAGTGGTAAAATTGATAAAAAAGGTCAATGGTTCTAAGGAACTAGTAGGCATGAGAGTCTACTGTTCCGCAATCATCATCACTGGGCCACTACATAAAATTCTATTAAGTACCTTTAACCCTTTGGGTGACAACCCCTACCCTCCTCCCAGAATATAAACCAAACTTCGTTTGCAGTTACCCAAAATTTTCAGCATAATAAAATGTAAAATTAGAATTTGCTAAAAATTAAATAAACAGCACATAAACAAAATCTATAAAGATATTTTATTTCCGATCATTTATTCCGACTGACCGTAAGGTTTAATGCAATTTTTTTTTAATTTATTTTTTTAAATAAAATAAAATTGTGCAGTTTTCTCAGGGATGGGAGAATTTACATTTACCTGTCAGAGAGGAAAAGAAAGTTACTGGTCCTGTGGACCACTAAATTTTTCAAATTAGTGGTCCGATTGAATTTTTGACGGTATCTGACCAGCAGACCACCAAGGATTTCGAATGCTGATTTTAATGTAATTTCAAACAGCCTGTATCACTAAAAAGAGAAAGAAAGTAAATTTCTATGAGGAACATTCTAAATAAATTGTAGTGAATCAATTATGTATGTTATGAAATGTCATTCTAATTTCATGAAATCGCATTAATAGAAGTCGGGGCTTAATTTCTAACAAAAAACGTACTGGAACTCTAATTTTCTGCAGTAACTGAAACCTTTGTGTACCCTCCACCCGCATATTTATATTCCACACATTATTTACGAAATTTAAAGCTTTTTCTTTTTCAGTAAAAATTTCTTTAAATATATTTTGATTTTATCTATATTTATTTATATATAATTAAATATAATAAATGAACAGAGCAAAAAGATTAAAATCAGAAACGTTCAGAAAATCCTATTCGCCGAAGATTTCTTTGTATCAACTAGCAAAACACTACACACAGAGTTTCAGTGAGTAGTATTTATAAACTCTGATAGGTTCAGACTAATATTTAAATATTTGCTAAAAATAAGGAGGTACTGGAGCTGGGTTCCTATGTCAGTTTTTGTACAAATTAAGCCCTGCGTGTGGGCTAATAAAGTAATCGGTAAGAATATTTTACAAACACAAACAAAAAGTAGCAACTAAACATAACACGTTCATGAATAAAAACGGTAAATATGGTTGTGGTTAATTCTAGCATTCCTCGTCACTGTTTGAAAACTATTGAGACAGAAAACCTTTGAGTCAACATTTACAAGTGCTATACAGAACTATGCTCCTGTGTGCAACACACAACGTCACATATGTTAGTGCTTTGGTAGGGAAAAAAGCAAAAGATGGAAGTGGGAGGAACAGGAAAAGATAATTTAGGCTTCGGTATTTCAGAAGCACTTCCACAGGGCACTGTAATTATGAGCTCAGATGAATTTTAATCAGTATTTAAATTGTCATTAAAAGCAAAGAAGTGTCGGAACTATTAATATAATTTAACAAAAATTCAAAAGTGTATTTGTGGCATTCAGAGTAATTGAATATGATTCTAATCAACTGTCTGAAAAAAATATGTATACTTAATTATGTAGTATTTTGCACTTAAAACTTTCCATTCTTCCTGCGTTTAGAAACGCCCACGGAAAACTGGTCTTCCATCTGATTTTATAGCAGATTTATCTCATAACCAATCAAATATGACACCTGCAGGATCTTGTCCATCTGTAGCTGAACCTTCTGAAAAGCCATCTATGTCACGATTGGCATGGTCATATGGGCCTGCTTTACAACAAGAGCTAGACCTTGATAAAACTCTTACATCTTCTCCAAACAAGGTAGAAGATAGAGGGATAGTAAGAGTTACAAGTGCTCCCACTTCTTTGCAGTAAGGATTTTTTTTTTTTCTCCCATGAATTATTTCAGTTTAACTATTAAAAGTAAGCTTTAACTTATTTAAAATATTTAATAAATTTCATTTTACATTTCAATAAAATGAAATTTTACTCAAATATTAGCGCAGTTATATTTAAAATCCAAATTCTATTTTATATTTAAATTTTAAATCTAATTGTGCTTATGAAATTATTTGGTGATTGTTAATATGTGGGAGTTATGTTTAAATTACAGTAGATGTTGAATATAATGTGGTGACTAAGAAATAAACATGATTCATAGCTATTTATAGACTACTCCCTATGTATCATAGATATCCCGGTAATAGTGTAGGTTAGTTGGATATACAGTCAAGCCCAAATATTACAAACCCAACTGGATTTGCAAAAACATTCACTATATCCTATATTTGTATTAACCATTACAGTATTAAAAATGGCAAAAAAAAAAAAAAAAAAAGAAATAGAAAGACGCTTGTCTCTTTTTTTTTTTTTTTCGTAAAGAAAGTAATCCAATCACTTTTTAAATTTTGAAATATTTTAGGGGAACTCTTTTTTGAACATCTGAATTTAAAATTGATTTACACAATTATTTTTCAGCTGCCTAAAATATTAGCAGTCAATATTATACCCTTTGAAATATGCTTGGAAGTTTATTAAACAGACTCCCACCATACATTTTAATATTTCATGATTCCGATTCTTTGTTTCTGGTTCCAGGTGCGTTATTTTTGTATTCATAAGATTCAGATGGATTTAGAACTTCAGTAATTATGTTTTCAACTGTTTCTTGATTTTCTATTTTTAGGTTGCTGTCATTGCCAATGTAATCAGTCCAGAGTCGTCGCCATGGGGGGTTATTGGGGAGGGGAGTCTCCCCCTTCAATATTTGTGAACTTGGGAAATTTGAGCTTAGAGTTGGGAAATTCTAGATTTTTGAAAGAACTTTTTCCTTTTTAAAAAGTAATAGTAAAATAAATATGATTTATTGTTTTGGTGACTTCTTTTCTGAGAGCTGTAACTGTAAACAAGCTAAATAATACAAAGAAATACAAAACGAAAGCAGCCAGACTCAGTCTGTTATTGTGTTTCACTGTTCTATGAAAATATCATACATCCACCAGACCTCAATTTCTCTACTCCTATCCATCAATAGCTGACTCTGATCCATATCGTTTATTTCCTACAAAACTTTGTTTCTTGCTGAGCAATTTCAAAATAATGTCAGTAATTCTTATTAAGAATCATTGACACTATTTTCATATGAAAAGTGGTTATGAATCGTTCGCAATAGAAGACAAAGAATTCACAAACTAATGCTTGTTGACGAAAAAGAAAATGATCATTTCACGTTAGATCTCTAAAAATAAAATAAATGTTCCAAAAAAAACATTCTGCTTTTACAAATGAAAATCGGACAACATGTATCTTCCGATTGGCGCTATAGCAATAGGTCGTTCCCATAGCGGTTATAGAAGATTCTTAGTCGTTGCCATGAATGCCAGACGTAATCTGTAAATATCACCCATTTTCTTTTAAAATAGCATTCTATTCTAATACTAGAAAAGAAAAAAAAGGTGTCTCTTTCTCCCTCATTTTTATCTCAAATAGCATTAAAATAAGTTGCACATCATTTGAGTTGAAAATTAGAGTAGTTTGTTTCAAGTTAGGAAATTTTTTAATTCCCCCCCCCCCCCCCCCCCCCAATAAATATCTGTAGCTATGCCTCTGAATTGGTCATTGTAATATTGTTAGTTACATTTGTGTTTTTATATAGTCTATTCCAAAGAAAACTGTCTTCAGTATCAATTTTTTGAAAGAAATCAAAGTTTTTCCATTGAGAAATTATGCCTGTTTCCAGCAGTTTTGAACATTTTTTGGTTTGATAGGAGGCCGAGCATCTTCTAAAAGTTGGAATGTGAATTTCATATCACTAAGAAAACTCAGATTCAATTTAAAGTTCAATAAAAGTCATTGAATTATCTTCATCTGTATTTCCCTTTGATACGTTTCATTGTGCTTATATCTAAAGATTAGATTTTTGAAGGATCATTTGCATGAAATGAATTAATATAACATTTTTAAGCTGGATGATTGTTTTATGGGCAGTGCAGTTATCAATCAATTTCCTCCCTCCCCTATCTACTGTAACCTTTCATAAAATTTGCTGGGAATTTGTTTTATTTTTTATTTTTTCCACTCAGAATCACCCCTGCTAATTTCGTCAATTTATACATTTAAAAAATTGCCAGTTTTTTCAATTTGCCACTGAAAGAAAATACTTTCATCAATCGGTTGCAATAAATAAATAATCCATAGTTATTTTCCACAAACGAGTTTTTTTTTTTCCTGTTGCAGAAATAAATCGTGAATTTTGTCTATCGCTAACTGAAAAAATCGCGAATTCCGTCAATTACATAGGACAAAATTACAAATTTTGTTTATCCATCATTGAAAATAAACGCAAATTTTGAAAAATGATCGTGAGAAAATATCGCGATATTCACCAATTGGTCATTGAGATTGCAAATTCTTCAATTTTATGCAAAAAAAAAAGAAAAAATCTTGAATTTTTTTCAATTTCTTGTGGATAAAAATGGGCTTCATTAGTTGGTTGCAGAATAAAATCGTGAATTAAATCTGTAATTCACTCAAAAAAAATTGCAAATTTCATCAATTATAGGCAGAAAAAATTGCAAATTTCATCAATTATAGGCAGAAAAAATTGCGAATTTCTTCAATCTGCCATTGAAAAAAATTGCAAATTTTATCAATCCATTGAAAGGGGGGGGGGGGATATCGCAAAATTCGTCCATTGGTCATCAATAAAAAATACAAATTTTGCCAATTTGTCAAAAAAATTACAAATTTTGTCAGTTTGATGCAAATTTCACCTATTTACCCCCCCCCCCCCTCTAATATAGTCAGTCAACCATTAAAAAAAAATTTTTAACATTTTTTAATCAGCTGCAGAAAAAATTATGAAATTTATCAAACTCATTCTTAAAAATCGTGAATGTTGTCAATCAATAAAAACTTCACAAAATTATATCAATCCCAAATTTTTCGCTGTTTGACTGATAATAAAATTTTTATTTCTTTTTATAAGTTCATTTTTTAAAAAAATCTTTGTATTATAAAGTAAAAGCAAATTGTCTAACCTTTATTTCAATTACTTTTGTATGGATAAGCGCAAATACTGTAAGGTTTGAAGATTCAGAGAATATTTATTGAAAAGTATAACTTGTAAAAAATTGTGCACAGCCAGCTGAATACTGCTATATTTCAGGGTTTAAAGATAATAAACGTTAATCTTTTAGAATAGTTTTCCCCATATTTAAGACAAATGTTTCTTTTTTTTTATGAACAGAGTCTTTTCACAATGAATTTAAGAATTTGTATAATATTGTAAATACATATTTTTAAGATATAAAAATGCATCAAGCAAAAACATTTCCTTATGTGAAAATAACTCAATATAATTTTTTTTCCTTATTCTGATTCATTACTCTATAATTGGCTAAAAATCTCTTACAACCATTATACATGTCTGTAACAACACTATTTAATGCTTTTGTTATAGTTTTCTGTAGTCACTAACACTTATTTATCTTGTATTAATGTATTTATTTATACAGTTTTTAAGCGTAATTTTTCTAATAAAATAACCTCTTCTTATCATTGCTTTCTAACATTAATATTTTCTAACATTACATAGGGATATGGCTTTAAGTAGGAAAGTGGAAAAATCCCCTTTAGCTAGACGAAGAACACATGAGAAACAGTCCCACATGGCTGAGTTCTCACCTGCTTTCCGTCGTAAATTTTACTCAAATGCCAGTGTAATTCCATTGCCTTCTCTTTCTCGCCAGAGTTCAACGTAAGAATTTATATTATTTATGCAATAGTTGTTCAGTCTGAAATGTAAATTCTAATAAATTAATATAAACATGATTGTAAACTGTGATTAGCTTTAATTCCTCCTACCATATCTTAAATTTGTTTTAGTAATATGCCGTAAGATAATGTTTAAATATTGCAATGGTTAATTTTATATAATTTATATATATATAAAGTAATAAATATTGATGTCTTTAATCTGACTTCTGTTAATTCAATCCATCATATACAGAATGTACACTTTGCCCATGCTTGAAAAATCTTGGATTCCCAGACATACACAGAAGCAATCACTGTAACAATGGAAACTTGTTCATTAGCATTTGATGAGGGATTTTAATTAATATCTCGGCTAATTATCAAAAAATGAAAAAATGAACAAAAAATTTCTTTTATTAATGTAGATGTAAATTAAATGAAAAGTGAAGTAAATATACCTCCAAATAATTTTAATTACAGTACAGAATCATTTATCCAGAATGGTTGGTGTCAGATGTATTCTGGATAACTGGTTTTTCTGAATAACTGTGTATGTATTAAACCAACATCTAATTGATCAGATTTGTAGAATATATGTGGTTATGACAGTGTTTTGATCTCAAATTAATTATTAGACTACTTGAAAGCATCAGGTCCAAATAAGATCAGACATTAATCAAAGTTTAACAGAAGGCAATTTATAGAAATACTTTAGAAACAAAAACTCCTCTTTTTCCTATGAATAAAAATCAAAATGCCCAATATGTAGCTAATTGTTTCCATTTCAATTGTTAGATGTTGGAATCAAGTTATATCATGTATGTTGTAATGTTTAAAGCAATATACATATCAAACTAGGGCTGTATGGCTCATATTTTTGAAATAAGTCAATTGGAGATATCATTCTGGATAAATGGTTCCATAGTGTATTAAATTTACAGTAAGATTTCATAAAAATTGGTGTAATGCCCAGTATAATTAAAAAACTTCTTAAAATATCATTAAAATAAGTAAAGCACTGTGTTGTTTCAAAGAATCTCTTTCTTCATCAGCCACAAAAAGGTGGGCTACCACTTGGATTTTAAGAGCAAGGCAATGCAGGATTGTAATCCCTAATCTTGTCTCTAATTTCTTCCAACTTTTCTTCAGTGTTCATCATTTTAAGCTCTATTGATTCTACAACAGTTCTTGGTTTAGGTAACCAGAATCGCTATTTTTTTTTTTCTATGTCTAATTCTTGTATGTCAGTTTTAAAATCGCAAATTTGATTTAATAGAGTTTAGTTATTCTTAAATAGTACCTCTTGATTACTATTCTCAAGTCAAGCTTAATTTGTAAATTTCACTTTTAAGTTAATCATTTCTTCTGATTTTTTTTTTTTTTTTTTTTTTTTTTTTTTTTTTTTTTTTTTAATATCTCTTTCTAACAAAAGCTTTCTAAGTGGACATCACATGTTTTGTAACATCTGAAAAACATTGCAATTTTCAGGAGAGAATTTTAAAATATTCTATGTTCAACATATCTAGTATTTTGATTTACCATAACTCATTATCAGAGTTCTAAAGTATGTAAAATGTTTTAAAATAACAATAAAGGCCATTTCATTGATAAATAGTAATTAATAATTACATACAGTAAAATCTCGTTACAATGAATTCTTCAGGAGCACAGATTAAGTTTGCTTTACTGAGAAATTTGTTAAAGTGACTAATTTTATAATGAAATAGGATAAGATTTTTTTTTAACCATCTTAATAATATTCATTAAACAGAAAGATTTATTAAAGTGACGTTCATTGTAACGAGATTCTACTGTACTTATGTTTTTTTTTTAATAATTATCGCGTAATAGTGAGTCCAGTTTTTTAATATGACATAGTTTTCTGCTGCTGCATTTGTATTCAATTTTATTTTTTAAACTTGTAGGGAAACTACTGTATCAGATATAACTCCTCCAAACTCCCCATCTGCTTCTCGTAAAGACAATGTCTTCAGTCGTCTAACAAGTGGGTCATTTAGGTTAAATAAGCCTGGTAGGTAAGTAAAATTGTATACTTTTTTATGTATTGTTGGCATTGCTAAGTAGTCTTGCTGTTTCTCTTTTTCATTTTAGGATGGCATGAGCACAATTTCACTATTTGAAAAATGTATGTATGTGACAAATTTTCTGGTCACTCTATCTCAAGAACTAATTTATGGAATTTCCTCAAATATAATATTCTGTTTGACCTTGACATATATTGGTGCTGATTAGGTTTTGGAGTTATATCTGTCAGCAGGTATCCTTGAACACGATTTGACTAAATTTGGAAAATGTCTATCTGTATGTAACGTATGTAGTGACACAAATTTTGTGGGTACTCTATGTGGTATTACTAATTAATAAATGTGGTATTAATATTTATATTGAGCAGTTAATTAAAGAAAAAATTAGTCATGAAGTTCTTTTTAAAGTAAATTGCGTTGTAAATTGCAATATCCATTTGATTCTTTACGGTCATGCAATTATAAAAAAAATTTTCTTAAAAGAACGTTCTTACTTGGATCGTGTCGTCTGTAATGAAATGAAGAGAAAACTTAATAACAGTATAAATTAGAAACTTTATTCAATCTATTTTTTGAAGAGAAGAAAAGGCCTCCCGTTGGTCACTGTTCATAAATTAATTCTTTGGCCATTAAAAAAAATCTACTCCACTTGAAGATATTTCTTTAAAAATTAAAGTGCAGCACACATCGAATTTTCTATTGATGAAAACTACTGTTAAAACTTTTCCAAGACATCAGAAAATAAAATTTAAAAAGAGTTGTTAAAATTGCAGACATCATTTTCGAGAAGCTTTTCACCGGACCCTGCAGACCGGAGCTTGAGGCTCCGTGATTTTTTTAAAACACAAGCTATGTCATGACAGATCACCAACAAAAAAGATTCTGATTTAAAATTACCGAAAATTTTATTTCATAGTAAGAAACGAGGCTTACAAAAGTATTGGAAAGAAAAGATTTAAATCTATTAGAGAATTTAAAAATTAGGCAATATCTTAATAAGTAAATCCGAAAGGATACATTTAAAAACTTTTATTTCTATTTGCTCTACGATCGGAAATGAAACACACCCCTGAAAGGTCGACTTCCACTCAATGCTTACATCGCAAGAGATGGCGCTCTGATGACGTCATCACAATACGTGCAGACATGGGAGAAAAAGGATCGCAGTTCAGAGCGCGATGAACGGAGGAAATTTGCTGATGTACGGCTGAGACAAAAACACTCGCACAAAAATAAATATGGATTTAAGTTTAAAGAACATTGATGTGTAAGGCCAAAAGAAATAAAAAAGTAACATGATTTAAACACTGTGAGATTTCATCTCACACTGTATATGAAAAAATAATGCAAGGAATTTCATGAAACTTCACATTGCAAAATCTGGTGCTGATTAGGTTTGAACGAATACTGCTTAATAGGCAACTCTGCTATGCTGTGTTTTTCACAATTTCTGTGATAACTATATATATATCAACATCTCTGTGATGGAAATCATCTAACTTCATATTGAGTTAAATCTTGGCACATATAGAGGCTGTTAAGGTTCTGGTGTATATAGCTCAGCGGATGGCACTGCTATGCTTCATTATTCAGGATTTCTATTATAGCTATATCTCGACATTTATCTGATAGAAGTTAATCAATTTCTTTTTATGAGAGATTGGAAAATAAGCATAAAGAAAAGTTAATGAAATATCAATAAACTTAAGTAAGCAATGAACACTATTTTCTTAAATTAGATTATCTTAATTTCACACAGATTTTTTTTTATATACTGACTAGCTGACCTGCCTGGTGTTGCCCGGACCCATGGTAATATTTTTAAATGAACTGTAAATTTGTATGATTTTATATCTTTAACTTGATTTTGTCTGAAATACATACCCGCTCATTGTGTGAAAATGGGAGAGAAGCTGCTAATTGTTGAGATTTGTAATGTAAATTTTTTTCATAATTTTTGGAAAATTGTATGGGCTAGTAATGAACAAATTAAAACTTCTTTGAAACTTTATGAATGCCCTCTACTGATGAAAAAATGAGTTACGATCAGATGAGTGAGTGCTTAGTAATGTACAGGCCAAAAGCTTTAAAATTATATGTCACATGAAAAAAATCCATTTCTGCCTCCTCCCATAGAAGGAATACCCCATAATAGTCTGGGATCAAAAATAGACACTACCAGTTGAAAGCCCATAAGGAGTTTTATCTTCGGAAAAGCCTTCAAATGAGGTCGAATCTTGCTGTAGCTTAATTAGCGGCTGAGATAGGAAATTGACCACCGTTAGGAGGTGTGAGATTACTTCTCACAGTTCTAAATTTAATTTATTTTTGTTCCTTTTCAACTGTTTTTCTTGCATCAATATCTATTGAAATTCAGTCATTGTGTTCTGACCGCAATGTTTATTTTTTATCTATCGCACCATAATGCAAGTCTGTTTTTGCTCGCTGCTCTTTTCCTTTGGAGTGTATTGCCGATGTTGCGCATGCGCACCTCTCTTTGATTTTTGGAGCACTGGTCATGTCATCTTTGTGCTTTTCCTCCCTTCTCTGACGTAATCATTACGCGATAGCTGATGTCTATAGGAGGTGTGCGTTAGTTTCGTTTTTGCGAATCAGTGATAACCTTTTTAAATCTACGGCTTGTTATTTAGTTTTCATTAATTTGTCTTAACTTTTAATTTAGCTAATCAGTTTAAATCTGCCGTTTAATTACTTTTTAGTCCCCATACTTGTCATTTATAAACTAAAACCCGTTAATTTTCAAATCTGAATTTAATTTGATGTGGTCCTTAAAAGATGTAATTCTTGTAATTCCCCCTCTCTTCCAGTTTTGGAAGAAATATTCTGCAGTTTGACAAAAATCTATGCTTCTGTTGAATTATGAATACTTTTCCATTATTTTAATTTGGGGTTCTTATTTTCTCAATTAATTATTAGAATTTTAAAATTCTGAATCTGAGGTGCATCATGAACTGTTTGAGCTAGTTTAAAAAAAAAAAAAAAAAGCCTTGTATGTGCCGTATATTTTGCTAACCATCTTGAACAGACAGAGCGAAAGTTTCTTTTATTAGTACAGATACCCATGTTCTAATACTCAAGCTCAATACTCCAGAACTTTATAATGAATAAAAATATACAAAAAAAAATTATAAAGCAATGTTAAATTAGTTTAAAATTAAGCTTATAGTTAAATTTATCTCCCAATTTTAGCTTTGAATTTAAAATATTGCATAAAAAATATTTAAATATCCTCACAATGTACGATGGTATTTCAAAACATGCTAAAATTGATGTATAAGATCAGAACTGATGTGAAATTAAGTGGAATTAAATATTTTAAATGAAAATAAGTATTTAGCAGACAATAATATTTAGTAATTGAAGATTTGTGATTTTTTAAGTTTAGTGTGCATGCAAGTAATTTCCAAATTGAAAATTAATAAAATATAAATGATTATTAATTAGGGATTTGAATTAGGAAATATATTATTAAAATTGACAAACATTGTAAAAAATTTTATATTCTAACAATGAGTCATTGAATAGTTCATTTATACACTGTGTGTGAACGTTTTTCAAGCATTAAAGAAAAAGTACAAAAGATGCTTAAGACTCCATAATATTAAAAATAGCACAAATATTTATTTTATAACAAAATATAATTGAAACCTTAATTTTTAGAAAACTTTTTATTTTAAGAAAACTGCATTTCTCAATTTTGAAGGGTTGCATAATGTTATAATCACTGGCCAAAATACAGCTTAGTAGACAGTATATGCATCAGATTTTTTAATTAATGCAAAAACACTATCAGGTGAGGAGCAGACCAAGCCTCTTTATATATTCTCATAGATTTTTTTCCATTGTGAGATGATAGCAGCTTTTAATTCTGAAATTGTGACATATTGTTTCCATTTAAATAAACTGCTATCACCAATAGACTCTACATGTTTTTCATTTGTTTAAATTGGAAGAAGCAGATTATCGTAACATTATATGCTTACTATTATTCAGAAAATATTCTCAAATGCTTTGTACCATGTAGGTAGACACATTGTCCTACTGGAACATTAAGAAAGGCCCATCAATTGTCTCAGCAAAAGATAACAATCGAGGATCTTTCTTTCTTTTTTTTTTTTGGGGGGGGGGGGGGGGGGGGGCTCATTCTTTTTTGACCTCCTTCGGCCAAACTGCTTAGTAAAGTTAAAAACAGAAGACATATTCTGAAAGATCATACTGTTACATTTTAAATGTTTTAATTAGTTTGAAAAAACACCAACCCTTTGAAAAAAAAAAAAATTAAAAATGGGTCATTTTCAGTTGTTTTTTTTTTTTTTTTTTTTTTTCCTATGACCTCTTTCCTAGAGCACAGTTTCGGAGGTACTGATTAACTAAAAATATGTATGTAAAGCTGAGACCTTCTTCTCTTGCAATCGGATTTTAAAAATACAAATTTTAATCCTTTAAAAATGTTTGTGACCGCAGATCATTTTATGCCTTATGGAGACTATCTTTTTTCTACAGTATAAGGGCCTAAAAGCTCGTATTTTGACACAATTTTTTCAGAGCATCTCTGCAGGCCAGATTTACATCACCTACTAAAATTTCAAAACGTTTAGACAAGTAGAAGTATTTTTTTATGAAATGTGTGAAAATTTTAACTAAAACACATACAAAAAAAAGGGGGGGGGGGTCGGCATAGTTTCGCTTGATTTTGGCTCAAGTTTTCACTACTAATGCATATTTTTATCATGAAATTTTAAAGAAGGTTTGGATACAATTATATTTTTAACCTATTAAAATATTAGAGAAATCAGATAACTACTTTTTTGTGCTAATGGAATCGATCTGAAAACAAGAAAAAAAAAAGCGAAAAGAAAAGACATTCCATTTTCAACTAGACATTGATATTTTTTTACAATTTTTTCGCCTGAGATGCATATTTTATTTATGATTGCTGAAATCTCAGTGTTCAGACAACAAGGATTATTATTTTTAACTACTGAAATAGTCCAAATGGGAAAAGCAAAAAAAAAAAAGTCTTCTTACGATCCTATTTACCACTAAATATCGGTATTTTTCCTGGGTCGTTTCACACTGGCTTATAAAACATTGTTTTTAACTCCAAAAAATTTGGATCATAACAACTATTTCTTTTAAACGTTTAAAATACCGGACAGCCCCACTCCTCCCTCCCTTTTTCCGGCATATTTCAAAGTTACTGATTGACACCGAAAATCAAAATATGCAAAAAAAAAAAAAGAAAATACAAAACATCATATACTTTACTTTCAGTTATCTTTTCGGCATTGCAAACCATTTCAAAACATACAGAAATTAACCCTATGACAAATATTCTTTCCACAAAGTCACTTTTCGTTTTTTCCATAAATTTTACTATAAGATTAACATTATGCATATTTTGATTGAAAAATTAACTTAATTTTATACAATAGCTCTGAAATTTTAATACTATACACTAATCTTTTAGCTACTGATCAAGTGTCAATTTGGTTCAGGTATAATTGCATTTAAAGGTGAAATTATCAGTTTGAAAATAAAAATTTTCACTTGGGATTTCAATGTGAAAAAAACCCAAAAAACTCTTTAGCGTAAAACATTGATTTTTACAGCCAGATATCAGTATTATAGCATGAAAATCACACAGTCATCAAAAACATACCCCCCCACTCCTTTCCTATTGCAGTTATTTCGAGCCTGTTTACTGTTAAATGTCAGTTTTACTTATTTTTCACACAATCAGCGGACATGTATTTCATACAAAATCGAGTAGAAGATATAAAATCATACAAATTTAAGGTTCATTTAAGATTATTAAAACAGGCTCGGAGAATGCCAGGCGGGTCAGCTAGTTTCTAATAAACTTACTGTTTGATTTTCATTTTGCCAATATGTATTATGTAAGATTAAGTACTCGCTCCCAGATGAGCATTTTCTTATAAGTATTTGTGGGCTTTTGCCATACCATCGCAGTCTATTTACTGGGTGTTCATATTTTGAAATGCAGTATACCAAATTGTGAAAATGAAAGTACCCTTTTCCAATATGTGCATATGTTATGTATTTTAGTATTTTCATCTACTTATCATGCACCTTATAGCAAGGAAAATGTTGCATCTACTTTACCATATGTAATTAAAAAGATTTAATGAAGTTGGTGTTTCAAATACTGTATTCTATTTAAATCTTTCTTACCTCCCTCCCAACCCCTGTTTACCTTATTTAAGGTTTGCAAAATATTTTAACTAAATATTTACTTTTTAAGGAATTTTGGTAATAATGCCTGCTGTATTTTATAAAAAATATTTATTTTTCTAGATTAAAAGGAAATTTGTGTTTCCAGTTTTTTCCTTTGTTTTTTAAATGAATGACTTATTGACATTATTACAATACATCATTGAATTAGTTTGTGCTATGAATTTCAATTACGATATCATATTTTAATGCAAAAGGGTTTTTTAGAAAGAATGGTTGCCCCTTTACAAACATATTAGAACCATTTTATCAATATTGTATGAGGATTTTAAATATCAGTAATAGAATAACATATATGGTGTAATTTACCTTCATCTTCTCTTGTATGTATGCGTATATGTTTAAAACCTAAACTATTCAAATATTAAGATTTTTCTCCTTACCAGTTTTTTTGTAAAGCAAACTTTTTACTTGTTTTGCAAAATACTTTTCCATTGCTGATAAAATGCTTAAAATAGCTATTTTAAAACAATGGTTGCATTATATTTATTTTTTTCTTCTTCAAAGCGGAGTCATTCAACCTTTTACAGCCAAAACAAATCTCCCCAAGAATTGTCCCCTAGCTTGTACTCATGTTGCTGAGGGTCACAGCAGAGCTATTTTATCTCTTGCAGCTACTGATGATGTCCTATTTTCAAGCTCAAAAGGTAATTAAATTTGTGTATTAATGCAGTTTCTGTAAAAATCAAATGTATGATGTGTTTGTATATCTATATTATAAACACTCACCTCATATTGATGATGGCAATGAGACCTGTTCAATAAATTTGCTTTTACTGCAATTTTTTTTTTTTTTTTTTTTTCACTTCTAAACATTGCACAATTTCAATTTTTATGCCATCAAATAGAGTAAAAAAAAATTCTTTTTAGATGCAATTCATTTGAAAACTGTATTTCAATTTACTTAGTTTTTATGATTTTCAAGCATTTTTTTTTAATCCACACGATTAAATTAGTTCAACACTTGTTTTCGACTAATATTCCATAATAAAATTAAAACTTTATTTTAAAACAAATTAATAAATAAAGTAGAAGTTTTATAGATGTGTAAGTAATCAAATTATGCACTTAAATACGAAAATAATAATAAAAGAAGTTCCTAGAAAGTGAAATCTTTAGTAATTTCTTTGATCATTAACTACTGGCATGCAGCTAAAGCATATAATACTGTTTTTAGTAAACATAGTAGATATAAAAAATATCTTAGTCATAAATTAACAATTTTGTTCTGTACTCTGGGTTGTGTCCCCTGGTATAAATAAATGCATCTCAAATTTCTGTTTATAAGGTTAAAAGGTATTAATTAAAGGTAATTAATTCTATTTTTTTATTTTTTGTTAATTTTCAGGAAAATATTTACAATTCAGTAATCTTTTTAAATAAACAATGTATTACAATTTTGCTCAACTGGTTTTAAATTTACTTTATTTGATTAATATTTGTAAAGTTAGCGTCTACAACCTCACTTATCAGTCAGTATGTTAAGCATTACTTAAATCAAATTTAGCTGTTAAGGTATCTTGTATGCCTTTAAAAGGTCAATTTTGTTCAAATTTCTATATTTTTCATTTGATTTTCAAATTCTTTTAACTTTTTTTTTTTTTTTTACAAACTTTAAATAACTAAGTTAAAAATTGTTTTACAAAATATTTAAATTATGTTTTAAATTTATGTTCAAAGAAAGCAGATTATTATACTAATTTATTGAAAAGTTTGTGAGTTACACGATTTTATTTTATAAAGTATTAATTTTTTTCAGGAATTTTTAGCATTGTTTGTCTTATACATGTAACTTTTTAAGTATTCATGTTATTGTCGTAAGAATATTGTTTCCTGTACAACATTTTATATTTATTATAGAATTTCTAAATGTATTTATGTTTAATAATTTTAAATGTAAATGTAAGTAGTTTTAAGAAAATAACAAATTTTCGGTTAATTTTATGCTATTTTTTTTTCTTAAATAAAATGAAAAAAAAATTTACTTATTTGAAGGTAACTGTCACATTGACGTTTTTAATAATAATTAGCAATTTTAAACTTAAATTTTAGAATTAAAAAGAAAATGTTCTAAAATTTAAAAAATGTTTTGAGGCATGCAGATACCTTAAGGGGTCTAAATGAATCAGTATATCTATTTCAAAGGATAAAGTAGTTCACATATAAATGCAAACTGCTTTTTTGTTTTACTGAAAATTTTGTTTTGTGCTGTTTGTAATTTTATATATTTTCATACAATAGATCGAACTGTTAAAATATGGGACTTAAGCACTGGTAAAGAAATTCAAAGCTTGGGTGGCCATCCTAATAATGTATGTGCTATCCGCTATAATGAATACTCTCGATTAGCCTTTAGTGTTTCTGCAGCTTACATTAAAGTATGGGACGTCCGAGAAAATCCAGCTAAATGTATACAAACTCTTAGGTAAGTTTTTTTTTTTTAAATATGTATGCATTATTTCAAAAAGAAAAATAGTTTTTGAATATGTAATTTTAATATGCTATATATTTTTTTAATGTATCGTGAATGTGTTATTGAGTTTTCAAATGCAGTTATAGTTGAACATCATTATATAAAAAAATAAATGGACCAGTTTCTTTGCTGTGATAACGATGTTACAATTATTCAGTTTAATCTCTAGAACGGAAGAAATATGGGAATGAATGAAAATTAAATATAATCAATAAAAACAGCTGAATTAATCCTTATACAATGATAAATTTAGCTTATTTCTGTATTTTATCACCAACAATGTAAATGTGATAGGGTTTTTTTCTTTCTTTTGACATTTATTGTAATTGTGATGCCAGCTTCACAGGTATAATTTTTGATGCACATTACAATTTCCCAAAGATTACTTAATAGCCACATTTCTTAAAGGTGGATAGTTTATATTAAGGCTGAAATTAACATATAAACAATTTCTTTTATCTAGTTTCAGAAACCATCAGAATTATTTGCTTTAAAAATAGTACTTCATGCTTCTAATAATCCCTGTACCATTAGCTGTATTATAAATGTAGAATTTCTAAATAGAAATCCTATTCTGATTCCAGGTATCTATGTATGGATTATTGAGAAACAGAAACTCAACATGGAAGAGCTAATAAGCCAATTGCTGATCCCTGAATTTTAAAATTTAATTAGTTAATTTTCTTATCTTATGATTTTTAAATATATGTATGAAAGGTTAAAGATTAACCCTTTTTTAAAACTTAAACCTGTTTAAAATCAAAAGTTCAAATTCCCAATTTTTATCTAATTTTGATAGGCCATAGTTTATAACTGATTTGCCCCTGTTAACTTTGTTTTCCAGCCCAACATTTATGACTTTCATATTTCAAAATTGTTCGATATTTAAGATTAAGAGTAAAAACCATGACTTGGCGTAATTCTCTGTTCTTGTGGTTAGAGCTAAAAACCCAGATTTGCCAAACCTATAAAGTTTTATGATGCCTGGATACTTTTTAGCCTATTAAATGAGATCACTTCCCATTTCTTTAGTGTTGCACTCTAGCAGAAGTAATCTATATTTAAGATGGAACAACAAAAAATCCCTGGCTTTTTACGACGATAGACTGCTAAAGGAACCAGTGCCGGTTGACTGAGCATTTTTGGGAAGTCAGGGCATGATAACTCTCAACTCATCTAGACCTGGCTTTAGAAAGGAACATTGTGTAATTAAAAAGGAGAATAAAACCAGGTCCTAATGAACTTCCTGTTATTTTATTTTTCTCACACCCACAGTGAATGTGCCATCTCTACCTGAAAAGCAATGCCCAATCAACAAACTACAAAGGATCACCTGAGCCCGCAATGGTAAAGAGTCTCACCACCTCCAGATTCCTTACATCTACCCTATATACAGTATAGGATCTATTATCCGGCGTCCTGATATCCAGAACGCTCTAAAAACCAGAACGCTAAACGATCTGAAACCGAAACTTAGTGAAAACTTTCATTTCATAAAAATTTGCATTTTTTTTTTCTTTCATATTTTATTGAAGAGTTAACATGCTTTATAAACCGATATTTTGAATATTTTAAACTTTTTCTCATACACCTCAAGGTACCGTAATATCCCATTAATCCCCCCCCCCCCCAAACGCGGCAAAAAATCGTAAAGGATGCTTACAGAGATTAAAAGTGCATATCAAAATCTACCGCCTGTTGAAATCCGAAAATGTTTATAAGAATAGTCCAAAGAATGCCCTGATAGTCATATTTTTCTTTTTTGTTAACCGAGATAATTAAAAAACAGAACCTAAAAAGCGCGAAAAACGCGCTGTCCCTGCATTATGTCGCTCCCGTGAAAGATAAGAATTGAATGTATGCAACGGACATAAGTTCTCTTTTGGATCATTTTTATAACTTCGCATTGGCATAACCTTTAGAAATATGGGAAACCTAACTACATATTCTTAAATTTCGTATTTTTCTGTTTCAAACGCTAAAATCCATTATTAAAAAATTTTAATTTTAACCTTTTGAAAAAAAATATTTTTGAAACATCACTTAGAATTTGAACGCGTTTTCCACGATTGAAAATCTGTTGGCAAGCTCCGACCTTTGACGTCATCTAAAGGTGCACCCACAATTCGACCAATTAGGAGAAACGTTCGTTTTACCGTGATCAGCTGCATCCAAAGGAACGGTAGAAAGGCAGAGATTTAGAATAGGATAAGACAGAAAGGTGATACGCCGCTTCGCGCGATTTTTTTGGGGGGGAAACGGGTGGGGGGGGGGCTTTCATTTTTTTTTAATATCAAATTTGTTTACAAAATAGGGGAAGGTGGGTTAATGGAATATTACAGTAATTATGCATTTTTTATCTCTGCAAATTTGCGGAAATCTGCATTTTAAGTGTTGATAATTTTGCCTGTTGTATTTTTCTGTTTGCTTTCCATGCGATAAATTCATAAACAAAACAAAAATAAATAAAAAGTCAACTTTCAATATATTCCCCTCCCTCCCTCCCTCCCCAATTATTGGATGAAGATGCAGTTCAAGTTTGT
The DNA here is from genome assembly GCA_963932465.1 of Maratus speciosus. NCBI lineage: Eukaryota > Metazoa > Arthropoda > Arachnida > Araneae > Salticidae > Maratus > Maratus speciosus. The sequence goes on from OZ010789.1 coordinate 160,061,033, forward strand.
TTCAATATAGACAATAATGCTCCACTTAGTCATCAGATGACATACAGTAAAATTTGTGAAATGATGATTAAAGATGCATCTGATGATAGTAGTGATGATGATGTCAAGAATGAGGAGGTAGAAAAAAATATCTAATGAACAAATGATATTTTACACTCAACAATTAATTCAAGGCATGGAAGAAAGAAGTTATTTCCATGAACAACAAATAATCTCCTTATATAAAATTCAAGACCAGCTTGTAAAAGAGAAACGTTACAAGCAGCCAACTTTAATCAATTTTTCCAAAAAACTAATTCCCAAGCATCTGCATGCATCTGCATGCATCTGAACCCCAAAACTAAATTTTATTTTTGATCTTGTTCATTTGTAAGTTTTATTATGATTTAAAATTATAACTTTTTTTTTTTTTTTTTTTTTTTTTTTGTAAATAAAAATTAAACTTTTCCTTAATTGTGTTTTAGTGAAATAATTCAACAATTGTGTAATACAGTATTTTTAATATTATTTATGCTAACCTGTATTTCATATTTATGTACATTAGAAAATATTTGTGGTAGTGTTCTGAATTACGGAAAAATCCCTTATCCGGAATGCCCCAGTTCCCAAGGATTCCGGATAATGGATCCTATACTGTATATAAAATCCTAATGTAATGAATTTATGAAATGACTAAGTTTCACAGTTATTTCTCCAAAAATATGAAATGTTTGGAGGTGAAATTAATATCAATTATCCATATTTATCCACTAATGTCAAAACTAGTAATAGAATTTTAAAATTTGAATTAGTTTTCAAAATATTAATTTTTCCCTAATTTTAATTACATTTCTGTAATGACAATCTGTAATGGTAATAAAATTACTTCCTTTATTTAAAGGGGAGAACATGGAAAAAGTATAGGGGTTATTAGATTTCATTTTCAGATAGATAATTGAAATAATCTTTTATTTCAATGAATAGTGAAACAATATTGAGATTAAATTATGTTTTAAAAAGATTATTAGTTTTAAGAAGATTAAAAAAATAAACTTTTTTTCCCATTTCGATCATCCAGAATCAATTTATTTTAGAAAACAAAAATCGTCTGTCAATTTCAAATTCCATAGATGGAAAATTTTTCAATTTTAAAGAGAAAAGTGACATCTATAATCTTAAAAACAGAAAGAAAATTTTAAAATAAATTTAATCATCACATGTTAAAAGCAGAAAATAGGGAAAGTTAACATCAAAATTTTTACTCATAAATATTAAAGTACAAGAACTTTTAAACAATAAAATTATCACATGCAAAACGCATTTAAAGGTGATAATTACATCACTTGTAAAAGGCCCAAACATTAAATATCATAAGATTAAAGTGCCTCAATTTAAAATGCCTAAAATAAATTGTTACACATGAAAAACTTTTAATGGTGAATATTATGTCTTACTTAAAAAGCTCAAATAATATTTCCAAATGCTTTTAAGTTAATATATGTATCCATAAATCTTAAAACAGAAAAAAATTTAAAATAAATAAATTACTACATGAGACATGCATTTAATAGAGAAAATTACGTCATATAATAAAATGATACATTTAAAACAGTTTTTATATTAGAGAGTTTTAATCTTATGTCACATGGTATAATAGTGAGCCAAGCAAATTTGTTTATATATTACGTCACTTGATATACCATAAATACAGGTAAATATATGCACAAAATACTTTCTATTTATTTTGTCCGAATTACCATTCAGTAAGTACATATTAGAAAACTTGGATATTCTTATTAATACGAACGGTACTACTAGATTATCCCATGGACTAATTTCGCCAAATTATACAAACTTGCATAATTTTATTTTAAATAATGACAGAACAAATAAATTAGTAAAACATTAATAAAAATACTAATAAAAAGTTGAATTAAAAATCACTTGATGATGTAACAAACAACATGCATCGTGTTTAATATCAAGTGAATATGACATGTACGATTATCCATTATTGGCATTTAATCTCATAGTTTGGTGATAGTTTTTTTGGTCGACGGGATAATCAAGTAGTATCATAAAAATAATATACATTGGAAAAATAACTTAAATATTCATGATGGTGTATTAAAATAGAGAAAAGAATTCATGAATCAGCTATACCTGTTCTTCAAATTTCTAAAACTTAATCAAGACATAAAATATAAACGTAAAATTTCAAAACACAATGCTTTTCAATACGTGGATCTGAAAGTTATTCTCAGAGTTTTTTTAACCTCATACCTAAAGGAAGAATATTGTCCATAGCGTCATTATAAAGCTCAGAAAGATAGCGTAATTTGTAACCTAATCATTTTATACAAGCTAATTTTCAAATGTGTAATTGATCTTACTTATCCTGAAAACAGACGTCATTTATTAAGACAGCGATGAATGAGGCCATGGTAACTGAAAAATACTCATTCAAACAGAAAAGCATGGCAACACGATTGTAGAAGATAGCCACTGTTATACTGATAATATCATTCAATCTTCTGTAACTTGGGAATACTTTTTTAAACAAGGCACATTAGTAAATTTTCAGAAGCTGCAAAGCCTGAATGTCGGTTGAGCTCACAGGGGGCTGAGCTTCCTAGTATATATATATGTAACCTCAAATCATTTAAAGTAATTATACCAAGAGAAAAGGGAATTAAGGAAAAGGGTGAGGCAATCTCATTTCCCTTAATTCATCATGAAAGACAATTTTAGTTCATTTCTTTTTGTTATTGGGGGAAAAAAAAACAGTTAGCTGAAGCTTATTTTTGGATTTTTAATAACATTTTTGTTTATGTAATATGTTTAAAAATTGTCTTACATGTGTGTGTGTGTGTGGGAGGGGGGGGGGGGGTAGAAAAATGTTCTTAATTTAATCTCTTTAATATTCTTCATTAAAAAATAAATTATTGGCAACGTGTTACATGCACATCTATTCCAAAATTTTACCATTCTTTGGAATTTTTGGAATGGGGATGCCTGGAGTTTTGATGTAGTGCTTCTTCCCATTTCACATTCTCGCATTTTAAAAAGAAAAGTACTAGTCTTCTTTTTCTATTTAAAAATCTTCGGCTGAACAACTATTAATGATTAAGGAGATAGATATTTTCAAGGTATTTTGTCAATAGTTGTAACTATTTACTAATAGTTAACTATTAACTATTTATTAATAGTAACTATTTAACTAATAGTTGTAACTTCATTAAATGATATGGTTTTATGATGTCAATATGATAAAAATGGGACTTTTTTGTTTAATCTATAATTTTGTTTTCTTGCTATGTCCAAAGTTTAATTGTAAAAGTTGAGTTTTTTGCAGTTTATTTTCTATTGGATCAGCCATTTGCTAATTAATTTTTTATGAGAACTATTTTCTTATTACATTCATGCTCATTGTATTTGTAAGAGAGCTCAACTATATAACAATTGTACATGTGTTTTGTTGTACAGCTTGATACTTTGTTTCTTTCTTTAAATAAAATATTTATATTGTATTCATTTAAGAAAAGTCTTATTTTTTTATCATTAAACAAAAAATTTTTAATAAAGGATTTATACTTTAAATAAATTATTTATCTATCTCATAAATAATTTTTGCAAATTATGCCTGATTTAATGTTTATTTTTGCTTATTGTTTCCTTTAGATTCTATAACAATTAAATAATCCAAAATATTGAGATTCTAGTTTAAATTCTTGTCTGAAGGTTTATCATTAAAATAAAGTCCTTATAAGACTGAATGAAATTGCATATTAATTTAAGCTGAAATTACTTTTAATATTTGCTGTTCAGTGTAATGTAATTGTTAGCAGCTTTTTCATGATTCGTTTTAATTTTTTAGTTCTTCTGGAGCAACCAATTCAACACCTGCCGTAAATATGCCGTCCAGAACTCTTCAAATGCCCCAAGGAGAAAGTCAGATTCATGACATTGCTCTCAGTCGTTATGGTACTACTCTATTTTCAGCCGCCAGTAATTTAGTTCGCATCTGGGATCTCCGAATGTACGTAAATAACTGTATTAAGTATCCATAAAATAAAACCTGTAGTAATTATTAATAAAATATTTTGTTCACTTTCTAAATGTCCATTTTATGAAAATTCCACCATTTATTATTTTTCTCTGCATGATAGTCATTTTTTTTCTCTTGTGTGTGTCTTCTCTCTATTGTTATTTTCTTCTGATATTGACACAGTTTCTTTTTATATTTATTTTCATATGCGATTTTCATATTTCGCCTGCTTGTTTTTTCTTAGGTACAAAGCAATAGGCAAATTAAGTGGAAGTTATCAAGCAGCTATTATGTGTTTAGCAGTTGATAACAATGGTCAAGACAAAAACACTGTAGTAACAGGTTCAAAAGATCATTATATCAAGGTATGAATGTACCAGATTTATAATATTCGACATTTTTATTCTTTTAATATTTAGTACTTAAATCTTATAATCATATTCAATCAATCATGAAACATGTTTTCTAAACCTCCTGATTCCTTATTAATAAAGGAAAGTGTTTGTCTGAGTGTCTCTCATTGATGACTATGGTATCTATTGCACATAGAGGTCTGAAAATTTGGATAAGGATAAATGAAGACAGGCCCATGTTATAATCCATTCACACATTTGCATTAATGAATCATGCCACATATTTCCTCATTTTATAAATATTTTTTTCTCCTGTCATCTATGTGTTCCACTGCCACCTTAAACTTTCTTTGACAGGTTTGTTCATTGAAATATCTAATGTTTGAACTAATGAAGTCATCCCACCAGAAATTACTGCCAAATCTACATTAGATTCGTTTATTCTTTTTTTTTTAATTCCATCTGTTCTTTGAGATCTAAACATATCCCAAACTAAATCACTTTCTAGTTTTATTAAAGCTCCTGGATGCTTTTACCAAACATTTTTTATCCATAATTTCAATTCATTTTAGTCCATCCAGCCCTGCTCGTGCACATAACAAAAATTCCATTTGGAAAGTTGCCAATTGGCTTTATTTTTTGTTTGAAAATTACTATTGGTTTTAATTTGGCACCATTAGCTAAGCAAGAAAAAACCAGTGTGAAGTGCAATTTTTGTGTCCCATAGTTTTAAATGGAACAGTTTTTACTACTTTTGTTCCTGCGTTTTTGTTTCCTATTATATTGAACATTATTGGTGTTTCGTCCAGATTTCCAATTTGAGACAAATCATAGTTTTTCTCCTGTCGTTTAAAATGATAAACTTCTGGAAACTTAACAGTTTTTGTTCTAAATCGTTTGGAAGTTTTTGGGCAACTTTTGTCTTTTGACGAAGAATGAAATTTTTGCAATTCATAAATCGATCATACCAACTCATTGTTGCCTTAAAGTTTTCACTTTCACTTGGATACTTTATAGCCATTGTAACGTAAATAAAAGAGCACTATTTCTCGTTATTATTAGTGCATTTTGGTGATTTTCTAATATCCACTGAGCAATATATTCTCTCAAATAGGCCACTTTGTAATACCTGTGCACAGTGCACATTTATGTTTTGAATCGCAGCTTCATTCTTCTTCCACTCACTAATGGAATACTCATTAACTCCTAACATTCTAGCTGCATCGTGATTACCATTTTCTTTTGAAAAGGCTATTACTTTGCATTTAAACCCAGAATTATATTTATTTCACTTTACTGGAGGCATACTGCGTAACGAAGAGCTGATTTTCATAGGCTTTAGGATCAACACAACCGAAAGTTAACCGCTTCGGCCAAATGAAAAATGACGTGTGAAACTGCAATTTTTCCTTGGTTAAAGTAGCACATTCACACAGATGAGGAAAAAAAGTTTGAGTGCAGGTTTGAGACAGGACCTGTCTCAAACCAGATTTTGGGGGATGGATTATTTAGGTTCCAAAGGATAGGAATTGAGCTGACCAGAAACGATCGCATTTGCATGTCACAAAGAAAAGACATGTTATTTGAAGTTAGGGAAGCTGATATTTTTAGTTTTTTTCGTAGGAAAAACTTGATGCATATTTTTTATAGCAGTATATGCTTGAAATAAAAATATATACTCTCAGATTTGCAATATGCTCGGATATACGGTAAAGTTAATTTTTCATTTATAAAGTGTATTCTACATAAAAATGCTATTTTTTTCTTATTTTCTCTAAATCCCTTCCATGTCGAGTTTTGCTTATACAGTACAGAACCATTTATCCGGAATGGTTGGGGTCAGATGTATTCCGGATAACTGGTTTTTCCAGTTAACTGGTTGGGCATTAAAGCAGTATCCATTTGATAAGTTTTGTGGGATCTATCTGGTTGGGGCATTATTTCTGATTTTAAATTATTAGATTACTTGGATTAAAATCAGATGCAAGAAAGATCAAAAGTTAATCAGAGATCGAAAAAAGGTAATTTATGGAAATCCATTGGGAAGAAAAATCCTTCTGTTTCTTCTGCATAAAAATTAAAACATCTAAAATACAACTAAATATGTGTCTATTTCAAATACTAGATGTTGTCATCAAATTATACAATTGTTTCAAGCAATGCATATGTCAAACCGGCAGTGTATGACACTTTTTTCTGCAAAGATTCTGAAATCAGTCTATTAGAAATAGCATTCCGGATAACTGGTTTTCCGGTTAACTGGTTTCCGGATAAATGGTTCCATACTGTATTTGAAATTTTCTGTAAACAATGCTTAAAGGTGTAATCTGTTTTAATTTTGGTCAGTATCTGTTAAATATTTATATACATACTAGGGGGCTCTTCCCCCTGCAAGCTACGCTCGCCAACCCCTGTTCAGACACCGCAGAATCTAAAAACACACTAATCTGATGGGTTTTTAAAATATTAGAGAAGATTGAATTATACTGAAAAAAACTGTGCATATCTCTGTATAAATGGGTTTCCATTCAATTCCCTTTGATTGAAAAAATTTAAGGGTGAATCAGTTGCTGTTAAGACATCCAATGGTTGTTTTCATTTTTGATTAAAGAGGATCAGTTAAACATTTGAAAAGAAGCTAAAATAAAATGAATCCAGTATACAGAGTCTTTGTATCCCAGTATTTTAAAACAATCTCTATAACAATAGCCTAAGTCGTGTGACTATCATCAACATTTCTGGGCAGACCACTTCTCTTTTAGCCAGGCACAGGTGATAAGTCGCCAAATACTATTCTATCACCATCATTTCATCTATATTATAATAGTTCGTCATCAACTGCCATAAACAAATACGGTCTGATCCCTTCGCCTATCATATGAAAGTTTAGCACAGATGTCATATATGCTCCATATTGGCGCGATTTTTTTCCAATGCCAATTTGGGGAGCGTATCAACAGCATAAACAACATCCAGCTTACCATATCAAGCAAAATAACGATACTTTGGCATCAGTTAAGTACCCGTTGCATATGACATTGGCATCTGAAAAAAATCGCGCCAATATGAGGCCGTATATGACATCTGGGCCGAAAGCTTTCCATTTTGATTAAAAAGTCAAAATTTTTTTTTATCTAATAAAACTACATAAAAGTTGCCATGGTCGCAAAGAATTATTTGTACTGTTACGCTATCCGGGTGCAAATCTCGCCAATAGCTTTTTTTCAACTCGCCAGTTAGCATTTGTTTTATTTTTTGAGTGGTAAATTAAAACATTGATTTGAAGTTGAAATTAACTGTCATGGTTTTTTGCATTATTTAATATTTGGCCAGATGTCATATATGCACAATTTTGGCGTATTTTTTTTTTTTTTTTTACGAAAATTTGGCGAAAACCTCGTTTTTGAATACCAGTTAGTTACATATGCATTTTTGGTATTACCTAGTTATCCCATCTGTTAGATAGAAAAAAAATAAAATAAAATAAGATGAAAGGAGAAAATGAATTTAAATTTAATTAAAATTGGGAGTTATATATAAATATATTATATAGATTTAATTTATGAATTAGAGAGGAGAGAAAAAGTTTTTACTATTAATAATGGCCGAGTGATCGTTAGTGGTTAGTAAACATTGCAAGTGAGAAATGTAAATAAATATAAACTGAGGAATCTTCATGGTAAAATATAAATAATAAACCTTAGACTTACCTGAACTATGAAAACATTTCTTGCCTGAAAATTGCATATGCTGAACATATTTAAATTGTGCCAAGTGTTAAATATTTACTTTTAAATATTTATATTTAATAATTCTATAATATATAATTGTAATAAATTAATTTGGCACTCTATGATAATATTAAGAGACACGTAAATCAAACACAGAAAATACACAAATATATTTAAATAAACAGTTTCCTTTATTATAGTATTATTTTAATTAAATGGGGGGAATGGGGAGAGAAAAGAATAAACGAGATGCATCTGTTTTTTACAATTATATTATCAAAATATTTCATTATTATATACGAACATTCTTAAATTTTTATTCTATAAAATATTAAAGGTGCATAGAATTTTACTTCAACAACATTGAAGATAGATTAATACTGATCATTTCAACATCGTCATTCGTTATGATCTTCTAATGAAAATAATCAAATTAATAGATTACTGCTGTAAAAGTTCCACCATATAGTTCGCTTTCTAGTTCATAGAAACAATAATTTTTTGCTTTTCTTGTCGAAATAAACAGTATGACTACTGCGAGATTTAAATATTGAAAAGGAAAAACGATCTCGGAAACTCTGTTGGACCACGCCCAGATAAACTGAAGAAGTTCATACCTGTTGATAGCATCTTTCAGACATCATACACTGGTAGATCCAAATACATTTTCACAATCGCTTATTCACAAGAAAATGAATGGATGGCGTAGAACGATACATATTTCAATTGTTATGAAGATCGTTGATCCATATCTTGAAGTTTTCCCTTTTCATCTCATTTTGACAATACTTTTCCATCGCGTCGTTGACAACAGATTCATGTAAAACAATATTGTGAGAAGCAAATCAGCCAATGCCCTTACAAAATTTTCTTAAATGAAAGATTTTAGTTTAAGGTTATTTTTAAGTGAGATATTAAAATGGCAATATCAAGCGAAGGACCCGTTTAGTCCAACGCCGATATGCCATGAAAAAGAAAAAGGCGGAGCCGCCGAGAGCGGAATACGTCCGCTCACCGTAGAATCCAGGCAGGAAGAGAGCGACGCTATTCCCAAAAACAGACGCTACAAAAACCCGCCGTTAGAACGGACGTCGTTGATTGGCTGATTTAAAATCGACGATGCCACACAGAGTTATAAAAGTGTTTGAATGAAATAACGTTAAATGATGAATTTTAGATTTGAAAATTATTATAAAAATATTCTATTACGGTAGAAAGTATTAATTTTAAGATTTATTATTTTATTATTGATAATTTTTGACGATCTTTTATGGCGATTAAATTAAATAGTTTTAAAATGAAATTTAACTGAAAAACGAACTTAACGAAAATTAATGAATATTTAAAGGTAGAAATCAAATTCTGAAAGTGAAGAAGTTTATTGATTTAATTTAAATATTTTAAAATAGTTTTATAAATTAATTTTAATTGGAAAGGATGTTATTATATAACATTTACCTGTTAGGTAGAAAAAAAAGAAATAAGAAAATAAAGGGAAAGAAGGATTTTGAATTTAAATTTAATAAAAATTGGGAGTAAAATATATTATGTCGATTTAATTTATGAATTAGAGAGAGAGAAAGTTTTACTAGTAAATATGGCCAGTGATCGATAGTGGTTAGTAAATATTGCATGTGAAGGAAGTAAATGAATAAATAAACTGGTAACTTCATGGTAAAATATAAATAATAAACCTTAGACTTACCTGAACTATGAAAACATTTCTTGCCTGAAAATTGCATATGCTGAACATATTTAAATTGTGCCAAGTGTTAAATATTTACTTTTAAATATTTATATTTAATAATTCTATAATATATAATTGTAATAAATTAATTTGGCACTCTATGATAATATTAAGAGACACGTAAATCAAACACAGAAAATACACAAATATATTTAAATAAACAGTTTCCTTTATTATAGTATTATTTTAATTAAATGGGGGGAATGGGGAGAGAAAAGAATAAACGAGATGCATCTGTTTTTTACAATTATATTATCAAAATATTTCATTATTATATACGAACATTCTTAAATTTTTATTCTATAAAATATTAAAGGTGCATAGAATTTTACTTCAACAACATTGAAGATAGATTAATACTGATCATTTCAACATCGTCATTCGTTATGATCTTCTAATGAAAATAATCAAATTAATAGATTACTGCTGTAAAAGTTCCACCATATAGTTCGCTTTCTAGTTCATAGAAACAATAATTTTTTGCATTTCTTGTCGAAATAAACAGTATGACTACTGCGAGATTTAAATATTGAAAAGGAAAAACGATCTCGGAAACTCTGTTGGACCACGCCCAGATAAACTGAAGAAGTTCATACCTGTTGATAGCATCTTTCAGACATCATACACTGGTAGATCCAAATACATTTTCACAATCGCTTATTCACAAGAAAATGAATGGATGGCGTAGAACGATACATATTTCAATTGTTATGAAGATCGTTGATCCATATCTTGAAGTTTTCCCTTTTCATCTCATTTTGACAATACTTTTCCATCGCGTCGTTGACAACAGATTCATGTAAAACAATATTGTGAGAAGCAAATCAGCCAATGCCCTTACAAAATTTTCTTAAATGAAAGATTTTAGTTTAAGGTTATTTTTAAGTGAGATATTAAAATGGCAATATCAAGCGAAGGACCCGTTTAGTCCAACGCCGATATGCCATGAAAAAGAAAAAGGCGGAGCCGCCGAGAGCGGAATACGTCCGCTCACCGTAGAATCCAGGCAGGAAGAGAGCGACGCTATTCCCAAAAACAGACGCTACAAAAACCTGCCGTTAGAACGGACGTCGTTGATTGGCTGATTTAAAATCGACGATGCCACACAGAGTTATAAAAGTGTTTGAATGAAATAACGTTAAATGATGAATTTTAGATTTGAAAATTATTATAAAAATATTCTATTACGGTAGAAAGTATTAATTTTAAGATTTATTATTTTATTATTGATAATTTTTTATGATCTTTTATGGCGATTAAATTAAATAGTTTTAAAGTGAAATTTAACTGAAAAACGAACTTAACGAAAATTAATGAATATTTAAAGGTAGAAATCAAATTCTGAAAGTGAAGAAGTTTATTGATTTAATTTAAATATTTTAAAATAGTTTTATAAATTAATTTTAATTGGAAAGGATGTTATTATATAACACCATCAACCAAAATCTATCGCCAAACTATAAGATTAAATGCCAATAATGGTATATCATAAATGTCACATTCACTTGGCTTTGCTTTAAGGAAGTTACACGTGTTTACGTTATCAAGTGATTTTTATTTCAACGTTTTATTTGTATATTTATTAATGTTATACTAATTTATTTGTTCTTTTGTTATTTAAAATAAAAATTATGTCAATTTGTATAATTTGGCAAGTGGTTTGGCGATTTACATAATTTGGCGAAATTGGTCGACGGAATAACTAAGTAGTACCGTATTTTCTAATTATTTTCTATTATTTTCAAAAGGATCTATAGGATTCAAAAGGATATCTATATCTAAAATTAATATTTGATCATTATTTCTTTTTCAGGTCTTTGATGTGACTGAGGGAAAAGAAGGTGGTTTGCATACAGCAAAAGTAAAACTTAAGCCACCGCATTATGATGGCATCCAATCTTTAGCTCTGAATGACGATACTCTATTTTCTGGCTCTCGAGATCGATGTATCAAAAAATGGAACCTGAAAACTGGAAGCCACATTCAGGTATTCTTTTTTATTCCCCTTATCTCTCTTATTAATCTTCTTCTCGTCGAGGTCTTATTTAAAGATGTGATGTGTAAGGTATTAATTTGTAATTTTTTATTCAAAACATTTAACTTCAATTTTAGTCACCAAAATTGGATATATTAAAAACTGAAACATATATGATATTTTGATAGTTAAAGAAATAGTGAAGTCTCTGCAGTATGAAAGAAAAATCTGGGAAAGAGGCTTGAGGAGAGAAGGTTTTTTTTTTTTTTGGGGGGGGGGTGTTGTAATGTGTTCTAATATACATATAAGTCAAGCTCATGGTTGATTCATCCCTCAAAAGATTATTTTTAGAGGGACACCAGTATTTAAAAATTCTTGAGGCATCTTAATTTTCCATGGCACATAATTCTCAACAACAATTAAGTGATTAAATAATGAACTTATCTGCTAAGTTGCTTTGGTCCATTCGATTCGTTCCACATACAATATATTGCTGGAGCAAAGATCACATATTTTATTGTATAAATATCTGTTTATGATTAAATTATTGTAATTTGTTTTCATGATATAGCCTGAAAATTGTTTCTACCTTTTGTCCACTTTCTTGCCTGAACTTGTGTTGTTTGTTATTATTGCTTTGAATAAAATTTAGTCGGTGTTTTTAAACATCAATGCAAACTGTTGCTGTTAAGAAACCAATAACAGCTATATCCTATTGACTTTTCTTATAGAATACTCATGAAATTCATTTTTTCTCATTGCAGTGATGTTATGTGATTATTATAGGGATAGGTGATTGATCATTCATGTCTCTAAATATCTTCATGGAATAGCTCAAAAGAAAATAGTTTTTTAATCTTGGTAAATCACTAAAAGATTTCCGTAGAAACCATAAAAAGGTCTTCGGTAATAGAAGTTATGTTCCCCCCCCCCCCCCCCCCAAAAAAAAAAAAAAAAAAATCATCGAATAGTTTTGGGGGTATTTTAGCTGGCTGTATGCAAAAAAAAAAACAATCTGAAAATCTACACCAAAATTTCACTCAGATACTGTAGCATTAAAATTATGAATTTTGAGTTATAAGAGTCTTTTGTTTGTATAAAATGCAGTAATAAAAAGAGCTTATTGGCTTTAATACTGTGTAATCCTCAGTTGTTGAATTCCCATTTTCTGAGCATTACGCGTATTGACTGTATTTATCATTGAGTTCTGATTTAAACAAGAAAAGTCATGTGTTTCTGTTTTTTTTTTAGTATGTTTGCATGTGGAGAAAGGGGTGTCTTTTTTGACTAGGATTAGATATATGAACTCTGCGTAAACTAATCTGTAGTTGCTTACAGCTTTGCTTTTCTACAGCCCGTTAAGAATTTGACTGTCTTTTGTTGAAACTTTGACAAAATATTAGATATGTTCCATACACTCCTATGTATTATTTCTATGTTCTCCTATGTAAAATTGCTGTTTTGGTCAGTCGCGGCAAAAATCGCTGTTTTCGCCAGTCAGTCGCGACAAAAAATCGCTGTTTTCGTCAGTCAGTCGCGACAAAAAATCGCTGTTTTCGTCAGTCAGTCGCGACAAAAAATCGCTGTTTTCGTCAGTCAGTCGCGGCAAAAAATCGCGCTTTTCGTCAGTCAGTCGAGGCAAAAAATCGCTGTTTCGAAAATATAAGGCTTTCGGTTCTGAAAGTTGAAAAATTCGGTCATCAATCCGAAAATTCGGACATAAAAAATAGCGCGAATTTCAACAATAATCAATTCCGTCAAAATAATCAATTTCCTCAATCGTTCGTAAAAAAAAAATCGTCAATTTCGCCGAAGGATCGCGGGGGAAAACGCAAATTTCGTCAAACGATTGCGCAAAAAAACTCAGAAAATTTCGTCAAAAGTTCGCAAAAACTCCGCAAATTTCGTCAAAAAGATTGCGAAAAACAGCAAATTTCATCAAAGGATCGCGAAAGAACACTAATTTTGTCGAAGGGGCGCAGAAAAAAAAAATCATATAGTTAGTTTTGGAAGTGGATTCCCCCCACACCCGTCTGCTGTAATCTTTCAGAAAATTTGCTGTGAATTTCAGATTTTTTTTTTTTTCTCAGAATCACCCCTGGTCTGTGAGTCGCGGCGAAAAAACGAGATTTCCGTCAGTGAGTCGCGGCAAAAAATCGCGATTTCCGTCAGTCAGTCGCGGCAAAAAATTGCGATTTTCGTCCTGTGAGTCGTTGTAAAAAAATCGCGATTTTCGTCCGTCAGTCACGGCAAAAAATCGCGATTTTCATCTGTCAGTTGCGGCGAAACATCGCGATTTTCGTCTTTCAATCGCGGCAGAACATCGTGATTTTCGTCCATCAGTCGCGGCAGAACACCGCGTTTTTCGTCCGTCAGTCGCGGCAAAACATCGCGATTTTTGTCAGTCGATCTTGGCGAAAAATCGCGAATTTTGTTAATTGGTCGCGGAAAAAAGTCACTTTATCTTTTTGGAGGGGAAAAATAGTCATGTAATTTCACACAGTTATATCAATAGCGGATTTTTTGCTCTGTAGGGATAAAAAAAAATATTCCATTTTTATAAATTTATCATAAAAAATTATTAATACATTAAAAGTAAAAAAATTTAGTAACCTTTATTTAAATTATGTTTGTGTTGATAAATGCAAAAGCTGCAAGAGGACTGAAAATATTTGTAAAAAATATAGCTCGTAAGAATCTATGTACAACTCCTGAAATGACTCCTGAAATGTGAACATTTTACTCCTGAAGAGTGTCCAAAACTCCTGAAATTTAAGTGGTTTACTCCTGATACAGTCTTTACAATGTTGGCGTCTATGATATACATATATATAAATACATGTTTAATTAAGAACTTCCTCCCTCCCCATTTTTTTAAGTCTGTTGAAAATGTTTTTTAGCTTTTGATATTTAAAATATGGATATTTATTAACTAGATATGAATAAGTATAAAAGCAAAAATGTAAAAATTCAGTGTTCATCTGGAAAATCACACATTTTTACTGCATTTCATGTTTTTTCTCAAAAATTTCCATTATGATGTATAATTAACTTGTCATGGTAAGCGAACTGAATTATGAAAAATTTACTTTTTTTTTTCTTGCCTAATAGAAAAAGCTATTAAGTGAATTTATTAAAAAAGATAGAATTTTTTGTTTCTTTTTTTAAGACAGGGCAACTGGAAAAATATAAAATTATTTAAACTATCTTTTTAAGATTTCTATGTTGATTCCTCAACATCTAAATCTTAATATAATCTTAAACAATTAACTGACAAAAGCATATTTTTAAAAAAAATTACAAACTTTGTTTTTTATTTATAATTTATTTTCTACTTTTTTAGTCATTAAAATGTTTCGTTGTTGCAGTTTTCAGCTATTTGGCCTATTTTCGTGAGTGTTTATTTGCACATTAGTAAATCCATTTTTTTTTTTTTCTAATTGCTGAATTGTCATTGTAAACATATCTTTGTACAAATTTGTATATTTCTAGCACATTAGGAAGTGTATTAAAATCAATTACAAAATCCCTTCTTTACATACCGGGTGTCCCAAAAAGGACTGACTGATTTTAAAATTCAATAACTTCCAAACGGTGACAGATATTTAAAAAATTCTTGCAGGAGGGTTATGCATAAAGTCAAAAGTTTTATTACAGTGATTTTTTATTTTAGTTCGAATTACAAACAATAGATGGCACTGTAAGCAATAGTCGCTAAATACAGGCTCGATTTTTGGTCCTTTCTGTTGTTCCATGCAGAAAAAGGAGATGGAAATGTATTATCTGGGCCACGAAGTACCAAAAATCGAGCCTGAATTTAGCCTCTATTGATCGCAGCACCATCTATTGTTTGTAATTCGAACTAAAATCGAAAATCACTGTAAAAAAACTTTTGACTTTATGCATAACCCTCCTGCAAGAATTTTTTTAATATCTGTCACCATTTGGAAGTTATTGAATTTTAAAATCCGTCAGTCCTTTTTGGGACACCCGGTATAATAAATATAAGAACGGAAATAGATTTTTAAAAAAAAACTCTCTTTTATAAGCATTTAATATTGATCTTGGAAATCATGTCTAACTGCAATTCATGGTTTTTCCCAAAAGTTCCCGTTATAATAAATTGATTTGGCATGGGCATTGAACTCTATTATAAAAACATACCCGCCCCCCCTTTTAAAAAAAAAAGCTTGCACACTTTTGTAAATTTTTATAATTCTAGTCTATCAGGGAGTAAATTAAAAATCGATAGCAAAATTTAATCTTTACATACCGAAAACAGGTTGATTAGGTAAAAATGTGTAAAATTAGAAACTGTTAATTAAGGTGTCAGCGATTTTAATCACTTGATTTAAATCAGCAATTAAATCATGATTTTAATCAACCGATTTTTTTTTAAATCGTTGATTAAAATCAAAAATTTTCTAAATGTTTAAAATATCAAAAAAAAAAAAAAAGTATTAAAATCTAACATGAACATAATTTGAAAGTTTTTACAGGTATTTTGACTTATGAATAAAAAAAAAAAAAGCTCTAATTGTTAGCATACACATACATGTGTGTAAGTTTAGATTTTAGTGATTAACAGTAATAATTTTTCAAAGTACAGATGCAAAACGAGCTGCAAATAATATTTGTTAGTTTTGTTATTTGTGCTACTAACTAATGAAATTACTTATTTGCATTTTTCATTAATTCTGTAATTACTTACTGTTTCTTCTAGGCCATTTTTTTCACCCTGCCCCTTTTGAAATTGGCAAAATGACCCTGCTTAAAAAAAAAAAAAAAAAAGTAAATTCACCTGTAGTTGTGCCAGAGATTTCTTGTAAGAAAACTTCCTCATTCAACAGTATTCCTAAATTCATGTGCCCAAGATCTTGCAAAAACAATAGAACTTTATTTCTTTAGAAAAAACAGAATATTATCCAAACATTGTTATTTAATTATATTTTTCCATTTGTGATTCATAAAATTATTAAAAATTAAGGACGCTTTATTTATCATACTGAAAATTATTCTTTTTTTCTTATGTCATTACTAAACACATTGCTAATATATTTCCTTTTGAAATAGTGCCCTGTTTTGGAACTAGCATCCTGCCCTTTTTTCTTTCTAAAATGAATTACATTATTAATTATTTTAATAGTTAAATCTTAAAAATGTATAGTATGTTACTAATTAGAGTTAACTGTTTAATAAATATTAATTTCAAGTAGTGCTAACTATTTAATATTAAATGCAGTTATTAATAATTTTAATAAATGTTAAATATCAGTTATTAATAATTTTAATAAATGTTAAATATCACTAGTATTTAATAAAGTTTTACATAATTATTACAATATTAATGTATATAACATTATTGTATGATACTAATTAATGAAACTACTAATTTGCAGTTTTTATAATTTCTGTAATTACTAATAATTATAATTTTATTAATTAAAGAGTAAAAACATAGATTATGTTAATAATTAGTGGTTTAACTGTTTTGGAAACTTAGAACTCTTGGTAGCTATTCAGTATTTGAACATTGGGAAAAAAATCCATAAAAATCTGATTTTTTATTATTTATTTATTTATTTTAAATCATGATTTTTTTTACACCCTACTGTTAATAAAATTCAGGTCTGTAACAAAAGAATTTTATTTTCTTATTGTAATAAATAAAACTAATTCAATGTTAAGGCTTCATTTACCAATCTTAAAAGTTGTGTGAAAAGATTTAATGCATAGAAAATTCATTATGCACTATTTTTTATTTAATTAACAATGTGAAATATTTTGGGGGGATTTCTTAAAATATAATTTTAGTTTAAAAAGCTAATATTTGAGACAATTTTAAAATGCCTAAAAGTATGGATCCTTTGACTTAAAATATCAGTTCTTCTTATGATTGTCATCGAATTATTGTGTAAATATTTCCTACTCAAAAATCTTTTCAAAGCAATAATTTTTTTTTTTTTTTTTTTTTTTTTTTCGTTGACAGCAACCTTGGTCGATTCTTTAGAGATTTCTCATTTCTAATGTACCAACAAACATTTTCTCTTAGTTGTTTCAGATCTAAAGATGAAACAATTTACTGCTTATTCTCGGAATAATGCAGTGTCTCCCTTTAAGTAATTTTCCTTTGCAAGTATTACATGCATTCCAGCAAGCTACGCACATATTCTTCACCTGACAAAAGTAATTGCAGGGGTCTGCCCAGACTTTTCTCACAGGGTCATGTTTTTGTGAAATTGTGAAATTTTTTTTTTATTTTTGTGAAAATTCTAGTCATAATTTTGTGAATTTTAAATTATCGATGTGTTCATATTCTATCATTCATATATAAAAAGCTAAGTAATATGCTTTTTGGTGAGTTAAACTGCTTACTTACAGGCCAGATTTTATTTTTAAATGACTAACTTTGTGAAAAGTTCAATTTGAAAGTGAAAATTTTCTGTGAAAGTTCTATTTAAGAGACAAATAATTTTGTGAAGGGTCCTGTTTTGGGATAAAATGTTTTGTAAAGGGTCCTGTTTTGGGATAAAATGTTTTGTGAAGGGTCCTGTTTTGGGATAAAATGTTTTGTGAAGGGTCCTGTTTTCGGATAAAATGTTTTGTGAAGGGTCCTGTTTTGGGATAAAATGTTTTGTGAAGGGTCCTGTTTTGGAATAAAATGTTTTGTGAAGGGTCCTGTTTTGGGATAAAATGTTTTGTGAAGCGTCCTGTTTTGGGATAAAATGTTTTGTGAAGTGTCCTGTTTGGGGATAAAAAATTTTGTAAAGGGTCCTTTAAAGGACCTAAAATTTTCCTAAACATATCCCTGAATGGGAAGCGGACTTGTCTTATTCAGGGTCCACTGATAGATGAGTAAAAATTCTCACCTTCCCAAACTAGATAAGATATATTTGCAAGCTAAAAGAGGAGCAGGGAATCGCCAGGAAAAATAATTTATTATTAAATACTTAAAATAAAATGGTCGCTAAATAGAAAGTAAGTTTTCTAAATGGAAGTTTTAATTAAACAAATCAATGCAAAATATCCCTGAGTTTAAAATTCTGCAGAAATTTAGAAAATATTAGAAATTTTGAAAATATTATTTAGAAAACACAGATAAATAGATAGATAAAACATAGATAAATAGATCTATATTTTCTGAATTTATATCTTATATATATTCTGAAGTTCATTAAATGGAGACTTCACTTTTATTATTAAGAATATAAATAATAATATTATGTAAAGAAATATGAAAAGATACTAGAAAAATAATTAATAACTTATGCTTAAAAAAATGAAACAAAATTTGGTAAAACATCTATAACAGACACTTTATAATAGTAGACACTTTCTATTTAGTGAATATTTTCTCTTCAGATGAGTCGAATATTGATAAATTTAAATAAACCTGGAATTTGTATGAATTTATATCTTTTACCCGAAGAATTTATACTTTTAAACGAAAGCGTTTCCAAACAAAACTCATGTCAGGGAGCCCGCATTATTTATATTTTAAAAGATTAAATGCATCATTTCAATGTGAAATGTACTCTCTTTAAGTGGTGTTATAAGCTTTTCCATATTTTAACAAAATAGCGAATTCAGAGCTTTAAAGGGTGCATCATTTTTATTTCACAGCAAGATGGCTACTTGTGGTAGATATTTCTGGGCATTGTG